>JBAIAC010000004.1:61977500-64477500 GCA_037349315.1 Chelydra serpentina
CATTGGTCTGACCCTGTATGGCCATTCTTATGTAATTCAACAGTTCATACTTAGCTCTGGTTCTGCTGCCACACCCAGAGCTCTTCCTCTGGCAGTCTGCTCCACCTAAAGCCACAAGTCCTGGCACTTTTTCACTGGAGCTCGGCCCATTTGGTTTGGTTTCCTTCTCCTGTCAGTGTCTCTCTTGTTCTGAGGAAGAAGACAGTCTGTATACTGCCCTCCTCAACAGAACTCCTTTCGACAGACTGGAAGAGAGGGGAGTCCTGCTCCACCCTACACTACAGGGCTCCTGATCCTGGGCCCTTAAAGGAACAGTATCCTGGAGTTCCTGCTCCCTGCCCGCCAACCCCCACCCAGGATCCAACTCGTAAATACAGCTTCCTCTCTTCCACGACCATGCTATTTTCTGGACTTTTGGTTACACCTGGAATGGGGCCTTCTGGACCCCTTTATTCTTAAAAGGTCTAATACACCCCGCTAGAGTATCCAAGGATCGCATTTGCCCTTCTGCCCACAGCATCACACTGACAGCTCACGTTTAGCTGATTATCCACGATAACCCCAAATCTTTTACAGAGTCCCTACACCTTAGGATAACGTCCCCCATCCCTTAAATATGGCCTACATTC
This sequence comes from Chelydra serpentina, assembly GCA_037349315.1. NCBI lineage: Eukaryota > Metazoa > Chordata > Testudines > Chelydridae > Chelydra > Chelydra serpentina. Next base: position 61,978,130 of record JBAIAC010000004.1, read on the forward strand.
TTTGTTCCTAGATGTATACATTTATATTTGATCATATTAAAACACGTTTGTTTGCACCCAGTTTACCAGATATCGCTGCAACAGTAATCTGTCCTTTTCATTATTCACTCCAATTTTTGTATCATCAGTGATGATTTTGTTTTCTTCCACAGCAATGATAAAAATGCTAAATAGCCTAGGGCCAAGAACTGATCTATACAGCAGCCCACTAGAAACACGCTGCTTGATAATGATTCCCTGTCCACAATTACATTTTGAGACACATCAGTTAGCCAACTTTTAATCCATTTCATATGTGCCATGTAAATTTTACACAATTTTAGGTTTTTAATCAAAATGTCATGTACCAAGTCAAATGCCGTATAGAAGTCTGGGTATATTACATCAACACTATTACCGTTATCAACCAAACTTGTAATCTCAATGAAAACAAAAGATATCAAATTAGTTTGACAAGATCTATTTTCTATAAACCTATGTTGATTCTTTATTAATGGAGTCCCATATCAGCAACTCCATTCTCTTGCCTTGGACTGATGTCAGACTGACAGGCCTATAATTACCTGCGTCATCCCACTTACCCTTTTTAAATGTTGGCACACTAGCTTTCTTCCAGCTTTGTGCAACTTCCCTAGTGTTCTAAGACTTATTGAAAATCAACACGAGAGTCCAGCCAGCTCCTCAGGCAGCTCCTTTAAAACTCTTGTTCAAATAAATTACCTGGACCTTCCGATTTAAAAATGTCTAATTTTAGTAGCTGCTATTTAACATCCTCCTGAGATACTAGGGAATGGAAAGAGTGTTATCATAATCATATCATCTGTTTTTTTTCCCCAAATACAGAACAGAAAAATTTATTGACCACTTCAGCCTTTTCTGCGTTATTACTGATGATTCTACCATTTCCACCTCGTAATGGACCAATACCATTATTAGGATTTTTTTTGTTCCTAATATACTTAGCCTCCTCTTACAGTCCTTCACTCTGCTGGCCATAGATTTCTCCTTGTGTCCCTTTGCTTCCCTTATAAACTTTATACAATTCTAAGCCTCTGATTTATATGCATTAAAATCAACTTCCCATTTCTTCTGTATTATTTTTACGTTATGAAATATCAGCCTTGGTATGTGGATATCAGCCTCTGGATGTAGGATAGAAAAACAGCTGGGACAACGAAGCTTCAATCTTTGCCCTCCCCTAAACATCCTGTCCAGGGCAGTTTGTGCGTTTTGTGCATCGTTCAAAAGACACACTCCAGAAAGGGTGTAAGCAAGCCTTATAATCCTCACCACCACCACCACCACCATCCTAGAAGCAGCACTCCCAACACATCATAATACCCACTAGCTAGAGGCTGATGTCAAAATTCTATCACATGGCTGCCCCTACCCATACCACACACTCCTAGTTGTGACATCAGTCTTATCACTAATTCATAATAATTTATTATTAATTATTATTATTATGGGTCTCTAGTTTTATTCCTCTGGCAAACCAGTGTTTGTTAAATTATGATTCCTGAGCGACTATCTTTTAAGAAGTAACCCGGTAAAAGCCTTTGCCATTTTATAAAGCTGCCAGCTGAACCCGAGTCAGTCTGTTCAGTTGATATACTTAGAATAGGATGAAGAAATAGCTGCAAAATGAAGGGTTTGGAGTAAAGATGGGTGGGTTGTACTTTGGTGAAATAATTCAAGGTTCTCACTGCCTGTGCTGTCCCAGAACACAGTTAAAACTCAAAGCATAAAACCCACTGCCTGGCCATGTAAATATACAATATTCCCATGAGATAAACAATTGAAACTTTCTGGATAGTAATTAGCTGAAAAAGGAAATCTTCAGCCCTTCCCTTTTAAAACAGGCAATGATATAGTCAAATATTTTATAAAAATATTCATCCTAGTATTTTAGAAGAGGCAACTTAGGGTAAGATTTTCGAAAGTGCTTAGTGTTGGCCTAGTGTTGCTCCTATGGTAAAAAGTCCCCTTGATTTCAAACACTGAACATTTTTGAAAATCTCATCCCTAAAGTTTTCACAGGGGAAATTTTAAAGCTGCATTTTACAGTCTCTTTAAATCATATATTTATTATACAGTTCAAAGGCTCAGAACATTTACTCACAGATTGCACAGCTTAACCCCTACTCAACATTAACTGCTCTTCAAGTCCTTGATTTTTTTTTTAAATGAAGTCAAATACTTAAATAGTTCTAAATGCTGCAGTTAAAAATGAATGTTAATAAGCCTTGAAAGAAATAGAGCTGTCACAACCAGAGAGAGCATTATTTACTTTGGACATAAACATTCTCACACTTGGCTGATAGAGTAAACAATGCAGTATTCTGCTCCATGGGCTGACACTCAAAACAAAAAACGAAAACAAAACAAAACAAAGGTGGGCTTGAAGATTTGAAGAGCTCCAAATCTCCCTTACCTCTCTGGCTGGAAGATACTAGGAAGGGATCATGGGAAACCAGTAGCTGTTTAATGAGAAAACAAGAAAAATAGCTGTGGCACCTTAGAGACTAACAAATTTATTTCAGCATAAGCTTTCGTGGGTTAAGAACCTAATGTGCATCATGGTTTCTCATTACATGTTTCCCATATAGTCCCCATCAATCTTGCTAGTTGTGAGGCAGTGTTTTTACTTTAAACCTTCCCCTGGTTAATGATGATTCCTTTTCTTAGAGCAAAAATAGTGAAAGGAAAAGAAAGTGGTATGCAGGAGGGTCAAGGGCAGGGCAGAACAATCCCAGAAGTGCTAAGGTATTTTTCATTAGTCATTTTATTGCTCCCTGCTGATTGTAATATCTTGTTGTAAGTTTGAGGCAACAATCTATTTCCTTAGAATATTTTTCTCCACCATATCTACATATTGGTTTGTTACTGCAGGACTGCTAATGAATGCTGGCTTTTCATGATGAATATAGCATTATTAACTGGGTTTGAAATTAGAAAATAAAGCTACAGCAGCATGAGTGGGATGTGATTTTGAAAGCTAAGAGTTGATTGACAAAGAAGTTTACTCCCTAAGTCAAGAATGATATCAAGTTACAACATTGTAGCCAGTATCACTGTAGAGTCTAAATCAAATGTATTTATTTTATAAGATTTTTGTGACAGCAATAACAATAAGTATGAAATATTTTGAGTGTGATAGCAGATTATGGTTTATATTGTGAAAAGGGGTGGGTTTTTTTGATGCATAAAATGCTATAGTTATGGTGAAACATTTCTATTCTCAAGCTCCTAATTAAGGATAAGAAGCAAAATGAAAGGAGAGATAGGCAAGGTCTACACTAGAATTATTTTGCTTATATAGCAATAGTGGTGTACTGTACCGGCAAAGAACTCTTAGGGCTGGTCTACACTAGCCCCCAAGTTCGAAGTAGGATACGTGACTTCACCTACGTAAATAACGTAGCTGAAGTCGAAGTATCTTATTTCGAACTTAAAAGTACTTACCCTTGGTCCACACCACGGCGCGCAAGCTCCCCCATCGACTCCGCCTGCTCCGTTTGCAGAGCAGGATTACCGGCGTCGACGGGGGAGCACTTCCTGGTTCGATTTATCGCGTCTAGACAAGACGCGATAAATCAAACCCAGAAGATCGAGCCGAAGCCTCCGACGCAGCGGGTAAGTGTAGACTAGCCCTAAGTGTGGACGCAGCTTATACCAGCAATATTGTGCTTTTGCCAGCATAGCTTATTCCAGTCCCACCCAACCACCAAGTGAAACAAACTATACCAAATACCAACAAAAAAAAGCAGTTCTATTAGTATAACTGGATCTGCACTAGGAGCTTTTGCTGGCACAGCTATATCAGTCACAAATCACACATCATCCTACCCATGACCAACAGAGCTATGCTGGAAAATGTTTGTAGGGTAGAACATGCAGGGCCAGCGCTCCCACTAGGCCACCCTAGGCAGTCGCCTAGGGCGCCAGGATTTGGGGGGCGGCGACTCCCAGCGGCGATTCAAAATGCCGCTGAGAGGAGCTGCTGCCCCTGCCACCAGCAGAGGTGAGCTGCCGCGCACAGGGGGGGGCTGGCCGCCGTGGGGAGCCGAGCCCGCTGCGGCCCGCGGAGGTGGGGGGAAGAGGGGGCGGGGAGCCCGCCCTGGCCCGGCAGGGAGCTGAGCCCGCCGCAGCTTGCGGGGAGGGGGGGCGGGGAGCCAAGCCCAACCCCACGCCATGGCCCGTGGGGAGCGGAGCCCAGCCCGCTGCGGCCCGCGGGGGGCGGTGGGGAGCCGAGCCTGCTGCGGCCTGCAGGCGGGGGGGCTGAGCCGCTGGGAGGGGGTTAGCTGCCACGGGGAGGGTGGAACTGGCTGCCGCTAAGGTGTGGTGTTAGCTAGGGGGAGGGGGGTGGGGCGCAGGGCTGGTGCAAGGAAGTTTCACTTAGGGCACGAAACTTCCTTGCACCGGCCGAGAACATGAACTACCACCTAATCTCTGGAGCCTGTGTGTGCTGAGTACTTGTAGTCGCTCAGCACCTTTGACAATCAGCCCAAGATGTCTCAGGTTGGGCACCCCAAAACTGAAGTACACAAAAATCAGTGGCCTTTTTGCTTATATCTTGGTGTAAGCCAACTGTGGTTCATGGATAAGGATAAGATTTTGTCACAGAGGTCATGGATTCTGTGATTTTCAGAGATCTTGGAGACATTTTCTGCTTCAGCCCCATGCCTTGGGGCTGGAGCGGTCAGCCACTGTGGGCAGCAGGGCCCCCGCAACTTTTAGCAGTCAGTGGGGACCCCGGAGCTATAAGCTCCCCAGCTGTCAACCCATGTGTGGTCCCCACAGCTATCAGCCACTATAGGAGCCCGCCCCCCCCCCCCCCCATTATTTTTAGTAAAAGTCCCAGTCCCACAGGCGTCCATGAATTTTTGTTTATTGGCCGCAACCTGTCTGGGACTTTTACTAAAAATAATTGTGACAAAATCTTAACCTAATTCGTGGTACAATGGCCCATAGCAAGCACTTGTAGGATCACACCATAAAAATGTGATCCTGTAGCTCTTATACACAGAGTAATGGCTATGGAATTGACAGATTTATGAAGATGGAGAGAGTTTATATGAATTACACTTTTCAGCAAAAGCAGTTTTCAGAAAAACCACTGTCAGCATTTCTTTTGCTGTTGCTGCAGATTTGTGTTTTAAGAATTTGTCCCCACACAGCCCAGCTACATTTAATGCAAGTGTTGCCATGGGAATAGTGAGGTCACTACAACTTCACTAAAAGATCAAGTTGGACGAGAAGCTGGGCTGAGGGAAGAAGCCTATGTTTGAATAGAAATAGCTTGGAAATTAACGCACGTAATAAGAGGAGTTATGAAAGACAAGGGGAGTGTAACTGGATTTATGTTTACATCTGATATTTGAGCCTCTCTCTGGTATGAAAGACCCTCTTTATTAAAAACCGCCATTCATCTCTGATTTCACCAAAATGGTACAGGGAGGTTTGGAAAGGAGATTTACTATATAAAATGATGCCTTCAGAAAGAGAAACAAGTTTTGCTGAGTATTTTTATGAGAACTAGATTAGAGAGTCAAGGAAAAAGAATCCAGGCAGGACATACCAGTATAGACAGGTCTCTAAGTAAACTGAAGTACCTGACTGTAGGCTTGCAATAAATCTGAAAATGGTGGAGAATATTTTTTTTATGGATTAAAGATTAATGAAAAAAAATTAAATAAGACAAGTAATTTTTTGTACCAAATTTAGCTTAACTCTAGCACTGGGGTATTTAATGGGTGGTAACAATAGTGAGAATGCTAGTGTGGACAAGGCTCCTACAGCTATGAGCTACCAGTCTTTTAACACTGGGTCTTTTAAATTTGATCAGAAGATGGTTAGATTACATTGTATTGAAAATGCTGGAGACTTCAGAAACTTTGTCTAAAGTAGGGCTCCTACTATTAATGGTGGAACTGCACCATTGTTATCAAGGATAGGAAACTATTGCCAGAAGACTCAGCAGTAGACACGGGCTTATAGAACAAACTACCCACAGACTTCAGCAGCTTAAAAAAAAAAAAAAAAAAAGAGCGACAGAGTGCAGTGTATACAGCTCAGACCTGATGCTTTAATACAAATGGAAGTATATTAAATCATTTTGGTAAGCTATATGTATTTTAAGTGTCCCCACCATCAGCAGTATCTAAACCAGGGGTGGCCAACCTAAGCCTGAGGAGCAGCCAGAATTTACCAATGTACATTGCCAAAGAGCCACAGTAATACGTCAGCAACCACCCATCAGCTCCCTTCCTCCCCCTGCCCCGCTCCCAGCGCCTCCTGCCCACTGACAGCCCTGCCATTCAGCGCCTCCCCCCCTTCCCACACCTGCTGATCAGCTGTTTCCTGGCGTGCAGGAGGCTCTGGGGGAGGAGTGAGGGCATGGCAGGCTCAGGAAGGGAGGGGAAGGGATGGAGTGAGGGCAGAGCCAGGGGTTGAGCAGTGAGCACCCTCTGGCAGACTGGAAAGTTGGCGCCTGTAGCTTCAGCCCCAAAGTCGCTGCCTATACAAGGAGCTGTATATTAACTTCTGAAGAGCCGCATGTGGCTCCAGAGCCACAGGTTGGCCACCCCTGATCTACACCCTAACTGATTGAAGGAAATACCTTTATAATATAACCAATACCCTAACCGTTATGAAGACTTTATTGCTAACATTTTAAAGTGTTAAATAAAACCAAAATCATATACAAAACCATCATATTAGACAAACTGATGATGCAAAGCACAAATGAATCATTGAAATGTAGAACTGGAAGGGACCTCAAGAGGTCATCTAGTCCAGCCCCCTGCACGGAGGAATCACTAAATATAACTAAATCATCTCTTACAGATATTTGTGGAACCTGTTCTTAAAAACCTTCAAAATGGGGATTCTACAATCTCCCTGGCAAGCTTAACTATCCTTATCATTAGAAAGTTTTTTCCTAATATCCAACCAAAATCTCTCTCTGAAGATTAGGCCCATTACTTCCTGTCCTATCTTCAGTGGACATGGAGAACAATTGATCATCATCCTCTTTATAACAGCCCTTAATGTATTTGAAGATTTATCACGTCCCTCAGTCTTCTTTTCTCAAGACTAAACATGTCCAGTTTTTTTAACCTTTCCTCACAGGTCAAGTTTTTTAAACCTTATTATTATTTTTGTTGCTTTCATCATTACCGTTAGGTCCACGTTAGGTCCACTCACTCCGGGTCACCTGGCATTGGCCACTGTCGGTGGACAGGATACTGGGCTGGATGGACCTTTGGTCTGACCCAGTACAGCCTTTCTTATGTTCTTATGTTCTTCCAGACTGTCAAATTAATTCATGTCTTTCTTAAACTGTGGTTTCCAGAACTGGACACAGTACTCCAGCAGCGGCCTCACCAGTGCCAAGCAGGACAGGACAATTAGCTCACATGTCTTACACACAACTCTCTTGTTAATACACTGCAGAATTATATTAGTCTTTTCTGCAACTGCATCGCATTGTTGACTCAGTCAGTTTGTGTCCGCTATAAGCCCCAAATCCTTTTCTTCAGTACTGCTACCTAGCCAGTTATTTCCCATTCTGTAGTTCTGCATTTGATTTTTTTTCTACTTAAGTGTAATACTTTGCACTTGTCTTTATTGAATTTTCATCTTGTGGATTTCAGACCAACTCTGCAACTTGGCAAGGTCGTTCTGAATACTAATCCTATCCTCCAAAGTGATTCCAACCCCTCCCAGCTTGGTGTTATCACAAATTTTATAAACATACTCTCCACTCATTCTCTGACATTAATGACAATATTGAGTAGTAACAGACCCTGAAGAACTCTAGTAGATATACCCCTTGATTTGACAGCAAACTGTTGATTGCTACTCCGAGTATAGTCTTTCAACTAGTTTTGAGCCCACCTTATAGTAATTTCACCTAGACCGCATTTCCCTAGTTTACTTGTGAGATTGTGATGTAGGACTGTGTCAAAAGCCTTACTAAAATCAAGATATGTAACATTAACAGCTTCTCCCCCACCCCCTCCACAAGGCCAGTAACCCTGTCAAAGAAGGAAATTAGATTGGTCTGGCATGATTTTTTCTTGACAAATTCATGTTGGCTATTACTTTAACCCAGGGGTTCTCAAACTGGGGCTTGGGACCCCTTAGAGGGTCATGAGGTTCTTACACGTGGGGTCACAAGCTGTCAGCCTCCACCCCAAATCCCATTTTGCCTCCAGCATTTATAACGGTGTTAAATATATGAAAAAGATTTTTTAATGTATAAGGGAGGGGACGGTCACACTCAGAGGCTTTCTATGTGAAAGGAATCACCAATACAAAAGTTTGAGAACCACTGTTATAACCTATTATCCTCTAGGTGCTTACAAATTGATTGTTTAATCGTTTGTTTCAGTATCTTTCCAGGTATTGACATTAGGCTGACTGGTTCCCCCCCCTTTAAAGACAGGTACTAAGTATGCCCTTCTCCAGTCCTCTTGGAACTCCACCCCTGCTCCATGTTTTCTTAAAGAGAATCACTAACAGTTCCAAGATTGTTTCAGCTAGTTCCTCAAGTACCCTCAGATTAATTTCATCAGGTCCTGCCAACATGAATACATCTGACTTGTCTAAATAGTCTTTAACCCATTCTTTCCCTATTTTGGCTTGTGTTCCTTCCCCTTTGTTGTTAATATTAATTAGGTTAAGTATCTGGTCACAATTTACCATTTTAGTGAAAGAAACAGTTTCATTACTAGAAATCACTGGAAATCAGAAAGTATAAGTTTTTATAAGGCAAATTCTATAGAATTTTTTTGAGGAGAGGAAGTTGACAATTTAAAAAATAGGTTTTGGTTATGTGGGTTTTTTTAAAACTTACTTATGACAACTTAAACATTGATTCCATGGCATTTTAATGGGAAAGCAGGTTCTTTCAGTACTCCTAATTACTATTAATTTTGGTATACTCTCCTTGACAAACAACAACAACCAAAATATATAATTTTAAAAGGAAATTTGAACAAAAAAATCACAGCACTAACAAATGTATGCTAAACTTTATTGCTCAGTTACCTTGCTTTTGGACATTCCTGATTCCATATCTTGCTTGTATGTTGTCTGTCTGCTATCTGTATTAATTTAATACTCCTTTGTACAACTAGCACATTATTTGCACAGTGCAGAATGACACTGTGCAAATAATGTTTTGCCTCAAACTGGAACTTGTAATTTAAATTATCTTTAAAACAGCAACCTCCAAAACCAGAAAACAGCACCATTCACTGAAGGGAGAGAAGGAAGTGGTTTCTGGTATTTCTATAAACCTCTTGTGAAAATACTTTTAATACAACATTCTTGTTTAGTAAATATTTAGTTAGCTACAGGATGATGAAGTCATCAGGAGTCTTCCTGCTAGAATGCACTAGGGTTGTCTTTGGCGTCTAAAAAACTGAGTGCCTCTATAGTCTTCTACCAGCCAGCTGGGAACTCTTCCTTCTCTGACACCTTATTTTCCAGCCTCTGTCCTTATCCACCCCAAGTCCCACTGTGTTTCTCTTTGACTTTTCACTTTTGTATAGCATGCAAGATTCTCCCCAGCAATCATCAACATTAAGGGGGGGGGGGGGGAAATGGGCTTTTGTCCTTAACTGATCAACCATAAAATGCAGACAAGGTGTGAGAATTAACAAGAAATGTCTGAGACTTCCAAGAAGACAAAACCAAAGAAGACCAAACTTGACATTCTTGATATTTGTGAGAGGAAAAATAAGAAGAACATTTTAAAAACATAAATCTTTCCGGATTTCTTTATGTATCATAAAAGGAGGGCAAAAAAGGACACAAATCTAATTTTAAAACATCCTCTGCAGGCCACCTTCAACAAGCTGTTTGATGGAAGGAATGGGAAGAGTCAGGTGCGGGAATGCTTGGAGAAGACAGCAAAATTAAATGCATAATAGTTTTAAGTTGTGGCTAGCAGGGGACAAAAGTAAACAGTATAAATAGTGCTAGATAATCTCTGCCTTGTGTAGAGCCCTGTTTCTTAAGAAATGTACATTTAGTTTAGATCATCGAAACTGGTACAATGTCTCCCCAAATGCTGCTGAAAAGACCTACATTCCAGACACCAAAATACAAGGACGGAAGAAAAAAAAGCCAAGCAGTGTTTTGCTTTGTGATGGGTGGGGAGAGCTGTCAAGTGTCTAGAAGTCAAAGCTATTTTTACCTGTCAGACCTGAAAGTTCCTCCCCCAGGAATAAGCTGTAGAAACAACTGGTTTGCTAGCCAAAGCACCACTGAACTGCATGCAGATGTGGCGCAGGAGACGCTACCTGGAGGCCAGCTGCCCGTGCCCGCTGCGCAGGAGGGAGGGGATGGAGGAAGGGGAAGCGTGCGGGAGGGCAGAGCAAGGGCGGGGGTGTCTCACTCTCTGAGTCGCTCATGCCGCTGCTGTCGCTGACGCTGGCGCTGCTCCGCCGCTTCATCCGCGCCAGGTGCTCCTCGTACTGGAAGTGGCGCTTGCTGACGGGCGAGGAGAAGTCTTCTATCACGGCATCGAACTCGCCCAGCACCTCCGCCAGCTCCCCGGCATCCGCCCGCAGGGCGGCAGGGCCCGGACGCGACGGGAGAGCACGAGGGAGACGGTCACCGGAGCCTAACGAGAAACAAACACGGACACACTTCAAATGCCCCCGACCCTCCGAGAGCACAAGAGTGAGACCCAGCCACACACGCGACACCCCCACGTCCCCGTCCCCCCCAAGAGGCCGGCCACACACCCCTCCCAGCAACACCCCCACGTCCTCCCAGAGAGACCAGCCACGCCCCCAGTGACACCCCCACATAAGTGCTGGAACTAAGGGTATGGGGGGTGCTGCTGCACCCCCTGGCTTGAAGTGGTTTCCATCACATGCAGGGTTTACACAGTGGTTCAATGGCTCTCAGCACCCCCCTATATTGTTCCAGCGCCCCTGCACCCCCATATCCCCCCAGAGAGACGGCAACACCCCCCACGACACCCCCCATGTCCTCCCCCCAGAGAGACCGGCCACACACACCCCCAGCAAGACCCGCAACACCTCCCCCCACAGCGACATCCCCATGTCCCCCCAGAGAGACCGGCAACACCCCCATGTCCTCCCCCCAGAGAGACCGGCCACCCACACCCCAAGCGAGACCAGCGACACCTCCTCCCCCAGCGACACCCCAATGTCCCCCCAGAGAGACCGGCCACACCCCCCCCCAGCGACACCCCCATGTCCCCCCAGAGAGACCGGCCACACACACCCCCAGCGACACCCCCATGTCCCCCCAGAGAGACCGGCCACACACACCCCCAGCGACACCCCCATGTCCCCCCAGAGAGACCGGCCACACACACCCCCAGCGACACCCCCATGTCCCCCCCAGAGAGACCGGCCACACACACCACCAGCGACACCCCCATGTCCCCCCAGAGAGACCGGCCACACACACCCCCAGCGACACCCCCATGTCCCCCCAGAGAGACCAGCGACACCTCCTCCCGCAGCGACACCCCTATGTCCCCCCAGAGAGACCAGCGACACACACCCCCGCAGCGACACCCCCATGTCCCCCCAGAGAGACCGGCCACACACACCCCCAGCGACACTCCCATGTCCTCCCAGAGAGACCGGCCACACACCCCCCCCAGCGACAACCCCATGTCTCCCCAGAGAGACCAGCGACACACACCCCCGCAGCGACACCCCCATGTCCACCCAGAGAGACCGGCCACACACACCCCCAGCGACACCCCCATGTCCCCCCAGAGAGACCAGCGACACCCCCCCCGCAGCGACACCCCCATGTCCCCCCAGAGAGACCGGCCACACCCCCCCAGCGACACCCCCATGTCCCCCCAGAGAGACCAGCGACACCTCCTCCCGCAGCGACACCCCCATGTCCCCCCCGAGAGACCGGCCACACACACCCCCAGCGACACCCCCATGTCCCCCCAGACAGACCGGCCACACACACCACCAGCGACACCCCCATGTCCCCCCAGAGAGACCGGCCACACACCCCCCCAGCGACACCCCCATGTCCCCCCAGAGAGACCAGCGACACCTCCTCCCGCAGCGACACCCCCATGTCCCCCCAGAGAGACCAGCGACACACACCCCCGCAGCGACACCCCCATGTCCCCCCAGAGAGACCGGCCACACCCCCCCACAGCGACACTCCCATGTCCCCCCAGAGAGACCGGCCACACCCCCCCCCAGCGACAACCCCATATCCCCCCAGAGAGACCAGCGACACACACACCCGTAGCGACACCCCATGTCCCCCCAGAGAGACCAGCGACACCCCCATGTCCCCCCAGAGAGACCGGCCACACCCCCCCACAGCGACACTCCCATGTCCCCCCAGAGAGACCGGCCACACCCCCCCCCAGCGACAACCCCATATCCCCCCAGAGAGACCAGCGACACACACACCCGTAGCGACACCCCATGTCCCCCCAGAGAGACCAGCGACACCCCCATGTCCCCCCAGAGAGACCAGCGACACACCCCCCCCGCAGCGACACCCCTATGTCCCCCCAGAGAGACCGGCCACACACACCCCCAGCGGCACCCCCATGTCCCCCCAGAGACCGGCCACACACACCCCCCAGCGACGCCCCCATGTCCCACCAGAGAGACCAGCGACACCCCCCCCCCCGCAGCGACACCCCCATGTCCCCCCCAGAGAGACCGGCCACACACCCCCCCGCAGCGACACCCCCATGTCCCCCCAGAGAGACCGGCCACACACCCCCCCGCAGCGACACCCCCATGTCCCCCCAGAGAGACCGGCCACACCCCCCCGCAGCGACACCCCCATGTCCCCCCAGAGAGACCAGCGACACCCCCCCCGCAGCGACACCCCCATGTCCCCCCAGAGAGACCAGCCACACACACCCCCGCAGCGACACCCCCATGTCCCCCCAGAGAGACCGGCCACACCCCCCCCGCAGCGACACCCCCATGTCCCCCCAGAGAGACCAGCGACACCCCCCCCGCAGCGACACCCCCATGTCCCCCCAGAGAGACCAGCCACACACACCCCCGCAGCGACACCCCCATGTCCCCCCAGAGAGACCGGCCACACACACCCCCAGAGACACCCCCGCCCCGTGTGTCCCCAGCGAGCGGGAGAGACTGTGGCAAACAGAGGGCGCCAGGAGCAGCCGAGCCTCAGTCGCTGGCCGGGCCGGGCTCGGGTTCTGGCCGCCTCTGCTCTCGTGTCTAACGGGGGTTTGCACCGAGCGCTCCCCTCTGCGGCTGCGAACACCGCTCGGCCCCTATGACAGCCTGGCCTGGGGGCGGGAGGCGAAGGGCGCCGAGCCCGCGCCCGGGCCAGCCGCGCTCACCTTTGCCGGCCGCGCTCTTGGTTTGCGGGGATTTCATGGCCGCGGGCTCTCGCCTCTCCCCGCCGCCTTGTGCCTCCAGCATCTGCGGCCAGCCCCAGCCGGAGCCTCTTATAGCCGGTGCCCCAGGGAGCGGCCGCGGCGCAGCCAGACGTGGAAGGAGGCTGGCGTGGGAGGGGGCACGGCAGCGCCCTGCTGCCGCTATCGCGCTGCGGCGGCGAAGTGGGAAGGACTCGGCCGGCGGGGCTGGACTAGCCCCCTGCCTCTGCGTCCAGCATCCTGCCGGTGCCACCGAGCCCCGCGCCGGGGCCTCCCACGTGCCCGCCTCGGGCCTCACTGGCGGGAGTTCCGATCACTCCCTGGCGCGGGGGTACAGGCGCTTAGCCCCTGGACCTCGGGCTACAATTGCCAGCGGGCGGCAGGGGTTCGCTCCTGCGTCCCCAGCAGAGACTGTGCGAGAGAGACGGTCTATACCCGCCTCCCCCCGCAAAACAACATCACGGTTCCACCAGAAAAATACGCCGCAGTGCTGGGTGGGAGGCGTTTGCTAGCTGGAGATACTGGCGTGCGCTGTTAGAAAAACGCAGCTCCCGCTAGAGCGGGACAAAGTCTGGGGCACGGAAAAGCCATTCGCGGCTCCTGCCTGAGTGCGAGTCTGAAATCAGGATGGTTTGTGGTCACAGCTTCCTAAGATGTGCCTGGGCTATAACCCTGTGCTACAAAGCAGAAGACCTGTCTTGTTTCCTTTTACTTTTTGAAAGCAACATGAGGCTGCAGCCAGAACAATGAGAATTTAGCTACAAGTGAATCGGGGCCTTTTTGCTAGCAACAGATAAATAGAAAAAATTATCTAGCTCTCTGTAAAATCAAGGCAAAACCTGTTAAATGTTAATTTAATGCATGAGGGGGGAAGGAGCTGAAGAACCTCGGTGTGAATTAATATACATTGGCTCATCAGCACACGTCATACAAGAAGAGGCATTGCAGCATGCAACTCCTTCACCCTGGGACACTACCTTCTGGTTGGGACCGGCAAGAGATCTAAATTTCATGCATCAGGGAGTGGCCATGTTAGTCTGTATCTACAAAAACAATGAGTCCAGTGGCACTTTAAAGACTAACAGATCTATCTGATCTGAAGAAGTGGGTTTTTTTTACCCACGAAAGCTTATGCCCAAATAAATCTGTTAGTCTTTAAGAAATTTCATGTTCTATAAAAGCAGAGCAATGATGGAATATTCCTCAGCCTTTTGACTTCTTCTAGTGGAGGCATTTGTATGAGCAGAGCTCTGGAGAGGCTCACAGTCTAGTAATGACATACCAGTCACTCCAGCAGGACAGGGCCTAGCAAGAAAGTTACAAAAAGGCTTGAAAGCACCAATGAGAGGAAAAAACTTTAAGGCTCAATCTACACTAGGTAAATTGGGTCCTGTAATTCTCGACCAGTACAGCTCCAATAGCACAGCCATGGTGGGAACTGTTGTCTAGACAAAATGAAGGCATTTTTATCACAATTTTACCACAGGGATTGCCCATCTAGCCATGAAGATAACTTTCAGAAAGCACCTAAATGCAATGCTTTTGAGGCTTTAGCTACACTGAAAGTGGGAAAGTCCCCCATTTATCACGTGGGTGTTAATGTTATGGACTAATTATCACTATTGCTATTTAAATGCTGTAACAATGTTAGCAGTTTCACTTCTGTTTCTCATATAATAAACATCCAACTACTGCACCTACTCAGGGTACTTACCTGCTGGTGATGCTTCATTCCTTCAAAAGGAATTTGCATGGGAAAAATGCTGAAAAGCTTTGAATATCCAAAGAGCTGAATAAATCAGATGACCATCAGGAATGTTTTGAAATATTTTAGAGCTATTTGAATAAGGGCTTGTCTTCACTAGTTAACTCTGGCTCTTACTCATCTATTGTCCCTAACTCAACTCCCATTCACACATACAACCCTCTCCCCAAATATGGTGATGCTTTCAGATCAGTTTCAACATATCTAGCCAGCCTGTCCAGGATATAGGGTAAAGCCTGACTGCTCCCTATCTCCAGCTGGTAACCCAGCACATTTTGCAGTGAGGACACAGGCTAAAACACTCCAATGCCTTTCCATATTTCCCCCTATGTGCACAGAGGGATGGACAAGTTCTTCCAAAGTTCACTGGGAAAGAATCAGCGTAGTTCAACTTATTGCCGTTTTAAGAACTGTGGGATATGCCCTCAGAAGTCCTAGCATCTCACACAGGCTGTTTAGGGCTTGTGGGAGGAGTGTATAACAGAGTTTAACACAAACAACCACCACCTGTGTTACAAACAGGGCTGTATGGAATAAATTATGGACTATTTTCCATTAAATTTTCCAGTTTTGTTTCACTAATTTTTGTGCTTACGAGGTGTTGCATTTTCTGTAACATTTTGCAGACTTATTTAACTTTTAAACATGTGAAATGGGAGACTTGCTTTTTTCACAATTAAAACATTTTGTTCAAATAGACATATTTTGGATGGCTATTGAAATAAAAAATAATCAAACTTTATCTACTTCTAGTGACAAATAACATTGGTTATTAAAATGGAAAACTTAAAAATAACCTAGGTTTCGCTATTTGGGTAAAATTTTCAAAAGTGTCTAAGTAACATGGGAGCCTAAATCTCATTTTCAAAAGTGTCTTAGGTACTTAGGAGCCTAAGTATAACTGAATCAGTAAAATATAAGATTCTAATAACCTAAGTCACTTTTGAGAATAGAACTTAAACTCCTAAATCACTTAGGCACATTTGATAAAATTGCCCTTTATGTTTTTGCATTTCATCAAAGTAAAGTAAACAAAGCAAGAGCAGTCATTTTTTCTTCATAAAATAATAATCACACATTGTCCATCGATAAGGCCTTTCATCTGAAGTTCTCAAAGCCTTTTACAAACATTATTGAGCCTCACAGTTCCTCTGTGAGAGAGGTATTATCCCCATTTTACAGAAGGGAACCACAGTTAAGCCAAGATTTTCAGACTTGGGTGACTATAGTTAGGTTCTTGAATCTATATTTAGCTACATGTCCTGGTTGTGAAATGTACTGAGGATCCAATATCTCCAATTGGCTTCAAATGTAATTGTAAGTGCTCACCTCTGAAAATCAGTCCCAAGGTGTCTTCATTTGGGTACCCAAAAACGGAGGCACCAAAAATCAAGCGTCACTTTTGAAAATTCAGCCATAAGTAATGTGGATAAGATCACATAGAAAGTCGATAGCTGAACTGCCAGGTTTTTCAGTCCTCACAGTTATTCATGCGCTATATCCTGGTTCTTCTCTTTGGATTTCCAACACTACTGGAAGGTTTACATTTTTTTAAAGTGTTTTTAACACTGAAATTTAAAAAACTTCAATTTTAAAAAATTCAAAAACATTTCTACGCATAACATATAAATGATTTTTAATCTTCCTCTCCTCAGTCCTGGACAAGTGTTATGTACACTTGTCTTCTTGAGTCTTTTCTTTTCAGAACAAACACTAAATATGGGGCTTAAAACTACTTGAGTGTCCTTTCAAATGTTTAATTGATTTCTAGGCAAAGGTCTTAATATTTCTACAGACAAAACAACATTTCCTAATGTCCATATTCGCTGCCTACAGCAGTTTCTACTGTATTTGAAGCAGTCTGAAGTTATAATTAATGCAGCTGTGATTCAGCTAGTGAATTTTAATTTTCAATGTGGCCCATAAGCTTATACATGACAACAAACTAAGAAATCAATTTTATGCCCATTCATTCTAAAGAAAGGGTCTGTTATTAACTACATCCATCAACATATTGGTTGCAGCTGCATAAATATTGTTTAATGACCCCACCCTGCTATCATTGAATTTGATGGAATTTTTGTCTTTCCATCACCTGAGAGAGTCCAGAACTTTTGGCCTACTGTGATGCATTTGGAGAGACTGTGTCTGTTTGGGGTGTACATAGTCCTTAGCCATGTCTGAAGGCACCTGAAGTGCAGTCTTTTTTCCTACTGGAAAAAATCCACAAGACCCCAAATATTTGCTAACCACTCAGCTAAAAAGGGGACTAACAAAAAACACTATGACAAAAGACATTTATGTGTTAGTGCAATATAAAACTAATTTTAACTGCTGTATTACAAGACTGTAATAACCCTAAAGCAGTCCCTTGCTTTATGTTCTCACTTCTGGAACGAAGAAAAAGTGTTGTTTTTACCCTTGTACAAATGTGTAAACTCTTGTGTCCATTCAAAGCCTACTAAAACCAGAATGGTTATAGGGAGCATGGGGAGGAGTGAACGGCTGGATTCTGCACCTATCAGCAGGCACCAGCCACTGAAACAGGCGTATTCAAAATAATGGAGGAGGGTGAGGAACCAGGTCCATGTGCAATAACAGGGTGGGACGGAGAAGCAGAGGCAGTCTGTTTGGTGTGGGCACATGGTTGTGCATGTGAGAGCAGTAGCCAAAGGATTTGCATTTGAAAGTTATCAATAAATATCTGTACTGTCTTTATTACTTTTTGTTTATTTATTTGTATTGCCATAGCACCAGGCAGGAACCAAGACCCTTTTGTCCTAGGCACTGGACAAGCAGAACAAAAAGATCATTATTGTGCGTTGATTAGCTACTAAATAACCCACAGTCAATCAGAGCACAGGGATTTACATGTCTGGCGTTGAGAAATAACCATGCCGTCATTTTGCAAAGCAGATCCCCTGGCTAATCCAAGAGTTGTATAAATGAGAAATAGCCATACAGTTGGGGTCAGTGATGTCCAGCCCTCTCCTCTGATGATCTTAGACAACTGCATTTCAGTTTAATCAAAAAGAGCTTTTGTTTTTGCTCAACCCTGGAATATTTTTTGTGACAAGTCATAGTGGGGGAAAAACCTAAAGCCAACTAAACTATGCTCTAGTTTCCAGCCTGAAACTATGGCAGAAACTTCACCATATGCTCATTTTCTATTTCCAGCTTCTATTTTATAAAAATAACTTGTTTTCAGAGTGCTGTTTTGTGATACAGGGAACTGGTGGGCATTCATATTCTGTGGAGGCAGAGGCATGAGGGCTCCATCTGGCGCTGATGGAGAGTTAGGAGTCGGTGAATCAGGGTATGGTTCATAGCCCACCTCTTCAGGGGGGGTTCAGGCAGTCTAGAAGTAGATGGAGCTGGAGATACGGGCGCAGAACAAGCTTGTGGTCTGGCGGAAGAAGCATGAGGACGAGTGGCAGCAGGAGCCGGCCAAGGGTATCACTGAGACCAAGGCATGGGATAAGAGAAGTTAGGTGCTGCCCACGGGGGGCGGCGAAGTAGGGAAACTGAGGCTGGTGCTTGTTAGCCATGACCTGAGGTGTAAATGGTTGCTGTGGAGGAGGAGAGGCAGGTGGGAAGAACTGCACTGGCTGCTGCATATCGGGCTCTCTGTCAGTGAAGGTAGCCAGGTCAGGTGGGGAGAACGGCTGGTCAAAGAGTGAGCGTTGTGTGACAAGGAGCGGAGAGCCAGGCTCAGGGGCCACTGAGGTGTCATCCTGATTTAAGAATTGCTGTTGCTCCCTGGGCTGTGATCCTGCTGAGTGTGATATGTGCTCAGAAGCTCGTACTGACTTCTGTTTTGCTTTCGCCGGTGCCGCGGGCCGTTTGTAGGTGCCCTGCAGGAGGTCCGCTCCTGCTGCTGGAGTGGTAGGCAGGCTCTGTGCTGACTGGGTCTACTTTCGGTCCCAAGGGGACTGGTGCCGAGGAGACCCTCCCGCTACGGGAACTCAGGTCCCCGCCTCTGTGCTCCGCGGGAGCCGTGGCTGAGGTACTGGGATGGAGGCACCTGCCTTCGGCGCTGTCAGTACTGAGGGTAAGGATCTCGCAGGAGAGACCCTTTACCCTTCTGAAAGTCTCTGGACGGAGACTGTTGGGCTTCCTGCCTCTTTGCATGAGAGGGTGAAGCCGCGCTCCCAAGCGGTTCGGACCTGGCCGGAGAGCGTGAGGGAGAGGGTTTGCTATTGCCCATCTCCATAGGTGGCTGTAGGGATTTCTCCATCAGGAGCATTTTCAGCTGCAGGTCCCTGTGTAACGATGCTGCATCCATGATCACCTTTGGCCCATCAGGCGGATTCCTACACAATCCCCTCTCAGGCAAATTTATAGACTTCTTAGATAAAAGGCTAGAAGCATTCTCCTTCCTTTTGCCACACATAAGTTTAGGAATCTTTTCCTTCTTGCTACCAGTTGTCAAACGGTCAGTAGGTAACACAATCAAATCACCTTTCTGGTCTCCTTGTGCCCTGGCTAGGGTATCACCCTGATTAGACAGAGTAGCTACATTAGGGTGACCAGACAGCAAGTGTGAAAAATCGGGATGGGGGTGGGGGGTAATAGGAGCCCATATAAGAAAAAGACCCCAAAATCAGGACTGTCCCTATAAAATCGAGACATCTGGTCACCCTAAGCTACACCCTTTCCCAACCACACATTAGCAACAGGCAAAATGCAAGCACCAGAATTGTTTGGTCTCTGGGATTCTGCATAGACACTAATTGGATGCAACCTAGTTACAGTGCCCTTCTCCCTAGCAGACACAAACTTGGGACCCTTCCCTTCCTGGGCTTTAGTTGAATCCAGAACCAACTCTGAGACAACTGCACCACCCTCAACCATCACAGACTGAAAGGAACCTTCTGTCTTCTCCACAGACAAAGAAGAGCCGGGGACACATTCTCCTTTACGGGATCCCATTTCCCTTGTCCCAGCACACAGGTAACGGCTTGGAGACTGAGGTAGCTTCCTCCATAGGCAAGTCAATACCCCTGACAGACACAGGCACATTTCCTTCACTGTCCCAATTCTCCACATAGGAAACAGGTAAGGTATAGGGACACTCATCTTCCACTACCCTTGCCTTTCCAAACTGCTGATTAGACAAAGCCATCAGCTCACAAGGCTGCCTAGGCTCTTCCAAACTTTCCTTACCAGGCAAACTGCTGCTCTTCTCACTACCCTGAGCTACTTTCAGCAAATCATAGTTACTTTTACAAGCTGTACTAGCCAACAATCCTTCACCCATCAGAAATCTACCCTTTCCTTCCTCAGCCAGGGCTTCCACCTTAATCTGCTCCTGAGAAACATTTTCCTGACCAATGAGTTCTTTCTGTGCTTGTTCTAATTCCAGATTCACTTCTGAGACATTAGACAGACATTCAGAAACTTCATTCACAGACAAACATTTGGAGAAACCTTCCCCCGGCAAAGCATTGCCCATAATAGACACAGGTTTCAGATGATTCCTTTCCTGTGACTGGCCACCTGGACTGAACTTATCTTTAATATCATTTCCAATCATAAGATCCTTAGGGATAGTGTCTTTCACTCCCACAACCATGGTGCCCTCAAATCCCTTCCATTTCAGGTGGATTTTAGCCAAAGGTACTCTGACAAGATACTGAGATAGGGCTACAACAGTTACATCTTCACCTGGCCAATAATCTTCCTCCCTGACAAGACTTGCTTTAACAAAAGTAATGTCTGCTGCCGTGTCCCTCCATGCCACACACCTTACTCCATTAACTTCTGCACTGCTAATAAACTGCATTATTTTTCCCATATTTAGCTTTAATATGAATTTTAAAGTCAAATTGTTCAGAGACTACAGAAACAGCATTTGAACACGGCACCAGTGCTGGGCTCTGTGTGGCTTGCCTGTGAGTTTATAACAACAGTATTAGCATTTGCTATGGCATTTGGGGTTGCTGGTTTTGCTCTGGGTCCCCATGAGCTCCTTTAGACGAGTCAGGGTCAGGTTTATTTTTAAATCCTTCCCTCCTCTTGAACTGGGGAGACTGTTGATTAAGTTTCCCCAGGGGTTTACACACTTCTCGAGCCCTGTTTTGGGTATGGGCATCTGCAATCTCTGCAGCCCGTAGGACTGACTCTGGGTCCCTGTCACACACAGCTGCTCTCACATGGTCAGGCACAATGTCTAAGAACTGTTCCAAAGTTATTAAATCCAGCAGTTTGTCAAAACTCCCATGCACCTTTGCTCCCATAACCCACTTTTTAACAAAACCCATCAGCTTATGAGCACATTCTACAAAAGTACAATCACTAGACATGTTAAACTTTCTAAACTTAACTCTGTAAGACTCAGGAGTAACCTTGAATCGCCTTAACACAGAGTCTTTAAACCGCTCATAATCCAAGGCTTCTTGTTCCCCCAGTTCATTAAATACCTCCCTGGCTTTTCCAGTCAGCCTGGTCAGCAGGACAGGCATTCGCTGATCATTGGGGATCTGGTACAGACTGCAGAGGCGCTCAAAGGTAGACAAAAACTCCTCTATATCCTCAGTATCATTGTAAATGGGACACATCCTTTCCCAGTTTTTCTCGTGGCGGTGGGGAAGGGGAGTCCCAGGTGGCGATGCTTTTCTCCGCTCTGCCACGACTTGGAGCTGAAGTTTGGCCGTCTCCTGTTCCATCTGTCGAGCTTTCTCCTCAGCAGCCAACAGCTCCAGACGCCCCTTACGAGCTTCTTTCTTCCTCTCAGCAGCCTCTCTTTCAAACTGAGTCTTCCTCTCAGCAGCCTCTCTTTTGAACTCAGCATTCTTTTGCTTTTCCAGCAATTGAAGATCCGCTAGATTCCGTTCATGCTCAAGCTTCAGTTTATTTGCTGCCTTCTGTACTCTAATTTTTTCTGCATCCTCTGTAGCATCAGGCAAGGGCTGTGCTCCTGCCTCCTGATCACTGGCCATTAACAGATCTCTCAGTCCTTGGTTTGAAGCTTTCTTTCTAAAGTTTATCCCCTTTTCTGCACACAAATCTTTCAGGGCTTTTTTGTCAAGGCCCTCATATGTTCTTTGCTCACCCATTGCAACTGCTCTTTAACCAACCCAACTCTCAATACCAAATTTCAAATTTGGATAGCGTGGGGTTCTGACCTAAAGCTTAATTGACCTGGTTCTGTGGATCCTTGCACGACTATGCCACTGTAACGATGCTGGTTCTGGCGGGACCCAACTGAGAGTGCCAATTCAGGACAAATTGCTTCAAGCAGGGCAGTTACAGCCCAAGGCTGGGGTTTTTCCACCTCTAAGGCAAACCAAACCAGCCAGACAGAGGAGACTTTGGTTTTACCCCACTGGCTAACCATAAGTCATGCTTGGGGGGAGGGGAAATAGCTCAGTGGTTTGAGCATTGGCCTGCTAAACCCAGGGTTGTGAGTTCAATCCTTGAGGGGGCCATTTAGGGATCTGGGGCAAAAATTGGGGATTGGTCCTGCTTTGAGCAGGGGGTTGGACTAGATGACCTCCTAAGGTCCCTTCCAACCCTGATATTCTATGATTCTATCCCAAGCAATTCCCTTAGACACTCCAGTTTCCCAGTCTTACCACCAGTGCCACTCGTTATGGGGACAAATGGTCATGAAAACCAATGCCCCAGTAAAAGAAAAAAAGTTCTCCCGATCCCAAAGAACTGAACCCCAAGAGCCAGGTCAATATACAACTCAGATCTTACCTAAAAATCACGCTGTTGCCAATCCTCTAGAATCTCAAGGTTTATTCATAAAAGCAAAAAGGTATAGGTGAGAGCTAGGATTGGTTAAATGGAATCTATTACATACAGTAATGGCAAAGTTCTTGGTTCAGGCTTGTAGCAGAGATGGAATAAACTGCAGGTTCAAATCAAGTCTCTGGAATACATCCACAGCTGGGATGGGTCATTCAGTCCTTTGTTCAGAGCTTCCATTTGTAGCAAAGTCCCTCCAGAGGTAAGAAGCAGGAAAGAAGACAAGATGGAGGAGTTGCAGCAGTCTTTTATAGCCTTTCATCATGTGGCCTCTCTTTCTTTGTTCCAAAGACAAGCATTGGGGCACATGGCCAGAACAAACCTTAGAGTTCGGTCCATTGGCATGTCCCTGCATACCTTCCTGAGTCACAGGCGTGTCTGCCTTCTCTCAATGGGTCCATTGTATCGCTGATGGTCCTTAATGGGCCATCAAGCAGGCCTGGCAGAGTTGATAGCTTGTCTGGGGTCCCAGAAGCACAGCCCAAGTTTGAAATACAGACAGTATAGAGCCAATATTCATAACTTCAACTACAAAACTGATACATACATATAAATGGCATAATCATAACCAGCCAAGCATAACCTGGTCTTAGACACCTCATTTGACCCCTTTTATATAAGATTTGGTGCTACTACAGGACCTTGGTTGCAACAATGATCTATACGGTCCTAGTTAACGTCACACCCTGTCACGACAAGCCCTGGTTTTCAGGCTGTGTACAATAGACACACTTGGCAGGCACTTGTGTCTCGCTGAGGCACTTCACACAGTGTGAGTGTCCGTCGCACCGTCGTATAGACTCTTGACAGGAAGCACATTTCTTAAATCCTGAAGACCCTGGCATTATTGCACTAGGAATGCCAGGGCAGAGTGTCTCAACGGGAGATGAACTTGAGGAAAAGGTTTTTGGTTTTTTTTATAAACTAGGTAACTATTCTAAAGGAAGGGAAATAACTGGGCTGTTTTTAACTATTTCTATGTCTTTGTATTTGTTTCTTTCAGTGACCAGGGAAGAGGTTCAGCATTGCCCCGAGTCCCGTCTTCAGCCGAGGACGGTTGAGAAGGAACTGAGGGGGGTGCGGGACGCGCATGCTCAGGCAGACTCTAACAAAACAGCTACTGAGCGTGTGCGTCCCGACCAGGCACTGCTACTGAAGATCTCCGATCAACGGCGCCAGGACGCACCGTCACCTGGAGTGGATTACCCACAGGGACAGCACTCGAAGAACTGCCACTTCTTCGAGAGATGGTCCTTACGTATGTTCCATATGTGGGAGATTAACAAGCAATAGTAAAGTAGGCTGTGGGTGCTGAAGTAATAGCTGGTTCTAGTACTGCTGTCCCCACAGTTGTACCCGCAGTTGATGACTTGTGAAGGGATGCAAAGAGCTCCAAGTAGCTGCCCTCTGTATTTCTAGGAGTGGTACATCTCAGCGACGCTCAGATGGGTGCTGCCTGCTTGGTGAGGGTGGGTGGGGGGTTTGTGCCCAGCCCGGATTTGACTGGGGCTTTATTGCCTTCTCTATGAGATGTTATCTGAGTCTCAGTTCCTGACCTGCACGAGTTCTGCGGGGAAAAGAGTGGCAGAGGCTGCACTTGGCAGAAACGCAAGCTTCACCCAGGCAGTAGAAGCAGTGTTGATGTTTGTCACTGTGGCAGGGTGCTGGGCAAGGAGTGCTCAAGCAGCTCCCTGCCACTCCTGCCCAATTAGGGGGTAGATTGGAGCAGGTTTGTGAGGGCAGCAGGGGCAGAAGCAAGAAGGACGCAGCTGCGCCTCGCTACAGTCACTCACTACAAAGGAGCAAAGGCAGGAAACAGTGTTTGAACACTAGGCATAATTCTGGACTTCTTGCAAGGAAAAAAGTTCCTGGTTGGGAAAAATAATGGAGAAAATAATGGAGTGAAGACACATAAACATGGGTAGGGTTTTGCTGTGAGAATGCGGACACCTGGGCTAGGCTAACCCGGGTGCCCTGACCTGGGTGCCAATCTCCCGGGTTAATTGTGCAACAAAGGCATATCTTCAAAGGCTGTCTACACTGGGAAAAGGTGTTTTAACACATTAAAATCTGAGTGTAGGCAAGGGCAAACTATATTTAAATGCATGTTAAGCTGGTGGAGGTAAAGCTTGGGCTCCTTTCCTAGGCCTTAAGGGTATAGCAACACAGCAGCTGAGAGGTTTAATTACCAGCTCAGACAGACACAGATGCTAGCATTGCTTCAGCTAGCCCCTAAAAATAGCAGTGTGGCAGAGGCTCAGGCTAGCCTCCCACATACAATCCCCCGCAATTCCCTGGTACATATTCAGGTTGTTAGCCCAAGCTGCTGCAGCCATGCTGCTACTCCCTTGTGCATATGGAAGAGATGTGAATGTGTGTCTCCTGTGCTGCAGGAGAATGCCCTAGTCACTGGACCATGGGGGATTCTGATGTGGGGCTCTGCTGTTGAAGTGGTTCCACTTTATATACATAACTGAAGAATAGTTGGAGCAGGAACTAGTCTCCCATAGGTCATAGGTGACTGCTCTAACCATCAGACTGTAGTAATTTGCTTGGGATCTCTTCCTGGTCCAATGACCATTCATTATCATGAATGACCAAGACTTGCCCCTATGAAGTGAACAGCAGAATAGCATCCAATTCAGAATACCCCATAGCTCAGTGGCTGGGTTATGCTCCTCCCATCTGGGAGAGTTGTTCAAATCTCTGAACTGGGGAATTGCCTTGATTAGAGATTCTGGTGCAAATGCATATGTATGAATTCCTACTCTAGACATGCAAATATATTATTTGAAACTAGGTTTAACCTGTTTACAAGTAGGGGTTGATACTAGTGCAGCTATGTAGGTGACTAGCCACAGATGGCTGTAACCATGACAAATTCCCAACATAGAGAAGCCCTTACTAATATTAAAAACCTCAACAGGACTTCATCAGCACAAGCTGGTATGAAGCTACTACTTCTTTATTCCTTTTCATATTTATATCAACTTTTTAAAAATAAAGTTGTGAAGATGGATGTTGTGAAGGCCATGACTATAACAGGGTTAAAAAAAGAACTAGATAAATTCATGGAGGATAGGTCCATCAATGGCTATTAGCCAGGATGGGCAGGGATGGCGTCCCTAGCATCAGTTTGCCAGAAACTGGGAATGGGCGACGGGGGATGGATCACTTGACGATTACTTGTTCTGTTCATTGCCTCTAGGGCACCCAGCCTTGGCTACTGTTGGAAAACAGGATACTGGGCTAGATGGACCTTTGGTCTGACCCCGTACGGCCATTCTTATGTTCTGAAATGAACGTGTAGTCTGTTGCCCCAGTGTCACAGACCTTGCAGGAGCCTTGCAGCAGAATATAGATTGAGTTTGTTGCATAGTATATGACATACAATGGCTGAGAGTTGTGTGCTACAAGAGCTAAATCCACACTCCACATCCTTCTGCTCTTCAGTAGAGGAGGTAGGAAAGTAGGAGTTACCCTCTCAGTTCTTACCTCGCCTGAGAAGCTGAGGGCCTGCCTCTCACATCTCAAAAGAGATAGTTTCTGAATCTGAGGTCAGCTATATGCTATGGAGGAGGCAAAATGAAGGGAAGGTGAGGCTTAAGGTAAATCTTAGGGAGAGTTGTTGGACTGG
Organism: Chelydra serpentina; assembly: GCA_037349315.1. NCBI lineage: Eukaryota > Metazoa > Chordata > Testudines > Chelydridae > Chelydra > Chelydra serpentina. The sequence goes on from JBAIAC010000004.1 coordinate 62,004,686, forward strand.
AGAGAATGGTTTGGGGCAGGGTAAATATGAGGCTACTGGACTTGATGCCATCTGTGAGGGTCAGAGTTCAGTTCAAGTTTGATGGAAAGGCCAGAATATGCTGGCCCAGAGAGTATAGTGCAGATCTTTATGGATAGTGTTACTAGAGGAAGGAGAAATCCAATTATTATTTGTATTATCACAGCACCTAGGAACCATAGTCACAGACCTTGTGCTGGTGTTATATTACCCCAAAGTTCCTGGAAGGCCATGATTGCTGAAGAAAGGTATTGCGGGATAAATGGATAGAAGGGAATTAGGATTAGAGATTATTGATAGTGGAGTAATAAGTGGAGTTTGAGTGAAGTCACACAAATAGGGATAAAGATAAAGGAAGAGCACAGAAGAGGCTGATGAGAAGGAAACAGAAATGGGAAAGGAGGGACATGGGAAAAAGAAAAAAGTATACAACAGAAAGAAAAGTGAAGGAAAAAGAAAGGAGAGCAAAGGTGTAATGAACATTTTAGAATTTAGTAGAAACCTGAGGCAAACTTACAATAGAATACACACAATTAGTGCATATAAATACAATTTTCTGTACATAAACATTCTTTGAATTCATGTGCGACAGCTTTTGATCGCATACATCTCCTCTATGGAAGCTGCTACCATCTCTGCCAGGCCTGACATTTTTTTATCTTTAGAATTACTGCAAAAGTAGCATGTATTTCCAAAAACATTTTCAGACAGGATCCACCCCTTGACACCTCTATAGATGTATGATCCTTCCCATAACACCCTAGACGTCCTTTGCAGTGGTCTGTAGAATGGTCAGAAGCTATTATACAGAGCAATTTGAACCTGTGGCCCCAGCCATGAAGAAAGCTTAGCCAGCCTCAGCCCCTACAGCAGGTCCAGAAAGAGCAAACGGGAATTAAGGGATTCGATTATTACAATTAATAAACTCTTTTCACAGGGGCTCCAACCATTCTGGAAGCTTGAAAGCCACAGACCTAGTTCATCTACCTGCTAATGTTTGTTCTTTACCCTTAACAGATTGTTGATCCAGTGCTATGAATATTCTGTCTTGGGGGTAAGGCTAGACTTTATTAAAGATTTATGATATCAAGATGAAAAGCAGATCCCAGTGGCATTCCTATCACCCCATACCTGTATCTTTAGTATTGCTGCCTTTAGTAGGTGTTGAATTATACCTTCATCCATTTGGACACCAGTTTCCAGGCCCAATATTGAAAGTGGATGCTGGGTGAGTCAACTGACTTTTACACCTTTGGCTGCTTCAGAAGCAAACTGATTCTAAGGGTGCTCTGGCTCAATGGCATATAACTGCAGTCAGATGCTTTTCCCTGCTTATGCTTGAGTCATCTATACATAGGCTATTTTCCCACTTAAAGGCATTATGAATGTCAGTTTGGGGCAGGAAGACTGATGAGACAAAAGTTGCTTGTAGAAGTCTCAGAGAAATCAGTTACCAAAACATCTATACGGTTGTGGGTGCAGGAATTATTTTTTCACAACTTATATAGGATTCATGTTGACTGTGGAATTGAGGCTAGTAGCATTCAAAGAGAAAAACTAATTTATGTTAAATTGATTTTCTACTTTAAAATTGTGTGGCCATAGAATCTGCAAAAAATTAAAACCAAAGGCAAGTGTGTACAAAATAATTTATTACAGCATAACATATGTTGGCATTATTTTACAGTGAGTTTTTCATTCAACAATTTTGAATCTAAACAGATGACACACAAAGGAGACCATTTTAATTAGAACAGTTTATTTGTCTTAATAAAATCCCCCTTCATGAACTTATATTAGCCTTAGAGGGGCTAGTTAATATTACTGAAAATATTTACATTACAGTGAAATAAAAACAAATCTGACTGAATGATTCCATTGCAGTTTCCAGAAAATGTATTTTCTGTACAAGCCACAGTATATTTAGGTTTTGATAGCAGTTCTTGTAGAATGCAAAGCTGTCATATGTAGCCATTTTGTCCAGCAATATTATGCTTTAAAATAGCTATGTTAAGTTCAGACTTCCATTTTGATGTGTTGTATATTTTATGCACTTATTAGTTAATGCACCAGAACACAGAATAAGAAAGAGGTTCATTGTGATTTGTAGTCAGCCTATTTGTGCTCCCTTAAATAGTTTTTAAATATAAAATGCACTCCTCAACTACTAGTTGCTTTTGTAGCACTTAAAGCAATAGTATTTAGGCAAGAGAAGTATTACATTTATCGGCTATAGGTCCACACCTAAGACTTTTAATGGAGGTATACAGTAAACTTACCAGTGAATTTTTATGATCCTGAGGAGACCCATATTCCCCATTATTGTACCTTATGCATCTGCCCAAAACTGGAGTAGCTTTTCCAAACCAATAAGTGGCAATGAAAAAAGAAGAAAGACAGGCAGACAGACAATGGTATCTAAACAGGATCATATTCACTATTATTTCAGGGAATTACATGTACTCAACTGTTTTTTAAAATGTTAAACCATTCAAAAGCGTAAGGAAACAATAGCTATGGAACAAAAGGTAGATAGAAAAGAGTTTTTGAAAACTCTTACCATCAATTTTTAACCAAATCTCCATATCCACCAGCACTAGTTCCATATAGGTCACAGAACTGACAAGAAACATGCAAACAGCCAACATTTACAGTTATGTGCTTCAAAAGAAACCAAAATGGCCAAAATTAAAGAAACCAAAACAAACAGAAAAAGATGAAGGGGGATGATACAAGCAGCACTTTTCAGTCTTAATTTGCTAAAATCTGCTCAACTGATAATTTCATTACCAAGAAATTATTAAATTTACTTCTATATGTAACAACACTTAGGTGAAAGTAGCCTTTAATGTCCATAATTTGGGGATTTTGTTGTTAAAAGACTTAAAACAGTACAAGAATAAACATGACAAATGTTGATTAGAGATAATGTTTACATAAACATTGGCAGTTCTTGTTGGATGAAAAACACGCTAATAGCATACTCCATTTTCATTTAACCATCCAAATATTTCATTTTATACCTGTAAGATATAAAAACTGCATCCTGGAAAAGTAAACCTGATCTGCATCCCACCAGTCTGTAGGTATAGTCAAATATTTTATTTGTACACTACTTCAAATTTCATTGGACAGCACATCATGGTTAATGGCTGTATGGTTCACTGATGCAAAGCTACTGTCATCCTCATTTGTGGCAGGCATAAAGGCAGATGTAAAAGGAAATAGTTTATGACATGCTGTCCGATACTCTTCATATTGGGGGTGGCAGCTTCCGAAGCTGCCATCAAGCAGTGCCTCGAAAACCTTTGTTAAAGTCTAAAGAAACAAGAGGAACAGTTAAATTTAGTCTAGACTATTTTATTACGAAAGAAAACATGGGGCTCTCTAAATCTCTCTTGCATGATTAATGAATGCAGTGCCCTCTGCTGGCAATAAGTGTCATTGTCTTTATTTACAGAAGTCTGACCAATATAATTTTAACCCAAATAAAAATATTCCTTTTAATATTAATAATCAAGATTCAGAAAAATTAACCCTGTACATGTATCTTGTGCTCTGTATAATATGCTCAAGACCGCCTACTTTGTCCCTAAATATACAAAGAGATTACAATTAAATTAGTTTACCTTCACATTTTTGTCTCTCATAGTTTCATCTAATCTAGTAGCAATAGCAATTGCTTTCTCTTGTCTTGATTTGTCCAGGAAATACATCATCTTAGCACCTTAAGCATAAGAAAAAAAAACATTTGATCAGACACTGACAACATTCTTTTGTACAATACGTGATTTATTGTAAAATTATAAACTGATACAGAAAACAATCCAAAAACAAAAGGAAGATACACCACACCCCAGCTAGAATGTGGAGTTTAAGAGCCATGCGCGGGACCGTGTTATAGTGTGTGTGTGTGTAGGGGGGTGGGGGGTGGGGGCACACTACCATGGATCCCAATGTAAATTTATTTTGGGATCCATGGTCGCCCCCACGCTAATTCCGAATTCGTGCTATGTTGACACGTGTTCTAGCGGGGGGTCTCCTGAATTGTGGTTTGTGGCTTTCTATAGATTTTAGAACTATCAATTTTTCTATCCATTATATTTTGTATCAGGAAATGCTCACTAGAAACTCTGCTTCAAATTTTCACTAAAATGTTAATAGAAATAGGATGCCTGAGGCAAGAGTTAATAAGGGAAGAGGTCAACAGGTAGAATAGGGAAACAATATCTAGATAACTAAGTCATTCAAGTCAGCATGCTAACTGAGATGCACTCTACAATGCACTTAAAGTCTATGAGTCTATGATAAAGGAACCGGCAGATGTCTTTTTAGAACTATTGTGAATTATTTTTAAAAAGCTCTGGAGTTAAGGTGAGCTGCTAGAATAATGATAATTAATCGTGTTGGCAGGTATGAAAGATCTTTAAGAGACTTATCAGAAGAATTACAAATGTATGTAATCGGAAATTCTACCTGAATAAGTCCAAGGGCATGAACAGACATTCCCCCTCTCCCAAATATGCCACACACACAAATTAAATAAGCACACAACCACTGTTCCCTCTAAGCTGTGTGCGCGCACACAGATCCTAAACCCTGCGCACAGGGCGAAACACTGCGCGCACAAAAATTTGCACAGAAGCACAACAATTTGCACAGAAGCAATTTTTTGCGCACATGGCCTGTCAAAAATTTGCACAGAAGAAATTTTTTGCACACACGGCCTGTCAAAAATCAGAGGGAACATTGCACACAACCTACTAGCAAGGAAAAATATCATTAAAAGTATGGTTTTGACCTAAAAAGCACCATCTTACTCAGATCCATTCCTTGTCTGTAATTCAGTCTCATATTTGCTTACTATATTCTTTTCTCAGTAAGTTTTTATAGCTTTTTATTCCTGATTGCTCTACAGAACAAAACACCTAAGAAGGGGTGAACTTGAATATGTTCTTTCTTGTGGAATCATTAATAAATTATTCATTATATTTAAATTAGTTACATTTATTTAAGTCCAATGAAGACTATGAGGTAGCACAGGGCTGTTATCAAAGGCTTAATTTAGCTTGCAGAATCTTACTAATAATGACGCCCATAACAGGGTGGTTTACCTCTTAGAGAGCCAGGGCAGCCATCCAGCAGCCAGCCCTGCTCTAGAGAAGAGTCCAGCGGGCAGCTGCTGGGAATCAGCCAACCCAACTGGGCAGCATCAAGTGATTGGGGCTGATGAGTCCCAGCTGGGGGATATAAATGAGGACCACAGGCTCCATGTGAGCGCCTGGGACAAGGAGAGGGCTGGGAGTACACTCTTCTGTAGCTGCAGAAAGAGGATTGTGAGGAGGCACGTAGCCCTGAAGATCCCCCAGATGAGGGGAAGTCCTGACTAATAAACTGCCATAGGTCAGAGGACCCTATAACATAGGTAGGAAACAGGTCTAGTATTTTGTTGTTTCATGTTTCAATTTTTTTATGTTGGAGAATAAACACAGCCCTCAAGCACAGGCTATAAACTGAACTGGGTGTGGCCACTTATATTCCCCAGGATGGTGATTTAGCCCATCAGCCTACAACGCCCAAGAAGGAAAGAACCATCCAGCTTGCCTTGCAGATCCCAGTACTGGGTGTGCAGGACTGGCAATTATAAGAGACATAGACTGCAGTGAAGGTCAGGAGGCAAGCCCAAACTTGATTATGCTGAAACAGGCAACAGCATGACAGTGTCACACAAAGTTCATCTACATTATAACCCAGGACTATCCTTTCCTCCAACAATCCTATGCTCTAAATATACTTGCTAACAGTATTGAACACACTGTAATGCTCCACAAACCATTAATCTCCATCTGTGCTACAACAATACTCTAAGTGATTGTAAGCCAGTAAATCAAGTACCCTAACCACTGGACTGTTGAAGCGACAAAGGGTTCTGTGGCACCTTATAGACTAACAGACGTATTGGAGCACAAGCTTTCGTGGGTGAATCCAGATCCAGACTAACACGGCTACCCCTCTGATACTTGACACTGGACTGTTAATGACTTAAACAGTCTTTTATCCATAGTGAAACAGTCACTAGGCCAGAGGGGGAGAGAATATGATTTTGTAAATCCAAGGGTTAGGGAACCTGGCCAGGGGGTCCTGGGTCCAGTCCAGGAATGGCTCTGGCAATTTTGCCACCCCAAGCAGATGTAGCGGGGCCACGCCCACGACGCACGCAGACATAGCAGGGCCACGCCCACGACGCAGGCTGTCCGAGTCCCACGGCGGCAAGGGAAGAGTAGCGGACCTGCCGCCGAATTGCCACCGCGGCGGGTGAGAATGGGGCGGCAGTCCGAGTCCCACGGTGGCAATTCGGCGGCGGGAAGAGCGGACCTGCCACCGAATTGCCGCTGCGGGACTCGGACTGCCGCCCCATTCTCGATGCCGCCCCAAGCACCAGCTTGGAAAGCTGGTGCCTGGAGCTGGCCCTGGTCCAGTCCCCTTGCTTTAGTTACTCTTTCATTATTTATCTACAGTGGAACAGCTTCAACTAAGGTAGACTGAGGGAGCCCCACATCAGAATATCCCATAGCTCAGTAGTCAGCACACACTCCTGAGAGCTGGGAGACCCCCTGTTCAAATCCCTCCTCCACCCTCTGAAAGAGGGGGAATTGAACCTGGGTCTTCTACCTCCTAGGCAAATGCAGAGATAGGCACGAGTCCAGGCTGCAGGGAGGCATCTCTTTCCATGAGAGGGAAGGGGCTTAGCCCACATGCTTCTCCTCAGCATCTTCTATTGGCTAGCCTACACAGCTCCCCACCTAGCATGCCGGTTTTGTGGATCATATTCTTAGGCACCTATCTGTCCCCACTCATTGTATAGAAGCCTAAGTGTCTAACTTGGCTTTGTGGATTGCAGTGTTGTTGCTGTGATTTTCTAGGCATCTAAAAGTTAGGTGCTCTGATGCTCAATACTGCAATGCCCAAGTCTGATAAATGTGAAGATTCTTGTCACTCTCAAGCTGCTGGAAGGGATAAGTTTTATTTTCTCTCACCCATGCCGCTGCCTTCCTGAGGAAGAGATTTCTACTCTAAACTATTTTTATCCAGAGCCTTTTGGCCATTCCACTCCTCTACCCTACCCCCAAGTTGTTTTGTGTGTCCTACTGTCACTTATTATCTTAATTGACCACTCCTAAGCAGCAGCAAGAGCAGCGTAAAATCGACGTGATTCTTGATTTACCATCATTTTTCCGTCATTACCCAGTGTTGTGAACAGCAGCAGTGAAAGTTACTAGTCTTGTTCTTTCATTCTGTTGCTGCTGCTTTGAAAAGCTATGAGCAGAAGCAGACGCACTTCAGCTGAGTGGAAAATAAGGAGGGAGGATTGCTTACATTAGAAAGGTTTTTTGAGACCACAAGGGATAGAAAATTATTTTTCTTTTAAAAATAAATCCTGTAGAAACAGAAAGCTTCCCACATGAGTGGGCAAGTGGATTAAAGCCCTTCAAACAAACAGAAATGTCAAAAATAATTTGTATCTGAGCCTCTGGCATATTCTAATTTGAATGAAGTACAGAGAAAGACTTGATTATTTACCATCATTTAACATTTTCATAGCATCAAAATAAACAAACCTGAGAGCAGATGAAGAATGGAGGTAGCATTATGTCTGAGAAACTCTTCATTAAAACTTTCCAAATCTTTGTTAACAAAAATTTTCTGCATTTCTTGAGTTAGGACCTTGTTCACAATTTCTGGGAGATTACTATGATCAGATACTTAAAAAATGAAAAGAAAAGTAGAACGAGTTACCATTGTGGCTATTGTTCCAGAGAAACTTCACATCTAGTAATATACCACTTTAGCGCATGTGTGTACACACACATGGGAGCACACTTTATGGTTGAAATCAGTATTACAGAACTCAATATTTTACCATCTTTGGTTTTCAGCAAAATATTAGATGGCTTCAATAGGTTCTGATTAAATTCTGAACACTTTGTATATATATAATACAATTTTTTTGCCATGTGTTTCTATTTTATTTTAAATATATTAGTGTTTCTATAGTATTTAGACACTATAAAATATCTACAGCTGCTTCATTGTACATACCAGATTTAGAGAATTTAATCAAACATTCATGTAGCCACGGATTATTATTGTTGATAGCAAAAGCTCTCTTGACTGACTGCAACATTAACAGAAACTTTCCTGTGCAAAAAACAAGAACCAAAAAACCAAAATCAATGTTACATACATCTCTTTAACTTTTTGTGTTCCTTAAAATTTCATTGCAGACACCTACCCAAATCCTTAACTTTCTCATAAATATACTCAAAAATGCCAAAACCTTTAGATTTAGTTAAAAAAATAAGTTAGGTAGCTTTTTACGCTTTTCTTTTCGGAAATAAAAAAAATTCAACGTGTTTTTACAAAGTGATGATAGTAATGTTTTCTGAAAAATCCAGCAACCATGTGAGAAAATAAGTATAATATTTAGGTGTCTAGCTTTTACAGGAAGTTATGTCCCCAAAGCCTTTGAGGTTTCATTAGTAAATCTATTGAAATATTAGAAACACCAAGTCTTATGAAGAATTGTCATATGTGTACTCTCAATACCCAGATATAAAATACATATAACTCATTATGGCAGCCCCTAACTTCATTCCATTATAGAAGAGCTGCTGCTCACAATTATTAGCAACATTGCATCAGGTATATTAGTCTAATTTTTTAATTGCTGAAGAATTACAACTAGAAATATTTTTTCCTCCATATCACATCTTATTAGCATATAACCTTTATATAATTCCTTTATTCTTAAAGTCAGTTTTAAGAACAAATTATGTGTTGCCAAAGAAAGGTGACATGGTATACATTAAGTTTTCTGTAATATTTATCCACTGATGCTGGGCATGATGGAAACTCTTGCCTCAGTAATTAATAAATGTAGACTATAGTTGGGTAAAAATAGGTTGAAATAAAGGATTAGAACATTTGGAGAAAAAAATTAAAACTTGCATATACTTTACCTTTTCTAAAGTATATTTCAAATGCTAACAGATGTGTGTCTATGTTATCTGCAACAAGATTCTTAAGTGGCATAAGGAACTTAATAGCTTCCTCTAATGGATTTTTGACCTGTTTTAATAGAAGATGAAATTAAGGTTATATAAAAAGGAGGCATCTATCACTAACACACATCTTTTAAACAGGTGAAGCTTTCCATGAAGTTCAACCACCATGAAGTGACAGATCAGCAGCCCTTTTGTTTTTGGAACAACAACAACAACAACAAAACCACACACACACACACCCCTACCTGTCCTGGCCCCCTTTTCAAAGCAAGGAAAAGAGTGCTTCAATCACCTATCTGATTTCTAGAGTATTAGCACAAAACAGAAAAATCTTCATTTATACTGAAGAGTGCATTACCTATAGAGTTTAAGAGATCACACAGCCAACCAGTAAACCATGAAGACACCTGTCTGAAGTAAACTGAACCAGGAAAAATGTATTTGAAAAAACAGTTTATATATCAGTGCTGTCTTTTGATAATTTTAAGTTGACTGCCCAGCATGATTAGAGCTACATGTGGCATTACTGCCATGTATTTCAGATGTGTACCTTCTAACTAATATCATCTATAGAAGTAACAAAAACAAACATCTGAACTAATTCATAATTAAAAAATAGTTTCAGATGTTTACAAACAAATGTACTTAAGTCCTCATGTTAAATTTTGTGGCTGTCAATCACATTTTCCTACTTTTTCTCTACTCTGTTGCTGTGTGAAAGACCTATACAAACGATAGAGGACACTGGCTGTACAGAAGAACAGTGCCTACAAAAACTTGACAATGGCTAGGTAGCTGATGTTCCAAGACCACTGCCTATCATGCTAACCAGCATCGTCTCATTGTTTCCTTGTGCCCCCTCTGATTCCACCTGCTGTTTTAGATGTGAGTTTTTTGGGGCATGGACTAAGAGGTTTGTGTTTGTTTTAAAAAACACATAATTATCAACAAAGTGCTATCAAATGCACAAACTAAACATACTGGAGAAAAAGTGAACTACCATAATTTCTGTAATCTTATAAATGTTATAAAAATGGTAGGCAAATTTGTTTTGTACAAAAGTGATGTTTATATTGATTTCTCCTTTTAAAGGGATTTTAAAATCTCACTTTAAAAGGAGATTTCCTATGTTACAATCTTCCAGAAGTGTGTGGGGATGGGAGTGGGGAAGGTGGCCAAAGAGAATATCATAAGATGAAACTGCCATAAATGTTATATAACAAGTAACACAATGCTTACTCTTTCCAGTTTTTCAGGAACTAACTCTTCCTTGGGACCACTAGTTTCTTCTTCTTCCTCATCTCGTTTTTTCTTTTGAGTCTTTTGCTGTCGTTCTCTTTCTGCATGCTTTCTCTCCTCTTCAAGTTTAGCTTTCTTCTGTGCTCTTCTCTGCTTGCTAAGCATTTTCTTCAGTTCTTTGGCTGAAAGGTTTTCTACAGATAAAATACAATATTTTAAATTAATGTCTGATTGATACATAGACTCAGAATTTCAAAAATAATCTTGGTTTTTCCACAAACAATATATGGGCATCACTAGACTTTTTATATAGGGAAAGGAGAGATGTGTTTGTATAGAAATTTTAAAAAGAAACCTTTTCACTTATCAGTAAAACGCACCAATTATTATGTAGTCTAATATTACACAACATTTTGTAATCTTAAATGCCAAGGTTTATATAAATAATATAAAAATGGAAGTAAAAAAACCATAGAAGTATTCATTTAAACCATGAATCAGATGAAATGCGAAGTTTGGCAATCCCATTATATTATTTACATCCTGGGACATTATTAGAACACTGTGTACTCATACAGTGTTTTTCATCCAAAGATCTCAGGTCAACAAATAACAGGTGGATGACATTTTTTTTGGAGACTAAACTTAAATTCACCTATTACCCTTACTTCAATATCATCTTAATGCTCTTGGAATATCTACTGGAAACCTCCTAAAAAATTCATATTACACCGGAGTGTTTGCACCCTTTAAGTGCATAGACTTATACTACCTTCTAAGTTAAGTTATTTATGCTATATAACAGTTAATCTACAGCTAATGTACTAGGTGCTTCACAGAGGAGCTTATACTACAGACAGACAACTTGGTGGAGAAAGGAAAAGTGACAAAAGTGCATTGAGCTGTGCTGTAAAACGTGCATCTTGTTATACACAATGTATTGTGTAATTTATTATACTCTGAAGGGAGGATAAGGATTTATTGGTCTCAGATATGTCGATTCTTCCTGTCCTTTAAAAAAAATTAAATCATCATCTTTGAATTTCTTCCCCTTGGTCAATGCTGTCTCAACATTAAGATGCTCTGGCTACATGCAATATTCTAATTGCAGCATCACTGGTGCATGGGTGGGAAGTATAATCTTAGATGTTCTGCAGGCATACAGCATTTGAAGATCCTCATAACTAATTTAGTCACCATTATTACCCCCTTAGATCCTTCACATTTACACTTTGAGAAAATATTTTTCCCAATGAATACCAGTTTCAGATTATTTCCCAGATGTATTCACTTGTATTTTGCCAAGTTGAAACTCAATTTATTTTCTGTATATAATTCTAACATCTCTAGGTCTCTCTGTATGTTTTCCCCAGGGACAGTGGTAGGTATTTTGCACACAAAATGTATTGTGGTGTTTATCAGTTCTATTAGATTATTAATATATTAACTACATTAGGTCTAGCACCAATTACTGCAGCAATCCATTGACTACCTTCCCCTAAACTCAATACATGATTGGTTTTATCATTACCTCATCCTTTATTGTTTTCCTGGTTTAAGATCTATGTAATGGTGTTCATATCTAAAACAAGATGAATTTTTAGAATATATTTTATATACACCAAATGCTTTACTAAATTCAACCGACATCTGTCTTTTATTCATCTACTAGTTTTGCAATTTGATTAACAAAAAACCAACCTTGTCTGTCATAATATTTATTCTTGACTATTTCTTTCAGTCACTGATGAAACATTCAAGGACAGAAAATGAAAACTTCTGTATGTTACAACATATAATAATTTTATAGCCTGCAATGTTATTTAGCTTAGTAAGTTTTAATTTCTGTTATGTACACATATTGGCCTGCATTATTGCCTATGTACCTGAATTCACTTCTTGTTCTTTGCTTTCATTGGTTAGAGGATTATCATGTAGTTTCAAGTAGATTTCAATTGCTGATCGAGCAGCCTTGAAATAGAAGGCATGTTTCCTGAGAACATCTTCCAATCTCAGAAGGTCTACGTAGGCCCGAAGAGTCATCTTTCTCATGCAATATGTGTGAAAGTCAAACTGATCATCTGTTATCTCAAAAAAATGCTAAAAACCAAAAAACAAGATCACACTTAAATCCTTTCACTGATTTTCTGTTCATTACCATCTAGATACAAAGTGGAGTAACAAGCAGCATTATTTGCAACCCTGACATATCTAACATGGAAAATAAGAGAACCATTTATTGTCAAAATGTAGCTAAGAGAAATCGCCCCTCTATCTCTTTTAAAAGAAAGCTAATTTAATTTACCCAGAAAACAAACACCCTCCCCCATTGATGTGAATAGCAATTTTTATTGTTCCGAGTCCATCGGAAAATACTATCCCATTTTATTTTGTTGTTAAACAGTGTCTACATTTTTGAACAGGTAGAAGAGAGATGGCAAAGGAATGTAAGAATACTTTTAGATAATAACATGCCAAAAAGATTTATGATTAGATTTTTTGTTAATAATTACGTTATCAAAAAACAAGATCTGTTATCCTTTGAGTTAACACATTGATTACATAGCATTTTAAAAAACTGCAGTATCAAGATTTTTAAATGTGAAGAATGCCGTGCTGAACTGATATTTACACTGCATTATGAAAAAATTTGTGAGAACAGACCAATCTTTTTACCTACTTACCCTTTCCACTTCATGACATTTTTTCAAGGCATCACCATACTTTCCTAGTCTCTGATAAGCTGAAGCGCATTCAGTCTGGAACCACATACACTGCATCTCATTTAGATTTTCCATAGCAGATGTCCCTTCCTAAAATGAAGATATTCATAATTGGTGAAACCAATAATTTATCAGCTGTTGTGTACCCTTTTTCTCACACATGACTTTTGTTACTAAATAACCATTCATTCATCTATAAACACATTTGCAATATAATAAAAAATGGCTATAAGTGCAAAACGTCCCTTATTAAATATGTATTGACATTCTGTAAAGAAAAAAACCCACTCCTGCTCCAACTGATCCTTCTTCCAGCCTCCTTGTTTCTTTAAGTGGTACTTCTGCAAAGCCACATGGGCACAGATTAATGTGTTTGAAAAATAATTCATTTTGCAGGATAATATCTCAATATTTTTTCAAGATAAATTCAAACATGAAAAGAGAGACAATTCCCTCTTCAAGATTAAGAGGCAGTGAAATATCAGACTCATTTTTATGAGAATCCTTAAGTTTCTGAAGGATTCGTTTATTCTCTTTTGCCTGAATCAGAGGAAGCACCTGCTAGTTTAAAACCAAGAGGTATATTTACTGGTTTGTTGCCAGTACCTCTACTGACCCCAAACAAATTTTTATACTCTGGATTTGGAATTAAAAAAAAAAAAATCAATTAAGGAAGATTGTAGAATTTTTGTTGTATAAAATGTCAAGATTTTAGATCAATAAAAACTACTGAAAAAATTGGAAGGCACGTTTTATAAACTCAAAATAATGACATACAAGAAACCAAGTTTGCCACCAAATTCTCAAAACACTTAAGAGGAAAGGAAAACACTACTAAATAATCTAATTCTGACATATACATTATTTAACACTTAAATGTATCTATGTTTATTTGATAATAATTCCGTATTATCAAATAAACTATAGATAAAGCAGACATCATTACTACATATGAAGAAAATACTACAATTTTATTCCATTAATGCATGAAAATATAAATGTCAGCTGATAAAAATATCAATAAACATCTAGATCAAAACTTTCATAGTCAGATTATTCAACAGAAGAGTTAATAAAGACTTCCATTGATATTCTAAGAAAACAAAGACAAGTACAAAAAACTTTATACAAAAACTAAATAGCAAACTAAATCAAATTAAATCAAACCAGATCCTCCCTCACCCGCACTCAATGAAAAAGTTATCTGTTTATAGGAATCACCAGACTGCACTGTGGATTTCTACAGTTTCCGGAAACCGACAAGTAGTGAGCACTTTAGGTAAGAGAATGCTATTTTTGAAGTGTGGCTTAAATTTCTGGAACTATGCAAACTGTTTTGCACTGAGAACCTTAGTTTTTACACTCACATGAATGCAGACATCTTGGACTTTATAAGCAGGGAGCTACAAGTTAAGTTTTCAGGACTACATAAAAGTGCTTTAGGAGGCTAAATCCCATTTTCAAGTTAAATCCATGGGAATTAGGAATTTAGGATTTTCAAAAGCACCTAAATAGTAATAGATGTCTATCTGCATCTTTAGGTGCCCAAATAGCTTTGAAAATCTGGCCCTTAGAAGTCTAAGTCTTATTGAAATGACTTGGATTCAACATGAACAATTTGAAATGCAGCAGATTTGTTCTTAAACAATTAGTCCAAATTACATAGCTTGACCATGACAATTTTCCAAGACAAGACAGCTATCAAGTGCGTTCCACAAAGGGACTTACTCCTGTACGTGTGGCAATGCATTAACGTTTCTGGAGTAACATCCTATATCATAGTCTGCTAGAAAATTACTTATTACTAATATTAAGTTATAATTACATAGGCAAGCATACCTTAACAATGGACAAATATCTCTAATGGGTAGATTTCTGTTGTCACTCAAATCAGTTATTCTGGCAGAGATGTGGTATCAGATAATTACATCTGATATATGTGATTTTCCAAATGAAAATACTACCAACCCCCTCTTTAAAACAGTATTTCCTACCCTTGTAAACTTGGAACACATCTCTTCTGCATCTTTCACCATATTTGCTCGGAGCATATATTTTGCACATTTGGAGTTGATGAATCTATCTGCCGTATCCAAAGACTGTGCTTCATCCATCCATTTGGCAGCTTCCTTGAGATTACCTACATGCTGTTATGAAAAAAGAAGTCAGTTATATTTCATTATTAAACACATTTTTGACTAAATATAGACATTTATAGCGATTAGTACTTTGGCACCAGGATTTATAAGCACCTTAGAAATATTAAAGATAGATTTTAGTCTTTTTTTCCTGTGGACTTTCCAAAATGACCACTCATCATAAGTTATGATGCTTTACTCCATAGTATAAACAAACTGGAAAGCGTGTTTACATTTTCTGATTGACAGAACAGAGTGTTAAATAAAAAACAGAACAAATGATCATGCCCCAAACCAGAAAAATCACACTATCAAATCTTATGAAAATTTCAACTGAGTAAGGTACCTCTCAGAACTTAAAATTAGACATATTTAATTCAACTTTTTTACCTTGTAAATTTTTGCTTTTAAATAGAACAGTTCTATTAATGTTGGAGTGCTTGCAATTGCAGCATTAATGTATTCCAAGGCCAATGAACACTGGCCAAGTTTGTCAAAGTGCTGTGCCAGGAAATAACGAACCCAAAGTAGTGTCGTTGGGGGCTCCTTCTCTCCATTTTCTGTAACAAAACAGATATAAAATTACAGTGGCCAATAAGGTTGAAGACTTCATTTGGGGAAAAACACAAAAAACCATGATCAATTCAGCAAATATTTGCTAAATTGTTTTCATTTGCAAAAAGGTAGAGATATAACTATTCTCTGGCAAAAGGCAGCAGCACTCCAACAATTATTGATAACTGTCAATACAGGGATTAGTAACTGAAATGTAATTTTAATACCTATCTATTGAAACTTACCGTATGGACTAAAAAAGTCACAGGTTTTCAGAGAGGCTTCGTAACCAGCAGCAAGTTCTTGAATTATCTCTACCTATATATGAAAAATATAAATGTAAAAGTTTGCCTTAAAATACTATAAATGTTGGAAATAGGCTCATGTTCACATTTTTACAGTTACAGCACATCACCTAAAAATACACTGAAGCAGTGTTTAAGGAACTACACTAAAATAAACAGATACTTAACAGGGAAAAATATTAGATGGATCATATGTGTATTCTAGAAACAACAATTTCTGATCCTCACCACTTTCAGAAGATACTTTTTGTTCATCCATGGTAGCTGTTCTATATTTTTTCCCCACCACATATTCTTGAAAATGAACCATCAAAACCCAATTTAAATGTATTTGATTAGTCACCCCCTCCCAAGTGATGCTTAGTAAATATTTTTGGTACTTCAATTTTTGAATGCCCAACTTGAGACAACTTGAAGAGGGTTTGTTTCTGAAGACGGCTGCAATTATGGATAAATAAGGATAAAGAGTGGAAAGGGGTCTCTGACGGAGTCCCCGTGAAATGACTACATGGACAATGCTGGGATTTCATTGAGTTATTAATGATGGTAGGGCAGTTGGAACCTTGGCTATATGACTTAGATTTTTAAATCTAAATAAAAAGGCCTGATTTTCAGAAGGTTGACGCTCAGCACTTTCTGAAAACCAGGTCCCTTAAATGTCTAAAGTTGGTCACCCAGAAGTTGTCACCCGAAATCAATAGTCTCTTTTGAAAATGTAGCCTACAATCCAAAATTTGCATTGTACAATTTTGACACAAATAATACAGTCTCTATAAGTAGTTATGTCTAATATCATAAGAACCAATTGATTCTATTCTAGAGCAGATGACTTGGTAGTGTCATACATCTGTTCCTGAACGCTTTAGAATTCTTTTAGCACAATTCATTGTTTTATAGCTAGGCTAACTGAGATTAAAAGTTGCCTTTCAAGTCTAGCAAGTATCCAACTTCTCAAGGGAACAAGACTAGAAATTAAGATGAACAGAAACAATTGTAATATGCGTTCAAAATTCATTACATGCTCAAAAGCATTTAAAATTCAGGCTGAGCATGGTGCATATGGGAGGGAACAACTCTATGGACCAGTTACATAAATGCATTAGCTTTTCACCACCTAAAGATGCAAGTTAAAATCTGGATCGTTACGCTTAGAATGTGTTTGGTGACCACAATCTTGTCTCTATATAAAACAAAATAATTACTAAGATAAAAGAATGATGGAAAAACTCTGCAAAATTATCACGATTTAAATCTAATGAAATGTGCAACATTTTGAAGACATACTTTTAAAAGTATGAGAACTAAAACACGAAAACTAAAGGTCACTCTAGAAGACCAAGTGAAGTGGTCAGAAGGGCTTATCTTAGGTAAACACATATCTATCTTAATGTGTCAGGAAATACCAAGTCTCATTTTTCAAAGTAAATTATTTCACATTAGATCCGCTAAATCCCATGAAGCCATTGTGAACTGTTCAAAAGTGTTTATATTTATGAATGGTCATAAAAAGAAGAGTTTTGGAAAAATCTCAACAGAAGATGTTTTTGGTAAAAAAATAAAATAAAAAACTTACCATACTAGCCCTTTTTTCATAGACCTAACTTTTAACAAAGGAGAAAAAGTGCTGAAGGGCCACATAGGCAAGTAGACAAAGGAGAGAAACATATTTGGTATTGCTCTAAGACCTGCCCGCTTCCATTTGTTGAAAGGACCTTTAAAAGACCAGCAGAAAACCTCTTATCCAACCCTTTTCTTTTTTTTAAGAGAATATTAAAATACTGAAAATATCAGTTTCCCCTTAAGTAGCAAGCTTGAGGTATATAGCTACACTACACAAAAGAGAACAAGCCACCTTTCCTTAGTGCTTTTTTTCATTACTAATCTGAAGTGCTCCCAGACTTTAAATTCTTCTAATTTAACTACTGAAAAACGCAGATAATTTTTGTTGTGGTCAAGAAGCTTTACTAGCTTGAGAGTTATTTATGTCAAGAGGAATTAAATCTTCATCCTGACTTCAGAAACACTAAATATGCTTTATGAACCAATTTGAGCATTGTCCCTAAAGTGACACAGATTCTACTAAATTGCACTCACTCTTTAATAGGATGTTAAGTTCTCCCCCATTCAGTATTGTATACTGAGTTCTGTTTCTATAAAACAAGGAAGTATAGTGGAAGTGTAATTCTGAAAAACCAATCTAAATGCTAAATTTTCAAGCATAATATTTAAAGAACTCAGTGGAAACAACTGCAAAAAAGAAGTTACTTTGTAAATCAGGTATTTTATAGATGTTATTCCAAAGATTCCCTAGATGAAAATAAATGTAACTTTTGTTTGCTATGGGTATACATTCACTAGGAATCCATCTTTGCTTTTCTCTCTCTCACACTTTGACCATTTTTATTTAATCTCTTACAGCATCACTAATGATTTAGAAAAAGATATCTAAACCTATTTCCAACTCAATACTCATTTTGGCATTTACATAATATATCGTCTTAAGATTTCATAATGGGGTTTCAGATTTAATAAGTTAATGCAATTTTCAATTTGGCGTACTTGCTACTTCAAGGCCAAGTTAATGTCCTGTAAATATGATTCATCTTTACTCAGTCCAAGTCCTCAAATATGACTATGTTACCTATAGTTTAGATGGAAATGTTCATCTCTTTGACACAGTTGTGCTCCTCAGGCAAAAGATTATA
Source organism: Chelydra serpentina (assembly GCA_037349315.1). Classification (NCBI taxonomy): domain Eukaryota; kingdom Metazoa; phylum Chordata; order Testudines; family Chelydridae; genus Chelydra; species Chelydra serpentina. The sequence continues at coordinate 62,023,434 of JBAIAC010000004.1, forward strand.
GAAGCAGGCCACCATAACTTAATGCTCAGGTTTCATTGGGCTAATTGTGGTGCCAGTTCCAGAACGGAGGACCCTCCAGTGAGAGCACCCTTGCCTCCCAGAGAGAGATTAAATTTAAGGGCTCTAGGCAGAAGTACTCTTTCTTCTTTACTGCAACAGGTAGCCTTCATAGTAATCAGGACTTAGACCACCCAGAGCTACAGGTCAGCATTTGCACTCTGCATTACATCTGGAAGCATTATTAAGCCAATGCAGGCTTTTGACAGGTGTAACATGCTCTAAACAGTTGCCACAGTTAAGAAAGCAGTTAACCACATTCTGCACTAATTGTAGATTAAAAAAAACAAACAAAAAAAAACAACCACAAAACTTAGGGCTGGTCCACACTGGGGGAGAAAGTGGGAGGGGGGTCGATCGAAGATACGCAACTTCAGCTACGTGAATAACGTACCTGAAGTCGAATATCTTAGATCGATTTTTAAATTACTTACCCCTGGTCCACACGGCAGCAGACAGGCTCCCCCATCGACAGCGCTTCCTCCGCTCGCCGACCTGGAGTTCCGGTGTCGACGGGGAGCGCGTCTGGGATCGATTTATCGCGTCTAGACAAGACGCGATAAATCGATCCCAGAACATCGATCGCTACCCGCCGAATCAGGCGGGTAGTGTAGACTAGCCCTTAGAGTGGATAACTATCTCCCTGGCCTCCAAAGCCTGCTCTTATGACATTTAAATAGCATGTTTTCACAGGTACCACTCAATCAAAATATGAGTTGGTTACATTTGAAAATGAAAGCACTGATCAATGAAGCTAAGCAAAACCTAATTATGTCCAAAGTAAACTGCACTGTTTGTGTTTCTCAAATATATATTTTTCTTGTACAAACTTAAATGCAAATAATGTGTATGCATCTTAAAGTCATAAGTTTTTTGTTATAAATGAATAGGTAATGGATTTCCAAAAATTCACACAAATGCATTTTCTTAATTATTTTATTCTTGTGCATAAATAGCTCTTCCTGAGTGGACTAGTATTGAAAAATAAACTGTGTTCTCTTAAGTAAGAGGTAACATGGGGGAAATTAATCTTCTCTTAGTGTGATAACTAGTCAATTTGACAAACAAGAATATTTTTAAATAAATCGTTTCAGAGACCAGCACAAAAACTATCCAATTCCATTTTTAGAGTCTGCTATGATATTGTAAAATATTGATAAAACTATCTGCTGAATACTGAGTTAATTACATTTTGTATTACAGCAGTTGGTCAAAATATGTTGCATCATGCTAAACACTCAAGATGGTTAACTAAATCACTGAATTAAATTATTAATATATTAAATAAAATTATTCAATATTTTACTTTAGGAAATTGTAAATGAGAGCAAAGAACAGAAGAAAAACTGAATATAGTTTTTAAAAAGTTACCATACTGTATAACTTAGCATTTCATTTTGTTAAGTAAACAATACTAGTTTATCAGCCATGATCACCCGTTTTAAGTAATGCCTTTTCAATATTTTTACAGCAAATAAAACCTCAGTAAGTACTTCTATTGTATAAACCTATTAATACAAAAAATTAAGTTTTAAATATTGTATTCCTCAGTATAATTTTCAGAAACAATCAGCATAATTAACATTTTAGCATAGATTTTAAGCACTACCTTCTGATTTTGTAGGAGATAGGGCAGATGTATCTACATTTTCTTCTTAGAAAGACTAACTATGTTCAGTTCTATTTTCTTGTATGGTAGCCCCAGCAACCTGGAACAAAAGTAACTGAGATTCTTTAAAGGTAATGTACGTTGATTTCTGCATAATACTTTGTGAAATCTCTAGGAGGATTGAATCGGTCTTGTGATTCACAATTAAAGGCCACAAAAAATTCTATAAACGTATTTGTTAATTATTTATTAATTGAGCACACAAATGTGTGATTACAGCCATGCAAACACAAAGGCCTCTTCTACACTGAGAATATTTGCCAGTGTTTTTTTCCTGCACGAGTGCTGCTTTGAGCAGGGCTTAATGACATGGTAATAAAGCAATTTGCATACTGTTCATACTCTGACTGTTATAGAGGAGGAGAGTGCACTATTGAAAAATTCTCACAAAATTTTCAGAGTAGACCATAGGGAGGATATGGTCTTGTCTAGACTGACAACACAACGAGGAGGAGACTAAACAAGTAGGGAAGGGGGAAGATACAGCAGCCAACAACAAGATCATAGGGCTACTCAAAGGCGTGTGCAAACCATAGTTGATTTTATAACTATAAAAGTGTATACATTAAATAATTAATGAATACAAATAATAGCCTTGATTTACTTTTCATGGCTACAAGGATTCAAGTCAGTCAGTCTTGTGGGAATTTTTGCATGAAAGGAGGTGGTGGTTTAGCAAAGAACCTCTGGGTCATGACCTTTTCCTTGATGAATACCTAATAATCACACATTTTGGAATCTATTTTGATATTTGAGGCTTAAGTGTACCAAGATTTTGTGTGTTTAAAATTTAACTAATTGTTTTGCACAGTTTTTAGTAATTGAGATGAGCTATTTTTCAGTGGTTAATGATGAAGCATATAAAAGCACCATATAAGACTTAAGTAGATATTACTTATCTAGAGGACACTAAAGACAGCGCCGTAGAAAAGTGAGTGAACTTGTCTACCAATTTTCTATTCCCAAAACGGAAGCCTATACTTTATGCATTCTGGTTCTCACCAAACTCCGTAAAGCAAAGATTTCCCCCCCAAGATTCTAGCCTGTTTAAAGTGTTTTTTTCTGTAGCAGAATGACTGAGGGGGGCCATAATGGAAGTGGGGAACACCCAGTGGGGTTCAAAACCAGGGAGCCTTCAGAGTGCACTGTGCACATCTATATCTTGGAGTTTCTCTCACAGAACAACATCCAGAGCTCTGATTGGTAACTGAACAGACCACACACAAATATTTTAGTCTGAATAACTGCCCTCATCATAGTCCAGAGGATGGGAAGTTGATGGAGTAGAAATTGAAGGCATTTCTGCCTGGGGAGAAGGGGTGTCCCAGGGAGTGCTTTGATATTGGGGACAAGTGGGGTACTGAAAGATACTGTGTACTCATGAGCAGGAGAGACTCAGGTTCATCAGAAATGAAGAGTTCAGTACTTCCTGCAGTACTGGGATCAACTGAATAGAAGGAGGCTGGTAAAAATCCAAGCCAAGTGGTGTCAGTATCAGCAACGTCCTGGTCTCAGAGTGTGTGGCGATCTGGGTGCCTGATAGCCTTGCTTACTGTAGAGCAGGGGTCTCAAACTCAAATGACCACGAGGGCCACATGAGGATTAGTACATTGGTCCGAGGGCTGCATTACTGAGACCTACCCCCGCTTGGCCCCATCCCCACTCCACCCCTTCCCCGAGACCCCACCCCTTCCCCGAAATCCCCATCCCAACTCTGCCCCCTGCCTGCCCCCTGGGGGTGCAGGAGGGGTGTGGTGGGGGCTCAGGGCAGGGGGGTTGGGTGCAGGAGGAGTGCGGGGTGCAGCAGGATCTCAGGGCAGGGGGTCAGGGTGCAGAAGGGGTGCAGCGGGGGCTCAGGGCAGGGGGTTGGGGTGCAGGGTGCGGCAAGGGGCTCAGGGCAGGGGGTCGGGTGCGGCAGGGGGCTCAGGGGAGTGGGTCAGGGTGCAGAAGGGGTGCGGGCTCTGGCCTGGCAGGCACTGGGGGCAGATTCCCTGCCTGCCTACCTGCCCTGCCCCCACGCTGCTCCAGCAAGCTCCTGGAACCTGGGGGAGGAGGGGCACAGGGGTCTGTGTCACTGTTGCGTCCAGGCACCGCCCCCAGCAGCTCCCATTGGCCGCAGTTCCCCGTTCCCGGCCAATGGGAGCTTCTAGGGGCAGTGCCTGGACGCAACAGTGACACAGACCCCTGTGCCCCTCCTCCTCCAGGTTCCAGGAGCTTGTCGGAGCCGTGCAGGGCAACCAGGCAGGAGCTGCCCTGCCCCCAGTGCGCGTTGGATCAGAGCCACTGTACGTAAACGTGGGGGGCGGGGAGCTTGCGGGCCGCAGAAAACAATCCCGTGGGCCGCATGTGGCCCGCAGGCCGCATGTTTGAGACCCCTGCTGTAGAGGATATGGATGGTGCTGAAGATTCTGTAGCAGACCACTTGAGGCTCTGAAGTCTCTTCTGTTGTCTTGATGGTGCCAGGCACGTGTCAGCTGGTGGTACCAAGACGTGATGGGTACTGTGGGTCTCAGAGTTGCTCAAAGCCTTATTTGATACTGGCCATTGATACTGAAAGAAGCTGGAGCCTCAGCTGTACTCTTTTTTGGACATATGAAATAGCAGGCCTCTGAGGTGACCTAGACCTCTTACTGCTGACTTTGTGAAGCGATCTAGAGCTTTTTTTTTTTTTTTTTTTTGAAGTCTTAGAGTTCCCCCCAACCCCCATCTTTTCCTCAGTAGGAGTAACAGGTGAGTGGGCTACAGTGGAGGGTGCAGGGGCACTTTTGTTACCAAGGATCCGTTGTATGGGGGGGAGGGTATCAGGGCATGTGTCTGATCAAGGTTGCAGGGAGCACTATCATGAGAAATCTAAGCTATATCTTCCTGTTCTTTCTAGACCTACTCCTGAACTCAATACAAACTCGACACCCCAGGCAGTGAAGACAGCTACAGTGACCGTCACTAACATGGATAGACTCCCAAGTTAGGCACTATTTAGCCCCAGGAAAATTAGGCATATTCCAGAATATGGAAAATGAACTCCAGAAAAGATGACGACAACCTCTCAGGAACACAGTGTGTGTCTGTGTGAGAATGAACAAACTTGCAAAAGGTCCCCCAAACTACATACAGAACTAAATTAACTAGTAAACCAACAACAAAATTACCACCTACAATAAATTATATAGGACAATTAAGCTACTTTAAGAAATGGGGACCTCAAGTCTTGCTCTGTCTCAGGCCAACGCAGTTGAAAAGAACAAACTACCCTCAATTCTGACACTGTCCTATGTACCGTTGGTAAGGGGTATAAGGATAAGTATGGTGCACATGCGGACCAAACTGGTAATGCTACCAAAAGTCTCTGATAAAAGGCACATGCACATCTGAAGTGGAGCATCCACAGGGACATTACTCAAAGAAGAACCTCATTTTTATTTATTTTTAGGTATTCCATTATGAGAGTTTTCTGGCTCCTACTGGAAGACTTTCCATAGTTTATGCCTTAAACACATGGCTGACAAATCTGCTCACACAGGGCAGCAGAAGTTTTACAACTTCTGGAAGGGAATAGAAGGGCACAGATTTTCCCATACTTTTCCTTGCTGAAGTCTTTTCTAAACCTTCTTCTGAAGCTTGGAAGTGCAGAGACTCCTAATTTGTCTCTATAGCAAGCCTTCTTGGCTATTTTTCTGCCAGCCCCAATGAGTGAATTTTATCTAACAAGTCCTATCTATTTTGTCTGAGTTCCTACTTAGCTGAGTTGATTTGTAAAACAATCATTTTGGCTATAAATAGATATTTACTCACTGTGCTATCCTAAAAAGGAAAAGGAATACATTTGAGGAGGAGAAATAAATACCAATGCTCTGCCATAAACACTCAGGGCATGTCTACACTTATCTCCGGAGTGATCGATCCAGTGTGGGTCGATTTATCGTGTCTAGTGAAGATGCAATAAATCGACCACCGAGCGCTCTCCCGTTGACTCCAGTACTCCACCGGAGGGAGAAGCGTAGGCGAAGTCGACGGGGGAGCGTCAGCAGTCGACCTACCACAGTGAAGACACCGCGGTAAGTAGATCTAAGTACGTCGACTTCAGCTACGCTACTTTCTATAGAAGCCATTTCTATAAGACTTTAGTGGCTATATAACTCGGAAGCATTGAGAAGGTTTAAGTTTCTCACCACTTCCTATTACTGGACACTACAAGTTTTTTTACTATCAGGCAGCACTCCACTGGTATTAGAACGGTTGGAAGTGATAGTGTGGACAGACAACAGTAATAAAAACACTCATGCCTTGTTTACATCAGCAATTCCATGAGTGATACTATTATGATACTGTCCAGCAGAAGTCCCAGGGGACTGAGAAATGCAGGGCTCAGTCAGATTCTGAACAGTATTTCTAGTGTCTTAATTTCGTAAGACTGGACTTCCTCCTGGGTAGTGTCAATAAGATGGTCATTCCTGTGGAGTCTCCAGCATCATTCAGTTATGAAAATACTTGGGTTTCTAAATAGTTTTGAAAAATCATTTAAACACACATTTAGTATACATTAAATTTAGAGTATTATAACTAATCACTGGTACTTATGCTCAGGCCTGGTCTACACTTAAAATGTAGATTGACCTAGTTACATTGCTCAAGGGTGTGACAAAAATTCACATCCCTGAGCGTTGTAGTTAAGCTGAACACCCAGCACAGATATGGTTAGGTAGAAAGAAGAAGAATTCTTCTGTCAACCTATCTACATCACTATCCCATCAGCGTAAGAATCATCTACACTATTGCTCTATAGTGACGCCTGTAGTGTAGACAGACTCTCTCACATAGTTACAGAGGCTATTACTGATGTATCACATGTGAAGCAGAAACACCTATTCTAACAATTCCCATTATAAAAAAAACAACAGTTCAAATGTTTATAATTTTAGAAAACCTCAACAAATTAGGTTGGGATTTTCCATGTTTGGAGCTTGGGGTTAAATTTATTTTTTGGAAACTCAATCACACACTGTGTAGCAATTTCCAAGAATGTTACTGAAATGTTTTGCATTGTAAAAAATAATGTTCAGACTTAACATGTCTTTCTTGTGCCTTAACATGTCTTTTCTGATGCAGTAGCTTGAAATTTTGCAGGGGGTAGTCCGGTGGTCAGACTGGTGCTTTTTACTGTATTACTGTCCCCATGAAAATCCTTCCAGATGTAGTCAAATTATAAACTGTGGGGGGTGGGGGGGGGGGGGAGGGAAGGGAGGAGGATGATCCCATTTGCATATGAGCTGTAGAACTTGTTAGAGGCTCTCTCCTTAAATTTCTCAATGTTCCAACTACGATATGCATGCTCCCACTGATTTTTTTCTCCATTGTTCTAAAACGGCGACACAGAACTGGATGGAGACAGACAAGATCTTCCTCCTGCTATTCCTTCCCCTTCTAAACACCCTTCCACCCTAGGGGAAGTGGCATTGCACTGGGAACCAGTAGACTAAGTTCAAATATTACCTCGTCTATTGACTGGGGTTAATAATTCTATGTACTTTATAGTGCTATTAATGAGCGAGCACTCTGTACATTAGGAGAAGGAGCAAATATTAGCTGATTATCCAATTCTGGTACTGCTTAATGCACAATTTCTTACTTTCCTACTTACGCTTTTTGCAATTATCCCATTCTTCTTATGAAGAGTATAGTTTTAAAGTCAAAGATTTTTACATTTTGCTATGACTGTTCAATAATATTTGGATATGATTTATAAGCCCACTTACCACTGAGTTCCATCCTTAAAATTCTAACCCAGAGAGCTTTCTAACCCAGGGAGTACAGTTTCTCTAAAACTAACCTAACAAAAAGGCAGCTGAGTCCCCTGGTTGCTAACCTTTTACTCTATCTTAAAATGTAGAGATAATCAGAATAGAATTAAATGTCCTTCACTTCCTTATGTGATCTACCACTAGTTCATGGAGGGCACCCAGCTACAAAACTTGGTCACAGCTTCCCTTTCATGTCTACAGCTATCCAAATCAAGGACAGAAAGCCATCTTTCTTGTTAGAGGAAAAGAAAGGGCTTCAGGGGAGACAGCCTACCTTCCTGTGCAGAGAAGTAACGGAAGAGGAGAAGGACCTCGGAGTCCTGGTTGATCCTAGGATGACTATGAGTCGCCAATGTGATGTGGCCGTGAAAAAAAGTGAATGCGGTCTTGGGATGCATTAGACGAGGTATTTCTAGTAGAGATAAGGAGGTGATAGTACCGTTATACAAGGCATTGGTGAGACCTCATTTGGAATACTGTGTGCAGTTCTGGTCTCCCATGTTTAAGAAGGATGAATTCAAACTGGAACAGGTACAAAGAAGGGCCACTAGGATGACCCGAGGAATCGAAAACCTGTCATATGAAAGGAGACTCAAGGAGCTTGGTTTGTTTACCTTAACCAAAAGAAGGCTGAGGGGAGATATGCTTGCTCTCTTTAAATATATCAGAGGGATAAATACCAGGGAGGGAGAGGAATTATTTAAGCTCAGTACCAATGTGGACACAAGAACAAATGGATATAAACTGGCTATCAGGAAGTTTAACTTGAAATTAGACGAAGGTTTCTAACCATCAGAGGAGTGAAGTTCTGGAACAGCCTTACAAGGGAAGCAGTGGGGGCAAAAGACCTATCTGGCTTCAAGATTAAACTAGATAAGTTTATGGAGGGAATGGTTTGATGGGATAACATGATCTTAGTCAAAGGTCAATTAATTGCCATCAGTGGTAAATAGGACCAATGGTCAATGATGGGATGTTAGAAGTTACTACAGAGAACTTTTTCCTGGGTGTCTGGCTGGTGAGTCTTGCCCACATGCTCAGGGTTCAGCTGATCGCCATATTTGGGGTCGGGAAGGAATTTTCCTCCAGGGTAGATCGGCAGAGGCCCTGGAGGTTTTTCGCCTTCCTCTGCAGCATGGGGCACAGGTCATTTGCTGGAGGATTCTCTGCATCTTGAAGTCTTTGAACCATGATTTGAGGACTTCAATAGCTGAGACATAGGTGAGAGAATTATTCCAGGAGTGGGTGGGTGAGATTTTGTGGTCTGCATTGTGCAGGAGGTCAGACTAGATGATCATAATGGTCCCTTCTGACCTTAAAGTCTATGAGTCTATGAGAACCTTATACCTTTTTTGAGACTTCTGAGGTTTCTTCCAGCTAGACATTTTCTCTCATCCAGTATTTCCTCATAGAGCCTCCATTTTTTAGTTACACAGAAATAGGACACATGCGCTTCAATGGAATCAACGCACCTGCAACACAATCGACGCAAACCTTGACTAATTAAAGGTCTTCACTCTTTGGATTTAATCTCACGGATATAGAGCACCACTGATTGGAGACCCAAAGAGTAGTTCTGAATATTGGTCAATCAGATTAAAAAAATTGGAATTTATTTTGGTGTCTTATTTTGTTCTCTCTTTTGCTAGGAGGGAACAGATGGGGATGTTAAAGAGTTTATTGCAAATACATTTGGGGAACAGCCCATGGAGTATGAAAATTCTTACATTTCAAAGGCCCCAAATTCCATGTTCAACGTACTAGGACTACTAGGCAGAATTTTTTGATCTTGGAGACACCAAGGAAAAAGTGCAGCTTCTTTTAGGGCATGCTAACTCAAGATAGTATTTGAACAAGTGGTATATTTAGGCACTCAGATGCCATCACGCCGAAGATTGTATAAATATGCCTAGATCAGAGGTCTCAAACACGCGGCCTGCGGGTCACATATTTCCTGTGGCCCACCATAGGCGCCGACTCCACTGGCAGCCAAGCTCCAAACATTACTGAGTGTTTATATTTTATTAAAATCCCTCTTTGCATTATAGTTTTTAAAAAGTTAATACATTGACTTTTAATAGAATACTATATTACTCTTCATTTTTTTCATTTTTGACTATACTTTTGTATCATTGTATGAAAAGGTTTCAGTGATGCGGCCCTCGGGCCAATTTACTAGTTCTCATGTGGCCCTCATGGTGATTTGAGTTTGAGATCCCTGGCCTAGATGCATGTCTGCTACTATACCATTATTAGTTTTGTGAAGACAAGCCTGATACAATTTTAGTACCCCCCAAACACAATGCAGTTAGGCTTCTGAAGCTGCTGGGTTGAGTCAACATTGCAGAGAAGTCTGGATAGTAAACTAATTACCAAGACACCTACATTACACTATTAATAAAATCTACAACTACAAAATCTTAAGAACTAAACAATTGAAAAAACTACAAGATAGATGCATAATTACCCTAAAAAAAAGAAAGAAAGAAAGAAACAGGACGAAGCCATCAGCAAGTAAACAAGTCCCCTCAAACTTTCAGATACAATACTTAGTATCCACACACAACATATATTGTACAGACATTATCTTTCCCTGCAACTACCACCACCAAACTCATTTGTAGACACACGCATCTGTCATTACACATTTCAAGCACTTAATATTGTATAAGGATTTTTGAAGAATGTTCTTTAAAATGGTAGTCTATGGATGCACTATACAACAATGAAAACTTATTTTCAAATAAAGCTACCTGGAAGTAAAAATCCTGTAACATCCTAATCTCCAAAGCCATGCCTTGTTTAGAAGAGAATCAAATTGCTAAAGGAAAGATGGAAATCCTATTAATTAGGAAACAATTTCAGCTCTACAGGATGAAAAGACAGCCTTTTCATTCAATATTACATGAGTTAATATGGCTACTATATTCTAAACTGATACTAATACAAAAAACTTGTGTTTAGCTACCTTATGAAAATAACTTACTTTAATTAATAACTAAGAATTCTTATTAATTCAGTAGTATAAAGATAAAACGCCAGATATGGAGGGCTAGAATGCATTCTAAAATGAAACTACCTCATCACCATGCATTGCCCACTTCTTTATTGCTAAGGCACAAATATCAGTATGTTTTTGGACCAGATTATTAATAGACTAGCAAAGAGAAATAAAATCCCAGCTCCACAAGGGATTGGGGAAGATGGGGAATGGAGAGCGGGATTACAGAAAAAGATTCATTTTACTCTGTTCTCTAATTATTGCCTCCAGAAAAATCAAAGAATATAAATGCAGGGCTGAAAGGGACCTGGACAGGTCATCAAGTCCAGCCCTCTGCGCTGAGGCAGGACCAAAAATGATAAAAAGTTTTAAAAACCTGACCTATGAGGAAAGGTTAATAAACTGGGTATGTTTACTTTTGAAAACTGAGTTGGGGACCTGATAAGTCTTCAGATGTGTTAAGGGCTGTTATGAAATGAACGGAGATCAATTGTTCTCCATATCCTCTGAAGGTAGGACAAGAAGTAATGGGTTTAAACTGCAGCAAGGGAGATTTGTATTAGATATTATAAATAAATGTATGGAGATATGCCTCTCTCATAGAACTGGAAGGACCTTGAAAGGTCATTGAGTCCAGTCCCCTGCCTTCACTAGCAGGACTAAGTACTGTCCCCTGACAGATTTTTGCCCCAGATCCCTAAATGGCCCCCTCAAGGATTGAACTCACAACCCTAGATTTAGGTCAATGCTCAAACCACTGAGCCATCCCTCCCCCGTAAGAAACCCTCTCTATCAGAGTAATTAATCACTGGTATAGCCTACCAAGGGAGGTTGTGAAAGCTCCATCATTGGAAGCTTTTAAAAACAGGTTGTTCAAATACCTGTCAGGAATTATCTAAGTTTACTTGGTCTTGCCTCAGCGCAGAAAGCTGGACTTGACCTGCTGAGGTCCCTTTCAGCCCTACATTCCAGAACACTGATGTGCATCCTTGATTCCAGAGGGGTCCACATTCCTTGTGTCATGTGTTCTCCCATGTGCACTCCCCTCCCATGTGAGATGCATTGTGATGACTGTCCTGTCTGGGGAGGATGGGAGAAAGGACACAGACCTGCCATGGGTCTGTTCACCACTAGAGTGATGAAAGTACCTCAGGGTACTATCTGGCATGTCATGTAGGTGAGCAGACACTGTGGAGTGACATCTGGAGCCAGAGAAGGAGGTGGAGGCAAGCGAAGGCGGTGACATACATGCACAATGCCATGTGGCCAAGGAGGAATAGGTAAGCCCTGTATTGAAAACGCTGATGGCCTACCATGAACCTCAGGAATCGTCTGTGGGCCAGATGGATGTCTATGTGAAAATAGGTATCCTGCATATCGAAAGCCACAAATCATATGCCTTCTTCTAATGATGGGATGATAGCAGCTAAGATGACTACATGAAACTTGCGTGTGCAGATGAAGCGATTGAGATGGAGATCCAGGATTGGTCTCCACCCTGCCCTTCTTTTTGGGTACCAGGAGGTAGGTTGACTAAAACCCCCTCCCTTGATAGTCCAGATGAATTGCTCTATCACCCTTCTTTGTAGTAAGGAGTCCACCTTTACGGTGAGGATGCTGTTGTAAGTGTCCTCCCCTTCTAAAACATATCTCCCACATCACTTCCACAAAGAAGAAACCTAGAAAGTAGTAATACCAAAAGATCTGGGGAAATGTCAACAGCACATAAAACAAGTGCTTAATGTGATATGGTGGTCAAAAACGAGTTAATGCAATTTTGGGCTGCTTATATAGAAGAACTGCATCAATGAACACATGGAGTTGGAGCAGAGAGCAGTTTGGAGGAGTTGAAGAGAGTGGATTGGTGTTGGAACAGAGAGCAGTCTGAAGGAAAGCAGAGGAAAGTTTGGAGAAGTGCTGCGGCGGGCTAAGAAGACCAAGACCCTAGGTAAAGAGACACCTAGCTTGTGCAGAGGGAAGGCAGGAAGCCCCACAAACTGAAGGGCAGGAGAGGGAAGTCGCCCAGGGGAAAGAATCACTAGTACAAGTGGTTTACCCACTATCCTAGGGCCCCTGGGCTGGGACCCGGAGTAGAGGGCGGGCCTGGGTCCCTCCCTCTCCAATCCCCTTCTCTGGGATACTAGTGGGAAAGCTGATTTTTGCCCCTGAATTGGGGTAAGAAACGGCGCCCTGAAACCCCCCCTCCCCACAAGAAGAGAAAGCACGGGACCCATCATAGTAGTGCCGGCAATTTGCCACACTATAGTGTATTCAGCACTAATCATGGTGAAACGTTTTACATATTGCTTTAGTTTTATCTGTTTGTCATTCAACTTTTTCTTCTATTAAAAGAACAGTATTTTGTTTAAAAGCAAGTGTTAACAATGAGGGACAAAGTGCTGACCAACTCTCTCCTTGGGGAAGAGAAAACAGATGCTGGATAAATAGTACACAGGTACCCAAGAGATACAGACCAAGGGCATCTGGGCTGGTCTTAAATAAATCCTCTCATAGGTACTAGGACTTTCAACACCAAGGATGGAGAAACATTTCATGTGGTGCAATGGAAGGAATATAACCAGGAAAAAATAAAATGTTGAAGTATAGCCTTAAAAATCAAAGAAAAACTTCCTGACTAGGAGCTTAGATTGAACACTAGTCTGGCAAAGGATGTGTAGAAGCCCCATCACTTGGGAGTTTAATACTGGACTGTATGACGCACTATTCAGAAGATCTGCTATAGGGTACAATCAGGTAGTAAAAGGAGGAAAGATCTGGACTAATCCATCTTTAACATTTCTAATTTCAAGATAATAAACATTATACAAGCAAAAGCGGATTAGTATCATACTGTCAGGGAAATTACTTTCTTCCAGTGGCTGAATTAGATTTACTATGCATTTTATACACACCATCCTCTGAAATATCGGACATTGACACACTCTCCCAATATCCACACACTTTTCCCTTAAATAAACACACTGGAAAACTCAAAGAGTCTATAAAATGAAATGTAAATTACATACTAGGTGATTTGCTTTGCCAGCATTTATTCTCTAAACATAAAGAGGCACACATTTTGATAAAAAAAAAAAGCCTGTAATTTTGTAAGTTAAACACAAGAACACAATATTTGAGTCCACAAATCTATTCAATTAGGCCTACCACTCTTGTATCTACTCTTAGATATTTAAATACATGTATCAATTTACTTTTTCAGCACCTGGGCTATTAAGAGGTTTTGACCAAACCAATCAATGTGCTAAAATGTGCTTACTTGATGCTGAGCTGACAAAAAAAGAGTGGAGGTCTTTAAAAATGGACAAAATGCTGAACTCAAAGTTCTATCTCCCAATATTTTACTTTCACAATTTTTCACCATTTTAATGCCATGAACTGCTACAAACTACTCGCACAACCACATTTGTAGCATAAGGGAAGGAATGTACATAGGATTACATTTCATGAGCCACAATTCAAGCTCTTTTCCCCCACTTAGGGCTCAACCAATAACACTGATCCTAAATATAAAGGTTAAGTTGGATAAGTAGGAATAGGTTCCATAACTTTCCTGAGTTTGTTTTGTTTACTTGATTGGGTCCTTCTAGGTCTTTGTTGTAAATTTAGCTCAACCAGATTTCCTCTGAAACTGCAACAGTAGTGTTATCAGCCTACAATCTGTTCTCTCTGAAATCTCATGTTTATAACTTTAATACCTCTCTGTTGAATCTCTTTTAATAGAAAATTATTGGTATAATCTGATCAAAGTTCTCGTGCTGTATTAATTTCTACATATATGATACGAATGCAGAGACACAAAACCTTCCTGGGAGTTCCACTGAAGATCACTGGGAGAATTGGAAATCAATCCTTTTCCTATCAACCAACCAATCATGAAACTGAATGACAGGTATGATTGAACAGTCCAACATCTATGACCTACTTCAGGATTGTGTTACATGTTTTGTCAAAGATTTCATGTTACTGCACTTGAGAAGTTATAATCTTTATTTTCATTGTCTGATCAAACACCAAAGTCATAATTTGCCATAATTTTCTCTGCATTTTTGTGTGGCATCTTCACAACTTGGACAATATTTCACATCTTTCTTTTTCCACACGCAGAATTTGTCGCATTAAGTAGAAGTGTATTTTCCCCCAGTACAGATGCTTGTAGCCATTGCAGGGCAATTTCACACAATCAACCAACATCTTCTATTAATAATCAATGTTGATTTTAGTTTTTCCTAGAATCATGTATTACAAGAGGCCCCGTGCAAGATTCTTTCAAACCAAGTCCCCATAATCAATTCACAACTCCAGTCTCCAATATCCAGTGACAGTTGATTCTACCAAGCAGACATACCCCTCCCTCAAAACAAAGTAACTATTTCTTCCCACCCCGAGCTTCTACAAAGTTGTAACAGGGATAACAACATCTCTGACATTCATCACTTCACTTTTAATTTCAAAATAGTTAAAAAATTTATTCAGACTGAAATTAGAGCCAATTTTCTTGTTTCAAAACCCTTTGAAATATGGTATTTGCACCAACATAAACGAGTGAAATGCAAAACACAAAACTTGAAGAACCCTCCCCCTCCTTCCCAGGGAAAAAACAAAGTATTTTCACAAATGTAAACCCTGTGTTCCTATACTAAGCCATATAAGTTTGATAACTGTCTGTCTCTGCATATAAATTATTGGTTAGTCCCTCTAAATAAGTTGAAATCAAAACGTTTAAGATTGCCATGTTCCCAACTTGACTGGTGGCAAGAAAACTTCTCAGGTAAAAACTTGCCACAGTGGAAGCAGTGACTAGCCTTCCTCTTCCTTCCACACTGGCCTACTCCGAGCACTTCCCACCCCACCTAATTTTGCCATACTTGGTGAAGAACTTTCTCTATTACAATTCATGTCATCCATATCCGTATTCCTGAAGATCTCCAACTTTTGGATTCTTCATATAGTTGCAAAAATCAAGGGGAAAAAACCTCTTTATTGCTTATTTACAGCTCAAAAAAAGCAGACAAATTAAAGTTTTTAAAATCACACAGTTTAAGTTCAACTTCACTATGTACAATTTTTCATACAAAGTGATTATATATTGTTTAATCGTTTGTACATGTTCAGTTTGTGTATGTATACACCGCCGCGCCCCCTCCCCCCGACACTTTAAAACCAATAATTAAATCTGGAAAAGCAGTTTTAGTACAACACAGAACTGTAACATACCTTGAGATTTTAGATCTGCTCAAATGTAATACTACACAAACTTTAGCCAGAGACTGACATATGGAACAAATATCTCTAGCATATAATACTGTATTACCAAAATTCAGAACTGTTACCAGTTGTCTATTTTATAATAAAGATTTCTAGTGACATCATAAATCACAAGTTGAAACAACCCTGACCCATTTGCACCCCAGGACAAAGAATACAGTTTAGTAGATTAGTCTTCATTTATCCTTGATTTGTCAAACTTGTGTACATATTTGTATCTGATTCTGACAATTTCAAAGTCATCAAAATGTAATACAGATATGTACATATTACTACATGATGAGTAATGACCTAGTAATTCTGTAGTGAAAACAGCACACTAACTACTAAGTAGGAGATTGTTGAATTACAGTCATTTGTAAATTCCAGAGGAATCTATACAATACACTTACAACTTAAATTAGTAAAGCAGATTATATGAAAACTGAATAAATACTAAAATTTACCTTTTCTGTATTGTAATATAAAGATTTCAAAGTGGTAAACAAGGGTGGGCAGCCTTTACTGAAGTTAACCCTCAGGAACTTATCCATTAGTTCTCTAAATGTTTCACCTAGAAACAAAAGTGTATTTGGTTATATTTTAATGTCTGAGTGCTTATCTTTATACAACTATGGATTATCACCAATAACTGAAACTCTACAGAAAAAAGTGTTCTAATGCTTTGATTTCTTTCCTGTTGAAGAAAAACAGAATATTCACATCTTCCCCCCTTCAAAAGAAATGTTTATGTTTGGGGAAACTAACATGTGACCATGACTTTCTACGCTAAAATCGATTTTAGAATTTGAAATGGATTGGAAGACTTGGTTTCATAAGGCAGAGTCCCCACATCTTTATCAAAATATTAGAGGAGGAGGTTACTGAAATACTTAGTTATCTGAATGTATTTGTGGGCACAACCACAGTACTTGTTGTGCTATGATATCTTTCTATTAGCAGAGTCAAGATTTCTGGGAGAGACTTAAGAAAGGAAAGTAACTAATAAGCAAATCAACCTTTATAGCACTGACGTCTGAGAGCATCTTAGGTTAATACTTCCATGAATTATGATGATGAGTCAACTGGGAAGACACATGGTACAAGCATAAAAATACTTTCCATATGCTCAGTAGGGTTGTATAAATACTTTATAGCTACCAAGATGGGAGTATTTACAAACTGAAATGCATAGAAAAACAGAAATTAGAACTAAAACACCTTGTTTGTTACAAAAAGGCATGGAAGGATAACCCAGTGAGACACTGTGTGGTCTCATTTAAGTGTGAATTATCTTGCTTTCATTTCAAGTACTGCTCAAGAATGGGGAAACTAGTTTTTTATTACCACACCCATTCCCACGGAAATGAATATATTCGACAATACAGACTTACAGGGATATAAAGTGTTCCAGAACCAACACATCCACATTGAAAATTATCCTTAGTAATAAAAATAGGCAATGAGGTTTTCCCCTTATTTTCATGGTTTTTTATGGGAATAAAAAACATTTAATCTGAAGATGGAAGATAGATGGTAAATTGTCATGTAGCTGCTCAGAAATCAATGTACAAGATGAACTGCTTAAAAATTAAGCAGAACATAAAGGCGACTATGTTCCTGAAAAGGATCAGTTGAAATAAACATCTAGGATTTAAGTGAGGCGTGAACAGCATCTTTTAATTTTTGGCTTGATCTGTTGTGAAGCAATGGTAATTTTGAAGTTGCACAAAAAAAAAAAGTTTGAAACATGTAGACTTCAGGAGCAAAATTTAAAAAAAATGGATTAACCTCAGGCTGGCCCACTGCTTCGAGGGATGATCACACTATGCTAAACAAGTGAACTAATCTTAAAATGTATTCATCTGAGGATAATTTAGGGAATATGTTCAGCCACTCTCCCAGTCTTCAGTGCCAGGAAATCTCAGTAGTAAGTTGAAAACTTTACGTTTCTTTCTTTAAAAAAGTTTTGTTAGCATTACAAATATACCTGTTAGTTTCTGTATAATCTACATCTTCAAGTTGTGGCCTGCAAAAGAGCATAAACTAAATGCACTCCTTTTTGAGCACACCGTGGGTATGTCTCTACAGCAACTGGAGCACACGTTCCAGAGCTAACTTTGACCACTGTCGCTTGATAAAAATAGCAGTGCAGCCACAGTGGCATGGGCTAGCTACCCAAGTACAATCCTGTCTGGGACCCTAGGGTAAGTAGGCTACACTACTATTTTTAGTGAGTTCAATGACACTGGTTCAGGTATGCCTACCTGTGCTCCCTCAATTGCAGTGTAGATGTACCCAGAGTATCAAGGCCATTCAAGGGCAAGCAAAGAGTGGAGGTGCATTGTTAATGCGCATCTCATTGGTAGGTTCATTAGTCCTCAGGACAGTGTGAATCACAATTTCAAACACCGTTGGGGCCTCCCTGAGCTAATTTTAAGGTAAGTAGGAGAGTGTATGTATATGGTATATATTTGAGCCAAGTAAAGGCTCCTCCATGAAGGTGACAGCCACATGGAAGCAGAGTTGAAAAGATTTTCTTTCATATGAGAGACAGATGCAAATTCATCATCAGGTAACATATCTACACTGGTTTCTAGGATTATAATAGTACTGAACCCTTATAGCTCTTACAGGGTACATCTATGCTGTGTTTTAAAACCTGCAGTAGTGAGTCTCATAGTCCAGGTCTACAATTTTGGTCTCACGCTACTGCATTAAAAACAGCAGTGTAGATATTGCAGCTCAGGCTCTGAAGCCTTACTCTCCTCCCTGGGCTTCAAAGCCCTAGTCCAAATGTCTACACCACTGATTTTAGCGCCATAGTGCAAGCTCAAGTCTGTAGACCTGGGTTCTGAGCCTTGCTACTAAGGGTTTTAAAATGCAGTGTACACAAATCCTTACTCTCCAAGGCACTGAACAAACATTAACTAGAGTAATGAACATTTATGATCCTAATTGATGGTATCAAACCCTTTCCATTTCTGTGAAGATGTAAAAGTTTTGCACCCTATACATTTCTATAAGACGGCAATTTCTTTTATTAACTTACATGCAGCATCTCATGGACTTCAATACAGCACAATAAAACAAAAAAATGATTCTGCATGCACAGTAATAAAGATTATTAACCTGTTTTGTAACTGTTGTTCGAGATGTGTTGCGAATGTCCATTTCACTCTGCGTGGGCGCAGTAGCGTAGCCAGGTCTTGAGCACAGGGGGAGTGGTGCTATAAAAAGGCGCCTCCCGCTCCCCCTGTACTCACCCTGCAGTGCTTTAAAGGGCCCGGGGCTCCAGCCGCTGCGGAGCCCGGGGCCCTTTAAAGCGCCGCCGCCAGAGCTCCAGCGGGGCTCTGGCGGCGCTTTAAAAGGCCCGCGGCTCCCCGCAGCGGCAGGAGCCGCTGGCAGGGCCGGGCGCCCACTAGGTGACCCTAGGCGGTTGCCTAGGACGTCAAGATTTGGCGGGCAGCAGGCAGCTGCCCGCTGCTGAGCGGAGAGACAAGGGGCGGCTTGCTGCGGCTGCCCCTTGTCTCCCCGCTGAGCTGCTGAGCGGGGACACAAGGGACGGCTTGCTGCGGCTGCCCCTTGTCTCCCCTCTGAGCTGGGATACAAGGGACGGCTTGCTGCGGCTGGAGCCGTGGGCCTTTTAAAGCGCCCCCCCCCCCGCCCGGCTCTGGCAGCGGGGCTGGGGAGGCGCTTTAAAAGGCCCCTGGCTCCCCGCAGTGGCAGGAGCCACGGGCCTTTTAAAGCGCCGCCCTAGCGAGGCTCTGGCGGCACCTTAGCGCCGCTTTTCCTCAGGGTGAGCAGCCTGCTCCCCCCCGGCTACGCTACTGTGTGGGCGTCCTGTGCATGGCTGTTGCAACTTTTCCTTCAGTGGTATCAGAGAGCGGGGCAAGCACCCTCTGCTGTAGTGTGCCCTTTGAGCAGGCATAAAGGGCAGACCCACCACAACGCCCCTCAGTTCATTCTTGCCGGAAACTCCAATGCAGAGGGGTAAAAGGGTGGGCCGTGGAATGAGCATGTGCAACACATCTCAAAGAACTACAGTTGTGGAACAGTTTAGTAACGTTTTTTCCCCTAGTAATTGCACATGAACATTCCACTCTCAGTGACTTTCAAGCTGTGTAATCAGATGACTGGATCAGAGTCTATCTGAATAAAGACTTGAGGACAGCTTAACATTCTAAAAACAATGCCAGATTTGGGTAAGTGATGGTATAATGGGCTGCAAAACGTGTATTGAAGACCCAGTTGCCACTCTACAAATGTTTATGACAGGCACTTGACCCAGAATGGCTGAAGACACTGCTTGCAATCTCGTTGAATGTACTGTCATTCTGTTTAGTAGAGCAGCACTTGATAAGTCACAGCATAAGCGAATACAGGAAGCTATCTAAGATTAAATCGTCTGAGAAGAGACTGGGAGCCCTTTCATTCTGTCCATGATCGCCACAAACAGCTGCAAAGACAAGTGGAATTGCCTGGACCTGTCAAGGTAGAAAGCCAACACTCTTCTGACATTTAGATTGTGCAGCTGCTGCTCATCTTCATTTGAGTGAGGCTTTGGGAAGAACAAAGGCAAATAAATCGCTTGGTTGATATGGAAGTTATACATCACTTGTGAAATAAACTTTGGATAAGGATACAGATAAGACTTATTATTAAAGGAAATTTTACATGGAGGGCCAAGCATTAATGCACGTAGTTTAGCTATCCTCCTAGTAGCACTGATGGCCATCAAAAATGCTACCTTCATCGAAAGATGCAGTAAGGAGCAGGCAGCTAGATGCTCAAAGTGAGGTCCCATAAGTTTTAACAATACCAAGTTCAAGTCCCATGGGGGAACAGGATCTTGCATGTGAGGGTATAACTGCTTCAGGCCTTTCAAAAATCTTATTGACATCCTATTAGAAAATAGAGATTATCAACCTGAGGGTGGAAAGCTGAGATACCTCTATCAAAGTCCACCTAGCAGCTAACAGCCAACACTTATTGTTTTAGGTATAAGAGATAGTCCGAGATATATGCTGGAACGAAGAATGTGTCAGAGATTCCAGATTGTTCGGACAAGAGAGAATTGCTTCCACTTCGTCAAGTAGATAGTAGGAAGCCATCTATATAGATCTATTTAAAAGCACATCCTAAACCTCTTTTGAACAAGACACTTCCTGAAGGTCTAGCTATGCAGGATCCAGGCTGTTAAATGAAACGCTTGCAAATTTGGGTGGAATAGCTGACTATGGTCTTGAGAGATTAGACGTGGGTCCAAAGGAAACAATATCAGAGCTTTTACCTACAGGGTGGAGAACCAGAACTGCTGAAGCCACAGTGGGGCTATACGTATGACTCGAGCATATCCTGTCTGATTTTTAGCAACATTCTGGAAAGAGTGGAATTGGTGGAAAAGCGTGCAGATGTTTGCCCATACCAAGGCCGCAGGAAAATGTCTGAGAGGGAACCTTGACTACACTCTTGAAGGGAGCTAAAGTGCTTGCACTTCGTGGTTCTTATTATAAAGAGGTTTAGCTGGGGAGTCCCCCACAGCTGAAAAATGCACCTGGGTATATTTGGATGTAGAGACCACTCATGGTGACTTAAATGATCTGCTTAGGTGGTCTGCAAGCTCATTCTCCACCCCCGGAAAGTAAGAGACTGTGGGGTCAACTGAATTGACAATACAAAAATCCCAGAGTTAGACTGCCTCATGGCACAGCTAGGATAAGCAGGTCCTTCCCAGCCTGTTGAGGTAGAACATTGCTATTGTGTGAGAACGAGCAAGCTTTTCCCGTTGATGTGGGTGAGAAATCCCGACACAAGCTGAATAGCTCATTTCCCTGAAATTTGTGTGTAAAATCAGGTCCTTTTTGGACCACAACCACCATGTCTTAAGGGAACCCAGATGAGCCCCCCAACCCAGAGCAGACGCATCTATCACTAGTGTCAATGAAGGCTGAGGCATTACAAAGGGAATGCCTACACATATATTTACAAGGTTGATGGCTTGGAGGGAATGGAGGTCAGCCAAGACTAGTTCCTGAAGCACAATATGGAATGTTGGACTACGTACCTGCAAAAGGCCATGTGCCCCAGAAGCCATGTGTATTTCCATTCTGATGTAGTTTGTTGAGCCACGAGATCTAAAATTATGGATTGAATTGGCTGAAATCTTGATCATGGAAGGAAAGCTCTGGCTTGAGTCAAGTCCAGGATACCCCTATTAATTCTATTCTCTGAACTGGGAAGAGGATACATTTGTGTGTGTTGATTAACAGTCCCAGAGCCCTGAAGGTTGGCTGGATAGTACCTGAACTGTGTATCAGCCTCTCACCAGCCAGTTATCCAGTTAGGTATACACTTGGACACCCAAATTCCTCATAAATGCACCTAACAATGCTATACATTTTGTAAAAATTTGGGGAGTGGGAGACAGGCCGACGGGTAGCACTGAATTGGTAGTGAGAATGGTTCACCCAGAGCTTTAAATACTTCCTATGGCCCTGATACAGGACATGTATTTCCATGTGGTGATGTAAGTTGAGGGCAGCATACCAATCTCTAGAATTCAGGGAAAGGATAATGGAGGCCAGCAAGACCATGCAAAAACTAGCTTTATCAGATATTTGTTGAATTGACGCAGTCTGAAATTTGTCTGGAGACCGCTCTTTCCTTTCGGAATAAAGAAATAGCAGAAATAAAAGCTTGTCCCCCCTGTCCCTCTGCTGAACTTCTTCTATGACTCCCAACTGAAACAAAGAATGCACCTCCTGCAAGAGGACCTTCAGGGACCACTCTCACAAGAAGAGGGACAAGGAAGGAGGGAGGTATAGAAATAAAATGAAGGGTGCATTCTACTTCCAGTGTTTAGAACCCACTGGTCTGAAGCGATTTGGTACCAACCAGCTAGGAAGGGGGATAGCTGATTTGCTAACAGAGGAAGGAGGGGCTGGAATTTTGGAAACTGGCATGATAAACATTTTGATGGGTTAATTGATGCTTAGTGCCCTTGGGGGGCCTAGATGAACTTGGAGCTGTTGCAGTAGATGAAGAGGCATCTATAACACCTACTCTTTTTCCTTAATAGGTCTTGCTGAAGTGCAAAAGTAGCATATTGGCGGGACTACTGTGGACGAAAGTGCTTTCTTGTCAGGGCAGGTGTACATATACCCACCGACTTTATAAGATTCCAGGGTGACCCCAAACCATGCAGTTTGTCATCTATCTGCACTGAGAATAGGTCCCTCAAATGGCAGGCTCTGAACATTATGCTGGATTTCCTGGGGCAGCCCCAAAGACTACAGCCCTGAGCACCTGCATATTGTAAGAGGTCATGGCCCTAGCAGCTGAGTCAGAAGCATCCAAACTGCCCTTGAGTGATGTTCTAGCCATCAGCTTTCCTTTGTCTACCAATGAGAGGAACTCTTGTTTCAGGTCCTCCTGTAACTAGCCCTTAAGCTTTGATATGACTAATATCTGAGACTCAATAACACCTTAACAAAAGCAATTCTTAGTTGTAACCCAGACACAGAATAAATGTTCCTATCAAGCAGGTCAAGTTTTTGAGGTCCTGTGATTTAAGGGTAGCAGCCTGCTGCCCTTAGCATTCCCTCTCAATAACTCTCAAAACAACCAATGACCCCAGAAGGGGATGTGGAAAGAAATACTCAAAGCCTTGTGAAGGTACATACAGTAATATCAATCCTCATCCTCTGGGATGTCGGAGGAAGTTTGGCACAAGTTATTGGTTGGGCTCTAAAATCATCTCATTAATTGGTAAGACCACACAAGGGGAGCAGTTGCAGCACAAATGTCAATAAGTCTATGGGACAACTCCTTCCTTATCTTCTTTCACTTGGATATCCAAGGCTGAGGCAACAATTTTCAAAAAGTTCCTGATGAGCCTTGAAGTCATCAGGTGGGGGTGAGGTCCTTCCTGAGGACAGTGCCTGTCCCAGTGCTGGAGTCAATAGTGCCTTCTTACCCGATGATCTATTCAAACCTCCATCACCCTTCTCGGTGGGCATAAGAGCCAGAAATCTTCCTCTTCCAGCCTCTTCCTTAGAAGCCTTATGCTTCTTCCTCAGCACCAGATCATGACTGATGCCAGGACTCTGCCAACACTGGCGGAGTGCTGGTCACTGAAGCTGAAGAGGTGGTCCCGCTCTCTGAGCGGGAAAGCTCCAGTGGTAGTCTCAGAGCAGCTTCCATCAAAAGAAACTTCAGCTTGGCATCTCTCTTTTTTGTTCTTAGGTTTGAAGTCCTTATAAATTTGACAATGGTCTGATACGCAAGACTCAATCAGGCACTTCAAACAGCTGAAATGCAGGTCACTCACAGACCTCATCTTGGAGCAAAAATAACCAGGGTTGAAGCACAGTAATCGAGGCATTCCTCAGAACCACAAATGGAACACCAAGTAGGGGAACCAAAAAAACAATTAAAAAAAACAAAACAATCACTAACGCTATGAAAAATGGGTAACTATCTACAAAAAATAAGACGCTTTACAAATTCTCTTGGTGTAAGACCAACTGATCCAGCAGCCATCCTTGGCAGTAAAAAGGAATTGAGGAGGGTCAGGGGCAGCTCTGCCCTCTATGCCTGCTCACAGGGGCATGAGGTAGAGAGCACTTGAGCCACAGCAACAGGTACCTCTAAGGGGGAAAGTTTCTGACCACCATGCACAGGGTGCACACGTACCAAGAGTGGAATGCACATGTGCAATCACTGGAAGAACCACTTTTCAATCATTTTTCCAGTCTTGAGAACACTTATGTGCCAAGTTTCAGTATAGAGGGGTTTTTTTTAATTTGTTTTTTAAGTGTAATAAACTCCCCAAAATAGAGCGCTTATAACAAAGTAATTAAAAAAGTTAATTATAGCATTGCTGAATATGATGCTACAATTAAAATTCATACTGGAAAATGCTACAAACCTAGTTTTGAGCTATAGATAACCTGGCAAGATACAGTATGGTAATAGTAGTTTACGATTAAGTTAAAATTTTAACACAAAACACTGCACTACATTGTAGCATAAAATTCTTTGAGGTAGGCTGGGAGCTTTCTTGGGAAAGCCACCATCACTAGAGTTAACTTGCAGTTGTGAACAAAATTAGGCCCACTTTACAGCTGACTGCTATATACATTTATCAGCATTTGTTCCAGCTTATAAAATACAGGGAGATAAGGGGCAGGGCTTGGGACACCCAAACAAAAATAAAAATACTAAAAAATCAAGCTTCTAACCCAGAGGGTGCAGTTGCTGACAACTAGGCTCCAGGCCAATGAAACAGTACAGAGAAGCCTCTACTGTAATTTTCTGTGCAACACCTGAACTGTAAGTAGAGCTTGCAATTTCTTCTCCTGCTAGCTTTACAGGTAAACTTCTTTTAACAGTCAATAATATAAAGTCAGTCTTAGGGGACTTCTCCTCTAAGAGGCTAGAGAGGAATGTTATCAAAAAGTATATAATGTTATCATATATTAAAGAAACAAAAAGTTGAAATGTATTATTCCCTTAACACAATAGTGTACCACACTTCATATTCTGATCTGGGGACATCACCTAGCACACAGCACAGGAGCAAAGGCATTTTATATATCTTTATCAATCTTGCTATTCTTACAATGTATACACAGCTATCCACTGTAGTTTCATCAGTAAAGGCAAAATATTAGCATGCAGTACCTTTTGCTATCAGCCTCTATAGTGTACTACTGACATTTTTGTCCAACAGAGATGCATAGTCTTCAAGTGGTTGAAACCAAGCTTTATGTACCTTTATATATAAAGGATGTTCAAAATTTAAGATAAAGTAATTACTGACACCTTAATAAAAAACAAAATATAATAGCACTATGGAACAGATAAGCAGTTTGTTACCTGGAACAAAGTTTAAAGGTAATCTTCTAGGTGAAACTGCTCTGGGATGTCTTTTACTAACTTCTTCATAAATCTGAAGCCTCTCTTCTAAAGTGCCTATTGTCAGTAAATATAACAGATGTAAGAAACACTGGAGAGAAAAATCTATTTTTGCATTAAATTCTTATTTTAAAAAAGACATTAAAAGTAATCTATAATTCTAGATTGTAATTAGCTAAACTACCAGAAGGTACAGATTTAGTTACAACACTGCAAAAATGTACACCAAGTTTTTCATTTATTTAATCATATACACTATGGAAGAAGGTAGTGTGTTGCAATCTTTTGTACATATAGTAGACCCTATCTTTTGTTATTACTTGTTTAAGTAATTAAACAACAGAGAACGTAATTACCTTGTGCCTCCAACCACAGGGAGATGGTGTTTATTTTCTTACAACTACATACTGTGGAATCCCATTCACAAAACAGTACTTCAACATTTGCAAATAACGTATGCAAACAAATTGTCTATCAATATGAATCCACTTAGGACAACTTCTTTAAGAATCACCATTTAATCGTTTAAAAGTATTTTAAAAATATACAAATGAATCTTTTATTACAAAAGTTGCAGCAATGAAAGTAACCTAATACTAACTATGTAAGCACTTAGCATCAGGACTGTCAATACATCAAGTTGAAGTTTTGTTTTCTTTAGACCTCCTTCCCACTCCTCCCCTTTCCCCCATAATACGCTTTGGAGCTCCAATGTGGTCAGAACTTTAAAACAAACTGATCTATTGGTTCTGAAATGCTATTTTCACATTCATAAGTGAATTTACTTGAAAAGTCAAATTGCTTGGTGAACTTAATACATAAAGTTAAGATCAAGGATATAGCATGAAAAATGCTTAGTAGTTATACTTGGACATTTGTTTCATACGTAAAAAGCCTCATGTCATTGAGATCTGATGGTGGTGGTGGGGAAATATATATATGTACACAAACACACACACACGTACACATGTGTTACCCACTGGCTCCAGGGTATGCATAATTCTAAGAGTAATAAATTAAAATATTAAAATTGAAACTAAAGCATATAAAAACCCTACATGAAGTCACAGGTTGGAGCTCCAGAACTTACCATGGGGGAGGAAATAGTCCTAAGACCACCTAAAAAAAATAAAGTAGCATTATTATGTTTTATAAATTAGTACAGTTTAAACCTATATAGGATGTTTATGTGAAATGTATATTACATACTAATAAAGAACAAATGTGTATAATTATAAACGTGAGTTTCCAAATGTTTCAGATAGAAACCGAATGAGAGAGTCAACCCCTTGACTAATTTAATTGCTTAGGTCAGTGATTCTCAACCTGCAGCCCACAGGTCACTTGCAGCCCAATCAGCACATAGCTGCGGCCCATGTGACATCCTCAGGGCCATATAGGTAGTATATTTATTGTGTGGATGAGGCCCACAAACACAGAGAGAGCTGCCTGTGTGACCCACAATAGTAAATAGTTTGAGAACCACTGGTTTGGGCAATATCTACCACCAGTTCTATGGATACAATGTAACAAATACCCAGCGGGTAATCCTAGTCTATAAATATATGTTTAAACAATTTAATTATAGACTTTTACTCAACCTCAAGTCATATTTGCAGAGCTTTTAACAGTTTGACACCTTTTTGGTGTCAACTATTTCCTTAAACAGGGGGAAATCTAAATTGCATTAAAAACATACTACTACTACTACATCAACATCTATGAGTAATATTCTTGTGGTTTTATATTATCAGAATTAATCCAATAAAAAAACCTTCTGATTTCTATTAAACTGTGGAACATGGTTTTTTTTTACGTTTAAGAATAACTGAGAAAACAGTTTTAAAATTGATGTTTTAAGAGAAATGTTTGGAAAGTTATGATTCCATTTCTTGGTCATAGGTATCTGCTGTTCCAGTATTGTACACCTCAAAAATTATTAGCTACTTTTATCTGGAAGACCAGAATAACCGTAGTAGGAGTGAGCTTTAATTTTTAGGAAATCCTCAATTATTTCTATTTTTTTCTCTTCCACGGGAAAGCTAGTCCCTGCTAAAACTATATGCCTTCAGAGGGTCCTATCCAAGAGAAATTAAAGCAATATTTTTAATCTGCCTTTGAGTTTAATAAAAAGACTATGTTGCTTTTTAAAAAGCTATTATCCAGTGAAATCTCAAATTGACAGCTTTATGAAAGTGGCAGTCCTCTAACTTGATCCAAACAAATTACTGTGCGAGTCAGCTAGTGAGGACAACTCCCTTTACAAAGTGTGCATTTAGGGGAAGAGTTCTCCTTGGGCTAGCAAGCATGAAACAAACAGTTAGCTTTAACTCTGACCTTTAAAGAAAGAGTCAGTGTTGATACTACATGCACAGATGTTTTCAATTAATTTTTAAATGAGTAAATCTGACTACAAATTGTTCAAGTTCAGAAGATACACAAATATTTTTCAGCTGAATTGTGATGTTCCAATTTGAAATGGGAACATTCTATCAGACACCAATTGTTTAAATAAAAAGGAGGAAATTAAGAACATCACTGCATTACTTACTAGGTTGTAGGGCCTTTTCCAAGCCTTCATAATAATACCAGCTTTCTGCATTCCGATCAATTAATTCCTTGTATATTTCACCAGCTTCTTTTAGTCTTCCCAACTTCAACAACATTTCTCCTACAACAATGCAGTTAAACATCAACGTGAGTTAAATGAAAGCTTGAGTCTTGAGGCTAAATTTTCAAAATTGGGTACCTAAAACTAGTTCCATAAGCCATATTTAAGCATCTAGTAAAATAAAAGTGGCTGATTTTCAGAGGTGTTTTCCAACCCAGAAACCCATTGAGCAACTCTACCTCACAGTGACTTCAATGAGATTTCTGAGCATTCAGCAATTCTGAAAAAATAAGGTTTTTGTTTAGATGCTTTTTTTTTTTTTTTTTTTTGCTTTATGACACTAACTTATGCAGATATATATATAAAAAAAAGACCAGAGTTAGTGGATTTGTATTAGCTAGCCAAAAAAGGCATTTCAAATTCAATGCAAGTAACACTGATAAAACAAAGTTTACAATTTTACTGGCCCATACTCAGAAAATTCAGCGTTAAAGCTCTCTCAGGAACCTCAACTCCACTTCCTTTTGTGCTTACCTTGCAATAGGATTTTATATCAGTATTCATGCCAACGTTGTCCACTCTTTTCAGTGTGAGGGCCAAACAGGTTCTTTCAAGAAGATTAAGGGGCTACAAACACACACTTTGGGGTAGATTTTATCTGCCCCATTCCACGGTTCAAGCGGCAAAAAAGGAGTGAAAAACCACCCACAAAATCCTCTGCTTGCACTCCACACCGTCTTCCCCATAGTTCCTGGTGCAGGGGACATTTTAGGAGCAGGTAGGAGAATTGTGTATGGCATCGTGGCTATCTCCAGCTGCTGGACGGTCTCTAAGGAGCTGTTGCCAGCTGGCACAAGTTAGAGCAGCCACCTTGGCTGTTGGCAAAGGACTCGTCTTTTCGTAGGTACTCCCCTTGACAGACACAGCCACTCAAGCTCCTATCTTGCTGTTCCTGGGATTCCCATATCCAGTAGGGAAAGAGGCAATAGAACAGTCAGGACTACTCCCTCCTCCCTCCCAGTGAGGTAGCAGGTGGCCACTAGGGTTGCTGCAAAGTAGATGCAGCAGGCTCAGAGTGTTCCCAACTCACATCAGTAACAACACAGCGGATTCAAACACTTCAGTTTAAACTGTACAGGACGTAGCTCAGGCAACATATTTTCAAGGCAATTTGGACACAACTAATATAGGCAATTTGATAAACGTCTTGCCAAATATTTTATAAACATTTATAAGCTACACAGAATTATACTTCTATTTTACACTAATTGCAGTAAGTCGGACGATACAGGCACACTGCCCTAAGAGATTCCCAGCATAGAGGTCAATTAAGGAATATCTGAAATCTGTTTGTGTCACATAGTTGCACATATTCAGAACCTCAGCAGTGCAAATTCTTAAAAAACCCTAATGCATCAATTTTAACTGAACAATAAATATTTTTTGCAAAAAAACACTATTATAATACAAAAAGGCATTGACGCATTTAAAAAGAAACCACAACCTGATGCTCAAGCAGGAAACCAACATTTTTGTACACACAGGGCATTACATTTTTTAACTTGCAGGGCTCAGTAGAGATGAGTGGGTTACTAGTTTTGACCTACTGTACACAGACTACTGATCAGTCTTTGAGATATACTCTGTATCTGTGAATGGAGCCTCTAATAATAAGGAATGCTTTTTCATTCCAAATTTATTTCCATTCCATATCAAAGTAATATCACCCCACTAACACTCCACTTTGTCAAAGAAACTTAACAAAATACCAAATTATAGATCTGATGTTAATAAATTTACCTATAAAACAATTATTTTAATAATTTAAAGTATCCATATAACCCTAATTTTGATATCATGATATGTAAAAGCCAATAGATACTTACAGTTTGGGGCAAGGTGAGTAGGAAGAGAAAAAACAAAGATTTACCTTTGATTTCTTCTACGACAAGCTTGTCACATATTTGCTTCTCATATGTTTCTATATGTTCTAAAGACTCTTGAAATAGATCTGCCTCTCTCATCACTTGGTTCTGGTATAAGATCAGTTCACTATATTCATAATCTATTTTATTAGGAGGAATCTGTAAAAGACAAGTTAATTAGCATGCACCATACCACTTGTAACTAGGCTGTGTACACAAGGCATTTTAAGGTTCAGTCAGCAGATGACATTGAGATGTAGACCTCACAATGTATTTAAAATGTAAAATTCACAAATATTTAGTTAAGAAGATATCAACTAAAGCTGGTCACGGGATGCCTACCACTACAGAGGAGGTAGTGTATAGGTAGGGCCCTACTAAATTCATGACCATGAAAATGCATCACAGACCATGAAATCTGGTCTCCCACGTGAAATCTGGTCTTTTGTGTACTTTTTCCCTATACTATACAGATTTCTCAGGGGAGACCAGCATTTCTCAAACAGGGGGTCCCGACCTAAAACAGGATTGTGGGGTTGTTGTTTTTTGCAAGGTTATTGAGGGCTGTGGTATTGCCACCCTTATTTCTGCACTGCCTTCAGAGCTGGGTGGCCGGAGAGCAGCAGCTACTGGCCAGGCACCCAGCTCTAAAGGCAGTGTGCCCTGCAAACAGCGGCAGCGCAGAAGTAAGGGTGGAAATACAATACCGTGACACCCTTACTTCTGCCTTCACAGTTAGATCAGGACCCCTACAGTTACAACCCCATGAAATTTCAGATTTAAATATCTGAAATCATGAAATTTACAATTTTAAAAATCCTATGACCATGAAATTGACTAAAATGGACCATGAATTTGGTAGGGCCCTATGTAGGCCATGAATTTGGTAGGCCCCTACACTTGAAAAGAAAACAAAAACCCCACACCTTCTCCTCTCTCCCTACCACGCAGTGGAAGATTGAATCCACTGTGCTCTGCAAATTCTCAGGCAGGCTATCCCCTTCAGATCCACTATCACCTAAACTGCAAAATACATGGAAACTTGACTATAGCTACAGTGAAACAGTCACCCATCCACAAGAGCAGCAGCAGCACTTGCCAAGTCAGAGAGATTCCCTTTCAGTAAGAATGTTCAAGTCAGACCCCTTTCATGCAGGAGATCACAATGATCTTAAACTATGTACCCAAACCTCATTAGCTACTAGTGAAATGCAAGAACCATAAGTGAAACACTGCAACTATTGAAAATCATTCAGTAAAGCTATACAACCATTTAACGCAGGAAGAAAAATATTGACTTCAGTTCAAACTGCAGGTGGAACTAAAAGGTAAATATAGAAATCAGAAAAGTAGGACTGAAAAAAATGTTCTTAATAGGTCAGCTAGTCCACTCCTGTGCCTTGAGGCAGGACTAAGTGAACCATCTCTAACCTGCTCTTAAAAACCTCCAATGACTAAGATTCCATAAGCTCCATAGGTAATTTGTATCAGTGCTTTACTACCCCTACAATTAGGAAAGTTTTTCCTAAGGCTATGGCTACACTGGCACTTTGCAGCGCTGCAACTTTCTTGCTCAGGGGAGTGAAAAAACACCCCCCTGAGCGCAGCAAGTTACGGTGCTGTAAAGCGCCAGTGTAGCCAGTGCCCCCGCTATAAGCTATTCCTCTCGTGGAGGTGGAGTGCCTGCCTCTCGTGGAGTGTGGTCGCGCGCCAGCGCTGGGAGAGAGCTGTCCCAGCGCTGGCGCGCGACCAGACTTGCACTTCAAAGCACTGCCGTGGCTTTGAAGTTTCAAGTATAGCCAAAGCCTAAAACTCCCTTGCTGCAATTTAAGCCACTACTTCTTGCCCTGTTCTCAGTAGTTAAAGAGAATAATTTATCACCTTCCTCTTTATAACAACCTCTTACGTACTTGAAAATTGTCATCACATTCCACACCCACCTTCTCCTGACTCAACAAACCAAATGTTTTCAATCTTTGCTTGGAGGTTTCATGTGTTTAGGAAATGCTGAATAGCTAATGTGATCTTTTTCTGTATTGTAATTTAAATAAATTACCAAAACAACTGAAACGGGTGTGATTATATTGCATTATTTTGACAAATAAAATATGCAGAATTTAATTTTTTGGCACAGAATCCCTCCAAGAGTAAAGGTCCATAGAGGAGCAGCCACAGATGCAATTTTTTGCTGAAATAGGTCCCAAGATGCTAAATGAAAAACAAAACTGTACAAACAGCCAATTCCCCCTTTAATATTTGTACTTATTCAAGTTCTGCTTATATAAGGAGAATTATTCATTATTATGAAACCATAGGTCCTACCTGTTGAGTTTTTCTAAACTCTTCCAGTAGTTTTAAGGCCATATCATAATCCTTTAACAAATGATATGCAATAGCATATCCAATCCATGAAGCCCGTTGTGTTGGACGCAGCTGAAGTAGCTGATACCTTGTCTCCTTTAATAAAAAGGAAAGTTACTTCAATGAAGATGTTCTAAAATATCTCACTGAATCACGACTATCACTACTAGTATTTTAATCTTGATGATTACTGGAAGTTGGACATTCTTAAAAAGCAAGATGCAATTCTAAGTAAATGATAAACAGTATTACATTTGAGTTATAGGAAAGTGGGATTTACACTAACTGTGGCTTAGATAAAGCCTAAAATCTATTTTAAAATCAAGATAAAAGTGTCCAGAGCATGTAAGTGACAGTCTAATTGATTTTCAATGATACTTTGGCACCTAACTGCCTAAGTTGCTTCTGAAAATAAGACAGGCTCCTAAGTCACATAGGCACTTTGGAACATTTTACCGAGCTCTGCATGCCGAAGAAGAATTTGGATTTTTACAGTCAAGGAACAAAAGTAAGTTTCCCTTTTTCTGAGCAAAACAGCCCCATGAGCGTTGGAACTACCAGGTTCTCATGTTTATGTATATCTTAACCTCTCATTAATTTCCAAAAGAAATAAGGCTGGAGGGAGTCTGCAATCCTGCAGAATTATTCCT
This sequence comes from Chelydra serpentina, assembly GCA_037349315.1. Taxonomy (NCBI): domain Eukaryota; kingdom Metazoa; phylum Chordata; order Testudines; family Chelydridae; genus Chelydra; species Chelydra serpentina. The sequence goes on from JBAIAC010000004.1 coordinate 62,056,692, forward strand.
GGAAGTGTTTGAAGTCATCAGCAGCAGTAGTAGGCGGTGGAACGATAGCCTCATTGGGGAAGAAGAGGAGAAATATAGTGTTGGTGAAACTTCCTCCTCACCTCATTCCGAGGGAGGCTCAGTCTCTGGTGGGCAAGAGATTGATGGAGAAGGCAAAGATGTAGGTCTCCAGCTTTGCTCCAAGACAGGCTTCCTCAACTGTGCCGTGTACCATATAGCCAATGTGGGGGGAGCAGAACGTGGGGTTGCATCCACGCTGGTCCATACCAGGGTTGTGTCCAGGTGTGGATTGCATATATTGAAGGATATGTAGACGAAGTAGACTGTGCGGGTTTCAAATAAGAGGGCATGATGGAGCCCCACTCCTCATCTTCCTCCTTGTCACTGGGGAAGGGAGTTGCCGTCCTCAGAGGAGAAAGGGAAGAATGTCCTAAGTCCAGAGAGGAGGGTGGAAGCGGGGGGAGGTTGTGTCGGAGCAGAGCTGTCTCAAGTATGTTATATACCAGCAGGTCTTCAGGAGGTCTGGATTCCTGTGGTGGAGAAAGGAGCATCATCAGTACTGGAGCATGACTCAGTGCCAAAGGAGACATGCAGGAGTAATCAGCACGTGGAGCTGAAAACTTGATGGGTGCCGATAGTCTTGTCAGTGCCGTAGCTCCCGAAGTCAGTCTGTCTCCGTCTCCAGAACCAAGAGACAGTGTAGAGGGCTGTAGGTCTGCCCGGTTAAGGTCCTTAGACAGATGTTTCGTTCCAGTACCAGAGGTACTTGGACGGGCCCCGGAGCAACGTCCCGTTACAGGCTGTTGAGGCAACTGACCTCACAGGGGATGGTGTTCAGGAGTGGGAGGGGGGAAGGGAGGCTGTTTCTTCTGATCAGAGTGAGAGAGGGACAACTTTCTCTTATGGGACTGCAGCGATCGGCAGATGACCTGGCCGAGGGTGAAAGCTTTACAGGGGGAGAGTCCAGGCCTGGGTCTGATGCTGGATGCAGTGATTTCTCCATGAGGAGAAGTCATAACCAAACGTCCTGGTCTTTTCTGGCCCTAGCAGTCAAGCCATGGCAGTGAGAACACTTTTGTGGGACATGTCCCTCTCCCAGACAGTGAATACACTGTGGTGACTCTGCTGTGGATTCCGTCCCAGATCAAAGGCAGTAGAGAAGGAACTGGGGGGCCATCGTCCCGCTCACAGCACGAGAGGGGGGAGGTGTGCATGTTCAGTCAGGCGGACATTGCTGATTAAGATCTCTGATCCCAGGCACAGAGGGCGCTGCTGCATGACAGTGGAGCACTCAAAGGGCTGGTCCACACTGGGGGGTCGGGGGGGGGGGGGGTGTCGCTCTAAGATACGCAACTTCAGCTATGTGAATAACGTGAGATTAGTCTGAAGTCGAATATCTTAGATCGATTTTAAAAGATACTTACTGCTGGTCCACACGGCAGCAGGCAGGCTCCCCCGTCGACTCCGCTTACTCCTCGCGCGGAGCTGGAGTTCCGGAGTCGACGGGGAGCGGCTCTGGGATCGATTTATCGCATCTAGATGAGATGCGATAAATCGATCCCAGAACATTGATCGCTACCCGTTGAATCGGGCGGGTAGTGTGGATGTAGCCCAAGGGACATCACTCAAAGAAGAGCTGTCAATTTTTCTGAAATAAAATTAGTGTTTTCATTTCTCCACATTTCTTCCTTTGGCATTCTTACCACCTAGTTCCACTCTTTCCTCTGGCAATTTTTATAATGAGACGAAGTGAGGTCCTGGTATTAAAGATCAATACGGAATAGTCTCTTCTATGCTCATGCTATATGTAGGTTAGTAGGAAACATAGCAGCATCTGCCTTTAACATGCAGTGCTTCCTAATATATCTTGTAGCCAGCGCTAGTGCTGAATGAAGGTTTCAGAAGACCTGGGATTAGCCCATGGAAAGTCAACGACAGCATTAGTACTTATGTGAAAATGGACTCTTCTGAACAGAGAAGCAAACAGCCCTAAATCCTTCCTCTGCCTAGGATGGATTCAAAGATGAGTGGCTACTGGCCATCTTAAAAAAGTATCCCAATAACCCTCAAATACATTAAAAACAGGTGTAATGTGGAGAGTCAGAAGGTAGGCATCATCCACAAGTTGAGGTAAGCAGTTCATGTTCTTATAAGGCTTTGATAATGTAAGGTGTGAAATGGGTGCACAGTATTAAGAAAAAACTAATGTCTACACAAGTGAATTGGTGAACATTAGTTTAGAGTATGTTTGGCAACTGAGAAGCTCTGATGGCTCTGTGGATCAGCTAACACAGAGTAACAGTAGCATGGCTGGCATCCTCCATATGCACAATACATCAAGTGCACCACTGCTGTAGTTCACTGTTCTCAGTCTTTCCTAGACAGCAGCTCAAATGACTTGCTACTTTTGAGTTAAGCTTACCAAATACAAAAACTAAAAATTAGTAGTTTTAAAACATACAAATTTAAATAAAATACTCACTCTATATCCTTCTAGATCTCTCATTTGGATCTGCAACAATGAAAGATCTCTTAGGATCTGTAGATTGTCTTTATCTAATTTGAGAGCATTTCGATAACATTTAATAGCTTCATCATATTTCTTATCAGAACGCTGCAAGAGTCCATACACATGCCAACCTAATACAAGTTAAGGAAAGTGATAGGCATTCACATTTTTATGAAGGTAATTACATTGTCTATGTATTATACTGACCAAGAAACTAGATTCCTCTCTCTCTCTGAGAATCTTCCATGCTATTTAGGTATGATTACTCTTCTCAATCTTTATGCTATACATTTTCTTGTCCTCCTTCATTTCCAGCAGGCTTATTTAGTGTGTATTTACAACCTTGACTGGAATGCTGAGGATGGGCAAGCCACTGTCCTGTACTTCTGAAGGAGGACTACAGGTCAGGAGATTTTTTCTTAACTCCAAGAATATTGCAGTAAATTACATTGTAACAGTCTAAGAGCCAAATAATCTAAAGTTAACAGTTTTACTAAAAATACGAGATAATCATATCAAGTCAAAACTTAATATAAAATAATATCTAACTAGTCTGGCAACCGCAACGGCTGTGTTAAATAAGAGAGAGGTATAGTTTATTCAACGAAGAAATCTTTCAGTATGTGTGCATCTCCAACTGATCAAGTCTGACTGTCAGCACTGTAATACCTCAGGTTTCTTCTAGCTTTGAGACATGAGTGATCTTGAGTGAGGACTTCCATTTTTCTCCCTTAAGTGCCCCTTTCTCTTTTACCCTATGAAAGTCTTTGAACTCAAGGCATGATACTATGAAATAATCTAAAAAAAATCCAAATATTACATCTGGTGTGGTCACTTCAGTAATTAACTTCACAACCCTAGCAAATAAAGGAACAGACCTTGTCAAACTGTTTTGATTCTTTAGAACTCTCAAGTTGACATTGCTCATTGATACAGTAATTATCAACTATTTAGATTAGTAATTCTCAACTATTTTGGTCTGCAACTCAAAAATTGCTCAAAAGTTATCCCATGAACATCATATTCCACAATCCTTTGAGAGTTCAAAGTATTGTGGGATTGATGTAGCAGTACCTTTATTTAACCATTCTGTTGATTGCAAAAGGTAGCACAAATGGCTTCTGGAGTAGGACAAACTACCACTTGTCAAAGGGTGTGAGTTCTCTGAATTCTGGGTAATTTTCTTTGAGTGGGAAGTAACTGCTCCCTCCAAAAAAGTTAGCTCATCACACAAAACAAGAGAAAGATTGAAAAATGCCTTAAAATGGTAGAATACAACTAAGTAAAAAATAAATACCCTGCACAAAGCCGAGATAGAGCACTGAACAGATCTAAATAAATGCAGAAGCTGTAACAAGTTAGAGCTTGCCCACAGAGACTTAGTGTATGTCAAGCCAGAGTGTGAATGTACAGCTCACTAAAAAGTAACCTGCAAGGCCCTAAAAGTTCTACACTGTACATGAAAGCGCACTACAAAACGTTTACTGCACATCACGCTAGTGCACCGTACAGTCACATCCCAGCTTTCCATGCACTACGTCTGTGTGGACAAACTCTAAAACAGAAGCTAGAGTTTTAAGAATACCAGCTATGGCCTTTAAAAAGATTTTGCTCACCATGAAGGAAGTTGCCTCCCAAGATTTCATTGTTACATGCGTCCATCTAGTCAAATTCTAACCACCACTACTTTATAGTACCATTTACTTTTGCTGTAGCATTGAAAAATTGACCAAATCCTGATTTCTTCTACTGTACAAGTAAATGACACTGATGATTTTATATGCACAACTTCCAATTTGCAAACATTTAATAATGAAATGCCCACAATAAAGTGGGAGATGGCATCCAAATGGGGGAAAAACACTTTAAAAAACCCTTGTTTTTATTTTAGTCAGCAAAGGATTGTATTTGTTTTTAACAAAGAGTAGGACTGCTTTGTAGTATCCTGCATCTATCCAAGTCAGAATTTTTCCCATCAAGTTCTCCCCCTTTTCAGAATGCAGTTACCTTGCACACACGACAAATTTTTACGGGGTAAACATTTCCTACTACTTTTCTTTCACAATATAAAATAAGGTCTGTTTTAAAGAAATCAAGAAAATATGTACTAAAAGGCCACTTTATGGACTTCAATAAAAAGAATCTGGACCTCTGATACCCAACATAAGAACTATTTGTGCAAAATAAAGACAATCAGTATAAAAAAGGTCAAGTTATACCATTAGAAAGGATACAGACATGACTCTTTACGTCATTACGAAGTCCTTTACGAACAAATTCGTATGCTTCTTCTTTCTTCCCTAAACAGTTCAAAGTCAGTCCTTTCATAGCCAAGGTCTCTGTAGAAAAGATATGTACTTGTGAATGTGAGAAATCAAGATGTACACCTATCATTTATGGTGACTGACAGACTATACTCTGTAGTCGCACGCTACACACTATTATAATAATCTTTATAAAAAGCATGCCTTCTAAGGCATCATTTGAAAACTCATAATTTGCTGGTCAATACTGTCCTGATAAAATATATGTATCAACATTGTATGCGAAGTTATAAGATTCTAGTGTATGGTGTTACAGTAGAACCTCAGTTATGAACATTGCAGGAATGGAGATGGTTCATAGCTCTGAAATGTTTGCAACTCTGAACAAAATGTTATGATTGTTCTTTCAAAAGTGTACTTCCAGTTCCAAATGAGGTGTGTGGTTGACTTGTCAGTTCATCATTCTGGTGTTAGTAACTCTGAGGATCTACTGTATTAACATATGCCAACAGATATTGGCAAACAAGTCTGTCCTAAACAAATAAATGTGCATTCTGCTTAATCTGCATTTATGCAGTAAACAGAGTCATTAAGCTAGAAGGGAAAACAAAGGAAGCTCAAACTGTTGAGAAGAATACAGCAGGGAACACCTTGCCCCAAATATTTTTTGTCACCTGGTACCTAGCAAGAAATGTTTTTCAAAGGGGGCGGGGGACTGAAACCATAAAAAGGAGGGACAAGGCCCCACACCCCTTCCTTTCTCTCTGGCCATCAATTCACTGCATCTGAAGGAATAAAGGAAGCAACCTTTGGACTGGAGAAGGGGCCCTGACCTGAAGGGTTTGGTCAGTAAGACTGCTGGAAGCATATAGTAAGAACTTTGCTTTGAATTTAACATAGTTTGTTAAGTTAGGCATCAGTAGCATTTTATCTTGTAACCATTATGATCTTTGTGCTTCATTACTTATACTCACTTAAAATCTCTAAAGAGTGGATTTTAAGTGAGTATAGTGCAGTGGAAGTAATCAAACATATTTCAGGCTCCTTCTGCCAGTGCTTGCTGTTGGGATTTTCTGTACCCTTTGTTAGAGTTCTCCTGTCTCTTTACTGTGGAGCACTATTTTGGGGGGTTGCTGTTCTATTGTTTTATTTAATCCAGTGTGTTTAAATTGAAGTGTCTGGGAAACTCCATTGGGGAGGCAAGCTGTGTGCATATTATTTCTATTAAAGAAATAACAGACTGTATATAGTGTGTATACTGCTGCAAAATCCTACTTCAATGTCTCAAAGTGGCGCAGCAGTGACCCTGACTTGTCTGACAGCGAGGATAGCAGAGTGTATTCTTCAGTACGTTCAAACATGCTATTAAGGTGTCAGAGTACCAACCCAGTGAGAGGACAGCTGTCCTCCTTCTTAAGGTTGGGTGCTAGCTAAGTTGAGGAGATAAACGCACCACTGACAACACAGCCAGCGGGTGGATGAAGAAATGGCTAAAACAACACGAATAAACAGGCCCCAACTCCTTGTGTGCTCCTCGATCTGTTCTACAACGATGGTGGGGAGTTCAGTCGATGAGAGGCTGTTAAGAATCTCAGGGGCCAGAAAAAGGACTGCCCTTTCAGTGTGCACCTATAATTGCAGGATACTGACGAGAGACTATTCGATCAACCATCTAACGGAGGAGAAGGCAAGGACAGACTGCGACATCCTTGGTCTCTGCAAAACACAAAGAAAGGAGATTGAAGTGAAGTGGAGAGACAAAAGTGTTGGGAAAAGGAAAAGGTGTGAGAACCGTTGGAGGAATCGGCTTCATCAATAAGGAATGGTGTTTAAAAATCATCTCCTGAAAATTCAAGTCGTCACGCATCAGAGTGCTACATCTCCAACTGAAGAAAAGCACCCTCAAGATTATTCAGAGTTATGCTCCCACAAGCACAAGCGAAGATGATGTGAAATAATTCTATAAGGAGCTTGAGGAAACCCTCACTCAAAAATCCACATATACAATCATGATGGGAGATTTCAATGCCAAGAGGGAAAGAAGGTGAAAAGTTCATTGGAAGGTATGGCATCGGTGAACGAAATACATGAGGAGAGTGACTGGCAACTCTGGCGGAGACTAAAGAAATGTTAATTGGTAACACCTGGTTTAACAAGGCGGCCAAGAGGAGGTGGACATGGATCGCAGCCAATGCAAAGAACGAGATTGATTATATTCTGATCAATAAGCGGTGCATTGTACAAGACATCTCAGTAGTACCATCATGTAACACTGGTAGTGACTATTGCTTGCTCAGAGCATGGCTCAACTTCAACAAAAAGGTGGAGAAGAAAGCACGACAGGGCAAATCAGAGACAGAGGCCAAAAATATTTGACAAGTCAATCTTGAAAGCAAACATTTCCAAGGAAGACTGGAGTCTTATAGATAACTGTGATAAGGATTATAAAAACTTCACTGATAAGTTGAGACAATGTGTGAAATTAGCTGAGAAAGAAAGTCCGAAAAGAGCGAAGGGAAGACTCTCGGAGGAAATGCAGAACTTATTAGAGAAGCGGAGGAATAGGAAGCGAAATAATGGTGACAAACTTGAGTACTCCCTCCTCTGCAAGTTGATAAGATGACTAAAAGAGGACTTTGAGAAGTACTGAAATGAAGGCTCTTTAAAGACAGCTGAAGATCGCAGAAGCCTCAAAAAATGCAAAAGGGAACTGACACTGTACGGGTCAACAACAATGGTGCTGAAGAACAGGGACAGAAAAACAATAATTGACAGAACAGGGATGGAAGCAGTGTGCAAAGATTTCTACACTGAACTGTTTGCGTCTCAGATAAATGTCCCAGTACCAACAGTTCAACAAGCATGTACTCCCAGTCCTTGTCAGCAAAATTAGATATGCAGTTCACCAAATGAAGGAAGGAAAAGCCACAGGTGAACTGACAATCGAAATAAGAGGGGGAGGCCAAGATCTCTGGGAAACCCTTGCTCAGAGGTTTAGCTGTTACTGGGAAATGCAGAAGATACCATCTAGCTGGAAGGAGTCCAATACCATTCTGCTGTTTAAGAAGGGCGATTGTGAAGAAGTATCATCCAATATGCCTGCTCTCACATGTCTACAAGCTGTTCACCAAATAACAAACTGACTCTCAGAGTCTGGATGAGCAGCAGCCGAAAGAGAGGGCAGGCTTTCGAAGGAATTTCAGTACAATGGATCATATTTTCCACTATAAACCAGCTATTGGAACACTCAAGGGAATACAAATTCTCTTTATGTATTGCCTTCGTCAAACTATGAAAAAGCGTTCGACAGGATGGAGATCAATGCAGCGTTGAAAGCTCTTGCAGAGCAGGGCATCGACACAAACTATCAAACTATTAAAGGACGCAAATTCTGACTGCACTACAGATATAACTATTTGATACTCCCCTTCGCATCCCAGTTAAGATAGGTTTGAAAAAAGGAGACATGGTTTCACCGAAACTCTTCACATTCTGCCTTGAAATGGTAATGAGGTGGATGAATTGGAAGGGTGAAATCAACATCAACGGAGAGCAGTTACAAAAATCTCAGATTCGCTGACAATATTGTGTTGTTCGCCAAAAATACTATCAAACCTTGCCAAAAGTCCCAACAATCAAAGGAGAACAAATAGAAGAAGTTGAGCAATGTGTTTATTTGGGCCAAGAAATGAACATGCACCACCATCAGGAAGGTGAACTCTCGCGAAGAAAGCAAGCAGGTTGGTGCACATTGAATTCTATCAAGTATGTCCTCCAATCTCAACAAGGCAACAAGCGCTAGCCTCTTCAACTCAACGGTACAACGTTGCTGGCAGTACGGCAACTAAACATGGGCGCTGATGAAGACAGAAGTAGCTGTCTGTCACGGAGAAGGCTATGGAAAGAAGAATTCTGGGAATTTCAATCCATGACCGAGTCCCCAATGAAGTGATCAGACAGCAGAGTGGAGTGCAGGATGTTGTCACTGAGCGCAGGCCTAGTAAAATGCGATGGGCGGGCATATAGCGAGGCTCACTGACAATCGATGGACTGCAGCTGTCGCTGAGTGGTACCCACAGGAACTGAAACGACCACTCGGCTGACTTCCAAAGAGAAGGGAAGATTTTATCGTAAAAAGACATGGCCGCACATGGAGAAGGAAGGCCAGGATACGAGAAGATTGGAAGACGTGTTGTGACTGGCACAATCTATATGAGGGCTGAAGGACCAATCGATCAAGGATATAGCTTGTATTATCCAGGAGAGGGCTGGGCAGTACAGCACATACATTTCTGGGGGGAAATCCAAGACTGGGGGTATGCTGAAATCACCCTGCAGTATAACCAAAGTTGGTGGGAGCCAGCATGTAAACAAGAAAATATGTACTAAACAAATATGTAACATGTGGCTGACAGGCTGAGGTTGCACACACTCAGCCTCAGCGTGTGGCCTGCATGCTGGAGGGCTGTCTGTGAGGGGGGGAGGCGGGGGGGACGGACATCTGAGCCTGTAGGGCAAGGGTGACATAGCTGCTCATTACTCTGGATTGCCACAGGTGACACGTGATACAGATGCAAGATGCTTCGAATTCAATTCAGTAACAAGTTAATCAGTGCACTGAGACTAGTTTAGATCAGGGCAGAGGCTTAACAGTACTCAGCACTGCATTACAGAAGTGATTTGATTCCTGGCCTCATTTTAGATAGCCAATACCAATGTCTCACTAAGAAACTTTGTATTTTCTATTTGTCCTTCTGCAAACAAGAAAACATCTGACTTGCTTTCATGCAGTTAAGATTAAGTGACCTGAAGCAATTTTCATAAGAGGTTAAAGTAATGTATTTATACTCAAGATAATGGGGCAAGAAGAATAGTCTTATGATTAAAGCATAGGATCAGAAGCTGGAAGCATGGTGGATTCGATTTAAATCAAATTGATTTAATCACTAGTCAGGCAGACTCTATTTAATCATGGATTTCTACATAAAAGTGCATTCTTGTTGGTTGTAATAACCTTAATACATATTTTTCACAACTCAGAGATAGATGAACTGTATATACTCGTTCATAAGCCGAATTCTGTTAGTAAAAGAGGGAAGCATCAGAGAAGGGGGTCAGCTTATGAACGAGTATAGAGAGGGGGAGAGGTGGGACACAGCCCCTCCCTACCCCCCCAAACAGAGGGGGCAAGGAGAGGCAGCACAGCCAGAAGGGTAGAGGCGGGGCCAGAGTCTCTCCTCGACTGGCCACACCGCCCGGCCTGTCGGAACACGCTGTGGCCAGGCCAGAGACATCCTCCCCTGGTCCACCCCAGGTAAGGTGGGAAGGGATGGGATGGGGAGAGAGTGTGGGGTTCCCTGGTTAGGAGTGGGGCAGGATGGGGTTACACGGTGAGGGGTCATATGGGAAGGTCCTGGGTTGGGGTGAGGTCATGTAGGGGGTGGTCACAGTGGTTACTCCCATGATCCCCAGCTTCTCCTCCCCCGCAAAATTTCCCCACCAGTTGGGGAAGCCGCTGGTGAGCCAGGACATTTTGTTTACTTAGGTTTACTTCCGTGCCTGCAGACGCTCGAGGTAACAAACCGTCTCAGCCGGCCAGCGGCTTATCCTGATGCGCCGGGAGCCAAAGTTTGCCAATCCCTGAATTATAGGGTCATTTTATGAACAGGTCATAAAAATTCACCATTTTTACTTATCTTGGGGGGCAAGAGGGGTCGGCTTATAAACAAACCAGCTTATGATCGAGTATAGGTTTCATTTTTAGAAGGTACACACTATACATTTTTAAAGTAATTTATTTTGAAAACTTTTCAGATTAGTTTTATGGCTATATGAGAAAATGAATGATTGTTTGGCTATTTCATTTACCAAAGGTAACTGAAGCAGGTATTTATGAAGTCATTGGGAAGTGAACTCTCTCCAATTCAACAGGTTAATCATATTTGGAGGATTTTCTTAGCATGCTTTATTAGGAGGAGAACATCACCAGACAGACATTTAAATTGTTTTATTTAACTAAAACAACATTATGTATTCTGGATTTTTTTTCTTCAACAGCAAACATATAATATTAACAAAACAAACATATGAACTTTTGAATTTAGTTAAACATTCAAGTTTTTTTTAAATCAGGTTTGTTTTTGTTAAAATTGTTTTTAACTAAAATAGTTGAAATATTTTTTTTAAAAACAAAAATTAAATTGACTATGTCAACTAGTCAACATGAGAAATTTAAAATATTGGCTTCTGCAGCTAACGCAGTCATTTTCACCTTCATTTTCCTGTTTGTTCATAAACTGGAAATGGAAAAACAAGCTTTTCTGCTTTTTCAGGTCCCAAATGATTTCTCAATTTGGAATGAATTAGTCCAAAGGAAGAAAATATTCTTTTTACACCAGCAGAAGAAGCTATTGCTGTTAAAAATGAGATCATCACTTCAACAGTCTCTGAATCTTAAGTGACTTCCACCAGTTCACTGGTATGACTTTCTTTAAATCATCAGCAGCAAACGTATATTTCTTGAATGGGTCTTATTCCCAAACTGGGTCTCTTTTACGATCTTTCTGCCGTCAGAGGTTTTCCCTTCTAGTGAGAGAACAGTATGGTAGATCTCAAATCAATGAAAGCTACACTCAGAAACACCTCAAGACTTCTGGAATATGCTGCTCAAACAGTTTCACTTGTTTCTACTGCCTGTCCCTCCCTTCTCACATTTATCTCCAGACTACTTCTCCTTTTCCAGATCTATTCCGCCACCAACAATCTTCTATTCATTGAACTTTTTGAAACTTTGCACTTTTAGAGCGAGGTAAGGGATTGACTTTGTACACAAATTTGCAGAGGGACAATAGGGTCGAAGTCTGTTATATTTCTCACCTCTGTTTATTTAAATACATTTTTGCTGTTAACAAGCATGTTATCTCTGGAGACAAATCCACAGTTTGAGAACTGCAAAACTAAACATCTCTGATGGTATCTTCTAGACTGAGCACTGCGTCCTATTGGGTAGATAGAAAGATTAACCTAAATAATCTATACAGAAGCCCCTGGAGCCCCATAAGATTGGGTCCCTAATCCATGAACTATCGGAATTTATTTACAAAACTTTTCTTACACATTACATAAATATATAAATTTATGGAGGAGATGGTATGATAGTCAAAGATCAATTAATTGCCTATCAGTGGTAAATATGCCCAATGGCCTGTGATGGGATGTTAGATGGGGTGGGATCTGAGTTACTACAGAGAATTCTTTCCTGGGTGTCTGGCTGGTGAGTCTTGCCCACATGCTCAGGGTTTAGCTGATCGCCATATTTGGGGTTGGGAAGGAATTATCCTCCAGGCAGATTGGCATAGGCCCTGGGGGGGTTTTCGCCTTCCTCTGCAGTGTGGGGCACAGGTCATTTGCTGGAGGATTCTCTTCACCTTGAAGTCTTTAAACCATGATTTGAGGACTTGAATAGCTCAGACATAGGTTAGAGGTTTATTACAGGAATGGGTGGGTGAGATTCTGTAGCCTGCGTTGTGTAGGTGGTCAGACTAGATGATCATAATGGTCCCTTCTGACCTCTGTCTATGAGTCTGTGTGTCTATATCGTGTCATACTATAGAATTAGAATGTATAATCCCTATTCCATGAGATGTCTTTGAGCTATAATGTATCTATCTTTAAATGGGTTTTTCCCTCAAGTTTGTCATCAAAAAAATTGATTTTTTTTAAAATCATTGATTTTTATCCACCCTGGCTAGAAGACTTTATGACCTACAGAGACAATTGTACTGCTCTAGGATAGTGGTTTTCAACCTTTTTTCATTTGCAGACACCTAAAAAAAATTTCAAATGGAGGTGCAGACCCCTTTGGAAATCTTAGACAGTCTGCGGACCTCCAGAGGTCGATGGAGCACAGGTTGGGGGGAAAAAAACCAGTTACTTACCTTCCATAACTGTTGTTCTTTAAGATGTGTTGCACACCTCCATTCCAATGTAGGTGTGTGTGCACTCCAAGCACAATTGCCAGAAAATTTTCCCTAAGTGGTATCTGTCAGGTCAGCTCTGGCGCCGTGCATCCATAGCGCTGGTATAAAGGACCCCACCGACCACTGTTAGAACAGACACATTTGTGCCTGTAACATGAGGCTGAAATGCCTGACAAGCCAGGCAGACTGTCCTGAGCTCCTTGACATTGATGTGTAGAGAGAGTTCTTCCGGGGACAAAAGGCCTTGAGTTCTGAGAGGACCCAAGTGAGCTCCCCAGCCTAGTGCTGATGCATCTGAGACTGGGGACAGTGATGGACAGGACCATGAGAACAGGATGCCCCCACAAACTATCATTGATGCCAACAATTTCAGTGAGGCAAGAACTGGGGAAAGAATCATAAGGACCATAGAATCATAGAATCTCAGGGTTGAAAGGGACCTCAGGAGGTCATCTAGTCCAACCCCCTGCTCAAAGCAGGACCAACCCCAACTAGATCATCCCAGCCAGGGCTTTGTCAAGCCTGACCTTAAAAACCTCCAAGGAAGGAGATTCCACCACCTCCCTAGGTAACCCATTCCAGTGCTTCACCACCCTACTAGTGAAAAAGTTTTTCCTAATATCCAACCTAAACCTCCCCCTCTGCAACTTGAGACCATTACTCCTTGTTCTGTCATCTTCTACCACTGAGAACAGTCTAGATCCATCCTCTTTGGAACCCCCTTTTAGGTAGTTGAAAACAGCTATCAAATCCCCCCTCACTCTTCTCTTCTGCAGGCTAAACAATCCCAGTTCCCTCAGCCTCTCCTCATAAGTCATGTGCTCCAGTCCCCTAATCATTTTTGTTGCCCTCCGTTGGACTCTTTCCAATTTATCCACATCCTTCTTGTAGTGTGGGGCCCAAAACTGGACACAGTACTCCAAATGAGGCCTCACCAGTGCCGAATAGAGGGGAATAATCACGTCCCTCAATCTGCTGGAAATGCCCCTACTTATACAGCCCAAAATGCCGTTAGCCTTCTTGGCAACAAGAGCACACTGTTGACTCATATTCAGCTTTTCGTCCACTGTAACCCCTAGGTCCTTTTCTGTAGAACTGCTGCCCAGCCATTCGGTCCCTAGTCTGTAGCAGTGCATGGGATTCTTCCGTCCTAAGTGCATGACTCTGCACTTGTCCTTGTTGAACCTCATCAGATTTCTTTTGGCCCAATCCTCTAATTTGTCTAGGTCCCTCTGTATCCTGGCCCTACCCTCCAGCGAATCAACCACTCCTCCCAGTTTAGTGTCATCTGCAAACTTGCTAAGGGTGCAGTCCACACCATCCTCCAGGTCGTTGATGAAGATATTGAACAAAACCGGCCCCAGCACCGACCCTTGGGGCACTCCACTTGATACCGGCTGCCAACTAGACATGGAGCCATTGATCGCTACCCGTTGAGCACGACCATCCAGCCAGTTTTCTATCCACCTTACCGTCCATTCATCCAGCCCATACTTCTTTAACTTGCTGGCAAGAACACTGTGGGAGACTGTATCAAAAGCTTTGCTAAAGTCAAGAAATAGCACATCCACTGCTTTCCCCTCATAGCCAGTTATCTCATCATAGAAGGCAATTAGGTTAAGTCAGGCATGACTTGCCCTTGGTGAATCCATGCTGACTGTTCCTGATCACTTTCCCCTCCTTTAAGTGGTTCAGAATTGGCCTGTCGGCATGTCCACATGGTGGTGGTTTGGTGACTACACTGAAGCCTGTGACGCCTGGAGCAGTCTGAAGTGTAATCTCACACACTGCACTATGTAAGTACATGCAGCCACATGACCCAAGAGTCTTAGGCAACTCCAAGCTGTCATCATCAGGTGATCCTTGAAGTGGCCTCTGAGCACCATGATTGCTTGAGAGTGCCCTCTTGGAGAAAGGCTCTGGCTTGGACAGAGTTGAGCACCGCCCCAAGAAATTCTGTCCTCTGTACGAGGGTAAGGGTGGATTTCTGCGTATTTATAAGCAAACCAACATCCCAGAAGATCGACTGGATGAGATGTATGCTGGACTCCACTTGAGCCCTGGTCTGTCCTCTGACCAGCCCCTTGCCTCCTCAAGAAGGCCGCTACAACTGCCATGCACTTTGTAAACACTCATGGGGCAGCCGACAGGCCAAAAGGGAGAACGGCAAATTGGCAATGCATGTGATCCACGACAAATCTGAGGAACCTTCTGTGGCCCTGAAAAATCAAGATGTGAAAATAGGTGTCTCTCAAATCAAGGGCGGCATACCTGTCCCCTGGACCCTGGGAAGGGATCATGGAAGCCAAAGAGACCATGCAAAACTTCAGCTTCTTGAAGTAACTTAAGTTGGCACAGGTCAAGGATAGGTCTGAGACCTCCCTTGGCTTTTGGGATTAGGAAATAATGGGAATAGAACCCCGTACCCCTTAGATTCTGTGGAACCTTTTCCATGGTTCACACCGTTGAAGCGACTGTACCTCCTGGGCCAGAAGATGCTCGTCAGAGGGGTCCCTGACGAGGGACCGGGGTTGGGGAGGAAAACTGAATTGGACGGTATCTCTCACTTCCACCATGCTCAGAACCCAATGGTCCATAGTAATATGGGACCATGCCCAGAGGAAGTGGGACAAGTGGTCTGCAAAACAAAGGGTAAGCTGGATCTGAGGTTTCTAAGGGGGGTACGGCATACTTGAGCACCCCCATCAAAATGCCTGCTTAGTGTCTCTTGAATGCATGGGAGGGGCAGGCGCTGATGTTGAGGATGACACGGGTGAAGGCCTACACCTGAAGGCCTTGCTCCTCTGATCCTCCAGCTGGGCAGGACTAAGGAAGAACCAGGAGGATTACGGAGGCTTATAATGCTTTCTCTAAGTCACCAAGGTGTATAAGCCCAGGGACTTCAGAGTAGCCCTGGAATCCTTGTGGCCATGGAACTTGGAGTCTGTCTACTCTGAGAAGAGCTAAGTGCCCTCAAAGGGATGGTCCTGGAGGCTCTCCTAAACTTCATGGGGGAGGCCCAAGGATAGGAGCCAAGAACTCCTATGCATGACCATTGTATGGGCCGTAGATCAGGCAGCCAAATCCACAGCATCTAGGATCACTTGCAAGGAAGTCCTTGCTACCAACTCCCCATCCTCAACCAAAGAGAACTCCCTTCTAGCCTCTTTGGGCAATGAATCTTTAAACTTTAACACAGAGTCCCATGTGTTGAAGTCAAATCTTCTCAGGAACGCTTGTTGGTCAGTGATCCTGAGCTGCAAACCACCGGTCGAGTAAACCTTCCTCCCAAACAGGTCTACTTTGTGTCCTTTGCATTACGGTCGCCCCTTATAGCTCCTGCCAATCTCGCTCATTGGCAGCAGAGACCACCAAGGATCCTGAGCCGGGACAAAAATACTTCTTCTTGGCCATGGGTGATAGGGATGCCAGGGTCTGCCACAGGCCTTTATTGGGTCCATGATGGCCATGATGAGAGGAAGGTCCATTCTTGACAGGCCTGCCGAGTCAAGATGTCCACCAAAGAGTGAGAGGACTCCTTAACACTGTCCACTTGAATGCTCAGGTTTTGAGCCACTCTTGAGATGCTCCTGATGGGTCTCAGTCATTGAGGGAGGGCAATAAGTCTGCTCCTGCCACTGCATCATCAGGGGAAGAAGATGAGGAGGCAGCCTGAACTGGCCAGGTCTGGTGGTGTTGGCTCCTGGTTCTCCAACTCAGCATCAGCCTCAGTACCTGGATCAGGGTCTGAATAAACGAGCAGCAGCACTCTTCCCTCAGAGACCAACAAAACCAAGGCCCCTGCATTGGGGGAAATGTCCATGGGTTCCAGAAGGGCCACTGCACAGGCACCTGCCACTGGCTAGAAGGCCAAGCAGTCGACAGCATGCTCTGGCCCATCGCCAGGTAGTGACAACCTGCGTACCAGGGCTGGCTCCTGGAGCAGGAGACATACCACCCCACCTCTGACTCCGAGGAGGAGGAGTCTCTGTCCTGAGACCACGAAGGAGCAGTTCCCACCGGTGCCAGTGACCAATGCCAGTGTGGGGAAGATCAGGACGTGGCCATCATGGCCAGCTTTCCTTTAAACGGTACCGAGGGCCTCGGTACCAAGCTGCAAACGATAGCCACATAGTCTCTTTTGCACCCTGGCACAGACACCACCAACTGTTGTACTACTAGTGACACCGGCACCAACAGCGAGAGTAGGTCTCTAGCCTCAGCAAAAGCCTCTCGCGTGGGTGGCATTGCCAAAGTGCCTGTACCATGCTGACCCTCTGGTGCAGATGGATTGTCCAGTGCTGAGCTCAACAGCATCTGCAAAGGGGCCAGAGTTAACTGTGCCAACTGAGCTGCTGGAGCCCTGGCGTGGCCTGACCTGGGTTGCACTTTGCTCTAGTCTCCATGCCCGGCCATCTTCAGGGTCTGGGAACATCCTCACTTGGCAGGCAAGTCTTTGTTTTTTCCTTGGCACTGGAGATGGTAAACAGTGCCAAGATTCCCAGACAGTGGCAGGCATGCTCCTCACCAACACCGAGGTGCTCAATGCGGAGTCTGAATGGCCCAGCTCCGAGGGAGGTCTGAGCGCTGCTTCCATCAAGATGGACTTCAGTCTAGCGTCCTGGTCCTTAGTATGGGGTTTGAAGTCCCTGCAAATCTTGCAGCGCTTCCAAACGTGTATTTCCCCCAAGCACTTAAGGCAACTGGACTTCGGGTCACTCAGAGGTATAGCCTTTCTGCAGGAGGCATGTGGCTTGAAGTTCAGCAATCAAGGCATGCCTTGGTACCAGAGTGGAGGAAACGCTGCTATTAATGGAGGAAACTAACTCTAAAAGAAACTTAACCAACTACGAACAGGAATTATGTACAGAAATACAGAGAAAAAGTCCACAGAGAAAGACTTGCAAGAGCTAGGATAGACTATTTTCAGCGACCATCATTGGCGGTAAGAAGGAACTGAGGAGGCGTGGGGTGAGCGGTGCCCTTTATACTGGGGCTATGCACGTGCAGCCCCAGAGGGTGCCAGAGCCAACCCATCAGATTCCACTGAGGGAAAATTTTCCAGTAAGTATGCTCGGGGTGCACACATACCTACATTGGAATGGACACATGCAACTACTCAAAGAAGAACCACTGTTCTGTGGCAACGATAACTTTTTGCACAACAGTCTGCAACTTCCAGGGGTCCATGGACCACAGGTTGAAAACCACTGTTCTAGGACAATAAAAATCACAATCAGTGAAAAGAAGAAACCTGAGAACCAGTAATAAGAGAGACCTAAAGTGGCAACAATGGACAGGAAATAAAGAAACAAATTTATAGTGTGAGATAACTATAAAAAACAAGTGTAATGTTGTGCTTCAGATACAAATGTATCGTGCCCTGGATCTGGGAAGACAACAGATGTCTCTGTAAAACTTTGCTGTGACTGCGACAGGAATAATGCAATTAGACCTGCACACCATATTACATGGAAAATGTTCTCTGAGCTCTCTCAAGTATGACAGCAAAATTTATCAGTAGGAGGAGCTAAGATGATGGGAAATTAAAAATATACATATTTACGTAGACAACTGGGACACAGATACAACAGCAGGCTGCAAATATTGAAGGATGTAAGTACTTAAAAGAAATGTATTTATCTGGGTGGGTTTAACAGTACTAACAGTAAACCAAAAAAAGGAACATTTATGTTGAATGGGAGGGAAAGAAGAACAGAGGAAGAAGTTACTCACCTTATGCAGTAACGATGGTTCTTCAAGATGTGTCCTCCTATGGGTGCTCCACGTTAGGTGTCTGTGCGCCCGTGTCTCTATTCGGACATTTTTGGTAGCAGAGTCCCATTGAGCCCATGCATGTGCCCTCCCCTCCTCGTGGTCTGCCTCGAGGCTATTTAGCACTGCACGGGGGAACCCCCCTCACTTCCTTCTCTACCCAGAGCCCCATAGAGGACTCCGAAGTAGAGGGGAGGAGAGCGGGTTGTGGAGCACCCATAGACACATCTCGAAGAACCATCGTTATTGCACAAGGTGAGTAACAACTTCTTCTTCGAGTAGTGTCCCTATGGTTGCTCCACGTTAGGTGACTCCAGAGCAGTACCCACCACTGGAGGCTGGGACTTCGGAGCGGAGTCTTTTAATAGAAAGAGTACTATGGAGTCGAAGATGGTTTCAGTGGCCAAACCTTCAGTGATTGCATAATGTTCTGTAAAAATATAGACAGAGGCCCCAATCTTTGCTCTATACATTGGGGAGGTAGGGGTATCCATATGGATTGTGATTGAGGTAGGAACTGACCTCATGGAATGCGTGTGGACAGACAAACTGTGCTCTTGCTAAGTGATTAATGCAACTAGAGGCCCATTTGGATAGTCTTTGAGGAGATATCACAGAGCTTTTGGATCTTTCTGTGGACGAAAGGAAGAGTTTAAGGGATTTCCTGAGATCCATAGTCCTGTCCAAGTAGAATGCTAATGTCTTTCTAATATCTAACTGTGACGGAGTAGGGAGCGAGGTGGATTTGACCTGGGAGGCTTGCGGGGGAGGTTCCCTGGGACCTGCCGCATTGGGAATGCGAGACTTTACCTGGGGCTGTAATATGAGCCAGGAGGAGGGTGGGGAGGTGACACCTTTGGCTGGGAGAATGGACAAAGGCGAGAGGAGGGGCCCCGGGGGAGGGGAAGAGAGCCTGCTGGAGGGTTTGGTCTGGTTGGTTTCAGTTTGGAGCTGGGTGGTGAAACGCAGGGAGCCCCAAGGCTGGAGTCTAAGCTCCCTGCCCTCCAGAAGGGCCCAACTGAGGGGTCCTGGTTGTACTTACAAGCTCTGTTTGGACTGTGTTCCTGGCAACCCTAATAAACCTTCTGTTCTACTGGCTGGCTGAGAGTCACATTGAATCCCGGGAACAGGGGTGCAGGGCCTGACTCCCCCACACTCCGTGACACTAACATATGCCCAATTGTCTCCTAGTTGTCACAGTGTGGTTTTGGGGAAAAAACAGGGAGGTGGATCTGTTGATTCAGATGGAAAGTTCAGAAAAGTAGGGAGAAACTTGGGATATGGTCTTAGAGTTACTTCATCTTTAGGAAAAAAGGGCGTGAATGATGGGTGTGCCCTCAGGGCTGCTATTTCTCATATGTGCCTACCTGAGGCGATGGCAATTAGAAATGCTGTCGTCAGGGACAGGTGTAAGAGAGAACAAGTTGCCCTGGACTCAGAGGGAGGTCTAGTCCAAGCCCTGAGAACTAGGTTAAAGTCCCAGGCTGAAGCAGGTGGTGTCACGTAGGGGAAGAGAGTCCCCAATGTCCTTAAAGAATCTATGCATCAGTGGTTGAGCAAACTCCAAGTGGGAAGCCATTTTCGCCATGAGATGTACCTTAAGGAGTGAGAGTTTAAATGTAGTGGAAAATCAGAGGGAGGAAAGATGAGGTTGGGTCTATCCGTTTGGAATGGTACACACTTGGAGCTCTTTCCATGTTGTAGATAGGTATGTGGAGTGGTCAACTTGTGGTTGTGTTGCAACACGTTTCAGCTTGTCAGAGCATTCTGCTTCTAAGGCTTGGAACAAAGAAAAAATCCAAGCCTGGAGGCAGAGGACCCGTGGATTGGGGTGAAGGGTCAGCCCATTGCTCTGAGAGAGTGGGTGAGGAATGGGCTGAAGTCAGAGGAACAGGAGGGCATATTGCCACCTGCGTCAGGTAAGAGAGCCAGACTTGTCATAGTTAAGAAGGGCAATCAGAATAACTCTCGCTTCGTTTCATTGAATTTTCAACAGAATCTTGAATAGAGTAGGAAACTGGGGAAGACATACAAGTGAGCTCTGTTCCGTGGGAAGATGAGGGCAACTGCTAGTGAATGTTTCCTCAAGGAAATGTAGCCCTGGAGCAGTAACAAGGACCTTTCTTGTTCTGATAAGCAGAGAAGAGATCCATAGGCTTGGTTCCCCAAAGGGTGGCTATATCTTGAAGCACCTCTGAAGTCAGTATACACTCATTGTTGTGAGAAAATTCCAACTGACACTGTTGGTTGTCCCACTCTGTATCTCTTGTAGAGAGACAGCTGAGATGAGCACATTGTGATGGGTGCATCAATTCCAAAGTTTGAATGCTGTCTTGTAGAGGGAGGGAGATCTGGCAGCTCCTTGGCGGTTTATACAAAACATACAGGTCACATAAAGTCCATCATAACTTGTGTGTGTTGTTTTTGGTGAAAAGCAGTTTGTGCACAGGGACTCCTGACAGCCCTTAGCCTGAAAGAGTGATATGGAAGGTCATTTCTGTAGAAGGCCCTTTGTTCTGAAACTTCTTGTTGTGTAGGTGAGCTCCCCAGCATATTAGGGAGATGTGTCCCAGGGTGGTGAATGTGAGTATTGAGAGGAGCGCTCTCGCTCATACTGCATCAGGTTGCTGCTGATAAAGTCCAGTCACTGTACTGGGGTTAGTATGCCACTACAATGAAGTGAACCTTGGAGAATACCCTCTGCGGAGCAGTCTGTACTGATAATGATGCTGCTCCAAAGGTAAGCAGTAGGAAATCTCCTGTTGATGGTTGTATTGAGATATGGAAGTAGGCACCCTGTAGGTTCAGGGCTAGAAATCACTCTCTTTGCTCTAGAGCTGGTCCTAATTGCTGTGAAGTAAGGTAAGGTGACTTCTGAGTGGCGTGACAGGTGTATAGATGGCAGCTGACGCTGTAAGGTATCATTGGTCAGGTCCCCGACCAGCTCATCAAAAGTGCTTATAAGAGGCAGTTTGAGAGGTCATGGACTGGGGTGCAGATTTTTTTCACTTTTGAGCCCTGGGCCTCTTACACTGTGGCCCATAACCGCACTGAGATGGTGAGTATTGGGAAGATTGTGATCTGCGGTGTGGTTGAGAGGTATATCTTCTCTTCTGTTCCACAGTGTAGATTCCGAGGGAGTGTAGTGCGTCCGAGAATCCTTGAGAATGTGGAGAGAAAATCTGTCTTCTCCACGAAGAGTTTGGCCCTTCAAACTGGAAGGCTGTAGCTCTTTGGGCAATCTGGAGAGGTGTAGCGAACAAAAAATCCACAACCCACCTCAGTACCACTGTCATGGAGACTGGGCGGGCAGCTGTAACAGCTACATCCAGTGGAGTAATGTTGTCGATGAATATGCCATCTTGCAAAGCCTGATCATATGGAGTTGACTTGGCATTATGTTGCTTGCTTCATGCATTAACCACATCCGCTATGATAGAGTTGGGTTGCAGATGCTGAAAACAAAGTCTGTCTCTTTGGGGAGAGATGTAGGGTTGTTTTTGTTTACACTCTGTTGCTAGTTGGTGCGATGGAGGCTGGTTCTGCCAGATGACTTTGGTAGGATCAAGTATCAGGTCATTAATTGGGAGGACAGTTCTAGATGAGAAGATAGTGTGCAGAATTTCCACCAACTTGTGATGTGTATCTGCCACCTCCTATAGGGGAATCTGCAGCTCCTCTGCCATCCGCTTGATAAGATACAAAAAGTTCTTAAATCTTCACCTAATGATGAGTGGGCAGCACAGTCTCATCTGGGAGAGATGAGGAGAAGTGTGCAGAAGAGGTAGCTTCCTTTTTTTTTTTTTTTTTGCACGCTGTTCTGAAAAAGCCTTCTCCTGTTCTGGGTCAGGTGCCAGGCTGTAGCAAACCAGCTGGTGGACTCTCCCTGAGAGACACCAGCTGGTGGACTCTCCCTGAGAGACACCAGCTGGTGGACTCTCCCTGAGAGACACCAGCTGGTGGACTCTCCCTGAGAGACACCAGCTGGTGGACTCTCCCTGAGAGACACCAGCTGGTGGACTCTCCCTGAGAGACACCAGCTGGTGGACTCTCCCTGAGAGACACCAGCTGGTGGACTCTCCCTGAGAGACACCAGCTGGTGGACTCTCCCTGAGAGACACCAGCTGGTGGACTCTCCCTGAGAGACACCAGCTGGTGGACTCTCCCTGAGAGACACCAGCTGGTGGACTCTCCCTGAGAGACACCAGCTGGTGGACTCTCCCTGAGAGACACCAGCTGGTGGACTCTCCCTGAGAGACACCAGCTGGTGGACTCTCCCTGAGAGACACCAGCTGGTGGACTCTCCCTGAGAGACACCAGGGGCAGTTACGCCATGTGTATATCGCCCATATGGCCTTGGGAGGGAGAGGCAGGAAGGCGGGCACAGGTGGTTGGGCGTGATGGAATTGGGGATGACCCTTGTAGCGTGGTGGTGGGCCACCATGAGGTGCCAGGGAATGATCTCCTCCTTGCCATTGTCAGATTTATCAGTGGGTAAGGGTGCTGCTGCGTGGGGTATTATTGGCAGTATACAGCTCAGTGCTAAGAGTGATTCTGGGTGCTGGGATGTGCTAGATACCAGGATACTAGTACCAAGTAATGGGGATAGTGGTTCTTCCCAAATAGTGGTTCTTCTCCAGGGTACCGGAGCTCATGCAGTACTCTGGGATCATTTGGTACCACAGAGGAGTGTCCATGGTACGTTGTCAGTACCAATAGTTGGGCAGAGCACTCCTTAAATGAGAGTTTTGCCCAGTACAAAAAGTTTGTTGGAGCACTTTTTTAGAGACAGTACGGTAACTGTCTCTCCTTGGGTACTGAGGACACAGGTCTTCAGAGTCTCAGAACACGTGTTACCATGGGCTCATGTGGAACCACACAGAGGAGCGTCTGTAATCAGTATCGATGACTGGGAAGGTGCAGAACACTTCCTAGATGGGAGTTTTGTTGCACCTGGTACCAAAGGGTTTCTCTGTGCTGCTCTTTTGGAGATGGTACAGTAACTGTCCCCTCTTCCTTAGGGGGCGGTACCATTGCCTCAGAGCATGACTGGAAGCCTGTGGTGTCTCGGTGTGGATGCAGGACTTTTCTGTGCCACTCTTTTAGAGATGGTACGGTCACTGTCCCCTCTCCTTAGGGGGTGGTACCCTTGCCGGCTTCTGTGTGCTGCTCTTTTAGAGATGGTACAGTAACTGTCCTCTCTCCTTAGGGGACTGCACCTTTGCCTCAGAGCATGACTGTGGAATCCCCTGGTGTGTCGGTGCCGTAGAAGAATTGACAACAGGTTTCTCTGTGCCGCTCTTTTAGAGATGGTACAGTAACTGTCCCCTCTCGAAGCTGTAAGAGCTCACAGCCGAACGAGGAGTCCCTAGAGAGCTTCGAGGAGTCCCTAGAGAGCTTCGGTGCCGAGGATGGGGCAGCTGAGCTCACAGCAGGGGGTTCCTCTGCTGTTATTGTCCTACCGAGGTGGCCGCTCTGGGGAGTCCCCCTGGCTGGCCAGCTACTCGGGGACAGAGATGGCTACACTGTGGCTGACCAGTTGCTTGGGTACGGTGCCGAGATGGCCGTACTGGGGAACGCCCCTCTGGCTGACCAGAGCTTGGAGGAGCCTTTCCAGGGGGAGTCCGCAGCTCTCTTCTCCTCTTCACGACTCGACCCCCTTTGAAGTGAAGGTTCCGGAGATAATCTGGGGTCAACACCCACCAGAGTCCCCTGCAGGCTGAAGTGTTTTCTCCATAGGGAGGGATTTTTACTTCAGCTCAAAGCTCCTGTGAGGCTGCAGTTTTAGCTGTGGCAAGTAAAGCACTTCAGTGAGGCTCCCCCAGCACAGTGAGTGTCTGGCCATTACAGAAACCGACTCCTGGCAGGAGAGGCACCCCTTGGAGCAGAGAGAGCCAGACAAGCCCCTGGGCAGGGGGTTGTCAACGTCCTCTTAAACTTTTTTTTTTTTTTAACTGAAAAAGAAAATAATTGAGTCTACTAGAGGCCTGGGGGGCAGGGGAAAGGAATGCCCCCAGACAGGGCAGGAAACTAAAGTTCTTTTCCTTTCTCTCTCGCCCATTTTTTTTTAAACCGAAAGGAATAAAATAAAGAAACACTAGCCTAATTACTTTTAAGGGGAACAAAGGTAACAAAACAAACACTTATGCTAATGACACAGATAAGGAAGGGATGACTGCTCATTCCATCAGAGGGCGGTAGAGAAGGACGTGGAGGGGGGTTCCCCCCCCCCCTGCAGTGATAAGTAGCCTCGAGGCAGACCACGAGGGAGGGAGGGCACATGCACGGGCTCAATGGGACACTGCTACCAAAAATCTCTGAATAGAGGCACAGGGGCGCACAGACACCTAACGTGGAGCACCCAAAGGGACACTACTCGAAGAAGAAGAGTGATCTTTCTCAAGGCAAACAGTAGAAGTTACATCATGTAGCACACCTATAATTGCAGAATTTTCCTACTGTGTGGAATTATTGAGCTATGACAGGCAGGGAACAGATGAACCAAACAAATCTCCACTTCTAGTGCCAAAACATGGACTTTTATATTCTGCCTTTCATGTCATAATTCATGGTATCAGTAATACAATGCTTAATTAAGGAATACAACTAAATACAAGCTGTGATGTTATAACTTACAGCAGGGGAAAAATAAGAATAAGTATAAGTCTTTCAAGCCGTGCAATTACCTCCATGTTCAGCAAACTTCGGGTTGGAGAGGATCATCTTGCAAAACTTGAGCCCATTTTTGTATTGCTTTTGTTCGTAACATTTCTAGAAAAAAAATGAGGCTCAGATTATACTACTGAAAGTGCTTTTAAAACAGTAGTCCATCAAAACAGACAAATACAAAATAATTCATCAGATCCTTCGGTGACAAAACAGCGATCAGACCACTAATTAAAATTCTGTTTAATTCTGCTCCCTTGACACTTCATACGTTGTTTCTCTTAGATATTCAGGGAAGTGCCTGCATGTGTGTTTGGACATTGCATATCAATTTGGGTACTGCCAGAATACAAAATAGGTTTCTGGAAAGTAATATGATAGGGTGTAGCTATAGTATTCCCATGGGTACAGGAAGAGCAAGTAGGAGTGTGGATGGATTTTGATGTGGCAGAGAGTTTATAGATTCCCAATTATTCACTGACAAAAAACATCATTAACACAGAGTTAATACTACCTAGTAGTATCTTGTGACCGTCTAGAACACTTAGTTAATCAAAACACAAAAACTCTGAAAGCCAGGAAACAGAGTTCAACTATAGATGGTGATGCAACCTTAACTCTGCCCCCTTGGTGCTGGCAATAACTACTGAGAATTACTGCAACTGCATCCAGTGTTTTAGGTGGAGTTATGTCAAATGGGAGAGGCATTAGTTAATCACAGGTCTTCTAAACAGCACTGTGATGTGAGGGGCTATGGCGGGACCATGCCTCTGTGGAGGGCACTGAGCTTTTCTCCTGAACCCTAGGTGAGGGATCAAAGGAAAAAGCTGCACGTGTACCTTGAGAGAGCCAATATGCCTCATTTCAATGCTATGATGTTTGTTGTGCCAGTAGCAGGCCAACAGGAGTCTTCTTGCCATGGGGATTGTAGACAGATGGGTTGGAGATTAATGTTGCCTGCTTAACGATGGACAAGTGAAAGTATAATGCTAAGTGGCATCATGTGTATAAGGGCTGTAAAATTTAGTAGCTATGGTATGCATTCTGTGGAGTAGGCTAATTGTTTTAGCGTAG
Organism: Chelydra serpentina; assembly: GCA_037349315.1. Classification (NCBI taxonomy): domain Eukaryota; kingdom Metazoa; phylum Chordata; order Testudines; family Chelydridae; genus Chelydra; species Chelydra serpentina. Next base: position 62,082,959 of record JBAIAC010000004.1, read on the forward strand.
GATAGGTGTAAGTAGCTCCTGTTCAGAAGAATGCAGAGGCAGAGTGCAAGTATGGATGTACTGGAGCAACACTCAGAGTGGGCGGAGTCATGATTGTGTCGGCATGTACAGGAGAGTCTCATTTTACACAGGGGGTTCCATTCCACGGTTAGCACGTAAAGCGAAAACCGGGTATAGTGAAACACTCATTGAGTTGAATGGCAGAATCGCCCGCACTACAGATGCAGTTTTTTAATTGTTATTTTTCCTTTTTTTTCTTCTGTTTTTGCCGACCATGCAAAGCTGAATTCACCTAAGATGTGACTCGCCTGTACCTTCATTTTATTTCCTGGGAAGCTGCACATGGATCCGGGGGGGAGGGGAAGAGTTCTTTGCAGGGATGTTGTGATCAGGGACAACTGTTTAGTGGGATAGTTACTGCCTGAAAACTACCACTGTTGCATATCCTGGGAATGCAGCCCATTGGTCACCTCAGGGTGAACAAAACAGTAGAACAATACCACTACATTTTGGGAATGTTTCTGTGGGAGTGTGCACAGGGAAAACAAAGCAGGAAGAGATTCAGGAATTTTAAACAAACACCCTGTTCCTGATTTCAGTTTGACTGATTTTACCTATAATTATTATCTCTCAAAATCCTGGCGTATCAGAAAACAAGAATTCCAGTCTCCAGTTCATATTGATTAACAAAGTCCAAGTCAAGGTTTCCACCATTTAGGATATGATTAAAGACTGGGCTATCAAAAACCAGTGGGACAAAACTGCATGGCATCCAGCTGTTAACATACATATTTAGTGAAGCATGAAGCAATGGGGGTGGGGGGGTTCTCCAGAAGTACAAGTCCCCCTCCCTTAAAATTGGATTGAATATAGCATGTCTATCTTGTACAAGATCCTGAACAGCACGTGAATAAAACCAGTTCTGATTTAAGTCACCCCGATGCACCCAACACTTACTATGTGGAAAGACAGATTTGTTTACTCCAGTAACATCTGTCAAATTTTAATCTGTGGATTTGTTTCATGTCAGATAGCCAAAGCTATTTCTACTTGGTGAATTATTTGAATACTTTGTTTGAAGGAAATTATGATTTAGTAACAAAGAATGTACAGATTTGGATCTGTCTCCATTTGTAAAAGCAGGGCAACATCTTAGGAGGAGGAAACAAATGCTTTACTTTGTGCTGCAACCGGAGCCATGACTGATGGTCAGTGGAGATGTAATGGACCCACTGCTAATAGGGATTGTCAATGCTTCTCTTAAAGAAGGTAGGCTATCAGCTTCAATTAAAGAAACACTGATACAGTGTAACCTCAAGAATTTATCATCCCATGTCTATATATCCCTGTGGAGTTAGAGGTTAAGATCATTCTTAATATCTAGATGCCTCCAATTTCTTTCACCACAGACCTACACTGGTACAAATATTACTCCTGGTGGAATTCTATATTATTCATCAGGAGCAATTAGTATCTAAAAAAAAAATCTCAAATTTGAACAGTCATGAAACTGGTCTTGGACACTGAGCTAATGAAATTCACAAATGCACTTAATCACAGACAATTTCAAAATCGAATCGAAGAACTGAATGAAGACAACTCCCCCTGCCTATTTGCCATTTCACTGAGCAATTTGATGGCTCTTGAAAAAACGGGAAATAACATTACCTCTCAAGCTCCTGGAACCAGTAAAATTGTTTATGGAGGAGAAGCACAAGAATACACGCCGAGCTTACAGATCCTTGGTGGGTTCTAGATTTGGCATTTCCTGCAGACATGCTGCTGCATTTGGATAAACTACAAATAGACTTACAAGAAAAATTCCGGTTGCTGTCTGATCCAGTGCAAAGTGTATTTGCGTTAATGAACAAACTGCAGTTGTTTCACAGGCAAATGCCTGAGGGAGAGCTGACACTTTCCTTCAATGTCACAATTTCAAGCCAGGTCAAAAGAAGATGCAGCAGAACCCCTAAAATGGAGCACAACTAGATATGTGAGCAAGATTAAAGACCTCAAGGACAGTTTTGAGGAAAGATTCCAAGATTTGCAGCGGAAAAGACCTCAATTCAGATTTCTGATTGACCCGGTTAGTACTGAAGCCGACTTTCTGAACTCCTTTTAGTAACTGACGAAGCAACTTCCCAGATGGAAATAACAGAACTTTTGGAAGATGACAGATTGAAATCTGTTCAGAAGACACAGGGGGATCCTTACTTTCTGGAAATCTGTACCAAAGGACAAATACCCCAACATCAGAGGTGCAGCCCTAAAACTAACCTCAATATTTCCCTCAACCTATCTTTGTGAGTCTGTTTTCTCGACACTTAAACATGTCCAAGCACCAGGCCATTTTGACAGAGAGCCACTTAAGAGAACTGCTGTATGTGAGCACACCTCACATTTGAATTGTTGAAAGCAAGGATTGCCAGAAATCCCACTAAGTAAAAGGATACGTTTTTATTATCATTGACTATATATTATAAATGTATAAAATACACATTACCAATGTACAATTCGAAAGAGCTACAGAAATATATAATGATTGTGTGTGTGTACACACATCATTATATAATTTGATAAATTCTGGCTACCCCTGTTCTAGCCCCTCTGCTGAATTCAGACCTGGAGCATTACTATCTACCCATAGGCTCTGGAAATGCACTTGCAGTTGGATGTGACATTCCTATGAACTTCAAGGGACAAGCACTTATCACACAGTGCACTAGTACTGGGTGTGCTCTCCCAGGCAGATTAAACTTCTGTCCTGGACATCAAATTCAGGAATAGACACAGCACATTTCTGAAACCCAGTTTGAGGATCAGGGCCACGTATTGTTCCCAACGATCCTGAGGGATATGGGAAAAAGGGAATTTAAGCTCTCTCCATACCTAAACTATACTACTGAACTAAGGACTATTTGAGAAAATATTTCTGTATTAAAGTTTAAAAGTCTGACAGCTATGAGAGAGGCCCCTTTGTGTTTGCTAAAGAGGGAGCAAGGGAACCAACGTGACTGGACAATGCTTAGTGTCACATGAGGGTGCTTGCACTCCCCACGACTTTGAAAGAGGTTTCCACATGGTCACTACTAGTGGAAAAGTCTCTCAGTTGGAAATGTACATGTATCCTCAATCTCCTATTGGATACTGCAAGATGTGAGTTATATCAGCCTGAGGTATAGGACTTCAAGGCCTGGACCACTGTCAAAATGGCACTTTTGATCTGAAAAATCAGTGTCTACTTTTACTGTTAGATATATTGTGAACTATAAGGACTACGAATTCCAGGTTTCTAAGGGTAACTAGCATGTGTTTTTAGCCATAACGGTTCACGATACATGGAACAAGAAAATTTACATCATGTTGATGTTACTGTGTCATTTCATCCCCTGCACATACACTTGAACTCTTACCTGATTTAACGCCCATGATCTTGAGAACTGTTAGAGCTCACACCTCATGCTGCATGCACCACTGAAAGTTTGTAATCTGATTTTCCAAATAGCATATGTATTAATCTTCAGATATTAGCTGCTAACAGGGACAAAATTGAAGTGGTAGCAGCAAAAGAAAGTAATTATACCTGAATTTTTTAAAAAACATTGATAACTGTGGTTTCCCTCCCGCAAAGAATTCCTGAAGGTGTTAAAGTCGCTGCTAACTTCCTAAATAATTCCTGTTTCTATGAGCCAAGAACTGAAACGGGCCAATTAAAATGGATAAAAACATTTAAAGGATCAAGTCTAGTTCTTTATTTACAGTATCTACATTGCATCTTTCATTCTGCATCAAAGATGCACTGCAAGAACCATCTTCCTTGGACAATTGGAGTTTGCCAGAAGTCAGTCAAACATTTCAGATAGTCTTCTGCTGTGAACAAGCTGCATAGCATATATGAAATTATACACATCAATATGATATGATCAGGTGAAACTTTCAATACGTTTTAGATGCCAGTTAATGGAAATAAAGTGAAATGATGAAAAATAAGTAGTTTTTCTACATTGTTTTGAAAGAAAGATCGACAGACCACTGAATCCAACCAACTGGACACTCAGCTCAATTCTAACCCTGAAGCTACTCAAGAGGCTAACCTGATAGCTGCATTGACCAGCCTGCACTTAATTAGTGAGCCCTTCTGTCTGAGCAATGACATCCTGTGTAAACAGTGACATGCCAGACGACTGTCAAGATTCCAGAAAGAAAAAAAGGCACCCAGACAAGTTCAGCTACATTTAAGTTGTTGGACAAATAAGTTTATATACTGTAGCCTTGAGTTAAAGGGACATCACCAATAAAAATATTAGTGGGTAGTATTTTTAACTTCGTGTTGATAGGACACCTGTAACTGAAAGATAACGTGGTAATCTATTTTTCAGTTTCCTTTAAGAATCCTGTAGCACTTTGCATATAGTTAATTTCTCGGAATGAGTGGGTCTTTCAAACAGCAACAGAGTATACAAAAATCTTGAAAAGGAAAATGAGACTAAAGCCATAAAAGCCAGTAGAGAGGCACATTATACCTTAGTCCACTTCTTAAACTGACTAGATTCCAAGCTGGTTTCTCTACTGCCTATCTATTTAATTCTCATAGACCTCATATGCTGTTGCATAATACTGATAATCTGAAACAAAGAATAATATGCACAGTAAGGCTAGAAGTGGAGAGTCTAAAACCAGAAAACAGAGATTATTATCCAGAAATAGAAAAAAAGCCAGAGTCACTACAAGACATATAGAAGTGGTAGGAGGTAACTCTCAATTAGTTTCTAGTTAATGAAATTGCAGTGAAAGAGGAAACCTGTTCAAACCTGCAGACTGTTGGAAACAATACTGTCAAAAACTTCCAAACCACTTTTTAATCACCATATATTTTTACTGGGAGCTTCTCCTGGCTGTAAGTGCTTAGAGGCCATTTAGCTATGCTGAATGCATATATTCTAGTCACAAATACATACTGTTCACAGACAATGCAGAAACAGTAGTGTACTGACATGATAAATTTTTTAAAAAGTTTCAACATTAAATGACAATTTACAAGTAGAGCTTGCTTCACAGAGCACTTATTTGGTAGTATCTGTTTTAGTTGTGTGTATCAAAAATTATATAAAAGTTGTCTTTGTCTTTAGGAGACAACATTTAGTAGAATATATACACTATATACTGAATTCTAGTGGACTTCAACTTTTTAAAAAACTGGATAACATTGTTTGAATTTGAAACTTCATCAGGTATTAAGAGTGGTATTCTGTGTACACTGAGTCCACGAAAGTCACATCTTTATTACTTGCACAGATACTGCTTTTTTAAAAGCAAGGAAGCAGCATGAGAATAGTGCACAATTTTTTGCACAATACTTGTGAATGTGTGCAGTTTTATTCATCCACTGACTTCAATGGGACTATTATAATGTGTGCGGAGTTATGCACATGTGCACTTCTTTGCAGGATATGGACCTTAGATGTTACATCAGGAAACCAGCCAGATATAAAAAGCAAGTAACGTTTTTTCTACTCTAACAACTGCAAATTGACAGAAGAAACTGTCAAACAATTGGTTGAAAACACAATTGAGAACTCAAAAGTCATGGCTATGTTTCACATTGCCAGTTGTAAGTGCTTGCAGTTGCACTATTATGAAACAGTGTTGCACACCTGAATAAATGAGCTTGTATAAGATCCATTAAAAAGGAAGATTTTTAAGCTTCACCCATTCTAGCAAAAGTTTGATTTTTTTCAAGTTATTTATGCACTCTGATAACTCAAAGCAAGGATAAGACTAACATTGGTCATTTTAAACGGCTAAAAGGCTGACATTTCTTAGGGCTAGTCTACACTTACCCGCAGCGTTGGCGTCGTCGGATCGATCTTCTGGGTTCGATTTATCGCGTCTTGTCTAGACGCGATAAATCAAACCAGGAAGTGCTCCCCCGTTGACGCCGGTAATCCTGCTCTGCGAACGGAGCAGGCGGAGTCGACGGGGGAGCTGCGCGCGGCCGTGTGGACCAGGGGTAAGTACTTTAAAGTTCGAAATAAGATACTTCGACTTCAGCTACGTTATTCACGTAGCTGAAGTTGCGTATCTTACTTCGAACTTGTGGGCTAGTGTAGACCAGCCCTTAGTGTTCAAAATAGGGCTGACAAATTAAAAGTGTGGTCACATAAAGAGCACGCACATTACATTTTACACCTGCCATCCCAACACATTAGCAAGAATTATACTGCAAATGAAATGGCCCCGCCAATGAGAACAACAATTCCCGATGTAGTTATGATTCAGAACAGCATGGTCATTGCCACAGTGCAGGGCAACGGCATCTGTACTCCCCCTCTATGGGGCAGAAAGAGCACCCACTCAGGTTCCCCTAGCCATCACCTCCCTTAGGTGGAGTTATTGTCTCTCTCCCTTCTGACCAGAGTTTCTCCAGGCTGAAGTGTTCTTTGCCTTCACTGTGTTATTCTTAGCAAAGACAGGCTGCCCAAGTAGGCCTGCTTACTTTCTCAGATGGTTAATTAACTGTGACTGCCCACAGTTATAAGTTACCACATAGCACTTCCCATGCAAGCCTATTTTATTCTTAAGATAAATACTACACAGAAAACATTAAAAAAATAAAAAATCCACACACAGACTAATAAGCTGACAAGAAATCACCCCAACATCGGCTATGGCTGGAGCCATCCTTCTACATCCCACCCAAGGGTTGATCCTCAAGGAATCAATTCTGAACCACTTAAAGGAGGGGAAAGTGATCAGAAACAGTCAGCATGGATTCACCAAGGGCAAGTCATGCCTGACTAACCTAATTGCCTTCTATGATGAGATAACTGGCTCTGTGGATGAGGGGAAAGCAGTGGATGTGCTATTTCTTGACTTTAGCAAAGCTTTTGATACAGTCTCGCACAGCGTTCTTGCCAGCAAGTTAAAGAAGTATGGGCTGGATGAATGGACGGTAAGGTGGATAGAAAACTGGCTGGATGGTCGTGCTCAACGGGTAGTGATCAATGGCTCCATGTCTAGTTGGCAGCCGGTATCAAGTGGAGTGCCCCAAGGGTCGGTGCTGGGGCCGGTTTTGTTCAATATCTTCAACGACCTGGAGGATGGTGTGGACTGCACCCTTAGCAAGTTTGCAGATGACACTAAACTGGGAGGAGTGGTTGATACGCTGGAGGGTAGGGATAGGATACAGAGGGACCTAGACAAATTAGAGGATTGGGCCAAAAGAAATCTGATGAGGTTCAACAAGGACAAGTGCAGAGTCCTGCACTTAGGACGGAAGAATCCCATGCACTGCTACAGACTAGGGACCGAATGGCTGGGCAGCAGTTCTGCAGAAAAGGACCTAGGGGTTACAGTGGACGAAAAGCTGAATATGAGTCAACAGTGTGCCCTTGTTGCCAAGAAGGCTAACGGCATTTTGGGCTGTATAAGTAGGGGCATTTCCAGCAGATCGAGGGACGTGATTATTCCCCTCTATTCGGCACTGGTGAGGCCTCATTTGGAGTACTGTGTCCAGTTTTGGGCCCCACACTACAAGAAGGATGTGGATAAATTGGAAAGAGTCCAACGGAGGGCAACAAAAATGATTAGGGGGCTGGAGCACATGACTTATGAGGAGAGGCTGAGGGAACTGAGATTGTTTAGCCTGCAGAAGAGAAGAGTGAGGGGGGATTTGATAGCTGCTTTCAACTACCTAAAAGGGGGTTCCAAAGAGGATGGATCTAGACTGTTCTCAGTGGTAGAAGATGACAGAACAAGGAGTAATGGTCTCAAGTTGCAGAGGGGGAGGTTTAGGTTGGATATTAGGAAAAACTTTTTCACTAGTAGGGTGGTGAAGCACTGGAATGGGTTACCTAGGGAGGTGGTGGAGTCTCCTTCCTTGGAGGTTTTTAAGGTCAGGCTTGACAAAGCCCTGGCTGGGATGATCTAGTTGGGGTTGGTCCTGCTTTGAGCAGGGGGTTGGACTAGATGACCTCCTGAGGTCCCTTCCAACCCTGAGATTCTATGATTCTATGATTCTAAGGGGTTTCCTTGTTTCAAACACACACACAGTCTTATGGGGCCTCAGTAGGGCCAGTCCTTCCAACCCTTCTCTAAGGATTGGGTCCCTCCATGAACCAGGGGTCCTGTCTGTTTGCTAGATCATGAAGAAGGCCATGAGCCTGTTTAAACCCAGGCTATTTATCCAAACATCTTTTTTTTCCTCTGTTGGTCCCTGGAAAATCCAGTTTGAAGCCATATATGCAAATCTCTCCAGAGAGTGAATTTAAAAAGGACTGATAACCAAAAGGAATTACATTAAATATGTAACTCCTCTAGGAGGAGGTTGATGCAAGGCTTGTCTACATTACTGCACGGGGTCAATCGAAGATACACAACTTCAGCTACGTGAATAGTGTAGCTGAAGTTGACGTCCTTAGATCTACTGTCTTCACTGCGGTAAGTAGACAGCTGACGCTTTCCCATCGACTCAGCTTGCGCTTCTCGTTCTGGTGGAGTACCAGAGTCGACAGAAGAGCACTCAGCAGTCGATTTATCACATCTATACTAGACACGATAAATCGACCCCCACTGGATCAATTGCTGCCCGCTGATCCAGCAGGCAGTGTAGACAAGCCCACATGCATAACTACATTTTTAATTCAATGGACTCCAAAGGAATTAAACATAATTCAATAAGGTTTAACTGAAGTCAGTAAAGTTTATCTTAATTCCAGAAGGTTTATCCAGGATACTGTCAGTCTGCCCAAATCATTAATTACATAGTGAAACATCTGTGAATTGTTACTGTCCTCAAATATTGACTAGCACCAAACTAACACCACCATCTCAACTATTTGATTCACTCATCTTTCAAAATAGTAATCACACCAGCATAGGATTACTACTGAATTTAAACAGAAAGTAATCCAATTTCTCCATGCCATCACTAACATTAAACCAAGTATCACATGCAAATTTATCACGTCAAAAAGTTATTCTACAAACATGCACTGCCCAGTGCAGCTTTAAATACTAGTTGTTAATTCATATTAACACATGTATATTTCTATAATACTGTGGTAACTTAATGTCATGTTTTAGCAACTGGAGAGAAAATAAAGGCCTATAATAATTATTTGTGCTTTTAGGCTGATAAGACTCATCTACATATATTGGTAGGAAATACCTATATAAGGCAGTTAAACAAGAATATTAAGCTAAAACATTTGATGAAACTTGAAGATATGCTTTGTATATAACCAAAAATGAAAAAAAATTCAAAGCCATTGACAAATTATTGTAGTAAGTGACCATGAAAAGACATTTATGTAGCCATTATGATTTCAGTTTTTTAACTGGGCTGCAAAACAAATCCACTTGTTGATGAGTGATTTAATAGAGCGTGAAAGTTTTCCAAGTGAATGCAGTATATACTAAAAGAGAATTTTCAGAGATTACCCAGTGATTCTCATGAGTTAGCCTAACAGAATCCCAAAAGAAACAGTATTAACATTCTTATCTGAATTCCTAAAATACACTTTTTAAAAAAAAAAAAAACTTACAATGAATACTGTTTTCTAAATAAGAAACATTAAGGGCCTATCTACCTTACTGGTGAAAACTAAAGATTTCCTAGTGTGCTTTAATGTAGTACTGTCTACCTGGACCAATTAATGTGCAATATTAGTGTGCTTTAGAAATCACACCCCCATAGTACACATTGCTGTTCTGTGTAAACAAGCCCTAAATTAAGACTAAACTCTGAATTAAATTTAAACACACTTTTAGAGTGCAAAAATCTCCACACTTTTATAGTGCCCACCAGTATTATGGGCATCAGATTAACACTAAAATTGAAAAAGCTTAGAGCACATTAGCAATGTGTGTCACCAGTATTTTTGTACTTAAGACACTCCATCACAGAGTGCACATTAAAGGCTGCAATTATGAGAGACAAGGTACCAATCTCCTGATCAGAAAACTATTGAGTGCACAAAGTTGGGGGGAGATCAAAGAGGCAACTAAGTCTAACTACTCCCGGGGAAATTCCGCACCACTACACATGCCCAGAATTTATGTCCCCCGCAGATTGCTTTGCTTCCCTGCAGAAAAATAAGCTTTCTGACGGGGAAGCAAAGGGAAGCCACAAAAGCGGTCATGTGACCCTCCCCAGCAGTATGTTTTGGGTGCTCAGGGCAGCTAGCAGAGAGGTAAATCACTGTGGGGCAGGAGGCAGGACTGGGGAAGACCCAGCTGGTGGCTCAGCTGATTGCCCTTGCTGGCCTGGGGAGAACAGTATTTCCTCTTCCCCTGCATATGGGGCCAGGTCAGACCTACCCACCCCCAGATTTTTCCCCCTGCTGAAGGAAGCTCTGCAAACTCCCCCCCTCCCCACTTCCTACACCCATTGCTTCTCAGCTGCAGGGGAAGGGATCCCTGTACAGGGAGTTGCTCCCCCTCCACCCAACCCACGGGCATCCAGACCCCCTCATAACCAGACCCTCCCGCTGAGCTTCCCCCTTCCCCACACTCAGAACCACCCCGATGAGCTTCACAGTGATCTCCCACCTCTGTGCAGCCAATGGCCTGTGCGCCCCAATGCCATGCTGGAGCCTCCACGTTTATTTGACAAACAACATTTGCAGAATTTTAAAATGTGTGCAGAATTTTAAATTTTTTGGCACAGAATGCCCTCAGGAGTATCTAATAAAACTAATAGTGAACTTTGACTACCTGCATATAAGCTGGACAAAGTCACCACCTGACAAGTTTCAGCAATTTCTCAACCATTTAAACAACTGCTTCTTTATACAGTTCTACAGCATACAAATTAATAGTTTCTCCCCTTAGGGCTTGTCTACATAGAAAAATTAACTGCTATAATTATACTGGTATAACTCCAAGTGGACTATTATTTACAACAGGGGCCTTTTTAGGTTTAACTTAATTCCCTTTTGAAGCAAGTTAAGCTAAACTGAGAAAAGGCCACTGTTATTGCAAATTATAGCATTCACACGGTAAGTTACACTGATAACTATACTGGTATAGCAATGCTGATAAAATTTCCCAAAGTAGACAAGCACTTGTGCCTAGGTAATATAGGAATTGGTTCAAGTAGTAACCGTAGTTGAACCATTACATAACTATGACTGTGATTCAGTATGCGAAGAGGAATCCTACCAAAAACTAGTACTGTGAAATGAAACTTTAGGGGATTAAAAAAAGAGAAGAGAGGAAGCAGTAACAAAAGAGCAAAATAAATAAATAAAAAAAGTCACAGGTCAAGTGAAGAACTCAAAATTCTGACTGGTTAAATATCAACTGACTAGCTATTATTTGAGCTCCATCAAATACTCTAGCAAGAATGCCCTGATGTAGGTATTGGCCTACTTTTTTTGATTGCATCGCAGTGCCATTCTTTCAAAACTTCATTTCATTGTGTTCCATTTTTCTCTGTTAAAATAATGCAGTTAAGTAACTTTTTTTGTAATTAGGCATAAGTAAGTATCTCAGGTTATGCTTATTGGAAACCATAAAATCTTACTCTTTTTGTTTTGTTTTGTTACTGTACTAATAAATTAGTGCCTGACCTGACACTATTTGATCCATCAATTGACCACATGTTTCTGGATAGGTCAAATGTGCAACCCTAGACTCTGCTCAGAGGGTACTTGAGAATACCAGAGTTGCAGAAGAAATACCTATGCAGAAACAGAGGAAGTATGAAGACAAGGACACAATGCAGTATGGTTAAACGACAAGGTTCAAGGATGTTATCTGAGCTAAAGATATATCCTCCAGAAGATGGAACTCCAACTCAAGTGAATCCTGTATAAGGTAGCAAGCTATTGCAGGTAATATACAAGACAGAGGTCAGGAGGGAATTTGAGAAGAAACAAGTAGTCCTAGACCAAAAAGCCCATATACCAAAAGCAGCAGCCTAGGATAGAATCCACACGTACTACTAGAACAAACAGAGAAATTAAGAATAATGACCAAGATACCCTGTAAGAACATTTTTAACACCACATACACATATTGTTTCTAGGCACATACTAAAATATTCTAAAATAAAGCCAATTAACAAAAGGTACAAAATATAAGCTATGCTTTAATACTTCAAGGAATTAATTGGGAACAACTGCAAGGATAAAATAGAAAAATGAACACCGGGAAAGAAAAAAACAAGTTTTAAAATATCAGTACATTAAGATCAATGGGACAAGTGAATGGCAGCAGGTGGAAAAGAATTCAGGAGTTATTAATCACTATGTAGATCATGAACTCACCTCTCACAAAGAGTAAACATTCATCCTCACTCAACCACCATATTATTTTTATCTGATTATCTATAATTAGACATTTGAAGATAAAATGGTGGTAATTTGCCTAAAATGCAGGTGCCTAAAAATTCTATAAATTTAAAATGTTAATTATACAAGATATATTGGGAAGTGACTGCTATTATGAACTTGTTTGCTCCTAGTAAGAATAATCACTTAACTGTTCTAAAATTAGTAATTTATTTATAGCAAAGAGAGCAAGAGGAGTGCTAGATTACTTAGTAAGATGCATACCATAACCATACAGTAAGCAGCAAATTGCTATTAAGAACTATTAAATCTTCAAATCTAAATGCTGCCAAAGCCAACAAGAGAAACCAATCAAGAAACACCTCCCAGTACACATCAACAGCACACATCTGAGCTTAGACACTTAGATTTGTTTTCTTGTTAAGCACTCTGGCCTTGGCTAAATTGAACTTATCCCTAAAAAAAATAAAAAATAAAAAATTCTTCACTACTGTTAACACCAGTAGTAGCAAGACGGATGCTCTAGGAGCAAATAAACCAGGGGTTGCCAGTAGTTTTACCACCATGACATGTGGATCTCCTCTGAGCAAGTATAGATGACAAGGTAATTTAAAACTCCTGTGACTTTGTTCACACTATGGGTATGTCTATACAGCAGCTGGGAGGTGTGATTCCCAGCTCATGGAGACATACATGATTGAGTAGAGCTAGTGTTAGTGTCTAAAACAGGGGTCTCAAACATGCGGCCCGCGGAGTTATTTCCTGCGGCCCGCCATAGGTGCCGACTCCACTGACAGCCAAGCTCCAAACATTACTGAGTGTTTATATTTTATTAAAACCCCTCTTTGCATTACAGTTTTTAAAACGTTAATACATTGACTTTTAATAGAATACTATATTACTCTTCTTTTTTTTCATTTTTGACTATACTTTTGTATCATTGTATGAAAAGGTTTCAGTGATGTGGCCCTCGGGCCAATTTACTAGTTCTCATGTGGCCCTCGTGGTGATCTGAGTTTGAGATCCCTGGCCTAAAAGTAAGCCTGGAAACAGCAGTATAAAGCTCAGGCTAGCTGCCCAAGTAGAACCCTGCAGATATGTACTCTGGTGGCTAGCCTGAGCTGCAGCCTGTGCGGCCACAGCCACACAACTATGCTTAGGAGCTAGCTCGAACAGAGTTTGCACATGCATGTCTTCTAGGGTTGCCAATCCTCCCAGCTTTGCCAGGAGTCTCCCGAAATTGGGCTCTATCTCCCCAAGACTAGAGAAGCCAAGCGGAGATTTTAGGCCGCTAAAAGTCTGATGATGCAGTAGGGCTAAGACATGCTCCCTGCCTGCGCTGGCCCTGCGCCACTCCCGGAAGTGGCCATCACTTCCCTGCAGCCCATGGGGGGTGGGGGGTACAGGAGATCTGCACGTGCTGCCCCCAAGCGCCGACTCCGCACCTCCCATTGGCCAGGAACCCGGGGCTGCAGGGACATGCCAGCCACTTCCTGGAGCGGCGCAAGGGCAGCCATGGAGCCTGCCTTAGCCCCGCTGCACCACCGACCAGGAGCCACCTGAGGTAAGAGCCTCCCGGTCAGAGCCCACAACCCTCACCCCCTCCTACACCCCAACCCCCTGCCCCAGCCCTGAGCCCCCTCCCAGAGCCTGCACCCCACACCCCCTTCTGTACCCTAACCCCCTGCCCCAGGCTCATCCCTCCAACACTCCAAACCCCACACCCTCTCCCACATCCCAAACTCCTGCCCCAGCCCAGTGAAAGTGAGGGGGGGGGGGGGCATGCAAAGACATGGAGTTAACAGGGCAGGGCCAGGCCAGGTCTCAGAGAAGGGTACGGGGCAGGGTTGGGAGGGGGGGTAAGGGTGTTTGGATTTGTGAGATTATACAGTTAGCAACCCTAATGTCTACCCAAACTGGGAATCACATCACCCAGCAGCTGTGTAGACATAATAACTGAGTTGTAGAGTATCACCCATGCAGCTGCACCAAGTGAGGTTTTTTTCATTAAATAGTTAATACACAGAACAGCCTAAAGGATTTTTTTAAATAACTTAGGCCAAGGAAATATTTCAGACAAACTTCAATGGATGACCCAAGAGATGGTTCATTTATAACACAAATTAAGCCTCTGGCAGTTTAAACAACACTTGATCAATTAAGTAAATAAATAGAGTCCTTGGGTTGACCACTTACACGATAAAAAAAACACACAACCTTTACTGATGTCGCAGAGAACCCAAGTCTGCTTTACTGGGCTACCAGCCATACAGCTAAGTGAAAAAAAAATCTTCCTGCATTTTAAGGCCTTAAATCTAGTCCTTATATACCATGTGTTCTTGGTCAGTTGCTAGCCAAGAGATGGCCGCATTTCAGAGATGAGGTGAGCCCCTATATACATCGGTTACATTTGTAAAGTGCTTTGGGATCCTCCTTCGAGCCGAGCGTGCTGTTTAAGCGTAAGATACTATTAGCAACACCTGAGCAGACATCCCAAATTCTAGAGAGGTTTGAAATCGGAACCCAGCTCAGGCTTTCGCAATTCAGCGGTGTGTTTAAAATGGGCCCAGCCAAAACCCTAGCTCCAGGCAGCTGAAACTTTTTTTTTCGTGGAGACAGAGAAGGGGGGGTGGGGACCGCAAGGGGAAAGTGTCTCAAATTTGGTGTCAGACTTCGCAGCCGCCTGTCGCTACCAGCGTCCCCCCCCCGGGAGACCCTGCGTCCCGGAGAGGAGCGCCCCGCGCTGCGGCCATGGGGAGCGGAGGCGGCTGGACACAAAGCGGCGCGTCAGCCCGTTCGCCGCGGCCCCGCGACATCCCCCAGCCGGGGGCAGGCGGGCCCCTCGTCAGAAGCGGCTGCCGGCCGGGCCTGCTCTGCCCTGGGCTGCCGCTAGACAAAGGAGGGAAGCGGGCGAGCGTCCGGAGGCGGCGGGAGCTCCAGCCTAGCCAGCGCCGCGACTGAGCGCGCGGGGCCGGGGCCGCGCACCTGCCCCCGGGCCACAGGGGGAGCTGGCTGGGCGGCCTGGGAGAGGGCGGGTGTCGCGAGCCGGGGCGGCCTGGCCGAGCGGGGCGGTCACTGACCAGGATCCGCTTGAAGAGGTTGCTCTCCTTGGGCGGCAGCAGCACGGACGGCATGGTGCGCTAGGGCAGCCCGGGCAGTGGGGAGAAGACGCGGCTCCTGGCTGGGGCGGCGGCGGCGGCTCTTTAACTCATTGGCCTGCGCCGCCCGGCCGGCTCCCCTCAGTCACCGCCAGCGAGCGAGCGAGCGCGGCCCTTGTGCGCAGCTGCCGGGGAGGCCTCGCTTCCCAACTGACGCTGCAAAATGGCCGCTGGGATCCCCCTTGGCGCACGCGCAGATCCTGCTCGATACCCAGCGGGGTGAGCGGGGAGTAACACCCCCCCCCCCCGGCGGGAAGCATCCTAGGAGGTCGAGGGATGAGTGTGGCCTCGCCCAGATTTGCCACCAACTCTCGCGATGTTTATTATCGATCTCGGGATTTGGTTCCTGAGGAGGTCAGCTTTACAACGTGTGTGGCGCTTGTGGTTAGAGGGGAACGCGACCCCTCCCCCTCCGCCCCCCGCAAGGCAACACCCCGGGGCAAATCAAAGGACCCAGGAGGTTCAAGGCCTGAGGCTGGCAGTGTAGCACGGCTGTGTGCGGGCAGGGCTGGCTTTAAGCAGATTCCGCTGATTCCCGGGTATTGGCCTCCTCGCCCAAGGGGGCCCCGCTCTGGGGGGCCCACTCCGGGGGTTGGGTTTTTTTCCCGGGAGGTTTTTGTTTCGTTTCGTTTTGCTCCGACAAAGTTGGCGGGGCCCCGCCGTCGTTATTCACGTGGAGCCCGCACCCACTAAAGCCGGCCCTGGCTGCGGGGGGCATTGGTCGTGTTTGACCTGTACGTGGGGGATGAGACAGGATGGAAAATCCCATTATTCTGATTACACTCTTGCCACCATCCCTCCTCTTTTTCCACTGTCCACTGTCTGAAGAACTGTTTGTGCTAGAAGCGACAAAGGGTCCTGTGGCACCTTATAGACTAAGGCTAGGTTTACACTACCCGTCCTATTCGGCGGGTAGCTATCGATGTTCTGGGATCGATTTATCGCGTCTCGTCTAGACACGATAAATCGATCCCAGAGCCGCTCACCGTCAACACCGGAACTCCAGCTCCGCGAGCGGAGGAAGCGCTGTTGACGGGGGAGCCTGCCTGCTGTGGTGTGGACCGGGGTAAGTACCTTTTGAAATCGATCTAAGATATTCGACTTCAGCTGCGTTATTCACGTAGCTGAAGTTGCGTATCTTAGATCGATTCGCCCCCCTCCCCCCCCCCCAGTGTGGACCAGCCCTAACAGAGGTATTGGAGCATAAGCTTTCGTGGGTGAATACCCACTTCGTCGGATGCCATCCGAAGAAGTGGGTATTCACCCATGAAAGCTTATGTTCCAATACCTCTGTTAGTCTATAAGGTGCCACAGGACCCTTTGTCGCTTCTACAGATCCAGACTAACACGGCTACCCCTCTGATGTTTGTGCTAGAACCACATAATCTGAGAGCCAGGAATCCTACTTTCAAAGAGTACAATGCATTCGTCTCTACACTACAGAGTTTGTGTGATTAGTTTCAGAGTAGCAGCCGTGTTAGTCTGTATCCGCAAAAAGAACAGGAGTACTTGTGGCACCTTAGAGACTAACAAATTTATTTGAGCATAAGCTTTCATGGGCTACAGCCCACTTGATCGGATGCATAGACTGGAACATATAGTAGGAAGATATATATATACATACAGAGAAAATGTGAAAAGGTGGAAGTTGTCATACCAATTCTAAGAGGCTAATTAATTAAGATGAGCTATTATCAGCAGGAGAAAAAAAAATTGTAGTGATAATCAAGATGGTCCATATCAGACAGTTGACAAGAAGGTGTGAGGATACTTAACATGGGGAAATAGATTCAATTTGTGTAATGACCAGTCTCTGTTCAAACCTAAATTGATGGTATCTAATTTGCAAATTAATTCCTGTTCAGCAGCTTCTCGTTGGAGTCTGTTTTTTAAGCTTTTCTGTTGCAAAATTGCCACCTTTAAATCTGTTATCGAGTGACCAGAGAGGTTGAAGTGTTCTCCTACTGGTTTTTGAATGTTATGATTCCTGATGTCAGATTTGTGTCCATTTATTCTTTTGCATAGAGACTGTCCAGTTTGGCCAATGTACATGGCAGAGGGGCATTGCTGGCACATTATGTGATATATGCCGTCATGTGCCAGCAATGTCCCTCTGCCATGTACACTGGCCAAACCGGACAGTCTCTACTTGAGATGAGGCAACCAAAACTGCACGTGGTATTCAAAGTGTGGGTTTACCATGGATTTATATAGTGACATTATGATATTTTATGTCTTATTATCTGTCCCTTTCCTATTGTTTCCTAACATTGTTAGCTTTTTTGACTGTCACTGTACATGGAGCAGATATTTTCAGAGAACTACCCACAATGACTCCAAGAGCTCTTTCTTGGGTGGTAATAGCTAAATTATACCCCATAATTTTGTATATATAATTGGGATTATGTTTTCCAATGTTTACCAACATTGAATTTATCTGCCATTTTGTTGCCCAGCCACCCAGTTTTGTGAGATCTGTTTGTAACTCTTCGCAGTCTGCCTGGAATTTAATTATCTTGAGTAATTTTGTGTAGTCTGCAAATTTTGCCATCTCACTGTTCACCCGATTTTCCAGATCATTTAGGAATTTGATGAAGAGCACAGGTCCCAGGACACATCCCTGCTATTTACCTCGCTCCATTGTGAAAAAGGACCATTCTGTCCTGGAGTCTTAAGGGCCTAGATTCTCAAAGGTATTTAGGCTCCTAATTTCCATTCATTTCAATGGGAGATTGGCACCTAACTACCTTTAAGGGTCTGGACTAAAGGAGCTATATACTTCGTCACTGGGATTTAGATTTATTTTAATTCAAAGCCTGTTTTTATTTTCTTTTTCATTTTTGAACCACTATTTTTATTTTGAGCATATGCCTTTACATCAGATTGCTTGAAAAGAGACTTAACTAAAATTGTATACAAAATAACTATGTTAAAAGAATGTTAAGGTTGCAAAGTCTATCACACAAAGGCTAGTAAATGAAGAATTAACATTGCCCATGGAACTTTAATTTGGGCCCATTTGTGGGAATGCATTATGCTACTTTCTTCAATTATGTGATAACCAGAGCTTCTCAATTAAATGTTTTTAAAAAATTAATATGGACAAAACAATGTATTTTTTTCCTGATCTCATTCTTGTAAAGAGGTTCAAAAGTTAAATCTGAGGTAGACACCCAGAAGCAAAATTTCAGCTCAAACAATTAAAGTTTGGCAAAGGTATAAGCAACTTAAAGCAGAGTCTTACAATGGAAAATGTCAAGCCACCTTAACTATAGGCCATCCTATCAGTTCCATTTGCAATAATGTCTTACTGTTCCTTAGTATTATTATTTATTAAAGGTACCCTATATATTTTGGTGTGTTTTAAATAAATATTTTTGTAATAATATAGATGTCTAGTAAAACATTTATTGCTAGTAAACTCTGTTTACATTAACTGACTACCAACAATGAAGTGATGTTGTGAAAAGAGCTTGCAGACAGCTACCATTTAAGTCAGATGTACAACAACATTTTCCCAGAATTACTGCATTTAGTTAGACAAGGTATGCAAGGTAATATTTTTTTATTGGACCAACTTCTGTTGGTGAGAGAGACAAGTTTTTGAGCTTATACAGAGCTCTTCTTCAGGTCTGGGAAATTAAATCAGTTTCACTGCTTATAGACTCATAGACTTTAAGGTCAGAAGGGACCATTATGATCATCTAGTCTGACCTCCTGCACAATGCAGGCCACAAAATCTCACCCACTCCTGCAATAATCCTCTCACCGATGTCTCAGCTATTGAAGTCCTCAAATCATAGTTTAAAGACTTCAAGATGCAGAGAACCCTCCAGTAAGTGACCCGTGCCCCATGCTGCAGAGGAAGGCAAAAAACCTCCAGGGCCTCTGCCAATCTACCCTGGAGGAAAATTCCTTCCTGACACCAAATATGGCGATCAGCTGAACCCCGAGCATGTGGGCAAGACTCACCAGCCAGACACCCAGGAAAAAGTTCTGTAGTAACATCTAACATCCCATCATTGACCATTGGTCCTATTTACCACTGATGGCAATTAGTTGACCTTTGACTAAGATCATGTTATCCCATCAAACCATCCCTTCCATAAACTTATCTAGCTTAATCTTGAAGCCAGATAGGTCTTTTGCCCTATCTGTATGCATGTATCATTTTTGTATTTAAAGTTATAAGTATTGGCTCTATACTGTCTGTATTTCAAACTTGGGCTATGCTTCTGGGGAACACCCCAGACAAGTTGGTGTCAGCTCTGCCTAGCCTGTTTGATGGCCCATTAAGGACCATCAACTATACAATTGACCCACTGAGAGAAGGCAGATACACCTTGTGACTCAGCCAGGCATGCAGGGACCTGCCTATGGACAGAACTCTGAGGTGTTCCCATGCCATGTGATGGGCAGCTTGTCTTTGGGACAAAGAAAGCAGACACCACATGGCAAGAGAATAAAAAAAGCTGCTGCAGCTCCTCCATCTGGTCTTCAATCCTGCTTCTTACCTCTGGAGGAACCTTGCTACAAACTAAAGCTCTGAACAAAGGACTGAATGACCCATCCCAGCTGGGCATGTTCTCCAGAGACTTGATTTGAACCTGCAGTTTATTCTGTTACTGCTACAAGCCTGAACTAAAAACTTTGCCATTACTGTATGTAATTGATTCCATTTAACCAATTCTAGCTCTCACCTATACCTTTTTCCTTTTATGAATAAACCTTTAGATTCTAAAGGATTGGCAACAGCGTGATTTGTAGGTAAGATCTGATGTTGTGGAGTTTCCATTTCAGATGACAAAATTCAATATCTTCCATTATTGCATGGTGTTGTTGTAGCCATGATGGTCCCAGGATATTAGAGAGATAAGGTGGGTGAAGTGATATCTTCTTTGGATCAGTTTCTGTTGGTGAGAAAGACAAAGCTTTTGAGCTTTTCCTAGGTCTGGGAAATTAATGTCACAGCATACACCAATCATGTTGTTATGCTGGAGGTTGGGTGGCTCCCAGAAAACATATCTTGGCTAGCATGTCCATCAGCTTCATAGATCAATCTTCTCTTCTGGCTAAATGAGGGAACAAATTAAATGCCTTTTGTTCAAGCAATCTCTCGAATTGTTGGTAATGGGAACCTCAAGGCTCCACACCCTGCCCTGCTGCTTCCACCAAGGCCCCACCCCTGCTTTGCCTCTCTCCCCAAAGCCCCCCACCCTGCCCTGTGGCTCCCTCCTCCCCCCCCAGTCACTCACTGGATCGTCTCAAGGAGCCTGCCTGCAGGTAGGAGGCGGCCCCACCTGAGCAGGGGTTGGTGTGGGTTAATGATCCAGCACCTATCCCCGCCCCACGGTAAGCAGACTTTTGGTTCAGGTGCCATTTAGGGTTACCAGGTCCCCTTTTCGACCGGACTTTCCAGTTAAAAACCAGGCACCTGGCAACCCTAAATGGCACCCGGACACAGAAGCCAAAAACCAGACTCAACCCGGATGGGTAGCTACCCTACTTTTGTTTAGTGATAGAAAAAACAATGGAAGCCACAAAGACTAGACTCAATACAAACACTAGGGCTGGGGATAGATTTGGTTGAAGCTGTGTGTCTATGTTAAAAACAAAAAACAGCCAGAGAGCAGAAAGAAATGAGAGGTAACAAGAGAAGCACTTATAGCATGGCCTTGAGAAAAAGCCAAGAGAGAACTTCTTGGACAGAGTGTTGGCTGGAAAACCTTGAAATTGTAAGCAAGGAGATAGCCTCTTATCATTTGATCCTACTGTGTTCAGAGAAACAGGACTTTGTACACATTCTTTATAAATAAACAGGATTGCATCAAATAAATACCTGATTCTATCATCAATATCTCCACCTGATGGAAACAACCCACAAGGCCCGAATATTGGCTAACTGCTCTGATCAAAATGGGATAACGATATTATATCAATGGCCGTGTCTCTTCTCTCAGCTCCTGCCCTACCTGAGCCTCCGGTCCCAGCCTTGGATCCCAGCTATGGCTCCGCTCCTGCCCCCAGCTCCATTCTAGCCTCATTCCCAGCCTCGGCCCATGGCAGTGGCTCCCGTTCCCGGCCCTGCCCAGCTCCCGGCCCCAAACCCACACTACACCCAGCTGCGACCACAGCCCCGGCCCCCTTAACCCTGTCTGTGTCTCCCCCCACCAGGAGCTGCGGCCTTGCTCTTGGACCTGGCTCCTGGGGAGACGTGGGTAAAGGGGGCGCAACCCTGAAATGTTTGGGGACCACTGCTATAAGATGTTTCTTTTAGTACATGTCTAATTTCCATTTACAGTAATTGGGGCTCATGAATGCCTATGGAAAAATTAATTGACACCATATATACTTATCTATTAAACATGTTCTGGCATCTTTTTATATTACATAAAGAAAGTGTTTACCTTTTTTATACCACTTTCCCCCTTGTCAATCAGGCTTAATAATAAATGAATCATGTTAGCTTTTAATCAAAGGTTTACTATCTTCAGATGTAATAACTATTGTTGGCTGCCACTGAAACTAATGTAACTTTTGTTGGCATTACTTCTGATTTTTAAGCCAGTTTAGTAATTTATATGTTTGAGTGCATGAGCTGTTTGTGGCTTTCATATAATAATAACTGTTATTTACCTATCCAAGATTTTAAGTGTTAAATCATACTTTAATGCGAGAAGATAATTTGATTATTTAAAATCATCAGTGTCTAAGGCATATTCTGACGAGTGTAGGGTTTAGGAGGACAAATTCTGTGAGATACAAATGCATGCTGAATCCCTTCCCAGAATTGACAGTTTCTGATGGAAAAACTGTTTACTCAAAAAAATTCCTGACCTGCACTACCCACAAACCAACAAGTCAAATAAAAACCTGAAATTGATTATTCTTTGAAAATGCATGATTTTTAGTCAATCTCATGATTTTTAAGGCCCTGACTCATGTTTTTTGAATAGTCGCATTTGGCAATAGTGAATTCCACACAAAGAATTTATTTATATTGTTGTGCCAGCTGCTACACAGTGAGGACCTTGGCTGGGGGCTTTTGATCACTGCCACAATAAAATAAAATAAGTAAATAATAATAATAAACATAAATAATATTTTTAGAAACTGCATATTCTCTATATATGAGTATGTTGACCTTCTGGCTTATAACGAAAAAAAGGGTTAACAGCTCTGTGACTGAGGTATTCTGGGAGCTGTAGTGCTTAGCAAGAATGCTGGGAGTGGTAGTTCCTTTTCAGTCTTTCTCTTCCTCTCTGTAATGGCTGCATGTTATAAGGTACTGTCTCCGTCTGTTCTTGTCTGGGCAAGTTTCTTTTTAAATTCTGTGCTACCATTTTTTGTTGGTCAAATACCCCTCGAGGGAGGACCCTTGGTTCCGAAGATATCATCACCTCTAGCAGTGCTGGGATGTTAGCCCTAGGAAGAGAGCTGCTGCATGGAAGGTGGCATGGAGAATAAAGAGCAAAGGGGTTAATTTTAGGTTGCTCTTTTTTTCCAATTAACTGTAACTGCATCTGGGATTTCAGTTAGAGAGTGATTTTAACTTTACAAATATATTTTTCAGCTTTACAAATATCATATATTATAATGATGAGGGGGTGGAAGGGTGTAGCTAGCTGGCTGAATTCCTGCTGAATTGATCACTTTAATGCTGATGAGATTTAATTGTATTGTTGTTAGAGGTGTGTTAGGGCACCTAAAGCCTTGGATAGGTGTGTTTTTAGTTGTTATTATTCAAGGTGAAGTAAATGAACCTTAACTGAAACCATCAAGTTAAAACTAATATTTTTAAGAATTATATTTTTCTGTTACTAATAGTGCCTTTAATTATTAAAACTGAAAGACATTTTAAAATCTAATTTACTTCTTGCTTTGTTTTTTATTAGCTCTCTGATTGACTAGTATATTTTCACTGTCCAATCTCAATTTTGTCACCATCAGTTTCACTTTCTGGTTCTGATGCACTAACTACAAGCCTGCAGTGTTTCGATTGCAAACATTACAGGAGAATGTTTATTTGTTTAAAAAGGGTAAAAAAACAGCTTTAATTGAAATTTAAAAAAAAGTTAATAGAAACAAGTGTATTGGTTATAAGTTTTGTAAAAGTTTGGTTTCAAAATACTTACATTTTGGGACAAATTTAATCTGACAATGTCTTTTTAAGAGAAGGATAATTATTTGTGTGTAATTTGTGTGTAATTGGGGGGGAGGGATAGCTCAGTGGTTTGAGCATCGGCCTGCTAAACCCAGGGTTGTGAGTTCAATCCTTGAGGGGGCCACTTAGGGATCTGGGGCAAAAAAATCTGTCAGGGGACAGTACTTGGTCCTGCTAGTGAAGGCAGGGGACTGGACTGGACCCTTTCAGGGTCGTTCCAGTTCTAGGAGATTGGCATATCTCCATTTATTATTATTATATTTAATTATTTCTAGGCAGTGCTCCTGCCCGGTTTGTCTGAACCACGCAGTAGTTTAGGTATCAGAAAATAACCTTTTTTGTTTGTTTTTAATTTCCAAAGAGCTCAGGTGAGGCTGTATCACAAAGAATTATTGCGTACTTCTGCTTTTCAGAACATCAGGTACTCTGACTCTCTTAGCGGTGTTTCATATTATTTTTATAATGTGGTTAATTGAGTCAACATAGAAAATTGTGGACCAAATTGACCTGGCATAAGCAGGTGAAACTCGATTGACATCAAGGAATTGCATCTTTTTAAGTGAAGTCTAAATTTGGGGCTGTGCAATTAAGTCCACGGCTGTAGATGACTGGTCTGATTGTGCTTTGTTCTGACAGAAGCATGTCAAGATATGGGCAAGGAAAAAGATGTGTCGTCTCTGCTATGGCTCTTCTCGGCCACCAGAACAATCCCTTGGGGCTATCAGCAGCCAAGTGTCACTTAGAGCAGCCCCTCAGGTTGCTATAATTTGTACCAGGGGCTAAGCAGGACCTAGCCAGTTTGTGAATAGTGGGAGGTGCAAAGGAATTCTTCCTGATTCCTTCAGTGTCTGTGACACTGACAATTAGGTCAACAATTTTAAATACTCCGCTTCTTGCCATGATAGTAAACAATAGGCTCACTGACACAGTGGATGGAATTAGAGAGCTATAGTGGCATGTTAATAAAAGGCCTGAAGGTGAACAAAAAATACCCAAAAGAAACCATGATATCAAGACATTAAAACTGGCATGCTGTGACATATATGGCATATACCTTCTTGCCCACATCTGTGTCTGAGGTGTTAAAAGAAAATGGCCCTGAAGTATTTAATTGTAAAAATACTTCTGTCGCCACGAGTTCAAAAAATAGAAGATGAGACAAAGAGCTCCCACTGAGATTAGTATAAATAGTATGGAATTTATTTAAAACAAATCTCATGGTTTTTTGTAACTGTCTTGAGAATTTTGGCTGTTGCGGGGGAAGGTTCCTTCCCTCATTCTCTGAGTCTTGCACTTTGTGTCGTCAATCACACCTTTGAGAAGTGGGTGTAAAATGTTTCCATAGCAGAATGATCGCATTTTTCACAGATGTAAATACTGACGCAAGGTGCTAAAGAATCAGGCCTTCAGAAATAAATACAAGGACCTTGTCCTTCATGGTTATTCTGTAGTGAGATGGTGACTATTTCTTCTTCCTCCTTTCTTGAGGTATGGTGGGAGAGGGAGTTCCCTGTCATCCTATTGCAAATCCTGTCACTTCAGGCAGTGCAATTCTTCAGATTTCTTTCTCTGAAAAGTCCTAGCATATGGTTATCTGAGAGGGGATCTGTTCCCCTATAATCCACTGCAGCGGTTATAATTATCTAGGATGCTCTTTATGTAGGTTTCCAGGCAGCATCTCCTACTTTTCTCCACAACAAGGAGAGGTTTGGAGTTTGTGGAGAGATGCAGAGGAAACTCCACAGGGAAAATCATGGCATTTCCACTTGACTTAATCCATTCCTACAGAGTATTTTGTTTTCTTTCTGCAAGAAACCCTAAAACTTTTGCAAGTTAATAGAAGCTTGAGTTTTTGCCCTCCTAAAATGAAATGACCTGCATCTTTTGAAACAGGTCACCCAAAAATGCATACACTTTTGCCTTAAATGTGTTACAGTTCAGGATCAAGACACTTTTAAAAATGTACAGTGCTACCCTTTTAAAAATGATGACCTCTCTTGAACCAATCAATGCCTTGAAAAAAGGTTTCGTTAGTTGAAGGAATAGTGGATTGCCAACCAAAATAAGGTGACCTGTTTCCCCTCAAATTGACACAGGAAGGATGAGGAAATATTGACAAAGACAGAAGGGCTCACAGTACTGGCAGAGGCGGTGGGAACCCTTAGTTCCATAACGAATCCTTTCTTGTGTCACAGTCTCACTAAAGTCAATAGGACTACTTGTCAGAGTAAGAACCGTTCATGTGAATAGGGATGCAGGTTTAGGCCCCTTGATAGGCCACAACATCAGGACTTCCTGTTACAAACTGGAAAAGGTTCAAAACAGGATCTGTGATGTGAAATGTACAAACTGGTGAAGAAATGGAGACCTTTCCCTGAACAATGGGCATAATTTCCAAAAGGAATAAGTACTATGTTATTGTTCATGCATCACTGTAGAGTAGTTCAGACAAATTAGTTGTATTTAAGACTGCTTTCTTTTTATTTATTGAAATTATTGTAAGACTTTCTTTTTTTAATTGAAATTATTTTATGTTCCTCATTTGTAAGTTTAATTTGGAAATATATGCACAGTAGGCTATGCAATGACACCAATCCTGCAAACGTTGATGCATGTGTCAGTAGTCTTGTCAATTAACCTGTTGCTAGATCAGGGCCAGTATTACTAATACACTCATGGCCATGCTCTGCTTTCAGTTACACTAGAGCAGGGGTCGCCAACCTGAGCCTGAGAAGGAGCCAGAATTTACCAATGTACATTGCCAAAGAGCCACCGTAATATGTCAGCAGCCACCCATCAGCTCACCGCCTCCCGCTCACCGGCAGCCCTGCTGATCAGCGCCTACCCCTCCATCCCCGCACCTCCTGATCAGCTGTTTCTTGGTGTGCAGGAGGCTCTAGCATGGGAGGGAGAGGAGCGAGGGCATGGCAGGCTCAGGGGAGGGGGTGGGAAGGGGTGGAGTGGGGGCAGGGCCTGTGGCAGAGCCAGGGGTTGAGCAGTGAGCACCCCCCAGCACATTGAAAAGTTGGCGCCTATAGCTCCAGCCCCAGAGTCGGTGCCTATACACGGAGCCGCATGTGGCTCCAGAGCCACAGGTTGGCCACCCCTGCACTAGTGTATGGCCTTGCCTACACTAGAAAGGGTTTGCTGGTATAGATATACTGGCAGAGCTATGCTGGCAACCCCCGCCCCCAACTGTAGATGCAGCTTATACCAGCAAGAAAATTCTTTTGCCAGTATAATAGCTTAAACCAGTTCCCCAAGTCAAATAAGCTATACCAGCAAAAGGACTCTCTTGCCGCTATAACTGTGTCTGTGTTTCAGCTTTTGCCGGCATAGCTATGTTAATTGGGATGTGACTTTCTTCGCACTGCTAACCAAGATAACTATGCCAGTAAATGTTTCTAGTGTGGTCCAGACCTAAATCTGGGATAGTTCCATCTAAGGTGGAATGGGATTACTAGATTTACACTGATGCAACTAAGAGCAGGAGTTGGTCCCTATTTAGCATTTTAAAATACACATTTTTTTTTAAAAAGCCAATGAAAAAGTGGCCCATATTGTATCTACTTTAAATTTCAGGTGCTGAACAGTAAAAGCTGAGATGAAACCTCACTGCAGCGTTGGGCTTTTTAGAAGTCTGCTTGCTAATTGTTTCCATCGCTATCACCATCACTGCTCTCCTCTTGTTAAAAGGATAGGTCACGTGATGGAACTATCTATCTTTAGGCGCAATTATTTATTGAATATAGTTAAACCTACTCTGTCATTTAATGATTGGTCAAGAAGATATCATCAGGATTTTAGAGCACTGTGGAAGCATGAAGCTGTGGAAAAATATCTAGAGACCTTAAACAGAGAATACCAGCGGGTTGGCCAGTTGTTAAATAGTGGCTCACTGAATGAGTATGATCGAAGTACTCTGAGCAGAAGACAAACTCATTTATCCACCCTTGTAGCTGCATTTCAAGAAATACAAGAGGCAGAAAGAGAAGTTCAAGAGATAGAATCCATGTGTACAAGTAAGTAAAATGCATCTGTTTATGCAAAGCAGCTTTTTTTTATGATGCAATGTGCCTTATTACTCAGAATTTAAAACAAGTCACTCAGGGAGCAATACACTAGGCATATACATTTTCTTGAGGGTCCTCCATGTCCCTATTAAAGCCTTCTAGAGCCTCCCATTTCATTTTGCTTTAGCCCCACCTCACCTACTCTTCAGGCCTCAGAGTGACCAACTTTGCAGAGCAGGCCAGAGTTATGTATACTACACATTCAAAGTCACGTGAATGCTGTCTTCAGCTAAAATATTCTAGAAAGCTTTGTTTTTAAGACTACTGCAGCCCTTGTTTCATAGGGCTAATGACAGTTTTCTTCTTAGGGACATATTTTAGGTAAGGCTAATTTATTTGGGCAGACGGCATAATTTATAGTACATGTCAGACTTGACATTGTCATTTAAATTTGGATTTTGATGTTTGGTTCATTGACAGCTATTAAATTATGGACTTTGCATATCTCTTTGGAGATGCTCAACCCCAGGCCCTGAATTGTCAGGCTTCAATTTAACCTTATGTGAAATACTAGTTCCTTGAAGATATTTGAGAACTCTCATGTGGAGTGAAATAAACAAATCGTTATCCCACGATCAAAACTATGCCCAGTGGTTTTCAACATATTGACTAATGATGTGGAAGATGCGGGGAAAAGCAAGGTAGCAGAAATTGCTGATGATACCATTATTAATATTAGGACTAGGAAGAAATGCAAGGAATGGAGCTTACAAATTTGGTAATTGTGCCACACAGGCAAGTGAAATATAGAGTATGTAGTGTAAGGTACTGCACACACTGTAAGGAAAATAGCCAGTGACAGTACTACATACACTAATGGGTAGTAAATTAGTAGCGAGAGACAACAGAATGTAGAGCAGGGAGAACTTAGAATGGCAGCCAAAAGCCGATGTAAGGGAAGACACTGCATCGCCCTAACTACACCGACATAAGCCCTACACCTCTCGTGGAGGTGGAGTTATGATGTCGGTGTAATAGGCAACTTACATCGGCGGGAGCAAGGCTGTAGTGTGTACACTGACATAATTAGGTTGACGTAAGATGCCGTACATCGACCTAACTCTGTAGTGTAGACTTGGCCTTAGTGGTGCCGCTAGATCAAGGATGAGATATATTGGTGGGAAAGCTTAGACTGCCACTGCCCTTGCTCTTCCTCTTCCTTTGTAAAATAGAGGATGTTGATCTCCAGGGTTGTTGATCCACCATACATTTACTTTTAAAAACAAACACATAGATAAAATCCTGATGTATTGGGACCCCATTTATTCTCAGTAAGGGGATAGTTCTGGATCCCTGCCCATTCAGTCCGTAGCCTCACTGTTGAGGCGGCCAACAAGATTGCCAATTAGTGTAAATAGTGATTAGTTTTAGTAGGAATTAGATTATCAATTTGTTTCACATATGCCAGTGAAGAGCTGTGGTATGGGGAATTACTTTTAGCTGCTACTGACTTTGGCTAGGTTTGAAGTGGAGACACAGAGGGAAAATCCCGTGGGCCCCATTTCCAGTCTCCCAAGTCAGCCAGGGCTCCTGAAGATCTGAACATTTAATTAGTAATATACATCATCTTATGCTTCTGTCGTTACTTGGTATTTCATGCTGAGAATAAGCAATTCCCTGCATGGAAGCTGTTATCCATTTTAATAGGTGTAATTTGGTATTTGTATTACAGTTTGCTCTAAACTAAGTAGGATTGGTTAACATTTATTTCTATCATTGAAATTTAGAGCTAGACGCCAGAGATGAGAAACAGATGCTAGAACTTGCCTTAGAAGAGAAGGAAATAATTAACCAAAAAATCAACACAGTTTGCAAAAAGGTAAGCTAGCGGTGAAGGTACAGAGTCTTTAAGATGAACATCTCTTGACATCTTCATTTACAAGTCTTCATGCAGCCATGCAATTTTATTGTTCCAGGCAAGATTTTCTTAACAGCAGACTATAACACTTGCCGTTAATGCAACAGGTCTAGCTTCTGTTTTCTCATTGGAAAAGACCTGGAAATGTTCACTGTTAGAAAGTCTCTCTACTGCCAAATGCACCTTAGAAGCTCTTTCTTTTAGACACTTTTTGTATGTGTGCTTGTTTGTTTGCTGTCATTGAAAAGTCTGTAACACAGTGAACTACTACGCTACAAAGACATGGCATGGAGTTCCACCAATTGTTCATGGCAGCCGAGAGGGTACAGAGATGACTTGAAAGGCTTTATCCTCATGGAACTTTCAATCCTTTATCATTTTCTTCAGTTGAATGAGACGTGTGTGAAAATAACTAGTAAGAGAAGCTGAAAGAAATCCAATGGAAGGCTTTATATTGTGAATCAAGTGTCTGTATTTTAGAAAATTAAGATAATCTGATTGTATGAAATAAAATCTTCTGAAAAATAAGGTCAGTGCCAGTGTAAACTGACTTTCCTGGCTAATATCATTATGTTCAGAAGGGAGGCTGCAGTGGCTGATTCGGTGGTCTCATGCTTGGCATTGTGGAGTCAAATTATCAGTTAGCCTCCATTAACACACCAAAATCTCACCTTTGTGTGCCAGGAATCTCAGACTACAACACTGACTGGGCAATTTGCACTCCTAACTACCTGATTTGCACTTACAAGTCTGGGGTTTGTGCGTGTTCAGACTGATGCAACCGTGAGGGCTGGCTGTAAATTTGATCGGGAAGGGAGATACTGATATTTTTTCTTTCTTTTCAGCTTTTCCAGAGTATAGTGCCAAGGGAGAAACATTATGAAAGTGATGTTATATTAGAGGTGACATCGGGCAGAACCACTGGAGGTCAGCAAAGTCATCACAAGTAAAGGTTACTCCAAACCTCCATCCAGGTTTACAAGGCTTCAATTGTTTCTCTTACATTTTAATAATGTAAAATGGCACTTTGTAGAGATGAGTATTAATTTATCTGCATAAAGCACTATCTCCAACAACAATGATCTTTAGAGTTACTACTAATGCTAAAAATGTTTAATTTTCAGGGAAGAGTCTATAAACTTATATTTCATGTTGTGCTGTCTAAATATTTATTTTTTTAGGTGACATTTGCCAACAGTTCACCAAAGAAATGTTTGAGATGTACCAGAATTATGCAGATTACAAATGTTGGACCTTTGACATTCTGAACTACACACTAGCTGAGATTGGTATGATAATGTTCTGTTCTTTCTGCTAACAAGACTAAGTTAAAGCTGTGTCTTTGGACTGTACCTCTTATGCAATATTTGTCTTTAAAGGTGGATTGCACCATGCAGCTGCTCATATTTCGGGAGACTGTGTCTACAGGTATTTGAAATATGAAGGAGGGACTCACAGAGTTCAGCGAATTCCTGAGACTGGCCTATCGTCAAGAATGCAGCGTATTCACACCGGGACAATGTCAGTTGTTGTCCTACCTCAGCCGGAGGAGGTAAACTAACCTTTAATCAGAATAAAATTGAAGTGTATTCCTGGCTTTTCTTTTTGGCATTTGAGTGTGTTATATTTAAAACAACAAATCCCAAGGACTAAGGCAAGTTACTGCTATTATTTTATTAGTGCCAACGTGTATTGTCAAGTCTGAACAAAGGATACACAAGCTTTTCTTCTGTGTAAGGCTGAGACTCTTGGCTCAGCACCTGGCTAAATGATTCCCTACAAACTTTACTGGATCCTCAAAAGCAACTTTTTAGAAATCCACTACTGCCTGAGGTACAGTTCAATTCAAGGGCATATGGATACAGATCAGTCAGCTTAACTTCAGTACCCAGAAAGATAATGGAGCAAATTGCAAAATTATTGGTTAGTTAACACCTAGAAGATAATAAGGTGACAAGTAACAGTCAGCATGGATTTGTCAAGAACAAATCGTATCAAACCAACCTAAGAGCTTTTTTTCAGAGGGTAACAAGCCTTGTGGATGGGGGGAAATGGTAGATGTGGTATATCTTGACTTTAATAAGGCTCTTGCTACTCGCATGATCTTCTCATAAACAAACTAGGGAGATACAGCCTATATGGAGCTACTATACTGTGGGTGCATAACTGGTTGGAAAACCATTCCCAGAGAGTAGTTATTAGTGTTTCACAGTCAAGCTGGAAGGCCTATCAAGTGGGTTCCTGCAGGGATTGGTCCTGGGCCCGGTTTTGTTCAATATCTTCATCAATGATTTAGATAATGGCATAGAGAGTACACTTAGTAAGTTTGCGGGTGATATCAAGCTGGGAGGGATTGCAAGTGCTTTGGAGGATAGGATGAAAATTCAAAATGATCTGGACAAACTGGAGAGATGGTCTGAAGTAAATAGGATGAAATTCAATAAGGACAAATGCAAAGTACTCCACTTAGGAAGAAACAATCAATTGCACACATACAAAATAGGAAATGCTGCCTAAGAAGGAGTACTGCAGAAATGTATCTGGTGGTCACAAGCTAAATATGAGTGAACAGCGTAAAGTTGCAAAAAAAGCAACATTATTCTGGGATGTATTAGCAGGAGTGTTAAAAGCAAGACATGAGAAGTAATTCTTCTGCTCTACTCCGTGCTGCTTAGGCCTCAACTGGAGTATTGTGTCCAGTTCTGGGAGCCACATTTCAGGAAAGATGTGGACAAATTGGAGAAAAGCCAGACGATAGCAACAAAAATGATTAAAGATGACCTATGAGGAAAGATTGAAAAAATTGGGTTTGTGATGGGGACATAACAGTTTTCAAGTACATAAAAGGTTGTTACAAGGAGGGCAAAAAATAGTTCTCGCTCACCTCTGAGGACAAGAAGCAATGGGCTTAAATTGTAGCAAGGAAGGTTTAGGTTAGACATTAGGAAAAACTTCCTGTCAGGGTAGTTGAGCCTTGGAACAAATTGCCTAGGGAGGTTGTGAAATATCTGTCATTGGAGGTTTTTAAGAACAGGTTAGACAAATACCTGTCTGGTATCGTCTAGTACATAGTCCTGCCTTGAGTGCAGAATACTGGACTAGATGGTATCTTAAGGTCCATTCCAGTCTTACACTTCTATGATTCTATGGAAGTTAATGTTGTTAAGCTCTCCAGTTCCTAGCATTCACAAAACTGACTCACTAGGAGTAAAACAGATTCTAAATTAAATAATGTATTGAGGCTTGGGAGTACATCCAGACAAAAGTTTGGTATGATACAATCAACCTTTCTGAATATTCTTTTTTCTTTTCAATCACATATCTTTTATTATTGGTTCTTTCCTCTGCTTAGATACACTCTAAATCTGAGCTACAGCTTTGAGCTGTTTTTCTGAAATCTCCTTGTGAATGTCCAGCCATCAGCTTAAACTCAACATGGCTCTTACTCTTTCCCTGCAAGCTCTCCCCACTCCCTTCTTTCTCAATCACTGTGAACAACACTACCCTCCCGCCATCACTCAGACTAGAATCTAGGTATCCCCTTCAGCTCAGCCCTTCACCACACATCTAAATTGTGTCTAAATCTTGCCACTCATTTCTGTACATTTCCAAGAGCCAGCCTTTCTTCTCAGTCCATACAGCTGAAACTCTGGTCCAAGCCCTTATTGTCTCACATCTCCACTGCTGCACACTCCCTTTTGGTCTTGTTTCACTTAGATCCATTAAAAACACTGCAGCAAAAATTGTCTTCCAGGCTTGTCACTTTGACTAGGTCACTTCCCTCTTTGCATTCCGCCACTGGCTCCCCCTTTTCCACTACATCAAGTATGAACTACTTGTCTTAGCTTTTAAGGCCCTTCGTGGCCTATTTCTAACCCCACCTATCCTGTCATAGACCTCAGCCAAAATCTTCAAACCCGGTGCTTAAAATAAAACTTGTACCTAAGCTGTAATTTTCAAAAATGCCTAGACAATTTAGTAACATAAGAATCATTGTCTTGACAGAGTTTGTACATATGTTTGTACAGTGCCTTGAACAATGGAGCCCTTGGCCTCTAGGCAGGCCCACCAACAGGGCGGGGCAAAGGGGGCAATTGCCCAAGGGCCCGGGCAATTTAAAAGGGCCTGGGGGCCCCCAGCCACCGCTGTGGTAGCGGTGGCCAGGAGCCCCATGCCCTTTTAAATTGCCTGGGTGGGCTGCAGGGCACACGCTCCCGAGTCCCAGCACCGGCCCATGAGACTCCATGCACCCTGCCGGACAGCACCGGGGCAGGAGGGGCTGGGGGCAGCTGGAGGGTATTCGGGGCAGAAGCCCCCGCACCTGTGCCGGGGGGGCAGAGCCAGGGGGAGGAGCTGGGCCGGCTGCAGCAACAATTACTGCAACTTTGTATCTAGGAGCGAAACTTCCTGCATCTATTGTGGGGAGGGAGCCAGGCTCCGGGGGGAGGAGGCGGGCGGGGACAGAGAAACCGGGTTGGGGGTGGCTATGGGAAGCCGGGCTGGGGAAGGGAAAAGAGTGGGGGTCAGAGGTAGGCGGGGACGGCTGGAGGGAAGGAGTCGGGCACAGGACCGCTGGGATTGGACTTGAGATTGGACTCAGGATCCAGCAGCCGCTGGTCCAACATCTGCAGCAAAGGGGCTGGCAGCACCCCGCTGGGCGTTGGCCAGGCTTTGTCTGGGGTCCGCCAGGAAGGAGAAGGGCAGGGTTGATCTGGGAAGGGGGAGGGGAAGGTGTTTCGGTGACAGCGCTGGGCTGGGGGTGATGTTTGAGGCTATGATTTGGAGCTGGTGACTGTTCTTTGGGGTTATGTGGCTGATCTCATTAGGGGATTATCACTGGTATTTGGGGGTGATGGGGTGATTGGAGATTGGGGGTGGGGATGTGTTGCTGTTGGGACCGTTGTAAAGGGA
The DNA here is from genome assembly GCA_037349315.1 of Chelydra serpentina. Lineage (NCBI taxonomy): Eukaryota > Metazoa > Chordata > Testudines > Chelydridae > Chelydra > Chelydra serpentina. The sequence continues at coordinate 62,117,419 of JBAIAC010000004.1, forward strand.
ACAGTGATGGAGTCTCACCAGAGGATTTATTTATGTTCACTAATAATAATCCTGGTGGATGCTCCATCACTGACCATTTTAAAATCAAGATCTAAAAGATCTGCTGTGGGAATTGTTTTGGGGAAGTTCCGTGGCCTCTGTTATGCAGGAGGTCAGACTCACTAGATGATCACAATGGTCCCTTCTGGCTTTGGAATCTATGAATAAGAATGTAACGCTCCAAAAAGAGCTTCAACTGGTGCATGAGTAACATGTCAAAGAGGGACATACAAGCCTTGGGGGATTTTTGTGAGAATTTTCATACATCCACAGCTGTGGGTTTATAAAGCCCAGGAGTGCACACTAGGTAAATTTAATCATTATTTAGGTCACTGGTTAATGTTGGGACCCTCCCTCTCCCATAGATTAGTACTCTGTTTGTTTCAGCCAGACTTTTAGTTGGGATTTTCCTTCATGTTCTGGGTGGGAAATTGGCAGAGGGATGGGGATTAGGGATGGGGATTGTAACACAATGTCACAATGAATTTGGCTCAGGAAGATTAAATGACTTGCCTAAGGAAACCCAATGAATCAGTGGCACAGACAGAGAACACCCAGTGTGGTGCTTAACCTTTAGGCAACATTATATTAAGTGTTCGCTAAATTTAGGCATAAAGGACCATATTTTTAAAGGAACCTCAGTTTGGCCTCCTTTTCAGATTGTTGCATATGCAAACGATTATATGTGCAGAACTGTGTGCCACAAACGTAGAGTTGTTGGGGTTCTTTTAGCTGTAGGCTTTAGGAATGGGTCAAACAGCTTGACTGCCTTTCAGTGTATTTATTGGCATGTCTTGGAAGTTCATGCTTATTTCTGGGAAGAGTTATTACACAGAGATGAAGGATGGTCTTGGGGGTACTGCAGTAGGAGCTCTGTGTTCAGTTCTTTGCCCTAGACTTCCTGCCTCCCACGGCTGGAGTGTGCGGTGTAGGGCTGCCTATGATGGCACAATGCAGTGCCCAGGGCGGGGGAATTCTCTGGCTGCTGGTGGGCTGGTTCTGGTTCACGGGACGGGGGACAGAATGCCACCTCGGGTAAATCACTTAATCTCTCTGGGCCTCAATTTCCTATCTGTAAAATGGAGATAGCACTCCTTCCTTTGTTTGTCTTGTCTGTTTAGATTATAGTCTCTGTAGGGCAGGGAACTGTCTCCATGAGTGTGTACAGCTCCCTGCACCATAGAGCCCTGATCTCAGTTGGGACCCAGAGGTGCTAATTCAATACAAATGCATAAATAATAACAGCTGTAATGGTTCCTTACTGGGACCGGAGTTGTGGCGTTTGCATACTCAAGTACCTTTGGATACATTCCTAGATTTTTGACGAGTTGTCTGGAAATACCTTTATAAAAAAAAAAAAAGGCAGATCTCGGCTGGTTACTAGGGAATCAGGTTACCCCTGACTTGGGAAGGAAAGGGAGAGGGAATTCTTCAGTGTTGAGACATTGCACTGCAGGTTCCAGACACAGAGCCTTCAGATAGTGACACAATTACAGAAATTGCAGTTTATTCTGCCACATTCTCCCAAAGCCCAATGAGAAGAAACTCCTTTGATGATATAATGGGGAAGGGGCTGGGTGGTATCTAAGGGCTGGTCCACACTAACCCCGCAGTTCGAACTAAGATACGCGACTTCAGCTACGTGAATAGCGTAGCTGAAGTCGAAGTGTCTTAGTTCGAACTGAAACACACTTACCTCGGGTCCACGCGGCGCAGGCAGGCTCCCCCGTCGACTCCGCATACTCCTCTCGGCGAGCAGGAGTTCCGGTGTCGACGGGAAGCGGCTCTGGGATTGATTTATCGCGTCTAGACAAGACGCGATAAATCGATCCCAGAAGATCGATTGCTTGCCGCCGAACCCGGAGGTAAGTATAGACGTACCCTGAGAAACAAATTCTGAAGCAGCTCTGGAGCTTGCACCAGTCCCCGGTGGATGGCAAAGGCAGCTGGATGGATACCCAGGGGGAAGAGCTGAAAGTTAGGATCTCTGTGATTGGTAAATGTTTATTAGAGAAAATGATCCACAGAAACACAGACAGGAGGAGACTGGAAAGAAGCAAAGGTTCCCCTGGGCCCAACTGTAGGGGATACTGCACCCATCCTTTCTAGGGGGCCCATTGACTCTTCTTCCCTGGGTCCCAGAATGCTGTCAACGGGCCTGCCTCTAGGTGCTACCACAATACAGATAATAAACAGTAACCTTTCTCTGTTCTTCAGCAGTTTTAGGCCCTTATCCTGCAAACACTTACACATGTGCTTAAATCAATGGGACTACACAGGGGAGTTAAATTAAGCACATTCATAAGTGTTTGTAGGATTTAGGTGTAGCGTAGATCCACACTGGCGTGTAAGCATGGGAAAGAAATGAAAAGTAGTTTCTGGTACTTCATCTGGTACTTCCGAGTCTCCCTGCCAGTTGTAGTTGTTTTACAATAACATTTTCCTGTTCTTTAATGATTTTTCTCTCCTCTGTTGCTATGTGAAAGATTTTGCACAAACTGGGGAACTGACTACACACAAATAATTATCAAAGGCACAGAGTAAACAAACTGAACAGAAATGTTGTTTGTTCACTAATTTCTTCCAGTTAGAGTAACCTAGGTGTTACTGGTAACAATGAGAGGCAAGTAAATTTTGGACAGAAGTGGTGTTTTTAAACTGATAGTGTCTCTTGAAAACGGTTATGAACAGATGGTAACTTAATTTTCTTTGACTCTAGGTAGATGTTAAAGTGAATCCTAAGGATTTGCGTATAGATACTTTTAGGGCCAAAGGTGCAGGAGGGCAACATGTTAACACAACAGACAGTGCTGTGAGAATAGTTCATATTCCCACTGGTAAGTGTGTTCGGGATTTTGTATTTTTAACCTTTGCCTTTTCGTGCATAGATGCACACAACCTAGATCCCAAAATCAAAGGCTCTGACCCTGCACGCTGCTTTCAGTTTAGGCACTGGGGTCTGTCTGCACAGAACAGCTGGCCGGACTGCAGTCAATACAGAGAAAGTCAGGTGGCCCTTCTCATTTTTTGCAGGGGAGGGTGTTTGTCAAAAATTGCATGGTCAATTTTATTTTTACAATGTGACAAACTTAATAAATGCACCACCCTTTGGGTGAGACAGGGACATCGTGGAAGCCCTAAATAACTTCTGTAAACTGAGGACCCTTATCTCTCATTAAAGTTAGTGACAATTGAGGGTACCATTTGCAGCATCAGGTCCTATGTATACAAAGGACTGAGATAAGTATCTCCTTGTGTAAAGTGCTTTGAGATCTGTTGATGAAAAGTGCTATATATCTAGATAGATACATACACACACAATGTAACCCTATATTATTATTTTAAACATCCTAGTGTAGACAGGGCAAATTACATTTTAACATGTTAGCTGCTTTAGATGAACCCTGGACTCCCAGCACCATAATTAAAAGTGGTCCAATGAACCTCATTAAAAAAACCCTCAAGTTCACCTCTACCAGCTGTGTTAAAACTTGTCCCATTTACACTACAGTTCTAAAATATACTAACTAAAATGTTTTAACTAAAATGTTTTAAAAATACACCTTTTATCCTAGTATGAACAGGCCCTTAGAGTAAGAGCAGGAGGTCTGAAAGGTTTCTTTTGACTAATGTTTTAGGATTAATTCTGTTTGTTATAATGGGTCTATAAAGTGTTCTCTTGAATTCTATACAGGACTAACAGTAGAGTGTCAGCAGGAGCGATCACAGCAAATGAACAGGGAAATAGCTCTGCGGACACTGAGAACTAGGTTGTATCAGCAAATCATTGAGAAAGACTTCAGCCAAAAGCAGAATGCTAGAAAACTGCAGGTGAGAACGTTTTCCTTATTGACACTTGGAGATGACATTATGCCATAGCTTTGAGCTTTCATGGTTAGCAACAATAATTCCCCCTTTTTTGTGTGTGTGTGTGCAGTAGAGGAGGAGTGTACAGACGGATGTAGGTAAAAAGGAAAGCGCGTGCTTGTAAATGTAGATAAGAATCAGGCCCTTAATTACCATCGAGGCTAGTTTACATTGCTTTGGCAATGTACAGGGGCCTTAATGTGGATATAATTAACCAAATCTAACTTCATAACTGCATGTAACTTACACCCACTTTAACGCTCTTTTACACTAACAAGTGATATAAAGGAGCTTTTGTGTAAATGAGAATCCGGTCCAATGAGTTTTGGTAGTCACATTCTGAATCCAATTATAAAATACAGTAATTGCTAGGATCCTGCAGCGTGTGGGGAAAAAATAAGAATATTCTTGATACCAACAATCTTGCCACTTTAGAGCAATATGATAATTTATTACGTTTTTGGAAGTGTAGCCAACCTATTGAGGAAGAAATAATTGATTAACTTGTAATTAACTGAAGTTAACTTCAGTTGTAAGGTTAACTTAATTAAGTTGTAAGGTTGTTTTTTCCCCCCATACACCACAGTTCTTGTCTCTTGCTCTGAGCATTTTGTTTTTTACAACGTGAACTTCAGTGGGCGGAAGCAATTAAAAAAAAAAGCTTCAGTACTTACAAACTTCCAAGTCAGTTATTTAAACACTAACTGCAGATTGCATTTAAATTAACTCCGTCATTACAACTGATGAAACCTTTATCTCTTGTTTGGAATTTAGGCTGAGATTTTTCAAAGCTACCTAAGGGATTTGGATGTGCACTTCCAATTAAAATGAATGGGAATTGGACATCCAAAATGAAACTCCCACCCTTAATGTTTCACAATGCATTAAATCCAGGGGCGGCTCTAACAATTTTGCCGCCCCAAGCAGTCGCTGTTGAATTGCCGTGGCAGCGGGCAAGAATGGGGCGGGAGTCCAAGTCCCGCGGCGGCAGTTCAGCGGCAGGAAGAGTGGTGGACCTGCCGCCGAGGGACTCAGACTGCCGCCCCATTCTCGATGCCGCCCCAAGCACCAGCTTGGAAAGCTGATGCCTGGAGCCGGCCCTGATTACATCAATTTCTTGTTTGGAAATATAAATGTTGCTGCAAGTGAGATTTTCAAAATGTCCTAGGTGAGTTAGGCACCTAATTTCTGTTGATTTTAAATGGAAGTAGTGCACCTATTTCCCTAGGCACGTTTCGATGTCTCACCCTCCATTTAAAAAAAATAAAACTACTTGAAATTCAGTTTTGAAACTTTCAGATTTGTTTGTAACTCCATCTTGCCACCACTAGAGGACACCCAATATCAGAAATACTCTGTTTATTCCTTCGCCTATGTTCATTTTTCTGAACCATACTCTAGTATGGCTCCTTCACCATCCCTCTGTTATAGGGAGTACATTTTGAGTTTGCTGATAACATAATTATAAGTGCAACTTTAATTATCATTAGTGGGAATTGCAGCCCTACAGATTCATCTAGCTAGGACTGTGGGAGTCCCAAGCAAAGTTATTTGCCTTGTAACGACAGTAGCCATTCAGAATGGGAGATTTAAACAGTGAGCTGGCACCAGCTAGTGGCTCCTCACTGTTAAAATGGGAAAATATTTTCACAGTCTTGTGATATTGAACAACAGCTCTACACCATTCTTCTCAAATTGCCCCCAAATGCATCTTTGAGCTGAGATAAACTGTGGAATATTTCAGCTGAAAAAATGTTTATTCAGAAAGTTTGAGTGTTCTTTAGAATGGATGGTTATAATGGAAACTGCTCGACTAGTTCAGCCACAGCTGAACAGCTGAAAGCAACAGCTTTCTTTGCCAGCAAAAGGTATAAGTAATTGTATTTTCTTTAGTGACCGAGGGCCAGAATTTGAAATGTATTTAGGCATTTAAAGATGCAGATAGGCGACTAGTGGGATTTTCAAAAGTTTGTTTAGGTGACTAGGCACCTATTGGAATTATCAGGATATCTAAGCACCTAAATAGGCACCTCTGTGCCTCTTTAGGTGCTTAAATACCTTTCAAATTCTGGCCCTGCAGGCCTGTCAAGTGCCCATCAAAGTCAATGGATACTAAGTGAAGTCCACTGCTTTAAACACAAATGCACTTGTGAGTAACTATGCAAGGTGTATGAGGCTATTTACATGTGAAATTACTCACCTGCATACATTTTTGCAGGATCAGGCAGTTATTGAAAGTATAGTATATAATGATTGTTCCAATAGTACAGTTCTACTCTGAAGAGTGACTGTAAAAATAGCATCTTCTTACTTGGTTGACCTAATTTGTGTATAGACGTATTTGCTGACATTAGTGACAACTTTGGCTTCTTAAACTATTTTTTAACCCCTGTTATCACTACATAGCCAATGCAGAAATAGGGCGGGGAGATGTCATAAACCTTGGCAAAATTTATATTTAGACAGTAGACCACTATGTGTAAGAGGCAGTTATCAGATTAATAATCTGTGTGTTTAAGTACCGTATGTATCTACAGAACAGGTTGATCTATTTCAATCTAGTGTAAGGGTGCTCATGTGCTGCTTTTGAAGGGTTTTTGTTAATGAAACTCAAAAAAGTAATAGAAATTGTTGTTGTACAGATAGGGACAAGAGCCCAGTCAGAGAGAATTCGTACCTATAACTTCACCCAGGACAGAGTCACTGACCACAGGATCTCATATGACGTCCGCAATATCAAGGTAGTTATGTTTATGAGAATACATGTAAAATCTTTTCAAGAGAGACTGTGTGTGTGTACCTATATATATTCTTATTACATCACTAGCCAGAGTTAATCTTGTGAAAGTAATTTCTAAATTTGTCAAGAAGCTAAGAGTGGACATAAATTGTGAAGTACCATTAAATGCCACTAACCACTGGACATCATTATAGGTTGGGAAAGCCTATATCTTTCTTTCCATCCTTTGTGATATATTATTAAAGGAGAGATACAAAAGAAAAAAATCACTAGCCCCATTCTTTTGTTTTTTGTTTCTCTGTTGTATAAAGAAGGTCTGATAAAGCACACAGTACTCACCTGAGACATTCAGGGAGTCCTTCACCAAACCAGGGAGGACCAGACTTGACATTCCTGATATATGTAGGGTAAAAAAGCAAGAAGAAGAAGAAGAAGTTTGTTTAAAAATTTAAAAACAAATGGCCTGCTCCAACCCACCGCTTCCAGACTGTCTTTATATGGTATAGAGACAAAAAACACACACAAGCACGCTTTTTAAAAATTTATTTTTTTGCACTTTGCAGGTCATCTTTAAAGGAAACAGAAAAGTTTCTTTTTAAGGTTATCTGACATATTTCTGGGTAAAATTCTATATATGGTTATATTTTTTCACTTGAATGTGCCGAACAAATACATGATATGCTAGTATTCTGTGTGAGTTCAGTTTATGGGTAGATTTTGGAATGATTTTTAACTTTTGGGCTAGTATGTTTTGGGTTGATTTTTAACTCTTAGGATGGGTTTCAAGATTGAGTTTGTTCTATTATTTGGATTTACATTTTAGGATTAGACTTAAATTTTATTGCTCAGGTTTAAGATTTAATATTATTGCAGTCACAGGGCAAATCGCATGTACTTAATTGTGCCAAACAATGAGCTAGACCCCTTTGAGAACACAGAGAAGTACAGATCCCTGCCCTTGAATATGTACAGTACATTCAGATGTGACATACAAGTGAGGATCATTACAAAAATAACAGTGTGGGGGAGAATCAGACAAGGATCAATAAATAAGATCTCATGACAATTTAGATTATTTACTTGTCCATCTTATTTTTTAGGATCCTGTTCTGATACCTTTACTCACACAATTTGTCCTATTGAAGTCAATGGAACTTCTTGTGAGTAAGCTGCAACTCAGCATGAGTAAGAGTATCAGAATTTGGTCATTATTCATTACAATATCCTACATCCCATCCATTCTTGCTAGATTAACAAACTTCTTTTAGGCAATGGGGTTTGACAGATGCAAGATGTTGCCAGTATTTCCTTTTGTTATTGCCAAGATGCTATGTAACAGTATGCTCTTCTTCAGCAGCATACCTTCGACTGACTCATTTACACCACCCAAAACTGATGTTACACCAGGGGAGTAATGCAAAATTGATGGGTTGATCCATAAAGATCAGGATCCGTGCAAATATATTCCATTAACTTTTCTTGATTGATCAGCATTCAAAAAATACTGGTCTGTACTAATAATCATTAATGCTTCTCTCTTTCATTTGATAGGAATTTCTCTGTGGTGAGGGGGCACTGGATGAGCTAATCAGCAGGTTGGTGGAAACTGCAGAGATGGAAGCCCTAATTGAACATTTAGAAAACTTTAAATCTTTAGAAGGAGGAGGCTGATGTAGGTCTTGTACTAAATACAACACCAGTCCTTGTGATTCTGTAGCACAATAAAATGGAAATATTTGTTAGATGTCAGATGTTGATAAAATCTGTCTCTTTCTTTCCCATATTCTGTGGTCAAATATGAAGTTGTATTTTTTTTAACTGTGCAACATGGCTTTTGAAAATATTTTACACATTTGCATATCAGCTTTAACTTTTCGTTATTTTTGTGTGAATTTAGTACTGGTGAAAGGTGCCAGCCTAAGAGCAAATGCAGCAGGAAACTGATGGGCAGGATCCCCTGGGAGGCTAATATGGGGGGGGGGCAAGGAGTCCAGGAGAGCTGGCTGTATTTTAAAGAAGCCTTACTGAGGGTGCAGGAACAAACCATTTCGATGTGCAGAAAGAATAGCAAATATGGCAGGCGACCAGCTTGGCTTAACAGAGGAATGTTCGGTGAGCTTAAACATAAAAAGGAAGCTTACAAGAAGCAGAAACTTGGACAGATGACTAGGGAGGAGTATACAAATACTGCTAGAGCATGCAGGAGTGTAATCAGGAAGGCCAAAGCACAACTGGAGTTGCAGCTAGCAAGGGATGTGAAGAGTAACAAGAAGGGTTTCTACAGGTATGTTAGCAACAACAAGGGAAGAAGGAAAATCCGGGGAACTACAAACCGGTCAGCCTCATCTCAGTCCCTGGAAAAATTATGCAGATGGTCCTCAAGGAATCCATTTTGAAGCACTTGAAGGAGAGGAAGATGATCAGGAAAAGTCAACATGGATTCACCAAGGGCAAGTCATGCCTGATCAACCTGATTGCCTTGTATGATGAGATAACTGGCTCTGTGGATATGGGGAAAGCAGTGGACGTGATATATCTTGACTTTAGCAAAGTTTTAGATACGGTTTCCCACAGTATTCTTGCCAGCAAGTTAAAGTATGGATTGGATTAATGGACTATTATGAGGTGGATAGAAAGCTGGCTAGATCGTTGGTCTCAACGGGTAGTGATCAATGTCTAATTGGTAGCTGGTATCAAATGAAGTGCCTCAGGGGTCTGTCCTGGGGCCGGTTTTGTTCAACATCTTCATTAATGATCTGGATGATGGGATGGATTGCACCCTCAGCAAGTTCGCAGATGACACTAAACTGGGGGGAGAGGGAGGTACACTGGAGGGTAGGGATAGGATCCAGAGTGACCTAGACAAATTGGAGGATTGGGCTAAAAGAAATCTGATGAGGTTCAACAAGTACAGAGTCCTGCAATTAGGCTGGAACTGCTACAGGCTGGGGACCAACTGGCCAAGTGGCAATTCTGCAGAAAAGTATCTGGGGATTCCAGTGGATGAGAAGCTGGATATGAGTCAACAGCATGCCCTTGTTGCCAAGAAGGCTAACTGCATATTTGGCTGCATTAGTAGGAGCACTGCCAGCAGATTGAGGGAAGTGATTATTCCCCTCTGTTTGGCACTGGTGAGGCCACATCTGGAGTATTGTGCCAGTTTTGGGCCCCCCACTACAGAAAGGACGTGGACAAATTGGAGGGAGTCCAGTGGAGGGCAATGAAAATGATTAGGGAGCTGGGGCATGTGACTTACGAGGAGAGGCTGAGGGGACTGGGCTTAATTTCGTCTGCAGAAGAGAAGAGTGAGGGGGAATTTGATAGCAGCCTTCAACTATCTGAAGGGGCATTCCAAAGAGGATGGAGCTTGGCTGTTCTCAGTGGTGGCAGACCGAACAAGGAGTAATGGTCTCAAGTTGCAGCGGGGGAGGTCTAGGTTGGATATGAGGAAAAACTATTTCACTCGGAGGGTGGTGAAGCACTGGAATGGGTTACCTAGGGAGGTGGTGGAATCTCCATCCGTAGAGGTTTTTAAGGCCCAGCTTGACAAAGCCCTGGCTGAGATGATTTAGTTGGGGTTGGTCCTGCTTTGAGCAGGGGGTTGGACTAGATGACCTCCTGAGGTCTCTTCCAACCCTAATCTTCTATGATAGGCAATGCAGGCTTCCTCTCAGGGTGTCTCGAACCTTGATGAAGGAGTCAGAGTGCAGGTTCGTTTCTATGCCTGTTCAGTCCTGGGCCCCTTTGCTCTGTAATTCTATTTGTGGAGGTAGCCCCAGAGAATAGGGCTGAGACCACCACCAACTTCCAGTCACTACTGATGAGGGTTAAACCAGTAATAAACGGTTCATCTACTCACGCCATGACAGTGAGCCTTCCAGGCCGACTGACAGATTTGGGCTTGCACTAGTGCTCTAAAAATAGCTGTGTAGACAATGCTTTGAAGTTGCAGCTTAGCCTGGAGCTCAGGCTCTGAAGCGCATCCTCCTCCCTTGGCTTCTGACCTGAGCTCCAGCCCAAGCTGCAACTTCAAAGCACTGATTACACAGCTATTATTAGAGGGCTAGAGAGAGCCCTGCAAGCCTGAGTCTGTCAACCTGGAATGGGAGGCTCACTCCCGTTGGCTGTGTAGACGTATCCCTGAAGGCTCTGATCCAGCCCATTCCCCTAAATTCATTTTATAGTAAATTCAATACTTCTTAACATGGGCCCAGATCATCCCCTTTCAAATTAAAACCCCTGGTAGGAACTGTAGGAATGGAAACCTCTGCAAGCTCTTCCCCGCCTCCCAAGATCTCCACACATCATCCCATCAAGGGGTGGGGCAGGGCACTCACTCTACCCCCCAAAATACCCAAAACCTGGAAGACTGCTAGGAAGCCATGGGAGGCCAAGGCTACCAGTATGGAGGACCTTGTCTCTGATCATCAGGTGGGTCTCCTTCCTCAGTATTTTGGCAACGTGGCTTTCTACACAATTCATAACCTATCTGCAAACAGTATTAAAAGAGAATAAAGGAAAATCCAACAAATTCACAAATAATTTGATCAGCTCTAGTATGTCTGTGTCAGCTCAGGTGTGATAACACAAATTACTTCACCGATTAATTAGACAGCTTAAGCAACCTACAAGGTTTTCTTAGAAGGTGGGTATTTCATCATATTACATTCCTGATCCAGGATTAATTAAACTTTATAAAGTGCTGAAAGGTGAAAAGCTCTACCAGAGTGCTAAAAAACAATAACCCGAAGCCTCACTTCTAGTATGTACGTGCAAGAGAGATTTACTCTGCAGTATTTCAACTGCAGCACTTTAGGGATACTTGCGACTAAGTTGGTTAATTTTCTTAAGCCCTTCCTTGTTGTTGATGGTTTTGTGCACGGTGATGAGAAAGGGAAAAGCAGAAGGGAGCTCCACTCTGCTGCTTAACTTCTGATGTCCCCAGTGCAGGCACTGAAGTTTATCAGCCAGGTCCTTTCTTCCAGCCCGTTCCAGGGCATCCTGAAGGATCTTTGTCTTGTTAAGTTTATTCCATGATCGTTCATACCTGCATTTGTCGCATCAAACATTACAGCATCGTGATCAGTCAATATATGATGTACGTCATCCCCATTTGTACTTGAAGTGCACCAAATGCTATGCCATATTTTATAAAAATGTATTTATTTACCTCCCCTCAACAGCCAAGATACTGTTTGAGACCTTATTTTCCTTCTAACCTCTACTGCCACCCTAGGATTGCAATGGAAATAAGAGCAGGGACACTGTAGCAGAAAATAGTCTAAGCTCCTGGGGCTGCACTTGCACTAGGAAAATCAACACAGGTAGAGCTATACCCGTTGTAAATTACTGGTCCTAATTTCCCTAGGCCAACATTTGCAAAACTGGGTACCCTAAATTTAAGGTCTTCAGTCCTCATTTAAGTACTTAAAATAGGGCCTGATTGTCCATAGTACTGAGCAACCAGCAACTCCCATTGACTTCAATAGAAGCTGCTGCTGGATGCTCAGCACTTGCAAAAATCATCACTACCAAGAAATAGTCCTTGGATGTTATTCTAATCCTACTTATGGGAGTGGTATTCATGACAAACCACAATGTTAAAAGGGAAAGAAAAGTGCCTTTTATAATGGCAGGAAATACACCCCAGAGAGAATACAGTTGCTCATTGTATCCCTGTAGAACAAAGCAGGTACAGTACAGTACTTTGGATTAATCTGTACAGTAACCCTTATTGTTTAATGTTTGCCTGTAAAATAAAAATTGTAACAAACAAATCAAATACCTGCTTTACCACCCACTATTCTCACTTTCTTCAATACTCATGACTGTGTATAATCCCGACCTGGTAGTCTGGCATAACAATGGTAATCATTATTAGTCAATGCTTTTTCAGAGATTCCAAGTCCAGAAGGGACCATTGTGATCATGACCTTCTGTATAACACAGGCCATAGAACTCCCTCCTCCCAGCATTCCTAGAGCTTATTTTTTAGTAAAACATCCAACCTTGATCTGAAAATTGTTAGTGATGGAGAGTCCACCAGGACCCCTGATAAATTGTTCCAATGGTCAGTTACCCTCACTGTCAAAAATGTATACCTTATTTCCAGTCTGAATTTGTATAGCCTCAGCTTCCAGCCAATGGATTGTGTTATATCTCACTCTGTTGAAGAGCCCATTGTTAAATATTTGTTTCTCATGTAGATACTTCTGGACTGTAATCACATCACTCCTTAACTGTCTCTTTATTAAGCTACATGGATTGAGCTCTTTGGGTATGTTTACACTGCAATAAAACACCCATGCTAGCCCAGGTCAGTTGACTCAGGCTCTCAAGGTTTGGGTTGTGGGGCTATAAAATTGCAGCACAGACTTTTGGGTGGGCTGGATCTCGGGCTCTGCAGGGTCTGAGCTTAGGCTCCAGCCCAAGCCCAAACAGCTGACACAGGCCAGCCATGGGTGTTTTATTCCAGTGTAGACATACTCTTTGATTCTATCATAAGGCATGTTTTCTAATCATTTACTCATTCTTGTGGCTCTTCTCCAAACTCTCCAATTTATCAGCACCCTTCTTGAATTGTGGCATGAACTGGGCACAGCACTCACTCGCGCCATTAACAGATACAGAGATAAAATAACCTATCTATTCTTACTAGAGATTCCCATTTATGCATCCCATGATCGCAGTAGCTTTTTCGGCCATCGTATGACATCTAGAGCTCATGTTCAGCTCATTATCCACCATGACCCCCAAATCTTTTTCAGAGTCACTGTTTCCCAGGACAGAGTCTCCCATTCTGTACATATGGCCTACATTCTTTGTCCTAGATGTATTCATTTATATTTAGCCATATTAAAATGCATAGTTTGCCCTCCACTTACCAAGTGATTCAGATCGCTTTGAATGAGTGGCTTGTCCTCTTCATTATTTACCACTCCCCCAATTTTTGTGTCCTCTGTAAACTTTATCAGTTATGATATTATGTTTTCTTCCAGGTCATTGACAAAAATGTTAATAGCATAGGGCCAAGAACCAAACCCTGCAGGATCCCACTGAAAACAGACCCACTTGATGATGATTCCCTGTTTACAGTTACCTTTTGAGACCTATTAGTTTTTAATCCATTTAATGTGTGCCATGGTAATTTTATATCATTCTAATCTTTTAATCAAAATGCCATGTGGTACTAAGTCAACCACATTACCGACGTCTGAGTATATTTTGTCAATACTATTAACTTTATCAACCAAACTTGTAATCTCACCAAAAAAAGATATCAAGTTACTTTGACAGGATCTATTTTCCACGAACCTATATTACATTAATTACATTATCCTCGTTTAATTCTTTATTAACTGAGTCCCATATCAGTCGCACCACGATACTGCCCGGGGCTGATGTCAGGCTGACAGTCCTAGGTATCTGAAAGTTAGTACGATGATGCACTGCTATGATGAACACACTAGACCAGATTAAGTGCCATTGAGACAGAGACCTATGTTGGGTTTAGTCAGCTGTGTGTTCTCTTTCCCAGTTAGAAGCTCTGTTGGCTGGTGTGCAGATGGGGGACTATAGACTCATCTTTTTTTACCTGTTTTGGAGCAGGTGGGGTTGTGTCTAGTTATGGGCAGTAGCAGGGAGCAGTTCTTGCACACAGGATTTCAGAGATTGCAATTATGGCTGCCTGCTGCACCCTGGCTGGGGGAAGGAATTGGTGCAACAGGAGATTCTTGCGGCCTCAAGCAAGGGCCAGACACAAATTGGCTCATTTCAGATTGTTTGAACTAACATGCAATACAAAATGGGTTATAGCACTCAATATTACAGAGGGATCCAGGAAGATGCCCTTAGCAATAAGGGTTATTTTAGTGACTGCAAAAATCTAATATATTGAAAATATCCACCAAATTGCTTTGTGTGGCTAGTTGATTGGATGTGGATTAGAGATCATCACAGCAGTTTGCTTAATATTGCATTATACCATCCATGGGTGTGTACGAATACAAAGCTAGCGATATTGTATTTGTACATGGTTATGCTTTAATCTCTTTTGGGCAGGCACCCTGTTATTTGTCTGGCACAGTTTACCTCCTGTACAGCAATGAGCACATTTAGAGTGCTACAGAAACAATAATAAAGGTGGAGAAATGAATAAATAATTTTAAAGAGAGGAATTTGTTCATGCTGCACACAACTCAACTGTCTCATCTGTACTCTAAAAACATTTCTATCTCCTCTTGGACATGCCGAAGTTTTGCTGCTGCAATTCTAACAAACATTTTGACATTGTGTCTGTATCAAAGTATGAACTCCACTTTGTATTATTTATTGAACACATCTATATTTATTGGTGGGCAGCCTATTTACTGCATTGCCCTACGTGGAAAAGATACTGGATGCCTCATTGAAGAACTATCACTGAGAAGCGATCAAGGCTGCAGTCTAGGGTGATTGAATTTTATTATATCAACTACTGGTCCAACCCAGGGTTCAAGTTTTTTCTACATGGGTGGGGCAAGCATGACTGGGGAGGGAGCTGGATCTTTCCAGTGGAACACATGGCAGAGGAGCAACCTTCTTAAGAGCAATGTTCGCTCTGTGCTGGAGGATTGACCATTGCCACATGTAAGAAGGACGTGAAGGAGAGAGAATGCAGGAGGAACTCTGCCCAGCCTCAAACACTGCTGACAAACCTGGGACTCACAGATGCTGTAAAATCAAACCGGGGGAGGGTGTGTTTCAGGAATTATCTTGTTTTCAAAAATCTGTAAATCTTGAGTAGTTTAAGAGTAAAATGACTCTGATTAAGAAATTCCTTTGCTAAATCTGTGTTTCTTACTTTCCTGCCAATCTGTCCCCAAAGGGGTTAAAATAGAAGCTCAGAGTGACCACAGCATAGATGGGATGCTGTGTGGGTGGGGGACTGAGAGGTCTGACACTGGTTTCAGGATCTAGGGCAGCTGGGCGTCAGTCTGCCACATGCCGAAGAAGGGTGCCAGATGAGATCTGAACCTGAGTGTGTGCTCTTCAGTCCCAGAACTAGAAACAGTGATGAGACACTATCCAGAGAGAGTTGGCTTGGAAGCATATGGGATCCAATAAGTGGGTTTACTTGCAACAGACTGCTGACCATACAGAAGAGTAGTGGGTCAGATTGTGACAAGTATCATATAAAGATTTCTTTTGAACGAGGATAAGAAAAATAGGAATAATCTAAAAGTAGGTTAGGGCCATCTTAACTGTGGGATGTGGATGAAAGTATAAAATGATTAATACAACTATTTATTTGAAAGGGTGAGGGACTTTGCACTCCTCTCTCAGCTTGAGCTACTTACCAGCGTTCCAGCATTTTCTGTGCTTGAATCTTCTTCTCTGTGCTAGCTGAATGAAACTGAGCTATTTCTCCTCTGCTGAATCCCAGCTCATTAGCAACAATTGTCCACTCAAAACCCAGCTGCTTACCCAGTTCTTGTACTGATTTCAGGTTAATCACAGCATCCTAGTAGTCAAACAAATTCACATTGTTTAACTTATTGAAAAGAATGTTATGACATAAAGAGAAATGTAAAACACTATACTTAGGAAGAAAAAAATCAATTGCAAAACTAAAAAAATGAGGAAAACTAGCTAGCGGGTAGTACTGCTGAAAATGATCTGGAGGGGATAATGGATCACAAATTGAATACGAGTCAACAATGTGATGCAGTTGTGAAAAAAGCCAATATCATTCTAGCATATATTAACAAGAGTGTCATATGAAAGACATATGAGGTAACTGTCCCACTCTACTTGGCAGTGGTGAGGCCTCAGCTGGAATACTGTGTCCAATTCTGAGTGCCACACTTCAAATATTTGTGGACATATTGGAGACAGTCCAGAGGAGAGCAACAAAAACTATAAAAAGGTTTAAAAAATCTGACCTATGAGGGAAGGTTAATGAAACTGGGCAGGTTTAGTCTTGAGAAAAGAAGACTGAGGGGGGACCGAATAACAATCTTCAAATAT
The DNA here is from genome assembly GCA_037349315.1 of Chelydra serpentina. NCBI lineage: Eukaryota > Metazoa > Chordata > Testudines > Chelydridae > Chelydra > Chelydra serpentina. The sequence continues at coordinate 62,134,073 of JBAIAC010000004.1, forward strand.
ATTAAAGGCTGTTATAAAGAGGATGGTGATCAATTGTTCTTCATGTCCACTGAAGACAGGACAAGAAATAATCAACTTTGCAGCAAGGGAGATTTAGGTTAAACATTAGAAAAAACTTTTCTAACTGTCAGGGTAGTTAAGTACTGGAGTAGGCCTCCAAAAGGGGCTGTGGAATCTCCATCATTGGAGGTTTTCAAGAACAATGGGATGGATGAGATGATCTCGATATCCTTTCTAGCATTACATTTCTATGATCCTATAACATGTACATATTAAAGAATGGATCATCTTTTTTGTTATGTGTATGGTGCCTAACACATCGGGGTCCTGGTCCGTCATAGTACTCCTAGGTGTGACCACACAAATAACAGTAATAAAAAGCCTGGAGGGATTTATATGCACATAATATATTGGCAAATAGATGTGCACAAATACTACATACTTGGTGGTGGTACATATTTGATAAAAGGTGGAATCATGCAGTAAAATGCATTTATAATGCGGCTTTGGGTATGTCTACACTGGAGTGGGAGGTGTTATTTCCAATGCAGGTAGATCTGATGGAGCAAGTACAGTAAGAACAGAAGTGTAGCCGGGGTGTCATGAGAACCCATCCACCTGAGTATGATCCCGTCTGAAATCCTAGGCACACACTTGGGGCAGTTAGCCCATTCCACCCTTTGCGTTGCCACGGCTTCTATTCTTAGCATGCTAGCTTGATCAGCTACTTGAACTGGAAATTACACCTCCACCGTAGGCATGTCCTTTGACCATGTACCCTTTAAACCCCTTTTGCATTTGCCTGACTTTAGGCTGTCCTAAATCACACTGCTTGCTAATGGCTTCAAGGGATTGTTATGTGAACCTTAATCACACCTTATTTTGCTCAGCCCAGTCTCCTACTCTGGGATAGAAGCCATTATGCCAGTTGGTTGCCCCTGAAGTGTCCTCTGACACTGCTGTGATCCTCCCCCAGGCACTTACATGTTGATTTTGTATGTTTCTTTTTAGAATGCAAGTTCTTTATTAGGGCAGGGGCTGTTTCTTCGTATCTTTACAGCACCTAGTCCATTTTGGATGCTATTATATCTGCCATCAGATCTACCTGCATTGGAAATTACACCTCCCACTCCAGTGTAGACATACCCAAAGCTGCATTATAAATGCATTTTACTGCATGATTCCACCTTTTATCAAATATGTACCACCACCAAGTATGTAGTATTTGTGCACATCTATTTGCCGATATATTATGTGTATATAAATCCCTCCAGGCTTTTTATTACTGTTATTACTGTTATATAAATAACTTTCTGTTTAGTACTGAGCATCTCCTTTACAGTTACCATAGGCAATTTTACTAAGAGAATTAAATTTTACTAAGAGAATTAAAAACTGTGTTAACATTAATATGTATTAAATGATATGCTAATTAGTTTGAGACACAAATATGTTCTTCAGGATTAATAATGCTTTCTTAGTCACCAAGATCCTTCTCAATGTACCTGTTTGACAGTACCCCATCACTGTAGGGACTAAGCATCTAAGGCACAATTTTCCATTTCTAGGAGCCATAACTGCATGAATATGGATAGACAGATATAACCTTTTAAGCATTTTTATCTTAAAATTAGTGGCTGAAAGATTAACGACTTCTCTGAAACACTTTGGGAGAACATTCCATGCGACAAAAACAAACCAATAAACACACCCCTTTATCTGAAGATTAAGTGTACATTTTGTTTACCTCTTGGGCTTTATTTGGCATTTTTAATGTAGATTCCACTTGAACATCTGGCAAAGCTTCTTTACTTTCTATGTAGCAGCTATCGTCAGGATGGCAATGAGAAACAAGTATTTTCAGATAGATATAATGCAATAGTATTTTTCACAGCAATTATATTTCACAAATTACTTTCCAAAAGTATCGATACTAATAGTTCTTATGTGCCTATGGGATTTACTGTTTAAACAGCATCAGCTCCTCTAACTGGCCTGGAAAAGCCAAGAGATGCAAATGAACAGTAAATTATACCCCACAGGTGGACACCCTCACAGAGGGGTGTCAATGTTTTTGGCTCTCTTTATTGCTCTTGAAATCCAGGCCTGTCCTGAACTGTGATGGGGAAAATCAAGGGTAATGCATTGTGGAGAAGGAGGCCATGGTGTCAAAACCTAAGGGTGCCTTCATGCAGGCTACTGGGCCAACTGATGGCTCAGGGATACTTCTCAGGTGAAAGCTGATCAGCTGTTCACCCCATCAGATCTGGGCAGGAAATGTGAGAGGGCAGAGTCCTTTTCTTGTGCCCATGTTTCCTGACCTTTCTGTTCTACAACCTCTTTACTGCTCTAATGGAACAATGTGATTTTCTGAGCCAGGTCCCCCAATATTTTATTTATACTAAATGCTTAATACATGAAAATTAAAACCAAAACGAACACTGCTGTCCACATACTTATGCATGTACAAATTAAAGCCCAGTATGAAGCCAACGTGAACATGTAATATGACTATACATTTGTTTTTATGCACATTCCCTATTTTTGGTTGTGTGAGAACAGGCACCTTTCCCACACTGTTCTGCACACACAGTCTGCACGCTATATGGAGTCCAAACTCACCTTTCCTGGGGTTTGGCTTTACTGACAGAAATTAATTAACAATAAGATCACAGAAAGTCCTGCTTAAGCTGTCTCCCCTTAGGACTTCTCAGCCCCCTCCCTAGAACCTCTGTTCCAGAGAGTCACTCCCACTTCCCTTGTATCGATGTTGGAATAATGAGGCATCTGCCTCAATCACTCAGCTTTCTCAGCAGGATCAACACATGCTAACAGGATGAGGATGTTTTAGGCAAATGCTGCCAGTTTATTACTGTGCGCATTTAGGGAGCATAGTTTTGAAAATGTAGCTCCTTGTACGCAGCTTTTCTCTGTGGTTTACACCCCGGCAGGCAGAGGCAGAACACTTCTTTCAGAATTTGAGAATTCATAAAGGGAATCTTTCATGAGGATACGTTATCCAGAGCCTTTGGCTGATGTGTAGGGTATTCCCATGTCCATATTTTAATGAAACATTAATTTTAATCATTCTGATCCTATTTCCTTCTTCCTCTAACTTCTAGAACAGGACAATATTCCTTTTGTAGCATAGCAACATATTCCTAAATGAAACAGCAGGAATCACTGTAAGACATGCTAAAATCTATGACTTCTCATGTGTCTAAGTATGACAGTACTTTTATAGCATTGTTAAATTATATATACATTTCTTATGTGCATAGGTTAAACATAAGTTTAAGAAGAAACACTAGGAAAACCATTAAGCATAACAAAGTTATGGGCAAGACAGTGGAAATACATATTTTATTTCTAGACTAGTAGAAAAAGATCAATCTTAATAAAAATTCAGCCTTCATTTAGTCATTTGTAAAATGTATCAGCAAAGTTCTCAGTGATCCTGCACCTATGAATGAATTCAGTCACTTGGAAAACCAACAAGTTACTCTTATAACCATATTAGAAAAATGAAGCTTGTTTCTTTGACTTAAGTCTGTGTTAATCAGTGTCTTTAGTATTTTTAGGATTATGAATGTTTCCTGAAGTAGAAATAAATACAGTTAATTCCCAGAAATAACCTCCCCCCAATCATGATAAATCAAATTTCATAACCAGCAACACGGTTTGCTTGTCCATTACCTTATTTTTTCTGTCCTACTTATGCAGCTGAACAGGTGCCTCTGCTTTCTGTAAAAGAAATTCTCAAACAAGTTTACTACAGGATTTTCTTGTTCAAAGAAACTTGCTAAAAATGTTTGCTTGTATTACTCATGTTTTTAAAAATCTTAACCTTAATGTTTCTGAGTTGTTTCTCATCCAGAAGATCAATAACTGTGAACACCACTTTATGATAATTTGTTACATGAAAAACATCCTTTCCGATATATACTTTGGATGTTGCTAAGTAGTAACTACAACAAACCCCAACTGCATTCTGTTAAAAAATTAAAAATTAACAATTTTAACCCAAGGTCATTTGTTACTCATGACCGGTGCACTGAGTAAAGCAATTTCCTTTAATTGCTGAATGCACTACTGGAAGACGCTCAGAAACTATGGTGATGAATATGGTATAAGAACTTAGATAGAATAGAATTTCATATAAACAGTTCTGTAGTAACATACTTCTTTTAGTTTACATTTACCATTATCCTCAGTTTTTAATGGAAGAGGTGTGTCTAAATCTCTTATGCTGCCTTAAAAATCTTTAAGGATATGAATAAGAGTATCAGCAATTGCTTATCTCTTAAGCTTTACTCAGCATTTTCATGTCAGCTCCACTTCAGCAGCTGGCAATTTTCTGTACTTGGAATGGAGAAGTTATAAAATGAGAATGGTCAGTTGGCCTGACAAATAATGAATTTTTAAAAAACCAAGCACGTAATTTCTAACAGTTCTATTGTTCCCCACTATTTATCCATTTAAACATTTGATTGCAAATAAACTGTAAAGCTGGCATGTATAATTTTGGCAAAAAAAACCCAACAACATTATTATCGAGACTATTTCTACATTGACAAGTTCAGATTTGATACCAGTTTGATTTAAGTTTCATATCATTTTTGGAAATTGTGATTGGCAACTACATGTGTCAAACTCCAATTTGTTGAGGTTACTACTTTATTTACAATACAATATTACTTTATTTTGTACAGCAACATTCATACAAACTATATCCCAAAATGTTTTACACAGCTAGGTTATATAATCACAGAAAGAAATAATACAATTCAGAAGTTAAATAGCAGGTAGAGGGAAAGAGGAATTATGAGGTAGATGCAAGGGAGCAGACAAAGATTTCGCGATAGAAACACAGGAAGACAGATGGCAAAAGCTATAAAGGAGAAGGCTCTTGCAGCAACAGTAATGAGACTGTGTGAAAGGACACAGGGGCAGTGAGTCTAACAGAAGAAATGGATAGGGGAGCAGATGGACTAAGATAGACCAGGTCCATGTCAGGTTTTAAACATAAGGGGTCACATTTTGGGTAAATCCATAGTAACTCCTTTGATTTTAGTGAACGTCAAAGATTAACTGCAATTCAGTTATTCTGGATTTATACCAGCGTAACTGAGTAAAATTTGTCTCAAGGAGGAAAATTGTGAACTGGATCGAAGAGTACTTGAAATCAATCCTGAAATGACTAGAAAGTTGTTTGTAAATACATGTAATTTCGTTGTGCTTCTTGTATTCATGAGTTAGGCAGGAGCATACTGCATATGCTGGAGTCTGAAGAGCTGGGAAATATAACTGTCAAGCTGAGAGGAAATGAAGGCACCAATGGGTATTTTCAGTAGTAAGGGTTGGGGTAAAGATGTACATTGGTATTGTGGCATATTGGTGATGTATATATTTGCACATATGGGAGATACTGGAGAAGACAGCTCTAGGTCAAGGGTGACACCAATTATTTGAATAATGGTAGCAAAGGGCAGATGCCTAGTTGAAAAAGGAAATAAGGGAGATTCTCCCTTTCTTAGAAGCCAAATAATATTAAAATGTGGTCCCTCAAAATTACTTTTATAGAATAAAAGAGAGACTTGAAGACTCGTGGGGTTAGTGAGGGATTAAAGAAATTTTCACCAGTTTGAATCTAACTCAGGTCGCGATCAGAGGTAGACTTGACCAAAACCCTAAATCTGAACATTATAATTGGATTTGAGTTTGCAGGACCATAATGTGTCAAATACAAACACCGAACACAACTACTGCTCAAAACGGAAAAGTGTGGATTTCAGACAAATTGCCGTGTTCAGACCTCAGGGTGTAGATTCAAGCTCCTGTCAAGTAGTCGCAAAGTGAAAAGTAGGTGGTCTCAGCGCAGTTCCTGGCAGACAGGTTTCCATGTCAAGCCAAACCACAAATAAAATAAATAAATAAATAAATAAATAGTGTTATGTTAACATCTAAAGACCCCAACCAAGATCAGGCCCTTTATTGTGCTAGGCAATGTATATATACATTGCCTAGCACAATATAGTAAGAGACAGTCCTACTCCGAAAAGCTTATTGTCTAACTAAACTAAGCAGACAAAAGGTGGAAAGGGAAATAAACATACAGTAGTGAAGTGACTTTCCCAAGGTCACAGAGCCAGACAGTAGCAGAGCCCGGGTCTGAAATCATATCTCCTGAGTCCCATTCCAGTGCTGTGGACATTGGACAACAGCACCTTTCTCTTTCTCCCATAATCATTGCTGTACAACAGTGCTGATAGAGTGCATGACTCTGTACAAACCAAGGAAGATATGGTTCCTGCCCCAAAGAACTTACAATCTAGGCAGACAAACAATACAATTCAAATACAATATATACCGGGAGATAAGAAACCTGATCGATCAGAAAACACCACAGGTTTCTTTTTAAACAATAAAACATTTCTTTGTTTGACAAATTAACATTAATAGGACTTGCTAAAGAAGTGCAATTTAAAGAAGGATTAGAATACACAGAGCATAACTAGTTACCATAAAATCCCCTGGGGTGCTCATGAGAGTTTTTGGAACAGAGGTGATCAGTGCATATGTAGTAAATATGCCCTGGAGTATTAGTATCCCTAACTAATTCTTAGATGAGGTAACTCGTCTGTATGTGATCAGAAAATATTTAGTTTAGGTATGCAACACGGAAATAGCTGCCAAAGCGCTGGAGCATGGTCCAAAAGCAACAGTGCCTATTTAAATATGAAGCGTCTCAAGCTTTGCCAGAAGCTGAGAATGGGCCACAGGGAATGGATCACTTGATGATTTCCTGTTCTGTTCATTTCCTTTGGGGCGCCTGGCAGTGGTCACTGTCGGAAGACAGGATACTGAGCTAGATGGACCTTTGGTCTGACCCAGTATGGCCATTCTTATGTTCTGAGAGCCCAGATTACACTTTAAAAAGACACAATACCGACAATAATTATGAATGTGTTTTTTGGGAAGGAACTTAAATGATGCATTTCACATGAAGTGAAAAAGTAGGTTTTAGAAACCACACTTACTATCATATAAATTGCCTAATGAAATTATATGGTTAAATTATAACCAATTTATATGCCATACTGATCCTAATCCAACTTTACCGTGACTTTCACCTCATGTTGGCTCAGTTTGTAAATTTTACTTCTGATGGAACAATTTTGAATTTTGAATAAGTTATGGGGTAGAGGCTTTTCAACTCCCCTTCTTTAGTAGCCATTACATACAAAATCAGAAGAACCACCAAGGAGAAAAGAGACTGTCAGTGGTGAATAAAGAAAAGCTCTGAACCTTTTTCATACTAAAAAATAAGTGTTTGGATTTTTAAAAAGATTTATCTATTAAACTCAGCATATTGCAATGTCTTTGATTTCTGGTAGCCTTTTTTCAGAAGCTCCTCAAGGAACAAATGTTCTAACAATTTTAACTTCTCATTTTAAGATTTTTTTTTTTTAAAACAACATACAGCGATAGTTAGGCATTTTCTACATAATCACACCAATTCAGGTGTCCTAGGCCACTACCTGCATAGTACTTTTCCTTATTGATCATGTGAGCGATGAATAAATGTAACCATTACTTGACCTATGACTACAAGGCCATTCAGAGCATCCTGAAAAGTTGCTCCTATGTGGGCTGATCTCCGAGTGAACACTAAACAGCAACTTTAAATTTCTCACAGTGTGGCACGTACCACATTAAACACAATTGTCATGACAGTGCAACACAAGCAGCATACAAGGGCCTGCATCTGTAATCATTTAATTCCTCTCTGTATCCATGGAAAATATCACAGAGCTCAAAAAATAAATAAATTACAAGCTCTATTGTAATTTACAGTCAAGGTCCCCAATCCTGCACTCTTTGGGTTTGTCTACACACCCCTGCAGTACAGACTATGAGGGTATGAACTGTAGCATGCACTAGCATGCTGCACTGTAACGCCGTGTGAATGCTGTTGACATGAACTAAAAGATACCTACGTTTGCATTAACAGGATCTTGTTTGAAAGAGGCTATTCGTGCCAGCAGCATTCACACAGGGAAGTGACAGCACAACATGCTAGTGCATGCTGCAATTCACACCCCCTGTAGGCTGAACTGCAGGGCCACAAAGACATGGCCTTTGCTAAAGCAAAACGCCCATTGAATCAATGGGCATATTGCCAGAGTAAAGAAGTGCAGGGGGCAAACACTTACAAGGTACATCACATTGTATCTGGGCCCGGAAATACTTCATAGCTTGTAAACACGCTCTATAATTGACTGAGACCCTCTCTAACGAGGTACTCGTGATTTTAGAAGTGGCAACACTACATATTATGAACCCACACTAACTCTTCATTAGAAAGTCCATGAGTACCCAATGGATCACAGCCAACAATTTGGGAAGCACTACGTATAACCATCTTCTTTTGCAGTCCACGGACCTTTGATGATGCTAAACACAGACCGCTCTATCATCTGAAAATATAGAAATCTACTCCATTTGTGAATTTTAGGACACTAACCTTAAGGACGTGTTTAATCATTTACGTCATGGACTCCAAGCTGCAGCTTTCTGTGACAGCCCTGCAATCAACTATGTCCATCATCCTTCTGTTTTCCTCTCCCAACATACGTCCACACTCTGGGATCACTATACACTTGGTCCCTACCAGATTCTATGATCAGTAATCTGGCACTGTGTATAGGCAGTGCACTCATCTGAACAATTCACACAAGCAACAGCCACTAAAATAGTATCACACATTGGAGCATGACTCGAACTTTGAAGGACTTATTCATGAAACTAGTGTGTGACCATTCCTGACTTACAAGGAAACAGACAAAGAAAATATGGAGAGAAGAAAGAAAATAAATGTGTAACTGGAGGAAAAATCATGGACACACCTATATATATAGTAAAAAACACAATGGGGAAGATATCATAGAAAGAGCTGTGACACAGAGGTGGTACTTATAATGGTATCATGAAACACAGATTCATCAGAACAAGGTTTGAATCTCTGTATACTTGCAATATATTTATCATGTAAGTATAGTATTGCTTTCCATGAATCTAAGTTAGAACACTTGGCTGAGATTTTCAAAAGTTTTTAAACTCGCTTTTGAAATAAATGGGATCTGGGTGGCTCACTCCCCTACCTTGGCTTTGAAAATCTCAAACTATGCTTGGAGTGGGTTGCACTTGCATCATCTTCAATTTTGTAACCATTAAATCAAAGCATATTTTCTGGAAGGCCACTCTGCTTATATTATATTGGGTTTTAATTCTACTTTCTAGTACATAGGTACCAGTGGACTGCCGCTTATCCACTCCTTGTGTTCAGACACATGCTCTGTACCATATTTTTCCAAGTTATACATTGATGTATTCACCTAGGAAAGGAATCAAAATCTTATATATTATATTGTATTTTAAGTAGCACACATTGAGCAGATTGAATTCGGATAACAGGATTAAAATAAAAAATAAATGTATTTACAACACTGCATAAATTGTGCAATTATCCATTCAGAAAACAAATATAATCACATTAACATAAAAATAAAAAATTTATTACAGTCCACATTCAATACATTTTTGAATAACTATACATTCTTAATTTCTAGCCAACATTTTCTTAAAAAAAAGCTTGTTTAAAATAGTAAATTTTGACCCTCTCTAGTTTAAACAGCATCTAAAATGCTTTGTTAAATTATTACTGATCAGTTGGTCTTTGTCGTAAATTTCTAGATTTTCCATTTTCAAATTTTCTCTTTTTGAAGATCGGCACTTCTTCTGTCAGGTCTCCAAGGGAGGTGACTGTTTTTTCTTTAAATATCATTTTTGCATCCTCTGGAACCTGGAGCACTGGCAGAGGGAGATAGTCATTCTCTGTACTGGGAAGCTCTAAGTCCACTTTTTCACTAGGAGAGGAGGTAAAACAATAACTGATAGATGACAAGAACAAGAATGGCACCACAGACAGCAGACAGCACTTTTATTTTCATAGTGGCCTGACAAAATTGTTAAGAAATTTTATAACCTTGGCACAAATTTACTTGCCCATCCTCATCATGACCATGATAATCTGGCATTAAAATAAATATTGTATTTGCCTTGGGTGAGCTGGCAAATAGCCAACTAAAGCCCCAATCCTGCAAACACTCAAGCATGTAAGTGTTTTGCTCATGTAAGTCCTATAATAGTCAATATTGTTACTCATGTGTAAAGTTAGGCAGGTGCTTAAGTGTTTGCAGCAGGATCAACATCTAAGGGCACAATCTTTTGGTACATGATTAGGGAGTTTTGCCAATGGACACAGGATCAGGTCACATGAGCTTGACTTCAAACAGTGGCTAAGCAGCTACACTCACCACTGAAGTCAACCAGAGCTGCAGGTAGACAGCAGTCCTCAGGATAAGACCTTAAACCTAACAACTAAGAAATATAAGGTTTGAGTTGCAATCATCAGCTGCCACTGTTTCTGTATTGTTCCACACAGTTCCAGCTTTTCCCACTACACTGTAAACCCTTGGAGGCAAAAAATCTGTAATTAGTTTGGCACAGCTTTCCTTGCCTTGCTCTAAGCACCAAATATGATCTTTTTATAAATTAATTTATGATAAAAATATGATATTTTTATACATTAATTAACATAATGCATTTTACTAGAGTAAAAATAGTCACTTATTATTAGTACAAAAATACCTTTCAATGTTAGTAGTACAAAAGATTTACTAGTTGCTACAAATTGCTTGTGTGGTCCTTAAAAACATGGGAATTTGGTACTTAGAGCAAGGCAATTGGGAGTTAAGCCTCCTGGGTTCTTTTTAGCCCTGTTATGACAGAGCCCATGGAATAAAGTGACTCTTCTAATTCATTTTTTTAATGTAATGACATTTATTTATTTGGGCTTTGTGACTTGCAGTGGCCTGGGGCCAGCTGCTTAGGCGGTCCTGGGGCCAGCCACACCGGCTGCTGCTGGAGCGGCGGCTCCGCAGCCAGCCACTCGGGAGGCCCCGCAGCTAGCTGCACCGCGGTGCACTGCTGGAGCGGTCCCAGGACCAGCAGCACGGACTGTTGCTTTGGTGGCCCTGGGCAGCTGGCCCCAGGGACTGCCCAAGCAGTGGCCTGTGCGGCCGGCCTCCGGGGACCACCTGAGCAGCAGTCCCGGGGGCAACAGGAGCAGTGGCAGGTGGGCAGCTCCGGGGGCAGCCAGAGCAGCCACTGCTCGGTGGCCCCCAGCATTTGGTGCTGCTGGCTCCCGGGCCTCCCTCCCCAGAGCAGCACCCCCTGCGCCCACCCCCCCGGTCTCCCTAGAGCAGCGGCTCACCCCTACCCACCAGAGAAGCACACACACACACCCCGCCCCCTAGCTAAGATTTAGTCAGGGGTATATAGCACATGTCATAGACCGGTCACAGGCTGTGAATTTTTGTTTATTGCCCATGACCTGTCCATTATTTTTACTAAAAATACCCGGGACTAAATCGTAGCCTTATTTATTATGGATATCGCATCTTTGAGGCTGTGCAGCAGGAAAGCTGTACCAAACTAATTACAGATTTTTTGCCTCCAAGGGTTTACAGTGTAGTGGGAAAAGCTGGAACTGTGTGGAACAATACAGAAACAGTGGCAGCTGATGATTGCAACTCAAACTTTATATTTCTTAGTTGTTAGGTTTAAGGTCTTATCCTGAGGACTGCTGTCTACCTGCAGCTCTGGTTGACTTCAGTGGTGAGTGTAGCTGCTTAGCCAGATTGGAAACTCAAACAATAACAGCTATCTGAAAAGCTCAAGCTCCATTTCTAGCTGCCTGTAAAGAAGCAACATGCAAAGGCTCTACCATGTACTCCAATACATGAGACCACATGGTCATGTTTTATCTAGTGAACGTGTAAACAAGCAAAATAACTGATTTTACTAGATATGTAGCACTATGTAGGCAGGATTTAGCCTATAATTTACATAGAGAGAGAGTTCAACGAGCATCATCGGCTTCTCTGATCAAATATTACTGAATTTTTGGAAAAATATATACAGAGCCAAATTTTTAAAGGTGAAAAAATTGTATGCATACCAATTGGCATTCACACCCAGAATGGGGCCTACAAAACTACACTTAAAAATCTGGCCCATGGCATCTGAATGCTAAATCCACTGAAAACAACCATCACCAGCAATTTGTTAAGTTTACCCTGTGATTATAATGAACTTCAGCATTAAAAAAGAATGAAAACTACTTTTTAAGTACTCACCATGGGTAAAATCCTTAAATCTTTACTCAGGCTAAACTCCCATTGACTTGAGTGTTAATAATGCCTGAGTGAGGAATGCAGGTTTTGGCCCTATAGATAGGGCCTCTGGAACAGCAAGGTGATTGACATCTTATAAATACTTATGGTAAATGGACACTTACTATGGGTCTTCCTTTTCTGTAACTGCCTCCCAGTTTCCATAAGGGTTTGTCTTTTTAGATACGTTGTGGGAGGTAGCTTGTGGAACTGACGGGGCCTCATCCTGAGAAACATCAGTTTCTTGTTTAACTTCCTGCCACTCTCCATAAGGGCTTATCTTTTTAACTTTGGGAGGCTTCTCTTCCTCTGTTTCTTCATCGCTGTCTCTTTTCATCTAAAGAGGGGAAAAAAACCACACTTTCAGCAAAAATGTCTAAATGAAACAACAGAATATTGCTCTTTTTCACATCTATTATTTATACTTCTCAACCAAGGAAAGCCAAAAGCAAGAAACAAACAATATTTTAGTAGAATTGTAATATTTTTTGCCACAAGCTTCTTACTCCATTCAGAAAGAGACATTCATTCAATACAGGCATAAGAAGAAGAATCATTAGAACAAGCTATAGTTAAAAGGTCCCATCTCACACAGCTGAAAATGAATGGAGTACCACATACACATTTACAAAACAAAGCTCTATCATATATATATAGCTTTTAATTATTTTTTTAATTCAATGTTCTTTGCACACTTTCTTACAGATAACATTTGGTAGAACTTTGACTAGTTTTGCACACAGTGGGGAAGAAAATTGGAATAATACCTTAAAGCGTTTGTATCTGGGTATTTTCACATTTTAAATGAAAACAGTATCTTTGGAAGCCCAAGTTACTGTTTCTGGACTCAAAATAAAAGGCACTGGAAAAAATTTATCTACCCATACCTAAAATTACAGCCTTTATTGTGAACTTTACTATGAAGACATAATATCTAGTTTTGACACTACTTTTATCCTACCGTTGGTCTTGACGGACAATTAATGGGAAAGCCTGTAAGTGTCAAATTTTCAGACAATGGCCATGATCTTGTGGTGTCCCACTGTAAGCAGATAGCTTTGAAGAATACAGGCCAAAAATTATAGCCACATATTGAAGTCAATATCAATCTGAGGATCATCTACTGGGGACGCCAATGCCTTTCCTTGGAAACCATGAGCACCGCTAGCTACGTCCAAGCCACCCACATTGAAGAGTCTATCTTCCATGGTGTAACAGGGCTGTTGATGTGCCAATAGATTAACCGTTATTTATTTTGCTTTTCAAGCACTATAAAGTGCTAATTCTTATCAACGTCAATAAGGTTTAACCTAACTACAATCAATATAGCCACCCAGAAAGATGAAATCACATTATTCCGGAACATTAATATTGTACATAAAGTAAATCTTATGCAAAAACTTACCTTTACATTTGTTTTTGGCTTCTGTACTTCACTTTTATTACCATCCATCTCAGCATCTGATTTAGATCCCTTTGAATCTGCTGTGGTGTGCTCTTCAGGATGATTGTCATCTTTATTGCTTTCATACGAAGGTGAAACAAAACCATCAGGCTTCTCCCACGTTGATACTGTTCAACATATTTGGACAGTCACATTATTCATGTTTTAATTCTGGCCTTACATGAGTTCCACTTTGACAACATTAGCGTTAAGCAGTACCATGTGCTCAATGTGAAAAATAAAGAATTTAGCATAAGCCCTTCCACTTTTCTTTTTTTCTCGTATTTTCTTTCTAGACTTCTCAAAATTACTTTTTCAATTTTTTATTTTTAAACACAAGTTTCATGACAGTTCCACTCAACTTATGACATGACTTGCTGTATCCTGTCCTCTGCTATGCATTGGATCTTTTCCTTAAAGTAGAAATACTTCAATTAAACCTGTCCAACCTACTATGCATTATTTACTTTTCATAACATTATTTCTCTTTTCAGATTGGATAATTTAACTAGAACAACCCTAATAATGGGTTAGGATTCTTTGGCATGTAACTGTGAACATAATTAACACAGCTATATAACCCACACTGTTTCCCACTACAAAAATACCTTTGACCATGTATTTGCCATCTCTTGCATTCATTACTGTAACATACTCAGATATGGTTTCCCTGCCCTCTGCACAGATTTTAAAGCCAGCATCCCTATTTACAGACTGAAAGTCTGTGAGTTTCCTCAGTGCTAGCTGACTCAGTAGAAAACACTAGAACTAAGGCTCTTTAATTAAAAAGCAGTGTTTACATATCCAAACCTGGTTTAGTGGAAGTCCCTCAAACAGCTGAGGGACATGACCTTATTTTGAATTAAACAATGATGTTCCAGTAAACTTGTTGAGTGAGGTGGTGTGATGGATGTATCCACATATTGAAAATCCCAATGCCTTAACTGCCTTAAATGAACTGCTATTAAGTTAAAAAACAAGTAATTTCCAGCATTCATTTGAAGAGTCAGCAATTAGCTGAAGAGTTTGCATAGACAGATTCTATTTGACTAGCCAAATCAGTTTTATACCGGAAAGCACACTGACTCTCAAAAAATTATTTTCAAGGAACACTCCAATTAATAAAAACTATCATACTTTTGACATTATTTTCATATTTTAGACATATTATTAATTAAAAACATTTAACAAAAGCACTAAGATTTATTATCTTCAAAGAGCAAGAGCTTTCTTATTTAGGTGTGTTGTACTGACATCTGGTGGCCTTTAAAGCTCTTAACAACAAAACAGAGCTTTTGTTGACAATTGTCCCTTCTTTAGAACACAGGGTCAACTAAGAGGACATGTACTCCAACAGAGTTAAATTGCACTGAAAATTAAAACCACAAATATTTGTCTGGTGGTCACAATTAATGGTAACTCAAAATCCAACAGGTATAAAATAATACCAAGCAAAATAGTTACAAAGAAGTTGT
Organism: Chelydra serpentina; assembly: GCA_037349315.1. NCBI lineage: Eukaryota > Metazoa > Chordata > Testudines > Chelydridae > Chelydra > Chelydra serpentina. The sequence continues at coordinate 62,149,291 of JBAIAC010000004.1, forward strand.
TCAGGCAGGTTACACATCACTGACAAATGACCTACAAACAAATCTACAAAAACCCCAAACCAAAACCCATCTTTTTGCATATTTGCGCTTCATAAAGGCCTGAGAAGAGTTATTTTTCTCCTTCCTTAGAATATCAAGACTGCCATGTCTGATTTTCCCTGTTTTTTCTGGGGAACATGTCAGTAGTCTCAGATGTTGTCTATTCTATGCTCTGAAGACTTAAGTGAAGGGCAGGTTCTTTAATCATTTAGAACAGTGGTTCCCAAACTGGGGTTCGTGAACCCGTTACAGGGGGTTCTTGGGAAAAAATTCCCTAATGGCGAACAGAACTGTCTCTAGGGATCCCGGGCAGCACAGGGCCAGAATCCCGGAGCCCCTGGACTTCCAAGAGCTAAGCAGATCAAAGCAAGCATATCGATCACACTGAGGAGATTTCAACTTCAAGACTCCTTATAAGAAATGGAAAGGAAGCGGATATTTTTTGCTGTTTTAAAAATTAAATAGGCAGCTAGTATTGTTTTTTAAATTATTATGAAGAACAAGTTTAAGCTTTGTTGTAACGTGCGTTGTTTGCCTGGACTGCTCAAGACCTGAATGCTTGTGTAGGAGGAACTCTTTGAGTTGGCTTCTTAAATAGATTCATGCTGTTTCACATCTGATATTCCTTGATGAAACATAGGAGCCTTGTCTTATAACAGGCTATTCAAAGTGATCTAAGCTATGAAAGTGAGATCTTAGAAGAGTGTTGCCGTTTTTTTGCAGGTGAAGAAGGGTTTTTAAGTTAGATTGCTTAAACCTCTTTGTTTCCAGGTATTTAACTCAAAATTCTGACACCCAAGGAAAAAAGTTCTCTGTTAAAGATTCAAACTAGCATAGACACCGACTTCATAGGTGCTCTGGGGCTGGAGCACTCACGGGGAAAAAATGGTGGCTTCTGAACACCCACTGGCAGCCCCCCATCAACCTTTCCCCACCCTCCTCCAAGTATCTCCAGCCCGCCGGCAGGCTCCACGGATCAGCGCCTCCCCCTCCCCCAGTGCCTCCCACCTGCCACGAACAGCTGTTTTGTGGCGTGCAGGCAGGAGGCTCTGGAGGAAAGAGGGGAAGAGTGAGGACACGGCACGCTCGGGGGAGGGGGTGGAATTGGGCGGGAAGAGGTGAGGCGGGGTGGAGCAGGGGCGAGAATAGGCAGGGCAGGGGTGAGGCCTTGGGGGAAGAGGTGGAGTTGAGGCATGGTCTGGGCCATCCACTTTTGAAAGTTTGTGCCTGTGCAAACTAGCGCTGTCAATTAATCGCAGTTAACGCCTGAGATTAACTGAAAGCAAAATTCACGAGTTAATTTTTTTAATGTTAATCACATGCCTGTGGGCAGGGCGGAAGGCATCGGCAGCAGGGAGGGATGGGGGGGCTATAACCTCAGCCCGAAGCTCCATGGGCAGTGGAGGGGCTGAAGCAGCTGGAGCCCTGCGCCCTGAACCCCGAGAACAGCTGAAGTTCCGGGCCCCAAACTCGATTGAAGCCCCGCGCTGTGCCCCGAGAGAGGCTGAAGCTCCGAGACCAGCAGGGGTTGAAGCCCTGAGCCCCGTGTCCCCAGGGGGGCTGAAGCCCAAAGCCCCCAGCCCTAACCCTATATTTGAAAGTATAGAAAACCCCAAAAACTTAAATAAATGGTATTCTAATATTAACAGTGCAATTAAAACTGTGATTGGTGTATTGTGGCACTAAAGAATTTGAGAGTTTTCTGGAGATGGGGTGGTTTTTGATTAGGCCCTTCGCCCTCTTGGTAGCATTCCCCTTTTGGGTTAGGGTATTGGCTGTCTCATTTCTGATTCCCAGGTGGCAGGTGATAATGAAATCGATCTGAGAGAAAAATAATGCCCACCTGAGCGATCTTTGGTTCAAGGCTTGAGCCTTCCACAGATATTCAAGGTTCTTAAGGTTAGAAAAGAGTTGCACTGGGTGTCAGGCTCCCTCGAGGTGATGGTGCCAGTATTCCAAGACTAATTTAATTATGAGTAATTCCTTATCTATTCTCTTATAATTCCATTCTTCAGGGGTGAGTTTTCAGGAGTAGTTGGTGCAGGGGTGCAACATGTGCTATGGATCATGCCTCTGGGACAGTATGGCCCCGATGGTTACATTGGAGGCATGGCTTCCACTATGAATGCCTGGGCCGAGTCTGGGTGTGCTAGAAGCAGAGCAGTGGTGAAAGCAGTCTTGAGCTGTTCGAAAGCAAGGCGAGCTTCACGTGTCCAAACAAATTTGATGGCCTTGCACAGTAGGTTGGTCATAGGGGCTATTTACCTTGAGAAACCTGGAATGAACAGTTGGCAAAAATTTGCAAAGTCCAGAAGAACAGTAACTCCCAGAGGGAATAGGGCACTTCCCAGTTGTGGATGGCCTTTACCTTCTGGGGGTCCATCTCGACTCCTTCTGGAGAAAGGATTCTGTGGAGGACTGGTCAAAGATACATTTTTCAAATGTCACTAAAAGGCCAGGCTTCTGTAGTCTTTTCAGGATGGAATGAATGTGGTAACAAATCTGCTCAGGGTTATCTGAAAACACAAGTATGTCATTGATATGGATGATTATATACTGGTCCAGGATGTCTCGAAATATGTTGTTCATGAAGTGCTGAAAGGTTGCAGGAGCGTTTGCCCGCACGAATGGCAGTACTAAATATCTGAAGTGCCCATAGCGGGGTTTGAAAGGCAGTCTTCCATTCATCTCCTGCCCTGATGCGCACTAGGTTGTAAGCAACCCAGAAGTCCAGTTTGGTGAAAATTCTGGCAGACCACACATGATCTAGTAACTCTGATATGAAGGGCAGGGGATACTGGTTTTGGACCATCACCTGGTTTAGGGCCTGATAGTCTACAGAAAGGCTTAGCATTCCACCTTTGTTCTTAATGAAAAGGACCAAAGCCCCTGCTGGGGAGGTGAAGTGCTGGATGAAGCCCTTGGCCAGGTTTTCCTGGACGCACACACGAAGGGCTGCCAGTTCTGGTTTGGACATCGCATAAATATGTCCATAAGGGACCTTTGCCCCAGGCACCAGGTCTATGGGGCAGTTGTAGTCCTGGTGCGCAGGTAGCGTGTCTGAATTTTTCTGTAAAAAAATGTCTGCGTAATCCCAATACTCTTCAGGGAGATGGGGACTCAGGCTTGGGAGTGACTCCTTCTGGTTAGCTGCCACCATCTTGAGTTCCTCCACAGGTGCTTTTGTTTCCAATTGGCTACAGGAAACAGGGACTGGAGGCTTGAAGCCAGCTGCACACAGGCAGACCCTTCAGCAGTATTCCGAGGGAAAGCGGACCCTTTTTTCTCGCCAGGAGATGCAAGAGTCATGCTGCTTCAGCCAGGTGATGCCAAGAATTAGGAGGCAGTGTAGAGAGTGGATCACACTGAACTATAGCACTTCCCAATGGGCCAGGATTACCGCCTCTAGGGGTTCTGTTTCCTGCATTACTGGTCCTGAGGACAGGATGGATCCATCTATTGCCTCTACAAGGACTGATGTAGGCTTTAAACAGAGGGGGATTTGTAGTGCTCAAGCAGCTATAGCATCTATGATGTTATTGGTAGCCCTGGACACAATCAGGGCCCACTAAGGGGGAATCAGTTTGGCCCCATTCATGGTACGTAACTTTACTCATACTTGGAAGTGTGGGGAGGATCTGCGTGCCCTGAATCAAGTTTCTCTTGAGAGCTGGTGAGTAGTTTCAGAGCATAGAGCCCTGGTGGTGCCCAGGCCGCCTCTCCCCAACCACAGGGCCTGGGCTTGCTCATTTCCCCGATTCCTTGCGGGTTGAGATCATAGAATCTCAGGGTTGGAAGGGACCTCAGGAGGTCATCTAGTCCAACCCCCTGCTCAAAGCAGGACCAAACCCAACTAAATCATCCCAGCCAGGGCTTTGTCAAGCCTGACCTTAAAAACCTCTAAGGAAGGAGATTCCACCACCTCCCTAGGTAACCCATTCCGGTGCTTCACCACCCTACTAGTGAAAAAGTTTTTCCTAATGTCCAACCTAAACCTCCCCCTCTGCAACTTGAGACCATTACTCCTTGTTCTGTCATCTTCTACCACTGAGAACAGTCTAGATCCATCCTCTTTGGAACCCCCTTTCAGGTAGTTGAAAGCAGCTATCAAATCCCCCCTCATTCTTCTCTTCTGCAGGCTAAACAATCCCAGTTCCCTCAGCCTCTCCTCATAAGTCATGTGCTCCAGCACCCTAATCACTTTTGTTGCCCTCCGCTGGACTCTTTCCAATTTATCCACATCCTTCTTGTAGTGTGGGGCCCAAAACTGGACACAATACTCCAAATGAGGCCTCACCAGTGCCGAATAGAGGGGAATGATCACATCCCTCGATCTGCTGGAAATGCCCCTACTTATACAACCCAAAATGCCATTAGCCTTCTTGGCAACAAGGGCACACTGTTGACTCATATTCAGCTTTTCGTCCACTGTAACCCCTAGGTCCTTTTCTGCAGAACTGCTGCCCAGCCATTCCGTCCCTAGTCTGTAGCAGTGCATGGGATTCTTCTGTCCTAAGTGCAGGACTCTGCACTTGTCCTTGTTGAACCTCATCAGATTTCTTTTGGCCCAATCCTCTAATTTGTCTAGGTCCCTCTGTATCCTATCCCTACCCTCCAGTGTATCAACTACTCCTCCCAGTTTAGTGTCATCTGAAAACTTGCTAAGGGTGCAGTCCACACCATCCTCCAGATCGTTAATGAAGATATTGAACAAAACCGGCCCCAGCACTGACCCTTGGGGCACTCCACTTGATACCGGCTGCCAACTAGACATGGAACCATTGATCACTACCCGTTGAGCCCGACCATCTAGCCAGTTTTCTATCTAGCTTATTCATTCATCCAGCCCATACTTCTTTAACTTGCTGGCAAGAATACTGTGGGAGACTGTATCAAAAGCTTTGCTAAAGTCAAGAAATAGCACATCCACTGCTTTCCCCTCATCCACAGAGCCGGTTATTTCATCATAGAAGGCAATTAGGTTAGTCAGGCATGACTTGCCCTTGGTGAATCCATGCTGACCTTTCCTGATCACTTTCCCCTCCTTTAAGTGATTCAGAATTGATCCACAACGGACAAGAGGCAATGACATGTCCTCATGCTTCGCAATAAATGCATAGGTTTCTGTGCGGTCATTGTTTCTTTTCTTCCAGGGTCAAGCATCGATGACCTAGATCAACCTGCATCAGTTCACAACTGGGCCCTGGGGTTTCTGGTTTGGGATGTGAGTGAAGTGGTGGCAGGGTGCACCTCTTCTCTTCCTTTCGCTCACACAGCCAGTTGCTAATGCGGAGAAAGAGGTCAATAAAAGCATCCAAGTGGGTTGGGGTCTCAACTTGGGTTAGCTTATCCACTCTCATTTCCCCCCCCTTTACTTTTTTCTTAACCGCTAACTCTTCTCTGGCTCTTTCCCCTCACAGTACAAACATGCTTCAGTCTCTTCTATCAGACTTGCCTCTCCAACTAATGCCCCATCTCCGTTCTTCTTTCATCTCTAAGCTCATTGATAGGGGCCCTACCAAATTCATGGTCCATTTTGGTCAATTTCATGGTCATAGGATTTTAAAAATCGCAATTTTCATGATTTCAGCTATTTAAATCTGAAATTTTACAGTGTTGTAATTGTAGGGGTCCAGACCCAAAGAGGCGTTATGGGGGGGGGGGGGGGGGGGTTGTCGCAAGGTTATTGTAGGGGGAGTTGCGGTACTGCTTCCCTTACTTCTGCTCTGCTACCTACAGAGCTGGGCCTGCAGTCAGCAGCCGCCACTCTCCAACTGCCCAGCTCTGAAGGCAGCAGCGCAGAAGTAAGGGTGTTGTTACCCTTACTTCGGAGCTGCTGCTGGCAGGGCGCTGCCTTCATAGCCAGGTGTCCGGCCAAGAAGCTGCCGCTCTTCGGCCGCCCAGCTCTGAAGGCAGCGTAAGGGTGGCAATACCGCAACCCCCCTGCAACTCTCTTTTGGGGGAGCCCCATTTTGAGGGAGGAGCCCCATTTTGTGAAACGCTGGTCTCCTCCCTGAAATCTGTATAGTATAGGGTAAAAGCACAGAAAAGATCAGATTTCACTGGGGGAGACCAGATTTCACAGTCTATCATGCGTTTCTCATGGCTGTGAATTTGGTAGAACCCTACTCATTGAACATGCTATCTACAATCGCTGTCTCAAGCTCCTCTTCTCCAATTCCATCCTAGATCCTTGCCAATCTGGCTTCCACCCGTTGACTTTTTTGCTCTCGCCTCTTCCTAGCCAAATCTCAGAACCATACTCCATCCTCATCCTCCTTGACCTGTCAGTCACCTTTAACACAGTTTACTATGATCATTTTCTTGAAACTGTTCTCCTTTGGCTTCCATGACTCTGTCCTCTCCTGGTTTTCCTCCTACCTCTCTAATAATTCTTGTGCTCTTTGGAGGATCCTCCTCAACTGCCCTCCAAGGTTCTGTCTTCGGTTCCCCTCTCTTCTCTATCTATACCTTATCTCTCGGTAATCTCATTCACACACACAAGTTCAGATCCACCTCTCTACTCCAGACCTGTCCCTTTTGTCCAAACTTACATCTCAGCCAGTCTCTCTGACATCTCCTCGTGGAGGTTTAGCCCAACCTGGCTAAAACAGAGCTCTTAATCTTCACCTGCGAGCCCTTCCTCCGACTCCTTTCTCAATCAGTGGACAACATCACCATCCTACCTGTCACTTGGGCCCATAACCTAGGCATCATCTTCAGCTGGGATCTCTCTCTAGGTCCTCACATGAGGGCTACGTCTAAGTCTTGCAGATTCTTTCTGCATAACATCTCTAAAATATGGCTTCTCCTATTCTTCCACACAGCTAACACATTCGGTCTGGCTCTCATGATCTTGTGTCTCATCAATTACTTCATCATTATCTTTCCTGCCCTTGACAAACGCCTCACTGATATCTATTGAGAATGCTGCTGAAAAGGTCATTTTCCTAGCCTGTTGCTTTACCATGTCACCCCTCTCTTTTCATCCCTCTACTGTCTTCTCCTTCTCTATCAAATCAAACATTAGCTACTTGTCTTCACTTCCGACGCTCTTCACGACCTATGCCCGCTCTTCCTATAATTTCTCATTCAGTATCAAACGATTGACTCCTTCCTCCGATCGGCCCAAAATGTCAGCCTCCATTGCTCACCTGTTACATTTTCAAAAAAAAACCATGCTTTCTCCCATGCTGCCATTCATGCTCGGGAGAATCTCCCTGCAAACATCCACAAAATTACATTCCCCTTCAAACTCTTTTGTCAGGAAGCCTGCAAAAAATTTGACAACAACTAGGTCATCCTGGCATCCTGAGACAACAGCCTATCATGCTGACCAATATTGTCTCAGTGTATCCTTATACTCCCCCATCGGTTTGTCTGTGTCTGTCTGTTGTCTCTTGTCCTACACTTAGATTGTAAGCTCTTTGGGGCAGGGACTGTTTTTATAGACTCATAGACTTGAAGGTCAGAAGGGACCATTATGATAATCTAGTCTGACCCCCTGCACAATGCAGGCCACAGAATCTCACCCACCCACTCCTGGAATAATCCTCTCACCTATGTCTCAGCTACTGAAGTCCTCAAATCATGGTTTAAAGACTTCCAGATGCAGAGAATCCTCCAGTAAGTGACCCGTGCCCCATGCTGCAGAGGAAGGCGAAAAACCTCCAGGGCCTCTGCCAATCTACCCTGGAGAAAAATTTCTTCCCGACCCCAAATATGGCGATCAGCTGAACCCTGAGCATGTGGGCAAGACTCACCAGCCAGCATCTAGCTGTACAGCATCTTGCACAATGAGGTACTGGTCCATGACTGGACTCCTAGGCACTACTATAATATAAATAACAACAACAATTGTAGCACTAAAGTTACAGCAAAACAAAAAACAAAACAAAAACCCCCAAAACCCCCAAGAGCCTGTCCCTCCTTGCTTTCCAAACAAAGATTTTTTAATAAAATTATGTATATGGCCAAACATACTTCACAGTTACAAACTGAATGTGTAGACATATATGAAATTGTGTTTGCATGCCATCAAGGATGGTGAAGAAACCATTTATCTGTATGCAACAGTTTGCCTGTAGGCCAACAAAACTAGGAGTGGTTTAACAAAGAATACAGCATCAGATGATTCTCAGCTGAGGGAAACACTGAGTTAAGCAACAGACATAATTTAGCCATTACTACATTTTCAAAAGATTCAAAAGTTTGAAATAGTTCTAAGAAAGTTTTACTAAAAACAAAAAACCAAACCATCTCTTTCAAGACAGAGCTCAGTTGTGAAAACAATGTTGCTTACCGCCTGTTTCTGTATTATAATAGTAGGTCTGACCATCTTTACTGACTCCTTCTACCCATGCTCCTGTCTAATGAAAACACACAGAAAGTGAATTAGTGGAATGAATTTTAAGGACTTACCAAATAATTGTTGACAAACTATAAAGATATTCAGCCCTCCAGTACTTTCCAGTCATGGTAATTAAGATGTTTTTAGAGTCTGCTCCAACTCATATTAAAGTTTTTGGAAAAATTCCCCATTGACTCTGCTGGGAGTTAGATAGGGACCTTATAACTTAAAGTAATACATGTGCAAGAATGCACACAGACACTCTACAGGTACACGTATTTCACACATATATACAAATAGTTAGTTTTTAAAAAGGAGCTGCGCAGTAGCAATCACTGTAGTTAAGGTTGCCAAACAGTTGAAATTACAACTTAACCTATTATTATTTTCACATGCTTGTGGCTTTCCAAAACATTCAAATCTTGAGTTGACATTTTCCATAATTGGTTTCTGACCTAAAGTTAACAGAAAAGTTCTCAGAAAGTCTAAGATTAATCCATCTGGGAGATTTAAAGTTTTGTGAGGGTTGGAGAAAATCAACTTGAACAAACCCTACTCCAAACCGAAAACAAAAATAAGCCAACACTTGTCTTCCTTCCTTCCTTCCAACACATGGCTTAGCAACAATGGCTGAAGACTGAAACTTGACATGGACATAGTCCTCACTGAGGACTAAGGAATTTGCTTATTTGGAAAATATATTAATTTTCACACTACATTAACAACAAAGTAATGACTGTTTAAGAAGAAATTTCTCTTAAGATGCACACTGATCTAGCCCACAATGTTATTTTTACAGTAATGTATGTGGGATTATAATTAATCACAAACATAACAGTCTTGACTTCATGCAATGCTAGACTGAATTTTTTTTAAAAGTCAAGAAAATCAAAAATGAAGATTCTCTTTGTAACATTTTTGCACATACTACATAGCAGGGATCGGCAACCTTCGGCACGTGACCCATCAGGGTAATCTGCTGGCAACCCGCAGCCACTGGGAGCTGCGGTGGGCCGTGTAATGTAAACAAAATGTCTTGCGGCCCGCCAGCTTAACACACATTATTTATGATTAGTTTTTCCATTTAATTTCCTCAGTGTAGTTTAAACAAGAAAATAACAATTCTGCAGCGTGTTGCACAACTCCATAAACTGCAACACAACATTAGATATGCTGAAACCTTAACTCTAAAATCAGGGAGCTGAATTAAAAACAGAACTGTGCAACTACATAGCTGCAAGAAACACATATACGCAGCACTATGGAGTTCCACAAATACTGCACTACATAGTTTCATCGCATTTACTGCAATTAATGTTTCAAAAAATGAATAGAAATTATTTAATGTGCATAAAAGAAACAAGCAAAATTTTAAATTGCTCATGGATGGAATTGCTGAGGCAAACAATTCTGGCATTTCTTAACTTTTGAGTGCTTGACTTTGCAATATTAACATTCTTTTAACATAGTTTTTGGGTGCGTACACGCACGCACGCACACAATGTATACCCTCCAAATAATGTTTCCTAAAGGAGAACTAGTCACATATAAAAAGTTTAAACCATTAGCCATTTCCAAGCAAAAGAATCTTATGAATTATTTTAAAATGTGAACGTAAAATTTTTTTCCTGTGTTGACTAATTTGCAAAAGGCAGAACAGGATTTGCTTGCTTTTTTTGAAAAAGATTCAGCTTTTTTTTTGCTGAAACACAGCATCAAAAGTTTGACTTCAAAATAATAATTTTTAAAAAGTTATCTGCAAGTGAAAACAGGAGTTGGTAATGAAAGTTGAGTTTTAACCTTAACTGTAGGTTTCACAGCTCTATGTATTCAAGCTACAATATATTTTTCTAAGATCCACAAAATGTAGGTTGTTTGAATTCAATATTGTGAATAATACATGGATGAGAGATAAGTCAAATAGGCAGCAAAAAGTTTTGTAAAGAAAGCCATAAGAAAAAAGAAGTAGTACAAATAACATTTGATTACCATTTGTGAGTTTCGAGAGCTGTCTTGAAATCCTTCAGGTTTCTCCCACTGTGATTCTTTCAACAGAAACATATTTCGTTTATAAAACCATATCAATTTTTACTATCAACCATTATGACAAATAGTTGACTACCACTGAATAGTAACCCAAGAGTAGTCCCACTGCAGTAACTGAGACTAAATGTGGAGTAAGGATATGACAATCTGGCCTACTATGACTTGTAAATTTCTCTTGCATTATAGTTTATATATAGTTATAGTACATTTAAAATATCTTATAGGACAATCAGCCAGGAGAGACTGAGAAACACAAGACTTTTACGGTTTGGAACTTAGGAAGGACTGGGAATTACACCAATGTCAGTGCCTGAAAGAAACCGTGTGTAATATACCCATCTAATCATAATATAGGACCCTTTCAGTGCTTCACAGCAAACACATTAATTAAGGACCTATCAACAAGAAACCCAGTAATCATAGTCTAATCTCATTATCTCATTTACCCTGAGATACTATTGGTACTCAAATAATTACCCATTTTATACCTGAGTCATGATACAGTGGATTCTGATTGCCTTTTTTGGGTGGGGGGCAGAGGGGGGATTGCCCTTCTGTGCATTGAAATATAATCTTTGTAGGGTGTCAAGAACTTCTAGAAATGTCCATGAGTTCTCCTGGGCACTCTCACATAATTATAAAAGTCATGAATTTATAATAATTGGATTCTATATAATTGTTCACACACTAATAATCAACCTATCAACACAGATAGTGGAAGGCTAGCACTGAATACGGTGCCCTGCTTTGTTTAGAGGGGAAAATTAGATCAATATTTGTTCCTTGCCATTATTTACCTCCAGTTACAGTATTGTAGTAATATATGTAACCCTCGGGGGAAAGTCCTTGCACCCATTCCTTTGTTTCATCTGATGGTGCTTCAAAGCTATCTTTTCTCTTTTTTTTCTTTTCCTTCTTTTCCTTCTTTTCTTTCTTTTCCTCCTGTTTACTTTGTGTTGAACTGGGACCTATAGAATCTTAAAGAAAATAACACCCATTTTTTCAGAGTTATAATCAGAATTTACTTATTGGGCATTCCTCATACAGGCAACAGCAAATATCAACTTAGTCCAAAGTAGTTTCTTCTTTCATGATATACTAAATATCAAAAGCTTTTCTAGTGTAAGACTATACTATTACGAATCAGCCTGAGAATCACCAGGAGAAACAACAAGCTGAAAAATCTAAATTCAAGGATTACCTCAGGGCTATTGAGCACGGAGTCAACAGAAGCTAGAAAATGGAGGAGACAGTCTCCACGGAGGGTTCAAACTAACAGGACTAATTTAAAAAATGGTAGTTTACCCTGATGGTAACAGAACAAAAGCACTTGCTCAACTTTAAAATGGGAGGAGATTAAAAGAAGAAAAAAGGACTCAGTTAAGTGATGGGTGAAAGCTCAACTATTAGCTATGCACTTGTCTCTACTGGGAAAACTGGGACCCATAATTAATGACTGGTGCAGCTCCACCAGTAACTGTAATAATAGAAACTGTACAGTAAATAGTGCTTAGGCACTTTTTCTACCATGATGTTTAACCTCAACTCCCACCTGAATTGTCCTGAGGGTTAGAAGACATGACGACTAGATCACAGGTCCTGGTTCTCATGGGTGACTTTAATCACCCCGACATCTGCTGGGAGAGCAATACAGCGGTCCACAGACAATCCAGGAAGTTTTTGGAAAGTGTAGGGGACAATTTCCTGGTGCAAGTGCTGGAGGAACCAACTAGGGGAAAAGCTCTTCTTGACCTGCTGCTCACAAACAGGGAAGAAATAGTAGAGGAAGCAATAGTGGATGGGAACCTGGGAGGCAGTGACCATGAGATGGTCGAGTTCAGGATCCTGACACAAGGAAGAAAGGAGAACAGTAGAATACAGAGCCTGGACTTCAGAAAAGCAGACTTTGACTCCCTCAGGGAACTGATGGGCAAGGTCCCCTGGGAGAATAACATGAGGAGGAAAGGAGTCGAGGAAAGCTGGCTGTATTTTAAAGAAACCTTATTGAGGTTGCAGGAACAAACCATCCCGATGTGTAGAAAGAAAAGTAAATATGGCAGGCGACCAGCTTGGCTTAACAGTGAAATCCTTGCTCGTCTTAAACACAAAAAAGCAGCTTACAAGAAGTGGAAGATTGGACAAATGACCAGGGAGGAGTATAAAAGTATTGTTCAGGCATGCAGGAGTGAAATTAGGAAGGCCAAATCACACTTGGAGTTGCAGCTAGCTGGAGATGTTAGGAGTAACAAGAAGGGTTTCTTCAGGTATGTTAGCAACAAGAAGAAAGTCAAGGAACGTGTGGGCCCCTTGCTGAATGAGGGAGGGAACCTTGTGACAGAGGATGTGGAGAAAGCTAGTGTACTCAATGCTTTTTTTGCCTCTGTCTTCACAGACAAGGGCAGCTCCCAGATGGCTGCACTCCGCAGCACGGTATGGGGAGGAGGTGACCAGCCCTCTGTGGAGAAAGAAGTAGTTCGGGACTATTTAGAAAAGCTGGACGAACACAAGTCCATGGGGCCGGATGCACTGCATCCGAGGGTGCTAAAGGAGTTGGCCGATGTGATTGCAGAGCCATTGGCCATTATCTTTGACAAATCATGGCAATCGGGGGAGGTCCCGGATGACTGGAAAAAAGCTAATGTAGTGCCCATCTTTAAAAAAGGGAAGAAGGAAGATCCGGGGAACTACAGGCCAGTCAGTCTCACCTCAATCCCTGGAAAAATCATGGAACAGGTCCTCAAGGAATCAATTTTGAACCACTTAAAGGAGGGGAAAGTGATCAGGAACAGTCAGCATGGATTCACCAAGGGCAAGTCATGCCTGACTAACCTAATTGCCTTCTATGATGAGATAACTGGCTCTGTGGATGAGGGGAAAGCAGTGGATGTGCTATTTCTTGACTTTAGCAAAGCTTTTGATACAGTCTCGCACAGTGTTCTTGCCAGCAAGTTAAAGAAGTATGGGCTGGATGAATGGACGGTAAGGTGGATAGAAAACTGGCTGGATGGTCGTGCTCAACGGGTAGTGATCAATGGTTCCATGTCTAGTTGGCAGCCGGTATCAAGTGGAGTGCCCCAAGGGTCGGTGCTGGGGCCGGTTTTGTTCAATATCTTCATCAACGACCTGGAGGATGGTGTGGACTGCACCCTTAGCAAGTTTGCAGATGACACTAAACTGGGAGGAGTGGTTGATACGCTGGAGGGTAGGGATAGGATACAGAGGGACCTAGACAAATTAGAGGATTGGGCCAAAAGAAATCTGATGAGGTTCAACAAGGACAAGTGCAGAGTCCTGCACTTAGGACGGAAGAATCCCATGCACTGCTACAGACTAGGGAGCGAATGGCTGGGCAGCAGTTCTGCAGAAAAGGACCTAGGGGTTACAGTGGACGAAAAGCTGAATATGAGTCAACAGTGTGCCATTGTTGCCAAGAAGGCTAACGGCATTTTGGGCTGTATAAGTAGGGGCATTTCCAGCAGATCGAGGGACGTGATTATTCCCCTCTATTCGGCACTGGTGAGGCCTCATTTGGAGTACTGTGTCCAGTTTTGGGCCCCACACTACAAAAAGGATGTGGATAAATTGGAAAGAGTCCAACGGAGGGCAACAAAAATGATTAGGGGGCTGGAGCACATGACTTATGAGGAGAGGCTGAGGGAACTGAGATTGTTTAGCCTGCAGAAGAGAAGAGTGAGGGGGGATTTGATAGCTGCTTTCAACTACCTAAAAGGGGGTTCCAAAGAGGATGGATCTAGACTGTTCTCAGTGGTAGAAGATGACAGAACAAGGAGTAATGGTCTCAAGTTGCAGAGGGGGAGGTTTAGGTTGGATATTAGGAAAAACTTTTTCACTAGTAGGGTGGTGAAGCACTGGAATGGGTTACCTAGGGAGGTGGTGGAATCTCCTTCCTAGAGGTTTTTAAGGACAGGCTTGACAAAGCCCTGGCTGGGATGATCTAGTTGGGGTTGGTCCTGCTTTGAGCAGGGGGTTGGACTAGATGACCTCCTGAGGTCCCTTCCAACCCTGAGATTCTATGATTCTATGACTGTAAAAACCCTGCTTACACAACTTAACAGCTTCCACTATTGCTAATACTGTGGCAAATTATATATCCCATTTTTGCCAATGTAAACACAATCCTGGAGTTTCTGCAAAACTAATACAAAAAGAAAGTCCTGTTCAATATTCTCTCTATTGCTGCCTTTAAGCCTTTTCTGGCAGCTACAGGAACTACCTGACTTAACTCCAAGCCTTTTCAGATCCTCTTGATACGCTTTCAGTGCAGCTTCCTCCATTGCTGCAAATTCCTTTGACATTTTTTCTTCTTCTTTTGCCTTTTCCATACTTTTCTTTTTAATCTACAATTAAAAAAAAGCCGGGGGGGGGGGGGGGGGGGGAGGGAGGGGGGGGGAGAAATAGACCAAATAAATAAATAAGAGATAAAAAGTTAAATGTTTAGGGAAAAAAGGAAAAATTTAATTTACCTCACTAATTTTCTTTGCCACATTTTCCTTATGGTTCTTTCCCCTTTCATGAAATTCAATGCTCTTAAAGAGGAAAAAAGTAAATTAAAATACAATGAAAAAATAATTTGCAGGAAATTAATTTCCTTTGGTAAACTACAAATATATACCCAGACAAGAAGAAAAATTTAGTTAAGCCTGAATGTACCTAACAATAATGTAGGTAAAAATTGTTATGGAAAAATCCAACCATTAGAAACTTAGGAAATACAAAGTAAAGTTTAAACATAAAAGAAACCCAGCAGTAGAAAGAATGGAAATGCAGTTATATTCTGAAAAATGGCATGGTGAAGTTTTATATTGACTGGGTCTCAGTGACATCAGATGTTTTGTATGGGATTTTAATTTTAAAAAAATGTATTAAACAAATTAAAGAGCAGGGACCCCTGTGTAATTTGGGAGTTTTGCATAATCCAGGGCTCTCTAGCTCCCTTCTATGCCCCCAGGATTCATATCTCAATTTTCACTTCCCTTTACCTTCCAAGTGTATAGGACTTACCATAGACTTTAGTGGTCAGTGGGAACTTATGGGCCTCGTGAAGATCATATTAAGATCCACCAAGCTCTTGAGGACTTTAAAAACTCTGCAGTTAAGCAAATCTGAGACTGGAAGCTGAAATCAAGGTATGTAACCTAGGAGATCAGGCAGACTAGGAGAAGGATGTGGATAATTTAGAAAGACAATTGGAGAGCCTCTAAACCAAAAAGGCTGTCAGACAGAGTAGGGGAAACAGAAGCCGGAAGAGCCTAGTCCTGCAGGAACACTGTGGGAAGTATGGTGGGAAAGCCCTGGGGAGTTTAGGAGCTCTTGGGGTTGTAGGAATCACCTCCTAATCCAGGTGCTAGTGCACTTGCCGACAAACAAGGCTCAAAAGTACTTTTGGAGGCCTGGTGTACCAACATGGCAAATGGTGCATGGTCAAAGCGATAATTTGGTCTTAAGTGCTTAGAGTACAAACTTTAGAAGGACTGCAGAAGGGAGGCAACACTTCTGTGCGCTTGTGGATTCTATTAACATTCTAAGGTCCACAACAGGTCCTGTAGACTTTAGAACATCTGCACAGAGGCAAAGCTTCAAGACAATGATGGGCATGGTATTTACCTGGGTGGTTTTTACTAGGTAAAATCATGGTTTTCACTGCACTAGTTAGTCCCAGTTCAAGACATTTTCTGTTTTAAAAACTGTTTCATTAATGCACACCACATTACACTTCATTTTAGTTACATATTCAAATTATCAAATTCAATAAGGAAGTCGATTTGGAGATTAATTTAGGGTTGTACAAATAAAAAGTAAAACTGCAGTAGGCGTAATACTAATATATGCAATATAATACTCAACTTTCAAATGTCTGTATACATTTTGGTTCAGTATTTTCTCAAGGAAATTATACATGTCAGGACTCATATTTCAGTTTTCAGTATTCTATACATATTATATATACTGAAAAACTATTATCATATTGCTAAATATTTTCCAGTAATTTTCATTAGTATATTCTAATAATAATTTTATTTTTCCCAGTTAAACTGGGTTTAAACCGGTATTTACCAATGCCCGGTCCAGGCTAGTTTTCCCCAGGAAATGGCCAACCTTGCTTCAAGGTGGAGCAAAATTCAAATTATGGAGCCTGAGAAAATGAAACTTGATTCTTCAGACCTTTTACACATGAATAAGGAATGCAGGATCAAGCCCTAGGGCTCCAGTCTTGCATTGAGGTCCATGGAAGTACAGGCGATTCTTAATGCAGGATTCAGGTCTTAATTTGCAAGTCTTTTTTCCCCTAGTTTTATAGCTAACATGGCTTACAAAGGCATATTTAAAACAAACACACACTAGGTAAACATTAGTTTACACGTCAGTAAACAATACTGAAAAAATATTTTAAAAGCATATAATTCAAATTCTAGTACTTCAGAATCAGTAATATTTACACTAACTAAACCAACATACAGGCTTGTTGTCTGCTATCCAGCACTTGCAGTAACCACAGAATTTCTTTGGTTGTGATTTCCAGTAATCAGCCCTAAACATAAACAAACAAATAAATAAATTAGAAAAAAAAAGTAGGTAGATTTATGCATAATCAGAAACAAAATAACCAAAGCAAAAAGTTCTGAAACAGCGAGCATCAGAAACCAAGTCCAGTCTTTCCATGGTGCTTGGTTGTGCTGTCAAAGATTTCTTCTGCACAAGTTTTTGTGGACAGGTTAGAGTGGCTATTTTAGGTCCAAAACAAGATTTATTAATGAGTTTGACTGTAGTGTTTCATAAAATAGATCAGAAGTTCTCAAACTAGGGATTGTGCCCAAGCTGTTACCTGTAGCTTTGCAAAAATTTCTACAGACCCAAAGTCTTCACTTACAACAGAAATTATGTTTTTGGTGCTTCTGTAGTCAGATAACCTTCCAAATATTAACAGCTGCAGTAGTTAGGCTTATTGAATATATAACACTGGGGAATGCACAATTCATAATATCTGCAATAAAAATGTACACTTTGATATTTTTAAACTATCAACATAACATAAATATGTACTTTGGCTATATAACACAATGAATTTAAATAAAAAATGCAGTGCTATATTATTTTGGGGAGAGGGAAAGGTATATTTTTGGACAACTCAAAACTGTGCAAAGGATTCTGGAACAGATCTGGAATAGATTCTAGGTTATGTCCCAAAATGTATTAGGCTAAAGACTGGAAAATTTGAAATAGGCAATTAGAGAGCAGGTCCACAGCACCTCTTGGACCTTCTCTCTTAGTTGAGAAGTTGTTCCTAAGCCATCTCTAACTCTTTTAAAAAATGGAAAGTGAATCCCCACAATAATCCCTGGTTAATTTTTGAGAGACAGAGGAACAGTTTCACTTTTAAGGCTGTATTCTTTGAAGTGAACGAGTACTAATAGCACTGTTAAAGGACTGCACATTCATAAAACTTCAACTAGTATATCATGTGGGACTCTCTATCTTCTAAAAAAGAAAATACATACAAATCCAAAGAAGTGCTAAAGTCACCAAAAGTCAAGAAATGAAAGAGGTGAGGTTCCTAAGCTGTTAACTCTGCTACATTACACATATGTATATTCTATTCTTGTTTTTCTTAATAAATGAATCATTTAGTAGGTTACTGGACATGACTTCATTCTGCCATTACATCCCGTAGGAGTCAATGGGGCTCTGCACAGGCACTGGAGTCTGTGCTAGCAAATTTAAGGGTGACACTAGGGCCTACAGCTGAAATCTTGGCTTCACTGAAGTTAAACACAAAATTCCTATTGTCCTCAATGGAGCCAAGATTTCACCCCATGTTGTTAAATGTTTAACAAACATAAAGGATGTGGATGTGCAATGCTGCAGACTTTAACACTATTCCATTTCATGTGCGATTTTAACTGTGAAAACTATGGCCCCAACCCTACGAAGACTTATACACATGCTCAATTTTATGCACTGAGTAGTCCCACTAGGGGACTACTAAAAGGGGCAGATTCCCTGGTCCACCAAACTAATTTCATGATGCTTAAAGGAAACTGAGACTGTCATCAGAGACTATCCGCCATGTAAGGAGGGTGGAGGCAGTTGAACACTGGAACCTTTCCCCCATTTGGAATAACAGCAAGAAGGGGTGTGCCAGAGTCCTGCAAGGGACAGGCCAGGGATGGCGAAGTGAGGCTCCACTATGTCCAATTCTCCACTTGCTAAAGGTTGCTTAAGCCTGATCTACTGTGATTTTTTTAATTGATATACTATACTAGTATGCACTAGTATACATGCACTAGTATGGATGCAGTTATATTGGTGAAGAGCACCTTTATACAGATATAACTGTGTCCACGCTAGTGGGATCATGCCACTGTAACTATACTGGTATAGTTAAAGCAGTACACATTTCTAGTGTAGACTAGGCCTAAGGAACCTTATGTCAGTGGAATAAGTTAAGGCTGGCCCCATCTTGCACTTGAGCCAGGCACCAGAACCAGGGACTATGAGCAGCTCCCTGAGAACCATGCCTCTCCACTGTACCTGAGCTATGCTCGATACAAGCCCATGGTGCATAAAGTTAAGCACATGCTTAGCTGTTTGTGGGATTGGGGCATACATTTGTTAAGCACTGTGCACATTTACCAAGTGTTAAGTTGTCTACATGAAGGCAAGTTTATTCTCTCTTTAAAACAGGCTACATTAAAAAATTATCATATATCAAAGATAATTGGATATATGTTAAAATAATACTTGAAACAGAACTGGTCAATACAGTAAGAGAAAGATATAAATCAGGCATCTGTTCTGGGATAAGCTCCCATAGTTCTTTGATATAAAAGATGTATCCAAGGACTAGCATGACAAATATGTGAAGACTTAGCTTTCTCACTGCCAAACGAAAGTATGCATTGCTAAACTGCTGATAGCATACAGAGTTTTCTAGGTCCCAAATCCTTTAAACCAGGGGCTCTCACCAAAAAAAAGTGTTGGTGGCCTCAGAGTGTGGCCACCAACTCTTGCTGGTGGCCGCTCTGACAATTTTTCTTAAAATACTTAATTAACTTTAGGAAAATCAAATAAATATGCACATATCCATGTCCAAATCATTGTAATTTATTTATGTAGGGTTTATGGCAGACTCAATATTAAAAATAATGTGCAGTTGTCTCTATTCCTTACTGGATCAAAACAGAATAGAAACACAAATAAGGTGCTTTGCACATTCTCACGTTCTTGTCTTTTTTCTCACTGTTTCTTTTGCTGTGTGTGTGTGTGTGGGGGGGGGGGGGGGGGGGAGTTGCTTTTCTTTTTTTAAGACTTGCTACCTAGTAAGTCTGCTGTGGAAAGTGATATTAACAAACATACAAATATCACTTTTCACAGCAGACTTACTCAGTCCCAGCAAGCCCAGGGACAAATTAAGCCCTGGATGGGGAAGTGGTTACGGAGGCAGCAGGGTGATGGGGCACTGGGGGAGGCAGCACGGGCCAGGGATGATTGGGGAGAGTGAGCTCGGGGCCAGAGCCCATCACCGCACAGCCAGGGAATGGAGTCCAAAGCCCTTTGCCCAGAGGATGGGGCCCGGGGATGGAGCCCAAAGCCCCATGGGTGGAGCTTGCCACTCACCACCCCAGGGCTGAAGCCCAACCCCATTACCCCTGGGAAAGTGGGGAAACACACACCAGTTGTCTGCTCCTCCACCTTTTCTGTCTCCAGAGGCGGCCAGGACCCAACCTCTGCTGGCAGCCCCAGGGGAGTGGCCGCTGCTTTGCCCCTCCCCCCATCACCACCCAGGAGGCTGTGGCCGCAAGAAACGCACCTTGTGGCCACATGCAGCCACGGTGGCCGCATTTGAGAAACACTGCTTTAAACAATACAACAGAGTGGGATATGTCTGCAACAAATTGTATACTCCATTTTGTCATGTAACTTCCATTTTGTATTATAACCGTGATTCTTTACTATGTGCTAAACAGGTCTGATCTTGCCCAAGGCAAGTCTATTATGATGAATTCCTGACAGCCACCCTGCACAGGAAAGGTGTTTAATGCCTTGTTGAAGACCTATGATTGAGAAGCCAACACAGAGCTACCTAGGGCCATGAACTGTCTCTCAATCACCCAGCCCCAAAGAACAATGTTTTTTGTACATAGCTTATAGATCTGAAGTTTCTCAGGCTGGGCACATGACACGAGAGACTGTATTTGGGGGGTGGCATTTCTCAGAGGTGGGGTCAATCCCATGGAAGCAGGATGTGCAGGATAGAAAAGACAGGAGGTGGGTCTCTGCCCAGCCTGAAACACTGAGAAACCTCAGACTCACAGAAGGGGTAGAGTGAGACCAAACCAGGGGAGGGTTTGTTTGTCAGAACTTTTGTTATTTTGCAGAGATCTGTAACTCTGTGTCTTTTAAGATTAAAGTGACTGTGGTTAAGAAATTCCTTTGCTAAGCCTGTGTTCCTTACTTTCCTGTCATGTTGCCTCCAAAGGGGTTGAACTAGAAGCCTGAGTGACCCGAGCCAAGATGGAACTCTGTGTAAGTCACCAGGAAGAGGCGAGGGAGGTAAGAGGCACTGCTTTCAGGGTCTGTGGTGGTTGGACTGTAGATAAGATAGTTTGTGATCATGTAATTGAAGGCTGTGCATTAATCATAATGCACATATAAAATGGTAAGTTAAAGTTGCACAAGCAATCTTTATTCCAGCATTTCCTAACTTTTGAGCACTTGACTTTGCAATCTTAATGTTCTTTTATCATTTGGGTGGGGGGCGGTGTATAATTATGTATACAGTGCCAAATTATTGCTTTGCAATCCTGTTTAAAGACAAGTTTCTTGCCCCAAATGACTGTACAAACTAAGGCTCCAATTCTTCAAAGATTTATGCATTTGTTTTTAAGCATGTGAGTAGTTCCATTGAACTGAATAGTTACTGGAATAGCACCCCATGTGGATACTCTATTCCAGAAAAAAAGTCATTTTAATTGCATAATAATCAGTGTGCTTCCAAAGTGAAGTAATTACTCTACAATGAAATCACTTTTATTCTGGAATAGAGCATCCACATAGGGAGCTATTGCAGAATAAACTGTTATTCCTAGATAGATAGAGCTGGTCAGTTTCTCTGCATAGACAAGCCCGAAGTGTTCGCAGGATTGGGAGGGTGGGAGAGGAAGTCAGTAGAGGCTTGCAACTGTCTGCTTCGGGTTGGATTGGCTATAAAAAGAACTTGACACTCTTGAGTTCAGGTCAGGGTGGGTTTGGACTACCAGGGGCGAGGCCGGTAGCAGGATGGAGGGAGCAAAGGAAGGATCTGGCTCTCTGTCCTCAGAGCCTAGTGGAGGTGGTGGCAGCGGGCTGGAGGAGTCAGCAGTGGGATAGAGGGCCAGCTATGCTGAGAAGGGGCCTTTGTTTTCCTGAAAAGAAAGCTGTGGCAGCACCAGGATACAGAGAAAGTTTAGTGCATGCAGGTAACCCCCATTGACCTGCCCTGCAGGTAAGAGTGGAACACACACACTGTGGCATGGCAGGCACAGCATGATGCAGACCTAGCTGGCTGGGCATGTGGGCTTGATCCCTCCCCACTGCCTGCCCACAGGAAGCCCCGTCAGCAGAGATGCTGGGCTTCCCAGAGCTGCTCCCTGGTGGCCAATCTCCCTGGAGGGGCACATCGAGGACAGGCCATCCCATCCCAGTCCTGCAGAAAGGAGCCCTGGTGGAGTGTGACATGTCTGTGCCCAGCAGTGGCATTGATGGAGCCTCCCGCGGGGTAAGCAGAGTGTAGGACTGGAGACAGGGCAGGGGGCACAGGGCTTCCGGGCCTAGAGTTTGGCACAGTGAGTGTGGGGAGCCGTGGGCTGGGGTGAGGGAAGCGAGTGAGGTAGAGGCTTGCAATCCAGCCAAGACCCGATGGGACCACCCAACTACAAGGTTCAGGTTGGGTCAGGTATAAAAACAGCTTGCTGGGCTCAGATTTGGACTGGCTGTGGTCTAGTCAGGACTGGATTGGGCTTTAAAATTAGGGCTGAACAGACCTCAAGAAGCCAGTAGGGAACAAGTTCTCCTGGTATTGTGAACAGGGGTCCAGGTCAATGGCCACAACTGCCTACCCCCAGGGAAGGGTTTCACAGCATCTTCACTCAATAACTGCTCCTCAAAATGGCAGAGGAAGCATAGTCTTGGGACCTGCAGGCAAAGACGGGGTGAAAATCAAGCTTTGAGTCAATGGGAACATATATAACTATATAGCTAATAGAACATTGACATTGACTTCCAGCGGGTCAGGATTTCACCTATTGTGTACTAGCCTCACCTTGAAATCTTTCTCTCATTTCAATGCAAATAGATGTATGTATCCTGAATTTTCAGCTGAGGTGATAATACAGGCTTACCTGCTCACGATGCTAAAACTAGGAGGCACCAATGGAGCTTTATGCGATATTTATCCCAACTTGCCTAATTTCTTTAACAAAGAATTCTAAATTCATAGTGCTATTTGACTAAAGATTACCCAGCCTTTTTCCTGGGAAAAGACAGGAACATTATATCACTGTTATCAAAAACCTGCAGACAGTCCTGCAACTGGATGCCCCTTGATTCAAAAGAGAGGGGGCTGATGGTAAAACCTTTTCCATAAAAAACAGCTCAGGAACAAGCTCACCAGTTCCCACTCCTGTCCAACATGACCCTGGATCTGTTGGCCTTCAGGCATGCTGCAAGATGCATCAGTTTATGTGGGCTCTGGCAAAGGGTGGGATTTAATGAGGGTTATAACTGCATAGGGAAAGGGAGTTTTGTGTTTTGCTGCGGGCTGATTGTCAGGGGATAAAATACTATTTAATTTGTTTCCATTCAACATTTCCCCCTCCCCCTTTTTATTACTGTATAATTCCAAAGAAATAAAATAACACAGGCTCCTATCCTGCAAGAAAATTTCCATAGGTGGATGAATTTGCCTATACAATGGGTCTGGGCTGGTGAAGAGTCTCTCTGTGTGGATTAGGACCTTGGATTGTAAATTATTTTTAAAAAATCAGTTTTTCTATTTTGTAAAGCAATATAAACATCTACAGCAGTACATAAGATGAAATTCACAACTGGATCAGTGCGGTCATATCCTTGCACACACATGGAGCTCCACTGAAGTCACTAGGTCTCTGTGGGGGCACAGGGATTCCACTGTGTAGACTGAGCTACAGGTTCTGGCCTGCTTCTCAAACAAAAGATAAACCAGGGCACAATGGTTGCGGAACTGTGCAATAACAATGCTAGCAATAATTACAGTTAGGGCTGGTCTGCACTAAAGCTGTAAGTCGACCTAAGTTATGCTACTTCAGTTACGTTAAGTTATGCAATGGAAGTCAACATAACTTAGGTCGACTTACAGCGGTGTCTACACCGGGCTGTGTCGACGGGAGATGCTCTCCTGCGCTTACGCTTCTCAGGGAGCTGGAGTACAAAGACGATGGGAGAGTGCTCTGCGGCCAATTTAGCAGGTCTTCACCAGACCAGCTAAATCGACACCGCTGCATCGATTGCAGCAGTGCCAATTTAGCGTAAGTATAGACATGCCCTTAATCACAGTTGTAGCTAGCATAGTTGATACTAATGTGGACAGGGCCCAGGTTACAACCTACACCATCTAATACTCATTTCCTGAAATACGCTATTGAATTAAGTTTAAGTATCTTTGGAGTCCATTATATTAAATGCAAAGATTATTGTGGGCCTGTGTGATCAAAGAACTGAACTATGTGGATTGGCTGAACTGTGTGTGAACCTAACCTTTTGAAGCTATGCCCTGAGGAAAAAAACACTGTATGATGATTATCCATTCATCAAGACTGGAGATGAAAGGCCCAAACTATATAAAGACATAGACTGATCTACCCGGTCTATGAAGGACTGACTCCTATCTGAGCACTTGTGTAGCTGGGGTAGAGGGATTTTGGTACGCTTATTAGCATGCATGTAGGTTCTTTTATTGTTTTTAATATGTTCTCTCTGTAATGCTATCACTTTAACAATAAATGAGCTTGTTTAGAATGAGATGTGTGGTAACTTATAACTGGGCAATTACACTTTTAATAAAATCTGGAGAGAGAGCGAGAGAGAGAGAGAGCAAAGCACAGATTCTGGCCTGTTTAGTCATTCAGGTTTGCTGGGAATAGCAGAGTGTTAGGAGAGAACCATTCAGCCTGCAAAAACTCCAATTTCAAGGGAGAGAGATACAGGTTTCTGCCCCAGTGAGGTGATGACTGAGGAGCTGGAAGCCAAGCATGGCGTCACTTGCTGGACCATGGAGCAGGAATACAGGTATAGTTGCTCTGAACTGTGGCAACCTTATCATACAATAAAAGGGAAGGAAAAAAACTTTAAACCAAGTACTGGTCTGTTTCAGGTTGCCTGAACAATTAATTTGTGAAATCCTAACAGGTGGTGGAAACCATATAAAAGCACTGCTATCGCGGAGTGAAGTAAATAGCACTGTATTTAAATATATTTAGCAAATATGCAGAAACATAAAGGAAGGAGATTAAAGGGACACTAGAACAAATCTTATTCACCTGACACACACTGACTATTTAACTCATTATTGTCAAGTCAATTAAGGCCCAAACTTAAATATTGTAAGAAAAAAATGTAACCGCTAAAATTAAATATTGCTGTTTCCAATAATTTAAAAGAGTATTAAATCTATGTATCTACAATGGTTTCTTCAACACCAACTGTATCTAGAGCCACAGGCACTCAAGGAGTCCTGTTTTAGGGAATGGAAAGGAAACGTTCCTCTGCAGTGTTTACCACCCAAAGATTGCAGCACAAGAAAGCTA
Source organism: Chelydra serpentina (assembly GCA_037349315.1). Lineage (NCBI taxonomy): Eukaryota > Metazoa > Chordata > Testudines > Chelydridae > Chelydra > Chelydra serpentina. The sequence goes on from JBAIAC010000004.1 coordinate 62,174,566, forward strand.
AGCTCACAGAGAAACAGAAAGTGAAGCTGCCCAGGTTGCTTCCTACAGACTAAGACGAGTCACAGACACAAAACATCAGAGGGGTAGCCGTGTTAGTCTGGATCTGTAGAAGCGACAAAGGGTCCTGTGGCACCTTATAGACTAACAGAGGTATTGGAGCATAAGCTTTCGTGGGTCAATACCCACTTCTTCGGATGCAAGCAGTGGAAATGTCCAGGGGCAGATATAAATGTGCAGGGAAGATTCAGGCTAGAGATAACGAGGTAAGCTTAATCAGGGAGGGTGAGGCCCTCTTCTAGCAGTTGAGGTGTGAACACCAAGGGAGGAGACACAAAACAAACAGCACCAAATGGGGGAGACGTAAATCAGATTTGTCAAATCCTCGCAGGTAATCACCGTGGGTGGTGTAAGTGGCACAGGTGAGGGATTTATATTGAAGCATTGATAGTTTTAAGCAGACAGGGTCCTCTGCTACCCCAGCCTAGGGAGGGGGCTGCACTGTGGACTGGGGGGGAGGAATCCCTGATGGGAGCTGGGTGCTCCCCAGCGGGCACGTTCAGTGCCGGGAAACCCCCAGCAGAGTGTAGGCTGGGGCTGGCAGGCCCCTGCCCTGAACTAGGGGGAGCTGGCTGCGGGGTGCGCATGGGGGGGGAGGTCAGTTTCACTCACTGCACCGCACACGCCGGGGGAGAGGCTCCCTGCTCGCCCCCCCCCCCCGCGCGCCCCCCCGCAGGTAGGCAGGCAGGGGGGGTGGGATGGCCCCTCACAGACAGACACTCACATCGCCGCCGCCGCTTTGCTCCGGGCGCCGCCGCCGCTCCCAGCCCCGCGCGCCGGGCCCTTTCGAACGCCCCGAGCTGCTACACTCAGCCGAGGCACAGCCTGGCCCGTCACAGGGTCTGAAGCTACGGGCGCCGAGAAGGCTCAAGCCGCGCTCCCCGCCCCCTCCCCCCCCCCGCGAGAGTCAGTCATCAGCGCTCCGCGGGGAGCCGCTGAGCAAGGGAGCCACGGCGACTCGGTGAGTGACTCGCACGCGCTACAGGTCGCTCCTGACGCCCCTTCCCCTCGTGCCAACACTCGCTGCGCACCTGGGTGGGAGGGGGGAGGCGCGGGGCAGCCTTGTCGAAACTTCGGGGGGGGGCGCTGCCCCCCAGGGGCCGGGCGGGCGATGGGGCCGGGAGCTGCGCTCGCCCCGTGGCGCGGGGAGTCCCGCTGCGGGGCTGGGAACACCCCCGGGGCTTGGCTCGCGGCGCGGGGGTGGGGTGGGGCGAATGACACCAGGGACATGGACGGGAGCGCCTGGCTCCGGCTAGTCCCGGCTGTACGTGCGGCGCCCGCAGCCCGGCCGGGGCGCGGCGCAGCGACCCACGCGGCTGCGCCAACTTTCCGTGGAGTTTGAGCCTCGTGAGTTCGGTAACTGTTCCTGCTCGCTCCCCCGCGGTGCCCTCTCGCCGGCCCCCTCCGCGCCCCTCTTCACCAGACTGCCCCTTACCCCGCGGCTCCCCCTCGCACCCTGTCACCAGACCCCGCTGTGTGCGCCCCCGCGTCCCTCGCCAGAAACCCCCCTCACCGGCTCCCTTGTTCCCCGGGCTCCCCCCACGCTCCCACTCAGCAAATCTCCTTCCTTGTCCTGCCCCTCACCAGGGGTCCTCTCCTGGGCTTCACCTCACCAGATCCTGCCCTCGGGCTCTCCCTCTTCACCCGACACCCCATCTCCACTTTTTCCTTCATCGGAACCTGAGCTCCCCCGTCACCAGACCCAGACCCAAACCCCTCGGCTCGCCCATGTTCACCAGAACCCCTCATCCGACCCTCTGTGCCCCCCCGGGGTGCTCTGCCCCTCCCACCCGACCCTCTGTGCCCCCCCGGGGTGCTCTGCCCCTCTCCTCTGTGCCCTCCCGGGGTTCTGCCCCCCCTCAACCGACCCTCTGTGCCCCCGCCCAGGGCTCTCCCCCGCCCCCCGACCAGACCCTCTTCCCCCCCCGCCTCCCCCCCAATCCTCTGAGGCCCCTCCCCCGCACTCTCCTCTTCCCCTCACCCAATCCTCTCTGCCCTCCCCTGGGGCACTCTCCTCCCCCCATCACTTGATCCTCTGTGCCCCCCCTGGGATGCTCTCCCTTCCTCTTCCCAGGCTCTCTCTTCCCCCTCACCCGATCCTCTTCCCCCCCCCCCCCAGCTCTCCCTTCCCCCTCACCTGAGCCTCTGTGCCCCCCCAGGGTGCTCCTCCTCCACCCGAACCTCTGTGCTCCCCTGGGACTCTTCCCCCCCCCCTCCCGCACACCAGATCCTCTCCCCCACCATGTTGCCCCTCACCAGGACCCCTTTCTCTAACCCCCCATGGCAGCTGTCCTGGTTCAGGTAGGCTTTCTGGACTGGCATTGGTGTTAGTGGGACTGGGGGAGTTTCAGGTGGTTGCTCTGCCTGTGCAGTGTGTGTGGTGTGTGCAGCTCCGCAAAGTTACATACACTCACACCTGTGCCCTCAGCACTACAGTATTTGGTCTTGTCTTGTAATGATGGGCTCCAGGCTGGGCTCAGAGAAATACAAGGTGTCCATGCGCCATATGTTTGCTAGACAGTGTGTTTGTTTGTACTCACTGCAGCAGCCTGTTGCTGCCTCTTTCTAAATACATCTACATGTCAGCCCCAGATTGGCTGTTTCTGCATCTGGACCCGATGATGTTTATCGCTTAATAACTATGACTCTTAGGCACTGAGTTGGCTGGGAATCATCTTAAACATGGAGCAGACAATCATCTTTATTTGTATATCAGAGAAGTAGCTCAGAGTAAGTTTAAAGGTCTTAACACTCCCCTTCTTGTGGCCCCCATACTGTTGGAGCCTGTTCCCCCCCCAGGTTATTGGTTTTCTTTCTTTCTACACAATCCAAGCGTTTGCGTAAGGTGGGTAATCACAACTGGCAGCTTGTGCTATAGTTGTCCAGGGAGGAGGAAGAAGTCCAATGAAAAGTCTGAAATGAGTCATTAAATACAGAGGCTGTCATGTTTGTTACCAAAAAAAAAATGTGGGTTGTAAATGGAACAAAAACATTATCTTAAATTCACAACAAAAATAGATAGCGACAAACCTTTTTACTCTTAGGCTTCCTAAAGAACATAATAAAGAAATTTTGCTTTTTTCTGAAGGAGGCTGTGTGGTCAGAATGTCATAGCTAACTGTAGTAGTTATACATCTGTCAGCGTTTCCATTATAGGCCCCCGTTTTTTGTGTAGTTTATAACTTAGTTATCAAATGTTCACTGGGCTGAAACTTGCTCTACATACTCTCCTTTGGAAATAGTTGTTAAACCATAAAATGAATCTGCTAAGATGACTCAATGAGAATTTGGTGGAAAAAGCATACTGGTTTTATTATACTTTCTTTGTATTCCTCTAAACTTGTATTTACAAAGGAATATTGTTGGCTATTAGCCAACATTTCTTTTAATATTTTCCTTAAAGTGAAATAGTCAAAATACTAATGTCTAAAAGTTTCTCCTTTATATGTAAAATAATTGGTCTTCATAACTTTTTTTATTATGCATTCAGCTTTAGAGATCCCAAATTGAATTCCACCATAACCTCTCTGAAGAAGCTGTTACAGTATTGCTATGAATTAGTATTAAGAAACTTGACTAAATCTTTGCATGTCCAGTGAAATGATGCAAAGTCCTACAGAGCTATAGACCTCCTGCGGAGTGTTAAGTGCGAGCAGCGCAGCATGTTAAAATCCATAGTAGCACAAACCAGAAGCCAATGTGAAGATATTAAAACTGGGAGCAAGCTAAGTGATTTATGTACAGAAGCCCAGTGGGATGGTTTACTGTTCCTTTTAGCTGTTTTTTGTTTCCAGACATGTAACAGACATAATATTTTTGATGCTTAATTTGTGTGTGTATGTATGTATGTGTTTTGGCTCAGTGAAACATGACTGCCACCCAGTGGACAAATTTGAATACTATACAGAAATGTCTTTTTATTTACATTGAAACATTAATGCAGTTTAATAGCAATGTATAGACTCATAGACTTTAAGGTCAGACGGGACCATTATGATCGTCTAGTCTGACCTCCTGCACAACGCAGGCCACAGAATCTCACCCATCCACTCCTGTAATAAACCCCTAACCTATGTCTGAGCTATTGAAGTCCTCAAATCATGGTTTAAAGACTTCAAGGTGCAGAGAATCCTCCAGCAAGTGACCTGTGCCCAGCGCCGCTGTAACCACTAGGCGGCCGCCTAGAGCACCAAGATTTGGGGGCGCCAAAAAGCAGTGCCCCCAAAAAATGTTTTACACTATTGCTTTGGGGCAGGTACCTGTCAGTCTTCAGCGCTCGGGCCGCACCAGGGCCAGCAGCCTCTTCACCTAAGAGTCTCCCCTGCTTGCCCGGGGGCCACTCCTCCTCTCAGGCCGCCAGGGAGGACGCAGGTGGGGAGCACCGCCACGGAGGAGATGCAAGGGGCCGGGCTTGGTTGCGGCCCTGCACCTGCCAGCCGAGAGCAGCAGGAACCGGGCACCGCTTGGGGGGAGCCAGGCAGCCCGAGCCCAGGGCGGGGGGAGCCAGGCAGCCCGAGCCCAGGGCGGGGGGAGCCAGGCAGCCCGAGCCCAGGGCGGTGGCAGCCAGGCAACCCGAGCCCAGGGCGGTGGCAGCCTCCACAGCAGCAGGGGCAGGCGGGGAGCGTAGCCTGCCATGGGGCAGGAGAGGCTGCACTGCTGCTGCTGTTTCTCGGCCCTGCTGCGCAGCGCAGGAGAAGGACGGCTGCTGGGAAACAGCAGCAGAAGTGCGGCCTCTCCTGCCCCATGGCGGGCTATGTTCCCCGCCTGCCCCTGCTTCTGTGGAGGCTGCCATCGCTCTGGGCTCAAGCCGCCCAGCTCCCCCTGAGCAGAGCCTGGTTCCTGTTGCTTTCGGCTGGCAGGTGCAGAGCCACAGCCAAGCCCGGCCCCTTGCGTCTCCTCCGCCACGGCGCCTTCCTCCTGCATCCTCCCGGGGAGCCACGGCAGCAGCGGCACCGGCGGCCGGGGAACCTGAGAGGAGGAGTGGCCCCCGGGCAAGCAGGGGAGACTCGGAGGTGAAGAAACTGCTGGCCCTGGCGCGGCCTGAGCACTGAAGACTGACAGGTACCTGCCCCTGCCCCATCCCGGCACTGCCTGCCCCCCAGCCCAGTGCCCTGCCCCATACTGTCAGCCACCCCAAACTCACTGTGACACGAGCACCGCTTGGCAAAGGGCCCCCAGATCTTCACAAACAGCTGTCACTGCAGGCCTGACAAACTCACTGCACCCCACACATGTCTGACAGGGCACTTACCCACAAAGAGGAATGTGGAAGGGATCTACACAAGGCTGGTAACTTGTCCAGAGTGAGACTCTTTGTGAGATGTGTGCATGGATAATATTGAAGGAATAATGTGTTTACCTTAAAAGTCACTTGGAGTAGAAATTAGTCATCAGGGGATAATGGCCCTTTGGGGCAAGGGGGATTTGTCACCCCGCCTAACCTGGCTGGTGATGCAATGCAAGGCTCAATTGTTTAGCTTTGCACAATAGTAAGACTTTGAATGGGACACCATCAGAGGTAATGGCAAACAATTGAAGCGCCTTAAAGGTAAAAAAGAAACATTACAACAGCTGTTACCTGTTCTGACAGGCTGTTTATAATGCTAAGTTTACTAGTTTTTGGAGGTTGTCAGGGGAACGAGAGGGAGGGCGCAAGGTAGAAGTTTTGCCCTAGGGCGCAAAAAAGCCTTGCACTGGCCCTGCCCGTGCCCCATGCTGCAGAGGAAGGTGAAAAACCCCCAGGGCCTCTGCCAATCTGCCCTGGAGGAAAATTCTTTCCCGACCCCAAATATGGCGATCAGCTAAACTCTGAGCATGTGGGCAAGACTCACCAGCCAGACACCCAGGAAAGAATTCTCTGTAGTCCATCACAAGCCATTGAGCATATTTACCGCTAATAGTCAAAGATCAATTAATTGCCAAAATTAGGCTATCCCATCAAATCATCCATAATTTGGTTTAGAGAATTTTTAACGTGCAGAGTAAGTCAATTCAGAACTGTTTTTTTATTTAATTATAAGAGGTTTTAGTTTACACTATTTAGTTCACAGTATTTAATTTAGTAGTGAGGAAAACATTAAAGTCGACCCTCTGAAATAAATAAAAGCAGTGTTTTACATGTTCCTAATCTGTCTCAAAATGCCTTAACAATTGCTAAAAACTAATTTATAGAGGAGCTGCAGAAAATTGCTTCCCAAAGTTGTGAGCTCTAGAAACCCACACCTTCCAAACTCATAAAGTGCCCCAGAAACCTATTAATCCTGCAGTGAAGTGCGTGCCTAAAACAATTGTGCCATAGAGCTAGCATGGACTAAGTACCACAGAAGCTGGCAGAGCTGCTTCATAAGTCTGTCTAATGGTCTTTGATGTATGTTTTTTCCATATTTGGGCCAAGATTTTTTTTTTAAGTTATGCATCTAAAGTGAACTGATTTTTCAAAAGTGCGGAGTATTCAAAAGGTCCTATAGATGTCAGAAGGAGATGGGTGCTCAGTACTTCTGAAAATCTGGCTGCTTATTTAGAATCCTAAATATGAACACAGGAGCCCAACTTTGGGCAGCCATTTAAAAAAGAAATCTTTGTTGAGGTCTTTTTATTTTGTATCAGATAGGCAAATCAGACTGTAGTTGAGCAGGGATTGTATTGGTATCTTATCAGAAGCCTTGGGGTTCCACCTAAACTGCATAACCTGGAACAGACTTCCAGCTGGCTGTCTGCTCAGATCAAATTGAAGTATTGGGCACAAAGGCTTGTAGTCTCCTTGAGAATGCTTCCATATTAAAGGTAAAAGTTTCATTTGGCTTGGGAGCTGCACTTGAGTCATAGATATTTATGAAATTATGTTTTTTCTATACTTCATTTTTTTTACTATAAAAAAATCTATTTCTACACCATAGTTGAGCAAAAAAACAAATTAAAATTAAAGGACACTCAATCCTTAATTCATTTTTTGTGCCTATTGTGTTGTTGTATAAATGGTGAGTGATATATATACATTAAGCTGATGCCTCTGATATCTTGCACCGTTTCTCCAGTTAACGGCTTTACCTTTGGACTTCTTGATTCACACTTTGAATACTAGTTTTTAACATGTGGATTTTTAAATAAGTGGTATTTCAGTAGACAGTGAAGTTACCAGTTGCTTTCTCATTTCCCCCCTCATTTAGAGAGCACTGGAGAAGTTAAATTAGGTGATAAACAAGATAGATCTTTATAATGAAACGGACTATCTCTAAACTGAGAATGCCAGTATACCATACTGGCAAAGTTCCCCTAGTGTGGACATAGCTAAACTGGCAAAGATGCTTTGTTCCAATACAATAAAATCACCAGCTATGAACAAAACAATCTGCATCTGTAAAAGCAGTTTTGCTGTTATAACTGTACCTTCATTAGGGGGTGGGGTACCAGATAGGGATCCCACCTCCTAATACCCTTGACCAATATAGCCATGCTGGCAGAAGTTCATCTCTGATCCTGCAAACGTGCATATGTACACTTCCATTGAAAGCGTGTAAGTAGTCTCACTGTTAAGTATTTGCAAGATTTGGGGCTTCACCCATGTGAGCAGCCCTGTCAACAAACACCCTTGTGTGTAGGGCCTATCCCAATGAGTAAAAGTTTGTAGGATTTGGCTCATATGTCCTAATTCTGTATCCAGTGAAATTGATGATACTGTGCTATCCATTGGGCATGGATCTAGCACATTAACAAAATTAAGGTTGTCAGAAATTTTCAGTGTAACAGGAGCTTTAAACCTCTATTTTGTAAAAATCTCATTTGACATGGGAAAAAGTGAAACAGAAAATAAACTTTGAGTACTATTTTAATCTTTTGTGGTGACTTGGTGAAAATTGGGTTGATATTGACAGGATTATTAGAGTTCCAACATGATCCCTGTTTTGAAATTTTTCCATGGATTGCAGTTTTGCCAACTGTTGTGATTTTTATCATGAGTCTCACAATATTTGGTGTGTTCTTGTGATGTCCCAGCTCAGAGACTTGAACACAGCAACATCTTTTTTTTTTTTTAAACAAGGAAGTTTCTAGCCCTTATCATTGCAGACAAAGAAGCTTGAAAACACGAACCTTAAAGGCTCAAAACCAAAGAAGGCAAAGAAGAACCCTAACTTAATTATTTTTTAATCTCGCGGGTCTTTTAATGGTGTATCTCATGATTTTTGAACACTTGCGGTTGGCTATATCAGTTTCATAGGTTTATTTGGGACACCCTTTGCAAGAAATCTCAAAAACTAGAGACTAACTCACCTACCAAATATTGGGGGATTGTATAGAACTTCTCTTGGAGGAGGAAGGATGAATGCAATCTCTGGAAGATAACATAACCATAACTTAGGAGAAAGTTGAGCTGGGAAACAGGAGATGAGTTCAAATTTCATGTCTATTTAGGCTATGTCTACACTAGCACTGTTGGTGAAACTTTTGTTGATCAGGGGTGTGGAAAAAAACACACTCCTGACTGACATAAGTTTCACCGACAAAAGCACCTGTGTGGATAGTGCTATGTCAGCAGGAGATGCTCTCCTGCCGACATAGCTACCGCTGCTCATTGTGAGTCATTTAATTATGCCAATGGGAGAGCTCTCTCCTGTCTGCATAGAGCGGCTACCCCGGAAATCTTTCAGTGGCGCAGCTGCAGCGACACACCTGTGCCACTGTGAGGTCCGTAGTGTAGACACAGCTTGAGTGTGGTTTATATTCCCATGCACCACCTCACGCTTATTAGGGACCAATGCCATGAATCCCAACCTGAGAAGGTAGTTAAGTATGAGTTGCTAACTCATTTTACAAGTTAGTTAACAGAGCTTTGTGGGGGAATCATGTGATTCTTCCACTCTCAGGCCAGGTCCTGGGTGGCAGTCCTTTGGTACTAACTGTGATTGTCTCAGCAGCTCTGATTTAGGTTTAGACCAGGGATAGTCAATGGGCAGAGCATGGGCCAAATCCAGACCACCAGACACTTGAATGAACCCCAAAATATTTTTATTTATTTATTATCATTATTGTTAGGTTTTTTATTCTTCTCTCTGAAGCCTGGACATTGACTATATCTTGAGCAAGAAATGTGGACCTTGACAAAAAAATAGATTACCCTGGTCTTAGACCATGTGGTTATGTTCCCTCTGGGGCACTGACAGTGGTAATCAGTGACCAAATAGTCTCCTTAAAACCATGTATCATTTATTTCAAATAAAAGCATTTGAGGAAACGGAATTTAAACCAATAAAACAGTGTATGCCTGTCTAGGTTACCGCGTGTTTAACTATATTCTACATGGGGGCCATAGTAGGACTAGCTCCCTATAGTCTCTTCCACAGAGCCTCTTTGTCTGTTTGTTGCCCTGTCAGAACTTACTGATGCTCCCTGGACAAGCCCCTGGCAACTCACTCCACTTTGTAGGAATCATAACACTTTTGAACTGTTTGTAGCCTTTTAATCTAGTAACCCCAGCTCTGGCAAAACAGAGTTTGCAACTTGGTGGAGAGACGCTCCTTAAAGTTAACAGCTGCACCCATTGTCTTCCAAGTATGTGCTTAGGGCTGCTTGTGTTGCTTCCCTGTTTTCTCTCCCACAGCCCCCTATTAAGATAGATTCAATGCATTTATAGAGGAAAGTCTCTTATAATCCAAATATACAATAACTTCCCTGCATTGACCAAATTGCATGCAATGTTCAAACAATTGTTAGACCTCAGTGTCACAGTTCAGGGCAACTGCAGCTGTTTCCCTTTAGTGGTTCAGTAAGGATGCCCACTCTTAGGTTTCTGGCACCCTAGTCGTTGCCTCTCTTGCGTGAAGACCCTCATCTCTCTCCCTTCTGTCCAGGGTGTTTCCAGGCTGAACAGTTAGTTCCCTGCCTTAATTGTGTTATTTGCAGCAAAAGACAGTCTGCCTCAGAAGACCTGGTTTGCTTCTCTCCTCAGACAGTACATAGTGTAATTGCTACAGTTATAAGTTACCACACAGTTCTTTCTAAGCAAGCATATTTTAATCTTAAGGTAAAAGTACTACACAGTGAATGTTTAAAAGCAGTAAAATACATGCATGGTAATAGTCTTAGCAGAGATCAACCCCCCATCCAGTCTCCACAAGAGCTCTGATTGGTGTTAGTTGTTCCAACTGTTAGTCTTTAACACCCTTCCCTAAGGATTGTGAACCAGAGGTCCTGTCCATTTGTGGGATCAGAACAAAAGCCCTGGGCCTGTTTAGGACCAGGCTATTTATCTAAAAATCCTTTTTGTCTATTGGTCCCTGGAGAATGCAGATGGGATCTTTGAATTGTCCTCCCATCACAGGTGGTCTTCCTCCCCAGCCCCCAGCAAAGCTTTAAAGGCTGAGTCCTAGGTGGGGGGCTTGTAATCTCTTCCTCCCCAATACTTTCTAAGAATTCTACTTCACACATATTATCCCAAAAGATCAACTGTCTTCTATATTGTTCAGCATAGTTTTTGAAGGTCATGTTATCTTCCAGAGATTGCATTCATCCTTCCTCCTCCAAGAGAAGTTCTATACAATCCCCCAATAGTACACAACATTCACATTTTCAATACAATGGGCCTCAAAGGTATTAAATGTAATTCAATAAGGTTTAACTTATTTCCATAAGGTTTGCCGAGAATCTTGTCATATCTGTCACACTGTGTTCATAACATTAAATAGCAGCTCCAAGTCTCTCACGCAGAGTCACTGCAGGCTTAGTCAGGAATAGAACCTACACCTCCAGCACAGTAGGCCCAAATCTTAATTTCTTAGCCATGCTTCCTTTCATACTGAGCATGCTTTGATTAGATCAGTGGTTCTCAACCAGGGGTACATAGAAGTCTTCCAGGGGTACATCAATTCATGTAGATATTTGCCTGGTTTTACAACAGACTACATAAAAAGCAGTAGCAAATTCAGTACAAACTAAAATTTTACACAGACAATAATTTGTTTTGTACTGCTCTACATACTATATCAGCAGTTCTCAAACTTTGGGCAAGTTTGTTTTAATGGGGTCACCAGGGCCAGTGTTAGGCTCGCTGGGGCCCTGGGCAGAAAGCCCAAGCCCTGCTGCATGGGGCTGAAACCAAAGCCCTAGTTTTTAAGTGAGGTGAAACTTGGGGTATGCAAGACAAATCAGACTCCTGAAAGGGGTACAGTAGTCTGGAAAAGTTGAGAACTACGGGGTTAGATGAGCTCTGACCACTAAATAACACACTTCTTCCAAAATCAGGGACATAACTGTCTCCTGTATGTGACTGCTATCCAGTAAGCAACTATGTAACCCACTGGGAAAGTATGTTAAGTCTCTTCTAGTGGGTGAACTAAGTAGAGACTTGCAAATACTCCTATAGTCTGAAGGGCCATTGTTTAAATCCTTGTTGTTGACCCATGTAAACGAAGGTTATGGTTGTGTGAGACAGATCTTGTTTTTGACATTTTATTTTTAAAACACGTTACACAATGAGAGGACATCTTGTAACACATTTATAACAATTATTATAATGATATAGCATGACACTAAAATACAGGAGTTAAACATTTTCAGTCATATTGTCATCTCACCCTCTCTCCTCCCTGATCCATGGAACCTACCCACTGATGTATGCAAACCCTGTCAAACAAACAAACAAACAAACAAAAACACAAACAAGAAAATAAACACACAGATTTCATTTAGTGACAGTAAAAGTTGCATCAGGACACCCCTTACCAATTTTAAACCTGAAAAGCACAGAAATAAGATGTTAAGGGAAAAGTCTCTTGCCTTCCATTTCACATTGCATACAACATTGTCAATAATACACTACAACACCCCATACCATTTCAGTTTCCCCCTGTAGGAGGAAGTCTCCCAGGCTCCCTTCCCTTCAGGGGTGACTCTGCAGTGCACTGCTAACAATTTCTCCATTCAAGGCTCTCCGTTACATTCCCATCAAAAGCTCTACATGTATGGGGTCATGTGGAGTACAGACACTGCAAACTCAGTTAGCACAGGTATAAATAGCAGTGCCACTGTGTTACACCTCTCCAACAGATAGTGAAAAGCAATATGTACCTCAGCTTCATCAAACTTGTACTCTAGTGCAAAACTTTCACAGTAACCTCAGATGCTCTTGTTGTCAACAGACTGGCATATCTGACTTGTCATACATTCCATACATATTCTGCCTGAATCTTGCTAAGGTTTTATACTAGAGTTAGTTCATTAAACCAAAAATTTCTAGCCCTTATGATTGCTAACCGATGTAATGCAGTTTTAGCTTGAGACAACAGTTCATACAGTTCGTGTAAAATGACCCCCATTCATCTTAATGGAGCATCAAATCTGAAGGCTAATGGTGACATTTTAAGAGCCAGTTTTTCAGATAACCCAGACACACAATGCATCCCTAATTTGAGCACCAAATAGCTCAATTCTGACTTCCCATTAACATCAGGGCCACTTCCTTAATTTGATCCACAGAATAAATGTAGCCATGGACTGTAATTGAAAATGTAATCCAGCCTGTTTCACAGAATGAGTTTGGTATTGCTGATTTTATTTATATTGGAATGTGGCAACTCTTCCCCCCCCCCCCCCTCGTCCCCCGTCCCAGTAAGTATGCTGGTTAAATCCACATGTGCTGTTTAAATGCGGCAAAGTTCCAGAAAGATTCTGTTGTAGATTTTGTTTTATATATGCACATAGAGACTCTCTTCCTCCCTCCCCCCCCACCCCAATGTTCTTGCATTAAGCAACTAGATGCACCAGCATCTAAGTGAACTTTAGCAAGCTGCTTCTTCCAGCAAACCCTACTTTGTTCTTTTAATGGCATTACTGGAGCTGCAGTTGCTGAATCTTTGCTTGACCTTGTTTAGTGACTTGTTTATGCATAGTGTATTCAAGCTGGAAACTGAACACATTGTGTCACAATAGAAGAAAGTTGTTCACATGGTATCTGCTGCAGCAGCTTCTGTTTCAACATCTGTCACTGCCCTGGGAGAAGCTGTTGCCTTGATATCTTCACTGGCTTGTGCCACTAAACATGCATGGGATATGTTAGGTGGCCCCTTGGACTCATCAGAACGATGACATGAAAGCCTGATTTTCTACCTCAAGATAAAATTCTACATCCTGCTGTGGATCATGGAAGATATTCTGCAGAGAAGATATGGGTATTGAATGGGATCCCAAACTCTGTTCTTTCCTTTTTGTAAGAGATGCTGTATGAGAGAGGTGGGGGAAATTCAGACAGAAATTGAGAGATTTCCAGGTGTTAGTCAAGAGAACAGAGAGGGTAAAACTTCTTTTGAAAGGAATTGGAGGAGCTGTGGGTGGTGGTGGTTTGGTTTGTGTTTCCCGGACTAACAGGACTTGGGTGAGAAGGCTATGACAGATACAGAGGCAGCAGTGGTAGTGACCCAAACAGTGGAGGACACATTGAAGATGACTGGATGTAGAAGCTGCGGTATGTACATGATCCTGGAGGGGCTACCTGAAAAGAGTTTCGTCTGCATGAAGTGCCGCCTGATAGAGCTGATGGAAGAAAAGATCAGAGGATTGGAGGTGCCGGTGGAAACTCTGGTCGAGTTTAGAAGGGGGTTCGAGCAGATGATGGAGCAAAGACACGAGGAGGCTGAAGAGAAAAGTTCAGACTTGCAGATGGAAGCAGGATCAAAGAACTCTGAGGGGAGACTGCTGGGTGAAGAAAATGGACAGTGGAAGCATGTGACTAAGAGAACCAGGCAAAGGAAAAGACGGGCTAGCAAAGGAGAAATAGAGCTCAAGAACAGGTTTGTGGAGTTGGAAAATGAAGAAGGGGAACAGCAGGTAGTCACTGAAGATGGGAGGGCAAGGAAGAAGAGAAGAGCAGCTAGTCCTATAGGAAAAGGGGAACAGTCAATGGAGATGACAACACCAAATATGAGCCCCAGGAGGATACAGGATGGGTTGAAAAGGATTGCAAGGGAGAATAGGAATTGAGAGGACTTGCAGCCAGAGGGAACAGGGGATAGACCAGAGAATCACACCATCACCAGGAAAAGGCAGGTCTATATGATTGGGGACTCCTTTTCAACCCATCCTGAGAAGAATAGACAGGCCTGTAACCAGAGCTGATTCAGAGAACAGAAGGGTGTGCTGTCTGCCGGGTGCTAAAATATGGGATGTGGACCTGAGGCTGAAGAGGATCCTAAAGGGAGAGGGAAAGAATCCACTGATTGTCTTTTATGTGGGAACAAATCATACGGCTAGATTCTCGCCGGAACGTATCAAGGGAGACTATGCCAGGCTGGGGAGGACGCTTAAGGAAATCAAGGCCCAAGTGATTTTTAGTGGGATTCTGCCTGTTCCTAGAGAAGGGCAACAAAGGTGTGACAAGATTATGATGATCAATAGATGGCTCAGGCAGTGGTGCTATAAGGAGGGCTTCGGGATGTATGGCCACAGGGAGGCATTCATGGACAGAGGACTGTTCTCTCGGGATGGACTTCACCTGAGTAGGGAGGGAAATAAACTTCTAGGATGGAGGCTGGCACAACTGATTAAGAGAGCTTTAAACTACAAATTTGGGGGAGGTGTTTGGGAGATGTCCAGGTAATCTCCACGCCAGATTTTAACGTTGAAAGGGAAGAAAACTTAGGCTAGGTCTACACTACCCCCCCCTATCGAACTAAGGTACGCAACTTCAGCTACGTGAATAACGTAGCTGAAGTCGCAGTACCTTAGTTCGAATGAAAAAGCACTTACCCGGGGTCCACACGCGGCGCGCAGGCTCCCCCGTCGACTCCGCCTACTCCGTTCGTCGAGCTGGAGTACCAGCGTCGACAACGGAGCACTTCCTGGTTCGATTTATCGCGTCTTGACAAGACGCGATAAATCGAACCCAGAACATCGATCCGACGCGTTCGACAGACGCGTAAGTATAGACGTACCCTAAGTAAGAAAGGATACAGCCGTGGGTAGGAGAATGGACATAAGGAGGAAGGGCAGTGTAGATACCAGTCTAATAGGTGATACTGGCGGTAGAATGTCCGTACCTAATCGGGTAAAGAATGTGAGTGAGGCCAAACAGCAAAAATTAAGATGTTTGTATACCAATGTGAGGAGCCTAGGTAACAAAATGGAGGAACTAGAGCTACTGGTGCAGGAAGTGAAACCAGATATTATAGGGATAACGGAAACATGGTGGAATAGTAGTCATGACTGGAGTACAGGTATTGAAGAGTATGTGCTTTTTAGGAAAGACAGAAGTAAAGGTGGTGGAGTAGCATTGTATATCAATGATGAGGTAGACTGTAAAGAAATAAAAAGTGATGGAATGGATAAGACAGAGTCTGTCTGGGCAAAAATCACATTGGGGAAGAAAGCTACTAGAGCCTCCCCTGGGATAGTGCTTGGGGTGTGCAATAGACCACCAGATTCTGATTTGGATATGGATAGAGACCTCTTTAATGTTTTTAATGAAGTAAATATTAATGGGAATTGTGTGGTCATGGGAGACTTTACCTTCCCAGATATAGACTGGAGACAAGTGCTAGTAATAATAATAGGGCTCAGATTTTCCTAGATGCAATAGCTAATGGATTCCTTCACCAAGTAGTTGCTGAACCAACAAGAGGGGATGCCATTTTAGATTTGGTTTTGGTGAGTAGTGAGGACCTCATAGAAGTAATGGTTGTAGGGGACAACCTTGGTTCGAGCGATCATGAGCTAATTCAGTTCAAACGGAATGGAAGAAAAAACAAAAATAGATCTGTGATTAGGGTTTTTGATTTCAAAGGGGCTAACTTTAAAAAAATAAGGAAATTAGTTAGGGAAGTGGACTGAAGAACTTGTGGATCTAAAGGCAGAGAACGCCTGGAATTACTTCAAGTCAAAGTTGCAGAAACTATCAGACGCTTGCATGACAAGAAAGGGGGGAAAAATCATAGGCAGGAGCTGTAGACCAAGCTGGATGAGCAAGCATCTCAGAGAGGTGCTTAAGAAAAAGCAGAAAGCCTGCAAGGAGTGGAAGATGGGAGGGATCAGCAAGGAAAGCTACCTTATTGAAGTCAGAACATGTAGGGATAAAGTGAGAAAGGCTAAAAGCATGTAGAGTTGGACCTTGCAAAGGGATTTAAAACCAATAGTAAAAGATTCTATAACCATATAAATAAGAAGAAAACAAAGAAAGAAGAAGTGGGACCGCTAAACACTGAGGATGGAGTGGAGGTTAAGGATAATCTAGGCATGGTCCAATATCTAAACAAATACTTTGCCTCAGTCTTTAATGAGGCTAATGAAGAGCTTAGGGATAATGGTAGGATGACAAATGGGAATGAGGATATGGAGGTAGATATTACCACATCTGAGGTAGAAGCCAAACTCGAACAGCTTAATGGGACTAAATCAGGGGGCCCAGATGATCTTCATCCAAGAATATTAAAGGAACTGGTACATGAAATTGCAAGCCCATTAGCAAGAATTTTTAATGAATCTGTAACACAGAGGTTGTACTGTATGAGTGGAGAATTGCTAACATAGTTCCTATTTTTAAGAAAGGAAAAAAAGTGATCCAGGTAACTACAGGCCTGTTAGTTTGACATCTGTAGTATGGCAAGGTCTTGGGAAAAATCTTGAACGAGAAAGTAGTTAAGGACATTGAGGTCAGTGGTAATTGGGACAAAATACAACATGGTTTTACAAAAGGTAGATCGTGCCAAACCAACCTGATCTCCTCCTTTGAGAAGGTAACAGATTTTTTAGACAAAAGAAATGCAGTGGATCTAATTTACCTTGATTTCAGTAAGGCATTTGATACGGTTCCACATGGGGAATTATTAGTTAAATTGGAAAAGATGGGGATCAATATGAAAATTGAAAGGTGGATAAGGAACTGGTTAAATGGGAGACTACAACGGGTCATACTGAAAGGTGAACTGTCAGGCTGGAGGGAGGTTACTAGTGGAGTTCCTCAGGGATCGGTTTTGGCACCAATCTTATTTAATCTTTTTATTACTGACCTTGGCACAAAAAGTGGGGGTGCACTAATAAAGTTTGCGGATGACACAAAGCTGGGAGGTATTACCAATACAGAGAAGGACCAGGATACCATACAGGAAGATCTGGATGACCTTGTAAACTGGAGTAATAATAATAGGATGAAATTTAATAGTGAAAAGCGCAAGGTCATACATTTAGAGATTAATAACAAGAATTTTAGTTATAAGCTGGGGACACATCAGTTGGAAGTAACAGAGGAGGAGAAGGACCTCAGAGTATTGGTTGATCACAGGATGACTGTAAGCTGCCAATGTGATATGGCTGTGAAAAAAGCTAATGCGGTCTCGGGATGCATCAGGCGAGGTATTTCCAGTAGAGATAAGGAGGTGTTTGTACCATTATACAAGGCACTGGTGAGACCTCATCTGGAATACTGTGTGCAGTTCTGGTCTCCCATGTTTAAGAAGGATGAATTCAAACAGGAACAGATAGAGAAAGACTACTAGGATGATCCGAGGAATGGAAAACCTGTCTTATGAAAGGAGACTCAAAGAGCTTGGCTTGTTTAGCCTAACCAAAAGAAGGCTGAGGGGAGATATGATTGCTCTCTATAAATATATCAGAGGAGGGAGAGGAATAAATATCAGGGAGGGAGAGGAATTATTTAAGTTCAGTTCCACTGTGGACACAAGAACAAATGGATATAAACTGGCCATCAGGAAGTTTAGACTTGAAATTAGATGAAGGTTTCTAACCGTCAGAGGAGTGAAGTTCTGGAACAGCCTTCCAAGGGGAGTAGTAGGGGCAAAAGACATATCTGGCTTCAAGACTAAGCTTGCTAAGTTTATGGAGGGGATGGTATAATGGGATAGCCTAATTTTGGCAATTAATTGATCTTTGACTATTAGCGGTAAATATGGCCAATAGCCTGTGATGGGATGTTAGATGGGGTGGGATCTGAGTTACTGCAGAGAATTCTTTCCTGGGTGTCTGGCTGGTGAGTCTTGCCCACATGCTCAGGGTTTAGCTGATCGCCATATTTGGGGTCAGGAAGGAATTTTCCTCAAGGGCAGAGGCCCTGGGGGTTTTTCACCTTCCTCTGTACCGTAGGGCACGGGTCACTTGTTGGAGGATTCTCTGGATGATTCTCTGCACTTTGAAGTCTTTAAACCATGATTTGAGGACTTCAGTAGCTCAGACATAGGTTAGGGGTTTATTGCAGGAGTGAGGGGGTGTGAGAGATTCTGTGGCCTGCGTTGTGCAGGAGGTCAGACTAGATGATCATAGTGGTCCTTTCTGACCTTAAAGTCTATGAGTCTGCCTCATACATTTAAGCAGGCTTTTTTAAGATGTGGAAGAGGAAAGGGTGTTTGTTATTCCCTGATGCAGGAATTGCAATAATGTAAAATACACGATAGTGAATACTGCTGTCACATAGCAGTAAGTACAGCAATACTTCCAGCTAGAAATCAGATACAGAATAATACAGAATATTCTACAAAAAGATCTGGATGACCTTACTGGAGTAATAGAAATGGGATGAAATTTAATAGTGCAAGTTATTGCAGTTAGGGAATAACATCAAATTTTTTTTTGCTATAAGCTGGGGGGTGTATCAGTTGGTAATGACTGAGG
Organism: Chelydra serpentina; assembly: GCA_037349315.1. Classification (NCBI taxonomy): domain Eukaryota; kingdom Metazoa; phylum Chordata; order Testudines; family Chelydridae; genus Chelydra; species Chelydra serpentina. The sequence goes on from JBAIAC010000004.1 coordinate 62,193,226, forward strand.
AGGAGAAAGACCTGGGTGTATTGGCTGATCACAGGATGACTGAGCTGCCAAACTTACTCCTGGGGGAATTCTGCGCCACCATGCATGAGCAGAATTTGTGCCCTTGCAGATTTCTTTGCTTCCCCGCAGAAAAATGACTTTCTGATGGGGAAGCAAAGGGAAGCCACAAGTGGTCACGTGACTCTCCCCAGCAGTATGTATCTGGTGCCCAGGGCAGCCGGCAGACAGGTAAATCACTGTGGGGCAGGGGACTGGGGAAGACCCGACTGGTGGCTCCTACCCTGCGCCGGGCTCAGCTGCTAGTCCCAGCTGGACTGGGGAGGATGGGAATTCCTTGTCCCCTGTACGGGACCAGGTCAGACCCACTCCCAGATTTCTTCCCCAGCTGCAGGAAGCTCTTCAAATCCCTTACCCCACTCCCCCACTTCCTGCACCCATCGCTCCTCAGCTGCAGGGGGAGGGATCCCTGTACAGCAGTGGTTCCCAAACTGGGGTTCGTGAAATGTTACAGGGGGTTCTTGGGGAAAAAAATTCCCTAATGGCAGACAGAGCTGTCCCTAGGGACCCCGGGCAGCACAGGGCCAGCAGCCTGGAGCCCCTGGACTTCCAAAAGCTAAGCAGACCAAAGCAAGCATATCTATCTCTGAGGAGCTTTAAACTTCAAGACTCCTTATAAGACATGGAAAGGGAGGTGGATATTTTTTGCTGTTTTTAAAATTAAATAGGCAGCTAGCATTGTTTTTAAAATTATGATGGTGAACAAGTTTAAGCTTTGTTGTAACATGTGTTGTTTGCCTAGACTGCTCAAGACCTGAATACTTGTGTAGAAGGAACTCTTTGAGTTGGCTTCTTAAATACTTTCATGCTGTTTCATATCTGATACTCCTTGATGAAACCTAGGAGGTTTCTCTTTAACAGGCTTATTCAAAGTGATACAAACTATGAAAGTGAGATCTTGGAAGAGTGTTGCCATTTTCATAATATAATAAAAATACTGTAATGATAAATAATAATTAATAATAAATAGTGTGTAATAAGCATGTCATAATTTTTTTTATATATTTCCAAGATCACTGCTTTTATAATTCATACTCAGGTAAAGGAGAAAATCCCTGGAAATGTTCATTTTTAGGAGGGGGGGTTGCGAGACTTGACATTTTAATGAAAGGGGTTCACTGGTTGTTAAAGTTTGGGAACCACTGCTGTACAGGAATAATGTGTGCAGTCCTTGTCTCACATGTTTAAGAAAGCTGAATTCAAACTGAAATAGGTGCAAAGAATGGTTAGTAGGATGATCACAGGAATGGAGAACCAGGCGAAGGGGAGATATGATTGCTCTCTATAAGAACGTCAGAGGGATAAATACCAGGGAGGGAGAGGAGTTATTTAAGTTAAGCACTATGGATATAGATTGGTCATCAACAAGTTTAGGCTTCAAATTAGACAAAGGGTGCTAAAGAGGAGTGAAGTTCTGGAATAGCCTCCCAAGGGGAGCAGTGAAGGCAAAACACCTAACTGGTTTCAAGACTGAATTTGATAAGTTTATGGAAGGGATGGTGTGATGAGTTTGCCTACAATGGAATGTGGCCCATCTGTGACTGCTAGTAGCAAATATTTCTAAGGGCCAGAGAAAGGAAACTGAATGGAGAGGGCTCCAAGTTACTACAGAGAATTCTTTCCTAGGTGTCTGGCTGGTGTGTCTTGAGGACATGCTCAGGGACTAACTGATCACCAGATTTGGGGTCTGGAAGGAATTTTCCTTCTGGTCAGATTGACAGAGACCCTAGGGGTTTTTCGCCTTTCTCTGCACAGTGGGGCACGGATCACTTGCATGTTTAAATTAGTGTAAATGTTGGATTCTCTGTAACTTGAAGTCTTTAGCTCATGACTTGAGAACTTCAGTAACTCAGCCAGAGGTTAGGTTCTGTGGCTTGCAGTGTGCAGGCAGGCAGACTAGATGCTCTTGATGACCCCTTCTGGCCTTAAAATTTAAATCTAGTTAGCATTTATGTACCACCATTTATTAATCCAACATGAAATGAAAACAATGTGCTATATAAAGCAGAATAGGAGAGCACAGTCCAAAGCAGTTTCAGAAGGACTTTGATTTTTGTGGGCAGTGACTTGTTTAAGCATTAAAATGTGTAAATCATAGTTACCAAATGACTGTGTTGTAAACGTGCATCAAAATCATTTTTCTTAAAGCTCTTTTATTTAGTTTCCCTAAATCAAAGGACATTCCTTGCCTCAATGCAGCCATTTGGAGTGAATATAAATGACATCAGGAAACTCTCAGCTCTAACACCGTCTTGGAGCTCCTCCCTCCCCTCCTCGTTTTCCTTTACTGTCAATGAACACAATACAAATGAGGCAGCTGCCAGATTCCAGAAAAAAGTACAATGCTCAAACGCTTGGCAATAATTATTCCAAACAAGTACATACCTCAGAAAAATGACTTTAGTCAAATTAATATAGTCCTTCTATCAGACACCTTGTATAGCAGTGCTTTCCCTGGTTTGTTTTTTGTTCATGTATATGCTAGGACCATCTGCAAGCCACACACAACTTCCAGGACTAATGGCTTGTACTTGATTGGTATGGCTCCAAAGAAACAGAGGAAATCTCCTTTCCCCAAGTTAAATGTTTTTAGACTGGCGACACAAATACAATAAGAGGCAGGAACTTTCCATTGTGAACATTGTGTTACAGGAGTGGCCATACAGGAGATTTCACTGTATTGGTGGATTTGCACATGAGTGCTCAGGTATGGTGGAGCCTGGACAGGGAATGGATTCTTGGCTTGAGTAAGGAGTGTGGAATGTAGCATTAACACATCTCCAACCTCAATTTTGCTTCAGCATTTACTTCTTTATACCAATCTGTGTTGCTACTTGGGAATATAAGAAAGAAGATGTTCTTCCCCCATCCGTAGACCTGGATGATATTTTGAATCCAGGACCCAGGATTATAAATGCAGAAAGAGCTGTATGTTTACTGACATTCAGCAGCTCTATAGCAATATAAACAATTGCATGAAGAATCGTGTGTGTTGTTTTATATTCAAGTAATTCACTACTTTTAATAATACTTTGTTGCTAGTAACTTAACAACAGTCTTTATTAGATACATAGTTAACATATATACAGAGCATCTCTCAGGGTACGTCTATACTTACCCGCTGCTTCGGCGGCGAGTAATCGATCTTCTGAGATCGATTTATCGCGTCTTGTCTAGACGCGATAAATCGATTCCAGAAGTGTGCGACGTCGACAACGGTACTCCTGCTCGCCGCGAGGAGTAAGTGCTGTCGACGGGGGAGCCTGCCCGCTGCGTGTGGACCCGCGGTAAGTGCTTTATGTTATTAATGTAGCTGAAGTTGCGTATCTTAGTTCGACACGGGGGGTTAGTGTAGACCAGCCGTCAGTCTTAACACAAAACAAAACAGCCTCCTCCCACTGTCAGCTCCCATACCCCGAAGATTATATTCATTCTCTTAAAGCCACCAGTAACACCACAGTGTAGGTCTTAAAGCAGGGGTCTCAAACGCAAATTACCATGAGGGCCGCATGAGGACTAGTGCATTGGCCTGAGGGCCGCATCACTGACCCCGCCCCCTCGCTGCCCCCAGCCCCACCCCCACTCCACCCCTTCCATTAGGCCCCGCCCCTTCTCCGCCTCCTCCCCTGAGCACGCGGCTCCCCGCTCCTCCCTCCCAGAAACCGCAAAGCCGCCAGACAGCTGTTCTGGCGGAACTGCCTGGGGGTAAAAATAGAACCTTGGAGCAGCGTGGAGGGAACAGGGATCTTAGCGGCCACAGAACGTAACTGGGGGGGAGGGGAGTTGGCGGCCATAGGACGTAACTGGGAAAGGGGTGGGGGGAGCCTGGCGGCCCACCTCTTCTCCCCCCCTCCTCCCCTGTGTGCGCGCTTCCCGCTCTTCCCCCCTCCTTCCCAGAAACCGCGAAGCCGGCAGACAGCTGTTCTGGCAGCGGAACTTCAGAACATAACTTGGGAGGGGTCGGGGGGGGGGGGGGCGCGGGGAGCCCGGCGGGCCGCGTGTTTGAGACCCCTGTCTTAAAGTAACACCACAGTGTAGGTTTCAAAGCATCAGTTTACTCATCTTGCAGATCCTCTTGACTTTCTTTATATTATTAAAGCTTTTTTTTGACATTACTAGTATATTTTCACTAATAGTGAATTGGCTTTTCAATGCTTCTGACCATAAATAGATCTCACATGGGATGGAGAAAGCCATAAATGAATTCTTCTGTCTTTGGTAGGGACTTGGCTTTCTTTAGACTTGCCAGGATACATCCGTGCATGCTAAATAAACAATTTTTATTTTCTTATTACTAAATTTCCTCACCTTTTGGATTTTCCTTGCTACTGATATACAGTACTCTTTTCAGGGATTGTTTATGTCCTCTGTGGTGAACATCATGTACAGTAAATTTATCGAAAATATATGACAAATATGAACCACATTCTCATTTCACCTCTGAGTAGTTTCTCTGGCATTCTGAAAATGAGGGCCGATAGCTAAACAGTAGCAAAGTTTATATAGGTTGTTGCCTGCTTAAGATGTCTCATTGTATTTCTTCTGTGAAAGAACCCATAAAATAACCTGTTCTGGAATAAGTGCTCAATCTGAGTTATGGGCTTCATTTTGCAGTCCTTATATCCCTTTGAAATCAATGGAAATCTCTCTCTTCCATTAGGACTGCAAGACCAGATCCATAATTTGGAATTTCTCTATTGTCATTCTTATATATTCACTTATTTATTAATTGAATTACCATAGCACCTAAGAGCAGTAGTCGTGGGCCAGAACCCTGTTGTACTAAGTGCTGTACATACCTCTTCTATATTAGTTGTTAATGTACACATAGGGTTAGTGCAAGAATGGAAGTTGCTTCTTGTTTTTTGGGGGGGAAAAGCCAGCTACACAGGTGATAGACTGTATTATTATTGTTTAATGAAATATATGTTTGCTCACACACCTGAACGTACAAAAAGTATTTTCTAGGTTTTAAGTCAGTGAATCAGTCATACTTGGTTAGAGTGGTACTTCATTCTATTTTTCTGAGTTCTCTAACCCTCTAAAGGTAATGCTCACACACTCTCCCTTAGGGTATCAGAATGCTATCCTGATGCTTGGCAAAATAAAGTTTCATTTGAAAATGCAAAGTTCATTTAAGTTTTAGTTGTAGGAAAAGAATGTTTGACAGAAAAAGAATGTTTGACAGAACAAAACACTATCACAAATCATTTTAAACTTCAGTTTTCTTTTCTCCATCACATAAATGCAGGCATAAGAAAATATGTAATTTCAAGAGTGATTATAGGTACTTGAACAAATGTCTATTTGCAGGAAGTTAAAGCAGCATGTCACTGAAAACTTTGAATATAATTTGGTATTGCTAAAATTGACCTTCATTCACATATATTTGAACCATTGTGCATATTTTTTCTTTTGGGTGTTAAATAAGGGGCACATAATTCAGTTTATCGACTATAGATTGCTAAGGATGGACAGTTATTCAGTAATGACCCGAAGAAGCGGTCTGTGTAAGCTCAAAAGCACGTCTCTTTCACCAACAGAATTTGGTCCAATAAAAGATATTACCTCACCCACTTTGTCTCTATTATTCAGTAATGTATTATGTGCATGTCTGGTTCAAAGAGAGAAAATATATGACTTTACTGTTTCTCTAGAAGACTATTTTAGTATTTGTAGTATGTCTATATGTAGGAGATGAAACACTATTTCAAGATCAAGTGGGAAGCCGTGGGAGGACGGGGGAGGAATTCAGCAATTTATTGTGTTAAAGAAATTGGAGGAGTGAAGTGAAAGGGAGGCTTCCATGGATACTCTACTTGTCTCTTTCCTTCTTTTGTCCCTTTCTTTCTCACTTGCCCTTTGTTTTCTAAAACATATTTTTCAGAGGGATTTTTTGTTTGTTTTTGTTTGTTTACACCGAAGATATGTACAGACAGAAATCATAAGCAATTATTTCATCATTCTGGGACGAATCTTATTAGTGGGGATGACCCATTGCTTCTTCCAGAAATGTAACTTTACTTCCTAGCTTGAGGAACATCAAAAATGAAGATGCCTGGATTATTACCAAGCATGCAGATGCTGATTCAAGCAGCTTGAAACTGAAAAAGCACTTTGCTTTTGCTCTGTGTAGAGCCATAGCAATATCAAACCACTTAAGCTTCAGTATTCTGATCAGTATCTTGTTTGTTTGGTGCATCTGATGGATGAAAAGTGTTCATTGTGGCATAGTGTATGGAGCCAGGAAAGTACTAAAAAAAGGAGAAATAAAAATGGGGAAAAGAAACTAGAAGAGGGAAGAAGGAGATAGAAATGGAGGAAGGTTTGAGAAAGATAAATATTGTTAACACAGACTAAGACAAATGGGCTCTGCAAGTCTAGCAGATATGTGAAAAGAAAAAGTGACTCAGTTAAAACAGACACAAAATCTAAAACAAAGTAGGAGCTGGTTCTGTTCTGAGTGGGAGGGGAGGAATGCCTCTCCTCTAGAGGCAGCAAAATTCCAGATGTGCATGTTCAACAGTCAACTCAGGTGGTTTTGTCCCTGTGACTGGGGAAAGGGAATATTGCTCCATTCTCTGTAAAATACATAGGTTTATTTAAACCCCCAAATAACTTTTTTCCGCCTCAATATGTCCCACTGCAGGCTCGTATTTAATTTGATTTTTAGTATCATTCCAAGATCTCTCTTGGCGTGACTGCATTCCAGGTATCTCTTTAACAAAATATCTGTGTTTCAGATTATTTTTTCTGCGTGTTAGCTTCCATTTTTCTAGGCTTTCAGACTTCTACCATCCCTTTGTATATTTACCATATTCTTTGATGGGGATCAAGACATTTTAGTGTCTTTGAAAAGCAGTTGATTTGTAGGAATAACAGTATCTAAGATAAACTACAGATGCTGACTACACTCCAAAAAAGTGTCTTGTTAACATTTTCACCCTCCAGCATGCACACTAGTGTGCATGCTGATCATCACACGTTCTGTATGCCTTTAATAGGCTGAATATACATAAAATACCTGCTTGTATATTTGTGACTTGGGTCTATTTCCAAGAGCATGAAAGTGCAAACACAAGCTCTAATTTTTTTGTAAAAATTCCCTAATGTAGTGGCTATTTTGAATGTTAAAAAATGAATAAATTGACGGGATTGGAATAGGCTGAAATTAATTTTCTCTCAAGTAGCCTAGAAAATTGTATCTTGAGGATGGATTAATAAAGTAGAAATTACTATTTATTTTAATAAAAGTATAAACATTTGATTGGCTGAGCATTTTTATTGGAAAACTTAAATTTTTGGATAGGCCCCCCCCCCCTTTTTTTTTTCTAGCCTGTATTAAACTTCCTTTAAGGACAAGCTATTCCATAATTGCCTATTATGATGTTTCTTGTACTTTTATTTGAAGCATCTGCTACTGACCACAGTTGGAAACAGAATACCAAACCATTGATCTGATCAGTAAGGCTGTTCCTCTACAAAATCAGTAGGGCTTCACACAGGCACATGTCCGCCTGCATGAATTTGATTACAAGATCTTGACATACATGCTCAGTCTCAGAGTAGGAGGGAAACAACACCCAAACATATCTTTGTCTCATCGGTGTTGTAAAGACTTATACTTGCCTTCCTTCTCTGCTATTTTTCTTCTCCTCTCTCTAGCATTTAACACTTTTTTTAAAATTCCTTCTGCCCATCTCTCTGTCCCCTTCAGTTCTTCTCTCCAGCCATTTTCCTTTTTCTTACCTCTTAGGTGAAATCCTGCCCCTACTGAAGTCAATGAGAATTTTGCCCTAAACTTCCATGGCGGCCAGGATTTCACGCTTACAGCTTGATCCTGCACTCCTTACTTATGTAATATTCACTGATGTCAAGAGGAGTTTTGCACGAATACTACATTTTAGAATCCAGTTCACAGTCCTTATCCTCTCTCCATTACTGTCCCTCACCCCCTCTTGTTTTCTTTAAATAAAAGTTTGTAAAATAGTCTTGGCCAGTAGTCCATTTCAGCTGGCCTGGAAGAAGAAACCTTCTGCGTACCAAGGTTGTTTGCATTTTGAATGTTATAGGATGTGGCTTTTCTGGTGGAGATATTTTTGGAGGTGCTAATTCATATATGGGGAAAGGACAAGCAGAACCTTGGCATAAGGTAGGATCAACATTGTGGGCTGGTAGTGGGTTGCTATTACAGAATTTGTTTCCACTTTGGCAAGAGAAGCTCCAGGTTCCCATTGTTGGTTGTGACTGTTTGGTTCTAATAGTGCTGTAGTTAAAATTTAACCATTATGAAATTGTTAATTCCCATCTTCTTTGTTCCATATTTTATTTATTGGAGATGTAATTAAGCATCTGGCTTGTATTTTTACTCTATGTTAAAAACAGTCTAATTTCTTTATTTCTATAATAACTTGTGTCTTTCTCCATCAGCATGCTGTTGGCTTCATTCATCTTCTGGTACTGTGGTCTTATGTTGTACCTGGCTGCATATTGTGCATCTTATTGTTGGAAAATCTTGATTTCTGGAGTCAAAAGGTTAACTAACTTCCATTTGTGTTTGTGTCTCGATTGACTATTCTGTGCTTACTTATCTGCCTTTAAACAGATCTACTTTTTAATTACCACACTTACATTATTCTGGTTATGCTCTTATTCAGAATTGTTTTTGTTTCACTCTCCTTTGCCTCCTGTTCTAGTAATGGTTGTATTTGTACAAAATTTTATGTTTTTTTCACGCTATTTCATCAGGAAAAAGAGGGAGGGAGTTTTTATTTATTTACATTTCTAATAAAATACACAAAAAAGGCACCTACCAGTTACTCTAGGAACCTGTCAAATGTTTTGTAAGTTATGTCAGGCTGCAAGTTTCAGCGTTGTAAATTGGCAGTGTTAAACAGTGCACCAGCGCTGGGAGCTACTCCCCTTGTGGAAGTGGGATTTTTTTAGACCGCTGGGAGAGCTCTCTCCCAGCTCTGGTGCCATGACTACACAGCCATGTTAAAGCCCTGCCGCGGCAGCGCTTTAACATTGCTAGTGAAGACATGCCCTAAATCATGAGCAAATCCACTAGCAGACCCCAGCAAAACTGAACCTCACCCACAAATATCAGCTCCCGAAAAGGTGAAGTACAGTAGAACCTCAGAATTACAAATACCAGAGATATAAACTGACCAGTCAACCACACTCCCTACTTGGAACCAGAAGTACTCAATAAGGCAGTAGCAGAGATCCCCCCCCCCCCCCCAAAGGCAAATATAGTACAGTACTGTGTTAAACGTAACTACTATTATTACTACTAAAAAAAAAAAAAAGGAAAGCAACATTTTTCTTCTGCATAGTAAAGTTTCAAAGCTGTATTAAGTCAGTGTTCAATTGTAAACTTTTGAAAGAACAACCATAACATTTTGTTCAGAGTAATGAACAAGCTTGTATCTCTGAGGTTCTATTTTAAATTGGTTTTGCAGCATCTTCTAAACATCAAAAAACCCTGGGTTGATTTGGATTTAGGGGATCCAAAGCTGAGGGCCTTTCACAGAGAAAGCTCTACTACAGGGGTTCTCAAACTTCATTGCACCGCAACCCCCTTCTGCCAACAAAAATTACTACACGGCCCTAGAGGGGGGACCAAAGCCTGAGCCTGCTCGAGCCCCGCCGCCCTGGGGTGTGGGGTAGAGCCAAAGTGCTTCATCCCCAGATGGAGGGCCTGTAACCTGAGCCACACTGCCCAGGGCTGAAGCTGAAGCCTGAGCCTTGGGTGGTGGGGCTTGGGCTTTGGCCCCACACCCCAGCCAGTTTAATGCCAGCCCTGGCATTAAAAAGGGATTGCAACCCACTTTGGGGTCCTGACCAAGAGTTTGAGAACTGTTGCTCTACTATCAGCCTCTGTTAAATGAAAGGTTTTAACACGACTGCCGTCACTGATTCTAAGCGTGGCAATATTGCTCTGGGAGAAAGGCAGTCTTGTTGAAGTGGGCTTCATAGTAGGGGGGAAGAGGTAGAAAAGGTGGAAGGCTGGCTAAAATTAAAAAGAAAAAGATATGGGGTGGCTATCTTACATTCTCTAGTATCAGTACAAATTTAAAAGAATATAGTAAAGCGAGGGTACGGTAAGACATATGTCAAAAGTAGCTGCTCAATCTTTTACTTTCATGTAGTTTCTTTTAGCCTTAACCTTTAGTTTATCTGTTTAGGTTGCAAGCTCTTCAACTGTATACTCTTAGGGCTGCAAAACTCCCTTTGTGCTTTGTACTTTCTGTAAATAAAAACACTGCTTGCAAAAAGGATGGCATTCTTATCCTTTTGGATTGTGTGTGTGTATCAAAATTGGCTGCTGTGGTTTATATTTTTTCAGTTTGTACCTACTCTGGCTGTGGAATTTTTGTTTTGTTATTCAGAATATGTGTTCACGTGAAGCAATCTAGGTTAAATGTTGGCCACGTTGCTTGCATTTTGATACACCATCTCCACACCTGTGGGCCTGACTTCTGCTATTCACTTCATGCTGTGAAGATGTGCAATACTGTACATTCATGCAACTTTGAAAAAGCACTTAGAAGGACATGTCCATGAATGGGGTAGAGGGGCTAAAATCAGTTTTCAAGGAGGCTGAGAGAAGAGAATTTGTCCTATCCTGTGGGCATTGCCGGGAGGCAGGGTCTAACAGCTGAAACCAACTGGGATCTCTTAGGAAAGAAAGCAGTCTGCAGAGAACAATTAAAGGACAGAGACAAAAGGAAATAGGGAATGGTTGCTAGAGGTTTTTGGTTGTAGCCTGGAAAAGAGCAGACATGTAGCTGGTGAGATAGGACAGATGACTGAAAACAAGAAGCTGTTTGTTTTGCTAACTGTCTTGAGAAAGGGGGGAATTATTTATTTAAAATTCTCATTTTCCCCTTGCTCAGAAAGGGAGAGTGTTTACTGGCAACCGTATCAAGAAAAGGAATTAGCCCACTGTTACTCTTGCCTAAAGAGGCTTGACAGGAGAAGATTTATTTGACCATAGATGATGATGATGGTGTACTGTGCTGGACATATGAAACTCACTACATATCTGATGTGATCAACACCAAAAGGGAAAGTTAAAAAATAAAACCTCAGGAGATAAAACCTTTTGGTCAGCAGCACAGTAAAAATTCTCTAGAGGAAGTGGTGTCACCCTGGGGTGAGAGCACCCTCACCCACCCTGGATAGCTTGAGGGGGTGACATCTATGTTCTGAAGAGTTATTTCTCACTTAGCCAGAGGAACAATTGCCATAGCACAGAGGCCTCTGAAGCTGAAGGACTCTTCAAGAATGGATAAACTTGGAGGAGAAAGGGAACAGGACTAAATGTCTATTCTGGAATATTCAAACTTGTAGTACATGTTTCCTCTGAATACTGTGTGGGTGCCTCAGTTTCCCCTAAGCATTTCTTAAGTATCTAGGTGGGGGAATAAGGGTGTGTGATTGTTGCAGGGCCCTAGAGGGCCAGTGTGATGGTGTCTGCACAGAGAATGGGCGACACCCTGTCTCCTGGCAACTGATGGCCTGGGCTCCTCCCCAGCAAAGGTGCCAGCTGAAGGTGTTAGAGAACAAAGAGTGGTGGCCTCCTGGCCCAGGAAAGAGACAAAGGCCAGAGGAGGGGCTGGAGAGTTTCCCCAGCCAGCTCCAAACTGAAAGAGAGGGAGGCCCAGACTAAGGGTCTGGTCTCCCTGGCCCCAAGATGGACCTGACTTAGGGGGTCCTGTTTCTGTACCTACAAGCTCCGTTTCGGACTGTGTTCCTGTCGTCTAATAAACCTTCTGTTTTACTGGCTGGCTGAGAGTCATGTCTGACTGCAGAGTTGGTTTGCAGGGCCCACTGGCTTTCCCAGGAGCCCCGCCTGTGTGGACTCGCTGTGGGAAGCCCACGATGTGGAAGGGGATGCTGAATGCTCTGAGGTCAGCCACAGGAAGGTTGAAGCTGTGTAAGCTTCTTGCCCTGGAGACAGTCTGCTCACAGAGAGGAGGCTCCCCCAGAGTCCTGACTGGCTTTGTATGGAGTAGTTCCAGAGCATTGCCTGATGACTCCGTGACAACATACTAATATGATCTATTAATGAATGTATATAGAGTGGCAGGAATAAAGCACTAGCAGTGCTTAGTACTATTATATACATCTTGAAAAGGGGAGGAATTGGATGCCTCCATAAAATGAGTGAGTTCAGTCAATGGGAAGTGGGAGAAAAATCACACGTGTAAAATTATGCCTACCTTAATATTCTTTCTCACTCTTAACATCTGCTTCATGATATTGTTCACCCTGCCCCAGAGAAGTCTTCCATCACAATATAAATAATACTCTTGGGCAGCTTTAGGCAAACAAATCGAGGGTAGTTGCTTCTACAATCTTGGGCTTGCATGCGCCCAGATATCTTTTAGGGTATGCCTGTTTTGCTTCATTCTTGTGGACAGATAACATAGTAGAGGTGAAGAATCTATTTCATAGATTGTATCACAGAACTGGAAGCTTATGTGTACTACTAATCTTCCCGTTTTCCGTGACAGAAGAGATGCATTGGCCAAATATCCAACTTGAACTACAGCTGATAGTTCAAAATTTTGTCATTCCAGCCTACAGTACCCTTAACTTCAACCCCCAAACTCCCCACTTTCTCTTTTATTTTCCCTCTAATCTTTATTTTATTCCCCCATCCCATCTCTGACCTCTTCTCCACCATTTCTGTTATAAGGATACTAATACAGAAAGAAAACAAATGAAAATAGCCTGAATTAGTGCCCCTAAATGGATTAATTAATTTAGCTTATAGTTGTACGGGTGATCCTTATACTGAAAACATTCTAAACATTTCCTCTGCTGTTTAAGCAAGCATTACATGTGACTAGCTAGCTTTCTACAGATGTGGTTTGTTCATGGTCTGTTCTCAAACGGAATTGCAATATGTGCATTATGAACGTTTTTATCTCTATTGTAAACCAGTTTACTTTTCCACAGAACTTTTCTTTCTCGTTCCTCTCTTTATATTGTCCTTATATCTATTTTCAGTAATCAGAGCAGTTGTAAGATCAATTAGAAGTACATTTCTCTCTCTCTCTCCCTTTGTGTTTACATCATGAATAGTACAGGAAGATTTTTGTGTCAGTTCTTTGTTCTCTCAGAAGCATCTAAACGTATTTATTAAAACTGCCTGCAGCATTGTAAAAAATTATGGTTTTAACTGGATTTCCTTTCATTCTATGCATTATACTTACTTATGCATATATACAATAGATGCTAATCGTTCTCTGGTCTGGTCTACACTACAGAGAAATGTGAAATAATAGCAGCTGTAAAATTGACAAGAATGTCAATTTCACTGCTGGTAGGCTCCCTGCTGTGAAATTGAGCTGTGAGCTCTGCACAGCTGTCAGTACCCCACAATGCCCCACTTCAGTCAGTTTAAGTGCTCATGATGAAGACTCGCACCACCGACAGAAGGAGGGTAGTGTGAACACTAACAGCTGATTTAATTATTGCGGTGGCTGTAGGTTGACCTAACTTAAGTCGACCTAATTTTGTAGTGTTGACAAGCCCTCTAAAACAAGTGTCAATATAAATCATTGCTGTTATTGTGTATAAGTACCTATCTCCTGCAATGTGGTCTACTTTCTGGGGGGTTGGATCTTCCACACCCTGGCCTGTCTGTCTAAATAAAAAAGGACTGAGCTGCAAAAGGTCTTTTTTTGCAGCTTTGGATCCAGACTTTCTTAGTCTTACTGTTCTCCCTTAGGAGAGAGTTTGACAGGGAACATTCTGATCCTTTTCCCCTTCCCCCCACCCCCTTTTAAAAGGCCTAATAGTAATACTAACATTGCCATGCAGTAACTACAGTGCATATCTGTATGTTTGTCTCAGACTGTACCAAATATTTCTCCCATGAATAATAGCATTCCTTGCATATGAACTTTGACAAACATAAGCTTCATTCTTGATTTGATTTTTATACTAACAAATCTAGTTGTGAAGAATTCTTCTGTGGACACTTGATTTTGATTGCAGGAAGCGTTTATTATTTGTTAATGTCTTTCAACATCCAAAAATGTACTGGACACCTTGTGGTACCAATATATGGAACGTAAAATGGAAGCAACTTAGTTGGGATGGATTGATGGAATACAGTACGTTCTGGTTAAGCAACCATTCTGTTTTAAACAAAATGTATCCAAATGTTACTTAATGTAATCACCTGTATATGTAACATGGTTTCATTTTGTACACTTCTTTAGTAATGCTTTCGCTTGACTTGTTTCCCTTCATTTTTCTAGTGATTATAAAATACCAATATTAAAAAAATTAATGAGACCTGTCTAAATATTTCCACGTTGCCATTGTGTGAGACAGGCAACTCGTGAATGCTGAGAGCCATGAGTGACCTTTAACTGCCATGTTAATACCTCTAACTATAATTGACATGGCATGGATACTGAAATCGTTCCAACAAAGCATCTTGAGCAAATATGAACATCCTATTAAAGCAACAGAACATTTGTTTGATCTCCTAGGAAATTAGCTCCCTGAAACTTGTCCTGCTAGAGACTATCCTGATATCAGTGTTCTGTTTAAAGGGTCACCATAAAACTCACTTCTTTCTAGAAAATTTTACTACTATTATCACAATATAGGATTTTTCTCTTTCATTTTGTTTACGTGATACACTTGACAGTACTCTGTGTATAGTCAGGTTCACTTCCACATTTATTTCCCTCATCATTTGTATGGGCCTTTTGCACAACAGGGAAAAGAAACTTAAAAATATGGGCAGGGCATCTAGTACTTTTAACTAGTCTTTTAAACTAACTATTAAAAGTTTATTGGATCCCTTTAGAAGGCAACAAACATAACAAAATCCACTTACTGTGTATTGGATCACAGTTGCAAAGATAATGAAGTAGGACACTGAACATGCAAGTGAGGTGCATTTTGAATGGTTTTCAGTGCAGGCTGCTCCTCTTATCCTTGCCACCTGAGAATTCAGCACAAAAATGTACCATTACTGTAGAGCCTTACTAATTTCCCAGAATGCCTAATAATTCGAACAAAAATATCAGGTCACTTTGTACCATTTATCAGCAAATATCTAATAGTGAGGTCTCCTGTTAATAAAGCATCAATACTATTGCACCATGTAACGATAGTATAGTATTAACTAGAATAATGCATTTATTAATTCAATTACAGTAGTACCTAAAATGAGAAGAAAAGCAAATTACCTGTTTGTCTTCTTATATTGTAAGCTTCTTCAGATGAGAAGTAGGGGAAAGATATAAAATACAAGTAAAGTGGTCAAGGTGGTGATTACCTATCTCTTGATATTGAATTCTTATTTATTTTTTAGATATCTGTCGATCTTCATTCGTTCCTCAACCTTGCCATTAGTTGATTAACCTCTTGCAGAGGGTCATGGTTGAAGCTGGCTTAGAGGAGAGATTTGAGTGTCCAAGGGGGTGTGGTCGTGTGGATCAGGTTAGTGTTTCATGTGTAAGGAGCACCAGGAAGCATTACATTAAAACTAAAATATACCCAAATAAGTAGAAGTGTGTTTTGAGGTGCAGTAGCCTTGTTTATTTTTCATATTTGTCTGGATATTGTTAATCACAAGATTGGGTATGCCACAATGGGTTTCCTCCTCCTCAATCTGAAAAAAGCAGGCTTGTGCTCTATTTCATTAAAAACATTTACAGGTCACATTTTAACTCCTCTTCATTTTCTTTTGAGAGTCTAAATCATGCACACTGAGAGAGACAGCTGTAAATGTATCTCTTTTCTACTTGTTTCGTGGGGTTTAACAGCGTGACTCCCATTAAAGTTACTGATAGGTGTAACTGGATCATATAAAGTCACTTACAAAGTACTTGTAAAAACAAATGCACAAATAAATCCGTGACGGTGGATATGTGTGTGTAGGGAGGGATGTTGGAGCAAAGTTAGGCCAATGCTGAGTGTCAGTTAACTGTGCTGAGCTGCACTCTGCTCCCTCTCTGGTCTCTGAGTGACAGGCCTTTACCTTTCCTGCAATGGAATCCTGTTATTCTCCCACTCTTAGCCTGGACTTCAGTACTCTGTGTAGTGACTGTGTTTACTCAGCAGGTTGATGGGATTCCTTTCCTTTCCTTTTGGAGTCTGACACTAGTGCTGAATAGTAATTTGCCCAGGAAAGGTAATAAATTCAGTACATGCATGTCTGTTATACCTAAAGTCTTAGCATCCCCTTCATGGACCGCAGGGAGGTATAACCTCTTCAGACACCCCAGCGGGGATCAGCTATGACAGTCTGTTTATTTATGTCTTCCCCCTCCTTGAGGGAGTGTCCTTTCTGAACTAGTCAAGGTCTTTGCTATCAGCTTCTCAAGCTTGGACCTTGCTGCCCAAAATAAGTTTGAGAGCAGGGGTGAAAGTAATATTAAATTCTTACTGGTATTGGGGCCTGGCTGGGGGTCAGCCTCCCTCAGCCAGCCCATCCACGTTGCCTGGTCCGTGCCACCCGGGGCTCCAGCGGTGATTTAAAAGGGCCCAGGGCTCCGGCCACTGCTGCGAGCCTTGGGCCCTTTTAAATCACCAGCTCTGGGGCAGCTGCCCCTTTTGCCCCCATGAAGGGGGACAAATGGGACAATGATGTTAAAGCGCTGCCGGCAGGGCCGCTGATGGGGGGGGGGAAAGGGCAGCAACATTAAAGGAGGCTTTAAGGAGGGTCCTTTGCCGTGGCTGCACTTTAACATCAGCTGCAAACGGGCCGGTACTGGCTTCTAACCGGTACAGTGTACATACCAGCCCGTACTGGCCCACTTTCATCCCTGTTTGAGAGAGACAGGGTCAGTGAGGTAAAATCTTTTATTGGACCAACTTCTGTTGGTGAAAGGGATAATCTTGGGAAATCAGTGTGTCATAGCTAACTACAAGGTGGAACAGATTAGGCATAAGGAGTTAACACATGTTGGAAGAGACCATTCAAAGTGAAGTGGGCAGTTAACACCGCTGCAGTCATAGGACAAAGGAGAGCTAGTGGGTTACAGATTGTTGTAATGAGACATAAAACCAGAGTGTATATTGAGTCCATGGTTTTTAGCATCTAGCAAAGTTAGGAATTTAAACTAATCTTTTGAAAGCCTTGTGCCGGTTTTCTTTGAGGACAAGAACGGAGAGGTCAGGTGTAGAATGATAGGCTTGTGAGAAGTGTTTGCTCACCGATGATATAGTTTACTTTTATCATTTTTCTATATGAGTTTATTCAAGAACTTAGTGATTGTTTGGTTTCACCCATACAGTTGTTCTTGGGGCATTTGATGCACTGGATGAGATATAACACATGTTGTGATAGACATGTATAGTGCCCAGGAATCTTGAAAGGTGTTTTGGGCGGGGGGATAATTGATCATCATAGCCGTAGCAATATATCTGCAAGTTTTGTATCTGTTGTTACTGCGGGGTCTGGTGCCACTTGCCCAGACCTGACAAAGAGCTCTGTGCAGCTTGAAAGCTTGTTTTTCACCAACAGAAGTTGATCTAGTAAAAGATACTACCTCACCCACCTTGTCTCTCTCATATATCCTGGGACCAACACTGGTACAATAACACTGCAAACAAAAGAAGTTTGGTGAGCTCAGTAGGGGGTCGGAGGTAGATCATCAAAAGAAAAGGCCCTTGTATTGTCCCCGAAGTGCTGATGGATGGGTAGCTATCTGGAGTCATTGTCCTGTTTCCTGCATGTTTTTTTCACAATCTGCTACTGAACTAAACCAACATAGTGACAGGTTTCAGAGTGGTAGCCGTGTTAGTCTGTATCCGCAGAAAGAACGAGGAGTACTTGTGGCACCTTAGAGACTAACAAATTTATTTGGGCATATATTTAGTCTGTTAGAGTTGGTATGGCAACCCCCATCTTTTCATGTTCTCTCTGTGTGTGTGTGTGTATATATATATATATAAGCTTTCGTGGGCTAAAACCCACTTCACCAGATGCATAGAGTGGAACATACAGTAGGAAGATTTTTAGCCCACGAAAGCTTATGCTCAAATAAATGTGTTAGTCTCTAAGGTGCCACAAGTACTCCTCGTTCTTTAAACCAACATAGTCTGACAGTAAATGCCCCAACTACCAGGTCACAATACATTATTCATAAATTATTGCAGAGTAGCCCTACTTCCATCACACTGAGCACTTTGAAAGCAACTTCATGGGCTATGAATGCTAAGGGATACTTTTCAGAGAATTGGGAGTTGTACAACTAAAACCACATCCACAACTTGGGGAAAAATATCCTTTAATGCAGGGTTTCTAAGCCTATGGGTTGTCATCCAGAATTGGGTGACCAGAACGTTTCAAAGGGTCACATGGCATCTCCTGTGGCTCCTGTTCCACAGGGCTGGTTGGGCACACATCCCTGCTCCCGGCACTGCAGCCTCTGGGGTCCCAGCGCTACTCAGGTTTGGCCCAGACGTCATGATCACAGGAGTTCGGGTAGGCCAAATTTGAGTGAGTGGCACTGCAACCCCATGAGCCAGGTCACAAGTCCATTCCCACAAATTTGGTCCAGTCAGGGGAGCGGGGCCAAACCCGGAGGTTGCAACGTACAGAGCACAGAGCCAAACCCATCCAGCCCCACAGTACAGAAGCTGCAGGAGCTGCCACTGTGGGGTGAATGCCGGGCAGGACCCAACCCCCTCAGGGGGGCAGAACCTGACCAAAACCATCTCAGGGCCTCCAACCTTAGACTATTTACTGAGTAGTGACAGGCTATAAACATTTACAAATGGCTCCTGAGGCCAAAAAGGTTGAAAACCACTGCTTTAATGTGTCTTCCCATTTTCCTCCTCCCCCCCCATAGGAATACAGTGTATCTTGTCTTAAAATATTCCCTGACATAAAGTGGCATTGACTTACTTGGAAATTGAATTGTACAAATACTGCTATATTTTAGTTCAGGAATTTGGTTTGAGATTTTTCATGCATGGGTTCCTAAAATTAAGCAGTCTTATTTTCAGAAATGCTGAGGAACACATCACCCATTAAAGTAAATGGATTTGTCTGTACTGGTGAAACTTTACCAAAACAATTCACGCTGCTTCAGCTGAACTGCTCTTAAAATTAGTGGGAAGCATGGAGTACAGTTAGAAACATTTTTGCCACAGTTTTGATTTAAACTTTTTTTTGGAAGGTTTTACTAAAATGGTAATGAAAACAGTTCCAGCCTCTGGAGCCTTGTCTACACTATGGCTTCCCCCAGTTTTAACATAGTTCAACTGAATCAGTGGGAATATTTTGGTAAAGCTGCTCAGTGTTGAAAAGACAATGGGAATTTCAGTACTTGGCACTCTTTGAAAATTAGGACACTTATTTACATATGTCATTTTAGGATTGCGTATTCAAAATGTTTGGCCTTGATGTGCATGTGTGTACATGAGAGCAAATCAGCTGTAATATGACTTTGAAAAATGAAGTGTAAATCCTTTAGCTCCAGTCAAGAGAGATTTTCCCAAAATGTTCTGCACTGTGCAAGGCTGTACAAAGTCATGATTAGGACTGTATGGGAGGCTGATCTATGAAAGCCAGCTGCAAAGCAAATCTAAAACTTCTTCTGCACTAGGAAATACACAAAACCAACTTGAACGTGTAGACAGGATGAACTCTTCTCTCTAGTTTAGTCCTCGGTTGTCAATGCATGTCAGTTTAAACATCTGCCTCACCCCCACCACCACTACTCACAGACATACAATTAATTTGTAAGGACTAGGAGTTGCTTAACTGTAGACTTGTGAAATAACTTTTTTTCATCATTTTCTAAAAGGAAACACTCTTACTCATCTTCTAAAGGGTGCCAATTAAACATCACCCAGTTGTAATCCAAGACTCCTAACCCCCAATTCCATGATCTATCTCAGGGGCGGGCAAACTTTTTGGCCTGTGGGCCACATCGGGTTTCAGAAATTGTATGGAGGGCCAGTTAGGGGAAGGGTTCATGGCCCAGCCTCTACCTCCTATCTGCCCGCCTCCCCCGGACTCCTACCCCATCAACCCCTCCCATTCCCTGTCCCCTAACTGCCCCATGGAACCCCCATCCCTGACTGCCCCCCGCCACCCTATCCAACTCCTCCTGTCCTTCCTGACGGCCCCCCCAGGGACCCCTGCTCCCATTCAACCTTCCTGTTCCCCGACCCCTATCCACACCCCCGCCCCCTGACCACCACCCCGAACTCCCCTGCCCTCTATCCAACCCTCCCTGCTCCCCGCCCCCTTACTGCGCTCCCTGGAGCATCGGTGGCTGGCGGCGCTGCAGCCGCGCCGCCACCGTGCAGCACAAAGCAAGCTGGGCTCTGCAGCTGAGCTGCTCCAGGAGCTCCCTGCCCTGTTGCCCAGAGCATTGTGCCAGTGGCGGGGCGTGCTGAGGCTGCGGGGGAGAGAGGGACACCAGGGGAGGGAGGGACACCGCGGGAGGGGCCGGAGATAGCCCCCCGGGGCAAGAGGGTCCCGCGGGCCAGGCAGGAGGGTCCCGGAGGCCGGATGTGGCCTGCAGGCCGTAGTTTGCCCATCTCTGATCTATTAGATCCCGTTGTACTAAAATCTTGGGAAGTGAGGGGAAGAAGAGGCTCTATAAATACTTGAAACTACCTTAAAAGTAAGGGTGGGGTGTGGTCTAAGTACAGGATTATGTGCTAGGATACTATGATGATGAGATCTATAGAAGAATCTAGATACATAGGATGTCCTGAGTTCTAATTTTGGCTCTGACATGGACTTTGTTGTTCACAACTTGAGGTCACTTACAACTTGTGACTCCATTTCCTCATCTGTAAAAAATGGGATAATTACTTAACTGATATGAACGTTCAGGATTGGATAGTTAATACATGTAAAGCACTTTGAAAGGACCATCTTTTTGTTCTGTGTTTTTACAGTACTTAGCACACTGGTCCGTGACTGGGGCTCCTAGGTGCTACCCTGATACAAACAAATAATAGTGCTTTAGCAGTTTTAAATATTATTATTTATTAAGTACAGAAAAGAAGGATGGACCAGTAGTTAAGGTACTAGCCTAGGTCTTGGGAGAGCTGGGCTCAAGTCCCTGATCCATCACAGACATCTGGTGTGACCTTGGGCAAGTCATTTAATTTCTCTCTGCCTTCTGTAAAATAGGGATAATAGCACTTCCCTACCTTACAGCAGTGTTATGAAGTCCTCAGATACTACAGTAATGGGAGCCATGTAAATACCGTAGATTTTTTGAGACGAGGGCAGGCAGCAGTTACCCCAGGGATGGGCAAACCTTTTGGCATGAGGGCCACATCAGGGAACAGAAATTGTACAGTGGGCCATGAATGCTCACAAAATTGGGGTTGGGGTACAGGAGGGGGTGAGAGCTCTGGTTGGGGGTGCAGGCTCTGGGGTGGGGTTTAGGAGGGTGCTCCGTGCTGGGATCGAGGTGTTTGGAGAGCAGGAGGGAGATCAGGGCTGGGGCAGGAGGGTGTAGCATGGGGAGAGGCTCAGGGGTGCAGGCTCCGAGCGGTGCTTACGTCAAGTGGCTCCCAGAAACAGTAGCATGTCCCTTCTCCTGCTCCTAAGCGTGGAGTGGCCCGCGACCCTCGGAGTGGGGCCAAGCCGCGTGGTGCAGCCCCCGCCCTGGCGCCCTGGCTGGAGCACCGGAGCAGGGCCGAGCCGCATCGTGCGGCCCCTGACCCGGCTCCCCAGCAGGAGCTCATGGACTGGCTTAAAACGGCTCACGGGCCGGATCTGCCCTGCGGGCGGTAGTTTGCCCATATGTGAGTTAACCTGTCCATTGGACGGGCTTCATGCCCGTGGTGGTGGTATTTTTTTTTCAGTACTAAATATTTGGGTTCCAGCCTTTAATTGATGGGAAAAGCAGAAACAAGTATATGGCATTTTTTGTATTGATGGCAAGAAAAGGTCCATATCCCAGCTAAGGAAGAACTTTTCCCTCTGGGTTTTATGCCTTCTGAGGGACTCTGAAACAATTATCAAGTGCCTGATAGTCATACACAGCAATTGGATTATGCACAGCCAAGGATTTAATTTGAGAGAGGTGGGGATCATTGTGTAATGTAGAAGTCTAGAAATGCCAAAGAGGGGAGCTGCTTTACAATTATATTTAAATGGGAGAAACCAGGGGCTTCTTCCTGTCACATCCTGTCCCAGTACCAGTTTTTATGGTCATCAGTCTGTTGTGAGTGGACCCAATCTGCTGGGGTCCCACACAGTGTTCCCTCTAATTTTTCCCATCCATGTGCGGAATGTATTTTGTTATGTGCACCAATATGGAGGAGATGTGTGACACTCATCTCCATATTGGTGCACATAACAAAATTCATGTGGCGGAGTGTGGCCGAGGGATTCGGTGTGTGGGAAGGGGCTCAGGGCTGGGGCAGAGGGTTGGAGTGCGGGGAAGGGTGAGGGCTCCGGCTGGGGATGTGGGCTCTGGGGTGGGGTTGGGGATGAGGGGTTTGGGGTGCAGTGGGGCTCCCTGGGGCTACAGTGGAAAGAAAGGACTCCCCCACCCCCCAGCTCTCTCTCCCTGCAGCAGCACCTGGGCTGTGGGGGGAGAGGTGCCTCTCCCCTGGCTGCAGTAGGTCCAGGCCGGGCAAGGGGCGCCTGTCCCCCAGCCGCGGCAGGTTCGGGGCCGGGGGAGGGGCGCCACAGCAGGTCCAGGGCTTGGGGAGAGGCATCTCTCCCCGCCGCAGCCCTGAGCTCCAGCGTGGCGCTTAATAGGCAGCTGCACAGCTTAGAGGGAACTAGGTTCCACGTGCTTCTGATAAGTGGGTCTGGGCAGAGAGTAGTGTCAGGTATTTACAAGATCTATGCTAAGCTCCAGCTTTTAAGAGTCCCTTGGGAGGATCCGTTCAGTGTGACAGACCTCCACTTGGCCTCCCCATGTAGCAAAGTGTCCTAAATGCCTGAACCTTGGGTTCCAGAATTCGTGTTACTCTTAATGAAGTCTGCTCTGTGAGTCCCACTGAAGTGGACTTCTATACAGAGACTTGTACTCCCTTCAGGGATCAATGCACGTCAATTCACTTGTGATGCATCCCTCCCTCCCTCCAGCCGCACCCCCTGGAGTACCTGTGGCTCCCACCCAGACATGCCCCCTCTGAGCATCCACAGTGCCCCCAGCACCCGCAGCGCCCCCCCGGGCCATACCCCCCCCCAAGTTTTAGTCAGTTGTATATAGTAAAAATCATGGACAGGTCACAGGCCATCTATTTTTGTTTAATTTTGCCCATGACCTATCCATGACTTTTACTAAAAATACCCGCGACTAAAACTTAGTCTTAGTCATGAGCCGTGGTGCTGTAGAAACCATCTTCATTTCCTTTCGCTGTCTCAAGCTATGTCTACATGGTTCCACTGTTCAGACAATGGGTGTATGAACTGTAGTGCACACTAGCATATTTAACTCCCTCGTGTGAACACTGCTGGCGCAAACTGAAAGGTACTTTGTTCTCATCAGCGTAGAGCTGTTTGAAAGACTGCTTTAACACAAACTCCCTACTATTTAGTTTACACCAGCAGCATCCACAGGGAGGAGTTATGGCACAGCCCACTAGTGCATGCTTCAGCTCGTGCCCCCCATAGTTGAAATGGGCCGTGTAGATGAGCGCTATTGTAAGAGCCTGTGGGACTAGAACCTGGGTTGCAGGGGGGTTCTGGGTTGTTGCTGCTTCTGTATTGCCAGTGGAGGCATAGGTTGGGTTTCTGCTGGAGGACCCTGTGAAGCTAGACACTGCAGGAAGTACTGCCCAGCAGCGCCTGACTAGTGCCCCCACCCCCCTGCAGCCCACTGATTGGCTCATGCTGGCTTATAAACCCGGAAGTCTTCATAGGGAGCTGTCTGAGCAATGATGCAGTGCGTCTGCTTGCTTCAGCTCCAGACCTTGCTTTGCTGTGCATCCTAGACTCTGGCTTCTGAGCCCAGTTCATCCCTGACTTTTCTACTTGCCTTGTGTCTGTAACCTGGTGCCTGACTCTGACTCCCTGGCATCCTGACCTGGCTTGAACTCCACCCCGCTACTTGTCTCCTGACGTCAACTTGGTACCTGACCAGTGCACATGGACCACCCACAGCCCGGCCCTGTCACCTGTTTCTTTTTGTCTTAGGACATGTCTACATTAGCGAGCTTACAGTGGCACAGCTGTACTGATGTAGCTGTGCTGCTGTAAGAGCGCTCGTGTAACTGCTCTATGCCAATGGGCAGCGGTAGCTATGTCGGCAGGAGGAGCTCTTCCGCCGGCATAGCACTGTGCACGCTATCACATATGCTGGCAAAACTTAGGTCACTCAGGGTTTTTTTTCCACACCCCTGAGTGATATAAGTTTTGCCGACATAAGTGGGAGTGTAGATATAGCCTAAGTCTTAGGTCAGACACTGGTGTCTCTGTGAGCCCAATTGTAATCACCACATCCTGTCATCTCCGCGCATTTTCTCATCCTGTGAAGCTATACTGAGTTCACATGTTTAGCTTCCTGGGAGCCTGTACTTGATAAGTGTCAGTTGCCCAGTCCTTGGGATTTCCATTGTATTTGTAGGGTCTTCCACTCATGTCTTCTCCTTATACCAACATGATAAGATAGAGTTATGAAGATAGTTCATAAAAATAGGAGAGACAGTTCCTACTTCCATCACAACTAGTCACTGTTTCTAGCTCTGGATGCATAGGGCTCTCTCTCCGAGACTCAGACCTCTTGTCCGACACCCTTCCTTAAGACATGGAACTCTGCATTCCAGTCACCCTAGATCCTAAAACCATTGCCTCAAATCTCCTGAGCTGTCCTCTTCCTGCCCCTCCCCTCCCCCCCAAGTCACTTAAAGATGTTCCTTCAGAGTCTCACCTAGACTGTAGGCCCTCTGGGTTTAGTTTAACCCTTCGGTGACAATGTGGCTGGAAAGCAAGGAATACTGGCTTAACAAATGATAGCTAACCACAACACTTTACTCTTAAAAACTTTGGGAGTTAGAGAGCCTTGTACAATAACAAAAGTCCTGAGGCACACCCTTCCCTAGTCTGATCTCACCCCTTCTGTGAGTCCAAGGTTTGTCAGCATTTCAGGCTTGGCAATGGTTGCTTAGAGCAACTCCTCCCCTGAATCATTCTCTCCCCCACCCTGTGTGTAGAAAGTCCATCGTTCCACAGGGGTGGGTCAGTTCCTTACAGACAATCAGTCAATGGCTGTAGATCAGGGGTAGTCAATTATTTTTTGTCAAGGTCCAAATTTCTTGGTCAAGGTCCAGACTCCAGAGAAAATAATAATAAATGATAATAAGTCCATTCAGAAGTGTCTGGCGGTCTGAATTTGGCTCACTGTCTGCCTACTCTAGATTCATGGTTTCTCAGAGATTGTCCTTCAGTGAGGTCTCATGTATCTGGCCTTGGCAGGGTACTGTCTGCAATTCAATATAATACACTCAGCTGCCTTGTGCTATTTTAGACAAATGTTCAGCACATAGTAATAATTATACCTTGCTCTTATATATAGCTTTTCACCAATATATCTCAACATCCTTTACAAAGCTGGTCATTATCCCCATTTTACAGATGGAGAAATTGAGGCACAGGGTGGCAAAATGCTTTACCTAAGGTCACCCATCAGGCCAGTGGCAGAGTTGGAACTGGACCCCAGGTCTGCTGAGTGTCAGTCCAATGCTCTAGCAATAGCGTGCATTGTCTTTCTAATACAAAATGGAGTTAACAATTTGATACAGAAATATACCAGTCAGTCACATCCTCATCTGAACAACTGCAAAAGCTAATTATTGAATTGAGCCCAAAATTATCATTAGTAATTTGGAAGAAAACTGATGCAGCAGTAATGGAGAATATGCATCTGCTTAACCTCACATTAAATATGAATGCATTTTATATATGCTTTTTAAAAAACATGGCCACCACAACTAAATTAGAGGCACTGAGAAAATTCTTCATAGTTTATGATCATGCTTGACTGCAAAGTCATTTCTAACCATAGCTGAATTACCGTAAGAGACGGAGTTTGTCCGATAATTTGTGTATTACAGTTACTGTAATAAATGTTAAATTCCCTGTTGGGATTTCATATGGTTTAAAATTGATTCTCCTCCATGAGGTCTTGGAGAAAAACTGCTCTTTGGAAGGGAAAATTATATAATTTCAGTTGCAGCATTAACTATCCAGCTTATAGAAAAAAGACTTAAAATGCCATATTGGTTCTCTACATCAGTGGTCTCCAAACTTTTTTGATTGCACACCCCCAGGGAAAATTTTTTTTTGCCGCAGGCGTGCCGCCAAAGGAAAAAAAAAAAAAGGTGGAAGAGCTACTATGTAGAAGAGCTGCCGATGGCGTGCCAGCGGCGCTCCTCCTGCTGCCGAAGAATCAAAGATAGAAGAGCTGCTGCAGGCGTGCTGGCCGTGCTTCTCCTGCCACGCACCCCCAGGGATCATCTTGCACACCCCTTGGGGAGCGCACACCCCACTTTGGAGACCACTGCTCTACATATCCAAAATACTGAAATCTAATTTATAGGACTATATTTCTAAAAGAAACAGACCCAGGTCCATCGGAGTCAAATTTATCAGGGTTTTCATACTCTTCACAGGATTCTGCAGTGCGGGAACAAAATGCATTTTCTGGTTATTTAGGCACATGGAAGATAATTCGAATACTATCTGGATGAAGTGAGAGAAAATACAATATGCCTCCCCCAGGAGCTGGATAATATGCTCAGACTAAAATGACATCATAATGTTACCCCTACTGGGGCCTTTTTCAGCTAAGAAATGAAAATGAATGTATAGTTTGGCGTGGAACTAGTGGGAAATGACATTGGTGACCTTTATTTGGTGAGTGGTAAACCAACTACTGTTGATCAGCTTGTTTCACATCCTTTCCTAATGTAGGCTGGAAAATACCTTGATAGAATATAGCTATAAAATCATCTGGATAATTGCACTAGTCGTAAATTGAGAGCCAACTTCTGCCCTATCTTGCATCCACTGTGATCCCACTGAAATCATAGGGGATGCAAGTAAAAACAAAACTTTAATCTTAATTACTAAATATAACTATAACTAGTAATCAAGTGGAGATAGTAACTTCCATAAAAATAATCCAGTTTGCTTAGTGGCTATTTGTTCAACTATTGTTTAATACTTGGTAGATGTTGTTTAATTACTGCTAGCTATAATTGTATTTGTACTGTTTCCATTCAGCTACCAAATGAAGTTTAAGCTTCTCCTCCTTGTAGCATTGTGCAGAGCATTAAAGACATCTGCCTATTTTTCTGCTCTTGTCTTCCATTGTGCCCTACCTCGGCCCTATTGCTTCACCAGTAGTAGCACTCTGGTCTTTGTGCCTTTCCTGTGCCTTTCTCTATGCCTGCAATGATCTCCATATCCAATGCACTGGACTCCATCCCTCTTGAATTAATTCTTTATCCTCAAAGGTACAAATTCTAGTCCACTTTCACTTTCTATGGAAGTGACAAAGAGTCCTGTGGCACCTTATAGACTGACGTATTGGAGCATAAGCTTTCGTGGGATGCATCCGACGAAGTGGGTATTCACCCATGAAAGCTTATGCTCCAATACGTCTGTTAGTCTATAAGGTGCCACAGGACTCTTAGTCTGGATCTGTAGAAGCGACAAATATGGCTACCCCCTGATACTTTTCACTTTCTAGTCCACTATCAAGCCTACACTAACATCTTCCCAATTAAAAAAAACAACAACCCTTCCTCCCCCACCTTTTTGTTTGTTCTGATTGATATTTTGTCAGTCCTTTGTGTCTAAATAATCATAGCCCCTGTCACAAAGTGCTCTACAGTGTCCTTATTTGTGTCTTGTACAGCTCTAAGAATACTCAGTGTTCAACAAAGTGTAGATAGTAATATTTAGTTGCCAAGGCTGATTCCCCACTCTGGCACTTAGAGTGCAGAAGGTGGGGGCCCGTAAGGATTAAAAAAATTAATACTTGCCATTCCAGGCTTGTATTAAACCCCCCAAAGTTACAGCTTTTCTCTGACCTTGGCTTGATAAATGCTGCCACCACCCAAGTGAAAAACTGCCTCTTGCAAATCCTGGAAAAACTCACTTGGGAAGTTTTCCCTGAGGCCCCTCAGCTTTTACACCCCTCCCTTGGGGAAGCTGAGAAGAAAACAAACAAAAGGGAAACCTAGCTGTTACCACCAGCTAATTGAAAAACATATGCACAGACCTTTTAAGACACAAAAAACCATCTTAAATAAAGGAAAAAAAAATTAAAAACAAAAAGAAAGAAAATAGTTCTGGAACTTAAGCTTTTGCTAAATCTTTAAAAAAAAAAAAAAAAATTCCAAAAATTAAGCACCCAAAATAGCTCTCTTGGAGGTTCAGCTTAAAGGTTACAAGCAAATTCTTCTAGATATGGACGATACATTTTCATACCTGGTTCAAACTTTACTCAGCGTTTCAGCTGCCCCTGTTTCTTCAGTCCAGAGAGCACAACAGAGAGACAAAGGGAAAGTTTTCCCCCCCATTTAAAAAAGTTCTAGCCTTCCCATTGGCTCTTTTAGTCAGGTGTTTACCTGGGGGGACTTTTTAACCCTTTACAGGTAAAGCAAGCAGCCATCAAGAGGGACTTTATAGATAACTGTCTGTCTGGGTGTCCATAAAAGGGAGCTTCCTCCCCCTCTTCATTTATCACATTAGTTTAATCACATAGATAGCACATTGAACATTGAGAAATTCAAAGGCCATATTTTTTTCCTTTGGTATACATGTGTGTTCCAGTTGACTTCAGTAGGAAGTACACATGTATATGATAGGGCAGATTTTGGTCCTAAGAATTAAAATACTTCTCCCATTGTTTAGGGCAGGTGATACAACTTTGAAAATAAAACATAATTTGTCCCTCAGAAATTATTTCATTTAGAAAAATAGGATAGAACCATCACAGTTCAGGCAACTGCACCTGAATTCCCCCCCCCCCCCCATAGTCCACCATGGGCACCCAGTCTTAGGCTTCTGGCTTTTCAGCCATCACTTTTCTTGGGCAGAGACACAGGGCTCCCTCTTGACTGGTATATTTCCAGGCTGCACGGTTCCCTGCCTACACTGAGTTCCCCAGCAAGTCAGACTGCCAAAACAGGCCTATCTCAAGCTCCCCTGAGAGAATATAAACAGTGTAATTGCCCTCTGTTAGAAGTTACCACATAGCTCTTTATAAGCAAGCACATTTATTCTTAAGGTGAAAGCATTACAGAGAAAACATATTAAAAACAATAAAAGAATCTACATGCCTACTTATAAACTTATCAGAGATCACCCCCAATTCCATCAAGGACTCTGGTAGGATTCAGTCCTTCAAACTCAATTACGGTGTTTTTCTGTCTTCATAAGTTCTTAACAGCTCTTAGTTCAGAACAAGAACACCCATTAATCTGTGAGTCATTCTTTTATACAGTTTAGGTCTAAAGGTCCCCTCCTCAGGTTGAAACTTAAAAAGGCTGAGTTCTTGCATAACCAGAGGAGGTATATTTGCATACCTGTCCCCCTGGGAAACCATCTCACTTTGTCCCATACATTCATTCTTGTCTGGCACAATAACACTTCCTAGGGCTACATGCCATTCTACTTTACATTTTTAATAAAATGGACTCCAAAGCTACTTATACTTAATTCATTAGGATTTTTCAAGGCAGAAAATTGCCGTATCTGTCACTAGAACATAGTAAGATGTAATTGTATATTTTATGTATCCCCAACTATTGCCTTCTAAAGAGTAGCATGTTAGGTAATGCAATGTGAAGACTGAAAGATTTTTAAATTTTATATTAATACTTCTTTAGTGTTTTACATTTTTTATAAAGTTACATTAAAATGTTTTACATTTATAAAGGCTAATTAATTTGTTGTCTCTTTGCACATACAAAGATTAGGTTTCATTCAATCAACAAGTAGCACAGAAAGACATATCTAATATCACTATGTAAATTGTTCCAACCCTTCTTTGTCCATTGTTTTCCAAACATAACAAGCTTTAATGCACCTGTTTGATTTTTTTTTTTTTTTTTTTTTTTTTTACAACTTCAATCAACAGCACCAGTGACTTTTCTATTCTCCGCTGTTAGGGAAAAAGCATGAAACATTATATGTTTATTTCCTTAGCATTTGACAAATTAAGTGCTTTCTTACAAAGTGAATGCCTTTCAGTTGCTTTCTAAAATGTGGTTTTAAACAACGAGTAGTGCATGTTGCACTAACTCTGCATTTTAGTTTGTTGGAAAGATTATTTGGCCTTTGCTCTTGCTAGCTAAGGTGGGGCTGGGTGATTCAGGTTGTTCTCTTTTCCCTTCTTACCTGCAAATTTGCATGTTTGACCTAGCAGAGTAATTGGGCCCACAGCAACATGGGCGTGCCTCCCTGAGAAACACTTAGTTTCATGTATGACTCATAAGCTGAAGCACAGACACCACTTCCCCAATCTACAGTAGCCATTTTAACTGCATAAAACTGCTGGATTTCTTTTTACTTTCTGGCTCTTGGGACTGTGCAAACACCTTAAAACAAATTAAGGTAACTTTTCTGTCTTGCTGTGGTACAGTATCTAAATAGGAGTGATAATTCTAATAGCAGAGTAGGTGTACCTGTTGAAAAAACATGGCTGTATGTTCTTTACCTCTGTTAATGTATGAACTCAGTCACATGCTTGATTTCACTTAACTACCAGGGGAAAACAAAGAATGCCAGTTCTTGTAGGTTTTTGGCCTTCATGGCAAAGCATCTTTTAAAATCTAAAATCTTTTGTATACCAGAAATTCCTCAGATGTATCATGAGTGAGACTGAAAAAAAGAAAACTTCCTGTTATAGTTTAGTAAATACAGTCAGTTCAGTTGCACTTTACGTAAAAATGATTATTTAGTATTTAAGTGCTGTGGAAACCAGTTTTTTGCTGTTTGTTTTTCAAAATGTTAAGTGGACTATATTGTTTCTATGTTCCTGAAAACAATACACTTGAAATAAGCCTTAAAAATTGACAATGTTTTAAATGTTATTGCATTTCAGATGTATGCTTATTCTTAAAATGCGTTAATATTTAATGCTTCAGATGTGCTGCTGGTTTGACTGTTTTAAACACGGCTCAGTTGGTTGCAGGAAATATTAGTCTTTTCTGGAGCTGGGTACACGTTCCTATTGATCTGTTTGTCATGTAGTAGAGAATTTCTGAAGGATATTTGGGC
Source organism: Chelydra serpentina (assembly GCA_037349315.1). Lineage (NCBI taxonomy): Eukaryota > Metazoa > Chordata > Testudines > Chelydridae > Chelydra > Chelydra serpentina. The sequence continues at coordinate 62,224,496 of JBAIAC010000004.1, forward strand.
AAAGTATTAGTTAATAGCACTACAGACTCTGGTTGCATTTGCTTTGTTATCCTTGCTATGGTTTGATTCTGAGCTGCTGTAAACATGATGGATTTGTAATTCAAAGAATTGATGACCCGAGAGTCTGTTTCTACTAAAGTATCCTATAAAAACCCACTGTCACACTGTATAATTTAAAATGGAACAAGAGTTTAACTTCTTTCATAGAATAAAAAATGGATATATAGTCATCCTTCTCCATACTTCTGGTCCTCAGAGCTTAGGATTTTGTATGTGACAATGAGAAAGGCATAGTGTAAAAGGGACTAGGTTTAGTGCCATTTGTACAAGAAAGGTTGTGGGGAAATATGCAGTGTTCAAAGGCTGTTTTTAAATGTTCAGTGGGGAAAAATACACTTGCTACTAAAATAAGTGTAACTCACGACTGCCCGTGCACTCGTACAACATGTACACACACACACTCTCTCTCTCTCTGTGTCTCACACACTCACACTTTGAAATGGTGTCAAGTATGTTCCTGGTCCTATAGTTCCTATTTGAACACAATTAACTTTGATTTCAGTTGGCCTTCAACTCTGTATTTTAATTTTTCAACAAAACTCTTAAAAAGTTGAATTTCTTCTAAATTGAAAATCTAACACACTAGAAGAATGAAATTATTTGTAATGTACCTAGGGGATACTTTTCAGTGTCATTTACTATTCACTATAGTATACCTACCTACCTCACAGGGGTTTTATAAAGTCTTGCTTAATAGTAATCATCTACTGTGGAGGGAGGAAGGGGAGACATTATTAGGCTAATAGTGCACGCTTTGGGTGTGACAGCCTTTTGCTTTTAGCCATCTGCAGTGTTTGCCAATAGCTACCTTGTGTATCCCGGCATGTCTTCTTCTTATTATTGTCTCTTAATTTTAGGTTTCATTTTTAAACACATTTTAAATACCAGGTTTTTCAAGAGGGTATGCAACGTATCCTTCCCCTGAGAAAAAATATCTTTAGTAGAAGGATAAGATAAGTAATAGGGAACAGATTGAAAACACCATTTTGAAAGTGTTGTGGAAGATTTTTGTTCGTTTAAAAAAATATTTACGATTTGTTGGACTATTTGAATTCCTTTTCTCTCCTCCTACTTCCCCATGAGCATTGATGTCCTTTTAGCTATAGTTTTGGTCTATGGTAGCCACCTTAAACTCACTGTCTAGTGTTAAACTTGAACTGACAGAGGGGACCCCTGGCTTCTCTCCATTCCCTCCCCTCCTTTACTTGTCTTGTGAGGTAGCTGGAGGTTTTTAAAGAGTTAATCTTATAAGGTTGAATTAGCAGTCCAATGCTTCTGTAGTGCTGTTATAGGGCTGGAGGGTAAGCAGCTGTTGCTAGCTAGCTCTTTTTCGTGCAGCTCTTAAGGAGAAATCTCTGTTCGTCCTATAGCAAAGCTGTTGTGTCCAGGCTCTTTGATATCATGGTGAGGGTGTGGTACAGGACCCTAAAGAGAACAGAACTAGATGTTATAAGTAAACTAGAATGAGTTGAGAAACAGGTTTAGGGCTCCCAATTGCTCCTTTTAAAGATTAACTTCAAAGACCTCCCACTGAGAGGCAGTGAAATAGCTGGACTGGAGGAGGAAAGGTAGTGGTTATAGGCTCTGACTGATTTTTCCAGCTGAAGTGTGGGTGTGTATGATATGTGTCTCAAAAGTAAAGGTGATTTTTCTATACATCCATTAGACCTGATCAGTGCAATGCTCTCTCTGGAATTTTTTTTATTGACAAGATCCCAGTTCTGATTGCTGGGAGCTTGATGGGTGTTGGTGACAACATCGTATAGGCCAACCAGCCAGTCAGAAACACAAGGCTTTGGACAATGTGCCTGCAGCCATACTTTGCAAGCATTTTTCACTTCTAGAGCGCCTTTCATCTGAGGTTGTTCAAGTATTATTTTCTTCTCTGTTGAAAATTTAGTTTTGGTGAGTCCCCACACTTGTCATTGATACACATTTCTTTCTTTCTCTATCTTGTATGTTATGTAGTTGGTCAAGTACTGTAATTACCTTTGATGTCTGTGGAAATTGTTAGCTCAGTGGTGCATTACTCTTCTCAGGCTTCTTGGGATGAAAAATTACCTGGCTTCACTCCTGTCTGGAATAGCTGAATTTGTACGTGCAGAGCTACAGTAGAGCCAAATCAGGTGAACTGACTCAAATGCCTTTGAAAGTGTTTGTATCAAAAATGTGGGATTTCCCTTTATACCAGAGGGAGGACTTTGATCTCCAAAGTAGCTTTCACTTTTTGATCGTTAAATAAAGGTTTCTAGGCTTTCATTTGGCAAATTTCACTGATAATTTTAATACTATACTTTCTCTTGAATTTTGTTAGATATGAGAAGAGCAGAGACTTCCTTTCTGAGAGGTGATTAAATACAGGGGAGGGGGAATAGATGTACAGTCTTGTTTGTGACCCACTCCGTAAGCAGCATGACTTTCCTAAAAGTAAACGTACACTTTACTCATTACATTTATGCTTTTGATACCATTAATATGCTTTAGAGCTAACTTGCTTTGTTAAATCTGACTGTGTCTCCGGAGGAACATTTAAATATTTGTTTTTAAGAGACTATATGCACTGAAATTTGAAGTCTTTTACTTATCAGTAGTCCACAGCTGTAGTGTGAAATCCTCTAGATACTCTCGCTCTCCTGACATAAAGGGACTAATCTGTTCAAATAATGTATTCCTCAATATCATTCTGTCTGAGGGCCTGTCCTAAGGCAAAGCTACCAACTGTGCTCAGTCTTTGTGCTGATGGGATCCCATTAGATAAGGACTAAAATTTATGCATTCTTACCCTGGTGTTTATTAGGATTTAACTGCCCAATAATCAACTTTAGTGATGATAGGAATTGTATAGCTAACCCTCAGTACATTTAATTGAGAATTTGCCCTTAAAGAGATCAGCCATCTCATGTCATATAGGACTTCATACTGAATTAGAACTCTAATCTGAAAACTGCATTCATTTTGCTAGCCTCAAAATGAACCTTCAAAGTCCTCAAGTTTTTATGTAAAATTCTTCCTTACATTGGAAAAATATAGTTATCTTCACTTGCTAGGAATAGAAATGCCAAACCTATAGGTTGACAATTTGGAAGGAATGCTTTCAGATGGCTTGAATAGTATTTTCTCTAGTATCAGAGGGGTAGCCGTGTTAGTCTGGATCTGTAGAAGCGACAAAGGGTCCTGTGGCACCTTATAGACTAACAGAGGTATTGGAGCATAAGCTTTCGTGGGTGAATACCCACTTCTTCGGATGCAAGCAGTGGAAATGTCCCTCTCTGTATTTTCTCTATGTTTCTGTACTTTGAGACTTAACTCTAAATTACTTTTAAAAACCTTGTTTAACCAGGAGTCAGTTTGGAATCTGATCTTAATTAGCAGGGGTAATTGTTTTTGCATCCTTCATCCCTTTACCTGTTTTGTACCTGTTCAGCAGGTGAACTAACTGCTGTCATGACTTAGTTTGAGGGCTCTTTTTCTGTTTGTCTAATTTACCTAATGATAAGTAGTGAGATGACTACCAAGTTGTGTGTGCCTCAGTGAGGCCTTTATGATGGGGAGAAAGGAGTGAGAGCTTGAGTGATTCAAACTGCTCTTGACCGTTTCAAGGAAATTGGTAAGGATGTTACATGTATTTTGTGGTTTATACATATTATTTCATAACTAAAAGTTTTTTCTCCAGATCTCCCCTATGTTCTTAATTGGCTGCTTGACAGATACATATTAATATAACTGAAAGAGATTAAAGGAAAAATACTTTTCACTCTCTTTTAAAAAAATTGTTAACTTTGTGATTTGAAAAAACTTGGTCTATGCCTGTTTCACTGTTGTTCCCCTGCCTAGTTGTCTTTTTGTTTGTGTGGGTCTTTCACACTGCAACAAGAGTAAACGTTTAAAAACATAGTAAAATGGGATTGTGAAAACACAATTACTGCTTTTGCTAACGGGGGATGGTGTATATCAGATAATGCTGATAGTGTCATTTTAAATTTTCTATTAAGTTTCTCTACTTGTGGACATTATATGTGGAAGAATTGATGCTCTGGAGTTAACATCTGTAATCTTTCAAGGATGCGTTAGCATGATTTATTGTAATCTGGGTGCAGCAGGCCATCTCTCCAACACAAAGTGGCTCCTCTTTAAAAAGTAAGCTTGAAAATAGTGCCTTTGAAGTCACTAGGAGTCGCACATAATGTATTTAAAGGGAAAATACGGCCTAAAGCTTTCAGTGGAGCCTGTTCTCTTGTCCAATACCATGCTACGTGTATTTGCTGTTCATGAAAAGATTTTCTACGTTGCTTCTGTGAACTCTATACCTATAACTATAATGGTTCAAACTTAAAGTATAGGCTGTTTAACTCTTGAGAGACGCAGGTTGGATGAAGTATATCTTTTATTGAACCAACTTCTGTTGGTGCAAGTGTAAAAGGCAGTACCTCACCCACCTTGTCTCTTTTATATCCTGGGATCAACACGGCTACAATACCGCAAACAACTATGTTGTATTGTCCATTTAGAGATGTAGTGTGGCCAATAATGTTCAATGTTGATGTGATTACCTAGAAAGAGAAAAATAGTTAATTTTGCCAAAATTTGCAAGCTGGCCTATGAAAAGAGTAGTCAGTTAATACAAATTGTGAGAATTCACACTATGGATTCTAAGGCCTTGAAGCAGCACACAAACGAATTCTGAGAACCTACGCAGGATCTTGTATGATGCACAGTTTGGGGTGCAGCATTTTCCAACTCATGTTATTGACTAAATGAATGCTATTCTTTTTTTCTTTAAATGTACATTTTTTTCAAAAGGAGAAAATAAGGAACTATACACTATAGAACCATAGAAGCTTCAGTATCATTTGTGTGGGGTGTTGGGGGGTTTTTTCTGCCTGTTTGGACATACCAACGAAAATGAAACTTTTTTGTATAAGAGAGGCAACTCCATGGCACTATTCGTTATGGAGTTCTCACTAATACAAAACTGTCTATCCAAAAAGTGTATTTATTCTGGTCACCAGCCAAAGCCAACATCGAAATAAGTATGTTTTTAAAAATCCAGACACCAAGAAGTGAAATTTTAGTTTGTCTAACATAACCATAATTTAGGAAGCAGCTAATTAATAACACATTTAAAATGTAAAACCCTTCATAGAACATTCTAGCAAGCAAGAAAAATCCTTATTGTTATATTTCCCCTAAATATTTACTTCTAGAAGATATGTGTATGCTACTGTAACTGTCTTCCTCTAAAATCAAGTGTTAATATATTGGATTAAATACAAGCCAAGTGGATCTGTAATATTATGCTCTGATTAGCTTGTATTTAATATAATTATAGCAATAATGGGTTGGAATTAATTTCTCTTATACTTGCCAATGTTGAGGCTGTCAGCCAAATGACAAAATAAGAGTCCAAACTTGTAAATGTTCAGATAAAATAGGGGAATCTGAGGTTTGAAGGAGAGATTTAGTATAAGGTTGTGTGATGACAGAGACTATTTGTTTAACAATGTATTGCTTATATGAATTCTGACGCCTGCTTGTATCTCAGTACTCTAGGCATCCAATATGTGGCCTACATCCAGAAGTATTTGTTTTAATTAGCACTGCCAAAAATCCCTATAGTGTGGACAAGACTATGCCATCATTATGTTAATATGGTCATGTTAGAAAATACGTGTATCCATGGGAGGAGAAAACACTAAGGTAATAGATTGTTATTTGTATTATCATAGCTCCTAGAAGCGCTGTACAAACACAGAATGAAAAGACAGTCCCTGACTGATTAGGGAATAGCCATTTCACTCTTTGAGAACAGTTCATGGAATCATCACTATGGATAGGATACCGTGCTAGTGAAACTACTGCACTGGTTTCATAAATGTACTAGATTTCAATAAAATATGAATGGAAGTCTTCATGAGTCAGGAAATGTGCAGACTCCATTTTTGTTGCTGCAAACAAGTATCTGTAGAAAATTTGGGACTCAGAAACAGAGACGTGAATTAAATCCTATATGCATTGTCCTAAGACATTTGCCAGCTTACTTGCAGTGTATTCTTCTAAGGTCTAACATAGCCTAGAATATATACAGAACTCAGATTATAGTATCTATCCAAAATAAATTTGGTATTTGTATTTATGGACTGGAGGGGTAATAATACTAGATCCAGGTTCTATTCAGACTGTTCCACACATCTTTTTATCTGAATGCTGCTGTTAAATTCTCATGCTGTCCCAGCCGCAGGTCTTCCTATGGTCTGGTCTAAAAGCAGGCCTTGCTACACTACAAAAGTTTCGCTCACATAGCTAGAGCAGCAGACCTTCCCAGTATAGATGCAATTTACATCGGCATAAAAGTGCTTTTTCTTGGTATAGCTTACACCAGTTCTCCAAGAAACATAAACTATACTGGCAAAAGCACTTTTAGGCCAGCAGAAGTGCGTCTACACTAGGGCTTATACTTGCATAGCTATATCACTAAGGTGTGTGTTTTGTTCGTGAGGGTTTTTAACTGACTTAATTATGATGGAATAAGTTTTTAGTTTAGACTAGGCCTGTTTGCACCAGTTTAACTAAAGGTGTGATATAAACTGATTTAATTAAACTGTTACAGCTTTGTACATGGCCACTCTAACATCTGTTTAGATCAGGGGTTCTTAACCTTTTTTTTGAAACACACCCCCAATTTTTTTTTCTAAATTGGAGCCCCCTACACCCTTTTACAAAATGGGACTTCTCAATATAATCTAGATGGAAATGGGGCCGTTAATGCTCTGATTCCAATAAGGACTAGTTTAAATAAACATAATAGAAAATTTGGGAAGGTAATGGTGTTTTTTTGGGGGGGAGGGGGGAGAGCAGGTGCAAACAAAGTCCTAAAAGTGCAGAAATAAAAATAATATTTTCTTTTTTGAGGAGTATGGGAAGGAGACATAAGGACACGATATGGGTTGCTATCACTTTTAAAAATGTTTACTTTTTGCTACAATAAAAGCATACTAGCTATTCCCATCTGCTAAGGCGGGGTATTCAAATGAACTGATGACCTTTGCACTCAGTCTGAAGAGACAAATGAGTGAAGCAGACATTAGGGGAGCTTAACCCTCTTAAAATTTCTTCTAACTGAAAAGAAAGGTAGAGAAACTCTCTAAAGAATGTTTTATTGTTACTAAGATGAAAAAATAAGAACTAAAAAGAATTTAAAACGTTGATTGCTGGCGATTGTCTGCACAAATTCTGTGATAAAATATTAACTCATTGCACTGTACTGCCTCTTAGTGCAAACAGAATAGTTAGTTATTGTGATCAACTTGTTAAGTAAACATTGTAAAAAAAAAAAAACCCCGGAAAACCTCCCTGGTTATCTAGAAAATGTCTTGTTCAGGGTTTGTGTTAAAGGAACACTGTTGGGTTAAAAATCATAATCCTTACCTATTAAAACGGATTAAAATAAACCAAGTCCATTAATGCAGTTTATTTCTTGCCCTACATGGAGCTTGAACAATGGACACAGACTAAGTCAGTTTCACTTTTGTTTCTGGTTTTACATGAATTTCATACACTAGTACAGTGCTGCAATGTGTAGGTTTCCCTGCTGAGGCACTAAGGTGCATTTTTCCTAATTTTTTCCTAAAATGCACTCATAAAATTATTCAGGTATGTTGGTAGGCTCGGATACACCAAATAAGTTGATTTGTTTTGTGGAAAAAAGCTGATGCGTGCAGACCACTCAGTCCTGTTTCAAGGCTCTTCATGGCCAATTCCTGCCCTACCTATATCTCTCGTTTGCTATTGAGCTGTTGATGCTTGCCTCTGATTGGCCAGTCATGCCAGTCTCCATTGCCCGCTTATTACATTTTCAGACAAGCACCTTTGTTCTTTCTCCTGTGCTGCCCCTCACACTTGGGAGAAGTTTCCTGTAAACATCCACAAAACTATCTCGTTATCTACCTTCAAAATACTCCTTTGCTTTGCCTACAAAAAATTTGGTAACGGCTAGGGTACTCGTGAGCTGAGACCACTGCCTATCATGCTGACCAATATTGTTTCCTTGTACTCCCCTTTCTATCTGTATCCATCTGTTGTCTCTTGTCTTATACTTAGATTGTAAACTCCTCGGGGCAGGGACAATCGTTTTGTTTTCTGTTTATACAGCAGCTAGCACAACGGGGCCCTGACAGCAAATAACAACAATAATAGTTTTAACCAGGTCAGTCGAGTGATACAAACTGGATGGCAAAAATATAATGGCGCATCACTGTAATGACACAGTAATTATTTTCAGGGATAAATCTTCAGTTTTAATAGAATTTAAAGAGCAGAGTTAGTGTTTTTTAAATTTTAAATCAGTAACAGTCTCAGTTGACTATCATGACATTTCATTTTTAATTTTTGGTAAAATATTCATCTTTAGAAACATGCCAATTCTTGATTGTATCAAAAAATCTCATTTATTCACAGCTTTATTTCTTTTGTCAGGTTAAATGTTTAGCTTGTTCTAGGCACACATTAATTTGATTGCCTAGTTTTTAATATACAAGTCTACTAGAGACTATTATGCATGGAAACATTCCTTTTTGCATCATGTGGCAGGCAGGAAATCTTAGTAATACATTGTGAAAATATGTAGTTATGATTTGAAAGCTTTTGCTGTAATAAAATGTTCACTCTAAGTGGAACAGAGATGAACTTCCAGGGTTAAAAAAAAAAATCTGAGTCCCATGTAAACCAATTCTGGCTCAATGTCCACATCTCTGCCATCCCAGTTTTCCTAGGAAAACGTTGAATGCTACCAATGTATGTTGCAAGAGATATGACCAATGTGACTTACAAAGTCAGAGAGAAAACTATAAAATGTTGTTGCCTATATAATATTGTTGTAGGAATCTGAGATGGAAAACACTTTTTCAGTCATCATCTCTCTCTCTCTGCCAATTCAGCAAAGTTTAGTAAGCTTCAGATCATGCTGCAAGGCCTTTTTTGTTCACAAGGACTTATGAATAAACGTTGTTTTGTGTTTTTTCCATTTGTTTGGATGTTACAGGTTAGTTGAGTGTGAAGGGTGGGACCCTGAACCATGTGTCTTTGATACTGTACAGTGCCTAGCTACTTTTCTCATAGGTGCTGAGATGCTGTAGAGATGAGCCTGTGCTTAAGTTCTTCCACTGGCTACCAGTAAACTTCTGACGCCATTTGAAGACCTGGCTCCTAATTTTCAAAGCCCTGGCTACGTCAAAGACTGAATTTTTATCTATGAGACACCATGACAGCTGTGCTTCTTTGGGTCAGTGCAAATTGCAAAGCCCAGGACTAAGCATGTGAAAACTGGGGACAAAGCATTATCTGTTATGGGGATTTGGCTATGGAACAATCTTTAGAGGCAATCAGACAAATCCAGAGTCTGGCCGTCTTTAGGAAACATTGCAAAAACTTTCTTCTTGAGGAAAGCCTTTCCACCAAAGACTTTAAGGCCAAAAGAGATCATTGTGATAATTTAGTCAGACCTCCTGCACATTGCAGACCACAGATCCTCACCCACGCTCTCTTGTAATAGACCCATAACCACTGTCTGAGTTACTGAAGTCCTCAAATCATGATTTAAAGACTTCAAGTTACAGAGAATCTTCCATTTAATCTTATTTAAACCAGCAAGTGACCCAGGCCCAGTGCTGCAGAGGAAGAGACTCACAAGTTTAACACCCTTTTTATTCTCAAACGCCTGTCAATCAGCAACACCTCTTGCCTCCCTTCCCTCCCAAAAAACTGCCTTCATGGGGTGAAAACTCTGCTTGGAGTAGAAGCGCCAGAGACTCTATGAAGTACACCAGGCACTTTGCTGTTGCTATTGATTTTACATGGACGGAGCTCAGATGCTACGGTGAGGGCAGCAATGTAAAACTCTACGATAGATGCCATTTATTATTTCCAATAGCTTTGTTCTGTCTAATTTAAAGCAATTGAATAATGTAGCTTCCAATACTTTCCTGGAGATTATTAGTGAACCTTCCAGATATCCAGCCTAAATTTTGTTTTCTTCACTTTTGTATCATTACATCAAGACAACTGGCCACTGACAGAAGTAGGATAATAGAGAAGATCCGCGGAGTATGGCATTTCTTATTCACCCCTAGTTGCACTTCTTAGGACCACCTTAAACAATTTCTCTCCATTCCTCCTCGTTCTTTAAAAACAATGTGGTCAACTTTTTTACGTTGCTGACTAACTAAGAAAATGAAACTTTCTGATAGCCTAGAATTTTTTGGGGGAGGGAGGGGGTCTGGAAGCAGTGGATGACTTTACCTCACAGGGATCTTCAGGTATAACATACTGGGGGGGATCAAAGGGGCTTTTTTAATATATAGTCATTAAAACCTGAGGACCCTGGTTACAGCTGTAACAGAGTTGTGCCTCTTTTTAATGAAAATTTGCTTTGTCTGTCCCCTGATCCTTTGTTTGCCAACTCTATAGTAGTTCTTACTGTGCCTTTTTTTTTCCCGCACTGCACTTAATGCATTTTCATTATTTTATGGTGGAATCCTAGAAACTACAGTTAAAAAAGCCTGTTCGGTCATCTAATCTAATCCCATGCCAGTAGAAAATTGTTACGTTCAGTTCTGAGCACTGTGGCTTCCACCACTGGCTGCTGTATATTTATGGTTAACATCTGTTTCTCTCTGTTTATCTGTGATACGGAGTGTTTGACATACTCGGATGCTCTGCTGTCTAGTAGCTGCTTTATAGAAGGGCACACACTAAAACCTATGTAGTACTGATGTGTGTAGTACTGGGGTACAATAGAAGAGTTGATATAATTACAGTTTTAATATTATGGTTGGTGATTCTCATGTTCCAATAAACTTGGGCTAGTTATGTTTTATCAGATTGACTAGCTTTCTGTGTGGGAATAACTTTTTGCCCTCCTTTTTTGAAAAAATATTTGCCACTAATTTTAGGAGAAACTCATCTCGCTATGTATGCTGCTACTTATATCTTTGCCTGTCACTCTTAAGGACCAATGGATTATTTTATAACAAGTAAAAAAGAAAGATGTAGCTGTGAAGGCAGGAAACACTTGTCATTCAGACTCCATATCTTTGTTTCTGCTTCCTGTCAGTTAAACCACTAGCAGAGGAACAGATGTACTAAGAGATGACTCTACTCTAGTTTCCGTCACGGACAGCAATTGTGTAACAAGCAGTCTCCTGAAGCAAATTTTATTAAATATATTTGCTTTCCATTTATCAGTCTATCCTTATATTTTTAGACATCTAAGATTAAAGATCAGAATTTGGCAAGTAATTGGAGAGAGAGGAAAATATTTGAACTATTGGCAGAAAAACTGTAAAACAATAACTACAGGAGTAGTCAGTAAAGTAATAACAGAACTAAAGTATGATATTTATTTGCTCTGCTGTGTTAACACTGAAGTTCTTTTAAATCTAAACAGAAACTTGTGATGAGTTAGCAAGTAAGCTGTTCCTAGAGGATCCTAAAATATATGCAAAGGGCTATTTCCATGAGAGGGTAACTTGAAATCTCATGATACTGTGAATTCTTGTCTATGTTAAAGAATTGCAGTGTTGCCAAATCTTGTGATTTTCATCTCCAGGTCCAGTGATATTTGATGAGGTGTTTTCTTAAAGCCCCAGCTCTGGTGTTCAGTTGCTTCTATGAGGATCTCCGCTTTAATCTTTTTTAAAAGCTCTCATGGTAGAGGAGAAAAGTTTGAAAATCATAACATAAATACACCCTAAAGGCTCAAAAACCAGCAGACAAATAAAAAGCACCTAAAACTTATTATTTTTAATAAGACTCATGATTTTTAAGAAAATCTCATATTTTGAGGTCCTGATTTATGATTTTTGAACACTGCAGTTGACTGGAATTGTTAATTTACATATATTATTATTGTATGGTTTATCAAAATTGTAGCTTGGACATTGAGTATGATCTCCACTTCTGTATGTATTAACTATGCATTAATAAAACAAGTTATTTTGTCTTTAATTGGAGTAGTCTCCTTATGCAAATTTACTTAAATTATTTGAATTGTAGCATTTCATGCTGGAAGGGGTACTTCCAATAATTTTTTTTAAGTGATATTCATGTGGAGCTATTTTATTCAAGACTCTGTTTCATCCTGTCTGAATATGTGAATTGTGGTTTAAGATGCTGTAAAATAGTCTGAAATTTCTTGAGGACAACCTCTCATGCTGTATAAAAGATAATAATTATCAGGTTCAAATTGAGGAGACTGTGGATTCTACATCCTCATAGTCATTTGAAACTATTTGGATGAACCTGAATTAGCAGACCTGAAGGAGAGTTCTGTGTAAGGTTGAAAGGTTGTGTCTCTCACCAACAAAAGTTGTACTGTAAAAGATATTACTTCACCTACCTTCTCTAATATCCTTGGACCAACACTGCTACAACAACACTGCATACATGGATTAATCTGTCAGCTGATTTTAATACTTTCCCCTCTCCTCCCCCCCCCCACCCGATGCAGACAGTGTGAATCCCCTAAAGATCTTTTAGCAGTTCAAAATTGGCTAATCAACTATGTCAGATGCTCCTTTTGCTTGGGTGGTCAACAGGTTATCTGTACCATCCATAAACTCCTATTGGAAAAGGTGATATTGCCTTTACCTCTACTCCCACCCACTTCACCCCAGAAAATTAATTTCAAAATTATATTGTGGCTATGATCTTAATAAACCACAATCTGTTGAAAACTGATGCTTTGAATATTCAGATCAAATCTTAAGTCTAAAAGAGATGGAAAAGTGGGGTGTGTGTGTGTGAATTAGATTATAATTAAAAATATCCTCCCAGTTTTTTAAAAATGTGAACTGGGAAAGATGTTAAGGTTGCAATTCACCTTCCATTTTAAACTCCAGTTTTCACTTGTCATCCCATTCTGACTGTGTGTGAGCTGATAGATCTAGTGGGACTGTTGACCTAGACAAAGTACTCATTTCATCTCTGCTTTCTGTGGTAGTTTAAAGGCTCTCCCAACCATGGAGGAGAGGGACTAGTAGTAGCCCTCTGGTGTTTCTCCCTGTCTCCCAATCTCTTAGGCTTGGTCAACACTAAGCCCCCAGTTTGAACTAAGATACACAACTTCAGCTACGTTAATAACGTAGCTGAAGTCGAAGTATCTTAGTTCGAACTAAAAGGTACTTACCGCGGGTCCAGATGCGGCAGACAGGCTCCCCCGTCGACTCCGCCTACTCCTCTTGCGGAGCAGGATTACCGGTGTCGACGGCGAGCACTTCCGGGATCGATTTATCGCGTCGAGACAAGACACGATAAATCAATCCCAGAAGATCGATTGCTTGCCGCCGAACCAGCCGGTAAGTATGGACGTACCCTTAAGGACTCAGTGTTCACGACCACAACCCAGACAGGCAGATCTTGCCTCTCTCCATACAATAGCTTCTATGTCTACGGTTGTGTATGAATTTTTTTGATCACATAATCCTAACTCAACTAAGTGTGATCAGCTCCATTTAAGGTTGTGGAAAAATAATACCTGTATGGGCTGAATTGGCATGGGAAAACCCTAGTAAGAAATTCCTTCCTGAAGTAGGAAGTAGTTAAAGTGATTCTCATGTGTTCCAAACTCATCTGTATCAGGGCCTTGTACTGTATCTGTCACACTAAGGGCTTCTTGGTTTAGAGGTATGGGTGAGTTTATGCTTGATGGCTGCATTTCTATGGACTAACTCTTGGCCCATGATTGTATTATTATTTGTATTCCCATGCCACCTAGGCATGGGGAAAAAGTGATGCTTTTGTGACTATGGGGCAATGGGGATTTCATCTAAATGAGTTGTACTTGCAGAGATTGCTAATGCCCAAGACAGGTTCAGTGAGAGAGACCGCCTTGGGACTGTCACCTGATGTGCTGGGATTACCTCTGAGCCTGTTTTCTCTGCCAGTTTGGGACTTCAGAACCCTGCCTTGTTGAACCAGACACGCTAGCCTGCTGCAACACAGACCCAGATCTGGTCCACGTCCCCAAAGCTGCAGACTTTAACCAAAAACTGCTCAAGAGGTCCCCTATCTCTAGCACAGAGACACCCAGTTCCCAATGGGATCCAAACCCCAAATAAATCCAATTTACTCCGTCTAAAGCTTATACAGGGTAAACTCATAAATTATCCGCCCTCTATAACACTGATAGAGCTGTTTGCTCCCCCAGGTATTAATCACTTACTCTGGGTTTACTAATAAACAAAAGTGATTTTATTAAGTATAAAAAGTAGGATTTAAGTTGTTTCAAGTAATAACAGACAGAACAAAGTAAGTCCCAAGAAAAATAAAGCAAAAATATACAAGTCTAAGCCTAGTACATTAAGAAACTGATACAGGTAATATCTCACCCTCAGAGATGTTCCAATAAGCTTCTTTCACAGACTCCTTCCTAGTATGGACCCAATCCTTTCCCCTGGTACAGTCCTTGTTAGTTCCAGCTCAGGTGGTAATCGGGGGTTTTCTCATGACTGGCAGCCCCCTTTGTTCTCTTCCACCCCCTTTTATAGCTTTGGCACAAGGCGGGAATCTTTTGTCTCTCTGGATGCCTGCCCATCCTTCTAAATGGAAAAGCACCAGGTTTAAGATGGATTCTACCATTCTTCCGGGGCTGGCTTACACAAACACAGGAAGGCTTGCAAGTAAACAGAGCCATTTACAACCAATTGTCCTAGTCAATGGGAGCCATCAAGATTCTAAACCATCATCAATGGCCCATACTTTGCATAATTACAGTAGGACCTCAGAGTTATACTGTATATTTCTAGCTTCAGATACAAGAATGATACATACATACAAATAGGATGAACACATTCAGTAGATTATAAGCTTTGTAATGATACCTTACAAGAGACCTTTTGCATAAAGCATATTCCAGTTGCATCATATTTACACTCATAAGCATATTTCCATAAAATGTTATGGAGTGCAACGTCACACCAGGAGTAAGCCCATTGGCGAGAGAGGCAAAATGAAGATCACCAATAGCCGGGATCCCTAACATATTAATTATATTTAAATCATTATAATTATTTATTTACTCTAGGTCTCACTGTGTGCTTGGTGCTTTCCCAAGGACTCAAGAAGGATGGTCTCTGCTCCATGGAGCTAATGGTCATTGTCATTGGGGGATGTGAGTTGTGTTCCTCCTCCTATCATCCAGAAAATTTTTTCTATAATATCAGAATATTCTGGAAGGATTTAGTGTATTTTTCACAGCCAAACCCATTAAATTAGTTAAGCTCAAATTTTCCATCTGTGACTTTCTACGTGGCCTATCTCTCAGCTGAAAGGTGAACACTCTGCACAAGCATGCTTATGCTATATCTAGCATTCTTATTTGCTGGAAATTGCAGATGCTTGTCCTGTCCATATGTCAAGTGATTCATCCCTTGCCCTCACAAGTTAGAGTGACCTGCAAACTTAACCTTGTAAAGAATGTTTTAATAAACCTCAATTTTAGCCATATGTTCAGAGTGGCACTGCTTATCTCCACAAATCTCTGAGCTAGGAGCTTTGTCAATGGAATCTCACTCATTACTGTATCTTTCACTCCACTTATGTCTCCATTGCCCCACAGTTTGAACTACAGGGTTTGAATAGCAGTATGCACCACAGAGGTGCACTGTAGCTCCCCCATGTGGACAATGGGGTGCAAACTAAAGGGTTCTTAGTTCAAATTAGTGTAGCCCTGTTTGAAGAGGACTAAGTTAACATGAACTAGGAACCTTTTACTTTGTGCCCTCAGCACCCACATGGAGGAGTTAAAACTCAGCAATTTGGTGCACACTGCTATTCACACCCTGTAGTCCGAACTGTGAGGCTGTGTAGATGAGCCCTCTGATACAATAGTGCTTCATGAAGACTTGGCTTTCATCCTCAAATTGTCTTCCACTGTTCAAATGGTTGCACTTTCATTCCACTTCCCTGGCACTCTTCACCTGGAGAGAGAGTTATGGCACACATAGGCGCCGACTCCGTGGGTGCTCCGGGGCTGGAACACCCACGGGAAAAAATTGGTGGGTGTAGAGCACCCACTGGCAGCTCCCCGCTGCCCCACTGCCCAGCTCACCTCCGCTCCACTTCCACCTCCTCCCCTGAGCACGCCGCCACCGCTCCGCTTCTCCTCCCTCCCAGACTTGCCACAAATGAGCTGTTTCGCGCACGGCAAGCCTGTGAGGGAGGGAGGAGAAGCGGAGCGATAGTGCACTCGGGGAAGGAGGCGGAGGCGAGCTGGGGCAGGAAGCGGTTCCTCTGCACACACCCCCTCACCTCCGCTTCCCTATGGCCCTCCCCGCGTCCCCCCACCCTAGCTCACCTCCACTCCGCCTCCGCTTCCTCCCCTGAGCGTGCCGCCGCTCCGCTTCTCCTCCTTCCCAGGCTTGTGCGCCTGGGAGGGAGGGAGGGGTGGAGGAGAAATGCGGCGTGCCTGGGGGAGGAGGGAGGGGTGGGGATTTGGGGAAGCGGTTCGAATCAGGGCGGGGCTGGAGGCGGAGTTGGGGCAGGGGGCGTGAGGGCGCGAGCACCCACCGGCGCCGGCTAAAGTCGGCGCCTATGGATGTGCAAGGAGTTCTCTGAATTTACCTCAAAAAGACAAAAGCTTTCAGGAAGTCCATGGATTAGACCAAAACTCTTCATTGCTAGGAGGCTAAAATTCTGTGTCAGGGAAGCTTATAAATCCAAAGGTTTCAACCTTCCTAAATCAGTTTCAAACAAGCTTTGGCTCACTGGGAAAGAAGACTTATTTCCTATGAGTAGACTTGTAAACTAGATACTTGGGCTTCAGTTCATACATTTCCCCAGACATCACAAAATGAGACATACAGACACTGTTTTCACTGTTTTTTACTGCTTATCCATATATCTCATGAGTCTAAATTTTTTGCTTAGTTATAACTTTATTGGTCCCTGATTTATATTTCACTATGGGGGTTTTAGAGCATTTAGAAAAATTGTCTATTTTTAAACAAGAAGATAGTCTTAACTTTAATTGTGGTTGAACTAATGTTCCCCCACAGTACAGCTCTAGAAGCTCTCTCAAATCTTATCTAGACTAGGATTTAAAGGTATGATGTTAGATTGCGTTACCTAGGTTTAAACTATTAACATCTTAACTGTAGTAAAGGCATGTTAAGCATGTGCTAAACTGGTTGGTTTGAACTGGGTAATTTGATCTAACATCACACCTTGGTTTCTAAACAAGGAATAAAATTCTCAAAAGCACTGAAGTCCCATTTACAAAAGTCATTCTCAGACTTGGAGCCTATGGGTATTACTATGCTGCAGCAGCACTGCTATGGAATTCCAACTGTGCCACTGTAGTGCTGTAATGTAGATCGTTGATTTAGGACATGGCTACACTTGCAGATGTAGAGCGCTTTGGGTTAAACTAGGGAAAGCGCTGCCATCTGTCCACATTGACAGCTGCAAGCGCACTGGCGCGGCCACATTTGCAGCACTTGCAGCGGCATTGGGAGCGGTGCGTTACGGGCAGCTATTCCAGCGTTCAAGTGGCTGCAACGTGCTTTTCAAATAAGGGGGCTGGGGTGGAGTGTGTTGTGTGTATATGGGGGGAGAGAGAGAGTGGGTTTTTGGAGTGCTGAAAGTGTGTCAGCACACTGTCTTGTAAGTTCAGATCCCCTGACCCCCCCGCCTCTCGCTCTCTCTCCATTCAAAGCAAACAATAAATGTTTGTCGGATCAGATAAGCAGATAAGCAGCCGCTGTCAGAAATTGAGCTTCGAAAAGGCACTTCCGCATTCCTGCTGCGACTCACAACAAAGGGAAGAGTGACCACTTGGCTTAAGGGGATTATGGGATGTTTCCAGAGGTCAATCAGAGTGCAGTAACTGTTCACACTGACCCTGGGGCGTCTCAGCCAATACTCTACAGCTGTTATTCCTCTCATGGAGGTGGAGTACCAGGAGTGCTCCAGCCAGGGAGTCCGAGCGCGCTACGTGCCTTGCCAGTGTGGATGGGGAGTGAGGTAGAACACTCTAGGTGGCTTTATTGTGGTATAAAGTGCAAGTGTAACCAAGGCCTTAGCTGCATCTACAGTGGGAGTTAGGTCAACCTGACTGTATTGCACAGAGTATGATTCGTCACAGCCTTGAGCTAACTTTTAGGTGTAGATTAGGCCCAAGTCCCGTTGACTTTCAAAGAGACTTTAGCCTGTTTTACGCTTAAAAAGTTTTAATAGAATAACTATGTTGATTTAAAATTGCACCCCTGACCAACATAGCTATGCTGGTTAAAGCCATAGTGTAGATTCAGGTATACTGAGATAAGGTGCTTTATACCCATGTAGCTTATTTTGTTTCACCAAAATGAAATAATCTATACCTGCATAACTGTATTGAGATTAGGGGGTGTTTCCTCTCTAGCTATGCTGGCATAGTTAAAGTGACATAACTTTTAAGACAAGCCTCAGCTGCCGAAGTCACTTTTGAAAATGGGTACTTTTGAAAATTTTACTTAGTTTAAATCTGCACAGCAGAGGGAAAAACACCTATAATGGAAACAGTGAACCCGACTATTCAAAGGAGAAGCATATGGTTTCTTTTAACCAAAAATGTATTGCATTCACTTAGGGATGCCTGAGAATGTTTTACTACAATTAAAGTGTCTTACGATCTTGTCTAGGACAGAATTTGGACAGGGTTAGCAAACACATTAATAGCCCAGTGTAGATAAAGTGGTGTACCTTTAACGTGTTTAATCTTGTCAGGTTCAACAAATAATAGCTAATAACTTCCAAATCCTAGTGGTCTAAACAAGACCTACATTCAAATTCAGTTCACCTTAATTAAAAAGCAGGTTGATTTGAAAGAAAAGGGAAGAAGAAGATGGAAAAATAGTGTCTGGTAGGGTTGTCAAAAGATTTTTTTAAAATCGCAATTAATCACAAGATTTTAAAAAAAAAGTTGCAATTAACCACAGTTTTAAAATCGCACTGGTAAACAATAATAGAATACCAATTTAAATTTATTATAAATATTTTTGGATGTTTTTCTACATTTTCAAATATATTGATTTCAATTGCAACACAGAATACAAAGTGAACAGTGCTCACTTTATATTATTTTTATTACATATATTTATACTGTAAAAAAGATAAAGAAATAGTATTTTTCAATTCACCTCATACAAGTACTGTAGTGCGATCTCTTTATCATAAAAGTGCAACTTACAAATGTAGAATTTTTTTTAACATAATAGTATAAAACTTTAGGGCCTACAGGTTGAAGCATGAAGGGACATATGAATGTTTAGCATATGTGGCATGTAAATACCTTGCAATGCCAGTTACAACAGTGCTATGCGAACACCTGTTCTCATTTTCAGGTGACATTGTAAATAAGAAGCAGACAGCAATATCACCAGTAAATGTAAACAAACTTGTTTGTCTTAGCAATTGGCTGAACAAGAAGTAGGACTGAGTGGATTTGTATGAGGTGAATTGAAAAATACAATTTCTTTATCTTTTTTACAGTGCAAATATTTGTAATTAAAAAAATAATATAAAGTGAGCACTGTTCACTTTGTATCCTGTGTTGTAATTGAAATCCATATATTTGAAAATGTAGAAAAACATCCAAAATATTTATAATAAATTTAATTTGGTATTCTATTATTGTTTAACAGTACGATTACAACGGCAATTAATCGCAACTATATTTTTAATCTAGTTAATTTGCTTTGCATTTATTGCATGCGATTGACAGCCCTAGTGCCTGAACACAGGAATGATGAAGAGCAAGGTTCTTTACAGACAATTTTAATGAGACCCTTTTGTATCTGGTCCTAGATCAGGGCTTCCCCAACTTGGTTTGTGGCTTATTCAGGGTAAGCCCCTGGCGGGCCGTGAGACACTTTGTTTACCTGAGCATTCACAGGTACAGCTGCTCGCAGCCCCCAGTGGCCGTGGTTCGCTGTTCCCGTCCAATGGGAGCTGTGGGAAGCGGTGGTCCGGCCTGCGCTGCTTCCCACAGCTCCCATTGGCTGGGAATGGCAAACTGCAGCCACTGGGAGCTGCGAGCGGCCGTACCTGCGGACGCTCAGGTAAACAAAGCGTCTCGCGGCCCGCCAGAGGCTTACCCTGAACTACCCGTGAACCAAGTTTGGGAACCCCTGTCCTAGATACTATGGTGACAGGAGCATTATAATTGCCTATAATAGACAGAGATTAGTAGGATAGCTGCAAAGTTCTTTCTCTGCCATCCCTCAGTTTGGTAAAGTTTGGCTGTCTTGCTAGAAAGCAATCTCTGTACTACCTGCAAGTTGTAGCAAGATCCATTTATTTATAAAGTCTCTCTGGATAGTGGTGCTTACCTTTCTTAGCCAGGACTACACCTATCTTTTAAATTGTTTTCTAAGTTCAGTTTCCCGTTTCAAGTTCAGGTTCCAATTAACATTTGAGAAACATTCCCTCAATTCGGAACAAACCCATTTGGTGAGTGAATCTGCTTTCTTCCCCCAACACCCAAGGATTGTTAACCTAATCCACATCTACCTGAGCATGTCTGATCTTTTTCCTTACTCCTTACCCTCTCCCTGGATGAGGAGGAACACAAGTACATAAAAGTTTGGAACAATTACACAAAATTATAACTGAAATGTACAGATGGACCTATAAAGTCCAACTTTCTTACTATATCATTTTCATAAAAAATAATTGTGTAACTCAAATAATATAGTAACCATAGCTAATCCAAGAAAGATTATAAGATTTGTGGTCTAATAACCAGGTCTTGGAACCAGTAATAAAATTCAATTTATAAACTTACAAATTTATGAATTTAGGCCCTGATTCAGGATTAGGGTGACCAGATGTCCCGATTTTATAGGGACAGTCCCAATTTTTGTGTCTTTTTCTTATATAGGCTCCTATTACCCCCCACCCCCGTCCCGATTTTTCACACTTGCTGTCTGGTCACCCTATTGAGGAAAGCAACCTGAAATAGGAAAGCACTTCATGCACTTGGGGCCTGAGTGACAACAAGGAACAAGATTATCCCAAAAAATAAAAATGAACACACAGCCATCTCAGATTTCTTTGTATTAAAAAAGCAGGTGGGATGGGAACAATGATTAAAGGGTGTGTATTAGGGGCAGACAGGGAGAGGAAGGTGAAGTTGTCGTAAGGATCACAGACCTGTCAAAAAAATAAAAAATTGAGCTGAGTAGCTGAGGGGAATACTTCAAGCACTCTTACCAAAGCTGCTGCTCCCAGATTATGATAGGCACACCACTTTTTTTCAGACCACTTTAAGCACTGGATAGGGGTGGAGGACGGACAGTAGACACCACCTTAGAGAGCAAAAAGATGACTGATTCAGCATGTTCTCTTCTGTTTAACTTTTTTTTCTACTTTTTACGTTTTCTTTGTCCTCTGAAATACTAGTTTCTTTCAAATTACAGATATTTCCCTTTTAGGTAATAAAAGAAGGAATTCTATGTATTTTGTTAAAAATATGCATCATTAAACATCTTTCTTGTACACTAAAGTTAATAGGTTACAGTGTAGTAGCCGTGTTAGTCTGTGTCAGCAAAAAGAAAATAAGAAAGAAAGAAATACTTGTGGCACCTTAGAGACTAACATTTATTTCAGCATAAGCTTTCGTGGGTTAGAACCCACTTCATCGGATGCATCCGATGAAGTGGGTTCTAACCCACGAAAGCTTATGCTGAAATAAATTTGTTAGTCTCTGAGGTGCCACAAGTATTTCTTTCTTTCTTATTTTCTTTTTACTAAAGTTAATGAATGTCTTCAGAAGTCATTGATAAATATTTTCCCAAAAGGAGGGCATTCATGAAGTCAGACTCTGAAATCTCCCACTCCCTTCCTTATCTACCAATGTTTCATATCAACCTACATTGTTGCTGGTACTGTTCAGTACTCTATGCCTCTCCCTATATTACCTTTCATTCTTGTTTCTACAGGCTTTTGTAGATCAAGTATTTCTACTCATGAAAGGTAATGAGCTTATCCCATTGTTATTTTGAAGCAGTATAAATGTTTTGTGTATAATCCTGGTGAATTTCATATGGTATGTTGTTTGATCATCTTTATCAAAGAGATTGTTGGTTGAGCCTTTCATGTCTCTTCCATTGCTCCACCCTTATTAAAAACCCTTGCAGGAATAGTATGGTGCTGGATCTTTAAAACCCTAAAAAATATTTGGATTCCACAATACTATCTAGCATAGTCCACTCATCTACATAGATGACCTTTAAAAAAATCTTTCAAAAGAATCTGACCCCAAATATTTAATTCCAAGGGAGAGACTCATGATATCTGAAAATAGGTAGGCAAAACAGAGGCACAGAAGCATGTTAAGAACCTTGTTTACAAGAGCAGCAAATAGAGATCCTACTATATCTGTTTCAAAACAGGGAAGGCAAATCCTTTCCTGCTTATTTTGAGGCGCTTCCACTGTTTGAATTCCTGTGTTAAAATAAGAGGACCAATGTACACGCAAGAATATCGAATTCTTCAGTCACAACCTATATGAAAAAAACTTAAGTGGGACTTGTTAGAGCAAATAAGGTTAAATGAATAAATCTTCAGATACATCTGTGAAAAGACAGGAGTTTTAGCTAAGTAATAGATTAGAAGAGGAAACACGTATTATTCCCACCAAATTGCTGGACAGCCCTGTTAATATGTTCAAGGAAAAAAATCAGCTGTGTCTCATTGTTAACTACAATGTTAATGTTAAGTTAAACGCATGTTTAGGTGCTTTGCTGGATCAGGGCCAGACTGCTCAGCTCATGGCAGGATTAAATCCCTGTTGCATCAAAGCCACTTAATAAGGACACTGTGATAGGTGTTGAAGCTGTCCTTTTTCATGGATAAACTTGTGATATTTCACAAAAACAACAAATTCTAAAAGAAAAGCGATTTGGTTGGTCTGTGATTTTTGTCTGAAGGGTTGAATTAGTGAACTCAGCTTAAAGAAACAAATGAATAAAGCTTTCCCCCTATGCATTTCATTTGTACTGTTTGAGTTGGCCCAGTTGAATGATGATAAATGGCAGGGGGGACAAGGTGAGTGATGTAAAAGATATTACTTCACCTTGTCTATCTTGACAGGTTTCAGAGTAGCAGCCGTGTTAGGTCTAGCAAAAAGAAAAGGAGTACTTGTGGCACCTTAGAGACTAACCAATTTATTTCAGCATAAGCTTTCGTGGACTACAGTCCACTTCTTCGGATGCATAGAATGGAACATACAGTAAGAAGATATTTATACATTCAGAGAAACATGAAAAGTATGGGTACTTCCACTTTTTCATGTTTCTCTGAATGTATAAATATCTTCTTACTGTATGGTCCATTCTATGCATCCGAAGAAGTGGACTGTAGTCCACGAAAGCTTATGCTGAAATAAATTGGTTAGTCTCTAAGGTGCCACAAGTACTCCTTTTCTTGTCTATCTAGTATCCTGGGACCAGCACAGCTACATGTAAATGGCAGGGTCATATTTATCGTATATTGTCCATTTCACTGAAGTTAATCCATTCACTGCTGCTAGAAGCACACTGTACAGATCTGATTAATAAGAATCAATGTATTTATACATTATATACATATCTTTCATAGTCTTTCATTTCCAAGGCACATCATAGACATATAAAATGGGACCTCTAATATAGGAATGCACAAAATGCCTTGCCTTGGCCAAAAAGTGCAGAATCATGGTTGAAGTTTCACATGTGTGGCATGTATAATGCCTAGGCCACATTATGGCATCTGAGTGAGAAATTACCTGGTTTTATTTTATTTTTTTGTTGGTTTGTTTTTAACATGTCGCTTCATATTTAATGGAAGTAGATATGTAAGACCGACTCTGGATGAAACAGAATTCATGGAGTCCTCTCCAGAAAGGAAAGGTGGGATAAGAATTATCACAGGCAGGCAAGCAAGAGGCAAGCCTAAAGCAGTCCCATGTGTTCAAGGCAGAGGAACAGCCTTGAAACAGTTGTGGGCCAGAAATTCCATCTGTAATAACTGTGCCAGTCACGTGTTTAAAAATATTTGGCTAGCTCCTTCTCTAACTTGGCAGCAGTGGAGTCAGAGGGAAGACGTGGGGGTTGCATAGTTAAACTGTAGAGCTGATCATCTTAAATTCCAAAAGCTGTATTTTAAGTTTCTGTGAACGGTATTTTCTGAGAGGCTACAAATAAAAAATAGCAGGGTAAAGGTGTTTGTATAAAATAATTCTTGTTTTGCAGTACAGTAAGCCTTGTTGCTTCTTGCTCGCTGAATAAATTCACTGTTATGGGCATTTCAGCATCTTTGTATGTGACATTAATTGCACTACAGGGGAGGTTCATACAATTAAATTACAGGATTATAAAATTATGTTAACAATTGTCCATTTCACTTTTTGGAGGTATTTGGGTGCACACTTTCAGCTGACAGGCAAGAGAAAAAATATCACCTGAGTCCAGTTTTTTTTTAAATGACAAATTTGAGCATATAACAGTTTGTTTTAGTGCTAAAAAGGGTTAAATATGAGGGCAACAGGTACAGGCAGGTGTAGGTATGTGATATGTATGACTGTTTTGCAAGGTGCTATAAATATTGACTCCATGTAATCTGATACCGGGGTAGGACTGGCAAACTAATGAAGGAAAGTAGATAGCAATGTAAAAGAACTGGAATTTCAGGTCTAGCTGAGTAATAGCAGTCTGTTCCAGAGTAAGGTTGAGACTGTTCATATTGCTCACAGATGACAGCAGATGAGAGGCAAATGAGAGAAATATCCCATAGTCTGCACTATTGTCATATCAATCCCTTAGGGTCTCAGCAAAGGTAAGATCATTTACATTTCTGAGACCTGCCGAGGTCTCTTGGGGAACTCCATGGTGGATGAAAGTATGCCAGAGGCCTACAAAATATCAAGATGTGAATAGAATGGTGGGGACTAAAAGACAAGAGGGGCGAAGAGGGAAGGGTTTTGCTAATGCGGAAGCTATACAACTTTTGCTCAGAATAGTTTGTAGCTATTTTTTTTAACTGGTGTACATAAGTGAAAACAAAAGCTTGAATGCATGATACTGTATTTACAGTGAATCTGAGTACATAATATTAATGTGAATATACATTGCAGAATAAAATGCTTAACTCCTAAGAATAATGTATTTTGTTCAACAGCATGCTCTTGGTAATCAATTAGAATGCATCAGCAAAACCATAAAAGGAAAA
Organism: Chelydra serpentina; assembly: GCA_037349315.1. Taxonomy (NCBI): domain Eukaryota; kingdom Metazoa; phylum Chordata; order Testudines; family Chelydridae; genus Chelydra; species Chelydra serpentina. The sequence goes on from JBAIAC010000004.1 coordinate 62,249,795, forward strand.
AAGAAATTGAGATAGCAGGAAGAAAAGGCTATTAAGATGCAAAACAATCAAATCAGTTAATGTTTTTTACTGACCTGTCTTTCTTCATACATAGAATGGATGATTATTGAGCTTGGAAGTATGGCACCTAGGCTTAGTTAAATAAATATTCCCCTTTCTGTTAAGCTGGGGCTGTTCTAGAATTACCTAGGCCTGAGCAGCAAAGATTACCCTGAATGAGAAACTTTAGATTTGACCACTGGAGGTAGATTTCTATAGCTGCCTACAGGTGGTAAAAATTTGTGTTACGAGTTTGTGTGCCTGGTAATTTTATGGGGCAGTTGGCAGTTTTACCAGAATTTGGTGGAGGCTGTCTATCAGTAACTTGTGAAGTTTTTCACCTGACCAGAATAACTAACACTGTCCTGTCCCAACTCTTTATTCTGATCTACGATTTACTCCCTTTTAAGTTTAAAATATAACCCTCTATTCAGAAAGGATCATAGTTTTATGTATCTTGTTATTTTAGGAAACAAGATTTCCCCTGAACTCTATTTATCAAATGATACTTTTTACCAATGAGTTAGTTATCTCAGGCTCCAGTTCTTCAAACCCCACTGGCATACTCCTTCCCATTGAAGGCAGCATGAGGGTCTGATTTCTTAACAGCATATCAGTATTTAATCTTTCTAGTTAAAACATGTGCCATTAGACACCAAAACTATTTGCAAGTGCTTTTATTGTATTAAACAAATGATAATGTATTTACTCCTTTTGTATTCCAAAATATTAAAGCATTTGGTTTACATGAATTCTTAAACTAGTTCTGGGATTTTAACAATTCACTTCCAATAAATCAGTCCTTATCACTAGATTTTGTTTTGCCAATTTTTAAAAAGGTAATTAACTCTTAATATTAACTCCAAATGTACTTCCTTTATTTGTTTTATGCTGACAGTATGCTCAACATTTTACTCACTATGGTACGATACACAAAGATAGTCCCTGTCTCAAAAGTTTACAATATAGAAGATAAGGTACACTGGATATTCTAGAGGAGGGAATAATTTAATGGTCTCTATTTTCCTCTCTTTATATAATTATTACTAAAGACTTGCCTACTCCGTTTTTTGCTGAGGGGAAGGATTTGAATGCAAAATCTTGTGGCTTGATGAACTAGAGTAGGCATTTTATCCCATGTTATTGGAAAAATTGCCATTCCAAATCAGACTCCATCTGCCTTGACAGTAGGCAGTACCAACTGTTTCAGAGGAAAATGCAAGAGTCCCAAAGTGGGCAATTATTGGGGGGAAAAACTCCTGCCTGTCTGAAAGGCTTGTTTGAAATTCACATCTTTGAGAGTTTGGCTTGTGCCGTGAAACATGATGGTTTATATCCATTCCAAACTTGTTTTCTTTTTAAAATCATATTTACTGTAACTTTGGACCAGGGTCACCCAATGAAATTAATAGGCAACAGGTTTAAAACAAACAAAAGGAAGTACTTCTTCACATAACGCATAGTCAACCTGTGGAACTCATTGCCAGGGGATGTTGTGAAGGCCAAAACTATAACTTGGTTAAAAAAGGTTTCAGAGTAGCAGCCGTGTTAGGGAAAAGCTGTGTCCGCAAAAAGAAAAGGAGTACTTGTGGCACCTTAGAGACTAACCAATTTATTTCAGCATAAGCTTTCGTGGACTACAATCCACTTCTTCGGAAGCTTATGCTGAAATAAATTGGTTAGTCTCTAAGGTGCCACAAGTACTCCTTTTCTTTTTGGTTAAAAAACAATAAGATAAGTTAATGGAGGATAGGTTCCTCAATAGGTATTAGCTAAGTTGGTCAAGGATGCAACCCCATTGGGTGTCCCTAAGCCTTTGGCTGCCAGATGCTGGGACTGGACAACGGGATGGATAACTTGATGATCGCCCTGTTCTGTTCATTTCCTGGCATTGACCGCTGTCGGAAGACAGGATACTGGGCTGGATGGACCATTGGTCTGACCCAGTATGGCTAATCTTAAACTCCAGTTACCCATATAGATGTCAATAATACTTTCCTAAGCTCTTGTCCTCTAATGTGTCTGTGCCAACGAGTTCCACCAGTTCCTTATAGGCAGAATTTTTAAAAAAAATTTTCAGTTTTAAATTTGCTGACTTTATATTCAATTTAATGCCTGTCTGTTCTTGTATTATAAGAAGGGGTAAATAGGGGTGTCTTATTTTCCCTCTCCATACCAGTTATATATAATAAAATGGATGCAAGCTCCTGTGAAGCATAGTCTAGGAATGATGAAGATTCAGTGGTTATGAGGATGAGAGGAGAGACCAAGATAAACCCAGAGAGATTCTGAGAGGGACTGAGAGTACCTGCCAGTGACCATTGAAACAGAGAATCATATGGAGAGATCAGGAAAACCAGTGGAGACAGCATAGTTGTGGGGTAAATTTTCAAAAGTGCCTAAGGCCTGATTCTCACACACACAATTGGTACCATTATAATTATGTTGGTTAGCAGTGTGATTTTTTTTGTTAATTAAATAATTTTACTGGTATCACATAATTGCCATCTGAATAACTATCAAAGTGTTTATTTTGCAAAGTCAGATAACCATTTAACTTAGTAAATCAACACCTCTGTGTTGTTTTGAGGTTACCTCAACCCCTTTACCCGCCACCCATCAGCCTTTTCAACAGATTGCAGCTAAAGGGAGTGAAGGAATTAAAGTCAGAAAAAGGTTATAGCATAAACAAGGTTTAATTCCTTATTGTTAATACTCTGGAAGGGAATCCTGCCTAATATTAAATATTCAGATTAACAAAGACTGCCATTAATGGAAAGATATTATAATGGAAGGTTTGATTCCTGGTGCCAACAGGAACTTTTTATGACCTGTGTCCATGCTGCCTGGAATCCTTTAGAGTATGTAGTTGTTAGCTGAATGTTATGCCAAGGGATTCAGTCCATTTTTTTATCGAGTTTTAAATAAAAATGTTACTTTTTTGATAAAACAGAATAACCTAACCGATTTCTGTCCTCTCTGCACTAAAGTGAGCCTATAGTCCCTGGCAATGCAGCCTGGTTTCAAACGAGGCGGTGGAACAGATACTATTGATGTTAGTGGTGTTCAAATTTCTTTAGTTATGGACAAAGAAAAGGCCACTCAGGTTACAGCTGTCAGATCTGAAGTAACTCAGAAATCTTGTGAGGGTGAGCAGAGTGTCTCAAGTTGGTTCCCCTTTTCCTCACTGGTTAGGGTGACCAGATGTCCCGATTTTATAGGGACAGTCCCGATTTTGGGGGCTTTTTCTTATATAGGCTCCTATTACCCCCCACCTTCTGTCCCGATTTTTCACACTTGCTGTCTGGTCACCCTATCACTGGTAGACACTGAGAATAGCTGAGGGCAATTGGTTGTTCTTCTTGCATGTGAGTTTCTACAGTCTCCTGTCTTGTTAGCACCTGCTTCATGTGTACAGTGCCTAAAGACACTTGGAGAATCATAAGGCATTTTGGGTTGCTTTGTCTCTCAGCTCTGTGTTTCCTTTTCATTACAGTCAGATATTACATTCTCACTACCTTTTCTGATTGAGATATGGTTCTGAATGCAGTGAACTGGATCTGGCTCAATCCGGGTAAGACAGAAGTGATGCCTGTTGGCAGAAAGAAACATTGAAAAGAGTGGTGTCATTACCATCTGTGTGTTTGCCTGACTTCAGCCAGGATGGTTTGTGGCCTCTTGTTTCCTAAATTCCCAGGTGACAATGCCCTATAGCGTCTTTTCCCCCTCCCCACTCCAAGGAGGGGGTAAAGGCTGGGCAAGTGGCTACAGCCCTTCGTTTCTATTGTCTTTCAACAATTTTGTCACCTCCAGGCTAGATCAAAATAATGTGCTCTACTTAAGACTACCTTTGAAAACCACTTGGAAACTTTAGGTTTATACATAATGCATCTGTCCGTGTTCTAAGTGGATTCGGCCATTTTTAGCACATAACACCTGAGCTTAGTTCCACACCAGAAAAATTATGCATATGCTTAACTTTAAACAAAAGTATTTCCATTGAAATCAATGGGATTACTTATGTGTTTTAAGGGTAAGCACGTTTAAATGTTTTGCTAGATTGGGCCTAGATACCTATATTTTTCTAGGGTCATTTCATGGTGTTGTGATGGTCTGTAAAGCCCTGCCTGGGATGGGAACCAGCAACCTGAGAGAGATGTCCTCTCTCATCTTGTATTTTGCCACAAGTTTCAACTGGGATGCTCTTGCTGTTAGTCCCAGGAATTGAATGCTCCATGACTGGTGGCAGAGCTTTCTTAGCAGATGGCCCATGCCTTTGGCACATTTTGCCCGGGGTGTTTTGACAGTGTCTTTTAATAGGCTTCAGAGCACAGTGTTAAGAGTAGTTATTTTCTTAAGTTTTGGTTTTGCTCAATTTGATGGGTGATAACTACCTCAGTGAGCAGCATTGATGCACTCTCTGCTTATTATTGTTGGTAGCAAGTTGATGTTTTGCATCAGTGCTTGAATGACAGAACCATAAGGGCTATATAAGATAATAATCATGAACTCGTTAGTGTATGTGATTGAAATTTGGAGCTTTAGCCCTGTGCCGGAGAGCACTGAATGGCATCTAGAATCGTCATAGAAACCAGGAATGCCAGTTCTGAAGGGCTCTCTTACAAGCTTTACTGAACTGACCAAATTTTTATAAGAATGACCTCAAGCAGAGAGGTTATGCTGCCAGTCAGTGGGGGTTGGATTTCACGTGGGAGGAAGTTGGAGGGCCTAGTACTCTAGTAAAGGTGGGGAGTCCCAAGTTGCTCAGGTCTTCCTGCAGGATAACCAGTGATATATTTCTAGGGTGTGAGTTGGCTAAGCAAATCTTCTGAGAGGCTCATCAAGGAGTTTCAGGGTTATTGAGACACAGCAGAAGAAGTAGAAGAGGATTTCTAGGGGGACAGAGAGAGTGTGTATTCATGTATAGCTCAATTTTAGATAAAAATTAGTAAGTGGTTATTCATTTTTCATTAGTTTATTGTATATAAAGTTCTGTTTTTACTTGCTACCCTGGTACGTTAGCCTGTAGTTTTGAGTGTTAGAAATAAGTTTATTGGTATCATGTTTGTCTCCCTTTTCTTGGGACAAATTGCATGTTGTTGGGCTTATAAAGTGGGAACTGCTGTGTGTGTTAATACAATTTTCATGCTTTGTTAAGGTTGTAACTGATTCATGTACATCCTTGAGCTTTAGGAACCACCTGTTTTCCACCCAGTTTCACAAAAGAAGCAAAAGTGAAACATTTTTCCATGAATAGTACTGACAGTTCACGAAGTGCTCAATGTTTACAACAGCAAAAGAGGCCAAAGACCATTGAAATAAACACACAAGCCATTTCTACACTGCAAACGTATGTCGATTTAAGCTACACTGACATACAACTGCCGCAGTTAATTCATTGCTTGTGCATGTGTATACTTGGCTCCTTGTGTTGGCAGTGTGCATACTCACCAGGAGTGCTTGTATTGATGCAAAGCGCAGTGCACCGTGGGTAGGTATCCCACTATGCAACTCACCACTATCCATCATAGCGTCTCTTAGGAAGATTTTACAATGCCTGATGAGGCTGATACAAGTCGCACAGGGGTGACCGGGAGCATGGGGTCAACTTCCCATAATGCAATGTTTTCCATCTCATAATTTCATCTGCATCCCATAATGTTCTTCTCTTCTTTTCAAAATCCCACAAACCCACGTGGTCCCCATCACTGTCCACCATCTCTTACAGAAGTATAGACCTTGTACACCTCTGCATTAATTGTTTGCTGTGAGAACTGCTCAGCACCAGCCAGCATATGTTGTGAACTAATAAAGATTAATTATGTTCCAAAAAATAGAATTTTATTCTGTGACATGAACCAGGCAATTCATAAAAAACATGTAAAACTTAATCAAACTTAATAAATTAAGCAAACAGAACTTATGAAGGAGAAAGAACAGTCATGTTCATTTCAGGTTACGCATACGCCAACCGTGACTTTCACAGGTCAGTGTATGTGAAGCTGTGCTTGTCTTTAATGTCCCCTGGGGTGGAGTGGTAAGGGCAGTACACTGACCCCCGATGCCCATGAAATGTTGAGGGGGGGAGAAGGGGCTATATGGAGGTCCTGATATTAAGTTCTCAATGGGCTCTAGAGGGAGGTGAGGATGGGATTGTTGAACCTACAGGTCCACCAGAGTCTGCATTCAAGGGGTTTGCTGCCTGAGAAGTGCAAACATCTCCTACAGTACATCCCTCTCCTTTTCCTTCACCTTTCTCCTCTCCACTTTTTCTCCAGTGTCTACAATGGTGATCCTCTAGGCCCTGTACTCGATCTCTGATGCACCACTAGCTTGCAGAATCTCCTGGAACATGTTATCCTGAGTCTTCTCCTTTGTACTCCGTATTTGGCTCAGGCATTCCACATGAGTAGAGGGGGAGGGGAGACCCTGTAGATCGCAATGACAGCAACTGCAGATATAACACACAGAGGTACCATTGTCAGTGTATTCACGACGGAAATCGAAACTTAAGATGCTGAGTGAATTTACTCCCCTTGCTCCACACAAGTTAGAAGTACTACATTCTTACTTTTTGCTTGGGATCGATTGAGTATGGCACCAGTCACAGCACCAGCTATGGTGAGTGTAGCCCTCCCAGGGTTGAGGAAATGAGGAGGAAGTAGCTCAGTTTCATGTTTCTAGTTGTAGAAGGCAACGGAACTGAATACTGGCACAGTTTTCTACAGGCGGTGGTGATTTTAGCTGATATTTCACTCCTCAGGGTAACAGAGGCATTGAAAGCACAACTTGTACTGGCATCCCAATGCCGCCCCAGCTCTGTATGCTGCTAGCCTGTGTACTGCAGTGGAACCTGCTGAAGTTATAGCTGAATGGCATGGGAAAGTGTCCTACTGTGGCAGGAGAAATAAGGCAGCCCTCCCCAGAAACTTTCAGCAGAGGATTGCAGACTACCTCCTTGAAAGTTTCATCGAGATGTCTATGGAGGATTCACAGGTCATCCCGGTACACATACATAAACTGATTCCTGTGATTTCCACTGTCTAACACTGGAGGAGACTAAAAAGCAGATAGCAACTCTCTCGCTCGGTTGTTCTACTACCTCTTCTAGCACAAGTCAAGATGAGTAAATCAACATATGTATCCTGCTACTTTGGGGTGCCATCCCTGTAATTTCAAAATAAACTGCATACTTATTGGAGGTTCCTTCCCCTGCATTAGGCTCTCCTGTGCTCAACTTGCAGTACTGACTGGACTGAGGTGGAGTCAGAAACAGATCTTGGCTCGTTGCACAGCTGGATTCCATGGTGGCCTGTTTCCCATACTCCTCCTTACTGATTATGGCAGTGGCCTGTGACTTGAGCTCCCTGGTAGTATCCATGATGCTATTGGGGGTGTTGATAGGGTCTCCACTGAGGATGGCATGCAGCTCTTTGTAAAAGTGGCAGGTCTGTGACTGTGAATCAATTATTGGTTTCCCTGGTATCCTGGTGCCTGATGCAGCTCCTTTGCTTTCATGTGGCACTGCTGCTGGTCCCTGTCATAGCCCTTCTCCTGCATCGCCCAAGCAATCTGCTTGTAGAGATGTCCATGTTTCTATGTCTGGTTCAGAGCTGAGCCTGTGCAGCATCTTCTCCCCAGAGGCCCAGGAGATCCAATATCTCCTGTGTACTCTAGGCAGGAGCGCGTTTGGAGAGTGTAGCTGGCATGGTCAGCTGAGCAGTTGCACTCAACAATGGACTGGAGATCTACTAGGTGTGCTCACCAAGCTGGGAAATCAGGAAAAGCAATTTAAAAAGCTTTCAGGACTTTAAGGGGGAGGAGGACTTCTAGTCTATGTGACCCCTGGGCAGCAGAGTTCACAGTGGTGAACAGAGAGCTCACTGTAGGGTATTGTGGTACAGCTGCTGGAGGCCAGTAATGGTCGATGTAGGTAATGCAGTGTCAACACTCTCACTGCGTCTACCTAACTACATCGACCATGACTCTACGCCACTCGGGGAGGTGGTGTTATTAAGTTGGCGCAGCAAGGCACTTACATCAGCGGGAGCCAAATTTAAGTGAGACACATGCACAGTTAAATCGATGTAAGCTGCCTTGCGTTGACCTAACTTTGTAGTGAAGGCCAGGCTGAAGTTTCATGGACGTCAGTGGTTTTTGGATTAGGCTTATAGTGTTTTGGTTATGTGACTGTTTCCTCTAATACAGGGGTTCCCAAACTTGGTTTGCGGCTTGTTCAGGGTAAGCCCCTAGAGACGCTTTGTTTACCTGAGCGTCCGCAGGTATGGCCCATTGGCTCCCATTGGCCGGGAATGGCGAACCGTGACCACTGGGAGCTGCGAGTGGCCGTACCTGCGGACGCTCAGGTAAACAAAGAGTCCTGCGGCCCGCCAGGGGCTTACCCTGAACAAGCCGCGAACCAAGTTTGGGAACCCCTGCTCTAATATGAAAAAAAAAATCAGTTTGATATCTACATTCTGTTTCTCATTTTATAACAATCTATCATAAAACTATGTACCATTGTAGTCTGATGTAATATCTAAAAACCTATTTCAAACGTATATTAAAGCTTGGTTCTTATATGTGTAACTTCATGTCCCACTAATGTCAGTGGTTCTCTGATCAGTTGTAAGAGTCCACCTCCATTAATCCCTTTGGAGGATCAAGGCATAATTTGATAAACATCTTACTACTGTTGCAGCCATAAGTCTATAATTCATATCAAATGCATAACAATGTAGACTGTGACAATTCTAGTTATATAATCCAGCTGTCAATGTACATGTTTATCAAATGCCCTTGTGTAGAGTTCCATCGGTGTTGAGGAAAAGCAAGATTATTTTCAACTTCTTTCCAAAGTATAGATATAGGTCCATATTCTGGATTGATGCAGGAAAATGTTCTATTTAAATATTTCTGAGAGATAGAAGCACAATTATACATCTGAAAAGATGTTTCCGTCTTTTACTATTCTTATGCCAACTTGACAGAGGCTGCACAGATTCTGTTTCAGACTTAGCCCTGGTCTACACTAGATGGGAGGGGGGATCGACCTAAGATGCACAATTTCAGCTACGAGAATAGCGTAGCTGAAGTCGACGTATCTTAGGTCGACTCACCTCGGATCTTCACGGCGCGGGGTCGACTGCCGCTGCTCTCCCGTCGACTCCGCTTCCGCCTCTCGCCGCGATGGAGTACAGGAGTCGACGGCAGAGCGATCGGGGATTGACTTATCGCGTCTACACTAGACACGATAAATTGATCCCCGACAGATCGATCATTACCCGCCAACCCGGCGGGTAGTGTAGACGTACCCTTAGTTTCTTTATTAAACACTTTCAGGCTAAGACACTTAGTAATGACAAGTCTTGGTCAGTTTTTACTTTTATGATTAAACTCGCAACTCCCTAAAAAAAGTTGTGTAGTGGAAACACTAGTATAACATTTTAAATGGTATCATATTACAAAACTTAATTTTGCCCAGCTACTTTATTTCGTTAGTTTAAATGTATCTAATAGTTTGCTGCTACAGCATATGCTTTTGGGTACCAGGTCTATGCTGTTTGTCTACGTAGTATGAAATCTACCATAAAAAATGTGTTTACAGCTAATGAAAATTTTTTAGGAGTAAAGCAATTTGTTTTTAAAACTATTTTTTTCTTCTTTTTAAAAATATGCAGCATATTTATGTTCAGTCTTTTTAGAAACATATATTTCTTTGTTTGTCCTGGAGAGTGTTGATGATGTTGGGGCTCTGGAAGACAGGTGCCCATAGTAGGAAGAGAAGGTCCTTTCCTAGGTACAAGCACTTGATCCTTCCAAGTAAGAAAAAGAATATGATTCTTTAATGTGTGTGTAATGTTGATGTATCCATGTTTCACATTTTTTTAGCGCACTCTGCTTTATGCCTTATCACAAGCTTTGTGAGGCCTAAATACAGGTAACCATTTTTGATTTAATAAAGATTTTAAAAACTAAAAGATAAACTCTGATAAATGTATTTTAATGATCAAGTAAAAACTAAAGTAAAAGCTGAAACTTATAAGAACCTAGTTGTCCATCAATGGTCACAGGTAATTGCTTTTCATGTAATGGGGAATTATGCTCTATCATCAATGGAAGAATAACTCTCTTATGCTAGCTTTCTAAGGAATGTGTCTAGTGCAGTGGTTCTCAAATGTATTCGATCGGGCCGCCTTTCTTTGTGTCTGTAGTCGTTTATGTGCCCCCCCCCCCCCCCCCAAATACATATACCGCTATGCACTTCTGAAGGCAGAGCGGAGAGAAATGACTGCCGACCAGGCGCCCAGCTCTGAAGGCAGCGCCACGCCAGCAGCAGCACAGAAGTAAGGGAGGCAATGTGAGAAGTTATATTTGTCATCACTTTTCGCAGTAGACTTAGTGCCCCATTGCAGCCCTTACTTCTGCACTGCTGCTGCTGCCACCCCGGGGCTGACAGCCAGAGCCCCACAGTCTCGAGGTGAGGGATTGGGGGATGGGGAAGGAATGCTCAAACCCAAGTGGCGGGGCTCCAGCTGTCCCCGCCTCCCGTGTGTTTACAGCCCTTTTGTACGAGCCCCAGCCACCTGGGGCTGATGATCAGAGCTCTAAAAAAACAGAAACAAAACAAAAAAACTATACACACACAGCTCGTGCCTCTCTTGACACATTCCTGATTCTCCCTTGTGAGGCCTGCCCCATAATTTGAGAACTGCTGGTCTAGTGGATAAGCAGGGAACCTTGAATCAGGTTATACTCCTGGCTGTGCCTCCAGTTCTCTTTGTGACCTTGAGTGACTGACTTAACAACTCTGCCCTTCCATTTCCCCATTTGTAAAAATGGAGACCATATTATTTGCCGTACAGTACTGTGCAGCTTTAAATGTTTGCAGAATGCTTTATCATTGGATGAAAGGAAGTTTCAGAAGTGCAAAGTATTGTTAAAGTACTGAAGTATTTTTAGCACTCCACAGGGCAGGATGTGTCTGAGTTTGTTCATTTACCCTAATTTAGAACGGCTGCTGTTAATATATCTACGTTTTTTCATTAATAGAAAAATTCAAGTCTGTAGGCCTTGCACACTAGGTCATAGTGTCTGGACTGTGATGCTTGGAAATTGGTATTGCTGTTCCTTGTTTAGAGAAAGTGCAAACAAAATATTTAATCTTAATGAAAAAGTATTAATTTATCTATTGGGGAAGATTTAAACTACTTTACTTTTGCTGCTGTATCCTTCATTTTGAATATCAGCAAACAGGCTGCTAGGTGGCTGATGTGAAATAAGATTAGTGAGCGTATGACTGACACTGTTGGCATGCGCATTTCCTCAAAAGAGAGGCCAAGAAATAAATGGTAAGGGAGGTTAGAAGTGGTCCCTCAAGATTAAAGATTAGAAACATTGAGAGGCAACCTAGAGTCTTTGCACTGCTGCAACCTGTATGTGTGTTCTGAGGATACATGGAGAACCTCACAAGTCTTATAAGTGCTTTACAAAAGAATTTTAAGGTTGAAAAACTAAACAAATATTTTTAAAAATATAGTCATGCATGTGGCTTCCATTAAGAAAACTCGGATGAGTATATGCCTTTTATTTAGAGCTGTGATTATTCTCATTGGGAATTTAACTTTAAGTTGGGGAGTTTCTCATGTTTGTACAATCTTGGGTTTCCTGATTTTGGAAGAGGAGGATTGAGTGCTTTATACTACACTCTTTGTTAGCATGTAATTGTAATTCATTAATTAGGGAATACTACAAAAGACAGTGTGTCCCCTGAGAAACGAAGACCCAGCTGTTGGATTTCCTGAAGGTATAGCACATGACATCTCCTCCCTAATTAGGTTTCTTGATGCTAGGGAAATAGAGAGGCAGTTCCATTCTCCCTGTCTTATTCCACTGTAAAAACAAACCAAAGAATCTGTATCCCCTCCCTTTAGCAAAGTCAGGTTTGTATATAAACACAGTTGTTAATAATCAGAAATGGCCAAATCCTATTCCCTTTAAAGTCATTTAGAAATGTTGCCTTTGACTTTAATGAGCACAGGATCTGGCTGGCTCAAAATGTATATTTCACAGTTGATTGCTGTATGTCTAATATATAGCTTGTGTCTTAGGACAGTGGCTCTCAACCTTTCCAGACTTCTGTTCCCCTTTCAGGAGTCTGATTTGTCTTGTGTACCTCAAGTTTCACCTCACTTAAAAAGCTCTCTGGCTGCCCAGCTCTGAAGGCAGAGCTGCAGCCAGCAGCAGCGCAGAAGTAAGAATGACAATACCATACCGTGCTGCCCTTACTTCTGCACTGCTGCTGGCGGCAGCTCTGCCTTCAGAGCTGGGCGTCTGGAAAGTGAGGGCTGCTAGCTAGGGGATTCATGTTGTTTGCGACGCGGGGGGACTATTTTTTTAATCCTGTCCCGCCCCGCAATACCCACTCCTCCAGCTCCCACATTGTTGAATTTTTATCCCTCTTCCTCTGTTATCGCAGCGGTACATGGGGGATCCCTGTCCTGCTTCAGGGTTCTAGAGCCTGTTGTAAAACTAGGTAAATAAGATGAGTTGGCATACCCCCTAGAAGATTTCTGCGTAACCCCTGGGTAGAATAGATAGAAAACTGTCTTAGGAGATCTGAACTGAATTCCATGTGGGGAACTATGGGTTGATATTTTCAACCCATAGTTGAAAAGGTGCTTAAAGTTAGGGTCCTAAATACATATTTAGTCACCTAAATATGGACTTAGGCATCCAGCTTTAGACACCTATTTCTTGAAAATCTTGGCCTATATTTTAAAAAAGTTTCTCAACTTTTTCTTATCAGTTTACTGAATATAAGTCATAGAACCAAGATCACATTTTATGTCCCATTTGAAAAAATGTGATACAGCTTATCACTTTGATCCCATTTCAGCTGCCTTTACCTTTTATTGCTGCTGAATAAATTAGAACGTGGGAGTTGTAAGCACATATCCCTCCAATGAAGCTGTTTACATTCCTAAGTTGCATTTCTGTTTTTTTGCTATTGTAGCGTGCAGTTCTTTGCATGTTCTAATTTGCCATGACGTGGTCAGTGCTGTTTCCTTCCTGTTGCTTGCAAGCCTGTGCTAGAGATAAGGATACATTTACAGTACATTTTAAAAAGAGAGGCTTCTTAGTGTGAGAACTCAAGGGCTTTCTGGATTTTAGAAGGATTACTTAAAAAAGAGTATGTATTTGTTTTATCTAGTCTTTGCTTTAAGAGTTAACCAAGATAAAGTGAATCATCCATTTAACTGGCAAAAAACCAACCTTTCAAAATTGGACCAGCAAATGAGGAGGAGAAAACAATAGTACCTGATGTATCCAATAACTTATGAGATCGTGCTGGGATTTTATATTTTGCCTTGAATTTTCTCTTAGATACGTGTGTTCATTAACACGTATGGAAGCTGCATGCTGTGTATCAAGTGAAAAATAAAATGTCAATAATTATTGTATTTAAATGATCGTTTTTTGTTTTTACTTGTCAGTATGCTACTTTTATTTTTATTTTAATCTGATACACTTTGAAATTAATGTCCCACTTGGTGAAACAAACTGAATGGTTTATGAAGCACACTAAATTAAACATGTTCTTATCTGTAAAAATAAAATCTCTAAAGATACGGGAGTGTCTGACTTTATGTGATGTAGATGTGGATCTCTTTATCACTCTGAACAAACTTTTATGGCTGTGCTGTACAGTTAAGGCAAATGCTTATTCCTTGTAATATTTTTGTTTTTCAGGGGTGAAAGGTTATCTAACTGAGGACAACATTTCAGGAAAGGTTTCCCCGGGTTTGTTTATCTTTGAGCAGGGAAGAACCCAGGAAGATTGGCTGTCCAGGAATTATTGTCCAAGACACTTGATTCATTTCATAATCTTGTTTTCCTGCCTGACTGGATTTTGGAAACAGTCTCCATTCCTTTACATTTAAGAGCATTTGTTTTCTTCTGTGGAACTGAGACCTGGGAATGCTTTATTATGGCAGCAGTTGTACAACAGAATGAGCTCGTGTTTGAATTTGCCAGCAACGTCATGGAGGATGAGCAACAGGTATGAGATAAAAAAAGAAGCTGTATTAGTTTGTCAGTGATGTGCGTATTCTAAAAATACCAGAAAACATGTCGCCCTCTTTTTTTTTCTTCCTTTTTTTTTAACTAAGCACTGAGATCATTATTACCACAGAAAATGTTTGCACTGTTTCGAAAGTTCACTGTTGCTTCATGCAGTGTGTGTGAACAAAGCAGAAAATAGTTCAAGTGCTTGGTAGTCATGGCCTTGTGACTTCTGTGGTATTGAAGAGACCGTTTCGTAATTGTTAACAGATCTGTGCCAGTAGATCCCACTGGTAGATGGAGAATTCCAAAGCCCTAGTATTTAGCAGTCTTTTTAACCCTTCCATTACACTTGGATAAGATTATAAATATGAGGAGCCTGCTATTCCACAGATGGCCAGAAACATCCAGGAGGTTATCTTGGATACCTTATGTACTTGACGGGTTATTTTCTGAACTGTATCATTAAAGGGTTTTGTCAGCTACTCAAAAATGCAACTATCAGTTTATACTCCAATAATTTATTTAGGCTAGTGTCTGTCACATTGCAAAAAAAAAACCCTCTATCCTCTTCAAACCGCTCTCTCAATTAGTTATCTAAGCGAGGTCTGTGTCTAAATGATGTAAAATGTGGCTTGACACTCTAGTGAAGGACGTCTTAAATGCAAATTATAATAATCATGCTTATGGAGGGAAGAGAGCAACTGCACTTAAGAGATTTCAAATGCCTGCTAAAGGTAAGCTTTGTATTTGTTAGTAAGAAATTTAGCAAGGCAGTATTACAGGGAGGCAGTTTTCAAAATGATGCTAAACACTGTTACTGTCCGTCCAGGTCATAATCTCTTTTAAAAGTTCTGTGTGAAAAGCACCTATCCCCTCTCCTTCTAAAATACTTCTGGTTTTGTAATCATGCTTCTGGCTTTTTTCTTTTTTTTAATGTTACCTACCTAAAAGGCTGTGATTGGCTAACATCTGCAGTCATGTACTGTCACATGCTTCCAATGAAACTGAGTTTGAACTGCTTACTCAATTTTGGGTGGAAGTTCTGGCAATGTAACTTCATTCCCTGTATTTTTCCAGAGTTCATGACAGCCCAGGGATTCAAATATTGGAATTCCATAAACTTAGTGGAAAGCAAGCCTTATTTATTAGCATTATTTATTGTTGTTGTTACTTCCCCAGCCAATGGGAGAGGAGAATGCTGAGGAAAGAAAGGATGCTTCATTCCAAATTCATAGAGAATAAATGAATCTGGCATGTTTTTGCTCTGTTTAGATATGTTTTGATGAAGACAAATGGCAATAGGCATAAAATATAAAGAACATGATCAAATATTTCAAGAGGGCAATATAAACCTTCCTTAAGAGTTCTTCAACCTCAGAACAAATGCTTCCCTCACCTTCATTTTGGAAGCCCAATAAATCCTACTCTAGAAAAAGCCTAGGAAAACAGTCTTGTACCATGCCTTAAAAGTGACCCAATTAAGGCTGTGACAGACTAATGGGGAAAAGTGAACTCTGTAATGCCAAGGACCATTCACTGAGAATACCTTGCTGCAAGTTCCTTCCAAACCTGGGGGATCTTAGCTCAATTGCAAGAGATGAGGATAAATCTAGAGATGGCTGATTTACGAGAATGATTCTTATAAAAAGGGACACTCTTCTACAGAAAAAGATCTGAGTGGTTAAAGTGGAAATTGAATATGGGCGTGTCATATTATATTGTTACCCAAAAGTAATGCTGTATTAGAATGTATAAATCAGAGGGATCATGTGGTAAGACCAGGGAGGTAGTTAATTTTATACAGAATTGCTATGGATTTTGATTTCTGTGATGGATAAAATTGGTACTTCTGCTTATTTGTCCAGGGCTTGGAATTAGAAAGTTGTAGCTCTGAAAATATTTTTATTGGTCTAACAAAGATTTTTTTTCTAGCTGAGTTTTGAGTATTGGGATCACCCAATTTAATTTTTTTTAAATTATTTTTGCTGTGTTTTTGAAAATTAGAATTTAGGATTGAAACAATATAAGGAGTTTTCCTGTTTTAAAAGCTCTTAACCCTTAGTTTACAGTCCATTTTCTGTCTGGAATGTAGAGAGGGAGACTGTTTCAGAGAAAGTTTCAGTGTCTAAATTCTGGCTGTTTTCAGTACTTTTGAGAAGTCATAACTCATTCTTATTTTCTTTCTTTTGTTGTTGTCTTACTTCAACACTTAAAATCAACTTATGAGTCATTTATTTGCAAATGTAACCCAGCTCAGCCAGTGTCAGATGGTGCTAGAGGTGGGATTTGAACAAATGACTCCACATGAACAGGAAATATGATTTCTTCCCTTACCAGCTTTGTCCATTTCTGTTTAGGAAATACTGATTTTTTTTTTTTTTTTTGCTTTCTCAATGGCCCTTTTTGGATTGTGCAAGAGTGACCATGGACAAATAGCATAAACATTTCTTCACAGCCTCGAGAAAGGGGTAGGTTAGCTTATTCTTACTCTACTAATAGGATTATAGACTTTGTTGCTACACAGAACAGATCCTGCTTAAATAGGGATGATTCTGTTTTTGCATGGAGTACCATCAGTCTGAAACTAGGTTGCACCTCCTAGAGCAGGGGTGGGCAAACCTTTTGGCCCGAGGCGCTGCCCTGTCCGCAGGTGCTGCCCTTGGAGCTCCCATTGGCTGCTGGGAGCTGTGGGGGCGGCACTTGGGGTGGGGGCAGTGTGCGGAGCTCCCTGGCTGCCCCTACGTGTAGGAGCCGGAGGGGGGACATGCTACTGCTTCCGGGAGCCGTGAGACACCACGGCACGTACAGAGAGGGCCAAGCCCCCGACCCCGCTCCCTGGCGAGAGCTCGAGGGCCGGATTAAAACATTTGGAGGGCTGGATGTGTCCCCCGGGCCGTAGTTTGCCCACTCCCATCCTAGAGGCTCCAATTCTGGCAGATATGCTCCCTAGCACAGTTCCTGCCTGTGGCCCATAATAGTCTGATCTCCCAGGGGCTGTGATACTTCGGTCTAATTTTGGTTGTTGGGTGCTGTTGATGGCCTGTGCCATACAGGAAGACATACTAGATGACATGTTGGTCCCTTCTGGTCTTACTCTATGATTCCTGCGCCCGCCCCCCTCTCCCTCTCAATTCGTCCCTCCCCCATTCCTTCACTTCCTTGCAATTGGTTAGGAAGTTTCAGACTTGAAACAGTTGCATTTTGGCAGTCACAGTACCTTCCCAAGGGTACACTAGGTCTGGCAGTGGTTGTGGATCAGCATCTGGTGCTGTCCCTGACAGAGTCTTTATGCCCTGACTGCCACTTTTGCCCCATCACACTCCTCCAAGAGGGAGGGAGGACCTCAGAAAATGCAGTCTCATTGCCTGGCAGGTGGTCTGTCAATTGTTCTGAGATGCCATGGCACAGATTCACAGAACAGTGCAGTCAAGTTAGTGGGGACTGATTTTCTCTACCTTTTGGCCCAATTCCAATCTGCTTTCAGTAGTCTCCTTTACTTTGCGGATAGCCATTTCCTCTCCCCCCTCTCAACTCCAGTTTCACAGGGCCTCTGAATTGGGCAATAAATTTTACTCTCTATCTCCATGCAGAGTATCTTTCAGACAGATTCTCAGTCCCCTTCCCACCTTCCTGGGACTGATAATCTGGCTGTGGGTCAATTTAGGAGGACGGATTGTCTTTGGCAGGGCTGATGGAACTGAAGTCAGTTTCTGTATGAGGAGGATTCCCATATTCAGAAAACTTCTAGGAAGACATGGTTCAGGGCCCCTTCATGGGCAGTTCCATGGGGAACACACTGCATTTATCTGCTCCCGAGAAGCTGCTGTGAGACCTGTTAATCTCTCATGTGCCTGTGTGTGGTGGACACCTTGTCAGAAGCTAACTCTATTGATTTCACAGGCAGTGTCCATCAAGGAAGGAGAGGATCTCTGACTAGTAATTCTATCAGACTTCTTCTGCCATTCATAATTTGTACAAGATTTCTCCTGTGACTTAAAATAACATAACTACTAGTAGTTTCAATTTTCTATTCTATTGGGATCCAAGTACTTTTCCTCCAGTTATATTATTGAGACGGGTATGGAAAATCTGAGATGAAATTGCCTCTTTCTCTTGTCACTTACATATCAGTATATTTCAATAGACGCTTTGGGGGAGGGGGGTGGAGGAAATTTTATTGATTAAATTTGCAAGTGCAGTCAATGTAAAATATAGTTTTGGCAATAACAAAAGACTCTTTTTACAAAGTTTCATTTTTCACTAAAGCCTACAAGTGTACATATATTTTCTGTGAGTAATTACAGAATATTTGCTGCAGGCTTCCTATTCTTAATATTGCAGGAAAGAAAACCTTTACTTTGCATTTTAGGAGTATGCAAACCCAAAAAGTGGTGGTCATTTTTTTTTTTAAATGCCACTAAAACTGTTGTTGATTTTTACTCCTACTCTTCTAAGACTATAATTTATTTAAATCAACTTCACTTACCATATGACAGCATGACTATTGCTAATAATTTTCTGTATCCTTCAGCTCACTTTTTTCATTACATTCACCTTTTCCTCCCTGAACAGTGTCTGTCACTAAGCTCCTCAAATAGTTATTTAAGCATAGGGCAAAACTAAGAATTATCCTAATACTGTCTTTTGGCACTGTATAAATTACTATGTTGGGATATGCAGTGTAGTTGTAACCATATTGATCCCAAGATATTTGAGAGAGGTGGGTGAGGTAATATCTTTTATTCGACCAACTTCTATTGGTGAGAGAGATGTTGGGTATATTTAGTTACAACTACCATGGTGGGTGTATTTGGGACAGTAGTCCCCAGGCATGGTCAGAACACAGTTGTAGGTTGTGCTAAACCATGTTCCTGAGCAATCTTACAGACTGCTAAAATTCAAGGCTGCAGTACAGTTCAGTAACACTGTCAAAATATGATTCAGTCCTTTTGATAGTGCACGACTGAAGATGTTTTAAAAATGAACATATGACTGACCTATTGTAGCTAGGTTCCACAGCACTATAACTTCTACTGTGCAGTGTAGATGGGACCTTAGAAAGCTCTGGACAAGAATTTCATTTACACAAAACTTGTTTCTAAATTGTAAATGTTCTTCCTTGTTTTTAGTAAAAAGCATTTATTTGGATTTATTCTTCTGAAGCAAAGTAATTATTTAAAACCTACTCCCTTGAAGAATAACAACAATATAGTTCACTTGCTTTCTTTAGTTCAGCGGTTCTCAAACTGTGGGTGGTGACCTCTCAAGGGGTTGCGAGGTTATTACATGGGGGGTCACGAGCTGTCAGCCTTCGCCCCTAACCCCGCTTCTCCACTGTGTGAAAGGGGTCACCAATACAGAAGTTTGAGAACCGATGCCTTAGTTTCTGCTTCTGAGGAGACTGAGGTAGTGGCACAAATGTAGGCCATCAGAGAGAGAGAGCATGTTGAGCCAAAACTATTTTTATAGAGAAAGATGCTAATGAGAAGGGCTGGCCTTATAGGCAAACAAAGTAAGCAACATTTTCAGCAGTGCAACAGCAGAACCATAAGGGAAGGAACACCTCACTATCAAACAATCTGTTTCTAACAGCACTGGAAGAGGAGACTGACCGTTTAAGGCTTCATTTCCTCCTCACCCTCTTACCCTCCCCATTCCAGCATCCAGAGCTTCCCCCTTGTTTGGGTTGGGGGTCCCACCATTCATAAGGCCTACTCAGCAATGTTGAAAACATATAAGCTCTGCTCTGGGAAGAACGTTTGGAAACTATTCTGGCTAACATAGTTTCCCTTGAATGTAGGTGGCACTTCACAATTTAGGGGTTCATGCATTACTTTTCAAAATTGTAATCCAAGACTTTCGTTCAAATCTAGAGAAAATATTTTTCCTGTGTAAACATGGCATGACCTTCAAATCCTGATAATTTAGGAGGAGTTTATGTTTAACTATTGAAATGTTCAGAATTAGCAAATGATATGAGAGGATGTGGTATATTGCACTATATATATTATAGGTGGGACTGGTAGCACTATCTATTATTAAGGTTGTGACACTCTTCTCACTACAAAGCTCTGTTTTCAGTTGCTTATATCTAGACTTGGAAAGATTACATTTTTATTGGTAAATGTTGGTAAATGTCGATTTCACTTTACACACACAAATCCATGAAAAAATATTTCCATTGATGATAATTGAAATTTATGGATAGGCAAAGTAAGAAAAATGCTTCTTGAGAACCTGCTTGGTTTAAGGATATTTACTTTGTATATTTTGACATGTGATATTGACAATTTGTGTTTTTAGAGACTATAAAAGTTTAACTTTTTTAATATCAATGTCTGCTGTCATTAAATAATTATCTGAGCCCCTATTTTTTGATCCCCGCCTTAATTTCATGCAACTTTGAAAATTTAAATAGATAAATATAGGGAACAATGCTTAAAAATAAACATTGATATTATCCCTCAAAATTTTTTTAAAAAAAATTGAATTCTGCCAAGCTAACTTATAACTTTCCCAAACTTAAAGTATTTGGGCTCAAATTTTCCATGCTGGGTGTCTGCCTTGGGCTTATTTTTTAATTTCAGCCAAATGATTCAGCCATTTCCGAGAATGAGGTGAGGGAAAAATAAGTTGGTTTGCTCATGTTAAATAGTTTTTGTGGCCTTTGCTTTAAAAAGCTCTGATACCTCATGCTTTGGATCACAGACTTGAAATGTAGGACGTGGATGCCTTTGTGTCAGACAACCTTAATTCTGGCATTTAAAATTTTTGAGTGCTTGACTTTTCAACCTTAATACTGTTTTAACATCCGCCCCCCTCCCCCCCCCCCCGTGTTTTCACAATACGTTTCTGTCTTGGTATTTGTTATATTGGGGAATCTCAAACTTTTTCATATCCTGGACCACATCTCAATAGTGTGGTTGTCCCTTGGAGACCATTTACCCTGCAGTTCATGGTCACATAACACCATGGGGCAAATAAAGCAATTTCAGACACATAGAAAGAATTTGACTTGACCTCTTTTTAATATGTTATTTTGTCCCTTTGTATTTTTTGCTTTTCATTTCAACTCCCCTCATATCTGTTGTGGAAACAAATAGACCCAAAACCATGTGACCAACCAGATCTCTGAAGACCAACAGTGGTCTATGGGCCAAAGTTTGGGAAACTGCAAGGTAGATTGCTGGTTAGTTTCTATCTAGTCTTGTGCCATTAAGAAAATTAGCTGGCTTGGTTCTTAAATGGGATAATAGTTTTGTGAGCCGTTTTGATATAATATTAATAAAGCAGACTGATTCTGATTAACTTACATGAGAACACTCCTTTGGGGTTCATTAATAAGTCTTAGTGAAGCTCATTATTCTACTGAACTGCTTAGCAGCAGTCATCTTTTCTGATGTTATGACTTTGTGCCCTTTCTCTCTTGGAGTCTCATAGGGTACGTCTATACTCACGCGTCCTGTCGGAGGAGTCCAATCGATCTTCTGGGTTCGATTTATCGCGTCTTGTCTAGACGCGATAAATCGAACCAGGAAGTGCTCCCCCGTCGACGCTTGTAATCCTGCTCCACGAACGGAGTAGGCGGAGTCGACGGGGGAGCCTGCGCGCCGCGTGTGGACCCCGGGTAAGTACCTTTTCATTCGAACTAAGATAGTTTGACTTCAGCTACGTTATTCACGTAGCTGAAGTTGCGTATCTTAGTTCGAATTGGGGGGTTAGTGTAGACCAGCCCATAGACTTTAAGGTCAGAAGGGACGATTATGATCATTTAGTCTGACCTCCTGCACAATGCAGGCCACAGAATCTCACCCCTCCTGGAATAATCCTCTCACCTGTGTCTTAGCTATTGAAGTTCTCAAATCATGGTTTAAAGACTTCAAGATGCAGAGAATCCTCCAGTAAGTGACCCGTGCCCCATGCTGCAAAGGAAGGCAAAAAACCTCCAGGGCCTCTGCCAATCTACGCTGGAGGAAAATTCCTTCCTGACCCTGTCACGGAGTGTGGGGGAGTCAGGTCCTGCACCCCTCTTCCCGGGATTCAATGTGACTCTCAGCCAGCCAGTAGAACAGAAGGTTTATTAGGGTTGTCAGGAAAGAGTCCAAACAGAGCTTGTAAGTATGACCCGGACCCCTCAGCTGGGCCTTCCGGGGGGGGCAGGGAGCTGAGACCCCAGCTCTGGGGCTCCCTGCGTTTCACCACCCAGCTTCAAACTGAAACCAAAAAGCCAAAACCCTCCAGCAGCCTCTCTTCCCCTCCCCCGGGGCCCCTCCTCTAGCCTGTTACCATTCTCCCAGCCAAAGGTGTCACCTCCCCACCCCCGTCCTGGCTCATGTTACAGCCTCAGCCAGATCCATCTCGCTCTCTACCCCGTCACAGACCCCAAATATGGCGATCAGCTGTACCCTGAGCATGTGGGCAAGACTCACCAGCCAGACACCCAGGAAAAAGTTTCCTGTAGTAATTTCTAACATCCCATCACTGACCATTGGTCCTATTTACCACCGATGGCAATTAATTGACCTTTTACTAAGATCATGTTATCCCATCAAACCATCCCCTCCATAAACTTATCTAGTTTAATCTTGAAGCCAGATAGGTCTTTTGCCCCCACTGTTTCCCTTGGAAGGCTGTTCCAGAACTTCACTCCTCTGATGGTTAGAAACCTTCATCTAATTTCAAGTCTAAACTTCCCGATGGCCAGTTTATATCCATTTGTTCTTGTGTCCACATTGGTACTGAGCTTAAATAATTCCTCTCCCTCCCTGGTATTTATCCCTCTGATATATTTATAGAGAGCAATCATATCTCCGCTCAGCCTTCTTTTGGTTAAGGTAAAGAAACCAAGCTCCTTGAGTCTCCTTTCATACGACAGGTTTTCCATTCCTCGGATCATCCTAGTGGCCCTTCTTTGTACCTGTTCCAGTTTGAATTCATCCTTCTTAAACATGGGAGACCAGAACTGCACACAGTATTCCAAATGAGGTCTCACCAATGCCTTGTATAATCGTACTAACACCTCCTTATCTCTACTAAAAATACCTCGCCTAATGCATCCCAAGACCGCATTAGCTTTTTTCACGGCCATATCACATTGGCTACTCATAGTCATCCTGTGATCAACCAGGACTCCGAGGTCCTTCTCCTCTTCTGTTACTTCCAACTGATGCGTCCACAGCTTATAACTAAAATTCTTGTTATTAATCCCTAAATGCATAACCTTACACTTCTCACTATTAAATTTCATCCTATTACAATTACTCCAGTTTACAAGGTCATCCAGATCTTCCTGTATGGTATCCCGATCCTTTTCTGAATTGGCAATACCTCCCAACTTTGTCATCCACAAACTTTATTAGCACACTCCCACTTTTGGTGCCGAGGTCAGTAATAAAAAGATTAAGTTAAGATTGGTCCCAAAACTGATTCTTGAGGAACTCCACTAGTAACCTCCCTCCAGCCTAACAGTTAACCTTTCAGTATGACCCGCTGTAGTCTCCCCTTTAACCAGTTCCTTATCCACCTCTCAATTTTCATATTGATCCCCATCCTTTCTAATTTAACCAATAATTCCCCATGTGGTACTGTATCAAATGTCTTACTGAAATCGAGGTAGATTAGATCCACTGCGTTTCCTTTATCTAAAATATCTATTACTTTCTCAAAGAAGGAGATCAGGTTGGTTTGGCACGATCTACCTTTTGTAAAACCATGTTGTAATTTGTCCCAATTGCCATTGACCTCAATATCCCTAACTACTTTCTCCTTCAAAATTTTTCCCAAGACCTTGCATACTACAGATGTCAAACTAACAGGCCTGTAGTTACCCAGGTCACTTTTTTCCCTTTCTTAAAAATAGGAACTATATTAGCAATTCTCCAGTCAAATGATACAACCCCTGAGTTTAGAGATTCATTAAAAAAATTTGCTAATGGGCTTGCAATTTCATGTGCCAGTTCCTTTAATATTCTTGGATGAAGATTATCTGGACTGCCCGATTTAGTTCCATTAAGCTGTTCGAGTTTGGTTTCTACCTCGGATATGGTAATATCTACCTCCATATCCTCATTCCCATTTGTCATGCTGCCACTATCCCTAAGCTCCTCATTAGCCTCATTAAAGACTGAGGCAAAGTATTTGTTTAGATATTGGACCATGCCTAGATTATCCTTAACCTCCACTCCATCTTCAGTGTTTAGTGGTCCCACTTCTTCTTTCTTTGTTTTCTTCCTATTTATATGGCTATAAAACCTTTTACTATTGGTCAGTCTTGTTCAGACAGGCCTCTCCTCAGCTCTAATCTTTTCACTTCCTAATTTTTGAAGAACTGCCAGAGGCCTTAGCTAGGTCTGCTTTTTAACCATTTTATTGCTCGTGTAGATGTTATTTTATTTTGATTCCTATATTTTGAGGAACTTACTTGCTGAACTTCCATAACTGGCTTTTGTGTCTACTGAACTCTTAACTCATTGTAGAAGCCCACTGAAATATTTTAGGGATTTTGTTTAATTTGAGCCTTATTTACCCATTTACAACTATTGTTGTTGGAACATGTTTTTAAAAACTACTGAATGATTTAAAATACTAATTCCTGCCTTTCAAAACTTTTAATGGCACCTGGTGCTACCAATAATTCTCTTCCTGGATTTTTGCTGAGAGATATTTGTATCATTTGTATTCAACCATTGGCTTGGAATATATTTTATTTTTCTTGCACTTGAACTGTGTGTAGTGATCAGATTATAACCATAATCATACTTTTTTTTCTGGAATGGTTAAAAAAAGGGCTTGAACTAGGTACAAATCTACATACTGTACTCTTCTGAATTATATGTTAGCCCTAAGTCAACCCACACTGTTTTGTTTACGGAAGTACCCACTCATATAACCTTTCTTTTAATTTGTTAAATTAATAGTGTTCTGTGTTCTTGTAGCATGGAGAGTGCTGAAAGAAATCTTGGAGTAATTGTAACAAACTGTGCTACCATCAGCTAGTAAATCTCTTCCTGCAGATGACCTTTTAGAAGATTAGCTTTAAAAAACTTTTCTCTGTTGTAATATTCACTTTCTGAAAACCTCTTCCTGTTGGGGGACTGCCTTTTGAAAGAATGTTCTTCTAATTATTATTGCTTGGCTTGACGTGTTTCTAATTCTCCAGCTGCTTCATTTCTTTTACATCTGACACAAAATAGAAATGTAGAGGGTGGGGTGGTGACAGAGAGTGGATACTGCAGTGGAGAGAGAGGGACAGAGGGAGGAGCTTCAAATTAATAGAACCATAGGAATTAATTGGAAAACATCTCCCTCCCTTTTACTCCTCCAGTCAGTGCAGTTATCCCCTGCAATGTGTTTTCTAATCCTCTGCCCAGTCCATTTTTTAAAGTACAGTTTTACTCTGAAAAATGACTCTGTAAAAATGTTATCATGGGGATAGACATTAATTGTTTCTCAATTATTTCTGAAATAAATATGCTTGCTCAGTACAAAGTAATCCTTTTAGAAATTCTAATGAAAATTTTGCTGTTATGTGACCTCCTTCTGCAGCTGTGCCAATTTGCATGTTGAAGGACTGCTAGTTGATTGATATTTGTTCCTGACAACCTAATGTTCTAGTAACACTTTATAGATGTGATAAGATTGAAATATTCCAGATAGACAAACATTTAGTTCTGAAATAATCTAAATAGTTTTCTTTTAATACTCCTTTTTCATAGCTTGGTGATCCATCCATTTTCCCTGCTGTCATTGTGGAACATATTCCTAGTGCAGACCTCCTACATAATTATTCTGGCTTAGCTTGCGTTGATGAATCCAGTGACATGATTACTGAGAGTTCCCTGGATGTTGCAGAAGAGCAAATAATAGAAGATGATGACATCACCCTTACAGGTTTGTTATAGAAATATTTCTGTACAGTGTGACAGAGGCGTATGGTGACAAATGTTTTCATGACAAAGAGCAAAATCAACCAAAGTTCTTCCCATACCGAGTAAGGAAGCAATGTATAGGACTGTAATATGTTCTTTGTTATGAAATAAACGATTTTCTATCTAAATTGTATTTCAACCAAAAAAAAAAAGGGTTTCAACTTAAGGAAAACGTGTCTGCTTTTTGTGGAAAATTTTGGACTTTTTAACCAGAACCAAACATTTTCATGTTTTGAATTTCTGCTGAAATGTTTTTGATCAGTTCTATTTGCCACATTACTGACAAGAAAACACTTTTGAGTTGCAATTTAGCAATACATTCAGTGTCTTTTACTTTCTGATATTAAAGGTTGATTAAAGTTTATTTGTCCTGCATTAAATGAACAACAGTACAAATACAAGCCCCAGAAATGTGGTTTCAAACTCCAGTGAAAGTATTCTAAAAAGACACTGTTTTTATTTTATTTGAAACATATGAATTGCAAAAAGTTGTTTACATCTAATTTTAAAATTGCAGAGAGCCATGTTAGAGTCAGAAAATTCAAAAGTTTAAGGTTCTAGCAACAGGGGTAACCCGACATTGTTACATATTGTTGTGTCTCTTATGGTTTGCATTTTACAGATGAATGCTACACATTTTACCAGGAAAAACAACAACAGAGAGCATAGGATGTACCCAATGTGGCAAAGTTATGGTGCTGCTGGAAAAATAAGCAGCAAAGCTTTCCCCCCTGCCCCAACCACTTAATACTGTAACTCTGGTTCCCCAAAATGCATCAAGAAAACATGAGATGAAGCAAGTACAAAAGATTTCCTTAAACTAGAATACTTTATTATTGAGTGCCATTAATGCTGTACAATAAAAAGAAGACAACATAGACCCCTACGGTATGTCTACGCTGCAAAAAAAGCTGTGTTTGTAACTCAGATTAGCTAACTGTGGTTAAAGTGGCAATGAAGACATGGTAACTCAACTTTTAACTCAGTTTAGTAGCTCCCGTTCTAGCTCAGGCTGCCCTTTAGGCTTGAATTTGAGCTATTGAGCCAAGTTGCTATGTCTTGACTGCCATTTTAACCGAAGTTAAGAACACATCTTCGAGTGCTTGCTCATGTTAATTCCAAGAAGGTGTGTGCGCGCCGCGTGCACACTCACCGGAAGGTTTTTCCCCTAGCGGTACCGTCAGGTCGGTTCAGGCGCCCCCTGGAATTGCACCGCATATAGGGCCCTACCAACCCGACGCATCTCCAGTTCCTTCTTACTGCCAGTGATGGTCGTTGGAGCGTTCTCTTCTCTCTTGTTTTCAAACCATCCCCTAGTGTACTCGTCATTCCTACCTGAAAATAGTTTCAACGGTTAGTTAATAGTTTTTAGTTGAACGTAGTGTAGTGTTTGAACCTCATCCCCTTGTTAGCCGGGGTTCTCTTCTCCGTTCCCTTCTCCAGCCTGGGGCCAGAGCATGCCTCGGTTCCAGAGGTTTAAGCCATGTGGAGTCTGCCAAAAGCCGATGCCCAAGGGCGACCCGCACAGGTCTGCTTAAAGTGCCTGGCGGGATCCCACCAGACTGATAGGTGCAAGATCTGCAGAGGATTCCGCCCCCGTACTAAGAAGGAAAAGGACCATAGGCCCTGCGACCGCAGTCGGAGTTGAGCCTCATGGACCTGGCACCCCGGGTACTTCAGCATCAGTGCGTAGCGCACCGGCTTCAATCAGGGACATTATGGCACCAAGGAAGAGACAGATTGGCCCAGCATGGCGGGAAGGAGCCTCAGTGATACTGATAGCGCCAGCCTGGCCCCGCCAGCACTGGTACACCATGCTTCTGGAGCTGTCAATGGACACCCCAGTCACCCTACCTGTAGTTCCAGACCTGATCACCCAGCACCACAACCGGCTCCAGCACCCCTATCTCCAGTCTCTCCACCTCACGGCTTGGAAGCTGCATAGTTAAACCCGGTAGAGCTCACATGCTCAGATTCTGTTAGGGAGGTTCTCCTTGGCAGTAGGAAACCATCCACCAGGGCAACCTATTTGGCCAAATGGAAGAGATTCTTGATCTGGTGTTCGCAGAGTCGTATCTCTCCAATGCAATCATCAATTCCCTTTATCTTGGACTATCTGCTACATTTAAAGCAGCAGGGTTTGTTGATCTCGTCAATAAAAGTTCAGTTGGCCACCATTTCAGTGTTCCACCCAGAAGTGTCAGGCCGCTTAGTCTTCGCTAATCCGATGGTGGGTCATTTTCTTAAAGGTCTGGACAGGTTATACCTGCAAGTTTGGCAACTGACCCCAGCTTGGTACCTTAATCTGGTGCTTTCGAGGCTGATGGAGCCTCCATTTGAGCCCTTAGCAACATGCTTATTATTCTATCTGTCATGGAAGGTGGCTTTCCTGGTCTCAATAACTTCAGTTATAAGGGTGTCCGAGCTCAAGGCCCTCACATCTGACCCTCCTTATACCATCTTTTACAAAGTGCAGCTTTGACAGCATCCGGTCTTTCTCCCTAAAGTCAACTCAGTGGTTCTCAAACTTTTGCCTTGGTGACTCCTTTCACACAGCAAACCTCTAAGGGCGACGCCCTTATAAATTAAAAACACATTTTTAAATATTTAACACTATTCTAAATGTTGGAGGCGAAGGATGGTTTGGTGGTTGAGGATAACGGGTCGCAACCCCCCATGTAATAACTTCACGACCCCCTGAGGGGTCATGACTCCCAGTTTAAAAATCCCTAATCTCATTTAAGTAACAACTTGGCCTGTTTTTTTCAATTGCTTTTTACTTTCCCTGACATATTCCTCTGGGTTTTAACTTCACATGTTTGGTGTCAGCACAGAAACCCATTATTTTACTTTGAAAGTTTGTGCAAATTCTATTCAGCCATTTTTTGTATTAGGCAATTGTGGGCAGTGCTCCCATTTTAAAGACTAGACTTCTCCCTATGACTTTTTTGATCACAAAAACAACAAAGCTTGAACCCTAAAGTACTAAACTTCACATGTGGCTAGTCCTTATTCAGGAATAGTTACAAGAAAAGTCTGAAATATATTTTAAGTTACAGGTGATTAAAAATTCACTTATACCTATGCAGTATATTGGTATTCTCCTTTAACTTACATTAAGTAAATCAACAGTAACTCCACTAAAGTGAGGGGAGCTAGGTTTTTAGTAGGAGACATCAATATACTTATCTGCTATGACTATTGCTTCTATGCACAAGAATAAACTATTATCCAGGAAAAAATAAATCTTCCCCCCTCAGAATGTATTGATAAGAATACAGGAATCATAGGTATAAATTGTTGTGTCTCCGCTGAACTCAAAGGAGCTTTGACCTTTTACACCAGCTGGGGATCTGACCCTTAAAATGGAGACCACATTCTTCCCACACTTGTCCCTTTCCCACTGAGTTGCAGCACACTCACTGTGCTTAAGGACTGTCTCCTGTGAAACCTGTCAGGTAAGCTGGCAAAAGCTGCTTTTTGGAACTTGTATTCCTGGTAGTTATAATATTTAGGATGACTCTATCACTGTGGACTGTTTTTTTCCAATATACTGGTAGCTAAAAACTCAAAACTCAATTAAAATATATTTTAAAAACTGAAGGCCAAGTTATTATATCAGTATTTTTGAGTGATCTGTATTGCAATAGTATTGCCACTTGGATTGTAAACATTTTGAGCAAGGATCATCTTTTTTTGTTATGTGATTGTACAATGCCTAGCACAATGAAACTGGGGCCGTTTGATGCAACTGCAATACAAATAATACTATAAATGCTGCTACTTTCTAGGATAAATATATTGCTTTTATGGGAAGAAAAGAGTTTGGGACTCTTGTATTTGTGTATTCTGTTGTCTGTTTTCCCCCTTCTTTTAGTTATATTTACTGATTACCGCATCAGAGGAAAAGTGTGAATTAGGTTAATTACAGAACTGAAAAAGTAACAGCTGTTTGGGGCCCTGCGGAGGGAAGTACTAATGCAAATATTTTACCACTTTGACAAATCCTGGAAGTGGGAAGAAGAACGTAAGAGAATTCCCCAGCACAGGTCTGAGTTTGGAAGTAGATCCAGCCTTTGCTATAGACCCCGTCCAATAGTAATTCCTAAAAGATAACTTTAAATTATCCAAATTATTCCAGTTGAATGTTGCAAAATTGTCACTCAGAGGAAGGAAGAAAGCGTTAGTGCCCCAAGCCCTAACCCACTTTCATACTCACACCCGCACTACCCAAGGCTGGCCAAGCCTGGGTGTAATGTAAGAAAAAGAGGGGGAAGGGTGGACAGGAGTTCTTGTCCTGTGCACAGGACATCCAGGGTCCGCTGTAATCTCCAACTTGCTTCCACTCTCTGGAGGGTTTTAAGTCCTGGGTGTTCCTGGGGGTGTCTCAGTCAGGGGAGCCCCTCTTTGTTCCCTGTGCTCTCTGCTCTTTGCACCAGTCAGTCCCGGCTTTCTGCAGCTTTCTCTACTTCCCTAAAACATACCAGCTTCAGGGTCGTGAGACAGACTGTTGATTCCCAATTTGCTGACCTGTACTGTCTCCCTCATTTTCGTAGTCCCTGCAGTTTCTGTTCTGTGATTCTCCTTTCTTACAGCAGGGCAGGGTTGGAATCTTGGCCCCCCTTTTCTTGGCAGGTGGTAGAGAATCTGTTGTGTGCAGTGACCTTGGGCTGGGGCCAGCGTCTTTTCTTCTGGTAGAATTTTCAACTTACCCCGTTCTTTCCCCCCCTTGGCCTCTTGTAACCTGCAAAGGAACCTTTTACTTACACTCGCACCTTTAACCCTTCCCAGATTACTTTGCAATGCCTGCAACAGCGTTAGCAACATACAATACTGATCTGCCTCCCCAGGGGACTTGAGGGAGGGGGCCATTGGGGTGTGACATTCCTCCCCCCTTGGCCCCTAGTCAACATTTTTGTTGTGAGGGGTCACCACTTAGGTTTCCACCCTCCCTCTGACACGGTGGCTAAGGTTACTGTTGGCCTTCTACACAGACAGCAATGTAGCACAAACAAAATCGTTAGGGTGGCAAGAATTGCATACACGAGTCAGTAGTGACTTTTGGCTTCATCAGTAACATAGCATAGATGCCCCACTCGAATGGCAGTGGCAAAGGCAGCTTTCTCCCCTTGATCCAGCCACCCTCTCCTACTGAACAATTTGTCTTCACAGACAGCGATGACGATGACCACAGAGACAGTCTTTTCTGCACCTGACTCTCTTCCATCACAATAAAGACCACCTCACAGGAATGTGCATCACAAGGGCCAACCCCAATTCCCATGGTTTGCTTCACCATGGATGGGACCTCAATTACCATACCCCATGCAATGGGCACCTTGGGACCAATGGGCATCTTGTAAGGCCCACTACTCCCGCACCTCCTCACCCCATAGAGGGCAGATCTGCTCTCCACTTGGATCCCCAATGCCATCCGCGTCTAGAGCCCTTGAGAATTCACATGAGGAAGAGCCAGCACCTGACATGGAGTCATCCAAACACAACTCCTCTTCTTCGCCCAATGAAGCTATCATACTACCCCCCACCAACTATGGCAGACAACTTCAAGTAATTTCAGGAATTATTTAAGAAGGTTGCAATCAGCCAGGACATTCCATTGGAGGAAGTACAGGAGAATCAACATAAACTCTTGAAGATTTTCCAATCCTCGGCATCCTCAAAGATTGCACTCCCCATAAACGATGCCATATTAGAACCTGCCGCCACTATCTAGCAGACACCAGCCTCCATCCCGCCAACCTGTAAAAGGGCTGACCGGAAATATTATGTCCCAGCTAAGGGCATGGACTTTTTATTCTCACATCTGCAGCCCAACTCCCTCATGGTTGAAGCGGCTAACCATAGAGCTAAACAACCTCATTACCGGTCCCCACCTGAGGAAAAAGACCTCAAATGCCTTGACCTCTTAGGTCACAAGGTTTACACATCCTCTGCTTTCCAATTTAGAATTGCCAACTATACTGCTCTTCTCGCTCGCTATGACTTTCATAATTGCAACAAACCTTTTGAATTTATCTCCCACATCCCAGAGGACCGAAGAGCAGATTTTAAATCGGACTTGGTAGAGGGACAGCTAGTATCCAGAACAGCGCTTCTAGCATCTCTGGACATGGCTGACATCGCAGCTCGCACCACAGCTACTGCGGTGGTGATGCGTAGGGCCTCCTGGCTCTCCTAATTTGGCATCCCTAAAGAGCTGCAGACCAAAGTGGAGGATTTACTGTTTGACAAAGACAAACTTTTTTCTGGGAAAACTGATGAAGTCCTTCACATGATGAAAGATTCCAGGGCTACCCTCCGAACACTAGGGATCTACACCCCTCCTTCCAAGAGAAAGAGATACCAGCCTTACCAGAGGTCTTGCCTGCAGCAATACAACTGCCCACAGTCCAAGCAATACGGCACTGGAAGGTCCCGCGGCAGGTCTAACAGATGTCGAAAAACCAAGTCGGAACAACCTTTGTCCCACCCGTCGGGCAACAAACCGCAATTTTGAAGTCTTAGTTGAGGGTCTGAGCGACCACTCCTTATCAGCGCCTACTTGCCCTTTTGGCTATCGCCTTAATGCTTCCACCACACTTGATGAAACATCACACAGGATCACTGGGTCCTGGAAATAGTGCAGTCGGACTATTCCTTCCCCTTTATTTTATGGCCCCCTACGCTTCCCCCTTCCCCATCCCTCTTCAGGGACCCCTCTCACAAACACCTACTCCGGGAAGAAGTAACTCACCCACTCCTCTTAGGTGCAGTGGAACGAGTTCCAACACAACACAGAGGGAAGGGATTTTACTCCCACTATTTCTTGATCCGGAAGAAAAGTGGAGGATGGTGACCCATTCTAGACCTGCGACAACACAACAAATTCGTCTGCTCCCAAAAATTCAGAATGGTCACGTTGGGCACAATAATACCGGCGCTGGAACGAGGGTACTGGTTCTCAGCCGTCAACCTACAATACGCATATTTCCATATCTCAATACACCCAGCACACAGACAGTTCCTACGGTTCACAGTGGGACATGATCATTTCCAATACAGAGTGCTCCCATTTGGTCTCTCCACCGCACCGCGAGTGTTTTTCAAGACGCTCGCGGTGGGGGTGGCCCACCTGCACAAACAAGGGATCATATTTTTCCCATACCTGGATGACTGCCTCATCAAGGGCCAATCGTACGAAGAAACGCAAACCGCCACACAATTGACCATCTTTTCCAAAAGACTTGGACTGCAAATAAGCTTCCGGAAGTCCACTGTGATGCCTACACAGCAAATAGAGTTCATTGGGGCTTACCTGGACTCAACCCTTGCCAGAGCCTTCCTCCCGCAGGCCAGGTTCCTCACCATCAAACACCTCATACACACGGTGTCCATCTGCCCAAGGATTGAAGCCAGAATGTGCTTGCAAATTCTGGGCACATGGCAGCTACCACGTTCGTGATGAAACATGCCAGACTATACAGGAGGTGCTCAGACGGCTGGCTGTTTTGGTATACAAATCTGCCAGGCACAGCCTCCACATGATGGTAACTCCACCCGCAAATGTGCTGGACTCACAGTACTGGTGGACGGAAAGGGAGAATATATGCGCAGGAATTCCCTTTTGCCAAAATCCCCCCCGTGCTCATGCTCACCACAGATGCCTCCCTGATAGGCTGGGGGTGCACACCTGCAACACCACACAACACAAGGCAGGTGGTCTGCACCAGAGGCCCATCTGCATATAAACTTCCTAGAACTCAGAGCAATCAGGTACGCCTGCCTTCACTTCCTCCCACTCATTCGAAACAAATCTATTAGAGTACTCACGGACAACATTGCATGCATGTTCTACATCAACAGACAAGGGGGGAGCAGGATCACACTCCCTGTGCAAAGAAGCCATCGAACTTTGGAACTGGTGCATACGACATTGCATAGACATAACGGCCTCATACATGCCCGGGTGTCAGAACACCACCACGACATCCTCAGCAGACACTTTTCACAGTGTCTGTCTCACACGAATGAGAACTAAATCCTACGAGCGCATCCCACCTATTCTCCCTTTAGGGCTCTCCTTTAATAGATCTATTCGCCACACCAAGGAACCGCAAATGCCAATTATTTTGCTCCAGAGCGGGACTCGGGACCAGCTCCCTGGGAGATGCATTCCTAATCCCATGGAGCAGAACACTCATGTATGCATTCCCTCCGATTCCTCCTCTAATACACAGAGTTCTCTGCAAGATCAGGGTAACAAGGCCAAGGTCATACTTATCGCCCCAGCATGGGCCAGACAGAGCTGGTATCCTTACCTGCTTTGCACATCGATCTGCCCTCCGAGAACTCTCCTGATGAGACCGGACCGCCTCTCCCAGAACAACGGTTGCATCCTCCATCCACAACTGGAGAAACTTCATCTGACGGCCTGGCTCCTCCTTGGTTCCAGCTGCACAAACTAGCCTGTTTGGAGCTAGTCAGACACGTGTTATTACACAGTGGACACGACTCCACCTGCTATACTTACTTCCAAAATTCTTGATGTGGTGCTTACAGAAAACCCTTACACCCTGCACCACACCCCTTTTCAATATCCTAGACTACATTTTATAACTCAAAAACAAAGGTCTATTACTCAGCTCCATCAGAGTTCATCTCGCGGCAGTTTTGCCTTCCACGAGAAACTGGATGGCTCCTCTGTCTTCACACATCCTACTACAAAATGCTTCCTTACCGGACTCCAAAACCTCTATCCTAAAGTCAATCACCCTCCCCACACCCACCTGGAATTTGAACTTCATCCTCAGAGGCCTCATGAGACCTCCCTTTGAACAGATAGCCACCACCTCCTTACTCCACATGTGCAGGAAGGTTTCATTTCTTGTGGCCATCATGTCAGCCCGACGGGCCAGGGAAATAAGTGCACTCATGGCCAACCCTCCCCCCCCCCCCCCGGCGTACACTAATTTCTTTAAGGACAAGATCACAACGCAACCTCACCCTAAATTTCTGCTGAAGGTGGTATCCTCTTTCCATCTTAGCCAGCCGATACACCTCCCCACTTTTTACCCCAAACCCCACAGAAACCCACAGGAAGTGGCACTTCATAACCTCGACATTAGAAGGGTGATTGCCTTCTACTTGGATAGAACAAAATCATTTCATAAATCACCTAGACTCTTCGTTTCTACTGCAGAACGCTCCAAAGGAGCTGCTATTTCGAAACAGCAGCTCTCCAAATGGATCTCTGACTATATTAGGTCTTGCTACCAGATCCACGATGTTGAACCTCCTGACGGCATCAGAACTCATTCCACTCAAACTATGTCAACATCAGTAGCGTTCCTACACAATGTACCAATTATTGACATATGCAAAGCCTCTACATGGTCGTCGGACCATACATTTGCCAAACACTACGCCATCCTACAAGACATCAGAGCAGACACTATAGTAGGTCATACAGTACTGTCTGCCACTGCCAAACCTGAAACTCCAAAATCTCTTCCAACAATAGCAGGTACTGCTCTACAATCACCTGAAGTGGAGCACCCACAGGGACACCACTCGAAGAAGAAGAAGAAGAGAAGGTTATTCACCCTGTGTAGTAACTGAGGTTCTTAGAGATGTGTGTCCCTGTGGGTGCTCCACTACCCACCCTCCTGCCCTCTACTTTGGAGTTCGACTTAAAGGACTCTACGGTGGAGAAGGAACTGAGGGGGTCAGAACGCGCGCACGCCAAACAGACTCCAATGATGATGCGAGGTACCAACTGTGCACATGTGTCCCGACTGGGCACTGCTACCAAACATCTCCGATCAACAGTGCTGGGACGTACCATCAGCTGAAGTGGAGCACCCACAGGGACACACATCTCGAAGAACCTCAGTTACTGCACAGGGTGTGTAACCTTCTCGTATTCACCCAAAAGCTCTGAAGGAATTCACATGTGAAATTGCAGAATTACTAACTGTAGTTTGTAACCTATCATTGGAATAGGAAAAGGTTCAGAAAAGGGCAACATAAATGATTAGGGGTATGCAATGGCTTCAGTATGAGGAGAGATTAATAAGATTGGGACTTTTCAGCTTGGAAAAGAGACGACTGGGATGGGGGAGGATATGATAGAGGTCTATAAAATCATGACTTGTGTGGAAAAAGTAAATAAGGAAGTGTTATTTACTCCTCATAACACAGGAACTAGGGGGTCACGATATGAAATTAATAGGCAGCAGGTTTAAAACAAACAAAAGGAAGTCTTCACACGACACCGGTGGTGCTGCCCGGCTAATGTAGGCTAGTCCCTACCTGTTCTGACACCACGCTGTGCCCCGGAAGCGGCCAGCAACAGGTCTGGCTCCTAGGCAGGGGGCCACGGGGCTCCACGCGCTTCCCCGCCCCAAGCGCCGGCTTCACACTCCCATTGGCCGGTTCCTGGCCAAGAGTTCGGGGGGCGGTGCCTGCAGGCAAGAGCTGCACGGCGCTGCTGATGCGCCTCCGCTTAGGAGCCAGACCTGCTGCTGGCCGCTTCTGGAGCTCAGCGCGGTGCCAGGACAGGCAGGAAGCCTGCCTTAGCACCTCCACTGTGCCGCTGACCGGGAGTCGCCCGAGGTAAGCCCGCACCCTAAACCCATGTCTCAATCCCCCCCAAACTTGGAGCCCCTTCCTGCACACCAAACCCCTCATCCCTGGCCCCACCCCAGAGCCTGAACCCCCACCCCAGAGCTCTGACCCCCTCCAGCACTCCTGCCCCAGCCCAGAGCCCCCTCCCACACCCTGAACCCCTCATTCCCAGCCTCACCCCGTAGCCCTCACCCCCGCATCCCAGCCCTCTTCCCCTCCAACACCCCAAACCCTTCATCCCCAGCTCCATTGGGTCACGGGCATCAACAATTTTCTTCAACTGGGTCACCAGAAAAAAAGTTTGAAAACCACTGCTCTAGTTCTTTTCAGAGCTTATAGCCAAGGGAGTACTTATTGTACATACTTCATCAGTGAGTGAAGGGGGTAGAGACAAAGCTGGGGCAGAATATACCATAGTTTATAAAAACTATTTTTAAAAGCGTAGTTCTTTAACTATATGAAGATACTTCTAATGTATATTTCCTCCCCAATGATGATGTCCCTTGTAAATAGTGTGTAACAGCTAAATGTGGATATGATGTACTGGTTTAAAAAAAAAAAATATGCGTAGGAACAAATATCCAGTAAAGCCTCAGACCACACTTCAACTTGTTACAAATGATTTGTTTTGTCTTGCTTTCAGTTGAAGCATCTTGTCATAATGGAGATGAAACCATGGAAACTATTGAAGCTGCTGAGGCACTTCTCAATATGGACTCCCCAGGTCCTATGTTGGATGAAAAAAGAATAAGTGAGTTTAACAGTAGTAAATCAAATTTATATGTGCCTTGTTTATAAGTAATATTTGAAGAAACTCAATATATTGTGGATTCTCATATATGTATAAAAATAATATAAAAAGGTGTGTGTAGGTGAGACTTGCTGGCTTTGTTGGTAGCTTCAACATGCCAGCTTAGGGAATCAGATAGGGAATCACATAAGCGTAGGCTGATCAGTCTCAGAGTTGGACATTGGAGGCCATGAAAGAAATGAAAATAAAATAGGATGTGTGTGAGAGGTTTTAAATGTAATATCATGCTGAAATGCTACAGTTTATCTGGTTATTGGGTATTCTATTTCACATTGGTAAAGTAACTGAATGTGAATGCAGGTTACCTTAGATATGAATGAAAATGTCATGTTCTATAGTGATCACAACCTTCGCTTCTGTTGCAAGTATTCAATTATTCTACACTATGTTATGATGTGTGCTCATGTACAGACTTGTTCATTTGTGGGGTGACCTTTTCTGCTGTGAAGACCTTAATTATAATAATAAATGTTATGTACATTGTTATGGCTGTACTTTGACCTATTGAAATTTTCCCTTATAATTGGAAGTGTGTTTTAAAAGTTAATTTAATTCTGTAAAAAGCATTGATAATGTTGTCTTTTTTTCCCCCTAAGCAAATATGTTTGGTACATCTGAAGATGAAATTATTGTTGCTCCTGTTACCCATGTATCTGTCACACTTGATGGGATCCCTGAGGTTGTAGAGGTTCACCAAGTTCAAGACTCTTATGCTGAATCATCGGACACTCCAGAACTTGAGCAGCCTAAGAAGAAGAAAGGTAAGATGTTCACAGGATATGTGAGTTTGGAATAGAAAATGCTTAGAGGTATGCTTTCTTCCCTTTGTGTATGTATAGCAGCTGTTTAACATTAATAGGAGCTACATATAGGCATCAAGACAACATAAACTAAGCTTACTCAGCTAGCTGTTCAGGAAAAGCACTTTTTACTTGTTGTGACAAAGTGAAAATTTTCTGTAGTATTTTTTTGAAGCCTAGGCATGCCTCAGTTCCCCTTTGTATGTTGCATTGCTACTCAGATGCAAAAGGGTTGACACTGCTTCTGGAACAGCGCAGGAGACAGAAGGTGTGTGTATGTGTGTGGCCTTGCTGTCTGGGAGGAATGAATGCAGTCATGCAAGAGCTGGCTCAGACTGACTCAGATCCAGCAAGACAGAGAGATGATGGCCCAACAACAGGCAGGCAGGACTTGAGAACTGAGTTGGAGAACAAAGTGTCAGGTGACTCGAAGAAGGGTGGGCTCAGGAGGTTGGACCAGGGAAGACAAAGGAAAGAGAGAGCCAGAGATGGAGTACATCAAAGATTGGCTGTCTGATTGTGGCACAGGTTTGACCAGGATGGACTATAGTTTAACTTCTTCCTCTCTGTGCTAACCTAACAACTTTCAGATACAGTGTGCCATAGTAATAAATGGTTACCTTGTTTTGAAAAGGTCACCTGTGTCACTGTGAGTACTCACTGAGAGCATTGGGCCCTGAAGGTGTAGAGTAAAGCCTCCCATAGGACTCTTGGTTGGCTGGATTCACTAGAGGGCTCCACGGAGAGAGACTGGGATTGTGGGTGCCAAAGGCCCAATCTGGGAGTCGTGGAGGCCCTGGGCCTGCCCCTGTGAAACTCTGAGAGTCATTAGGGGCATTTCAGGAGACTGGTAACAGGCTGGGTTATAGACCAGACCCTGTGACTCCAGGACACTTGTAAACTGAGCAAATGTGCTCAGATTCTAATACAGTAACTCCTCGCTTAACGTTGTAGTTATGTTCCTGAAAAATGCGACTTTAAGCGAAACAATGTTAAACTAATCCAATTTCCCCATAAGAATTAATGTAAATAGGGAGGGTTATGTTCCAGGGAAATTTTTTTCACCAGACAAAATACTATATTCTATATATGTATATATGCACACAGTATAAGTTTTAAACAAACAATTTAATACTAGTACACAGCGATGATGATTGTGAAACTTGGCTGAGGTGGTGAAGTCAGAGGGTGGGATATTTCCCAGGGAATGCCTTACTGCTAAACGATGAACTAGCGATCGGCTGAGCCCTCAAGGGTTAACTATATTATTGTTAATGTAGCCGCACACTCTACAAGGCAGCATGAATGGAGGGAGGGGAGACAGTATGGCAGACAGAGAC
Organism: Chelydra serpentina; assembly: GCA_037349315.1. Classification (NCBI taxonomy): domain Eukaryota; kingdom Metazoa; phylum Chordata; order Testudines; family Chelydridae; genus Chelydra; species Chelydra serpentina. The sequence goes on from JBAIAC010000004.1 coordinate 62,289,405, forward strand.
ACACACCGTGTGTGTGAGAGAGAGATGCGCATTGTCCCTTTAAGTACGCTGACCCCACTCTAAGTACACTGCCTTTTTAAGTAGATCAGCAAGTTGAGACAGCAGCTGCTGCTGGCAAGCTCCCTCCATCCTGAGCCCTGTCATGTCCTCCCCCTGCTCTGTGGAGATGGGTTAAGTGGGGTGCAAGAGCAGGGCGGAGGGGGACACCCTTACATTAGCCTCCCTCTTCCCCCCCACCCTGCACAGCAAGCAGGAGGCTCCGGGGAGCAGCTCCAAGGCAGAGGGCAGGAGCAGCACATGGCAGTGGGGGGAGGGACAGCTGAACTGCCCAGCAATTGATAGCCTGCTGGGCGGCTGCCACACAGGGAACTTAGGGGAACAGGGAGTTGATAGTGGGGCTGCCGGTCCACCCTGGTTCTAAGCCCGCACCAGCTAGCTCCAACGGGCTGCTCTTCCTGCAAGCAGTGGACAAAGCAGGCGGCTGCCATACAACCTTATAAGGGAGCATTGCGCAACTTTAAACGAGTATGTTCTCTAACTGATCAGCAACGTAACAACAAAAAAGCGTTAACTGGGATGACTTTAAGTGAGGAGTTACTGTAGTACTTGGGATATATCATATGGAATCATCATGACCCACAAAGATCCACAAAACATGGATCTTTGCTATGCCATCTTTATAGAGTCACTCTTCAAAGCAGAACCACACTGTAAGTTGTAAGGCCTTTTGTCACTTAAGTGTTATAGTAGTTGCTTCTTCAGTACCTCAAGCATTATATTAACTTAGTTCATTTACCTAAGACAGATTTGAAAATACTACTCTGCTTTATTTAGCATTAGATTAAAAATATCCTGCACTCTTTGCTGGATGTTATTGGAGAATTGTTTGGCTTGGAGAATGTTTTTGTTAAGAAAATGAGAAAAGAGCTAAGTTGTCTTTCTTCTTTGTGAAAGCCTGATTGTCACAGCTGTTATAATAGTCTCAGTTTCCGATTGTTGTGTGTTTTTGTGTCTGTGCTCTGGTATTTATCACAACAGATTTGCAGTAGATAGCTTACAGAGTCTGCTAAGCAGGATGCTATCTGTCCAGCTAAATAAGCATCTAAATGGGGAAAAGCAGCATGCTTCATTGGGCTATCTGTTGTTAAAAATGATTGAATGGAATTTGTAGTTTAATTTGTTTTACATTTCCTATTAATTTGCTGGATCTATGTCCTTGTACAGCTGTTAAAATAGAGTTACAAAAATAAAAATAACACATACATACTGAACTGCCTATACAAAAACACAGTAATATCAATTACCAAACATCTGATCAAGCTTTGTAGAGTACCTTGAAGAGTTACAAATTCAGACTCTTGAACTAGAGGGGCATATGCTCCAGAGCTGAGGATGCATTAGGAAACTGCCCAGGGGAATGATGGCTTGAGTGTCTTCACTGATTGCAATGTTGATGATGTCAGACATCAATTTTTGAGTAATGTGGTTCAGAAAACTAGTACTTTATAGGTTAAAACAAACATCTTAAACTCCACCTGGCCAGATTACAGACTTACCAGTGTTATGTGTTCTATGTGATATATCATTCAGTAAGCAAGGACCCGTGTCCTGTAGTAAGTTCAGTTTCCAGATGGTCTTGTGATATAGTCACGTCCAAGTAGAATGCCTTGCAGTAGTCTAGGCTTGAGGTGAGACAGGCATGGATTATTTTAGCAGCAAGGTTTGTTTCCAAAATTCAAGGCCACAGCCTCCCTGCCATCAGTAGATATGGGGGACGGGGCATGGCACAGCAGGGAGCACTCTTGGCTACAACTGTTAGAGCAACCAAGGATCTGAGACCCCCGAAATTGCTAACCTGTTTAAACAAATTGTAGATTTGCCTTCGATCAGAGGTGCTATGATACGATAAGGTCAGCTCTTCTGGTTGTTTCATTAAACTACCAAACATTACCTCAGTCGTGAATAGGTTGAACCTCAGCCACCTAGTTCTCACTCAAGCCCCAATTTAATTAATTGCTGGCAAAATCAGACCAATGTTGATGTGGAGCTGGCGTTCTCAGTTTACTAATGGCAGTGCAGTCTGTCTCCTCGCTCTCCTTCTCAATGTGCTTGCATACATTTCATATAGGCGGGGACACAAGTTGGAATCCTTCAGCACCCCATCTGACTGAGCCAGGAGAGGGGGAGAGGGATAGCTCAGTGGTTTGAGCATTGGCCTGCTAAACCCCGGGTTGTGAGCTCAATCCTTGAGGGGGCCATTTAGGGATCTGGGGCAAAAATCTGTCAGGGGACAGTACTTGGTCCTGCTAGTGAAGGCAGGGGACTGGACTCGATGACCTTTCAAGGTCCTTCCAGTTCTATGAGATAGGCTTATCTCCATATAAATAAAAAAGAGCATTCACCCAAAACAATCTTATAGAACTTCTTGCACAAAAGTAGCTGAGCTATTCAAGATGACTCCATCTAACCCTGGTAGGGACCACAGACATTTCAGCAATCCCTCATGGTCAGTTAAATTAAAGATCCAAAACAATGGGTCTCAACCTTTGTCATATACTGACCGCAAGTGACAGCAGAAATATTTCAGGACTTCACCCCTGCCCCCCCATCTAGCCATAAAGAAATGAAGGGTGGTTGTGACCCCCAAGGTCAAGAACCCATGACCAAAAGAGTTATCTTTGATAGCTATGATGACGTCCTTGACCAACATGATCAGTACAGTTTCTGCTCCTGTAACGATGCTGGTTCTGGCGGGACCCTTCAGGACAAATTGCTTCAAGCAGGGCAGTTACAGCCCAAGGCTGGGGGTTTTCCACCTCTAAGGCAAACCAAACCAGCCAGACAGAGGAGACTTTGGTTTTATCCCACTGGCTAACCACAAGTCATCCCAAGCAATTCCCTTAGACACTCCAGTTTCCCAGTCTCACCACCAATGCCACTCGTTATGGGGACAAATGGTCATGAAAACCCATGCCCCAGTAAAAGAAAAAAAGTTCTCCCGATCCCAAAGGACCAAACCCCAGAGCCAGGTTCAATATACAACTCAGCTCTTACCCACAAATCACGCTGTTGCCAGTCCTTTAGCATCTAAAATCTAAAGGTTTATTCATAAAAGGAAAAAGGTATAGGTGAGAGCTAGGATTGGTAAAATGGAATCAGTTACATACAGTAACGGCAAAGTTCTTGGTTCAGGCTTGTAGCAGAGATGGAAGAAACTGCAGGTTCAAATCAAGTCTCTGGAATACATCCACAGCTGGGATGGGTCATTCAGTCCTTTGTTCAGAGCTTCCATTTGTAGCAAAGTCCCTCCAGAGGTAAGAAGCAGGAAAGAAGACAAGATGGAGGAGTTGCAGCAGTCTTTTATAGCCTTTCATCATGTGGCCTCTCTTTCTTTGTTCCAAAGACAAGCATTGGGGCACATGGCCAGAACAAACCTTAGAGTTCGGTCCATAGGCATGTCCCTGCATACCTTGCTGAGTCACAGGCGTGTCTGCCTTCTCTCAATGGGTCCATTGTATCACTGATGGTTCTTAATGGGCCATCAAGCAGGCCTGGCAGAGTTGATAGCTTGTCTGGGGTCCCAGAAGCACAGCCCAAGTTTGAATTACAGACAGTATAGAGCCAATATTCATAACTTCAACTACAAAACTGATACATACGTATAAATGGCATAATCATAACCAGCCAAGCATAACCTGGTCTTAGACACCTCATTTGGCCCCCTTTATATAAGATTTGGTCACTACGGGACCTTGGTTGCAACAATGATCTATACGGTCCCAGTTATTGTCAGTAACGTCACAGCCCCAGACCCAGCCCTGAATCCTAAGTGACTGGGGGAAGAAAACAAACATTGCCAAAGTTGCCTCACCACCGTTGTTTCAACAAAGCTTTTTCCAGAAGGAAGATCATGCAAATATAGATACTTAGTATTCCTGTCAGTGTCAAAAGATGGCTACCTGAGCAGAGGCCTTGCAGTGCCTTCCAAAAAAACCCCAGCTGATATCCTCCCTACCCACCTTACCAAAGGGGATATTGACATTTCAGGTCAACAGACGGCCGAGCTGGCCTTCACCAACCAGTAAATGGTGAGGTTCTATTTCATGGGCTAAAACTCAGAGTTCCTCAGCTCCTACAAAATTTCAGTGAGCAACATTTGCTGACTTGCAGAGCATTTGAACCCCGAAGATATTGCTCTGATACTATGAAACTAACAGGTCAGTCTGGAAGTGTGTAGGTTTAATCACAAAGTAATATGAAAATTCCTCACAATGAGAAAATCTTGACGCTGTAATGGAGTTATTTTATTATTTGTATTATGGCAGCATTTAGAGGCCAAACCAAGAATGGAGCCCAGTGTGCCAGGCACTGTGCAGATGCATTGCTTGCATGCTACACAGGCAAGACAAACTCTCTGGGAAAGGGTCAGAGGGTAAATAGAGGGACCATGAAATGACTTGCCCATGCTCATGCATGCATTTTGTCAGTAGTAGAGCTGGGAATAAAACCATGATTTTCTGAGTGCCGGGTCAGTACTTCATCCACTGGACTATGCTGCTTCTCAACAGAGAAGACATAATATGTAAAAGAAAATCCTCATTGTGCCTAAACATTGCCAAAGTGTAACTAGGAAACCTGATTTGCCTAGTGTTTACCAGAAACCTCAGTCTTGAGGATTCAGGACCAAAGCACAATGCTGTAAAAACTGACATCTAAATGAATGCGAGATTTTCATTTTTGACCCTACTCGAATAGCTGATCTCTCATTTTTTCAAAGGAATGTTCTTTATTCTTTTCAGGAGCTTTAATTATTTCCTCCCTCGCTCCCACTCTTCACGGGGCCTTGAAACACAGCCACCATCTTTCTGGCTAAAAAGGATATGATGCTTTTTCAGAACCTATTTATGTCACTCCCTGTTTGGCTGGAGATGGCACTGCTGGGCAATGAAAGGGAGCTGCTTCTGCCCTCCTTTTTTGTATTTCTAGGCACTGCAGGCCAAATGTGTGATAATTTAGGATTGAAAATGAGTGCAGACCACTGCTATCAATGGAGCTTTCTTCTCATATATTAAAGAGCTAAAGAATCTTGTTTTGTCTCTAAATTAAGTTTCGATGCTAGCTAGACAAGACAGTGCTGTGTATTTTATCTAGCTTTTTAATTTAAAAAATACAGTTAAAATGATGAATACACTACTATTAATTGCCTTTAGGTGCCCTAAAATGGACAAAAAATATACAGATTTCAAAGCAGAAGTATGTAGTTTATGTATCTAGCTTTGGAAATATAGGTAAAATCTTTGAAGCAAAAACAGTTACATTGCTCAGTGCTATGCATAGTGCCCTCAATAACTGTTAGCATCAATGAGCATTGAGAGTGCTCAGTACTTTATAGGAATGGGCCATTAAGAAGAAATGTAAGTGCTGAGATGGGGAGGAAATATAAAAAAAACAGAGATATTTAATGAGTTAATGTTCTTTACCAGATCACATTTTTATGTTGAAATTTACGTAATAGTGGTTTCATTTCAGGGAAAAAGTCCAAATCTTCTCGTCCTGAATCCCCTACGACAACTCCAAACATATCAGTGAAAAAGAAAAACAAAGATGGAAAGGGTGAGTGTGAAGGTTTGAGTAGAATGCTTGTCTTCAGTGTTTTAAATTGAAAACTGAATCTGGGTAACATAAGAATGAAGCCTACCAGCTTTCTCAGTATGCAAAAATAAATCTTGTGTTGCCACATGCTCAGAAGACATGGTTGCCATCTTCTATTAAAGCAGGGAGGAGGCAGGGAGAAGGTGGGAGGAGTGCAGAAAATCCCTTTGGAAGATACTCATTTCCTGGGAGGAATAATCCATTCTTCAGTTTATTAACAGGATCTTGGGAGATCTTCAACCCCCCACAAACGCTGCTCTGTTTCAGGTCAAGTCTAGAGGGATGCTTTGCATTGTAATAGTGGTTCTTGGGATGCTGTTGCTTCAACAGATGATATTTGGAAACATTTTCCATCTGCCTGTTTCTAAATCCTCATAAGGAGATAATCAAAGCTTACAGTTGGGTGACAGGAAGAGCAGTCCCCTTGTTTAAGAAAAAAGTGAAGCCACCGGAAGAAAGGTGTCTCAGAAAGTTCCCTGGTACTCCCTCCTCTGCTGGCCCAACTCTTCCCCCCCCCCCCCCCCCAAATTAATAAAATCAAAACCAACAGCTAACAGAGAATATAATTTGATAGCATGAATCATTTTAGTTTATAGTAAACTATTCAGCAGAATCGTCCTGGTTTTGCAAATGGATCCTAATATGCTCCAATTGCTTTCTTGTTTGGCATGGCATACGCTATTATTTACTGCACATATTATATGTAATTGTTAAAACATGAAAGTAAGGATATCTTGAACCTGTGAAGAATCATCCTGCGGACCCCAATTCAGCAAAGTACTTAAGCACCTGCTTAATTCCCAGTCAGCATAGTGGTACTTTAGTGTATATTTAACTGCTTTGCAGAACAGGGCTGGACTTGAGTTCTTTGCTGATTCAGAGCCAAAGATGGCAAAATAATAATGTTCTGTTAAGAAATAATTCAGCTGGAATGGAAGGATAGTCACATGTAGGAATTCTCAACCCGAAATTACAGTCTGTTCAGAAAGTAACAGGCACTCAGCTCCTAGAGCTTTGTTGTATTTGTGACTTAAATGAAAGTTAAGAAATCAATATAACTGCATTTGGAAGAGTTTATGTCTCCTGAAAGGCTTGATTTATTTTATTTATTTATTTATTTATTTATTTATTTTAGGAAATACAATTTATCTTTGGGAGTTTCTCTTAGCACTGCTCCAGGACAAAGCTACGTGTCCCAAATATATCAAATGGACTCAAAGAGAAAAGGGCATTTTTAAACTGGTAGATTCCAAGGCTGTGTCCAGATTGTGGGGAAAGCACAAAAACAAACCTGATATGAATTATGAAACAATGGGAAGAGCTCTCAGGTATGTGAGTTTTTAATAGTTGATTATTTTTGTCACAACTTTTTCATATATTGAAAGCTTGCTGTAATCTGTTTAACAACTGTGAAGGGCTTTTTCCTAAAATGAGCTCCAGTTTTTGAAATATGAAACTGGGCCTTTTTTGGAGGGAGGGGGCGTAGAGGCGGGAGGGAGGACTACAGAAATCTAAAAGTTAAAGGCTTGATTTGAAGTTTCTACGAGCAAAATATACAGTAGAAGATTTTTAAAAAGATTAGGATATACACTGCTGTCCAATGACAAATCTGTGAAACTTGCTTTATTGGCAGAAATTTGTTTTGTGGGTTTTACAAAGTGCTTAATGTGCAACTATATGTAATTCTTTAGAAATCCTGCAAACTCAGAGCTTTCTTTTTTATTGGGTCTGGATTTTTTTACACTTTTTTAATATGGATAATATTGGATTGATTATTTTAAATGAATGCAACTTTACTGAAGAGGCAAAATATCTGATTTATTTTTAGTAAACTGTACAACTTGCATGGAGTGTGGTTTTGATATTTTGCACATTTAAAGAAATAGAGGTAGATCATCCCTAACCTAAAAAAATTAGTGAGGCCCATTGCAAATGAAGCACCTTCACTTCTGTTGTAAAAGCTATTGGAAAACGAATAAATTCAATACAATCATTTCCACGGTCAGTTACCGAAAGCATTACTGGTAACTGATATATCTCCCACAGTAGTTAATAATGTAGGAAGATTTGAGTAGCCCAGGGATCGGCAGCCTTTGGCACGCAACCCGCCAGGGTAAGTCCCCTGGCGGGCCGGGCTGGTTTGTGTACCTGCCGTGTCCACAGGTTCAGCCAATCGTGGCTCCCACTGGTCCCAGTTCGCCGTTCCAGGCCAATGGGGGTTGCGGGAAGCAGCGCAGCCCGAGGGATCGTCCGAACCTGCGGACACAGCAGGTAAACAAACCGGCTAGGCCCACCAGGGGGCTTACCCTGGTGGGCCGCGGGCCAAAGGTTGCCGATCCCTGGAGTAGCCAATACTTCCTCAAGACCAAGCACAGACAGTTTCAGGAGACTGAAAAGTTTGAGTGACAAGCCTTTACAACAAACTCCCATAAACTAAACTTAAAGGTGACCATCAAATTATTTGGACTAATTGTATTAACTTTAATATGTGCCAAATGACCAAGTTTCAAATCCAAGATATGAGGGTGTTCCACCCCAGCAGAATTCAGGTCTGTGCATACTTCTCCAATTTGCATGTACAGATTACTAGAAAAACATCTAATCATATATGAGTACCTGTGTAAACTGGAAACTTGCTCAGACAGAAAAGTTTATGCAAAATAGGTGAGCAATTGCACAACCATAGATGGTTGCAAGCCTAATTTTTAAATATCTTCCTTATTGTTTGGGGATTCTAACCACTACTATAATAAAAATAATACATTTGCTTAAAGCACTCTCTTCTCCCCCCACCCCAACCCTCTATCTTTTTGCACCTTTATTGTAACTCAATTTGTAAACAATGGAAAGTAATGTTTCCCTATCCTCTCCCCTTTGCTCTACAAAAACCCTGTAGTGATAGGTAATTTAGTCTTTATATTTTCTGTTATGCACTTTATTTAGTAATGAAAGAATTTGAATATTTGACAGAAATGGGAGATTTGAGCCAAGATATTGCTATTTTACCAGGATTATCAAAGTGTCATTTAACACTAGGCATTGCGATAAAACAAATAATTATATTGATATCATGAAGTGCAAGTTGCTTTGAGTGATATATAATATGTCTCCATCCTTGAGCATAAAGAAGGGTAACAGGAAATGTCAGTAGGCAGTGATTGTTATTTAGATTTATAAACAAAAACCCCTCCATTCCATTGCTGATGATGATTTGTCTTTTTTCATAGCCAATTATGCTATATAACTTGTTGATGTATGTGCCTGCTTTGAACAGATACTATTACCAAAGAGGTATACTGGCTAAAGTAGAAGGTCAGCGCTTGGTGTATCAGTTTAAAGAAATGCCAAAAGATCTTATCTACATAGATGATGAGGATCCGAGTCCCAGTACCGAGTCTTCTGATTCCTCTGTATTGTCAACAACTGTGACTAATAGAAACCAATCAGGCAGATCTAGAGCATCTTCTAACACAGGAACAAGAGCAGGATCCACCACAGTTCTAAAAACAACAGGGAACTCTAAGTCTACTAAACTTAAGGAGCCTGTGGAAGTTTTACAACAGCAGATACCTGGTTTTGCATCTGACGTTTTGAGGACAATGCAATCTGCACAGCCAATACATCCAACTCAACTTTTTCGGACAGTTCATGTAATGCAGCCAGTGCAATCCATCACGGAAGGACATGCAACTGTAACTAGTAACATGCAGGATGAAACATTACATTCCTCTGTTCAGAACATAAGGTAAGAAAATGTAAAGGAAGTTGATTTATGAACATTTTCACTATCCAATGTGGCTGTTTTCTATTTTGCCACATTACTCTCCTCTTAATTCAGTTATTGTGATATGAGCACAGTCTGAATGATCAATAAATTGGTCTGGTTTTTCTGTTACTTTGTAACATGGATACTCTGCTAAGACACTATATTTAGGAAAGGGAAGAAAATTTCAAATCTTAATTCTGCAGCATTATAATAGCAAAGAATCTTTAGGACTTTGAGAAGAAAGCAGCACAAAGGTTAACATTCTTGACAACACTGATTTCTGTTTGTTTGGTTTCTGTGCCACTGGTATCTTTATGAATTCTGCTTTTACTCAGTGAGTGACAGCATTTTCAACATTGACCCAGATAATGTGTGTTTTACATTAATACTTTTTAAAAAGAATTTTCTTGGGATTTAATATTATTCTTGACATACCCATCCCCTTATAAATTGTAGTGTGTCGTCTCTTTCCTCTTTTTTTGTATTCTTCCTATTAATACAGATAATAACAGGGCAAAGCACTAAAGTGGCAACCCACTGTCATTGTTGGAACAGCAGCCAGTATGCCTCCATTCCGCTTCTGTTTATAAAAGATAGTTATCAGTATGGCCTCCTGAGACTTTTGTACCTGTATACTAACATTGGGGGAGACAGTCACCGCATTTCAGTGCAGCCCTTAACTGGTAAATTAGACCTTTGTGTTACTGTTTTGCTCCTTCGAGTCACTGGTGGTGTATTGACTAGAGATGTGGTGGTGTATTGTGGGGGGAGGGATAGCTCAGTGGTTTGAGCATTGGCCTGCTAAACCCAGGGTTGTGAGTTCAATCCCAGGGTTGTGAGTTCAATCCTTGAGGGGGCCATTTGGGGATCTGGGGCAAAAATTGGGGATTGGTCCTGCTTTGAGCAGGGGGTTGGACTAGATGACCTCCTAAGGTCCCTTCCAACCGTGAAATTCTATTAAAAAAAAAAAAAAAAAAAAAAAAGATGCCTCAAGAACAATCACTTAGATCTATACCCCACTGAAACATTATCTTGTCATTCTGGAGTTGCAAGGAAGGAACCGTTTGACTTAAAATCTTTAAAAGAACAACACTGAATTGGGTGTGTATTTTTTTTCTCATTTAAAATGAGATATTATGAAACGTCCCCAGTACTTTAGTCCACATTTTACTATTAAATGACACTAGTACTATTTCCCTCTCTTTTTTCTTCTCTTCCACTTAAAAACATTATTCAGAAGCATCTTATCAAATTCTGATTTGCATGAATAGACCCACATGATTCTCTGCAACTGAAGCATGGAACGCTGACAAATTTAAATCAGTAACATTAATCTGATCACAACTCCATTTCCCAGCTTCAAAAAGAAGATTTTATTGTTTCATCTCTCTGTGCTAAGAGAAGGATTTTTTAAAGGCAAACAATAATGAAATCACCACTGATCTAAAAGAAGGAGAGACTGCATCCAGAGTGGCAGAGTAGCCAGTTTTTTAAACACTGATGTCTGCAGCTGGGCTGTTCAGCCCCTGCAAATTAATAGAATATAAAGGAGTCAATAAGAAGTTTTAAGGAAATACAGAGAATAGTCAGAAAACTGTAGATTTTCCATATATGTATATATGAAGTGGCAGACCACAACTATACTCTCAAACCAGAAAAATGATTATATGTTACTTATTGTTTGCTTGGGATAAACGTAGTTTTAGGTATTACACCTGCCCCATAATCTCTCTGCTAATTGTTGTTCTAAAATAAATGTAATTATAAAATGTTTTCTCTCCCATGTTGCTATATGAAAAACCCACATAAATCAAGGGAAATTCACTAGCCAATGGACTATGTAGGGGAAACAGAAATCAGTGAAACTATGTCCAAAGGGTTGTCAAATGAATAAAGTAAACAAATCTAAAAAAAAACATTTTTCTCTGATATTTCAGTTATATTAATAAGTTATCTTTAAAATTAATGAATAAAAACAGAATTATGATTTTCAAGTTGATGCTGTCCATTTTAACACTCTTTTTCATTCTTATTCTATGAAGCTCATGTTAGGACCATTTCAAAATGCACTTAAGGGAGAGAAAAGGTACATCTGATCCAGAAGTTTAGATAAATGTAATCATGAAGAATTTGGCAGAATTTAAAAAAGAAAGTAGATGAAAGTAGATTTTTAAAAAAGTAGATGGCTGCTTGTTTTCCACAAAACAAAGCAACTTCTGAGGGAAGTTTATTTATACCATATAAGATAAAGTTTTGAATCGATTTAAACCCTAACATTTAGCATAAAAGTGAGAGACAATTTAAAGTTAGTCTCTCTTAGGGCTGTGTGTGTTTAGTATTCCTTCATACACCAAAGAGCTTTAAAGCCTAATTGCAAAGCCATTAAATGCTGTGTAACAATATGACTTCAGAGATAACTAAGGATTTAATTCTTCATCAGTCTCAAAAAGTGACTCAGATAATATAGAGGAAGCACACGAATGAAGAAATAAATGACCGAGGTCATGCAGTGACATCTAAGTCAGGAGAACAATGCTATGAAACATTAATAGGGAACCAATACAGCGATTTGTAGAGTAAGAAGGATACCCATACTGAGCCATTTCAGGATTACCTAGCAAAAACTTCCTGAACAATCTGCAAGATTTAATCAGGAAGGCAGGGAAGCAAAGACAGTAATGCGTCCAAAAGTTGCAAAACTGCATGATGCTATTTCAACATCCTGTTGTGTTTAAAATATTTCACAACTGGACTGTGAGCAGTAGTTTTAAAGGAGAAAAGGAGGAAGTAGCAGTAACACTAGCATGAAGCTCAAATGAAATAACCGAGCCCTTAAACACTGTCTTAGACTCCCATATTACAATGATGGGCAGCTGTTTTTCGTTTTGTTTTTGTTTTTTAAGCATAATGTAGAAACATTTCTGTGGAATCGTATGTTTACGCTTTGCTGGATATAATGACAAATCCAAGACACTCAGATAGATTAAAGGGAAAAATGATCTGGTCTAGTCAATATAATATATAATTAATTGTATAAGGTTTAGTAATTGATAACCAAAAAACAAGTATTATAGCTGCAGAGGTGGTTGGGGGATCAACACTAGAAATACATTTTTAAAACTTCCATCTGACAATGATGGACTAGGTAAGATGTAAATTGAGGGGCTGATGAGTAACGCTATGTTTTAGTCACGGGTATTTTTAGTAAAAATCAGGGACAGGTCACAGACAATAAACAAAAATTCACAGCCTGTGACCTGTCCGTGACTTGTACTATATACCCCTGACTAAATCTTGAAGTGGTGGGCTAGGAGGTCGTGGGAGATGGGGGGGGGGGGGTGTCTGTCCCAGGGGGCACCATGGGGGGTGGTGGACTGGGGGCACTGAAGGACCCCCCCCCACTGGTGCTGGGGAGGGGGCGGACAATGGTGCGCGGCCTAGGACCCCAGCTGGTGCTGGGGGGAAGGGGAGCATTGGCGGGGCTGGCTCAGACTCCCTACCTGGCTCCATGCCTCCCCGGAAGTGGTGACATCCCCCTCCCTCAGCTCCTAGGTGGATGCATGGCCAAGGAGGTCTGCGCGCTGCTTCCACCCCAAGTGCTGGCCCCGCAGCTGCCATTGGCCAGAAACCGTGGCCAATGGGAACTGCAGGGGCGGTGTCTGCAGGCAGAGGCCACATGCAGAGCTGCCTGGCCATGCCTCTGCCTAGGAGCTGAGGGAGGGGGATGTTGCCGCTTCTGGGGAGCCCCTCAGGTAAGTGCTGCCCAGAGCCCTAACCCTGTCTCCTGCCCCTACCCCAGCCCCCTCCCACACGCAAACTCCTGCTGTTGCGGGGGGGGGGAGTGCAGTGGCCCAAGATTGCCCCAGCAGCGGCCGGTGAGATTGGCCCAGGTGCTGCCTGAACTGCTCAGGCAGCCCCCAGGCCAGGTGCACCAGCCGCTGCAGAAGTCACAGAGATCCTGGAAAATCATGGAATCCATGAATTCAGTGACCTTTGTGACAAACTCGCAGCCTTACTGATGAGCCATTTCACTGGATGTTCCAGGCTGGTTACAAGTGGTCTAGGATATAGCTCAGGTCCAAATTAAAAAAATTAAATGTCCTTGTAAAGTTTTACCAGGGCAGTCTTGGGAGTTTTGATGAGATTGAAAACTACACTTAATTTTTTTCTGAAATGTACATTTTAGGGTCTCTCTCTCTAGGAAGGTTCAAAACAGTTTTTTCAGATACATTTATAGCTATATCAGTTTATACCCACACTCATCATTGCCTTGTAGGAACCTCCATAAAGGATCAGATCAGTGGTACAGGTAGTCTAGTGTCATGCCACATACAGCAGACAGTAAGAGGAAAGTGCAAAGAACCCCATAATGGACACAACCTACCCTGTGGAAGTTTTTCTGAGCCCTACCATTTAGTGGTTGGCCTTTACCTTGAAGCATGAGGGTTTCTATTCTTCTTAATTTCTTTATTCTATCTAATGTAACTTTGGATTGTGTTATCCATATAAATGTCTCATCCTCTTTAGAATCCTGCTAAGCACTTAGCTTAGTAATATTTTGTGGGAAGAGTTCCATGTGGTTATCTACCCAGTAGCGTGAGCAGGGGGGGTGGCCGCTCCCCCTGTGAGCAGAAGCGGCCACTTCTTTTTAAGCGTCACTTCTTGCACTCACCCGGCGGTGCTCCGGGTCTTCGGCGGCATTTCGGCGGCGGGTACCCGAAGACCCGGAGCGAGTGAGGACCCACCGCCGAAGGGCTGCCGAAGACCCGGAGACGCCGCCGTTTGAGTACAGGGGGAGCCTGAGGAGGCGCCTTTTTATAGCGCCGCTCCCCCTGTGCTCCGGACCTGCCTATGCTACTGTATCTACCTGTCGTGTAGAAAAGTTTTTCCTTTTTTAAGGTTTAAATTAGTGGTCTCTCTAATGTTTTCCAGCTGCCTTCTGAGGGGTAGTCTGTAGCATGCAGGGTTTCTGCTTATTGGCTTATTTTAAGAAAACAAAACTGCCTACACTTGACACTGTAGTTATATTAGCCACAGTCATGTTTGAAAACTATTGTCAAACTAGATTTGTGCCTGACAGTCCTTTTTTAAATGTGGCTGTAGCTAGTCAGCTCTTTTCCCAGCTGAGGACAGAACTTTTCAGGGACAGGATTGCAGCTCTTCTGTCATGACCTTTTCCATTTTCTCCAAGAAAAGTAGATACTACAAACTGAAGTACAGTTAAAAACATAGGGCCTAATTCTTCCAAAGGTGTAAGGCAATATAGTTGTTTGTACCTGTAGAAAATGGGTGCAAAATGTGTAAATGGTAGCATTCTACACCTGCGCTTAGGTGCTGGTACTGGGGGTGCTGCCTCACTACCTGGTTTGAAGTGGTTTCCATTATATACAGGGTTTACAGTTTGGTTCAATGGCTCTCAGCACTCCCACTGTAAAAATTGTTCCAGCGTCCCTACACCCACGTTGCATAGGTGTAAATGATGGCACTAGTTGCAAGGCAGACTACGTCAACTTCACATTCTCCATCATCATTTACAGCTTCTTTTTGTTACATTAGTGTTCAGTAATAAACTAGCAACAGCATGGAATGATGCCCTAGGGAATTCTTAGTGTCTCATAAACAGCTTTTTGCAAGACTACCAAGAAGACAATACACTGTCTTGCCCACAGAAATGTAACAGAGCAGTGAGGAAAGAGTTAGATGTGGACGCTTTTGGAGGGAAAAAATTGTTAAAGTGCACCAAAATCTTATCTAATTAAGCCCATGCCTAAAAAGAATAGAGCTTTTTCTGACTAGTTCAAGCTGTTTGAACTGCTTCTTTACCTATTTTACTTTTCTCTTAATGAAAGGACTTCCTGTGTGATATAAATGCCTAAATCCCATGGGCCAAATTCTTCTCTGATACAATGGGAGTAAGCAGAGGTTTGCACTGGTGTAACCGTGAACAGAATTTGGCACCAGGTGTTTGCAATGGCTAAACACAAATATAAATGTCCCTGTGGATCAGCATTCTAATTATAAATCTTTTTCAATAAAATATTGGTCACTTAAGAAAAATCCATATTCACATGAATCTCTATTTAACATTTGTAAAATAGTTATGTCCATTTTCAACTGGAATAACTTACTATGATCCTTGTGTACTTGTGTGCAAAGGCACTTGAAGGAGTAATTGGAGACCTGTAATGGTAAAAGTTGACGGTAATGGGCCCAAACACCTACGATTATTTCAGTTTACTTTTAATCTTTAAGCAGTAGTGATTTCAGACATAACATTTCAGACAGGGTGGAGAGAGGTTCTGATGTTACTAATGTACAAAGAATGGAATTGTTAGCATATAGCGAACCACAGCCGCTGGGGGGCGGCATGGCTTCGGACAATCAAGGTAAACAAAATGTCTTGTGGCCCACCAGCGGATTACCCTGTTGTGCCGCGTGCCGAAGGTTGCCGACCCCTGAGTTACTAGGTGGGCTGATAAAAGCTGAAGCTGATTCATCATGCAGCTTGACCTTTGTGGGTAACCCCAGGGTAGAGCATGTTGCAGTAGTCCAGCTTGGAGCTGACATGAGTATGGATCACTTTGATGCTTCTCGGGGGTGCCCAGAGGTTTGAGGCACCTCACTTCCACCTGCCCTTAGTGTGAGGAAGCCTGGTCTGTGCCTGCTGGGGGTCAGCTCCCTGACTCTACCAGTCATGGGCAATACAAGCACTCCCCTCTAAGCCTTGCAGGCCCCGCTGTCACTGTACAGTTTAGCAATTGGCACATCCCAGCCCTCCAGGCCTCTGGGGGTCTCCCTGGAGAGTCGAGTGCCTGCTCCACTGGACAATCGCAGTGCTCACAAATCCGCTGCTTCCAAAGAAGCAGCACACCCCATCTTACCGGTTTCACCTCACATCACCACTCTTCTTGACACACAGCACTTAGAGATATGTTTATAGAGAAAACAACGAAATGGTTATTTAACAAAGTATAAAGATTTAAGTGATAGCAAGTAGAAGTATTGGAAAGAAATGGCTACATATAAAAATCATAACACCCATTCCAAAACTTCTAGAAGAGAAATGATCACCCAAAGTTCTTCCAGTGTTTTACAGCCAGGCTTGTCTGTGATCTTCCCTTCATGAGACAAATCCTGCTGTCAGCTTGCCTCCTCAGTAAAAGATCTAGGGTGTTTGTACCCCCAGATATATCAAAACAATCCATTGTCCTTATTCATAAGCAGGATTCCCCCCAATGATTTTTTTTCCTGAATACAGCTTTCTTGCAGATTTCGCAATCTCTTAATCAGCATCTGGTTCAGCATGCAAATAGGCCTGCATTGTGGGGCACACAATGATGAGACAGGGAGATATGTGTCGCCACCCCCTACCTGAAAGGAACCTGTTAACTGCCTTAGTAATATAATTTTCAGTTTAGAGACATAACTCCTTAAATATTATTGCTACATAAGTTTCACTATGATGACTAGTGGGTTACTGGTTCTCAGACCACACATGCCACTCTTTTGTGAATTATTAGGTGAATATCCGACCCAGGGGATCCCTGTGAAATCTTATGCACCCCATACCCCTCTGCCAGTTGGCATCAAGAAGTCACTGAGTCACAATCACCATGGCTAGATCCTCATTCTAGAGACGGGCACAGTTTCCTGCTAGCCAAAGATGAAAGATGTTGTTTCTAGCCACTATTTCAAGGTGTTTAGGAGCAGTGATTAATTCAAAAGGACCCCAAAACAGTGCACTGCCTTGACCTGAAGAGGGCAGGAACCTTTCAGATAGCTACACTAGGCAAACTTTGTAGGCCTTTTTAATTATAAAATGACATGGTGATAAAAATGCCTGTGACCAGTCTACAGTACAGTTTAACCACTGGTAGCATGAGTGCAGTTACAGTGATGCTGAAAAACAGGTGCAGATTTGCCTGTTGTAGACTTACATATAGAGGGTAATAATTCATCCAAATACTTTCCTCATTGTGCTTATTGCACCAGGTGTAGTCATTAATACTTGTGCAAAGTGTGTAAAATGCTACCATTCTGATTTGATAGCATTTTGAACCCGCTTTATACTCACTTTGCTCAGGTGTAAATGACTATCCAAGGTGAGGGCAATGAAGAACCTGGCACTGTCCTACCCAGATTTAGCGTGAGCCAGCTGCTTTCCATACAGGTTCCTGTTTCTTTCGGATGCTAAGCCAGCTGGGAAACAGCCCTGTCTATGATGAATATGAAAGAGCTGCAGACCGGGGTGATGTCAGCACACTGAGGTCATTGTAAACCGTGGCATTTCACATCAGCCCCTTTCATTATCACGTAAATGTTGAATAAGAGTGGTGACAGGTGAGTATCCTCAGGGCAGAGGAGCAGCTGCCCGTCAGGGCCCTCTGGGACATGTGAGAAGAAACGAACAACGCCAGTTTAACATGATTTAGACCACCTTTGCCGAGATTTTGAAGGTGGTCAACAGCACCTGCTGATTGATGTGAAAAGCCATTGTTAGATAAACCGTCCTCAGCATAGGTGCATTGCTTCTGTTCGTGGCCTAAGGAAATCCTCCATCAGAGCAATCAGTGATGTCTCTGACCTATCCCAGATAGAAACCTAGCTAAGAGTCTAAAAAACTGGTGATCAAATAGCCACTGATATAATGCGCCCCAAAAAAGAGAGATTAAAGGTAGGCAACAGATTAGTAGTTGCAAAGAGTGGCTGTGTCAGGTGTTTTTTGTTTGTTTGTTAAGTACATGCTGGACTATGTCCCATGTTTAAAGGTGGCAGAGAAAATCCCTTCTTGAGGAAGGCATTGGTCAACAGTGGGCTCTCTGCGGGCTTTCACCGAAAAGGTCATAAATTCTTTTTGCTGGTGATACCACAGGTTTTTCTAATGCATTTATGATTGGGCCAAATGCCATCAGGAAGGGTGCTGTGATCATCGCTTTCCACTCTGACTTGATTTTCCTGCAGCTGGGAAAAGACTGTTTGAGACTCTATTTTGCTGTTTGTTTTAATTTCTTCTGCAAGTAGGATCAAAGCTGTTTGCAGTGGGAGGTATGAGAGTCTTTGGCTGTGCAGAAGCAGTTTGGATTTCTGTAGTTACCTTTCTTTCCAAGACAGTTCTGCTGGCCATCTTAGCAGGTACTATAGAGTAGGAGGAGGCTTTCTTAGGTATACCACTAGCTACAGCACAGGTTATTGGGTTCACAAAGTCTTCTGCCATCTGAACTCAAACTTCTTGACTTTGTGTGTGAAGGTTATTTGTGGGAACAAGTCGTGGGAAGGGACATCTGAAGAGCATGACAGATACAGCACCAAATAGGGAGTCAGGAGAATTGGATTCTCTATGGGCTTGTCTGTTGGAGCAGTTAGTGCTTGGCAAGCTATAGTGTAAATCTGCCTCGCACTAGCCTGCTGCGCACTAACTCTCTATGTGCACCCTGCTACCGCACAGTAAAAGTTCCCTAGCGGTCTTTGATCTACTCCATTTTGAAACGAGAGTAGATCAAAGCACGCTAGGAAATTTTTTAATGTGTGGTAGTGGAGCCCACATGGACAGGCAGTGTGCGGCTGGGTACTGAGATAGATTTACACCCCAGCTTGCCGTGCACTAGCTGTTTTATATAGATAAGCCTTATGGCTCTACCATTTACTTAATACATGATCTTAGGCAAGGTGCTAGACAAGAAAGGGGAAGGTTCTGATCTTTCTTTGGAGGAGGGAATGTTAAGGCCCAGTATAAAGGTATCCAGTGCCCCTTTCCCCCACCATCATCTTTGTACCTAGGCAGATCAGCAGCTCCAGTGTGTCTGGCTATGTGTGTAGGGGTCTGGTGACCACCAGGGAGAATCCCATGGATGTGAGGTCCTAGGCCAGTCTATTAGAGGCACTTGTGTGGGATGCAATGCATGCCGGCAAGATTTTCGCATTAGATATGACTTGTACAAGTGGATTTACTCCAGTGAATCTATCTTAACTCTGGCATCTGAAGTTGGCTCTAAATTGCATGTCATGTATTTACATTCTATCAATTAATTGGATGAGTGGGGGAAATCTTTTCCCTCTTAAACTATCTGTTTCTACATCTGTATGCTGAGTAACTTTTATGCTAGGAAATGAATTCTCAGTTCCTCTCTCCCTCTCTCTCTCTCTCTCTCTCTCTCTCTCTCTCTCTCTGTTTTTCTTTAATCTTGCATTATTTAATTTGCTTACTATATCGTTAAACACTGCTTACCTTGGTTTGTAGACCTTTGTAGGATTTTCCTCCCTTTTTGCGTTTTAGAAGTTTCAGAATTAAATCACTGTGAATAAACTTGTTTCTGTCACCTGTCAGCTAGTGTTTGCAACATCACTATTCATCTCCACATCAGTGACTGTGATGTTGCACAACACTAGATTATAACCCCACCCAATGAACCAGTAAATGGATTTTTATCATTTCCCTGCCAGCAGGCTGAAATTAGTGTGGAACATGTCTCATCTTTTCCTCAGTAGTAATCAGAACCTGTATTTTTTCAGCAGTATTTCCTCTTAGCCAATATTGCTCAGTAGTCTTGTTTTTTAAAAGTAGTAGCTTCAGAAAGCCTCTTGATAGTGCACTCACAGACTTGTGCAGTAGCAAAGAAGTATAGTAGCAATGGTAAAATTATTAATAGAGCAAAACATAACAGAAAACAGGGCAGCCTAGAAAAATGCTAGCTGCCTGGGTTTTGACTGAGTAGTTTGGAAGGTGGGGTTTGTTAAATGAGTAAAATGTCAGTATCTTTTCAGTACTATTTGCAGTAAGGGTGGGCAAATACATTTTTAGTCTGGGCTAGTAGACGTCAGTGTCTCAATCAGCCTTGTTAAATTGGCTGGTTCCCTGGCCAGGAACAAAATCTACTTGCCCATCTTTACTGTAAACATCAACGCATGCAGTTCCATACAACACACACTGCATGAGCACGCACACCTACCTCACTCACTACTTGGTTGGCTCCCTCCCTCCCAGCATCCCACATTCCATCTTTCAATTCAGGTTTTTTCACAGTGCCCAGTGTAATATCTGAGCACTCCAGAAAGACATTAAGCAGTGAGACTTTTGCAGTGTGGTTCTTTCTCCCTTTTGTGACTTAGTCATATACACCCCAATTCACTGTCATTCATTCCTCTCCCCACTCTGTTACTGCTCATCATCCTGACTTGATCACCCCTCCATTAACTCATAGCTGGTCATCTCCATCCTTTAAACTTCCTTTCTTTCTCCCATTCATGAATTATTTTCTGCCTCAACAAATCTAGTAACCACGGGTCATTTGGGGAAAAAAGATGATGGAATTCTTTCAAGTTCTGCCCATAAAATATACTCTGCCCATGCATGTCACTAAAATGGATGCTGCTCACAGTAGTTTGTGTAGATATGCAAAATGTAATCATGTGGCACTTACATTCTTCCTCAATCAAGAAGGCGCTAAGTCATGGTATCTCCCAAGGACCATCCACTTGTGGCATCAAAATGAGGTGTTACTCACAGTGCAGATATGTGACCCTCCTTGTTTCTTGAGGAATGTAGTTTAACAACATTAGCATTTTAAATTATCATTGCTGTGTGTTAAAGTTAACATCTCACTATGAACAGACTAGTTCATTCCTCTCAAAGATATTGTTCCAGGCTCTCTGCGGTCTTATCTTTGCATGGGTAACACTCAGTTGTCATTTTTGAGGTTTTTCTTTGCAACCATAACAACTAGGAGACTTATTTTAAATGAAAGATGAGATTCTGGAGAATAAAGTACTAACTTCGGAGAAGAGCTGGTATGGTGTATAAGAACATAAGAATGGCCATACTGGGTCAGACCAAAGATCCATCTAGCCCAGTATCCTTTCTTCTGACAGTGGTCAATGCCAGATGCCCCAAAGGGAATGGACTGAAAAGGTAATCAAGTGATCCATCCCCTGTCGCACATTCCCACCTCCTGGCAAACAGAGGCTAGGGACACCATCCCTGCCCATCCTGGCTAATAGCCATTGATGGACCTATCCTCCATGGACTTATCTAGTTCTTTTTTGAACCCTGTTATAGTCTAGGCCTTCACAACATCCTCTGGCAAGGAGTTCCACAGGTTGACTGTGCGTTGTGTGAAAAAAATACTTCCTTTTGTTTGTTTTAAACCTGCTGCCTAGTAATTTCATTTGGTGACTCCTAATTCTTGTGTTATGAGAAGGAGTAAATAACACTTCCTTATTTACTTTCTCCACATCAGTCATGATTTTATAGACGTCTATCATAACTCCCCTTAGTCATCTCTTTTCCAAGTTGAAAAGTTCCAGTCTTATTAATCTCTCCTCATATGGAAGCCATTCCATACCCCTAATCATTTTTGTTGCCCTTTTCTGAAGGTTTTCCAATTCCAATACATCTTTTTTGAGATGGGATGACCATATCTGCACCCAGTATTCAAGATGTGGGCATACCACAGATTTATATAGAGGCAATATGATATTTTCTGTCTTATTATCTATCCCTTTCTTAATGATTCCCAACATTCTGTTCGCTTTTTTGACTACTGCTGCACATTGAGTGGATGTTTTCAGAGAACTATCCACAATGACTCCAAGATCTCTTTCCTGAGTAGTAACAGCTAATTTGGACCCCATCATTTTATTTGTATAGCTGGGATTATGTTTTTCAATGTGCATTATTTTGCATTTATGGCCACAGATTGGATGTTTTGGAGCCCAGATGTTCACTTCAGCAGCAGCTCTTAAAAGCTGCAGAGGCCGCCTTAACCCTTCCATCCCAGCGGTGTCTCCTACCCCTGGGGGAATTCTGTGCCAAAAAAAATAAAAATTCTGCACACAATATCTGAAAATTCTGCATCTTTTTGTCAAAATAACAATATAATCGTGCCAGTTTCAATTGTTTTGGTAATTTATTTCAAAATATCTGTCAGCAAGTACATCTGTAACAATACAGCCTCAAAAAGAAAAAAGATTCTGGGTTTTTTTTTTTTTTTGGACAATTAGATTCCTTAGTAGGCATATTAATACAGAACTTTGTGTAATTCATTTTAATTACAATACAGAACTGTATTTCCTGCATGTCAGAAGCAGTGCAAAGACTTGGGGGGAGTCAGGGGTAATGGAGGAGCTGTAGGAGAGGGCAGGAGCCTAGGAGTGAACCTGGAGGATGTTGGGTGTGGGTGGGAAAAGGTTTTTTGGGGGGCAGGAATTGTTAGGGAGTTGGGAAGCCTCCCTCATGCAGACCCTGTCTGACCCCAAGCCTCTCCCATTCAGTCAGGCACGTCTGCCCCTGTCCCTGCACTCCCCATCCCTGTGCATCTCTGCAAACCCCCTACCCAGGCTCAGTGCTGTTACCCCACTAGCTCCTGAGCCCATGCCATCTGTTCCCCCCACTAGCCATTCTGAACCCCCATCTGTGACCCCCACAGCAGCCGTGTGTGCCTCACTCTGTCCTAACCTGGCTCCGCAGGCAGGGTTCTGTGATGAACTTCTGCTCCTTGGGGAATTCCACTTTCCTCCGAGCTGTTCCATTTGCAGTGCCACATCCCTCATCTCCATGGAGGTGCTGGGAGGCTCTTGAAGTGTGGTCACACTAGAGTTTTTACCTTGAGTTAGCTGGCATAAACTGTAGGTATTTTCAGTTTGTGAAAGCTAGTGAGGGTGCGTCCCCAAATGTTTCTTCCAAGATACGTCACTTTGTGGTTTTCTGTACAAATGGTAAAGGTTTACAAAAAAGTGTGTAGGCAAGTCCATAGGGAAGGAGCCATTGGCACTGCTTCCCTCCCTCAAAGGAGAGAAGGCTATGTGGAGGGGTGGAACTGCTTGAGTGGAGACTGGCTGCAATGGCCTGAGACAGGGCTTGCCCAGGGAATCTTCTGGGCTCAGCCAACCTGAGCCTGACACAGAGTGATTGAGTTGAGAGGGTTCAACAAGGGCCATTGTAGATGCTTGCTCACTTGCTTTGCTGCTGAATGGAGAAAAAGTGAGTAGAACTCCCTCTCCTGGCAAAGAATACAGTAGCAGTAGCTGCTCCCACACTGCTGGCCCAACAGCTGCAGTGTCAGTTAAATTAAGTTCACATTTTGGATGGATTTAAGTTTTTTTTACTTACCATAGGAAAGCATGTACGAGGAGAGAAGGTAGGTGCTGATGGGTTTCAACTGGAGTCAAGTCCAGTTTTCTGTGGCTGGAAGGACAGTAGTCCTCCTTGCCTTTTCCTGCCAAATTAAGAATTTAAGTAGCCTGTGTTGCAAAACTCTCATTCAATAATAGACCTGGGAACATTCTAACCTTTTCCTGTTTTCTAATTTTAATAGGACTTTACAGACCCCAGCCCAAGTTCCAGTGGTTGTTTCACCTGGAAACCAGCAGTTGCATACTGTAACACTCCAGACAGTGCCTCTTACAACAGTGATAGCCAGCACAGATCCAGGATCAGCAACAACATCCCAAAAATTTATTCTCCAAGCCATTCCTACTTCGCAGCCAATGACAGTACTTAAAGAAAATGTCATGCTGCAGTCTCAGAAGCCAGTCTCCTCTTCTTCATCTATTGTCTTTAGCCCAGCCCAAGTTCAACAGGTTCTCACCAGCAATGTGCAGACCATTTGCAATGGAACAGTTAATATGGCTTCATCTTCATCCTTCAGTGCTACTACTCCTGTAGTAACTTTTTCCCCTAGCAGTTCACAGATGGTTGCTCATCCACCTGGCACAGTGATCACTTCAGTTATCAAAGCACCAGAAACTAAACAGACTGTTATACAAGAAATGATGAAAGAGGAGGTAGAAGAGGACACAACAGATGATACTGAGCAGTCGGAGCAGAGGTTCCAGCAGCAGCAGCCTTTTGTGATGGTGGTCTCCAATTCCAATGGATTCCCGTGTAACATGCAAGTGAAACAGGAAAGTGAACAGTTGGAATCCAATTTATATTAAGAAACAAAAAAATCCCTGTGGATGATTATTTTCATAAATGTGATGGGACCTTTACAGTTGTGTGTGTGTGTATGTATATATATATATATATATGATTTGATTCTGAAGCAGATGTTACAAAGCTACTTAATTTCTACAGTTAATTGTTAGAAGTCATGCATTAGAATGAGTTTTGATTTTCTGTTAATTGCTAAATGTTATAAAAATATAAAATTATATAGTACTCGTTTTTCAAAACACAAGCATGAAGGAACATGCATTTTATACTATGAAGACTTTCTCTTGATTTTTTTGTCAAAAGTTCCAAATTTCTTACATATTATTATGCATTTTCAGTCTTGCTAATTTACATTGCAATACCATATTAACATTTTCTGTTTAATCTGTAAATGTGTCATTTAACTTTTGAAACAACCGTTAATTTCTACAGAACAGCATTTTCATTCCATGTGTGTGAATTGTATCAAGTTTACCAAATACTTATTGCTTACCAATGAACTATGTCAGATTTTACTTTGAATAATGGACAGTGGCAACCAAGCTTCCTCTTGTTGCATTTTTGCAGCACAGTCATTTGGGTGTGCAAAATAAAAATACACTCCCATTAAGAGAATACATAATGCATTTACATATATCAATAATGGACAATGCCAGATCTATATTTTTTATATACACACATCAAATATACTTAATTACAGAAACTAGTGGCATTGTTACGGGTGCAATTATTTCATACTATTTTGTGGCTATGAAGTTAAACAATCTTGCTTTCTATTTCAGATTATTTTGTATGGGGGGAAATGAAATGTATACAATTTATGCAAGTGTTCTGAGATTAATACTTTTATGAGTTCCTTTTTCATTTGTAAATAATGTACATTTAATTTCACAAGAAAGTTTTTCAGCTAATTTGTTTCCATAGAGGAATTTTTGATAGATACAAATAAGATCACTATGTTTAGAGGTCTAATGTTATATGTATTCATATTACAGAGTGAATTTGTATTTAAAGACAAATTTTTAAATGACAGAACCTCACTGAACCTGGGTTCTTTGTCTTTTGTATTTTTAATTGGTTTATTATGAAAATAAATCAAGTGGAAGTTTTTTTCGGTATTTACTCTAGAGTTTTCTTACCAACTATAGTGTTTCTGGCAATCTGAACTGTATTGAGAAATAGAGCAATATGATTAATTAGTGATGGTCTGTGATTTGGAACACATTAGTAGATAAGCAGTTTAGGAATCAGTTCATGGGTACTCAGGATGAGAAATTGATTCTCAAGCTGTTTGTCTGAGAATGTGACAGCACTATGCAGTACTGCTATAGGAAAAGGTGAACTTCAGCAGTTAAGGTGAAGAATGAGCTAAGTTCAGAAATATGTGCTAAATAGGTCCATTGATTGGGCACAGATAGTTTAAACTATGTCCCCTTACCCTCATCTGTGAAAGCCTCTGTTAATCCATAAATGCATAATTCTGGAACATCACTGATATTATTACAAATTGCATAGGACTTCTGGGATCAGTGATACCATAACATGTTTCGTTTCTGGATTGTCTTAATAGAACCCAGAAGTACTGGATGATTTTGCAAAGTATATGGGGAGGAGAGAGGGCGCTTAAAAAGTTAAAAACACGTTATCCTAATATCTCTTCTTGGAACTTTAAACAACATTTTCTAGGCTTAATTCAGTTTTAATATTAGTTCGCAGTTCTTTAAAGTTCAATTGGTTTCCATAGCAAACCCCTTTACTAAGGAGGTATAGACCTTGTCCATTTTAATTTACATCAGAGTGAAAGTTTGACAGAATTTGTATACTATTTGAATTTTAATTATCTTATGTGTTAGACAAATCCTAAGTATTTTAAGAAGTTTTGTATATTTTTGAAAAAAAGTTCATAACATGGAGTACTGCATGTTCTTTCAGGGAGACATACTTAATTAACAAAATTCTACTAATTATATTATGCATAATGTGAAAAACCATATAAAAAGCTCATGGATTCAGAACTGAATATTCAGGATTGTTAATGGTTTGTTCAAAAATTAAAATCCATCCTCCCATTGGATTTAGTATTCGATAGAATAATTATAATACTTAAGTGCTCCCATCAATCTATGTGGTTGAAAAGCACTTGCACCTAAAATAAATCTTAGGAAAACATTGCTATTATAACTGAAACCTCTATGAATTATAGTATTAGCATCAATTTCATTTTTTTATAATAAAGTAGCAGCAGAAATGTGGTAGGCACTGAAACCGCACACACAATAGTCCCCATCCTGAAATCCTTATCTTCTAACTAGACAGTGAAGGTGGACTATACATTTTACTGAAAATGGGGCTTTGATTGCTGATTGGGCCTGTATGCCACAATATAAATATTTAGTAATACAAGCAAAACTGACGTGATATTTAAAAAACACTCCCTTCTGTGACTGAGTCACCTTGTTATCTCCTGCCTCCAGCAAGAGGAAGGTTTGTTTGTGCTTGACTGGATGTTGGCTTCCTGATACTTCCAGTCTATTAGCAACCCAAACGATCTCAGGGCTCTGCCAGTCCTAACTTTCATGGATTCCAAGGCCAGAAGGGACCATTGTGATCATCTAGCCTGATCTCTTATATAACACAGGCCATAGAACTTCCCCAAAATAACTCCCAGAGCAGATCTTTTAGAAACGCATCCAATCTTGATGATAAAAAATGTTAATGATGGAAAAGCCACCAAAATCCTGGTTAAATTGTTTTAATGGTCAATTAACCTGTCAAAAATGTAGTTTCTTTCCAGTTTAAATTAATCTAGCTACAACTTCCAGCCATTGCATTGTGTTATACCTTATCTCCTAGATTGAAGAGCTGATTATTAAATATTTGTTCTCCATGTAGATACTTCTAATCAAATCACCCCTTAATCTTCTCTTTGTTAAGCTACAAAGACTGAGCTGCTTCACTGTAAGGCTTGTTTTCTAATCCTTTAATCATTCTTGTGACTCTTCTCTGAACCCTCTCCAATTTATTAATATCCCTTTTGAATTGTGGACACCAGAACTGGACACGGTATTCCAAAGGTGATCGCATCAGTGCTAAATACAGAGGTAAAATAACCTAACTCCTACTCAAGATTCACCTTTTTATGCTTCCAGGATTGTATTAGCTCTTTGGGCCACAGCATGACATTAGAAGCTCATGTTCAGCTGATTATTTATAACTCCCAAACGTTTTTCAGCGTCACTGCTTCCCAGGATAGAGTCCCCCATTTTGTAAGTATGGCCTACTTTCTTTGTTCCTAGATGTATACATTTAACCATATTAAAATGCATATTGTTTACTTCCACCCAGTTTACCAACTGAGCCAGGTTGCTCTGAATCAGTGACCTGTCCTCTTCATTATTTATCTCTTTCCCCAATTTGTGTGTCATCTACAAACTTTATCTGTGATATTTTTATGTTTTGCCTTCGCCTTGCAGGTTAACAGTAGGTATGCCACAGCCCCCGAGCTCCTCTGAAAGCATCCCCCTGTAGTATCCAGCACCAGTCACTGGACACTCTCAGAAATGACGCACACCTTGACTCGTACAACTCAGGCTCTGGTCCTTTATAACATCTTAGCACTGATATATATTTATAATACAAAAAATCAAATTTATTATCAGAGATTTAAGAGATACTGAATTAAGGAAAACGATGGAAACAAATGGTTACATATAAAACAGAATATAACACACTTCTTAGAGTGCAAACTTTAACAGGCTAAAATCCTTGTCTAAAGTAGTTTCTCCTGTAAGGCAATCTCCAAGCTTCACTAACCAACATGCCGGGGATCCACTTTTCATTAATGCAAAAAGTTCTGTCCTTTTTTTGCTCCTTCAGTGATGGATAACAAAATATCCTTTTGCTTCTCCTTGTATTTCCCAAAACTCATTATTTTGTCCCCAGAGTCAGGATGACCCCCATGGTTCCTATCCTGGTGTTCTTGCTCCAAGTTATCTTCACATACTCACGTTGACTCCATATAGGCTCCTATTGTGTTTGCTTACAATGCTTAATTGACACATCACATGTACATACCTTTGGCAAAATTTGTTTGTCAACCCTGCCTGGGATGCAGATTATAAAATATATTTTCAGTACATATACACAACTCCTTAAATATCATTCCTATATAAATCACACAACGACTGAAGATCAGTGTGATGCTGGCTTTCACTTAAGATCTCTCATAACATTATAGCTAAATACTATGAAAGCTGTATGCTATGTTAGGTGATGTTATAGAACAATGAACCCTTTCCAAGCTGGTCCCATGGGCCTTTGTGTCACACCCTCCCACTTCCCATATATCCTAGTGCCCCAATCTGCTTGTTCCCCTATTCTGTTCACTCTTCTGCTTCAGTACATTGAACCCTTCTTGTCCCTGGAGTGGTGATAGACGGGAAAATCACACAGCAGGCCTTGAATTGTGACTTACTAGGGCCAGATGTTGAACTCTCTCTCCTCCCCCTGCCCAGCTACCATTTTGCTGCAGCCTTCCTTAGTTGTGTTCATAGCACTGGCAATCAGAATGCAGCTTGAAATTGGCATAATTCAAGCAGGTGCTAAAGAGAACCAAACAACCACTGATGCTGCAGCATTATTCTTCCAGGAGAGTTAACACCTTTCTAATTGCTGGTAACTGGACACTTAAGGCTTGTCTCCCCCCCCCTCCCCCCAGGAGGCAGTCCCAGCTGAGTCAAGGCTGGCACGGGTTAATGACAACATGCCTCCCCCTGCCCAACAGTAACTGGACTTTTGGTTCTGGTGCCACTTAGGGTTCCCAGCTCCCCTTTTTGACCAGATTTTCCAGTTGAAAACCGAGCACCCGGCAACCCTAAATGGCACCAGGACATAGAAGCAAAAACCAGCTGGGTGCCACTGCCAACCCCTATTCTTCCCACCGGCCCTGGGAACCAGAGCCCTCACCCATGCTAACAGCCAGGAACGGAGCCCCCAGGCGCCCTGGGCCTCTCCGCTGTTGCTGCCGGGGGGAGACCCAAACCGCTCGCGATTACGGGGCTGGTCTGAATTGCCGCTGCTCTGAGAGCCGGGAGGGGAGCGGTATGAAGCGCTGCAGCCACCACGCAGGGGGCGGGCCCGCCGGCGGCGGCGGCAGAAGAGGTGCTGGTTATTTTGCAGCTGCAGCTGCAGCTGCCCCTCCCCAGGCGCGCACCCTCCCGCCCCGCGGGAGCAAGAGCAGCCGGCTCCGCTTCAGCGGAGGAACCCGGCACGGGGCAGCCGCTCTAGTCTAGACCAAGCCTGGCGGCGCAGGCCCCTTTGCCGGCGGGAACCTGGCCTAGGCCACAGGGACGCGGAGGTGCGAGCAGGGAACACGGCCCCTACTGCGGCCAGGCCAGGCCGCGCCCTGGGCCGGAGGTGGGAGGAGGAGGGCGGGGCCCCCAGGCGCTGTCACGCCGGCCCAGCCCGTGCACGCAAGTGGTGACAGCTGCGGCCTTTCCGCGCCACGCCCGCTGCGGCCCGCCTCCCATGACGCCGGCGTTGTGGCTCGGGGGACGCTGCAGCGGACCGACAGGTTCCAGGAACGTACCCCCCAAGCCCCGCCCCTCGGAGGCTCGTTGCCATGCCAGCCACAGGGGGGAGGGGCAGGAGCGGGTTGAGCGCGCCTCGCTACCAGTCCTCCCGCGCGAGGGGGCGCGAGGGAGGATCCTCACTGAAGGGGCGTTCGCCTCGCTCGCTGGCAACCAACGAGCGGCGGTGGCCGACCGCGTCGGTTTTCCTTCGTCACGTGGGGCTGGCCCGCGGCGGTTAGTGGAAGAATGGGGAGTGACGTCACTCCACCCCCTTCGGTCCCATCAGCCTCTGTGTGCGCGCGCGGCGCGGGACTGCGGGCGGGTTTGTTGTTGCTGCTGCTCAGCTCCCAGAGTCCCCTGGTGGCCGAGCGGGCAGCACCATGGCGGCGGCCCTGGACCCGGCCTGTCCGCGGTGAGTCTCCCCCTGTCCCCGCTTCGCGGCCCCGGCCGGAGCCGCCGCGGCCCCCCTCTAACCGCGCGCTGCTGTGTTGTTCTCTCGCCAGGTGCCCGGACGGAGACGTCGAGCAGGACCCCGGGGCGGCGGCGCAGGTGAGAGGCCGGGCGCGGCGATGGGCGGGAGGGCGAGTGACAGGGGCCCGCGGGGCGGGGCAGCGGCCTGGGCATCGCCCTCGGTGCGTTAGCGGGGACCAGCCTCAGCGGGATGAGCCGCGTGTTGGATTGTCCCGAGCTGGGGCCTCGGCCTCGCTCGGCCACGTGTGGGCGCGGCTGGGGCAGCTCCTGGCTTGTCTGCACCTGCCGCGCGCGCGGGGTCGGTGTAAGATCCGCAACTTCAGCTAGCACGTGACTAGCGTAGCTAAAGTCGACCTACTTAGATCTACTCACCCTGGCGACAGCTGATGCTCTCCGTCGACTCCGCTTGCGCGTCTCGTTCTGGTGGAGCACGGGGGTGGACGGGAGAGCGCTCAGCGATAAATCAACCCCCGCTGGATCGATCGCTGCCCACCGATCTGGGGGGTAGCATAGACAAGCCCTCGGTAGTTAAGGTTCCATCGAGATTCTCTACTTAAAGCACGTTAACATTAGCATAAGGTTAGCTTTTTGTTGCAGCTCCTGAGAGATCACCTCTGAGCACTTTAGGAGCTAACAAACTGAGCCTCAAAGTCTCTGCAAGCGTAAAGCTGACAGACCCCGGTCATCAGCAGGCGGGATCGAACCTGGGACTTCTGGAGCTCAGTTCATGAGCTAAAAGCCAACTGGCTGTTCCTAAGGCTGGAGGGCATACTCATCTTATCTCTCTAAGGGCTGGTCTACACTAACCCCCCAATTTGAACTAAGATACGCAACTTCAGCTACGTGAATAACGTAGCTGAATTCAAACTATCTTAGTTCGAATGAAAAGGTACTTACCCGGGGTCCACACGCGGCGCGCAGGCTCCCTCGTCGACTCCGCCGACTCCGTTCGTGGAGCAGGATTACAAGCGTCGACGGTAGAGCACTTCCTGGTTCGATTTATCGCATCTAGACAAGACGCGATAAATCGAACCCAGAAGATCGATTGGACTCCTCCGACGGGACGCATAAGTATAGACGTACCCTAAGTGGTCTTGTTGCCACTAGATGGGACACCACACCACACCCAGAAGGTGTGTGGGTTGCATAAGGTAGAAAAATGTCATAGAGCTGGGGAAATGGAGGTACAGAGTGCTGAAGTGACTCTCCAGCAGCCTGGCTGAGTTGGTGTTAGGGCTGGAATAAAAATCCAGATTTCTTGACCTCATCTTCTCTCTTCTACTAAACCATAATGTCTCTCCATAGGATTGTTTGTTATTATGGAGGCTGCCTCAAGTAGCTATTTTCAGCACTAGCATTTTTATAAAGTGCTAACTATGTGTGCTTGGTTCATTACAGGCAATGATAAAAACAGGATCCCAACTCTGAGTAGATTACAGTTTAAATAACATACACATGAAGCATGTTTTGAAAGGAAAGATGCAGAGTAACTAAGCAGTGAAGTTTTATGTATGACTTTAATAGTTTTTGTTTCCTCTTAGTCTACACACCATAACTGGTTCTTTCAAAGGAGATACTTGGGTTAGGTTATCTTGGAAGAAATGATTTTTGAAGAGAGGGTAGAACCATATCAGGCAGCAAAGGAATAGATTTCAGGTATAGTACTCCTAGGGGAATTCTGCGTCACTGTGCAATGCAGAATTTTCCAGTAATTAATGGTTTTTTGTGCAGAATTTCCTTTCCCCCACACAGTAATGGGCTGCAGTGCTGCTTGCCGCCACTAGGGGCCACCGGACCCAGCAGAGCCTAGCTCATGATGGAAGACGCTGCTGTGGGGGAGGCGGGGAGGAGCTAGAAAGTTCCTGGTAGCTGCAGTTCCCAGCACGCCCTCAGGGAAGAAAAGGTTGGCACTCAGGAAACTCCACACGAGCCCGGGACCCAGCATCCAGGCTGTTTCTCCCTCTGAATCCCTGGGTTTCTGAGGGGTAGGAGGATGAGTGTCAGGGCTGGCGGCCGGGCCCAGCTGGGCCAAGCATCCAGTGTCTGGGCTAGGGAGCCCTTGTGGGCTCTGGGGTAGAGGGGTTGTGGATGCTTGGCCCCCAGCTGGGCTCTGGTGGGCAGGGGGCTGTCATAGGGGTTTCTTTAACTCTCTACTCCTGAGGGAATTTTTGTGTCTGTTTGTATTGTTACAGATGTACTTGCTGATGGGTATTTTGAAATAAATTACCAAGCTAGCTGAAACTAGTGTGATTATGTAGTGTTATTTTGACACATAAAATTTGCAGAATTTTAAAATATTGTG
This sequence comes from Chelydra serpentina, assembly GCA_037349315.1. Taxonomy (NCBI): domain Eukaryota; kingdom Metazoa; phylum Chordata; order Testudines; family Chelydridae; genus Chelydra; species Chelydra serpentina. Next base: position 62,322,095 of record JBAIAC010000004.1, read on the forward strand.
TGCAGTACTTTTATTTTTTTTGGCAAAGAATTCCCCAGGAGGAGTATGGGGTACAAAAGAGAGGATAAAAAACAAGTACTTAGGATACTGATATAAAATTGTACAATAATTTGAGAGCAGGGATGAAGGTTTTCAAGTGGGTGTCGAGGTAAGGAAAAACGATTGAAGGATTTGGAATTGGGGCCAAAATAAATGATGCTCTTGCAATCATTTCATTGATAGGGACATGTTTAGAGATTTGGGGCCCAGGCAAAGATCTTAATAGTAAGAATGGAGTGGAAAAGATGAATTTTGGAGATGGTTTCCACTTTTAAACTAAAGATGATGTATGGAAATATCACAAGATAACCGTGGACATATCTGCAGCCTTTTCTGTGTGTGAGCTTAAGCTTTAAGTGTGTGTTACTGGTGAGTGCAGTTATTAAGAATCATTTTGTTTAAAATAAATTGTCAGTAGAATCTGATCTGATATTACGCAGATGGCTTAGGTGAGGTTTCATTAATGTAGGACTGGAAGAGGTTATCTTACCTAAGCAGGTCCTTGTTAAAAGCCACTGCATTTCTTTTCAAGGTACACTGTTGTATCAAGACTGCATATTTGAAGTGGTGCTCTTAAATAATCTGCAGTGGACTACTTGGGGTATGTCTACTACCCGCCGGATCGGCGGGCAGCGATCGATCCAGTGGGGGTTGATTTATTGCGTCTAGTCTAGACGTGATAAATTGACCTCTGAGCTGTCTCCTATCGACTCCTGTACTCCACCACCGCGAGAGGCGCAGGCAGAGTTGGCGGGGGAACAGTAACAGTCGACTCACCGCAGTAAAGACACCGCGGTGAGTAGATCTAAGTACGTCGACTTCAGCTGCATTATTCACGTAGCTGAAGTTGCGTAACTTAGATCGATACTCCCCCCCCTTCTCTCCCCCGTGTAGACCAGGCCTTAAATTAAAACAAGAGCATACTTCAATGCCAAGATTTTAAAAAATGAGCTACTATGTTCATTTTTAGACACTTCAGCTTGGGTCCAATATACTTGAAAGATCACATGTAAATACAGACTCAGGAACCTAACTTTAGGAACCTGGTGCTTAAAACCTGGGCCTAAAGTTATATGGAAGAGATACATGGGTTTCTTTATTCTGAGGTTATTATATAGTTATTTCCTATCTCTGTGTTCCTAAATTGTGGTATTAGATGAGACTTCTTGTGGTGCACAGCCTATATTTTTTCCTTAAAATTTACCGAATGCTTTGCAAATATAAGTTGTGAAGATTTGGTACAGCACCAAATCTGTTTGAGCTAAAATTATAACTGTTAGTAAAACAGTATGCAAGTGTTCTTCATTTTAACTCTAGCAGCTAATCATGTATTTCCTTGGTTGTCACATGGCTGCCTTTTTTAAAAGCTAATTGTTTGTAGAGCAAAGGGGGCCATATTATCTGAATACCACTACCTCTAAAGCATTTGAAAACAAATAGCTATCTTTGTTCCGAGCCTCCTGGAGAAAAGGCTTAATTAGTTAATTTCTTTATATTTATGCGGATGGTTTGTCATTTGTGAGGAACATATTGACGAGAGAGCCATGTCAATTAAATACATTTTGCATTTAGTTTTGAAAATCTTGTGGTCACTCTTGTGGGTGTGAGCTCTGTAGTGCAAGTCTGTCTTTCTTTTTGTGAAAGACCTACAGTACTTGCAAGCCTCCTACTTCTGATCTATACTTTCACTATTATGGTGGAATGTAGCTGCTATGGGAAGTCTTGTAGGTGGAGGGAGAGGCAATTTCTCAAGAGGCCAGAGCCATTCCCATGGAGGGCTTTGAGAGTCAGGACAGATGCACTGAATTGTAATTTCTGTTGGCTCTCCATTGAGTACAGGGAACGAAGCACCAGGGTGATCTGTTCAGAATCATGTAGCTAACCAATCTGGCTGTTGCATTTTGTACTAGCTGGAGTTTTTTCAGTGTACGCCTTCATTCTATTCTATCCAGGAAGGGCAGGAGGATGCCCCTTATTGTTATAAATGCTTCCATGACTGCTACTTTTGAATATACTGAATTCTCAGGAGGGCACTCGTGTAAGCAGGTCAAATTCTGCTTTTTTGTGTAACATGTTTGGTCTGCTCTTCTTTCTTTTAGCTCTTTTTGTTGTGGCAATGAACTCTGGTATACCTCATGTGCTGAGTCTTCCTGTGTGTTTGTCAGCACCTAGCATGATGAGGCCCTGATCCTTATTGTGTTCTTTGAGCACTGCAACAATACAAATACAGAAATAACGTCGTTTCTGTTGGCGTGTATAGCATCTGTTGTACTATTCTGCCATCAGTCTTTATTTTCACATAGGAGAAATCTGGGTAATCAATTTAAAAATGCAAGTTTATAACTCTACTCACATATGCATCAACTGTTCAAGACTTAAATCTCCATCTCTAAGCATTAGTTGAAAACAATTGTCTGCCTCAAATTGTGGTCTCTCTGGGGAAAAAAAGAAAATAAATTGAAGGTATGGATGGTGGCTGACCCTGAGCAGGTGGGCAAGGTGGGTAAGGGACGGGGGGTGAGATGCAGTGCAGAGGTCAGGCACAGAGTGGCTGAGGAGTGCAAGCGCTGTGCATTTCTAGTGCAGTAGTGGCTCTGGCCTCAAAGGGGAGAGGGGTGGCATTATGGTGGGGATGTTGCCCTGCATCAAAGTGCACTGGCCAGAAGAGTTAGCTTAGTTCTGGAGGGTAGTGCATACCTCATTCTTTCCCAGGGTGGCAGAGTTGCTGTACTTCTGGCAAGCCCAGGAATAATTCTTGTTAGCCAGGATGCATTTTAGCTGGGGCCTCCTACCGCATCTGGTCTTGGTACAATCTCTATAGACCACTGACAGAACAGTTCTTAAGTACAGGTTTTAATGTGGCATCATGTAATAACATAAGAATGGCCATGCTGGGTCACACCAATGGTGCATCTAGCCCAGTGTCCTGTCTTCTGACAGTGGCAAGTGTCAGATGCTTGAGGGAATGAACAGAACAGGGCTATTACTGAGTGATCCATTCCGTATTGTCTACTTCTAGCAATCGGAGGTTTAGGGACACCCGAATCATGGGGTTGTGTCCCTGACCACCTTGGGTAATAGCCATTGATGGACCTGTCTTCCATCTACTTATCAAGTGCTTTTTGAACCCAGGTATAGTTTTGGCTTTCACAGCATCTCTTGGCAACAAGTTCCACAGGTTATCTGTATGAAGAAGTATTTCCTTATGTTTGGTTTAAACCTGCTGCCTGTTAATGTTCGATAGTGCCTCTGGTCATTTAGGAGCTGGCTTTTTAAACCTCTCTTGTCCCTGGGTTAGCCCTGCCCTATTGTCAAGAGATCTCAAAAGGGTTAGGGATCAAAGGAAAGTAGGCTAAAACCTCATTAGTAAGAACTCAGCCTACCCAAAACAGACCATGCTATAATTTTCAAGCGAGTAAGCAAGCACACAAACTAAGGGTATGTCTATACTACCCGCCGGATCAGGGGGCAGCGATCGATCCAGCGGGGGTCGATTTATCATGTCTAGTCTAGACGCGATAAATCGACCCCCGAGTACTCTCCCGTCGACTCCTGTACTCCACCGCTGCGAGAGGCACAGGCAGAGTTGACTCACCGCAGTGACGACAACGACACGCGGTGAGTAGGTCTAAGTACGTTGACTTCAGCTACGTTATTCACGTAGCTGAAATTGCGTAACTTAGATCGATCTTCCCCCTCCCCCCAATGTAGACCAGGCCTAACTCACCCCAATGTTCTTGTGATCTCTCCTTCACCTGGAGAATTGCCTTGGAAAACTCTGGTTTACTGCTCCCGTTCACTATCTCCCTGCTCCTGTTTGCTAGTTCATGCTTTGCACCAGTGGGAAGGAAATACTTGCACCAGGGTAATTGATACTAAAGATACCATATTGACAGGATTCCTACTCTTCAAAGAGTGTTTTAATGGGCACTGAGGTACAGGAAGTTGGTCTTGCTATGATACTGGCCTTTCTGTTCCTCAAGACTGAAGAACTTTGAGGGCTTTGAAAGCTTCTGCCTATTTATGTGATAGGTAGCTGAAATGTAAGAGTAGGAATCCACCGAAGTAACTCAGGAAGTAGAATTACTGAGAGTAACTATCCCTTATTTTAATAGCTTCAGAAAGTAGTACAAGACTTACCTTCTTTAGCCAAATATCTACCTGGTAAGGTGTAAACCAGAGGCATCTATTTCCAAGTGCATATGAAGTGTGGGGAGCAATTATTGCTGGTCATTTTGGGGAGTTATAAATTAGTCTGTGCTGCACAAACATCATGGCAATGGGTGTACTGTAACTTATTCAAAACGTGTTTGCTCTTTCTTTTTCACAAAAGTCATTTGAATAAACATATAAGGGTCAGTCAATCATAGTTTGGACTTTGTTAGCTGTTAGCTCTAAGGTAAAGGCTTTGGGAATCAAAACTGAGGAATAGCCAGGCATTCCTGTTTATTTAGTTCCAGTGTAATTTCACTTAAAGCAAAATTGTGCTAATTGGTGGTGGTTGATTTTTTTCCAGCTACACATTACACTGTGGGCTACACACTGGGTTCTATTGTTAGAGGGATTTACAGAAACTGTCATGTTACATTTTTTGTATTTGGATTTGCAGAAGCTGACAGTGGCCTTGGAACAGAAGCCAGATGATGCAGAATACTATTGTCAAAGAGCTTATGCTTATATTCTTCTACAGAATTACTGGGGTAACATCTCTTAAACTATACTGTGTATCCCTTTAAGACCACATTACGACATTCCTTACAGAAAGATGTCTTAAATCAAAGAAAGTATAGAAATTTGTCACTTTTAATCAAAACAACCCACATTTGCCACTAATATAGCTCGTGTGATATCTGATCACTTCTGGTCTGTCATGGAAGCCCAACATTAATTTATCAAAATTCTGCAGTGCGCGGTGGCACAGAATTCCCCCCTGAGTAGATGTAGCAGATTTGAGTGGTGAAAATGTTGTAAGATAATTGCTGTACTTCAATAGCATGACTTTCTGCATAAATGAAGAAAACTAATACTTCACGCTCTTCATTTAAGATGTAAAAACTGAGCTCAGGAATCTAACTGTAGCATTAACCTCAAACTACAGGAGACCCTCGCTAGAATGCGCGTCTACATTGCGCTAATTCGGTAATAGTGCGGTCATGACCATGTATCCCAAAATAAATTAATTGGAATCCATGGTAACACGCCCCCCCACCCCACTATAACGAAGTCCCTGCGTTAACGCAGTACCGCCCATGGATCCCAAACCCCGTGTTCTAGCGAGGGTCCAGTGTACTTGTTCACTTAGGCAACGCCTTTAGTATGTGAATTATTGTCTGTGTTAAAATTATAAAATGCAGAGTGTTAGCTTTGTCTCCTGATTCAAGTCAAATACAACATAAGTTAAGTTACTGTATTTCTATTGTTTCTAGAACCAAGTAATGTACTCTACATTAAAAAAACACGTGACTGCTTTATTTGTAGGCTCTGTGCCATACTTTTGAAGATGTGAGATTATGGCTAAATGTTTAGTTGGGACTGAATTGTCACTTTGCCTTTTATATCTTTGTTTTAAGATACGTAACTGGAATAATGCAATTCTTAAGAGACTAACGTGCAAAACTGGCTTTCTACAGATGCTGTTGCAGATGCAAAGAAGTCCCTAGAACTCAATCCCAATAATGCCACAGCTTTTCTCAGAAAAGGGTATGTAACCATTTAAGAAGCCACATTTCTGTTTTTGGAATATATTGTACTCATTCTATCGCTAGTTTGCATTAGAAATAGGTCTCAATTGCCCTTTTATAGAAGGCGGACTAAATAACTTAATGTGGTGAGGGTCAGTCTCAAGGAGGAGTGGGTGGGGGGAGCATTCATAGCTTTAATCATTTGGATCTTTATAAGAGGGCTGTTGGACAATGGCATTTTTAATTTGGTACCACTTGTAATCTAAGATTTTGGTGATTCATCTGTAATAGATCTCTTGTATTAGTAGACAATGTGCCAAATTCCCCCATGTTTCTACCTTTGCAGCGTTATTCTGTTCTTAGCATCCCAGTTAATTGTAACTTATAATTGTTAATTGTAATTTATGGCACATTTGTAGCTTTTTTTTATTAAAGGCAAATTTAATAGATCATGTACTACTTTTCCACCCAAATACAGTGTACAGTAAAATATACTATGCTCAACAGAAGTGTGAATTTGATTGGAAACATAACTACCATGCCCTTGTTTTTTCTCTGTGCATGTCAGGATAAGTGAATACCATATCAAAAACTATACTTGTGCTCTAGAGTCTTTCAAAGAAGGACAGAAATTGGACAGTAAGTATTGAAGCTACACTTTTTTGCACACTAATCAGTAAATATTTAAAAGCTTCTATAAGGCTCAGGTTAAACTGAAGAACAAGATTTTCAGAAGTGACTAGTGATTTAGGTGCCGCAACTTTTGGATACCCAGCTAGACTCATGTGAAACAGGCGTAAGTTTCGGGAAGCACAGAGCACCCCCTCACCTGAAAATCAAGCCCTTTTAAGGCATCTAGAATTGGCCACGAAATATCAGGCTTCCGAAAATGTAAGCCCATGTGTTTCAGTTCCCTATGGGTTAAATGGGGATATTTCTCTGCTTCAGACATACGTTGCAGATAAATTCAGATCTCTGAATTCCTGAACTCTTAAACTGGTGAAGTTATGGTACTTTTGAAAAACTGGCCTTTTTTCCAATTATGGGAAAAGGAAGAGTTTGGTCATTATAGTCTTGATAAGCTGCAAGGCAGTTCAGAACAAAATGATTTCTCCAAGGTGGTTGTGAATCCTCCCTAGGCCAAAAAATAAAAAAGCACTCATTTTTCTGGGGCATAGGGAGGGAACACTGAGAAAGTGAAACCCACAAGTTACATGAAATAATAAAACACACAGAAGAATATAAGAATTGCCTTACTTGATCAGATCCAAGGCCCATTTAGTTAGTATTCTATCTCAGAGAGTGACCAGTACGTAATATTGAGGGGAAAATATAAGAATCCTGCAGTTAACAGTTGTGGGATATCTGCCTGCCCACATCCAGTCTCATCATGATCTCTAGAGATTGCCTTAAACACTGAAAGAGAGCTTTAGTATTTCTGGTAAAATTTTTGTTAGTTGTGGTGACTCTGGATATTCTTGTTCATATAAATGTCCAATCCCCTCCTTCACTCCTCCCCACCCCCCCTTTTTTTTTCTTTCTTTCTTTCTTTCCTTTTTTTTTTTTTTTTTTTGCATCTTGCTAAATTTTTGGCCTCCAATTACTTTCTGTGGCAAGGAGTTCCATAATCTAATTATGCACTGGGTGAAAAAATGTTTCCTTTGTCAGTTTTGACCTTTCTACCTTTCAGTTTCATTCAGTGTTTTCTTGTTTTATGAGATACAGAGAACAGAAATTCCCAATCTACTTTCTCTATGCCATTCATTATTTTTATAGACTTTCATCGTGTTCCCTCTTATTCATCTTCTCTGTAGAGTAACCAATTCCAATCTTTGCAATCTCTCTTCTTATGAGAGTTTTTCCATGTCCTTGATTTTTCCCCTTGCCCTTCTCTGAACTCCTACTTAATTGTGCAATTCTCCAGTTTACCCCTTAAGCCTTTTTTTTAAATAAAGGTACAGCATTTATATCACTCTTGTTCCAGGGGGCTGTTGCTGGTTTATAGTTAAATTTCATATTTTTGTTAGCACAACTCTTTCAGAACTTTAATGTGTATAGCATCTGGGCCTAGTGATTTATTTCTCAAATTATCAGTATCTTCTAGCATCACTTTTTAATCTTTGATAATACCTCATTTATTTCTAGAGAAGAGAAGGGCCAAGATTGGAATCTCCCCAACGCCCTTTGAAGTGAAGACTGATGCAAAACAGTCATTTAGCTTCTCAGCAATGACCTTATCTTCCTTAATTGCGTCCTTTAATCCCCTGTAATATAGCACCAGTTCTTTCACAAGTTTCCTGCTTTTGATACACTTGCTGATATTCTTACAGAATCTCTATTTTTTACACCTTTAGCAAATATGGTTTACTTTGTAAGCATATGTATTCTTCAAACACAAAATGTGCACACTGTCCTAAAAGAATACACTTGAGTCCCCGGCTTACTAGGTAGATCTGCCAGTCTTTTGGGTTTGCCCTTAAATGATTATTTTCTTTTCATTCTCTATAGAGTTTCTTCAGAACCAATCAGGTTATGCTAAGATCACACCTGATTGATATTAAGCTGACTGGATGTGAGTGCAAGTCCCTTTTAAAATTGATAAGATTTTGAATTTAGCTATCTTGGCTTCTGTGGGGTTTTTTTTTTTTATTTGCACCATTTTCCACCTTTTTGATGCAGCTAACTGATGTAACCTCCTTTGCAAACAGACTTGTTTTAGAAATCTGGATCTTCAGTTTTAAATGTTAGAAGAGAAGGAAGAAACTCAGTATTTTGGTCGATCCGCTTCTGATCTGAATGATGTTTCAAAATGAAAGATTATAATCATGAAGCTCAGTGGCTCAACCTTCAGATGTTACTGTACGTTTCGGTGATGTCATGAAAATGTCTTCCTTGTAGGCTCCACATTATGTTTCATCTCAACAGACAGTTTTGTTTAATGGTCGACTTGATTGTCAATTAATTGGGTTTTTTTTCAGCCTTTGGTGAGATGATCATAAATTCTATTTTGTTGTTGCTTATCAACTCTTGACAGTATTTGTTTTACTTAATTATTAATTACTTATTACTTAATTAATCTAGGCAAGTGGTCTTACAGTAGTAATATAAATTAATCACCTATTTGCAAATTTTACCTTTACTAAAATCATAAAGACTAATCATGTAGTATATTCAACTGTGTAAAGACAGAAAAATATTAGCCAGCTTTATATAGAATTGTGTTATAGGATGCACTTCCACCTTCAAGATGTTACTAGATTCTAGTAGACAAAGCCCCATTAAGAGCTTGAATACGCTAGAAAGGGTTTGCCAGTGTAGCTATGCTGGCAAACACTCCTAGAAGAAAGACATCTTATACCAGCAAAACCCAGTTCCCTGAATAAGTTAAGCTATGTCTATGCTAGCCCTTTTGCTGGTATAACTAAGTCAATTAGGGTTGTGATTTTGTTTTTTTACACTCCTAAGTGACCTAGCTATGCTGGTAAAACTGTTAAGTGAAGACCAGGCCCAGTAATTCACAACTGCATCCCAAACCCTATTTGCTAATCACCAGTGACTTCACCCAATAACTTAGGGAGAGAATTTTCTAGAAGCCCCATCTTATTGTTACTTACTAGACAGCAAGAATCTTGATTTCTCTTCCCTCTTAACTTTCTAATACAACTAGAAATCCCTAGAAAAACATATTAAGTTGGGGGTCATTTGTAAACTTTTTTTCCACAACTTTGAATTACCTTCAAATAGACTGGCTTTTCTGTACTTGTTCAAGTGGAATGCATGTGGATGAGTATTTGAGGGGATCATTCTAAGAACAGATGAGAGATGTTTACCATTTTTGGGAACAGTTAAATGGAAGTGGTGAAGAAGCCTGAAAGCTGAATACTAAATTTGGGTCCGTTCAAACTTAATTTGCCTTGCTAACTGAATTACTAATCAGTTCTAAGTGTATTAACATCCAGCCCAACAAAGCTGGGGAGTTAGTTATGTAATTAAACATGAATATCAAACATAGTATAATTGGTTTGAAGGAGTCCTGATACTTAATATCTAGTCTTCTATATTTAAGAATCAAACAAACCAGTTCCATTGTTGCAAGTCTGCCCTTTATGCATCCTCATGACAAGTAATAGTACCCATTTTTAGAGTAGTAGATGTGAGACACTGAAATGTTGTATATTCAATCTCTTCTAGATGTGGATACTTCTTTTACTATTTGGATTAAACGATGCGAAGAAACACTAAACAGTAAGAGTGGCTTCATTTATTTTGTACTTGTTTTGATATTTGCCATGCTTTTAAACATTTTTGTTCAAAATCTGAAATCTTTATAGCACTTGCCTTTGTTTACAACCACTAGGTGCTCCAATTGTTTCTGTAAGGATCGGTGTCCCAAAACTTGTTTTGCTTAAATTTTATAAACGTTTCTTTAGATTTTTGAAGGAAAAAATCCATGCCAGAATTAATCATGCAAATGGGAAAAGTACCTATTTCAAGTTCAGACTTTGAGAACAAAAATCCAGATATTTCAGAAACTTTCATAGTTGTAATGCAAATCCTGTGTTGGTAAATGCTGCCAATGAACATATTCTTAAATCCAATTTATATTAGGAGCCACACAGTTTTGACTTCATATGCTGCCCTTGAGTAGAAGTACATGGAGACCAACTTAATGTAAGAGCTCTGTAGTGATGTTGGAGCATGTCTTGCACTCTGTATCCCAAAATAGAAGCTTTGCAAGATTGATAGATGCGGGGCTGGAAAAAACCAATGGAGGTTAGAGATTTGGGCCTCCAATTCTCTGAAGTCTGTTTCCTTTTGTCTGTTTCCTTTGTGGGGAGGGATAGCTCAGTGGTTTGAGCATTGGCCTGCTAAACTCAGGGTTGTGAGTTCAATCCTTGAGGGAGCCATGTAGAGATCTGGGGCAAAAATTGGGAATTGGCCCTGCTTTGAGCAGGGGGTTGGACTAGATGACCTCCTAAGGTCCCTTCCAACCCTGATATTCTATGAAGAACCATTCTTATCCATCTAGCCGTGGCACCATGATAAAGCAGCAATAGCCATGCTCCTACTAGTTGCTGGGACCAGCTGTGATCCGGAGTAGTAATGTAGTGTTTAGTGAGAGAGCACTGCCTGAAGCAATGGTCAACTTTTTACTAATTCTTTGTGTGGGTTGGCCAGTCTGACAGAAAGCATGCAATTTAGTGCAGCTTTTCCCACACTTTGGCACAACCTACTTTTCCTAAGTGGACCATAGATGTGTCGGCTGTGGATACGAAGGAGTAGCTCATAAGGCTACTTTCTCCTCCACTGTGACTTTATCTGCAGACTTATTCCCCTCACAGTGTGAATGGGGAAAGAAAGAACAGTGGGGGGCAGTATGAGTTGATATTAATGTAACAACAAACGGCAGAGGAACATAACTCTTTTTGTCAGTCTGGTACTTATCCTTTATATCTAGGCCCTACCAAATTCACGGTCCATTTTGGTCATTTTCATGGTCATAGGATTTTAAAAATTGTAAATTTCATGATTTCAGCTATTTAAATCTGAAATTTCATGGTGTTGTAATTGTAGGGTCCTGTCCCAAAAAGGAGTTTTGGGGTGGTCGCAAAGTTATTGAAGGTGGGATTGCGGTACTGCTACTCTTACTGTTGCTGGTGGTGGCACTGCCTTCAGAGCTGGGCAGTTGCAGAGCGGCAGCTGCTGGCTGGGAGCCCAGCTCCGAAGTCAGAGCTGCCACCAGCAGCAGCGCAGAAGTAAGGATGGCATGGTATGGTATTGTCACCCTTACTTCTGCGCTACTGCTGGTGGGGCGTTGCCTTCAGAGCTGGGCGCCTGGCCAATAGTCACTGCTCTCTGGCCACCCAGTTCTGAAGTCAGTGCAGAAATAAGGGTGGCAATACCGCAACTTCCCTAAAATAACCCTGTGACCCCCCCTGCAACGCCCTTTTGGGTCAGGACCCCCAATTTGAGAAATGCTGGTCTCCTCCTTGAAATCTGTATAGGATAGGGTAAAAGCACACAAAAGACCAGATTTTATGTGGGGGAGGGAGACCAGATTTCACGGTTCGCGATGCATTTTTCATTGGGGTGAATTTGGTAGGGCCCTATTTATATCATATAAAGATGGCCACAAGATTTTTTTTCTGTGGCTTTTCTCTTTTGCTGAAGAAATAACAAGAATATCAAGTCTTGGCTGTCTTGATTTTGTTGGAGGAACACTTTGAAGGACGGTGGTTGGAGTTTTTTCCATTCTCGAAGGGGAGAGGATGTCATGTCATATGCCACACCCAGTTTTTCTTCCAAGTGTTGAGCTTGTTCTTGTCCCTGTTTTACTCAATCTGTCTAAACGCCTTTCTCCCCTCTAAGCTGTTCATGTTTTTAGTCATCTTGTGATGTCATTTTACTGATTCTCCAGAGGATTTTCTAGCAAAAATAGAATTCAAAACATGGTATTTTTAATGTTAGTAAAGCAGAGTTTTTTAAAACAATCTTTGAAGCACCCTCGTGCATTGTAAAGAAGGAAAAAACAGTGATTTTTTTTTGGCTTTGCTATTCACTTCTTGAAAGGGGGACCAACCTTAAATATCTCTAAATTAGAATTTCTGTCAAAAAAAAATATTTTAGGGTTTCTATGGAAAAAATTCTCATAGTATGGTATTGCACAGTTAAGGTTGCCCAAATAACCTTAACTCTTCATTAGTTAAATGTCATTACTCTCTTCGGTGAAACTTATCAGAGTTGAGCATGAATGTCCCGTGTATGGATAACAAGGTACAAACTCCTGTAGAAGATCTTAAACCAAAGCTTTAGGTGCTGATTTTCCAAAGCCTTCATGTCATAACAAAACTCTGTTACATCTTCACTTGTTAGGAACTATTAATCATAAGGTGCAATCATTCTGTTAATCAGAACATACTGTTGTGTTGCAGTTGTCCTTTTGCATGACTTTTGAAATTGAACACTTGAAATTAAATCCATAGATACAAATAGTGTTATGATACAAATACAGAATCTCTCTGAATAGTTGAAGAAAGTTGAAAGAAGCAAGTCTACCTTGTAAATTAAACATGTTGCTCTTTTCTGAAAAATGCAACTTGTTTTTGTCCCTACAGCAGGATCACAGACTGAAATGGTAAGCCTTTTTCTTAACATACTTGCTGCTTACTCTTAATTGTGGCACGGAACAAGAACATGCTTTGAGACTTTTCTTAGTTGCTTCATATTAACAGGCTCTAAAACTAACTTAAATCTTCCTACTGCATAGCATTTTTTGTGGGGGGTTAACTTTAGCCTTAAGTCCTGCTCCTTGTTGATGTCAGGCTTATAGAGACTCTTACAAAGGATTAAACAAGTACACAGTTCTAGCAGCTATGTCAACATGCATAAGTTTTATAATAAAGCAAGTAATTATAATAATTTTTTCCTTTGCACAATTGATGATTAATCTTGCACTTAAGCATTCTAATTGCTTTTAATTGTAATTTATTAAGTGCCTTAAAATTCATGAACTGTTACTTAAGCAGATTTTTATTCTGCTGATGCTCTAGTTCTTTTTTCAGTTACCTCTTTCTACTGTGTGCCATGGTAAAACCTTTGAACTTGTGTCTCTAGAAACAGTATCAATAGTATCTGGCCTTGGAAACTTATGTTGGTCCTTGAGACTGTTGCTCTCAAACTACCCCTGACTTATGCATATTGAAAATAGGTACTATGTGGAACGTCTGATGGGAGTAGTGTTATACACAAGAAAAATTGCCTTGTGGTTAAAAGCAAAAGATTGGAAGTCAAGAACTCTGGGTTACATTCCCAGCTCTACTGTAGATTTCCTTTGTGATTTTAAGTTAGCCATTTAATCATTGTCTCTTTCGTTAGCTGCAAAATGGGTGTAATATTTGCTGCCTGAGAAGGTGGCTGAATTGAGAAGTTGAATTACTATTTATAAAGCACTTTCAGAACATTTCAGTCACTTGTGACTTCAGAGCATTCCAGTTGTTTATTTTTCTCCCATCCAAAGATTTCAAGCTCTTTTGTGCTGGTCCTGCATAAATGGTTATGGGACTTATCAGGAGATTTGTTTTCAAAATGTTTGTTTAATTTAGTTAATGCACTGTGCATCAAGAGGAGAAAAAGACAATTTAGTTGTTAATGTGCAATGTGTGTATATATATATTATGTTATGAATGTTTTTTTGAAAAGTACATCATGATACAGTGAACTATACTAATTTAACTTTTTAATGTCTTTCAAATATGTGCCACAATCAGACGACACAACAGCAAACTCAACCATCAAAAATCAAGTACGTTTTTTTTTAGCTTCATTACACTTTACCTAATTTAACAATCATTTTATATAGCATATGTATTTGTAGCAAGCCGTTATTCTAAATTGTAAATTTAGTCTGTTACATAATGCACAAGCTAAAACTAAATTCTGTACACTGGATCAGATATGTTTGCTGATTGTGTTTATGGTTTGGATTTGTGTAAATACTAAATCTTCTCTGAAGCGGTAAGGAGCCCTAATGTATCATAAACTTCAGACTGTTTAACCTGGTGGTATAAAAGATATATTATTAATTTATTTAGATGTACCTAGTGTGCCTGTCCCCCAAGTCTAAGCTTCAGAAGCCCAGATGCAATGACTTTAGTTAGCATGTCAACACTAAACTCCCCAACCTGTCCTCAGAAAATGTATTGGTAGATTGACTTTTCAGTATGTCCTAAAAAGTCCATGTACCCAGGCTGTTGTCAGGCCAAGAACTCTCCACTGAAGATGCTCAGCTAACAGAACATATATAGGGATTTGGGATTAGGTATCCCAACTGATGTTCATCTGGGGCAAAACATACTGCCACTCAGTTGTACCTACCTTAGGTATTGCGTAGGCATCAGAACAGAGAGATTCCTATATATGCTTCATACAGTATAAATTGATGAAAAAGTAAACTCTGTAGTAATAGTTGACAGATACTTGTTCCCTAATATTAAGTATAGGGTGAAACTGGTAAGTTTAGCTACCACTGTGGTAATTGATGACTGACTGCTATATGTTGCTTGTAATAAAATGGTTTTGGGTCATTCTCTTTGCATTTTAAGGTTTAAGCCAGACCACATGACCACAGGCTATGGGTATCATACAGCTTGGTGTGGCCCTGCCTCCTGCAGTTTCCAGCATTCTTCCATGGCCCAGGCTGGCTCTGTCTGGGGCTGGGGAGAGCCGGCCTGTTGCCGACTCGGGGCAGCACCACCTGGGACTGTGCTGCCTGGTGCTCCGGGGTTGGGGACCGTGGTAGGGGTGCTACGGGCTTCTGCAAGGGAGGGGGACAGAAAAGGAGGGGACAGGGCCTCAGGCAGAAGGGGAGGGACCATGGGCTACCCCCCCAACAGCCAGTTCACCAGCTGCCCATGCTCATGACTTATTGTCTCAAAAATGACTTCAGTTCTGAAGAGGCTAAATAAGAAGTCTAATGGTGAAAAAACACAGAGCACTAGAAGTCTAAGAACTGCAGTTTTAAAGGGATGCTGTCCATTTGTCTAAGCCCACAAATTGTACCTTAATTTGCCCTTCTCTGGAGTTAGTTCTGTGCAGCCAGTTGTACTCAGTCCTCTGTCCCTTTTGTTTTGCCTTCCACCACTCAAGCCACCCATCCTGCTCTCTTCCTACATAAGACTGTTCTTCCTCTAAATGTTTCAGTGGATGCATCAGGTCTTTTAAGAAGCACTTTGCTTCAAACAACTTACTTGAAATTCGGCCTCAATTAACCCTTCAAGGGAAGAAGTGTTATCTAGCATCTAGAGCAGGGAATGCACTTTAGATCTTCTTGGTTCTGTTGCTAATTCTAGATCAAAGTTAGGATCAGAAGACTTGCCCATATGTGTGTTGGTATATCATGTTCATAAGATTCATTAGATCCTTGAATGAAAAACACAATAGAAGTGCAAAATAGTATTGTGATACTTGGCAATAAGTAGATTTTTGAAGATGTAATTGTCTAAATTGGTTATTTAGATTTTTGCGTCTTGGTAGAGCAGTTGTAAATTTTTTCTGTTCCACTAGCAGTTTTTGTTTGCTCAAGTGCATTGAGCTAACTATTGGGGAAGAAGGGAAAATCTACTCATAACTTAATTCTGCTTGTTTAACCTCAGCCTTTTGTGCTGTGTAAATTCAAAACAATTAACACAAAACCCTGTAATGTTTCTGTGCTCTACAATACTTGAGTTTTCTCGCACTGTGGTTCACTTACATGTTTTTGAACCACATGCAACAAAACTTAGTTTTGATGTCCTTCTCTTTTTAAAGGTATGACTGGTACCAAACAGAATCTCAAGTAATCGTAACTCTCATGATCAAGAACGCACAGAAGGATGACATCAGCGTACAATTTTCTGAGAAGGAGGTGATTACATTATTAGTTCACTGAAAAATAACTTCATATGCATCTCTATCTTTCAGGACATCTATTTGCCGATAGACATTCTATATCGCATAATTCAGTCCATTCAATTGCCATGAAAAAGGGAGAATAAAGTACAACTTTCTACAAGAATGTTAAGGGCAAACATGGTATAAAGTGCATATTGGTGTTTTACTTACCATGCTTTTGGTATCCTCAGATCTATTCTGACAATCATGACATGAGGTAACCAGTTTAAATGAAGCATTGCAATCTATCATCAGTATATTTGTGTTCAGTATATTACTGACACCATATTAATCTTGGTTTCTCTTATTCTGACAGCAGACATGGGTTTGTGTTGCTTAACTGTTAATTCTTGGTGAACAAAACCATACATGTTCAGTTAGTATCGACTTTAAATAATCAAGATTACATGCACACATCTTGCTTGTTTGAAGTATGTGGGAAGAGGGAAGCTGCATAATCTTTCTGTGTTCTATTGTTAATGTTTTGCTGTCTTCTTATTGTCATGCAACACTTTCCTAAAGAATGCCGATCAAACTGATGAGATGATAAGCTTTTTGAGGAGCTAGTTGGTGGCTAGGAACAACAATCTTCTATTTATTTTCTAGTGCACTTTGAAATCACTGTTGAATAATGCAGTAAGAAGTAGTGCGGTTTGAAATTCCTGTCTTGTGCTTGACATTTCATTAAAACATTCGAAGTGAAGGGTCATTTAATTTAATCACTGAAAGTTGTCAGTGGACGATTAAAATTAATGCTAGGATGGAAAATTGCAGCTAGTGTACTCTGTGGTCATCACACAGATATGTTTATCTGTTAACAGCTGAATGCATTGGTGAGACTTCCGTCAGGAGAAGACTACAACTTAAACGTTGTTCTTCTGCATTCCATAGTACCAGAGCAAAGTACATTTAAAGTGCTTTCAACAAAGGTAAGCTTTTAAAGTGTAAATTATTTCTTTGAGTATTTCTGGTGTTGAAAACATTTCTGCTCTTTTGTCTTGTGTTCCTATGACAGTCATAATGACTAGCTTTTTTCATACAGAATTGTTTTTTTCAAGGTGCCCTTCAGCCAACAGAAGACTTTCTAAACAGACACATAAATATCAGAAGCTAGCAAAATCTAACATAGCTTTTACTGAAGTGCAAATGACTTCATTTATAAAGTGTGGATGTTTTTACCTGCCACTAGAAAAAGACTGCTATGGTGCTCATCTCTTTATACATTTATAATCTCCAAATTATAAACTTCTTATAAAACCTTTCCTAAACTTTTAGGCGTTAAAGGTTGTTTGTCATTCAAGGCAACTTTATGTAGATACAACAAACAAGTTGTCAGACTTGACTTAAAACCTAAGTGTTGCAGTAATTTAGGCATTCTTAATGTAGCCTTTTTTCAGACGACTGCTTGCAAAAAATTGCCACGCAGTTAACTCTTGGATGCTTTTCATGAATCCATGCTATACTTGAAACAGTGTTTAAGCACTTGAAGGCAGCATGATTTTTCAGCATCTTTGATAAATCTCAGTATAAGAGATGAGGAGGTAGTCTGTGCAGTAGCATAGTTTGGGTATAACTGAGGCCCTTCATTTCCTGAGAATTTATCAGTGTTTATTATCAATTTTTGTAATAAGCACTGATAAATTCCCAGGAGATGAAGGGCCTTCTCAGCTCCGTAGACAAGCTGGAGTTGGAGCGGGGAGGGGAGATTCTGTCTGACAGGAGAAGCGGATGGGTGTCCCTGACTCCAGCACTCTGGATGGGATGGAAGAGGGTGCCTGGTACTCATGGGGAGAAGAGGAGGTACTGTGAATGATGTGGGGGAGGGAAGGGGTGTCCAGTATTCTCAATGGGCAGAGGCGATGGGATGCCTAGTACTCTTGGGGGAGGCAGTAGGTGAGGGGAGGAGGTGCCTGACACTCATGGCAGACAGGGGAAAGCAAATGGGGCTCTGTGCCCTGGGGCCATGCTGAAGGGCAGGGGAAGCAATTGGGGGGCCAGTACTCACTGGGTGCAGCCTTGTGCTCTGCTCCCTGCAGTCCTGTTGCTATCAGAACCAGGCTCCCTACCTATCTCGCGCCCCCCACTAGCCAGCAGCAACAGCCACTGACCAGCAGTTACCCTCTTTGTTCCCCCTCTGTACAAGTACGCTGAACCATCCGACGAGGACTCTTGAGTGTGTGTGTGGGGGGGACAGTTCTGTGGAGATCCGGGACTTGAAAAATTTGGGTTTAAATTGATAAAAACCCAAATACTCGTTTTTGAAAAACGTGTTCAGGATTTTTTTTGAAGGTTTTCAGTGATCAAAAATCGGGCGGTCAATATGACTCTCAGTAACTTAGCCCCTTTTCATTAATACAAGCAGAGTTTTACTCATAGGGCTAAGCCTGAACCTTTACCTTAATACAAGCAGAGATTTAGCTATGGATATGTCTGTGCTGCAGTTGGACACCCGCAGCTGTCATGTACCAGCTGGCTCTGGCTAAGGGGCTGTTTAATTGTGGTGTAGCTGTTCAGGCTCAGGTTGGAGTCCAGGCTCTTGCACCCTTCCACCTCACAGGATCCCGATTGCCATGTAGACATGCCCTGTAGGTCCAAAGCCTGAAGGGCCTTATGTAGGAAAGAGGGGTGTGTTGGCCTTTTACTTCTACTTACACCGGTTCCACAGTGTTCGGAGCAATCCTGTGGGTGGCCAAGCTGTTGTGAAAGGGTGCATGGAGGACCTAAGCAGTTCTCTGCAGTAGAGCTGTTTTGGCATAGGAGATGAGAGAAGGGGAGCACAAGGATAAACTTGCAGCTCTAGGGCTGTGATAACGCTTGTGTCGAGGGTCGGGGGACAGGTAGGCCCAAGGAGAGGAGTGAGAGGGAGACTCCCTTTCTGACCTTACTGTTAGTATTATACTCATTGTATCATGTCTGAAGTTATATGGTAAGCTCTTTGAGGCAGGAACTGTGTCACTGTATCTGTTCTGCAGAGCACCTCACATGCTCTTGAGCACTATAAAAATAAAATAATTTCTTAAAAGGTAAAGTGGGCATCTACAGCTCCATACGGATGCATTTCATCTGAGTTGGCTGGTTTGGAGTTGAGCAATCCATAATCTCTTTTTGGTTGACTTTAAAGCCATTTTAGGTTTTGGTTTAGGTATCTTGTACTTCCTTTTCTTCTCCACTTGAGTACGCTGAGACTGTGCAACCTTGATTCTTATCAGCTGAGCAGAATAAGAATTTCTGCCATAATGTGATCTTCTGGTAGTTAGTTGCTCGAATCTTTCATTGTGGAGATAATAGTTGAAGAGTGCCCTCTTGAAGTGTGAAGAAACACTAAGTTAAGTTGAAGTTTGTGATTTCAGTTATCAGTAGGGTAGTTTGCTCAACTCAACTGTAGTTGCTTTAATTTAAAAAAATACATATATTACAAAATCTTTCAGTATCTAAGGCGGAGTATTTTACTTTGTCTCCTATAATATTGGATGTTTTTAGGGAGAGGGGTATGTTTTGAGTTTTTTGTTGAAACGCCTGAAACTCTGATGTCTCAGTTAAAGTTTCAGCACTGCTTTAACACTGGCTCCTGCTGATAACCACTCTCACTAACCATATGAAGCACAAACTGCTGCTCCCACTGTGTTACTTTACATGCTGACTCAGCAAGTCAACCACCACTTAGACTGAAGTGTTCATACCTGCTACAGACCAGAGCCTACAACATCTTGCATCTTGCCCTTCTTGTGAAGTCCAGAAATCACAATCACCTCCAGTATGGGCTGGAGGGCCCAATCTACCTTATCCCATCTTTTATGGGCTGAATGCATCGATTTCCCTGATTATATATGAGTCCAGAGATCCATCTTCACCCTGTGCTGTTAACACAGGTTGGCCTGCAGACCCCAAAGTAATAATTCCTGAGAGGAAACTATGGCATATGCAAGGCCCTATATACTCAATGGCAAGCTTGAATTTTGTCGTTTCTGCGTGCTCTATGCAGCAAACTGGAGATTTTGTGGCAATTTCATATATGCTAAGAAATTAGGCTTTGTATTCATTCTCATTGAATTCAATAAATCATTGTAGCATATTCTGTTAAAATGAATATAATATGAAATCTTTCTATGCCCCTAAATTTTTAACTTTGAGGCTGATTCAGAATCTTCTAGAAATATGCATAAGTCTGTCAAAAGTTGTATTGGGGGGGTGTGAATGGAGAAGCTAGAGGTTGTGGTAGTTAAAGGACATTTGGAGCATTTTCAGATTAGGGATGGTGTCAGATGAGAGTTTGAAATTTTGGGATAAGTAAATGAACTGGATGTTAATGTGATCCACAGTGAAATAGTTAACATTGGTATTGTTGGAATTCATATATTTAAGAGGGCGGAATTAATTTTTATTTGTCACTGGAGAAGGTTTTCAGATAATCCGTAGGTATAGGTGCAGAGTGAAGGACTGGTATTCTGAAACTACACTGAATTTTTCTGAGTTTATACCACTGAATTTTAAAAGGTAATGTAATGCATTCTGAGTCTTAAATGGCTCTGTCACTAGATTTTTTTAATGTTGACTATTAGAGCAACCTTTCCAAAACATTGGCCTGATATAACCTGAATATTTTTAAATTCCATTAAAAAAATCTAATCTAAAGTGTTCTTCCCTGCTTTATATTTAAAAATCTTACCGCAGTCCTGAGAACATACCCAGAACTGCCACCTCTTTCACCAGTTCTTTGTTTATATTTTTACTTGCTGCCATTTAAGTTTTTCAGCTCAGCTACAGCTGTTTACTGATAAATAATGTTTTGGAAGGCCTAAAGTGTGTGCACCATAAATAAAACTAATTGTACACAAAATGCTGACAAATGCAAAGTAAACAAATTTACTGAAATTTTTACTCATCTGATGGAATTGTGAACTCTTTTCAAGTTGATAGGCTCTTTAACTTCATCTAAATAAAGCTTTTTTCAATCTTGGAATTGCATCTCTGAGTGCAAAATGTATTCATGTTTATCCTCAAATTGGAAAGACTTAGTGAACTTTACATTTAATTATAAAATCTCTGAGTTACAAGCTATGCAGCTTGAATTGAGAACTGATTCTCAGGATGGAGTTAAGGAAGACGGGGAGAGGTGCGTATTGCAAGCTTGTATTATGAACAAAACCAAGTTTTTGATTTCAGTGAAAGCTATAAACGTTGATAGCACAATATATGGAATTTATAACTATAATGGTTGTGAGGCACGTATTTTGGGCCTTATTAAAGTGAAGCTGTACTCAGATAACCCTTGAAGTTTACAGTGATTGCAAGTTCCACTTTCATGGTTCTCTTGGTTTTAGCTTGTTAGTCAAGTTCAAGTTTAAAACCACCCCTAAAACTTAAATCCTATAGAGCTAAAGAAAATCTGAGGCTAAGATTTTGTAATATACTGATTAATACTTGATCGTTTACTCCTGGCTTTTGGTAATGAAGCCAACAGTATAATATGTCTAATTTATACAAATATCTCAGACAATTTGCAAGAATAGAGAACATGAACTGGGAGTGTATTACTTGTATATAGCTCATTTTTGAGTAGGGGGGAAAATCTGAAGTTAAGTATGAAGTTTTTAGTTCTGTGAATATTGTCTAGACTTAAGTGTGATGAAAATATAAAAAAATCTCTTAAACAGTTTCAACACTCATATGGGTCCCAACCAATAGCCTTTGGGCAGGCTTCAAAGTACATATTTGTTAACAACTCTGAATATAGGAATACTTTTTCCAGCTACCATTTTCCTTGATGGCTACAGCAGTTCAGACTCTTTAAACTCAGTCAAACTCTCCCTCAGTCTATGTCCTGCAGAAAATCCAGGCCACGAAAATTTGGGAGACTAAGTCCCAGATTTAATAAAAAAGCAGTACACCCACAATTGGAGCAAAACGCTTGCTGGGTACCACGAACTTCTGAAAACTCCCACTGTTCTCATAATCTGGCTATAAGTAGTTATCGTATTTTCTCAACCAAATAATAACTTCAAATCATTGCCAGTACTGCTTCCTTATTAATGAACTATAGGATTTTCTGAAGGTAGCAATGCTGGCCTTCTGTCCGTTCCCCATCTCTGGGGAAAGAAAACTCCATCTACATCCTACTGTCCTTTACTAATCTAATCTTCTGACCATTTGACATTCTCTCTTGGTGTGGAGCTGACCTCTTGAAAGCTTGGGTAACCATATCCAAATAGTTTTCAGGTTATCTAACTCTTGTGCCCACAATGTTTGGTGTCCATCTCTTCTTGTGTCATCTGCCTCCTAGAACTTAAACTGTTACTTACTTCTTACTCCTCCAAGATCAGAATTTCTCTCCTGTTGCCCTTCAAACTACCCTTCTAATATTTCTGACTTGATCCAGGTTGTTTTAAAATATTATTTGTAACTTTATAGAAATACAGGAAAACCTAAATCTCTAGGTGACTATTAGAGAGAGCTGTGTTTGGTATTAAATGTTTTCAGACATATTTATCTAAGTCTTACACGAAAGAAAATTCTCTTAACCATTTGCTGCAAAATTGTCTTCTCTTAAACAGCTTCCTTGTCCCATGTGTGCTTGTAACCAGAGTTCTTGTCTTATGTAGCCTGATTTGGCTTGGGCAAGTGTACTCAGTCTGCTAGATCTGCAAAGGCGACCTGGGATCTGAAAGAGAAACTGTCTTCTGGCTTGTTCACAGCCAGCAATAAAGGTTCTGCAATCAAAATTAAACAATTTTGGTACTGGATCCAGAAAAGAATGTAGCTCTTTCTAGAATTGTGTTGCTTCTGCTGTGCTAACCATGATGAAATATCAAAACAGTTTTTTGAAAGAACTTGTCTGACTGTATATTCAGAGAGCAGATCTGCTGAGTAAGGTACAGTTTCTACATAATCATTCTTGGGAGCAGAACCACAATTTTGTCTCTAGCTTTTGCCGTTATAACACCCTTCAATCCCTGTATATCAATAGGTTTTCCTTTTGCAAACAGCATTTGTATAAACTATGTAATCTGAAGCTATCCATTTGCCTTCTACTCCTTTTAGCATACCTGTAATGAGAAACTACTGTTTCCCTAATAGCCCTCAGCTTGTTTATTTGAACATTATTGTGGTACACCATAGCCACCAAAGCTAGAATATGATACAGTAGAACCTCAGAGTTATGAACACCTTAGGAATGGGGGTTGTTCACAACTCTGAACAAAACATTATGGTTGTTCTTTCAAAAGTTTACAACTGAACATTGACTTATACAACTTTAAAACTTAACTATGCAGAAGAAAAATGCTGCTTTCCCAGTACTGTACTGCTTGCTGGTTTGGGTTTTTTTTTGTCTCTGCTGCTTCCTGATTGTGTGCTTCTGGTTCCAAACAAGGTGAGTGGTTGACTGGTCAGTTCGTAACTCTGAGGTTCGTGTGTGTGTGTGTGTGTGTACACACGTAATGGCATCAGTACATAGACATCAGACCAGCTCATATTTCTAATACAAAATTTTTGAATCAGATATCTGAGAAAAGCATCGGTAGGTGCTGTGTATGTTACAGATTACCACTGTAACTGTTAATTGTAGTAACATAGGTCATGCATCTTTGGTGGCTAAAGCCACAAACTTAGGGCTGGTCTACACTAACCCCGCCGTCGAACTAAGATACGCAACTTCAGCTACGTTAATAACGTAGCTGAAGTCGACGTCTCTTAGTTCAAACTTACCTGTGGTCCACACGCGGCGCACAGGCTCCCTCGTCGACAGCGCTTACTCCTCGCGGCGAGCTGGATTACCAGCGTCGATGGGGGAGCACTTCCTGGTTCGATTTATCGCGTCTTGAAATTGAACCCAGAAGATCGATCCGACGCCTCCGATCTGTGGAAGCGTGTACCCTCGAGGGCCACCTGGCAGGGCGAGGGTATGCGTGCACCTGTTATCTACCAGGGCACAGTACTAAGGTTCGCGTGGATGTTCGGAGGGAACCCCCCTGGAGCAGATGGGAACCACACAGACACCGAGGCAATAAGGCTAGAAATTTCAGCTTTATTGCAAATGACACTTATAACCTAGGTTTACAATACACAATTAATGCAAAAAACAAGATTACTCCTATTAAAAACAGCAACAGTCCTTGGAGTTGTTCTAAGTCCCAATAATTACTTGGGATGAGCCACGGACTAGTAGAATTAGAGGAATAATACATAGGATACTTCTACAACAATGAATTACAATTGAAGGGGAAGGGGTAAAGCAAAATATTAAAACAATAAGGTATTAAAGAATACTTACAAATACAAACCCGTATACAAACATTACGGCCGGCACACGCTGAGTTGGGGAAGGTTTCGGGTTGATCAGGCCCGAATTGCGAATTAGTGACTTGTATGCGTCTTCGGTTCCTTCCCTCCCGTCCCTCGGGGGGACGAGACAGATATACCTAAGATGACGCGTCCTTGGGGCCAGAATGACGCGTTTTTTGGGGCAGTTTTTGTACCAAATAGGTAAAAAAAAGAGACCTGTTTTTTTCTCCCTTGACTATTTCCCCATATCTGGTGGAGAGACGGGAAAACGGGGGAGGGGCTACCCCCCAGCAGTTACAAATTCTGAGAATTGTTTTGTTCGTTTGGGCGGTTGAGCAAGATCACTTCCCTGGGGGGTGGGATGGTGGCGAGTGCAATTCTAACTGCCACAGATAGCAAACCTGTTTAGAGGCAAGCAGGGCCCCTGGATATGTATTCTCCAGGGCAGGGCAGAGATAGTAACCCGAGGGGAGCAATTCTTTTAACACGATCCAGCCGGTAAGTGTAGACTAGCCCTTAGTTACTTACTCCTTACTTTTGTGGGAGGATTGTGAAAGATAGTTAACTGCATTAATAGCATCAGTTGTTTTCAAGACTTATTTCCAGCAGAGGGAGCCAAAATGCAGTGCTTATGTCAAGATCACTTGTATTACTGGGATAACCATATGAAGTGGAACTATCTCAAATTTAATGTGCAAAATGTAATCTTATTCACCATTCTTTCTCCAGGAAAGTGTAAAGAAATACTTAATATTCTTTGTGCTGAGTATGTCAATTGGATGTTAGTCATGATTCTTGATTCTTCTTTGTCGAATAAATAAGGTGGGAAAAAACTAAGAATTTACCAACTTGCATATAAGAAACCATTGAACGACATTTTATTTAAATTATGGAATGCATGTAAGGAAAAAGGTTAAAAAAAATAATTCTATTTTTGTGCAACTGGCATCAGGCCCCATCCTGCATCATTATCAGGGCTTGCATCCTGAATTTTCTGCCACCTGAGCTACAGAAATAACTATATTAGCTGGTGGCAGGAGAAGATTTTAATCTGAGTTGGATAAAAATCAATTTTTAAAAAAAATTGGATTTTTTAATTTAAAATCAGATTTTTTTATTTGAATTATAATTTCTGTTAATGTTTTGTATTCGGATTTAATTTTTTTATATGCTTAAGTCTAAACTTATTTCAAAACATTTCAGTAAAAAATAAATATTGTTTTGTCTGTTTAAATTCCAGCTACCTTTCAAATGCAGTATGACACAAACCATGGACAAAATGTTAATTATCTAGTAAAAAGGAATATATCATTTACCATTTTCTAACATACTAAAAATGTACAGTTAATAAGAATTTGAAAATATTAAGCTGTATCATTGCTTAAATAAATGTATATAGTTATAATGTATCCTCCTAGGTAGCAAAAAGATGTACCAAATATAGTGTAACGACTCTGTTTAGTTGTAAATCAACATGTTTTAATGGTTGTCTCAACCAATGAATGTACCTTTCTTTAGAAAATTGATGCACAAATGGAAAAGTTGATTACAATCAGTGAATTAAATTGAGCCTTTCCACTTGGAAATTGTTGATTTAAATTCCCTTGATTGAGGTGGATCAACCCACCCTGCTGAATCCTTGAACCAGCCACTGGAGGATTATATACAACGCACTGAAACAGTGGATTACCTATGCATGACTATCCCATTTTACACATGCAGTAGAAAAGGACAAGGACACCGAGGCAGTCTGGCTACATGTATGGGATTTGGGTATGCCATATCAGAGCTGGATTGTATTCGGAACTTAACCTCTGTGGGATATAAGGCATTGCTTAATAGCTGTGAAGGGTACAGAAGTGTACTGTACAGAAGGGTACAGTCAGCAGAAGTGTTTCTAGAATTCATTTTTCTCCTGGTTCTTACTACTTTCATTTTCAGGGATTCTCTTCTGCCTCCAGAAGAGGAGTGCTCTTGCCCCAAGTGGTGCTCACTGATGGGGAGGATGGGTCACTGAGGCTAAATGATGAACTAGCAGTCGGCTGAGCCCTCAAGGGTTAACACATTGTTAATGTAATCTCACACTCTACAAGGCAGCATGAATGGAGGGAGGGCAGACAGACAGAGAGAGACACACCCTTTGTGAGAGAGAGATGTGCATTGCCCCTTTAAGTACGCTGACCCCACTCAAAGTACATTGCCTTTTTAAGTAGATCAGCAAGTTGAGACAGCAGTTGCTGCCAGCAAGCTCCCTCTGAACCCTGTCATTAGACTGACCCAGTTATGTCACTCAGAGGTGTGAAAAATCCACACCTCGGAGCAACCTAGTTAAGCTGACCTAAGTCCACATATAGATAGTGCTAGGAATTCTTCTGTCGACCTAGCTACCACCTCTCGGGGAGGTGGATTTACTACATTGATGGGAAGGCTTTTCCTGTTGTGCCTCTGCAGCTTTTTAAGTGTAGACTTCGCCTCAGTAAATTAAAGCACAAACCAACATTGACAAACTGGCAGGGAATCTGTAATATAAAGAAAGATGAAGACAGTGAAGGGTTCAATTAAATAGGCTTCTTATCTCCCCCACCTTCCAGTCCCCATTCCTATCAGAGGTGGCTGCAACCATCAAGGTGAAATGCTTAGTGCATGGACAAAGGTTTAGCAGTAAGGATGAAGAGTCATTATTTGTAGTGTGAGAGGAAGGGCCACTTTTTGCTCACTTTACCCAATCCAGCATTATGTAAGCTTAGAAGGTAAGGAGCACTTTAAATGTATTAATTGACATTTGAGCCATTCTTTGAGGTGGTATTACTTGCCACACCTGGCCGCATAGAAGCCTTTTTATCTCTCCATGGCTTACATGGAGCTCTACATACCTTGCCATTTATCTTAAAACTAATCACAACTCTATAGTGAGTTTTAACGTCTGAAAACCGACAAATGTGATGATTGTCGTTTTTAGCGACACTTCTCTTATCTGCTTTCCAAATCTTACTTAGAACTATTGAAGGCTAGTCATATTGGCATAGTTCATAGATGTTCCCTGAAATCCCCCCATTCCTCCGTAATTTTTTTAATTTGACACTTCCCCCATGAATTTCACCATTGTTTCTTCACACTTAGGTTAGACTCAAGTATAGACTTCTCTTCATGAATAACAGGCTAAGCAGCTGGAACGGTGACTGACTATTCTTAGTCCTGTGACTGAGACATCCTTAGCTATTAAAGAGAATCAGTTGATTCACTGTAAAACACTTACTGATTTAGTTCTGATTTGTAACCTTGTCAGACTCTTTGGAAATCCTAATTTAGAGGCATGGAAGAAGTAAAATACATGAAGGTGCTTGGGGAAAAAGACTTTCGAAGAGCAGAAGGTAAAGATTGCCATAAAACTTGGGGGAAAGTTTTATAGAGTATACCCATGGTCTATATTTTATGGGGGAAGGAGGAAGTAGGGGAACTTCATTCAGACACCTCAAGTATTTGGACATGGGTCTGGGAAACATCTTCAATGTGTAGTTCCTAAATTTGGAGGCCTAACAAATGAACAGTGCATCCAAGTTCAAAAGGACTTGAATCATGTAGGTAAATTGAGTCAGCAGAGAGCAAATGTAGTTTAATGTTAATGCGGGGAAACAGCTTGTGACTAAGATTTATGTAGAATATTAGTTTGTACTACTCTTGGGCACCACACACAACACCAAGCTTCTAGAATCGAAGTTTAGTTCTCCCCACTTTTCAGAAAGTAGAATTCAGTTGTGACAGATGTACAGAATTCTTTGCTAGGGCCTGCAATGCTTTAAAAAAGGTGCCGATTCACCTAAGTGCTTCAGAGACTTCTAGTTTTTCTGTAGCATGCTCCTTTCTCTCCTCTTCTGTCTCTTCAAAACTGAAGATTGGTTTCTGTGTAAAGTGGTGCAGAAGCAGGAATCTCAAGGCCAGCTACCAGCATTGTTCAGTTTGTTCTGATCAGGAGTGACACCAGCTAAGTTTCAAATAGCCTTGTTTGATTACTAATACTAACGTTACTTACTAAATAACATTTTCTAGATTGTTTCATTTTGTAGGCTTTACTGCTAGAAATGCAGACAGCAGCAATAGCAAGTGACTTCATTTTTATAAAGGAAAAAGTTTCAAAAGAAACATTTAAATATTTTTCAGAAACTGCTGCAGTAGGGTGCTGAACACTCCAAAATAACAAGAATAGAGGGAGATAATGTATTAAGTTTTCTGAATATTGACTTGGTGGGAGGAAGTGACATAATAAGAAGCTGTTGAAGCAATGTGTTCCTGCACTTATGAACAGCAGTTGAGATCAGAGTATATGATGGAGGAGGAAGCATTGTTTTGCTTTGAGCTGATCTTCTTAGACCTGAGAGTATATTAAAACACATTTGTTGAAATCCTTGCCTCTTTTAGGGACGTTCTCATCACTTACCACTAAAGTTCCGTGTTTTGTTTTACTTTTCCAGGTTGTTGGTAAACAAAGTAAATTTCTATGTAAACTCATGTAGGAAAGGGGAATTATGGTGTGCAACCCTCCCAAAGAAAATGCAGGGATAATTGAATGTTTCATGCATTTTAAAACCCAACATACAGCTTTGAATACACTGGACTTCAAAGCAGAAACCTAGGGATTGAACAAATGACTGTGAGTTTACTTCCTGTTTTAAAAACCATCTTTAAATTATTGTTTACCTGCGTCTGATCTGATGAATTGGTGAAGTAGAAATTCACATTTCTGATCAGCGTGATGGTGTTTAAGCAGCTTGTTGCTAGGAGCTCTGGGGCTAGCATTTTACAAAGGTCTCTTTGTTCTTAGGTCTGCAGGGATCCCCAGGTTATAGTGGCTTTAGGTAAAACTATGCATCCTGATCAGACAAAATAGGAAATTTTAAATAATGAATAAGACACAATTTAAGGTACTGTAGCATCGTACTAACTGTATTCTTGTAAGTGTACAGTATAATTCTGTTTTGAGGTGAAGTTTGTCTTAAACATAAATACTGACTTCTGTAGCATTTAGGAAAATTGCATCTGTTTTGGATTTTCCCGTTGGCTATTGAGTTACAAAGTTGCAAAGCAAAAATATAAGTTTAACAACTATGAGAAGGCATTTGAATATGGCTGTTTAGAGAGCTGTTTTAGATTGCATTTACTGTGTCCACTCTCTCTGCCAAATTTGAAATGAATACCAGACATTTTCTCCCCCAACAGTCTTAAAGACTAGGTTTTTATTTATCCACTAAACCAGCTAACACCATAGTTTTTAATGTCTTCTGGAAACTGTTAGTAGCTGCAGGCTATTGCATAGCCTGTAATTGTGTATTGTGCTTCAAATAATAGACCTTCAGATATGAGAGAAGTTTGAGGTAAGCTACTGAATTCTGATTCTGCAGCCCTGCCGATATAAAAGTTGCATTTCGTTCTTATGTATAACTTGTATTGCTATAGTGCTCAAAGGCTCTAGCCCAATGAATCCCCATTCTTAGATACTGTACTGACATGCAGAAAGACACAGTCCCTGCCCTAAGAGCTTACAATCTTAATTTGAAACAAGATTCGAGTGAATAATAAACAATAGGAAGTAAAAAGGGAGGAGAATCAGTGTAATAAAATTATGCATAGGTTAACTTTTTTGTGTAACTGGATGGCATAGATTTGAGACTTTTTAGTCATAAATTAATATCTGCTACCTCTGACTGTCCTGCAACCTAGCCTACTTTTAAAACTTTTTATTGTGATCTGGAATTACAGGTTTTGGTCTTTATACGTCTTGTATGTTCTATAGATTGAGATAAAAATGAAGAAGCCAGAGGCTATAAGATGGGAGAAGCTGGAGGGGCAGGGAGATTCTCCTAAGCTAAAACAATACACATCAGGTTAGTTTTTTGACCTCATTTAGCATTTAATGCAAATATACATATTGTCCTATTAAAATTCTTTCCAATTATATAGAACGTCTTATACATATTAAATATTTTAGTAATGGGTTTACCTATAGTAAATGTAAATATGTAATTCTGATACTCTAATTTCTTGAACTTCATGTGTAGTGGGAATGGATTCTGACTGGTAGTAAAACCTTAAGAATTCAGCTGTTCACTCTGCTCGTGGCTGTCTTCTACCTGAGGGGATTAATCAGGATGCGTGCGTGTCATCTGGGTTTCTCTGGGAGTTTGTTTGATTGGGCTGCCTAGTTAAATTGTATTCTCCTTTGTTGCATTGAGAGGGGCTTGTATCTTTTGGAGAAAATTTTAGTTTAATAGCGCTCACATCAAAAGATTTTCCTGATTCATAGATTCTAGGTCTGGAAGGGACCTCAAGAGGTCATCGAGTCCAGCCCCCTGCCCTCATGGCAGGACCAAATACTGTCTAGACCATCCCTGATAGACATTTATCTAACCTACTCTTAAATATCTCCAGAGATGGAGATTCCACAACCTCCCTGGGCAGTTTATTCCAGTGTTTAACCACCCTGACAGTTAGAAACTTTTTCCTAATGTCCAACCTTACCTCCCTTGCTGCAGTTTAAGCCCATTGCTTCTTGTTCTATCCTTAGAGGCTAAGATGAACAAGTTTCTCCCTCCTCCTTATGACACCCTTTTAGATACCTGAAGACTGCTATCATGTCCCCTCTCAGTCTTCTCTTTTCCAAACTAAACAAACCCAATTCCTTCAGCCTTCCTTCATAGGTCATGTTCTCTAGACCCTTAATCATTCTTGTTGCTCTTCTCTGGACCCTCTCCAATTTCTCCGCATCTTTCTTGAAATGCGGTGCCCAGAACTGGACACAATACTCCAGTTGAGGCCTAACCAGCGCAGAGTAGAGCAGAAGAATGACTTCTTGTGTCTTGCTCACCACACACCTGTTAATGCAGCCCAGAATCATGTTTGCTTTTTTTGCAACAGCATCACACTGTTGACTCATATTTAGCGTGTGGTCCACTATAACCCCTAGATCCCTTTCTGCCGTACTCCTTCCTAGACAGTCTCCTCCCATTCTGTATGTGTGAAACGGATTGTTCCTACCTAAGTGGAGCACTTTGCATTTGTGCTTATTAAACTTCATCCTGTTTACCTCTGACCATTTCTCCAATTTGTCCAGATCATTTTGAATTACGACCCTGTCCTCCAAAGCAGTTGCAATCCCTCCCAGTTTGGTATCATCTGCAAACTTAATAAGCGTACTTTCTATGCCAATATCCAAGTCGTTGATGAAGATATTGAACAGAGCCGGTCCCAAAACAGACCCTTGCGGAACCCCACTCGTTATACCTTTCCAGCAGGATTGGGAACCATTAATAACTACTCTCTGAGTACGGTTATCCAGCCAGTTGTGCACCCACCTTATAGTAGCCCCATCTAAGTTGTATTTCCCTAGTTTATCGATAAGAATATCATGCGAGACCGTATCAAATGCCTTACTAAAGTCTAGGTATACCACATCCACTGCTTCTCCCTTATCCACAAGACTTGTTATCCTATCAAAGAAAGCTATCAGATTGGTTTGACATGATTTGTTCTTTACAAATCCATGCTGGTTATTCCCTATCACCTTACCACCTTCCAAGTGTTTGCAGATGATTTCCTTAATTACTTGCTCCATTATTTTCCCTGGCACAGAAGTTAAACTAACTGGTCTGTAGTTTCCTGGGTTGTTTTTATTTCCCTTTTTATAGATGGGCACTATATTTGCCCTTTTCCAGTCTTCTGGACCAAAGATAATAGCTAAAGGATCAGATACCTCCTCTATTAGCTCCTTGAGTATTCTTGGATGCATTTCATCAGATCCTGGTGACTTGCAGGCATTTAACTTATCTAAGTGATTTTTAACTTGTTCTTTTTTTATTTTATCTTCTAAACCTTCCCCCCCTCCCATTAGCATTCACTATGTTAGGCATTCCCTCAGACTGATACTTGGCTTAATTTTCCTTTAATTTCAGCTCATTACTTATACCCCTTGTACCATCTAAAATGCCTCTCCCGTTTCATTTTCACAGTTGTCATCTGTACATGTCTGGTATTCTCTGCGCTCCTCCACTCCCATCATTGCTTAGCCAAGCTACATATTCCGCTCGTTAATGTTTCCTTATAAGTCTCTATAGCTGCCTAATCCCTGGTGTCGTGTTCATCTTCTTCCTTCTGATTTACCTCCATATTTTTGTTATTGAGGCACCCAGACCTGAAAGAATTATTCTGTTTGCCGTCTCAGATTTGTAGAGCATTGGTTGTCCCTTCCCTGTGATGGTTCTGCATATGTAGCCCAAAATTGCATTCACTTTTTTTGCTGCCACTTTCAGTGCAAACTCAACTTCTCTGTTTATATCATATAGGGCTTTTCAGCATTACGGTGTTCCTGGTTTCTCCCTCCCACTACATTTTGCTTCAGATAACTTTTCAAGATGATCCTCATTTCTCCCCATGTTTTCAGCTTTGCTAGGTTCCTTTTTTGCCTGCCCTCCCTGATGTTTGCAATGCCTCCTGATATTTAATATGAATTGCAAGATATTTTAATGTAACCATTACTTAGTCTTCCAGGGTTCATTAAGGCTGTGATCCAACACCCATTGAATGGAAGAACTCCCAATGTCTTCACTGGTCATTGGATCAGGTCCTAAGATCTTGAATAACATTGGCTCTGACACTTACCTTGTGACACATGGATATATTGCCAGTTCATGATTTTCATGTTCTTCAGCCAATTTTAATCCTTAAACATGGCTCCTATTCAACCCAATCAGACTGAATTTTACAAGATAGGATATTGTGCTGTATCAGATGATTCACCAGAAAATC
This sequence comes from Chelydra serpentina, assembly GCA_037349315.1. Classification (NCBI taxonomy): domain Eukaryota; kingdom Metazoa; phylum Chordata; order Testudines; family Chelydridae; genus Chelydra; species Chelydra serpentina. The sequence goes on from JBAIAC010000004.1 coordinate 62,355,319, forward strand.
CACCTCCTACAATTCCCTTCATTTGTTAGCTTTAAAATTCTCTCCAAAAAAGCAATCAGGCTTGTCTTGCAAGATCTGTACTTACAGATCTATGGTACTTTTTGCTCAATTCTGGGTGAGGTTAATTATTTCATGCTCTAAGTGTTGCCAAAAATGCCAATTTAACTTACTGCAGATATTATTTCCAGACTCCAAACACCTATACCCATCATCTTCTCATTATACAAAGAACTGGGATAAATTGGTGGTTGAGATCAAAGAAGAAGAAAAGAATGAAAAATTAGAGGGGGACGCCGCTTTAAATAAACTCTTTCAGCAAATCTATTCAGATGGTACAGATGAAGTGAAACGTGCCATGAACAAGTCCTTCGTAAGACTTCAATTTATCCTTACATATTTGTGAATGCTATAAAGTAAATAAAATTTAAAAAAAAACCTTGAGACCAACTTTTGTGGGCCATGCCATTTGCATATGCAAATGCAGTAATTGGAGGCAAAGAAATATTTAGACCCCTCTCTGTTTGCACCTGCAATTGTGGTAAAATGCATAAACGCACAAGAACTTATATATATGAATCTCTAGCAGTTGAAAACTCAGCCCCTACTGAGTATGAAAACAAATGATCCAGTGATGTTAGTATGATAGCAGGCAATTGGAAGAGTTGCATTTCTCCATATTGTTAATTCTGAGTGGTGAGCTTAGACTTTGAGCACAAAGATTGCTTTCCATCCTTGCTCATTTGTTTGTTTGAGCCTATACTAATGTCAGTGGGAGCAACTTGCCCCTTCCTGGTTGGTCATAAGATCCCCAGAGGAGAGAACCTAACTTCTCATTTTTCTGTTAATTGCTAATTTTTAAATAGGAGTTTGAGTGCACAAGAATGCATGATTGGACCATTAGAGGCTACTGTATATTGAAGCAGTGTCTCTACTTATTTGCCTTAATCACATCAAAAGCGGACATATGATGACAGAAGTTATTGCTTTATTAAATTTTAATGTCAGAAGTCTTGTGCAAAATATGTGAAGAGTGATACAAAAATCATGTGCACATCCTATGTCTAGATCAAGTCATCTTCATTTAATATAATCATAATTGCACATAGTATATAGGGAAGGGTTTGAGAAGTTCTGAAGAATTCCATAGGTATCTACATTAGTGCATTGTTTCATAGAATCATAGAATATCAGGGTTGGAAGGGACCTTAGTAGGTCATCTAGTCCAACTCCCTGCTCAAAGCAGGACCAATCCCCAATTTTTGCCCCAGATCCCCAAATGGCCCCCTCAAGGATTGAACTCACAACCCTGGGTTTAGCAGGCCAATGCTCAAACCACTGAGCTATCCCTCCCCCCTGCAGGTTCTAGTCTTACAGAACTTAATCTGCTATAAAAATGTGGATCATTTTAAATGACTGGCTATAACTAACTTCAGCAGATTAAACAAATGTTCTTCCATATTACAGATGGAGTCTGGTGGAACTGTTCTGAGCACCAACTGGTCTGATGTGGGGAAAAGGAAGGTAGACGTAAATCCTCCTGATGACATGGAATGGAAAAAATTCTAATCTGTTGATTTGGCATCTTTGTATTGCACATATTCACACACTGACCATTGTGTATGGACATAGCATTCTTGGATTTAAGACACTGAATGTTCCCTTGAAGATCGGAATTATCGTTTTTACATCTTGCGTGCTTTAGTAATTCCTTTGTCTGCAGGTGTTAAGGTTTAATCAGGAATGGAAGCCTATTTTTCCTCACTCCTGTCCATGAGGGGTTTTCAGAAACAGATTGAACTAAGTCATAAATACACACTTTCTACTAGCTCTATCAGTTCTGTACTTTTGGGGACGAGGAGACCTTTAATGGGCTGTTTAGGATTATTGCCTTATTTTTAATTCACAGTATTTCTGTTGAATAATTTATTAGCTCTGGCAACTTTGGGTAAACACACTTTTCAACTACAGTGTTAATTGTTTGCTCTCTAACTCTGCTTAAGAATAAAACTGTAAAATATAATTTTTTCCATAAAGAAGTTTGGTTCATTTTATTTTTAAGTCTGAAAACTCAGATGTGGAAGTAAAAACATAAAATCAAAATTTATATTTGGAGAAGTAATAGCTAAGTAGTACAGATAGTGGGAACCAAGCTTGCGAGTACATAGGAGCAAGACTCCCGCTCTGCTAAAAGAAGAATGAGCTTCCATCCTGATCAAGTTTTAAAAGGTGATATTTATAGAAATGGGGGTCAGAATCATCTGGGATGAGTCTCCATCCTATCTCTGCATGCACACTTTGCTTGGTTGGCTGTGGGCCTTCAGAGGGACGTAAAAATGTGTTCTCTTACCCTCTTTTCATGCCTTATTCCATCACTGTAACATTGAGACCTGTGCCAGCAGCCACCAAAATTGGTAGCTGTCCTTCTTTTGATCTGTTAACTATTTGTTGCTAGCACAGTTCACCAAAATAGTAGAAGTTTCATGTAGTCTGGGTGGGAAGGGGAAACTGATCAGAATGGTGGTGGGGAAAAACTTTTTACTTTTGCTAATGAAACAGATATCAGTAAAACAAAGCTTTTATAATGAGAGTAATAGAATCATAGAAGTGTAGGGCTGGAAGGGACTTCAAGAGGTCATCTAGTCTAGCCCCCTGGGCTGAGGCAGGACCAAGTAAACCTAGATCATCCCTGACATATTTGTGCAACCTATTCTCAAAAACCTCCAGTGATGAGGGTTCCACACTGTCCCTTGGAAGCCTATTCCAAAGCTTAAATACCCTTATAGTTAGAAAGTTTTCCGTAATATCTAACAAATCTCCCTTGCTACATGTAGAGTAAGACCATTACTACGTGTTCTACAGTTGGGAGGAGGGATAGCTCAGTGGTTTGAGCATTGGCCTACTAAACCCAAGGTTGTGAGTTCAATTCTTGAGGGGGCCAGTTAGGGATCTGGGGCAAAAATTGGGTCTTGGTCCTGCTTTGAGCAGGGGGTTGGACTAGATGACCTGCTAAGGTCCCTTCCAACCCTGATATTCTACGATTCTATGACCACCCCTTGTCTTTGTAAACAGCCCTTAACACAGGGGTGATCAATTATTTTTTGTTAAGGACCAAATCTCTTGGTCAATATATAGTCACGGTACAGACTCTGGAAAAACATTTTTCACACCACAATAACAATAGTGATAATAGGTAAGTAAAAAGATTTCTCTGTCCTTTCAAAAGCGTCTGGCAGTCTAGATTTGCCCCTGCCTTAACTCCTGTTATAAGTTCCCTCCTCCAGTCGTCTTCTCAAGACTAAACATACCCAGTTTCTTTAACCTTTCTTCCTAGGTCAGGTTTCCTAAACCTTTCATAATTTTTGTTACTCTTCTCTGGACTCTCCGATTTGTCCATCTTTCCTAAAGTGTGGTGCCCAGAATTGGACATAGTACTCCAGTTGAGGCCTCACCAGTGCTGAGTAGAGCAGTTCAGTTACCTCCCATGTCTGACATATGACACTCCAGTAAATACACCCCAGAATGATGATGATCTTTTTAGTAACTGCATAACATTGTTGGATTACAAATGGAATTTGAATCACTATAACCCCCCATCCTTTTAATCATTACTACCACTTAGCCAGTTCTTCTGTATTTTTTAGTTGTGCTTTTGATTTTTTTCCCTTCCTATGGTACTACTTGCACTCATCCTTATTGAATTTTATCTTGTGGATTTCAGACTAAAACTCCAATTTGTCAAGGTCATTTTGATTTCTAATTCTGACCTTCAAGGGGCTTGCAAACCCCTTCCATCTTGCTGTCATGTGCAAATTTTGTAAGCACTCATAATCCAGTCATTAATGAAAATATTGAATAGTACTGGTCCTTGTGGGATGCCTCTAGATATGTTCTCCCAGTTTGACAGCAACCTATTCATAACGACTTTTTGAGTACAGTCATTCAAACAGTTGTGCATCCACCTAGACCACACTAATTTGTTTATTAACATAATGCAGGACTGTCAAAAGCCTTACTTAATATACATCACATCTACTGCTTCCCTCCCATCCACTGGGCCAGCAACTGTGTCCAAAACTAAACTATGATACACAATATGTAAATGCATGTCACTGCTTTCGCTGAAGGTTATGGAGAACAGAACTGCTTCTCACCTACCATTTTAAATTAGTAAGATATCTTCAAGATACCTGTGTGAAAGGAGATGGGCATACAATTAAAAAAAAAAAAGCCCAAGCTGTAAAATTGCACTTTAATTTTACTCTACTTTTGTCTTATGGAGGCATGTTTCATCAGTACTTTTCTCCATATAAAATTTAGTTCCAAATGAAACTGAGCATTTGGAGGGAAACATACAAAACCTATGTACGATACACATGCATTGAATTTCCATTATTGGGGCTTGGTCAACAGCTTGCTCCAGGGAGTGTTTTATGCTACCACATTGAGTAGATAACAGTTTGATTCCTTGTTACTTGACCGGACAATAATGATGCCACTTACAAAATAAGAAAGAAACATGACCTATTGCTCTTTAGCTCTTGTATGAAGTGCTGTTGACAGGCCCTGAAGGTGGATAGGCTTTGATGGTGGACCTTTGAATGAGTGAAGAAAACAGATTACCACCTTCTTCCAAAAAAATCCCTCCATTTCAGTGTTGGAGTATTTAATCTCACATTGTAGATAAATTACTGCATTTAACTAAACTCCAGGATTGTTTTCTGGGCAATTGCAAATTGACTTGGGTCTTGTCTGCAAAAGTTTGAAAATAGAATAACTATTTTAGTGTTCTGGCTATAGTCTAAAATTAAATTCCACTTTTATATGGTAAGAGGGACATAATTTGAAATGGTGTGTGCTTTACCAATCTAAACTGACAGATGGGAGGAGTGGTTGATATGCTGGAGGGTAGGGACAGGATACAGAGGGACCTAGACAAATTAGAGGATTGGGCCAAAAGAAATCTGATGAGGTTCAACAAGGACAAGTGCAGAGTCCTGCACTTAGGATGGAAGAATCCCATGCACTGCTACAGACTAGGGACCGAATGGCTGGGCAGCAGTTCTGCAGAAAAGGATCTAGGGGTTACAGTGGACGAAAAGCTGAATATGAGTCAACAGTGTGCCCTTGTTGCCAAGAAGGCTAACGGCATTTTGGGCTGTATAAGTAGGGGCATTTCCAGCAGATCGAGGGATGTGATTATTCCCCTCTATTCGGCACTGGTGAGGCCTCATTTGGAGTATTGTGTCCAGTTTTGGGCCCCACACTACAAGAAGGATGTGGATAAATTGGAAAGAGTCCAACGGAGGGCAACAAAAATGATTAGGGGGCTGGAGCACATGACTTATGAGGAGAGGCTGAGGGAACTGGGATTGTTTAGCCTGCAGAAGAGAAGAGTGAGGGGGGATTTGATAGCTGCTTTCAACTACCTAAAAGGGGGTTCCAAAGAGGATGGATCTAGACTGTTCTCAGTGGTAGAAGATGACAGAACAAGGAGTAATGGTCTCAAGTTGCAGAGGGGGAGGTTTAGGTTGGATATTAGGAAAAACTTTTTCACTAGTAGGGTGGTGAAGCACTGGAATGGGTTACCTAGGGAGGTGGTGGAATCTCCTTCCTTAGGGGTTTTTAAGGTCAGGCTTGACAAAGCCCTGGCTGGGATGATCTAGTTGGGGTTGGTCCTGCTTTGAGCAGGGCGTTGGACTAGATGACCTCCTGAGGTCCCTTCCAACCCTGAGATTCTATGATTCTATGCTAAACCACGACTACCACAGACAAATGGGTAAGAGACATTTCCAAAGGGTCCACTATAGAATTCAAAAGGGTCCCTACTTCAAAATTTTCCTTTCTTCCTCAGCCCTTTCAAGAGGAAGACCATGTTCAGGCAAATCAATCATCTTCAAATCAGGGCAGTAGAGCCTATCCCAAACCAGGAATGATGTCAGGTTTTATGCTCCCTGGTGGTTTTTTTTTTTTATTCCCCCCCCCCCCCCCCCCCCCCCCCGATTCACAAGAAATTGGGAGGACAGGGTGGTGCTTTACTTCAAGACTCTCAATAAGTCAATCCACTCCCACAAGTGAAAAATGGAGACCGCTCATATCACCCTGGTGGCTATCACCCAGGGGGATTTCCTAATCTCAGTGGACTTCAAGGAGGAGAATCTCCACATTCCCATCCTTCCAGTCTACAGACTGTACCGGAGGTTTGCACTTAGCACATGCAGTATGAAGACCTTTTGACATTGCCACTACCCCTAGGCTATTCACAAAAGTCCTGGTAGCAATAGTGATATTCCTATGTTAAAAAGGGGGTCACCTGTACCCTTTTCACAACAACATCCTGATAAGTCCCCTCCCTATGGAAGTCAGTCAGGAATAGACAATGGATGGTAACCCCCTTTCCCCCCCAAGGCCACAACCTAGGTTTATAATCAATCAGGAGAAAAGCCAGTTCAGCCCTATGCAGATAATAGGACACCTGGGGGTTTGTCTGGAAACCACACTCCATGGGTCTTTCCTTTCCAGAGACAGACAGATGCACAAATTCTGGAGCAATATCCTTCACAGTCCACATTCCCATATGAAGGACTGAGTGTGTACTTAGACGTGTTAGTTTCATGCCTATACCTACTCACATGGGCAAAGTTTCACCTCAGATGTCTGCAGTACTACCTGCTGAGCTTCCCTGCTTGCAATCACAATTCCGTCTCTCGGACAATTCCGTCTCCCTTCTTTGGATGGCGATGACCTCTGACAAGATCCATGAGCAGTATTCATTTGATATCGCAGAGACATACCATGAAGATGGATGCTAGCTTAGAGGGCTGGGAAGCTCATGCAACTTGGTACATGGTACAATTTCAGTGGTTGCAGATGGAATCTCACTGCTGTATAAACTGTTAGGACCTGTGGGTGATTTGCCTAGCCCTTGAGGCACTCCTCCCTACCTTTAAACTCCAGATGCATACTTGGATTCACAGAGAACACTACTGCCGTGGCATACATAGACAAAGGGGCACCTGGTCAAGCTTGTCACGAGCATAAGTCATAGCTGCCTACAGGTGGACTGAGAGAGACATCCTGTCTGTCTGAGCCAGGCATGTCAAAGAACAATGCTATAGCAGACTGGCTCAGCTGCAAAATCACAGACCAGGGGGAACAGTGTCTCCACCAGAGGGAGTTTGATTGCATAGTCTAATTTTTTTGGGAAATCAACATGCGATCTCTTTGCATCCAGGTCCAATGCCAAAATAAATAACTTTTATGCCAAAAGGAGAGACCGTTGGGCCAGGGGAATCAATGCCTTCTCTCAGGTATGGCCTAAGGCTTTCCTGTATGCATTTCTTTCTTTTCCTATGATAACACCATCCAACATATACAGAGACAACAGGCTACGGTGATTCAGATTGCACCACACTGGCCCAGACATCCCCGATTTTCAGACTTTGTGGAGTTGTCCGTGGCCCCTCCCACTACCACTATGATCTCCTTTATCTCAGGGCTGTCTGTTTCATCACAGCCTGCATCCCTGAACCTGACTGTGTTGATATTGAGATATAACCTGGGATACTTGAAGGATGTGATTTCAACCCTACTGAAGTCCAGACATTTTTCTAACAATTCTCATTATACAGTATTATGGAGAAGATTTGATTCCTCGTGCACATCAAGAGGATATATGGCAGGATCAACTTCAATCCAATTGGTCCTAGAATTCTTACAGGTCTATCTCTTGGGCTGCAGTACAATACACTTAGAATGCAAGAGTTGGTTCTTTATATTCAATTCTGGCAGCTGAGGGTCGATCTCCCTTATCCCATCACCCTCACATCAAAAAATTCCTCAGAACTCATCAGACCACCTCCTATTCATAGGGTAGCCCCATGGGATCTTTCCCTAATAGTGAATACATTCTCAAGTTCACTTTTCGAACCCCTGTCCAAAGTGTGTGTGTATTTTGTGACAAAGTTACTTTTCTAGTGGTCAGAATATCCGCATGAAGGGTCTCAGAGGTGGGAGCCCTCTCTGTCTTCCCTCAGTATCATATTTTCCATAATGACAGACCCATCATTCACCCCTAAGATAAATTCTTTTTTTCCCTGGTCCCAGGAGATTTTGCTCCCCTTCTTTTGCCCAAATCCAGCCCATCTGAAATAAAGTGTATGGCACACCTTAGATGTCAGGAGGGCAATTTATACCTATATTAGAACAAAGACCTTCAGAAAAACATCTGCTTGATTTGTTCTAATACACCACAGAGTTAGGGGACAGAAAGTCTCCAGGACCTCTATATCGAGATGCATTAGGTGGGGAATTTTAGAAGCATATAAAGCCAAGGTGGAAATTCCTGGGTTCACAATGAAAACCTATTCCACAACAGCAAATTCAGGGCGTGGCAGGCCCACTACACCAGATGAACAAATTTGCAGGGCAGCAGCTTGGTGAGGGGTCCCTGCATTTATTCACCAGAGTCTCTAAAATTGATAGACTTCAGTCAGGCAAGGCAGCCTGTGGGTTCTCTCTTCGCCCTCCCAATAATTGATGATGATAGGGGAAGGAGAGGAGAACTGCTACAAAAGTCCCACCACTGCTGAATTTATGGACCCAGCCCCTGCAGTGAGAATGAGGAAATGTGCGTCAGCTGAAATGGGTTAGTTCTGGTAGGGGGTTGGGTCCATAAATTCATCCCATATTTTTCATTTCCTTCTTCTGGGGGTAAATTTTCAAAAGTGTTGCGTATTTTTCTTTCTTTTTTTTTTAGGAAGAGCTGATGAAAAACTGTCTCTTGCATTTAATCAGTTCCCCTTGGGATCATCCCAATTTATATGTTGTTTTTTCTCTCAGGTTGGACAGTTATTACAACTTAATGGTGGACAGTTTTATCTGTTAATACATTTTGAAAGAATGTTTTATTCAGATGCGACAATTATTAACTTTAGAAGTGACTCACTGGAGGGGCTCTCCAGTGAGAGAAGTTACCTGGGGAGTCAGCCCAGCCAATCAAAAACATTCGACGCTGCCTGCTACAGTGTGGGGACTGAAGAACCCATCACTGCTGAAATTATGTACCCAGGCCGCTACAATTTTTGGGTGAGTGAGACAGATTTGCTCATATCCAGCTAATAATGCCTAAATACAGTGTAGTTTCTTTTTGCTACATCTGTGCAGTTTCAATATTGTAACTTTTATAAGATCTAAATTGTTGGAATTTCAGAGTAAACATGCTTCTTAAAGAAGAAATTCTTAGGCACTTGCTCAAGAAGCAAACTCTTAACATTGATATTCTCTCCAATTATTGCCTAGTCTCTAGTCTTCCTCTTATGGGGAAAGTTCTAGAGAAGGTGATGTTTTTTAAAAAAAATCCCCACTCAATATCTATCTGTCTGATTTTCTTTACCCTGGTCAGTCCAGTTAGAGGTATGGAGCCTGTACTGGTTTATCTGGTGGATCTTTTGCAGATGAATGGACAAACGCTTGCTCCATGCTGCTAGAGGCATTTGGAGGAAGCTGATGGGTGTAGTATGCCAATTTTCATTCAAAGCTGTTTTCAAACTGTAGGACTGAATTCCTCAGTTTTCACAAGTGTAGCACCCATTACTTCAATTGAAGATGTAATTAAGGGCAGAACTGGCTTATACCTATGGAAGAGACTTCACCCATCACAGCAATGGCACAGCTGCTTCAGTTGGACACAGCTGCTGTCTTTATCAGTGCTTGACAACACTATACAATCCAAGGCATATATTGAAACCAGGAGGATTTTTGTTTGTTTGAATCAGTGGTACATCAGTGCGCACTAGGGAACTTTTAGCGCACATCAGCAGGGTTCACCCATTTAGTGCGTGGCACTCTGAAAAGCTGTAGGTTTACATCCTAGCTTGCCGGGCAGCAAGTGCTCATGAAGGTGTGCCCTTAGTAGTAAGGAGATGAAGAATATATGTAAATACTTACATTGGACAGCGGTGAAGGGCAGCTCTTAAGAGTGCCTTGTTAATTGAGCTGCCCCATTGTATCCACTGAAGGGAAGCCTCAGCTATCATTTACAACATCTTTCCAAGGAACTGGGTGAGGGAAAAGATGCCCAGAATTTAAAGGAACAAACACCTGGGCTTTTCATCTGCAGCAGAAGCAGATTTAAAAATTCCCCTGCCTTGTATAAAATAAGTCTACCATTATGTATGGGACATTTCATAAACCCTCTTCAGAATCCTCAGGCAAGCCGGGTGTATTGTGGTGTGATTATAATGAATAGGAAACCATTCTGTTTGGGGATTCCAGAGTTTTGGAAGCCGTCCCTAGAATGCTGTGGCAGGCTTTGCTTTTTCAGAGTTTTCAGCCCTAATGGGCTGAGCCATCTGTCTGTGAATTCAAGCAGCTGCTGTACCCCACAGGTGTACTCATTATTGCTGTGGCAATGGGAACTTCTTTGAGTGATGTTCCCTATGTGAATTCCAGTTGCGGGTGCGCATGCGCGCCATGAGCCGGAACTGTTCATGGTAGTGTCTATTGACCCGCACGTACGTCAGAACTAGTACCAATATTACAGCAGCTGTACCAGTGCCAAGCCATTATTTGGAGAAAAGGCTCAAATATTTCTACCACCATGTCATAAAAACTTGCTGTTAGTAAGTAGGGAGCTCTCCAGTGACCACTCGATACAATTCACAGGTATGGAAGTGAATGGGGTGCAGCTATCATTCCCTATGACAAGGGCTGGTCAAAAATTTTCCATCAAAACTGTGCTGGATGGAAAATTAGGTTTCTGGTGAAACGAATCTTTTTGCAAAAGACGTGTTTTCTGTGGACAATTTTTGTGTTGCAATATTTTGTCCAAAATATTGTTTTGTCTAAAAATTCAAACTTTTTTGAATGGAAAATTTAGACAAAGAGTAAAAGGTTTTGCTTTTATCAGAAATGTCCACAGGTGGGGGGGAAAAAATCAGGATCAGCTTTGTTTCTAAACCATGTGGCTAAACCTTTGCCTTTTGTACATTTTCAGGGTCGACATTTTAGCCATATGCAGAAGAGAAGTCTTCCCTCTGAAAGGAGCTGATACAATCTTCTTGACAAGTCTGGCAACAGCTATTTCTTGGTTATTCAGAAGCATCCAGGGAGCCAAAAAGACCTTGAGTTACAATCCTTGCCAACCAACTGAAAACACCCCAACCCCCTTAAGCGTAGGGTGCTGATAAAATGTTGCTATTTTATTTTGCTTGCTTCCCTGAGTTGTATAAGCTTTATCACAACCTTATCTAGGTTGAGTCTCAACCAATTTACCCTTCATTCAGGGGCAAGCATGGGGAGATGGGGGGCAAGCAGGGGCACAGCCTCTCCCAAATATTCATCTAAAAAAATGTATTTCTGTTCCAGCCCTTGACTCAGCCCTGGCTGCTGCTCCACCCCCAGCAGGTGACCGCCGTTCGCTGCCCCAGCTGCTGTGCTGGCCCCAGATCCAGCCATGGCCACTGCTTCTGGCCGCTGACCCAGCCCCTGGCCACTGCTCTAATGTACCCCTCCAAGAGCAGTCATATTTTAATTCCTGTGCATGCCCTACCTTAATCCATAACCTAGTCTCTGCTACATACTGGGTAAACCAGGGGTCGGCAACCTTTCAGAGTGGTGTGCCAAGTCTTCATTTATTCACTCTAATTTAAGGTTTCGCGTGCCAGTAATACATTTTAATGTTTTTAGAAGGTCTCTTTCTATAAGTCTTTAATATATAACTAAACTATTGTTGTATGTAAAGTAAATAAGGTTTTTAAAATGTTTAAGAAGCTTCACTTAAAATTAAATTAAAATGGAAAGCCCTCCAGACCGGTGGCCAGGACCCAGGTAGTGTGAGTACCACTGAAAATCAGCTCACGTGCCGCCTTTGGCACCCGTGCCATAGGTTGCCTGCCCCTGGGGTAAACTGTCCCATTGCACAAGCAGGATTGGAAGCAATGATACACATTGAACCGAAGCAGTGTAATAGGCATCTTAACAGAAAAAAATGTTCAGGAGTCTGATACTGACATAGCAATTGACTCTAATGATAGAGATAACTGAAACCTTAACTCTCTGAGCCAGGTATACACTAGGAAATAAGGTGTGGGGTTTTTTGGTTTGTTTTGGGTTTTTTTTGCAATTTACTAGGATGTTAGTGTTTGCTAATATGTTGTAAAAACACGTTTTTTCCTACTGTAGATCTGGCCTTAGTGACAGTGTACAGAGACAGTAACGTTTTTTAAACGTATGGGGAGAACTTTATTTGGAATTTGGCAAATATTGTGTGGGAATTAACTGAAGTTGGCTTACATGTATACCACAGAGGTAAGTGAGGTGGTCTTGATGTACCATCAAGTAAAGATCTAACCAGCTTATAACAATAAACTTGGCAGCAGGGTGATCTCAGAGGGGTCCTTGGCTTTGAAATTCACTCTTCCACTTAAATCTCCCAGATCCTGGATGTGGTAACCTTCAGGACCCACCGTAATGGTCACCTGTTCTCCTAGTCTGTCTGGTGATGGGAGATTGGTTAGGGAGGTCAATGGAGGAAGGTCTCGTAGGAGGTTTATTATATTTGAATGTCTTCTTAATGTGTATTACATATGGACTGTTTATAACCCTTGTAAATGCATTTAGAGAATTTTGTATGTGCTGTTAAGAAAAAAGCTAAATAAATTATATCAGCTCTTAAAAATTGAGGCAAAAAAGGTATTTTTTAGGGATTTTTCCTACTAGTCAAGTTGTCCTTTCCCAGTACTTAGTTTCAAGACATTTTTGGTTTTATCTGATAAAACCCTCCCTGTAGGCTTTCATTACATGAAAGTAGAGACAGGAGCCCTTCAGATGTTCTCTGCATTAGCCGAGTACTATTTCACCACTTTGGGATTTAATTCACTTTCTTAGCTTAGGGCAAAAAAAGATATGCATTGGTTCTTATACACCCTTGAGTCATGCAAATATAATGGTTTAGCCTCAGGCTAAAACTTGTAACTGATCAAGCTATAGCTCTCCCATTCATCTCAATTCTGTGAGCTAGGATTGTAGATATAAAGATACTATCTGTGTGTGGCTCTGAGTACAGACAAGTGAACTCTCTGTAAGTGTCTTAGGTTGTTTTGTTCAATAAGAATGTGGCAACACGATCAATCCCAGTTGCATCAGGATAGCAGATTGCTAATTTTGCCCTATATAACACCTGGTCTTTAGAAAGATACAAATGGATATTTGGGTGCTTTTTTTTGGTAAAGTGAGAAAATGGATTATAGATTTTTCCCAGTTTACTTGATTGGCAAGACAATAGGAGGGAATCAGATCCAGACAACAGCTCTCCAGAATCTGCCTTTATTTGTGCATAAGGAATTGACAGTTGCCTTCCTCCCTAATAGGAAGTCCACTGATCGGATCTGGTACCCCAAACAGGCTCGGTCTTCTAATTTGTATGGAATTCTCTTTTTTTGTTGCAACACCAGCTGAATGACAGACACCTTCTCACACACACACCTTATATGTAGGGTAGCACCAGTGGGAGGGGCTTTGCAGCAGTGTATAAGGGTATGTCTGCTCTGAATCCGGGAGCGAGCCTCCTAGCCCAGGTCCACAAACTCATGGTAGCAGAGCTAGCACACTAAAATAGTTGTGTAGATGTTGCAAATCAGGCTAGAGCTTGGGCTCTGAAGCCCAGCGTACCATGTGATCCAGATCACTATGTATCAGTGACTTGTCCTCTTCAATATTTACTACTCACTCTCCCAGTTGGTGTCATCTGCAAATGTTATCAGTGATGATTTTAGGTTTTCTTTCAAGTCATTAATAAAAATGTTATATATCATATGGCTAAGAACCAGGACCCCACTAGAAACACACCCCTGATTCCCTGTTTACAATTACATTTTGAGACCATCAGTTAACCAGCTTTTAATCTATTTAATGTGTGCCATGTTAATTGTATATTCTAGTTTGTTAATCAAAATGTCATGTGGTACCAAGTCAAATACCGTACAGAAGTCTAAATATATTACATCAACACCATTACCTTTATCAACCAAACTATTTCTAGAAATAGAAATCTCATTTATAAAGAAGATACCAAGTTATTTTGACAAGATCTATTTTCCATAAGCCTATGTTGATTGGCATTGATTTTATTGCCTTCCTTTAATTCTTTATTAGTCGAGTCCTGCATCAGCCACTCCATTGTCTTGCCTGGGATTGATGTCAGACTGACAAGCCTGTAGCTACCTGGGTCATCCTGTTTACCCTTTTAAAATATTGGCACAATGTTAGTTTTCTTCCAGTCTTTTAGAACTTCCCTGGTGTCCTAAAACTTATTAAAAATGAACATTAATTAGTCCAGTGAGCTCCTCAGCCAGCTGTTTTAAAACTCTTGGATGGAAGTTATCTGGACTTGCTGATTTAAAAAATGTCTAACTTTAGTAGCTTCTGTTTAACATCCCCCAAAGATTTTAGTGGAGTGGAGAGTGTTGCCATAGAAAATGACTACATCATGTGTGTTTATTCCCAAATACAGAACAGAAATATGTATTGAACACTTGTCCTTTTCTGAATGATGACTGATATCCCTTCGGGGAGGGGTAGCTCAGTGGTTTGAGCATTGGCCTGCTAAACCCAGGGTTGCGAGTTCAATCCTTGAGGGGGCCATTTAGGGACCTGGGGCAAAAATCTGTCAGGGGACAGTACTTGGTCCTGCTAGTGAAGGCAGGGGACTGGACTCGATGACCTTTCAAGGTCTTTCCTGTTCTAGGAGATTAGCATATCTCCATTTATTATTATTATTACCATTTCCATCTCATAATAGGCCAATACCATTGCTATGATTCCTTTTGTTCCTAATATACTTTAAAAACTCCTTACTGTCGTTAACTCTGCTGGCCACAGGTTTCTCCTTTTGTCCCTTTGCTTTTCTTATCAGTTTTCTACAATTTTCTAGCTTCTTGTTTATATTCATTACTATCAGCTTCCCCTTTCTTCCATTGCTTATCTATTATTTTTAGAGCTATCTTCACTTGCCCCCTAAACCAAGTTTTCTTAAAGAATTCTCAATTATCATTCACATTTCTCTGATTAAATTCTTCCGCCCTGCTGATTTGGCTCATAATCGTTTTCATCTTTTGAAACTGTCCTTTTAAAGCACCAAGTGTATATATCACTGGTCTGCACTGTAGCCCCATAGGGCTAGCTTGCCTTTACTATAGTCACTGCCTGCCTTCATTATATTTAGCTGCTTTCATTATATTCAGCCATAACGCAAGAAACCTACAGGCCTATATCCTGTAAGATATTAGCTGAAGCATAAATTAGCATAAGTATGGTTAAGTAGGGCATAACCTTTGCATAAATTAACGGTTACCTTTAGATTTTGGGAACTAAGGAGAATTTGCTCAATGGTAGGAGGTAGAATGTTCCAGTAAGTGCTACCACAAGGAACATGGAAATAATAGCCACAAATCCATTGAAGCAAGAGGTGACAGGTATGATCGTGAGCTGAAATGGAAGTTACATGTACCAGTATACTAAACTATAGGAGGAGGACACCTCGACATTAGTAGATTGAGGAAATACAAATAAGGAAGAGGGGAAATACTCCTACTGAATATGCATTAGACATATTATAAAAGTTGCATCCCACCCTGAGTAGTATGAGATAGATGTAGCCCTTGGGAGGTGCCAAAATGATGACCACTGGTGATGATGAGGAAGACAATGGCTAACATTTCAGGTTGTTCTACAAGGGATGGTGTGAGTATATGGAAGTTCGGATAAACATTCTGTAGTTCTCTGTTTACCTTAGGGCTGGTCCACACTAGGGGGGGGTCGAACTAAGATACGCAACTTCAGCTACGTGAATAATGTAGCTGAAGTCGAAGTATCTTAGTTTGAACTTAAAAGCACTTACCGCGGGTCCAGATGCAGCAGGCAGGCTCCCCCGTCGACTCCGCTTACTCCTTGCGCGGAGCTGGAGTTCCGGTGTCGACGGGGAGCTCTTCCAGGATCGAAGATCGATTGCGACCCGCCGAATCAGGCGGGTAGTATAGACGTACCTTTAGAGTTAGAGTGTTTGTGACTTTGCTAAATGTATTAATAAACTATTAGTAAATATAGAAGAGGTCCTATAGTGTGTGTTGCAGCTGTGCACATCAGGGTTCCCAACTATATAGTAATTTTTAATAATACTGGGCCTGATCTTGAGACAAGAACCTGTCAACCCTCAAAGTAATCAATATAATGAATAAATAATCGATAAATCAGGCTACAGGACTTTATTCTGTTTGCACATTATAAATGTGATCAAGGCATGATCATTTGTCCCTAACTAATTTTTAGTTCTGTGGTCAGTTCCTCTTTATCAAGACAAGGTCTAATATAGAATTCCCCTGTTGGCTACAACAATTTTTGAATTAGGAAATTGTCATCTATAATTAGAAATTCCAAGGATGTTTTTGTACTGGCAGCAAGACCTCCAACATATGTCACTCAAATTGAAGTCCCCCATGACCATTCAACTTTTATTCTTACACATTACAGATAGGTGTGTAAGGAGCCAGTCATCCTGTCCCTAGTGTGATTTGGTGGTGTGTAGCAGACACCAACTAATACCCCATCTTTTGCTTTATCTGTTAGGAGATTTGATCGTGAGCATTCAAAATCATTTTCTTCCTAGTTATCAGTGCCTCAGAAACAGGTAATTTTACTTTTGACAGAGTGCTGCTCTCCCTCCCCTTTTGCACACTCAGTCCTTCATAAATACATTTTAACCATTGATTTTAACATTCCAGTCATGGGAATCATACCACCAGGTTTCAGTAGTACCAACTGGCAATTTCCATTCCTCTTGCCTAAGCAAGCATTGGTCTCGTCATGTCCTTTGGTTCCTTGATTAATTTTGTTCTCAACCGCTCGCTGTTGTGCTGACTGTTCATATCTTCCCTCTTTTTACCCTTCCCTTTTGTTATTAGCTTAACACTGTCCTTACTAACCAGTCTGTTCCTGAGAAGACTGGCCCCCTTCTACTGAGGCGGAGGCTATCCAAACTATACAGCTTGCTTTCCTCATAGAAGGTGGATCAGTGTCCCACAAAACCACTGACATCATACCACTTACCTACCCAGTGGTTCACTTTCAAAATCTTCTGTCCCGCTCCTGGGACTGGGGAAGAATTTCGGAGACTATTGTTCTTCAGCACCCTTCTGAGTCCCCTGAAGCCATATACTGTCTGTAAGATATTCCGCAACCCAGTGTTATTCGTGGTGATATGAACCATCACCAATGAATCCTTTCCCGTTGTCTCCAAAAGCCTATCTAATCTTAGCATGACGTCTTGGCTCCAGGAAGGCAGCGTACTGTCCTGTTGTCTGCCTGTCCTTTGCAGAATGTTCTTTTGATGCTTCTGAGTATTTAATCCCCAGTGAGGATCATCTGTCTTCGTTGTATGGCTGGAGAACTCTTTAAGAAAATCAAGTTTGCCCCCACACACTGGGCAAAGTTCTCATCACAGTTGTTTCCTGTACATCTCTCCATTGCCTTGGAACAGCTGTATCTTGAGGGGTATGTGTGATGGGGTCCCTGGGTGCACCCTGGACTGTGGGACTGCAGAGCCCTCTAAAATCCATCAGCCTGGCGTATCCCTCACACTGTGATGCTAATGTCAAGCTACAAGCCTCTGACAGGCACTGCATTTACACAGACATCCACAGGCAGGGACACACCCAACTGAGTTACATGAATAGTCTGCCAAACACTCATGAACCAACACGAGAGGCTCCAGCCAATTCCCCAGTCTTGCACCCCAGAACTGTACTGTCTTGCACTGGTCAGAAGCATGACCAGTGTAAATTCATTACTTAGTTTGCCACTTCTTCATAGGAAAGTGGACATGTACCAGCCTTTGTAACCTGAGCAGATTTCCCAGCCACTTTAGACAAACTTACTGGTAAGGATAAAACATTAAAATAAGTTTATTAACTACAGAAAGATAGATTTGAAGTGATTATAAGAGGTTGGCATAAAGTTTAGAGCGAGTTACCTTAAGAAAATAAAAAGTAAACACGCTTTCTAAATCCTAAACTTTTAGTCTAAGCAAGAGTTGAATCGGACAGCTTTTTTCACCTGACAGATGGTACAAGCGGATTACAGGTCCTCAATACACCGACTGGACTCCTTTTCCAGTCTGGCATCACTCTTCCCCAGTTCAAAGTCTTTTTCCTCCTGGCGTTCCTTCAGGTATTGAGATGGGGGGGAGGGAGGCCAAGTGATGATGTCACTTCCTCTCTCTTTATATCTTCTTCCACTTGCTAGAAAGATCCTTGCTGTGACATGGGGGTCAGGGAGTCCCCATTAGTCAAGCAGTCTCCATTGTGTACGAGTATTCTCCAAGAAGCCTCTGGGATAGTGGATTGTTTGTTGATGAGCCATTAATGAACATCTGGCTATTGATGGCTACTCCTTTGTTGTAACTGAAAGGCTGGTTGTGGGTGTTCCCAACCTGACAACATACTTCAGTAACCCATATAGTAATACTTCATAACTTCACATAAAATGATAGTACATACAATCCAACAGGTTATTATTGTTCAACAGATCAAGACTTACAAAATAACACGTTACAAGGCATACTTCGTACAAAAAACAAATCTATGCTACCATGGTGGTGAATATGGGGGTTCCAGGGTGCTGCTTTGAGGTACAGAGTGTCACAGTATCTTCCTCAGTTTCCATGCGGAGGCCCTGGTGTCAATTGGAAACTTTGTGGCATTCCTCCCGGTCCTCTTCTCTCTGGTGGCTGCAGCCTGCCCATCCTTGTCTCTCTCAAGCCATGTAAAACACCACTGTGACCTCTTGCCTCTGATGGTTACAACGGCCAAGTCTCCTGTCTGACTTCCTCTCTCTCTCTCTGATTCCTAGCTTTTTTCTTCCTTGAACCTGGGGTACTGATGTTTCCTGAAGCTGGTTGTCTAGGAACGCCTCTGCTTCTCTAATTTTCAGCGGCATCTCTACTTGCCCCTCCAATCTAACATAAGAACGGCCATACTAGGTCAGACCAAAGGTCCAGTTAGCCCAGTATCCTGTCTTCCAACAGTGGCCAATGCCAGGTGCTTCAGAGGGAATGAACAGAACAGGTAATCATCAAGTGATCCATCCTGTGGCCCATTCCCAGCTTCTGGCAACCAAAGGCTAGGGACACCATCCCTGCCCAATCTTCTAAGAATCTTCTCCAGCACAGCTAGCAACTTGCACTTCATGCACAGTATCTGCCTTCTGCTTGCCTTCCCCTCTGGTGCTGAGTTTGCTGCTTCCCCGTCCTCCTATATTTTTTGACCACACATTTGGAGGTAACTGCCCAGTACACTACATTTAAACAAGCACAGAAAACAGAGGAACATTTTTTACACGCACCTTTCTTTAATCTGCAATAAAAATTATGTATTGGGTGGGGGGGAGGGGAATCACCTTTCCTTTATGCCTCAGCGTACAAGTGCTGTGCTTTTAGAACACGCACAATGATCAGGGTTAGATCTTGATTTACAAGCCAACCTCAAATTTAACAGACCTTAAAATTCCATCCCAGAATCTTCAGTTACATCTTTAAAGCAGAGTTTGTTTTAAAAAGTTATATTTTTCCCATACTAAGGCAGGGGAGGGGAGTTAATGTAAAACGTGATCATTTGAATATCCAATAAGATATCAAATTTATTCTGCACTCATTATACCGTCCTCATTTAACACTTTGCTTTTTAGATAGACTGCTTATATTCATGCAGGGTTTTTTGTCTTTTGGTTTTTTTTTTTGAACCACCAGCATGTCAAATTATTCCTCCTCTTCTGATCCTGGCAAGCAGTGTTAGAAGCAGGTTAGCTATGTGTCAGAATAGGTGCATTTGCAACCACAATTACTTCAGCTTCCACATTCAAGGCAAGATTGTGCCCCACTTCTTCGTGAGAGGGAGTACTTTACTCTGCAAGTGGTCCCATCAATTTTGATAGGACTGTTAGAGTCCTACCCAGTGTGAGTAAGGAAGGCATTATTTGACCGTCTATTTAAAGGTAAAAATCATAAATCACTACCCATCCTGCAAGTGTCTCAGCTCCCAGGAACTTCAATAGGGAGATGCTTAGCACCATGAAGGAGCAAGCCCCGTCACTGCATACTGTCTGCTTAAACACTGAGGGCTAGACAGTGAGTCCTTTATTTCCAGTGGCAAGCTGTTACTCACATGAGTAGTCCCACTGAAGTCAATGGAACTACTTGTGTGACAAACTGCTCTCTAGGGTGGGATAAAGGGCTCACAGTGTGGCCCTGAAGGTTTATAGTTTGCGGATGTATACGTATAGTGGCTGTTGTGGGTTCTGATTATACCGTGCCTTGAGGCTATTTGGTCTACAGCTATGTGTAATTACCTTCCAATAGTCTTACAGAGCTGACACTTGTTAGACAGTACCAGTGATACAAGATTTTCGACACTAGGGCTACTCTGAAGTACTGATGCACAAAGCATTTTGATTTCCTCACCATGCGTGTTCCATTCAGCAGCCCCTCTTTCTTGCCATTTGTTTTTGGTTCTGACATAATGTGCATATTCCTCCATCCCCCGGGGCAGCTTTGTGGGAAAGGTATGCTGTAATTGGTCTATAACTGTTGATAATGATCTAGGAACGCTGTACGAACAACAACAGGGAGCAACTTCACTTGTGATTTATTTAAGTGAGCTACATGGTTGAAAGGTTCTCCCAAGAGCACAAGTTTAGCTAGTCATCTAATTGGACGTAAATTTTCACATTTATTTCAGAACAGAGGGCTCTGTCATGAGATGCTGAATTTGAATTTATAAGCAAGTGTCTATACTGCTCAACTAAATCATAAGCACAGTTACTATAATCTGTTTTGGGGAGTCTTAAATTCCACATTCAGTAGGTTTTAGTGTACAGTTTGCTAGAAGAATACAAGTTATGCTCAGCATTTGTAAAGCTAATGAAATATTAATTAAAAGTTTTATTTATTTACATCTAGAATGACTGACCTCATTTTGATACTTTAACATACACTTAGTGTTTTAAAAGCTGAGATTGGTAATGCGGCTTTGGCTGTAGTCTTTTATCAGTTTGTTGGGCTCCTACTTATTTCATCAACAATCTGAACGCTCCATCTCAGACGACACCCAAGATACGGGCAACCCACCAGCTGCAGGGCATAATAATTCGGCAGGCGGAACGACATCCTTGGTAGTTATAGGGCCATGGGTAATAGCCCATGAGAGGTTCACAAATTCTCTGGCATTGTGTGTAACTTCGTCTACATTCGATACAGCACACACCTTCGTGGTCCAGCATTGGGTCAAAAGTCATCCCTTCGCCTTCAAGTTGCTGAAATGTAAAATGCAAAATGAGAGAAGATGGAGTTCCCTGCATTCACATTATCCCCGTAAAAGACAACAGGTGAAATACTGGTCCCATTTATGTCAATGGCAAAACTGTTGACTTCAAGAGGGCCAGGCTTTCAGTGGCCTGATTCGCCACTGCATTACTCCACGTCTACACTGGACTCTCCATTATAAAACTAGAGGAACACAACAGGGAATCTGGCTGTCTGAGTTTCATTATTATTTTACTTTCTCATCTTTTTGTGACAGCTCGAATTATGGAGAGTTTAGTAACAGTAACATTTGAGTTATAGTAGTAAAAAATGGAAAAGACCTGAGTTATCCAGTCCATCTGCCTGTATGTGCAGGACTGTGCCCTACTTTGCATTGTCTAATGTTCTATCCAGTCTAATTTTAAGTAAGTCCCACGTGATGGACCTTCTACCTCTTTCCCAAGAGGATTGTTCCACAGCCTATTACTGTTAGCTTTCCGGATATTCAGATTAAATTTACCTTGCCTTTAACCACCTCTTTTCCCATTGTGTGATGGATTCTTGACACCTAGTATTGTAGCACCATCTTACCGGGAAGCAAAGAGTTACCACACAGTGGATGGCAAAGGATATTTAAAGGCAGACTAGTCTCTCAAAATTCTTTGCCTCCTCTCCCGAAAACATGGAGCTTAGTTCTCAGTTCTTTGAATCCAGTTTTTTCTTTCCCTCTAGAGCCTTCTCAATAGGATTAGAGGAGAAGAACACGGGCAAATCAAACAAGAATGCCTCACTCTTGCATTGCTCTTTTCATCCATAGTTCTCAAGTGCTTCACAAAGGGGGTAAGTAGCATTTTCCCCATTTTAGAGATTGAAAAACTGAGGCACAGGGAGGCAGAGTAACTTGCTCAAGGTTACCCCCCCTCCCCATGCACTGTGCCAAACTTCCCCATCAGAGGGAAAAAGTGGGGCGAGGGGAATGACAATAGCTCAGCTAAGGCCAAGACTACACTTCTGTCTGGTAAACCAGTGGTGTAGAGTCCCAGTGCCTAAAGGAAATTTTGGAGGCCATCTTCCAGTGGATCCTACACCACATGAACAGATGATACAGGAGATCTTGAGTGACTCCATTTTGTTTCCTTGCCTCCATCTTGTGTTGGGCAAGTACATCACTGAAGTACCAGTTCACCACCATTAGGTGAAAACTGGAGCACGTGGCACTAAGAAATTAGCAGTGAAAGCAGTGGTGAGGCAGTTGTTGATGATTAGATTGGGTACATTAGAAACAATGGTGCTGTGTGGTATGCGGTCTGCAGAACTCTGACAGCAAATGTAAGCAAAACAACTGTCAATCAAGCTGTCAGCAAAGTATGTAAAGAGTGCCAGAGACGCAGACAGCTAAGGAGAAGGTGCGAGGAGTGTAGAGACTGACACGCAGGGGTGGGGAGAGAGAGAGAGAGAGAAGAAGCGGAGACCAGAGAAAGATGAGACCTGTCAGCTGCAGCAACCTGTGGAAGACTGGCCATCTGAAGTGGGGCACAGCCACTTAGGATCATGTTAACTCTATGATACTGTGGGTTGGGGTGCTTAGCATGTGGTGTGGGGGATTTGTGTTACTGTGTTAAGGATTTGTGTTAGCACCAATAAAGGGGTGCCTTGTTTTGGAAAGAATACTGCTTGTGTCAGTGATTTATCAGAAGGCTGTATCCGTGTCCTCCAGTTATTTCCTTAGCAACCCGGGAGACCCATGCCTGATGAGAACAGATTGGTTAACAGGTGAGCTGTTTTGAGGGAGCCTTTGTTAAACCCAGAAGGGGGCACTAGGTGAGCTACTCTGGGGGGAACTTAAAATCTGTTTTTGGGGTAACACAGATTCCCACTAGCAGGAACACTGTTAGAGAGAGCTCTGCAGGGGATCCTACACCAGCTGTACTGCTCCCACTCACCAGAGGGATAATGGCTGTACCTCTCAGGCCCCATTGTCTCTATCTCTATGGCTCTTATCCCAGATAGCTCCTCCCCTTCAGTGGCAGGGTTTAGTTCTGGTGCTGCTTTTGGGGCCGATGCTGCTTCTACTGAACTGAATTCATAAGAAATAAAGTCAATTTGGTTCTACTTTATTTGGAGTGATTAGCTTAAGCCTAATGAAGAGATGTCAACTGAGTAGAACACTGTCACGGGATAATGATCTCCTGCTGTTACATAAATGTCAGGACAAAGCTGTGACTTATTTTCAAAGCAGGAGACATTGATCTTGTGACAACATTCTATTAAAATAACTTTATCCCTGCTGTACCAAACAGTGCTGTAAATTGTCTGATGTTGGTGCAGTAGAGTGGAAGTGGCTCGCTGTACAGTTAATTGTTTTGCGGTACTGTGAAGGGCTTAGGGAAATGGGACTCGCCACATTTTCATTCTGTTGACCTCTTCATATGAGAGAGAAAATAAGACTCTGTCCTGGACCCATCTTTCCCCAAGTTCTTTCACTGCATTGTTTTAAAAGGGTTCCATTCTGCAGATTGCCAGAAAGGGCTCTGTGAACTGTCTGACAACCACAGTTTCCAGGACAGACATGTTTAGCCTGACCCTGATTTCTGAACAATCAGTGGCAACATTTCCATTGACTTCAGTGGAAACAGTACTTGTCCCATTGCAGGTGTGGCTAGTCACAATGCATTTCGTGCTCTCTCTCTCTCTCTCTCTCTCACACACACACACACACACACACACACACACACACACACACACACACACACACACACACACACACACACACACACACACACACACACACACACTTCATGAATAAGCTACTTTCTAACTAGCTGATTCTGCATTTTTATTGTTTTCTTTTTATCAGTTAATGACCAGTGTCAACTATCTGCCTGAGGCAGATTAAATTTGCTGTAGTTATGGTAATGCATTATCTGTATCAGATTTGTCTAGTTTTCTGTATTAAACTGGACTCACTAAAGCAGTCTTGCAAAATTATCTTAAATTCACCAGCCTAAGCACAGTATCTACTTCACCACACTTTGGGGACTAATGATAACAAAAACTATATTTTAGTTTCTTCTGGTGAATGGAATTTTTAAATGGCTGCACTATCGAATGAAAGTTTGAATTGACAAATTGGTGTGATAATTATTTTTGAAGTCCATTTGAAATGGATATTTATCTAGAAATGAGTACTTTAATAAAGTTACATATCTACCTGAAAAATCAAATGCTCTGAAGGGGATTCTAAAGCAAATATATAAGTACTCACATGATACGGATTTTCTGGATTAAAGTTTGAACTAGAATCGTGCTCACTGGGACCAGTGCCGTTAGATTGGCGTTCCGGTTTTTGAACAGGCTGGGTAGTAGGTGACTTGGTATTTACTATGTCAGCAGTAGCTTCAATTTCGTCCATATCAAAGTTTGATTGAGCTTGACGTATTTTTCTCTTGATTTCTCGCTTCTTTCTCTGGCTGTCTGCAAAAACAGTCATAGGAGTACATAGGTGTTTTAAAACATTTTCTTCCACTAGTTCAAGGACCATATTTTATTACCCATTCGTGAAAGTGGGATTGCATAGCAGTATTGCAAAGATTAATAGGCTTCAAAAGGGAGCTACTTGTCTTTCCACCTATTCCATACAGAGTCGATATAATTCTGTGTATGTGTCCGAGATTTGTCTTTCCCCCCCCAAACAAATGGGTGGCTGGCCCAAAGAACAGGCTGGGGGGAAGGGCCTCTGGACCCAGTGAGTGGCCAGTGATGCTAAAAGAAATGAATAGCTGTGCCAGCACTCAACCAGAGCGACTATCTTTATGTTGTTAATGTGCATTTTTGATAGAAAAAGAAACATTTGGAAGGAGTCAGACTTGTTTCCAGCTCCAAAGGACCTGATTGTAAACATGGTTTAAAATACTCCTGGCCAACTCTGACAATACTCTTTTGATGTATAATGGCAAGGCCACTGGAAAACTGGAAAATTTTAATCAAGCAAATTTGGCTCCCATTAGTCATAGAAAAATATTAGCAGCTCATCCCCAAAATACTCCACATTGCCACTTATTTCACTTTTCTAATCCGTATTTTGTATATCCGTATTAAATCTCTGGGTACGGCTACACAGCAGCCGGGAGGTGTAATTCCCAGCTTGGATAGATGAACATATGCAAGCTCTGCTCAAGCTAGCATGCTAAAAATAGCAGTGTGCCCATGCTGCAGTGGCTTGAGCATAGGTGATGCACAGATGGCTACCTGAGCTGAAAAGTACAGCTCACAGCTCCTGTTCAGATATACCCTTAGAGCACCAAGGAGGAGCAAACCTTTCTCTGGTCCCTTTCGTCCTCTTCCTCCAACCCCTTGGGAGGAATCCCTTCTTCCTTCACAGCTCCTGGTCCCTTCCCTGGACTAAATGAGGACCCTCTCCCTAATCTCCCTGGCAAGTGCCTGAACACCACCCCTTGCCTCCTGTATAGCATCACATTCCCTGCTCACCTCTTATGCTGCCGGCCCTGCCTTGTCAAACTCACAAGGTCTCCCTAGCAAAGTATATGTCCTCTCTCCCCCACAGGCCACCTACAAATCCTAGGAAGTTAGAAGTCATAGAGTTTAGGGCCAGAAAGGACCACTAATTCATCTAGCCTGATCTGTGTATCACAGGCCACCAACACCATCCACACACTACACCCACCAACCCAATAAGACCAAAATATTACAGCCCACGGGAGATTAGACTACAGTGGAACCCTGGTTATCCGATCTAATTGGGACCAGGGTCATATCGGATAACAAAAAACCTGGATAAACTGGAGAATGGGTGGTGGGGCTCCAGCTGTCAGCCTGACGCATGGCAGGGCTCAGACTGTTGCCATACCCAGGGCTGACAGCCCAAACCCCAGTTGTCTGGGGTTGAGAGCCTGAGCCCTGCCACTGTCAGCCCTGGGCAGCAGATGGTTTAGTTAATAAGAAGAGCCGGATAATGGCGGCGCAGATAAATGGGGTCCTAATGTATTATGTGCCACAGATGTAACCAGTGCTCAAGGCCCCCATGATGGGAAATGATTGAGATATACCCAGATAATCCTGGCAAGTGATCAGCACCCACACACTGCAGATGAAGGTTAAACCCTGTCCCCTCCCCTGGCGATTGCCAGTCTGCCCTGGGGGGAAATTCCTTCCCAACTCCACATATGGGTGATTGGTTAGACCCTGCGGATGTGAGTAAGAACCAGTCAGCCAACCACCTGAGAGAGAGAATGTGCAGTACCACCTCAGAGCTCTGTCCAATGTCCCATCGCCATCCCTGAGGTGTTAAACCCTTCAGCCCTCCTCTCCACTGAAGTTGTGTGGTGAGACTGTTTGAGGAGGAGCCCAGGCTGAGTAGTTCCACATGGGGATCTTAGCATTCCCTGTGTACTGGGTGGGGGGTTTCAGCACCAGCCTACATGGGAGAAGAGCAATGGGGTCCACAACTGTGCAGATCTAGTGGCTAGACACCCTGCTGTGGTACATTTATTGGAGTTGAGGGGAAGGGTAGTGTTTGTTTAAGAGACAGAAAAATTACCTTTTGGGTATGTTGGTCGAAGCCAGAAAATAGGAAGATCTCCACAAAGCTCTAAAATTTTGGGACTTAGGAAGCTGTTATCCTTTATAGGCTGATCTGCAGCCACCCAGATAAGGGAATTTTCATCAAATTTAACTGGCATAATTTCATCTTCCTGTAAGTAGGCAGCATAAAATCCATTGTTAGTTCAATGAACAGGGGTCCTGTGTATTCTGTAGATGCAACTTTCTGTTAATAGCCAAATGCCAAACATAGAAGCTTCACTTGGAACTGATATGAAATGTTGTTCCAAACTGCTATTTTGTTTTGTGTACTACATGCACACAGCCAAATCTTGTTCCAATTGAAATCAGTGGAAATTCTGTCACCACTGAAATCAATTGCAAAACTACCAGGATTTCATCTCTGTTGTCTTTAATGGAGCTAATAGTTAGCCCATAGAACTGGATTCTCAGCTGGTGTACACTGGTGTAGATCCACTGACTTCAGAATAACTATATTGATTTATACCAGCTAAGAATCTGGCCCATAATTTTTTAAGTATGTTTGCTTGCGTTGTTCTGAATTCATATAAATGTTAGGGCACGTCCATAATAGACATTCCTGAGAGTTAGTGAAAGTTTTAGTTTGCGTACAGCTACAATTTTAAGTTAATATGATGGGTCTGACCAAAGGTCTTGTTCAGTAATAGCAATTCAATTGCCCAAAAGCTAGAAGTTAAAGGAGCCTTCATTTTGAAGTGTACCCTGCAGGTTTTGGGTTCATATCTTCAAAGTAATGTAGGAAAATGCCAGTGGTTTATTCTTTATAGTTTTTAGTTCAAAGTATTATTTTACATAAAACATGTTAGCTATTTCTTAGCAGCAGTGAAACATCTTTAAAAAGTCTTATTCATCAAGAAAATCAATATGATTTTGAAGTAAAACTTCTGAATTCCCTCCATATAAGTATCTGATATTTGGATTGATAACCCACTAGATCAATTTATTTTGCCAAGTTGTTCCTTTAATGTATTTATTGATTTTTGTAGAATGTCTTGAGTCATCTAAATTCACTATCCAATGAGAGCAGCACATCATTTATATTCTCCCACTTGGGCTTTTGCCAGCATCTGAAATAACTTAACTGGAGCTAACGTTTGAAGATAAAAAGAATCCAGTTGTTTATCTTAAATGAAATTACCCCAAATCTGTGGGCAAATGTACTTTAGGTAGCTATAAACTTACTTTAATTTACCATTTTGTATTCAGTGTTGGTCATGATCAAATATGTATTAGACCAGAAACAAGTTAATTAATTTTATTTTACTATAAATTAAAAAAAGAGTAATGCAACAATACAGTTGCACACTTAATCAGAAAAATTAGACAGCAAAGAAAGTTTAATGTTCTAACAGTAGCATTAAGTTGCATTGGATTGCCCATCCCATCTATTTGATGCATATGTTTTATGACAGAAACAGCAAAATTAATATAATACATCTTTTAAAAAATACATAGAAAGCAGGAACAGAACACACTACACATCTGTAATGTGGCCAAGTTAATACTGAATTGGAACCTTAACTTTGCAACCTGACTCCAAATATTTTTCAACCGTGGAAATTTAATACTGGCTGAATATAACGTCCTTTTATTTTTTAATAAAAAGAAAAATTGCCTGTGCTTAATTATGTTAAATTATTCCAATTAGGCCATGAAGTCCATACAAAATAACGAGGGAGGGTAGAGGCGATCTTGGTACCTACCTCTGGGGGCTGATCCAAAGCCTGCTGAAGTCACTGGAAATATTCCCACTGACTTCAGTGGACTTTGGATCTGACCCGTGGCACTTTCCTTGTTGGTTTTAGAGTTTTCTCTTTCTTTTTTAAGTAAACGAGTATGTATTACTGCATATTCTAGATTACAGCAAATAGGCAGAGTTGAGACATCCTCATTTTAGAGGTTCTTCAATTTTTGTACACCATGATTTTCTCCTGTCCCAATGATGAGGCAGAAGTTTGGGGGGGGGGGGGGGGGGATGACTTTCTGTGAGTCTGTTAGACATTTGCAGTCTCTCTCATGCAACCCATCCCAGCAACAGTAGAAGCAGTGCCCATCAGTGCCTGCCAGAAGCACTCCCTCCTCCCTCCAGGACCCCAAAAGACCTACTAGATCATTTGATATTTGTATATAAATTACCTTTAAAATCGTTATTTATATGGAGTTAAGTATTTTTTTAAAATTGCTCCCTACCAGATCAAACGAGAGGCTTTCTTTAGTCATGGTATTGACATCAGGGATGTGAGCTTTAGCTTGTGCTTTAATGTAGCATTTCTCTCCTCCAGCAAAACGGATTCCAGTTATGCCCTACAAAATAGACCTTTTGTGGTTACATGCATGGACATGTCACCCAATTGCTTAAAACCCCCCAATATAAACTCTGTTCATGTAACATTAAGGTATTCACTGAATTTGGGGATTTCAGAGTTCCTGGTTTTTTTTAAAAAACAACCAAAAACTGACAATAAATCATGTTTTTTTATTTTTTAAAAATAAGTCAACTCTGAAATTGACCCAAATTCTGTTGTATCACTATTTTAGCTGTAAAAATTTAAACAAACCAGAAATTTTAATCTTGAGTTCCTAAATGAAGGCACCTAATTTAGGCACCCAAAGAAGTGGCCCAAGTTTCAGAGGTGCTGAACATCTGCAACTTCTACTGGAGAGGGCCTGTCTAGCCTAGGAAAAAAGGAGTTAGCTAACATGATTTGACACATCACTTAGCACCTAATAACGTTTAACATCCTTAAGATCATGTTAGCCATTTCTGTTGTAACCTAGTAACTTTTTCCTAGTCTAGACAGACCTCTGGACTTACCTATGACCTGATCTTCATATATTTAATAGTAGGTGCCACAGATATGGATGTAGGTGCCTAAGTTTAGACATACAACTTTGATTTTTTTTTCTATACCGGAATGCTTTATATGCACAGAAGTTCATAATGAAATGAGAACCAAGATAGAATTCCAGTGTTGTTGTAATAACTGTTTCTAATCCTAAATAAATGACACAAAAAGTCCCTGTATTTCAAACATATTTACATTAGAGACCATTCACTGATATATGCTAACTACAGGGTAGCCTTTCTTAAGTCTTCTCCCTCCAATTCAAATGTAGCATTTTCTATGCTGCCATGTGGGTTTGATTCTCCGTACAGGACACAGAGAGCCTACCCTTGTAATTTCAGCAATTGTCTTGTCCTATCCACCATTTTGTTCTACTTTGCTTCAGAGGAAATAGTTGAACAGATCTTTATGTACAAGCTACAGCATGACAAGAGCCCTTCTGCTGACTATTGATGGATATATACAATGTCACTGGGGTGATTCTTTTCTTCAAAGGCTGAGAAAAAGCAGGCCCCCCAGGATGTAGCTCTGCCACTTTGAGATCGTCAAGATATATTTCTGTCATACCGGATGCAGGCTGTTTTCCTAAAATGGTCACCCTGGCCTCGTTCAATGGTCCTGCTCCAGTGGTCAAAGCAGCACTTAAAACATGGGGACTTTCTTGTCCTTGGTGATATACATAACCTAGCCATCTCCATGTCACAGCTCTGCCTAGCTTAGAATTCTATTGCTGCAAATATGTAAATAGGTTCACATGCCAACTTATCCTAGAGTTCCTAGCGTATATGGCATTTGCAACAGGTACTTCTCTATCTCTTTGGTATTCTTTCCAGCTTACACTTCAAGTTGTTTCCACTTCTTTTAGGCTCAAAACCTAACTGGCTTGGTCCATTTGCTTTCCTGGAGCTTGACCCTTGACACTCAATAACTGAAGGCAGGTATTTTTTGTGCTAGTTTTTTCCCCCACACTCATCAACCTACATGCACAACACATTGTCACAATTGCTCTGGGGTCTGTGTTGGGTTTTTTTGGCTGCACTTACCCAGCAGCTCATATTTGTCACGAGGGTCCAAAGATGGAAGAATTCATGGACTGTCCACTGAGCTGAGACTTCTGTGCAGATGTGGAATAGTGAAGGCAAATGACAAGAGGCTTATCATCAGCGTTTTAATCCAGTTGCCACCAAAGTTGTATGGTTGATGTTACCACAAGTTTCACAAGGGGCTGAAGAGCAGCTTTCAGATGATGTGGGGGTTATGCATCCCACGTGTGTGTGCATGGATCTCCCCGGGCCTGTGCAAAAGCAGGGAGGCCCAGTTACCTCCACCTCGTTCATGGAACCAACAGGTGGGGAGGGGCAAGGCCAGAAAGACCCACATAGCTTCCCTCACCAACCCTAGCTGGAGGTAATGGTTTCTTTTGTTCTAGATGCTGCCTTTACCTCACTTAGGGCTCAACCTTGCTCCCTTTGAAGTCAATAGGAGTTTTGCCATTGACTTCAATAGGTGTAGGACTGGGCCCCTTCTTAGGGTATGTCTGCACTGCAATTAAAAACTCATGGCTGGCCCGTGACAGCTGACTTGGGCTCAGGCTAAGGAGCTGTTTAATTGCAGTGTAGATGTTCGGGCGTGGGCTGCAGCCTGAGGTCTGGGACCCTCCCACCTCACAGGGCTCCTAGAGCCTGGACTCCAGCCCAAGCCTGACCGTCTACATCGCAATTAAACAGCCCCTCATCCGGAGCCCGAATCAGCTGGTATAGGCCAGCCATGCGTTTTTAATTGCAGTGTAGACCTATCTTTAGAATCCAACACTGGAAAATGTCTTATCTGCAAGATGTGTCAAATGTACTTACTATCTGGAAATCATGAACTTCTATAGCCTCTTCATTTCCACTTCCAGTTTTAAAGGTCTCTAGGTTGTTCCCAGAATCTATTTCCATTGATCCCTCTTGTACTTTTCCATTAATACTCATAGTATAATGAACATTGTAAATCTGTAATTGAATAAAGAACATTAGCACACATTTCTGTATCTTTCTAGCTTTTATCAAGAACAAGTATGGTGCCAATCTGATTGTCATGTCCCTCTTCAGGTTACTGGCTTTTATCCATACTTACACTTTTATTACAGAATCCCCAGCAGTCAAGACCATACTAATAAAACAGACGTTGATGGTTTCAGGCAATATCAGTCCTGACAGCTTTACATCCATACGCACTGAATGTAGAATAATTGAGTTCCAAGGTTACATGGGGTTTAGGAACTGGTCTAAAACATATTGTATGGGAGGATCAGAAGGAGCTGGTTTCCCCCAGAGGTCATCCCCACTGTATTCCTTAGTTTGATCTCTTGGGACTCTTGCTTGGAGAAGTTTGATACTGTGTAGGTACTTAAAAAGAGAGTCTCTTGAATGTAGCAAGCTGGATCTGGTTGTCTCTGAGTGGGGTGAGCTTTGTTTAAATATCAATACTTCCATAAGTACCAACACAAGGAGTTTATTTTTATTCTTAAAAAGTCTGTATATAAACAAAGTTTCAATAAAGTTCACAATATAGTCTAGAAATCATTTTTTTCTGCTTGCAACTCTTTGTTAGGGAAAAAATTAAGGTGCTAAAGGTAACTGTCTTTTACAAATAGAGATTCAATCCTATATTATTCATACATCTAAGACTTCCACTGAATTCTTGCATGAGGAATGCAAGATTGGGCTTATACAGATAATACTTAATTCCATATCCAAAGTATATAGACTGAGCTGGTATAAGATTATAACACTTTTCTGTGAGCCCCATTCGTTGCAATAGAATTCAAGTTTTTTTTATTTTAAAAAAATCGTAAGACTTATGGTTGCAAAGAAAATCTTCCAAATGTGAGTCAACAAAGCGTTGGCTTTCTGAGTCTGAAGGCAGTCTGAAACAATAGCTTAATTCTTCTCAGTTGGGTGTTGACGCTGCAGCTTAAGGTTCACATTTTATCTATTTCTGTACCAATCAGAATACACTCTACTCTTTTTTAAAAAAAGATTCAGTTCTTACATGATGGCATTACTACCAGCTTCCTGAGATGGGAAAAGAGCCTTAGGTGAGGGAAAAGAAACCCACTTAATGATAAGATATTTTTAATGCGTCTGTTTGAACAAAAAGCACAAATACACTAAAATAATGCAAGTGTTGCAAAACGAAACAGACCAAAAAATGAGACTCTGTCCTACTCTGATCTGCTATTTATCAAAACCATCAGTGCCAACTGGACTATTAACACCATACACATTCTTTGGTCCATCTACCCATTCAGGCCCCTCTCCCTTTTCAAAAACCTAGAAAAGCAAATGAGTCTTACACTGTGTCCTGAAGCAGCCTGTCTTCTTACTATGCACAGGAAAAGCTTTGTTATCTGGCATGTTGGGAGTATAGGGGGTGCCAATTAGTCAAAAATTCCAGTTAACTAAGAGTTATACTTACCAATGGAGGGAGGGAGTTTGAGTGTGCGAGGGGGCTCAGGGCTGGGGGTGCGGGGCACTGGCTCTGGGAGGGACTTTGGGTGCAAGAGGGGGCTTGGGGCAGGGGGTTGGGGCATGCGAGGGGTTCTGGGGTGCCGGATCTGGGCAGCGCTCACCTTCGGCGGCTCCCCACAAGCGGCAACATGTCCCTGCTGCTCCTAGGCGAAGGCGCAGCCAGGCGGCTCTGTGCGCTACCTCAGCATGCAGGTGCCACCCATGCAGCTCCCATTGGCCTCCGTTCCTGGCCAATGAGATCTGCGGAGCCAGCACTCAGGGTGGAGCGGGGCAGGAACAGTGCATGGAGCCCCCGTGGCCGTTTCTCCGCCTAGGAGCAACAGGGATATGTCGCCGCTTACAGAGAGCCACGCGGAGTCAGGTAGGGAGCCTGCCGGCCCTAAGCCAACCAGATACCTGGCAACTCTATTGAAGATTTATATTGGGAGATAACACAAATGCCAGTTTCTAGAGCTTTACGGTTGGTAAAGTGCTGGATAACACAGCTTTTACTGTAACTTTTTCCTTCTCTCTCTGGATTTTGGGTTTGCTATAAATTGTCTTTAAAAAATAATTAAATGTCAAGCAGTTGTACCCTGCAGACTAAAATATATATCATTTTGAAACACTTTACCTACAAATTAAAGGACCGATTCTGCACTCCTTACTCAGACAAGGCTCCTGCTGAAGTAAATAGGAGTCTTGTCTGAGCCAGGAGTGCAGAATAGGCTCTTTGGTAAATTCAATGAGACTCATTCTCCTTGTCACTGATGAGCAAATGAAACTCAAATTCACATAATCTGGCATTTCATATTTTAAAAATATTTGAAAACATAAAAGAAAGATAATATTTAAAATTACTCTGATGATCACTACACCTTGAAAGTTTGCTTCTTTAAACTAACCCCCCAGTTTCCATCTCTGTCTCTTTTGACAGGATTTTGTCATGTAACCTAAGTTCAGAAAAGTTCTCTCCACCCAAATATAAGTTATCAAGATTTTTTAAAATCATTTTGCAACTAATCATCTTGTGTCCATGTTCAGCACACATTTAAACTACTAGGTACATAGTGAAATAATTTTGGTCCTTAATCAAACCTATGAATAAATATAACCTGGTGCATCACATATTTAAGTGTCAAAGTATGATCTGCAATCAGCATTTGGATGACGTGGCATTTCTTTCACCACCATTTTGTCCTGATGTTTGGAATTTGCTTATTATGTGAATCTCCTGGGAAAGGACAGGGGGAAACAGTGAATGCTTTGAAGATTCATGAGCAAAAGTAAATGTAGCTTTTGTCTGTGATCCCAAGGATACACTTTACGTTTATTCCTAAAATCAGCTACCATCGTGCTACACCAAATGGACAGGAAAGAAAAGAATTTTTATACTGAGGTATGGGGTGGGGGGGATGCTACTTACAGAACTTGGCACCAAATCAAGAAAGGTTTCCAGTGTGATTGTGATTCTCATTAAATTCAAGCAGTTAATTTAAAAATTGGCTTAATAGAAAAATGTCTGTTTCCAAAATGTAAATACTTGAGTTCATAATTCTTCTTTGTTTCACCCAGTCCATCCCAGACCACACTTTAAACCAGATTTTAAAACTTCAAAGACTACAACTATCCTGTTTGGTTATGGTTCCTCTCAATTAATTAGCCTCTTAAGGTTGGTATAGGCATTTCCACCTTATCATGTTTCTCTGACTGTATAAATATCTGTCCACTGTATGTTCCATTCCATGCATCCGATGAAGTGGGTTCTAACCCACGAAAGCTTATGCTGAAATAAATTTGTTAGTCTCTAAGGTGCCACAAGTATTTCTTTCTTTCTTATTTTCTTTTTGCTGACACAGACTAACACGGCTACTACACCATAACAGATAGTTTACTGTTGAAATTGACACCTCCTGCCCACCTTTGTTTAATTATTGCCTGTCCCAGTTAGCAATACTTTAAGTAGGTGACCCAGTTTCCACTACTCCAAGATAGATCTTTCTGATTGTTGTTCCCCTATTATTTTCTATGCTCCAACCACTTCAGAATATTTACCAAGCATTCTGGATGGGAGGTGGGGGAAGAATGGCTTGTTTAGAATTCGGATCATATTTTGTAGCTAAACATTCTGGATCTTAACTCTCAAACTGAGCAAGCATCTAGCCCAGCCGCTGGCACACGTCTTAAACTAGCCACAGATGTGCTAGACCAGCATTTCTCAACCTTTTTGGTAACAGGGACCACCAGCTTGCTGATGGTTCTAAACTGTGTCAGGGAGATCTCAGGGACCAGCACTTGACTGGTCCTTGAGCAGCACTGCCACAGCCAACTTTCCCCACAAGCGCCTCTGCAGAGTGCTACCCAGCAACCCCACTCCCACCTAGGGTGACCTGATGTCCCGATTTTATAGGGACAGTCCCACTACTTGGGGCTTTTTCTTATATAGGCTCCTATTACCCCCCACCCCCATCCTGATTTTTCACACTTGCTGTCTGGTCACCCCGTTGCTGTCCTGCTCACTACTCCCGCTGGGGTGCCTGGGGGTAGCTTTTCACAGCGGCGCAGCCAGAGGAACCACTGAGCCCCGCCGGACCCTCAGCCAAGGAGCCTGCGGCTGTCTCTCCATCAGGTCCCCTCGGCCGGCCCGCCTCCCCCGGGCGGCCCGCGCCAGCCACTCACGTGCCGGTCGCTCCCCTTCCAGAAGTAGAAAGCTCCGATGGCTCCGCACAGGAGCAGCAGGGCGCCGGCGATGAGCACCACGGCCCCGATCTTCAGCAGCCGCCCGGGGCTGGAGGGTTTCACCGGCACCGCCGTGTAGGCCTGCAGCAAAGGGGGACAGGCAGCCCAGGAGCCCGCTCGCCTCGGAGCCCGGCTCTCCCCGGAGCGCAGCCCCGCGCCGGGCGGGCGAGGGAAGCAGCAAACCCCGCACCGCGCAGAGCGCAGCGCTTGGCGGGGCCAGCCCCGGCCGGACCCCTACCGCGCCCCGCTCCCGCCCGCCACTTTCCCGCCCTCCCCAGAGCGGTGACCTGCCCCCCGAGGCAGCTGGGGCTGAGCGCGGCGAGCGGCGGCGGGACTCTCTCGGCTCCAGGTACTTACTGGCGGCAGGCTCCGCTCCACGTCCTCCGGCCCCGCCAGGGCGATGGGCACTTTCTCCGCGCTCTCGGCCATGGCTGCCCGCGCACGTCTGGCCCCGGAGCTCCTGTGGCCCCCGGCCGGGCTCGGCTGCACGCAGAGGCGTGGAGCCCGCAGCCCCTCCCCGCCCCCCGGGCGGGCGCGCCTGCCTCCCCGCCCCAGCCGGAGCGCCGGGCTCGGGATACAATGGTCCCCTTTGAACGCTGCTGCCCTGCGGGGCCGGAGCGACCGGCCTCAACCCCGGCGGGGCCGTGTAACTCTCCACCGCTCTTGCCTTCCGCGCGGGGGAGAGCGCCACCAAAGTGTGGGTGTGTTGGCCGGCACTGGCAGGTGCGATCGGGAGCCCTCTGATAGCTGGCCCGCCTCTCAGTGCCCAGCCCATTGGGGGGCCTACGCAGGACACCCCCCCCCCAACACATATTAATAATTACCAGGGGCCCCCTTGAGCTGCTTGGAGTCCTAAGCAATTGCTTAGTCTGCTTATGCCTGGCGCCGGCTCTGCCACCTGCTGCTGCTTGGAGATCCTCAGCAGTGGAGACACCTTAGGGTTTCACGCCTTTGTGGGGGGGCTCCTTCAGCAGCTGCCCCGAGCCCTAGGTAGGATGACACTGCCCAGGCTGTGCCCGTCCTCTCAGGATTAGGTGACATGGAAATGGGGAAGAGGAATCGGGGGAGAAATGATCGAAAGGAAAGAGGTGGGTGAAACTTCCTCACGATTTTGGGTAGCCCCATGGGCGAAGGGAAGCTGAGCCCTCTTCCCCACTCTGGAAGACGGTGGTTATTGGTAAGGGTAAGATTGCATCATGGTTATTTTTAGTAAAAATTCAGGATAGGTCATGGGCAACACAAAAATTCATGGAAGCCAGTGACCTGTCATAGAATATTAGAGTTGGAAGAGACCTCAGGAGGTCATCTAGTCCAACCCCCTGCTCAAAGCAGGACCAATCCCAACGAAATCATCCCAGCCAGGGCTTTGTCAAGCCAGGCCTTAAAAACCTCTAAGGAAGGAGATTCCACCACCTCCCTAGGTAACCCATTCCAGTGCTTCACCACCCTACTAGTGAAATAGTTTTTCCTAATATCCAACCTAGAACTCCCTCACTGCAACTTGAGACCAGTTCCCTCAGCATCTCATAAATCATGTGCTCCAGCCCCCTAATCATTTTTGTTGCCCTCTGCTGGACTCCCCAATTTGTCCACATCCTTTCTGTAGTGGGGGACCCAAAACTGGACACAGTACTCCAGATGTGGCCTCACCAGTGTCGAATAGAGGGGAATAATCACTTCCTTCGATCTGCTGGCAATGCTCCTATTAATGCAGCCC
Organism: Chelydra serpentina; assembly: GCA_037349315.1. Lineage (NCBI taxonomy): Eukaryota > Metazoa > Chordata > Testudines > Chelydridae > Chelydra > Chelydra serpentina. Next base: position 62,393,062 of record JBAIAC010000004.1, read on the forward strand.
AATATGCCGTTAGCCTTCTTGTTGACTCATATCCAGCTTCTCATCCACTGTAATCCCCAGGTCCTTTTCTGCAGAACTGCCTCTTAGCCAATCAGTCCCCAACCTGTAGCAGTGCATGAGATTCTTCTGTCCTAAGTGCAAGACTCTGCACTGTCATCAGATTTCTTTTAGCCCAGTCCTCCAATTTGTCAAGATCACTCTGGACCCTATCCCTACCCTCCGGCGTATCTACCTCCCCCACACTTTAGTGTCATCCGCAAACTTGCTGAGGGTGCAATCCATCCCATCATCTAGATTATTAATGAAGATGTTGAACAAAACCAGACCCAGGACAGACCCTTGGGGCACTCCGCTTGATACCGGCTGCCAACTAGACATCAAGCCATTGATCACTACCTGTTGAGCCCAACGATCTAGCCAGTTTTCTATCCACCGTATAGTCCATTCATCCAATCCACACTTTTTTAACTTGCTGGCAAGAATACTGTGGGAGACCGTATCAAAAGCTTTGCTAAAGTCAAGATATATCACGTCCACCACTTTTCCCATATCCACAGAGCCAGTTATCTGGCCATAGAAGGCAATCAGGTTGGTCAGGCATGACTTGCCCTTGGTGAATCCATGTTGACTGTTCCTGATCATCTTCCTCTCCTCCAAGTGCTTCAAAATGGATTCCTTGAGGACCTGCTCCATGATTTTGCCAGGGACTGAAGTGAGGCTGACCAGTCTGTAGTTCCCCGGGTTCTTTTTCTTCCCTTTTTAGAATACGGGCACTATATTTGCCTTTTTCCAATCATCTGGTACCTCCCCCAGTCGCCACGAATTTTCAAAGATAATGGTCAATGGCTCTTTTTGCAATCACATCAGCCAACTCTGTCAGCACCCTTGGATGACAACGATCTAGCCAGCTTTCTATCCACCTCATAATAGTCCATTCATCCAATCCATACTTTAACTTGCTGGCAAGAATACTGTGGGAAACCGTATCTAAAACTTTGCTAAAGTCAAGATATATCACGTCCACTGCTTTCCCCATATCCACAGAGCCAGTTATCTCATCATACAAGGCAATCAGGTTGATCAGGCATGACTTGCCCTTGGTGAATCCATGTTGACTTTTCCTGATCATCTTCCTCTCCTTCAAGTGCTTCAAAATGGATTCCTTGAGGACCATCTGCATAATTTTTCCAGGGACTGAGATGAGGCTGACCGGTTTGTAGTTCGCCGGATTTTCCTTCTTCCCTTTTTAAAAGATGGGCACTATACTTGCCTTTTTGCAATCATCCGGGACCTCTCCTGATCGCCATGAGTTTTCAAAGATAATGGCCAATGGCTCTGCAATCACATCAGCCAACTCCCTCAGCACCCTCGGATGCAGTGCATCCGGCCCCATGGACTTGTGCATGTCCAGCTTTTCTAAATAGTCCTTAACCTGTTCTTTCACCACTGAGGACTGCTCACCTCCTCCCCATACTGTGCTGCCCAGTGCAGCAGTCTGGGAGCTGACCTCGTCTGTGAAGACAGAGGCAGAAAAAGCATTGAGTACTTCAGCTTTTTCTACATCATCTGTCACTAGGGTGCCTCCCCCATTCAGTAAGGGTCCACACTTTCCCTGACCTTCTTCTTGTTGCTAACATACCTGTGGAAACCCTTCTTGTTACCCTTCACATCCCTTGCTAGCTGCAACTCCAATTGTGCCTTGGCCTTCCTGTTTACACCCCTGCATGCTCAAGCAATATTTTTATAATCCTCCCTAGTCATCTGTCCAAATTTCCACTTCTTGTAAGCTTCCTTTTTGAGTTTAAGCTCACCGAAGATTTCACTGTTAAGCCAAGCTGGTCACCTGCCATATTTACTATTCTTTCTGCACATCGGAATGGTTTGTTCCTGCGCTGTCAATAAGGCTTCTTTAAAATACAGCCAGCTCTCCTGGACTCCTTTCCCCCTCATATTAGCTTCCGAGCAAGGGTGGCAGGTTTGTATAATTTTTGGTGGTGCCCATAATGGGTCCAAGTCCCCGCCCCCCCCCCACACACACCTGCCTAAGGCTCTGGGAGGGAGTTGGGGGGCAGGCTCTGAGCTGGGGCAGGCGGTTGGCGCGCTGGAGAGGGTGCGGGGGATGGGCTGTGGGAGTGGGTTTTGGTGCGGGGTATGGGGTCTGGGCTGGGGCAGGGGGTTGGCGTGCTGGAGAGGGTGCGGGGGATGGGCTGTGGGAGTGGGTTTTGGTGTGGGGTATGGGGTCTGGGCTGGGGCAGGGGGTTGGCGTGTGGGAGAGGATGAGGGGTGCAGCGCTTACCTCGGGCAGCTCCTGAAAGAGACCAGCACACCCCTCTGGCAGCAGCCAGCGGGGGACTGGAGGGGTCTCTGCGCGCCGCTGCCCGCAGGCACCATCACTGCAGCTCCCATTGGTCGCAGTTGGCAGAGTCAGTGCTCAGGGCAGGGGCAGCGCATGGAGACATCCCCCCAGGGGCCGCAGGGACCTGCCGACCGCTTCCGGAAGCAGAGTGGGTGGGCAAGGAGCCGCCTTATCCCTGTTGCACTGCTGGTGGTGGCGGCCTACACTGGCAAAGTTACAGAGCCAGCAGTTACAGCGCTGCTCAGAGACAGCAGAAGAAAAAACACTGTTGTGTGTCCACACTGACAGCTGCCTGCACAATAGCATGTTCACACTTGCGGCACTTGCAGTGCTTTTTGGAATGGTCAGCTATCCCACAGAGCACCTCTTTCTCTGATGCCACTAAGACTTGTGGGAAGGCAGAAAGGGTTGCGGGGCATCATGGGTCCAGTCCCAATGCCCTATGATGCATTGCTTCACATCCCATCAAACCCTGTGCTTCCATTCGCATTTGGCATCATCTTTCAATGGTTTGTGTACTGCGTGCCCAGGCTCTTTCAGGCTGCAGGAATGGATCCCGAACTGCTGACCAGTATGCTGCTCGCTCTGACCAACACGTCACGAGTGGCAGTGGAGTTATTCCTTAAACTACAAAGTCAAGAGGAGTGTGACGTTGATCTCGCCACGCATAGTAGCTATGACACGAGATTGCTTGTGGCTTTCACGGAGGTGCTGACCACAGTGGAATGCCGCTTTTGGGCTCAGGAAACAAGCACTGAGTGGTGGGATCACATCGTGATGCACGTCTGGAATGACGAGCAGTGGCTGCAGAATTTTCACATGAGGAAAGCCACATTTATGGGACTGTTTGATGAGCTTGCCCCAGCCCTCCGGTGCAAGGACACGAGAATGAGAGCTGCCCTGTCGTCGAAGCACGTGGCGATTGCACTGTGGAAGCTGGCTACTCCAAACTGCTACCGATTGGTCACTAACCAGTTTAGTCGACTGTTGGAGGACTGGGCTAAAAGAAAGTCGACTGTTGGACTCGTATTGATGGAAGTGTGGAGGGCCATTAATCGCATCCTCCTCCGAAAGACCGTGACTCTGGGCAACGTGCATGACATTGTGGATGGCTTTGCACAAACGGGCTTCCCTAACTGCGGAGGAGCGATAGATGGCACGCACATTCCAATTCTGGCACCAGACCACCTAGCCACCGAGTATATTAATTGCAAGGGGTATTTGCAATGATTCTCCAGGCGCTTGTGGATCACCATGGACATTTCACGGACATTAACGGAGACTGGTCCGGAAAGGTGCATGACGCACGCACTGGCCTGTTCAAGAAGCTGCAAGCAGGGACTTTCTTCCCGGACCAGAAGATCACCATAGGGGAAGTCGAAATGCCCATTGTGATCCTTGGAGACCCCACCTACCCCTTAATGCCATGGTTTATGAAGCTGTACATGGGGCAACTTGACAGCAGCAAGGAGCGGTTCAACAACAGGCTGAGCAAGTGCAGAATAACCGTTGAGTGTGCTTTTGGCCGTTTAAAAGCCCGCTGGCACTGTCTCTATGGGAAGCTGGACCTGGTCAATGACAATATGCTTATGCTTATAGCCGCGTGCTGTACGCTCCATAATATTTGTGAAGGGAAGGGTGAAAGCTTCACTCAGGGCTGGACCACAGAGGCTCAGCGTCTGGAGGCTGAGTTTGAACAGACAGAGACCAGGGCTATCAGAGGGGCACAGGGCAGGGCCATAAGGATCAGGGATGCATGGGCAGCAATTTGAGGCTGAAAGCCAGTAATATTTGTTGCTATGCTCAGGATTGCAGTACTTGTAATGATAGGAGGTGATTGGTGCACATGATGCAAGAAGGGGCCTTAACATAATTGTATGTTGCTTTGCAGGGCTCTTTTTGCTTTCACGTAATAGAATAAAGTTTGCTTTGAAACAAACACAATTCTTTTATTAAAAGACAACAACCGGAGGAGAGAGTCAAATGAAAAAATACATCAGCAGGGAGGGGGATGGAGGAAGGGAAGGTATCAAGAGGAGGAGGGTCCTGGGATGGCTACAGATTTATGTATGTCCAGGGATCATACCAAGCCTTCTCCTTTGGAGTACAAGGCAACGGGTGCTATACTTCAGTGGGGCCAAACTGCAGAGGGATGGGTGTTGAGTGCAGTGGGTAGTGGGAGTCCACAGTGCTGGACTGTGAGGAGGGAGGAGTGGAATGCTGCAGGTAGAGAGTGGAGCCAGGAGGTCGATAAGAGTGTGTTGGCGGTGTCTGGGGTGGCGCATGGGAAAGAGTTTTGTGATAGCGGCTGCAGGGGAGGGCGGGCACGGACCTGCTTGGTTTGAAGAGTTGGTATTGCCTGGAGCGTGTCCACTTGGCACTCCATAACTTTTAAGGGCCACTCCATGGCTTCTTTCTGGTGCGCCGCGTTCTCCTTTCGGTCCCTCTTCTCGCTGTCCCGCCACTCCTTCAATTCCTGTTTCTTGGTGGCCGAGTGCATCATAACCTCACAGAGAAAGTCCTCCTGAGTTCTTCATCACTGCTTTCTAATTCTGCGCAGCCGTTCTGCTGCCGATAAGGGAGGCTGGGCTCCCAAGGTCATCCCTGTGAAGTTTAAATGCAACATTTTATGGAAGCAGTATTGTTTGCAACACAGACAACACTGATTCAGTGCTTTAAAACACAGCCAGTACTCACGCACCTGTCACTAACTGGCTGACCCCAGGAAAGCACATATGAGCCACAAGCCCCACAAAGTGGTGAGTAGCCGCAGGGGCAGTGTGAATCACTCTTCCCGGACCCTGCAGTACACTGGGCACATGGCTCTTGGGGAGAGCCAGCACTGTAGGGGGGGCCTGATAAATCATTCCTGTCCCCACACTTTCCCCGGGATGTGATCATAATGGAAGATATCTCGCTGCTGAGGGTGAGCAGGGAATCAAGGGAGGGTCTTCTCCAAGCCTGCGGCTTCTGTCCCGGCTCCTATGTGGCTCGCCTATGTGCAGCAATAGTCACCCTTCCCCCCCCCCCCCCCGCCATCAACAGCCTTTTCCACCGCTCAAAATAGGCATGCGATGGGAGACAAGCCTGATTTCTGCAACCCTCCTGCCCCCAACAAATTGCTTCAGCAATTCGAAAATCAGATCCACTTACCAGAGTCCTCCTCTTCTGTTTGCGCTTTGCCAAGATCTGGGTGCTGTGACTGGCTAGGCTCCTCCGGGGTAGAAAAGAGCTCCTGACTGCATGCATCTCTGGCCTCCGAGCCATCCTCTGCCTCTGGGTCCCCCCTCCCCCTCTTCGTCCATGATTTCCTCCTCCTGGCTCGGCCCACTCTCGACTGGCACGTGAGCCAAAGAAGTATCCACAGGGGCCTTCGCAGTGGAGGTGGGGTCGCCACTGAGTATCGTGTCTAGCTCTTTGTAGAACCGGCAGCTCGTGGGCACAGCACCGGAGTGGCAGTTTTCCTCCCACGCCTTGTGGTAGGCGTTACACAGCTCTTTCACTTTGACCCTGCTCTGCAGTGTGTCCCGGTCATGGCTCCTTTCTATCATGCATCATGAAATCTGTCTGTAGGTATCATAATTCCTATGGCTGGGGCACAGCTGGGACTGCACAGCCTCCTCTCCCCAAATGCCGATGAGGTCCAACAGCTCGGCATTGCTCCAAGCGATAGGCATTGCTCGGTGGTGCGTGGAGCAGGCATGGCCACCTGGAAAGATTTGCTGAGACCACTGCATGCATCACCGAGCAAACAGGAAGGGGACTTTCAACTCTGCCAAGGAATGTATGGGGTGGAGATGACGGTTGGTCACCTGAGGGCAGGGCAATAGAGTTCAAACCGATGACCAGAGAGGTAAGAACAGGCATTGTGGGACATGTCCCAGAGGCCAATCACAGCGCTGTAATCGCCACAGTGTCTACACTGGCACTGCAGTGCTGTAGCCCCAGCGCAGAAAGCTGTACGTCGGGGTGGTTTTTTTAGAGCGCTACAACTGCGCAGTTTCTGCGCACTAAGTGGCTTGGCAGGGTGCACACCTTGGGAGTTACAGTGCAGAAAGCTGCTACTGCGTAGACGGGGCCGAAGATCTGTCTTGTGTGGTTCATTCTTTCACTCTATTTCATCTTCTCTCAAGGAGAAAAATAGTGGGTGCAGGATGGACTTTTATTACGGTATGAACACTGTGCTATGTGCTTATGTGAGAAAAGGCAAGGTAAAAAAGAATTCACTTTGCAGTAGGAATGAAAGCTGGTGAGGCCTGTGGTGGCTCTTAGTTCCAGAGTTGAAGATGATCCCCTCTCATCTCTCCAGCTCCTATAGAAGCTCCATGACACGCACAATCAACCTTCTGTCAAACAACACTGCAGCATCCTAATCCTTCTAAGCTCTGAGCCAATCAAAACACCCAAGGCTAGACTCTTCCAATTAACCTCTCTTTCTTCTGAATCTTGCTCCATAAATGCACAAATCTTTGTCTTTTCTCATTTCTTCGGAACCCATCACTGCCATGACCAGTAGCTTAAAAAATATCAAGTTGTCCAAAATAAGAATAAACTCAAGAGCTATTGGGCATTATGCCACCATAGTGTTAAGAAACAAATCTTAGAGACTAGATCAGAATTTTCCCTTTCCTTAAACACAGGCTGATCTTTGCTGTCAATTTCTGTCATTAACAATCAGATTTAAAAAAAATATTAACAAGCATAGATGGTGCTGAAAATAAACATAATCACCGCTCATTAGATCGAAAGCAAAGTATGATGTATGATTTTAAAACTAGGGCATAGTCAGGCCTTTTCTTGGATGACATACTGTTGCAGGTCAGTTCTGATCATAAGCATTATGATCTTCTTCATTCATTTTGTTACCCCAAAATCTTGTGCACCGATATCTTGGCAAAATGTGAGAATTCCAGCCTTTGATCTTGAACTTCCATTAGACTCTGGTTTAAACAGACAGATTTATTTTAAGGACCTTATGTTCATCTCCTGTGTAAAAATGTCTGGGGGATGAGAACTTCACTTGGAAGATCAGTGGCTCCTTCTGAGTGAATTAATTGTGCTTGATTCCCTGTGGCAGCGAGGGACCAGCAGCATTGTGGAAGGAGCAGAGTGTGTGGCCTGGACAACATAGGTAGGCTCTAGATTCAAAGTTACAGCCACGGCAACAGCCCTTAGCAATGACCTCCTGCTAGGGGCAGGAATAATCTGCCCAGGGAAATGAAGGATGCTTGATGTCACTGCTAGCTCAGAAAGCGAATGTACATATATGTGCAGGCCACACCTCCTGACCCCGACTGGGAATGCCCTTATTCACCTCCAACAAAGGAAGGCCTATAGAGAGCCCTTTTAAAAGGGGTTTTCTTGTTTTGGAGGAACCAGAATTGGGGAGAAAAACTTGTGGCCAGGACTCTCTCTGTGCCCTCAGGTTTCCTTCCATACTCCAAAATCTCCTTTCTGTGGGAGCGCTGTAAGTTTGCATTCTGCAGGAGGTGTGTGAACCCCCTCCTCCCTGATGGAGAAATGTAATGACAACTCTTGGAAGGGAACATTCAGAGTTTATAATTCTCTGCACACATTTTCTTCACATTGAGGAACAATTTGGGGTCTTTTTAAAAAATAATAATATAAGCATCACTGACTCGTTTGGTTGTTTCCTTCAGTCTCCCACCCGCCTCCAGACTCACACACATCAAAATTAGCAACATCTTTCAAGCAGATATAGGAATATAATAGGTCCTATTGCTGACCATCTTTAGTCAAGCCTTAAAACGATGGCTCTGAAATACCAAGTCTTTTGTGTGTGCGTTTGCATGTGTCCATGCATGGAGAGATAAAACAGAATTTTGCACAGATATAAAAGCAGTACAAATGGCTTACCATTCAGCAACTCCAAATGCGTTCTGTGGAATGTAAAGACTAGTGTAACAGGCGGTGTTTGCAGGGTTTAGGACAAAAACGTGACTTGCCTTCACTGGTGAATCCTTCACTTGAAATAAAGAAGGTAATGACACTGATGTCTGAAAGCAGTCTTCTCTCTAAATCATGTGTGTATGCTCAGCTGGATTAAACCAACTGTCTCAGACTAACAGTTGTAATAATAGTCTTTTATGAGACATTTGATAGCCTAATACCATTATCCCCTGGACTGAAAAGCATTCCATAGTATTTAGAATGCAACAATGAATGTGATGTTGCTCATTTGAAAGTACTTGCTTGTCTCAAGGAAACATAGTTTCCTATTTTCTTCAGATCTATAAAAAGTTTAGAGGAAGAAGAAGGGTAACACATGAGAAATATATGGTGACAAGTGTCCTGCGAGTTGGATGAGATAAATCTTTCAATATTTCTGTTGTAGCTTCATTTACATTACTGCTGATTTTCTAAGTGCCACAAATGTATGTTTAAAATCTACATTAGATAACAAAAATTTCCAGGAGATAATGACACTGAGTGTGTGATTTATCACACTGTTACCCAGTGGCTTTGTACCAGCATAAATATGGAGTAACTCAGTGCTGATGCAGGCCCTATATTTTACCAAAGAAGATAAACAAATGTAATCTTCTCAGGAGCATTGTGATTCTCAGCGACAGTTTTAGTGCAATAGGCCAGAGTTCCTTACTTGCTGTGGGTGCTTTTCAAATTGGGTAATTCAAGAACCAACCTTGGAATGACTGGAAAGATGCAAAAAGCTATGACATTATAATGATTTCCTCAGGTATTTGAGGGACATAAAATATGCTTGAGGAAGCTTTGTCAATAGCAAAGCAAGCCACGTGTATGAAAATATCCATTTGATGTGGAGAACTGACCACGTTTACTGAGGGACTTGTGTCATCTACAAATATTACTTCAAAAATAAACTACTTAGATTCATTAGGGAAAATATGATTAGTTATAAGAAAATTCTGGCTTGAGCATCTCTCCATGTTCTTATCCTTCCTGTGCCTAGACAGTACAGTACAAAGGATTTTAAGAAAAGTTTAAGATTGCTGCATGCAGCAAAACCCTGTGAGAAAGGACTACATAAATTGCAATGTCTAGAGATGCGGCGAGTAACTCTCTCATTATCATCCTCTTTCTTTCTTTCTTTCTTTCTTTCTTTCTTTCTTTCTTTCTTTCTTTCTTTCTTTCTTTCTTTCTTTCTTTCTTTCTTTCTTTCAAAAGCAGCATCTCCCTTCCTCCTCTTCTCTATTAACCTCAGTTTCTCCTGTTCACCCCTTTACTAATTCCCATATTAGGTTGTCTCTTCCTCTTTGGTGCCCTTCATTTATTCTACCATTGTTCCCAGTGTTCTCATGCCTCCTTTTGCTCTGATTGTATTCCTTTGTCTCTCTTTCTATAATCTTCATGTACTATAAGTGTAAAGGTGTAAGTGGGGCATACAATTATAAAGCACCTTGCTTGGATCAGGATTATGGTGGTGAAACCTGAGCAAACCTAGCCTGTCTGTCAGATCTCAAGCTGTGTTGGCAGGGCTGGCAGTTAGAAAAAAAACATTTTTTTTTAACTTATAAGCTGAGAAAATGTGATGTGGAGGGTATTGAGAGACCCACACAATGTTATTGTTACTGTTGCTCTTCTGAGTAGAACTGCTCTCTAAGGTTCAGTCTCTGGAGGCACAATAGCTCCAAATATTCTCCAGCAAAAGCTGCAATATATTGTGGTAATAACATTCTAAAATACTGGCTAAGTAAGAGATTCCTAGATATTGGTTCAGGACAGTTAGAAACCTGAAACCTTGTTCTCATCTCATGGGACAGGATAAGGACATATGGCCCATCAAAGTATGCTCTTCATAACCCTGAGACACTACAGATTAATTTGTTTTCCCCCCAGGTTGAATCAAAGCAACCCATATGTCATCTTGTGTCCCCAAATTTAGCTAGTAGCTGTGCCTTCTGTTTTCCTTGAGCCAAAGATATAAAATAAAATAACTGATTGACATTGAATGCCTTTGACAATGTGCAATGTGTTCTGTTTGCTAGCCATTCTGTGTAAATTGCTTGTAGGCTAGTCTCCTCCTTAACCTCAAACCTTGTTTTTGTTCTTGGGAGGTAGTTATTATCTCAAACAACTTAGTGGTATCAATCTGTTCATTTCCCAGAGGCTTCTTGTATTTTGAGGAGAACTTTTTAAGTTTCTTTTTTTCTCTGTAGCACAAGCCAAGTCTGGCTATTTTTCTCATTAGAAGGCACCTATGAACCAATTCTATTCCCTTTTTTGATCTCTGCACTATTTTTCTAATAATTTGATGACCAGACACAAAACAATATTTCAAATGAGCCATTTGCAATGCCATAATATCGTTCACAAATGCAGTCTCCTGAAATGTATATTGTACTTGCAATTCTGAACACCAATGAAGTATTTTTTGCCTCTGTGACACACTGTGCCATTGATTTCATTCTTTCTTTTCTCCTCTCAGCTCTTTCATACAGGTCCTTAAACCAGGCTCTCACTGCTGTTCCTCCATTCCTTCCTCCTTCAAGTCCCTCCTTAAAATGCACGTTTTTTCAGAATAACTTCCTTCAGGCGGGAATTAAGAAACTAGACAACTGAGAAAAAAAGAAACCAATCAAAAATCACAGTACTGTGTGCTAAACTTCACAGCTCAGTCCCCAGGTTTTGTCACTTCACATCCCTTCTCTTGTGTTTGAATGGGTACTGTTTTTCAAAGGTGGCTGTTAAGTTTGTGTGATTACATTTCTAGACAGCTAGGGCCTGGTTTTCAGATGATGCCAGGCACCTACAACTCCAGTTGAAGTCAATGAGAGCTTCGGAACTTCTCAAAATCAGGCCCTAGGCAGCGAAATTAAGTCACACAGAATTAGAGGCCATATGTCTGAAAGGACTCTAGCACAGTGCTGATGTAACCTATGTGTCCCTTCTATGCCCAGTCCATAGAGGCCGTTAGTATATGACAGCCCCGCTCCTACTACAAAACGAGGCTCTTTAGCTCAGGCTATATCAACTTATACTTTTTAGCTCTGAAGGTCTCTAGTTCAATCCCTGCAGCATTGGTCAGGTGGCTGCTCTCCAACTAGCACTATATAAATAAGAATGATTATTTATTATCTATATGACTGTGTGCCTAAGAGCCATTGTTAGGGGCCAGGACCCCACTGTGCTAGGCGCTGTACAAACACAGAACAAAAAGATTGTCTCTGCCCCCAAAGAGCTTACAATCTAAGTATCAGACAAGAGACAACAGATGGTTACAGACAGACAGACAAGGAAACCATGAGGCAGTATTGGTCAGTGTGCTAGGCAGTGGTCTGAGTGCACCAGCCACTATCAAGCTTCTCGTAGGCATCATGGTAAAGGAGAGTTTTAAGGAGGCTAATGAGTTCGTTTTGCAGATGTTTACAGGGAGCTTCTCCCAAGCATGTGGGGCAGCATGGGAGAAAGCACGAAGGTGCCCATTTGAAAACATAACAAATGGGTGATGGAGGCTAATCGAAGGTGAGCATCAACAGCATGACAGTGAATGAGAGATGACGGTGGCGGGGGCAGGCAGGCTGTGATTAATCGTTTCACTTCTCACTCTGTTTTGCACTTTCAGTTAATCCCTCCAAAATCAGCTTTAACAGCCAGCTTTTCCAGACCCCAATCTCCATTACCTGAGAACCTATAGATTATTCATTATCTCTCAATGGCCAGCTTCTGAGAGGCAAGGGATGAGAGGAGGACACAGCAATATAATTCTTCCCTGCTATCTCCTCTCTAACTGTAATAACCCAGCAGTTATCCGTGCATTGTCTTGGTCTTGCAAGAAAAAAACATTTAGCGATTTGGTGTCAAATTTGGCTCCTTTTCTGTGGAAGCAGGTGGTCCTAGTTACACAGAACCATATGGTTCCATTGTGGGGGCCGGGAAGAGGTGAGCATTGCAGAGGCCACATGGAGGAATCAGCGCCCCTCCTTCCGGGGAACAGCAGGGAGGATTTTTGGGCACAGAGGAGGGGGATAGTGGGGAAGGGGCCAATTATTTCACCACTATGTGGAATCACTGGCCTAAACTCTTGCAAAGGGGGTGAAAGGAAGAGATCATGGTGGGATACTGCTGCAGCCCATGGGCTAAAGTAGCAGCTGATCTGGTGCTCCTTTCTCTGGGGAAGATTTCATCACTTCAGCTTCCAGGGAGATCCTCTGCACAGGCCTACCTCCTTGGACTTTTTCCAGGGCTCCTTGATAAGTTTGTGGTTCCAGGACATTCTTGGATCATGTCAAATAGTGTAAGCAGCGGTCAAAAAGGCTAACAGTATGTTGGGAACTATAAGGAAAGGAATAGAAAATAGGATAGTAAATATCATAATGCCACTATATAACTCCATGGTGTGCCCACACTTTGAATTCCGTGTCCAATTCTGGTCGCCCCATCTCAAAAATGATATAGCGGAACTGGAAAAAGTTCAGAGAAGGGCAATAAAGATGATCATGGGTATGGAACGGCTTCCATACAGGGGGAGACTAAAAAGATTAGGGCTGTTCATCTTAGAAAAGAGATGACTAAGGGGGGATATGCTAGAGGTCTATACAATCATGAATGGTGTGGAGAAAGTGAATAGGGAAGTGATATTTACCCTTTCCCACAACACAGGAACCAGGGGTCACCTGATGAAACAGGCATCATGTTTAATACAAACAAAAGAAGTATTTTTTTACACAATGCACAACTAAACTATGGAACTTATTGCCATGGGATTTTGTGAAGGCCAAAAGTATAACGGGGTTCAAAAAATAACTGGATAAGTTCATGGAGGACAAGTTTATCAATGGCTGTTAGCCAAGATGCTTAGGGATGCAACCCATACGCAGGATGACCCGAAACCTCTGATTGCTAGAAGTCAGGAGTGGAAGACGGGTAGATCACTCCATAATCACTCCTCTGCAGAATGGGGCACAAGTACTTGCTGGTTTGAATGTGAGTAAATGGTGGTTTTTCTGTAACTTTAAGTCCATTAATCAAGATCTGAGAACTTCAGCCAGAGGTTAGGGGTCTATTACAGGAGTGGGTGGGTGAGGTTCTGTGGCCTGCTATGTGCAGGAGCTCAGACTAAATGATCATGATGATCCCTTCTGGCCTTAAAGTCTATGACTTTATAATTGCCCTATTCTGTACACTCCCCCTGAAGCTCTGGTACGAGCCACTGTGGCAGACAGGATACGGGGAAAGCTGAACCATGGTCTGCCCTAGTATGGCAGCTCTTACGTTCTTATCACATTTTATAAATTCCTTTAGAACTGGCTGTTTAGGGCCCTGGCATGGCATGGCATGGAAAGGGAGCCAAGGAGCGGAAAACATGGTAACAAACTAACTGCAGCAGGGGGAGCAGTGGCTATCCTGCATGGCTCCCCCTTTGCTGGAGCTACTGGAAGCTCAAATGAACAAACACCAGGTGGTTGGGCCTTGTTGAGATTTTAGGGGTGCTGTGGCCAGCCAGACAATGGGGGAATTAATTCTGGATTTGACTGTAAAGCACAACAGCCCCCTTCTAGTACACTGTCAGGTAAGACCATTTTTCTGTAGCTGTTCCAGACACTAACTGGAGATGCTGTCTCAGGTGGCTCATGCTCTTCTTTCTAGAGGCTGTCTGAACAGAGACAGTGAAGTTCTATATCTGGGAAGCTTTGGGGGTTGCTTCGGAAAAGAACCTGCTAAATCAGTGACCATATTGAGCTCTCTGGATTGGGCTCTATAGAACTGCCCCCAAGCTTCTTTATGGTCTTCCTTGTAGTCTCACACTGAATATTGCATCTACAGCAGAAGCTTAAGGTTGTCGAGTTCCCCATTTACAAGAATCCCAGAGAGCTAAATTCAGTCCTGGTGTGAGTGAGCACAACTCCCTTCTTTTGGAAGGAACCGCACTTGATTACATCAGGGCTGCGTTTGGTCCTTAAATGGACTAAGTGAAACCTACCCTTTGCCTAAAAGGAGAACGAGCGCCTGTGTGAATGAATTGCCCTTTACAAAACCAGCTTGGTTTAATGAAAAGGGCTTTGTTTCCTTCTCTGCATTCCCCCAGCTCGAAGGAACCTGGCCCCCAGCTGTGGTAATACTGGTTTGAGAGATTGATGTAACTGGTTTCTTCTTCCTTCGATGGTTCTGGGATGCAACAGGGTGGGTCCCTTTCCTTTATGTAATTAATTAGTTAATGTCGGTAAGGGGCACAGAAAGTGGAAAGCGCTGAGCAGTAGAAAGAATTTTCTCAGCTCCTTCAGATAATGCATTTTAAAGATCAGCTTGAGTTTTTCATGTTATATGGTTTGTTTAATTATTTAAACTTTGATAAAATATTTTCCTCCAGGAAGGGTAAAGCTACTGCAGAAGGATCCTTACAGCAGAAATAGAGCTCTCTGTTGTGTGGCAAGGGACTCAGTTTGCACACAGGCACTGAACACTGATCCTTTTTCATTCCAGGCTGAAAAATCAGGGCAAACACTAAGCTTTCCAACTCCAAAAGGATGCCTATGGGACATAGCTCTGCCTGTTTTCCTTCTAATCCCTCCTCAAGACCCACTTCCTCTGTGATGCCTAAATGTTCCCAATGAATAAGTTGGGCGTAATGGTATGTGCTTGATATGGAGGAGGTTTATTAAAATAGAGAACTTACTCATACCACCTCAAAACCCAACCCGACTTATACTAGGCTGTGACAAAGCAGTAGAGAATTGATTGTAAGGAACAATCCAGCATTGGCAGGCAGATAATCTAACATGTCTGTTTCATCTGACTGTCATTGTTCTGTCAATACTATTTTGTGAAGTATTACTCACTGGTGTGTCTTGCTCATATGCTCAGGGTTTAACTGATCACCATATGTGGGGTCACCAAGGAATTTTCCCCATGTTAGATTGGCAGTGACCTTTGGGTGTTTTCACCTTCCTCTGCAGCAGGTGGTGTGGGGTCACTTGCTTGGACCAGCTGGGTGTATCTCATCTAACCAATTCCCTGCCATTGCAGGGGCCTTGGGCACTTGTGTACCTCGGTCCCTCTTGTTCTCTGCCTGTGGCACACAATAGTTTAGTCTCCTGAAGGCAGTAATACTTTGATCTAATTCTTGTTTCTGGGCTTGGTTTGGTGGAGGGGGGAGGGTGGAGCTGGATGATGTTTAGTGGCCTATGATATACAGAAGGCGAAACTAGGTGATCTGGTGGGTCCCTTCTGGCCTTAAATTCGACGACTTCCAGAGCAAAAATGTAAAAACAAACAAGACAAATAGCTGCTTGAAATAAAGATTGATTCTCTACCCACTGAAGTCAACAACCCATTGAGTTCCACGGGTGTGGAATCAGATGCATGCTGAACTGTCTCTGCTTTCTTGAACAGTAAAGGGGACAGATCCTCAACTGCTGTCAATTGGCTGATGTACACCAGCTGAGGATCTAACCTTTGATGTTTAACAAGTTTTTTACTTTGAGGGGAAAAAATCCTGATTTTCCTGACCTGGAGTCTGGAGTGGGCAGGTGTTGGACCCTTCTTGCCTGATGGCTAGTTTCCTTTCTCTGCCAGTAAACCTAGAAGGTGTTAAATAGGAAGCAAGCTGTGCCAGAGAACTAGCTGCCTGTTCACATCTGTTAAGGAGCAACATGTGCTAACCAGGGGCACAAACTGCTGACTGTATTTAATAAATATGCCCTAGGTACTGAAAGAGAATGATTACTGTTCTCCAAACAGATGTGTTCTTTAAGCACACATAGCCCTGATGGCTGTCTAACAGGTTGGCCATTATATGGAAGTGGCCTAAGCAGACTGCAAAGGGGGCCCCGGAGATGTTTAAAAATTACAGTATTAATCAGTTCTGCATTGAGCTGTTGTGTGACCCTGTGCAATTAACGTGGAGCCCACTTCTTTACTGTTTTGGTTCTTTACTGTTTGATACAGGGCTGGACTGATGGACTGCAATGGAGTGAATACATCTCTCCTGCTATCACTGCTGCTGCCGCTGCCACCCACCTCCAGAGGAGGACAGAATCTGAGCATTCACCACCACTGAAGCTGCAGATACTGATCAGAAATGAGCTGTGATTAGTAAGAGACACTCTCTCCATGTGCCAGATAAAGAAACTTGGGGATAATCTTAAGTATAAGCAAAGTAGGTGGGCACTGGCGTGACCCACATCCTATGCCCTTTGCTCAATCATTATCTCTGGCAGGAGGACAAAAGGCAGAAGAATTATCTCACCGCCAGACACACCGAACTCTGGCAGCTGAACCAGATCGGGAGGCAATCCATGGCCTGATCCAAATCCCTGGCAGCTTGGGGGTCTCACTCTTGCTTGGGGCCCACCAAGTTGTAAGTCTGGCCCTAATCCAACTGCCCTTCTGGGACTTGCCCTTGAATCCTGAAGAAAAGGATGCTGTGTAATATTGCAGGGCAGGGCCGGTGCAAGGAAGTTTTGTGCCCCCCCCCGCGCCCTCCCCCCCCCCCCCCAGCTAACACCGCCCCCACCCCGCGGCAGCCTGTCGTCCCCCCCGGCGGCTCCCTACCCCCCCGCGGGCCGGCAGCTCAGCTCCCTGCCAGCGGCAGCCTCCCCCCACCCACGGCGCCCCCCCAGCTCCCGGCTTAGCCGCGGAGCCGGGAGGTGGGAGGCAGCCGCGGCCAGCTGCCCCCCAAATCGTGGCACCCTAGGCGACCGCCTAGGGTCACCTAGTGGGCGCGCCGGCCCTGTTGCAGGGAAATGCTCCACCCAATGACAAAGCCAGACCCTCTCATGGCAGCAGCTTACTGTTAGGAACTGGGGCGTTGGCAGTCTGGCCCAATAGAAGGGCTGGGATAAGGGCTCGGGAGTCACGTTGGAGTCGGTAGCCAGAAGATGAACCAGGATTGGAGCTGGGACTGGCAGCCAATGGTCAGGAGTGGAGCATAGGGGCGGGAGCCAGAGATGAGGCAAGGATCAGGAATGGAGCAGGAACAAGGCAGGAACCAGGGTTGGATGTAGATCACAGGAGACTGGCAAGAGCAGTGAAGTGAGGCAGCAAAGTGTGCCCCTGAACTTCTACCCCAGGCTCATGTTGAGGGATCTTTTCCCTCAGCTGTTGGGATTCATGCCATCTTTGCTCCTCATCTCTGCATTGGCCAGGGTAGGACTCAGCTCTGTCTGTGCTGAAATGCATAGGTACAAGAGTACCTAAGCTCAGGGTGCTGTGTGGCCTTGTTTGTGCAGTTTTATGTGGCATTATTTTTACTCTAATAGAGCTTTCTCTGACATCACTTAATTTTATTTTGACATTGAAACGGGGCCCCCCCCAGAGACTGTCACTGAAATGGCAAAAGCTGACATTATAATGACATTGTATCAGGGTCACTACCGACTTAAAAAAGAAAAATCAACAACAATTTTAATCTATTTACCCACAAAATCTCAACTCCAGGCTCAACTGAGATGCAGCATCTGGTTTCCATGAGGTCGATCCTTTAGCCAGTTTTAAAGCAGAGTTGACTGCGGTACAAAGAGGTCAAGTGCCTGAGGTCTAATACGCTGAACAGGAGACTCATTAAGATTTGAACTCAGGACGCTTGTTCCCAAACCTTTGCTCTAATCTCTAGACTTCGACATCAGAGGGCTTCATGGGGCTAATGCTGATGAAAGAAGAATGCAGAGTCAAAAGATTTATCTCGCAACTTTATCAGCAAAATCAAGTGGAGTCAGTGTGCTGACTATACTGTATAACCAGTAATAGCACCACACTCACATCCCAGGCTTTCCACTAATTTAACTAGAAGGCACAATGTCTAAAATATGTTAGGTTCACCTTCCAAAATGGATATGGAGAGGCAAAAGTATAAGGTAAGCCTCTTAATTGGAGAACTTTCAGCAAGATTCTTACCCCAGGGGACTGTCCCTTGGAATTAATGAATTAATGACATCTTGGGCTCTGGCACTGCCTCATTGCCCTGGGTTCCCACAAGAGATGATGGCAGAAAGCCAAAGAAAAATCCTAAAGTTCTTATAACATGGAAGATGAGGATTTTCTGCTGTCATAAATAAATAAATAACTCCTCTACGTCCTTGGGGCTAGACTGTAACTTCACATAGCAAAAGGTGGTGTGGAAGCTGCATTACTCCCACGATGCACTGTGCTTCAGACACACTTCAGCATCACAGCTCCTCTCCTCTCCTCTCCACAGCTTCTTTCTTTTTCCCAGGGAAGATACCTAGGACATACATCAATAGTAAGTTACTATCCCCTTACAGGTTGGCTCAACTGCCCTGGCTACCAGATAGAGGGTGGAGCCAAGACTTCACCCATTCCCCACTCACTTCTGCACCTCCCAACCTAGCTGCTCTGGGAAGGGAGTAATTAGGCAAGTGGGTTGAGGCCTACAGCCCTAAAACCAGATTCTGGGTAGCCTGTGTAGAGACATAAGGAGAGAGGTTCTTATTCCTTTTCACAGGTGCATAGCTGGAGTCAGAACTGAGCCCTTGGTTAACTAGTTGTAGTCTGTTATCCTGAACTCACACTCAGTTGCTCCATTGGTGGTCTGTTAGGAGTACACTTAAAAATAGCCACTTCTGCCATTCCTGACTTTCCTCCTTGCCTTGCCCTTTGTGATTAAAACTTCTTTTGATTTGCTTTTTTCACAACTCATTATTTCCCTGCTAATAGTAGGGAAGCTACACACGGACGTAACGGCAACGTGTGAAAGGAGTGATCCAAAAGAAAACTCAAATACATAATAACAAATGATAATGCTTGACAGGCACCTAGAGCCTTTTCATCCATAGATAACAATGCTTTTTGTATTGGTATGTAAGTATCACCAGCCCCATTTTACAGATGGGGGACCTGAGACACAGGCCACATGTTTAAAAAAATGTGGATGCCTCAGTTTTTGTGTGCTCAGCTTGAGACATCAAATTGGGCACCTCAAGACACAGGCCACTTTTGAAAATATAGGCCTAGGGTTCTTGAGTCGGGCATCCTAAAATTGGGCACCCAAAATCAGTGGCTACACACTGGGCCAGGGGCAGAGTCTACAATAGAATGTAGGTCTTATGACTCCTGAGACTGTGGCTATTCTACCAACTAAACTACCCTGCTCCCTTGAAATTCACCCACGAGACTTCGTTTTTAAAAAGTCAGTAAGAAAACGGCAATTGAATCCTTCTTTTTAAAGGCTGAGTTGGTTTCTTGTCATTTTCTGCACAACTCAAGATATGATAGGGTTGGGGGTTTTTTTGTGCATAAATACAGATTGTTTCTTTTCACAACTTCCCTTTCATCAGACTGCTATGAAGGCCCGGAGGTTATTAAAAATATGAAAGAAACTTGCTACCCAATTACGGTCAATCTCTTTTATCAGAGTCTTTGCATATAAACTTCACTTTCAAAAGGATTTTTATAAACTCCGTCAATGTCTCTTACAAATTGGGAGATAACCAAATCTCAGTAGGAATCACCAGAGTGGCTGATTTCCCCCCCCCCCCCAAACTCACAGCACAAAGAGTGGATCTGATCTGTCATAATGACTGAGAACATGTCACAGCAATCTGTTTGCATTCTTCAAGAAATAAAAACATCTTTATCTCCTCAAGCAGTAGCTAATTTCGAGATTTTGCAAGCTGACATGCAACCTGATTAAAATGACCCCAGGCCACAATTTCTTTTTAGACATCTCGACAATCAAAGTCTAGACCTTCTGTAGCCCACTCATCTCCCCAACTCCCTTTTAGGGAAGGAAGAGTTTTGTGTTTTATTTTTAAATCTACATATTTGGAGGTTTTTCACACTTTGCTTCTACTGTACCAGAATGAACTAATGGAATTTTTTTTTCACAGTCTCAGCCGATGAAACTTGTATACAGAAATCTCAATTTCTTGCCTGCTGGAAAGATATACTGAATATCTACACTAAGGAAACAATAAATGAATAAACCTGAATGCACTGATAAATACCTAAGGCCTTTTGTGGCCTAGATAAAGCTGCCCTTTGAGTATCCTAGGAAAAAGACTGTACCCTCAGTTTCCAAACTCAGCTGATATTTTTGTAATGACCATCTTACCAACTTGAATGAATTTTTGCTGTTCCCAATTGGCAATTAGTTAAGCAGAGGGATCAGCTTGTTAATCTGCTTAGTTTTTGTAAAAGCAGTGATTTGTGAAGCAGAAAGAAACCAAAAATAAATGGAGACTTGCTGGCAGAATATTTGTCAGATCATAAGCAGACCCTGAGTTTAATTCTGCAGTTTGGGTAGATTCAGTAGTTTGTATCTGAATATTTAAGATGTCTTTTTAAAACAAACCCAACAACTCTGGTGTGTGATCATTCAACTAAGGTAAAGCCAGGAAAGATTTATTTCATTCTCCTTCGCTGAGGACTAATTCAGCATGAACCAGTCACTGCATTGACTGGTTTCTAGTTCATTGTCACCTGACTAAACAGATCAACAACTTGCATTTTGATAGCGCTCTTTGCAACATAATTAGATTCCCTAAAGGGCTTTACTTATTAATTTTGATTATTCACCTTTGAATAATGTACTAAACTGGAGTGACTATGCAGGCAAATTCAACAGGTTTTATGCAACACCAAAATACTACAATTATTTACATCAATGCCAGTCTATTTGTGGCTTTATATTGTAGGAGGAAGAGAGAGTATGAATGAATGATGCTGGTCAAAACCATTATCTTTCCTATAAAAGGAAGGCTGGATTGTTTGCTTCCACTTGCCTGACTATCTCGGTTTAATATTTTATTGGAAAAATAGCATCTCATAGTTGGTTGTTTTATCATTATTTTTTTGTCATTCTGTTGACATGGCTGCATAATATTGCATGGTCTATGTTTGCAAAACTGAATAAAAATAGTATATGGGATAGAAAATCAGAAAATGGGATCATCAGCAAAACAGCACTCCAAATCCTTTTTTGCATTTCTCTCTCTTTCTGCAGCTTTAATTCCATGGTATTTTCACACTGCTCTGATGTCTGATGAATCTCACATAAGATCTCTGTTGACTTTTAGCAAGATTTCTCACCTCTGTACACCTACTCCTCTCTGCATGGGAAATTTGATAAATGACACTATTCTTTCTATTTACACTGCTATGGCTTGAAGTTACGGTCTAAGGTCCAAATCACCCTTTCCTGCAGAAATTTCACAAGGGAGGGGCTCTTGAGGACTCTCTTGCTGACTTCCTCCCATGAGGGAATGGAGGAGATTCCTGCTCCCATGGAATAGGACATGTGCCCACATGCCTGCTAGAGAGTACATATGCGGTCAAAGCCCCCACCCATCAACTTTGGTTCCTTGCTTCTTCTCCATCTGCTTGGCTCCATTAGACCCCACTGGCTGAATAGGGAGGCTCAGCAGAGTCTCAGACCATGTTATTAGAGCTGTGCTAAGGAAGCCATGCTTTGGTTCAGATCTGGGTCCTGTTGTATCCAAACCAACCAAGGTTCTGGTTTGGCCTCTCTCTAGTTGTTACCATTTGATGGTTGTTTGACAGCCTGTGTGAAAGCAGTCGATGGATTTAATAACCAGGTGTCCAAATCACATACAGAAAAAATAATCACATTTCTCAGCAGTCTCACAGGAAAGACCCAGGACTTAACAGAGATTGAACTAGCTCTCATATCTCCAGGATTCAAGGCACACTAGTGGGGCAGTGAGAGGAAGCTTACACCTGTTCTGTGGGCCTAAAGAAGGGTTCTGATTTCACTACAGTCAGCCTAGCATCTCACACAAATTCAATCAAGGGCAGAAATGTAATAAAATTAAAAGGAACTCAAGATAATTTTAAAGCTTTGTAATATCATATTTGCTTCTTTCTTACAGCATAACCTATGGTTTTGCTTTTCAGTTTTCATGTAGTAGGATTTGCAGAAGTATTATGATGCTGCCTCAATTCATTTTTTAAATTATCTTTATTACTATTTTTGTAAGTTAAAAATCCACTCACTTCCTTTGTGTCCTGGACTGTCCATGTCAAACAGGTCAAAGATTGCAAGAACTACAGCGCCACCTAGTGGCTTCCCTGTCCCTGAAAGAAGGGATGGGGGTAGTTATGCTGGAGTTTTCCCATCAATCCAAAGGGCACATTATTCATCACAGGCAACCCACAGCACTGGGATGTTGCTCTCTTGCGCTTCTTATCTCATTGGGATTTACATCTATCAAATTATCCCTAGGGGAATTGTTGGTGGTTACAGGGTTTTAAAATAAAGCACCCTTATTGCATGAGATCTCCTCCAGAAATTGTCCCCATGGGGAGCAGAAGTAGGGTAGATGGGGTGAAGGTAAGAGATCACAGAATGAAAACATGCTTTGGACTCACACACATTCTTTGATTAATTTCTGTATAATCTCTTAATGACAATGCAGCCTGACAGAGCTTAGCTTAGCTACAGAATTGGCACCTGCTGCAGGCTCCAGAGCAGCCAGTGAAGAAGGAAAATTCCTTTACTATCTCATGTATCACCATTGCTTCCAGTCCAATTTCATTCACGCCTAACGTTTTTGATGGTCTTGGATTAAACATGACCAGAATAAATAATACTAATGGCCTTTCATGGTGCAAAAACCAACTTCTAAGGCATTTCCTATGGAAAGGATTATAATAAATTAAATGCTTAAACTAGCACCATGCAAGCATTTTTGTCTTGGATCAAAATGTTTGCCCTGACTGTTTAAACATTTAATTTAGTGTAATGAGAAATATCATTGTAAAATAAGCCTGTTAATTAAACATGAGTTTTGCAAATGTGAGTCATCCCATGTGTTCATAGTATAATGAATATAGACAGGTAGAATCTGTGTGTGCCCCCACTCCTTTTTTTCTCATTAAGAAAATGAACATTTACATCTTTAAACCCTGAAGCTATTAGTTATTTTTAATGAAGTGTGTTGCCATTTCAAAGTTAAGCTCTTCTATGATGCAATCAGATATTGCTAGGTCAGGGAGGAATGTTGCTAATTAACTTGCATAGAAGTTCTTTGCCACAGATAATTGATTAAAGTTGTTACACGGCTAATCAGTTGTGCAGTTAAATAAAATAAAAAAAATAAACAACCTCCAATAATAATCAGGTCATGTGGAGGTGATAAAATCTAACAAAGCCTTAACCATGGTGGGATCCAGAGCAGAATTTATAAGCCTGATTGAATGTCTAGACTAAACCTGCCTGTTAGCATCAGATGGGAAAGCCAAGGGCCAGGAGGACAAGCAGAGAGAGAAGGCCTCTGAGTGTGATCTTGGTTGGGGTGAACCGTGCTGTGAGGATGGTCTTTTCTTCCTTCATATGAAGAGGGTGAAGGCCCCTTTGCTACTGTTTCATGTTGTAATTCTCTGGTGGACCCAGCTGCCTCCATCCTTGGTTGTGGCTGTATTGTGGTCCAGTAGACTTTGTGTTGGCCTGTAAGTGATGAGACCTTGGTTCTAGTCACAGACCTACTGTAGGATCTTGGGCAAATCACTTCATTTTCCTGTGTCTTAGTCTTCCCTCCATGCAAAGTGAGGCTAACAATACTAACCCAAAATGGTCTGAAATCTATGGATGAAAAGTGATATGTAAAGCCGAGGTGTTATTCATTAATGTATTTCAATTTAGCATGCTGCCATGCTCTGCATTATGGGATGTATCAGATTTCCTCTCATCAGGCATAACTCAGCAGCATGCTGAATTCATACACAGAAGTCAACAGAAGGTAGCCGGTATCAACCCCAGCAGAATCCTACTTCCTATGTCACCTGGCCTCACATTTTTCCCAGTGATGGGCCTCCCTGATAGATCTGTTGGTTCTGTTGAGGCTGTGTCCCTGCACAATCAAGTCTTAAATCCACAGATCAGATGGATCTGTGCTCCATGTGCCACAGCTTGGAGGGATCTTTGGAGTCTCTGGGCAATCTCTCTGTAGGCCAGTTGGAAAATGCTGACTGCACAGTTGTTCCAAAAGTAGAAATTGAGATGAAGCAAGTGAGAGATTCACATGCAAAAAGATTTCAGGACCAGGCCTCTGGACAAGCACCAGTGTTTGTTACTGCTTTTTGATGTTGTCCTTTAAGTCAGTTGTCAAGCAAAGCTGTTTTTAAGGTGTGCCAGAGGGTTTTTGGAAGGGTCATGTTGAGGCTCTTACTTCCCCAAATGTAACTGACTCATTTTGAATAAAAAGGAAGAAGGATCTTTGTTGCAGGAAAAATGGAGCCTCACTGCCTTTGCTGGCATTCATATGAAGTTGACAACATTTGAGGGTTATTTTTAGGGGACAGTTCTACAAAATAATATTGGTGGCTGGGGGCCTTTAGGCCATCAGCTGCTGGAGGGGAACTGTGTATATTCTGGTGAATATCAGGCCATTTTCTCAGGGTTTTGTCTCCAGTTTTTGTAACTATAGAATCTAGAGTAGGCAGCAATAGTGATTGTCAGAATAGTTACCAATCCCTTTTATCCCATCTTAAAGGAGGTCTGCCAGGGAGAGGTAACATACATCAACACAATAAATTCAAGTCTGCCTAGTGAGCTACATGTTGTGTGTTGTTTCTTGCTCCGTTCTCTTCTTCCATTTCCTAATCCCAGTGATTCCTGGTCTTTTCTTGTTGACAGCCAGAAATAAACTACTGCTTGGTGTTTGCCTCCGCCTTACTCCTCAGTGTAGATTTTTCCTACTTCTGCACTATATTGGCATGGACATCAGGTTGAGAGTTTGTATCTTTCTAGTAGCCTGGCTCGGTGCTATTCAATATTGTCTTGATAAGTTGGGCACTAGTTTTTGGTGAGAAACCTTTGTATGCATCATATTGTCAGTATACTCAGTTCAGTGTTCTTAGTGAGGTTACTAATAATAACCTAGGCATGATTTTCAAAAATACTCAGTGTCTCCACTGAAGTGAATGGAAGTTCTACCACTGATTTCAATGGGAGCAGAATTAGATCTATGTGGAGCTCTTTCAAAAATCCCACCCACTTTAAATCATTTCAGCCAGTGGAATTAATGTTCACAGTTTGTCAAAGAGCATTGGACCCTTCCTTGCCCAGCACTGCAGACCTATATTCTAAAATATATTACTTCCTACATATATGCTCCTGAGAGATTGCCTTGTAAGGGAGATTGCCTTGTAAGGGAACATTCCTAAAGAATGTTCCCAAAGGCAGTTATTAGTTGGAGCTTGCTTGGTGGAAAACCCCCTCGGTGGAAAATCCTTGCCATGAATGAATGGTCTGTTTTGAATCCTCACAAAGATGCCATTTTACACACAAATGTTCCTGGGAAATATTTCACATCATATGTGGTTGGTGAAGGTATTCATTGGGGGGCTGAACCCACCCCACACTCAGAAGTGGATTAAGGTTTCCTGGGGCCCTGGGCCAGAACAAGTAGGGTTCCCCTCCCCACCCTTTCCGCCTGTGGTCCTGACCACAGCCCCACCCCTTTCTGCCCCTTTTCTGGGGCCTGCCCCTCTTCCACTCATGGTCCCCCCCCCATTCCACCCCCACACTGCAACCCCAGAACCCCTTTTGCTCCTTTCTGCCCCCCACACTGCGGCCCCAAGACCTGAGAGGCTCTGTCCCCGCACCATGGCCCTGGGGGCTGCAGCGGGGAGTGAGAGCTCCTTCAGTCCCAGGGCTGCAGCGGGGGGTCCGGGTGCTGGGGCTTCCCCTGTCACTCCCCGCGCTTCTGCGGGGGACCAGGGTTGGGGCACTGGGGCTTCTCCCACCCTCCCTGCCCGGGGCTTCTGCCAGAGAGCGGGTCGGGCGCAGGGGCTTGCCCTGCCACCCTATGGCTTCTGCTGGGGACGGGGTCTGCTGGGGGGGCCTTGCCCTGCCGCCTTGCGACTTTTGCCAGGGACAGGTTGAGGGCTGCTGGGGAGGAGGTGTTAACTGGAAAAAATTACAAGAACAGTAGCTTAACCCAGGGAGGCAATATTTATAAAGGATCCCTCCCTGCCACAGGTCTTTTCTCCACTGTATCTATCACCAGTGGTGATTCCTTTATTCCAATAATGCAGTGGAAAGGCAGGTATAGTATAAACAACCAAGTATGTTATTAAACAAACCACCATAAACTATAAACCCACTCAGTAATTAACACCCTAATATTGGCATTAAGCCAGGACCCCAGAACAAATAAGTGGGTACAGCAAAAACAAAATAATCAAGTACATCACCATTTTTGCAGAGACACACTGGGACCGGCAACACACAGATCATGGACCACGACTGGAACACAGATAACCACCGGGAAATGATGGCACCAAGGACCACTTGTAACACCACACAAAATCAAGAGGGACACCACACAGGATCAGGATCAACAGAGGCAGGAGCAGGATGGCAGCGGGGAAGGTCAGTGAAGTCTTCTCCTCTTTTCTCTTGATGATACTGCAAGCACGGCTGCCCCTGGGACAGAAAGCCTTGATACTGGGTGCAGCATTCCTTTATAATCTCTTGTTGCTGGGTAGATTACTCATAGCACGTGACTCTTTCCTGCCACTATTTCCCCCGCCTTAGCTCAAAAAGAGCGCCAACTAATGAACAAAAACAGGGGACCAAAATGGAGGGAAACAGCAACTGTGAAAACAAAAATGGCAAACTGGCCCAACAGAGGGTGGGGGGCTTCCCCTATCCCACAGCTTCTGCTGGGGATGGAATCTGGGGCCTCTGGGGCGGGGGAGCTTCCCCCATCCAGCAGCTTCTGCCAGGGATGGGGTCCAGGGCCCCTGGGAAGGAAGGGGCTTCCCCTGTCCCACGGCTGCTACTGGTGATGGGGTCAGGGGCTGCTGGGGAGGGAGGGGATCCCCTCCTTCCCACAGGATCCTCCTTCCTCCCCCATTCCCTCAGGATCCTCCCTCCATCAGGACCGGCCTTCTTCCCTCCAACATCCTCAGGATCCCCCTTCCCCCGAGACCCTCCTTTTCTCCCCAGTCACCTCAGGATCCCTCTTCTCTGGGACCCCCTTCTCCCACCTCAGTTACCTCAGGAGCCCCCCCTTGCCCCAGGACCCCCACTTTATCTCAATCAGCTCAGAATCTCCCTTCCCTGTGATCCCTTTCCCCCCCCAATCACCTCAGGATTCTCCCCTCCAAATAGATCCTCTCCCATACAGGCGGAGCCCCTACTCCACATGGTGTCCCACCCAATCCCTCCCTGCCTTCTTCCTGGCCCTGGTGCTGCCAGACACAGGGCCTGCCGAGTTGGTCATGCCCGCAGGTGGTGGAGTGGCTTAGAAAATGACAAAAGAGAGACCGAGGAAGGGGGTGGCTGAGTCCCCTCCAACCATAGCCACATGTCCCCTGTGCTTCACACACCTCTCTCTTGAGTGGTTTTTTATTGCTGTGGGTAGAAATCCAGAGATGGCAGCACTGTAAACAAACCCACCCCTTGCCTAGCAGCTAAACCTCTTTATGAGAACTTGTAATGTGTACCATCAAATCAGTCCTTCCTCTGGCCACGTTTGTACCTCATCTAATGTATGGACGGACCACCTCCAGGGTGTTTAAACTCATTGCCCATTCAGTCTTCGTCCTCTCAGCCACAAAAATGCCAACTCTGCTGGTAGTTTGGGGGAGGTGAACAGCTGTTTGCTAAGAACTAGAGTGAGCCCACCAACTCATATAGGTCACGGAATAACCATTGGGACTTTTGGTCACTACTAACTGTGACCCATGTTGCTATCATGTGTAATGCCGTAAATAAGCACTACTCAAAGTAGATAAATACAAATACAGAAGTGAAAGCCTGTCCCAATTGAAGTCAGTGGCAAAAGTCCTATTGATTTCCAGGATTTCACCCAGGGTCTGTGATCTGAAGAATTCACATCTTGCAAACCTTTACTCATGTGACTAGTTCTCATGCTAGTAAGCCCACTGAAGTCCATGGCAGAATGTGGTTTCTTTGAGACTGCTAGGTTGAGTAAGAGTTTGCAGGATAGGGGCCTGATGAAGACAAGTAATCACCATGACAAGTAGTGATTACAAACACCTGGAAAGCAAGGTTGGAGGACAAGTGTTACAAAAATATGGGTATGTCTTGTGGATGATGCATGTGTCAGACACATCTGATATTAGTGGGTTTTGTTCCTTTGTTTCCTTTGTTCCTCTCTGGATGGCCTTTGGTGTAGCCATCCAGTGAGGTGCATTTCTAGGCTTCTGGGCTGGTGATAGAACTGAACAACCACAGCCAAGACTGCTTATTGTCATATAAGGCCAAGATCCATGAGAATAGCTGAGCCATAGATCCCAGCCTTTCCCCATTGCTAACATCTCCCATATCAATGGCAGCCTAGCATTAATCCCTGCTGTGTGACCGTTGGCTGGCCGCATAACTTCAGCCACTGATACCCTCTCTGTGATCTGTTCAAAGAGAGGTACAACTTTATAAACAGGACTGAAGTAATTTATGATAACATTTGCATCACAAGTTCCTGGGCGCTGAAAAGGGGTATGTTATGCAGAGCGGTTGGTCCTCTGACTCCAACTCCTCTCTGGGTTGATCCCTTAGTCACGTAGAGATGAACTCCCATTAGCAGTCATATAGCAGAGTGAGGCAGCTGCATGGTAGTCATCTTTTCTGTATGTGCAGCATAATATACTACAATGAAATGGATCAGATGTGAGCTAGTCCATCCCCATCCCCTTGAGACATCCAGTCCTCCTTTCTTGAACATAGTGATAGACTTGTTGGGACCAATTCTCTGCTGGCAATGCTTTATTGCAGTGAGTGGAATTATGCCAGCAGAGAATTTGACACACAGAATCAGACTTTTAAGTAACTTATAGGTTTAGCTTGTGTAGGAGTTTATTATAGGGTTATTAGTGCAGCACAAAGCTAATATATAGTGAAAATGTGTAGCCTGTTAACAAAATTAAGAGCACATATTAGCAAAATATACAGTGAAACTGTATGGAAATATGAGTTGAGCAATTCACATCAATATAATCTAGTTTCTTTCTTTTAAGGACTCCTAACTGTTTTAGGGTTGCATTCCAATTTTAACGAAGAGATTAATTTTCAATATCCACTAGAACTAATTACAGTACATTCAGAATTACTGTTTTGAGCTATGGAAAATTAATCAATAAAATGATTTAGTTCCACACTGCTTAGTGACCAGCATGCAGCCTTAACTTCTACTCTAAATATAATGTAATACAAATTTCAGTTCTGTAATTGCTACATCATTACTATCAAAGTTTGCATCCCACGAAGTGGGTATTCACCCACGAAAGCTTATGCTCCAATACCTCTGTTAGTCTATAAGGTGCCAAAGGACCCGTTGTTGCTTCTACAGATCCAGACTAACACGGCTATCTCTCTGATACCTATCAAATTTAGAACTCTCACCAATGATACGTATCACCCATTCACATAAATTTTCCCAAACACTACAGAAAAACATACAGCACACTCACCATTTACAATCTAGTCTTGAACCAGTCAATGGAAAGATTCCAATTGACTTCAGTGAGCTGTGGATCAGGCCTTCTGATACTGCACCTCACTTACTTACAATGATACAAAATTACAGGCAATGTAATTTATTAAACCTACATACAATGTAATTCATGAAACCTATATTACTTCTCAAAACACACAAATATGTTTATATGGTCAGCACATAACATGTTGTTTGTTCAGGATGATGGTGGAGAGATGTGGGACTGGAAGAGAACTGGGTGAGGTTGAGAAGGGAAATTGATGAATGAAATTTTGATGAGATATAACTTTTCATTTGCATTCATGGGCCATAGAGTCTAGTATCTTTAATTCAAAGGTCATTAAGTTTTCTGTGTGAGACAGTATGAATATAATCATTAATATTACACTTTTCTCACTGAAGAATTGCAAATAAAACCAACATGCATTGCCTTTTGCGAATGTTCTAGCACAAAATGTTACCGTTTGATGCAAAACGTGTGCACATGTATAACTTAACTCAGAGGATGCAACTGTCCTTTGCAAAAGTTAACACTGGTATTAAAAGTCATTAGGTCATTTTTGAACAACTGGCTAGGGGGGAAAAAAAATCTTGTTCTACACCCCTGGTATTTCTTAAATGTCATTCCATTTTAGATTCAAGAATATCGGTTTGAGAATGCAAATCATGGGGGTAGCATTGAAAGTGAAATTTTTTTTTTCAAACTTTTCTTTCTCTTGAAAAAAAGTTTGATTACATCTATGTATTAGCACACATGTATATTGGGCCATCTTGCCTTCTTAATCTAGTGTATACATATTAATGTTCTATAACAATGATCCAAGCCTTCAAACACACACACTGTACTCAGATGAGTAAACCCAATGACTTCAGTGGAGTTACACACATGAGTAAAACTACTTTTGTGCATAAGTGTTTGCAGGATCACATCCTAACCCATTTTAAGGCAAGGGAGACTAAGGGCTAGATCTTCAACTGGTGTAAATCAGCATGGCTCCACTGGTTTCAATGGAACTACCTTGATTTACACCAGCTAAGGATTTGGCTACTGGCCACTGAGATGGCACAGATTCCACGAACACTAAGTTACCACCAGATTCTACCATTCTTGATCCTGTTGAGTAGCATCTTCATCTGCCAGTGGTGCTAATCAATGTGGTTAAATGTGGAGTAAGGTGCCACTCAACAAAAGTAAAGGCTAACTCTGGAAGTATAACCATAATTCTCATTAAGGTATAATTCTTTATACAAATTGATTTTGTTTACCTGTAGAGGGCTGTAATCTTTGAAGGATGAAATCCACAAGCAGACCCTTCAAACACATCACAAAACCTTTATTAGTGTGTTTATTGGTGACACGGATTACAGAAACCAAATGGAATTAAATAACATTTAACTTGAAATTGACCACAGACTCAAGAAATACAGGTCACAGTTGGCAAGGCAAACTTCTCAATACACTGGGTTGCTTAGGTTATTATTACACTGTGAAGGAGGAATTTCCCTTATTTGATTCTAAATAATTCAGGATATTATTATTTTGTGTCTTTCAGACAATTCCTTTGGCAATAATTTCAATTTGTTTAGCTTTTATTATATAAAAATATAACGAATTTTCCTTATATACAAACATTACATTACACAATATACAGGTTAAAAACACTACAAAAATAGCAGGCCATAGGTGAACTAAAAGCAAAAGAACAGGGTAGGGGGGAAATTAAATACTGCACATTTCATAAAAATTACATTAACTACATACAGTTTTTTGTTTGCAAATACCAAACAGTATCAATGTGATTGGAAATCTTTCCCAACAACTTCATTTTTAAGGCACGTCTTGCATATTTATATGTACAACACTGAATCCGGTCAATAACTGAATCTGGTCAATAACTTAAGGGCCCTTGAGAGTGACCTAGTAGTGTACGTGTATGTGTGTGCTTGGATGGGGAACGTGCAGCATTAAACCTTCTCACTAGTGTCAGTCTGGGGGGCTAGGTATCTAGTCGAGGGGGCTTGGTATAGGGGCACCCCGATCTCCTGAAGTTCTGGAAGCCTCCCAGAGCGAGGAGGGGACAGCAATGTGATTGTCCTGTCAAAGTCTCTGTGTAACACTTTCTCGTAGACACTCTGCAGTCCCACTGTTTTGGGCAGCTGGGCCTGGTAGTAGTTGTCCCTGCGAAGGGGGTCCCTGGGCAAGGAGGTGCTTTTGCAGAAGGTGGACAGCTGAGCTGAGGGATGAGGAGATGAGTGAGGGTTGGATCGGCCACAGGATGGGCTCCAGCAGCGGTCCGAATGGCCCAGGATTTTACATTCAGCAGTACAAGCCCATAATCCTAAAAATACAAACAAAAATGTTAGACCTGTAATCGCTGGAGAAACAGCCACATAATTCTGAGCTCATCAGAGAGTTATTGCCCAGATCATCAAAAGCTTAGAACGATAGGGGTGGGGGAGGTGGAGGAACAATACTTCAGGACACTGCTGCAAAGCACACTCTGCAAGCTATCATTATTCCATTTAGCTAGCAAGCCCTAACTCACAATGTATGTCAGCAGGAAGAGCTTTTTTAAAATGAATTTTATAATAGGCTGGCTGCTTCTAATTTGCACTATGTGCTCGACATGCACGTAGATACTTAAGTTGCATGCTGTGAAAATGCTGGCAGGGCTACTCCTGCAGTGAGCGCTGCCTTGGAAAGATGTAAAAGGTGTGACTGCTATAAAACTGGTCCAGTCAGCTCAATGTACCTTAGATAGATAGATACATTCTTTTATTCCTGGGCCAGTTTTTATTTTCATTGCAGCCGGTCTGTACTGTGAAATGGACCGAACCCTTACCATTCTGCATGTGAGTGATGAGATCCTTCTTCAGGGCATCCCCGCTGATGTCAGAGTCACTGTCATTAAAGTCGCTGTCGCCTTTGCCACTGTCTTTGCCGCTGAACTTTTCCGCTTCTCGGGCCGATATGGTGTTGAAAGAATGACCCTTCCAGATGGCCACAGGTGGGGTGGATTCTTTGCTATAATTAGGAGCAGAGGAATAGGGCTGGAGGGGATTGGAAGGGAGTGAGGGAGAAATAAGCATATGTCAACATCACCTTATCAAGCTTCCCCTCTTCCAAACCGCCCCATACCTCCTTCCAGCCCCCCAAACTAAAGCACAAACGCATGCAGTGGGATCTTACCTCCCCGTTAGTTGCCCTAAGTCGTTTCTGACCCTCATAGAGACAGGCATTCACAGTGCTGGTCTCAGAAGAGGAGATCTCTTCTGCAGGTGGAGAAGAGGCTGGGCTGGTGAAAGAAGCTTTGCTGGGAAAGGATCGCGCTTCAAACACATTCCCTCTGGGGCTGCTATCCTCCTGCATCCCCTTCTCTAGGTGGGAAATGTCAATCTGCTCCGTCAGGGGCCCGTTGTTCTTGATCTCGGCCTCCTTCTTGCGCTTGTTGCAGGTGGTTGCAATGGTGATGATGGCCACCAGCAGCAGGGTGCAGCTCCCAGCTAGGATGATGATGACAATCAGGGGAATGTCCCACTCCAAAGCCTTCCCCTCCCAGGAGCTTGGGTTGGCCACCTCATGGCTGCTGGAGGGTGCTGTGGAAGTCACCAGGAAGTTGATTGTGGCTGTGGTGACAAGGGGGGGCCTGCCATTGTCAGTCACGGTGAGGATGACTTTGAACACCTGCCCCAGCTCTTCGGACAAGTCCCCCCTGAGCACGATCTCACCTGTCTTCTTGTTGATGGTGAAGAGCTCTGGCTGCTGCTGCTGCTGCTCCTCCATAAAGGAGAAGGTGAGCTCCGCATTGACCCCATCGTCCGCATCTCTGGCTTTGATCTGAGCCACCAGGGAATCGGGGGGTGCCTTGCTGGAGACCCCGATCTCCACGGAGCCGTTAGCGAGCACGGGATGGGTGATGACCGGGATGTTGTCATTCTGGTCCACCAGCCTCACCTTGATCAGGGCGCTGCTGGACAGCTGCGGGGAGCCCCCGTCGCTGGCCTGGATCCTCAGGTCCAGCTGCTTGAGGATCTCATAGTTGAACGTCCTGAGGGCGTAGATGGCCCCGGTGGCCGGATCCACAGAGACGTAGGTGGAGATGGGGGCGCCCAGGACCTGCGTCTCCAGCAGCCTGTACAGGACCTTCCCGTTGCGGCCCAGGTCGGGGTCCCGGGCCAGCACGGTGGCGAGGTAGGCGCCCGGCGGGTTGTTCTCCAGCACCGCCACCTCGTAGACGGGCTTGGAGAAGCGCGGCGCGTTGTCGTTCTCGTCGCTCACGCGCACCGTGTACTGCCGGACGGTCTTGAAGGGCGGCGAGCCCAGGTCCTCGGCCACCAGGGTCAGGTTGTACTCGGGGATGCGCTCGCGGTCCAGCGGCGCGGCGGTGACGAGCACGTAGCTGTCGGCGTAGGCGCGCTGCAGCGCGAAGTGCTCGTGCCCGTGGAGGGCGCAGCGCACCTGCCCGTTGGGGCCCGAGTCCCTGTCCGAGGTGCTGACCAGCGCCACGAAGCTGTCGCGCGCCGCCGCCTCGCTGACGTAGGCCACCCCGGCGCCGGCGGGCGCGCCGCTCAGGGGGGTGACGCTGATGCCCGGCGCGTTGTCGTTCACGTCGGCCAGGCGCACGATGACTTTGCACGTGGCCGCCAGGGGGCTGGCGCCCCGGTCCTGCGCCTGCACGTCCAGCTCGTAGGTCCGCTGCCGCTCGTAATCCACCGGCCCCGCCAGCGTCAGGCGGCCCGAGAGCGGGTCCAGCCGGAAGAGCTGCCGCGCCTCGGCCGGCACCTGGCTGCCGAAGCCGTAGACGATCTCCCCGTTGGGCCCCTCGTCGGGATCGGCCGCGTCCAGGTCCAGCAGCAGGGAGCCCCGCGGCGCGTCCTCGCCCAGCTCCACCGTGACCGAGCCCTGCGGAAAGGCCGGGCTGTTGTCGTTGGCGTCCAGCACCCGGACGCTCACCGTGGCCGTGCCCGAGCGGGCCGGGCTGCCGCCGTCCTGGGCCACCAGCTCCAGGGTGTAGGTGGCCTGGGTCTCGCGGTCCAGCTCCTGCAGCAGCACCAGCTCGGCGCTTTTCCCGCCGTCCGCCCGCGTCTGCGCCTCGATGCCGAAGTGGCTGTTGCGCGAGAGCTGGAAGCTCTGGACGGAGTTGGAGCCCGCGTCCGGGTCCACGGCGATCTCCAGCGGCAGGCGGGTGCCGGGCGCGGCGCTCTCGGACACCTCGAGCGGGATGTGCGCCTGGGGGAAGCGCGGCGCGTTGTCGTTGATGTCCCGCACCTCCAGCTCCACGTGCACCAGCCGGTACTGCTCCTGCCACAGGCTCACCACGTCGAAAGCCAGGACGCACTGGAGGGACTGGCCGCACAGCCGCTCCCGGTCGATCCCGCCCTCGCCGATGCTCAGCTGCCCGTCCGCCTCCCGCACCCGGACCAGCGAGCTGTTGCTGAACTGCTCCATCAGGCGGAAACTTATCTCTCCGGGGGCTTTCACGTGCATCTCTTCTGCCAAAGTGCCGATGACCGTGCCCGGCGCGTCCTCCTCGTAAGTGCGGTATCTCACCGTCTTGCAGAGGGTGACCGAGAGCAGCCAGCAGAGGTAGACGAGGCGCGGCGGAGAGGAGAGGCTGCGCCCGTCCCTAGCAAGATCCATGTCACCTGCGCTGAATTGCTAACCTGAAAGGGGCTGAGGATGCGGAGAAACGGTTGTCCAGCTGTTAGGGAGTGAATCTGCCCCTAAAGCAGGAGGAGATGGGAGGGTAACTCTCCTGCTCCCAGGTGCAGCGCATGCATGCTCTGCTCTGCTCGGTAAATGAGCCGATTGCTTATAGTTGCCCTAACCCGAGAGGTGCCAGCGATGCCGGCGCGCTAGGCTCAGTTTATCCTGCCTCTAAACCGGACTGCGTCTCCTGAGGGCCTTTAATAGACGCGGATATGCAAATTTTACGGGGCCGAACAGCCAATGGCAGGCGCTCTTTTCACACTGCTCTCCTGAATGCCTCCCAGAAAATCCCTTTAATGTGGAAAAGGCTTAGAGAGGAAAACAAGAAAGGAAAATTAGGGAATCTCTTCTTTGTTTTCTTTAACTCTTTTTTTTGAAGGCGAGCTGCAAATGAGTTGGCACAGGGAGCGTGGAGTAAAATGCGCGGAGTGTTTTGTTAATTGTACCACTACAGCACCCTGCTGTTGAACAGGTGCCTGGTGTGCAAATATCTGCTCTTCTGAGCTAGTCACTTAAAAACGCAGAGAAATAGCTTGCCTGGGCCGGGTGTTCGTGAATGTGTATTTATTGTGTGTGTCTGCTTATGATTATCGATTAATAAAGTGCTGCGCAATGCATATATACGAGGGTTGATTTTCTTTCCGTTGATTTCTGTATTGACCATCAGAGCAAGCCCCTAAACAAGATTGAAGGATTACCTGAAAATTGATTTTATTCAAATTTGTGCACATAATTGTGCTTTACTCGCGTGAGATCCTGTGATCAGACCTGTAATTTGCCTTTCAGAAGATATTCCTAGGATGCTTTAGTATGCTTGTCACTGCCCAAGTGGCTTTCTTAAGCCTTGGGCACTAGCAGGCAAAAAAAAAAGTTCCAAATAGGATTTAGCATAAGCTTGAGGAGATTTGGAAAGGTTTCAAAGATCAGACAGTATCAAAGGCTTATGAAGCTCTCGTTAGCTGTAGCAATATAATAGCATGGCAGGCTATCCCATTTGAGGCACCAATGTCTGTATTATTTCACTATGACAAGCTAAAGGGAAAGAAAGTTGAACAGTTTCCACAGAGGAGTTGGGCTAAGTTGAACATAATGAGCAAACGCCACATGTATCCATTATGTCCCTCTATTCATTCCCAATCACTGCCATAACTCTTTGACTAAACGATGATGGGCGCTGAATTACACACAATGCCCAGCTCATATTAAAATACATTTAAGATCTATCCCTCCTGATGCCCTGTTACGCCTATTTAGAGGATTTTCTTTTTGTCCTAATAGGGCCTCTCTGGGAAGCAACACTAGTCTCGTTCCAGAAGAACAAAATAACAGCATGAGGTTGAAACCTGGCACGAACCTTGGGGAACTAAACCATCTGCCTAGAAAAGTATGAAGACATAGCAGAGAGTCACCAAGTTTTACTAGTCCTGCAGTCCGAGGGGATACTGAGACAGCGCATGCGCGTGCTATGGCAGTGATTGGGTGTCCCCCCCCCCCCTGCTTCACGTTAGGTCTAAGCACTGTGGGGGAATAGCGGGCTAAGAGAATGCGTACCTGATCCCAGATATGGTCCTGGTGAAAGAGACCATTCAAATAAACACAGTGGGAGAAGAGAGAACATTGTATCAATAGTCTCTCCTGAGGGAGCGACCCTTACATGGATTCCACGTTTTAGGTCACATTCTGAAACAGAAATACGCGTTGCAACTGGTACACCGTGATTTTGTGTACCGCGATGGGGAAAGAAAAAGACGCTATGCACTTTAAATTGAACTGAGTGCTGTTTTGATCTGTAAACTTTGTACAAAAGGTATCCGCTCTGTTGAGCACTTCAAGCGGTTACCATGCCAGTACGAAAGAGCAGAATCAGGCTGCAAGACTGGGAGGGGGAGAGGCATGCTCCAAGCTTCCTACAATGTGCAAGAAAGAGAGCCCTTACTCGAGTATATCTATAGATGTAAAGACATCTACAGACACAAGCTGCATGAGTTAATGCTGCCCAGAAGCGCTCTGCCTCCTGGTGCTCTTCCCTTTATTTGTATCCCTTCGCTGTGTATTTCAGGGACGAAAAAGAGCAATTGCCGTAGCAGCTGCAGCAGGCATTGTGTATAAATACAAAGCATCTACCTCAACACCACACTGGTCTCGTGGCATCCTCTCTAGAAACCTTCCCCTCACGCTGATTGCAATAGTTCTCCTCCTTTGCCCATGTTCCACACATATCGATCCCCTCCGCCCGTCTGACTAGAAAGTCTGATTCTAGGCGCTGGAGTCCTCCCTAATCCCTCTGTCACCAGAGGCTTCCTCCTTAGGGCTGATCATGCCTTAATGGGACCCCTGCAGGACAACAAACTTGTCACTGGCCAGTACTTACATGTCATGTACATCGGTATACAGCCCTAGTCACAACAGGCATCCTATGAGCTTTTGAGGGCTGGTTACTAATGCAGCCGAAGCTGAGGTGTATTAGTACTTTACAGTGAATAGAAACATCTGTCCGTTTGTTCCAGCTGTGCGCATGAGCCACTCCCTGGGCCCGATCGGATCCCCCCTGAAGTCAATGGAAAGACTCCCCTTGATTTCAAGGGGAAGTTGGATCGGGCTCCATGTGAGCAACAAAGGCCCTCTCCTGACATCCAGATCGGATCGGCATGTTAAATCACCAGTTTGCCATAATACCACCGACTTCTCAGTGTTCACAGCCTTTGTATAACCTCAACCGAGGACACAAAGGACCTCGCTGGAGCAAAAAAAATCCAGAGGGAAATTGAACAAAGTTGGCTTATTTTTAAGGGAATTGAAGACAACGGTCCAAAATCTGTTCCCGCTTGTCCGGATTCTGATTTCAATTGAACAGCTACCAATCCGGAGTAATTACTGGGCAGCTTCTGATATTTCTGATGTAAATCCGGAGTAATTTATTTAAAATCAGTAGGGCTTCGGAGATGTAAATGAGAGGGTAATTTGGCCCCACATGTGACAATCACATCGATCCGGAAATCGGGGTGTGCTTGGCCAATGAATGCCACTCGCTTTAGTCTCATAGCTGGTTGGAGCTGCAGTACTCCTAATTCTTAGCGGCACAAACTACGAAGAAATCACTACGGCGCGGATCATTCAGGCATCTGACTCAAAGCTGTGGCGAACCTACCGATCTAAAACGAGTGGAGACGGAGCGAGGCAACGCGAGGCAGGCGCTCGGCTGCCGTTCGGTAGCAGGGCGTGCCAAGCGTCCCAAAGCCCAGCTTCCTAATTACTGCCGAGGAGCTGTGTTAAGAGTAATTACCCCGAGTGGTGTGATGGCACGCGAGTGAAGTGAGCTCGGGTGCCTGCGGATTGCCCGCATTCTCCAGCCTGGCGGGCAGCAGCCAGATTATGGAAACGGGATTTAAAACAGCGCATCAGCGCCTCACTCAAATCCCCACCGAGAAGGGGGGGAAATCCGCGCAGCGCTGATCTGGTCCAACAAAAGCGCCCCAAATCGCCTTGTTATCATACCAAAAGGCTTTGGCTGTCTCAAAGGAGCCCCTTTCTCTTTATCTTAGCAACTTAGCAGACAACTGTCTCGCGATCATGAGAACAAACATGGCCACAATGGTTGGCATTTTCTCGGAATGCAAATGTGGTGGGCTCAGAAAAGCTGGATTTCTCTGACTCTGCCTAATA
Source organism: Chelydra serpentina (assembly GCA_037349315.1). Lineage (NCBI taxonomy): Eukaryota > Metazoa > Chordata > Testudines > Chelydridae > Chelydra > Chelydra serpentina. Next base: position 62,432,174 of record JBAIAC010000004.1, read on the forward strand.
CCAGCATTGTGAAACTCGCGTGCAGACAGCAAGATTGACATGGCCGTCACGTGATGGATTAGATCCATAGGAAAGTTTTCAAAGAGTTTACAATGGGTGGCTCAGCTTGATCTGATATCTCCCACAGTTTAGAGGGAAAGAGAAGCAGGATATATTCTCATATGTAATAGGATTATCTTTTCCATTTCAAGTTCTATACAGCATGTAATTTATTTTTAATTAGGATTAGCTCTGCCAGGAAAGGAAACTAGACTTTGCTGAGAAGGCAGCGCTATTTAAGAGAAGGAGAGGCGTTCTTATTCTTTACAAATAAATAAATCAACCAGTCAATAAAATAGGACCATGTTTTGCCTCCCACGCACTTCACAAGAGAAACGGTGGAAAGGAGTATATTTTAAATGCATAATCAAGGATAAATCAGAAGAGGCTTTGAGAGGCATTATTTTTATGTCTAATACAGAATTCGATCGTTTTTCTGAGTGTTCCAATGGGGGTGTTTGTTCCACTTGACCCTTAAGAAGTAGAGCGAGGCAGAATATCCTTTCTTTCTGTATGTCTTTCTGTCTGTTCCTACCAGATTTGATCTTGTGTAATATAGATCAATCACTCTATTGTAGAAACCTTCCCAGAAAACGTACTGTATCGTAGTTTGGAGCTAATCCATTCACAAGGTTCTAAAAGACCATAGAAGAATTCTTTGTACAGCTAAAAAAAATAAACATATGGAAACTCTGTTTTAAAAACCCGCCTCTGAAATATTAGTTCAGCAGCCCAGATCGGTTGACTGCTTCACGTGGGGACATATGTTCTTGCAAATTGTTCGTATTGTTACTAATAGAGATTCTCACACCGCATAATTTCTTTGAAGCAGACAACTGGAGATTTTTCCATAGCTGTGCGGGATATTAATAATTTACTGGCTTTCTTGCATAAAGTCATTATTGTGGAGTCGCAGAGCCCTCTAGAAGCAGGCATTTCTTCATGTCCGATTGCTTGAGCTTTCTGCTTCCAAACCCTCCACGATCCACTTTTGATATGGAAATCAAGCCTGCTGTGTGTGCTGGTTTCTATGCCACAACATTTTAGGACCTGGATTCTGCCCAGTGCAAACTGAAGTCTGGTGTTAGAAATTTCTCCGAAGAAGAAGTGAAAACATTTTTATACCATTAATTTCCTGTCACCAACAATCAAGCTGGATTGATGGCCGGTAAATTGCCCAGTGACAGTCTGCGGTTAAATACCTGTGTCTAGATATAGATAGATCTAGTTAAAGAAAAAGCTACTCGGGTTGGTCGGTGAAACCCTCATTCTCTGTTCACACCGTTACCCTGTTTCCCACAGACGCCTGATCTAGAAACTGCGAAAGAAACTCAGGTCTTTTAAATAACCCCCCGTTTTTGACCCAGTCCCGCTAAATAAAGGTTTGTTTGTCGCAAAACCATGGGCTTCGGAGTTGAAAAAAAGGGGAGGATACCTAGGATTGGTTGAACGACCCACCCTACTTAAAAGTCCTATTAATAACACCAAAGCGCTCTCCTCGCCCTGGCCTGAATGTGAAAGTCACAAGCTCACGCTCCCTGGTTTAGCAGCGACATAAACCTCCAAGGGAAAGACCCGCTGGCCCGCGTTCCTAGAGCACGCGCGGGCTTTCTGCTCAGCTGGCGGCTTGGCTGGCGGAGCGAGCGCTAACTCTGGAAACGCAGGGACATGCCCCCCCCCCCCCCCCCCCGAAGGCTCAGAGCGCGCAGCGGGGCAGGCTGCCGGCTGCCTAGGACGGTTTCGGCTCACTTACGTGGAGGAGAAACTCCCGTGAGAATCCTGCGTGTACAATTTTAGGTTTCACTGCAGGAAGGGAAGAAGGCAAATCTCCATTGGACGCCGCCCCCCACAATCGCTGGTGTCCAGGCTGTAGCTCTCATTTTCCATAGGGGTCACTAGAAGCGGTTTTGAGTAGATCCACCCCACCCCTTTGCAATCATACGAGGATCCCGATGGAGGGAAAATGAGCTAGTTTGTCAGAGGGGACTATTGTGAGCAGTGCGCCATTGACAAAGTCTGCTTTGAGTTAACCAGAGCCGCTGGCTTCACTGGGAACACCGTGCCGCCAGTGTGAAGGCAGATTGGGACTCCCGGGGGTTTGGACCACGGAGTCTTTCCCTAACTGCGGGCAACACGTAAACAACGCATTGCTGCCATGCCCTGAAAGAGTTGGTGTAATTTCTTTAGAGGGGGGCTCAGAGCAGAACCATCGATCTGACTTCAACTGCGCGCTGGCTGAAAGGCGTGGGCAGGGAACCCATCGCTTTATATATTCCCGAGCGGCGCACACCTCTCTCCCCAACCCAGAATTCAGAAAACAACCCCAGGCCGGATTCCGTAGTCTGGGGGGAATGGAATGACCTCTCCTTCTATTGAAACGCTGCTTTCATCTCCATGGGTCCCTCTTTCCTCGGCAGCTTCATGGAGGGTTCTGATCTGCCTCCAGTGATCTCCAAAAACAAAAGACTTCCTTACCCTTGGCGGACTAAACAATCGCCCTGTTTAATCATTTCGATCACAACCGAGGATGTGTGGGGTTAACCTGTCAAACCCCACAAGACTAGGCTGATCAAAACCCGATGAAAACAAAGACTGGAACTAATACGAGGAACGTTTTCGCTGTTCTGTCAGTGTTTGCATTGGAGGATTGTGTACAGTGTTGTGCTTCTGCCTTTGGCCATGTACTCTATAGGCGGCAGAGGCTGCAGACGTTCACGTGAATTGCAATTTTGGATCAGGGTTATAAATCACCCTGATTATTGGGCTGTTATTCTTTGCTACATGAAATGTAGACTATGCAAAATGAGTTTATAGTCTGGAATAAATAAATCACATAAACGTCAGCAAGCAGTTTTGATTCCACAAGGAAAGATTTTTATTGGATTAATTTCTAGCCCCTGTTGGAGTGGCAGCTGGGGCTGTGATTCAAGAGGAGAAAACAAAAGGAGAACAAAACCACATTACAGTTAATAAAATGCTAAGCAAAGTACATGCATCATGCCCTAAGGGATCACTCCATCAGGTCCAGAGTAAGGACATTCCAAAGGTGGGCCCCAGACACCAGTGAGAGCTGCTAGCAGACCTGGGATCTGACTGAGGTTCTCACAGTTTCCCAGTCCATCTCACCTCCCCTGCTAAGTGCTAAGTGCTAATCTGAGATTTGGCTGGATCCCAGGCACAAACCAAAAGTGAGCTTATTAGAAGTCAACTATGTTTGAGTTTCCCTCCCATTCCACACTCTATCCCGGGCCTGGCCCCTCACCCATAAAATTTCCTCTTAAATCTTGCCACTCACTCTCCCTGATGACTGTCCTTCTCTCCCACACTTTACCCTCCTCCTCCCCGGCAGGGAGGCAACAAGTTCTCTGCTTTTCTCTCTCATCTCTAGCCCTCTCCCCTGCCTTGCTCACTATTCCCCCGCCTCTCCTCTGCCCCCTTTTATCATCTCCAACTCCTTTCTTTACTGTCTACTTTTTTTTCACAGAGGAGCAGAGCGTAGGGATAGTCCAGCATTATGGGACTAGCTGGGATCCCAAGTTTAATTCCCTGCTCCGCTGAAGACTTTTTGTGTGACCATGGGCAAGTCACATAATGTCTCTCTGCCTCAGTTTCCCATCTGTATACTGTGGATAATAGGACCTCCCTACCTCACAGGAGTGTTGTGAGGTTAAATACATTATAGACTGAGAGTACCTTAGATAGATGCCTGCCCCAGTCACATCCAGTTTGTTGCTGGAGCTGGCTGGATCAGAGGCATCCTTCAGGGATAAGTGCTTTTTAGACAGCCGATTCTAAGGTTCTTTGTCTTTCTACCTAGGGTTTTGGGGAGCTCACACAATAGGTGGATCAGTCACTTGCACCAGTCCCTTGTGCAGGAAAAAAATATGAGCCAGTTACCATCCAGTAGCCAAACTTATTCGCGCGGACCTGATACAATAGCTTGTTGGGGAAGGCCCAGCAAGGTCCAGGGAGAGTTCCCTGGTGAAGTGTCCTGCACTACCTCTCAGCCTGGCTGCTGGGAGTGGAGCAGAGGGGAAGTCATTGGATATCGCACTGCAATGATGTTCCTGAAGATTGCTTGGGGGGGTGTGCTTTATCTTTTGCACTGACCCTAGTGTGTTAATGTCTGGTATATTTGGAGTTCCCCCACCAATTTCTTGGTTTGTGGGATAACGTTGCATTCTCTCCTCCCTCTCTGCGGCCGTGTCTACAGTCTCTCCCTCTCTGAAGGAGAGTTTAGAAATACAAACAAGAGAAGGAAAGGATTTCTCAGGTCTAGGCATCTTCTGCCACTGCAGGATTGTTCCCTCCAACAAATGTGAAGTGCTAGTGAGATTATTCCACTGACTAGTAAATCTCAGCAGGATATTCACTACGCACTTTCCCCTTCTTAATTTTGTTTCATGTACTGCTAGTTATAGTACTACCTAGCACCACTCGGCCTGCCAGTCCTCGGTGGTTACAGCCTTCCTGCATTTCTAAGCTTGCATACAGTTGGATGTAATCGAGTTATTTAAATGTAATGATAGTGTCTGCACACAAATATAGTGTGATTAGTCTACTCATAATGTCACTCCACCTCTGTCTCCCCGTAGCTTTCACACACTCTCCCCCACAGCTAAAGTTGAGCCTGCCATTGCTCCCAGTGTTTTAGGTGAGGGGCACCAGTATAAATCCCTAAAATAGAATCCTATGGGCAGCAGAGGCAGTTGCTCAGTTGAATACTTCTAGTAAAGCGGAGTCTCTTCCTCCATCTTGTCTTTTCTTCCCCCATACGTCTCTTCTTGCAGAGTGCAGGTCTGAGTCCCTACCGCGCACAGCCTCCCAAGCAGCTGTAGAGTCAGAAAAGAGTCTGGCTCTGCCTCGTGTCATTGCTGCTCAGGAGGCTGTGAGAGCAATGGAACTGACCAGACAGGCTGCTGCTGCTGCACTTGCCAGAGAATGTATGTTATTCCTTACTGATGAGTGGGCAAGTGGTTTTTTCCCTCTCCAAGCCTTGCTGTTTCGAGCTAAACAAAAGATTCTGCATGCATTATAGGGCAGAACTGATGAAGTTCTGAGCGCTCAAGGAAGTCTAACTCAATTTACAGGCTTAGTGGCTCAATCTTGAAGATCCCGTGCTCAATTTTCTCAGAATTTGGTCTTGTTGACAGTTGTCTCCTGCCTGGTAGGGGTATCTTCCTGCTCCCAGACAGTGTACTTGTAGCAAGTTCTCCTCATGCTACCTATTGGAAGGTATGTTCCAGGATGAGCAATTTAACAATGACTAGGCATCTCCTACGGCCTTGAATTCAGGGCTCCAAGTGCCCACTGTCCTAGAGTGCCTTCTTTTTGGCTATCTTTGTGTGGGAGATGATCACAGACACTAACACCCAGGCTCATCCAGGCCTTCTGGAATCTGGCAATTGCAGACTGTTGCAGGTGAGTGCTGAGGAGGGCTGGATGAAGGCAAAATCCATTGACTGGCTGATCCAGGCCAGGGGCTGGAAGGGGGACCCATTGACCCCCAAAGTTTGGATATAAGGATTCCTTGGTGGGGCACCCACATAAAATGTTGGGGTTCTTCATAGAGATTGGAGAACAGGGAGTAGCATTGGCAGAGATCCCAGAGTGTCAGGAGCACTTTGATTTGTTGTGGAGGGTAGTTTGATTGAACTGGGTATGGGCCCCATTAAGCTTAATACACCAGGAGTGCTGAGTTCCATTCGGAACTTTCCAAACTAATTCTGGCTGAGGTCCCTGGTTCCCTAGGAAGGAGTAGGAATCCATGGGTTTGTTTGGCGTTGCTGGCTTCCTGAGTCTTCACAGGGCCAGGAAGCCTGCATTACTAGCTCTTTATAATCTTTCACTCCTCGCTCCGTTTCTGCAGCTTACACCAGAAGGAGTTTGGCACCTGTTCCTTATGGCTCGGGGCAGCCACATCTGCCTCACAAGCTGGGCTTCCTGAGACAGGCAATCAGGGAAACTGGGAGATGACAGTCTTTCTGTTTCAAGCACTAAGTAAGGGTCGGATCATAGGCATGCCCCTTCCAAGGAACAGCTTGTAGCTTCAGACCCTGAAGGAGCAAGGGCTGGTCCCTTCAATTACATCATTAACCTGTTTTTCTTGGCTACCGTAGTTCTGCTTTCTCAGTAGCCTCCTCTTGCTTCAAGGTCAGATGAAGTGTGCATCTGTGCCTACAGCATTATAGATCTGATCCAAAGCCCACTGATGTCAACTGAAGTTTTCTCACTGACTTCAACAGACTTTGGATCAGGTCCCCAGTTATTATTGTTGTCAGAGTTTAATTTATGGCCTGTTTTATACTACAGAACTGGATTGGCTGGGCCCAGGGTCTAATTTCTGCATGGCTAGGAGCTCCTCTGGGTCTGGTAAGAAAGGAGTGTCCTCAGGTTCAGTGAGGCCTCTCTCATGTTTCAACACCTGGTTCTGCCTCCCTTTTCCGTCCACATGCTGGATTTCCATGTAGAACCGCTCTTATTAATTCAGTCTTTAATGTGCAAGGGTTCCATATATGTTGTCCATCTGCTGTTTGATTTTGATGTCCTATATGTAACACTTATGTAGTGTCTTTCTTCCCAAGTGATCACAAAGTGCTTCATAACCTACCTGCATGCAACTCCCTGAAATGCAGCTAGCTCTGGGGCAGAGTAGGGGAGCCAACTGGCACATAGTAGTGGAAGAAGGGGAAATTTTGGCTAAAAGAGAAAACATCATTTTAACAGTCATGCAAGTAGGCAAGGGGTAAAATTTTCAAAAGCACCTAAGTGATTTACGGGCTCAGTGAGACTTAGATTCGTAAATTATTTAGGTACTTTTGAAAATGTTACCCAAGACCTGTGTTTTAAGGGCTCACATACTGTGTTGTGTTTCATGAATTTAGCATGAATTTCATGAATGCTCAGATTACCTTAATGGGTCAAGGTAAGATTTGGCACCCCCTTGTGACTTTTCGACTTGCTATCTCTATCTCTGTCTATCCTTGATGGTCCAGAGACTGTGAACACTCACATATACATTGCTAATATTTTGCATTTGGACTTCACTTGTTCTCTGTTTATAATGTGGCAAATGGCCCTATTAGAAAAAAGCAGGGTCCAGGGAAGAAGCTGCCCTCCAACCTGTGCATGTGCAGGGACAGGACTTGGAACTAGTAGCAGCGTGGGTAAGAGCTTGCTATTGTCAATTTCATAGAGTTTAATGCCAGATGGGACCATTAGACGTTCTAGTCTGTCCTCCTACATAACACAGGACATGAAATTCCCCCCAAATACCCCTATATTGAGCACACAACTTCAGTTAAACTAAGCATTTTGGTCCAAAGCAGACTAAACTGTTGCATGCTACAGGCAGAGACCAGGACAGACAGAGGCATCACCAGTGTCTGCAATATCAGGGAACTTATTAGGGCAGACATGGCCAGATGATCCTAGCGGGTAAACCAAGCCCCATGCTGCAGAAGAAACTCAAAGTCAGTGCCAACCTGGGAAAAATTATTTCTCAAACCCAGATCTGGTGATCAATTAGACCCTGAACATATGAGCAAGACACACCAGCCAGGCATGGGCAGCGGGTGAACCCCCATTTTGGGAGGCTAAGCTGCCATCCCCACCGCTTCTGCCTGTGGCCCCCCCCGCCACTGGAGGAGCCCCAAGGGCTGCTGGACTTGCCCTGGTCCACCCACCCCAGCTGCCCCAAGCCGCTGGATGGCTCACCCCAGCCAGCCTGAGCTGCTGGCCTGAGCCGCTGGCATGAGCTACTGGCTTGACCCCCAGGCTGGCCTGAGTGTCACTCCAGGCTGCTGGCCTGACTCCTGGACCAGCCTAAACCACTCAGGGGAGGCCTCAGCTCCTGGCCACTGGTGGGCCTGAGCTCCAGGCCCCTGCCTGGAGCTGAGCCCCCGCTGACTTAAGGGAGAGGGGAAGGGAGGCAGTGGAGGCCTCAGGGTGGAACATGGGTGGGGCCATGGCCTGGGTTAGGGGAGGCTTAGCCTGTCCTGGTCTTTAATACCTGCCACCCATGCAGTCGGGCATCTATGACAAAGGATTCTCTGTGCCACCTCTGAACACTGATCCACCCCAAGAAAGCAACTAGCTAAAGATACAAAAACTAACAGCACGTTTTTATTAAGTACATCAGAACCAGGAAGCCTGCCAAATGATCAGTGGGTCCCCTGGATGATCGAGGTCCTAAAGGAACAATTAAAGAAGACAAGGCCATTGCAGAAAACCTCATACAGGAGCCATTCGTTTTAGGTGATAAATCTGAGGAACTGTCCCATATTGATATGTCAGTACAGGAGGTTTTGGAGCAAATAGATAAACTAAACAGTAATAAGTCACCAGGACCAGATGGGATTCACCCAAGAGTTTTGAAGGAACTCAGATATGAAATTGCAGAACTACTAACTGTGCTATGTAACCTATCGTGTAAATCAGCCTCTGTACTAGATCAGTGTTTTTCAAAGTTCGGGTCGCAACTCAGTACTGGGTCATGGCATGTAAGCACTGGGTCACCTTGCTCAGCACCCAGGGACCCTAGCAGCTCTGGTCAGCATCGCCGACCAGGACGTTAAAAGTCCCATCGGCGATGCTGCCCAGCTAAGGCAGGCTAGTCCCTACCTGTTCCGACACCGTGCTGCACCCTGGAAGTGGCCAGCAGCGGGTCCGGTTTCTAGGCCAGGGGGCCACGGGGCTCTGCGTGCTGCCCGCACCCCGAGCACTGGCTCCGTACTCCCATTGGCTGGTTCCCGGCCAATGGGAGCTGGGTGGGGCGGTGCCTGTCAGAGAGAGCCGCACGGAGCTGCTTGCACTCCTCCGCCTAGCAGCTGGACCTGCTGCTGGCCGCTTCTGGGGCACAGCACGGTCCGCGGTGCCAGGACAGGCAGGGAGCCTGCCTCTGCACCCTGGCTGCACCACTGACCGGGAGCTGCTGGAGGTAAGTCCGCATCCCAACCCTATGCCCCAATCCCCTGCCCCAGCCCTGAGCCCCCCAAAACCTGGAGCACCTCCCTGCACTCCAAACCCCTCATCCTCAGCCCCACCCCAGAGCCTGCACCCTCAGCCCAGAGCCCTGACCCCCTCCCGCACCCTAACCCCCTGCCATAGTCCTGAGTCCCCCCAAACCCAGAGCCCCTCCTGCACCCAAAACCTCTCATCCCCGGCCCCACCCCAGAGCCTGCACCCCCAGTCCAGAGCCCTGATTCCCTCCTGCACCCCAATCCCCTGACCCAGCCTAAAGCCCCTTCACACACCCTGAATCCCTCATTCCTGGCCCCACTCAGCAGCCCTCACCCCCACACCCCAACCCTCTGCCCCAGCCCTGATCCCCTCCCAAACCCCTCATCCCCAGCTCCGTTGGGTCGTGAGCATCAACAATTTTCTTCAACTGGGTCCCCAGGAAAAAAGTTTGAAAACCACTGTACTAGATGACAGGAAGGTAGCTAATGTAATGGCAATTAAAAAAAAAGGGTCCAGTGGTGATCCTGGCAATTACAGGCCGATAAGGCTAACTTCATTATCAGGCAAATTGGTTGAAACTATAGTAAAGAACAATTTTTAGAGACATAGATGAACACAACATGCTGGGGAAGAGTCAATGCGGCTTTTGTAAAGGAAAATCACGCCTCACCAATCTACTAGAATTCTTTGAGAGTGTTAACAAGCATATGGACAAGTGTGAGCTAATGGATATAGTGCACTTGGATTTTCAGAAAGCCTTTGACAAGGTCCCTCACCAAAGGCTCTTAAGCAAACTAAGCAGTCATGGGATGAGAGGGAAGGTCCTCTCATGGGTCAGTAACTGGTTACAAAATAGTAAACAAAGGGTAAGAATTAATTATCAGTTTTTGTAATGGCGAGAGGTAAATAGCCGGGTCCCCCAGCATATTCATAAATGATCTGGTAAAGGGAGTGAACAGTGAGGTGGCAAAATTTGCAGATGATACAAAATTACACAAGACAGTTAAGCCCAAAGATGATGGAGAAAAGTTATAAGGAGATCTCACTAAACCAGGTAACCGGGCAACAAAATGGCAGATGAAATTCAATGTTGATAAGTGCAAAGTAATACACTTGGAAAAGATAATCCCAACTATACACACAAAATAATGGGGTCTAAATTAGCTGTTACCACTCAAGAAACAGATCTTGGAGTCACCGTACATATTTCTCTGAAAACATCTGCTCAGTATGCAGCAGGAGTCAAAAAAAGTAATAGAATATTAGGAACCATAAGGAAAGAGATAGATAATCAAAACAAAAAAACTTCACAATGCCACTATATAAATCTGTGGTATGCTCAAACCTTGAATACTGTGTGCTGTTCTGGTCTCCCTGTCTCACAATAGATATATTAGAATTGGAAAAGCTACAGGGAAGGCCAACAAAAATGATTAGAGATATGGGACAGTTTCCATATGAGGAGAGCTTAAAAAGATTGGGACTGTTCATCTTAGAAAAGAGGGGAAGGGGGGGATATGTTAGACGTCTATACAACCGTGAATGGTGTGGATAAAGTGAATAGGCAAATGCTATTTACCCTTTCACATAACACAAGAACTATGGGTCACCCAAACCTGGCAGCAGATTTAAAACAAACAAAAGGAAGTACTGCTTCACACAAGGCACAGTCAACCTGTGGAACTTGTTGCCAGGGGATTTTGCGAATGCCAAAAGTATAACTAGGTTAAAAAAAGAATTAAATAAGTTTATGGAGGGTAGGTCCATCAATGGTCACTAGTCAAGATCATCAGGAATGCAATCTCTTGCTCTGGGTATCCTTAATCTCCAACTGCCAGAATCTGGGATTGGATGACAAGGGATGGACGACTTGAAATTGCCATGTTCAGTTAATTCCCTTTGAAGCATATGGCACTGGCCACTGTTAGAAGACAGGATACTGGACTAGATGGATCATTGGTCTGGCCAATTATAGCAGTTTTTATGATAACTGGTATCCTGTCTCCAATTGTGGCAAATCTCTAATGCTTGAGAGGAAGGCAAAAAACTCCCCCCAGATTATGATTATGCATTGAGTGAAGCAGTTCCTTCCTGACACCTACAGACAACTGGATGAAGCCCTGAAGCATGAGATTAGATTGTATCATTACCAAATACAGAGCCACGGGTGTTATGAGTGTAAGCAGAGTCAGGATGAGCTCCACCCTGACATCTGGTGGTGAGTCGTGGCAAAGCACGCCAGGGGCTGATTGCATTTGCATAGGCACACCCACCCCGCCTGGTACGAATGATAGTGGCTCAAATGGGCACTTTGGGCTGCTGTAGGATCCCCAGTTTTCTGTATTGGGGCAGAAATTTCTGTTATTGGGGCAGGAAGAATAAACTGTTGTTATACTGCTTATGTAAATCATGGACAGTGGAACTGTACTTGGCCTTTTGTCATGATAAAGGGGAACTCACCCTTAGCTAAGCAGCACTCGCCAGCCAAGGGACATGGGTTCCAAAGCCCAGTGAATTGAGAGAGGCTGGGGCCAAGTATTTGTATCTGGTGGCATGGGTTGCCTTTGAGGGCCCTAAATGTCAATCTCATCTCATCCTCTCTCGCCACTGTGGGATATCAGAGTTAATTTTGAGTTCCTTAGGAGTCTAATCACAGGCTGCTGAGTTAGAATCACTGTGGGCTAAGTGTGCAAATGAGCACGCAGGCTCCCCTAACTACAAGCTGAAATCACTGAGCACTGTGTTAAGTAGTGGGGGAGCCGGAAGATATATTGCTGAGCGGCTGGTGGAGCGGAGCAGTTGGCGGGACAGCTGGAGCGGCTTGCAGGACAGCTGACAGAGCGGAGCTGCTGGTGGAGCGGAGCAGTTGGCGGGACAGCCGGAGCGGCTTGCAGGCTGGCTGACGGAGTGGAGCTGCTGGTGGGACGGCTGAGCGGAGTGACTCGTGGGATGGCTGGTGGAGCGGAGCCGAGCGAAGCCCCACGAAGGGATGGGGCAGTCAGCTTCGAGCCACGTAAGGTGCCCCTTACCTCTCCCCTCCCCATTTCTACCCAGACTGGGGGCGTGTAACACTCTGCAGATGAACTTTTGAACTCTGGGTCTGGACTTTTGGGTTGTTGGACTTTTGGGATTTTGGGTGATTTTTGGGGTTGCTGGATTCAAGAACCAAAGGGAAAGGACATGGCCAATTTGCTGGGGTGGGTTGTTGCTCTCAGTTTGTTTTACAAATCCTAGCTGTGGTGTTTCCCCAACAAAATACCGCATTGTTTCTCTCTGTCATTAAAAGGTTTTGGCTACACTCAGACTCTGTGCTTGCGAGAGGGGAAGCACTGCCTCTTAGAGGCGCCCAGGGCGGGTGATATATATTTGTCCCAGGTCACTGGGTGGGGGCTCGAGCCGATTTTGCATTGTGTTATTGGAATGGAACCCCTAGATACGGAACCCGGCCCTTGTTGCTGCCGACTCTGACTGGCAGAAGGGTTACATGAACATGTTGGGAAATGAGCAGTGATTGTGGGGCACATCTGTACAAAGGCCCAGCGTAGTATGTTGGGCCATTTTTAGGCTATAGGCAATCAGCTTCAAGGTGAGACACCTGTGGTACCTGTTTACTTTGCAAGTACACAAGAGATCACACTAGTGGGGCTGTGCTGTGGTATAGATATGGGCTTGAAACCACCCACAGGTTTTATGATGATGTGGCCCATCAAGTTTGGCAGGAATTGCCTGTTGGTTTTTAGGTTCGGTCAATTGGCTCATTTATTTATTCTAAATGCTTCTAACAGCCGTGGCTAATTTGACTCCCAACCTGTGTTTCTTGAGGCCTACAGCCCTGGGGTGTGTGTGTCTCCGCAAGCTGCCCCCGCCCTGAGCGCTGACTCCACAGCTCCCATTGGCTGGGAACTGTGGCCAATGGGAGTTGTGGGGGCGGTGCCTGTGGGCAGCGGCGTGCGGAGACCTCCTGACTCCCCCACCTAGGAGCTGCTGTCAGAGGGGTGTGTGGGTCACTTTCAGGAGCCGCCCAAGGTAAGTGCCACACCTCTCACCCTCTCCTGCACCCCAACCCCGTGCCCCAGCCTAGAGCCCGCACGCAAACTCCCTCCTAGAGCCCACCCCCTGCCCTCCCTCCTGCACCCCAACCCCCTGCCCCAGCCCAGAGCCCACATCCCACACCCCACACCCAAACTCCTCCCAGAGCCTGACCCCTCACCCCTCCTGCACCCAAACTCGCAGAGCCCGAACCCCCTCCTGCACCAAACTCCCTCCCAGAGCCCGCACTCCTCACCCCCTCCTGTACCCCATCCCCCCGCCCCAACCCAGAGCCTGCACCCCACACTCCCTTCTGCACCCCTACCCCAGCCCAGAGCCTGCAGCCCTCCCACACCCAAGCTCCCTCCCAGAGCCTTAGGCAGGTGTGTGTGGGAGGGATTTGGACCCGTTCTGGGGCACCACCAACAATTATACAAACCTGCAGCCCCTGTTCTCCCCTCTTCCATCAGTGATGACTGATCCTCTGTGCTGGGCTCCATTGTGTTGCTGTCCCAGCAGGGGAGGTGTTTGAAAACACCACAGCTCAGAAATCTCCTTGATCTGCTGCTCTTAAACCCAGTTAAAAGGGTTACAGCAGCTTCCCTTAACAAACAAACACAACACCCCCACCCACCTTCTAAAATATTCAAACACTGAAGACTCAAACTGGCCCTGAGGCAAAGCTGAGCTCAGCTTTATAGCAGTCAAGTCAGGGGGCTGCCCAAGGCAGCCCAAAGTGATCCTCAGTCACAGTTCAGTTAAAATTTGCCATTTGCCGGATGGTCTTAGCATCAAAGCATGGGGCTGGTAGCTAGGAGATGTAAGGTCTTTTCCCAGCTCTGTCCCAGATTTCCCAAACAGTCCCGGGCAAGATGCATTAATCTCATTCTCTCTCTTTCCCCAGAGGTGAAATGGGGATGATTAGAATAGTCACAGGGGATCAAGAGGATTTGTGTCTACAGAGTGCTCATGTCCCATAGGTAAAGGGGGCTATGGCTGTGCAGGTCTTCATTTACTAACAGTGTTTTACAAATATTGATTTTACAACATATTTTCCCAGTTACCAGCTTCTTTGCTTTGAAATCCTCCCAGAAACCTCAAGGTCTGACAACAGGAAGGGGGTGGGGAGGAATGTTCTTCCCATAGGGGTTCCTCCTGAATTGCCCTTTCAGGTGGATGAGGGTAGAAGGAGGAGCATTAGGGTTTCACCTGGTGGGACAGGTCATGGGGCTGGCCTCCAAACCTCATGGACCTCTTGGGATTGCCCATGGATCCCAGGGACAACTGCAGGAGGGTGTCCACTGCACCTGCATTGTCAGGGCTTCCCTGATTGCTAATTGTCCCAGAAACTCCTTTTAAAAGGGAATCTCTGCCATAGAGTGGAGCCATGGGAAATCAAAAGGGGAGACAGCATGGCTCAATAGATTGGGTCTATGCCCAGCTCTGCCACAGACATGCCATGCAGCCTTAGGCTGGATGGCGAATGCTATAGAGGCATGAAGTATCGTATCATTTTTCATTATTACTATAGCCCTAGTCTGTATTACTTTTCTACCTCAGACCCCATGGGGCCAATAAGAGGATAAAGAGCTCCCTGCCTGCTTCTTCTCTGGCTCGGTGCCTTTACCATCCCTGTGTCCTCAGAGAGTCCTCTGAGGAAGGGGGAAAACTGTCACAGAGGTGGCTTCTCCACAGAAGAGGTGAGATCAGTGTGGAGAGACTTCTCTCTGTGCCTGGATGGGATGAAGAGGGTGCAATTGGGCTCCCCTTTCCTCTGCCACCTACACAAACCAATTAAAATGAAGCAGAGCCATGAAGAGGTGCATGTGCTTATGGTGAATATCTTATTATTGTAGCTCTTACCTTATTTCCCCGCTCCCCGACATTGGTGTATTACCCTCACTTCTTGTGTTCCGACTCAAATCCAGATCATGAACTGTTTGGGGCAAGGACGTTGTCTTTTACTTGCTTTGTAATACGTCTGGCTCACTTTTGAATGGTGTGAAATAATAATATGGAAAACATGGTAGATACTCTTACAGGCAAAAGTGTAATGTTCTACACAGTATTTAATAAAGGGCCTATCAATACCACACATGGTATTGTTTGGGACACCGATAAAATATGGGTAATGGCAGCAGAATGGTTCTCTAACATGGCTTTAACACCACTTGGCAAGATCAAATTGTGTATCAACATATTGACAGTCCCACCTTGTTATACACAGGGCCTCATTCAATAACATTTGTAACGTAAGCAGGCCCTTAGCCTGTCCATTTCAATTTCAGTGCTTTTCTCTTAAAACCCTTTTTATTCATAAACATAGAGGAAATTGCTTATTGCAGAGTGCCATAGGTGTACATGGTACTTTACAAACATATAAGGAGACAGATCACTGCCCTGAAGAGCTTACAATTGAATTCAGACAAATACAATAAGAAGGAAAAAGGGATTCGGGTTGAAACTTGGAGCAGACAAATAAATGCCTGTATACAATTGCATCAGTCACAGTGCATGGAAATATGCGCCTTTTTGATTCAAGTGCTCAGCTGTGTCACATCTATTGCTGAGGTTGACAAATTGTTACTTCCGTAGGTAGAAAATGCTTATATTTTAATGCTTGTTATGCCATGAATTATTAAACCAATTTAACTTTAAAGAGCAACTGAAAGGACAAACTTATGTTTGAGGATTACCTACAGTACCTTAAAACATCAGGAATGTTGACCAGACTAGTAGAAGCAAAGACAGATTTTGTTTAGTTCATATAATTTCTGCCAAAAATATAATGCTAATGTAATGTACGTTGCATTGAGTGCCATATTTCCTAAGAAATGTGCTGTGCAGCAATATGATGAAAATTATTATATTTAACAACAACATTTTTATAGATTACATTTGTAAGTAATATATGCTGATCTTATGATCCTTTGCTGGGTCTTTTCTATGGAAAACAACCAAGCATTTGGATTGCATGTCTGCATTCTTTATGTCAATAAGTATGTCCTGCTTATTACATTTGTGCTTGGGTTTTTTTGTTTGTATTTTTCTCTAAAAAATAATATAGGGAATAATTTTTAAAAATTAAAGTTGTTATATTTTAGTGCAGATCAGCTAGAAATTATTCCTGTTCATGGATTGTGAAAAAGTGCAGTACAAGTGTTTCCTATACTTCGAGGTGAACGGTCCTTACAGACAATATGTAGATTTATACACACTGGCAGCACAAATACACTATCATTGTGTTTTAGCAGGGATCATCGTAAGAGAACTCCTTTAAAATAACATCGGGCAAAAACTTATTTTCAGTCAGATAACCGCTTCCTCAGATTCAAGGTGAATCAAAGGAAAATTATGTCCAGGAGGACAAAGATGTTCAGCCAGTACCACTATAGCGTGACCACATGACATACCCAGAGGCAACTACAGGGCTGTTAGTACAGCTGCCTGCAGAGACTGCCAAGGAGCCAGATGATGCTGGAAGAATATCTTTCACAGCTCTGGATCTGGCTATTCTTGGCTTGTTCTCTGGCTATGGGAGCTGAAACTCATTGCTCGGCAGATAAACAAAGAGACTAACAAAGAGGATGAGGAGCAGTTGATAATTTTGGTAAATCAGAGCCACACCATTAATTTAAGGTTATATTAGTACCTCTTTGAAAAACCCCAGCCCTTAAAATTGGATCCAAGATGCAACTCAGCATATTGCTCTAGGAACAATTCCATCCTGCCTCCCCCACCAAAATGGAAAAATGTTAAGTCCTGTGTAGAGTTACAACAGTGCAAAAATCTGCCCATCCTTTTTGGACACTGATTTTGTACTCTCTATTATTGGGCAGAAGGGGAAGCTTTGATTTTCAGATTGGAAATGTAGAGGGCCTTTGTGGGCTGGGCCTTATTTTAAAAGATTGAAACAATTCAAGAGGAGACATTCTGTTCTATCAGGTTGGGTAGATTTTAATATTAGTGGCGTTTTTGTTTTATTTTTTGAAGTCCTCTTCTCTGGGGGAAATAATACACAGTTTAAAATATTTTATCCAGAGTAGTTGTCCATGGTTTTAAAAGAGAAAATCCAGCATTTAAAGAAGGCTGAGGTTGTTAAGCAACAGTCAGGACATCCATCATTATTACTTATTACTGTGAGTCATCAGTTTGCTTGCTGCTGTATAAGTCAAACTACTACTCAGAAGGGAGAAACACTTGGCAATGAGACTCCTGTTTTAGTTACTTGTAAGATGCTCAGATACCTTATTGATGAGCATGGTGTGTATATCCAGATATACAGACACAGGAAGACGTGGATCCTACCCCAAAAATTAGATAGCCAGTCTGGTCCAAAGACACTTAAGGCCTGGCCTGAAGGCCACTAAAATCAATGGGTAATGTTCCACTGACTTCACTGGTCTTTGAATAAGACCCATAATGTGTTTGATTATCAGAAGATGGAGCTATTCTCAAGCAGGTTCAGATATTTATTTGAACCACCCTCACTGCCTTGTTTGATGGATTCACATTGCTGCGTTTCCTGGGAGAGGTTTGAATGAAGAGAGGGTGGCATGAGGAAAAGGAATGAGTGACTTGGAAGAAGAATGAAAACAACCACATTAGGAGTTACCTGAGCAACTGCAGGCAGAGGGAGTAGGAGGAAATAGGGACTGAGATGTAAGCAGGGGCAGAACTTTTAAGGTGAGGACAAGAAGCTTGAGAGGAAGCCTGAGGAAAGATTCAAGGAGGGGAGTGACATGTCCAGAGCTTAAGATGTAGCCCCAGGTTTATCATAGAATCATAGAATCTCAGGGTTGGAAGGGACCTCAGGAGGTCATCTAGTCCAACCCCCTGCTCAAAGCAGGACCAACCCCAACTAAATCATCCCAGCCGGGGCTTTGTCAAGCCTGACCTTAAAAACCTCTAAGGAAGGAGATTCCACCACCTCCCTAGGTAACCCATTCCAGTGCTTCACCACACTACTAGTGAAAAAGTTTTTCCTAATATCCAACCTAAACCTCCCCCTCTGCAACTTGAGACCATTACTCCTTGTTCTGTCATCTTCTACCAGAGGTAAAAGGGTATAGGGGCTAGGTCCTGAAAACTCTTACCCACAGAGGCCTCAGATATATGTAGTGCAGAGTCCCAGGTTACATGCAGGGCCAGATTAACCCATCACTGGGTATTAGGCAAACACATACTTCTGGATCACTCTCCTGGGCAGCTAAACTAGATGCTCTCATTATACGGATGCATTTATATTATATTAACCCTCTCCTGGCCAGCACAGCTGCACTAGTGATCTATTACCCCAAGCATGGATGTTGTTTAGTTAACCCTCTCCTATCCAGATCAGTCAGTGACTGGCTCCTGCTGCATGGACACTGCCCGCTCCATCATGACCACCCCACAGGGATCCCTGCAGCCCCTCCTGGCTGGGTCCCCTGGGTGGGCACTCACCACAGCTCCCCATACACGTAGCATAGTGGTGGGCAACCTGCGGCCCGTCAGGGTAATCTGCTGGTGGGCCGCGAGACAGTTTGTTTACATCGAGCATCCACAGGCAGGGCTGCCTGCAGCTCCCAGTGGCCGCGGTTCACCGTTCCCGGCCAATGGGATCTGCGGGAAGTGGTACAGGCCGGCTGCTGCTTCCCGCAGCTCCCATTGGCCGGGAACGGCACTTGCCTAGGGCCCAGTTAATCTGTCCCTGGTTACCCCTACTCCTGATGTCAGCGGTGGGCCCCCATGGCTACAGAACTATCTGCAGGCAGGCAGGCAGGCAGGGGAAAGGTTGTGGTAGCTGAGAGGGGCCACTGCAGCCTGAAGAGTGAGCAGAGCTGGCTGGGGCATTGGTATGGCCAGAGCACTCAAGGACTGTACTATGCGAGTGTATCCTCACTGCAGCCTTTTTCAGCAGGCGCCTATGAATACTACTTCTAGGGCGAGAGACTAGGGTTGCCAACTTTCTACTCACACAAAATCGAACACCTTTGCCCCACCCCCTGCCCTTCCTCTGAGGACCCACCCCTGTGCTTCCCCTTCTCCGAGGCCCCATCCCCCACTCACTCCATCCTCCCCACCCTCTGTTGCTTACTCTCCCCATCCTCACTCACTTGCTCATTTTCACTGGGCTGGCTCAGGGGGGTTGGGTGTGTGAGTGGGTGAGGACTGCGGCTGGGGGTGCGGGCTCTGGAGTGGGGCCAGAAAAGAGGAGTTCAGGGTGTGGGAGGAGACTCCGGGCTGAGGCAGTGGGTTGGAATATGAGAGGGGGTGAGGGATCCGGCTGGGGGTGCGGGCTCTGGGGTGGGGCCAGAGATGAGGAGTTTGGGGTGCAGGAGGGGATGCTGGGCTGGGGGGAGGAGCTGAGAGGTTCGGAGTATGGGAGGGTGCTCTGGGCTGAGGCAGGGGGTTGAGGTGTGGGAAGGGCACTGGCTCTGGGCTGGGGGTGCGGGTTCCAGGGTGGGTCCAAAAATGAGGGGTTCAGGGTGCAGGAGGGGGCTGGGGGTTGAGGGTGTGTGGGGGGTGTAAGGGCTCCAGCTGGGGGTGACTGATTTGGGGTGCAGGAGGGGGCTCTGGGCTGGGGCTGAGGGGTTTGGAAGGCAGGAGGAGGATCAGGACTGGGGCACGGGGTTGGGGCATGGGAGGGGGTCAGGGGTGCAGGTTCTGAGCGGTGCTTACCTCAAGCAACTCCCGGAAGCAGAGGCATGTCCCCCTCTGGCTCCTATGTGGAGGCGTGGCCAGGTGGCTCTACGCGCTGCCCCATCCACAGGTGCCACCCCTGCAGCTCCCATTGGCCATGGTTCCTGGCCAATGGGAGCTGCAGAGCCAGCGGTTGGGGTGGGCACTGCATGCAAAGCCCCCTGGGTGCCTGTACACATAGGAGCCGGAGAGGAGACATGCCGCTGCTTCCAGGAGCCACACGGAGACACGCCAGGCGGGGAGCCTGCCTTAGCCCCACTGCGCCACCGACAGGACTTGACCGGAGCCACCACGGTCCCATTTTGACTGGGCATTCCAGTCAAAAACCGGACACCTGGCAACCCTATGAGAAAAGCCTGCAGTGGCAGAGGAGCCAGGTTAGGCAAAGCCCTCAGTAAAAGATAGAGTCATGCGCCTGCTCCTCATCAAGGCTTGAGAAATCTAACCACTTATCCCGGGCAAGTAGACATTGCACTGTGCGGGGGGGGGGGGGGAGAAGTGAAGGGCATGAGCTTAGTGGGACCAGAGAGTTACTGGTTCCTGTGGAGGGGATGGGGAGAAAAGCACTAGAGTGATGTAAGTGCCACCACTAGCTCCCCTGGAGGACTGTGGAAGGAAGGTACAGCCTGCGAGCTGCTGCTTCTTTAAGCGTGGAAGAGCAAAGAACAGAGGAGAGGGCTCAGGTGCAGGCGGAGAAGCAGGGAGTCTAACAGCCTTCTGCACCCCAGGAGTGGGGCAGGAACAGAAGCAAGGAGCCCTGCAAAGAGACAGGGGATAGAACAGATGGAATCAGGGGTGTGGATTTTGTGGCAATGTCAGTATTTTTCACTTGGCAGGGTCAGTGCTTGGGTGAGTAGTTGATGGGGAAACCTTTTAAGACATTGCTTTTCACTCTGCTGCCAGGTCACAGAAACAGTGACAGGCTAAACTGTATCCAGTGAATCCTGAGGAGAACTTACCCCTGACTATTCCCAAGGCCCCACCCAGATGCTTTAGAGCAGCCGTCTGGCCCACACGCCTGCTGGGAGAGATGTGAGGGCAGGGGGGAGCTCGGATTTGCTGTTTGGGTTGAGGGGTGGCCAGGGTTTTCCTGTTGGTAGTGTTCTCGGTTTTAGGGGTCCAGCTGCTATGGCTTGGATGCTGCAGATGCTACCTGTGACTGAGCCTGTGTTACGGCCCCATGGCCACTGCGGGGATGTTGCTTATTTCCTCTCCTTGCCTCTGGATCCCTTCTTTTCCCCGCCATTCCCACCCTGGTCAGTTGCTGCCCCTGCAGCCCCTCTAACAATCGTAATTCTATGCAGGGCTTGTAGAAGATGAGCTAGAGCCCAGGAATGTGGGGCCAGAAGGCTGCTCTTCGCCACCCCCCAGTACAAGCTGTTACAGGAGTGAGTACATGGGAAGGAAGCCCCAGATGGAAAGGGTCAGTAGGAGGCCTTAGATTTGGTTGAATGGGCCCTGACTACAGCTGTGTGCCCCCCGGTGGAATCTTGAGGGAGGATGGTGGTGGAGACGACTGCCCCCCCGCTGGGTGTATCTCGCCTGGAGCACAGCCGGCCTAGCTGGTGGGAGGAGGTGCAGTTTGCCTGCTGGGATGACTAGCCCAAGGACAGAATCTCCTGTCTTGTTAGATTGTGTCATTATTAGCAGCATTTAAACATGTGTTTTCATGTAAAATGTAGTACATTCCATCCTCAGTTATCCAGGCTTCAGTTGTTTGAAATAAGGGCCTGTCTCCTGGTGTCTATTAATTCCTCTGAAAAGTCCCTCGGTTACCCAAATGTATCCATGATGTCCAGAGAATCGCGGTTGTACCTTTGTTTATTTTATTTGACTAGTGTGGCAATTTTAAACTATAGGATTGTCTTTCATAAAGATTTGCAAATGAGGGAAATAAAAAATCTTCTCTGGGTTCTGTGATTTGTGTGTGTGTGTGTTTCAGAATGTTTGTGTGAATGCTGTGCTCATGAAACTTCCACAGCATGGGCTATAACACATATGCACAATAAAGGAGATGCTGAAATAACTCTTTGCTAATTGAACTCAACCCTGGCTCTCTGCTTGGCCTCGGTCTCTCTCGTGTCTGGACAAAGCTAGGTCTATTATGTGAGCTGTGGCTGCAGAATTTGCCGGAGATTCTGCCAGACTTGGGCTCCAGAATCTTAAATTTTCATTTAAAAAGCAACGTTCCTACCCCTACTGCTATGAAGATAACCAAAAAAATGTGAACTGAATTTAAACCGGTGAAGTTAGTTCTTCCTGAGTCTGCAAACAGCCTAAAACAACCGTTTGGAAAGGTGTGAACTGCCCCATTCATCCAACGGGTTTACACTGTTAACTAATGCACTGGTGATCATTTTAGCAGAAACATCCAGTCCGGGGGTTTATTTCACAGTTCCAATCTCTCTCTCTTCTTGGATGCCAAAACCTCCAGTCTTCCCCTGGCAACATTTATGATGCAATTACGCATTATCAATATATAAATATGGGGCACATTGAAAATGCAGGGGCTGGTACAACATAAATGAAATGTAAATATCCATATAAATAACACAGGATGTACTGTAATGTTTGCATTATTGTTGCTCACTTAATTCAACAAACGTCCATTTTGTAATAAATATTAAGCTGTCACACATTTTTCAGACTACTGCACCTCAGTGTTACGGAAGCCAGAGCCTTACCACTGAATTAAAGTCCAGCTTCTCACAGACTTCACAGGTCCTTAAATGTGTTAACAAGTGGCAGTTGTATCATGTGGATCCGTGAGATTGAGATGAGAGACCCACTAAATTTATTTCATTTGTGGCCTGATCTAAGATGTCACCCTGGCTTTCCAGAGGTTAAAAGCTATTGGGTTTCCAGATCCTGAAAACCTTCACTCATGCGACTCCATTGAAGTTAGTTGAGCTATTTTTATGACTAAAGACCACACACATGAGTAAAGTTTTGCAGGACTGGGCCCTGCAACCGTAAGCTACTGCATCACTTTCCCTAGCCTCATATTTCTTTAATTCATTCATTTTACGGTCTAAGGCATCATTGCATTTCCCTAGTGTTGTCAGGCAGTTTTTCCAATAGTGACTGAAAGGCAGCTTCGGATAGTACTGTCATAACAGGCAGCTTGTGATGGATTGGTTCTTATACCTTACTGTTAGTAAGTTTATTTGCTGAGATGTAAGGCAGGCAAATGAATGGTGAGAAAGATGCTGTGGTGGAAACATTCCTCTCGATTCTGGCTACAGGATGGTTCTTGATTTTTGGGGACCAAAAAACCCAACCCTCTGGAGATTTGAGGCAAAGTGACTCCCCAGCTGGTGCACTACCCTGTGGCTAGGTGTGGGGTTGTCTGTACTCCTGCTGACCAGGTCTGCTGGTGGTCCCCTTTTGCCTTGTGACTTGGCCCTCTGACTGGGTCATCTTTGACCTCATCCCTTTCAGGGTAACCCAGAGTTTTTACCCATTAGTCCCAGGACCTCATACCAGGTCCAGGCCCAATAGTCCTTCTGGCCCCTTGTGTTTGGAATCTTCCCACTGAGGCTGCAGCCCAGGAACCCTTGTAGCAAATGGTCAGACCTCTTGCTTCCTCCCTGGGCTACTTCCTACACTGGCCTTCTCCTCAGGGGCCTTGTAGTCTCAATGGTGCATGTGTCTATGTGTTTGTGTGAGCGTGAGCCTCAGGGTCAAGCCCCCATTCATTCTGTGCTTCCAGGTAACTGAAAGTAGCTTGGCTGTCAGCTGTGGTTCTTTGTAGGAGCTGAGGATGAGAGGTCTGTCCACTTCCCCAAGCCGGGGCCTTCTGAACTGAGCTTCTTCCTTTTAAAGGCTCCGCCTCTAAGAGTGGCATGCCTTCCAGGTGCAGTCGGGGCTCTTTAACCCCTTCTTACCTAGTGTGGGTTTTGCACATCTCATCTCAAAGTCATATCTCTTTCTCTTTTAAAAATAAAGGCCTTAGAAAAAGGAGAGCATTTTGTCTGGACATTTTTCTGTTTCTTTTTGGGCCGGGTAGGTCAGAAGTACAGTTTGGCTCTATGTTTTAAGTGACCAGGGATGCGATTTTAAAATGCCTGTCGACCATTACCAGTAAACTGAACCAAAATATTAGCTGGTAAAAGAAGGCTACAAGATCTTAACAGTAGGTAATGGCAGTGGAAGTCTGGATACTAGGCTGTTACGGATGCATTAATCCTACTTATCCTAAGAAAGATTCATCAGGAAAGAGGCATAAAAAGGCAAACCTGAGATGATGCATTACAATGAAATATTGAAAAGATAACTCATAGCCTCACTAGTTGGTGCTGCATGGGAACAGAACAAAGAATTATTTTATAAACCAAACACAAACACACAAAGCAATGCTTAGACAGGAATATGTTTGTGTGTTTTATAAGTCTGGATTTGTTTTTCAGCCTTTGAATTAATTAGCTATCATGTTGAATTCTAAATCTGATAATTAAGCAAATTAATGCTGCAGTGAAGTTATTAATGAGGTAAAATATGCTAATATGCTTTCGATAAAGAACTCTTCTGTCTCACCAAGAAACTGGCAAACATCTTTTATTTTGGGCCAGACAGCTTAACTCAAGTGATAAAGGGAAAGGTTCACGGCCATATGCTGGTGAACTAATGTTATAAGCCAGGGTTAATATCTAAATTGTAGATATGTGTAAAACCTTGCAGCAGTGTTGCAGTAACAATGAAGCTATTAGCATGGTTTCTAGCAGCGTCAGCACTGAGGAAAGGAAAAGGTTTTATAACCTTTAGTTTCACTATGGGAGATGATAATGTACAATAATGGATTGCTATTTTTATAGTAATATTTTAAATATTAAATCATTTCAAGCAGTGAATGCAATTCGACCTAGATATAATTAACATATGTTTCCCTGTTCAGTATACCACAATGTTTTTTGATTGTTAAGAAATGTTCAGCATAGAAGCATTAGGATAACGATGTAGTGGTTTGGCAATGACACATGTATGTAACAATAATACTACTACTTAATAATTGGTTTTTATAAAGCCTGTCCATTCATTTGGAGCACTGCACATAATTATAAAACATACTGAAAATATTACAATAACAGATTATTCTCTTAAATGTTAACAAAATATTAACTGCCAAGTTAACCATTGGTATAATTTAGTGCTGCTCTAACTTCCACTGACTGTACTGTCCCCTTAATTACTCCCTTCAACCCCTGGTAACCCAGCGGATCTATCGATTCTTTCACAGGTTTCCTGATCCTTAAAGAATCCTTGTTGTTTGTGTTATATCTTTAGCTATTTGTTCTTTGAGATCAATTTTGGCTCGTCTAATTTCCCTCAATGTATTGCCTGCTGTAATTTGTGCTCTTGTTTATTGGGTTCACTAGGGTCAGATTTCAAAACTTTGAATGATTTGTGTGTGGCTCAAATAGCCTCTCAAATCTTGCCATGTAGCCATATTTGTCTACTCCTTTCCTTCCTACTTCCCTTTTTGTTCAGAGTTATGCATGCCTTCTGATACCCTGTTATTGTGATCTTAAGTATCATCCATGCCACCTTTAAGTATTTTACTTCCTTTACTTAAAATCTTAAGGCCTTTTTGACAAACCTTCTCATTTTACTGAAATCTCCTTTTCTAAAGTTGTGTCACAGTCACTTTTTGGATGTTGAACCCAAATATATTGTGGTTGCTATTATTTAGTGGCTCAGTCAATGTCACTTCTTGAATTAGCTCCTGTGTGTTATTTAAAAGTAAGTCAGGAATAGCTTCCCCTTTTGTGTGCTCTAGAACTAGGTGTTCCAAGAACCAATCACTTGTTGAGTGTTGAGAAATTATTTCTCTAGGCTTTGTCCCGCTGGGTCATTTGACCAGTTTCTATAGGAGTAGGTGAAGTCCACCATTAGCATAATTTTGTTAGATGTTGTTGCCTCTTTGGTATCTCTCCACACTGTGTACTCCATTTCCTTTTATTGATCCAGAAGCTGTTAATATAGTCCTACTACTATATTTACATTCTTACAGCTTGGGATTTGTATCCATATACATTCAGCTTTGCGGTCCTCTCCAGTCAGAATTTTTCTCTCATGGACTTTAAGGTCAGAGGGACCATTATGATCATCTAGTCTGACCTCCTGCACAATGCAGGCCACAGAATCTCACCCACCCATTCATGTAATAAACCCCTAACCTATGTCTGAGCTATTGTAGTCCTCAAATAATGGTTTAAAGACTTCAAGGTGCAGAGAATCCTCCAGCAAGTGACCTGTGCCCCATGCTGCAGAGGAAGGCGAAAAACCCCTAGGGCCTCTGCCAATCTGCCCTGGAGGAAAATTCCTTCCTGACCCCAAATATGGCGATCAGCTAAACCCTGAGCATGTGGGCAAGACTCACCAGCCAGACACCCAGGAAAGAATTCTCTGTAGTAACTCAGATCCCACCTCATCTAACATCCCATCACAGGCCATTGGGCATATTTACCACTAATAGTCAAAGATCAATTAATTACCAAAATTAGGCTATCCCATCATTCCATCCTCTTCATAAATTTATCAAGCTTCATATGTCTTTTGCCCCCACTACTCCCCTTGGAAGGCTGTTCCAGAACTTCATTCCTCTGATGGTTAGAAACCTTCGTCTAATTTCAAGTCTAAACTTCCTGATGGCCAGGTTATAGCCATTTGTTCTTGTGTCCACATTGGTACTGATCTTAAATAATTCCTCTCCCTCCCTGGTAGTTATCCCTCTGATATATTTATAGAGAACAATCATATTTCCCCTCAGCCTTCTTTTGGTTAGGCTAAACAAGCCAAGCTCTTTGAGTCTTCTTTCATAAGAAAGGCTTTCCATTCCTCAGATCATCCTAGGAGCCCTTCTCTGTACCTGTTCCAGTTTGAATTCATCCTTCTTAAACATGGGAGACCAGAACTGCATACAGTATTCCAGATGAGGTCTCACCAGTGCCTTGTATAACAGTACTAACACCTCCTTATTTCTACTGAAAATACCTCACCTGGTACATCCCAAGACCACATTAGCTTTTTTCACGGCCATATCACAATGGCGGCTCATAGTCATCCTGTGATCAACCAATACTCTGAGGTCCTTCCCCTCCTCTGTTACTTCCAACTGATGAGTCCCCAGCTTATAACAAAAATTCTTGTTATTAATCCCTAAATGCATGACCTTGCACTTTTCACTATTAAATTTCATCCTATTACTATTACTCCAGTTTACAAGGTCATCCAGATCTTTCTGTATGATATCCCGGTCCTTCTCTGTATTGGCAATACCTCCCAGCTTTGTGTCATCCACAAACTTTATTAGCACACTCCCACTTTTGGTGCCGAGGTCAGTAATAAAAAGATTAAATAAGATTGGTCCCAAAAACGATCCCTGAGAAACTCCACTAGTAACCTCCCTCCAGCCTTTCAGTATGACTCGTTGTAGTCTTCCCTTTAACCAGTTCCTTATCCACCTTTCAATTTTCATATTGATCCCCATCTTTTCTAATTTAACTAATAATTTCCCATGTGGAACCATATCAAATGCCTTACTGAAATCGAAGTAAATTAGATCCACTGCGTTTCCTTTGTCTAAAAAATCTGTTACCTTCTCAAAGAAGGAGATCAGGTTGGTTTGGCATGATCTACCTTTGGTAAAACCATGTTGTATTTGGTCCCAATTAACACTGATCTCAATGTCCTTAACTACTTTCTTCTTCAATTTCCCCCCCAAGACCTTGCATACTACAGATGTCAAACTAATAGACCTGTAGTTACCCGGATCACTTTTTTTTTCCTTTCTTAAAAATAGGAACTATGTTAGCAATTCTCCAGTCATATGGTACAACCTCTGTGTTAGAGATTCATTAAAAATTCTTGCTAATGGGCTCGCAATTTTATGTGCCAGTTCCTTTAATATTCTTGGATGAAGATTATCTGGGCCCCCCGATTTAGTCCCATTAAGCTGTTCGAGTTTGGCTTCTACCTCGGATGTGGTAATATCTACCTCCGTATTGTAGCCTGATCGAGGAAGTGTTAATAATATTGATTTGGTTTATCAGTTCAATTTAATGTTATTTATAATTAATTTATAATTAATTAATACTATTAATAATAATTTAATAATTATTATTTATTAATAGTATGGATTTAGGCTCACCAATCTGTTTGATCAGAAGATAACATTCTTGTCCCGAATCAGGCTCCACAGCGTTTATAAAAGGACCCTCGGGGTATGACAGGAAATTCACACTGAGACAAATATAGTCATAAAGACCTTTTATTAAAATCAGTAAAATAGTAAGTAAATGGTAAGTAAAAGTTACAGAGTTACAATGGTATTACTGTTATTCAAATACAAATAATAATGTGTTCTGCAAGACTTTGGTTAATATACTCACACCCTGTTTGGTGCTGTAAAACACAGGGACCTCGCCTCTGGCAGTTCCGGTTTCTCACCTCTTGCAGAGGAAACTTGCGAAAGCTAGAAAGCTAGTTTAACTTATACTAATATCTAACTATGAAATAAAACTGAGAATAAAGATTCAGGAAAAGCAAGTTTGGCCTAGTTCCCTTTAGAACTTAAGGTTTGAACATAACATAAGTACAGACTAATTAATAGTTAACAGCCGTCGTAGATAGCATCGATAGTCAGGTGAAGATGAAGAGTGAGCGCGCTCCCTAATGAGGGGGGTTCGCTTCTTTTATACCTTATAGTTACTGGAAATCCTCCCTCTTATGCCCAAATTTCATTACTCCCCCACAGAAATATTGGGGTTCACTTAGCCTATTGGCTGATATGTCTGTGCATAGGGATGACACCTGTATACACATTTTTGGTATACGTGTTACATTTGTGCATCCGGCTTTGGAAAAAGCCCCTATGCCAATCTTTATGCCGATTGGTCTAGGTAAAGGTCCTAGACAGAGGCATGAGTGTTTCTATCTATTTGGGTAACAAGATGAAAGTTAACTTATTGGGTGAAAGGTCTTAGATACAGTCTTGCATATAGCATCATCATACAGATTTTTGATCAGTAGGCCCTCTTGCATTACAGCCAAACTAAATCTAATATAAATCTATTACAAAACATCAAATACTTAAATTTATCAGAAAAGATATATCTTATGCAAGCAAGCAGATTAATCCTTAGGGCTACAGTATCCTCATTCCCATTTGTCATCCTGCCATTATCCCTAAGCTCCTCATTAGCCTCATTAAAGACTGAGGCAAAGTATTTGTTTAGATATTGGGCCATGCCTAGATTATCCTTAACCTCCACTCCATCCTCAGTGTTTAGCAGTCCCACTTCTTCTTTCTTTGTTTTCTTCTTATTTATATGGCTATAGAACCTTTTACTATTGGGTTTAATTCCCTTTGCAAGGTCCAACTCTACATGGCTTTTGGCCTTTCTCACTTTATCCCTACATGTTCTGACCTCAACAAGGTAGCTTTCCTTGCTGATCCCTCCCATCTTCCACTCCCTGTAGGCTTTCTGCTTTTTCTTAATCACCTCTCTGAGATGCTTGCTCATCCAGCTTTGTCTACAATTCCTGCCTATGAATTTTCCCCCCTTTCTTAGGATGCAGGCTTCTGATAGTTTCTGCAACTTTGACTTAAAGTTATTCCAGGCCTCCTCCACCTTTCGATCCACAAGTTCTTCAGTCCAATCCACTTCCCTAACTAATTTCCTTAATTTTTTAAAGTTAGCCCTTTTGAAATCAAAAACCCTAGTCACAGATCTATTTTTCAGAGGGGTAGCCGTGTTAGTTTGGATCTGTAGAAGCAACAAAGGGTCCTGTGGCACCTTATAGACTAACAGAGGTATTGAAGCATAAGCTTTCGTGGGTGAATACCCACTTCTTCGGATGCAAGCAGTGGAAATGTCCAGGGGCAGATATAAATGTGCAGGGAAGATTCAGGCTAGAGATAACGAGGTAAGCTTAATCAGGGAGGGTGAGGCCCTCTTCTAGCAGTTGAGGTGTGAACACCAAGGGAGGAGAAACTGCTTTTGTAGTTGGCTAGCCATTCATAGTCTTTGTGAACTGGACAGTCCTTACGCAAAAGGATAAATGGACACAAATCAGATATAAGGAATGGCAATATACAAAAGCCTGTAGGAGAACACTTCAACCTCCCTGGAAACACAATTGCAGACCTAAAGGTAGCCATCCTGCAGCAAAAAAACTTCAGGACCAGACTCCAAAGAGAAACTGTAGAGCTTCAGTTCATTTGCAAATTTGACACCATCAGCTCAGGACTAAACAAAGACTATGAATGGCTAGCCAACTACAAAAGCAGTTTCTTCTCCCTTGGTGTTCACACCTCAACTGCTAGAAGAGGGCCTCACCATCCCTGATTAAGCTTACCTCGTTATCTCTAGCCTGAATCTTCCCTGCACATTTATATCTGCCCCTGGACATTTCCACTGCTTGCATCCGAAGAAGTGGGTATTCACCCACGAAAGCTTATGCTTCAATACCTCTGTTAGTCTATAAGGTGCCACAGGACCCTTTGTCGCTTCTACAGATCTATTTTTGTTTATCCTTCCATTCAGTTTGAACTGAATTAGCTCATGATCACTCGAACCAAGATTGTCCCCTACAACCATTTCTTCTATGAGGTCCTCACTACTCACCAAAACCAAATCTAAAATGGCATCCCCGCTTGTTGGTTCAGCAACTACTTGGTGAAGGAATCCATCAGCTATCGTATCTAGGAAAATCTGAGCCCTATTATTATTACTAGCACTTGTCCAGTCTATATCTGGGAAGTTAAAGTCTCCCATGATCACACAATTCCCATTAGTATTTACTTCATTTAAAACATTAAAGAGGTCTCTATCTATATCCAAATCAGATCCTGGTGGTCTATAGCACACCCCAAGCACTATCCCAGGGGAGGCTCTAGTAGCTTTCTTCCCCAATGTGATTTTTGCCTAGACAGACTCTGTCTTATCCATTCCATCACTTCTTATTTCTTTACAGTCTACCTCATCATTGATATACAATGCTACTCCACCACCTTTACCTTTATTTCTGTCTTTCCTAAACAGCACACACTCTTCAATACCTGTACTCCAGTCATGACTACTAATCCACCATGTTTCTGTTATCCCTATCACTAGATTCTACAGAATCCTTCAGACACAGTGCTCCTCTCCCACCTCTTCAGCCTACTCTGTCTTTCCTGTGTAATCTGTAACCAGATATTACAGATAACACCATTGTGTTTTGTCATTCCACCGAGTTTCCACAATGCTTATTATATCAACGTTTTCATCCCAGCAATCATCTCAGAGCTCCTTTCTGTCCAAAGAGCGAAGGAAGACAGAGGGCAGAAGATACTGGAAGTGAACTGGTGGTAGGTGGTGTAGGGTGGGGGGGTTGGGTTTTGTGGAACATGGTCCACTTTCTGTGTGGAGAGGGGGCTATATAGTTTGGATGGCCTCCACCTCAGAAGAAGAGGAACCAATCTTCTCAGGGACAGACTGGCTGAAGTAGTTAGTAGGGCATTAAACTCAGTAAAAGGGGAGGGTAAAAAGAGGGAAGAATTGAGCAGGTTTGTCAAAGTGTCCGGACCAGTTCTTGATCTACCGCAAGTTACACTTTCCTCTGAGTCACTTCTTACCAGACTGGAGCTCTTCTGTCTGGGTTGTGGTCACTGTTTTAGAAGATTCCACTTGCTCTCTTAATGTCCTGTTCAAAGAAGAACAGCTCTATGTAGCTCAAAAGCTTGAAACAGAAGTTAGTCCAATAAAAAATATTTCCTCACCCATCCTTGGCTCTCTAATATCCCAGGACCAACAGACCTACCATAACACTGCAACAATTGTTCAAAGCAGTCTCCTAAAGGTGTTGGTGTGTGGGCTAATCCAGATCCCTGCTGCTGGAGCAGCCTTAACAAAGCTGTAGCCACTCCTAGCACCACACCTGGCATCAGCCTTGCTTTCTGGTGCAGCCTGCAGCTCTTTCACCGCTTTTTCTGGGCTACCAGTGTCCTTTTAAGCTATTCCTCCATCTTGGACCTGTTGAAGGCTGGGGCTATCCTAGCCTGGTATTGCTGTATTCCTTGTCCAGGTGGAGTGTGGGATCTGTAGACCCCATCATACATATATTCTGACATAGTCCAGGAATTCTCTATTTCTGAACTATGATTTGTCTTTTATTACTGTTCTTGGAATTCCCTGGTGTGCAACTACAGATTTAATGTGTCTAACAACTGTTGCCGCTGTGGTATCGTCAGATGTGAGTGCTACTGGGAAATTGGTAATGTAGTCTATTATAACCAGGTGAGCATGTCTTCTCAGCCTGAATGTGTCAATTCTCATTTTGTCCTATGGAATTGTAAGTTGTTTGTGCGGTATTATTAGTTCCTTCTGCTGGGAATCTCAGTACTTCTGATACCTGCTGACACTTCCAAATCTGCTCATCATTTCTTCAATGTCACTGTACATCTGTGGCCATGATACAACTTCTCTACCGCTCTTTTTTGATTTCATCATCCCCACGTATGTATTCTTCTACTATTTTCTTTCTCCTTACTGTAGGAACTATAATCTGTGTCCCTTTTACAACTTCTCCTTAGATCACCCACAGCTCATTTTTATTGTGGGAATACATAGTTGGGAAGTGCTGTTTTTTTCCTCCTTATTGCTTCTGTCACTGCTTGCAGCATTTCATCTTGAGTTGATTCTGTCTCCAGTTCATCCCATATGCCTGGAGATACAGCACAGGATGCTTTTATCATGTTCACATGTTTGTTTACTGCTTGTTCCAGATCATCAGGCTGTGTATTATCAGATGGAGCATATGCTCTTGAGAGTACGTCTGCCATTACTAAGTGACATACAAGTTGGAAATCTAGGTTCGCAGCATATTTCTGTATTTTCAAAAGTTGTCAATGTGAACTTCGTGATGGTTCTCCAAGTCAATTTTTGTATATTGCAATCAGTAGTTTGTGATCCATTTCTGCTTTAAAGCTACGACTAGAGAGAAAGTAACAAAACCCATGCATCAGACCTAGTGTCTCTTTTTCAATTTGTGCGTACATCTTCTCTGTGGCTGTCATAACGCTAGAAGAATCAGTTCCATGACACTGTAACAGTACAACTCCCAGCCCTCCTTGTGAGGCATCTGTGGAGAATTTGAAGTCTTTCAAAGGGTCAAAAAACTGCAGCATTGGAGCCGATGTCAGAATGTGCTTTAAATCATTGAACTCCCTTTCATGTTCTGCTTCTATGCCCATTCCATGACCTTGTGAGGCGATGCCTTAGGTGAGTTGTGTGAGCTGTATAATTAGGTATAAATTTGCTGACATAATTCAACATGCCCACCAGCCTTTGAATTCCCTTTTATCTTCAGGTTCAGTATTGCCGGGAGCTTTGATTCGTCGGGTCAGATTCCTTTTGAGATCAGATTCTCTCCCAAATATGTTATTTCTGTTTGAAATTGACATTTGGCCTTATTCAGTTTAAGATTATTAGCTATCACAATTTCCAGGACTCTGCTCAGTTCTTCTGGATGTTCAGTGATAGCACTGCCCCAAATGATTATGTCATAAGTGTACATTTTCACATCTGCTAGACCCTCTAGCATCTGGCTCATTGTACAGTGATATGCTTCTGGAGCCAGGCATATGCTGAAATGTGGTTTTAGGACATAGTAGCTGCCAAATGGTGTGGTGAAAGTGCAGATCTTGGAGCTCTCGGTGTCCAAGGTAGCTGTCAAAATACAGCTGATGCATCTAATTTTCTGACGAATTTGGTTCCTGCCACCTCAGACAACAGTTCATGACTAGTGTTTACGTTTCACTTTTCAGTACTTTTCAGTTCACTTTTATGTTTTTGGTCAGTTCCCCAGGTTCCATACACAGCCCTCATCCCCCCCCCCCCGCCATCTCTTTTTTTCTCTACAATTACTAAGGAGTGAACCCAATCTGCTCATTCTTCTAGTCTCTAAAATACACCATTTGCTGTCATGTTTTGATGCTCTTCTTTTAACCTTTTTCTTTAGGGCATGTGGAACTTTTCATGTAACATATATTACAGGTTCAGCATCTTCTCTCAACCATATCTTGTATGTTATTGGGAGACTACCATCTTCAGCGAATGCATCTTCATATGATGCTATTAATACTTTCATACTGGTTCTGTGTTGTCCTTCTGTCTCTCCATGATGTCCGTGTTCTTAGTGAGACCAAGCACCTCACTATGTGGAGGCTTGCCAGTGTGTGTACCATCACAAACTCTTGTTTTATCATTTCCCCTTTGTACTTAAGTATCAATGTGCACTCTCCCAACACTGGGATTGTACCTCCACTGTACACTTTCAAAGACCCTTTTGACTCTTCCCCTTCTATGCCCTCTGTATCCCTCTATTTCAGTTTCTGTTATGACATTTACTTGTGCCCCAGTGTCTAACTTGTATGTCACACATGTGCCATTTGTGCACATTTTAATTAATCAATCTTTTGCATCAGCCTCCTCCATTATTGTATTTAAAAACAGCTCTTCTCCTTCACTTTAGGATCCATTTTTGCACTTAAACCAGGCAGTCTCTATATATTCAGCATAATGATTGGGTTTATTACAGTTTTTACATATTTGCCTGAATGTTGGGCATTTTATATACTGGCATTGTTTCCTGCTTTCCATTTGTCTGTCCTGGCCAATTTAGTTTCTACGAACTTTTCTCATACTGGTTTAACGACATATGCTCTGTGCCTCTCTTTAGGCTTTTTATTTGTCTTTCTGTTTGTTCTCCTGCTTGGGATAGGCTGGAACTGCTTAGTGCCAATGGGCAAGGGGTAGAGAGGGGGTGCATAGGTAGCACAGAAATGTCTTGAGTCTTGTATTTACATTCTAACTCAACACAAGCGCGTCATGTGAGGTCTCTGATAGTATGTGTCACTCTGGTCATCAATAGCATTGTGAAATATATGTATTGTATCTATGTAAGGAGTTATGTACATCTACTGAAAATAGGTTTGTAAGGTCTATTCAGCATTATGCCACACCCTCCTGCCCACTCTCCACCGGTGTAGGAGACATATCAGTGATCAAGAGGGTGAGGCTGGAGTGCTCCATGTTCCAGTGGTTCCCCAGCTGGCATAAGGACCACTAGACGGATGTCTGCTGAGTGCAGGGGAGGAGGCTGTGGTTGTGGTGCATGTTGGTACCAGTGACATAGTAGGAGGTGTAGGAGAGAGGTCCTGAAAGCTAAATTTAGATTACTAGGTAGAAGGCTGAGGTTGTCAGGGATTCAGTGGAAGCTTTCTCTGAAATGCTTTCAGTTCCATAAGCAGGGCCTCACAGGTAGAGGGCGTGCTATAGAGTATGTGTTTCAGGACAGGTAGAGATGCCACACTTCCTGCACACTCTAGATGCCATCTTTGGTTTCTCTGTGACACTTCTTGCTGGGGCAGACACAAAGAAGCCCAGGACAGGGCACTCACAGGCTGTAGCTACGCAGAGCAATAGAAAGTTTGGCTAGCACATCCCTCGGCCCACGCTGCTTCCGCAGCCCCCATTGGCCTGGAACGGCGAACCGTGGCCAGTGGGAGCTGCGATTGGCTGAACCTGTGGACGCTGCAGGTAAACAAACTGTCCTGGCCCGCCAGCAGATTTCCCTGATGGACCGCGTGCCAAAGGTTGCCGATCCCTGGACTAGCTCATTAAAGACCAGATTGTCCTAAGGTGTAACAATAAAAAAATCCATGAACTGTTATTAAGGGAGATAGATTTGACCCTAGAAAGAGCAATATGTATATCCTGGGACCCTTCCCAGGGGTACCCAGGATGGTGTGACACCTCATCACCACCTGTCCTTAGTGTTAAGCAGTCTTGACTATGTCCGATGTGGGTCAGCTCCCTGAAACCACCAGCCTCTGGCAACATAAGCACTACCTTCCAGCCCCCTGCAGGCCTCACTCCCTCTGTGCACGTTAGTGACAGATACACACCAACCAACAAGCCTGCCAGACATTCCCTGTACTGTTCAGCCCGTTATCCACTGAACACTCACAGAATTGCCAGGCCAGCTGTTCTCAAAGGAACAGTACACACCGGCTTGTAAGATTCAGCTCAGGACCACCACTTTGCTAAACACCACAGCACTTAGATACATGTATAGTGAACACAAGGGTGTTTATTATCAGAGAATAGAGATTCAAGTTACAGTGAATAAGAACACTGGACACAAATGGTTACAGATTAAACAAAATCATTATGTGCTTTCTAGAGACTAAACTTAACTAACAGGTTTGCCTCCTGTCTAAAGAAATTTATCTCACCTGAGGTTTGCTCCAGCATTTTCAGCCAAGCCTCGTTGAGACCCTGCTTTCAGGAAGCACACACACTGTCCAGTTACTTCCTCATTGAAGGGTGGTTGGGTGTCCTCCCCAAGTATAGCAGAGCAAACAGTTGATGTGCATCTCAAGATAAGTTTCTCCCTACACACATACTCTGTTTTCTTCTTCCTGGTACTTTTCTCCCTTTGGAGTTTTACAATCCTTCCTTAACATTCAGTTCAGACTGGTGAGAGGGGACCTATTGTGAACTATACAATACTAAATTTACATGTAACGCGACAGCTAGATAAACATTTCTCATCTGACAAAGTTTTCCACCTTTGCTGGTGACCAGTCTCTAGACAGGCGACACTGGTTCTAGGGAAGTGGAGGGTTTGCAATGCTGGAGCAGTGCAAAGAGGTTGGAGCTTAGACCAGCCCTCTATGTAATTTTTAAATTAAAAACAGACTTTGGCCCAATAAAAGATTTTACCTCAGCCACCG
This sequence comes from Chelydra serpentina, assembly GCA_037349315.1. Classification (NCBI taxonomy): domain Eukaryota; kingdom Metazoa; phylum Chordata; order Testudines; family Chelydridae; genus Chelydra; species Chelydra serpentina. The sequence continues at coordinate 62,468,670 of JBAIAC010000004.1, forward strand.
TCTCTCACATTTAAAATGCGACATTCAGGATCCTCCCAAAGGCTAATTTATTCCCAGTTCTGCAGTCCGTCTGCACACAAGTCTGTAATGGGTGTTTTCCTGCGTAATGGCGTAGCGTGATTAACCTTTCTCCCCTGACAAGTTGTAGCATTATTGTGGAAGAGGGAGGGAGGGATTCAACACTATTACATAACAGTCTGAGTATGACACCCTTACTCACACTGAGCAGAATCTTAGTTCACATCTAGTCCCACTGGGACGTCTTGTGGGATAAGAGGCCCTTTAACATGAGCCAGGGTATCTGATTCTGGCCCTCTGTCATTCTGCAAAGGACAAAACACTTTTTTTTTAAAAGAAGAAACAGCTGTACCTTTCCATGCTACAGAGCAACACTATGATGCTGTTATCAGGCTCACCTAATCCATTCTCTTTCATTAAGTGGTAGAGAGCAGTAGGTAAGTGAAAAGCTGTGCTTAAGAAAGGAGGGGAGAGAGGCACTGGTGCACTGGACAACTGATAAATAAATCACATTTAAAAGTATACCTATATACATACATATATGCACAACAGGGACGAGTGGTATAGTCTCCTAATTAAAAAGGAGACTCCTAGAGATAATTTCAACATGTTGTGTTTCAGTACACTTGGATGCCTGGGGCTTTGAGAAGGTGGCCAGGTGGATCTGTGAGACACAAGTCGTGATGGCATGTTAGGGAGCTAAACAAAGCACAGGGCGTGAGGAATCAAGAGACACAGCCAGAAGGGCAGCAAGACACAGTGGGAATGGCTCACAAAACGAACAGATGCATAGAAAATCAGCACTGTATCTACACTCATTCTAGTTTTCCCAGTATAGATATCCCCTCACTTGTTTGGCGATGACTTATCAGAGCACATCTATAAATCACAGTCTAATACATTTAGCTCGATAGAGCACCTTTCACTCAAAAGGATCCCAGACCTTTATTTTTGATATCATCTACAGTGAGGGATCACTTCCCTAACCCCTGAAATGCAGCCACCAGTAGGGTGAAATGTGGCAACTTTTTATCAGCACATAATAACTCTATGTAGCCCACTGTACAGTGTTTTTATATATCCTCCTCTGTGCTGAAGCAACAAAGGATATGACTATGATAAGGTTCCCAGCTAGGATGCTTAGCTGGACAAGCTCCTTCTTTTAGCCATGGAGGTGCAAGCCCTAGTGATGACCAAGATGATGTTCATTACACAACAGGTTAGGAGAAGAAGTGAAGAGTAATGCTATATTTAGTAGAAAGTACCCAGCAAATATTTCTTTATATAGGCAGAATGTAATTACCCAAGTTGGAAATTAACCAGGTCACTGGGACTAATAGTCATAATTTTCTTAAACTACCAAGGGATTTTTGATAACCACAAGCGGTCGGGACTTTGGTTTTATATCTCATTGGAAAGGCATGCTCACCCAACGGATTAAAAAAACAGATAAAAAATATTGTCCACGTTAAGAACAAATCCAGCCCCCCTCTCTCCGTTCTTGCGGATGCAGCCTGATGAAGAAGAAAACAAGGTGATGGTATGGTGGAGGCTTTGATTCAGGAGGCTATCAAAATATGTAGCCATTGCAGCTACAGCGGAGTCCTGGAAGCCCTGATAAGCACTGGATCACAATTAAAATGAGGTAGCAGCTTGCCATAGCAGTTCAGTTCAAGTATTGCACCCAGCCAGAGTACATGGCAGCTGACGCCTAATGAGAGGAATTACACCAGAGTTAAATTTGGTCCATTAAGTGGAGCTGAGGTTTGGACTGAAAAAACCCAAACAAACTCAACTACTATTGTCCTAGTGGCTAAAATGACTGATGGTGATCTACACTAGGGTCAAAGGGTATTTCAGTTCAAAGGGCAATAGTTTTCACGGTAATGTAAAACTTCCAGGATACAAAGAAGGATCCAATGATTTCAAAGGAGTGATACCAGGAATTAACGTAGCCGGTGTATTTTAGTGTATGCTCTATACAAGTGTTTTGCCCTAAATGTGTTGTTACCTCATTTACTGCTGAGATTCGCATGTGATCTCAGTCAACAGCAGAACTCCATCAGTAATTCATTAGTCAGTGTTTGTACACATGTAAAGCTCTGTATAAGTGCTCTTCTTATTTATTTTGGGCCTGATCCTGCAAAACCTACTCCCACAGACAGTCCCAGGAAAGGCAGGGAGATGACTAATGTGAATGAGGAGTGCACCTGTGAATTTAAATGTGCACAAGAAAGCTTTTTGTTATTACCAGTAATTGCAGCAGCCATTGTTTTATTAAGGTAAGTAAATGGTCTCCTTGATTTTTACAGCTTCTGTCATTCACCTTCATGTAGAAAAATTATTTTTACTCAGACCATTTTTTGGCACAACTTCTGATATCCAGAAGTGTTTAAAATATTCAATTTATTTTCAATTCTGTCTAATTTTTACTTCATTTGTCCGCCCTACTCCCCTTATTTTTCCTCAGAAAAACATGCCCTCATGTCCTACAACGATCATCCAATACACACTGCATCAGTGACAGCCTGCTGCTCTCCTGTTGTTCTTTAAGCCATAACAGTAGATTACAGTAGCATTTTCATAAGCCTTGCTTCCCCACTGTGTGGCTGGCTAATCTAAAGAAGCAGCCAAATAGCAAAGAAATGTGCTTCAAACCAAATGTTGTAATATGGGGTGGAGGGGCAGGGAGGAAAGCTACTTTCAATCTGCAGAGTGAATCTACAAAGATTCCACTGCATGCATCCGACGAAGTGGGTATTCACCCACGAAAGCTTATGCTCCAATACGTCTGTTAGGCTATAAGGTGCCACAGGACCCTTTGTAGCTTCTACAGATCCAGACTAACACGGCTCCCCCTCTGATACTTCAGAGTGAATCTGTGGTTGATGGCAGAAATGGTGATTTATTTCCAATTAGAGGTGAAACTGATCAGACACTGGTCCGAGAGGATTTGCACTGGGGTGAGGGCAGGGGGAGATGGGAATCATGATCCCACTGAAGTCCAAGTTTTGGCATCATGAACAGAGGGATCGGGATTTGGTCCTGCGTGCATACCAGAGCCATGTTAGACACAAAGGTTCTGCAGTGAGGGCATGCCTTGGCCAAAAAGGATTTTTTTTGTGTGCTTTCAAACTCCCAGTGCCTCCCAGTCACAAGCCCAGGACCCGTTTTATGCCAGTTGGTGTAACAGAGGGTTATCTCATTTCTAGGGTATATCCACAGTGCAGCTGGGCATGTTCTTCCCAGCCCCGGGAGATAGACAGGCACCCAGTCTGCTCAAGCTAGTGTGCTAAAAATAGCGGTGTAGCCAGGGCAGCAGTTTTGGCTAGCTGCCTGAGTAGAAATCTGCCCACTCCCCCGGGGTACCTAAGAGGGTGGCTAGCCCGAGCTGCCGCCTGCGCTGCCCTGACTACACTGCTATATAGCATGCTAGCTTGGGCAGCACTAGTGCATGTCTATATACAGTGCTGGAACGCACACTCCCTGCTACAGTGCCGGCATATCCTAAGGAGAAACAACTAGTGTGCAACAACTATGACAGAGTGAGTCCCACTAGGGTTATGGAAAAACATTCAGTCTGGCTTTCATATGTCTCATAAAAGCACATGAAAAGGGACCCATGATTCCAAGTTCCCATGCGCTCATGTTTCTCACATGTGCATGCTGGGAAAAACCATCTGTCTACACGAAGACATTGAGAAACACAGAGGAAAAGTGACTAGCACCAGGTCTTGGTAATGCCACATCTTGCTGAGGAATCGTTTGAGAAAAGTGGTCTGTGTATCTTCACTGAGTACAGTCAGTGTGAATCATATAAAATGACACTTTTCCATCCCAGGCATCACATATTCTTTCTCATCTGGAGCACAGTATGTTACTACATTGTTAAACTTATGGCCACTGAAGGCATTGTCAGTGAGTGATGATGGCCTATCCTTGAATCACTATTCCACCTTTTTCTGTAATGGTTCCTTACTTTGGTGATTGATCCATTAAAAAGTGGTAATCATAATCCTTTGCATTGATGAAGCAGCACAATATGTGTGGACTGCAGATTACTCTGCCCTTTTTTCACGTGGATACATTATAAGAACATAAGAATGGCCATACTGGGTCAGACCAACGGCCCATCTAGCCCAGTAGCCGTCTGACAGTGGCCAGTGCCAGATGCTTCAGAGGGAGTGAATAGAACAGGGCAATTTTGAGTGATCCATCCCCTGTCATCCAGTCCCAGCTTCTGGCAGTCAGAGGTTTAGGGACATCCAGAGTACGGGTTTGTGACCTTGACCATCTTGGCTAATAGCCACGGGTGTATCTATCTGCTATGAACTTATCTAATTCTTTTTTGAATACAGTTATACTTTTAGTCTTCACAAAATCCCCTCCCTACAAGTTCCACGGGTTGACTGTGCATTGTATAAAGAAGTACTTCCTTTTATTTGTTTTAATCCTGCTGCCTATTAATGTCTTGGGTGACCCCTAGTTCCTGGGTTATGTGAAGGGGTATTTATTTTGCATGGGTGTTTACATGTTGGTGCTGGTTTTTATTTTGGCATAGTCTGGGTTGCCAGGTCCATTGTGTTTGTCTCTCTGCCTATCTCCAGGACCTTCCTGGAACTATCAGGAGGATATTCTTTCTGTGTTCCAGCCTGACTGAGGCTTCAACTTGCATTCTGTGTGCTCCTTTTAGATTGTCACCTTTTGGTCATGCAGACTATGAACTGATGGAGCCAGCAGGCCACCTGGTATATAATAATTGGAACTGGGCAAACAGTACAAAAGATGTTTTGCAAGTATTACCTTGATTTTTAAAACCAATTCACTTTGGTCAGATTCACACCCCCTTTTTTATTTATTTACATGAATATTTGAGTAGTCGAGTCTAACGCACATGAATACCCAGAGAAAGTGAATGGTTAATTTGTACAATCCAGTACTCTTGGATATTTTACAGGGGAGGGGGCAGTACTTGACACAGCAGAGGGACAGGGTGGGCGGGAGGTCTCCAACCTCCTCTCTAGAGTTGTAGCACAGAGGCACTGAAATAAGGCAGATAAGCATCTGACTTCACCTCTCAAAACTAGGATCACACACACACACATGCTCACACACAACCATTGTGTTTTGGTGTGAGGAAAGAAAATTAGATTTAAACTTTGCACCCAGGCAATAAATCTTGTAGTAGCTTAACTTTTATAGGAATGATGCCTCAGGCAAGGACTGTGTGGCCCAGAAAGTAGGAAGTTTAATATTTAATGAAATTTCCTAATGCTGCTTAACTGCTACCTCTCCCTGAGAGATTCAAAGTCCCACTGGCTTGTTCAGGCCCTCCCTCTGATTATAAGCTTTATCTCCGTCCAATCACGGGACAGAAATAACTGCATATGATTGATGTGACCAATCACAGCTAACCAACACTGCCCAAAATTAAAACATTTGAAAAAAAAGCATTGAGTAAAGCGGAATAATGGACCCATCTGAGGAAATTACACTGTGCTTGGGGGAGCAGTAAAATAGACTACATTCTGTGCGTAAAGTATTTGCTGAAAATTAGTGACTCATATCTAATAGTATCAGGGTTGTGAGATGTGTTCTTGGTTAGGTAAACATTTCCTGTAGAGATAGACGGACCTGAATGGGAACCCTAAATCCAGCAGTTTGAATTTGGATGCATGACCGGGACTCATTTCTCAGGCAGTGTTAGCGTGGAACAATCAAGTGAATGACTTAACGGTACCCTGTGTTTGTGATTGTCACATCACTGGGATTCATACTGTTCTTTTAACATTTTGAAACTGACATCGACACACAGCAAACCTAGGGGAAGGCAGCTGGCTTTGTTGTGTTGAGGCAATTTGTTAGACATAGACAGTGGGATGTAATTTCCTTGGCAAGTATTTAATCCACTTAGATGCCCTCTACTCAAGCAGTCTAGTCAGAGTAGCCCGGTAGAGCTGGGAATATTATTATTATTATTTAATAAACATTTGTATTGTGGTAGTGCCTAAGGCTACAACCAGGCTGGGCCCCATTGTGTTAGACACTCTACATGCATAATAGAAGGCAGTCCCTGCCCCAGAGGGCGTAAACCAAGAACTCATGTGTAAGTATGCCACTGTTGTGGACAGGGAACATCGCACACTGACTGGAATCCCCCAAGGAATAGAGATCTCCCATTCCTCCCACCCCCGACAGATTTGCAGTATCCAAGTTTGAGGGTCAAGCAAAAGAGAATTCTAATGAAGGGCAGGGCTACACTTCGAGCTGGAAGTGTAAATTCCAGCTCAAGGAGACATATCCACACTAGCTGTCATTGAGTTAGTGCACTAAAAACAGAGTTTAGCCAGGGCAGTGCGAGCCATGGGAAGGGCTAGCCACCCCAGGTATGAGCTTATCTGAGACACGAGGCAAGTACTCTGGAGGTTAGCCCCTCCTGCTGCTCGGGCTGCCGTGTGTACACTCTCTTTTTAGTGGTCTAGCTCAATCAGAGCTAGTGTGGAGATGGCTCCTCAAGTGTAGACATACTCTAAGAATAGGTGGGGTGCAGAAAATTGTGAATTCTCTGTGTTGAAACTTTCCTAGTCTGACTGACAGCTTTGCCTCTGCTTTGCCCATGATGTCAGACTCAATCACCAGCCTGGTAAGTTTTCAAACAAGCACGTTTGTGCTTTCTCCCTCACGCTGGGGAGGTGTTCTCTGTAAACATCCGCAAAGCTACTTCATTATACACCTGTTCACCAATTGGAGAGGGTTCAGAGAAGAGCCATGAGAATGATTAAAGGATTAGAAAACATGCCTTAGAGTGATAGACTCAAAGAGCTCAATCTATTTAGCTTAACAAAGAGATGGTTAAGGGGTGACTTGATTGCAGTCTATATGTATCTACATGGGGAACAAATAATTAATAATGGGGCTTCAATCTAGCAGAGAGAGGTATAACACATTCCAGTGGCTGGAAGTTGAAGCTAGACAAATTCAAACTGCGAATAAGGAGTACATTTTTAATGGTGAGAGTAATTAACCATTGCAATAACTTACCAAGGGTCATAGCGAATTCTTCATCACTGACAATTTTTAAATTGAGATTGGATGTTTGTCTAAATGATATGCTCTAGGAATTATTTTGGGGAAGTTTTATGGCGTGTGTTATACAGGAGGTCAGACTAGATAATTATAATGGTCCTTCTGTCCTTGGAATCTATGAATTTATGAATATGAATCTATAAACCTTCAAATGCCTCCTCAAACTTCTCCTTTGCTGTGATGCCAGCAAAAATACTTGATAGTGATTAGGCTACTGGTGTGTTGTGACCACTGCCTATCATGTTGCACAATATTGTCTCATTGTTTCCTTGACCGCTTCTGTTCAGCTGTTTGTATCCATCTGTTGCCTCTTGGCTTAAACTTAGATTGTAAGCTCCTCAGGGCAGGGACTGTCTTTTTTTTCTGTGTTTGTACAGCCCCTACCACAGTGGGTTCCTGGTGCACACATGAGGCTCCTAGGTGCTACAGTAATACAAATGCTACTACCACCATCACCACTACTACTACTATAAAGATGCTCTTGTCTCAACCAGTTTCCATCTGATCAACAGTTGCTGAGATCAGAGCGCAAGAAGTTCTAACATTGCATGTCCCTTTGGGCCAGACCCCTAGTGGAACTAGGCGAGTGTACATTGACTAAGAATGCAGCCCCAGTGCAGTGGGATGAGTCTGGCAATATGCAATTGCACTAAATATGTATGTCTAATACAAGTTCTACAGATGCCTTAGCCTATTTATATTAAAAAAAATGAAGACAACCTTGATACAAGTAGACCAGAAACCATATTCTGAAGAGCCTAATATTACATAAATCTGGTTTAGGCTCTGAGATGTTTGGAAAGTGTGTCCAAATAGAGAATGGCAGGATTTTTCTATCCAACATTTTAAAAACAAAATTAACCCTGGGAGATGGAAGCAACTTTCCATCTGAGAGACAAGACAAAATGATTTTTGAGATTTGCCTTAGCATTAGCCAATGGAGTTGACTTGAGGCCATGAACAGAGATTAAAATCTGGTCAAGGCTTGAGGCAAGCTGACAAACCTATATGTTGGTCTCCATGGAGGTTGACCAACAATGTGCTTATTGGAAGATTTTTAACTGATTATTTTGACTGGAGTCATCGTATAGAATTTATCTGCTGGAATGTTGCAAATGGAATGATCAGAATAATGTTTTCAGGATTCATGACATGAACTGAGGGCCTCATGGGATTTCCCATCATAATCAAACCTCATTTCTTTATTTCAGCACTGGAGTGATAGCCTCAGGTGGCAGAGGCCCTCATAGTTCATAATTCCATCACAAAGCCATATAGCAGCCTTTCCGCCAAGTGGGACCTGACTGCAACCACACACTGTTTGAGGAGTACTTCCTCCTCAGGTAGCTGGTGCTGTCAGATGATATAAGTGTATCAAGTACTACACATCCTAAAAGTTATTCATGCTGTTGTCTCCTTGCATTGACTATTGACAAGGAGAACCCTTTGGAGTCTGATCCTGCAAACACTATTAGGTGTAATGCTTTCTACCATGAATGAATCCCATTTAGTTCAAAGGGACTACCCCAGGCAATAAGCACTAGGGCTAGAATTTTCAAAAAAGCTCCAGCATCCATATTGGAGCCATATAGTCAGAAGAATTCAGCATGTTGGGTGTTGTGCTCTCTTGAAAATCTGTCCTTTATATGTGTGTGTTCATATGGGGGCTCACCTCTTTTGACAGTCTGGCCCCATGCTTCGTAGCGTTTGCAGGGTTGAACCCTCATTGAATAGTCCTTTAGCAGGGGATAGAGTTGAGGGTTACAGCCCAGTGGGCAAATAAACTGGGGTGTAGGCAATGGCTGCAATGACATGTGACTTAGGAGAAGTGGGTGGGAACTATAGAGGCACTGGAAATCAGAAGCAGTGGTTTAGAAGGCAGGAGCAGAATACCGTGGTGGAGATCGTGGAGCAGGACGGATGAGAGAAGGCAAGCAGCCTGAGCAATATTCTGAGCCGCTCCCAAATTCTGAGCCCTTTCAGTTTGCCAGTATTAGTGGACCCTGGGCCACCAGCTATAGAGTTGGTCTCGCATTGGTTGTTGAGTGAGCTGCTGACTCTCTACCATGGCATCTGTATGGTGAGTGTCAGGACACAGCAGGGTGTGCCTCTGTCTCCACGTTGCATTCACAGTTTCTGGGGTAGGAGAGAAGCAAATGAGGCAGGTGGTCAAGCAAATCAAAAGAAGTTTATCTGTGCAAGTAGCCATTATGTGCCATAGATATCCTGTAACCGCTTCAGGAATCTGTGCTGGGCATTCTGGGAAAGATGAAAAAATGCACATAATCTAGAACACTTGTTGTGAGGGGACTCTGTGCACTGCGTGCAACCAAACCAGAACGCCCAGGGTAGGTATTCTGCACCATTGCAGAATTCACGGCTCCAGTCTCATTTGCTAACCTAGTGAGGAGGGCTTTAAACTAGGGTCACCAGGGGATGGTGACCTAAGCCTGGAGGTAAGTGGGGAAATGGGATACTGGGAGGAAACACAAGAAGGAGGGTGTAAAAGGGGAGGCCTCCTGATTCATACTGAGAAAGTAGGGCTATCAGCTAGTTATCTTAGGTGCCTGTACACGAACGCAAGAAGTCTGGGAAACAAGCAGGAAGAATTGGAAGTCCTGGCACAGTCAAGGAACTATGATGTGATTGGAATAACAGAGACTTGGTAGGGTAACTCACATGACTGGAGCACTGTTATGGATGGGTATAAACTGTTCAGGAAGGACAGGTGGGGGATAAAAGGTGGAGGAGTTGCACTGTATGTAAGGAAGCAGTATGACTGCTCAGAGCTCCAGTATGAAACTGGAGAAAAGCCTGTTGAGAGCAGCAAGGGTGATGTCGCGGTGGGCATCTGCTATAGACCACCAGACCAGGAGGATGAGGTAGATGAGGCTTTCTTTGGACAGCTAACAGAAGTTTCCAGATCACAGGCCCTGGTTCTCATGGGGGACTTCAATTACCCTGAAATCTGCTGGGAGAGCAATACAGCAGTGCACAGACAATCCAGGAAGTTTTTGGGGACAACTTCCTGGTGCAAGTGCTGGAGGAACCAACTAGGGGCTGTGCTTCTCTTGACCTGCTGCTCACAAACAGGGAAGAGTTGGTAGGTGAAGCAGAAGTGGGTGGCAACCTGGGCAGCAGTGACCATGAGATGGTCGAGTTCAGGATCCTGACAAAAGGAAGAAAGGAGAGCAGCAGAATATGGACCCTGGACTTCAGAAAAGCAGACTTTGACTCCCTCAGGGAACTGACGGGCAGGATCCCCTGAGAGGCTAATATGAGGGGAAAAGGAGTCCAGGAGAGCTGGCTGTATTTTAAAGAAGCCTTATTGAGGGCGCAGGAACAAACTATCCCGATGTGAAGAAAGAATAGCAAATATAGCAGGCGATCAGCTTGGCTTAACAGAGAAATCTTTGGTGAGCTTAAACACAAAAAGGAAACTTACAAGAAGTGGAAACTTGAACAGATGACTAGGGAGGAGTATAAAAATATTGCTTGAGTATGCAGAGGTGTAATCAAGAAGGACAAGGCACAATTGGAGTTGTAGCTAGCAAGGGATGTGAAGGGTAACAAGAAGGGTTTCTACAGGTATGTTAGCAACAAGAAGAAGGTCTGGGAAAGTGTGGGAGCCTTACTTAATGGGGAAGGGAACCTAGTGACACATGATGTGGGAAAAGCTGAAGTACTCAATGCTTTTTTTGCCTCAGTCTTCACAGACAAGATCAGCTCCCAGATTGCTGCACTGGGCAGCACAGTATGGGGAGGAGATGAGCAGCCGTCAGTGATGAAAGAACAAATAAAGGACTATTTAGAAAAACTGGACATGCACACGTCTTTGGGGCCAGATCTAATGCATCCGAGGGTGCTGAGGGAGGTGGCTGATGTGATTGCAGAGCCATTGGCCATTATCTTTGAAAATTTGTGATGACTGGGGGAGGTCCCAGATGATTGGAAAAAGGCAAATATCGTGCCAATCTTTAAAAAAGGGAAGAAGGAGAATCTGGGGAACTACAGACCGGTCAGCCTCACCTCAGTCCCTGGCAAAATCATGGAGCAGGTCCTCAAGGAATCCATTTTGAAGCACTTGGAGGAAAGGAAGGTGATCAGGAACAGTCAACATGGATTCCCCAAGGGCAAGTCATGCCTGACCAACCTGATTGCCTTCTATATGGGAAAAGCGGTGGACGTGATATATCTTGACTTTAGCAAAGCTTTCGATACGGTCTCCCATAGTATTCTTGACAGCAAATTAAAAAAATATGGATTGGATGAATGGACTATAAGGTGGATAGAAAACTGGCTAGATCATTGGGCTCAACAGGTAGTGATCAATGGCTTGATGTCTAGTTGGCAGCCGGAATCAAGCGGAGTGCCCCAGAGGTCTGTCCTGGGTCTGGTTTTGTTCAACATCTTCATTAATAATCTGGATGATGGGATGGATTGCACCCTCAGCAAGTTGGCGGATGACACTAAGGTGGCAGGGAGGTAGATACGCCGGAGGGTAGGGATAGGGTCCAGAGTGATCTAAACATATTGGAGGATTGGGCTAAAAGAAATCTAATGACAATGCAGAGTCCTGCACTTAGGACAGAAGAATCCCATGCACTGCTACAGGCTGGGGACCGACTGGCTAAGTGGTAGTTCTGCAGAAAAGGACCTAGGGATTACAGTGGATGAGAAGCTGGATATGAGTCAACAGTGTGCCCTTGTTGCCAAGAAGGCATATTGGGCTGTATTAATAGGAGCATTGCCAGCAGATCGAGGGAAGTGATTATTCCCCTGTATTCGACACTGGTGAGGCCACATCTGGAATACTGTGTCCAGTTTTGGCCCCCCAGTACAGAAAGGATGTGGACAAATTGGAGAGTCCAACAGAGGGCAACGAAAAAAATGATTAGGGGGCTGGAGCACATGACTTATGAGGAGAGGCTGAGGGAACTGTGCTTATTTAGTCTGCAGAAGAGAAGAGTGAGGGGGGATTTGATAAGAGCCTTCAACTACCTGAAGGGGGGTTCCAAAGAGGATGGAGCTCGGCTGTTCTCAGTGGTGGCAGATGACAGAACAAGGAGCAATGGTCTCAAGTTGCAGTGGGGGAGGTCTAGGTTGGATATTAGGAAAAACTATTTTACTAGGAGGGTGGTGAAGGATGGTGGAATGGGTTACCTAGGGAGGTGGTGGAATCTCCATCCTTAGAGGTTTTTAAGGCCCGGCTTGACAAAGCCCTGGCTGGGATGATTTAGTTGGGGTTGGTCCTGCTTTGAGCAGGGGGGTGGACTAGATGACCTCCTGAGGTCTCTTCCAACCCTAATATTCTATGATTCTACGGTGCAATTTGCAGTGAGGCAATCCTCCAGTGTAGACACAAATCTATTGATTTCCAAAGGGATTGAGGCTGCTCAGCACAGTCAGGAGGCTCTCCATACCTAGCTCCATCAATCTTCTATCTAACTAGTAAACTAGTGCCATAGAATATTGACTAAAATCTAGAAATAGGCATAGACCAAAGTGGCCAAAGCTTATTTATATAGGCTCTGATTCAGCAAAGCACAAAAGCATGTGCTTAACTTTATGCACGTGTGTAATTCCATTTAAGTCAATGCGATCACTTATGTGCTTAAAGTTAAGCATGTGCTTAAATGCTTTGCAGAACTGGGGTCATACAATCTCCATAAAGCCACTAAAGATAACTGATTAAAGAATATCATTAGCATCACAATATGTGAGGTCTACTCAGAGTGCCCTATTTTTTAAGTATAAGCTAACTCATGACTATGAGAGCCAGTGGCTTCTAACATTCGCACACTTTCATCACTTCCAATTTTTTCTAATGATTTTTTTCCTTCTCTGCATGACACGAGGAATTTTTTGGCCATTTTCAGTCAGCCCCAAATTGCAGCGGAATAAAATGAATTAAGTTACAGTATATATTTTGCATCAAGGAAAGTCTAAATATTATTACATAGAAGTTGTGAAATGTAGCTTCACACTTCCTCTTGACTTTACCAAATAATGTAGGAACTGTCAGTAAATAGAAGAGTGAAGTGATATTTCATTTATCCATCAAAGAGGTCATTTCCCTGAACTTCACGGACTAGATCTCAGACACGAATTGCAAAGGAAAAAAAAGGGAATAATCTCTTGGGTAATGTTTCATACTGTGTTCTCTTGTTCAGAATCTTTTAGTGTGGTCTGGGATAGGGCAGCTTTGGAAAGTCTAGCCCTCTTTAGCTATACAGTATGTGGACCAGATGGTGTTAGATGACACTATAGGCTTATTGGCTGAACAGGGTGTTAAAAGTTATATAGCTTTCTTCCCTTCCACACTCTGTTCCCATTTGTATTTTCATACAGGTGCACATGATCAGCCTGGTTATTGTAAGCACTGATTTCCGCCCCCCCGCCTCGCTCCATTTCTGCAGTTGCCCCTCTCACTCCGTCACTTGGTGTTGTTTTGCCTCTCTCATGTGTTCATATCGTTGCCTATTGAAATGGAGACCTGAGGGTATGAATGTGAAAGGGCTTCCTTCCTGGAGAGCTGGCTGTGTGCAAATAGCACTGACTGGGGGCTTGCTGACAGCAGCAGAGAAAAGGCTGTAACTCTTGAAAATTAAAAAAAGAAGCAGCCAAACTTAGAGCCCGCCTAGTCTTTTTCTCCCCTGCCTTCTTGACTATTTTGTCCTCTCTGCAGAGCTGTGCTTGGCATGTTGATGCCTGTCCAGTGTGTGAGCAAACAGGCTGGGTCTGGGTCTGCATTTAGGGGGTTTTCTTTAGTGCCATCTGCCATCGCGAAAATTAAAGCAGGGAAAGGTCATTGGAATAAACCGATTTGCTAAACAAAATGGTTAACAACTCATGAATAAAACCTACCAAAAAAAAAAAAAAAAAACCTGAAGGAAGGGGCAAACTTTGTCACTAACTCCCCCTCCCATAGGCCTCTCCCCAGGCCTGCCGGCCTTGTGCTCCATCCACCACCTTGCCAGTTCATTTCCATCATTATGTGGGACGGAAAGCCCGCCCCCCCCCCAACCCATGCAGTTGTGTGTGTGGAGGAAGGGGGGTTGCAATCTGTGCCGGGGACATGCCAGCCAGATTCCTAATGGCTTTTCAATGGTAATGTCTGGGGTGGGGGGCGGGGAGTGGCTTTGTGACTCTTAGGCCTAGCAGCTCCCGCAGCAGCAGCCGCTGCAGTAACAGCAGAGACACTTTTGTCCCCTGCTCGCTTCAGCGGTGCCTCCTCCTCCTCCCTCTTACTGAGCTCCTGCAGGTCACACACAGGAGCAGCAAGCCGGCCCCTCAGGAGCAGAGGGAGAAGAAACAACCTTACCCAGACACACAACACAAAATCCCACCTCCTCTTTTCCAGCTCTGAGGCTCATCAGGATTAGAGGAGAGATTTGGTGCTGAAATATGTCCGGCTGGCAGTGTCTGTGAGCAGCACCATACCGCTCACCGGTAGCAGGCCAGAGAAAGGAGCGGGGCACTTGAGAGAGAGAGGAGGTGAAGCAGGCTTTCTAGCCACACACACATACCTGCATTTTATTTCTCTCTTCAAGGCTAAATACTCTGCATTCTCTGCTGGGGCCTGAAAATAGAAAGACAGCGATTGGTTTCAGTGTTTGCTGACAGGTCTATGGGGCTTGCCCTCCGCTTCATGTTCTCAAGGGCTGGATGGAAGAAAGGCTTCAAAAGTTCTCATAACTGGCTGGAGGGCCTGGGGCCCCTCTTTGAGCTGATTGTACAGGGCCCCATAAGATCTGTGGCCAGACCTGAGTAGTTTTCCGATGCGCCTCCATAAAGCTCCATAAAGATCCCCCAATGAAAAGTGCTATGGTCTTGAACCTGAAAGTCTTCCCATGGCAGGGAGTGTGGGGTTGCTGCTCCCCAGTGCAAGACTGATTAGGGGCCCCATGTGGGCACAAGGAAAGTAAGCATTAGGCACGGTCCTTCGAACTGAGTGGTAGGAACCATCAATCCCTCCGCATGCCTCACAAGAGTGCAGCATAAAAGGGGGGCAGGGAATGGACATGCCTGAAGAGAGTTGGGATTAAGTGTGATCCAGACTCTTAGCGATGTGCTCTTTTTTTTGGCTGTACTTTTGCTGCCAAACAGGAACAGATGAGGGCCACTTAGAAGTGCTCTCATTAAAGTAGGGTCATTTCCTCAGCACTCCTTGTCCAGCTTCTTCATTTACTTTGCTCTTATCCATGCAGCACTCTGCAGCTGCACTGTGCAAGATCAAGCCCTAAATAAGCGCAAAATGTTATCATTAGTCCGGCACAGCATCCTGGGAATGGTGGGCATCATTGTTAACCCTAAAGAGCTGCCGTTGATTCGTGGAAAAAAAGCTTTAAAATATCTCGTGGGAAACAATTCTGCCCTCATGCCATGGGTCTGGGTCTGCAGTTTGGTGTGAGTAGGGATCTGTTTTGGTTTCCTTCACACATTTTATTTTGATTACCAACGGACTTCTGTTGCTGAGGCGTTCCTCTGCTCTTCAGGGCCCATGCCACAAAGTCTTACTCATAGGAGTGGCCCCGCTCACGCATTCAGCGGGATTACTCGCGTGTGGGGAAAAAAGGCAGATAAGTGTTTTAGGCTGGAGCTCCCGCTGCTACCTTCTGCACTTGAAATTAGACACTATGACAACATGGTTATTAGCTGTGTGAAAATGAGAGATTGTGGGCTCAGGAAATGAGACCACTGGGCCCCATCTAGCTACCGTTGAAGTAATGGAGTTTTACCATTGACCTCAATGATTGGCCCCATGACTTCTGGTAAGGAATAAGCAGTGGCATCAGCTTCCACCTTCCATAAGTACAAAGCACCAGTTTCCATGCAAATAACTGTAGTAATAAAGAGCAGGGTCTATGAATGATAGAAAGTACATGGTATATAAGCAGGATTCTCTCTAAAAAGGATGCTACGTTACCTCCAGATATGCTTTACAGTGCCATAGGCTTGACACTCCTGACCTTACGCAGGCTGAAGTTCCATTGAAATCAAATGGGAGTTTTGCTGGGAGTAAAGACTACAGGATCAGGGTCCATATTTGCACTCACTGGAACAGCTAACATGTAAAGTGCTACCTGAGGTAGAGCTTCTAAAGGAAACTCATGTAGCAATGTTATGTAAGCTCTTAAACATTACACCTTTTTGGAGCAGTATATTTTAAGAACTGATATAATTTTTCATTTTGGGCCTAATCCAAAGTACATTTAAGTCTCTGGGAAGATTTCCATTCAATGCGCTCTTCTATAATTGTTTTGCCGTGCACTCTATGGTTGTTGTCTTATTTACTTTTAGAATGATTTAAAAGAACAATAGTAAGGGAAAGTGGAAACCATGGCTGCATTAATGGGTGCTGTCTGCTATAGCATTGTATCACTCAGTTGTTCTGGTCAGTGAAAGCAACACATTGTAGATATATTGCAAAAGAACCCCCCCGACCACGCTATTGGTCTTATCAAATTTGTGTGGGTGAAAAGGCGTATTCCATGTTTACATTTAATTTTCACGTGTAAATGAAGCTGGCCTACATTGCTGGTATGCGCCCATCTCAAACTTATATTTGACTTTATGAATAGTTTATAGATTTCACACTATGAATTTTGCATAAAATAGTTGCAGAAGAAATATGACTGGACTGCATTTGCTTTTTCATGAAAAGGAGGGTGAGAACCTAATGTTTAATTGATTAATAGTGCTAGGTTGTCCAGTGTATTTGCTTTCTGAAATATACAGTATAAAAACAAGAGACTCTAACATTTACCTTCAAAATACCTTCAGGAAAAAAATTGCAGGACAGTTACACTTATTAGAAGCAAACTTCAAACAAATGAGCCAACGAAAAACACTATCTCAGGACTAAATGTTATTATTATAATTCACCTTCACCAATTTCTACACAGAGTGCATAACCTCTTGAAGCTGTTTACATGCTGGGGAATCATTTGTGCTGATGAATCGTTTTTCCTTTGGAACTAAAAATTGCTCTGAGTTTCTCTTAATATGTTAGTTACTTGCTCAGATCACTTATAATCACTAATGTGTGCAACAATTTCAATTCTTGGACTTCCTTGATTATATTTAGGCGTATTAACCCGGAAACATCATTCTTCTTTGGGGAGATGATTGTTTCTGACTTGAGCTATTTAGAGTTAGAAAGAATCAAAGAGCCCTACAGGGTTGTGGCAAAGCACTTGAGATAAGTGTTTTTCCCCTCTGTATTACTTATTTATTAAAGCTGGTGGAGCATAACTAAAAGGAAGAAAAAAGACCAAAGAAATATAGAATACAATGGCCTTCAGATTTTAATGGGAGATATGGCTGGAAGCTATTTTTAAATTATTAAATAAATCAATTTTATTCTTGCAGGTGCCCTCCAAGGTGTATTTGTCAGACTTATTATATTTATCTTTGGTGCTATTCAAAACCACTTACAGAGAAACATGGTTTCTTCTGGCCACAATTCTTCAGTTATTCTAATTAAACATGAAATTTACATTATGGATGCAGCATTCTTATCTTTTTTCTTCTAATTCTATCAATGTTTGGCTCGCAGGCCCAAATACATGTAAAAAGATTAGGTCAGTTGTCAGACTGAGATAGCTAGAGGTAGCCTTGTTCCCATTTCAAATGCAAGACCTGTTGGTTATAGACAAGTTCTAAGGTAATCTTTTCACACACAGCCCTACATTTCAGCTGCTAGAGTCATACACAGTGTGTTAAACAGCATATTTGTGACAGAGGCTTGCTGGGTAAAAACCTCATCACATGAAGAAACTACAGGGTTTTTTAAAGGTTTGCCTCATCATTTAAGTGATAACAAAAACAACAAGGAGTACTTGTGGAATCTTGGAGACTAACAAATTTATTTGGGCATACGTTTTCATGGGCTAAAACCCACTTCATCAGATGCATGCAGTGGAAAATACAGTAGGCAGATATATATACACAGTACATGAAAAGATGGGAGGTGCCTTACCAAGTGGGGGGTCAGTGCTAACGAGACAACTCAATTAAAGTGGAAGTGGGCTATTATCAACAGGAGGAAAAATCACTATTGTAGTGGTAATGAGGCCAGTGTAATCAGGGTGGCCCATTTCAAACAGTTGACAAGAAGGTTTGAGTAGCAGTAAGGGGAAATTAGCATGGGGAAATGAGTTTTTAGTTTTTGTAGTGACCCATCCACTCGCAGTCTTTATTCAGGTCTAAATTGATGGTGTCCAGTTTGCAAATTAATCTGCAGTTTCTCGTTAGAGTCTGTTTTTTTGTTGAAAAATTGCCACTTTTAAGTCTGTTATTGAATGTCCAGGGAGATTGAAGTGTTCTCTGACTGGTTTTTGAATATTATAATTCTTGATATTTGATTTGTGTCCATTTATTCTTTTGTGTAGAGACTCTGGTTTGGCCAATGTACATGGCAGAGGGGCATTGCTGGCATTTAAGTGATGTATCTCCTTCTCTTTCTTTTTCTGTACACACACATGCACTCACACAAAACCCATTTTCTCAAGTTTTCCCATAACTAACGCAGTGCTAGAACATCGGAACAAAAATTTTAAAAAGTGATTAACCGCCCTCCCCCCCAACAAAAACTCAGTATAAAAAAAAAGCTATTAATAAATAGCAGCTTGTAACCAAATCCATTGCTGCACTGAAAATGTAAGAGGAAGGTAGTAAAGTATTTATTTTCCAAAGAATGCCTTTACAATCTCTAGCAATTAAAAATTGATGAAGTAGACACATCTATTTTTCCATAATTTTCAATAGAACTTGGTCCTGTACTCAGTACATCGAAGCATAAAAAGAAATTGGGAGCCATTTTCACTGCTCCCTTTATGGAGGAGTGGGACCAAATTCTGCCAGGGATGAACACTTTAAAGCCATAGTGCAGTACTTGTTTCCTTTTGACTACTGCCTTAGCTGGAATCTGTGCTTGAGTACAGGGCTGGAAGCGGTCAGTAAATATATGAAAATGTAGTGATCAGAAGCTGTGAACTTCACTACACAAGCACATAGGCCTAGGACTGTAATTGTAAACCTATGTAGTCAAAGGAGCTCTGCCTATGTTTGCAAAGGATCTCCAAATATTCAGCTATCTGTGAGAATGTCATCATGTAATGGAGCATAACGGTACTTAAAATAAATTAATACCTCCCTAGAAAAATACCCACACACCGAAGAGTGTTCTTGCAGATGACTTTTGCTCATTGTTTTTGCCAAGATATGTAATTTTTATTAGTACACATCAGACTCATAAATAATACACAACTGGAGAAATTCCCAGGCTCAATTAAACAGCTTATTATATCAAGGCTAGATCTATTGCCAAGTGCATAATGGCTGTTGCATTTTACTACCACAGTCACTTTACTACCAGAGCCTTGCTCATTACTTTGGGCTACTGTGTATCTGTAGGCACCACCCTGAGCAAAGAGGGTGATGAGTAGCT
This sequence comes from Chelydra serpentina, assembly GCA_037349315.1. Taxonomy (NCBI): domain Eukaryota; kingdom Metazoa; phylum Chordata; order Testudines; family Chelydridae; genus Chelydra; species Chelydra serpentina. Next base: position 62,488,228 of record JBAIAC010000004.1, read on the forward strand.
GCATCCCCCCCAGGATATCCATGGGAAACATTGTGCCTCTGAGACACACTTCCCTGCCTCATCCTTGCTCCTGGGGACAGTAATTTACTGTTAACCTACAGTGAATTACAGCGTGCCCTGATCCATCTCAGCTATGCTGATCAAGGTGTTTGGGAGCAGAGCCAAAACTCTCTCTATTCTCCACCCCTCTTTGTCCACTCCCTGCCCACTTGCTTTGGGGGCAGATGGAGGGTGCAGTGTCCGCTTATGCTTATGGGATCAGACCTGAGGACTGGGTAATCCACACAGGGGCAAAAGGGTGGATGGGGTTCTTATTCTCCTTTATGCCCCTGCATGGGCATTTAGTCTAAGTCATAATCTAGCTCTTGGTAAAGATCTAGAGTGCTGTAAGTATGGAAAGAGCTAGATGGAACCAAATTCTATTCTATTTGCATCTCATCCCTCTTATAACTTCTTCTGAACAATACTTTTGCTAACTACCCTGGCAGTGGGTATAGCAAGTGTGAAAAATCAGCTAAAGGGTGGGGAGTAATAGGCATCTATCTATGACAAAGCCCTGAATATCAGGACTGTCCCTATAAAATTGGGACATATGGTTACCCTATGGGGAGGAAGCAGTGGTACTTTTCGTAATCTCCACTCACAGCCCCATCAAATCATGTTTCTGCTAAAACATTCAACAGTAAAATAGTTAAGAATGCTGATATTTAACATTTTCATAAGGCTTCAGCTTTAATATCCCTTTGGTATGAATGGAGTGGATCATCTCTCTTTTAAAGCTAAAAGGCCAGGTCCGATTGTCAGTTACATAGGTGAAAAGCTAGACTAACTCAAATGAACTCTGAAGTTGCTTTGTAAGTGAAGCCATTCTCTGAGTGAGTAAATTGCACTCGATTAACTTGTCTTGGTTTTTAATCTATTTAAGTTAAACAGGTGCAAATTCCTCTGTGGACATTTTTATTTTGGCTAAAGAGCAGTTTATTTTGTTTTAGCTTCAGCTAATTTCTAACCTAATTCCTTAGTTCCAGCACCCCCGGATAAGAAGCACTTTAAGCAAGAGAAGAAACAACTTGTTTATTCAGGTCATAGTGGCTACAAACACTCAGAGGCAGTAGTGCTCATTATGACAGATTTTGCAGAGAAATTACTCATCAACTGGGAACCTATTAATCAATGCATTGTATACACCCTACTCGAAACTAGATCCCTAAAGATATCAATCATACAGTGCCATGCTCTGACACAGGAACATAGCGATGAGGATAAAGATGAGTTCTACAATTGGCTCCAAAGTCTGATTGACAGAATACCAAAACATGACTTACTCCTTGTAATGGGTGACATTAATGCTAAAGTAGGATGTGACAACCAAAGACTGGAAAGCATGGATAGGGAATCGTCAACCAAAATAGTGAGCGATTCATTGAATTGTGCTTGATGTCTAGCCTAGTTCTTGCAAACATTCTGTTCCCTCACAAAGACATACACAAAGAATCATGGAATTTGCCAGATGGCAAAATGAAAAACCAGATCAACCACATCTGCATAGGCTTGAGATTCAGGTCATCCATCCAAGACACAAGGGCATATTGGCCAGCAGATGTCAGCAGTGACCATAATCTTTGCATTGCTAAACTGAAATTAAAATGGAGAAAGATCAACTTTAAGCAGAAAGTGGTAAAGCAAAACAACAGTACAGAACTGAAAACAAAAGAGTACTGTGAGAAGTTGCAACCGAACTAAGAAACAGATTTGAGGCACTGCCAGAGGCAGAAGAAGGTGAGACACAGACTGGACCTGAAGAAAAATGGGCCAGGTCCAAAGATAATGTGATTCAAGCTGCAACAGTCATAGCTGAAAAGCATCATAGACAGAGCAAGTTACATGGACTCTCATTGAGGAAAGAAAAGTACTGAAAGGAAAACTCCTGAATGCTATGACCAACACAATACTGGAAAAAGAAAGAGAGGAATGCAAGAAAGCAGACAAAGCAGTGGCAAGCAATACAAGGAGAGATAAATGGAGATATGTTGAAGACCTAGCAGCTGGCGATGAAGCTGCTGCTACGAGAGGAAACCATGGAGCTGTTTACCCAATAACTAAAACTCTATATGGAAATTTCAAAACAGGAAATGTGCCAATAAAAATCAAAGACGGAAAAATGTTTGTAACCATCTCAGCTCCACTTCAGTATCAGATTTTGATGAAACATGTGAACCCAATCAGTTTCACATTAACTTTGGTCCAATAGAGATAATCTTTTCATCAATTTTTATTGATTTTCAAAAAGCCTTTGACAGCTGCCACAGACATACATTGTGGAATGTTCTTCAGTCCTACCAAATCCCGGCTAAAGTTATCAACATCATCAAGGCCAAGTAGAGATATAAAGTGCTCTGTAAGGGTGAACAACCGGACAATGTAGGCACTAGAGTGAAGCATGGCTGCATTTTACCTCCCCTGCTATTTGGCCTTGCCATAGACAGGATAATGAAGAAGTCTATTTTCAGCCCAAACACTTGCATAGCATGGGTAAATGGAAAATGCCTTGAAGACCTAGACTTTGCTGATGATTGTGTAGATTGTGCTACTGAGTAACACCCCTGAATAATCACAAACATACACAGACAACTTGGCAAGAACAGCAGGACAAGCAGAGCTCAAAATTCTTCATACTATAACAAATATCCTTGAAACCCATACATCAAGCGGTAACATCACATTAGAAGGCAAAAATATTACACAGGTAGAACAGTTCACCAATTTGGGCAGTACCATATTAGCCAATGAAGACCGCAAGAATGAAGTGACGTCAAGGGTAGGAAAGGCATCCACAGCATTTACTAAACTCAGCAACATATGGAAATCAACAATACACAGCCCCAGAACAAAACAGAGAATTTTCAATTCAAACATAACCTCAGAGCTAGCATATGGCGGTGAGAGCTGGAGATCTACTAAAATATTAGACAGAAAACTAGACACCTTTGAGAATAAATGCCTATGAAAGATTCTGGGCATTGGTTGGAAAGACTTAATCACCAACTTAAGAGATCCAAGAAATCACCAGCCAACAGCTTGTTTTCACCAGAATCAGAAGGAAGCACTGGACATATTTGGAGCAGGTACTCCAGATGCCAACACACAGACTCCCACATGAAGCTGTCAAGTGGAAACCATGTGGTGTGAAGAAATGAGTACTCCCAAGAGAAACCCTGGAGAAGAACTCTTAGCAGAACAGTCCATCTCAGCATCACAGAGCAGATCGAAGCAGCAGCAAATGACAGAAAGAAATGGAAGGGATTAGTTTCCATCCTCTGCTCTGACACTGGTGCAGGAAGAATGTAATGTAAGAAAGGCAAAAATGTAAAGGTTTTACAGATGGCCACTGTATATGCATTTATGCATTTTGGCTGAGATTTTTCACAGCCATGTAGGCAATTAGGCAATCCAATTTTCATTAATTTTAAAGCCACCAGAGGAGTTTTTAAAAGTCTCAGCTTTTACCTGCTATCCAAGAAGAGGGAAAGAGTGATTTTTACACTGAGGAAACTTTTAGTAAAGTTCTATTAACAGATTATAATAATTTCCATAATATCGCACTGAAAGATCAGCCTCTTATTAGTGTATGAATTTCTCTTCTGAGCCATAGTCTACACTTACCCTCTGCGTCGGAGGCATCGGATCAAACCAGGAAGTGCTCCCCCGTCGACGCCGGTAATCCTGCTCTACGAACGGAGCAGGCAGAGTCGACGGGGGAGCCTGCGTGCTGCTGTGTGGACCAGCGGTGAGTACTTTGAAGTTCGAAATAAGATACTTCGACTTCAGCTACGTTATTCACGTAGCTGAAGTCGCGTATCTTAGTTTGAACTTGGGGGGTAGTGTGGACCAGCCCTATTGACCTAACATGAACATCAAGGCAGTTGATAGTTATAGTTGACTGAGTGGTCAACATTACATTAGGATTAAGATTCTTGAATGCCTGTCTTCCCTTCTGTTTCCCTCCTAGGGAAGATTGGTTGGGTTGTCTTTGGTCTTCACAACAGACTTTCATCTAGATTGGATAGGGGAAGGGCCTTCTAGGTTCAAGGACCTCATCTAGGGAATTCCTTCCCTCAGGATGACCTTCATTGTCCTTTTGTAGCAATCTTCAAGTTTTGTAGCTCTCTTCAAGGTCTTTCTATTCAGATCAGTTCAGCATTGATCATTTTTGTCCTCTCTTTTCACTACTATTCCTTTCTGGCATTAATTTTTCTTTGCTCTTCTTTTGACAGAGTAGAGTTGGGCAAATCATTTGTAATGAATAATTTATTCAATGGATTTTGCCCTTTTTTCTGTAGGTGAATTATCCTCAAATAGACTTGAGTTTTTATGAATTGCTTTGAATTATTAGATGAATGTTCATTGTGAATATATTTTAGTCTTTGGATAGCTCATGAACTGTTTTCTGGCAGTATCACTTCAGGTATTTGATGTAAAGAATATGCTATTTGAGTTGCTTTGATTGTACATAGAGTCTGAAATCCTGGCTCCATTGAAGTAAATAACAATTCACTCAGGTCTGGGGCAAAGTTGTTGCTTGGGCACTTTTTTCTGGGCCGTTGGACTTGGATTTAATTAAATTTAATAATGATTGCATTTTCTTTTGTACAGCACCCAGATACATGATGCTGAGCTCTACAAAAAGAAATAAAAATAAGTGTGTACATATATAGGGAATATATGGAAGATTGTCACTTGTGATTCTCTCTCTCTCTCTCTCTCTCTCTCTCTCTCTCTATCTAACGTGTAAGTTTACAGATTTGTTCTTAAATTAGATATTATATACAGTCTTTTGTGATAATTGATAAAATAATCTATCTTTCTCTCTAGGCATTTATTCAACTCTCAGCACTGCCATATCTGAGTGCCTACTGCCACTTTACATTTATAAGGCCTTTTATCCATAGAACTCAAAGTGCTTTATAATAGGGGTTAGCATTTTATCCCCATTATATATATGAGTAAATTGAGGCACAGAGAGGATAAGGGACTCACCCAAGGTCAGCAGCAGGTCATTTTAAGAGTTGGCACTGGAATTCAGGTCTGTTGACTCCCAGCCCTATACTTTTGCCATTACATCAGAGCTAAGGGTTTTCTGCATGGATTGTGGTATATGGAAAGCAACAGTTATTAACATTTATATTTTGGTAACACCTACAGACCTCAAACAGCTCTGGTCCACATTGTGCTGGGAACTGTACTGATATATGGTAAGTGACAGTCCATAAGATTTGGAAGACAGAAGCAGTGCAGATACAGTAGGTCTAGAGAAAAGGTTTAATGAGAATGTACTGCATGTTATTGTAAGTAAAGAAGTGCCCAGACCAAACCGGATATCCAAACAACCTCTTCCTCTGGGAGAAGTTTGGACTGGAATTGAAATGTGAATTGTGTGGCTCAGGTCTGTCTGTGGCTTGCTGAAGAATATATCTCTTGCTTAAAAATAATCTTATTCCTCAGAATACCTAACAGTAAACATTGTGAATCAGACTCATCCCTGATGTAAATCCAGTGAGTTACATGTGGGATGAATTTGGCCCAGAATTTTCTAGGGAGCAAAATAACATAATTCAATAATTATTAAATACTTTGTTTTCAAAAATAGAATATGTAATTCAATGTGTATGTTACAGTAGTTTAGGCTTTTGCCTACATTTCCAAAGCACTTAATGTCTGATAAAATCCCTTCAGAACTCCTTGTGATTAATACACAACTTGAGAAAGAGTTAAGGCTACAGTGTTAGAATCTAAATGAAGCAATAAGCTATGCACTTGTGGTTCCCACATTACCCACCACCTAAAGTAGGCTAGAGCTAAAGTAAACAGACTTTTTTGAAATGATTATTAATGCGTGCTAGACTAGTGCTGCTGGGGGAACCCCTGTGAAACAATTGAATTTTGGAACATTTTGTTTTGTCAAAAACCTGAAGGCATTTTCCCTGTAGAATTACATCTTCATTTAGGGTGTTTTTTTAAAGTTACTTATTCTGTAGGTTTAAGTAAGTGCCTTTACTGAGCTATTATTACATTTTGTTCATTAAGTGTTGCACTGTGTAACATCCTATGGAGGAATCAGAAAACTCTTGCGCTGTCCTGGAGAACTAAAAATGTAAATAGTGGTGTTATTCCCAAGGGAAGAGCTTTGTTAATTGTGGAGCATTGGATCAGAAATCCTGGAAATTGTATGTCCTCATTGTTTAGTTAGAGAAGGGTGATTACTGTGGGATTTAAACCATATGTCATTTGAATTCCAAAATTAGTCTTTTCAGTCAGCTGGGCTGTATCGTCTGCTATTGATCATGGATAATATGCTTTGCAAATTAGGGGTGGTTACAGTGCTTTTGTTCATAATAGATGTTGTCATTCATTTACAACAGCCTGAATGTAAAGAACATTTTAAATGGGGGTTAGAACCTCTATAGTCATCATTAATGAATTTTATAATGCTTTCTGGATTCCATAATCTTGTGAAGATCAGTAGTTATTACAGTATAATATAAATAAACAGAGAAGCCATTAGAATGGAAAGATTGTGCTGAAACATTTTACTTCTCTCCTTCTGCAACAGCACGTTAGCTATGACCAGTCCAAAATTGACTAATCGAGAGTACACAATATAGCCTGAATGAGAGGGTGACTGGTGAAAGTGAGGCTATTGCTGAAAGAACTACCTTTTGTAAGTGAAATGAATTTGAACAAATTTAGCTGCAATAAGAGAATCCCATTTCTATAATGCTATGCTGCATAGGAATATTTATATCCCAGGCATTCATAGAATAGTGAAATCACAAAGGGAGATGGTGCTAGCTTTGTTATTATTGTTATTTATCATTTATATTGAGGTAGCACTTGGAGACCTCAACCCATTGTGTTAGGCACTGTAGAACATATAATAAATGAATGCCCCTGCTCCAAAAAATGTACAGTCTAAATCACAAGGCATACTAGCTGGAAGTGTACAAAAAGGTGAGGGAGCGGGGGAAGAGAGAATGGAACGACAAAGATATTAGGGGGTCAAAGCCTCAGTTGTGTAAAGCCCCATTCACCCAGGATGTCTTAGCATGGACTGGCTGGGTGCACATCTCAGAGCCATTTAATGGTGGTGAATGCAGCAATCAGACCTTTAATACATCATTTAATTGTGGAATTGTGTGCACTGTCTCTTGGAAAATGGATGTATGTTGTACTCCTGAGTCTTTCAGCACAAATCTCCGGGACTGGGTGTGATGCTGGCAAACCAGGTGCCAGTTTCTGCCAAGGTCCCCAGGCAATAGGTCCCCTGTTATAATAGGTATTGGAATTATAAAAATGTGCTTAGTGTTTAGACATTATTGAATGCTTGTAAATTGCTGCCTGCATTAATCTCACTTATAACATCTATATCCCATATAGTAAGATAATATCTGAGCATTTGCATTGTAAACTTCTGTAGCTGTGTAAATCACTAGACAGGTGGGAGACATTAATTAGTGTGAAATGCTGGCCTACAACAAAAAGTGTTATGTCCTGCCCCACAGAGAAGGCCCATCAACACGAGATGAACTATTGTGGAACATCAAAGAGGACAAAAGACTTTGTTCATTGCTCCCTGTCCCCCAAGAACAGGAGACGCGCCAGTGAATTCCTCCCATCAGCTGAGCTGGCAGCTCAGAGAAGGGTGAAAGGGAATAAAAATCCCTGACAAGGGGGAAATTATATGCTGCTTGGACTCTTGAGGGCAAGATTGCTAGGCATAAGCAAGGGATCCTCAACTGCTTAGTCTTAAAGGACAGGTAGAGCTTGCTTATGATAGAAGCTTCTATTCTTTTTTGAAACTTAAACTGTAACTCATTTGTGTGTCTATGTTTACCTGCTTTAACCTTGTAAATAACTCTCTGATTTTCTTTTCCTCATTAATAAATATTTAGATAGTTTATTATGGGATTGGCTACAAGTGTTGCCTTTGGTATGAGATCTAAGATACAATTGACTTGGGTATGTGACCGGTCTTTTGCAACTAGGAGTAACCTGAGTATTGTTGTGATTTTTGGTGTAAGGGAACATCCATCCCAAGGACAAGCTTGCCTAGATGACAAGATAGAATCACAGAATATCAGGGCTGGAAGGGACCTTAGGAGGTCGTCTAGTCCAACCCCCTGCTCAAAGCAGGACCAATCCCCAATTTTTGGCCCAGATCCCTAAATGGCCCCCTCAAGGATTGAACTCACAATCCTGGGTTTAGCAAGCTAATGCTCAAACCACTGAGCTATCCCTCCCCCCGGAGTACATATAGCTTGGAGTACATAAGGGTACACTGTCTGTGGATCCCTGATTAGGCTGAGGACTTTACACTTGATGCTTGGTGGTAACAAGTAAGTATAGAGCTCACAGCCAATCTGGGGTTTGTGCTTTGCTTCTTAACTGTCTTGAACCACTGCAGGACAACTTGACTGGGTGCTGGACAATGTCAGTTTAAAAAAAAAACTTTGATATTGTGTCCTGGGTGCAATTTCTTAATTTCTTACCAACACCAAAAATTCAATGATTCTACTGAAAAAAGAGCTGTCCATCAGAAAGAAAATACCCAACCCATTGGGTATCTGGCCCAGTGAAAAGATGACCACTGTTATGTTTTCCCAAATGTTATGTTATGTGACCACTGTTATGTTTGCACAAAGGGCAAACCATGTGCTTTTGCATCCAGATGACCTCAATTTCACATTTAAAACATTATCAAGGAGAACGCAAATATCAAGCCTTCATGTGAGGGACAACTCATTCTGTAAGATTCTGCATCTGAAATAAAACACAATTCAGCAGTTGCTTCACATTGGCCCTACAGAAGGCAGGGAGCTCCTCTATATCTAAAGTTGTATTACACAGAAACACAGACGCTATGCTCACACTAGACTCTATTTTCCTTTACATTTCTCACTGGCGGTACCTTCGGTAGAACTCCACCAGTGGTAGCAATGCTGGGAGAGACAGTGTAGAACAGCTGCTAAATTTTTAACCACTGTTTCACCCAACCCTGCTCAGGTCTGGACAACATGGTGGTTAAAGCAGTATTGGTGCCATGTCTGTACTAGAGCTCTCACTGTTGTTTCGACCAGTGGAACTGCTGTAGTGGTAGCAAATGTGGGAAATTCGAGGCAGACAAGGCCATGGTGACACCAGAGGAGATTTTCAAAGGCACCAATGGCAGGTAGGCACCTAGTTCCCACTAAATGCGGGAGTTGGGTACTTAACTGGCATTTGCACCTTTGCAGATCTGCCCCACACCTCCTTTCAGTTACATAGCTAGAGCGATGAGCTCACACATAAGGAAATAAATGGAATTAGGAATACCTGAAAGGCCAGATGGGGTGGAGCCCATCTAGAGGTGGGAGGAGCATTCTGTGGAGGTGCCTCTCCCTCCTTTCTGTGAAGAGGAGAGGCTGAGGGAACTGGGATTGTTTAGCCTGCAGAAGAGAAGAGTGAGGGGGGATTTGATAGCTGCTTTCAACTACCTAAAAGGGGGTTCCAAAGAGGATGGATCTAGACTGTTCTCAGTGGTAGAAGATGACAGAACAAGGAGTAATGGTCTCAAGTTGCAGAGGGGGAGGTTTAGGTTGGATATTAGGAAAAACTTTTTCACTAGTAGGGTGGTGAAGCACTGGAATGGGTTACCTAGGGAGGTGGTGGAATCTCTTTCCTTAGAGGTTTTTAAGGTCAGGCTTGACAAAGCCCTGGCTGGGATGATCTAGTTGGGGTTGGTCCTGCTTTGAGCAGGGGGTTGGACTAGATGACCTCCTGAGGTCCCTTCCAACCCTGAGATTCTATGATTCTATGAACTGGCACTTGTTTGCTTCCGTCTGCATGGCATGGAAGAGGAGAACATTTAGCTTAAACTTCATTGGACCCAGATCGCAATTTCCAGCATTTCCTCACATTACACAGTGGTAACATGGCAGAAATTAGACACATTCCCGGCATGCTGGTAACACACCCACATTAGAGTACTGTTAGGCTGTTACCAGATCTCTGCAGTGTGGAAACCATGGGAGTGGATGTCCTTCAGATCACTATCCTAACAATCATGGGGTTGAACCCGGTGGTCCTTACAGTCAGGCAGAGTTCTCAGTGGCTCCAATGTTCAGTGTTCTTAAAGCTTCAATTCTTTTTTGACTGAATAAAGATTTGCAGAATTGGCCCCCAAATATTTATTTTCCTTGACATTCAAAGCCTGGATTCTCCTGTGTAAATCAGGAGTGATTTTACTTAAGGCAATGAATTACACCAGTGTAAAAGTGGTGCAAGAGGAAAATTAGGCCCAAAGCATCCTACTTCTGCTTCTTTCAATGACTAAGAACCTGATCCATCAATTCTTCTGTAACTGTTGTGGCTTCTTCCACCTATCTTGTTGCCCCTCCATTATCTCATGTGTCATTTGGACTATAATTTCTTTGGGGTGGGGATTGTATATTTTATATCTATCTCTATCATGATTATAATACACATGTTGTCCTTTGTCAGGTTGCACCACTGACTTCAAAGGGACTAAAAGGACTACTGCCTTTAATAAAGATTACTCTGCGGAAATAAGATTTGGAGCATCGGGCTCTTATTTTGAACCCACTTTGGGTTGGTGGTCAGATGATTGTAGGACCCACAAATATCAAATAGTCACTGTTACATTTCATGGCTATTTTCTGTTTTATAATATTTTCTAGCTATTATTTCCACTGTTTATAAATGTGGGTTTTAAACATTAACGGGGTGGGGTCTGGGTAGGGACAACTTTCACTACCAAATAGAGCCCATAGTGTGAGTTCAGTTTCTCTGGGAATGGCGCAAGGCTAATCAGTACTTTATGAATATTTACTGAAGTGTAAACAGGCACATTGCTCACACGCCTTTCTGAATTCTAATTTGCCCAGGAATGCAAATTGGTGCTATTTGAAATAGAGAGCACTGCTCCTAAGATAACGTCTAATTGAAAGATGTTGTACACCGTGTCTGGTAGTTAGTAAACAGAGCCACAGATTCAAAAGTTCTTCAGCCGAGATCTTGAAAAAAGGATAAACCCTTATTTTCTGGAGTGTGCAGAAATAACCTATTACATGAGAGAGGCTGTGACTACTGCATCACTGGGCAGAATTAGTTTTTAGATTACATCAAGGTCTTTCATAATGTGCTCTTCTTAAAACCTCAAACCAAGCCTTTAAAAGTGTTTCTTGTACTTCAGCCACAGATATGCAGTAGCTGGATCGATAGATCTACTGGATAGACCCAGATACTTTGGGAAACCACCTTCATCTTTCTTTTAAACTGGCAGATGGTTTCAATCGTCTGTACCGCCTGCTGTTGTTTTCAGTGAAGGAGTGCTACCTTTCTGGATTCGTGAAAGCCTCTCAATCAAAGCTAAAATGGCAGGCTGGTGTGGTGAATCAATAAAATCTCTACTTTCAGCTGGAGTGTCGGATAGTAATTCTTCTCGTGTCACTGCCTGGTTAAACAGTCATACTCCTGCTAAAAGCCCTATAACACATAATAGATTCATGTGGTGTTGGTCTATTGTACCGCATTTACCCAGAAAAAGGGAGAGAGGTTACTGTTTCACACTAAAACAAACCAGACACTGATGCATTGTGTATCAAAATGTATTCACCCATTTCGATCTGCCTCATTAGAGTAGAGGGGACTTCTTTTCTTATCTCTTGTGGAGCAATGTTCAGACATCTGACATGTCAAATGCAAATCCTAGTTTAAGGATGATTTAAACATCAAATCCCAAATGATTTTAAATGCTGGTTTCTGGTTTTCCATTACAACAGTTATGCACATGCTTTCTCTTTGTTAAACTTTATAAAGATGCACAAACTAACTGCACTAGGATTTTTTTCCAAGAGACTTTAGAAAACATTAACAAATGTCTCAGAACGGTGCAGTCTGCTTTATTACAATAGTGGAAAATTAGCCTGATGCATCTGATTTCAATCCTTCAAAACATTTCATGTTTTAGTTGAAAATGTACATTGGGCAAAGGTGTGTCATTCAAAATGGATTCAAAATTTCTTGTGTGTTAAATATTAAGGCACAGACCCTGGAATGTGGTGTGGCCACCCTGTGCCACACTGTTGGAGGATTCAGCTGGTTTGTTCAGCAGCAGGCAAATCACCTCAGCACCTCCTATACTACCCCCTCCTGGGTGCTGCGTTTGCACCAGGGAACTGACTTAATGCACAGCCTAGGAATGGTGCTGTGTGTGTGAGAAATGTAGCTTGAATCCTGTTTGCAAGCCCCCTACTCGCTTGAGCGTCATTATGCATTTCTCAGCCACAGATATGAGTGTGGGCCAGCATCTTCAGAGAGGCTCACTTTAAGGGCATAGGACCAGAGTCTACTTCCACTGAGGCCAATGGCAGAACTGGAAGTTCAGTGAGGGAAGTTTCATTCCACAAATCCTGCTCACTTTACTCATGCAAGCAAGACAGCCATGCACGTCAACAGAAGTTTTGCTTGAGTAAGGCAAGCAGGATTTTGCTTTAATTATTCAAGATGACCGACCCCTAGTTAAACATATACTATGCTCGCACACACACATGAACACAGACTACAGGTGGCAGCCAATGAGTATATCAAACAAAATCCTGGAGTCTCTTTCTAACTCAAGGGGGATGTGCAGGCTCTTATATGTGGCGAGACCCACATACTGCATTATCTCACCACCTGGACAGATCTAGAAACGATGGCATAAAGTGTTTCCCATTAGTCGTAATCACATCCACCATGCCCTCAGATCACAGTGAGGTGCTACCATGGAAATGTTTCTTCCACATGTACGTTATTCCCTTTTGAAAATCCGCTGAACTTGCTCATATGGTACAATCTTAAATATGCCTCTGTGTTGTTAGGTCAGATATGACACTTGCTACAAAAAAAGGGCAGATTGCAGAACAGAGAAAATATTGAGGGTTCCCTGCACCGCCCTTCCAAGGCACCCCGAAGCAGATGTAGACAAGATTTTAATAGCTACATGAAGAGAAATGCATGACAACCTCATTAGGAGAACTATAATAGCCTGTCAGAATATCTCCAAGAGGACAATATATCAATGTCTATTTGTTACAGCGTTGCTAACTATGGTAGTTTGCCCTTCTCATAATCTTTCATTCATCTTCTATTGGCCTGGTTTCCAATAATACTTCACCACCACATGCATCCAGTCTCCCTTTCAGCCGCTTCACAATTACTGACATAACTCTTTAAGTACAGAAGAATTGGAGCTGGTAAGTGACAGTAATAAAAAAGCAGTTAGTGGTCCACCCCACTGCTAGCCCTGATACGGTACATTAGGAGGGTTTTCTTTCTTTTTTTCCATGATCCTGAGGACCATTTTGTCCCATCCCCACATCTGCAGGAGGTCAAAGCACAGGGAGCCTGGGGATTTCAAACCATCTGCCACAAAAAAAGAGGCAAAGGAAGGACCTAAATGGTGCTCTAAAGAGCTATTGAAAGTTATTTATCACTGTAATGGCAAACCAATCATTATTAATTGCACCCACCTATTGTCTTTCATGTACTTTGAAAGGCCTGTGGACATTATTAAAATAGATTTAAACCACTGCAGCTGGAGTCCCTCCCTCCCCTTTGGAAGTTAAAAGGGTTTTAAGTGATCCTCTTTTCTTTCTTTGATACTGAACCCAGCACACCCATACTGCTGAAAAATTCAACATTCCTCTAAACCATAGTGGTCTGTAAAGGTCACAAGCCAGCTAATATGAAACAGGCTCTGGAGCTTGCTGCAGTAGCAGTAACTGCGCTGGGAGCTAGTCCGAATGCGTAGTCAGAGGAACAGGGGAGAGGCTCCTTCAGATTGTTTTCTACTGCATATTTAAAGAGCTGTGTTCCACCTGGCTAGGAAACATCAGTCCTCATTGAAAGGCAAGAAAGAGGCTGTGGATTTCTAGCCCTTTCTGTTCATGTATGTGTGTAAATAGCATGTTTGTTGAGCCCGATATTGCAGCCAGGGATGCCATAATGTGTCCTAGATGAAAAGTGCCATTTGAAGAAAATCATCAACTCATTTTTATTATTGCTAACAATGAAATACCAATGTTTCAGACAGCCCAGGAGGCAAGATTGGGGGTGGTGGTAAAAAGAAGTGTTCCTAAGGATTTGTATAGTAAAAACCAGTCTGAAGCAAACCTGAAATAAGTATAGTGACAGAGTCCAATTCTGCTCCTGTTGAAGTCAATGGCAAAATTTCCTTTGACATCAGTAGGCTCAGGATCCAGCCCTATGAGATGATAGACCTAGGGTGTTTGTTTTAAATGGTGATCTTCACAGCCGGTCCGAGTTGTATTGTTACATGTGGCATGCCCTGCACTATGGCTGCCAAAGCACTGGGCATCGATGTGGCAGTGATAAAGTTTTCTTTGTTTTAAACATAGGAAGCTGTGAGAGGCGGGAATACTGGGGAAGGAGTAAGTGAGAGGAGCCACACTGAGGCTGCGGGAGGAGGGCTGAAGAAACGAATGTCCCAGTGCAACTCAGACTTCCTCTACAACCATGTAAGCCTGACCCTGCTGATCAGTGAGGAATGTTTTATTCTCAAGTTCCTGTTCAGTTCAAATGGCTTGCCTGCCACAGCTGAAATACACAGCCAGAGCACTAAGAACCACGCAGAGAAGTTACTTAACACAGATTCATTGAACATGTGCACAAAAGGCTATTCATATGGCTGTATTGGTAGGGTTTGAAATGGAGTGTGTTTTGGTGCCGAGCAATTGGTTTGATCTGCTGTTTCAGCACTTGGTGGCTTTACTTCTTAAGAAACTTTAAATACGCGGTGTATTTTGAATAGTTTGTGCACCTACAGAGCATTAAATAGGCCTTTGCCCTCTTTTGCGTGAGGTTTCATCACTGTACTTTAACACCAAACATTCACAAGATGTTTTGTAAACATTAATTCATCATCACAACAAGGAAGGAAGGAAAGAAAGTACTATTATCTCCATTTTATAGCCAGAGAAAGGGAACCAGAGATTAAGGGTGTAGGGACAATGATTTGCAGAGGTGCTGACCAACCACAACTCTCACTGAAGTTAAAACCCGTAACTTCTATTTTGGTGAACCATTGCTATGTGGGGCACTTAACACAGTGATTCTCAAACATGAGAATCCTTGATCATGAGCACCATTAATCAAATGAGATGCACCAGAAGCGATGATCACGCTCTTAGCAAATAGCATTGAGTACTCACGAGTAAATGATGATTAGGGGAATGGCAGATTAATAATATTGTGACACAAAATGAAGCTTCGTGTTTTCAACCAATGCAGTTGGGTGAAATAGTGTGCATTGTGAATGTGATGGGGGGAAAAATACAGCAGTGCCTCAAAAATCCCTGGCCAGAATCCTGGCATTCATGCAATTAGATAAGCTGGACAAAGATCTGGCCCCAGTATTTTTGATCACACACACGTGCCATGCAGTTACTTTTGTATGTGATAAAAGAAGTTAGAATTAAAAGTCCAATAGATGTAGAGTTGCCAATTTTGGCTGGACGTATTCCTGGAGATTTAATCACATGGCATAATCTTTGATTAAAGATTAATCTCTAATTCCTGGAGACTCTAGGCCAGTCATGGAGAGTTGGCAACCCAAGATATATAGCCAGCCAGTAAATCTGGCCTTTATGTTTGCCTTTCCTTTATTCAGAAAGGTGTCCATCTATTTTGAAATCTTGAATCCACTCAAGTAGCCAAATATCATGTCTTTGTTTTTGCAAAAAGAGACAAGAAAAGATCTTAAATGTCTTAAAATTCCCAAGCTCTCTCTCTCTCTCTCTCTCTCTCTCTCTTTCTGTCCCCCATGATTTTTTCAGACAATCTTCTTATTTATATAAGTTAGGTCATCTAATTAAAGAACAGAAACCACACTAAGTGACTAAGGCTTTGTTTACACTAGCACTTTTGTCGACAAAACTTTTGTCGATCAGGGGTGTGAAAAAACACGCCCCTGACCGACATAATTTTCACCGACAAAAGTGTTGTTGTGAACAGCACTACTATGTCGGCAGGTGAGGCGTTCCTGTCAACATAGCTAACACCGCTCGTTCGGGGTGGTTTAATTATGCCGACAGGAGAGCTCTCTCCTGCTGGAAAGGGTGGTTACAGTGGAGACCTTACAGTGGCACAGCTGTAGCGGTAGAACTGCGCCACTGTAGGGTCCGTACTGTAGATATAATCTTAGGTGACTGTCCACAAATTGGATTCGGAATATTGAATAACCTGAGGCAGTAACAGTACAATGCCCCTTTGCACTGAGTAAAAGGGCCAGAGTGGCATAAAGGGGTCCTGGTGAAGAGGAGTCCCCCCAGTGCAGGCACTGAGGGTGGTGCAGACTGCCTTCCAAGGACCTCTGCCTGCCAAGGTTGTGGGAGCAGGAAGGGATGTCTGGGGGGCTGGAGGGCCTGCCACGTGCAGTGCTGGAGAGATTCCCAGCTGTGCTGCAGCTCATAGGGCAGCCTAGGGAGTCTACTATAATGGATGCAGGCACTCAGGGGTCTCTAAATTATGCTGAGGGCCTCTGCAGCCTCTAAAACAATCCAGGATTGGGTGGTCAACAAGGTGTCTTAAAGTCTCATAGTTTCCCCTGCCTCTGGGCCTATTAGAAGCACAGCACAGAATCTCACCCAGTATTATTTTAAAGGCTATATTAATGATTTTTTTTATCATTTCATCCGACGTGACCCATCTTGCCGCAACTAGTTCAGTTGCAGATCTAATATAGGGAACAAGCTGTTCCATTTCTGTTCATTCTTTTGTTCTTGTCGACCTCCTTTCTATAGTTGGTACTTGCTTCTGCAACCATAGTGCTGCTGGAGTTACGAGCCTCCCGAATCCTATTGCATACAAATGTATTAAAACTGTGCAACCTAAAGATTGTAAACACCAGGATATGGTGGGGTTAAGAAGAATATTTGCTGATGCTGTGAAAGATACACTGTAACAAAGAAACCTGTTTTCTACAGATACTAATTAGACAGGTACATAATTAAGTATCCTAAATAATGAAATATATACTCTGTACATGGCTAAAAATATCAAGTTGTAAATTAGTCATTGAAAGCTCTATTAATAAATAAACTCTAGCTGTCAGCTGACAAAGATTTCAGCTCTACTTTGGACCATCAGTAAGTTAATAACAAACATATAAAAGTAAAAATGCCTGCAGGCCTTTGTTTTTCTTTATGCATATAGGAAACGGCACCTGTGAATGTTAATGGGATCTATGTGCACGTGGACTTGATCTTGTATTTCTTGGGCTTCAACTGAAGTCAAGAAATGAAGGATTAGGCCCTTGCTCCTTGGCATTCTGGAGTGGAGTATATGACACGGCCGAGGTGGAGAGGACATATCACTCTGTATTGAACCGAGATGGGAGGGGTACTCCTCAGTATGCAGCCTGGGGCAGGATGAGATTATTCTCAGTGTACAGCTAGGAATGTGCATGGATGTTTGCAAAATTCTATTTAAATCCCTTTAGAAAAATGATTGAACTAATATCTCGACAAAGGCCGTTATCTGAAATATCAATTACCTGTCTTGAAAGGTGCCACTTAAGTAAGATGAACCAATTTTTAGTGGGATAGGCTCTCTAAATTATCTCATTATAAGGAGCATCAGACTGGGAGTCATGAGATGAAATCCTGCGCCATTGCAGTCAATAGGACTTTTGCCACTGAGACCAGGTCTACACTACACACTTTTGCCAGTATAGCTTTGTTGGTCAGTCATGTGATGAGGTGTGATGTGTGGCTGACATAATTGTGCCGGCCAAGTCCCTAGTGTTGATGCAATTATATCTGCAAAGCTATGCTTTAGCTTGTATACCTTATTTTGCTTGGAGGGGCTGGAATAAGCTATACTGGCAAACATGAAGTTTTGCTGGTGTAAGCTATGTCCACATGAGGAGTATTTTGCTGATACAGCATAGTGGTATAGCTATACTAGCAATACCTTCCAAGTGTAAACCTGGCTTGACTTCAGGAGGGGCCAGGATTTCATCCCTGGAGGCTCAGGTCTAATCCCAGCACCACTCTGTTGCAGATGTGTTATACACTCTTGGGTAAGTCACCTCTCTGCTTCATTTTCCTGATTTATAAACAGGGAATAATAACACCTACCCTCCTAGGGTATTGTGGGGATTGTCTAATTAATATTCATACCGTACCTTGAAGATCTAAAGTGCCACAGAAGTGTAAGTAGTAGTATTAGGATTTGTTTAGGTTTAAATGACAGAAATGGGCAAATTGATTTGGGAAGAAAAAAGACACCCCTTTAATCCACTGCTCCTTTGCTCGTTTCCAGAGCATAATCCCAACCAATATTCCTGAAGGTTCTGAAATGCTCACCTAACTTCCTTTTTTTTGTTTTCCATGTGCCTCTGCACTTCTGCATTGTATAGGAAATAGATAGCTGAACACAAAGATAAAGAAAGAAAAAAAGTTGTTCTCACGGTACTTTCATCCCAATCAAAAGCTAGATGTGCCGTAAATCTTATGAGACAGCCTGCTCTTGAAACCTTGAAACTTGCTGATTGCGCACCTAGCTACTCTATGCAACCACGTAATCCTTTTATTGTTGTCCCAGTTCCTCTTTCTCCTTCAAAAGCTTGTTACATCCAGTGTTGCATCTTGTCTTACTTTGGATTGGGGTAGTGACTCTGTGTTTGTCCAGAACCCTGATCCTGAGCAGGATCTCTGGAGACTATCGGAATACAAATAATAATGCTATTAATGCTCTTGCAAGATTTCCAGTTAAGATGTGAAATGTTTTATATAACTGTAGATAGTGTGGATAAGCTTGGAAAGGCATCTAGATTTTAGATCTGAACTGAACCCCAGCTCCCCAAACCATTTGGAGTTGGCCCATCATTAACATAAATTAGCATGTCCATTTGTTCATCCAGCTAATTAGAAATAAATTAGTTACTAAGAGGTGCAAGTTAAATCCAACCAAGAATATAAGAAAAGATTTATGATCTTTTTCAGGCAACTGGATAGGTAGCACCCCATGATGCCTGACTGTGCAAACCTTATTCACAGTGGTTAGCATTTACTCATGTGAGCATCTCTGTTGATTTCATTAACAATACCCTAGTAAGGTAAGTAAGTATGATCATCTCTGTTGAACACATAACAGCCATACTATTCAGAAGGGTACCGAGCAGTACAAGATGCATGTTTCTGGGGAAGAATTTGTGGGTGTTGCCCAGTATGTAGTTATGAGTGACTAGTCAGAGTGCTTATGTATTTAGCTGGGAGTGAATTTGCATGCTGCAGGTTGTGTGAGCAGGCCAGGAGTGGATGTTCTGACAGCAAAGCAGTGTAAAAGGCACCACAGGCTAGAGAATTAAGGGGACACCGCTCAGCTGTCCAGATTATACCCTGGGGTATGTCACAGTCTATAATACAAGCTAGGGTTGTGAGTCCCCCAGCTTGTGTACCCATACTTGAGCTAGTTTGATGACATGGCTCAGTCGTGCCTCTGCTGCCACTATCCACGCTACTGCAGCGACATTGCTATTTATACTCAGGCTAGCTGGATGGGGGTTAGTGTGAGTATGTGTACACAAGCAGGGGACTCACACCCCGAGCTTGCAGTGTAGATGTAGATGAAGGGGTATGGGAGATTAAGCCTGAGGTGGGCAGAAGTTTGTTTAGGTTTATACTCTTGGTTTAGGATTTATTGGAGGGATTCGAAGGGAGATCCCTCTGTGTCCTGGTCCTGAAAGAAGGGTGAACATAGAGAGGCTGTGGAAGAGGCCTGCTGACAGGCTACAGAAGGAAGAAGTCCAGGGAGGCAGCAGCAAGGAATCTTAAGTAGATCTTGTCTGCTTGTCCATGGATTGGAACCCATGATAGAGGGCAGGCCTGGGTTCCCCCACAAGCCCCTGGTAATGGGGAGTGAGGCCCTGAGTAGGGTACAGGGATGGCAGAGAGCCCTGGGAGAGGGGTGTGATAACCACGGGGTGCAGAGTTAGGGCTAGACCTTTTGGAAGGAACATTTGGACTTTTAATTGTTGGACTTTGTTACCCCGAAAGGTCTGGGACTAAACATGAGCTGGCTGGAGGGCCAACAACCACCGGGGCCTGAAGCAACTGTGGACAGGGTGTTAGAGAGGAGACAGCCTGTTATGCCACATGAAGCCACAAGGGAACATTCCAGCAGTGAGTCTATTCTTCAACAGGGGCTATATGCAGGAGCAATTACTCACCAACATAAATGTTGCACAACTGGGCTCATAATTAAGCATAAAAAGTGTCACACATTGCAAAGAAACACTCCCAGGCACAGCAAGGGCCGAATGTTTATGGTGCATGAAGATTAGCAGAGAGAGAAGGTATGACTGTTCAAGTATTTTGACTTAGTTCATTCATCAAAAATCTGGGGCTCAGTTGTGCAAACCTTACTTATCTTGGTGAGCACTTACTCACACAAGTAGTCCTACTGAAGTCAAGACACACCCATGTGAATAAGTGTCACAGAACTGGGCCCTGTGTGCCTTGTCTATGTCTATTGTCCTTCGTGTGTCTGTTAAGCATTTAATATGTTGTTCTATTATTTATTTGTATTAGGGCTCTAAGTGAGATTGAGGTCCCACTGTGATAGGCACTGTTCAATCACATAATTCCTGCCCTGAAGAGTTTACAGTCTAACCGGCAAAGAGTGGGATTAGGAAGTACTACTCTCCATTTCACAGAGCGGGAACTGGGGTACAGAAAGAGATTAGATGACTTTCTCAGGGAGTCTGAGTCCTAGTTCAGTGCCTTAACCACAAGAGTATCCTTCCTCTCAAGTATGTGAATGCTTTTATTAGTTTGTTTACTATCACACGACACAGGTTGTGTTTGGTCCAATGAGTTAATATGCCAAAGGAGAATAGGATGCATAATTAATTTTGCCTGTGAAACTAGGACGTAAGCCATACGATATGCATATTACCCCATCATTCCTGATCACAAAGCAGAATTGCATCTTTCCTGCCAAATAAAGATGAATGCATGCTAGTTGCTGTACTAAACTTTTAATTGAAAAGTAACTCTATGCTTTTAAAAGATCTGGGGTAATAATTAGGGTCTGATTTTTTTCATGCCTTACTCAGGCAAAATTCCAAGTTGTTCCATTAACTTCAAAGGGAATTTTGCCTGAACCAGTGTGAAGGATCAGTCCCATAATGTTTTCGATTCCTTTTAACAAGTTTTTGCAATCATTCTTTGAAACTGAAATGATAGTAAGTTTGCAGCTCTCTATTGCATATTGGGCTGTATTTGTAGGAGCATTGCCAGCACATCGAGGGAAGTGATTATTCCCCCCTATTCGGCACTGGTGAGGCCACACCTGGAGTATTGCGTCCAGTTTTCGTCCCCCCACTACAGAAGGGATGTGGACAAATTGGAGAGAGTCCAGTGGAGGGCAATGAAAATGATTAGGGGGCTGGGGCACATGACTTACGAAGAGAGGCTGAGGGAACGGGAGTTATTTAGTCTGCAGAAGAGAAGAGAGAGGGGGGATTTGATAGCAGCCTTCAACTACCTGAAGAGGGGTTCCAAAGAGGATGGTGCTAGACTGTTCTCAGTGGTGGCAGATGACAAAACACGGAGCAATTGTCTCAAGTTGCAGTGGAGGAGGTCTAGGTTGGATATTAGGAAACACTATTTCTCTAGGAGTGTGGTGAAGCACTGGAATGGGTTACCTAGGGAGGTGGTGGAATCTCCATCCTTAGAGGTTTTTAAGGCCCGGATTGACAAAGCCCTGGCTTGGATGATCTAGTTGGGGTTGGTCCTGCTTTGAGCAGGGGGTTGGACTAGATGACCTCTTGAGGTCTCTTCCAACCCTAATATTCTATGATTGCCTATCTCTGCGCTTTTAGAGCAAAAGCATTCCAGGGGAAGTACAGACAGTGGATGTTTTCTTCATAGCATAATTCTCAGAAGCTGGAAAAAGGCACTCTTGCCACAGATACCTCAGATTTTCACCTCATTTCAACAAGTGAGTCACATAAGACTCAACCATTTCAGTTACGCAAAATCAATATGAATATGAGGACATTTCAAGGACAGTCTGTTACATAGAGAGGAAAAGTGTGGGTGAGAAATGCATACAGAGGGTTGTCACAAACCCAAAAGAGCCAGTTGTACATACAGATAGCCCAAAACCACCCAGTGGGTGCATAGTTTATATAGGGATAATCAAATCCAGAAGAAGTAGGGGCTTACCAACTAATCTTGATAGCCATGAAACTTCATGCAGTGGAAACTTCTTTTTCACACAACATCATCGCTATAGGTGGAAGTCCATAGTACATAGAACTGATATGAGCATATTGTGATGCATTGAAATAGTTCAGGATTTTCCTTCTTCTTTGCTACAGAGTTGCACTGCATTTGAGCTCACTGTCAGCATGTTATATCGCAAATGTGAATGCAAAATATCGAATTGCGTTCCAGATAACTGGATGTGTTGTTCAAAACATCAGGATACATTCAGATGAACAGTAGGCCATGGAGACCTAAGTAGCTCAGTGCTCACTTGTTAACTAAATCAGCAATTTCCTTGAACTGCTACTTCAAGATTTTGAAACTGGTAATCTAGGCTCCTCCTCTAAGTAAATGGTGCATCATTACAGCCTGCCATCCATAAAATGGTACACGCTCTAGCAATACTGGAGCTTGGATGACTCCAGTAGTTCATTTTACCTAGGATGCTTCAAAAGCACAGTGTGCCCTAGCACTGTAGTGGGGGCATTGATTCAATATTGACTCAGAAGGATGAGGGCCACCTACTGTATTGCCAGAAACTGCATTTTCATGGGGAGGTTTTCCATCCAAGCACTGGCCTGGCTCACCTCATTACCTCAAAAGTGAAAGAAATCTGTGTTTTAACAAACAGCCTTGTTTCTTCTCTCTTTATTTGTAAAGGGAAAAAACCTTTGCATGAAAGTCTAAGGCTATGTCTACACTATGGACCTTACAGGGGCACAGCTCTACCGCTGCAGCTGTGCCGTCAAGGGGGTGTTTTTTTCACACTTCGACCGACAAAAGTTTTACCGACAAAAACGGTAGTGTAGACAAAGCCTTCATGACACCAGCTGTCCTGGCTGGAAATAAGAAAGAATCAGTTGCGGGTGGGAGCTCTTGGATTTTGTTCAAATCCAATCTGGTCTTTTCTTCGGACACAAAAAGACAAATGCACACAAAGGATGAGGGAGAGAAGAATAGCAAAAGAGAGGAAAATGCAGCTTCTTTCTCAGATGCTCCAGTTTGGTTTTTGGAAGACTACAGGCATAGGACAGCGCAGATGATATAGGTGTCCTCTATTGGACCCTAGCTTTACTCTTCTGACTTGGGAAACATTTGGTGAGACCACTTTTATTTTCCCTTGGCCGGTCTGAGGCTGGCAGTTTTCTTTTAGTGAGGCTGAGCAGCTTGGAACCAGTTTTACACTGTCGCAACACGGGATTGCAAAATGAGATTGCCATACTCTTATTAGACAGAGGGCAAAAAGAGAGTAGGAAGGAAATAGCAGGAATAAGGTGCAGACAGAAATTGACACACTTGAGTGGCTGGGTGGGTGGGGATAACAGGAGCCTTGGGTCCATATGTCGGGAGTTACAGCCGTGGGGATGGTGATGGTGTCTGATTCCCTCTTCTCATTTGGTCAGAACATCTTTAGAGAGCAGGAGAAAGAAGACTCGACATGTGATGGTAAATCCTAGAGTTCCAGCGCGCCTGGGAAGGGATTGTAATAGGGACAGGGTTGCTAGTCGATGTGGTGAGGACACTGCTGCCCAGAGCTCCCTGCCAGGCTGAACTAATTGCCAAATTGTTGGCTTTTGTTGCTGAAGATTAGTTAGATTACAAGTGCTCACCAGAAATGTCCAAAAGGGGCTAGCAATGTTCTCCCATCAAAATTGCCCCATCACAACGAACGTCCAATAGTCTGTATGTGGACACGTCCTTCCATTTTAGAAGATTCCACCCCGTTGCTATAACAACCTCACTAGAAGCCTTGAAAAAACATATTTATCAATGTCTTTACTCTGGACTTAGTTTGCACTATTTGTTTCTTTCGTCCATTTTGTACTTTCTTTCAGCAGCACTGTTGCGTGCCGTGCTAATAGGTTACAATCATCTTCCTGCCACCTCTCCCTTACTTTGGACAAAAAGATTTCCACCAAGGCCAGGGTGCAAAACCACAGTTCCCAATTCGTACACACTGCCTGACTGCCTAAAAGTTAAAGCTTCCTCAGCGAGTTTTAAGTTACATTCTTCTTACCCCGCTTATGATTGCATGCAGTCAGAAGGAATGTATGGCACGGTGGCTTGACCCCTGGCTTTGTTCCCTTT
Source organism: Chelydra serpentina (assembly GCA_037349315.1). Classification (NCBI taxonomy): domain Eukaryota; kingdom Metazoa; phylum Chordata; order Testudines; family Chelydridae; genus Chelydra; species Chelydra serpentina. Next base: position 62,512,650 of record JBAIAC010000004.1, read on the forward strand.
TCTAGGCGCCATGTCTGTGCACCTCACAGAGAGCCCTGCTATAACACAGGGATGTGCATATTCTAGTGTGCAGCATACTAGCCCACTTGTTCAATGCACATTACATAGCTTTGCTCCATATGCTGTTTTCCTCCACTGAATGGTGCAAAGTTGAGGGAATGTTCAGGTCTGCTGTGTGTTTTGAGATAGCCACATAACTGATGTCTGGCCAGTTACAGAGAAGGCTTAATGAACCATTAACCGAAGCTCAGAGTCTGAAGGCTAGCTGGTGCACTAAATCTGCAGGCTCCGGAAAATCCACTGTGCATTCAAATCCTGAATAAGACACAAACAAAAATGAACGTGCGTTGTCTTTCCTCAAACTGTGCTCCATGCGTGTTCATCATGAAACCACCACATCATTTGCCAAGACTAGCAGAACCAGAGGAACTGCCAGACCAGTGGCCCATCTAGTCTAGCATTCTGCCTTTGGCAGTGGCAGTGGCTGCTCTAGCACAAGGTTCAGGAAACCCCATGCTGCCCACTTATGAAACCTGCCCGCAGGAGAAGTTGCCTCCTAACCCCTGTCTGGCCTATGACCTGAAACATAAAGGCTTTAAAAAAATCCTTTCTAGTATAATTGTCAAACCCTTTTAAAAATCCTACGAAGCTGTTACCCGCAGTGATGTCTTGTGGCAGTGAGTCCCAAGCGTTAGTTATACACTCTGTAAAAAAAGTATTTCCTTTTACCAGGTTTAAATGTGTTGCCTTTCATATTCCTTGGCTGATCCCTTGTTCTTATGCTACGAGGAAGGATTAATGCCCAGTTTAGATGATTCTAAATCAGTTATTTTGTATACCTTTATACAGTCTTCCTATTCACCTCCCCTCTCAACTAAACAGTCCTCATCATTTCATATCTCTTCATAGAAGAGTTTTTCCATGTCCCCAATCATTCTTGTGCTGTCTCCGGACCCCTTCTATTTTTCATCTATCCTCTTTGAGACAGAGTGACTGGCACTGCATGCAATATTTCAACTGAGACTGCACTGTTCATTTATGTAATGGCATAATTATATTTTCAGCATCATTCCTTCTGCATGCTAACAGTTTGTTTTCTTTTGTGACCCCTGCGGCTGTACAGTGAGCTGTCTGCAATGTGCCTAGGTCCTTTTTCACAGTTTTATAGGAGAAGCCCAGGATCTGAATGTCTGGGAATTATAGGTCGGATTGAGGTGTATTGGCACAGTGATTTGGGTAAGCTTATACATCGCTTGCTAGAACTATTCCTGTCTCAGGCCTATGCTATTAGGGCCTGATCCAATGCCTTGATCCAGTTTTGAATGTTCCAAAAACCAAGGCAAATTCAAATAACATGTTAACTTCCCTTTCCAAATACACTTGTATTACATACATTCTGCCTGCAAATCCAAATCTTAAGGCTCTGATTCCTCCTCTGGTTTGTACTAACGTTCCAAGCAGAGTAAACTGGCACTTTTAAGACTTACTGCAATGGATCCTAATGACACCAGTTAGTTTCTTCTTTGCCCAGAAGAAGTCACTTTATAATGTAGGACAAGAGAGAACTTTAAGGAAGGGCAAACAGCACCAAAAGGTAAAGGGCTGGTTTGCTGCAGGATCCCAGTTGCCAACCATTATTAATTTGCTCATTTCAGGATTTGTCTTTGGGGCTCTCCTCGCGCTGTGACGTTAAAAGTCTTGGCAGATGTGAAAAGTAAACACATTCCCCAGCGTTTGTGGCCTTTCTGTAGGGGAGGAAGGTGTGACTGATCTCTGCTTTGCAACCCCTGGATAAAAACAATCAGCATTACCAAGGCACACGGAGAAAAACCAGGCCAGGCTGTTAGGCGGTATCTTGGGGGAGCAAGAAAAGAGAGAGAGAGAGACAGAAGATTTAAGAAGGAACAAGAGATTATGCAAATAGAGGCTGTGAATATCATCCTGGCAAAACAGCCCCTCCAGAGATATCTTAGCACCTGCATTCTCCAGCGGGCACCTCCAATTCAATGAGAATTTGGAGCAGCTTTAGAAGAAAAAGGACGGGGGAGGGGAAATCAGACTCAGAAAGTGCTCTCTAATTCCAGCCACGTTAAACTATAAACACTGCCAAAAAGCTGGCAATAAAATCTAATTCTTTCCGAGGACATGATGATCACTCATCTGACCGGGAATCAGAGCCTCCTGGGAGCGTTTCTTCCTTTGTGGGGCTCCACAAAGACTTGACCTTGCAGCACTTTATATTTCATAATTGAACTCGATGTCCCCCACGCTTTTAACATCTTCCTAGATTAAAGAAAAGACATTAATCACCCGAGCCTCAAAGCGATGCTGAAAAGAAGTGAGCGGACACAACTCACGGATTCTAGGAGGCCTAGCTGAACTAGGTGATAAAGTGCGTAGAAAGAGGGGGTGGGAAGGGAATAATCTGCAGGCACCAATGTTCAAACATTGCAGAAATGTATATGGTCTCCTATTGCCTCATCAAAACAGGTGGAGAGATTGTGGCACGTACCCGAGTACCACACTCTTGCAATTTACCTCTAGGGATGGGAAATCAGCTGCTGTTTAGCGGGGTGCTTGCTTATTATTTATGCATGTTTGTCTTGCTTATTGACTAGAAAGGTTTCCATATTTTTGGATACAGCATCGTGGAATGAATGATAAACACAAGAAGCAGCTAAGAGATGGCACAAATAGGTGACATAAACATGTCACTTGATACTTATGTATTTATGTATGCACTTATGGTTTTGTAGTTGCTATTGTGTGCTAAACCTTTGTATTTATTGTAACGATGGCACAATGTAGGAATGGGGAAAAAATGCACCAGAAGAAGCAATAACATCAAGGAGGAGAGAAATGGCCCCTGGTTTTCGAGTGGTTGTGTGGGTGTTTTTAAAGACAACTGCGTCGAGGAGTTCAAGATGCTCCAGATGCGAGTGATTATTAATTTCCTCATTAGCACCTATGTGATCGCAGGGCCTTTACACCTTTGAGCACCTCCCTGGTATGGGGGTGGGAGTCAGGGTGGAAGGTAGGGACTCCCACTTACAGCATGGCAGTTCTCACCCCTGGGTCTAACCTCCTCACTGGGGAAATATTGGGGCTAGGAGGGAGCAGCGTGCTGAGACCCCAGCCCTTCCATTCCTGCCTGGGGACAGTGGTGGGATGAAGCCTGAGGATGGGGGTGGCCCATAAGGGGAGGGAGTCAAACAGGATCCAGCTACTGCCTGCCCATCCTTGGCCTGCTCTCCCTGCTTGGGCAGGGATGGGGATGAGGAAGAAGGAAGCAGCGAGCCGGGATCCTGAGGAGTAAAGGGCGATCCTTGCCCCCCATGCCTGTCTCCTTTTCCTGGGTGTGGGGGGAAAGGAGCGGGGGCCCATGAGGCCCTTCCCCTCATGGAGGCTGTGAGACAAGGAGTCAGGCACCCAGCAGCAGTGGGGGAGACAAAGGCAGCCCTTTCTGAAGAGCCCTGTGGAGAAATGCCTGATCTCCATGGAGAAAGATCCTCTTCGCAGCTTCAAGTTGAAAGCAAAGCTCCCCCTCCCTGTTATATCCCCCTTGGTGGGTGGTAGGGGGGAATGGCAGCAGAAGCCGGAGCAGAGAAAGCCAGGTCAGAGGAGATAAACCACCACTCTCGATCAGCGGGGACCCGGGCCTGGGGCTGCCCACTGGAGCTGTCCAGTTCCCCTCTCCCGTTCAGCTCGCATGAGTGCCATGGGAAAGGGCCACTGCACAAGCTTGGACACCCTATACATTGCGCCGTGAGGCAGCCCTCCCCTGGCCCCGTCTCTCTCCAGTCACCCTTAATGGGGTAGCCTGGCTCCACCAACCCTGGGATTAGTGTGACCAATGTAAAATGATTCCTGCCAGAGCTTCCCAGGGTGTCTCGGGGTTTTTAGAGGGCCAGCCGCTAGCTACCATCTCGAGGGTGCACACACAGCCTTTCCAGACACTTCTCCGAGGCTCTGGGGTATAAGGTTTAACAGTGTAATTCCATCTGGAAAAGACTTTAGATTAATTCCTCCCCCTCTTTTTTCTTACACGCTTCCAGGAAAAGAAATCAACACCAGCCACAAAACTCCTTTGTTGCGGGCTGGCTTCCGGCACCAGAGAGGAGACGGACTTGTTGTCGGGCAGCTGACATAGTATTAAACATTAGGCTGACCCCCTAGGATAGTGACAGTGACCCCCAGATGGCCGTGTCTTTGGGGGGCTCGGTTCATTCTTGTACCTAAGGCTCTGTGGGGCCTGTCGAGGGGAAGGGCCCTTTGTGCAAGCAATGGTGCGTTATGAAAGGGGCTATTAATGCCGGGGCAGTGAGGATCAGTTATTTCTAGATGGTTCACGGCTGATGGCACGATTAGCCGGTATAACTGCAATGCCTCAAGAAATGGGGCCATGTGAAACCAGCCTCTCCTTCCAGAGACTGAGGTGAAACTCCGTCGTTCAGTGCAAGCTCCGGCAGCACTGAGCAGCATCCTGAGGGGGTGATGGAAATAGACTAAATCCTCCATTTCCCTGCTAAATAACACGGGAAGCAAATGCACGTTTCTCTGAGCACACGGTTAGCAAGAGTCTTTTTGCTGCTGGTGCAGGGGGAGATCTGAACATCGGCTCTGAAGTATTTATGGTGCTGAAAGGGGGATAAAATGGATGCTAGGTGAAGGGCCAGAAAAGCAATCCATTTGCCGCGGACGATGGTGATGTTGTTATTTTGATAGGGATCATTTTGTTTCTGTGTCTCATTTGTGCAGCTCACCTTGACCTCTCTGGGCCAGATCCTGCAGGTCTCACTCAGGCAAAACTGGCATTAAAGTCAAGGTACCGAACAAAAACTCCCAGATTCATCCCTAACACTAACAGAGGATGGATGACTAAAGCGTCAGCGTGAGCCCCCAGAAGAATCAGAGAGATGCTGGGTATTCTGAAGGGCACAGCAGACAATGGATTGCATGAGCTGGGAGGGAAGTGGAATCTACCACCTAGGAAATGATTGATATGATCCAGAAAAGTTTTTCTCCTTCATTTCTGCAGTTCATCTCTCAGGCTGTTCCTGGCTCTGCTCTGCTCCTGCCCCAGGACTCAGCTGCAGGCATCTCTTCAGGCTCCATTTCCTCTCACACAGCCGGGGGTTCCCTCACCATCCACTCCAATTCACACCGCTGCGCTCCCCTAGGGAGTTGAAGGGGCGTGAAGGAGATTTCAGGCTCGGTTAGGGCAAATCTTAGTGAGCGATGACTGATAGGCAAAGTGGGGCGGGGGCGGGGGGGGGGGCATATTTTCAGCTCCAGTTCCTTGCAGGGTTATTGTGAGTTTCATTTGGGTGATGGGGTGGTCCTGCCACCAACACGGCTACAAATTGCCATGAATCCTATTCCAATGTAAACCATTGAGGTTTTGGGGGTTTCTCTTTCTGCTAGGTTGATCCAGTGACCTTCAGGAGAATTGTGCAGCAGAGAGAGCGCTGAAGCGAAAATGGGACAAAAGTGGTCAATGCTAATGCTGCTGTTGGGAGATTGTGTGTGTGCATCTCCCTGGGTTTGTATGTGAGGAGGGGGCAGAGCTGAAATCCTTTACAACTTCAAGACACAGACCCTCTTAAATCATCATTGAAAAGTCATTAGAAATCTGCTGGAGGAGCAGGGCACAGATTGCCAAGGGATGACTCAAACCTCCCTTTGCTTTCTACAATACCTGTAATGAACTGGAAGGGATGGGGTGGAGCTGGGAAACAGATTTCCTGCCATAACTAAAGTGTCCTTTCAGCCTGCTTTGCAACAGTTTTACGATGTGTTAGAATTTACATTCCCGTGTTGTTAACCATTCTTCAGCGCAATGAAACGTTTTATCTGTCTGACCTCCACCTTTGCCATATGGTGGTGCAAACTGTTCCATTTAAGCCCAGGCAAGTAAAAAAAGGAGGGTCCAAGAAGCTCATTTCTCTGCTCTCAGTCCTGATGGCTGCCTCCTTGCGTATCTTCCATGGAGACATTTGGAAAGCCAATTAAAAAAGATCCAAATAGATAACCTAATAGCAGCTCCGAACATGCATCTTTTCCACTGTTTAGCCAATTTGCATATCTACACAGCTGCCATTTCCTTTTATGGTGTGCAGAGATACAGATGAAACTCCATTATACACGTTAGGGCTAAGAGTATAGAATGTATTTAATATTAATCAAAATCTATTTTATATTGTCATTATTGCTTTATCCTACTTCCCTAACCTTGATAACTTTTCCAGCCTGCGTCACTTGAAAAAAGAGGATTAGTAAATCACTGCTCTAATTTTGTAAAATAACCCAGTAATTCAGAATATAAAAGACTCAGTTCTGCTTTTTTGAAGATATGCCTTGTTAACTTGCAAATGTCACTAGATCTCTCCTAGTGACCCAGGCAATGGAATTTACCCCAGTTGCTGCTATATGATTTCCCTGAAAGGATAGTTGTGGATCTGGCAGTGGGTGGGGTTTCCAGCTCTAATCTCTGCCAAATGTGGTTACTGTTTAACCCATGCCAATGTCCCTATATGGTCTGTGTTTAAGTGTTATTCTATCCAATTTCTGCCTTGCCCTGGCTGTCCAATCCAGAACAGGCTTCCTAATCATTAGGGTCCTACCAAATTCATAGTCCATTTTGGTCAACTTCATGGTCATAGGATTTTAAAAATCATAAATTTCATGATTTCAGCTATTTAAATCTGAAATTTCACAGTGTTGTAATTGAAGGGAGTCCTGACCCAAAAACGAAGTTGTGGGGTGGTCGCAAGGTTATTGTGTGTGTGTGTGGGGGGGGGGAGGTTGCGGTACCGCTACCCTTTCTTCTGCACTGCTGCTGGTGGCAGCACTGCCTTCAGAGCTGGGCAGCTGGAGAGCGGCGGCTGCCAGGGGTGGCAGGTTTGTAGACATTTTGGTGGTGCCCAGAACGCCCAGAGCCCGCCCTCCAGGCTCTGGGCTGGGGGTGGGGGTGCAGGCTCTGGGAGGGAGTGGGGTGGGGTGTAGCGCTTACCTGGGGCTCCTAGGCAGGGTGGACCGGGGGGGTCTCTGCATGCTGCTATCCTCAGGCACTGCCCTCGCAGCTTCCTATTGGCTGCAGGGGCGCTTGGGGTGGGAGCAGCGTGCGTAGACACAGACCTCTCTCCCACCCAGGGGCTGCAGGGAGGGGCCGGCAGCCATGTGGAGCGAGCAGGAAGCCGCTCAGCTCTGCTGCGCTGCCGGTGGTGGGTGGGGGCCCCGGGCCATTTAAAATCACCTGGGGGACACATGGGGGGTGGGGCAGCGCCCGGGGGCAGAAGGCAGAGCCAAGGGAGAGACCTGGCCTCAAACACTGCTGGAGCTGGGCCCCAATCCAGGAACCATGGGCCCATAGAACTCGCTGCCCATGGCGGCTGCTGGCCAGGATCCCAGCTCTGAAGGCAGAGCCGCCGCCAGCAGCAGTATGGCCGGCGTGGTATGGTATTGCCACCCTTACTTCTGCACTGCTGCCTGCAGAGCTGGGCCCTCAGTCAGCAGCCGCCACCCTCCGGGCACCCAGCTCTGAAGGCAGCAGCGCAGAAGTAAGGATAGCACAGTATGGTATTGCCACCCTTACTTCTGCGCTGCTGCCTGCAGAGCTGGGCCCTCAGTCAGCAGCCGCCACCCTCCGGGCACCCAGCTCTGAAGTCAGCCTAGAAGTAAGGGTGGCAATACCGTGACCCCCCTACAATAACCTTGTGACCCCCCTGAAACTCCCTTTTGGGTCAGGACCCCCAATTTGAGAAACGTTGGTCTCCCCTGTGAAATCTGTATAGTATAGGGTAAAAGCACACAAAAGACCAGATTTCACAGGGGAAGACCAGATTTCACAATCTGCAACACATTTTTCTTGGCCATGAATTTGGTAGGGTCCTACTAATCATTTATTTGCTGGAGATAATGTAGAACAGCATGGTGATTGTGATTAGTTTTATATGGTGAAAAGACAAGGCTTGTCGGAAACAGCAGTGTTCATGAAGCCTACATATGCTCAAGAGATACAATGAGGATGGACTTACAGTTAAAGCACTGGACTGGCCCTCAGGAATCTGGCTTTGATTCATGGTTCTGCCACAGATTTCCTAGGGACCCTGGTCAAGTTGCTTACGGCCAGATTTATAAAGGTATTTAGTCCTCATATTCCTATCTGTAAAATGAAGATAGTAATACTCAGTATCGTTATGGGGTATTCAGTTACAATGGCTATGGGGTCCAGATAAGTAAATAGATCATATACAGGTAGCATAATTGTAAATGAATTGTGAATGTTACAATTGCAAACGATATATAGCCCATCAATGCTATAAACCAGACTAACATACATTGCAGCATCTTGCAGTTCATATTGCTGCATTTCATGGTAGGTAGCATGTCTCTCAGTGAAGTGAAAATCACTGTTGCTCACACTGAAATTCTGCCATCCCCTCTCACATTTTTATAAGCAATTTCCATTCTGTTATGGTCTACTACACAGTGTGTTTTGGAAGGGTTAAGCAAAATGAAGATCACTATTAATATTTTATTTGTCACAGATGAAAAACTACATTTAAGGGTCAGTTCAGTGTAAGCCATTCATTGGTTTCAGTACCCAGAGCCCTTCAGGGAGTGTTGCCAATCCACAGGATGTTTCTGAGTATTAGATTTTGCATTGAGATTTTTTATAAAGCTGAAAGGTGTGTAAGAACTCCCGTAAGACTATGGACCTGATTCATCACTACATTATTCCAGTTTTATGTTGGGTTAATGCTAGTGATTTTCATTGTCTGGCACTGTATAGCGGTGATTCAGGACTCAGACATAGTTCTTGCTTTTGTTCTCTTTGTCTTTAGTAGGTGCATAGTCAGCCTCATAATTGGAAATTATGATGTGTATCAGGAAGGTGCTTAAACATATGCCTAACTTTAAACAGATGAATAGTCATATTAACTTCAATAGGGCTACTTTGGTGCTTAAAGTGCCTAAGTTCCTTGCTGAACTGTGACCTATGTACACAGGGCAAATGGATGTGGCCCAGAGAGGTTGTCATGCCCAGCTCAAAGGGGCAATTCCACTGAAGTCAATAGGAGTCTTTCAGTTCACTTTAGTGAGCTTTGGATACAGGCCTTAAGGAGATCGGAGAAGACTCAAGAACTCGATGGTATTTTCTGCTTTGAGTTACATGTATGCAATTCCATTTGCTTCAGTGAGGTTGCATGCATGTAACTATGGGCAGAATTTGAGAAAGGTCACTTGTAATTTACATTCACTGACCCATACCCCATGTTTTTCAGAAAGCAGATGGCTATATTTGTTTTGTAATAGTTTGCCCAACCTGGCTGGATTTAAGAGATCTGCCACCTCAGATGGGCACTGAAGGTTCACCTCTTTTGGTGCAGTCTGTCCTTCAGACACAAACTTTCCAAACTGACATAGGGTTTTTAGAATACAATTTGGCTCAATGGTAAGTATATGGAAAACAAAGAGGACACAACAGTGAAAAAAATCTGTGACAGTTACGTGCATCTGATTAGAACATTAGTTGAAAGTGGGATAAAAAAGCAAAACAGTCATGTCGCTGTGTCTGGCATGGGTCACAACTGAGAGGGCCAGTGTCAGGTCAGATTGTTAAAAAATTGGGCAGACATTCCCACACTGGTGGTATATTCTCTAATACAGTGGTGGGCAACCTGCGCCCCACCAGGGTAATCTGCTGGTGGGACGTGAGACAGTTTGTTTACATTGACTGTCCACAGGCATGGCCCCCTGCAGCTCCCAGTGGCCGCGGTTCACCATTCCCGGCCAATGGGAGCTGCAGGAAGTGGCAGCCAGCATGTCCTGGGCCCGTGCCGCTTCCCACATCTCCCATTGGCCAAGAACGGTGAACTGTGGCCACTGGGAGCTGCAGGGGGCCATGCCTGTGGACAATCAATGTAAACAATCTATCTCACGTCCCACCAGTGGATTACCCTGACGGGCCGCAGGTTGCCCACCGCTGATCTAATAGATTTAACCAAACCAGCAACAAAGGTGTGCTCCTGGGTTATTATACTAGCTTACCGTGGAGCCACAGACTGTCCCCTTAGATCAGTGGTTCTCAACCTGTGGCCCAGTCAGCACAGAGTTGTGGCCTGTGTGACATTCTCAGGGCCATACAGGTAGTATTGAATGTAGCCCACATAACACAATGTGGGCCGCATATACGGCCCACAATGGTAAATAGCTTAAGAACCACTGCCTTAGACACTCCATCCTATATTACCACTCAGACAAACTGGACTTCTATGATGAAAGGTTATTAAAACAAAAAATCACCACACATTAGGTTCTTCCAGCCCCAAAGGGCCAGGCATTTACTCCAGATTAATGGATGCTCAGGATCTCACACCAAAGACAAAGCTGACAGCCAATTTCTTTGGTAAACTAACTAAAGATTTATTAGCTAAGAGAAAGAAATTAGAGTTATTCAGAGGTTAAAGCAGGTAAAACATGTTACAGGTGAATTAGAGTTTGTAAGTCCAAAACAATAGCAGGGATGTTAAATCTGCTTGTTTTCTACAAGTCTTTCTGGGTTGCTCAAATAGTTTCTTGGGGACCTCAGTCCTTTTCTTCAAAATTTCCCCCATCAGAATTCATTAGTCCAGAGATGAGGTAGGAAAAGAAGTGGCCAGGGGCCTTAGTTCTCCCTTTTTATATATTGACCCTTCTTGCTAGAAAAATCTTTGATGTGTCATGGGGTCAAGCAGTTCCAGGGCGCACGTGCTTTGCCATCAGTTCTTCATATGAATTGCAAATTTTTGCTTGCACTTTCTGTGTATGTGCCGTTTAAGGTGTCGTCAGGAATGTCAAGGGGAAGCTCATTTACAGTTCCTTTGTTATTTCTGAGGAGCTAACATGTGGGTGCTTCTTAGACTCACAACATGTTTGAGTTACAAACATACAGCAAAATTTCATAACTTCACACACAATGTTGGTACTTACATTATAACAAGATAACAATACTCAGTAGATTATAACTTTTCCAATGATACCCCACAAGGCATACTTTGTACAAGATTTATCACAATTTTGTAAAAGTGGTGACCATATTAGTGTAGACAGTCACCTTCTCTGTAGACAGCAATGCAAGTCAACACATCAGAAGGGGAAGCAAGTCTAAGGGGAAAAACAGTTCAAGAGAATTGGCAGTTTTTCAGAAAGAGACATTAAGAGCACAAGAGCAAACTATCGCACTGCATAGGAAAGATAGGAAGTATGGCTTAACTGGGAGATCCTCAATGATCTGAAACTGAAAAAAGAGTCTGACAAAAAGTGGAAACTAGGTGAAGTTACAAAGAATGAATATAAACAAATATCACAAAGATGTAGAGACAAAATTAGAAAGGCCAAGGCACAAAAGGAGATTAAACTAGTTAGAGACATAAAGGGTAACAAGAACACACATTCTACAAAAACCCTTAGAAGCAAAAGGAAGACCAAGGACAGGGTAGTCCTGTTACTCAATGCGGGTGGTGGGGGGGGGGGGTGGGGGGTGGACAACAGAAAATATGGAAATGGAAGAAGTGCTAAATGACCTTTTTGTTTCAGTTTTCACCAAAAAGTTAGTAGCAGTTGGATGTCTAACATAGTGAATGCCAGTGAAAATGAGTTAGAATCAGAGGCTAAAATAGGAAAAGAACAAGTTAAAAATTACTTAGAGAAGTTAGATGTCTTCAAGTCACCAGGGCCTGATGAAATACATCCTAGAATAGTCAAGGAGCTGACTGAGGAGATCTCTGAGCCATTAGCGATTATCTTCGAAAAGTCATGGAAGACAGTTTAAATTCTGTACCCAGAAAGATAATGTAGCAAATAATCAAGCAATCAATTTGCAAACACCTAGAAGATAATAAGGTGATAAGTAAAAGTCAGCATGGATTTGTCAAGAAAAAATCATATCAAAACAACCTAATAGTTTTTTTTGACAGGATTACAAGCCTTGTGGATAGTGGGGAAGTGGTAGATGAGGTATATCTTGACTTTAGTAAGGCTTTTGATACTGTCTTGTGTAGGAAAATACAACCTACATTCAGCTACTATAAGGTGGGTGCATAACTGGTTGGAAAACTATTCTCAGAGAGTACTTATGAGTGGTTCACAGTCAAGCTGGAAGGGCATATCAAGTGGGGTCCCACAGGGATCAGTTCTGGGTCTGGTTCTGTTCAATATCTTCATCAATGATTTAGATAATGACAGAGAGTACACTTAAAGTTTGTGGATGATACCAAGATGGGAGGGGTTGCAAGTGCCTTGGAGGACAGGATTAAAATTCAAAATGAACTGGAAAAACTGGAGAAATGGTCTGAAGTAAATAGGATGAAATTGAATAAGGACAAATGCAAAGTACTCCACTTAGGCAGGAATAATCAGTTGCACACATACAAAATGGGAAATGATTGCTTAGGAAGGAGTGCTTCAGAAAAGAGATCTAGGGGTCGTAGTGGATCGTAAGCTAAAAATGAGTCAACAGTGTAACACTATTGCAAAAAAAGCAAACATCATTCTGTGATGTATTAGCAGGAATGTTGTAAGTAAGACACAAGAAGTAATTCTTCCACTCTACTCCACGATGATTAGGCCTCAACTGCAGTATTGTGTCCAGTTCTGGGCATCACATTTCAGGAAAGATGTAGGCAAATTGGAGAAAGTCCAGAGAAGAGCAACAAAAATGATTAAAGGTCTAGAAAACATGACCTCTAAGGGAAGATTGAAAAAAATGGGTTTGTTTAATCCTTCATTTGAAAATGCCTCAGCCTAATTTTCTAAATATTTTTCCCCAAAGTCTTTGAAAGACAAAGTAAGGGGGAAGTTAGGAAAGATAGTGATAGGTCAGAAATAAAAAACAGACAAAGGAATCTTTGGCATTTTTGCCTGTAATGTGATGTAGCAAGTGTCAAAATGCTTTTTTGCAGTAAAATTTTCAAAAGTACCTCAGAGACTTAGAAATCTAAATCCCATTGAAAGTCAATGGGTCTTAGGTGCTTTTGAAAACTGTAACTAGGTCACTAGGATAATGGCAGAAAGGTGTCTGGGGCTCTTTCATGTAGAGATGGGCAAAAACTAACATTCTTTCAGCTAAAACCTACTGATTCACTTAGCTGTTTTTGTGACCCCTTTCATTCACTTATTTATAAGAATATTCACAAAGAATATTCATTCGCTCAAGAATATTGCTGCCTCACCGTATTTCTTGGTGTGCTGCTTACTGTATCCATTGGGAACAAAAAGGTAAAAAATAGTTGCAAACATAGAAAATAATGAATTTTCTGGATAATTTTGGTGGAGTGGATAGAGGGGATTTGACTTCAGATCAGAGCCCACAAAAGTGTTTGGCAAAGTGCAAAATGAAATGCTTTCTCTTTCTTCTGTGAAATGAAATTACAAGGAAATTTAGAAGCACTTTTGCACTACTTACTTTGCTTCCATCACTGTCCCTTTAGTGGAGGGTAGCAGAATGCAAAGCAAAAAAGAAATCATTTCAAGATTTCTCAGTTTGGAGGCACTCAATAACTGTAGCGTTTTCTCCCTTCTCTTGCGTCTCATTCACCTTCTATTGAAATGCTTCAGGGACTGCAGTGAAATTAACCCATTCACGGTGTGTCAGCTCATAATTAGAATTCCTATTCAGCCTTATTAGCCATTGATATTAATCATGGGCCTGATTTTCAGGTCCACTGGAGAGGAAAAGAGTTTAAGTTGTATAAAATGCTATGCAAAACAGTAAAAAGTAAGCTGAATGGGAGTGTTGTTATGCTCCTTTTGAGAGCAGGGATGAGTACTCCCTGTTACACATGGCATGCACTGATGTTTTGTGCCCTCTCGGGAAGTTGGGCATGGTCAGGGCCATCCTTAGGCATAGGCAGCATACGCAGCTGCATAGGGCACCATGAAATTTGGGGTACCAGATTGCCCCAAATTTCATGGTGCCCTAGGCAACTGTGTGCTGCAGCACCAGCCCCGCGACCAGCCCTATCCCTCGGCCGGCCCCCCTGTGGGCTGCGCCCACTGCAAGGGGCAGGGCCGTCCCTAGGAGGGTGTGGGGCCCCGGACAACTCCCTCTGCCCTGCCTCTTACCCTTCCCCCTTGCTCCGTCCCCAGCCCACCCCCATCCCACCTCTTCCTCCAGTGACTCCACACCCCCCGGCAGCGGCAGGAAGCACAGCAACTCGGCCCCAGCCCGCTCTACTCCGCCAGCTCCCAGCTGCGTTGCTCCACTTCCAGCCACTGGTGAGTGCGGGGAAAGGATCGCCCCCTGCACTCACCAGCAGCGGGAATCGGAGCGACACGGCCCCAGCCCGTTTTGCTTCCCTTGCCCCAACCCCAGCCATGTTGCTGGGGTTGGGGAAAGGATCGCCTCCGGCTCTCATCGGCGGTGGGAAGCGGAGTGCCATGGTTGGGAGCTGGCGGAGTAGAGCAGGCTGGGGCCGGGCTGCTCTGCTTTCCACCGCTGGGGGATCCCCTCCCTCAAGCCCCCTCTCCCAAGTGACACAGCTGGGGTCGGGGCAAGGGAAGCAGAGCAGGCTCCTCCCGGCCCCCCGCTAATCCCTTGGGCCACTCTGGGCCTGTGGGGCTCCCAAAAGTGGCCTCCCCACAGCTCCTGCCTCCCAGACCCTGGGGAAAGAGGCCTGGGGCCCCACACAGCCCCGCCATGGGGGGGGGGCTGCATAGGGCACCCGAATGGCTAGGGACAGCCCTGGGCATGGTTATGAAAAACAGAGGCATAGTCAGGGTAAGAGGGACTGTCATGCATTTTGCTGTCTTAGGGCTAGACTAACTAAAACTGGATTTAGTTAAATGTTGGTGCCACCCTGTATGGACACACTTAAATTGGTTTACAACTGGTTTATATCAATTCAGTTAGCTACGAGGGGAAGCTAAATTGATACAAGTCACTTGTAAACTGATGTAAGGCTGCACAATCATAGAGCTAAATCAACTTAAAAACCAATGTTAGTTATGTCACATGCTGCTGGGAATACCCAGAACTGTGAGTCACTGTGTTACTTTTGCCTTAGCAAGAGTGAGCTTCGATGGAGATTTGACTGTGTGTCAGCTCCCAGCCACACCAGTCTGCCTTCCTCACCAGCAAACTCTGTGAGAGTCTATTAGTGATCTGCATCCTCCAAGCTCCTCAGAGATGTTTCTCTGCAATGCACAGCACTTATCACTGTACATTCACAGGAGATACTAAGTTTATTGCTCTTTTAAAAACTCAGCACATTACAGCCTATTTACTTAACTGGGATAAACACACCCTTCCCCGCAAACCCATCCCTGAGTGCTTTACAATAACAATAAAGCCAGTTTATTAACAAAAGGTCTCGGGATGAGTGATACCAAATAGAAGGAATAAAGATAGAAATGGTTTCAAACACACAAAAGTATAAATACGCGTTCTAATGGCTAAGACCTAACTTAACAAGCTGCTGTCTTTCTTCAAAGGTAGCTTCCTCACCAATCTTCCTTTCCCAGCATTAGCTGGCTAACTCTTAACCGGGATCCCCACAGAGTTCAAGGCAAATTGGTTTTCCTTGTCTCCTCAGGTGAAGGATCATCCAAAGTCTGTGTGTGTGTCCTTATATCTCAAGTCTACCATTGTTTCAAGGTAGAAATTGAACCTCTGGTTTCAGTCTCCTGTCACCTTTGGGGCAGGGGAGGCGGTCGGAGGGGACTGACTCCACCTTGATTAAGGTGTTCACTGGTGTATTCCAATGTGATGCTTTCTGCTTCAGTTTTACAATGTAAATGTTCTCTTCCTGCAGCCTCCAATACCAATGAATATCCCATTGAATTTGGCCGCATCTGGTTTGAGGTGTTGGCCTCTTTCCTTAGTCTTGAGAAAGCCTGTTTGCCATCCCCCTTTGATGTGCCTGGTTTAAACACCTTTTGGTTGTAGACTTTAAAGCATATCAGTGAGTATCCATAATGGCACACACAGCATTGTCACATACATTTCCCAATGATATTATTGACCAGTGTGTTGTTAGTTTTCAGATGATGTCTTACAAGCCACATTTTGTACAAATAACATTGCAGCAGTGGGTAGGGTGTGAACACAGGGTGCCTAGGATCACAAGTTAGACTGGTACAGGTTGTGTGTGCAGACAAAGCCTCAGTGATGTATAAAGAACTGCCATTAGTAGAGCACAAACCTTTTGAAGGATGCTTGCAAGTGCATCTTTTCCAGTCCAAACCAGTGCACAATGAGCAAACAGGAGCAGAGATTCAAAGCCATCCGTCAAGCATTGTACTGTGGTGGCACATGCAAGACTGCTCATGGCTGATGAGACTGATTGGTATTTGTGTGGTCATGACATGATTCAACTTCCAGAGGCAGACCATAACGACATAGGGTACAATGGCTCCACAGTGGTTGGATGGCAGTCAATCTTCTAGATCCTAAGCCAGCGTTTCTCAAATGCGGCCACCGTGGCCGCATGCTGCTACCAGGGACTTTTTTTTGCGGCCACAGCTTCCTGGGCTGGGGGAGAGGGGCAAAGTAGCAGCCCCTCCTCCTCTCTGTTGCTCCTGGATGCCCTGCCTTGGTGTTGGTTGCTGGGGCCACCAGCAGGGGTTGGGCCCTGCCCCCCTTTGG
The DNA here is from genome assembly GCA_037349315.1 of Chelydra serpentina. Lineage (NCBI taxonomy): Eukaryota > Metazoa > Chordata > Testudines > Chelydridae > Chelydra > Chelydra serpentina. The sequence goes on from JBAIAC010000004.1 coordinate 62,529,277, forward strand.
AGACACCTGGGGCACAACGCTGGAGAAGCAGGCACCCAGTGAGTTCCCCACCTTCCCAGAGGCGGTAGGGCTCTGGATTTGGGGTTCAGCCCTGGGGTAGCGGGGTGGCAGGCTCTGGCCGTGGGGCTTTGGGCTCCAGTCCTGGGCTCAGGCTGCACGGCAACAGGCCACAGACTCCGGCGGTGGGACTTCAGGCTCTAGCCCCCCGATGCTTCCCTGGCCCCCCATCCAGGGCTTAATTTGTCCCCAGGCTTGGCAGGGCTGAGTAAGTCTGCTGTGAAAAGTGCTACTTGTATGTTTGTTACTATCACTTTTCCCAACGGGCTTACTAGCTAGCAATAAATAAATTACAATGATTTGGACGTGTATATGTGCATATTTATTTGTTTTTCCTAAAGCTAATTAAGTGTTTTAGGAAAAAGTATGAGAGTGGCCACCAGCAAGTGTTGGTGGCCGCACTCTGAGGCCACCCAAAAATTTGTCCTGAGAACCCCTGTCCTAAGCTGTATCGTTCTGTTCTGTAACACTCTCCATACTATGCAACAAGTGTCGCTGTCACTGGTGGTAGGATGGCCACACACTGATGCACCTACTATTTCAGAGCAGTATCGGCGCTGTGGCTGACCCCTGCAGCCAGAGATCAGGTTGGTAGCCATTAAGGGTGAGCCCTTACCAGCATAAAGTTAGGGCACTGCTGCTTCTAGTTATCCCGGGAGCCGCCCTCAGCTGATTATATGGCAGTGCTGACACTTGCCTTCACTCTTTTCAGGTCATAGAGACTTGCTCTTAAACACGCCCAAGGAAGCCTTCTTATATAGTCTAAGAAGCATAGTTTGGGGGAATAGTCAGCTGCAAGGAGCATTACTCTCTTTCAAACACTCTCTTGTGTTTTTATGGGTTTCCTTTTCTTTGCAGGTATTTCTTGGCTAAGGGGACTATCTGGCCCTATAAATGCTCACCTTCTCATTAGGAAAGCAAGAGCCAAAGCTTCGTTGTTTGTGTGTTGATGTCAAACATACATACATTTGGCCAGCCTGCAATTTGGAGTCCCATTGTTAGGTCCTGGCTCTCAGCTTGGTTATAATATCCTCCCTTAACATTCAATTTCACAAACGAATCCTCACATTAAAAACAGTCAAATAATAAATCTGCAGTTTAAACCCCATATTTACTAAGGCTGTGATCCTACAAACACCCATTTAAGCACAAGTAGTCCAACTGACTTAATAGGATCACACATGAAAATAAAGCTAAGCATGCATGCCTGTTTGCAGGATCAGGTCCTAAAATAGTAAATATTTTCTGCAAGTCAGAAGTCCTTTGAAATGCTGTTTCTTCTTATTTTCTGCAATTCTTATTAGTTTAATTAATCACCATGCTCTTTTAAAATTAAAGAGTCCAAAATATTCTGCTTACACTCTAGGGTGGAGGAAAATAAATACAAGCAGTGAATTTGTTTCTTGTGATCTGAATTTTGGAGAAGTAGAGTCAAATTATGCACACACATATATGCAGAATAAATCAGTATATTAAAATCAGCAATATATTTGTACAGTGATTACTTGTGGATGCGTATAGCATTGTAATGTCCTGATAATGGAAACAATTTGTTTTAGAAACAGTCCAGAGGTTGCTAATTTCCAAATAATAGGAATTGGGTTGCTTGCTAGGTTTTTTCTTCTTCTTCTTTTAGTACTTCTACTGCATATAGAGTGGAAATATACAAAGGATCAGAGGAAAAAGCAGTGTGAATAGTTCAGGATCTCCAACAGCTATGGCGACCCCTACTGTACAATTGCAAGAGCAGATTCTATAGCAAAGTGATAAGGACTGTGTTCTTTAGGTTATCAGTGTTTGATTAACTAGCTAGATTTCTCTCACTGTAGAGTACAGAAATGTTTAAAAATGAATGTATGTGTGGGCAAACAACCATGCAGGCTGAAAAGCAGGGCCTTTATTATTTTCCTATGATAATACCGTCTGAACACATATTTGAAAAAAAATATTTGCAATGATTAATTTAGGAGATCTAGTGGACATTCTTCTGCCAGTTTATTTCTTCCTTCTTCTATTTCAGTCCACGGCCAGGGCAGATGAGACATGATGATGAAGGGGGTGATTATTATTAATCCAGCACGATGTGTGTATGGCACTTTCTACACAAAGTCAATCAGGTTCCCGCCTTGAATGCATTGAGAGTTGAAAGTTCTCATTATCTCACAGGACTTCATAAGCGCTAGGACAGTAAGCGAAAGCTTGGTGAGATGGGTTGGGCAGATGAGGGCTAGCAGTAGAGAGCATGTTACATATGCATCTGGTTAGTTGCTCTTAGAGGTTTTGTTAAAATTAGTTTAATGCATTACAATGCTGTGGCAGTGTCTTGGACGAAGAGAAGAGTGGGCCCCTTTTACCAATGGAATTTGATTATGGAGATGAAAGGATTAGCCTAGGTTTTACCTAGCTCTTGCAGGAGTTGGGTGTGGGACAGGCAGGCATCCCTGCAGACTAACAAGGCTGAAGGAGAGCATTTTTTCTGGGATTCTTTGCCATCTTAGCCCAGGTCTACACTAACCCCCCCTGTCGAACTAAGATACGCAACTTCAGCTACGTTAATAACGTAGCTGAAGTCGAAGTACCTTAGTTCGAACTTACCTGTGGTCCAGACGCGGCGCGCAGGCTCCCCCGTCGACTCTGCCTACTCCACTCGTCGAGCTGGATTACCAGCGTTGACGAGGGAGCACTTCCTGGTTCGATTTATCGCGTCTTGACAAGACGCGATAAATCGAACCCAGAACATCGATCCCGCGCCTCCGACGCGACGGGTAAGTATAGACCTACCCTTATACTCCCCTAGGAACAGGGCATAAGGAAGAAATGTGTTTCCTCTAGTACTTGATGCAATTAAGTTACATAATTTAATGTATGAATTGTAATGGAATTTAATAGATGAACCAACCTATGTAATTTAATAGAGAATTATAGCCATTTTATAGGTCTTTGGAACCATCCTATCAAATTTGATAGCAATGATATAATTCTTGATTAAATTCTACAGGATGCTTCAAATCCCTATACAAAAGATACCATGTTTTCTTAAATCCTGTAGGCTTTTAGAATAATGCATATAGACACTCCTAAAACTTTATAGGCCCTTGGTTTTATCCCACTATAAGAGTTTTGGATATGGAAAGGTAGGGAGGCGTGGAAAAAAAGGAGGAGGTATCCACGGGTCCACAGCTCCTGGACTGCAGCAAGGAGGAGAATGGAGAACCTACCCCAGCAGCAAGCAGGCTTGCATTTACTTAGCTTGCATTAGGCTAAACAAAGGGAAAATAGCTACACAGCCAAGGAAAACTATGAAGAGTTAAAGAACAGTCAAAAGACACATTTAAATAATTGAAGAGATAAGAGCAAACTAGAAGAGAACTCACCAGGGACACGTCTCTTGTGGCTGGGCATGGAGTAGCTGCTCTCTCCCTCTAGAGCCCCCTGCTGACAGCTGCTCAGTCCTGCAGTGCTCTGCCTCTTCTCATGTCTCAGCTGCCTGGCCAGGGCCCATTTAATCCCACACTCTCCAGGGTAAGAGCAAGTGTCAAATACCCGTATGAAAGGCCTTTGGCCCCAACTCTGGTCTCCACATGCTTCTCTGAGGGGCTCTCAGTCATCGTTATCCCCTTCTCAGGGGTCTTCTGCCACCTTCCCCAGGGGCTGGTAGGGGAACCCAGGCCCTTCCACTACACAGGATTCCAGTCCAGGGACCCAATAACTGGCACCCAATGTCTGCTCTGTCAGACTCCTTGCTGCTCCTTCCCCAGATTTCTTTCTACCATAACCTCTTTTTCAGGCCTTCTTCCTACAACCTCTCTAGGTCCACCATTCTTTCAGGGATAGGACTTGAAGGGCTCTCTCCTGGAAAGCCCCCCAACAAAATCCCAAATTAAAAGTACAATCAAACCCACTGATGCCCTCCTCAGAACTGACCTTTCACTCCTCTCTGTCTCTCAGTTGAACCCCTTCCCACAATTCTCTCTCTTTGGAAGTCCAGAGCCTGCTTCATCTGGCTTCACCACCAGAACTTGTTCCACCTTGGTGGCTGTGCTCAGTGTGCGGTGTCTCTCCTGGCATCCTGCCAGCAGTAGCGTAGCCGGGGGGGAGCAGGCGGAGCGGCTGCTCCCCCTGTGGCTGAAGCGGCGCCTTAAAAAGCGCCGCCCGTGCCCGGCTCCGGCAGCGGGGCTCGGGCGGGGATTTAAAAGGCCCGCGGCTCCTGCAGCCACGGGGAGCTGCGGGCCTTTTAAAGCGCTGCCGGAGCTGGGCTCAGGCAGTGCTTAAAAAGGCCTGGGGCTCCTGCCACTGCGGGGAGCCACGGGCCTTTTAAAGCACCGCCCGAGCCCCACTGCCGGAGCTCCGGCGGCGCTTTAAAGGGCCCGGGGCTCCCCACAGCGGCTGGAGCCCCGCGCCCTTTAAATCACCGTGGGGGAAGCCGGTACGGTCCGGCACGGCGTACTGGCTCTTGCTGGTACGCCAGACCGGACTGGCGAGGACCCGGAGGCGCCATCGGGGTGAGTACAGGGGGAGCCTTGGGAGGCGCCTTTTTATAGCGCCGCTCCCCTTGTGCTCTGGACCTGGCTGCACTACTGCCTGCCAGACTTACCTACTCAGGAAAGGATCCCAGGGCCAACTGTCCCCCAGGGCTTCCTCTTTGACCCTGCCAGGCTCTCAACTCTTTAACACCAAAACAAAGACTGCAGCATTCTTTCCATCTCTCCCTGCAGCCCCCCTTCAAATCTGTGCTTCCTTTCTTTATAGTCACTCCCCAGCTGGGTTTCATCTTTCATTAAGCCTAGCCCACCTTCCGGGTGCAGTCAGTTGGGTTAATTGGCCTCTCAGGCCCACATTAACCCTTTCCGAGTGAGGCTGAGGTGTATACCCCATCACAGCCCATAAGTAAGGGTTACAAATTGTACATGAGGAAAAGAAAAGAAATAAAAAATATCTTATCAGGTGATATCTCTCCCACCTTAGTAACTGTCCTTTGCCTTGTTGTCTCCTGAGATTGTAAACTCTTTGGGGGGAAAAGATCTGTCATTTTACATGTCTGTGAAGTGCTTTGCACACTTTTGAGTGACTAACAATAATTCTTCAATGCATCCTAGATGGGACCAAATGAGAGTGAAATAAAAATTTGTCTGGATTTTAGCCAAACAGATACTGAGAAATCGCCTTCCTTGGCAAAGTGTTTGCACCAGGGGGAAACTTCAAGTGCCTGATCATTTCCCCGGCCCTCCCTCTGGGAAAATCATGTCACTGTGTCAGCTCCTTTGGCTTCCTAAGCAATGTAAAGAGCAGACACAGCCTAACAACAATCCAGCACCAGGAAGGAAGCAATTTGCAACCTCTCCCCCTTTTTGCCACTACAGTAATATAATAATATACGTTGGAAACACTGTCAGGATAATATGAAAACAGCAATGCTGGTGCATCTGATAATGCACACAGCTTATCTGAAACTCTTGGGAATGAGTATTCATCACATTTTCACATCTAGCTGATGCACTGCTAGACTGATGTGCAGTGAAATGCGGTCCCTGTGTATACACTGTATAGCCTGTGTATTGTCTATTGTATTTTTTTGCAAAGAGCTCCTTTGTGTTATAAATCTTGTCACTAGTGCAGCCCAACTGGGATTTGCTGGAAATGTATTTGGTCTGGCAACACCTCTTACTGAGTGGTTGAGTCCCTAAGAGCTTTGTTTCAAATGATGAAATGAAAACAAAGGAGACATAATTAGCTGGTGTGTAATAATAGAAATGCTTGTACCCAACTACCATAGAAGTCATTTAATGAAAGATAATCTGGATGGAAGCCTGCACACAACAGCTGTAAAATATTTAAGTTTTTTAATGAGAGAAGGGATATCCAGAGAAGGGTTTGCTAAAGTGATTAAGAGAAATGCCTTTCATAACTGTTTTATGTGGGGTTCATGATTCCTAAACTGAGGTTTGTAGCTTTCTTGAAGCTCTAGTAGCAATAAAATTTTATACACCACTGATACTTAAAAGCTAAATACAGCACATTAATTTTATATGTCTGAGTGAGAACATAAATGTACCGTTTTCGATGTTCAGAAAATCCTATCTTTGCTTTTGAGAAGCATCTCCAGCTTTTTCTATTGTGGTAGATTGTTGAGGGTCTATGGGTGAGCAGTTATTAATCTTAAACAACAGTAAATTTATTTCTGGGGTGTGTCTTTCTGTTCTTCCTTCCTCCCAAATGAGAATAGACAATTATTTGAGTTCATCCACAAGTTACTGGGCTTGAAGGAGGAATCACTCGGTGAAATTCTATGGCCTGCGTTACACAGGAGATCAGAGTAGGTGATCATAGTGGTCCCATCTGGCCTTAAACATCTATTAAACATTTATCCTTTCTTTGGGAAAATTCTGGCCAAATACTGAGAACATCAGGACACGTGTGGATAGAGGCTTCCCCACAAACTCTGTGCCTCCCCAGTAATGCAGCATGGTTTTTCTGATGAGCTGTCATTCAGCCTGATTCAGCTGTTCTGCTTTTCATATCTGATATCCTTCTCTTTTCAAAACTTAATGAATTGTGCACATTGCAAATACAGCAGGTTAGGATGATTTTTTATTACTATTCCCATAGGCATGGGACCTAGGAGTACGAGGGGGTGCTGCAGAATCCCCAGCTTTTACGCGGGTCCTGGTTGCCAGTCCTGCGCCAGGGGTCCTGGCTGCTGATCCCAGCCTTGGCCCCCTTACCCCTGTCCGGGGCCCCCGCTCCCAGAGACACGACGCTGCTCCCGGCCCCTGCTTGGGGGAGGGGGGGACAGACAGGGGTAAGGGGGCTGGCTTTCAGCACCCCCACTATTAAAAATGTTCCAGCACCACTGACTATTTCTGTGTCCTCTCATTGAAATGATTCATCACTACTTGGAAATTGTGACAATATTAACTATACTATCAAATTTAACTCAAAGATGTTAATTAGACATATACATATTATCTATCTATCTATCTATCTATCTATCTATCTGTCTATCTCTTTCAAATTCTACAATATGAAAGGTGGAAATGATGAATATTCATGTATTTCCCAGTAAAAAGGAATCTGAACTTGATATGTTAATTCTTGCGATTATAGCAATCAAGAAGCAGCTAAAGAGATTACTCCTGTGACACTGGTGGACCAGGTCCCCATGCCTCAATTAAATCCTGACAAACACATAGCTGGAATCAGTCTGGCTCATTTGTGTGTTAGTATTGTAAAAATAGGTATTCGAGTTATAAGAATGTGTTTAGTGTTTAGACTCTATTGAATGCTTGTGAGTTGCTGCCTGCATTAATCTCACTTATAACATCTGCATGCTGTATTGTAAGATATACCTGAGTATTTTCATTGTAAGCCTTTATTACAGTGTAAATCACCAGACAGGAGACAGATATTAACCAGTGTGAAATGCTGGTCTCCAACAGAAGGTATTATGTCCTGCTTGACAAGCAAGGCCTATTGACACCAGACAGACTAGAGTGGAATGTTAAAGAGGACAAAAGACTTTGTTGTTTACTCTCCCCTCCACCCATAAAGGTGAGTTTCGCAAGTGAATTCCTCCCACCAGCTGAGTTTGCAGCTCAAAGCCAAGCAGGGAAGGGAATAAAAACCCCGAAAAAGGAGGAATTGTCTCTCTATGCTGCTTGGACTCTGAGGGTATGTCTACACTTGAATAAAAGACCCTCAGCACAGCTGCTGCTGGCCCAGGTCAGCTGATTCAGGCTTGCGGGGATCAGGTTGTGAGGCTAAAAATTGCTATATAGATGTTCAGACTCGGGCTGAACCTGGGCTCTGGTACCTTCCCTCCTTGCAGGGTCCCAGAGCTTGGCTCCAGCTGCAGCCTGAGCCCCAAAGTCTACACAGCAATTTTACAGCCCTGTGACTCTAGCCCTGCTAGCCTAAGCCAGATGACCCAGGCCAGCTGCAGGTGTCTAACTACTGTTTAGATGTATCCTATGGGGCAAGGTTTTCTAGGCATAAGCAAGAGAACCCCAGTGCTTAGCCTGGGTTAGCCCCAAAGGACATATAGAGTTTGTTTATCATAGAAGCTTCTATTACCTTTTGAAACTTAAGATTGGAACTCATATGTGTGAGTATGTTTACTTGTGTTAACCTTGTAAGTAACTCTCATTTCCTTTTCCTATTTAATAAATCTGTAGATAGTTTATTATAGGATTGGCTACAAGCATTATCGTTGGTGTGAGATCTAAGGTGCAATTGACCTGGGATAAGTGACTGATCCTTTGGGACCATGATTTGAGGACTTCAATAGCTGAGACATAGGTGAGAGGATTATTCCAGGAGTGGGTGGGTGAGATTCTGTGGCCTGCATTGTGCAGGAGGTCAGACTAGATGATCATAATGGTCCCTTCTGACCTTAAAGTCTATGAGTCTATGAGACTGGGAGCAACCTGAATATTGCTGTGATTTGTGGTACCAGGGACCATCCATCACAAAGATATACTCACCTGGGTGGTAAAATAGAGTGTATCTGGGACCGTCTGTGATTCCATGGTAAGGCTGTTATAGTACCAGTGGAGTTTACACTTGTTACTGGCTTAGTGAAATCTAAATATAGACCTCACAGCCAATTGGGGTTTGCCCCTGGTTCTTGACAGTCTGCCCAGAGGCTGGCATTAAGCCACTGCAGGACAGCTTGACACCACTATTCTGGTATTAGTTATGAATCAGGCAGTAATATATTGTGCAGGTATGTGTTGTAACTTTAGTTAAAGACAACTTAGGGTACCATGCATCTGTGAGATTTACCATGCTAACCTCCATTTAAAAGCGTCAAATATCTTGTTTCAGACATTTCATATCATATCAGGCTGCAACTTGATAATAAACCTGGATGCAAATTCCTGTTGAAAAAAATGGTATAAAGTAGTAGCAAGCATGTTAAAATTGGAGAGTTTCAGCTTGCTTGGACAGCTCGAAAAATGGGATTAATTTGAATAAAAACCCATTTCTCAGGGCATAAGCCCTTGAATATTTTAGTGATTTTCATTTATTTTCATTTTTTAACAGTTCTAAAATGGCTTTTATAAATTTGTGAAACAGGTATTTCCGATTGGAAGCTATTTTCTTTTTAGAACATTTTTTACTATTGATAATGTCGATTTTTATTGTGAAGATGTTACAATAAGGAAGTTACTATCCTATTGCTATTAAAACATCCCCAAAGAAATCAATAGACTGTTGATGCTATAATGATCTGTGTTAGTTACACTGTAATACCAGGAATAAAATACTATGATAGTCTTACGGGTACAATTGACAAAGGGTCCTGTGGCACCTTATAGACTAACAGAAGTATTGGAGCATAAGCTTTCGTGGGTGAATACCCACTTCTTCAGATGCAAGCAGTGGTTTTTTCCACTGCTTGCATCCGAAGAAGTGGGTATTCACCCACGAAAGCTTATGCTCCAATACCTCTGTTAGTCTATAAGGTGCCACAGGACCCTTTGTCGCTTCTACAAATCCAGACTAACATGGCTACCCCTCTGATACTTAAGGGTACAATATTATCCAGGGTCCCATTTAATGTGATCAAAGCAAGGACATGCAAAATAAAGACTTTCATTCTATCCTTAACATCCTCTTCAGTGCCTTGTTTAGGTCATCCTATCTTGTGAGGCTTTTGATAAAGAATCAGTGTAACAAATGAAAATTTTGCCACAAACAGGTTAAGGTCTGTGTGATTACAGTACCTAAGTATGGCAGAGTGAATTGTAGATGTGTGACCAGGTTGACCATTTAAGTGAAAGAGCATGTTTATTGTTTCAAGGATAGTTAGTGTGGCAACTTTGATTTTGGATTTGGGAAAGTCTGGATACTGGGAATTTGCAGCTGGTTCCTGTCACCATGTCTCTGTAGGTCACAACTGAGACTATCAAATTCAGGACAAACTGTTGAGAAATAGGACAGACACACCCCAAAGCTGGTGGTTATTCTCCGATAAGATATATCAATTCAACAACAAAAGTAAATTTCTGTCTTACCACACTGGCTAACAAGAAGTCAGAAATGCAGCCTCCTTAGGTATTTCAGTCCTTGTATCACCACCAAAAACACTAAACTTAATGATGAGTGGTTATTTAAAACCAATTTCATCAACAAAAGGGTTCTTCTGATCCCAAAGGACCAGCCACATACCCAGGTCAATATATAATTCAGATCTTAGAAAGAAAGAAAGAAAGAAAGAAAGAAAGAAAGAAAGAAAGTTACAGTTAAAGTTGGCTAAAGGAATCAAATACATACAACAATTGCAAAGTTCTTGGATCAGGATTGTAGCAGTGATGAGATAAACTGCTGGCTTGTCTCTGGTTGCTTCCAAATCATTGGAAGGTCCTCAGTCCCTTGGTTAGAATGCTCCCATTAGTATAAGTTCATAGCCCAGAGGTTTGAGCAGGAAAGAGGCAAAATGGAGGTGTTTTCAGGGCCTTTTTTTAGCTTCTGCCAAGTGAAGGGAAACCCATTGTTCTAGTTTGTGGAAAATTACAGGTAACAAAGGGTGTTTGGCGTCACATGGGCAAGTCACATGTCCATGCATGCTTTGCTTAGTCATAGTAGAGGCCATTACCCATACTCTAGTCAGAACTTTCACATGAAAGTTCATCAGGTGTGGATGGGCATCTTCCATGATCCATTGTGAGTTAAGTGTTCCCTGGTGGGCCATTTAACTTGAATAGTCCTTTCAAGATGTGCAGGCTAAATACCTTGTGGGTGTTACCACAGGAGCAAACATATTTGAAATACAGGTACATAGTTAATATTCATAACTTCAGATACAAAATTGAATCATGCATACAAATAGAATAATCATATTCAGCAAATCATAACCTTTCTGTAGACCCCTTACTTGACATACTCTGTACAAGATTTGTTGCAATTATATAACAGTGGTAGATCAACAATGATCTACATTGTCATATTTTAATCAGATAATGTCACACCATTGAAGTGGAAGAACATGTTTATTGTTTCAAGGATACTTAGTGTGGGAACTTTTAGGAATTTTGGATTTGGCGAATTTTGGATACTGGAAATTTGCAGCTGGTCCCTATCACAAGCATAGGGACAACCAAAATCACAGAACCAGATTCCACTGAATTTTGGGAAATTTGGATCTGGGTCTGAATTTTGAGATGTGGGCTCATCTCTGCACAGAACGTTCATATAAAATTTAGTATAACGATATAAAACTGGGGATTTTGGTACAGAAAAGCATAATGTTTAGACTGAAAGTAAGATTCATAATTTCAAGTACAGTCAAGAAGATATTTAAGAGCAGCACAGCCATATACCTGGCCATAGTGACATTAGGTGTACCTGATTTTTTTTCTTTTTAACATGTACGAAATATTTGTGGATAATTTATGTCTATAAAAGCAAAGGTCTGATGAAATAGTCTAGAACGGAGACAGGAATAGTAAAGGCAGAATCTATGTAGGTTTCTCCAGACCCATTTGCTAATACATCCCAATCCTGATACTGCAGCACCTGTACTATGAAAAGCTTGAATGTATTCCAAAGAATCAAAGAAAACCCCTCACTGTCTTCAAAGGGAGCAGGTTTGGGTTCCAAGAATGAAATCCTGGCCCCATTTAACTCAACGAGAGCTTTACAATTGATTTCAATGGGGCCAGGATTTCACCCGAGGTCTGTATCTTTTGAGTAGAGATTACCAGTTGTGCCCAAGTGTGTGATGGTTTTGTGTCCCGAACACATTCCCACTTGGGAATAGGGTGAAGAGTCATTTAAGGCCAGAGTATTATTATCATTGCACTTGTGACCTAACTGACCTTGGACATAGTTCTCTAGATGAAAACACTAGTGAACCACCTTGTCGTAGTTTATAAAAGGAAGGATTTTATGCCAGTGATGAATGCAAAGTTAAGTGCAGAAGCAAAGATGTAAACATACTTCTCTGTTGTCCATGAAGCAATTGCTGAAAAAAAGCAATTTTCAGAAAATGTCACATGCCATTAACCAGATTCTGCTCTCAAATAGTCCAGACTTCAATGACAGATGAACCGATGTAACTGAGAGCAAAACTGGCTCTATGTTTTTTCAAGCACATTAGTTTCCTGGTCCAGCACCAGCTTAATGAATCGTGGCCAGATCTGGTGAATTAAACCAGCAGAAGATCTGACCTTAGGTGCTTTGCTATTGACTTCAGTGGGAGAAAGATCATGCCACAATTATCAATTACTGGTTTTAGAATCAAAGTATTTGTCGAATGGTGGTATATTTTGTAGTGTTTTTTATTTTTAAATAGTCTTAACTAAGAAAGCAAAGATCAGCATGACAAAGATGACATTTCTGTTACTTCTACAACCTAACTGAATTCCAAAATAATAATAGCATCAACCAAATGAAAACACCGATTCCTACCTCCAAAAGAAAACTCAAACAAAACAAAGACATGATATAAGACTGGATGAGCCATATACATTGTCATATGTAATTGGAATCATTTATCATACTGCCCATTAGCCATGAGGCATCATACAAATAGTTGTTGGAATTATTCTTATTTTTATTCTGCATTATCCACATAAAACTGTAAGTACTGGGAGTGATCCTAAAACCCTGTAGTAGATTTCCCATATGACAACCTGACTCCTGGTCCTAACAAGTACGAAAATGAATGAAGCTTGACCCTCTACAAGATAAAATGACCTTTGAGTGTAAGGGGGTTAAAAAGACCAGATGCTCAGAACTGACTTCATTGTAGTTTCTAAGTACTTAGAGCTCAAAACTGAAAGAATAAGCTTTGGCTTTTCTTATTTGAAGTTGCAGGTCACTGAGGTTACATGCTCTAACTATGCAAGGGCCATATGAATGTAGAATATGAAGACCTCTTCTCTTTCATCCTACTGCTTGACAGTGGAATCCCCCGTTGTTGCCATACATTTGCAATTTTGTTTTCAAAAGGCTAAAAAGGCAAAAAGAACTAAATATAAAACACTGATTTCAAAAACGCAGTTTCAAGCCCATAGATATAAGAACCACTGGCATTGTATTTATCTGATGTTAGATGGCACTCAGTAAAAAACATCAATTTGGGTGGTGAACTGGACACTCACCAGATTTGAGCATAAAATATAAGCATGCCTTTCATTCTGTTTCCCTGTCAACTAATGAAATGAGTTCAAAAAGGGTGTTCACTGTTAGAGGTGGTCAAAAATATTGCCTGTTTTCACATCCACAAAATTAGAGCAGTTTGTCAACATTTGTAAGACTTTCAACACAATTTCGTGTGATTTTTGTTGTTGTTGATTGCATTAAGATGACGGGAAAAATATCACTGCACTTTTTTTAATTTCCCTTTTCCAATGTTGAGATGGGTCGTTGTTTGATTGGTTTGGTCACGTAGAACTGGTTCTTGTCACATAATCCACAAGGGACTGATTCTGATTCACTAATTGGCAGAGCCAGCTCAAGATGGTTAGTAGAAGCTATGTTGAATAACATTTCCACAGGACGTGGATGTGTTTTGTGTGCTTTCTCTGAGACAGTCCAAAAAGTAGCTGTTAGTAGCAGCAGGAGGGAGTGATTCTGGTTGTTATTTGCTATTACTTCTCCCTACTGCAATGGTGGAGGAAGGCTGCCTATGATTCCCCACAAAATACCATCCAGAGTTTGAAGGGTCAGTGATCCTAACTGACGATGCCCCGAATACACTGGAAAGGGAGAACAGGCTATCTACCAAAGATGCCTGAGAGAGAAAACATTGATCCTTCCTAGGAAGAAGACAACACAAGGTAGGTGTTGACAGCTCATGATGAGTGGTTGTCAGTGAGTAATTGGAAATTAGTTAATTTTGTTGATGAGGCGATGATGTGTTTACATGCAGTTTTACTATGGAGAGGTAAGCTTACTGTGTGATCTTATATATAGATCTGCTGTATTAATGCTGGAGTTCGCATGTTTATTTTATTGCCCCTGTAGTTAAAGTGTACAGATCATAAGAATCAGAGATGCCTTTAAAATGTTGTGGGAGCGTATCTGCTGCTAAATCTGTGCCTCGATAACCTCTTAGTGCCAATTGGCAAGAGGCACCAAGGGGAATGCATAAGAGTTACAGGGAGCTCCTGGGTGTGGTATGTACATTCTAGTTCACCAAAGAGTGTTGTGTGAAGTCTCAAATAAACGCTGGTGTCACTTGGCCATCAATATCACTGCAAAACACATGGACAGATGTTGTGTAAGGAGTTATGGCTATACACTGAAAATTATATTCTTAAGGTCTGTGTTTAGGGACTGGTCACTAGCAAAGGTGAAAAACAGGTTTTCTGTCAGACAAGAAATGTTTATCTATCTGTCTGTTTACATGTGAATTAAGTATTGTATGATTCACAGTGGGTCTTCTCTCACCCGTCTGAACTGAATGCTAATGAAGGATTGTGAAAACTTTAAAGAGAGAAAAGTACCAGGAGAGAGTAAGTTGCGGGGTTGAGGGCACATGAAAGATTTGCTCTAGTATATTTGGGTGACAAAGAAGACACCCTGTCGTCCTTCGCCTAGGAAGTAAATGGACAGCAAGTTTGTTTCATGAAAGAGGGATCAGAGCCAAGCTTGGCTGAAAACACTGAAGAGAACTTTGGGTGAGATAAGCTTCCTTAGACAAGAGGTTAACCTCTGAGTTGAGTTTAGTCTCTGGAAAGCACGTTATGATTTTGTTGTACACGTAAACATTTGTTTTCAGTATTCTTACTCACAATCTATATAACTGTATCTTTATTTTCACTATAAATATATTGAAGGGTATGTCTACACTGCGATAAAAACCCAACAGCGCTGAGTCTCAGAGCCCAGGCTGGAGTCTTACTGGGTTTCAGAGTCTGGGCTCCGGCCCAAGTCCAAACATCTACACTATAGTTTTATAGCCTCAGCCAACCTGGGTCTGCTGCGAACATGCCATGGGTCTTTTATTGTAGTATAGACGTACTCTAAGTACTATGGTGGTCCTGAGCTGAATCTTACAAGCTGGTGTGTACTGTTCCTTTTGGAAAGGCAGGCCTGGCAATGCTGTGAGTATTCAGTGGATAAGGGGCTGGACAGTACAGGGAACGCTTGGAGGAGTTGGGGGTTGGTGTATGCCTATCTCTAATCTGTGAGAGCAAGGCCTGTGAAAGCCTGGAAGGTAGTGTTCATGTTGCCAGAGGCTGGTGGTTTGAGGGAGCTGATCCACAGCAGTCCCAGAGAAGACTTCCTCATGCTAAGGGCAGGTAGTGGTGAGATGCCTGACAAACCTGGGTACCCTTGGGGAACATCACAATACCATAACAACCACCATTATGGCCATCACCTCAAATGTGCCTCTTTTACCCGGCTTTCCCAAACTCCGGTTGAAGTCACATATCTTCTTGATTGACCTCCCTTTTTTTGGGAGCCTGCTACATACTCATGGACTGAAGAAGCCGGAATGGAAGAAGACTAGTTGTAGGGCTCTGGGAGGGTTAGATAGTATGGAGATGCCCATATCAGCTGCCTCCACATCATGTGAACTCCAGCCAGCTTCATCTCCACTTTCGGAACATCATCTAGATCCTGATGGTCTAGAGTTGATCCAGTACCCATAGACTCAGCTCAGCTATGAGCTGTTCAAGTACCTAGTCATGTTGAGTGAGAGCAGCCTCAATGCAACATGAGTTGGCTCTTCTCTGGGTCATTGTTGCTCCCACATAGGGTATGTCTACACTACAATAAAACACCCACAGCTGGCCCATGTCAGCTGACTCGGGCTTGTGGGGCTCAGGCTGTGGAGCTATAAAATAGCAGCATAGACATTCAGGCTCAAACTGGAGCCTGAGCCCTGGGACCTCTTGTTGCGGGAGGGTCACAGAGCTTGGGGTCCAGTCCAATCCTGAATGTCTACATTGGAATTTTATAGCCCCACACCCGGAGAACTGCGAGCCTGAGTCAGCTGACACAGGCCAGCTGTGGGTATTTTATTTCAGTGTAGACTTACCCTTAGTGGAAAGATCTGGTAGCTGCTCCACTCATTGCCAGCACCTTGGAGCCTCATCTTTGCCCTCTGCCTTGGCCAGGTGGGAGTACTTGGGGACACAGGACTTAACAAAGATCCACATGGCACTACTGGAGGTAGCCTGATACATCACAGTTACTCCAGTTTCATGCTGGTGTAATACCATTGAAATCCATTTTTAAAACTTGCACACTTACTTTCTATTGTTTAAATGGAAGCAACATTTGTGGGGTTAAAGTATTTACCAGATGCTGCCATCAGTACTGCATTCCTGGGAAGCTTGTTTTAAAAACAGGACGGTATTATTGCTTCCACGCTGCAGATGCATTCACCCTAGGCACAAAGAGAATGGTGTCTCTGTAATATTTAATGATGCCTTTTTTCTTGGAGGACGCAGATGAATGTTTTATTGAGGAACAGCCCTGCATGTTCGTGTCCATCTTCCTCTTTGCAAAATGTGCTGTTACTAGCCAGCTATTTCTTGAAGGCACCTACCATAACCTTTGCAGCATCTCACTAAACTTGACCAATAGCTTTCCATTAGTGCTATTAGATCCTGAGGGAGAAGAATGGATTGCACGTGTCGAGTGGGATGCCAGATACAGAAGGTGGCACAGCAGGGAACACAACTGGTCATTTACTATTTACTACAGAACGTTAAAGGAGAGGGATTCAATATGAATTTATGAATTGTTAAACATATTTATTAAGTTGCAGTGACTTACTTTCTCAGGGGCTCTCTCCTGCTTCTGCTGACTTCAGTGGACGTTTTGTTGGTGACTTCAGTCGGAGTAGGAAAAAGGAGTTTGTAAAATGGGGGTGCCTAATGTTAGGTGTCTAAATCTATATTTAGGCACTTAAATCAATGGCTGAGCAGCACAGCTTCCTTTGAAGTCAATTGGGGTTATAGTGTGATCAGTACCTTTGAATGTCAAGCCACTGATTGCAGTATCTATCTAACTTTAAGCACTTTAAACCATAAAATGTTGGCCAGTGTGCTCATATCTGACTATAGGGCCACAAGGGTTATTTTCCTTCCTTTCAGAGGGTAAAAGAGAAAAAAATCTGTCTAGAAAGATCTCCATTGGAGAAACACAAAGAGCAACTCGGTGCGAGTAACTTGTGTTTTAACATCTGTCCTAGCCTTTAATATATTTAGGATGTAAAGAACTGTTGGAGAAAAAGAAGAGAAGAGAAGAAAAGAAGGAAGACTATTTCCTAGACTTGATGCAGGTTGCTAGACACTAACTATTGAAAGTATATAATGCTATACAAAAAAGGACAATGCATTTTTTAGGGTTGAGTTCAGTAGAAAATGTTCAAAAGCCACTGTTGATTTGGCTTCCGAATCTGGGTAAGCTGTTCGGCAGCAAACACAGCTGGGCCATGGAATCTCATTTGCCCTAGTGGTGATGGAGAAAAGGCTGTAAAGATTTAGAAAGACATAAATCTGACCCCACATACCAATGGATTCCACTTTACAAGGCCAGCAGTTAATCCAGCAATAGATTGAATTCATTTTCCCCAGTACCCAATGATAGCCAGCTGGGCTCCTGAGTGCTATATATTTTTAACATCCCTTTTACCAAAGTCAAGGTCCTCCTGTCTTTGTTCTATGGCGATATAGCCCATCATTCAACTTTTTCAATTATTATCTTTCTTTTCTTTTTAAAAGTAGAGCCTATTTCTTTCTTGTCTTCTCACTTATCTAGAAAGCACCATATCTTTCTTCTTGCCTTTAAAGCACCATGCACACCAATAGAACTATGTAAATAATAAATGATAATACGGTTTATCATCTAAATTGCTGCTGCTTAGAAACCTTCTTTCTTGTTTTTCAACCACAAATCTATCCAAGCCTCCCTCATGATACCTTTAGACCAACATTTTCAAAGCTGGATGCCTAAAGTTAGACATCTAAATCTATATTTAGGAATGAAATTAAATTACCTGAGAGGTTCTAGTCACTTATTTGCATAAATAGGGATTTAAGTGCTTCTGGAGATGCTCACATTTGAAAATGTGAACAATTTTTTTCTGTGCACAACCTGGCCATCACATTGCCTGGGGAATGGAATTACCAATGAATTGTGATGATAACATTACATTGACCAGTTTATTCTGCTTACATGATGCTGTATGATTATTTCATGCACAAGCTGTGGGAAGGAGTCTGATTTATACAGAAAAATATATCTATTTTTCCCATTTCACATCAACACAATGGTCAGTTTTTGTGGGTTAAAAAGCCACATGCGCTAGGTGTTTCTTGAAGAGAACATGCAATCTAAAGACATTTAGATCTTTTAAGAAACAAAACCCAGTTTGGGGTTCTTTTGCAGCTGTTTTTTAAAAACTGAAAACTACACATTACATTGCTGTTTAAAACATGCTTCTCAGAAAACATTGAGAACTGCATGCTGACATTAGAGCTGTACTGTGCTTCTTTGAAACATGGGTACGTTTATACTTTAAGGACCTGATACATCAGTGCACTTAAGCAAATGGGGCTCAACGTTAAGCATGTACTTGAATGCTTTGCGGAATACAAGCATAATAGCCAGATTCTGTTACACCTAACCCACCTGAGTAGAACCTTACTTTGGCTTCAGTAGGTCGACTTGCAGAATAAAGGGCTATTGAATTTAAACAAGAGTGGCAGAATCTAGACTTAAAAATGGTATCAGATCTGTCCCACCATGTATTTTTTTTACATAGAACTCCTAATGAGATCAATGAGAGTTCCACACAAAGAATGGGAGGCTTGATACTGCGGGTCCACTGGTAAGGTTTCAGTTTCTTAAAAGGACTGGTTTTAAAGGTCTTGATTAAATGGTGGAAAGACTCCCATAAACTTCAGTGGGAGTGGGATCACACCCTAGATTTACACGTACATGGAATTTGTACTGAAAGAGTCCTTCAGGATTACAGTTGACCAGAAGTGGGTTGAATCAGCCTCATACAACACCACAGGGTATTGTGTCAACAGAAGAAGGTGAATCTAGAGGGAAATTTCTGAGTATAAGTTAATGCTGACTTTAGCTAGATAAAACATGCTCTCTTCAACATCAGCAGCTGTGTAGTTACTAGGGAGCTGTCTGGTTACATATGTTTTTTCATGTCCGTCAGCTTAACTAAATCAGAGATCCAAATGAACAATGTAGCACACAGGAACATTGTGTAGATTTATGACAGTTGAAATACATAGTCCCTTACAGACTTGGGGTCCATGAAGGAATGAACGACATGATTTTAATCTGTGGTAGATATAATCTTGCTCCATTGTTCTTCAAGTTGTGTACTGAAAAACTGTACTCATTTATAGCTGAGTGAATAATTTATATTTTTTGGTTTGGTGGCTGAACCAGAAAGTCTGAAAATAATAAAATAAAACCCAAACCTAACCTGGTTTGTTTTGAATCAAAACTGAATTCTTTTGGCTTTTCTTGCCCAAACAAAAAATAGAAAAAAAAATTGTTTGGGTCAAATGAAACAGTTTGAATGTCATTTGGAAACAAAAATTTGTTTTGAAGAGAAATGTTGAAATAAAATATTGACTCGAAATGACATTTTGAAACACGACTGTTCATCTGGAAATGAAGTGTTGAAATGGTTCATTTAGAAAATGTCAAAATGAAACATTTCAAATTTTTTAAAAAAATTCCTATTTTTTTATTTGACCAAAACTATTTGCCAAATTCAACCTGAATTTGTGAATAATTTCAGTAACTGCAAAACTGCATTTTTTAGGCAAATTTACTATTCAGTTCAAAATTTCACCCATTTCTATACCCATGGTCTTCAGACAAATCTTTCAAAATTTCAGAAAAAGAAAAAAGGAATTGAAGAGAAATATATATACATATAATAACTATATTGGCCTTTTAAAGCCATATTTGTGAGATGAGCAAAACAGGTACAGTAATTCTTTTAATTATTTCATAACAACAGCCATGAGCAAACGCAACAGAAGGGACGTTGTTTCTATCAAATATATGACAGAGTAAAAACATTTGGTGTCAAGTGGACACCATGGACATGGGAGCCATATCATACAGAATGCTTTTTTACTTGTGATATGACACTCAGGTTGTGCTGTGTGGCAACTTACAGTGTTATGATGGCACAGTCTTGGTGATTTACCAGATTTCATGATAACTCACATGAATGCCATAGGGATTCCACAAGATACAAAATGGACCTGATCCTACAAATGCTCCTTATGTGGAACTGCTACTCTTGGGGGAATTCTGTGCCACTGCGCATGTGCAGAATTTCCTCACAGATTTCTTTGCTTCCCTACAGAAAAATGACTTTATGATGGGGAAGCAAAGGGAAGCCACAAGAATGGTCATGCGACCCTCCCAAGCAGTATGTTTCGGGTGCCCAGGCATCCGGTAGAGAGGTAAATCACTATGGGGCAGGGGGCAGGACTGGGGAAGACCCTGCTGATGGCTCCTACCCTGCACTGGGCTCAGCTGCTAGTCCTGGCCGGCCTGGGGATGACGGAACTTCCTCTTCCTCTGCACAGAATCCAGGGCCGTGTCAGACCCACCCCCAGATTTCTTCTCCGGCTGTAGAAAGCTCTGAAAACTCCCCCCCCTCGCGCTTCCTGCACCCATGGATGCTTAGCTGCAGGAGGGGAGGGATCCCTGTATAGGGAGCTGCTCCCCCATCCGCCCAACCCCCGTGCATCCAGACCCTCTCATACCCAGACCCTCCCGCCGAGTCTCACCTGCCCCTACACCCAGAACCCCCCCAATAAGCCCCACTCCCCTTGCACCTAGACCACCCTGACAAGCCACCTGCACCTGAATTCCCACCCTACGGAGCCCCAACCAGCTGCACATGGATCCCCTCCCCACTGAGACCCACTATCCCAGCATCTGGACCCTCCCCATTGAGCCCCCCACACCCAGGCCCCACCACTGAGCCCCAACCACCTTCACCTGCCCTCCCCTGCAGAATCCCATTACTGTTGCACCCAGAACTCCCCAACAAGCCCCTGTGCATCCAGATCCCACACTGAGTCACCCGCACCCAGATTGCCCCACACAGAACCCTTTCATCCCACACCTGGATCCCCCCACACTAAGCCCCTTCACACATGGATCCTGCCTTGCTGAGCCTGCCTGCTCACACCTGGCGCACCTGGCATGGAGGGGCAGGGCCCTAGGATGTTTGTGGGGCAGGCCCGGTTCTTGCGCGGTGTCAGGGTTGGGTGCAGCCTCACGGCTGAGTCCGTGTCCCGGGGGTGGTGGTGGTGGGGAGCTACACAGTGATTTTTAAAATATTGTGCGCAGAATTTTTATTTTTTTGGTGCAGAATTTTTTATTTTTTGGCGCAGAATGCCCTCAGGAGTAAACTGCCTCTGAAATCATTGGGTCTGGCTGAAGTCACAATTCAATTGGGTTTGGTCCCCAGTGGAACTTAGAACACCATCAGGACTGCTCAAATTTGTACCAAGAATCACTGGAACACAGCAGAATTCCAGCTATTCCCCCTTCCCAAGGCATGTAGCTGAATACACACCTTACATCATGTGAATCAGGAGGTAGTGGTATAGAGCCAGGTAGATTAGCTCTACAGTTTGGATTCACTCCCCGCCCCAGGCCATGAGAACCTTCACCTGTTCACTTAGGACAACTTTATACCTCATTTGTGTCTCCTTTACAACTCTGCAGCAGCACAAAGGGGCTAGAATGGGGGCCATGGTCAGGCTCCTAGTGTTCATACATGAGAGGTCTTGTTAGGCTTCTGTCAGAAGTTAGGTCGGTGAGCTATATAATTCACTGTTTGGAATCATCCTAATTATCTGATGTTGAAAAGACTGAATGAGCACTCAATTGCTTTTAGGAAAAAAAAGTCTGTGCAAGTCTGTGACAGCCCGAGGTATACAACATCATGATGTCCATAGTATTTTGTTGCCACAGGCTTTTCCATTACATATTTTTGGCCCATATGTGTGATATGTGACATATTTGCTAAATTCTGTCAGGCACAATCCATCATGGAACAATCTTTCACGTTTTCAGTCAGGAATCTAGTCTTTCAGCATAAACACAACTGCACTTTAGCAAATGCTATTCTCTATTAGGAAGATGACCAGTCTACCCTCTGGTAAGAAAATTGCTAGACAGCCCAGTCACTTAAATCTAGATAAAGGAGTTTAAAAACAAGTTACAGTGCGTTAGAATTAAAATTTAAATCTAGTACCCAGATATTGTGATAATGAGCACATTGAATGGCTGGACAGATAGATAATTATTAGATGAAAAATGATCATGTGTTTCTGAAATGCAGCTGTGTGATCACCTTCTTTTGATTCATAACTAGAGGTACAAACTGAGATCTGTAGTTATGAAAGGGTCAAAGCTTATAGAAGATCTGATGCTCTTATAGGGCTTAGACCAATGCAGTGAGAGACTGGTGAAAAAGGGAATGCAGAGACTGAGGTCATGTCCTCACTAGCACTTATGTTGGCAAAACTTTTGTTGCTCAGGGATGTGAAAAAAACACCTCTGTGAGCGACATATGTTTTGTTGGCATAAGTGCTCGTGTGCACAGCGCTATGTAGGTGGGAGACACTCTCCCGCTGATGTAGCTACCACCTCTTGTTGAGCTGGTTTAATTATGTTGATGGAAGAGCTCTCTCACAACAGCATAACGCAGTCACACGAGTGCTCTTACAGCGGTACAGCTGTACTGCTGTAAGCTTGTAAGTATAGACATGGCCTGAGCAATAGAGTGCAGAAATCCACTGACATGTTTAGTACCATTCTTCCAGCATCTGGGCCTTAAATTGCACAAAGTTTGGTTACAGAATAAGCAACACACCGTGTAGAGTTTGCACTAGAGCAAATACCTGCTAAACGTATAAACCTCTTAAAAGATTACAATCTGGGTACAACTGCATTTGTTAGTTACTAGGATGAATAGAAGGACATGTAAATAGACACTGAGTAGAACATTGCTGCCTTAGGACTGCACTATTTGTATTTCTAAAAATGACTTATTCTGTTTCATGTTGTAGATCAGGTATCGGCAACCTTTGGCACACAGCCCATCAGGAAAATCTGCTGGTGGGCCGGGACAGTTTGTTTACCTGCAGTGTCCGCAGGTTCGGCCGATCACAGCTCCCACTGGCCACTGTTCGCTGTCCCAGGCCAATGGGGACTGCGGGAAGTGGCGGCCAGCACATCCCTGGGGCTGCTCTGCTTCCTGCAGCCCCCATTGGCCTGGAACGGTGAACCGTGGCCAGTGGGAGCTGCGGTCGGCTGAACCTGTAGACGCTGCAGGTAAACAAACCATCCCGGCCCGCCAGCAGATTTCCCTGACCAAAGGTGCCACAGGTTGCCGATCCCTGTTGTAGATAGTGGGCCTGATTCTCACTCACACCAACTTTACACTAGTTGAATTCTATTGACCTACTTGGAATTACTCTGATATAGACTGGTATAAGTGAGAGGAGAGTCTGGTTTGGCAAGGTACTAAATGAAAGGTGTCAAATAAATGGTTCATCCCCTTTGTTAGCTGACCCAGGGCCCAATCTTTCTCCCAATGAAGTCAGAACTCATGACTCAAAACTTGCCTTGTCTTTTAATGGGAACAGGAATAGGCCCTATGCTTTCATTGTGATTTATATAACATAATATGTTAGAGAGGTGACTTTATTATTTCAAGAGAGAATAAAATAGAAATATTAGATGGGGCGGGAAGGGAGAGATCATATTTGACTAGAATGGCAATGCACCAATATTAAAAGTACCAGTAAAACTTAATAAAACCAGTAGAACCATGCATGATTATTATAAATGAATGTGTTGAATCAATTCATTTCTTTGTAAGAAAATTGGATGAAGCTGATTGTCCCTATCTAGTGAATTTGTTTGAGAACAAGTTTTGTTTTAATGTAAATACCACTTCTCATTAATTCAGGCTTAAAGTGACTTCTTAACAATAGCATAAACCAAAACAAGGGCAGTTGGTGTCATTTTCAGAAGTTTGATCAAGCTGAAACCAGACTGACAGGAAATTCAATAGCAAGAATTAACATCCACTGGTTATGGGAAATGAATTCATGTTCCATTAAAACAGTGTCTGAGACGATGTTTTAACAAAGAGGATTATTTCTTAATTATGTGGAGACGCAAATGGGGCTCCTGTGCCAAGTTCATAGTTGGCACTCTTCAATATTAAATATATAGAACTATGTTTATATAAGAATGAGGTTGTGATGTAACAGACAAGAAAAAAACAGGTTCTGCAGGTAGGATTCATGGCCAAACATGCATTTATAGAGCTGTTAGTTGAGATTTCGCACAAAAACAGGTAAAGAAGCCCATGCAGAGTTATTAGCAAAAGGCACACATGACAATTCAAGTGCTTCTATGTTCTCGTTTTCTTCCTGTATACCTTTTTTTTGGCTATTTGCTGTGGTTGGGTGAAAAGCACAGTCCATACCCAATTCACTATCGCTATCGCTCCGTCAGCCCTCACAGAGAGAGCGCCGATCACAATACGTCAGATGCGTTGTTCTAGTCAGTCCTCCAACTACCCGCTGGCCAAGCTGTCAGAAACACCAGACACCCGATTGACATAGTGCACAGCAGCCTAGAACTCCTGAACGAACCGCCAACCGCAGCCTCCCAAACAGCTGGGATTACAGGCGCGCGCCACCACACCGGGCCCCATACCTAGTTATTCATCTTAATCAGTTTTAAAGATTTATTGAGACATTTTTTAGGACAAGATATCACCACCTTAATCAAGCATAAAGCATAAATAAAGCAAATAGCGCAGGATAGGATAATGATCAGTTCCCAAGTCTTTGGGCACAGGCAGGGGTCCTGGAACAATTTTTATAGTGGGGGTGCTGAGAGCCATTGAACCAAACTGTGAACCCTGTATATAATGGAAACCACTTCAAGTTAGGAGGTGCTGCAGCACTCCCCACACCCTTAGTTTCAGCACCTATGGGCACAGGTAGGCTGTGCCCCTAGGGTTTGTAGCTAGCCCTCCTTTTATACACTTATAGAACTCCTACATCTTGCATACACCATCCTTGCTCTTGCCTGTGTTACCTAACTAATCACTCATTCCTCTTATCCATATTTAGTATATTCTATGCTATATACATCCTATATTTTTCATGCAATGCTCTTTTCCTGAATGGGTGTGTGACGGGGTATATCAACTCTGCACTGGGCCAATGGGGGCTGACCAATCACTGTGGGCCCAGTAGACCACGCTCCCTCATCCCTGCTGCACATGCACCAGGTGGAGGAGACAGATAAAAGGAGGCAGCCCATCTCAGTTGGGGATGGCAGAGGAGGAGGAAGAATGTGTGCTGCAGTCTCCTGCAGTGAAACCGTCGACTCTCCAGGCTGTAGGGACCATGGAGCCGAACTGTGTTGTGGACGACCAGCTGACCATGTAGACTGACTGGGATCTTGAGCTGCTGCCAGCCGAGGAGATGCCCAAGATGGACTTTTTGGTATGAAGTGACCAAGGGGATGTGTTAGGAGCCAATGCCTGGACTCTTGATAGGGAGTTTACTGGCTCCATAGGGCCCTGGGTCGGAACCTGGTGAAGTAGGGTGGGCCCAGGTTTCCCTACCTCCCCACCCCCTCATGTGCCTCTAGGCATGGCTCCCAGGGGCTCCAGATATAGACTGAGTGCTTGCTCTGCCTCAGGGGCTACAGACTGATTGTTTTCTCTGCCCTGCCTAGAGGGTCAGGGTCAGAGCCCCTTAACTGCTAATGTCTGCTCCAGCCAGGAGGATGAGGGGCTATAGACCGAGTGTTTTCTCTGCCCCATCCCAGGGGCTAAAGATCGTTTGGTGGCTCTGCCCTGTCAAGGCTCCTGTATCCTGTGATCATGGTTTTTTGACTCAACAGGGAATCCTGACAAATGGGGGTGGCCCCCATGACATGTGGTGGAGAATGCGGGCAATGGTCGAGTCCTGTTAAGAGGCTCAACAAGGGGAGAACTATATGATTAAACTCCACAGCCAGTATGGATAACGAAAAGGTACTAAAAGGGATGCTGGAAATCCAGCACAGCAGGCGACCCAACAAAATGCAACAACAAGCCCAACTGCTGCAGCAAATGGCTGCGCAACAACAACAGACCGCCCAATACCAAGAACAACAACAGCAGTTGATCAGGGAGTAAGCAGCACAGCACCAAGTCCAAGAGGAGCGCCTGGTTCAGCAGATGGCAGTGCTCCTACAACCATCTGGGCTGCCTGGTGCTGCCAGGATGGACCAGGGGACAGAGGACACCTTGACAGGGTTACCGGTCAGACTAGCAAAGATGTGGCCTGGGGATGACCCAGAGGCCTTCTTGGTCACATTTGAGTGAGTTGACACTGTGGCTCACTGGCCTCTGGAGCACTGGGCTACCCTAGTGGCCCCATACTTGACTGGGTCCACACAGACTGCCTACCGGAACCTAGACCCTTCTGACACACTTGATTATGCCAAAGCTGCCATCTTGGACCATGCTTGGGTTAACCCCGAGACATTCTGATGCTGATTTTGATGGGAGAAATACCCGCCCTCGAGCTCGACCTCGGGCTCAGAAACTCCGGGATTACTGCTGGTGGTGGTTGGACCCTGAGAAGATGATGCGAACCCAAGTGATGGAAGCCATCATTCTGGAACAGTTTTCCCAGGGGAAAGTAGTGGATCCGTCAACACTGTCCAATGACACTTGCCGAAGCGGTATCTCTAATGGAAGATCATTTAGCTGCAGAGGGACCCAGGCTATGTACACCTAAGCCAGGGAGCCCTGGGACCTGGAGGAGAGACCCACGTGAGAGACAGGACAAATCCGAAGAAGAGGGACCCCAGATTAGATATGGGCAGCGGTAGTAGCCCTAAATCTGGGAACCACATGGAACCCCAACACGAAACCCTGGGGGGTGAAAAGCCCACCTGGTGGGTCTGCACGCTCATGACAGAACTCCACAACAGAAACAATGAGGGACAGATGATACAAGTGTGGCCAGGAGGGGTACTTCAGACTCAGTTGCCCCTTTCTGGATTGTAACTATGGACAAGCCTGGCCCAGAGGAGAGTCCTGCCCAAACTTCTGATCATTATGTGGGTCAATGGCACCCCCATGAATTCAAACTGGAACAGGTACAAAGAAGGGCCACTAGGATGATCCGAGGAATGGAAAACCTGTCGTATGAAAGGAGACTCAAGGAGCTTGGTTTGTTTACCTTAACCAAAAGAAGGCTGAGGGGAGATATGATTGCTCTCTTTAAATATATCAGAGGGATAAATACCCGGGAGGGAGAGGAATTATTTAAGCTCAGTACCAATGTGGACACAAGAACAAATGGTTATAAACTGGCCATCAGGAAGTTTAGACTTGAAATTAGATGAAGGTTTCTAACCATCAGAGGAGTGAAGTTCTGGAACAGCCTTACAAGGGAAGCAGTGGGGGCAAAAGACCTATGTGGCTTCAAGATTAAGCTAAATACGTTTATGGAGATGGTTTGATGGGATAACATGATCTTAGTCAAAGGTCAATTAATTGCCATCAGTGGTAAATAGGACCAATGGTCAATGATGGGATGTTAGAAGTTACTACAGAGAACTTTTTCCTGGGTGTCTGGCTGGTGAGTCTTGCCCACATGCTCGGGGTTTAGCTGATCGCCATATTTGGGGTCGGGAAGGAATTTTCCTCCAGGGTAGATTGGCAGAGGCCCTGGAAGTTTTTTGCCTTCCTCTGCAGCATGGGGCACGGGTCACTTACTGGAGGATTCTCTGCATCTTGAAGTCTTTAAACAATGATTTGAGGACTTCAATAGCTGAGACATAGGTGAGAGGATTATTCTAGGAGTGGGTGGGTGAGATTCTGTGGCCTGCATTGTGCAGGAGGTCAGACTAGATGATCATAATAGTCCCTTCTGACCCTAAAGTCTATGAGTCTATGAGTCTATGAGTCATAACAGGTCTGGTCGACTTGGGGTGCACCCAGACACTCATATGGTCCAACTTAGTGAAGGCACTGGGCCAGATAGAGACTCCTATATATCACCAGTGCAGCCATAGGGACGTATGGCCATACCCCACTGCCAGGGTAAACCTGGAGGTTGGCTGTCATGAGGAAACATGCTGAGTTGGCCTGGCTGAGATGCTCGCATACCCCGTGGTCCTGGGATGTGACTGGAGATGGTTCGGGGAGGTTATGCACGAATGGGGAAACTGACTGCTGGCTGTGTGCTGCAGGCTCCTGCAGAGGAATTGTTGACTCTCCAGGCTGTAGGGACAGTGGACCCGGACTACACTGTGGATGACCAGCCAATTGCAGAGACTGACTGGGATGCCAAGCTGCTGTCAGCTGAGGAGATGCCAGAGATGGGCTTTTTGGTAGGAAGTGACCCAGGGGATGTGTTAGGAGTCGATGTCTGAAGTTACTGGCTTCATAGGGTTCTGGGTGGGCTCTGGGTGGAACTCGGTGGAGTATAATGGGCCTGGGTTCCTCTAATCCCCCACCCCCTCCACACTTGCCACTAGGTGTTGCTACCAGGAGCGCCAACTATAGACTGTAATACATTAATCTGCTCTGCTCTGTAACAGGATTTAGACTGTTTGTTTGTTCTGCCCTGTCCTGAGGGTTAAAGCCCTCCCAACTGCTATTGTCTGCCCCATCCAGAAGGCTCAGGGGCCATAGACTGAGTGTTTGCTTTGCTCTGCTCTGCCGCAGGGGATACAGACCACTTGGTTGCTTTGCCCCATTGGAGTTCTGGGTCCCCTGATCATGACTGCTCGACTCAACAGGGAATCTTGACAGGGTGTATCAACCCCGCACTGGGCAAACAAGGGCGACTCCGCTCGACACGTTGAGACCCGTGACAGGGTCAAACTTTCTTAGCATGCCTTTTCATACTTCCCCCCACTCGTATTGTTATCTCCATGTCGTTCTTCTTTGGCCTAGGTGTTTTCCAGTTTTTCTCTATTTTATCCGTCTTTGTGGCCTCATTCATTTGACCTATCACCCTGACTCACTTGTTTTTCCATACTATCTATACATAGCTGGGTACTCATACAGTTTCTGTTTACCCGGTTTCTTACATGGGATTCCAATACTTTGATTCTCTTAACACTTCATTGGCAACTTCTTACCTGTATTCAGTCTGGTTTTCTAGAGACTGCTCAGTAAATGACCATATGTTTTTAAGTACCTTTCCATGCTATTGTTATATTAGACAAGTAAATAAATTTGTCAGAGTTTTGCTGAGAAGCAAGGTGGCTAAGAGGCTAAGACTTTGTTCTGCAATACCGGCAATCTGGGTTTTATTTACAGTATAGTTCATCCTTAAATAATAAGTCAGAGTACATTTATATCCTAAGTCTGATGAATTTTACTTTTTATCCTATTTAATATAACTGTAATCGTTGCTAAATGTAAGAGATTTAAGAAGCTCAATCTCTTTTATTTATAAAAGAGAAGGCTAAGAGGTGACCTGATCATAGTCTATAAGTACTTATACGAGGAGAAGATTTCTGATAGCAGAGGGCTGTTTAATCTAGCAGACAAAGGCATAGCAAGATCCAATAGCAGGAAGCTAGACAAATTGAAACTGAAAATAAGATGCATATTTTTATCAGTGAGGTTAATCTAGCACAGCGATCAGCAACCTTTGGCATGCGGCCGTCAGGGAAATCCGCTGGCGGGCCGGGCCGGTTTGTTTACCTGCAGCGTCCGCAGGTTCCGCCGATCGCGGCTCCCACTGGCTGCAGTTCGCTGTTCCAGGCCAATGGGGTCTGTGGGAAGCGGCGCAGGCCGAGGGATGTGCTGGCTGCCGCTTCGCGCAGCCTAAATTGGACTGTAATAGCAAACCGCGGCCAGTGGGAGCCGCGATCGGCTGTACCTGCGGACACTGCAGGTAACCAAACCGTCCCAGCCTGCCAGTGGATTTCCCTGATGGGCCACATGCCAAAGGTTGCCAATCCCTGATCTAGCATCTGAGCATCAGGCAGCGGAAAACATTTCTAAATCCATAATTCCTGGCATTGAGGACCTAGCTACCAAAAATAACCCCAGCAACAACAGAATGTAGTATATAATATACTTAACATTGCTAAGCTGTTTAACCAAATACAAGCAAAATGTAATACATTAATTGCAGTACATAATATGAAGGCAAGAGGAAACTGTGTTGGTAGAGAAATGTGTACTATTTATGGGAGTTATGTAAAGTACTGTAACCAATTCATTAGGGGATATTAAAAAAGGAAAATAGCCTAACCTTATTAGCAATGAATATTTAGCTAAGTGGTATTGTCCTTAGTGTATAAAAAAAAACAGTGGTAAACTGGAAAAGTGTTAAATTGTGTGGATAGATTCCCTTTTGGTACCATTCATAATCTGGGGTCAGTGGCACCTCATCCAAATCGAGGCAAATTAGTCAAAACAATCTTGCTCAGTGTTTGGTTCCATATATACCAATATTTGATCCTGACACAACAATATTTAACAAGTTAGCTAATGTCCATTCAGTAGGTTATCTGGAAGACATCATGTACAAGGAAGAGCTGGATCTACCTTAGCTACTGGTGTATCATGCAGCAATACAAAGCTAAAGAGCTCTGCATGTGGCTTGTTGGGCCGGAAACACTTCTAACATTATAATATCAGTGGCCACAATGATTCGTTCTAGTACAATGAGACAGAGAAGCTAGCTGCTCCTGTCTCCTGCCTGGTGAAGCTTACCACATGGTGACAGCCAGCAGCAAGGGTAACCTATAATATGAGTGGACAGTACGTATAGTAACCAGTACGTATAGTAACCAGTGGCCGCTCCCCCACTGAACAGAAGCGGGGCCTTTTTTGTGCTCCAATGCCTTTTGCTCCTGCGCTGCAGCTGGAGCGGAGCATTTATTTTTGCTCCCGGCGCCTTTTTTTGCTCCCGACACTTTTTGCTTCTGGCGCCTTTTTTTAGCTCCGCTCCCCCTGTGCTCTAAACCTGGCTACGCCACGGGTAGTAACTAATGACAAGAAATTTACTATGGAGATCTCACTTGTAATGTCACTACTCTAATTTTCTGTTTTCCTCCTCATGTACATAGCACATTAGGATACACACTTACTTACCAGGTTTTAACGTACGTATTAATCCACTTACTTTAAATTTAAAAACATTACTAGATTGGAAAGACACGTGTTAATCAAATTAGCAATGACTTGCAGAAGGCAAAACTAGCCTTGAATGAACTGATCCATGATGGGGAACTTAAAATACAGATTTCCCACACTTGGATAGAAGTTGCATTTAAAGCTTTGCTTGTGTTACAAGGTGCATTAAATTTAGCTGTGTCAATTATGTAGCGCTGTTTGGTAAAACACTTTAAATTACATATAAAGGTCCTGTCACCGGGGCCACCGCTGCTCCCAAGCTCCCAGCGTTTGCTGCCACGCCCAGTCTGAGTCAAGGAGATTTATTTTTGTATGACAAATGTTAAAGAAACAGAATCAGTCTTTAGTCAATACCTGGCCCCCAGACTTCAGGGCCACTCTTCCCAGGAGTCTCTGGCACACCAGGTCCTGGCAGCTTCCTTGCCTCTGCCAGCTCTGCTCCACTCTTGGAGCTGCAGTCATAGGCTTGCTTCTTTGAGCCCCTGGCCCCCTTGCTCCTGGGGACCACCACAGGAATTAGCTCCACTCCAGTGTGGCCTTTGCTGCCAGGGTTCAGCCTATCTCAGTTCTTCCTCTTCAGCTGCCTACTAGCTGTCCTTTATAGGCCCAGGTGTAGCCCAGCCCTGTTTAATTGGCTGGATTAGGTTCACCTCACTTGCTCCAGTCCAGGGGAGCTGGGCTCAATCTATCCACAGAGACCAGCTATCCTGTGACAGGCCCTCACCACTGCTCCATATATTAGTCTGGCAAAGGTGTCACTTTAGCTATAATAATTATCAAGGGGACAAAGTGGGGGCCTGTTGACTAATATATGCTGGCTATCATATATACATATCATATTAATAATATGTATTATCCACACCATATTTATATTAGTATGCATTAAGCACAACTATTATAACACGACATATAGCCTTTATTGGCCCAGCTCACTTATGCTAAGTAGCCTATAACCCCTTGCATTCACTGAAGGAAGTTTTGGCCTGAGCAAAAAGGGAAGCTGTCAAGGTCAGGGCAGCTGAAAGCTTTACCATAGGAATAGAAAGGGAGTTACTCTCACGGGCCTGTATAAGAATGTCCCAAAGGAAGAGAACAAGTTATATAATTGTTCTACCCTAGTACAAACCTAGGAGGTGCCTTCATGCCCTTTGGCACCTGAAATGCATATGTTCAGATAAAGAAGATAACATCTACCCCGAGATACCAGAAAAACAAGGTAGAAAGCTAGTTGGTTAAATCTAGTTTTAGATGATGCACTCAGTACCTTTTACTTGTAAACAAGTAGGGTATAAAATAATGGCTTTCGGAGTACACCTTCTGTGTAAGGTGAAGGTAACAATACTGCATAATATGGCTTCCCAGAGATTGGTATCATATAGAACCTTTTTTTCTGTACTATATTATTATGGACATTGGTTTGTTTTGAAATATACTCAAGAGACCAAATAACCAAAGTGTAACCAAGCAATTGACTATACATTGCCTATAAATTGACAATTTGTCAACAATCTGTATATTAGAAACCTGGCTTCTGTTTCTCAGCTCTGCAAGACTGACCTTGTGTAATGCTTCAGATATTTCTTCTTCTGTAAAATTTAAGCTTATAACTTGGCTAAATCTGACTGGATTGTCTTGGAGACAGCGAAAGACCCCAGGACTCTGCCGCTACCACATTTCAAGTTACTGCTCCAACCTACTGAGCTTGTCTTAAAATCTGCCAGAAAAAAATTAACACTGGAAAAACTACCTATTTTCCTATAATCTTATTCTCAAAAGTGGTTGTTTTGTTTTTGCTGAATTTTTAAAAAACTAAATTAACCTAAGGCAGAGACTGAGCAAGAAAAATTTCATCCCAGATGGTTAAAGTTTGGCAAAATTATAAGCAATTGAAAACAACGCCTCTGTAATGGGAAGTGCTAGGTAGCCTTATCAGTGCCTCCTATATCATAGGGTTAAATTCCTCCTTGGTGTAACTTCACTGAAATTGAGGTTGAATTGAGTTCATAAGATATGGAGACTATAGAATTGGGCTCATAATGTCTACAGCTGTAACCATAACATTTCCTTAGGGAGCTAGTGAAAATTCAGGTTGTAATGTGGGTACTATTCTAAGAGAAGTTTCTTTTCTCAAGAGCCTCCTGGGGCTGCTGGGCCACTCTGTTTTCTTTTGACTCTATTGCTTCAGTTGTCACAAAGTTTGAAAACTGGCCTGATAATTCATTCTGAACAGTAACATAATTTGCATAATGGCAACTGCGGGGGACACTGAGCCAGCCTGTTCTACTGGAATTCTCCAGACCACAGGGTGATGTCCAGCCTATCCCAGTCCAAGATTCTCAGGAACCTGACTGGTGCTCCAGTAACAACTCAAATAAATCAGAAAAAAAAAATCACAGTCCCACTGACCATGCCCCCATTCCACCTTGATTATATGTCTCCCTGTTGTATGCATAATTCCAGTACAATAGGCTAGTTCAGTGTCACCTGCAGGTGCCATTATGCAAAACACATTACTGGTCAGAATGGATCATCATGCTCATTATTTGACTGGAAGCATGAATATTCCTTGCTCTACAGGTAAACCAAAATCCTGCACAATCTAACCACAATAATGTACTTTGTAGCTGAATAGGTTTTTTTAAAAAAAGGGGTGGGGGATTTCTTCCTTTAGTTTAAATAGCGAGGGGGGGGGAGGAAGAGGGCAGAGGGCTGGGAGCTTTGTTTTCACCAATCTCTTCTATGACCTCTTCAGCAGTGACTGAAACTGAGGATGAAGTCAATGAGACTACCATGTGAGTAGCTGTTCACTTATTCTAGTCTATTCTGGTTCTTAGACAGCCCTCATCACTGTAGTATCGGAATGCTTTCCGGTAGTGCATTAAGTGATGTGATTAATGTCTGTCACATGTGGTTCATTCTTTTTCCCTTCACTCTCCAGAGGGAAATTATGGGGAGGGGAGGTTTAAAATGTCTTCTTTTAACTAAATGATTTAGTATGTTATATGTACACTGTACTGTGTGTTTATATGGGAGAGGCTAGAGGAATGCACTTTGCATTTGGAGTAGAAGGTAGTGAGGTCTGTGATGGTTCCTGTGAGAGTTTGTTTTACGTTCTCCGACTGCCTCTAAGAACGTTCTGTTTCCTGCACAGATGAGCTTTAACCTTGCTGTAGAAAAATGAGAGTAAGGGATTCACAATCTGATCCTTTGATGTTTGTGGCATATATGTAGGGATGTTGTGAAATGTCTGTTTGGTATATTCATTTCTGAGGTACAGAGTAGTGGGTTTAGTTCTATGCACATGTCACTGGGTCACATCCCTTGTCCAGCTCAGCTGTTTCAATTTCCCTTTTCTTGTGGTAGCTTGTTGACGACGAGGATCTGTAAGATGACCTATTTCCCCTCATGCCAACTTCAAGAAGAGGGAATGCATAGCTTGGGAAGAGAATACCACTGGTAAGAGGTCACTAATGCTTCTTGTGCCAATGAACTCACTGTACTTTAGGTTGCCTAACCAATGCATACTGGAGAAGAAACAGCATAAGGTCAGAACTTGTGCTGCTGCTGTTACAACTGCTTCTCTGGGTTCCGCTTCTGGATCATCAAGATAGCCTTGCGGATGGTGCTCAAAGCAAGTGGAAATACTGAGAACCATGGAACTGAGGTTGTATGGCACCATTAGGGTGAAACTCGTACCACTCCACAAGGGACAGCAAGATGATAAAGGTAGCAGTTTGCCTGAAGTATATGAAATGATACAAGCAACCTGGAGCCTTCAGTGTGATCAAGGTGGGTATTTATATTCACAAGCCATAGGCACACCTATAGGGGTGACAGGTCTTTCTCAGGCATCATCATTATCATCACAACCATCGTTATTATTAGCTTACACTTTAAAGGCACTTTAAAGGAGTTTGTATTGCAACTCCCTTGTGAGATAAGTCATGTCTCCATTTTACAAATGTGGAAAAGGAGGCACAGAGAGGCTAACGGTGTTATCCAAAGCCATGCAGTGAGTCAGTGGAAGAGACAGAAAATGAAACTAGGAATCCTGACAGCCTGAACTCAGCACTACACCACACTGCTAAACAAACTATGGCTAATATATGTAGATGATGGCCATTAGCTTATGCTCACTGTTTCCTAATTGTTCCCTGACTATTATCCTTGTGAGTAGACTTATCTCTATAACATAATACCCCTAATGCCTTGTTAACTCCATCCTGGCTCCTTTATCCATTATGTATCTTACCCACTAGTATGCCATCTGCCTTTGCTATGTCCCAAGTTATTGATGAGCAGTTTATTTTTCCTCCTTTAAAGGCATTTTCATTTTTGCTGCTCACCTCCTTATCCACTTGCCTAGTCCCACATGCTGTATGTAGCATATTCCTATTAAACATTTATTTGTTTTATAGCAATGGAGAGTCCTTTTTATCCTCATGTTCTCAGATTTGTCTTCTGCCTTTCTTTGTCATGCTGTGCAAAGGTATTTCGCCCTCTGCTTTCACTCCCACTTCTTTTAACTAGCTAGTTATTTCTTTTTCTTAAGTGTCCTCTCAGTTGGAATTAATTTGCAGACTCCTAGCATGTTTCATTATAGCCTGTGACATTATTGTCATTGTTCCATGCATGCACTTACAGTTCCTCTATTAATGCTCTTCATGCATTTTAATGCCTCCTAACAAAGTGTACCAGTTATCTTCCATGCTGTCTTTCCTGATCTTCATATAGCTCTCCTGCCTATTGTCTTCATCTCTCTGTGGGTTATCTGATTTCCTTTGGCTTTTACACTGTTAACAGAGCAAGGCTGGTTCCAATGGATGGATCCAGAGCTGCCCAGCTCTGAAGGCAGCGCCGCCACCAGCAGCAGTATAGAAGTAAGGGTGGAAATACCACGACCCCCCTACAATAATCTTGCAACCTCCCCCACCCCATAACCCTCTTTTGGGTTAGGACCCCTACAGTTACAACATTGTGAAATTTCAGATTTAAATATCCGAAATGAAATGTATAGTTTTTTAAATCCTAGGACCATGAAATTGACCAAAATGGACCGTGAATTTGGTAGGGCCCTACCTATGATGATCATTGGCAAACACCCTGGACCAATTTTCCCTTTCGATCATGGCAGTTCAATCCATTACATTGTTGGGGTTACATTGTTAAGGCTGAGAAGAGAGTTGTGCCCTCTTTGCAAAGGCAATGGTGTCCTCTGTGCTCAGTTTCAGCTCATTGTGCCTGCATTAGGTCCCTCCTATTGTAAAAACTCCCTTCTTCCCATTGTCTCTGGAACCTAAATCCTTCTTTACCGGACAAGTTATTTTGTTGAGCATTAACATTTCTGCTCTCTCTCTCATCCTGGGCCTGGCAACATTAGGGTGACAAAGGGACTTAGCGAAAGCATTTGCTTAACTTTTTTTTTCCTCTGAAATTTTCTTTTTCAAAAGACTGGCTTCATGGTAATTGACACCGCAGTGTATTTCACAAGCATGTAAATCACTTGGGGGGAAAAAAAGAGAAGTAACTAAGTAGAGACAAGGTGGGTGGGGCAATATGTTTTATTGGACCAACTTCTGTTGGTGAAAGAGATAACCTTTTGAGCTTACACAAAGGAAAAGATATTTGGTATCAGTTGGCATGCATGTGTGTGTGTTTTCTCTCCACCCCAGCTCTGAGCAGAAAGCTGGTTCAGCAGACCTCAGTAGTACTACCCAGAAAGACCACAGACTCGGTGGCGAAGGCACTTGTCTAGGTATATTGCTGACGAAGCATGGTCCTACTACCCGGGCTCTGTGGTTACAGGTACACTAATACGCATGCCTGTGACAATGGACTCAGCTCAGTCAGCAACGGGACTTTCTGCTGCCCCCTAAGCTGGACGAAAGTGACCCTCCTATGATTTATCTTTTATCCATTGATACAAACAAGTTACGTATAACACACCTGACATGTTTAGTTACTATCCCTACACATTCTACCTGATGGTTCGAACAAATATCTCCATCCATCATCCTGTCCTGCTACTTTTGTCTTACTCGGGGTCGGTGTGTTCCTGTACCTCTCCCAGGATTGTGTTTATGCCAGAACTCTGTGTTGGGGTGTAACTGTACTGGCCTTCTGGCCATAGGCGGTGACTCTGTGGGCTGGAGCACCCACTGGGAAAAAATGGTGGGTGCTGCACAACCACCGGCAGTCCCCTATTAGCTCTCCCCCTCCCGCCCAGCGTCTCCTGCCCAACGGTGGGCCCCACCGATCAGCACCTCCGCCTCCATCCCCGCCCTTCCCGCCCACCACGATCAGTTGTTTCGCGGTCTGCAGGAGGCTCTGGGGGAGAAAGGGGGAGGAGCAAGGATGTAGGGGGAAGGGTTGGAAAGGGGCGGAGTGTGTGTGGCCTTGGGGGAAGGGGTGGAGTGGGGGCGGTGCCTGGGGTAGAGCTGGGGGGTCGAGTACCCCCTGCACACTGGCAAATTGGCCCCTGTGCTGCTGGCATTTGTTTACATGAATACCTAGTTCCTAGTACTTCTCAGAAGTGCTGTGTTTTAGCAATGCCAGCCATGCTTTTGCCAAGTTCATGTACTGGACAGTTAACTTGTAAGCAAGCTTCTGCTTTATGACAGGGCCTGACTGTTGCTCATAGCATGGCTTTTGCTGACTTTGGTTCAGGCCTCAGGCCTTGCACCAGGCCTAGTGCTCTATGCTCTCTCTCTCTACTAGAGTACTCAGAGAGTAACTAAATAACCAAGTAAGCCGATAACCTAGCAGAACAATGTGCCTTCTGTAATAGATGTTGTGAAATAGTGTAGTAATGCTGTTGTGAATTCTTGACTAATGTCTTATTGAGGATATCCTGCCTCCTGGAACTTTCTTATTTTGCAATACATGGATCCCTGTTATTCGCAGATTCTATAATAAAAGAAGCTGACCTGATTAGCTTCAAAAGAAACCATTTTGCAATCATGTTGGATAAGGAAATGTCCTTGCCAAAACTCTTATATGATTTTTAGTCAATATGACTAGGAATAGTGTTTGCTCGTTCTTTTTTTGGCTTTGGGTCAAAAATACATATTTTTGGGGGGCGTATTTCACAAGCTTTAGACAAGCTTTGTTAAATCCACAATATACAGTGTATCGGACAAAACACATTGGACGGCTGAATTTGTGTTTCTGGAACTTATCTCTTCTGCAGGCAAAACAGCAGAGCCTCTTTTACATTAGGCTTGCATAATGTTAAGTATAATGCAATGCATTCTCACACTGAACTATTCTGTCAGGTCAGCACAATTAAATATTACATCCTGGTTTGGGATATTTATTTTTAAAAAAGTCATCATAAACCTGAGCTGCAGCTGGACTGTGAACACTTCACAAACAATTTGGCAATCTCAGATCAAATAGATTACATGTGCCATTTGACATTGTCTAGCAGGTAGAGCTGAGGCTTAGTAATTATGGGACCTACATTCTCAGGGTTTAAATTCTCACACAGTATTTCCTGGAGCCTCGGGGCTCGGGGCTTCTGCCTCGCAGGGTGCGCCGGGGCTCTGGGCTTCTGCCTCGCAGGGTGCGCTGGGGTTCAGGGGCTTCTGCCTCATGGGGCTTGCTGGGGTTCGGGGTTTCTGCCTTGTGGGGCATGCTGGGGCTTGGGGCTTCTGCCCTGTGGGTTTGAAAATATTTAAGGAGCTCTGCTCTGAAGGGGTCTGGCTGAATTTAAGCTCTGTCTGCTCTTCATTCTGCCACTAGCCTGCTATATGTCCTTGGGCTAGAGCTGGTGGGAAGTTTTGTGACTAAACTTGGTCCCGGTGTTCCAGGGTGGGCAACCCAACAGCAGACAGTCTGGCAGCCAGGGGAGCCTTGGCTGGAGCCCAGTTTCTAGGAGCTGTTAGGATCACCACTCCACCACTCCATAGGCAGTTTCCCAGCCCCCAGAGCCCTGGCTGGAGCTGGGACTCTCCGGGCTGGCTAGGTTCCTTGCTCTGCAGCAGGGACCAAGTTACACCGGAGCTGGGGCCCTGAGGCTTCTTGGCTCCCAACTCTACCAGGCTCCCTGTTACGGCGTAGGAAGCCTAGAAACCCTGAGAATCCTGGTTGCATGCACCATGCCAGGGCTTCTTGAAAGCCCTGGGAGCCCCAGATCTAGCTGGGGCTTGGTTCTCAGCTCTGCAGCAGGAAACCTGGGAGACATGAAAACCCTGAAAGCCACAAGAACCGCAGGCATGTAGGAATAGCCCACATAGGGAATTGGAGACCCCACAAGGAGTTTCCATCCTTGGGAGGCAACCAGCCCTAGCTTCCCAGAGCAAGAGACAGACAGAATCTTTGCAATATCCATGGGTGTCATAGAATCACAGGACTGGAAGGGATCTTGAGAGGTCATCTAGTCCAGTCGCCTGCACTCAAGGCAGGATTAAATATTATCTAGATCATCCCTGACAGGTGTTTGTCCAACCTGCTCTTAAAAATCCACAATGATGAACATTCCACAACCTCCCTAAGCAATTTAGTCCAGTGCTTAACCACCCTGTGTTGGGGCTGATCACAAGTTACCTTGGCCTGTTGTTACAGAATAGTCCAGATGGAGCTAGTGGTGATCTGGCTTTGACCGGCCGGGCTGGCTTGCAGCCATTCTGACTGGATAAACATGTAAAGAGATAAGGAGGACCTGAGAGTGTTAAGTGTGGGAATAGAAAGCAATAGTGTTTCCTGCCAGAGCCTGCTTGTGGATGGATACACCCCCTGAGAAAGAGATGGTGATAAAAACGGCTATGAGCATTGCTTTTGGCGAACAGTCTCACCTGTGGACCTAACCTTGTGGGTGCCCAGGAATTCCCCACGCTGGAGCAGAGCCTTCTACGAGCCCTCAAGGACAAGGCTGGAGGGTCCTGGACAGTCCATAGCAGAAGAGGCGTAAGCATTGATTCTTGCTTGCCTGCTTGGTTGCTGGGAAGCACGTATTTAGTAACGTGTGAAGGCCGGGAAGTTTATTATACTTTGGCAATACAATTGGTTATACTTATACACCTGGTGTAGCTTCATTGAGTGTATCTGAGCTCCCCTTTTTCCTAATGTCCAACCTAAAAAGCTCTTGCTGCAATTTAAGCCCATTGCTTGTCGTCCTATCCTCAGAGGTTAAGAACAATTTTTCTCCCTCCTCCTTGTAACAACCTTTTACGTACTTGAAACTGTTATCATGTCCCCTCTCAGTCTTCTCGTCTCCAGACTAAACAAACCCACTTTTTTCAATCTTCCCTCATAGGTCATGTTTTCTAGACCTTTAATAATTTTTGTTGCTCTTCTCTGGACGTTCTCCAGTTCCTCCACATCTTTCCTGAAATGTGGCACTCAGAACTGGATACAATACTCCAGTTAAGGCCTAATCAGCACGGAGTAAAGCAGAAATATTACTTCTCATGTCTTGCTTACAATACTCCTGCTAATACGTCCCAGAAGGATGTTTGCTTTTTTAACAACAGCGTTACACTGTTAACTCATATTTAGCTTGTGATCCACTATGACCCCCCAGATCCCTTTCTGCAGTACTCCTTCCTAGGCAGCCATTTCCCATTTTGTATGTGTGCAACTGATTGTTCCTTCCTAAGTGGAGTAATTTGCATTTGTCCCTATTGAATTTCATCTTATTTACTTCAGACCATTTCTCCAGTTTGTCCAGATCATTTTGAATTGTAATCCTATCCTCCAAAAGTGGCAAAGAAGCCTATGGCACCTTATAGACTAACAGACATATTGGAGCATAAGCTTTCGTGGGTGAATACCTACTTCTTCAGATGCATGTTGTGGAAATTTCCAGAGGCAGGTATAAATACGCAAGCAAGAATCAGGCTAGGGATAACGAGGTTAGTTCAATTAGTGAGGATGAGGCCCTCTTCTAGCAGTTGAGGTGTGAACACTGAGGGAGGAGAAAC
Organism: Chelydra serpentina; assembly: GCA_037349315.1. NCBI lineage: Eukaryota > Metazoa > Chordata > Testudines > Chelydridae > Chelydra > Chelydra serpentina. The sequence goes on from JBAIAC010000004.1 coordinate 62,570,425, forward strand.
TGCTTTTGTAGTTGGCTAGCCATTCACAGTCTTTGTTTAATCATGAGCTAATGGTGTCAAATTTGCAAATGAACTGAAGCTCAGCAGTTTCTCTTTGAAGTCTGGTCCTGAAGTTTTTTTGCTGCAGGATGGCTACCTTTAAATCTGCTATTGTGTGTCCAGGGAGATTGAAGTGTTCTCCTACAGGTTTTTGTATATTGCCATTCCTAATATCTGATTTGTGTCCATTTATCTGTTTACATAGGGACTGTCCAGTTTGGCCGATGTACATAGCAGAGGGGCATTGATGGTACATGATGGTGTATATTACATTGGTGGACGTGCAGGTGAATGAACCGGTGATGGTGTGGCTGATCTGGTTAGGTCCTGTGATGGTGTTGCTGGTGTAGATATGTGAGCAGAGTTGGCATCGAGGTTTGTTGCATGGATTGGTTCCTGAGTTAGGGTTACTATGGTGTGGTGTGTCATTGCTGGTGAGCAACCATAGTAACCCTAACTCAGGAACCAATCCATGCTTAGTATCGTCCACAAACTGTACTCTCTATGCCATTATCTAAATCATTGATGAAGATATGGAACAGAACCAGACCCAGAACCAATTCCTGCGGGACCCCACTCGTTATGTCCTTCCAGCATGACTGTGAACCACTGATAACTACTCTCTGGGAACGATTTTACAACCAGTTATGCACCCACCTTATAGTAGCTCCATCTAGGTTGTATTTCCCTAGTTTGTTTATGAGAAGCTCATGCAAGACAGTATCAAAAGCCTTACTAAAGTCAAGATATACCACATCTACTGCTTCCTCCCATCCACAAGGCTTGTTACCCTGTTAAAGAAAGCTATCAGGTTGATTTGACACGATTTGTTCTTGACAAATCCATGATGACTGTTACTTATCACCTCATTATCTTCTAGGTGTTTGCAAATTAATTTCTTAAATATTTGCTCCATTATCTTTCCAGGTACAGAAGTTAAGTTGACTGGTCTGTAATTCCCCCGGTTGTCCTTATTTGCCTTTTTATAGATGGGCACTATACTTGCCTTTTCCAGTCTTCTGGAATGTCTCCCGTCTTCCATGACTTTTAAAGATAATTGCTAATGGCTCAGATATATCCTCAGTCAGCTCCTTGAGTATTCTAGGATGCATTTCATCAGGCCCTGGTGACTTGAAGACATCTAACTTAAGATAAGTACATTTTGACTTGCTCTTTCCCTATTTTAGACTCTGTTTCTACCTCATTTTCATTGGTATTCACTATGTTAGATATCCAATCGCCACCAACCTTCTTGGTGAAAACCAAAACAAAGAAGTCATTAAGCACCTCTGCCATTTCCACATTTTCTGTTATTGTCTTTCCCCCCTCATTGAGTAATGGGCCTACTCTGTCCTTGGTCTTTTTCTTGCTTCTAATGTATTTGTAGAATGTTTTCTTGTTACCATTTATGTCCCTAGCTAATTTGATCTCATTTTGTGCCTTGGCCTTTCTAATTTTGTCCCTACATACTTGTGTTATTTGTTTATATTCATCCTTTGTAATTTGAACGAGTTTCCACTATTTGTAGGACTCTTTTTTGAGTTTTAGATCATTGAAGATCTCCTGGTTAAGCCAGGGTGGTCTCTTGTTGTACTTCCTATCTTTCTTACGAAGTGGGATAATTTGCTCTTGTGCCCTTAATAATGTCTCATTGAAAAACTGCCAACTGTCTTCAATTTTTTATCCCCTTAGACTTGCTTCCCAAGGGATTTTACCTACCAACTCCCTGAGTTTGCTAAAGTCTGCCTTTTTGAAATCCATTGTCTTTATTGTGCTGTTCTCCCTCCTACCATTCCGTAGAATCATGAACTCTACCATTTCATGATCACTTTCACACAAGTTGCCCTCCACTTTCAAATTCTCAACCAGTTCCTCCCTATTTGGAGAAAGAAGTAGTTCGGGACTATTTAGAAAAGCTGGACGAACACAAGTCCATGGGGCCAGATGCACTGCATCAGAGGGTGCTAAAGGAGTTGGCCGATGTGATTGCAGAGCCATTGGCCATTATCTTTGACAAATCATGGCAATCGGGGGAGGTCCCGGATGACTGGAAAAAAGCTAATGTAGTGCCCATCTTTAAAAAAGGGAAGAAGGAAGATCCGGTGAACTACAGGCCAGTCAGTCTCACCTCAGTCCCTGGAAAAATCATGGAACAGGTCCTCAAGGAATCAATTCTGAACCACTTAAAGAAGGGGAAAGTGATCAGGAACAGTCAGCATGGATTCACCAAAGGCAAGTCATGCCTGACTAACCTAATTGCCTTCTATGATGAGATAACTGGCTCTGTGGATGAGGGGAAAGCAGTGGATATGCTATTTCTTGACTTTAGCAAAGCTTTTGATACAGTCTCCCACACTGTTCTTGCCAGCAAGTTAAAGAAGTATGGGCTGGATGAATGGACGGTAAGGTGGATAGAAAACTGGCTGGATGGTCGTGCTCAATGGGTAGTGATCAATGGCTCCATGTCTAGTTGGCAGCCGGTATCAAGTGGAGTGCCCCAAGGGTCGGTGCTGGGGCCGGTTTCGTTCAATATCTTCATCAACAATCTGGAGGATGGTGTGGACTGCACCCTTAGCAAGTTTGCAGATGACACTAAACTGGGAGGAGTGGTTGATATGCTGGAGGGTAGGGACAGGATACAGAGGGACCTAGACAAATTAGAGGATTGGGCCAAAAGAAATCTGATGAGGTTCAACAAGGACAAGTGCAGAGTCCTGCACTTAGGACGGAAGAATCCCATGCACTGCTACAGACTAGGGACCGAATGGCTGGGAAGCAGTTCTGCAGAAAAGGACCTAGGGGTTACGGTGGACGAAAAGCTGAATATGAGTCAACAGTGTGCCCTTGTTGCCAAAAAGGCTAACGGCATTTTGGGCTGTATAAGTAGGGGCATTTCCAGCAGATCGAGGGACGTGATTATTCCCCTCTATTCGGCACTGGTGAGGCCTCATTTGGAGTACTGTGTCCAGTTTTGGGCCCCACACTACAAGAAGGATGTGGATAAATTGGAAAGAGTCCAATGGAGGGCAACAAAAATGATTAGGGGGCTGGAGCACATGACTTATGAGGAGAGGCTGAGGGAACTGGGATTGTTTAGCCTGCAGAAGAGAAGAGTGAGGGGGGATTTGATAGGTGCTTTCAACTACCGAAAAGTAGGTTCCAAAGAGGATGGATCTAGACTGTTCTCAGTGGTAGAAGATGACAGAACAAGGAGTAATGGTCTCAAGTTGCAGAGGGGGAGGTTTAGGTTGGATATAAGGAAAAACTTTTTCGCTAGTAGGGTGGTGAAGCACTGGAATGGGTTACCTAGGGAGGTGGTGGAATCTCCTTCCTTAGAGGTTTTTAAGGTCAGGCTTGACAAAGCCCTGGCTGGGATGATCTAGTTGGGTTTGGTCCTGCTTTGAGCAGGGGGTTGGACTAGATGACCTCCTGAGGTCCCTTCCAACCCTGAGATTCTATGATGCTATGATTCTATGATTTGTCAAAATCAAATCTAGAACAGCCTCCCCCCTAGTAGCTTTCTCCACCTTCTGAAATAAAAAATGGTCTCCAATACATTCCAAGAACTTGTTGGATAATCTGTACCCTGCTCTATTTCCCCAACAGTAGTTCCCTGGGTAGTTGAAGTCCCCCATCACCACCAAGTCCCGTGCTCTGGATGATTTTGTTAGTTGTTTAAAAAAAGCCTCATCCACCTCTTCTTCCTGGTTTGGTGGTATGTAGTAGACGCCTACCATGACATCACCCTTGTTTTTTACCCCTTTTATCCTTACCCAGAGACTTTGAACAAGTCTGTCTCTTATTTCCATTTCAACCTCAGTCCAAGTGTATACATTTTTAATATATAAGGGAACACCTCCTTCCTTTTTTCCCTGCCTGTCCTTCCTAAGCAAGCTGTACCCTTCTATACCAATATTCCAGTCATGTGTATTATCCCACCAAGTCTCCGTGATGCCAACTATGTCATAGTTGTGTTTATTTACTAGTATTTCTAGTTCTTTCTGCCTATTCCACATACTTCTTGCATTAGTATACAGACATCTAAGATACTTTTTGATTCCTCCCCCCAGTTCTGTCTTGTCTCTCCCTTATTTCTACTACTACAGCCCATGCTCCCCCCAGATTCCAACCCTTCTCCCGGTCCCTATGTGAGCCTCTGAAGGCCCTGTGTTTTTAGGTTTCCAGTGAGATCACTGGGATCCTAGTATTGGAAAGCCCATTAGTATGTGGTTAGGGCCATCCCTATTCAGTGTAAAGATGTTGGCTGTTATGGAATGTGTTGATAATAATATAAATATTATGTTTCTCCGTTATTCAATATTTGGCAATGAGAACACTGAGGTTTGAAGAACTCATCACACTAACTCAGCCAACAATCTGTAGCAGGAAACTGTACTTACAGTAAAGGACAGGTCTCAAACACAGAAAGATCCTGAGGGTTTAAAGTAGGGCTGTCAAGCGATTAAAAAATTAATTGCAATTAATCGTGCGATTAAAAAAATGAATCGCGAGTAAGGAATAATAGAATACCATTTATTTAAATATTTTTGGATGTTTTCTACATTTTCAAATATATTGATTTCAATTACCACACAGAATAGAAAGTGTACAGTGCTCATTTTATATTATTAGTTTTTACTACAATTTGCATGGTAAAAAACAAAAGAAATAGAATTTTTCATTTCACCTAATACAAATACTGTAGTGCAATATCTTTGTCAAAAAAGTGCAACTTACAAATGTAGAGTTATGTACAAAAAAATAAATGCACTCAAAAATAAAACAATGTAAAACTTTAGAGCCTACAAGTCCTCTCAGTCCTACTTCTTGTTCAGAAAAATCACTCAAACAAGTTTGTTTACAGTTGCAGGTAAATTTGCATTTACATTTGCAGACAAACAAGTTTGCTTACAATGCTGTCCGCTTCTTGTTTACAATGTCACCTGAAAGTAAGAACAGACATTTTCATGGCAGTGTTGCAGCCGGCATCGCAAGATATTTACGTGCCAGATGTGCTCAGGATTCATATGTCCCTTCATACTTAAACCACCATTCCAAAGGACATGCGTCCATGCCAATGACGGATTCTGCTTGATAATGATCCAAAGCAGTGCGGACCGATGCATATTCATTTTCATCATCTGAGTCAGATGCCACCAGCAAAAGGTTGATTTTCTTTTTTGGTGGTTTGGGTCTGTAGTTTCCGCATCAGAGTGTTGCTCTTTTAAGTCCTCTGAAAGCATGCTCCATGATTTTGGACAGCACTTCAGATTCTTAAACCTTGGGTTGAGTGCTGTAGCTATCTTTAGAAATCTCATATTGGTACCTTCTTTGCTTTTTGTCAAATCTGCAGTGAAAGTGTTCTTAAAACTAACAACATGCTGGATCATCATCCGAGAGTGCTATAACATGAAATATATGGCAGAATGCAGGTAAAACAGAGCAGGAGACATACAATTCTCCCTCAAGGATTTAATTAGAACATTTTTTTTAACAAGCGTCATCAGCATGGAAGCATGTCCTCTGAAATGGTGGCCGAAGCATGAAGAGGCATATGAATGTTTAGTATATTTGGCATGTAAATACCTTGTAATGCCGGCTACAAAAGTGCCATGCAAATGTACTCACTTTGAGGTGACAATGTAAATAAGAAGCGTTATGTCCCGTAAATGTAAACAAACTTGTTTGTCTTAGAGATTGGCTGAACAAGAAGTAGGACTGAGTGGACTTGTAGGTTCTAAAACGTTACATTGTTTTGTTTTTTGAGTGCAGTTATGTAACCAAAAAAAATCTACATTTGTAAGTTGCACTTTCACGATAAAGAAATTAAACTACAGTACTTGTATGCGGTGAATTGAAAAATACTATTTCTTTATCATTTTTACAGTGCAAATATTTGTAATAAAAATAATATAAAATGAGCACTGTACACTTTGTATTCTATGTTGTAATTGAAATCAATATATTTGAAAATGTTGAAAAAATCCAAAAATATTTAATACATTTCAATTGGTATTCTATTGTTTAACAGTGCAATTAAAAGTGCGATTAATCACGATAAAATTTTTTTGGTTAATCGCGTGAGTTAACTGCGATTAATTGACAGCCATAGTTAAAACAACAAACAACCTAAGAGTGACATACTTTGTTGTCACAAAAAAGTGACAGCATTCCATCTTAGAGAAGGTGGAGCTTGAACTGCTCTTTAAGCTAGAGACTTTGGTTGGATTTTCAAAAGCACCTAAGTCACTGGGGAGTTTGGCATCTAACTCCCGTCAGTATTTTGAAAATTCCATCTCTTACTACTGTTTAAATCATTGCTTGTATACTATATTTGGGGGTTTAATGCACAGTAATATTGTGTGTGTGTGTGTGAGAGAGAGTGAAGGTCTTAGCTATGAGTGTTACCTTTGGAAGGATGATTCTGAACAGAATTGACATTTTTAGTAATTAGGTAACTGACTCAATTCCTAAGCTTTAACTTTAGCATTACATTGGTTGAACTCTTATGGATGTTCCCATAATATAATTGGCATATAAACTTAATTGGTAAATCAACAAGGGTCTGGGAATCTAAGGGAATCCCTAAATCTTGGGTTGGGACAAAAATTGCCAGCCCAGATTTATATAGAATAGGATAGTTTCTTTACGTAACAAGACTGTCAGACTTGGAGTAACTGATTTGGTCTATTGCCTATCGACAAATTTTAACTTTCCTTGTCAAATTCATTCTTTTTAATGTGTAAAAAGACTCTACCAAATAACTTTCTTTATTTTGTTTTCTGTAATTCTCTCAAATTATTTTTGCTAATGAAACTTATAGATTTACAATCCTACTCCAGTCTGTACTTTAGCTAAGGAACAGAGGCACAAAAACCGTGAGAAAGGTGGCATAGGTAACAGCTTAATTAAAACTACCTAACTAATGTGTGTTTTATACCTTTATTGCCCTCTCTGATTTGGCACCCGAAAGATCTTCTAAAGACAGATTTTAGAGGTAGAGACACAATACTGGTAATAACAGAAAGGTCTCTGGTTTTGCCAGAAAAAACTGGGAAAGAAATTAGCTCTGAGAAAATAGTTAGCATGGCCATTGACCTATTCACAGAGCATAAATTATAATGAAAGATCTGGGAAATGTTACCCAGAATCTAGAATCCGAAAACCAAGCCCTTGAAATTAATTGAAATGTCAGAATCCCCAGAGGCTGAACAATATATAAACTCAAAAGAAGTCCAGGAGGTTGACTCTCTGGTCTCTAGTTGAAGGGAATTGTCTCTTGATGCCAACAAATTGAAGCAGTATGAACACTCCCAAAAGAGGGCAGTGGTCCAGGAATTTACAATACTGACCCTGCGTAAAAATGTCACTCTCAAACATAACTGGAGAGATTAATAAGACATAACAGGAATTAATCATACACAAGATGGATATAAATGATCTTATAGGCCTTAATTTTTGGGTAGACTTTGAGCAGAGTAAGAATACTGAACTATAGAATCTGTCTTACCACCATAGAAAGCAGTGGTAATGATGACCATACTATTCCAGGCAATTATACCTCGAGGAACTGTCTGTCTATTTAAGGGTTAAAACAGGGCATGATAACAATGAGAGAATTTCCCTGGATAAAATCATCATCCTCATGCAGAAAGCAAGCCACATCCTGCAAAGGGGGTAGAAAGGTCCAAGAGGCCTGCTAAATAAAATGGGGTCCTGAATACTGAGACTGACAAAATATGTTTCAACAGCCTTCACCTTAAGCCAGGACATTCTTGGGATCCGCCAATAACATCCCATTGGCAGGAGTGACTAGATAGGGAAGGGGTCTGGAACTGTGACTTTAATGAATGCCTTCCCACAGCTCTCGAGAGGGTCCAGCAGAAGGATGTTACATGCAGTGGATGGGTTGGATCTGTCACTCCCTTTGTGACTCACCAGTGGAACTGGTCAAAACATTTCAAAATACATATTTTTTTGATGAAAAGAGGGACACCTTTTCATTATTTTTTTCTCCAATTTTCAGCTAGCTCTACTCATCAGGCACATAACAAGACCAAAAGGGTGGCCAGAACATTGGACTAGGACATCCACAGAAGGCTTATCTGCCCAGAAACCTAGATGCTAACACAGCAAATTCTAGGTGCCAGGTGAAGCTTTGGGGACATTACTTATCCTTACACAGAAAGATTAAAATCTTTATGTATTCATAATAATGAAGTATAATGAATCAAATTGGCACAGGTCACCTTTCCTTCAACTGATCCTTCTCAATGTGTTTTCTACCCCCTTCCTCCTCCTTTCTCATCTTCCCTTTGTCAGACCTCTCCAGGCCTGCTACAGGAAAGCTCTTAAGCTTGTACTAATTTTAAGCATGTGCTTAAGTCCCATTTAAGTCACTCTGCTTTTAATTATTTTGTTTCCTTGAGCTCATACTTGGAGACTTCTTCTGCTGGGCTATCACTTTTACACTTGGGGCTGCTCGGTAGTTTGTGGTACTTGTATTTGTGGCTCTTATTGGGGCTTTGGTCTTCTTTTCGGTAACTCCAGTGTGTATTACAGCCTTCTGGTCCAAGGAAATCTGGCAACAAAGCTGCTTATTGTAATTTATTTCATTTAAGTGGGGTTATATATACGAACTGCTGTTTAAATATTAAACAATTAACCTTAGTCTCAGGCTAACCTGCATGCTGGCTTGTCACTAGATTAAAAATGCTTTTGCACCTGTGTTTAGGAGTCATTTTAAAACAATGTCTTGCACCTTCAAATAAAAATATGCTTTCTTGTCAGGATTTCCCTCCACCTGCTGGTGGCAGCAAGGGTGGCGGAATCAGGGATAGGGATGGGAGGGGGCGAGCTGGTGTCCCTGTAATGGAAATATGGTGGGGGCTCTGCCCCCAGGTAAACTTACACGTCTGTGGGGGGAGAGAGGACAGAGGGAGGGAGGCGAGAGCAGGATGCAGAGTGGCTGGAGTGGCTGCCATGGGGTTAGGGAGCAGGGACCCAGAGGAGCTGGAATGGGCCCAGGAGCACATGGGAACACTTGAAACCCTCCTTCCCAGCCTGGAGCCGCCTACCTCTCCCTTCCCCCTGATGAGTCTCAGCAGCACTCCTCACTCCCCCTCCTATCCCTTCACCCTGTCCCATTCACAGGGAGCTTCTGCCTCCCCTAGATGCCAGATTCCCGTGGGGACATTCCACAGACTAAAGAGGGTGCGTGCAAAAGTTCATACTCACTAGGAGCCTGATTCAAGACCTGCTGAAGTCAATGAGAGTGTTTGGATGAGGGTTCGGCTCAGGCCATAGGTCAATATTCACTTTGGTGAGGATTCTCCTTGGTGCTGGTGTGGGGGATGGTGCATAGACAGCATGATTTTCCCACCCTCCCCCCAGCCCTGCTCCCTTATGCCTGCCCCTGACAACAGCATGGATCCACGTACCCGTGGAGGGGCTACCACAGAGGCGGGGAGAAGGGAAGCTACAAGGCCACAGAGGAAGCACTACACTGTTCTTCTCCTCTCAGCAAGAGATCCACCAAGTTTTCATCCCTTCCACCCACAAAGACAGATGGGACAATAAGGCCCATAATTTTCTCAATTAAAACAGAATCCTGCATATTAAGCAGAACATTTGGAACACCTTGGGTGGCCTGTTTGTGATTAGAAATGTACCAAACAAGCAAATATTTCAGTTACCTTGCCCTCCCAATTCCCATGCTGCCTGTTTGTTTGTGTTCCAACAGCTGTAATGTTTTGTGCACTAAGTTAAACCAGCAGTGTAGCTCTAAATTTGCAATAGAGCAAATTGATTCAAAATAACAAATCTGAGTGCTTATTCAAAGTCAACAATAGAAGGTAAACATAGAAATCTGAGAGATTTTGAGAACTGTATGTCCCAAGAATTGATGAGAAACAATTTGTGCTGTCCACAGAACATAGCATGTCTTGCGGCTATTTACACAATAGCGCTGCCCTAGTGGAAAGTGCAGTCAAGTGGTGATAGGGCCAGATCCAAAGCTCATTTATATCAGTGGGAGTCTTTCCATTAACCTCAGGGGGCCTAGGATCATACCTATCAAGCAAAGGGGCTGGAACTTTGGAGACTTGGATTCTATGCATGACTTTGTCTCACTGGCTTCCTCTCTCTATGCTACTGCAGAAAAAGGTTTGTCGATATAGCTATTCAGGTCTAGTTATACTAAACGCTTCTAGTGTACATTCAGTATCTACCAGCAAAAATGTACTTTTCCTGGTATAGCTTATACCAGTTCCCCAAACAAAATAAGGACTTTTATGCTGGTATAACTGCACCTGCACTAGGACTTTTACCAGTATAGAAGTGTTGTAAAAAATCACACCCCTAATTAACATAATTTTACCTGCAAAAAGTTCTACTCTAGACCTGGTCTAAGTCTTAGTTGTCCCCTCTGTAAAATGGAGATGATAATAATATTAATCCACTGCTGAAAAGCTCTTTAAATTCTTCAGAAGGAAGATGTGGTACATGTGAAGTGCTGTTATTACTCAGAGGAATTGGAATAACCTTATATCTGTAGGGACACAAAGTTTCTAACTTGTTTTATAAGCCAGGAAATAGGTGGAGTAGAATATTATGTTCCCATATGGGGCCCCTTTGCACTGCTCCTCCAGCACAAACAGGCCAGAAATTTGACAGAACTGGCCAGATGGGATTTCTCCTGTGTAAGGGAAATCCCCAAAGAGCCTACAGCTGCCATAGTGGCTTCCTTCAGCCTGTGCCATCTCTGCCTCACCTGCATGCTGGGGGAGCTCGTGTGGAACACAGCTCTGCAGCACTCAGGCGTTGCGTACCTTCTGTGTAAGGTCTCAGAATCCTCCTCCTCCCCCATTTTCTTACACTTAAAGAAGCAGTACTCAGATAATAGAACCCAAGCTGCATTCTCCACAATAAGTATGTATTATTTAAGTATACAACTGCAGGCACTAATTAAAGGTAGGGGAACTGACCTGAACTTCCACCCAAACTCACACCTAGCCTTCCTAGGTGTGAGGGAGGGATAGCTCAGTGGTTTGAGCATTGGCCTGCTAAACCCAGGGTTGTGAGTTCAATCCTTGAGGGGGCCATTTGGGGATCTGGGGCAAAAATTGGGGATTGGTCCTGCTTTGAGCAGGGGGTTGGACTAGATGACCTACTAAGGTCCCTTCCAACCCTGATAGTCTATGATTCTATGATTCCTGCCAGTTTAGAAATGTCTGGATAGCCATTTTCATTCTTGCTTGCCTCTATACCTGGCTTCAGTGAGTACTGGAAGTGGAAGTACCTAAATGCCATGAGACCAGCTCATCAGAAGCAGAGAGTACCAGCAATTTCATGAATGTCTTGAAGTCTGCTGGTAAACCATGCAGATCTTAGTGCTCCCACGCACAGGGCCGTTCCACAGTGTGCTGTTCCCTGATCTCCCTTGCTTCAGTACCATGGTACCAAAGCTGTAGGATGGACGTTAATGCTGACTTGCTTAGCATTATCTTGCAGGTTTGCTGTGGCTGTTCGTCAGCTTGGCCCCCTCCCCTCTCCAATGGTTGGTCTTTAGCCCAAATTTGTGGAGCCCTATGTGCGCTATGCTTATGTTAAAAGGCATCCAGGGGTTTAGAGGAAGGGAGGGGTGCTCCTTTGACATTGTATGTGAAATGACCTAACTTGAGCTGCTTTCACCCCATCTGAGTTTAGAAGCAGGGTTTGGAAGATGATGTGGCCCAGGTTGTCTATGTGCTCCTGAAAGGATTTACAATAAAAATATGGATAGAAGTCCAGTAAAAGGAAGCAGCTATTCTCCCCCCCCCCAAAAAAAACCCAAAACCCAACCAAGAATGCATTTTAATTATTGCCGTCCTATCAAATTAATTGATCTGTCCATTATGTACTTATTCCTTTGTGGCTCTCAGAGAACAAGATTAGATATTGGGAATGAGGAAGGGCTTTGTGTTACAAAAGGGCAGGGTGGTTAATTTTTGACAGCAGGCAATGAAAAAGTTATTATGTTTGTATAATAGTTGTTCTGTTTCTGTGCCGTGATTCACTCACCTTTATGAGAGGTGTCAATAAATATTACACAAGTTCCTCTTTCTAAGCACCAAACTCCTATTGGGGGAATTCCCAGAGCACACTATAAAAGGGCTCCCGCTGTCCTTTCTCCATCATACCTGTTTGCTGAGAAGATGAAGTGTGCAAACTTGGCTGTGCTGCTGGTCTTTCTACAAAATGCCATTGCACTGAATGCAACCGCCACCACCACGCTCCAGAATGTGGTAAGATGCGTATTATGATTTTCACAGCCTCTAATGTATTCTTTTTTCCTCTCACTATTCAGGTTGCTAGGAACATCTTTTAAAATTATTTGAGGCAAGTTTTCAGATCTCCACTTATTCTGTGGGCTCTATGCAGGTAGCAAGTGTAAAATATCGCCTTTAACGAATGTGCTGGGATTTAATTATAAATCTGAAAACAAATTACACTGTTTTAAAAAGCCAAAACTCTGCCTTCAGTTAGGTGAATGCAACTCCCATTGAGAATCTGAATAGAGTTTAAATGCAAAATGCAGGTTGTAGTTAGTTAACTATGGTTTGTACTTGAGACGAGCTCAATCCAAAACCACAGATGCAAACACCCCCCAGCCTTTTGGAGTGTTGAAGATCTGGATCTAGATCTCAGTGTCTCAGGTTCATTTGCCCTGTACTTTGAAAACATAATGCACGATATGAGTTCTAGGTGATACTATTAATGCAGTCTCTTGGGCTAGTAGGCCTTGAAAGTGCTGTGGACTCAGGTAGTGAACTCAGCACCTAAGGGGAGGGAATGTTTTTCGCTGCAGCATGATTAAGCAGTGGCAGTTCCTGGCAGTAAGAATCAAGGCTGAAGTGTAAATATATAATGATAAGCTGAGGACGGGGGAATTTAGTATGTCAGAAATTTCTCCTCATTATGCTCACTCTTGGGTAAACCATAATTTGTGCAGACATTTGTAAAATTTATGATGCTCCTTGTAACTCTGCTGTTAATCACTATCAGCCCTCCCTGTACAACACTATCAGGGGGCCAGACAAATGGCTGTGTATGCTATCTTTTTGACAAGCTGGCACAAAAACACCCTGTTTTCTCTGAATCAATTTAAATAAGTGGCCCTTTTCCTGCCATCTTCCAGTTCCTCAGCTGTCCAGCTGGCTGTTTTAGGGGCTCCTTAGGAGTGGGACTGTCTGACTGGCTGGGGGAGTGAGGGATGAGGTGATGGGGATGCAGTGGCATGAGACGCTGAACAGGTTCTTGGATGCAGTAGTGGGAGGCCTTCAGGGGAAGCTGGCTAAAACTGGGGCTCCTGAGCTATGTCAGAATGGAGTTCTGCTTCAGTGTGCCTTTGAAGTTATGCAGCTGGGGATGACACCTGCCTCGCGGAGCTCCTGCAGGAATGGTGCATTGCTCTTGTATGGCTGGCTAGCAGCTGCCTCCTTGTGCAAGCCCCTTCCTGCCCCACACTCCTCCAGTTTACTCACGTCATTTGATGCAGTTTATCAAATGGTTTTGCAAGCATTAGAGATTGCCACGGTTCCCATTCGGTGGAGTTCAGCTGCGTACATTGGTGGGCTGTGTCCCTGCAGCATAGTGTTTTGTGCAGTACACAGGACCTTGATTACTGTAGACTCCCAGGGATGCATGTTAAGATTCAAGAGTGACATCCAATCTTGCGAGGGCTACGGAGGGGTAGGACCTGAAACCTTATTCCATAAGATGGCAGTGAGAGGGTATATATTACTTTAGCATAAATAATGCACATTGTTTTGGACAGACTGAGCATTTGCGGCCTTTCATTGATCACATGAAGCTTTTTTCAAAGGAAGGTCTCCATGAAACAGCGTTGTACCAGAAGAAACATTAACTGTCTCAGCAGTCAGTCAGAAATCCCAATCAACGTTAGAGCTGCTGGAGATGGCTCCCTTAACAAAATCAAAGTGTTTCAGAATACTGAGGAATCTGGAATGCTGATTGTCTGTCGGGAGAGGGGGTCATGATTTAAATAGGGATGGGACGCGTAGCGTGTTGCATTGTAACAGGTGTTTTTGCTTCCTTTCCAGTCTATACCTCTTCCTACCCTGGTGGAATATCTGACTGAACCTCAGGCCACACTCAACAAACCTCAATTCATGCCAGAGGTATACCATTGTTTACTGTTCTTGGAAAGCTATAGTAAACATCATCATTAGGATGAGAGAGATGTGTCGTCTAGTATATTAAGCACAGGATTGGAAATTGGATGGTTTAGAGGTCTAATCCTGGCTGTCATAGGTCTCTGTGTCCTATGCCAAATTGCTTAGCTTGAAACTTGTGCCCAGGATTTTCAAAATTAATTTCCTAAACTTAGGGTCCTAAATCCATATTTAGTCACCCAAATAAATGGCCTGGTTTTCAGAAATGCTCAGCACCCAGCAGCTCTCATTTACTTTATTAAGCTCCAAATATTTGGACCAGGCTGAATAATATTTCTTTTAGAATCAGATACCTTTATGTAATACATGATTTAATTTTACAAACAGAACTTTTGTAGTCAAGTCCTTGCTGCAGGCTAGGACAGTTTGCTCTCTGTAAAATACTAAATGAAGCCTATTTAACTTTTAAAAATACACAAACCAACCAACCAAAAAGAGCCGAGCTTCAGCATATTTTTATGTAGGACTTGGAAAGATGTTATGACCAAAATTAATAATTCTATTGACATTGCACTGTGATCAAAGGAGTCAAGGACCCAGGAATATCTTAATAATAATAATAATAAATAATAATATTAATACTAATACTGCATATGGTTTCATCAATATCATGAACCCAGCATACAATAATGTCAATGGAAGAAATGAAACAATTCTGTCAACATCATATTAAGTCTGAGGAAGCTATGAACTTGATGTGATGTTAATGTGCAAAGGCCTTGAAATCTGCAGCCATTGTTCATGCTGAATAGTTCTACTGAAATCTGCCCCTCTAAATTCCTGCTAAATGTCATCAGCTTTTAAATCTTAGTTCTTACAGGAGTTGAATGACTCAACCTATTGATACCATTTATTTATTGATATCATTTATTTTTTAAGGATAGTCTTATGGTTAAGGCACTAGCCCGGGATTCAGGGAATTTGGGATGGTCCAGTGGTTGGGGACATTGGCCTGGGTCTTTGGAGAGCTGGATTCAGATTGCTCCTCTGCCACAGACTTCTTGTGTGATCTCGGGCAAGTCATTAGCTTCTCTGTGCCTCAGTTCCCCATCTGTACAATGGGGATAATAGCACTTCCCTACCTCACAGAGGTGTTGTAAGGCAAATACAGTAAAGATTCTGAGGTGCTCAGATAGTAGGGCAATGGGTGCCGTAAAAGATAGAATTCTTGCCCCTGCCACAAATTTCATGAGTGATTTTGGCCAAGTTACTTAATCTTTCTGGGTCAAATGCTGGCTCCCGTTGAAGTCAATGGCAAAATTCCCATTGCCTTCAGTGGGGCTCCTCCTTGGTAATACAGGGATAACAATATTTCTCCCTCCCACCCTTTAGCTATCTTGTCTATTTAGACTTTAACCCTTAAAGGCAGGGGCTGTCTCTTACTATGTATATGTACATCTTCTAGCATAATGAGGCCGAACCTCAGAGGGGTTAACTAGACACTCCTGCAATACAAATAATTTTTAAAAAAGTAGTTGAATCCATCCATTGAAGTTTGGTGGGTTTTTGATAGTTTAAATCCACTTTTAAAAGAGTTATTTCATTTATTAAATAAACATAGATAAAGGGCAGTTTGTAATCTGTACCAGGGATAAAATAATGCTCCCTCTGCACAGGCTAGCACAAATGGGGGCCTTATCAAAGGTAAGTACAATAATCATATGTGTCTGTTCATTGGATGTTTTCCTCTCTCTTCCTTTTTCCACCACTCCTGCTGAGCAGAATGCAAATCCAGTAATGTGAGGAGTCTGAGGGTGACAATTCCAAAAGCACCCAAGGGTCTTAGGAGCCCAAGGCCCATTTTTAATAGTGACCTAAGCCCAGATATTTAAAAGCTATTTAAACGTTGCTGCACACAGTGTTGCAATGCTTAAACAATTTAGGTGTCTCAATTTCATTTTCAAAAGGGATTTAGGCATTTAGGAGCCCAAATTTAGGGATTGTGTTAATCAATAAAGGAAGCACTGAATGTGGAACAGAAGCCTGTTTATCTCACTTTATTGGAAGTGGACAAATGTAGTCATGGTACAAAACTACTCATAAAAGTGATATTCAACAGCCAATATTTTATTATTTTTTAACTCTAGCTGCCTCCATTAAAAAACTGGTTTATGCCCGTGTGCACTTATGGAGCAGGGATAAATGGCCATTGCTCCACTCAGTAGCCTGTAGTAGCAGGCATACCAGCTCTCATGTGCATGTGATTGAGTATAGAGCCTGTTTACCATGGCTAGCTGAAAAATATCAAATGAAACATATTCCCAGTGGGGAAAATAGGGTTTAGTCAAAATCAAAAAGGTCCATGAAAATAGATCAATTTCTGTGGATTCTTCCATCAGTAAAATCCAAATAAAACTTTGTAAAGTGCTTTGAAATTAATGGACTAAAAGCACTAACTGGACCTGATGCAAAGACCATTAAAAGCAATGGAAAGACTTCCTATAAGATTTAATATTATTATTTCCTGCTCTGCCATTGACTCACTGTCTGATCTTAGAAAAATCACTTAATTTTCCTGTACCTCAGTTTTGTCAGTGTTAAAATGGTTATAATAGAATTTAACTACCTTTATAGAGGTGTGGTAAAGCTTACTGAATTAATATAGGAAAATAATTTGAGTTTATTGGAAGAAAGTTGTAATAATAATAATAATTAATAAATGCTTTCAGGGTCAGTATTATTATTAATTATTACAGCTCAACTTTTCTCCTGCTTGGGGACTGTTGTCAGTCCTTTGCTGTTGATTCCTAGTAGCATATTGACAATTTTTTGCTTTCTGAAACAAACTTGTTCTTACAGCCATTTGCCAATGTGACCGGCTCATTGAATAACAATGGAGTGTGCCAATGTTCAGTGTACCTGCCAGACACGACGTTTCCTGTGCAGAAGGTCGAGATCCTGGAAATCACAGCCCGAGTGCTTTCTGAGAAATTTGAAAGTGAACTTACTAAAGTAAGGATTTTTGGTTTTTCTTTTTAAAAAATCTACCAGTCCTACTTTTAGTGAATGTGAAACAGTCCAGCAGTCAGACCTTTGCAGGACCTGCCATCCAAGCAACTGCAGTGAGGGGCATGTAAAAATTGCAAAGAAAAAGGTGATTAAACATAAAATGTTCAATATTGTAGCATGCAAGCAGGGCCTTATAGTAACATGAGTTTCAAGTATCCTCAGGCCTCATTCCTGGGCCTATAGGCAGGGCCCTAGGGGCGTGCGGGGCCAAGGGTGGAAGTGACGGATTAGTCTCTTCCGGGACTGACTGCGCCGGCCAATCGCACCGGCCTGCGGGGCCCCACAAAGCTCATGGCCTGGAGCGGTCACCCCGATTTGCCCTACCCAAGGGACGACTCTGCCTATAGGCATATGGTGTTCTTGAAGGGATGGAGGAAGGGCTATGCTACTCTTTATGAACCATGGAACAGTTTTGTTGGCTTGTAATTGCTATATACAGTCACAGAGGAAGCCATGATTTCTGCTCCCTCCTGTGTTATTACTTGTATGTAACCAGCTTATGGGAGAGAATGAGGGAAAAGAGAGAAAAAGTCAGCTCAGCGCAGGCTGAAGCATGGGGAAAAATCCACCCCCTGACCCTCTCCATTCCCTTAACAGTTGAAAAAAAAATCAATTATTTTCTTTGTCAACATCTGATGCTCTAGCAATGATTACTGAATTATGCATTCTCGTTAAAGACAAACTTCTTACCCTTACACTCCTTTGCTTGTTTGCTACAAGGATCAGATCTCATTTTTCTTGCAAAAATCAGGCAAAACTAGGGGACTACCATGGTTCCTTGAGAGAAGGAGACCCTGCATTTGATTTTTGCTGGTAGGTGAATATTCAGGGTTTAAATTAGGTGTCCAGGAGAAAGTGTTTGACTTCTCCAGGAGCCAGACATCTTAAGAAATGAAGTGTCCTTGAATTAATCAGCAGAAAAGGCGCAGCAGTAAATTATAAATTTTAACCATAAATATTCATAACTCTCTTCTAGTATAATCAAGAATAGATAAGAAGTTATGCATAAAAACACAACAGTGTGTGTGTGTGTGGGATAATCCTATAGAAAGTCTTTTCAGTTAAAATAATTTGCTTTGAAATAACTAGCGCTAACGATGACATACATTCAGTTGTCAGTGGAGATATGAAGGGCAATGTGACAAAGCTCAATGCCTCTCAGTACAAGAGTTACCTGATCACTTTGGGAGGAATATAGAACTTGACATTAATGATCCATGAAAACACTAGGTATTCAGGGGACCCAAAGTGCTCCCATTGTTGTCAGTGGCAAAATTTCAATTGCTTGCAACAGGACAGGATCAGGTCTATAATTCCCATCCTGAAACTTGGTCTAATTCTGCAAGGCCCTCCTGAAACACAGAGGAGTGAAATAAGACCCAACTGAAGCCAATCTCCTATTGAAGTGAAACTCTGCATTGGGACCAAGTATGAGTAAGGACCAAGTATGGATGGCAGGAATTGGCTGATTTTTGGAAACCCTGTAGCCGTTCTCTATTAAAAAAATTGCTGGATTCTAGTGACCAGATCCTCAGCTAGGGTGCCCAGACAGCAAGTGTGAAAAATCGGGACAGGGGGTGGGGGGTCATAGGAGCCAATATTAGAAAAAGACCCCAAAATCAGGACTGTCCCTATAAAATCGGGACATCTGGTCACCCTAGACCTCAGCTAATGTTGTTTTTGTGAAGTCAATGGAGCTGTGGCAGGGTATACCAGTTCAGGAGTTGGCCCTCACCTTTCAACTCCAGTGGTAGATACCAAAAAAAATCTTGACCTAATCCGAGTTTCACTGCACTTTATCATGTTGAGTCTGATCAGCCAAATAGTGTTACAATGCATCAAGTTAGATATAGTGTGACAGATCCTCCAATGTGATCCCAGGCAAAGAGACATCAGGTCAGTAATGAAAACAAACAAACTGTATTTTTGTTTAACTATGGGGGTGTTACAATTTTGTAGTTAGTTATTATGTTGCTCGACTATAGAACGAAAAAGGTACCAGGTGTTGCCCTATTCGTCTCTGAGTTGAAGTAAAATTGAAATGTCTGGATAGGGGCAGAAGATGCTTGAATCTATGTGCATATTTGTACTTGTCTCATGTAAACCTATTTCTCAGGCTCTCTTTGAACTTAGTTTCTCATCTTTCTAGTTGTAAAGATACCCCTCAGTGTGCAACCCAATGTATTGCTTGTATCCTGAAAATACTTATGGACAAAATAAAACCAAAAGATCTCCCAAAATTCATCCTAGTGATAGAAGGGTCTGAACCAAAACTCTGGGTTCTAAGCACCCCCAAATTTGGGGATGTTCAGATCCAGATCCAATTTTTCACCCCAGAATCATCTTTACATATTATGGAGTGGAAGCATCTACTTAACTACTGTAAAATTTGAAACAACTCGGCAAATCATAAACACTTGGATTTTGGTTTTGAATATGAGAACCACTTTACAAAGAAGGTTGGAAGAACAAACAGATCCTCAACTAATGTAAATGGATGTAGCACCGTGGAAGTTAGTTTACAATTTGCTAATTTACACCAGCTGAGGATGTGACCCAAATGCCGTAACTGCATTTCACCATCCCCTTGTAGTTGGGTTCAATCTTGCCTTACTTGCTTAGTCAAAACTCCATTTGAAGCTAATGGGAGATTTTCCTGAGTAAGAATTGCAGGATCCATCCCTTTAAGAGGTGCTATACATGTATTAGAAGTCCCAGATATACAACCTGATTGAATCTCTAAGCTTTTGTCTGATTGTAGGCTGCTAATTCAACAAGCAAGGGGGGCCCTTTTATAAAATCAGCAGGCAGTGAATTTCACAGACAAAGAGATACTCTGATATTCCAAATCAGTAAAAAACTGTAGCCTGAAAATGTTGGACTAATTTTTTCATGTCTAATTTGGAACTTTGCCAGCATAATTATCATGATGAAAAAATTAACCTGTTAGACTAATGCTCTCTTTGTGCATCTCATTAAAAGGGAAGAATAGCAACTTTAACCCCATGGGAGAATGTGCCTTTCAGTGCTTTGACCACAATGCCCAGAACATGCTCGGGCAATAAAAACAGGAAGAGCAAATGCACCTGCCCAACAGAGATGAAAACTATATTCAAGACAGATTATTCTGTTGGAAATATTCCTCTTGATCTCAGGCTGGGTTATATGACATGCAGGTGGCATGCTCACCACGTGATCATGGAAGTCAGACTTGCCTGTGGCCAATGCACTTACACGTGTAACGTCTCAGAATTGCTTGCTAATGTCATTTCTATCCCCCTTTCTCTCCCTCTCCATCCTTTTTCCTTCTATGCCTTCCTTCTGCTTCCTCATTCTTCCACTCCCACCCTCCACCTGCATGCTGGAGGAGTGTCTGCTTGCATGCTGAGAAACCTGTGTTGATAAATACCAGTTTCGGGTAACTGACACAATAAATGAACATTACAAATTTTCTCCCTGCCCTTTTCAGGCCCTTAGTGTGACAATGCTTGCAAAGCAGGAAAAACTAGATAGGAATTATTCTTACGCATGCCTAAAATAGATGAATTTTATATTTCTTTAAGGGTGAAATTCACCCCCTGCAGAGGTCCACCACAAGGCCTATCCAGGCATCGGCAACCTTCGGCACACAGCTCACCAGGGTAAGCCCCCTGGCGGGCCGGGCCAGTGAGCCGCGTGCTGAAGGTTGCCGATGTCTGACACTGCTCAAACCCCACTGCAAAGCTCTGTGATGAATGTGAGATGCATGGTAAATATTGATCTGTACCCCAAAATGTGGTTTATGTGCTAGATTTCTGAGATGGTGTGTTGGCCTGTTAGAGGGGAGCAGATGGTTTCAACACAATCCCCCACAGGTAGATACAGTCACAAGCTATTAAGGCAAAATGGGTCTAGCTGCCAACCAATAGAGCAGCCATCATGGGAGGCATTTTCCTAGACGGCCTGGCTGGGCAACTGGGAAAAAACACTCTGAGGCAGAAGGAAGACTGGGCTGTGTAACACACTCCAACTAGGGCTTACGTAGTGCCTCTGCCTTGTGCTGGCCCTCTGCATTTTGCCCAAATTGAATAAACAGATCAATACATCTGAGAAAACCAAAACTCCTGGGCTCAGGCCTGAAGCTCTTACCTGTGAGACTAGCCCTTACTTATGCAGGTAGTCCACTGACTTCAACGGATTGCAGATTTGGCATATTTTTGGCAACTAGCATTTCTTTTAAAGCATTTGTTTTCTTTAAGTATTTTAATATTATTAGCATCGGGACAGATACCCACATTTCTGAACGTTTGTGCCTGTGGTATAGGTAATTGCGTTTTCTCCATACGGTCGCCTACTTTGTGCTCATCAGTTTGCAAACGCAAATGCATTTTTATGCATATGGTGGGTTCATGTGCAAATTTTACAGGCACAGTTTAGACACCAACTTTTAAACATCTTCCTCACAGAGATTACTGGGAAATCTCCCAGCTCTCACTGGATTTTCATGAGTCGCAAGGTAGTCAGAACCCATCTAAATCCTCTTTTCAAACAACATGAATCTTGCTGTATGGACCGGTCCATGTTAGGGTGAAGGTAGGGAAATTTAGACATACCTATGGTGAATGTCCAATCAGTTAGCTCCATATATGGAGATAAATTTAAACAGACTCAATTCTTTTGATTGCCAAGTACAATACATTTAATTATTCCTTAGCTTGAATTTACACAGGACTAAAACTATGAGATTCTCAGTTGGTGTAAATCAGTGACTCAGTTGGTGTAACCAGGAGATATTCAAAAACCTGAAACTCAAAAAAGAGTCATACAAAAGTGGAAACTAGGTGAAATTACAGAGGATGAATATTTAAAAAACCCAACAGAAGCATGAAGGGACAAAATTAGAAAGGCCAAGGCAACCCCCCCCCAAGATTAATCTAGCTAGAGACATAAGGAGTAACAAGAAAACATTTTTCAAATATATGAGAAGCAAAAAGACGACCAAGGACAGGGGAGGCCCATTACTCAATTATGAGGGAAAGACAATAACAGAAAACACAGTAATGTCTGAAGTATTAACTGCCTTTTTTGTTTATATTTTCACCAAAAAAATTAGCAGTGATTGGATGACTAATATAGTGAACATCTGTGTAAATGGGGTAGGATCTGAGGCTAAAATAAGGAAAGAACAAGTTAAGAATTACTTAGACAAGTTAAGTGTCTTCAAGCTAACAGGGCCTGATGAAATACATCCTAGAATACTTAAGGAAGTGGCTGAAGATATCGCTGAGCCATTAGCAATTATCTTTGAGAACTCATGGAGGATGGAGAGATCCCAGTGGCCTGGAAAAGAGCAAATATAGTACCTATCTGTAAAAAAGGGGAATAAGGACAACTCAGGGAATTATAGACCAGTCAGCTTAATTTTGGTACCCGGAAAGATAATGGAGCAAATAATTAAACAATTTGCAAGCACCTAGAAAAAAATAAGGTGATAAGTAGAAGTCAATCTGAATTTGTGAAGAAAAAATTATGTCAACCTAATATCTTTCTTTGACACGGTAACAACTCTTGTGGATAGTGTGGCCACAGCAGATGTGATATATCTTGATTTTAGTGTGGCTTTTGATACTGTCTCACATGACCTTCTCATAAGAAAACTAAAGAAATATAGTCTAGATGAACCTACTATAAGGTGCATGCACAACTGGTTGGAAAAGTGTATACAGAGAGTATTTATCAATAGTTCACATTTGAGCTGGAAGGGCATATTGAATGGGGTCCTGCAGGAATTTGTCCTGGGTCCAGTTTTATTCAATGTCTTCATAAATGATTTGGATAATAGCATAGAGCAGGCATTGGCAACCTTTGGCACATGGCTCGCCAGGGTAAGCCCCCTGGCGGGCCAGGCCGGTTTGTTTACTTGCCATGTCCACCGGTTCGGCCGATCACGGCTCCCACTAGCCGCGGTTTGCTGTCCCCGCGGGAAGCAGCGGCCAACACATCCCCCGGCCCGCGTCACTTCCCGCAGCCCCCATTGGCCGGGGATGGCGAACCGCGGCCAGTAGGAGCTGTGATCGGCTGAACCGGTGGACCCGGCAAGTAAACAAACTGGCCCGGCCCGCCAGGGGGCTTACCCTGGCGAGCTGCGTGCCGAAGGTTGCTGATGCCTGGTCTGGATAATATTTAGTCCTGCCTCAGTGCAGGGTTCTTGACTGATGACCTATCGATGTCCCCTACAATCCTACATTTCTATGAGTTTATGCTTAATGGCGTCCCTCAGACTTAAAAAGTAGTTCAGTCACAGTTGCATAAAAAATTGTAACTCTGAAAAGATGGTCCTCTTATCTTTGGTTTGCCTCCTTAAACTAAATCACTGAGATTCAGTAGTCAGACACATTATTATGTGCTTAATCAATCGTATTTGCCCTGCACGAGTATTGATGTACCATTGAGTAAACTCCCAAAGACCTGGCCCAGCATGTACTGAGGTTCAGTGTATATCTTGGAAAGAATTATTAGGGGGAAATCTCTTCTCTGGTTGTTACAAAGCCGTAGTCAGGAATCTGTAGGCGATATCACCAGGATAGTAGAACAGCAAAGCTCTAGTCTTAATGAAAAACTGTGCCCATGTCAAATTTTTTAAAGTCCATTTCAGAGCTGTCCTCTTGATTAAAATAGATCTGAAAAAAATTGTGACTGGTGCAAAACACTCTTAATTCATGTTAAGATAATGCAAAAGTTGCCAAATTGATTTTTAATCCAACAAATTCATTTTAAGTCTGAGAATATGAATGAGCAATTTCAGTCCAGAAGGTAATATTTAGGGAAGTGATAAGCACCTGAAAATTGGGGTTTATAATGGAAATGCCTTCTGAGTCCATAACTTCAGAGTTGCTAATTTGACACAATAATATAATTCTATTTATTCCTGCAGAGAGATACTTCTTACCTTTTGGAATGCCATTAAGGACAAATGGGCACAGTTTTAAGTCATGTGGGAGGAAGAGTATATCTTTCCCAAGATGTTCCATTTGTACGGAACTCAAACTTTTCAGAGAATGCTCCAAATCCACATAATGTTCTTGACATTCTTCTTCACAGTGTTTGCACCGTGACCTTTACATTAGTAGATACATGTGCAAAAGTATATTTATCCAGCCATCTGTTTAGTGGTTCCACATCTGAAGAGGCTGCTGCGCAACAGTTATTCTACCTAAAGGCTAAAATAACTACTTCACCTCAACTGGCCTTCATTTAAATCAGTTTCAGGATGGTTGGATCGGATTTTAATAGTGCACTCGGCTAAAATATCCCCTTCTTCAGGGGACTCGATTAGTTCTAATGCAGAAAAGATTGGATACTATTTGCAGAGTGGTGGCCTGACCAGTGCCCCCTGAAGTCAACAGAAAGTCATCTTGAAGAAATTGGTGGGTCTTTCATTACCTTTCTCAGCCCCAGAGAGCACGTCGACACCGCAAGTGGCAGGCCGCAGTAGTGAGTCTCTGAGCCCAGGTCAACAGACTCGGGCTTGCACTACGTGCTAAAAATAGCAGTGTAACCAAAGCTCTTCAAGCAGAGAGGGTTGGGAGCAGTAAGAGAAATGTTTGCTTGTTGGACTTTAATTTGGGACTCTGAGTTTTACTTTCAGTTTGTTTTGTGAATAAACATAGGTCCCAACGAGGGATATTTTGACCCCAGAAAAAGAGTGTGGAGTCTGCATAAGGGGCCCTTGAGGGGGAAGCAGGCAGGTGCTGCAGGATGACCTCTGGCCATAAGGGGTTGCTTACAATGTGGTTGCTTTTGTTACAGTGAGGAATAAAAAAGTGAAGATTATGAATGAAATTCTGCCCTCAGTAATGCATAGGTGTATATGAAGGCAGAATTTGACAAATTTATTTATAAATGCGTGTAATAAAGATGTCAAGCATGCCTGTTATATTTGCTGAACTGAACTTGAAAATGTGCTTGCTTTTTTTTTTTAGGTTAGCCAATATACCAAAGCAATTGAAATTTATGAACAGAAAATCCGAAACCTAACCATCAAGGTGGAACATATGGAGTCGACCAGTGTTTCTTACACTGAGTTGGACTTTCAGTTTCTGAAACTGGAAATCAATGAAATGGAGAGACTGGTCACTCAGCTGAAATCCACACTTGTTGGAAGCAATGTGATTGTCGAACAACTATACGTGGAGGTAGAGTATGAGGGTTATTTGCCATTCAGAAACATTCTATTCTCTGTTACACCAGCGAAATCTGGAATGTCTCTACTATTGTCAGTGGGGTTACTCTGGATTTAAATCAGTGTAAATTAAAGCAAATCTTGGCCTTAAGCATGTTTCTTCATATATGGAAAAAAAAAAGAAAAGAAAAAAAAAAGGCAATTTTTATCATTTGTGTGACTGAAAGCTAAAGTTCTTGGATGCTGCTATATTAAATAAATATGCTGTCTAAATTATGATAATAAATATTAATTTATGGGCACCTATACCTGAAAGCTTCTGTGCTCTAACAAATATAATTGAAAACTTATTATGGTAGTGATCCGATTAATATAAAATCAAGAACTGGAAAAGACTCACACCTTCCCAATATTCAATAAATCAAATTTTCAAAATTATCACTCACTCACCTGGAGTGAATAATTGCTTTTGATGGTAAGCAAAATATCATTAGTTTCTTCACTGTCCTCTTCAACATTAAATGAGTGTGTGAGTAGATTATTTATCTGGGCAGGTATATTTTCAAGACACGTCTGCAAGGCTAAAATCATTTGTAGGTAACAGTTAATAACCGAGTAAGCCTTATTGGACATTTTTGGGTGATCTTTAGCATTATGGTATATGATTGAGTGCTAAAATCACAAACATTTTCTTGTGGTTACACACATCCGCATGAGACCTGACATTTATGCTCAAACATATTCTTGGGAACATTTCCTAAAACTTGTTCTGGAACACCTTTTGTGAAATGATAAATCCAGCCTAAAATATTTGTGAAATAAAGTTGACTGTAATTTAAAGTAATGCTTAATTTTTATTTCTCCAGATTAGGAATCTGACTGTCATGGTAAATCAACTGGAATCATTGGACCAACATAATATCCTTGCAATCCGTCGAGAAATTGTGACTCTGCAGAATCGATTGAAGGAATGTGAAAAGGATAGAAATCAAACCACTGCACCCCCCTATTTCCCACCAGGTAAGCATTCGATGTATAAATCACATGATAAGGGATGGTAGAGGTAGGAAGAAAACTGAGTTAAATGAAATGACAATAAAGCACAGGTCCTGGAAAATTTGCAAGACATGTACTAACCTTTCAGCAACAGGCTGCTATGAAAGATGAGAGCAAGAAACAAACACTTTTCACATACTCTTATACTGTTTTTCAAGTGGAAAAATTTGGAAAACAGTACAAAAGTATGAAAAGTAATGTTTTGCCCTTCTTCCAAACTCTCTTTTTGTGGTAAAACATAAGAACATAAGAATGGCCATATTGGATCAGACCAAAGGTCCATCTAGCCCAGCATCCTGTCTTCCAACAGTGGCCAATGCCAGGTGCCCCAAAGGGAATGAACAGAACAGGTAATCATCAAGTGATCTGTCCATCCCTTCCCATCCCGGCTAATAGCCATTGATGGACCTATCCTCCATGAATTTATCTAGTTCTTTTTTGAACTCTGTTGTAGTCTTGGACTTCACAACATCCTCTGGCAAGAAGTTCCACAGGTTGACTGTGCATTGTGTGAAAAAATACTTCCTTTTGTTTGTTTTAAACCTGCTGCCTATTAATTTCATTTGGTGATCCCTAGTTCTTGTGTTATGAGACGGAGTAAAAAACACTTCCTTATTTAGTTTTTCTACATCAGTCATGATTTTATAGACCTCTATCATATCTCCCCTTAGTTGTCTTTTTTCCAAGCTGAAAAGTCCCAGTCTTATTAATCTCTCCTCATATGGCAGACACTCCACATCCCTAATCATTTTAGTTGCCCTTTTCTGAACCTTTTCCAATTCCAATATATCTTTTTTGAGATGGGGCGACCACATCTGCACATAGTATTCAAGATGTGGGCATACCATGGGTTTATATAGCGGCGATATGATATTTTCTGTCTTATTATCTATCCCTTTCTGAATGATTCCCAACATTCTGTTCGCTTTTTTGACTGCCACTGCACATTGAATGGGTGTTTTCAGAGAACTATCCACAATGACTCTAAGATCTCTTTCTTGAGTGGTAACAGCTAATTTAGACCCCATTCTTTTTAAAATATAGTTGGATTTATGTTTTCCAATTTGCATTACTTTGCATTTATCAGCATTGAATTTCATCTGCCATTTTGTTGCCCAGTCACCCAGTTTTGAGAGTGATGTTTTTCTAACTAGCTCTGATCATGGATAACTTCTGTTAAAGTGATCTGTGTCAATGTCACTCTCCTGCTGCTTGGGAAATTTCAGAAGCAGCTGATGCACTGGAGCTGTTTGTATGCAGACTCAAGAAGACAAAATTGGGTAGTTTATAGTTTTCATTAATATGCAGAAATTTATTCTGAGCCATAAAGGCTAGAATCTTAGGTGAAATCCTAGTCCCATTGAACTCAGTGGGAGTTTTGCCATTGTCTTCAACGAAGCCAGGATTTCACTCCTTTTTTTTTTTTTAAAGAAAGTTTAAATTCTGTAGCAATTGATATCTCTCCTTAAGGGAAAGCTTCCCCATCACTAATGAGTAGGCAAGAGGATTTTTTAAGCAATCTACTCCCTTGTATGCATTTTTATGACTTCTTTTTGCCAAATTATTCGAAAGCAGCAGGTATTAAAATGTTCATAATACAATTGGGGAAGAAGACTGCTTTTTCACCTATACCTGGGGGGAGGGATAGCTCAGTGGTTTGAGCATTGGCCTGCTAAACCCAGGGTTGTGAGTTCAATCCTTGAGGGGGCCACTTAGGGATCTGGGGCAAAAAAAATTGGGGATTGGTCCTGCTTTGAGTAGGGGGTTGGACTAGATGACCTCTTAAGGTCCCTTCCAATCCTGATATTCTATGATTTGGCTAGCAAATCAGAGGTGAACCAGACTAATAACGAAAAGTTTGGGGAAACCTTTGAACAAAGCAGAGCACTTCCTACTGTAGAGATAGTGCACATATATTACCTGCGTGCACTTGCCTCCTACCACCTTCAGGTCAGTTATTTCAAGCTTCCCATTAGCAGGAGAGAGGAACTAGTGGAAGTAAAAGTTTTCCCTCTGTGGCCTCTTCAGGGCTTGCCAGCACTGTAGGCAGCCAGTGCAGTTTGTCTCTGATAGGACAAATGAACAGCATTTTCTCTGTTGGGTCAGATGGTGCGGGGGCAGGGGGAGGGAAATACACTCTAAAGTCCTTTGCTAATCCTTAGGAAAGGCTTACCAATTGTTCAGTGGAAAGTGTAGGGTTTAAAAAGCATTTGAAGGGCATTTCATTGAGTTATTGAGGGTGATGGCGTGTAGAGAGAGGCTGCCTCTTTCTTCTCAAGCCTGAGAACAAGTCTTTCTTACCGTTAAAAAAGTGCTAAAACCTTTCACCATAGTGCTGTGTTCAGCAGGTGTGTGTAAGAGGAGGAGGGGCTCATTTCAGGGTCGGTGGACCTCTTTCTGGTTGACTTGAATGTGGCATGCCTGCAGGGCACAGCAGCTTTCTTAGCACTGGGAATGACATGGAAGGCCAGATCCTCAGCTGGCATAAGTTGCCATAGTTCCATTGGCTTTGGTTGGAATATGACAGTTTTTACCAGTTGAGGACCTAGGCGATTATTTTTTGGATGGTTTCTGGGTGCAATTCCCCCATTGGCATAGAGGCTTCAGAAGGCCCCTACTGCAATGAAACCTCAGTGGTTCTCTTGTTTGAGGAGTGTGTGACGCCGCGGAGAGGCCATAGGGAGGGACTCTATCTGTCTTGCGCATGGTAGAGGTAAGTTGCCATCAGCTTCAAATAGCTCGAAAGAAGGTTTGGTGGAAGTTTGGGAGCAGGGTGGGATTGTGATTTCTGGGTGTGCCAGTAGGGGGAGATCCAATGATAATAAACCATGCCGAAGGGGAGTATATCAGTGCCATGGTTCCTACTTCAGCCCAGGACTGCAATAGCAACTGTGGAGAGCCTGGGAATTTGCCTGTCTGTTAGGAAGTGGAGCTGCTCAGCTACTACTATGTAAATACCTATATAGAGACAAAGATTCAGATCCCTGACCTGCTGTATAATTGCCCACACAAAGTCTGCATAGCCTGACTTTGTGTGCGTGGTGGGGAGGGAGGGAAGGAAGGGGAACAGATGAATTGCACTCTCTTTGCCATGGGTGCAATCTTTCATTTCATGTCATATTGTTCAGAACTTTTTACAGTGTTTGCACACAGTATAGTCCATTTCCTTAACAGAGAGAAAGTGGGAGGGAGAGGTTGCTGTTTGGGAACAGGGGGCGAATAAGTGACTTTGTTGGATTTCCTGGATGGGTCCCTTTGGAAGATGCGAATGGTTGCTCGCACTAGACTCCCTAACACGACGTTAAGCAGTTACACACAGATTTCCATACATTTCCTCCACAACCTTGATTCCTGTCAAACAACTTCCTCTGCTTTTGGATCATACTATATTTATAATATTTGTATTACACTGTTTTTAAGATCTGTTTCCCTCCCCCCCTTCGTATTTTGGTTGGTAAAGTGGACTTGGGAGAGCCTGAAAAATCCCTAACTTGTCTAGGGAGGGTTTAATTAAAGTTACTCACTCTTGCAGTACTTTGGAATACAGCTCCTCAAACACTGTGTCCCAAGGTGCTGCTCACTGACATGCTGTGTGGAGAGAGAAAGCCTATTCTCCTATTCTCGAGCAACCTATCAGAAAGAAAGTACTGTTCTCCATCTGGCCTGCTCTCTGACTGCAATTTTCTAGTGCATGGCCCAGTCTAAGATGGGATTCAGTAAATGTGTGGATAATAAAAACTCATTACATTTACCATGCCTGCAGCAGTTTCCAGCACCTCTGTCACTATTTACTGCCCCCAAATCAGCAGAAACTTATCCAACCTCTTCCCATCCCTTTGACAAACTGAATGACTGTCTCTTGTGTGTTGATTTCAACTGATTGCATCAGGGCAGGAGTACAGAGACAAGAGTTCAGTGAGGGCTCAGCAGCAGGCTCTTGGTCACACTGGACTAAAATTAGCTGGTAGTCAGCAGAGAGTCACGAGCCAAATGAGACACTAACAGGCAAATGGAAAGGCAAAGCTAGTTTTTTTCCCCATTGTGTCTTCATGGACTAATATACCAGACTTCAGGTTATTGGCAAACAGCTCTCACCAGGGTGGGGACATGGAATTAGCCTCCATGGAAGTTCAGGCATCTTGTTGTGTGGGTCACACTGATTTCATGCACCTCCATCTAAGTAAAGCTGGGATGTAGGAAAATAAATGCCTATAGTCTGATTGTCTTTTGGGGTAACATAGTGGTACCAGGTATCACTTGAAATGTTAATGCCTTAGTTATGTTAATTTAAAGCTGGACATTTCTGTGGTGTTTGTACAAACACAGGCCCACTCCAGCAATCTGATCCGGGTGGGTGGATCCCTGTGCCCCTGATATCAATGGGAATCAATGTGTGTGTAAGGGTCTGCCTGCATGGGCCAGATCACAGGAGTAGGATCCTTTCCCCAGGGAGCTTACTATTTCCGGGTGGATGGTGTCCCAGCCCTTTGGAAGAGGTGGTGCATTGCCAGGCTGTCCCAGGAGCAACACAGGAAAAACTGTGGTGCAAGGAGCCACATTTTCCCTTTCTGCCTTGTTCTTCAAGGGGCACAGGCAATGTTCCCTCTAATTTTTTCCATCCATGTGTGGAATGAATTTTGTTATGTGCACTAAATTATTGAGTGGAGTGTGCCAAATTATTGAGTGGAGTAGAAACAAAATACTTAGATATAATATATATTTTTAAAAAGTTGCCATAGGGATAATTACTCCAGCCGGGACAGGTGAGACATTTTAGAACTCACTACTCAAAGAATTACATTTAAGTGTAAGAGAGAAATAAAAATTATGAAATGCACAGACCAGTCAAAAACCTCAAATAACAGCACTTTGAAAGAATAAAATTACAGTGACTATATGTGCGTTTCAGCAAGTATTAAGAAGTAACAACAACAACACAAGTATGTGTTGGGAGGTGAGTGTGAAAGACAGCACGTGTGTGTGTGTGTGAGAGAGAAACAGACAGACACAAACACACAGTGTGTGTGTGTGTGTGTGTGTGTGTGACACACACACATGCTGCCCCTTTAAGTAGATCGGCACCCACTGATCTGAAGCCTGCTTGTTCAGACACAGCAGCAGCTGCCAGTAAGCTCCGTCCCACTTCTGAGCTCTGTTGTGTCCGCCCTCCCTGCTCTGCAGAGATGGGGTAGAGGTATAGTGGGGAGGGGGACACCCTGTCATCACTCCCCCTCCTTTCACCCCAATTTGCACAGCAAGCAGAAGGCTCCCGGGAGCAGCTGGCCAGGAGCTCTAAGGCAGAGGGTAGGAGCAGCATGGCAGTAGTGGGAGGGGGCACCTGAAGTGCACGGCCTTTGATAGATTGCTGGGCGGCCGCCTGGCCGCGCAGCTTTGAGGGAGCTATGGGCACAAGGATAGCAATTCACTGCTGTCACAACCCCCACCCTGCCAGCTTAGCTGTGGTGACTGGCACACTGGGGCTATGGAGCTATGGCTTCCTGCCCCTCCATGCTCGCTCACTCTGCCCCTCAGCAGTGGGTTAGCAAGCAGACATGCAGTGGCACTTCCCCCTGCGCATCCTGACCCAAAGTCTGGGTAGCCTGTGTGGGGGAATAAAGCGTATGTGTTTCCTTAGCTCCCTCTACTTTATTCCCCCACATGAACATGCAGCTCACCTCTGAAAGAGACAAGACATGGCTTTAGCTCTGGGACTTCAATGATCAGAGGCCTAACACAGTAAAAAAGGAGTTAAAAATGCTAAAGTCTGAATAATTCATATGGATTTATTTCAAGTGCCGCCCAGCATTTACAAAATGACATGACACTTTGTTTCTTTTGTGTATCTTTTTCCACAAGATCCAGACAGGCAGGCAAGTTAAGATTAAATAAACAACAATGAGTTCCTCTGAACCTGTGCAGAAGACAGATAACCCACCCTGACTACCACAGAGTTGATTTTTAAAAAACTGTTTCTGGGAGAATTTTCAAAAATCAAACATCCACTGTATGGAACCTCACACAATTTCTCATGTCATTAAACTGAACATGCTCCCAACTTTATTTTAATAATTCATGCATGGTTTCATAAATAAGAAACAAACAAGTGTTCAGCAGAGAGATCTCTTTAAGGGAAGAAATAATAATTTATTATTTCTTTTGTAAGAAAAGGTCTCGACGCTGAACGCACGTTTGTTTTTTATTTATGAAACAGCACATGAATTATTAAAATAAAGCTGGATTGGGTTCAGTTTAATGACATGAAAAATTATTTGAGGTTGCATATATATGAGTTTAGTAGTACCTCAGTACCAGCAATATTATTTGGAACAAATCACAGATTTATAAAAGCACTTAATAACCATTTAATTTTGAAATATGATTGCTGTGAGTTAAGTTCAGTAATAGATTCAATATGTCGACAGTTAAGAACAAACCATAATGCCGGAGGTAGCGATACACAATAGAGATATAAGGCAAATGGCTCAAATTGATTTATGGTGTTGGCAGGCTGCAAGCCTCTGTGCATCAACATCTGCATTATCTTTCTTGCACTGCATTAGCTGAGGTATGAGCACCTCCAAACATCAGTATGTGTGCCAAGTACTGAGGTCATGTTATTAGCCATGCTAATTGCCATTTGCAGAGCTGCAGCCTGCCTGGCCATACAGTGCCTGCATTGTGTGCTATATCTGGAAATGAGGTCTCAGGTCTCAGCGGTCCATTCCTAGTCAGTAAAGCAGTTAAGCACGTGTTTAAATGCTTTGCTGAATCTGAGCCTAGAATGCTGGTTTGCTGTAATTGGAGCATTATTTGGTAGTGTTTTCCAACAAGGGAGCAAAACCCAGGGCTACACCATCTTCTAGCACTGTTTTCCTCAGAGCAGAAAATTGATCAGGGGGAAGTTACAGTGGCACAGAATGGCTGTAACCTCTGCTGTGGCCAACCAAGCCCCACAGATGGCTGGTGCTGACCAAGAAGGGGCATGACCTAGGTGACCAGGGGAGACAGCAATTCAGCACAGCCTCTCTGCAGCTTCCATCAGCAGGGCTCCACAGAAGCCCCAGGAAGAAATGAAATCTGCTTCCTACCCCCGGCAGTGAGTGAATTCCTGATCCGCACATGCTTTGGCACCAGGGGTCAGGCTGGGGTAGGGAGATGTGGGAAAAGATATACAACAGAAGAAAGGAGACAGTGGAGCTTAGGAAAAGTGGAAAGACAAAAGCAAGGGAGATAAGGTGAGTTTAACTGCAAAACTGTATTTCATAGACTGCCACAAATGTTACAATTACAGTTAAATGCACATTAATATTGGATTCTGCAGATGTTATCAATAGTTAGACTGAAAGGCCAAAAAGAAACTGTCCTGCCTCTAGGGCAGTGCATCTCTCTATCTAGATGCGGATAAATCATCTCTGCCAGGGGTGACTTTGATCCCTCTATTTCTGAAGAAGAAATGTTTTGCATTTGTAAACACCAGTTTTCTCCAAGTGGTAGGTGTGTTCCAATCATTTTCCAGAGAGAGCATCTTTAGACCGGCCATAAGTGGTTCTCCCCCCTCTGCATATTGCTTTGTATTTTGTGGACTGTTCAGAAGATGTCTCTGGCCAAAGGAACCTGCTCGTCTGGGCCTGTCAGTGGCAGTATGTGTTTCCCTATTCTGCTCCACGGGTGCTCTCCAACCCTCCTTAAGGGGGACCAGCTTTAGGTATGAGAGCATAGTTTGGTCTTTGTGTTATCTCTGTTCATGGTGCTAATAAGGGGTGATGGTGTTATTTGTGCTGTGGCTACTTCTCTATTAGGAATAGATTAAGGCCAGCAACTTTTTTCATATAGGCTTGCAAACAGCCATCATAAGAACATAAGACATGCGTATCATCAAATGATATTCACTGAAAAGATAAAATATAAGTGACTTGTGTCAAAGACACGCGCCCCCCCCACTAAGGCATGTGCAACCTCTGCACTGATCTAGGTGTTTATTATGTCATCAGCTGTTGCCATGAAAGGATGTGGACAAGGGGGATCCAGTGGATATAGTATATTTAGATTTTCAGAAAGCCTTCGACAAGGTCCTTCATCAAAGCCTCTTAAGCAAAGTAAGCAGTCATGGGATAAGAGGGAAGGTCCTCTCATGGACTAGTAACTGGTTAAAAGATAGGAAACAAAGGGTAGGAATAAATGGTCCTTTTTCAGAATGGAGAGAAGTAAATTGTGGTGTCCCCCAGGGGTCTGTACTGGGCCCAGTCCTATTCAACATATTCATAAATGATCTGGAAAAAGGGGTAAACAGTGAGGTGGCAAAATTTGCAGATGATACAAAACTACTCAAAATAGTTAAGTCCCAGGCAGACTGCGAAGAGCTACAAAAGGATCTCTCAAAACTAGGTGACTGGGCAACAAAATGGCAGATGAAATTCAATATTGATAAATGCAAAGGGATGCATGTTGGAAAACATAATTCCAACTACACGTATAAAATGAGGGGGTCTAAATTAGCTGTTACTACTCAGGAAAGAGATCTTGGAGTCATTGTGGATAGTTCTCTGAAAACATCCACTCAATGTGCAGCGGCAGTCGAAAAAGCAAACAGAATGCTGGGAATCATTAAGAAAGGGATAGATAATAAGACAGAAATATCATATTGCCTCTATATAAATCCATGGTATGCCCACATCTTAAATACTGCATACAGATGTGTTCGCCCCATCTCAAAAAAGATGTATAGGAATTGGAAAACGTTCAGATAAGGGCAACAAAAATGATTAGGGGTGTGGAGCATTTGCCATAGGAGGAGAGATTAATAAGAGACTGGAACTTTTCAGCTTGGAAAAAAGACGACTAATGGGGGGATACAATCATGACTGGTGTGGAGAAAGTAAATAAGGAAGTGTTATTTACTTCTCCTAACACAAGAACTAGGGTCACCAAATGAAATTAATAGGCAGCAGGTTTAAAACAAATAAAAGGAAGTATTTTTTCATGCACTGCACAGTCAACCTGTGGAACTCCTTGCCAGAGGATGTTGTGAAGGCCAAGACTATAACAGGATTCAGAAAAGAACTAGATAAAGTAATGGATGATATGTCCATCAGTGGCTATTAGCCTCTGTTTGCCAGAAGCTGGGAATGGGCAATAGGGGATGGATCACTTGATGTTTACCCATTCTGTTCATTCCCTCTGGGGCACCTGGAATTGGCCACTGTCGGAAGAGGGGATACTGGGCTAGATGGACCTTTGGTCTGACCCAATATGGCCATTCTTATGTTCCAATAATGTGGTGTTCTGTGTTCATCGTGAAACATTGAACAAGTGTCACCAACAGTCGCTTTGAGCAAAGGAATGGCTTTGATAGTGTTCATTCAAGTTCTCTTCATTCCAGACATTGTTCATTCCACTGAATGCTCATTCCACTGGGCTGTTTGTTCTTGGTAAACAGTGCAAATTCTACTCAACATAGCAATACATCTTGAACAAGCATTGTGTAGCTATAAAAAACCAAACATTTTGGCTGATGAAATGAAAAAAACAGGATATTTCAATCATCCTGAAGCTCCTGGGACATCATAAGAAACACTAGGACTGTCCTGTTTAAACTAGGATGTAAGGTCACTTTATAGTTACCTCACATGTACACTGGGGATATTTAACTCCAGCTCACAGAGCTGTTGTAAGGCTATGTTCATTAATGTCTGAACTGCTTTGAGATCCTCAGATGGAAGGCACTGTGAAGTATTGTTTTAAAGTGGTGATTTTGATAGCAGCATGCTAATCTGAAATGAGCCTCTAGAACTAGTGCTGCTAATTCTCCCTCCAACTTTTAAAAGTCACTGTTGTACAGTGAGACAAGATGTTCCTTTTTCTTGTTTCCCATAATCCCAGAACTATGCTCCACTGCAGGAGCAAATGACCTAAAATGCTCCTGAAATTGTATTTTCTATGTGATTTCCCAGCCCATCGGGTTGGAAAGCATAGAATAGGTGGAAACAGAAAACTGATCACTTATCTGAAACAGAAGCTGATCACTTATTTACTGTGAGTACTGACTGAAAACAGAGGTCCCTATAATTTGTTGCTGGATTGTTGGCTGTTTTTTCAGTATGACCCCTGTTCTAGTGGTATGGGCCTTTGACCACTGTATCTCAGACAGACTGGACCAGCTACAATAATGAAATCCGTGTGCTGTTTACATGGTGCAAAGCAAATCTTTGAGAAAGATCTGTATGTATTTCTGTTCTTGCAACAAAGCTGATCCTTATAAAGCACACACTGTAAATCTTCTCCCCTAATCATGCCATTTGAAAAGCCCGCATTTTCTTTTTGCTTACAGGTAGCTGTGGTCATGGTGGAATTGTGAATATCAGCCAGCCCAATATTGTACAGCTGAACTGGAGAGGATTTCCCTTCAAATATGGTGCCTGGGGTAGGGATTACTCTCTTCAGACCCCAGAGAAGGACCTATACTGGGTTGCACCTTTGAACACAGATGGGAGACTCTTGGAATATTACAGACTTCATAATTCCTATGATGATTTGCTGCTATTCAAAAATGCTAGAGATTATAGAATTGTATATGGGGAAGGCAGTGGTACTGCGGTTTACAAGAATTTCATGTATTATAATATATATAGTTCAAGAGATATGGGCAAGCTCGATTTAAACACAAACACATTGGCTGTGAGGAAAACTCTGCCCAATGCTGCTTATGGTAACCGTTTCTCTTATGCTGGTGTTAATTGGCAAGATATAGATTTTGCTGTGGATGAAAGTGGATTATGGGTAATTTATTCAACTGAGGAAAGCACGGGTAACATTGTGATTAGCAAACTCAATGAGACCACACTTGATGTGCTCCATACTTGGAAAACAAGGCAATACAAGCCATCTGTTTCCAACGCTTTTATCATATGTGGTGTTCTCTATGCCACAAGACCTGTCAACACTAGGAAAGAGGAAATATTTTACACATATGACACAAACACTGAACAGGAAGCTAAAGTTAGCATAATTATAGACAAAATGTTAGAAACAGTTCAGAGTATCAACTATAACCCCTCAGACCATATCTTGTATGTTTTCAATGATGGCTACCTTGTTAAATACAATCTGATTTTTCAACCTGTGTTACACTGATATGAATATACAGAACAGCTAGAGATCATAGAAAGTTCCATTTTATATCCTTGTGGACAATGTTAATGTTAGATTAGGATCAAATCCTACCAAGAATAGCTACTGGGCATAGGGTTTATTACCATGAGCTGTTCCATTGAAGGGATTACTTACATTAATAACCTCTATGCCTGGTAATAACTAGTTGTAAGATTGGGTTCTTAGCTTTTTAACTGGTGTTTAGATACAATGGTGATGGGTGTACTAGAAATGCCTCTACTATAAAGATAAATAGATGACTTATTGATGGACAGAATATGCATCGCAATAGAGAAATTGCTCACACACTGATGTGCATTTGGAGGAATGTCTGTATTTGGATAAAACATGGAAACTGAACTGCTGTTTTGTCATCCTTGCTCAAAGTATGGAAGACCATACATATATTAAACACTGGCCTCCAATAATTATTAAAAGATTAAAATTAGAGGAGAATTAAGATTTGATCTTTAAAGAGCAGACCATCAGTTAAGATGAAGCTATGGAAGCGGTTGCCATGGCACCTTCCTTGCAACCCATCAATGTATTTGAGATGGCAGGGCTCCAATGCACTACTTTCCTAAAGTTGCACTCCACGGGAAAAAAAAAGGTACCCATGTTTGGACGGTTGCATTTTCTTAGCACTGTGTCCTGGGAGCCTGAGCCATAGCCCACTGAAAGCAATTGAAAGAGTTCCATTGACTTTAATAGTCTCTGGCAGTCCCTTGGTGTAGGCCATATGCTGCGGTAGAGCAGAAACTATGCTACCCTGCATACTTCCATTTAGCCATTTGGCATTCTATAATTTACTGTGACCTCCATTAGCATCTTTCAGAAACACTCCGAAAACAAGGAGCCAAAATTCATTTCCAGTATAACTTCATTGGCTTCAATTATTTTACACTGGGGGGAGGGTGGGGGGTGAATCTGGCACATGATCCGTCAGTTACAGAATACTGAAGTTGGGACAAAATCTGTCATATGATCTTTATTTTTAAAATACCATATAATATTTTTTATCAATATCTGTACTGCAATCATGTCAGAAATACTGACATGTACAATTATGAAAATGCAGTGAATGTTTGCTGGTTATATTTTATTAATCCTATCTTTGTTTTCTTATCATCTGGATCAGTAGATGTGAATGATTAATTTTTGTTTAATAAAGTGTTCTGAAAAATCCAACCCCTATAGTTATTTAAGTCATTATGCGGCCGCTGGGAAACTTTTGGGATGCAGCAAAAAGCCAGCTTGACCAAACAATATTGGAAACAGAGATCATCATACTCCTTTGGTCTTAGAGTGTTTACATAGTTCCTGAAACAACACAAAGATGTGAATTAATATGTTAGTAACTAGATGAGGGACTTTATTTTCACCCATTGAAATATGTTTGTCGGTTAGGTTAACGTTCTCCACCAAGTTGAGATGTTACTTGAGAGGTCTGAGGCTGATGACCCATCTTTAAGTCAGGTGCTGCCATTTACCAGGTACCTGCATCTGTTTCCTGAAAATGTGTGAAATAAATTTGAAAGCCATCTGGCACTGGCACAGTAATCTGATCCATGAGCATGGGCCTATAAGGAATTCACAATAGCCCAACTGAGGGTTTGTTTAAAAATAAAAAAGCTAATAGATAGCAGAGTATTTCTTGCTTCACATTTTTTGGGGTGGCGAACCAATAATTCCCAAGGGTTGCCCTATTCACAGGCATAAAAGGCAGCTCTATGTGGCATCACATTTTAAGGAGCAATTTGGGGCTAGATCCACAAAGAGGACTTGTTGCAACACCTAACTTTAGGCCCCCTGCCACTTACTGAAATCTTCAGCCCTGACTTAGGTACACAGGCTCCCCATAAATGTATGCGGAGATTTAGGCACCTAAAAATGGGATTCACAGATGCTGGGTGGGATGCTGCTTAAGCTAGCCAGTAGCAAATGCTGAGTAGAGGGTTGGGCTCGAGTCCACTTAATGCCACTCGGGATTCACAGCTGTGAATCCTCTCCTGGAATTAGGTGTTTAACCCAGGTCAGCCCTGTCTGAAGGGGGGAAAATTGGAGGTCGTGATGCCTTTTTATATACAGCTTGGATGTGGGAGATCAGGGTTCAAATCCCCACTCTTCTTGTGTCAGAACAAGCACTTGAGCCCAGGTCTTTCACTGTATTCTAAGCACTGGGCTACAGGGAATTCTGAAGTGGGTGAGGGGAGAGGCTTTCTCAATCTCACCTGTTGAAGAGGCTTCACTTTGTATGAAATACTTAAATAGTCAGTGGGCCAAAGAGTAGTCAGAATGACTCTATAGCAGAGGGATTACAGTATGTAGTTTACAGACGCAAGTTCTAGTCCTGCACCAATGACTGTTTAAACCTGGACCACTACTCAATTCCAAGCTGTTACAGCCTCTTATATTGTCACTGTGAGAAATCTTGTGATTAGCAACAAACTTGCTAGTAGCAGGCAGGGCCAAACCAGTCGACTTTCTTTTGTAGGAGTTTCCTATTTACCAAATAGGCTGTGCAATGTCAGCTCATTCTGTATCTAATATCAGAAAGACTAAAGCAAAGGGCAAGTCTAGCTGATTT
Source organism: Chelydra serpentina (assembly GCA_037349315.1). NCBI lineage: Eukaryota > Metazoa > Chordata > Testudines > Chelydridae > Chelydra > Chelydra serpentina. Next base: position 62,610,659 of record JBAIAC010000004.1, read on the forward strand.
TGTGCATTTCCCACTTGCAATTTTTGAGTGTCACATCAGCTGGACAGCTCCATGCCTTTCTGTACTGTCCAAAGAGACAGTGCCTCTTCACAGAGTCATGGAGGTGCCTAGTTTGGGGTAGGTCCCAAATGACCTCATGCTGTACATGAGTTTCTGATATGGTACTCTCCAATTTACAAAGAGGAGCACAGTGTCCCCAGTCCCTGCACAGGCTTGCCAAATTGAACGGCAATGCAATGGGAAAGCAAGCGCCTTCCGTCGAAGCAAATGACAACATTTCCTTTTTCTTCAGTGGGAGCGAGACAATGAACCGAAACCTGGACACAAATTCTGTTGTTTGGAGATCCAGTCCTGACCTGATTCCTCTCCACAGTCTTGCATCTTGGCCTGTCTCTCTGTCATCTCCTTGTGGATATTTTGTTATTTCATTGTAACTTGGTTAAAATTGAGCTCCTTTCGTTCCTCTCAAGATCTCCATTGCATTCTCAATCACCATGGACAGTACTATTATCCTTCCTGTCACTCAGACTCATCATGAGAGTCATCTTTGACTCTTCACCCTCTCTAGAGCCATATATCTAAGCTGTATCCAAGCCGTGCCACTTCTTTCTCCCTAGCATTTCCACTATCAGGCCTATTCCCTCAGTCTACACGACTAAAATTCTCTCCAATGCTTATCGGCATCCTCACTAACATTCCTGGCACCCACCGCACTCTCCTGTCTAGTCAAAATGATGTTGCAAAGTTACCTTTTTGACCTGTCACAGTGACAATGTCAGTCCCCTTCTCGAGTCCAATAGAACATGTTATATGGAAGCTTTTTGTTCCTCCTTTATGGCCTTTCACAACCTAACCCTTCCCCACTTTTGTCTACTCTTGTATCAAACCCTGCCTCTTCTGCTTTACCAATGCTGTCAGCCCCCACCCATTAGTTCACCTGTCACCCAAGCACCTTCCCATTTTCTTCCATTCTAACTCTTATGCATGGGCACTCCCTCTAAACTAATCCATAAATCCATTACACTGTGCTCCTCCAAATAGCTCCTTAAGACTGACTTCTTCCAGATGCCTATGGTAAGTTGTCAACTGATTACAGCTAAGCAGATGTCTCCAGTAGCAACTTCTGATATTTATTGTATTTAATTATATTCAAAACATGAACCAACTCAAAACCGTCTAGCCGTACGCATAGCTGGCCTCTGCAAACTCATGATCTTGTTACTTTTACCCTCATTGTTTATCCCTCATTCTTTTCAATTGTTATTACAATTACTTGTTGCGTCTTAAATTTTGTTGTATGTTCTTCTAGGGAGAAACTGCCTTTTTTGCTCTGCGTTAGAACAGCATCGAGCACCAATTGTGGCCTCTAGGTACTTCTGGGATACAAACAATAAATAATAGCATGCCTGGGATTTTTTGTGCATCTGTGTTTTTGTCTGAAATTTCATGCGTGCAGCTATGTGGATTGAATATAAATTGGCTTTGAAAAGTAGGCAAACAATATGCTTCCAGACAACTGTGTAAACATTCTGTTGGAAACAGTGTTTCAACAGTTATGTGCACATAATGACATTTAAATTTCATGAATTCATCCCTAAATGTATAAGGTGTAAGAGATGGGGATCTCTTTCTCCTGTAGATATTACATTTTTTTTGGTGATTGAATATTAGTGCTCCTGAAAGTTAGAGACTAACAACACTAATCAGAGGCAATCACAGGGCACAAAGCCAATGGGCAGTCTTTTGTACCATTGGTGGGACTCAGTCATAAAAACAACATTTAGCATGTGTCTTGAGAATAATTTGAAAAATCATGAATTGCAGTCTCTGCTGAAGATTCTTGAGGAATTCTGTTCCTATTTGGCCTTAGTCTGTTTTCAAACTCTAACAAATAGTTCTAGTGTTAATTACTTAACACTCTTTAGTTAGTTATTTGCCAGTGTAACACCCTTGGAGTTCAGGGAGCATGGCCCCTTTAAAACCTTGTTCTGAGGCAGAAGAAGTGCATGTTGTTTCAGGAGTCTGGGGAGTGGAAGAGTGACAGGGCTGGTGTGTCTGTAGCGCCAGACAAGTGGGCTATACCGAGCAGGCCCTCATGTAATGAAGCAGTGGAGAACAAGCCCAGAGCCTAGGAGGGACAAAGCGGCTGACTGGGGCCACTCCAGGACTGGAGCCAGGAGAAGCACTGTGCCAGGGAGGAATCACCCAAGAAGGACAAAGCAGAGCCTGACCCAGAATTCTATAGGGCTGTGAGTACTGGGGCTGGTGACCTTGCATTGGGAATGAAGAGGGAGGCTGTAGCTACTTAAGTGGGGAGGTTGTTGCTCTATGTGGCTTTGTAGAGAGCAGCAGAAGAGGGCACTGGAGGGGTTTGCTGGGGAAAGTTTACTGGCTCCGAAGACGACCAGGAGCACCAAAGACTCATTGCTAGACTGGAACTTTGCCCAGGACTCCTGAAATCTGAGTGCAGACACATTGCTTAGTGTCTACCCCTTTCAGTTTGTGGTACCACCGGGGCCTTGTGTTGGCTGTAACCCTGTTTTACTGCACCTCCTATCTTTCCCCTCTGTTGTTTTTCTCCATTCATCCCTCTGTGATGAAATATTTCCCTTTCCTATACTCCTTGTACTATTCTGGTGCGTGTGTGTTTACTCCAGGGGAGGTGGAACAGGTACTCCTGGGTTGGAAGGGAGTTTCCCTGCTGCATTACTGCACTCGCCTTTTCTTGGCCGGAGTTGCCTGCAAAGCAAACTCCTTCTTGGCTACAAGGGCACTTTAAAGTTAAAGTTAAAATAGTTTCCTCAATTATACACTCTTTTGGCTCTATCTCCACTTCAGTTTTTAGCTCTGATTGAGCTAGCCTGGTCATTGACTGGTAATGACTTACATTCTTACACTGCCACTGATATTGAGCTTTATCTCCAGAAAGATCCTAAAGAACCACACAAGCCACATTTCTGTATGTACATGTAACTCATGGTGAATGTGTGTTACAGGTCCCCCTCCTGTAGCTGATCTACTCTATCCACTAATCCATCTTTCCAAGAAGTAAGGATTTGTTCACACAAGGAAGCTATATCACTTTAACTACACTGGTACAGTTAAAGTGGTACAACTGGTAGTAAGGGATCAGTTATACTAGTATCATCATCATGTTCCTATTACATCTCTGGCGATTAGGGCAGTGACGAAGCTCCTCCACTCCTGTCTGTTTCTGGCAAGCCTTTCAATGGTTCCCCAGTGGTGCCCCAGGTTTTTCAGCTCGGTTTCCGCAGCTCTTTGCCATGTTGTTTTCGGGTGGCCTCATTTTCACTTGCCTTCAGGTGTCCATCTTATTGCTGGTGATGGAATCAATTTCCATCTGAAACACTTGACTGATCCATCTCCAATGCCTCCTGGCAATGATGGTGCTCATATCCTCTTGGATGCACTGTGTCAATAGGTCTTGGTTTGAGATTGTTCTGGGCCAAAAGATACGGAGGATTTTTCTGAGGCAGGTTGCATGGAATGAAGACAGTTTGGACATGTCATACTTTCTCATTCCCCAGCATTCTGCACTATAAAGTAGTGTTGAAAGTACGCAGCTCCGATAAATCTTGAATTTGGTTTTGATGGCTTGAATGATCTCTTCCTTAGTTGGGGTGTCTGTGTTGATATCAAGATCTTCTTCTGGATGTTTGCTTCCTCTTTAGGTGGCTCCCTGCTCAGCAATTCTTTGAAATTTTCTCTCCGGTGCATTTCTTGTTCTTTTTCGGTTGTTAGTAGATGTCTTTGTTTGTTCCTGAGTGTGTTTGTTGGTGTTTGCCGTTTACCACTGATAAGCCGCGTCATTTTGTAGATGGTTCCTTGTTCACCATGAACAGCTGCATCCTCTGCTTATGTTGCCAGATTATCAATATAATGGCGTTTGTCCACTCTCACAAGGTGTTTGACCTCCTGGTGTGCCTTGCTATACTGCTCGTGGTATTTGTCCTTTAGCTTCTGGGATTTTGTGTCAAAAACTTTTTTCTTCAGGGCTCATCTGGTTTCTATTGCGTTCCATGTGCTGGGTGTAATCCACTCCTTCCTTCTCTTCTGCCTGTAGCCTACACAGGCTTCACTGCTCTGTTTATAAAGATGGGAATTAATATTTAATCTCACTGAGGAGCTGGAAATCTCCTCTCACCAAGGGGCTATAACACTTGTTACTTTGTCCACTTTTTGTTGATCTCCTCATCTGCATTCCCCTCCTCTTCCTCAGGATCTGCAAGTGCTTGAAACCTGTTCTTTAACTGCAGAATGAAGGCTTTATGTATTTCAAGGGACTTTATCTTGTCAATATCATAATGTCTATGTCCCCTGCTTGATGGAGGCTGTCACAAGGTGGTGGTCACTGCCAACATCTGCACCCCTTCTCACTTTCACATCTGTCAGTGAGTGTCACCATTTGCCATTGATCATGATATGGTCAATCTGGTTCTTATCTCTGCCATTTGAAGAACACCATGTCAGCTTGTGAATTTCACGATGTTCAAATAGGGTTCCGCCGATGACTAGGTCATTCATATTGCAGAAATCAACAAGCCTTTCTCTGTTTTCATTCATGGTGCCACACCCATGTCTTCCCATTGCTTTGTCGTTGTTTGTGTTGTCCTACCGACCTTGTCATTCAGGTCTCCCATGACGATAGTTAGGTTGTGGCATGGTACTTCTCTCTAACTCCATCTGTAGTGCAAGGTAGAATTTGTTCTTTTGTCATTTGTCATTTGTCAGAGCATAGCACTGAATCAGGGTGATATCATTATGTTTCCCTTTCAGTCTGGCTCTCATAAGTCTGCTGCTGATGGACTTCCATTCAAGCAGGGAATGCTCCACTCCCTTCTTCAAAAGGATGGCAACACCTTCATGGTGTTGTCCATCATCCCATTGAGAAAACAGCAAAGTTTCTCCCGAGACTGTTGTTAATCGTCCTGATCCTTTCCATCTGCTCTCATATAAGGGTCCTTTATACTGTTACAGCTATTCTCATACAGGAAGAACAACAACTATACTGGTATCAGCATGCAGCATAGGTGTAGCCATGTAGGTCCCAGGATATTAAAGAGATAAGGTGGGTGAGACAATATATTTTATTGGACCAACTTCTGATGGTGAGAGAGTACCTTTCCCAGACCTAAAGAAAAGCTCCCTGTAGCACAAAGGTGTCTCTTACCCACAGAAGTTGGTTCAGTAAAAGGGATTAACTCACCCACATTGTCTTTCTAATATCTTGGTATGTCATCTTTATATCACTGCAACTGCATCCACATTAGGGCTTCTACTGGTATAACTATTGTAGTTTAAAAAAAAGGTCACACCTATTTGAAATAGTTATCCTGGTTAAAAAAAAAAAGTGTAAATCAGGCCTAAGTTTAATGATGTTCAAAACTGCTGAACAACTTCAAAGAGCCATCTATTTAAAAAAATAAAATAAAAATCAATGAAAATATAAAGTTCTCCCTTCCTCCACACTCTCTAAAATGGAGAATTTCCCCTCCAAATGACATTGAGGCAAGGTTCAGGATGGAAAATATGCAGTCTTGCACCAGTGAGAAGAGTAATATCCAATAGCTTGTAAACTGGATATTACTCCCATCAGGGCTGGGAATTAATATTTAATCTCACTGAAGAGCTTGGAATCTCCTCTTTCCAAGGGGCTATAACACTTCTTCCTAACCTCTCCAGGTTTTGAGATATCAGACTTAAAAAAAAATCTTATTATGATTTGTAGAAAAGAGAGTGTGTGTGTGTGTAGCAAGAAGTCCCTCTCCTGTCTGGAGTGCAGACAGTAAGCAAGCTGTTTGTCATGCAGAGGGCTGCAAATGGAATGAGCAAAGATGAATGGGCAACCATGGAACCCTATGGGGAACAACTACAGCCACTGGTCTGGTTTCTCTGGACTAGCTAAGTTGTGCTTGGCTCAGGTCCGGCATGTGGAAGATTCAAAGGTGACTTGCAGCCATCATCCCAGTAATAAGGCTGGAGGGTGCTGGCCTTGGTGAAAGTCAGGGCAGTTTTAAGTCTCTTTTATCTTATGCTGGCTGCTAATGGCCCCCAGGAGTCATTCCAGAAGCTGGGAATCAGCTGGATGTGGCAATATCCTGACCTCATGCCTTTCCCCCTGCCCCATCTCCTGTGCTAGGATTTGAGTTCGGTTACAGCTTCTTTGTGCCGCTAGAGTGGTGCAAAGCAACCAGAAGTCACTGGAAAACTGGGCCCACCATTTGGTTCTTAGGGTCAATTCTGCTCCCACAGAACTGATTGGCAAAACTTCCATTGGCTTTAGGCCTCAAATCTTATTCATGCTTTTCGTGCAGCAAACAGATTTAAAGGAGAAAATGAACTATTCATGTGCTCTGTGCAAGCACAAGTGTTAGAACTGAGGTTTTTTTATTGTACTGAATTTCAAAATAGGTGGGAAAAGGGAAGTGGAAGCTTACTGGTAACCAGGGGCGACTCTAACAATTTTTCTGCCCCAAGCAGTCGCTGCCGAATTGCCCTGGCGGCGGGCGAGAATGGGGTGGCAGTTTGAGTCCCGCGATGGCAGTTCGGCGGCGGGAAGAGCGGCGGACCTGCCGCCAAATTGCCGCCATGGGACGTGGACTGCCGACCCATTCTCGATGCCGCCCCAAGCACCAGCTTGGAAAGCTGGTGCCTGGAGCTGGCCCTGCTGGTAACCTATATAATTATCTATCTAATCTATTAATTTTTAAAAAACAAACAAACAGAGGGGTACCAAAAATTTATTCATGCAAAAAAAAAAAAAATTAAAAAGATGAGGGATTCATCTTTCCCTTAGTGTAAATAACTTTTTTATAACCTAATAGAAGTAAGAGGAAACCAGATTTGTGTAGAATGTAAGTGACTCTGGGAATAAAATGTATGCAGTCCTTTGCAATAAGGGGTATTTTGGAATCTTAAGTCATAGTTTTGATACTTTGGTTCTCAGCTCATTTGAAGTCCATAGATATGTCTTCAGGAGAATTCCAGTTTCTAATTAATCAGAGTAGTGCTTTGCTTCTGATTTGGAATCAGGGCTGATTGATCAAAATAAGAATCATGAAAAATTGAGCCAATCATTGTGCAAGAGCATATCAGTCTACAGCAGTGTTAAAGACTGAGATTTAAGACTCAGGTCTCCCGAGAATGTCAAAAATGCATATTTAAGCAGCACAGATTACCATGTTACCATCCACATTCTGGAATGTTACCATCCACATTCTGAACAGAGCCTTAAAAACTGTTCTATTTGTTTTATACATATGGAAATACTGTTTACAGCGGAAAAGTAGAGGTGCAAATCCTTTTTATGCATGATGTGGGACATTTAATACATTCAATAGTAAAGCAATTTTATATATTTTGAATGGAAGCATTGTTTGCTTATTCTTCTTACTGTGACAACTCCCCTGGAAGATATAGCAGAGTTAAAGGCTCAGACTTTTTGGAACTCAATAAAAAGGCTCGAGTGATACAATTGCACTCTGCGTTAACAGTTTCTGATTCTCCCCTATGGCAATAGTCTACAGAGCAGGTAGAATAGTCCACCGTCGCAGGGTCCCAGAGCTCAAGCTCCAGCCTGAGCCCAAAATCTCAATACAACAATTTTTCAGCCCTGGAGCCTAAGCCCCACCAGTTTGAATCAGTTGACCCAGGCCAGCCTGGTTTTTTTTAACCCCATGTAGATATACCCAAAGGGAAATGAGAAACGGTGTGAATCTACTACTGTCTCTCTCTTCCATGTTCCATATGAGTTCTCTTCCTTCTCTCTTTTTGGGGACAAAGTGACACAGAGGGATTTGGAGACATGCCCAAGGGCAGACAGGAGACAGCCAGTCATGGAAGACCCAGGAATCAATCCCAGGAATTACTTCAAACATTTCTTTTAGTTCTGATCTCTTTGAACAAATGTTCATTCAGATTCAATGATAATCGCCACAGTGTACAAACCTAGAAAGACAGAGTGCCACTTTGTGTTGATTTTTAATTTTATTCAGTGTTAAATCATTACATTTCCATCTGGAGAGATCAGTAGCATAATTTGGTTTTTAAGTATATACAGTCCCCAATCAGCATTGGAACTATGTTATGATTCACAAGCAGTTCATGAATATTTTCTTTGCATCTCTGAGACATTCATCCAGAGAATAAGAGATGAATTTTCCATGTTTCTCACAGTCAGCATGTGGGCAGGTGAAGTGGAAGGGAGTTTGGATCAGTGGATCATATGTGATTGAAGGGAGGCAATTGAAGATTGGTATTGTTATGAGCTGGGTGTAATATTGTTATGGGGTGAGTGAAGAGATTGATGGGTGTGATCTCATCTTCAATTAACATAAACGTAAGCATAAGCACCACCTAAGACAAAAGACGTGTGTAAACCCATCCAGGAGCTTTTGGCTGAGTATTGTTTTTTGGTAGGTGTGCATGGGAAGACATCTCACAGAAATGGAGGTCAGACAAGAACATTTGGAGAGAGAAAGGCAGCCTGAAGGAGCAGCTAAATGTATGTGGCTGACCCTGGAAGAAACCAGGGAAGAGCTTTTGGGTTGGAGTGCAGGCTGAAAAGTGTGCTTTTGGCGTTGTGATCCAAAGAAGTAGTTTCCTTTTATCTGATTCCCGCTGCATTCACTGGACACTGGACTTTGTACATTCTTTGTAAATTAAATTGTATCAAAGAAATGCTTGACTACCACCAATTTTTGCTCCCCACAGGGTTCCAAACTGACTAGCTGCTCAGGTTGAAAAGGGGCAACAATATTTACGGTATGGAGGAGAAGGTTTGTGGCCCCTCTTATTGTAGAAGAGGTACAATGGCACAGAAGTATGGTGGATAAATTTAAAGGGATCGTTGGTGGGTAGATAAGGAGGATAGGGCAGAGTTTAGGATGTTTGTGGAATCTTAACTTAGAATTGCCCAATTGGCAGATTGTTAAGAGAAGATAGGCTTGTGAGAATTTTTTCAATATAATTTTGATATCAATGTTTATTTTAAAGCATTTTAAAGGGTTTTTTTATTAATTTAAAATGTCACAGTCATGGGAAATTATAGGGGTGTCAGACAATGTGGGAAGGTCAGATTATTTAATGACAGTAGACGTTGAGAATCAAAAAATTAGCTTTATAACTATTAAAACAAATTGACATCACCACGTCAACATATGCAAAATAAATATCCTTAAATCAAACTCCAATAAGTTCTCAAGCAGCATTTTTCTTACTTATCCATACATTTTGATTATTGTGGATGGAAATACTTCATCGGTTTGTGTGTGTATGGTAAAATTGATTTTTTATCAACTTTTACTGATAAAAACTAATTCTTCCATGCCTATCTATAGATGCCACATTTTAGCACATTTTTTAAATTAAATGATGCATGTTTACAGCTATAAAAATCGTAAGTATTTTTGTTCTGAAATTTTGCATTTCTAAAGTCACATTCTTATTCTCCACAGCAAAAAATAAAAAAGTTTTTTAAACTAAACGGTGCATTGAATAGACTTTGAGGGCTAAATCTCTAAAGCATTCCAAGGATTTAATCTTGTGTGTATCTTGGTGGGAGAATGCTAACAGACTGCAATAGGATCAGAGCAAATGCATCAACACAGGTAGTGCAGTGAAACGTACCTGGTATGTGGGACAAACACAGATTTGGTCTATCAGGTACGTCACCAAGGTTCCAGCGTTGTCAGTGAAATTCTGACACTTCAAAGAGCACAGTCTCAGCACAGAAATGGCAGATGAAATCAGCAACAAAGAGGTTAATGTGCAGAGAATTGGAAAGCAGACAATGGCTAAATCGAGCAAAAATTGCCATTTTGTACCTGACTCTTCCACAATCCATCATTCATTTGCAGCTATATTGTGCTATCAATCCATGTGCATTCCATGGGGTTTCAGCAGCACAACTCCCATTAACTTTAATAGGAGTCAGGAGAATAAAGTGCTGAGCTAAGCACTTTGAAAATGTACCCTTTCATTCTTAAAAATATATTACTCGGCTTTGTGCAGTGGGGAATCTGTAGGAAATAGAGCTGAATGCTTCATAATGCCAGTGTGCTTTGTGCCTAATGTTTACAGTGTGGTTCATAGGCTGCTTTATACTACAGCGGACAATAGATTTCATTACTCAAATGACCAAATGAGTGACTTTAGAATTTATCGACACGAAGCAGACAAAAATCTCTCAGTGAGATAACAATTATGTGCGTGTGTGTACGTGTAGGTTATGGAGGAAAGACAGACCATTTAGGAAAATTCACTGCTGCTGCCTCTTTTACAAAAGCCAGTTGCCAGGATACGGCCAAGACCAATAGTGAAACTGTAGCTGTGGCAGTTCTGGTGTTAAATGAAAATAATCCCCCCACTCCCACAACAGCAACCAAACGAGACTCAGAGCCAAATATTTAAACCATAGGCCTGAGGACCAGGGCTTAATTTGGGCCAGGGTTTGCCAGGGCTGAGCCCCAGCACCGCTAGGCTTGGCAGTTCATAGCCCCGGCACCTCTGGGTTTGCTGCATCAGTTATGAATGTAAAAAAATTGCTTGAGCCCCGGCACCTTTTTCCATTACAAATTAAGCACTGCAGAGGACCGAGTGCAAGGACATCCATGCCCCCATCTTCTCTTGAACCATTACAGTAAATGTGTGTGCATATCAGAAGATTGCACATACCAACAGCTGCTGAGGTACCTCAAAGTCAGATCCTGCAAGATGCTGAGTCATCATCTCTCATTAACTTCACTGAATGGGAGTTGTGGGTGCTCAGCACCTTGCAGGGGCTGCTTGGCGCCTCACAGCGTTGGGTTCTAACTACCCGGTCATCTACTTTGCTTCCTAGTTTTTATGCACGATTGCAATGATTCTGACAAAAATGAGCCATTCTTACATACGGAGCTACATTCGGAGTCATTTCTTGAACACACAAGTCAGCTTCGATCTTTGACATGCCCCGTAAAGTGCAGATAAAAAACAGTGGCCATTTCCTGTGGGAACTTAAAAAATACAATAGCCATAAATGCCTCTGAAAGAGGGATGCAAACTGTCCTCTTAGTTGCATACACAGCCATATTTCTTGTTCAGCAAGACAGCTTTTGCACAGATGTCAAGTTTTGCTGCTCTAGGAATGTGAAAAAGGGGACAGTTTTAAGTGCATTGAGATCAGTAGGCACGATCAGCTCTCAAGACTATTCTCCTTATCCAGATAAACTGGAATTCTTCACAATGATTTCTGAAGTGTACCATGTTCCCATTTACTTAGACACGCGGTGCATATAGTGGGAACCATTGAAAAGTGGTGTCCTGCATTATCTAAGGGATTCCGAAGGAAATTGAGGAAATCTGCATTACAATACATTTTTCCTGAGTGGAGGGATCTCACAAAGCATAGCCTGCACAACAGAAGCATCTTTTCAGGGTAATTTACATTATAATTATATTATTCCTTCCCAAATATGGTGCACCCCTCAAGGACCTCCACAGTTGTATCAGGGGGATTGTTCATCCCAGATGAGGGGGATGCAATGGTGGGTGGAAGTCTCCAAATCCAACAACATGAATATATTCTGCCATTTTCAAAATGAAAAAAATTAACATTACCCTTTCCCATTGCCAGCAAAAACTAATCTCTGTCAGATCTGATGTTGGATTCCCAGGGGTTTGCTGCCAGGCCCAGGTCAAGGTGAACTGGCAGATCCTCCTGCTCCCCTACAAACTACAAGCTCAACCCTAAAGGTGTTCCTTGCAGGTCAGGGTTAAAAACACATTTCTGGGGGATTAAGGAGGAACCTTGCATCTGCTATTGATTATAACAGTCATGTCCTGTGTATGAATAGAAGGGTTCAGGTTTCCCTGCTGTCAAACTGGCATCTCTTCCAAGCCTTAAATTAAACTGAACCTGAAAGCAGAGGGCATAATTGTTTCCAGTCCCTGCACAGGTTTTTGGGGCACAAGGGTCTTTCTCTTTGTATCCCTGTGCATGGGCTAGGCAAAATCATAGTCCTTCATCAGCCTGAGGGTAAATGTTACTCAAGTCTAGTGCCACTAGACTCCCCAGAGGAGTCAAGAAAGGGCAGGGCAAAGTGGAGTTGATCTTTCCCATGTACAAAGCATGAATTTCACTAGTACAGCCGATGTGCTCTCCCTCTGTCCCTGATGTTATACTTGCCTGAGTTGCCCCAACACAGCGTTGTCCAATAGATGCCAGTCTCAGGATCAGCCCATCAGCATCTTTCTCTAGCACTAAGTTCACTTAGGGCCTGATCCATTTCCATTGACTTCACTGGGAGCGGGGCAGGGGGAGAATATAAAATAGGACATGAAGTCCCTTAAAATAGTATTTTTATTTTAGCTGAGCAAATAATTTGCTGTGAGTAATTTGTGGATTTTCACCCTTTTTTCCTATTGTGAAATGATTGCATTTATTCATTTGTATTCCTTCATATGTTTTTCGCCTATGACTAGTTTGCTGTGAATACTTAAACTTCACAGTTTGCACTGTGTTGGTTCGTTACAAGTTACAAATATTATAATTAGATATATTATTGTAAATTCACTTTCAGTGAATATTTCATCCTTCAAGTTTAAAATCTGCTTTCCACAAGTGTGCATGCTACAGAAGATTGATCACCCAAGTATACCCTGAAAGCAAACACAAGAAAGGTTGTGAATATTGGTGAACAGAATTTTCAATTGCAAATACATAGTGGTGGAACATTTTTCCCACGCTTTGTTCACCTCTAGTTTTTAATAAAGAATGTAATGAAAACAAGAAGTAACTTAGATTGCTAAAAGCTGTCTTAACATACATTGGTGCTACCCCATTGATCAGTGTTAGACATGGAAATATATCAATATGAATATGTAAATAAGAATGCATTTTCATATCTGTAATTGATTCTTCCATGATATTTCGCCCCCACATCATACTCTGGCATGCATTTAGGGATTCTTGGTCTGGAGGTTGTCACCAGGTTTACAGGGTACAGGCCAACTGTTGTACAACCATTGGACATTGTCAAGATGTAGGAAGCAAGTTGAATTTAAGTAAAAAGTTGCTATTGATATGTAGAATATTTTATCCATCTTTGTCATAGAACTTCTGCAAGGGAAGTGAACCATGGTTAAAGCACAGGACTTGGGATGAAGGCAGCAAGATTTTATTCAATTTTCTGTATGACTTTGGGTAAGTCATCCATTGTGCCTCAGTTTCCCCATCTGTAGAGTGGGGACAATAGTGCAGGGGTGATGCAAGTCTAGATGTGGATACACCCACATCTTGAATATTGTGTGCAGACTGGGTCACCCTATCTCAAAAAGTTATATTAGAATTGGAAAAGGTACAGAGAAGGGCAACAAGAATGATTAGGGGTCTGGAACAGCTTCTGTATGAGGAGAGATTAAAAAGACTGGGACTTTTCAGTTTTGAAAAGTTACAACTAAGGGGGGGACATGATGGAGGTCTATAAAATCTTGACTGGTGTGGAGAAAGTGAATATGGAAATGTTATTTACTCCTTCACATAACGCAAGAACTAGGGGTAACCCAATGAAATAAATAGGCAGCAAGTTTAAAATAAACAAGAGGAAGTATTTCTTCACACAATGCACAGTCAACCCGTAGAATTCATTGCCAGGAGATATTGCGAAGGCCAAAACTATAACTGCATTAAAAAAAGAACTAGATAAGTTCTTGGAGGATAGGTTCATTAATGGCTATTAGTCAGGCTGGCAGAGATGCTACACCATGCTCTGAGTGTCCCTAGCAGGGCCGGCTCCAGGCACCAGCTTTCCAAACTGGTGCTTGGGGTGGCATCGAGAATGGGGCGGCAGTCCGAGTCCCATGGCGGCAATTCGGTGGCAGGTCCGCTCTTCCCGCCGCCGAATTGCCGCTGCGGGACTCGGACTGCTGTCCCATTCTTGCCCACCGCGGTGGCAATTCGGTGGCAGGTCCGCTTCTCTTCCCTTGCTGCCGTGGGCCCCACTACGTCTGCCTGCGTCGGGAGCCCCGCTATGTCTGCCTGCATCAGGGGCCCCGCTACTTCTGCCTGCGTCGGGGGCAGGGCCGCGGTGACTGCTTGGGGCAGCAAAATTGTTAGAGCCACTCCTGGTCCCTAGCCTCTGTTTGCCAGAAGCTGGGTGTGGACAACAGGGGATGGATCACTTGATTGTCCGTGTTGTTCATTCCTTCTGAAGAACTTGGGATTGGCCACTGACAGAAAACAGGATACTGGGCTAGATGGACCTTTGGTATGACCCAGTATGGCCGTTCTTACGTTCTAAATTCACTGATAATTGCAAAGTGTGTTGAGATCTGCAGATCTCAAGCACAATAGAAGTGCAAATAAATCATCATTACTGTATCATTATTCATTCATTGCAGTTTCGCCATTCACTACAAACCACATTCTGTGGAGCTCAAAGTCGATACAATAGACTGGAAAAGAAGGTTGTTTTCAAAAATAAAAATGTGCAGCGTTAAGGAAGAGGAAGGAAAGAGATAAGTAATTGGATTGTAGCATCCCTCATATTAAATAAGGGCATTGTGTATACTTATTTGTTATTGTGGCTTATAATATTAGTGGTGATTCTCTGAAGGAGAACAAGATGTGGAGAAGACAATAAGAAGGAATCATTGTGTACTCTTGTGCAGACTGAATAGATCTAAAGACTGGGAACTTTCATAAATTCCATCCCTTTGAATGTGACCCCTAGGGGTGATCCCTCCAGGTCAGGGTTGAATCACATCATGGGGTGGGGTGTCCCTTTTGCGGTTTCTGCCCATGCTGTATAATTTCTTGGCTAAACGGAGGACTTAAGTTTCCGGGTCTTGCACTCTGGCACTTTTCATAAGTGGTAAATTCCCTTTAAAAGTAGAGAGGATACAGAGCCAAATCCCCAAGATCTGGACACTCCTCAACTCTGGGGGAGGAACGTGCATGGCATTGAACCTGGACCTGTAATTTTGCAGATGCCTTTATAACAGGCCAAAACAAAACCCCAGAGCTGAACACCCCTCAACCTCCAGTGCTGAAAACTTGGATTCACATCTGAATTTGGTGTCTTGAACCATCTCTGCTTAAAACACACAAACATATAGGGGCCAACCCTCAGCTGCAGTAAGCCGTAATAACTCCCTTGAAGTCAGTGGAGTCATGATAATTGGATCTGCCCCGTGTTTTGTGCTGCTTCCTATAGCAAACGAATGGTACAGGGAAGAAGCCATGGAGAAAAGACAGATAGACAATGTGGAGGGTGAAGTGGGGGAAAGAATTAAATAAATGGCGAAAAGAATGGTAATGTTTGTGTCTAAAGCCTACCTCAAGGTTTTAGACACAACCATACTTGTGAGCCCTTTGGACCCTCTATGTGGTTGAAAAAGGCAGGGGGCAGAAATGGCATCATGTTAGCTACAAAAATACAGTACTTAATTATTTTCAATAGTCAGTCGAGTTTTGCTTGGAGTCTGTGTTCCTTTTGACACTCTAGGAGTTCTAGCCCTCACTAAAAAGCAGCCCCCGCAACAAAAGAGATTGCTAAGAAAATTGAAAACAGACTCCTAACAATGGAGGCTTCAGTTCCACTGCACAAGTGTTGGGAAAGCATGTCTCGGGACTTCCATGGGGCTGCTCTGAATACATTTGAAAAGCAATTAAGGCTGGCAAATAGCTACTAAAGTTTTGCATCACCAGTCCTGAGAGTGCCTCGGTAATGGTGTGACTTACTTAATTCAATGTAGGCTTGAAAAGGGACCTCTAGGGCTCAAAAATGCTGTTGTGTAGACCACTCATGTGCCTCAAGGGGATTGTCACAACATCTCCATGGCAATTGATCTAGTGAGCTGAGAGACTTTCAGGGAGCTGCCACATTATAAAGACTGCATGGTACGCACTGGCGTGTGTGTGAGACACACACACACACAGTGAGTGAGACTGCCCTCTAGTGGAAGATGCATCAGACCCACCGATGTGTCTGAACTAGTGGAGGTGTTGTTTTAATGGTGAAGGGCTGTGTAGATCTATTCCTATGCTTCAAATGGATACATTTTCAGAAATCAGGCCTGGTTTGTGAATTATTTGTCAGTAGAAAAAATGGCTAAATGCATCAGATAAAACATTCAGTGAATAATTTGACTATTTGAGACTATTTAAGCCATCAGCATAAGCTTGATGTAGACAAAACAGAGCTCTTAATATTTCCCCCTAGCCTCTGCCTTTCTCCAACTATGACTGACAATTTTTTCCTCTCAGTCCACACAGCTAAAACTCTCATCTAGGCCCCCATCATTGCATATCTTCAGCACTGCAACCTGCTCCTTTCTGGCCTTAACAAATGCCATCTAGCTGCCCTTATATCCATTCAAAATGCTGCTGCAAAGATTTTTATCTTAGCTTGCTTCTTTGACAACATCACCTCCCTCTTTGCATCCCTCCACTGGCTCTCCCTTCTCCATCACAACACAAACAAGCTATTTGTCTTCACTCTTTTAAGGCCTATCCCTACTCTCCTCTAAGAAATAAGAAGAGGAGAACTCCCTCCTCTGCTCTGCCAGTCATGCTAGCCTTCATTGTCCATTTGTCACATTTTTCTGCAACATGTGCTTTCCCACCTTCTCCCATGCAATGCCTCACGCATGGAAGGCGCCTCTCAAACATCTGCCAAGCTGTCCCATTGTCTACCTTCAACTCTCTCCTTAAAACTCTCCTCTCATGTGATGTCTACAAGACACTTGACGACTGTTAGGCAGCTTGTGTGTTGTGATCCTTGCCTATCATGCTGATCAGAGCGGTCTCATTATTATCTTTTGCGTCCCAAATCGACCTGTTGTATCCACCTGTTAAGTATCAGAGGGGTAGCCATGTTAGTCTGGATTGGTAGAAGCGACAAAGAGTCCTGTGGCACCTTATAGACTAACAGACGTGTTTGAGCATAAGCTTTGGTGGGTGAATACCCACTTCATCGGATGCATGCAGATGACGAAGTGGGTATTCACCCACGAAAGCTTATGCTCCAATAGTCTGTTAGTCTATAAGGTGCCACAGGACTCTTTATCCACCTGTTGTCTCTCATCTTATAGTTAGACTGAAAACTCTTTAGGGCAGGGACTCTTTATGTTATGTATATGGTGCCTAGCACAATGGGGCTATGGTTTGTAAATGCTACCACAATACAAATAATGATGATCATTAAAAACCAACTTCAGTCTCAGGCTCCATAGGCCTTCTTATAGAGTTAGCCTCTGCATTCAGCCTCCTCTTTGTAGAGACTAGCTATTTTCTTGGCCCTGCAGTGGGCACACCTTCCAGAGCTGTCCAGGGGCATGCCTTGGGTACTGAGTGCAATGGGGTAAACCTCAGCAGAGGCCACAGCTGGGCATGAACTAATTGGAGAGGTGTTTGGATTCAGCCAGCACTGTTTCACTGAGTGGTTTTTCTGTTGTGCTGGAGGTCTTTTTGGATGGCTGAGAAGTGACTTTATCTTATGGCAGGCAGCGAGATTACCCTACATCACAGCATTGACTTAGGTGCCCTTATCCCCCCATTTATACCTTACTTACCTGCCTTTTGGCCACTAATTTGTGGCTATGAAAGCTATTTAGCCTATTTTACATCGCCACAAGTTTGTGGGGCTTCTCTGTTCACATTTTCCATCCAGTTACACAACTTGAGGGTCTAAGTTGCACCAGCCTAACTGCTTAAGATGCTTTTTATGCTGGCCTACAATGCTGATTCACATTTCTAGCCCTTGTACCTTCAGTCTATTCTAGTTACCCTTTAAGATCTGGTTTCCCAAGGGCTTTGGAGAATACTTCAAAATCTGACCCAAGCAGTTAAACCTGGTGCCTACATCTTGGATTCGTAACAGTATATCAGCAGCTGAAAAGTGACATCTTCTGCTTGATGACCAAAAAGAAAGTTCTGGAGAAAAGTCATCCTGAAGTAATTAGTAAAATCCTACAAGACAATAGTGTGTTTCTATTATTTAACCTTGCACGGGCAGATGACCTTTCATTCAGTAGCAGAAAGCAGGAGAGAATTTGTTTCCTTGGCTGATATTTTCAGATGAGCCTCAACTGGAATAGTTCAATTACTCATCTTTCTCCACTGTGACTCACTTTAAAATTTCCCTTCTCTAGTCTGTAGAACCATTCAGTTCTGGATTCATTTGGTGTCTTTGGATTGGTTTAGTCTCTGCTGTCATATCCAAAGCACTTTCAGAATCAGCAGGTAGTTTACTCCTTTTAGCACCTGACACAGAGCTTTCCCCACTGCATCAGGAACTTTGCTATTATATCCAGTGGATTTTTACAGTTAATTTCTTTTCATATTTCAGATTCTATTATAGTCTGAAAATCCCAATGACTCTCAAAGGCTTTCTGGAGGTCTATTATCTCACTATCTTTTATGCTGCATATGGGGACTGCAGTCACCAGTACTGCTGAGAGAACATTTATAAGCTTTCCAATTCCCACTACTGCCTTAAAGAATGAAAAGTGTGCAGGCATGTGTATGTGTGGATTTTTTTTGTTACACTTCCAACCAATCTCTCCCTCTAAAGGAACCAAGACACTGTAAGAAATGAAAATCTTATACGACAAGTGCTCAGTTGCCAATAATGAACATAGAGTGCAAAAGCAAATTAAAAAACCCTATGCCAGGAGAGACCATTAAGAGCAATTTGACATTTATTGAACAACAGATGGTGATTAAAAGCATAAAACCGAAATTGTCTTGCTTAAAAAAAGGGCAGTTCTATTTTAAAAAGTCTAACCTTTCAATTAAAACACCTCTACACATCAGTTAAATCATGTGGCGATCAACCTCATAAGGGCTTCTATCTGCATTATAATCAATAATGTAGTTAAAAATCGGCCATCTAAAAGCAGCAGTTTTTAGCTTGACAATTTGCCTAAGGGCTTGTCTTCACTACCCGCCGGATGGGCGGGTAGCAATCGATCTTTTGGGGATCGATTTTTCGCGTCTCGTTTAGACGCGATTAATCGATCCCCGAAAGCGCTCCCCGTCGGCTCCGGAAATCCACCTCATCGAAAGGCGGAAGCGGAGTTGACGTGGGAGCGGCAGCGATCGACTCGCCGCCGTCCTCATGGCCAGGTAAGTTGATTACGATACGCTGACTTCAGCTACGTTATTCACGTAGCTGAAGCTGCATATCGTAGATCGACCCCCTCCCCTAGTGTAGCCCTGGGCTAAGAGATTATCCAAAGCTTGAAGGAATCTTCCCCTACCAGGCAGAGCTCAGTTTGTAAACACTGAACTGTCATTTATATTAAACAAGGGGAACGGATTGCTCTTCCCTTCCCCCCTCCTCACCCTATTCTCCTAATCTAGCCTGGTTTTCAGGGGGGTCAAATCCTGATGTACTTCTCTGCAACATGGACCCTGAACTGGGATTGTCCTAGGAACTGCACAAATGCATAGTGAGAAACAGTCCTGGTCCTGAAGAGCTTACCTTCTAAATAGATAAAACAGGTAAAGGTTGGGAAAGGAAACAAGGCACAGAGAGGTTAAGTGACTTGTCCGAGAGCACTTGCAGAGCTTGGAATAGAACCAAATTCTTCATATGGACTCCCAGTCCAATGCTCCAGGCACTGGACCACACTGCCTTTCATAGATTCATAGATTCTAGGGCTGGAAGGGACCTCGAGAGGTCATCGAGTCCAGCCCCCTGCCCTCATGGCAGGACCAATTACTGCCTAGACCATCCCTGATAGACATTTATCTAACCTACTCTTAAATATCTCCAGAGATGGAGATTCCACAACCTCCCTGGGCAGTTTATTCCAGTGTTTAACCACCCTGACAGTTAGGAACTTTTTCCTAATGTCCAACCTAAACCTCCCTTGCTGCAGTTTAAGCCCATTGCTTCTTGTTCTATCCTCAGATGCTAAGATGAACAAGTTTTCTCCCTCCTCCTTATGACACCCTTTTAGATACCTGAAGACCGCTATCATGTCCCCTCTCAGTCTTCTGTTTTCCAAACTAAACAAACCCAATTCCTTCAGCCTTCCTTCATAGGTCATGTTCTCTAGACCCTTAATCATTCTTGTTGCTCTTCTCTGGACCCTCTCCAATTTCTCCACATCTTTCTTGAAATGCGGTGCCCAGAACTGGACACAATACTCCAGTTGAGGCCTAACCAGCGTAGAGTAAAGCGGAAGAATGACTTCTCGTGTCTTGCTCACCACACACCTGTTAAGGCAGCCCAGAATCATGTTTGCTTTTTTTGCAACAGCATCACACTGTTGACTCATATTTAGCTTGTGGTCCACTATAACCCCTAGATCCCTTTCTGCCGTACTCCTTCCTAGACAGTCTCCTCCCATTCTGTATGTGTGAAACTGATTGTTCCTACCTAAGTGGAGCACTTTGCATTTGTCCTTATTAAACTTCATCCTGTTTACCTCTGACCATTTCTCCAATTTGTCCAGATCATTTTGAATTATGACCCTATCCTCCAAAGCAGTTGCAATCCCTCCCAGTTTGGTATCATCTCCAAACTTAATAAGTGTTGTGACGGGGCAAGGCCAGAGGGCTATAGGAAAGTGGTAAGGAACCAGTATGTTATCCCCAGGCTAAACAAATCCCTGATACCTTATGACAGTTACTCCAGGTTAATCAAGACACCTGGGGCCAATTAAGAACTTTCCAGAAGGCAGGGAGGTTAATTGAGACACCTGCAGCCAATCAGGGGCTGGCTGAAACTAGTTAAAAGCCTCCCAGTGAGTCAGTGAGGGGCGCATGTCAGGAGCTGTGGAAGGAGGTTGCGTGTGAGGAGCTGGGAGTAAGAGGCTCTAGGAGCTGAGAGTAAGAGGGCGTACTGCTGGAAGACCCTGTGGTGAGGATAAAGAAGGTGTTGGGAGGAGTCCATGGGGAAGTAGAGGGAGTTGTAGCTGTCATGCAGTTGTTCCAGGAGGCACTCTAAACAGCTGCAATCCACAGGGCCCTGGGCTGGAACCCGGAGTAGAGGGCGGGCCCGGGTTCCCCCCCAAACTCCCAACTCCTGATCAGACACAGGAGGAGTTAACCTGGACTGTGGATTCTACTAGAGGGGAAGATCTCTGAGGCAAGCAGAATCCGCCAATAAGCGCAGGACCCACCGAGGTAGAGGAGGAACTTTGTCACAGCGTACTTTCTATGCCAATATCCAAGTCATTGATGAAGATATTGAACAGACCCGGTCCCAAAACAGACCTTTGCGGAACCCCACTCGTTATACCTTTCCAGCAGGATTGGGAACCATTAATAACTACTCTCTGAGTACGGTTATCCAGCCAGTTGTGCACCCACCTTACAGTAGCCCCATCTAAGTTGTATTTCCCTAGTTTATTGATAACAATATCATGCGAGACCGTATCAAATGCCTTACTAAAGTCTAGGTATACCACGTCCACCGCTTCTCCCTTATCCACAAGACTTGTTATCCTATCAAAGAAAGCTATCAGATTGGTTTGACATGATTTGTTCTTTACAAATCCATGCTGGTTATTCCCTATCACCTTACCACCTTCCAAGTGTTTGCAGATGATTTCCTTAATTACTTGCTCCATTATTTTCCCTGGCACAGAAGTTAAACTAACTGGTCTGTAGTTTTCCTGGGTTGTTTTTATTTCCCTCTTTATAGATGGGCACTATATTTGCCCTTTTCCAGTCTTCTGAATCTCTCCTGTCTCCCATGATTTACCAAAGATAATAGCTAGAGGTTCAGATACCTCCTCTATTAGCTCCTTGAGTATTCTAGGATGCATTTCATCAGGTCCTGGTGACTTGCAGGCATCTAACTTATCTAAGTGATTTTTAACTTGTTCTTTTTTTATTTTATCTTCTAAACCTTCTCCCTTCCCATTTGCATTCACTATGTTAGGCATTCCCTCAGACTTCTCCGTGAAGACCGAAACAAATAAGTCATTAAGCATCTCTGCCATTTCCAAGTTTCCTGTTACTGTTTCTCCCTCCTCACTGAGTAGTGGGCCTACCCTGTCCTTGGTCTTCCTCTTGCTTCCAATGTATTGATAAAAAGTTTTCTTGTTTCCCTTTATTCCTGTAGTTTGAGCTCACCTTGTGCCTTTGCCTTTCTAATCCTGCCCCTGCATTCCCGTGTTGTTTGCCTATACTCATCCTTTGTAATTTGTCCTAGTTTCCATTTTTTATATGACTCCTTTTTATTTTTTAGATCTTGCAAGATCTCGTGGTTAAGCCAAGGTGATCTTTTGCCACATTTTCTATCTTTCCTACCCAGCGGAATAGCTTGCTTTTGGGCCCTTAATAGTGTCTCTTTGAAATACTGCCAGCTCTCCTCAGTTGTTTTTCCCCTCAGTCTTGATTTCCATGGGACCTTACCTATCAGCTCTCTGAGCTTACCAAAATCCGCTTTCCTGAAATCCATTGTCTCTATTTTGCTGTACTCCCTTCTACCCTTCCTTAGAATTGTGAACTCTATGATTTCATGATCACTTTCACCCAAGCTGCCTTCTACTTTCAAGTTCTCAACGAGTTCCTCCCTATTTGTTAAAATCAAATCTAGAACAGCTTCCCCCCTAGTAGCTTTCTCAACCTTCTGAAATAAAAAGTTGTCTGCAATGCAGTCCAAGAACTTATTGGATAGTCTATGCCCTGCTGTGTTATTTTCCCAACATATATCTGGATAGTTGAAGTCCCCCATCACCACCAAATCTTGGGCTTTGGATGATTTTGTTAGTTGTTTAAAAAAAGCCTCATCCACCTCTTCCACCTGGTTAGGTGGCCTGTAGTAGACTCCTAGCATGACATCACCCTTGTTTTTTACCCCTTTTAGCCTAACCCAGAGACTCTCAACACTTCCGCCCCCTATGTCCATCTCCACCTCAGTCCAAGTGTGTACATTTTTAATATATAAGGCAACACCTCCTGTCTTTTTCCCCTGTCTGTCCTTCCTGAGCAAGCTGTACCCATCCATACCAACATTCCAATCATGTGTATTATCCCACCAAGTTTCGGTGATGCCAACAATGTCATAGTTGAATTTATTTATTAGCACTTCCAGTTCTTCCTGCTTATTACCCATACTTCTCGCATTTGTATACAGGCACCTAAGATACTGATTTGATCTTGCCTCCCAGTTTTTCCCTGACCCTCCTATCTCTTTGTCATTAGAGCCCATGCCCCCTCCTAGTTCTGACCCATCTCCCAGGTCCCCATGTTCTCCACTTACCTGTGGGATTTGCTCACCTGTCCCCATCGAACCTAGTTTAAAGCCCTCCTCACTAGGTTAGCCAGTCTGTATCCAAATAGAGTCTTTCTCCTCCTCGAAAGGTGAACTCCATCTCTGCCTAGCAGTTCTTCCTGGATTAGCATCCCGTGGTTGAGGAAGCCAAAGCCCTCCTGGCGACACCATCTTTGCAGCCAGGCATTCACCTCCATGATGCACCTGTCTCTGCCCGGGCCCCTACCTTTGACAGGAAGGATTGAAGAGAATACCACCTGCGCTCCAAACTCCTTCACCCGTACTCCCAGAGCCCTGTAGTCACTCTTGATCTGCTCAGTGTCACACCTCGCAGTGTCATTTGTGCCCACATGGATGAGTAGCATGGGGTAGTAGTCAGAGGGCCGGATAATCCTTGACAATGCCTCCGTAACGTCTTGGATACGGGCCCCTGGCAAGGCAGCATACCTCCCGAGATGAAATGTCAGGGCGACAGATGGGCGCCTCCGTCCCCCTCAGCAGAGAGTCTCCGACCACCACTACCCTACGTTTCCTATTCGCAGTGGTGGCAGCAGACTTCCCAGCCTTAGGGGTACGAGGCTTCTCCTCCTCTGCTGTAGGGGGAGATTCCTTCTCTCCTGTATCAAGAAGAGCATAATGGTTTCCTATTACCACGGCAGCAGGGTTTGGAGCAGGGGTGGAGCACTGCCTGCTGCCAGAAGTAACCAGCTGCCAGTGTCCACCCTGAGCCATTTCCTCCTCCACCAGTGGTGTGTCAGCAGTCCTGTGTACTGGGACAGCTACCTCAGCTGTCTCCACATGGACACTGTCCAGGAATTGTTCATGGACTTGGATGCTCCTCAATCTAGCCACCTCCTCCTGTAGCTCTCCCACCTGCTGCCTGAGAGATTCCACCAGCAGGCACCTGTCACATTGAATGGGTCCCCCCAGCCTGGATATCAGTAAGTGGAAATTGCAAGTTACAGTCCCTGCAAAACCACACCAGGATCTGGGTAGAAGCATCCATGTTCAGGCGCTCTGTCTGGCTACAGGCGCAGGTGGAGGAGACAGAAGCAGTGCTGTCACAGGTGTTGCGGGCCCTCCTAACCATCGTAGGCCTCCCTCTGTCAAACTCCCTCTCAAACAATCAAGGGAACAGAGTCAGGCACTCAGTCCCAACTGCCACAACAGCTGAAACTGAAACTGAAATCACCTGAAATCAGAATCAAAATTTAAATTCAAACAGTCAAACACACACACTCCCACCAACAGCTAGTAGTCACTCTCACCTGGTAGACTGTTCAGCCACGGGATCTCTTGCTCTCCCTCTCAAACTCCCCTGTCTGCAGCCCCCTGTCTGCTCTGCTCCCCTGGTCGCTCTGCCTCTGGCTTTAGTTTGGGTTCAAGGCTTTAGGAATGGCAAGTATATCTCGCCCCCTTCCCACTCCCCTTCCCAACTCCCTCTCAAAACTCCCTGTTAGCAGCCCCTGTTTGCAAAGCTCCCTGGTCGCTTGCTCGCTGCTTGATTTGCATTCTTTTCTGGGTTCTTACATGGTCTCCAGCACTCTGAGGACTTCTGTAGCCCACCTGGGTTCAGCGGCTGTAGAGGGCAAAACGGAATCCTGGAGGAGGCCAGGTGGCCAGCCAGCCAAATGCATGCTTTCATGCCTTCACAGATATAAACAGCATCGAAGGCATTGGGGAGTGACATCAGGCAAAGCAGTATGGGTTGGGCATGACTAGTGACAGCAGTGCCCCAGAGCTGGCAGTCTGAGACAGAAATGTCAGCCAAGTCAGACAGGCCCGTTAGGATAAGTCCCCTCCATGCCAATGACAATCAGAGTTTCTTGTTATTGTTCCAGCCTGTTACAAATGTGTCTACATACAATTCTAATAAGCCCAGTGATGAGTTTTGCCTCATCCCTTCCCCACAATCCTTTGTGCTGAACAACTATCTTTGTATTTGGGAAAAAAAAAACCAAACACAATGAGGATCCTGAGGGAGACCTCTAGGAGCTACATAATAATGAAAGTGTAGGATAACTCTGCTTACTTAACTGCTTTATTTTCTGCTTCCCCAGTCCCTATCTCACGGCCCAATCATAACCTGTCAGCCATCAGCTATCTAGCATATCCTCCATGCACACCCATTAGAAACTTGGCCCAATCATGGTTTGCCTTTACTCTTCCTTTTCTCTCATACTAACATCTCTCCTCTGCATCAGCATCTCCTTTCTTCTCCTCTGTCCCTTTCGCCCTCCCTCCTCCCCAACCTTCTGTATTTTGTCCTTGCTTCTACCTTCCCCTTGTATTGCATCCACCTTAGTCAACAAATTTTGAATTAGTAATCACAGGCATTTGCTCTGAAAACCTGATTAAATAGTTATATTCACTCAATCAGTGAGAAGAAATATGCAGTGTGACCCTATAGAAGATCACTGCAGCTCCTGTTATGGTAGCAATTGTTGAAACTCTTATGTATATAAAGGAGCTGGTTGCTGCTGACATTCTAACCACCGGCCTGTCTAAACCTGTCTGAGGAGTGGTGAACAACATGGTGCTGGCTGTCTGGAGCACTGGTGTTCCTACTATTGCTACTATCAGTGGAGTTGTATTTAGGGTAGAGTCAGAAATTTCTGGCTCAGTCAGTCTGAAGACAAAACAACTTGAATTCTGAATACGGCGTGAAGCAAACAGCTTGTGACCAGGATAGAGATGAAGCATTATTCTCCAGAGTTATGCAGTGAATAACTCAGAATAATGAATACAAGAGAAAAAAATCACAATCTGCTCACAACACTTGCAAACAGAGGGGGAAAAAAAGGGGGCAACATTTGTCAAATCAATTATTCATGCAGTTTTCACTCAGCTCTAAGAAAGAACAATGACATGCTCTTTGCTGGGTTTCTATACTCACCTCTGGCCTCCCGAAAATAATCATAACATACAAAATGAGAGGATTTTACCGGGCAATGAATTTGCTCGTTACATTTTGCAAAAGGGGGAAGAATATACAAAAAAGAAAAGTTCAAAACTGGGTAACATATTAAAGCTGGTAACAAGATGGGAAAACAATTACAAGATGGTGGTGCACCATGCGAGATGTAGTTTGATCAGGGAGCCCAGCCCACAAAAGGAAATGGAAGAATGAAGCATTTAAACTACAATTCTCATGGAGGTACCAGGGCAGCATTTCATTTTTGCCAAAATATTTCAGATTTTGATTTTTCCTCAAAAAGTATTGCATAGGAACACACAAACAGATAAAACAAGCAATCGACACATTTTCTGACTGACTCTCTAAATAAAGCTTACCACATGAATTCAAGAATAAGAAGGGGATAGAGACCTGGTTGTTAAGATCATTCTTCGATGGCATCACGAAAGTTTACATGTGGTTAGTGTGACATTGTTCTAAATGTAGGCATGAAAAATTGCACAACAACAGAGGATACCCCAGCTAGTTAATGAAGCTACATTTACAATTTACACCACCTGAGGATCTGGCCCTGAGAGTGCAAGGAGAAGATAATGAGCAGGTAGGCAGGACAATAGAGAAGCGCATAATGAGAGAGATGAAGGGGCTGTGGGGTGGGGGAGCAAAGTTGTTGGTGCTGGGAGAGTTTTGAAGAGCCTCGAAATGGAGGATGAGGAGTTTGAAATGGATGCAGAAGGCAAGGGAGAGCCAGTGAAGGGAGTCAAGGGGGAGAGGCAAGTTACATGGCTAGAGTGGCAGGAGAAGAAAGAAATCTGAATACTTTTTTATGCTCCATAGAATCATAGAATCATAGAATCATAGAATCATAGAATCTCAGGGTTGGAAGGGACCTCAGGAGGTCATCTAGTCCAACCCCCTGCTCAAAGCAGGACCAACCCCAACTAGATCATCCCAGCCAGGGCTTTGTCAAGTCTGACCTTAAAAACCTCTAAGGAAGGAGATTCCACCACCTCCCTAGGTAACCCATTCCAGTGCTTCACCACCCTACTAGTGAAAAAGTTTTTCCTAATATCCAACCTAAACCTCCCCCTCTGCAACTTGAGACCATTACTCCTTGTTCTGTCATCTTCTACCACTGAGAACAGTCTAGATCCATCCTCTTTGGAACCCCCTTTTAGGTAGTTGAAAGCAGCTATCAAATCCCCCCTCACTCTTCTCTTCTGCAGGCTAAACAATCTCAGTTCCCTCAGCCTCTCCTCATAAGTCATGTGCTCCAGCCCCCTAATCATTTTTGTTGCCCTCCGTTGGACTCTTTCCAATTTATCCACATCCTTCTTGTAGTGTGGGGCCCAAAACTGGACACAGTACTCCAAATGAGGCCTCACCAGTGCCGAATAGAGGGGAATAATCACATCCCTCGATCTGCTGGAAATGCCCCTACTTATACAGCCCAAAATGCCGTTAGCCTTCTTGGCAACAAGGGCACACTGTTGACTCATATTCAGCTTTTCGTCCACTGTAACCCCTAGGTCCTTTTCTGCAGAACTGCTGCCCAGCCATTCGGTCCCTAGTCTGTAGCAGTGCATGGGATTCTTCCGTCCTAAGTGCAGGACTCTGCACTTGTCCTTGTTGAACCTCATCAGATTTCTTTTGGCCCAATCCTCTAATTTGTCTAGGTCCCTCTGTATCCTATCCCTACCCTCCAGCGTATCAACCACTCCTCCCAGTTTAGTGTCATCTGCAAACTTGCTAAGGGTGCAGTCCACACCATCCTCCAGGTCGTTGATGAAGATATTGAACAAAACCGGCCCCAGCACCGACCCTTGGGGCACTCCACTTGATACCGGCTGCCAACTAGACATGGAGCCATTGATCACTACCCGTTGAGCACGACCATCCAGCCAGTTTTCTATCCACCTTACCGTCCATTCATCCAGCCCATACTTCTTTAACTTGCTGGCAAGAACGCTGTGCGAGACTGTATCAAAAGCTTTGCTAAAGTCAAGAAATAGCACATCCACTGCTTTCCCCTCATCCACAGAGCCAGTTATCTCATCATAGAAGGCAATTAGGTTAGTCAGGCATGACTTGCCCTTGGTGAATCCATGCTGACTGTTCCTGATCACTTTCCCCTCCTTTAAGTGGTTCAAAAATTGATTCCTTGAGGACCTGTTCCATGATTTTTCCGGGGATTGAGGTGAGACTGACTGGCCTGTAGTTCCCCGGATCTTCCTTCTTCCCTTTTTTAAAGATGGGCACTACATTAGCTTTTTTCCAGTCATCCGGGACCTCCCCCGATTGCCATGATTTGTCAAAGATAATGGCCAATGGCTCTGTAATCATGATATTGTATAGTTTTTTCCTGGTCCAAGCTTCAGCCAAGGAAGGTCAGTATTTTAACCCAGTTCGGCTACCAAACACAAGCAAATGGAAGCATTTCTTTTCATTCTTACTTGTCTGCACTTGGAGTCCCAGTAATGCCACCACTGACTGAGCTGCCACCAATGCTATTGCAGATTTTCTATCATGTCCTATTGGAACCAGAGAAAACCTTATTCACCAGTATAGGTTTGCAAAAGTTAACATTCTTGTACTGCTACAAAGGACACACACCACCCCCCACAAACATTTTCATTCTGCTTATGCCAGCAGTATGGAATAACAATATCAGCAGTAACAAACTATTAAAGTACCACAAATTAGTATCTGATTGGCTTTTGAAAATACATTAATCAGTTAATTCATTAAGAGTATTTGTTGAGGTCTAAGACATATGAGACAAAAATACCTCATTTGCAAGTAATTAATACAGAATTACTTAAGTAATACAATTCCACATGCAAACACAATACTTGTATTTGAATGACTTTTAATCCACTTGAAAGAGATGCTTAGATGTTTAATCATCAGATAAATTAGATGTGTTTTGGTAATTACCTATCAATCAATATTCCAGTTCAACAGCCACATTGCTCTAGCAAAGAGCATGCTGTGTAGACAAGATTTTATTTATCATTAAACAGTCTTTCCTATTTAATTTTCTTTGTGCAGATAGTTCTCAGGGTGGTTTTATATTGAACTAATTTAGATATTCAATACTTCAAGAGAGAATTACTATTTTTGCTTCCCTACTACTGAAAGTGAATCCCCCATGAGGCTTGATTTTGTATTCCTATGGAGGCAAAACCTCTCTTGACTTCAATGGGAGTTTGGTCTGTGTCAAAACTTCAGGAATGAGCATGTGTGTACTGTAATAATTTTCCACTATGTCACCTTTGGATTTACATTCTGATTTCAGTGGTTTTACAGCTGTGTAAATCTACTGATGTAGTGGACCCAGGTCCCTACCTGAGGAATTTATAGTCTAAGGGTATGTCTTCACTACCCGCCAGATTGGCGGGTAGTGATCGATCTATCGGGGATCAATTTATCGCGTCTCGTCTAGCGATAAATCGATCACCAAACGCGCTCTCCGTCGACTCCAGAACTCCACCTCGGCGAGAGGTGGAAGCAGAGTCGACGGGGGAGTGGCAGTGGTCGACTCACCGCCATCCTCACAGCCAGGTAAGTCGACCTACGATACGCCGACTTCAGCTACGCTATTCATGTAGCTGAAGTTGTGTATCGTAGGTTGACCCTCCCCCCAGTGTAGACCTGGCCTTTGGGACTGCTCCTTAAAGGTTCGGAGGTCAATGTGCATTAAGAGCACTCAGCACCTCTCAGGGTCGGCCCTTCATTTAGAGCAATAAAAGAAGAGCCCGATATCATGATACGATGTGTGGGGAGAATGGGAAAAGGTGAAATGACAAGAAGGGGAAAATTAATTAGGAGTGTTAATTTTTCACAGAGTGACTAGCACAGAATTTTTTTTTAAAAAAAGATTTTTTAAATAAAACCTGCTCATTTAAAGAAAGCTAAAATGAAAATGAAAGAAAGATTAATGCACATCAACATTAGGCACACCAACCTAACACTTACCAGGAGCCCTAAAACTGGGACCACTGACTACTGGCCACAAAAGACCATGAAGAGGGAGAATGCAGATGCCCCAGTGTGTCCAAGCAACCTCCTTTCAAATGATAGCAGTGTGTTAGGTCTGCACTAACCACGGAATGCATGGGTTTTCTCTACTACTAGCAGTTTTGTCTTGCGGTGTCTAGTGTAATGTGGGGATACAGAAGAAACTGCAGCTGTACATTGAGCCAGTACATAGGACCCAATGGGGCAGAAGGCTCCTACCTTACTCTGCCCATGCATTTGGATCCAGGGCACAATCTGATCCTCTATATCAAAAATGGTCAAACCCATTTCTTTTTAGTGTCCAAAAAGGAATTCAGTTTGAAGCTGACTATATCCACCAATCTTAAGACAGAATAGGAGGTGAAAAGCACTGAAAAAAATAGGGGTTAACAATGGAATGCGGACACAACCTTATCTCCAGCACTTTCAGCAGCTCTGCTACAATAAAAAAAAAGAGTAAGGTTCAATAAAGCACAAGACAGAAACAGTAAATGATATTAGATGTGACATATTAGCCATAAGGCCTTTTCTAGAGCACTGTAGAAAAATTTAGGACAAGGGTATGGTAGTGTGTTTCTACCCACATTGCGAGAAAGGCCTTCTAGCCACAGCATTCCCTCTAAGCTTATTTTCTATTTCTAGCATGTGTTTTATGAACTTTTATTTTTGTTTTGCAGGCTAGACACATAGCACCAAACTTAATGTCAAATTAGATAATGAACAGCAATATTCATTTTAAAGAAAAATAATTCAAATAACTGTCATGTTGCATTATAGCTTTTGCTGCTAGCAAAAGCTTTAATTAACTCTGCAGAATGGTTTTTGCTCTAACCCTCTGTTTTTAGATTCTCATAACTTCCTGAGCAATTTTCTGTTATGGCTGCATCTTTATATGCTCAGAAATAATCCTATGTATGGTGCAAAGAAAAACATTTTGTGAGGTTTTCACAAAGTTAGACCATTTTGCAAGTTGTAAGAGAAAGGCAGAAGCCTTTATTTCTGGTTGTCAAATTTCATTTAGACAACCTCTAATTACTGTTGCATGCTAGTGTATGTGTAACAGTCAGAAATATGTTAAAGGACATTACCAAGATAAACAGGAAAAGGAAATACTACCGTGAACCAGATCCTGGCCCGTTGATATGGCCCCTTTGCGCTGCCATAAAGCTGCCCTGGTTGTTAGCTGATGATTCCCTGGGTGGTGCAGAGCCAAGTTAACTGGTTTGCACCAGGGAAAGGACATGGCTGACTCATTGCTATGTTCTAGCAATCTCCATTCAGAGTACTGGGTACTGCTACTAGTTATTCTTAATTATGCTGGGGGCTGAACTGGCAATCTCAGCAACCAGGGAAGTGCAGAGGTGGTTGAGCCACCTTTGCTTCTGTGCCTTGGGTTCTGAGTTAAGCAAAACCTGAGGAGTGGACCTAACACATGCAAGCAACATGATGTGACATTAATGTTATTGCAGGGACCATTGGAATGGCAGACACATGATCATCAAACATGTTTGAAGGGAAATCAATATATTTAGCCCAACTCCACTTTAATTTACATCCGTATGAACCTGTAGCGGCGTCACTGACTTCACAGACATTACTCTGGATTTAAACAAATGCAGCTGAGGGCCTGATCCAGCTCTCGTTCAAGTCAGTCGAAAGAGTCCCATTGATGGGAACTGGAGCAGGACCGGAGAGCAGAATTTGGCCACGAGGGGATGGTTCTTCAATGTCTCGCATCTTATGCAAAGTGAGTGAAAATGGATTCAAAATGCTACCAAATCAGAATACTCCACCCCCCTTATATACATTTTACATCCTCTTTGCACAAGTGTAAAATTACAACCCAAGGTAGAAGGCAGTGGAGAATCAAGCCCATGCTCTTTTCTTATTTGAGTGTCTAGATCTGGTTCTCTTCTCACTTGTAAATCTTGATTTATACCTATGTAACTGAGGGGAGAATCAAGTCATCTGTCTATGTAACTGAATTAGGGCTTGACTCTGAAGCCAGATATACTGGTGTATATAGGAGCTACTTCTGGAGTAAGGTACTATTCCCCCAGAGTGGAGTGTCCCAAATGGACCTTTAATCTCTCTGGGCCTCAGTTATCCACCTGTAAAGTGGAGATAATATTATTTAATTTATCCTACTCTTTGTCTGTCTTGTCTACATTGTTTGCAAGAAATGGCAAGCTAAGGAATTGATATATTGGATCTGACCCGAGGTCCATCTAGTTCTGGATCTGTCTCTGACAGTGGCACCACCACGTACTTTAGAGGAAGGGATAATCTGCCCCCCCCGCCCCCTTAAGTCTATCCTGGTCTCTAATGGAAATTGGCATAAGTTATGAACCATGGGTTTAATATCCCTTCCAACATTTTATCATAATTTTATATGATAACTCTGGATATTCTTGGTATCCAGATATCCATATGAATGTCTAATTCCTTTTTGAATCTTGCTAAATTCTTGGCCTCAATAACTTTCTGTGACAAGTATCAGAGGGGTAGCCGTGTTAGTCTGGATCTGTAGAAGCAACAAAGGGTCCTGTGGCACCTTATAGACTAACAGAGGTATTGAAGCATAAGCTTTCGTGGGTGAATACACACTTCTTCGGATGCAAGCAGTGGACCCACTGCTTGCATCCGAAGAAGTGGGTATTCACCCACGAAAGCTTATGCTTCAATACCTCTGTTAGTCTATAAGGTGCCACAGGACCCTTTTTCTGTGACAAGGAGTTCTGCAGTTCAATTATGTGTTGTGTGAAAAAGTGTTTCCTTTTATTAGTGTTGTATTTTCCACTTTTTAATTTAATTGAATGTTCCCTTGTCCTTGTGTTGAGAGGCAGAATAGGAGTTTCCCATTTACCTTCTCTGGATCAGTCATTATTTTTAGAGTCAGACGGGAAATGGTTTCCTCATCCCCAAAATCTTGATCTTTCTTGCCGCCCTTCTCTGAACTGCTGAACCTCTTCTAATCGTGCAAAAACCTTTTTGAGATGGGGTGACCAGTTCAGCACACAGGACTGCAAGCAGGGGAATTTAAGAGGGGGAGAAGCAGATCCGCCTGCTGAATGAACAAGGTGCAAGTACTAACCTTGGGGTTATTTCAATTACAGGGTCAGTCCCCAGACACACAATCCCAACTGTTTGAGACTTCGTTCCCTGGATCATCCTTGATTGTCTTTGATCAGCCTCACACAGCCTTGTAATCATCCTCCCACTGTGTGATTAACGAGGGGGTAGGGCTGACCTAGGAGAGAAGGCCTTAAAAGCCAGAGGCTAAACGACCAAGTGGAGCTAGCAAATGGGGGGGAGGGGGGGCTTGAGATGGAGTTGAAGGGAGGGAGATGTAATATAATCGCTATGGTTAGACAGGGCCGCATCACCAGTGCCAACGCTGCTCCTGTCTCCTCCACCTGCACCTGCATCCAGACAGGGAACTTAACCATGGATGTCTCTACCCAGATCCTGTTGTGGATTTGCAGAGACTGTGGCCTGCAATTCCCACTCTCAGAAAGCCAAGCTGGGGGGTGGGGGGGACCATACAGTGTGAAAGGTGCCTGCTGATGGAATCTCTCAGGAAGGAGGTGGGAGAGCTACAGGAGGAGGTGGCTAGGCTGAGGAGTGCCCATGAGAAATTTCTCTGGAGTATTCATATGGAGACATCCAAGACTGAGGAAGCTATCCAGCTACAGAGGACTGCTGTCACACCACCAGGGGAGGAGCACATGGCTCTGTCAAAAGGGAGGACATTGTCTGCTGGTTACTTCTGGCAGCAGGCAGTGCTCCACCCCTACTCCCAACCCACCGATCATGGTGACAGAAAACCAAAATGCTGCCCTGGCAATGAGTGATGAGGAATCACCCCAGAGGAGGAGGAGAAGCTATGTACCCCCAAGGCTGGGAGGATTGTAGCCACCACTCCCAGGAGGAAACATAGGGTAGCGGTGGTTGGCAACTCTCTTCTGACGGGGACGGAGGCACCCATCTGTCACCCTGACATGGCATTCCAGGAGGTATGTTACCTGCCAGGGGCCCATATCTAAGATGTTACGGAGGGATTGTTGAGGATCATCCGGCCCTCTGACTACTACCCTATGCTACTCATCCATGTGGGCACTAATGATACTGTGAGGTATGACCCTCAACAGATCAGAAGTGACTACATGGCTCTGGGAATAAGGGTGAAGGAGTTGGGAGAGCAGGTGGTGTTCTCTTCGATCCTTCTGGTCAAGGGTAGGGGCCCAGGCAGAGACAGATGCATCCTGGAGGTGAATGCCTGGCTGTGAAGATGGCGTCACCAGGAGGGCTTTGGCTTCCTTGACCATGGGATGCTGTTCCAGGAATAAGGACTGCTAAGCAGAGATGGGGTCCACTTATCAAAGAAGGGGTAGGGCATATCTGGACACAGACTGGCTAACCTAGTGAGGAGGGCTTTAAACTAGGTTTGAAGGGGGCAGGTGACCAAAGTCCACAGGTAAGTCAAGAACATGGAGACCTGGGAGAAGGGTCAGAATTTGTGGGGAGCATGGACTGTTATAGCAGGGATAAAGGAGAGACAAGACAGAACTGGGGAGGGGGCGTGGAAATCAAATCAATATCTTAGATGTCTGTATACTAATGTGAGAAGTATGGGGAATAACCAGGAAGAACTCAAAATGCTAGTAAATAAACACAACTATGACATAGTTGGCATCGTGGAGACTTGGTGGGATAATACACATGACTGGAATATTGGTACAGAAGGGTACAGCTTGCTCAGGAAGGACAGGAAAGGAAAAAAGGAAGGAGGTGTTGCCTTATACGTTAAAAATTTATACACTTGGATTGAAGTTGAGATGGAAATAGGAGACAGACTTGTTGAAAGTCTCTGGGTAAGGATCAAAGGGGTAAAAAACAAAGGTGATGTCATGGTAGGGGATCTACTACAGACCACCAAACCAGGAAGAAGAGGTGGATGAGGCTTTTTTTAAACAACTAACAAAATCATGCAAAGCACAGGACTTGGTGGTGATAGGGGACTTCAACTACCCAGACATCTGTTGGGAAAATAACACAGCAGGGCACAGAATATCCATCAAGTTCTTGGAAAGTATTGGAGACAATTTTTTTTATTTCAGAAGGTGGAGACAGCTCCTACAGGGGAGGTTGTTCTAGATTTAATTTTGACAAATAGGGAAGAACTGGCTGAGAATTCGAAAGTGGAAGGCAGCTTGGGTGAAAGCGATCATGAAATGGTAGAGTTCATGATTTTAAGGAATGGTAGGAGGGAGAACAGCACAATAAAGGCAATGGATTTCAAGAAGGCAGACTTTAGCAGACTCAGGGAGTTGATAGGTAAGATCCCATGGGAAGCAAGCCTAAGGAGAACAGTTGGCAGTTTTTCAATGAGACATTATTAAGGGCACAAGAGCAAACTATCCCACTTCGCAGGAAAGATAGGAAGTATGGCAAGTATGGCAAGAGACTACCCTGGCTTAACCAGGAAATCTTTTTTGATTTTTAGATCATTGAAGAGTCCTACAAAAAAAGTGGAAACTCGTTCAAATTACAAAGGATGAATATAAACAAATAACACAAGTATGTAGGGACAAAATTAGAAAGGCCAAGGCACAAAATGAGGTCAAGCTAGCTAGAGACATAAATGGTAACAAGAAAACATTCTACAAATACATTAGAAACAAGAGGAAGACCAAGGACAGGGTAGGACCATTACTCATAAAGAGGGGAAAAACAATAACAGAAAATGCGAAAATGGCAGAGGTGCTTAATGACTTCTTTGTTTCAGTTTTCACCAAGAGGGTTGGTGGTGATTGGACGTCTAACGTAGTGAATGTCAGTGAAAATGAGATAGGATCAGAAGAGGCTAGAATAGGGAAAGAACAAGTTAAAAATTACTTGGACAAATTAGATGTCTTCAAGTCACCAGGTCCTGATGAAATGCATCCTAGAAAACTCAATGAGCTGACTGAGGAGAAATCTGAGCCATTAGCAATTATCTCTGAAAAGTCATGGAAGACAGGAGAGATTCCAGAAGACTGGAAAAGGTCAAATATAGTGCCAGTCTATAAAAAGGGAAATAAGGACAACCTGGGGAATTACAGACCAGTCAGCTTAATTTCTGTACCCGGAAAGATAATGGAGCAAATAATTAAACAATCAATTTTCAAACATCTAGAACAGGGGTTCTCAAACTTCATTGCACTGCGACCCCACTTCTGACAACAAAAATTGGCAGGGACTGAAGCCTGAGCCCACCTGAGCCATGCCTCTCCAGGTGGAGGGGCTAAAGCCAAAGCCTGAGCCCCACTGCCTGGGGGGTGGGTGGGCGGGGTAAAGCCAAATCCTGAGGGCTTCAGCCCCAGGCAGGAGGCCTGTAATCTAAGCCTCACTGCCCAGGGCTTGGGCTTGAGCCTCTGGCCCCAGCTAGTCTACACCAGCCCTGGTGACCCCATTAAAATGGGGTCCCTGACCCAGAATTTGAGAACCACTGATCTAGAAGATAATAAGGTGATAAGTAACAGTCAGCATGGATTTATCAAAAAGAAATCATGTCAAACGAACCTGATAGCTTTCTTTGACCGGATAACAAGCCTTGTGGATGGGGGGAAGCAGTAGACATAGTATATCTTGACTTTAGTAAAGCTTTTGATACTGTCTCGCATGATCTTCTCCTAAACAAACTAGGGAAATGCAACCTAGATGGAGTTACTATAAGATGTGTGCATAACTGGTTGGAAAACCATTCCCTGAAAGTAGTCATCAGTGGTTCATAATCATGCTGGAAGGGCATAGCGAGTTGGGTCCCGCAGGGATCAGTTCTGGGTCTGGTTGTGTTCAATATCTTCATCAACGATTTAAATAATAGAATAGAGAGTACACTTAAAGTTTGCAGATGATACCAAGCTGGGAGGGGTTGCAAGTGCTTTGGAGGATAGGCTGAACATTCAAAATGATCTGGACAAACTGGAGAAATGGTCTGAAGTAAATAGGATGAAATTCAATAAGGACAAAGGCAAAGTACTCCACTTAGGAAGGAACAATCAGTTGCATACATAGAAAAGGGGCAAATGACTGCATAGGAAGGAGTACTGCAGAAAGGGATCAGGGGGTTATAGTGGACCACAAGCCAAATATGAGTCAACGGTGTAACACCGTTGCCAAAAAAAAAAAGAACATCATTTTAGGATGTATTAGTAGCAGTGTTGTAAGCAAGACACGAGATGTAATTTTTCCACTCTATTCCACACTGATTAGGCCTCAACTGGAGTATTGTGGGTGCCACATTTCAGGAAAGAGGTGGATAATTTGGTCAAAGGCCAGAGAAGAGCAACAGAAATGATTAAAGGTCTAGAAAACATGACCTATGAGGGAAGACTGAAAACATTGGTTTTGTTTAGTCTGGAAAAGAGAAGACTGAGAGGGGACATGATAACAGTTTTCAAGTACATAAAAGGTTGTTACAACGAGGAGGGAGAAGAATTGTTCTTCTTAAACTCTGAGGCTAGGACAAGAAACAATGGGCTCAAATTGCAGCAAGGGGGGTTTAGGTTGGACATTAGGAAAAACTTCCAGACTGTCGGGGTGGTTAAGCACTGGAATAAATTGCCTACAGAGGTTGTGGAATCTCCATCATTGGAGGTTTTTAAGAGCAGGTTAAACAAACACCTGTCAGGAATGACCTAGATAATAGTCCAGCCATGAGTGCAAGCGACTTGACTAGATGACATCTTGACGTCCCTTCCACTCTTATGATGCTATTCCAAATGACGTTGCAACACTGATTTGGATAAAGGCTTTGTAATATTCTCCACATTTTTCGCCATCCCATTCCTTATACATCTTAACACCTTGTTTGCTTTTATTGACTGCTGCTGCATATCATGCAGAGGTCTTCACTGAGCTGTCTACAATGATGCTCAGGTTCAGAAATTCCAAGTCCAGAAGGGACCATTGCAATCATCCAGTCTGACCTCCTGTATAACACAAGCCATAGAACTTCTCCAAAATAATTCCTACAGCATCTCTTTTAGAAAGTTGCCTAACCTTGACTTAAAAATTGTCAGTGATGGAGATTTCACCACAACTTTGGGTAAATTGTTCCAATGGTTAATTACTCTCACTGTAAAAAACTTACACCTTATTTCCAGTCTGAACTTGTCTAACTTCCATTGTGTTTGTGTGTGTGTTATACCTTTCTCTGATAGATTGAAGACCCCATTATTAAATAGTTGTTCCTATGTAGGTATTTATAGATTATAATCAAGTCACCCCTTAACCTTCTCTTTGTTAATTGAATAGATTGAGGTTTTTGAGTCTGTCACTATAAGGGAGGTTTTCAAATCCATTGTTCATTCTTGTAGATCTTCTCTGAAACCTCTCCAACTTATTAACATCCTTCTTGAATTGTGGGCACCAGAACTGGACACAGCATTCCAG
This sequence comes from Chelydra serpentina, assembly GCA_037349315.1. Classification (NCBI taxonomy): domain Eukaryota; kingdom Metazoa; phylum Chordata; order Testudines; family Chelydridae; genus Chelydra; species Chelydra serpentina. The sequence goes on from JBAIAC010000004.1 coordinate 62,649,272, forward strand.
CAGTGGTCACACCAATGACCAATACAGAGATAAAATAACCTCTTTGCTCTTACTCAAGATGCCTCTGTTTATGCATCTAGGATCACATTAGCTCTTTTGGCCACCTTGATAAAAATGTTAAATAGAGCTGGGCCAAAAATTCATCCACATGGAACCCCACTGGAAACACACCCGCTTCATGACTATTCCATTTACAATTACATTTTGAGACTAATCAATTAGCCAGCTTTTAATCCATTTAATGTGTGCTATGTAAATATTATATTGTTCTAGTTTTTTAATCAAAATGTTGTGTGGCACCAAGTCAAATGTCTTATTGAAGTCTAAGAATATTAGGTCAACACTATTACCTTTATCAACCAAACTTGCAATCTCATGAAAAGAAAGTTAGTTTGACAGGATCTATTTCCCATAAACCCATGCTGATTTGTATTAATTATATTACCCTCCTTTAATTCTCTATTGAGTCCCATATGATTCACTTCATTATATTCCCCAGGATTGATGTTAGGCTGACAGGCTTATAATTACTCAGGTCATCCCATTTATCCTTTTAAAAAATTGATACATTAACATTCTTCCAGTCTTATGAAAATTCCCCTGTGCTTCAAGACTTATTGAAAAAAAAATCAGCATTAACAGTTTAATGAGCTCATCAGCCTGCTCTTCTAAAACTCTTGGATGCAAGTTATCTGGACCAGCTTTTTCTACCCACTGAGGCAAGAAGAATCCATTTTGGGGTCTGTTTGATAGAACTGACTAATTGATAGTCTAACAGAACAGATAGACTAATAATGAGGATTTGTGGGAGATTTGCAGAATGAACTAAATGCAAGGCCTATGGCAATCGTATGTTTTGGTTTTTGGCCCCATCCCAGACCTCACTGACCTCACCAGGAGTCCTTCCCTTGACATCCCTGGGCAAAGGACAAGCCTGTTAGTGAGAGTTCTGCTTCAGCAAATGTCTATTGTTAGACTGGTGCTATGATTCAATCCTGCCTTCTAGGTTTAAAAATTAGATTCTAGATTAAATGCAAGGGGTATTTGGATGGAGATGTAATCAAGGCTTCTAACATGGCAATACAGTCAAAAACCAGTGACCCAGACCAGGAGTGTATAAGATTTTCATTTGTCTTCATCACTGTGAGAGGAAATTCTCTCTACCTTGATAAATATTAACGGTGGTTTCTGCTGCTTCGTTACTGCTGGTGAGCTAAGTGTAGATACACAGGAGCAAGTGGAAGATTAGGCTAGTTAGTGTGGCCGGATAGCAAGATTATTTCATCAAAGTGGAAAAATTGTCAGTCCAATATCGCCTTAAGAGAAACATGTTACAATACTTTTGTAGTTAGAAAAGTCTAAGAATCTTCCACAAAAGACCTTTCTTCTTGGTAAAATTCCCCCAAAAGAAGGCCCTATAGACATTTAAGTCCTTGGTGTCATGACTGTAAATCTGATTACAATATCAAAGGTACCTGAATAAATTGAACAGCCCATGGGTACTGGAATGTTGAAATAATACTATCAACCTCATAAAACAGAAATTGAGAATCTATCTAAAAAGCAGACTCATTGTTTCATGCCCTAAAGGCACTTCTTTCTTACACTTAAATTAACTTGATATTGTGATTTACTGAAGAATAAGTTAGTACATACAGTATGGGGTCTATACACATTGATGGAAGCCATTCATAGGTGAGATGAATAGTAAATGAAGCAAATACCTTAGAGAAACTGCTTAAATATGAACTGGATTGTTTGGACTGAAAATAATTAATTATTCTAAACAAACTCCTATTTATTATTTAGATTCTGGTACCACCTAAAGTGTGATAGGCACTTTGCAGGCACAGAGGAAGACACTGTTCCCATCCTTCAAAAATTACAGTTTTAAAACGATGACAACCGACGCAAGGCAGGAAAAGGGAAGGTGACATACAAGCAAAGAGATCGGGGGATGAGAGGCAAACTTGTTACATAGAGAAGGGCAGCAGAGTAGGTGGTGTAAAGTGAAGTGAAATGAGGGCAGGTTTAAGTTCCCTTTGCACTGCTGTAGAGACACAAAGGAATTGTATCAGGGCGGGGGATCTGGCTCAGAAACAAAAGATCTCAGTGGGGATATGAACTACACTGTTCATCTCCATGTTATGTTAATTCTGAAGCCTAATGGTAACACTTAAAGCATCAACTTTGTTAATGTTTAACTGCTAATCATTTTAGCAGAAACATCCAGCATTCTGGAATGTGGGTAGAGTGTGGATTCTGGGAAGAACTGAGTAGAATTAAGAATTTTATTAAGATGATGTTAAAAATAAAAACAACGGTACAGAGTTTAAGTGTAGAAGTTTCTGGTTATCAGGGAATAAGGTACAGATTATCAAGGGGAGTGAAGTTCGGTTTAGGATCGGATGGCGTAAGAAATACATAATCTGCAAAATGGGGGTAAAGGCTTAACGGGTCAAAGTACAGAGATTGAGATATGAGGGTAAGTTGTTCATATCTAATGGCTATGTTAGGGTGACCAGACATCCCGATTTCCGGTCTTCTTCTGTTTTTCCTTTTTTTTTTATTTTTTGCTCGAGAGCTTTGGGTGGGAAGTCCCGATTTTCGGGTCTTCTCATCTGGTCACCCTAGGGAGGAGGTGTTGCCTTATATATTAAAAATGTACACACTTGGACTGAGGTGGAGATGGACATAGGGGACGGAAGTGTTGAGAGTCTCTGGGTTAGGCTAAAAGGGGTAAAAAACAAGGGTGATGTCATGCTAGGAGTCTACTACAGGCCACCTAACCAGGTGGAAGAGGTGGATGAGGCTTTTTTTAAACAACTAACAAAATCATCCAAAGCCCAAGACTTGGTGGTGATGGGGGACTTCAACTATCCAGATATATGGTGGGAAAATAACACGGCGGGGCACAGACTATCCAATAAGTTCTTGGACTGCATTGCAGACAACTTTTTATTTCAGAAGGTTGAGAAAGCTACTAGGGGGGAAGCTGTTCTAGATTTGATTTTAACAAATAGGGAAGAACTCGTTGAGAACTTGAAAGTAGAAGGCAGCTTGGGCGAAAGTGATCATGAAATCCTAGAGTTCACAATTCTAAGGAAGGGTAGAAGGGAGTACAGCAAAATAGAGACAATGGATTTCAGGAAAGCGGATTTTGGTAAGCTCAGAGAGCTGATAGGTAAGGTCCCATGGAAATCAAGACTGAGGGGAAAAACAACTGAGGAGAGCTGGCAGTATTTCAAAGGGACACTATTAAGGGCCCAAAAGCAAACTATTCCGCTGGGTAGGAAAGATAGAAAATGTGGCAAAAGATCACCTTGGCTTAACCACGAGATCTTGCAAGATCTAAAAAATAAAAAGGAGTCATATAAAAAATGGAAACTAGGACAAATTACAAAGGATGAATATAGGCAAACAACACGGGAATGCAGGGGCAGGATTAGAAAGGCAAAGGCACAAAATGAGCTCAAACTAGCTGCAGGAATAAAGGGAAACAAGAAAACTTTTTATCAATACATTGGAAGCAAGAGGAAGACCAAGGACAGGGTAGGCCCACTACTCAGTGAGGAGGGAGAAACAGTAACAGGAAACTTGGAAATGGCAGAGATGCTTAATGACTTCTTTGTTTCGGTCTTCACGGAGAAGTCTGAGGGAATGCCTAACATAGTGAATGCAAATGGGAAGGGGGAAGGTTTAGAAGATAAAATAAAAAAAGAACAAGTTAAAAATCACTTAGATAAGTTAGATGCCTGCAAGTCACCAGGACCTGATGAAATGCATCCTAGAATACTCAAGGAGCTAATAGAGGAGGTATCTGAAGCTCTAGCTATTATCTTTGGTAAATCATGGGAGACAGGAGAGATTCCAGAAGACTGGAAAAGGGCAAATATAGTGCCCATCTATAAAAAGGGAAATAAAAACAACCCAGGAAACTACAGACCAGTTAGTTTAACTTCTGTGCCAGGGAAAATAATGGAGCAAGTAATTAAGGAAATCATCTGCAAACACTTGGAAGGTGGTAAGGTGATAGGGAATAACCAGCATGGATTTGTAAAGAACAAATCATGTCAAACCAATCTGATAGCTTTCTTTGATAGGATAACGAGTCTTGTGGATAAGGGAGAAGCGGTGGATGTGGTATACCTAGACTTTAGTAAGGCATTTGATACGGTCTCGCATGATATTCTTATCAATAAACTAGGGAAATACAACTTAGATGGGGCTACTGTAAGGTGGGTGCACAACTGGCTGGATAACCGTACTCAGAGAGTAGTTATTAATGGTTCCCAATCCTGCTGGAAAGGTATAAGGAGTGGGGTTCCGCAAGGGTCTGTTTTGGGACCGGCTCTGTTCAATATCTTCATCAATGACTTGGATATTGGCATAGAAAGTACGCTTATTAAGTTTGGAGATAATACCAAACTGGGAGGGATTGCAACTGCTTTGGAGGATAGGGTCATAATTCAAAATGATCTGGACAAATTGGAGAAATGGTCAGAGGTAAACAGGATGAAGTTTAATAAGGACAAATGAAAAGTGCTCCACTTAGGTAGGAACAATCAGTTTCACACATACAGAATGGGAGGAGACTGTCTAGGAAGGAGTACGGCAGAAAGGGATCTAGGGGTTATAGTGGACCACAAGCTAAATATGAGTCAACAGTGTGATGCTGTTGCAAAAAAAGCAAACATGATTCTGGGCTGCATTAACAGGTGTGTGGTGAGCAAGACACGAGAAGCTCTACTCTGCACTGGTTAGGCCTCAACTGGAGTATTGTGTCCAGTTCTGGGCACCGCATTTCAAGAAAGATGTGGAGAAATTGGAGAGGGTCCAGAGAAGAGCAACAAGAATGATTAAGGGTCTAGAGAACATGACCTATGAAGGAAGGCTGAAGGAATTGGGTTTGTTTAGTTTGGAAAACAGAAGACTGAGAGGGGACATGATAGCGGTCTTCAGGTATCTAAAAGGGTGTCATAAGGAGAAGGGAGAAAACTTGTTCATCTTAGCATCTGAGGATAGAACAAGAAGCAATGGGCTTAAACTGCAGCAAGGGAGGTTTAGGTTGGACATTAGGAAAAAGTTCCTAACTGTCAGGGTGGTTAAACACTGGAATAAACTGCCCAGGGAGGTTGTGGAATCTCCATCTCTGGAGATATTTAAGAGTAGGTTAGATAAATGTCTATCAGGGATGGTCTAGACAGTAATTGGTCCTGCCATGAGGGCAGGGGGCTGGACTCGATGACCTCTCGAGGTCCCTTCCAGCCCTAGAATCTATGAATCTATGAATCTGTGGGCCAGGAACACAGCTGGTGTAAATCATCATAGGTCAGTTGAAACCAACGACTTTATCATCATTTGCATCAGTTAAAAATCTGTCCCTATGTACAGCTATGCCTTTGTATGTGGAGGAGAATCTTTAAGGAATTAATGAAACTCATATAGGAAGCCATCCCCCCTTTCATGATCATGTTCAGTTTGATGCCTTGACGACCAAGCTTGTGAAATAGTGGGAATGAGTTTGACCTGCCAGACAGAGAACACAAATTAGTCAGTTATATCTTTAATAGAATTAAACCTCGAACTATGCACTGCAAGTCTTCACAAAAAGCTCTGCAACTATCTACACATTCTTTTGTATTGTGAAACTTTGTGTAAAAGAGTAAATCTGCTTAATGGGAAGGAAAATAATGATTAGATTTAAGATAAACTAAAAGATATTTTCTCAGCTGAAAGACAGAAAAAAATAATTCAGTAGCTGTTGATTTCTGAGAATAGAAGTCCACAATTATGGCTGGCATAACATACAGGATAATATAATAACGGAAAGAAGAAATGAAAATAACCTGCTTTAAATATAGCTGATCCAGTGCATGTATATTTTCGAACTTATTTTTGTTGTTTGCATAAAGTATCCTTAAAAGACAGCGTAGGTATTTAACTGCAGCCAGATAAGAACAGCCATACTGGATCAGACCAAAGGTCCATCAAGCCCAGTATGTGTCTTCTGACAGTGGCCAGTGCCAGGTGCTTCAGAGGGAATGAACAGAAGAGGCAATCATCAAGTGAGCCATTCCCTGGTGCCCATTCCCAGGTTCTCGCAAACAGAGGCTAGGGAAACCATCCCTGCCCATCCTGGCTAATAGCCATCGATGAATCTATCCTTCATGAATTTATCTAGTTCTTTTTTGAACCCTGTTATAATCTTGGCCTTCACAACACCCTCTGGCAAGGAGTTCCACAGGTTGACTGTGCATTGTGTGAAGAAATGCTTCCTTTTGTTTGTTTTAAACCTGCTCCCTATTAATTTCATTTGGTGTCCCCTACTACTTGTGTTATGAGAAGGAGCAAATAATACTTCCTTATTTACTTTCTCCACACTAGTCATGATTTTATAGATGTCTATAATATCCCTCCTTAGTCGTTTCTTTTCCAAGCTGGACAGTCGCAGTCTGGACTTCATGGAAATCTCATCTCATATTGGAAGGTGTTCCATACCCCTAATCATTTTTGTTGCCCCTTTCTGTACCCCTTCCAATTCCAAAATATCTTTTTTGCAATGTGGCGATCAGATCTGCTTGCAGTATTCAAGATGTGGGCATACCATGGATTTATATAGAGCAGCAGTTCTCAAACTGTGGGTCATGACCCTGTTTTAATGGGGTCGCCAGGGCTGGTATAGACTAGCTGGGGCCAGGGACTAAAGCCTGAGCAGTGGGGCTCAGGTTACAGGCCCCCTACCTGGGGTTGAAGTCCTTAGGCTTTGGCCCCCCCCACCTGGGGAAGTGGGGCTCAGACTTTGGCTTTAGCTTCCCCACCTGGAGCAGCAGGGCTCTGGTTTGAAAATGTTCACTATTTTCAGCAATGCCACAATTTTACCTCATCAGAAAAAATAAATCAAAATTTTAAGGGAGGTTATTTTCTGTATTGAGAGACTGCAGACATTGGGAGAACGGTTGTAACTGATGTTGCAAAAACTTGCTTTAAGTATTTAGATCTGGTGAAAAGTATCAATTTGATAGCTAAGGGGACAGAAGAATTATCTTTATCTTCAAGACAAATACAGCCTGGGTAGCATCAGTACAAGATCTTCAACATCACCCTGTCCTCTGCTTTCATACCGCTTTATCTTATTTTGTTGCTATTATGGCCTGGAGGGAACCAGTTTTATGGACCTGTTCAGTCTCTCAATCAATTCAGTTGTTAGCTTCTCAGCTGAGATTCCCAGGAAGTGTGTCAATTGTGATAGGAATTTTGTGATGCGATACCTAACCACTAAGAACTGTACTCAGACAACCAGCTCATTTTACGTGGTGCCTAGAGTGGCTGTGTTTCTCAGAACTATGTTCAAGAATACACCTCCAGAGGTGTTTCAATGTTATCATGGAATTTGCTTATGGCACAATAACAAATTGTGTTCTCTGGATGCAAAGAATGCTACCCCATTTTCAAACTGGTAGCATGGATAGGGTTTAAAATTGCTTTAGAGAAAAAAGGGTAATAGAAACACTGATTTTCAGTCGGGTTTCAAATGGACATTTTTTTGTGGGCACAATTTTGCTTCTGTAGAAAACTGCAGGCGCATTTTTATGCCCACAGTTAATTGTAGGTACAATACTGTTAACATTTAAATAACTGGTTTATGAGTACAAACAGGTAGTTAGGGAGGCAACTGTTATTGTTTTAAATGATACATGCAAAATCAGAGCCAATTTCTAAAATGTGCGCTCTGAGATCTGCCTCATATTACCTTATCATAAGTGATTACAAAATTTTCATAGCTGATTAAATAGTGGTTGGGAAAATTCCCAGTTGAGGGTATTTAAGGAGACCTCTTTGTTCTTTTGCAACTCACCTTTTAATTCTCCAGTGCATTCTGCTGCTATATGTCATATTATAGACTGTAATCTCTTCAGAGCAATGGCTTATTTGGGTATCTCATAAAGCATGGTCAGAGCTATACAAATGATAAATGTTAAATAAAAATAACGAATGATTTAACCTACTCTAGATTCAGCTGTGTTTTCTACTCTAAAAATTATTATTTAAAAATGGTAGCTTCTTACTCAGTAGATCTGTTCCATGTGTATGTTCAGGGTCATTGTGGTGGGGCGAGTGCCCCACCCTCCTGCAAGAGTGGGCTAAGACAGGCCAGAGAGGCTGCGCAAGACGGCAGCCAATCCGGGAGGGCCTGTTAGAGAGCCAGTTGGGGCTGAGCAGGAGGCTGCCAATCAGGGCCGGGCTCAGCCCTATATAAAGGCTGCCCAGGAGAGGAGCAGTCAGTCTCTTCCAGACGTTTTAGGGTGAAGGTCTGTCACCTGAGCTAGGAGGCCAGCACCCATGACAGCGCAGTGCTGGGCAGACTCAGGGGAGCATAGGAGAGCTCCAGCCTGTTACCTGCCAGGCTGCAGGCCCTGACTAGAAGGGCCTAGAGGGTGCAAAGGGGTCAGCGGGGAAGTGACCCAAGGAGAGCTGGCAGATGAGGGAAGAGAAGGGAGGCTGCTGCTAGAGGGTCCCTGGGTTGGGACCCAGAGTAGTGGGTGGACCTGGGTGTCCATCCCACCCTTTCCCCCTTATCTTGCACCTGGCTGTGGGAATTGGCCATAACGGACCGCACCAGACCCCTGATGGAAGGGGTTAGACTTTGGGGTGTGGTTGGCAGCTGCAGCGGGGGTGAACCCAAAGACTGCTGTTAATCCCCCCCCCGGAAGGGGGTGAGCAAGGACTAAGGGGCACTGCTGGAGGGCAGTGTCCCGAAGAGGACGCAGCGAGCTGGGAGCAACGCGGGTCCAGACGCCAGCAAGGGAGAGGCAGAAAGGACACCACCTGCAGAGGGCGCTCCAGGACTGCTGAGAGCTAATTCCCAGACTGACCGGCAGAAGGTGCCGCGGTGGTGAGTCCCAACCCTGTCCCAGTCATATATGCAGCTTTTCTGAAAAAAGTACCAGTCAGCTCTGCAGAACCAACCCAGCTCTGGAAGATTGACTGGAATTCTCTTCCTCCACTTGCATCACCAACAGAATCATTGACTAAAGTCCATTTTCAGGGCCACCTGTGCAATCATATTGTCTTCAGATTATGCCTTCATTTACATATGTGTATCCCAGAGAAAGTAATAGGCTTGCACAGGTGTTGCTGGGGACAATAAGGATGCATGGATGTAACCGAAAGCAACTTATGGGCTGCAGAATATGTATTACTAGTGATGATAAAGAGCCAGAAAGAGCACAGCTTGACTTAAAGATCCCAATCTGAGTTTTCAGGACTGGCAGTTACTGTAGGAAAAAACATCTTTACACTTGTAAACTCAGCACATTTTGCATGGAAATCAAAGAGACAAAGTAAATGTCCAACCCCACATGCCATTTTTTAAAAGCCGCTTTCGGAGTAGAAACACACTGGAAGGCTCAGCACCTTGCTTTTCCTCATGCAAATTGCCATTGCAGGCAAGTATTTTGCCCTGTGGTAAATGCTCATGTTCAGAGCATGTTTTCCTCAATTAGCATTTTTTCAACTCTGCAGCAAGCGCTTTCTATTAAAATATTTTAATTTATGCAGAAATGATGTGGTTACATTTACAAATTCCTTTTATAAGGCACATCCTGTAATTTCATGCTAATAATTTTCTGTCAGTAGTGGTTATGATGGGCTGGAAACTATTCCCCAAATAAGAGTAGTTTGCATTATTATTTCGCACAGGATGGCATTTTCTTCTTTCGTACATTTCTCATATTATAATGGCTGCCTTGTTTATAACTTTTACCTCATTTAACAGCATTTCTTAAGCACAGGACTTTAGGTTCTGATTCCAAAAAGCTTTTACACACATGTAACAGTCCTTGTGTTGGTCTATCATGTAAACTACCCTAATATCAGCGACAGAGTCAGATGGACAATATAGTTTCTCTGCTCATTTTGTCATTCTTTAGGGGGCAACCGTTACATACCTCACCCTCTCAGATCCATTTTTACCAGAATGTCACTTTTTCAGCTGAACATTTCCTTGAATGGACAGCACGGGTATTAAACATATCTCTGTATATAGGCCAGTGTTGTTTCTGATTAATTTTTCAGCTATTGATTGTAATTAGCTATTACAGAGTAGTGAAGGCATTTCTACTTTTATGAGGCACTCAGCACACTGACAATGAGATGTGTAGCCTTTTGCATCTAGGTTGTTAGTGTGAATACAGCTCAGGTTGTTAGTGACCGACAGTTGCTACCATCTACTGGCTGTTTGGAGCCCTGTGTGAAATAAGTGGGTGGTTTCCTAGTGTGCACATCAAGACCACAGAAAGACACTGGCAATGTGAGTCTTGTCTATACTGGGAAATGACACCGCGGTGTCAACATTTTCCAAAGCACTTTCAGTGGGACTCAGGCTCCTAAGACATTTATGTGCTTTTGAAAATTGTGCTTTGCATTATCTAACATAATGCTGAATGCTTAGTTTAGACAAGGACTAATGATTAAATGATGTAATGATTAAATGATGTAATGATTAAATGATGTAATGATTAAAATCATGCTGACTGGTCATAGTTGAACCACACCCAGGGGACATGATTTTAAACACGACAGTCTTTGTTTACCTTAAATGCAAATAATGTTTAACAACATATTTCTTAATGTGTGTTAGTTATGTATTACCACACAATGTAAAGAAGAGCACTTGATACTACTGGGTGACTTCAATGCCAGAGTGGGCGCTGACCACGACTTTTGGCCAACCTGTCTTGGAAAGTTTGGCGTTGGAGAAATGAATGAGAATGGACAACGACTTCTGGAACTGTGCTCGTACCATGACCTCAGCATCACCAACTCATTCTTCCAGACAAAGCCTCAACACAAAGTGTCCTGGAGACCCCCTCGCTCCATGCACTGGCACCAACTCGACCTGATCATCATCAGGCGTTCTGCCTTGAAGTGCGTCCTGCTTACTCGCACCTTCCCCAGTGCTGACTGCGACAGTGATCATTCGCTGGTGTGCAGCAAGATGAAGCTACAGCCAAAGAAGATTCATCGCTCTAGGCCAGAGGGCAAACCCCGCATTGATGTGAGCAAGACGGCACACTCAGACAAGGCAGAGAAATTTACCCATGAGCTCTCCGAGGTGCTGAACTGCATGCCTCCCGGTGGCTGCGCCAAAGAGAGATGGGACCACATCAGAGACGCAGTACACAGCACAGCCATGAAAGTTTTTGGAAAGAAACGAAAAATGAACAATGACTGGTTTGAGGCCAACTCCGCCACACTCACTCCAGCCATTGAAGAACGCCACGCTGTTCACCTGGAGTATAAGCGTTCCCACAGTCATAGGACTCTACAAGAGTATCGATTTGCCAGGAGCAAAGTACAGAGACTAGCTCGACAGTGTGCAAATGATTACTGGCTCCAGCTCTTCCGGAGCATTCAACTGTCTGCTGACACTGGAAACATCAGGGGAATGTATGATGGCATCAAGAAGGCCATGGGACCCACAAAGAAGTGGAGAGCATCACTAAAGTCTGCAACAGGTGAAAACATCCAGGACAAGGGCAAGCAGATGGATAGATGGGTGGAGCACTACTCTGAAGTATACTCCAGGCAAAACACCGTCACCGAAGCTGCCCTCAATACCGTGGATGGTTTTCCCGTTGAAACTGAGCTGGACGAGAAGCCCACCATGGAAGAACTGAAGAAAGTAATTGAGAGCTTGTCCACAGGAAAGGCTCCAGGAAAGGATGGCATCCCACCAGAAGTTATCAAGTGTGGCATCAATGTCCTCCTAGAAAACCTCCACGACCTCCTCTGTCAGTGCTGGGATGAAGGTGCAGTACCTCAGGATATGAGAGATGCCAACATCGTGACCCTCTGCAAGAACAAGGGTGATAGAAGCAACTGCAACAACTACAGAGGCATATCACTCCTGAGTGTTGTGGGTAAAGTCTTCGCACGCGTGATCCTGAACAGACTGCAGAAGCTTGCTGACAGAGTTTACCCAGAGTCACAGTGCGGGTTCCGAGCAGGGAGATCCACAACCGATATGGTTTTCTCCTTAAGGCAGCTGCAAGAGAAATGCAGAGAACAGCATAAGCCGCTACTCCTTGCCTTCATAGACCTGACCAAAGCTTTTGACCTTGTGAAGAGAGATGGGCTATTCAAGATCCTGGCAAAGATTGGCTGCCCACCGAAGCTGCTGAGCGTGATCCAGTCTTTTCACGACAACATGAAAGGCACAGTACTGTATGATGGCTCGTCCTCCGATGCCTTCGATATCCACAGTGGAGTAAAACAAGGCTGCGTTCTTGCTCCCACACTCTTCGGCATCTTCTTCGCAGCATTGCTGAAACGTGCCTTTGGAAATTCCACACCTGGTCTGACGGGAGACTTTTCAATCTGGCTTGACTAAAGGCCAAAAGCAAGGTACGGGAGGCAACAATAAGAGACATGCTGTTTGCAGACGATGCTGCCCTGGCCACCCACACAGAAATCGATCTCCAGCGTCTGATTGACCGCTTTTCCAGAGCTTGCGAAGAGTTCGGGTTGACAATCAGTCTTCAGAAGACCAAAGTTATGGCCCAGGATGCGGAATATCCAAGCATTGCCATCAATGACTATGTGCTAGAGGTGGTCAGTCAGTTCACCTACCTCGGATCTACTATCACGGACAACCTCTCACTGGACCCTGAGATCAACCGTAGAATCGGCAAGGCCTTCACAATTTTGGCCAGTTTGTCACAGAGAGTGTGGAACAACAACATGCTGACCATCAACACAAAGGTCGCTGTGTACCGCGCATGTGTGCTAAACACTCTTCTCTACGCCAGCGAAACTTGGACCCCCTATGCTTCGCAAGAAAAGAGACTGAATGCCTTCCACATGCGTTGCCTCCGTCGCATACTCGGGATCACTTGGAGTGATCGAATAACGAACAACGAGGTGCTGGAACGTGCCAAGATCTCCAGCATGTTCACTGTCCTCCGTCAACGCCGCCTCAGATGGCTTGGCCATCTAAGTCGCATAGAAGATGGACGGATCCCCAAAGACCTGTTGTATGCCGAACTTGCCTCCGGAAACAGAGCTACAGGATGGCCCCACCTTCGCTTCAAGGATGTCTGTAAGAGGGACCTGAAGACTGTTCAAATTGACATCAACAGCTGGGAAGAGCTCGCCCAGGACAGATGCAGATGGAGACACGCTCTGACTACTGGATTGAAAACTGGTGAAGACAAGCTGCGTCAGCTTGCCGAGGAAAAGCGGGTTCAACAGAAAAGGGAGCAGAGGCTCCAACCCACAGCTGACACCGCCTTCAAATGCAGCAAATGGAATCGAGACTGCCACTCTTGTGTGGGGCTCTACAGCCACAACAGACGCTGCACAACCATCAACTAAACATTCCCCATGGGCGCATATCCATCGTCTCTCGAGACTAACGGACGCCAACAACCACACAATGTGGTTTCCTAGTGTAGACAAGCCCAGAGGAGCTAGGGACTGACTGAATTTGGAGACTGAGTGCATATCTACACTGCAAAACAAGACCTGGAGCAGCAAGTCTCAGCGCATGCACTACAGGGCTAAAAATAGTGTAGACCTTTGGCATCTGGTTGGAACTTGTACTCTGAAATCTGGCGAGGTGGGAGGGTTTGGAGCCTGGGCTCCAGTCTAAGCCAGAACATCTACACTGCTATTTGTAGCCCTGTAGCACCAGTGGTGGATTAGCCACTGGGCCAATGGGGCCCAAGCCCAGGGCTCCAGCCAGTTAGGAGGCCCTGGAAAAATGGGCCCTGTCCCACCCTGCTCCACCCACCTGGCGCTCCTGCCCCCACTTGCTGTGGCCCAGGGGCTTCACAAAACCCTAATCTGCCCCTGCATAGCACAAGCCCTGTGAGCCCAAGTCAGTTGACCTAGGCTCTGAGACTCACTGTAGTGTGCGGTTTGTTCTGCAGTGTAGGTGTACCTTGAACCCACTCTTTCACCCATGGAAGTGATCCCTCCAGGTTAGGCTCGAAGGATGCCAGATGGGCAGCAGTGAGCAATCTTCCTTTAACTCCCCAAGTTGTCCTTCTGTGAATAAACCAGAGGATGATCTCCTTCTCCGGGCTTATCAGCTTGGCATCTTTTGTGAGCACTATATTTGCTTTAAAAATAACATATACAGTACCACTAACTAGTTTACATGAAGTTAGTTACTTGTGCTTCAGTGTCTGTGGCATGCTCAATGCATTTTAATGGACATGCCAGTTCCTTTTGCTATAGGAAATGTAGCTCATTTGAGCAGCCTTAAGCTGTCTGGGTATATACACATGCAGGGGTGGAATAAAGTTGCAGATTTCAGAGAGTTTTGTGTACAACAATAATAGGGAAAGCCAATCGTGAGCTAACACAGCATCATGTTAATTCCCTCATGAACTCTGACCCAATCCTGGCTGTTGACAGCTGCAAACTTTTCCTGAAGCAGGAACTCCAGATAGTCAGTCACACACACTGCGGGGAAGAATGTATTTTCCAGGCCCCCTGCATCGCTGACTCGCCCACTCCGCTCACGAATGTGCTATTCAGTCTGCTGCAGGTTTCCCACCAGCAGCTTGGAATAACATCTCCCCCTGCCAATAGCGCACCACAAGAAGTGTTATGTCTTCCAAAATATGAAAGGTGTGAAATGACAGATAAACCATTTTGCAGCCAGGGTGCTACACACACCCACTCCACCCCCTTCCTCCGTCCATATGGCAATTAGTTATGACATTTTTATGATGCAGACTAAAGTTTTAAATTTCAAACTTACCATTGCTGCCGCACTTCTGTAACTACCCTTAACAAAGCTGTGTCAAGAGACAGCGTGAGGACTGACGCATCCCCTTCGCAATATGTGTAGGTTTCACTTTAGAACTGTTACATTTTATGTCCTTGAGATTCCACAGTTATTAATTCTGTGCTCCTTCACAAAGTTATTTGAAATAATAACCTTCTGTTTCTTGTCCTGTTTCAGGACCCTCAACCTACACTGCCTGCTGCTCTTTAAGAATTCCATCCCTGGCCGAGTGTACCTTCATGGACTGTTCCAAAAGGAAGCATTTCTGTGACGAAGTTATGGTCGATGTTCTTGAGAGGGCAGACCAGCAGTCCTGTACCAGAAGAAGAGGGACAAAAGACTGGTACAGTGGCATGCTGACATCCAGGCGGAGAGGCTGAGGCTCGCTGCCCAGGTGGAGGAGAGTGTTTCCGTGAGGGAGCTGGCACTTGCAAAGCTTCTTCCTGGAATAGGAACGGAAGTTAAGGAAGGAGGACAGAGCTCAACAGAGAGAACTGTTCCATCAACTCCAGTCTATAATGGCTGTAAGAGCACTCGCCTCTGCTGCCTCTTCCACACCACGGCACAATGCACCAAGCAATGTACCCTCAGCCCAGCACTAGCTTGGACAACTCCATGTCAGGGCGGCCCAGGCATTCAGGACTCATGAGAAGCTGGGCAGGACAACTAAACACCTTGCAGCCTTCCTTCTTCCACCCGTCTCCTGTGGAAACCTCTACCCTCCAAAGGTGGTCAAATTTAAATTCCTGAGCACTCCCCTGATTGGCAGGCTGTGTTGGCAGTTCGGACTTCCTGAAATGTGCAGGGCGGGCAGTAGAGTTTTCCCAAAGTGTACTACATTCCTAGGGCTAGAGTGGGGACATTTGGGGGGTGAGGACGCTAGGGACTCTGGGATATAGTTACTTTGACTCAGGTCTGTGTACTGCAGTGTGGATGCCAGAGCCCTGGGTTCAAGCACAGATCATAAAATTCTTAATCTAGGGTTAAAATGCAATGCAGCTGCTCAAGTCCCACTAACCCTAGGCTTACATTGCAGTGTAGACATACACTCAAAGTGTCACAGCTAAATATAGTTGCAACAAATCTTGTACAAAGTAGGTCATGCAAGGTGTCAATGGAAAAGTTATGATTTGCTAAGTGTGATTATCCTGTTTATATGCATGTATCATTTTTGTATCTAAAGTGATGAATATTGACTATGTACCTGTATTTCTAATGTGTTTGCTCCCGCGGTAACACCCACCGCTTAGTTTACATCCTGTCTAGCCATCACATTGTGGATGGACCATTCAAGTTGATGGCCCATTAACACAATGGGCCATACAAGAAGCTTATTCCCTCCCGATAGGCCTTCCTGAGAATGGTTTAGTCAGATAAGGGTAATGGCTCCTGCTATGACTCACCAAAGCATGCAAGGGTATGACTTGCTCATGTGACCCTGGACTCCATCTTGTGCCTGTAATTTTCCATGAACAAAGGCTATGTCTACACTACGGACATTATAGTGGCATAGCTGTACCGCTACAGCCGTGCCACTGTAAGGTCTCCTGTGTAGCCACTCTTTGCTGGCAGGAGAACACTCTCCTGCAGGCATAATTAAACCATCCCCAATGAGTGGCGATAGCTATGTCGGCAGGAAAGCCTCTCCTGCTGACATTGCACTGTCCACATCAGCACTTTTGTCAGTGAAACTTATGTCAGTCAGGGGTGTGCTTTTTCACACCCCTGACCAACAAAAGTGCTAGTATAGACAAAGCCTAAAACTAAGCTGGTCTACCCTACTGGGGGGGTGGGGGAGATATTGATCTAAGTTACACAACTTCAGCTATGTGAATAATGTAGCTGAAGTCAACGTACTTAGATCTACTTACCGTGGAGTCTTCACTGCAGTGTTTCAATGGGAGACACTCTCCCATAGATTCCCCTTGTGCTTCTCGTTGAGGTGGAGTACTGGAGTCGACGCTAGAGCAATCGGCGGTCGATTTATTGCGTCTATACTAGACATGATAAATCGACCCCTGCTGGATCGATCGCTGCCCGTCAATCTGGCTGGTAGTATAGACAAGCCGTGAGAGATTTCCCTCCACATGGGAGAAAGTATAAAAGGCCCAGGAAGCATCTCCATTTTGTCTTTTCCTGCTCTGATCTCTGTACTATGGCCTTACACTAATAGGAGCATTTCAACCAATGGACTCAGGACCTTCCAATCTTTTGGAAGTTACCAGAGACTAGAAGCCAGCAGTTTATTCCACCTCTGCTACAAACCTGATCCGAGAACAATGCGTGTATGTATTTGTTTTCCTTTAACATTTTAACTTTCCCCTCTTTCTTTTCTCTTATAAATAAACCTTTAGATATTAGGTACTAAAAGATTGACAACAGCATGAATATTGGGTAAGGTCTGAGTTATATATTGACCTGGCTATGGGCTGATCTCTTGGGATTAGAAGAACCCTTTGTTTGATTTAACTGGTTTTAAATAACCACTCATCATTAAGTCTAGTGTCTGGGTGGTGAAACAAGGGCTGGGATACTTAAGAATACTGCATTTCTGTCTTCTTGTTAACAAGTGTGGTGAGACACAAGTTTACTTTTGATACTGGCTTGATATATCTTATGGAAGAATAATCACTAGTTTGAGGTGTGCCTGCCCCATTTATCAGCAGTTTGTCTTGAATCTGATATTCTCAGCTGTGACCCACTGATGCACAGTAACTCCTTCGCATTGGGATAGTTTGTTATTGTGCTGTAAATATTGTCTCTTTGAGAAATTGACAGCTCTCCTAAACTCCTTGTCCCCTTAGATTTTCTTCCCATGGAACCTTACTTATTAGTTCTCTGAGTTTGTTAAAGTCTGTTGTGTACTAGGGAGGACTAATTCCCCCCACTGCAAGAATTACTGGGTGACATTCTAAGGCCTGTGTTATGCAAGAAGTCAGACTAAATGTTTTTAATACTTCCATCTGGCCTGAAACTCTATAAAAACTAAACAAGCCCTGAAACCTGCCCATGTAATCTACTGATATGGTACTAATCTACTCAGGCCCTTTTACACCAATGGGAATTAAGTTCCAGAGTTGAGGGCTTTCCACTGGAAACCAATTTAGTGACTTCTAGATCATGCGGTCAGCTCTTTCAATAGCCAGATAAGAGCAGGAGGAGAAAGAAGGTATCTGTGATATACAAGATTCAAACTTCAAAGAGTTTCTCTACCAATGTATTGAACTGAAGCTGGAAATTATTAGTGAGCCAGTTGTATATATGGAGCACCAGGGAAATGTGCTTTATATCACCATTAAATAAATGGGCAGCTGCGTTTTGTGCAATAGCTGAAGTTAAAAAAGATCTTCATTGGCAGCTCCACGAAGAGGACATTAAGCATCTAAGGACCTAATAGGATTCCTAGGGTTGAAAATCTTAGGTTTTGTCTACTTTAGCACTTTTATCGGCAAAACTTTTGTCCGTCAGGGGTGTGAAAAAAACACCCACCTGACTGACATAAGGTTCGCCGACAAAAGTGCTGGTGTGGACAGTTCTATGTTGGTAGGAGAGGCTCTCCTGCCCACATAGCTAACGCCACTTGTTGGGAGTGGTTTAATTATGCCAGCAGGAGAGAGCAGCTACACAGGAGACCTTACAGTGGCACTGCTGTAGCGGTACAGCTGTGCCGCTGTAAGATTCATAGTGTAGGCATAGCCCTAGTAACAAAAGGCCGACATTGCTCCTTCAGGAGATGGGAATAATCATCTCCAGCTGCATCCCTCAGCCCACCAACATTTTCTCTCTCCTAATAAGCATTGAGCTTCCATTAGCTAGCCCTCATCTACACATTGCTGTTGCCCAGACATTGGAAAGACTGCGTGACTGCACTATCCAACAGATGCAGTACGAGATGTAGATTGGAGTGGCATCAGCTCTTATTGCACTGCACACCAAACGAGTCAGGCAGGAGTGAGTGGGATGGCCTAAAATCCCTCCCTCCAGCCTTGCATTGTGTCACACTCTTCTTCAATGCATATGACAGGCCACTAGAGGAGACCGAGAAATACTATGGGCTGCACTACCACCATTATGTGGAGGCTACTCTGCTCTACATCTCCACTTGTCAAACTCAATTTCTGCAGTTGCCCAGTCCCTAGCTGAGTGTGGATGTGGATGAGAATGAACTAGTGACACTTAACTCAGAAAAGCTGGAACAGACGCTGGTTGGTAAGGAGGAGGATCAGGAGAGATAGGTGGTGACTCTTCTTGTACCAACTGTTTGGGGACATTTACCCACCCTCTGCCGAAATGGTCTTCAGTCAAAGGGCCATGCTCAATCTGTCACTGCGTGTCAATTTCTAGACGGTGGTGGTGGCTCCTAGCATCTTTTAAAATCTGTTTCGACAGAGGACTGGAGCATCTCCCGTTTGATGAGGAGCTTGTCACAGTTATTCATGTCTTTGTCACTTCCAGACAAGATTACTACAACATGTTCTGCTTTAAAGGGATTTGGAAATGTCTAATGCAGAGGACAGCAGTTCCCTTCCTATTTGGCGTGGCCACTAGACGTACATTATAGCGTTGCTCTGGGTTCTGCACTGGCTTCTGATTTGCTTCAGGGTGCAATTCAAGGTATTAATTATGACCTTTAAAGCCCAAGATGGAGAATTTGTTGGGAAATGATATTTTTCCCATGAAAAATTTGGTTGAAATTGAAACAGCCACTGAAACTGGATTATTTTTATTTAAAACTGAAAGTTTTTAGTTTACATTGTTTTGATGAACCCCTCCTAATTTTTGACAGATCCCCCCCTCCCACAAAAATTTCTGTTCAGCTAAAAAGCCTTTTTCCAATGAAAATAACCCAACAACCCCACACTTTGATAGTAAATTATCAACCAGCTCTTGCTTGGATTGAATAAGACCTCTGAGACTGCCTTCTTTTATGTGTCCTACTGCAGTGGTTAAGATATGCTGGGTGATGGATACTGGAGTTACATTATCTGGAGCTAATGGAAGGGTATCCTCTGTGGAACTTACTGGTCCTGGTGATCTGACACAGCTTTCAGGCTCCAGGGCATGGAGTAAGGGATATTTGTATACAGATTCTTTCATTAACCTAATGTCCTGGAATGCAATGCCTCTCTTATGTGTTGCATAAGATAAAATGAAGATTTCATGGACAGACGTGAGGATATGCTTCTATGGGCACAACATTCTGAAGAATCAGAGCAGGCTGCGCAGCGGGAACAGGAGGACGGTGAAGAAAATTGACAGCATGTGGCCTCCAGAAGAAGAAAGAGGAGCATCCATGTACCCACAATGCAGATACAGGTGAGCAACCATTTTCATGTTCTCTTCACAGGTACTAATGTAGAGAGTGGACTAGATGATATATCTAATGGAAGGGAGCAGAAGGAGACTCCACCGATTGTAAGGCATGAGATGCACTGTCCTACGAATGGGGGTTCCACAACCACCACTCCCAAGAGAAGGAGGCAGGTGGTGGTGGTCGGGGAATCCCTCCTAAGGGGACTGAGTCATCTATCTGCCATCCTGACTGGGAAAACCAAGAAGTGTGCTGCTTACCAGGAGCTAGGATTCACGATGTGATGGAGAGACTGCCGAGACTCATCAAGCCCTTGGATCGCTACCCCTTCCTGCTTCTCCATGTGGGCACCAATGATACTGCCAAGAATGAGCTTGAGTGGATCATTGCAGAGTACGTGACTCTGGGAAGAAGGATAAAGGAGTCTGAGGTGCAAGTCGTGTTCTCGTCCATCCTCCCTGTAAAAGGAAAAGGCCCAGGTAGAGACCGTTGAATCGTGGAAGTCAATGAATGGTTACGCAGGTGGTGTTGGAGAGAAGGCTTAGGATTCTTTGACCATGGGATGGTGTTCCGAGAAGGATTGCTAGGTAGAGACGGGCTCAACCTAATGAAGAGAGGGAAGAGCATCTTCGCAAGCGGGCTGGCTAACCTAGTGAGGAGGGCTTTAAACTAGGTTCACTGGGGGAAGGAGACCAAAGCCCTGAGGTAAGTTGGGAAGTGGTATACCAGGAAGAAGCACAAGCAGGAGAGCACAAGAGGGGAGGACTCCTGCCTCATGCTGAGAAAGCAGAATGATCAGCAAGTTATCTTAAGTGCCTATACACAAATGCAAGAAGCCTGGGAAACAAGCAGGGAGAACTGGAAGTCCTGGCACAGTCAAGGAACTATAATGTGATTGGAATAACAGAGACTTGGTGGGATAACTCACATGACTGGAGTAGTGTCATGGATGAATATAAACTGTTCAGGAAGGACAGGCAGGGCAGAAAAGGTGGGGGAGTTGCGTTGTATGTAAGAGAGCAGTATGACTGCTCAAAGCTCCAGTATGAAACTGCAGAAAAACCTGAAAGTCTCTGGATTAAATTTAGAAATGTGAGCAACAAGGGTGATGTCGTGGTGGGAGTCTGCTACAGACCACCAGACCAGGGGGATGAGGTGGATGAGGCTTTCTTCAGACAACTAACAGAAGTTACTAGATCACAGGCCCTGGTTCTCCTGGGGGACTTCAATCACCCCGATATCTGCTGGGAGAGCAATACAGCTGTGCACAGACAATCCAGGACGTTTTTGGAAAGTGTAGAGGACAATTTCCTGGTGCAAGTGCTGGAGGAACCAACTAGGGGCAGAGCTCTTCTTGACCTGCTGCTCACAAACAGGGAAGAATTAATAGGGGGAGCAAAAGTGGATGGGAACCTGGGAGGCAGTGATCATGAGATGGTCGAGTTCAGGATCCTGACACAAGGAAGAAAGAAGAACTGCAGAATATGGACTCTGGACGTCAGAAAAGCAGCCTTTGACTCCCTCAGGGAACTGATGGGCAAGGTCCCCTGGGAGAATAACATGAGGGGGAAAGGAGTCCACGAGAGCTGGCTGTATTTTAAAGAATCCTTATTGAGGTTGCAGGAACAAACCATTCCGATGTGTAGAAAGAATAGTAAATATGGCAGGTGACCAGCTTGGCTTAACAGTGAAATCCTTGATCTTAAACACAAAAAGGAAGCTTACAAGAAGTGGAAGATTGGACAAATGACTAGGGAGGAGTATAAAAATATTGCTCAGGCATGCAGGAGTGAAGTCAGGAAGGCCAAATCACAGTTGCAGCTAGCAAAGGATGTTAAGAGTAACAAGAAGGGTTTCTTCAGGTATGTTAGCAACAAGAAGAAGGTCAAAGAAAGTGTGGGCCCCTTATTGAATGGAGGATGCATTCCTCCATTGAATGCAACCTAGTGACAGAGGATGTGGAAAAAACTAATGTACTCAATGCTTACTTGCCTCTGTCTTCACGAACAAGGTCAGCTCCCAGACTACTGCACTGGGCAGCACAATATGGGGAGGAGGTGACCAGACCTCTGTGGAGAAAGAAGTGGTTGAGGACTATTTAGAAAAGCTGGATGAGCACAAGTCTATGGGGCCGGATGCACTGCATCCGAGGGTGCTGAAGGAGTTGGCCGATGTGATTGCAGAGCCATTGGCCATTATCTTTGAAAACTCATGGCGATCGGGGGAGGTCCCAGATGACTGAAAAAATGCTAATGTAGTGCCCATATTTAAAAAAGGGAAGAAGGAGGATCCGGGGAACTACAGGACAGTCAGCCTCACCTCAGTCCCTGGAAAAGTCACGGAGCAGGTCCTCAAGGAATCAATTTTGAAGCACTTCGAGGAAAGGAAAGTGATCAGGAACAGTCAGCATGGATTCACCAAAGGCAAGTCATGCCTGACTAACTTAATTGCCTTCTATGATGAGATAACTGGCTCTGTGGATGAGGGGAAAGCAGTGGACATGTTATTCCTTGACTTTAGCAAAGCTTTTGATACAGTCTCCCATAGTATTATTGCCAGCAAGTTAAAGAAGTATGGGCTGGATGAATGGACTATAAGGTGGACAGAAAGCTGGCTAGATCATCGGGCTCAACGGGTAGTGATCAATGGCTCCATGTCTAGTTGGCAGCCAGTATCAAGCAGAGTGCCCCAAGGGTCGGTCCTGGGGCTGGTTTTGTTCAATATCTTCATTAATGATCTGGAGGATGGCATGGATTGCACCCTCAGCAAGTTTGCAGATGACACTAAACTGGGAGGAATGGTAGATATGCTGGAAGGTAGGGATAGGATACAGAGGGACCTAGACAAATTAGAGGATTGTGCCAAAAGAAATCTGATGAGGTTCAACAAGGACAAGTGCAGAGTCCTGCACTTAGGATGGAAGAATCCCATGCACTGCTACAGACTAGGGACCGAGTGGCTAAGCAGCAGTTCTGCTGAAAAGGACCTAGGGGTTACAGTGGACGAGAAGCTGGATATGAGTCAACAGTGTACCCTTGTTGCCAAAAAGGCTAATGGCATTTTTGGGCGGTATAAGTAGGAGCATTGCCAGCAGATCAAGGGACGTGATCATTCCCTCTATTTGGCATTGGTGAGGCCTCATCTGGAGTACTGTGTTCAGTTTTGGGCCCCACACTACAAGAAGGATGTGGATAAATTGGAAAGAGTCCAGCGGAGGGCAAAAAAAAAATGATTAGAGGGCTGGAGCACATGACTTATGAGGCAAAATGGGATTATATTTAGTGTGCAGAAGAGAAGAATGAGGGGGGATTTGATAGCTGTTTTCAACTACCTGAAAGGGGGTTCCAAAGAGGATGGATCTAGACTGTTCTCAGTGGTAGCAAATGACAGAACAAGGAGTAATGGTCTCAAGTTGCAGTGGGGGAGGTTTAGGTTGGATATTAGGAAAAACCTTTTTGTTAGGAGGGTGGTGAAGCACTGGGCATTACATTAAAATATGTAAATAAATCGACTGTATCAGACTATATTTGGTCACCACAAAATTCTGCCTTTATTTCTATCCCCCCAAAGGTAATTTCTATCCCCCCAAAGGTAATTCACAGCTCAAACATCCATGAATTTCTCAGAAAACATTTTCCATTTTCCATTTTGAAAGTTGTAAAAAATAAACGTGAGCTAAATCTCACTTGAGGTTTATAATACCTGACACTTTTTAAAAACTGGGACATATCTGGATGTTTTCATGGGTTGCCAAGATAAAAATGCCTAAGTTACAAATGCTGAAAATGCTGCACATTAGATACTCTTGTCTTGGCTTGTAATTAATTGCCTTAAAGGTAAAAAAAGGGCCTAATTCTAATAACTCCCCTAGCATATCTCGTCTCCATTCCCATTTCACAAGGGAAGATAGCACGATGTGGTATCATCAAAGAGGCATGCATTGAGAGAGGGGAGAGCTAATCCTTAAATAGTTGTGCCCTGCATCTCAAATAAGGAATGAAAAACTTGTGAAATCATTTCCAGAAGTCTTACATATAGTATATCCCTTAACCTATTAACTACTATAATTGTTGCAGTAAGATAAGATGCCTCCAAAGTAATCCATGCTGGGTGGCCCTAGGTCAGAAACTATTTATTAATATCCCAGAGTTGTGCCATCCAGAGATAGTGATTGAACTTTGACAAACCTCCCCTACCCCTGTCAAATGAATGAAATTGTTGTTTCATTTTAAGCCAGGATGCCTCACCAGAGGCATCTGGAGAGTATTGTACTAGGGAATTTGAAAAGGAGGTTCCTGATTGTGATGGAATTTGAAAGAGATACAAGAATAATAATACTGAGTACTTTCTTTCATATCCAGAGAGTTTGACCACCAGAAATGGGCCTGATTCCTCCTTGCTCTGAACCTTCAGTAGTCCTTCACATCAGTGCAAATTGTTGCCACTTCATAACACTATAATTTCACACTTACTGTACACTGGTGCAAAGGACTTACACAAAGTGTCGGGCACTGAGGAACTGTGTGCAAGGAACCCATCCAATACTGCCTAGATAGGCTAGTATTATTGCCTCTATTATATAAATGGGGCAAGAGAGAGATAAGTGATATTCACCCAGATTCACAGAGCAAGTTATTGGCAGACCCAAGGCTAGGGCTCACAAGCTCCTGACATTTAGGTCTGTGCCCATGCTAACAGAATGCAGCTGTCTTTCATTTTGTGGTATGTACTTTCAAAGCACCTCAATGACTTAAAAGCACAAGTTCCATTGAAAGCATTCACTTGTCATCCCAACGCAGGCTCAGATCCTCAAAGGTATTTAGGTGCCTAACTCCCATTGAAATCAATGGGCTTAGTATTTCTGAGACTTCAAAAATGCAAGATCTGGAAAACATGCCTTATAGTAAGAGACTAAAGAAGTTTGATCTATTTAGTTTATCCAAGATCAGGCTAAACGATGACTTGATCACAATCTACAAGTACCTACACAGGGTAGAGATTTCTAATAGCCTTCTAATAGGCTCTTTACTCAGCAGAAAAAGGCATAACAAGATTCAGTGGTTGGAAATAGAAGGAAGACAAATTTGAAGTAGAAATAAGGAGCAAATGTTCAACAGTGAGCGTATTTAATCATTGGAACAACTTACCTAGAGAACTGGTAGATTCTTTGTTGCTTGACTTGAGGGTGTGTGTGTGTGGAGAGAGGTGGCATGGCTATGCTTCAAAACTGATAGGGATGAACCACTCTCCACCACCTGGTGGGTGGAGCAAGCAAACCATGTCCCCATGCCAGAAGCAGAGGGATGGGACAATAAGTTTAAAGGTGGGTCCTACAGCTCAGTTGCGTGAGAGCCGGGGAAGGGAGCAGATGTCCCTCGACTGCTGCCAATCTCTGAACCAGCGACTGAACTCGGCAGCACCAAGGACCCAGAGGAGGTGCCGGGACTGCTGACTTACCAGTACCCAGAGGAGCTACTGGGACTGCCACTGGCTGTGTATCCCAAGGAGATGGAGGAACCCCAGGAGACAGGTACACTCAGAAGGGGTAGTAGGAAGTAGCCCAGGGACCCCAGACATTAGTCTAGTTGTGTTGCCAGAGTGTAGGTCAGTGTGTTCTAGTGGGGTCCCCCTATCCACTTGATCCCCCCCCTTTGGGAACTGGTGGCCTACTCACATGAGCACATCAGGCCTACTCCTGAGCCGTTAGACTGCTTACTCCTCTGCCCAGAGGGCCAGGGCCCTTAGACTGGTAATTCCCCTGTTGAGCATTGCACTTATAGGCACAATGTAGTGAGGGGGCATGGTATCCCTCCAAGACTGATGGGGAGAGACGGTCACAATACAGGTGACCCCCTCGGGACTTAAAATCTATGAATCTATGTATGAACAAATATTAGGCTGATGCTAAAATTAATGGCCATACGAAAGAGGGTGGGGCCAGCATGTGTCTGGCTACTCCTCAGCTGTCAGAATGGTCCACTGGGTCCACAGGCAGCTGGATATAAATCAGAGCAGCCTTTAGGTCTCTAGTTGACCTTGGGATTGGGGGAACACAAAGGTTCATTAAAGCCTATGTCCTTCCCCAACTCTGGTCCTTTACTGAGCACAGCAATTACTGCCCAGAGAATCTGTCCCCAAGAATGAAAATGATTAAGAACATATTTAGTGAGACCACTATAGATGTATTGAAGAAATGTAATGCTCAATAAATATTATGAATCTACTGGTATTTCATTAACACACAAAAACTGTTCCAATAAATCAAAGCCAAACTTTATAGGAGATAATTAATTAAATGAGACTGAACTAAAATTTTAACAAAACTGGTTGGATAGTTGGTGGATTAGTGCTGTGCTGTAAAGCTTTGGATCGTAAGGACTCTAGTACAAATCTGACTCAAGTCAGTAGTGATTAAACATTAATACTATATGATTACTGTCTGGAGGTTGGGGTGAAATGAGTGGGGTTCTCAGTAATAGGTGAGGTGATGGGTGGATTCTCAGTTTCTTGCAGTCCTCTCTAACTGGTATCTTTATTAGCTCTCTCAGCTGAGAGGTGAAATATTACATCAGCAGAGACTACTTTTGCACCAGTAAGTGGCGTAGTGGGGAATATATCCTCCCCAGTCAGGAAAGGGTTAAAAAGCTCTTCTGGGCATAGTCAGCCTCAATTTGGCACACATGTGAGACTTGTCAAGCCTTGAGATGGGCAGGGCCTTGAAAAGGAGGATGGACCCTGCTTGGTATGGGGTGGTACTCTGAAGGAACAGAATTGCAAGTTTCCTGGCCACCTGGAAGCAGGGGTTGCTGGCCTGGGAAATGGCTTGAGAGCCAGAAAGGGCTGGTACTTTTTTCTTTGGTTTCCTAAAGCCCTAGGACTCTGCTTTTGGTTTGCTATGCAAATATACTGACTTCAACTACCTTAGCTTTCTTTGCAAGGGGGCTGACGCCTTGAACAGCACTGCCAGGGGGCAGTGCTCTGGACTCTGAAACAAGAGCAATGCTCACCCTTTCCTCACGAGGGTGCTAGAGAGGCACAGCCTACTACATTGGTTTATTAAGTCAAGGCTGAGATGTGGAATGGCTGGGAAGCTTGCATTGCTACTGCCAGTTTGTACATATTCTGGGAAGGGGAATAAACTAAAAAACCCATAAGAGAATCAGTGTCTGCTTTCACATTCTGTAAAGATTACAGACATGGGGACTTAAAAAAAGGAGAGACTAACTGAAGGCATTTGACAATTGTGATAAGTCTTCAGCAGCACAAGAATATTATATGAATTATTTGAATTCCTAATTTTAAAAGAGCAAACAAGATACCTCAATGAAGAGGCAAGACATGAAGCTCTCTAAAAATAAATAA
Organism: Chelydra serpentina; assembly: GCA_037349315.1. Classification (NCBI taxonomy): domain Eukaryota; kingdom Metazoa; phylum Chordata; order Testudines; family Chelydridae; genus Chelydra; species Chelydra serpentina. The sequence goes on from JBAIAC010000004.1 coordinate 62,676,745, forward strand.
TTCATTTTTAGTTGAATAAGAAACAAATAATATAGTCCAACATAGTGAACGTCAGTGAAAATGAGGCTGGATCTGAGGCTGAAATAGGGAAAGAATAAGTTAAAAATTACTTAGACAAGTTAGATGTCTTCAAGTCAGCAGGGCCTGATGAAATACATCTGAGAATACTCACGGAGCTGACTGAGGAGATATCTCAGCCATTAGCAATTATCTTTGAAAGCTCATGGAAGACAGGAGAGATTCCAGAGTACTCGAAGAGGGCAAATGTAGTGCCAATCTATTTACAAGGAAATAAGGACAAACTGGGGAATTATAAACCGGTCATCTTAACTTCAGTACTCAGAAACATAGTGGAGCAAATAATCAAGCAATCAGTTTGCAAACACGTAGAAGATAATAAGGTGATAAGTAACAGTCAACATGGATTTGTCAAGAACAAATCATGTCAACCAACCTAATAGCGTTCTTTGACAGGATAACAAGCCTTGTGAATAGGGGGGAAATGGTACATGTGGTATAACTTGACTTTAAGTAGGGTTTTTGATACTGTCTTAGATGACCTTATCATAAACAAACATAGGATAATATAGGCTAGATGGAGCTACTATAATGTGAGTGCATATCTTGTTGGAAAACTGTTCCCAGAGAGGAGTTGTCCTTGGTTCAAAATCAAGCTGGAAGGGCATATTGAGTGGGGAATCCAGCAGGGATCAGTTCTGGGTCCTGTTCTGTTCAATGTCTTCATCAATGATTTAGATAATAGCATAGAGAGTACACTTATAACGTTTGCAGATGGTACCAAGCTGGGAGGGGTTGCAAGCACTTTGGAGGATAGGATTAAAATTCAAAATAATCTGGACAAACTGGAAATGGTCTGAAATAAATAGGATGAAATTCAATAAGGACCAATACAAAGTACTCCACTTAGGAAGGAACAATCAGCTGCACACATACAAAATGGGAAATGACTGCCTAGGAAGGAGTACCGAGGAAAGGGATATGGGGGTTATATTGGATCACAAGCAAAATACGAGTGAACAGAGTAACATTGTTGCAGAAAAAGAGAACATTATTCTGGGATGTATTAGTAGGCGTGTTGTAAGCAAGCCACTAAAAGTAATTTTACCGCTCTACTCAGCACTGATAAGGCCTCCGCTGTAGTATTGTGTTCAGTTCTGAATGCCACATTTCAGGAATGATGTGGACAAATTGGAGAAAGTGCAGAAGAGAGCAACAAAAACGATGAAAGGTATGGAAAACATGACCTATGAGGAAAGATTGAAAAAAATGGGTTTAGTTTGGAGAGAAGATTGAGGGGGGACATGATAACAGTTTTCAAATACATAAAAGGTAGTTACAAGGAGGAGGGTGAAAAATTGTTCTACTTAACCTCTGAGGCTAGGACAAGAAGCAATGGGCTTAAATTGCAGCAAGGGAGGCTTAGGTTGGACATTTAGAAAAAGTTCCTAACTGTCAGGATAGATAAGCACTGAAACAAATTACCTAGGGAGGTTGTGGAATCTCTGTCATTGGAGGTTTTTAAGACCGGGTTAGACAAACACCTGTCAAAAATGATCTAGTTATTACTTAGTCCTGCCTTGAGTGCAGGGGACTGGACTAGATGACCTCTTGAGATCCCTTCTAGTCCTACCTTTCTATGATTCTATGATTCTATGAAATTAGAAACGGTGCCGATAATCTCCTCTGATTGTGAAAACTGGCATCTACACTTCCCATCGCCAAGAAAGAGTTTCAAAATTAATTGCAGGTACCTTCAACAAGAGCTAAATCTAGCAAGGTACAATGTGCATTCTAAATGCTGCTGCCATTCAGTCCAACTCAAAAACTGGTTAGACAAGGAATTGACTGACAATAGACGGTGACTGGGGGATGAAGTTAAATTACAAAGCAACTGGCAACTGCTTGAAATTTTGAAATGATAGGTAGCACCTACAATAAAAACTGTCGGCCAATGAGGCGCGTGGACAATGATATAAAGGTGCCTGGGCAACCAGGAGAAGAAGGACGGTTCAATGGTTTGGGCTAAGATGTGGGAGTAGAGCTGGCTGAAACTTGTGATTTCTGGCTCTTGAGAAATTTTGGCATTTTGAAATTTGGTTTGGTTTCCCTAAAAGCACTGGGACAGAACACATGACAGGGCTGCCTGACAGCTGGAACCCTGCCTGAGATTTGGTGAAAGTTCAGCAAACCTGACTCACTTTTGTGAGAAGTGTCAGGTTTGACAAACTGGCATTTCCCAAGGAAACTGTGTTTTATCATAACATTTCTGACCAGCTCTAGTTGGGACGCATAGGTTCAATTTCCTGCTCTGCCACAGATTTCCTGTGTGACCTTGGGCAAGCCACTTAGCCACTCTGTAGCTCAGTTTCTTATGTGTATTTAATAATAGTATTTGCCCACCTCATGGGGGAGGGGGGGTTGTGAGGAGAAATACATTCAAGTTTGTGAGGCACTCAGCTGTCTGCCTCAGGCAGAATTGTTTTGGAAAATTTCAGCCAAAACGGTTCAGATGATTCCAAACATAAAAGCTAGGAAAAAGTAGGTTGTTTTGCTAATATAAAAAAAAATCTGTTAACCTCTTCTTTGAGCAGATCTAGCACCTCCATGCTTTGCAGCAGGGATTTGAAATTTGTCAGGAGCGTGGCCTTTGTGTTAGGGATGTGGTTTCTGCTATTTCTTTGAAAATCCACCCAAGTTTGGGCAAGTTATAAGCCTTTGAAAAATCAGTTTGCAATTGCAGAATTGTCAGGGTTCCCTCCCCACTCTAAACTCTAGAGTAAAGACGTGGGGATCCGCATTAAGAGCCCCTAAGCTTATTTTTACCAGCTTAGGTTAAAACCCCCAAGGTACAAAATTCCCTGCACCCTGAGAAATGCTTCTTCCACTGCCACCATCAAGTGTTCTAAACAGGAATCCAGGAAAGGGGACCACTTGAAGTCCCTTCCCCCCAAAAAATATCCTCTCAAGCCCGTACCCCCCTGTCCTGGGAAGCTTGGGGATAATCTCCTAACCAATTGGTTACACAGTGATCTAAAAACCCACCCCCTGGGTTTTTAAAAACCATAGAAAACAGTCAGCTTCTTAAAACAAGGATTTTATTAAAAACAAAGAAGGTAAAATCATCTCTGTAAAATCCGGATGGTAACTATTTTACAGGGCACTCAGAGAGATTCCCCACTCTGGACAAAACCTTAAAGTTACAGAAAAACAGGAATAACCCTTCCCTCTCCCACAGGGAATGTATCAAGCAAAATAAACAGAAATCTACTCGCTATGCTATCTAAACTTACTTTAGAAAAGTGAGTATTGGTGAGGAGGCGGATTTTCTGTAGGTTCTTTTTGTCTTCCAAGATCACTCTGACCCAGACAAAGACACACACAAAAACCTTCCCCCCTCCCAAAGTTTGAAAGTATCTTGTCCCCTTATTGGTCAGATGCCCGCCAGGTCAGGTGTCAGTCTGGCTACCTGCGTTTCTTAACCCTTTACTGGAAAGAGGATTTTATAGCACTGCATCAGACCCTCTCCCCCTTCCCTTCACTTTTATGACAAGAATAAAGACTTGATCTTAGCTAAAATCGCCAAAGATTTTGTCACTGAGCATGCTTGAGCCTCTTCTAGTTCCTAGAAGCCAGTTCCCCATGGCAATTGCTTTACCCATGAGACCTTCCTTTCTCTCCCTGCAATCCCATGCCTCATTCACTATACACCTTCCAACTTCTGCAACAAATGAGGCAGGGGACCTACAGATAACAATTCACCCTCAGAAGGCATCCTGTCCATTCTGTGCACTGAATGACATAGGGGCCCTGTCGGAAAAATAGTATGTGATCATGTAATTAAAGACGATAGCATAATGCATACGCATAAAGGGGGAAATTTACATTGCACAGGCAACTTTAAGTCTGCCATTTCCTAACTTGTGAGTGTTTGATGCTACAACATGATTATTTGAGTAATTTATATATACAGCAAATTTGAGGGAACATTGGCACTGGAGAAACCCTCAAAGCTTCTTCTGCTTTTCCACCGTGGTACAAAAATCTTAATTGTCTATGAGTGAAGGGAGAATGGTTTCTCTAGCTCAGAGATTGCCAACCTTTGGCCCATCAGGGAAATCCACTGGCGGGCCGGGACAGTTTGTTTACCTGCAGCATCCACAGGTTTGGCTGATCGCAGCTTCCACTGGCCACAGTTTGCCGTTCCAGGCCAAAGGGGGCTGCAGGAAGTGGCAGCCAGTACATCCCTTGGCCCACGCCGCTTCCCGCAGCCCCCATTGGCCCGGAGCAGCAAACTGCGGCCAGTGGGAGCTGCGATCAGCCAAACCTGTGGATGCTGCAGGTAAACAAATTGTCCCGGCCCTCCAGTGGATTTCCCTGAGGCCGTGTGCCAAAGGCTGACGATCCCTGCTCTAGCTGAATGAGGAGCCTAACTATATATTATTAACCACTATCGACTAGTCCAAGGGCTTCTCTACATAGTGCAGCAGCATGTGGTCTCTACTGGTGAGCACTAAAAGTTTCCTAGTGCACGTTAATATAGTTCCACACCCTCCCCCGCCAAAGGCTTCAGAGCCTGAGCTCCCGCCCCAGCTGCAACTTCAAAGCACTGTGTACAGACCTATTTTTAGAGCACTAGCCTGAGCTCCACAAGCCCAAGGCTGTCGAACCCGGCGGGGAGGCTCACTGCTGTGGGCTGTGTGCATGATGTGCTAGTGGGCACTAGAATTTACACCCCTCTGGGGCAGACTAATGCACCGTGTAGTCAAGCCCTTAGTTTTCATGTTCCCTTTATGCAAAATATTTCTGCTCATTTTCATTGCATACACTTCTCATTTCATAACTTCCAGAGTCCTAACCTTAGAATGACACAACACATTTTATATAGGAGAATTATTCAAAAACTCATCTGGCTGAAGTGGATGGGTTGCAGGGGGTGGTGGTGGTTTCAAATACGCAATAATAATTATAGATGGCTGAATAATGAATCAATTGAAAATAATGCATTTGACAGGTTTTGCCTCCTTTTCTGCTGGTGAATTTTCCATGAAAAGATTGCAGTGTTTAAAAAATGTATTCATTATTCAAAATCATTCATCAAGTAATTCATTCATTATTCAAAAATCATTCAGCAAGAGTTGGATTCTTTCGTGCTTACTCGTATTGAAGTGTGTCTGACTGTCTATGGAGTAAGCTATTGCCCTGTGCATGTAAGGATGGTAAAACCTGGTCCCAATTAATTTATTCAAATAATTCTTCATCTGTAACTTCCTCATCAGCAGTTCTTTGGGAGTATTTGTTATTCAACTATGTAAATTGTTTTGATTGACCTTATAATTAACATGCATGTATCCATTCCATGACTGTATTTACATAACTCTTTGAACTAGGTTTTCAGTACCAATATCACACAAACTGGCTTTCTGTGAATAGTTTCCAATATTCACATAACATTCATTGTTTCTGCATTTTTTCGGGGGAGGGGGGAAGACACCAGGAAACGTTCACTAAAATAAGCAGAGAAAACAAACACAATGGGGACGCAAACACAATTGAGGTAAATTCATTTAACAATCCACAAGATCGTGTCTCAGTTTTCTTTGCAGTATTTGCCCAGCACCAATAATTAATGAGCGAGGAAAGGATTCCATTTAGTGAAACATATGAGAACAGTCAGACAAGAAAACACCCACACAATGCTACAAAATTCTGTCATGGTTTTACATTGAAGAGGTAAAGGAGATATAGAAACTGTCTTGCAGATAGCTAAAGCAAATGTTATGCTTTATAAAATGCCTTTTATACTGATTTGTTGAAAGGGTTTTACATTTTGGTGGTTTGCCAAGGAGTCAGCATGGCATAATAATTCTTATGGTTTTCAATATACATTTTTTACTCATTTTAGCAAAAGTAATTCTGAATGCGACCTTTTGATTGAATCAGGGCCCACATTTTAATATCATAAAGAACCTTTGCTGTTCTGTGACCACTTTTTGAGGCTTGTACATAAATAAGAACAATGTTAGGTAGAGTGGGATTTTTTTTATCTTCACTGATTCACATCTAAAAAGACTCACTCTGGAAGAACAAAGAGCTGACAACATAAGGTGTAAATGCATGTTCACAACAGCATGCATGGAAGAAATCCACAGACACAAGTTAATTTCAGTGGCCTGAGTTGAGGGTTTGGATTCTCCACATTTTTTCATGGCCTTCCTTTTGGAGAAATGTTCACTTCTTCATTGGGCTGTTTTGAAAGGAAACATTTGACTGTGGACTGTGAGAAAGGCCAGTCAGCTTTTTTTCTGTGTCTGTGACTTAGCCGTAGCTGACATGCAGTTGTGGGGTTTGTGAGTTAGGGTTTTAAAGAAATGATGCAGGTGAAAATGTGTAGAGGTTTATATCAATATGTGTTAAAAATAACATGCATGCACAGGGGAAAATTTTTCCCATTTAAATGTGGAAAGTAAATATTTACTGGAGTGGAAATTTAAGGCCAAATGATATAGTCTGCACAGGGGTGTGATAAGAGGGAAAAGTCAGAAAAAGCCCTTTGTTCCCAGGCCCACCAAAGCAGGTGACTGCAGATGCAGGGGCATGCAGTAGGGGCATGAAATGGGTGGATCCTTCTCTCATCTTCCTATTGCACTAGGATAGCTGCACTGTGGATAGTGCTGGCTACATCTTTACAGAGTTGAAGTAGTCCCTTTGGCTAGGACGTCTCCCCAGGCCCAGGAGGCTCTATGTCTTTCAAAGGCATAATGTTTCCAGGCACTTCCTCTGAGGTAGTGCATCTACTGCTACCTCCCCAGCACTGCTCAGTTTTAGGGTAGGACCCTACCAAATTCACGGTCCATTTTGGTCCATTTCATGGTCATAAGATTTTAAAAATAGTAAATGTCATGATTTCAGCTATTAAAATCTGAAATTTCATGGTGTTGTAATTTTAAGGGTCCTGACCCATGAAGGAATCATGGGGAGGTTGCAAGGTTATTGTAGGGGGGTTGTGGTACTGCTACCCTTACTTCTGCATTGCTGCCGGCAGCAGCGCTGCCTTCAGAGCTGGGCAGCTGGGGAGCGGTGGCTGCTGTCCGGGAGCCCAGCTCTGAAGGCAGAGCTGCCGCCAGCAGCAGTGTAGAAATAAGGACGGCATGGTATGGTATTGCCATCCTTACTTCTGCACTGCTGCTGGCAGGGCGCTGCCTTCAGAGCTGGGTGCCTGGCTAACAGCCGCCGCTCTCCAGCTGCCCAGATCTGAAGGCAGTGCAAAAGTAAGGGTGGCGATACTGTGAACCCCCTAAAATAGCCTTGTGACCCCCCCTGCAGCTCCCTTTTGGGTCAGGCCCCTCAATTTGAGAAATACTGGTCTACCCTGTGAAATCTGTATAGTATAGGGTAAAAGCACACAAAAGACCAGATTTCATGGGGGGAGACCAGATTTCACAGTCTGTGACGCATTTTTCATGGTCATGAAGTTGGTTGGGCCCTATTTATGGGCCATAATTATGCCTTTAGAGTGGGAAACTATTGTTACACATACAAATAAAGTGATTGGCATTAGCATATAAGGGCTAAAGATATGCTTGGCACAGCTGAGGTGTGTGTTGGAAGGGTGGGAGAAGTGACTGTTAGCCAACTGTGCGTTCTTCCCAAGCCTGAGTGTGGCTAGTCCCTGAGGATGCTCTAAGCCCAGGGCTACACTAGGGGAGGGGGTCGATCTACGATATGCAGCTTCAGCTACGTGAATAGCGTAGCTGAAGTCGGCGTATCGTAATTGACTTACCTGGCCATGAGGACGGCGGCGAGTCGATCGCTGCCGCTCCCACGTCGACTCCGCTTCTGCCTTTCGATGAGGTGGATTTCCGGAGCCGACGGGGAGCGCGATCGGGGATCGATTAATTGCGTCTAAACGAGACGCGAAAAATCGATCCCTGATAGATCGATTGCTACCTGCTGATCCGGCGGGTAGTGAAGACAAGACCTGGCTGCCCCTGGCCCCAAAGAACTGTTCGAACTGGGAGTAGGTATGCCCTGGCCATGCACCCTTTCCTCCAGAAATGCCCAATATGTTGGGACCTAGAGATGCATGGCATAGAGCCTCTTCACTGACACCTGGGGATTCTATTTATACAAGCAGAATCATCAGGCAGCTGGTTGCACTGGCGTTCCATCTCCTTTATGCCATTGGAGTGGCATAAAACAGCTAGAGAGGATCCAAGAATTGGACTCATTGCCTGAAGCTCTTTCTTTATTCACAGCCACTCTGTCTCTGTCACTATATTTATGAGCAGGAACATGGGAGTGCATTACAACTCCTATACATTACCAGGCTTAGAGGGGATTTGTAATGCTTTCATGTTTCCATTTTGTAGCTATGTACTTAAACATCTAATAGCAAATATGGAGAGTATGTGTATGGGCTGTGGAATGGAGAAGGAAATAATTTTTAAATGCAGTGACCAAAATGAAAATGGAAATGGTATTTTTATTCAGAGAACAGATAGAGCATAACAGTAGCTCAGCCAGGTCCGGAGCGCAGGGGGAGCGGCGCTATAAAAAGGTGCCTCCCCCTGTATTCACCCGGCGGTGCTCTGGGTCTTCAGTGGTGGGTCCTCACTCACTCCGGGTCTGCGGTTCTACCCGCCGCCGAAATGCCGCTGAAGACCCGGAGCGCCGCCGGGTGAGTGTAAGAAGCGGCGCTTAAAAAGAAGCGGCACCTTTTTTTAGTGCTGCTAAAAAAAGGCGCCGCTTCCTCCGCTTCTGCTCAAGGGGAAGCGGCCACTCCCCCTGCTCCCCCCCGGCTACGCTACTGGAGCATAAGCAGAAGAAATGCAGGTTTCCCCCACAATGCCCACAGCCCTGACCAAGGGAGAACTCCTCTGAGATAATGCCTAGCTCTTACATAGCATTTTTATCACTAGATCTCAAAGTGCTTTACAAAGGAGGTCAGTATCATTATTCCCATTTTTCAGATGCAGGAAACTAAGGCACAGGGAGGTAAAGTAGGAAACTGTTATCACCTCTGAATTTGGCAATGGTACGACCACTGCTGGAATATTGTGTCCAGTTCTGGTGGCCACAGTTCTACAAGGATGTTGATAAATTGGTATGTTGCGAGAAGAGCAATGAGAATGATTAAGAGATTGGAAAACATGCCTTTATAGTGATGGACTCAAGGAGCTCAATCTATTTCGCTTAAAAAAGAGAAGGTTAAGGAGCGAATTGATCTTAGTTTATAAGAACCTACATTGGGAACAAATATTTAATAATGGGCTTTTCCGTCTAGAACAGGAAGGTGTATCAAGATCCAATGGCTAGAAGTAGAAGCTAGACAAATTCAGACTAGAAATAAGGTGTACATTTTTAACAGAGAGGGTAATTAATCATTGGAACAATTTACTAGGGTGGTGGTGGGATTACTGGCAATTTTAATCATCCCTAGGCCCGTGCCGCATCCCGCGGTCCCCGCTGGCCTGGAGCGGCGAACCGCGGCCAGTGGGAGCCGCGACTGGCCGAACCTGCGGACACGGCAGGTCAACAAACTGGCCCAGCACACCAGGGGCTTTCCCTGAAAAAATGGTGGACCACAGTTGAGAACCACCGCTATAAGGGCAATGGTGTCTACCTGCCATCAGCACATACTGGATTTGAACTGATAACCTAGAGGCAAATACTTATCCATCTTACACCAAGAACACCTGAGCCATTTGCTTTTCCTGGAACAGGGTTTTGCATTGTTTCTACCCCTAGATTATATCCTTTTGCCTCTGCCATTATAAAAATAGCCACAGTTTCTAATATTGCACAGTGGTTATCCAACTTGAAGGGACAAGGAGTCTCCGGATGCCCATTTCTCTCCATTTTCAGTTGGAGGCATGTGTTGGAAGCTAGTCTAGGAAAGGAGACTGGTGACTTTTTAAAAACAAGAACAACTGTGTTTAATTTTTCATATATAAAAGAATTGAATGTTTACTCAAGAAGGAATTTGGGGCCTTTTGTGTGCTTTTTGTTTTATGATTTTTTTTTCTTTTAGATAAAGGGAAGCCACACTGCTGTTCTTAGGCAAAGTAGTTTTATGAGGAAACTCTCTCAGGATTGAAGAGTTATTCCCCAATGCTTAAGCATTATTCTTTATAATTATGGATATTTTTTCCTCCAAAAATATTTTTTTAAGAAGCTGACATTTCAAAGGCTTTCAGTTCTGTGTGTCATTATCAAATAATCTTTTTTGTACTTGGCTGTTTATTATTGGATTGCAACAACGATAAAGCTCTAGGGGTTTTGTCTCCTTTGGTATGTTAATTAGCCATTTTCCCTTTGATCTTTTTCTTACTGAAAAGAGTGAAAAGCTATCTCGGTAGGGAATCTTACTGATGTACATTCATCCGCTCATCTCCATAATCTCAGGATCAGAGGGAGACAACAATTTCACTGCTGAATGAGGTTGCTATAGGCTTTAGTTATAATGTACTCTGCTTCTAAATAATCCTACCACCATTTATATTCGGAATATTGAAGAGGAAACCTCTGAGAACAAAAAAATGCAAAAATAATTCATTTTAAACTGAAAACTACCTTCATTAATTTCACTTTTTCTTCAAGTTTAAAACTCGTGCATATGCCGTAAGCCTCTTTCTTTTTCCTGTTGACTTGCTGTATTTTCAGTAGTCACAGTAATGAAATATAGGATGGATGCCTAGGAAATAGGATGACATTTCTGTCAAAAGAACCTCTTGAGCACTGGATTGCAGAATAGCCTTCCAATGAAAGTGGTGAAAGTTGTATTGCTTGGGACATTTGAAGAAGACTGGGCATACGTATGCAGGGCTGTCATGCTGAGGAGAAAAGGTGTATGAGATTTTCAATCTCTCAGTGCAACATCTATAGCAAAATCCTTCATGTTTCAGTGAGATACTTTAAAAACTGCAGTAAAAATATGCCATTGAGGGAGCTGGAACAGATCTACTGGATGGAACAACCCTGCAGTGGCATGGGGATAGATGAGCTGCTAGATATTTTCCATATACAATTTCTCCGAGCATGACCATACATGCCCACAGGAAAATGTGTGGGAGTAGAGATTTTACTAGAAAATCTCACTGCAGAGATTCCTAGCTAGTTTCCTGCAGCCATTTGTGTTAGTTACTGATCATCCTCATGCGTGTGAAGGGATAGGCTAAAGAACGGTTTAGAGGTCTGGCTTCCTGGCCATGCGGAGCTCAAAGATACATTGGGAATTCTGTCCTTCTTTAGCAGATGTAATAGTAGTGTGTACCTCTAAGGCTCCTGTATTATATATTCTGCTCAGATCTTATACACAGGAAATAGTAGTGTGAAATCTGAGTAAGTGGAGTGCAAAAGTGCCAACGGCGTGGGTTTTTTTATTGAGCTCTCCCCAACATTGGCATTTGGGCATTGTTAGCCACAGTCTCAGACATCACATCACCCATTTCCCCTGTCATGTTGTGTTTTGACAAAGTTAAGGGGCCCAGAGAGGCACGTAAGATTACAGCCGATGAGAGCTTTATTATGAAATGACACAGAAGAATCAGCAGTACTTCTGCTGCAGTGAGACATACCTGGTTAACTCTAAAATGCCTACAAGCATATCTCGCACAGGAACATCCTTTCTGGTATCCTTATGACTTCATTCTTTAACACGGTTTTTCTCCACCTGCGGGGGTTGTGAAAGACAAGTGGTGTGTGTGTGCGCGCGCGTGTGTGTGACACAACCGCACTGAAAAATATATTGCAATCCAAAGAAAATAAAATCTTGCTCTCCTGCTTCGCACACACCCTTACTCTTCAAGGCAGGGGCGTGTGCAAGGAGGGGGGCAAGCAGGGGCACGGCGCCCCCCAAAATGGCGGGGGCAGAAACTTCTCTGGCTCAGGGCTGAAGGGGGCAGAGCGAGCTTCTCCAGCCCCTCCAGCTCCACTGCTGCGACAGGGAGGGAATGCTCCTCTGGCCCCAGGTCTGCTCTGGTTGGGCTGGAGAAGCTCTCTACTTCTCCCCACCATGGCTGTGAGGCTGGAGGCGCTCATTCTCCCTGTGTTGGCCCCGAGGCTGGAGGAACTCTGCGAACCCTCTAAAGCCAAGTCATTGTGAATACACTTGTTCAGATGGCTCCACGGCGTATGGATTTTCATTGAAATGATGAGTGTACTGCTGTTTCTTTCTATGCCCATGATGTATGCGTGTGTGTGGCTACTGTTTGATGTGTGTATAATATGTGTGTGTTTAACGTGCTCCTCCAAGAGCGGTCACATTTAAATTCCTGCGCCCGTCCCTGATTAAATCACATATTCTTTGTCAACCTCTTGAAACACACACGGGAATTAAATTCAGGCTGATCATTCTTATCATTGATACATGTTTTTACTCTGACTTTTATAGCAAATGTAAGGGAGTCACGAAAAATGTTGACGTCAAATAAGGGTTGCCAGCCTGAGAGGGTTGAGAAACACTGATATAAATCAAAATCTGATTCTAAACCAGGCTAATTGTCAAAATGCCCACTGAGTTAATGTTAAATGTTAACTTTAACCAGCTCATGTATAATACCTGAATCTCCGAGCTTGCTGGCAGCATTATACTTCCTATCTAGCCATCTCTATTAACACACTGGGTTTCTTTATTTTCTGGCTCTTTATTTACTTCTTTGCTTTAACTTTAGCCTTAACTCTCCCATTTGTCTTTGCTGACTCTGGACTGGCTATTTTCTTTCTTCTTCTCTTTGTCTCTATACTTGACCTTTTTTTCCCCTTTTCCTTCTTTTGGCTGCCTGTCTTTTGCCGTCTTTCAGCATTCTCCAACCCAGGGTTTCCCTGAGGAGCTGATTCCTTGACCAATGTGGCAATCCTCTTCTGTATCATCACCATGTTCATAATAAGATGTATCAATGTAACCACTAAAGCTCTCATTACAACCTTGGCCGTGGACCATGTGAAACTTGATTCTTTGGGAGGGAAGCGCCTTCTTCCTAATTTCTGCAGTAGCTCTCTAAGGAGTGGAACTTTTTAAACCCCCGAGTGGGACCAGAGACTCTGAATGTTTTCTGAGTGGGGGCTTTACCTGCCCTCGCAGCCCTTTCCAGAGTACTTAGCAGCTCACTCTCCTTCAGCTCAGATCTTTCTGTAGTACATGGGAATTGAGAACCCTGAGATTTTTCCAATGGCTGGTTGTAGACCCCACTCCCCTGGTTTCTCGCTCCCATTTGGGAAAAAAAAGATGGCAAGAATTATGCTTTCAGTGAATTCCAGCAATGGGACTCAAGAGCCATCTCTTCTTTTCAGCCTGTCCTGGCAAAGTCCCTCTCTCGTCTCCTTTAGTCTATTTAGTAATTAGTATCTAAGGCTATGTCTACACTACCGACCTTACAGCAGCACAGGTGTACCTCTGCAGCTGCACCGCTGTAATGTCTCCCGTGTAGCTGCTCTGTGCTGAGGGGAGAGAGCTCTCCCGCTGGCATACAAGTGGTGGTGGTAGCTATGGCGGTAGGAGAGCGTCTCCTGCTGACATAGCGCTGTCCACACCGGCGCTTTTGTCCATGAAACTTATGTCAGACAGGGGGGGTGTAGACAGAGCCTAAGATACTTATATGCCCTGCTTTACCAGTTATCAGAGCAACTCACATGATGTATGTACCCTCAAAACATCCCTGTGAGGTAAAGTAGTTCTATTATCCCATTTTACAGGTGGGGACCTGAGACACTGAGGGGTTAAATGACTTGCTAGGGATCAGCCAGGAAGTCTATGGTTGAGGAGGGAATTGAAGCCAGCTCTCCTAAGAGAAATCATGTGAAATCATGACATTTCACGTTAGAGGGGATTTTTACAATCAGAGCTGTGAAAACACTGGGGAACTTGGGGGTCCTGGGAATTTTGCAGAAACTAATATTTTAAGCGCCAAAAGCCACACCAGGTGAACTGGTGATAATGTTTGTTTTGATAAATTTCACACTTAAAAGTTCACCATCCCTCTCCTCAACGCCTCAGTTCATGGATGACTTCCCCCTGTACGCTGCTGTCCATGTCCTCTTCCACACGGACAGCATGGATTGCTCCCAAGAGATGCTGCCGCTGGCTTCCACCATACCCCACAGGTTGCCACCGGGTCCTGCTTATTATGACTAAACAGATCTATCCTCCTCCCCTGAACCTCTGCAGAGCCCCAGCTTGTGGAAAGACTTCTGTGTTCCTGGTTGGCAAGTAGACAACATCCTTTTGGCTTTGTTCCCCTCCCCTTGATGGTTTGGGTCACTGATCTGGATCTTCTCCTCCGTACCTCCCATCATGATGATAGGATATGATTGTTTTATTTTGCTGGATGGCGATGGTGGCCTTGAATTGGGATGGCTACTTGCTTTATACTTAGTGTAGAGGGAAGGTTGGTAGTGTCACACCAGGCACTTCATGCCAAACTCACCAAGAACAAGGCAGCAGCCATAGATCTACAATCTAGAAATCTATAAATAGGAAGAAAATATTGTCATCGAAAGCTTGGCCCATTAAAATGAATGGATGCATGGCAGCCTGCAGGATAGTTCTTGATCCTATGGATTTATTTAAACCTTTTCTACTTTTCTTGTTCTAATGACAATGGTACTTAGATTCCAGCTCTCACCTGCCAGCCTGTGACTGTTCCAGAGATGCAGCAGCAGCTCACAGGTGTTCTCCTAAGGGCAGCAGCAGGCTCTTTCCAACTATGTGTTGGTGGTTTCAATCTGTCAAATTTGAAACACAAATGTGCTGACGTTGCAAGCAATGGCCAGAGCATGTCAGTCATGGAGAGCTGATAAGGCTGAGGGGAGAGCAGCTGGGCATGGAAGTAGTGCCATGCAGACAACCAGTTCCGGTCCCATGTCACTGCTTCAATCTATTGAATCACCGGGGATGGGCAGTGTGACATTTTCACTGCTTGAAGCTGAGGGTGCAGAAAGGCTGCACGGTGTTTTCATGAAGGTGCTGAAGCAGACACCGATCCTCTCCCCATTTGCTTCACTCACCCAGATGCCCTTCCATTTGCTCAGAAGCAAAGAGGCAGGAGGAGACCAAATGCTGTATAAACTGCAGGATGCTACTAATGACAATGACTGCCTAGGGTCAATGTGGCAAACGTCATGGCTCAGTCCAAATGGACGTGTTTGTGTTTATTCTTACTTCACAGAAACAAACTGGCTTGACAATATCTGATCCAAAACATCAGGGTTCTGTGCTGACATATGGTAGCATTAAGCAGAGAGGTGAATGTCAGCAGCACAGTTTGAATCTCAAGCAGCACCCAAACTTTCCCAAAGTCCCAGTTCAGGAGAATTTGGATCCAGGGGTTCAGGTTCATTCATAACTGGAATGATATATTTAATATCCTTTCTGGGTCTCATATTTGTAGCTTTGCTATTGGTAATGACCTAATATTCACAAGTGACACAAAAATACCCCCTCCCCACCACCACCAAGAGAAAATGGGAAGAGGATAGTGGACTGTTCTACCTTGTAATTAGCTGTGATGCGCTGGTTACATTTTACAGCCCTGATGAAGAACTCTGTGTAGCTCAAAAGCTTGTCTCTTCCACCAAGAAAATATATTACCATATTTACACACACACACACGGGTATGAGCACAGAATATATACACTGTATTTACCTTACAAACACACACAACCCCCCACCCCCATCTTTGTTAAAAGCACATTAAGTTTTCAAAGTCAAGCGCTCAAAAATTAGGAAATGCCTGAATCAATGTTGCCTTAATTTGGCCCCTTTGTGCACATGCATTGTGCCTCATTCAGTGCACAGGATGGATGGTTCTCACTTAATGAACATTTATTGAATATTTAATTTCTTCTTCTTGTTCCATGTGTGGCACAATGTTGCATTTACTGCATTTACACTTTTCACGTCCTGCTCTGAAGACAGGATTCTTAATTTCCCCATGGGCTTTTCTATGGTGCTTATCAGTATAGGAATTCATTGACACTATGCATCTAGAGACCTACAAGGTTGAGAAAGCAATCCAGCTGGAGAGGACTGCAGTAGCATCACCAGGGGGGGAGGAAATGGCCCCTTCACAGGTAGGAAGCTGGCTGCTGGTTACTTCTGGGTTCCACTCCTGCTTCCAATCCACCATCCATAGAGATAAAAAAGTGGTGTTACCTTGATAACAAGGGATGAGGAAACTCCCTGTAGGCATGTAGGTTTGTGTGGCAGCCCCTCACTGTCAATCTCCGAGGGTGGCCATGCCTCTTCGCTGTCACACACCTGGAATGACAGTCTGTACAGGGGGAAATTAGCTGTTTCTAGGGCTCAAACCCTCAGGCAGGGTAGAGCAGTGAACAGTTCAGGATCCCAGGCCCTTAGGCAGGGCGGGGCACCAAGCAGTCTAGAACTACAACCCTCAAGCAGGGTAGAGCAGGTAAGGGTCTAGGAGCCCAGCTTTCAGGCAGGGGTGCACCCAACACAGTCTAAGGGGCTCCGGCAAAGGGTGAGAGCCCCAGCAAGCGCAGGTCTCTTGACCTAAGGAGGGTGGGGGAGTACTGCCACCACAGGGGAGAGGTGGCAGGGGGGACATGGGCCTGCCCAACTCCACCACATCCCAGCCCAGGCCCTAACAGTGGCAGAGTGGTTTTCCACTGGGTCAGCGGGGAATCCACCCACAACATGCTGACCATGTCTCCAGTGGCATCACAGCCAGATGGTAGTCTGATTCCCCTGGGCTGCTTCCTATATTCCCCCTCAGGTGTACCTGCATCCAAGGGTCATCCTCCATCTCCCCAGGGTACCCTGCAAGTGGCTGTCCCGGCAACTCTTTGGCATCTGGCATGTCTGGCCATATGGGTAGCTTGGGGCCCTCCATGGGAAAGCAGAAGGCTTCTGCATCTGCAGCGAGGAAAACGCGTCTGTCTCCCTTGGCAGCTCCTCTCCAACTGAGCCGCAGGGCCCGTCTTTTATACTTCCTGTTCCTGTCCCACCCCTCCGCTCCGGCATGGAGAGCGTGGCCTTCCAGGTTCCACCCGCAAGGGGGTGTCTGGCTGCCCCTCACTGTCAATCTCTGAGGGTGGCCATACCTCTTTGCTGCACTCCCCCAAAGAGGAAGGAGAAGCCATGCAACCCCCAGGCTTGGAGGATCACAGCCACCAGTCCCTAGAGGAAATGAAGGGTGGTGGTCAGTGACTCCCTTTTAAGGGGCATGAAGTCATCCATCTGCCTGACATGGCATGGCATCCCAGGAGGCGTGCTGCCTGCCAGGGGCCCCGATCTGAGACATTATGGAAGGAATGTCAAAAATCATCTGGACCTCTGGACAGAAGGCTGTGGGCGGGGGAGGAGCGAGGGCATGGCAGGCTGAGGGGAAGGGGTGGAACGGGTTGGGAAGAGGCGGGGAAGAGGCGGGATGAGGGTGGAGCGGAAAGAGGCAGAGCGGGTATTGGGTCTGGGGTGAAGGAGTGAGGGGGGGGAGGCTGGGGCACAGCCAGTGGGGAGCACCCCTTGGCACATTAGAAACTCAGCGCATATGTATGTACTCATATTTCATAGAATGTAAGGCTGGAAGGGACCTCAGAAGTCATTTGGCCAGCCCACTGCCCTGAGGCAGCCCTAAGCACACCTATACCATCCCTTTCAGGTGTTTGTCTGACCTGTTTGAAAAAACATCCAATGACAGATTCCACATCCTCCCTTGGAAGACTGTTCCAGTGCTTAATTATCCTTACAGTTAGAAAGTTTTCCTAGTATCTAACCTAAATCTCCTCTGCTGTAGATTGATCCAATTATTTCTTGTCCTATCTTCAGTGGCCATGGAGAACAATTGATCACCATCCTCCTTATAACAGCCCTTCACATATTTGAAGTCAGTTACCAGGTCCCCCCCTCTTCGTCTTCTTTTTTCAAGACTAAACATGCCCAGTTTCATTTACCTTCCCTCATAGGCCAGGTTTTCAGAATAGAAGTGGCTAATGTTGTTATGCTAAAATCAGTTTGTTACCAGACTGATTCTGTGTTTGGGTCACCTTATGCTAACTTTACACTAAAATAATTCTGTGGCGCCTGTGTGCAAGAAAAGAATCAGAATCACAAAGAAAGGCAGACGATGGAAATGATATAAAGAAAATATGAGGAATAATACGAGCCAACTAAAATATCTGTAGACAAATGCAAGAACAAGGGAAACAAAGGAGAGGAATTAAAACTAGTATAAATTGAAGGTGATTACGATCTTGCAAAGATGTGGCAGGATATCTGTTGTAAGTAGAATGTCAGGCTTTTCTGCATGCATGTGGTAACTGAGGCTGGGATTTACAAAGGATCCGTAGGAAATTAGGTACCCAAAGGTGTCTAATTTCTTTAGGCTCATTTTGAAAATCCCAGCCTACATGCCTAGCTGAGCCCAGTTCAAATACAATAGCTGATTTGTGCTTGCACATTGGGTGTTGGTATATATAAATTAGGCACACACAAGTATATGGCTACCATTGCATCGCTAACTTGGAAAATCAGTTCCTTAGTGATTAAGGTGAAACCAGAGACAGTATAAAAATTCACCAGTGAGGCAGAAGGCTGGGACACTGTAATTAAGGCCTAATAAAGGGCAGCTGTCTGAAAAAAGTTTCTTGCGTCGTTTAGTAACCTGTCTAGACACAGAATGAGCCTGCAGGTAGACAATATTTTCTACCAGGTAGATGTGGAATCTCACTGGGCCCAATGGTATACAATGGCAGACTATCCTAGTGGGTCTCAGATACAGAGCAAGAGCATTTTAATTAGCCTCTAGCTATATGGGGTGTTGACTGGACCAGGACAGGGTTCCAGTTACTGTACCTCCAATATCTATGCCCAGGGCGCTGATCAGGTCTAGAGAGTGTCCAGCTGAGTTGCATAGGTCTGCAGACTGTTCAGGAGGGCATGGTTGCCCTCCTGGGTAGAAAGTCCACAGCAATATTAACAGCACGTAGCTAATCTACTCAAGTTTACCATGCCTAAGACCGATTTTACAAGATAAATTAATTACATATCTCATTATTTATTTACCCAAAATGAATATAAAGGGAAATAAAAATAAAAAAGAGAGATGTGCTTCTATGTGAGGAATAAAGCCAACTTGTGAAAATGTTATTCTAATTCTCTTGTATCAGTTTTCAAAAAGTTATGTCTGGTTGGTTTTTAAATTATTTTTAAAATAATGATAATTAAAACAGTAAGTAATGAGGTGGTGGGAGGATTACATGTTCCTCCTCCTATTCCTTGGATGGAAATCAGAGGCTTCAAATGCTAGTGTAAAAGATAAAAGGCATGTTGTGCTGGCAACTTTACAGTGGTTTTTCAAGCCTGTCAGATAGTCCTGCTGTGGCATTAGTCATTGTTCTTCTGGATGCCATATTCTTCTCTGATTTGATTAGGAAGATTCTCTCATTATTTAAATTATTTTCCCTTCCTAAATTAAATTGACAATAAGAATCTGCAGATCATTGTCTTTAAGTGAGAGCATCCATCTATTATTTATTAACATCCTACAGCCCTGTCATCGCTACACCTCTTACAGAGAAACTCAACACTCTACCCCGGCAATAAAAATAAAATACGTAAAAATGCTACCTTGTACTGAATTAAAGTATTGGAAATGCAAAGCTCTACCTTGATGTTGGGAGCAAGGGGAGGGGGTATGTTTGTGTTACTGCAGTCAAGAAACAGAACCAATTCTTTTCAAAGTAATTGGCTTCCTGCTGTCATAAGTTCTGAGGAAAGTTTGACATGTTTGTGTTTAGCTGTGTACTCATGCTGTATTTACGCATAATAGCGCACTGTCCATATCGGACAGATGGACTTCCTTGATCAAAAGTGAAATATGCAATGTCTCTCCAGCAATCCAAATACTAAGCCAAATGTGGGTGTATTGCGCAATATATAGTCTCTCTGTGTGCGTGCCTTTAAGCTATTTCCTTTGGGAACAGGGCTGTAAAATCTCAATGAGGCTAAGTGAAGAAGTAAACAGAATTCTGAAAGAGTTCAGCTACAAAGTTTACAATAGAGACTGCTGAAATCCTCGCTTGGAAGAGTTTGGAAAGGAGGCATGCCCTCAAAGCAACTCTAATTCTTTATCTCAGTCTAGGGGTTCAGAAATAGATTTCCCACACCATCTGGCAGGAAAAAAATAACAGGCTGAGACTGTGGAGAGGAAACAAGTCGTTGACCAAAGGCTTTTCACTCAAGCATCATTGAATAGCTATCAGCTTCCTTCTCATCCTGGAGTGCTCAGATTACCCAGTGAACCTCTTCATCAAAGTACAAAATTCAAGGATGCATGTATATGTGCAGGAGGGTGTGGGTTAGGCTTTAAAATAAAGCGATCTATGGCTGTTGTTGAAAAAGCACTCTGGTTAGTTACAGTAAACCAGTATGTGACAAACAATACACAAGAATAGCTGGAGTTTTGCATTAAATCACAAGGCAATTATAATCAAAGGGAGCCTGGATAAATGTGATATGAAATCCTGACATTCCCTTGGGATAACATAGCCCTGCAGGTCTCTTCCTGACTCATGAGTTTGCATCACATTGAAAGAGGAAAATAGGACACATTAGCTGATCAAATGTAGATAAAGGAGTAATAAACTCCTCACTATTAATGGTTGACTGTACAATCTAACTCCCTTCTCTTTCTCCTTTGCCATAAATGCATTTCTAATATTTGGAGGGACAAATTCTCCCCTCCTTTACACCCAAAGTCAATAGAGTTTTGAAATGTAGCTGAAGGCAGAATTTGGATGGAAAAGCATGGCTTATTTGTGCTTATCTATCAGTCAAAGCACAGTGTCTGTGCTTGGCAGCTGATAGGTAATAACAATAACTCATAATAATCTGTCTTTGCAACAGGTTTATTTTGCACATGATTATTGGATTTTCTTCTGTGTGGCTAAGGACAAAGATTGCAATCAAAATAAAATATGGCAATAAATATTCTAGGGAAATGAAAGAAATACAAAGGTGATTACAAATGATCCTTCTATTTTGAAGACAAACTGTCTAAATATCAGAACAGCTGACAAATATCAAAATATTAAGGGCATGGCTGTTTGTCATGTCTACTCTGCTTTCTTCATTATTTTTGCCGCAGTTCCTCATCTTGTATTGCTTCCATCTAATATTAATTGTTGTTTAAACGGCACATGACTCATTTAGAGACTGATCCAACATTCATTGAATTCAACAGGAAGATTCCTATTGTCTCCAATGGGCCTTGTATCAGGCCCTAATTTAATGATTTGGTGTGTGTGTATGTTTATATATATATATATATAGTCAGTGTATATTTCTTAAGCTTATGTATAAGCTATACTTTCATGGGCGGCGAGTATTGCAGGCCAGGAGAGGCTGAGCCTCCCTAAACAGTCCTGCGTGGCCCCACCTATGCTCCACCCCCCGGCTCCCTCCTGCTTCCCACCCACGCTCTTCCTTCATGGCTGGGCTGGAGCTGGGGCTAGGGCTGGGGGGGGGGGGGGGTCCAGTCTGCGGTCTGGGACTCCAAGTGGCTGGGGCCATGGTTCCTGCCCGCCTGGAACTCCAGGGCTGGGGAGGCCATGTCTCCTACACACCCGGTGCTCCAGAGCAGGGGGTCCTGGGAGGCCACACCTCCTGCCCACCCGGCGCGCTGGGATTCAGGGCGCTGGGCAGCTCACCTGGCGCTTCAGAGCTGGGGTTGCTGGGGGACGGGCAGCCCACCCACCTGGTGCTCTGCGGTGGCCGCAGTGGTGGAGCTCTGGGCTCTAGCGGGGCGGGGCCTCAGGCGTAAGGTTCGGGGCCAGGGGCTAGCCTCCCTGTGCCAGCAGATCATGCACCGCCCATGAGGTTTTCTTTTTACATTGTTAAGTACATTGTTAGGTACTTGGGAAAGTTGCCAGATTGGCGACACTGAAAATTCAGGCACAGAACTCTTGGCATGTGCAAACTTCCCCTCAGTACCTGGCCAATTTGCCTATACCTTCACAGAGGGCCCACCTTTAAAGGTGAGAGGGTATTTCAGTCTCCAGGTGCAAGGAAATGTTGCACTCTCACCAGAAACTACCAGCAATGGTGCCAGATGCAGCTGAGAGCTGTGTGGGCACTTACCACTAGGAATTGGCCGGAAACGACCAGCATATTTCCTAAAGGCCACACAACAAACATCACAATTTTAGTTCCAAAATTCAGGTCACTACTACTAACCTGGTCTAGATTCCAATTAATGACCTATGGTAGAGGTGAAAGACTGCATATCCCATTACCAACTCCCTGAGTTCTTCAGTTTCCCAAAGCAATTTTATTTTGCTCCAAGCCTGCTCTTCCAAACTACTGATTTTATATTTTAGCTGAGCACAAGCAGGATTTTAGTCATTAAGTGTAAGCACAGCATTTATTTTATTGTGTAAAAATCAACTCACCCAATACCCAGCACAAAGCCTGGATAATTGAAATTTAAGCACAGTACTCTTTGGGGGTTTAATAATAAAAAATAATAATAGGGGATAGAATTCATCCCATTATGCTCCCATGGGCAATCTGCAGATCTGCAGAACAATTCCTATATGGCAGCTATTCCAGCTTGGCCACCGTATGAACTCTCCATCTGTACCTCCCCTCCTACACTGTTAGGGGCTATGATGATCTTAGGTGGTGCAGAGGGCTTTGTGCAGTATTTCATCCATATAAATATATTTCCCTCAAGTCCATGCTATGAAATGATTTATGTCAATATTATCCAAATTCAGCAGAACAGAACACATCAGCCTCAGGAAATCCTTGAAACATCTGAGCTTACTGATTCTGAAAAGTCACGGAGGACTGAGGAGGTAGTATAATGTACCAATCCTCAAAAATGAGAGAGAGCTGATTTTGCCAATTGCTGTTGGGGGAGTCTAATTGCTGTCCTTGGTAAAATAATGAACCAACACTCTGAGAAATATCACTAAATATCAGATGATAATGGAATCTGTTGTAAACATCAAGTTTTGCAAGACAAACTTGATTTTTCAACCTACGTTATTACAAAATTAGGGCCAAATTCTGAAATCTGATATACTTGGGTGGATTCCCGAGTTCATATGTAGCCCCAGTGTTACATGTAGGTGGTGCAGGTGGGGAGGGATAGCTCAGTGGTTTGAGCATTGGCCTGCTAAACCCAGGGTTGTGAGTTCAATCCTTGAGGGGGCCATTTAGGGATCTGGGGCAAAAAATAAGGATGGTCCTACTTTGAGCAGGGGGTTGGACTAGATGACCTCCTAAGGTCCCTTCCAACCCTGATATTCTATGTAAGTAAAATAGTCCACTTGGGCTAATCAGGTTATAGGATAAGGGCCTCACTGAAGCAAACATTTATGATCGGATACACTATCTCACAAAAATCTTATTTTCAGTATGACTTCCAATTGGCTTGGCTGTGGCGTGAGCAATCTGGTGGGGGAATGCTAGATGAATGCTAACAAAGAAAGGGATAGATGGAAATACATTGAACTGGGGGAGGTGTACACAGGGGTGCCACATGGTAAGGTGTTATATCCAATCTTACTTAACATCTTCATTAAGATCCTGGGAGACTGGGTAAACATGTCAGCACAATTCACGGGTGGTACTAAATTGGGAAGCATCGCAAAGATGAGAGTGGACAGAAATAATAAAAATTTGATCCAGAAAGGTTAAAAATATGGGCAGGAAACTAAAAATAAATAAATAAAGGCGAGAGGTGATCTTTGAAAAATGAAAAGTGCCAGCTGCTACATCTGGGGAAAAGAATTCAAACACAGATCAATGGGGAGAAGAAATGGAGAGATGTTGAGCAGCAAAGCTGTAATGCAATTTGGGTTGCATGTGAAGAAACATCAGACCATGAAAATAATAATAGTCTATATATGGCTCTGGTTGCCACAGCACTCTTAATATTGTGCTCAGTCCTTAAATAACTTCAGCAGGGCCAGGATTTCACCTCTCATTTCTAGAAACATTGAAAAATTAGAGGGAATTCAAAGGAGAACAAGAAGGATTGAAGTGGTGAAAGGATTGATTACTGTGGGGATGCAAAATAACAGGATACAACTAATTCAAGGATGCAACCACCAAGAAAGAGAGAAAAAATTAGTTAGCAAGGTATAAGGAAAAATGGGATAATTAGGAAAGGGGAAACGCAGATAATACTTTCTGACAATGAGATCTATTAGATTATGGAACAGCCTCCCTCGGGAAGTAATAGAAACCTCATCACTTGACATATTTTACATTTTCATGGGATAAATCAATAACAGTAATTTACAGCTCATTTGTATTATACACTATTTCTTTAGATAGAGGTCGTCTTTAAAGGGCCACGTCTCTTCCCCTGCTCCCTAGCTTAATATTTATATTTGGTCAAATTATTTGTTGCAAGTAAATTATCAGATTCATTATCCATTTTTTCCTGTTTGTGAGTCATACTCAAAGCCAACCTTGATTTGTATGAATGATTTGTATTCGTTACACATAAGTATTCACCAAATAGTTTCTGAGAAAAAATGACAAGCTACACTTGTTTCTGAACTATTTACGTTGACTATTTATTACTCATAATGTGGGGAATGGGGGATGGGCGGTCAGGCCTAATCATTAGAGTCAGGAGTCTGGAACCAGAGCCGGGGTCAGAGTCAGGTGCTGAGCCAAAGGTCACAGCCTGAGACAAAATCAGGAGTCAAGCCAGGGTTAGAGTGTAGGAGCAGGGACATGAAGTGAGGTAAGAAAGCGGGAACGAGGAACAGAGGGGGGTCTAGCATAAAGAAGGCAGGAACAAGCTGAGAGCCAGGAGCCAGGAAAAGGCAGGGCTCAGGAGTCAGGCAAGTAGGCAGGGCCCATAGTAGCAGCCAGCCAGAGATTCAATTAGTACTCAGACAACTTTGGCCTTGGCTACACTTGCAGATGTACAGCGCTGTTAGTTAAACCCGTCTTCGTACAGCTGAGTAGGGAAAGCGCTGCAGCCTGTCCACACTGGCAGCCGCCAGCGCAGTAACGTGGCTACATTTGCGGCACTTGCAGCAGTTTTGGGAGAGGTGCATTATGAGCAGGTATCCCACAGAACACCTCTTCCAATTCTGGCGCCGTGGGTTGTGGGAAGGGGGCGTGGGGTATGGTGCATTCTGGGTCCTGTCCCAACGCCCCGTGATGCATTGCTTCGCATCCCAGCAATCCCTGTGTTTCCGGCCACAATTTGCGCCATCTTTCAACGGTTTCTTTGTAGCGCGATCTGTGCTCCGTTTCGGTCAGCGGGAAAATGGATCCTGACCTGGTGAGCAAAATACTGACGAGTCTCGCCAGCACGTCACGTTTGGCAGTCGAGCTCTTCCTTAAAGATCCACAATGACAGGAGGAGTCCGACGATGACGATGAAATTGTCACGCAAAACGCGTACGACACAAACTTGCTTGTGGCATTCACAGACATGCTATGCACCGTGGAACGCTGCTTTTGGGCTCGGGAAACCAGCACAGAGTGGTGGGATCACATTGTCATGCAAGTCTGGGATGACGAGCAGTGGGTGCAGAACTTTCGGATGAGAAAAGCTACTTTCATGGGACTGTGTGAGGAGCTCGCCCCCACCCTGCAGCGCAAGGACACGAGATTGAGAGCTGCCCTGACGGTGGAGAAGCGGGTGGCTATTGCAATCTGGAAGCTCGCAACTCCGGACTGCTATCGATCAGTAGCGAACCAGTTTGGAGTGGGAAAGTCGACCGTTGGAATCGTGCTGATGCAAGTTTGCAAGGCCATTAATCGCATCCTGCTCAGAAGAACCGTGACTCCGGGTAACATGCAGGACATTATGGCTGGCTTTGAACAAATGGGTTTCCCTGACTGCGGAGGGGCGATAGATGGGACGCATATTCCTATTCTGGCACCACCCCACCTAGCATCCGAGTACATTAATTGGAAGGGGTATTTCTCCATGGTTCTCCAGGCGCTTGTGGATCACCGTGGGCGTTTCATTGACATCAACGCAGGCTGGCCCGGAAAGGTGCATGACGCACGCATCTTTCGGAACACTGCCCTGTTCCGGCAGATGCAGTCCGGGACTTTTTTCCCAGACCGGAAGATCACGGTAGGGGAAATTGAAATGCCCACTGTGATCCTTGGAGACCCCGCGTACCCTTTAATGCCATGGCTCATGAAACCCTACACAGGGAGCCTTGACACCAGGAAGGAACGGTTCAACTACAAGCTGAGCCGGTGCAGAATGACTGTGGAGTGTGCTTTTGGCCGTTTGAAGGGCCGCTGGTGATCTCTATATGGGAAGCTGGACTTGGCTGAACACAGCATCCCCGCGGTTATATCCGCGTGCTGTACCCTCCATAATATTTGTGAAGGGAAGGGTGAAATGTTCACTCAGGCGTGGACCTCAGAGGTTCAACACCTGGAGGCTGAATTTGCACAGCCAGAGAGCAGGGCTATTACAGGGGCCCAGCGTGGGGCTGCAAGGATTAGAGATGCCTTGAGGGAGAAATTTGAGGCTGAAAACCACCAGTAATGTGTGCTGCCCTGCACGACCCTGAAGTGAAGTGGTTCCAATGTTATCAGTTATCTGTCTTTGCTAAGCTGATTTGTGTTTGCTCAGCTCACTTGCGTTGCCTGTTTCTTTCCTGGGCTAAGGTATCTTTTTTCCTTATGCAATAATAAAGACTGTTTGCACATCCAAAGAATCCGTTTATTACAGAGAAAATACATGTATTAAAAAGAAACACAACTGCTTGAGAGACAGAAAGACAAGGGGGTGGTGGGTGGTGTGGGGAAGGGTTCAATCACAGGGTATGGTACGTGCTGCTTTCATACTCGGGCTTCCTGTCTGGAGTGCTGTGCAGTGAGTGCGGCACTTCAGAATGTCTATAATTCGGGATGGGAGTTGAGTGCAGTGGGTAAGGGTCATAGTTTACAGGGCTGGCTGGTGAAGCTACAGGTGTTGGGGGCATCTGGTGTGGGCGATCAGAACCTGGATGTTGGGTGAAGTGGGCAGGTGGTGACATGGGGGCACAAGTGTTTTGGGACACTGGCTGCAGGGGGGGCGCGGGTGCGGTACTGTTCCGCCTGCATGGCGACGAGCGCCTGGATAGAGTCCGCTTGGCGCGCCAAGATGCTAATCAGCTCCTTTGTGCTTTCCTGCTGGAGCTGCATGCTTTGCTGCCACTGCGCTGCGTTTTCCTGGCGGAGCCTGCTTTCACTCTCCCTCCACTCCCGAGCCTTTTGATTCTCTTTAAGAGACTGTTTCATAACTTCCTGCAGCATGTCTTCTTTCGTTCTTCTGGGCCTCTTCCTGAGCCTTTGTAGTCTCTCAGCCGGTGATAAGAAGGATGGCGGAGATCTCAAGGTTGCATCTGGAAGGCAAAATGCAACATTTAACAGAGGCATCATTGTTTTATGCCAGACAGAGCAATGATTCCCCCACACTTAAGGAGGGCACACACAGTCTCCAAAACAGCACAATTTTTCCGTCCCAAACAGAGCGCACAGAACCCACGGGAGCCCCAAAATGGTGAGTAAACACAGGGTAAAGGGGGACTGATTGTTTCACGGATGTACTGTCCGACGGGTTTCTGTGCCTTGGGGAGAGCCAACAGCTGCAGGGGGAACCTACACTGAACACTATCCCCACATTTTCCACAGGAGTTCGTCCTGGAAGATATCTCGCTGCTGAGGGTGTCCGGGGAAGCAAGGGAGGGTCTTCTACTGCAATGCGGCTTCCACCCTGGCCCATATGCAGCTTGCCTGTGTGCAGCAATGGTCCCCCCACCCCTCGTGGCACAGTGGCACGGACACGTTACCCTGAATGGGACAAGGACCACGGTGGCTCTCCCAATAAACCTGCACAAGCACATTGCCCACGTCCTGGCTGAGACTTTCGAAGAGATTACAGTGGCCGATTTCTCCGATGTGATAGACCACATCAATGCGCTCTTCCACATCTAGGCATGCATGCAGCCCAAACCCTCCTCGCCCAAGGACCCCACACCGAAAAAACTCCTTCCCGAAAATAAAAGCTGCTTACCGCGAACCTGTTCTTCTCTTTCTCTCCCAGCGCGTACCAGCCGCTGCGACTGGCTCCCTTCCTCCCGGCTCGAGAAGAGCTCCTGGCTGCATGCACCCAGGGAGTAAGGGGTGTCTCCCCCAGCCACAGCACCCTCGCTTCTGTTTTCTTCAACCCCCTCCTCCTCCTCCTCTCTCTCCTCCTCCTCCTCCTCATCCCGCTCTCCCGTGTCCACGGTGGTGCTCGGAACAGTAGTGGGGTCACCCCCAAGTATTGCATCCAGCTCTTTGTAGAATCGGCAGGTTTTGGGGGGAGCACCCGAGCGGCTGTTTGCCTCGCGGGCTTTGCGGTACGCACTCCGCAGCTCCTTTACTTTTATCCTGCACTGCATTGCGTCCCGGTCATGGCCCCTTTCAATCATGGCCCTTGATATCTGGCCGAAAGTATCGAAATTCCTCCGGCTGGATCGCAGCTGGGACTGGACAGCTTCCTCCCCCCAAACAGCGATGAGGTCCAGCAGCTCGCCATTGCTCCATACTGGGGCTCGTCTCGCACGTGGAGGCATGGTTACCTGGAAAGATGCGCTGAGAGCACTCCACGCCTGGCTGAGCAAACAGGAAGGGGATATTTAAAATTCCAAGGGAATGTAAAGGGTCGGAGTGGCGGTTGGTCACCTGAGGCCAGGGCAGTAGAGTGCTAATTGATGACCAGAGTGGCTAGAACAGGCGTTGTGGGATACTTCCGAATACTTCTGGAGGCCAATAACAGCGCATTGGGTGGCCACACTGTAGCCGCAGCGCACCAGCAGCAGCGCAACAAACGTTATTCCTCTCGGGGAGGTGGAGTACATGCAGTGCTGTACCTGAGGAGATGCAGCGCTGCACGTGCCTTGCGAGTGTAGACAGTTACTGAGTTACAGCGCTGCAGGGAGTTTTATTGCGCTGTAACTCATGAGTGTAGCCAAGGCCTTTGTGTGCCAATTTCTGGTTTAAATAGTATGTCCCAGCCAACTGGAGGGTTGGACATCTACCCCAATCAGGAGCTTCATGGGCAGGGACCTTTGTGAGCTAGATCTTCACTAGCCCCTCTTCTGCAGGGATGGGTGGTGACCATGGTCTGAGTCCTGCATGGGAACCTCGAGGGCCGGGTGTGATGCCTGGAGTCCTTCACACATAATTTGTGATTGGTCATTTCAATCACATGCTATTGAAACGACTGACACTTTTAAATGGGAGAACAATAAGAACACAATGATTAGTGAATGACAAATAACCAATAGTGAGTAACAAGTGACAACAGGATGAAGTTCAGAATGCACAAAAATTTTCAAAAATAAACCAGCAGCCATTCAAATACTTACAATCATCCAATAAACTAATTCTGTGAATAAATGCACATCAAACTTGCTATGTTTATTCATGAAAGTATATGCAAATCCCCTTTTGTATTATCCTCTGAACTCTACTTACCTCATACCTTTCCATAGTGCTTTAGCTGCACTCAGAAGAAATTTTAGGACAGTATAAAAGTCGACTGTCCTGCCATTTTGTGTCTATGCTGTTTATTTACTCTCTCTGGCTAAGCGATTTTATTAGTACTGAATTTTCCCCCATTGCCTTTCTGTGTCTTTTTGCAGTTTGATTCTGTCCTCCAGTGTTTGCTAATCCTCCAGTTTTGATCATGGTTGGATTTACACCAAAGAAACACTCGACAAAGAAAGACATGAAGCAGCTGTGCAGGATGCAGATACATACTTGTTATTCTGAGTTTTGTTGATCAAAATACCCCCTGGAACCTTCAAAGGAGTCCTGCGCTGGGCTACAAGTAGCAGGAAGTGTCACTGCTTGAAGACTAACTGATGCTTCACCATTGTGACAGAAGCAGCTCCAAGGGCTGCAGTTGGAGGACCACTGCACTAGAAAATACACTGTAGAAGTAAGCCTGAGTTGGCAGTGAGATGGACTAGATCACCTCCTGTGTCTTTTATCAGCTCTAATTTCTATAATTTCATGAAGGATCAATAAGTAAAAGACTTACCCCATGGCATTTACGTGAAAGACAATACTCTGCTGTTGAAAGCTGTGGACCCTTCAAATTAATAGGGCGGGGGTGGGGGGAAATTAGGTAGAGTTTGATGAAATACCAGCATTTACACACATTCAATTGCCTTTGGTCAGTAATGCTATGTAAAATTTATGGTTACCATTACTAAAAAAGGAGTTGTACAAAAAAATAAAGAACCACCAGGAAAATGGTGGAGTAGAGGAAGAAACAGACAAAGCCAGTAGGAGAAGACACCCTTCTTCTCCCCTGCCCCCATAGATCAGACACACTGGGAACAGGGTCCTAGGAGCATTTAAGAGTAAATGGGCCAGACCCTCTCCTGGAAAACCATCATAGCGCCACTGAGGTGTGCTCAAAAGTGTTGTCTGGCATTTATATGCATATATATATATATATGATGGGTAACTTAAAAATACGATAGGTGATATTACTAGGAGCTTTGCCTGCTTAAAGAATCCAAGATTTGGTTATTTGGTGAATGAAGGACACTCTCCCTCTCTCTGGTATGTCTAAGACACCTGCCACGGGGGGAAGAAGTGTGGTTCAATGAACAAGCACTAACTCCTGTTAGGGGGTAGGGATAGCTCAGTGGTTTGAGCATTGGCTGGTTAAGCCAAGGGTTGTGAGTTCAATCCTCAAAAGGGCCATTTAGGTATCTGGGGCAAAAAAATCTGTTAGGGGACAGTACTTGGTCCTGCTAGTGAAGGCAGGGGACTGGACTTGATCTTTCAAGGTCCTTCCAGTTCTATGAGATAGGCATATCTCCATATTATTATTATTATATATAACTCAGGAGTCAGAAATGCTGGATTCCATGCCCAGCTCTGCCTCTGACTTGCTGTGTGACTGGCCAAAACATTTCACCTCCCTATACCTCAATTTCCCCATCTAGAGATAGGGGATAATGGAACCTATCTTCTTTTGTAAAGCCCTTTATGATCTACAGATAAAAAATGCTATGTAAGAGCTAGGTGTTATTATTAAGTAAGCAGAATGCCCCAGACCCAATGGAGAGTTTTGCCGGCGCAAGGACTTCCTGATCTAAACTTTTGTTAACAACAAATAACGAAATTGTATTTAAATGATTAGACTGACTTTTTTTCTTATATCATTATGGCATTCTCTGTATAAACATGTTTCTCAATAGGTACTTTGGGGAAAAAAGGCTTAAAAGATTAGAGATAAGATCAGGTGATGTAATTCAATAAATTCCTCTTCTGTATTCAGGCTAGATACCAATTAGTTCTGATTCTTCCTTAATTTCCACCAGGTTAAAGAAAAGATGGCTTTGAATTTGATAAAGATGATTTGCTTCTACACTGCTGTGCTTTAGTAATTCTCAACTATATTTTAACCTGCCACTAAGGTACTGAATATATGGCATGTTTAGCTCTGTGTGATCCTGAATTATCTTCTCAAAATATACTTTATTAAAGAGATGAGTATTTTTACTGATATCTTTGTAACAAACCAAACCCTCTGGTTCTAATCACAAAAGAATTTAATAGCCAATGGTCTAATAATAATACGCAATAACATGACATTAAGACATATTTCATTTGTATGCTTTGGCTCACATGATTAACTTTGGTCCTGTTTTCAAGGAATGATTATAAAACTAAAAATGAAAAATAATCCCTGCCCTTCAGATTCATTTTTCAAACAAATATATCAGTTTCTTCTTAATGGCTTCAGTTCCTGGTGTTTAAATCTTGAAGCTATTGTACTTGATAACGTGCTCTCATTAAACCTCCAGAATGTGCATGCATTTGAGAAATGCAAATTGTTTCCAGCCTTTATAGGAATCTGTACTAAGGATAAAACCATGCAGAAATTGTTTATTGCACAGGGAAAACAAATCTGAAGGAGCAAAACTTTTCAAGGTCTTGTAACAGTTTATGTTCCCATTAGAACAAACCTTATCACCACTTGCTGCATTACATTTGGGGAGTTTGAAGCAGCTTCCCTGTGGTTTCATTTGTTCGGGAAATGTGCTAATGGTAGTTTCATGATTAGTGTTTGTGATTATGGAGTGTATAGAATGAGATCTGGAATAGACTTCAGAGGGCAACGAAATTCTAAATTGTATAGCCAAATAATTCAGAACAGTATTATTACTCTTGAAACTTTCTCTGCGTGGGAGTTGGAACAGGAAGGAGAGGGAAGCAGTTTGATGATCTTGGAGGTTTAAGACTTGTCTACAGTGGTATTTCAACCACTGGTGCAGCAGCTGGACTAGTACTTGGGCAAAACCCTGGTGTGGGACCAATTTAAAATGGTGGTGTGCCATATGTACAGCTTACCCCACCTTGAAATTGGGGCTAAACTGCACCCCTGCAAGTTGTACGGAATCGACGTGAGCTCTATACGGGAGGAATGAGATTCGGTGCTGCTTCCTAGAGCACCAGTCCCCGCACCAGGTTTCGAGAGGGGTCCTTTTAGAGGGCAGTCTGCGGCTGTCTTGCTCAGTTCCTCCGCTGGTGGAAAGCCCCCCGCCAGATCCGTGGCTTTAAGAGCAGATTTGCATGAAGGGACAGGGCTGGAGTGAGAATAGCAGCCTAAGGAATTTGCGTCACTGCAGCTACTCCACTTTAGGCTGAAATCCCAGTATAGACAAGGGTGCACAGCCAGATTCTGATGCCCTTCCTCACCCTGAGTAGGAATTTACACTGTGAGCAGACACGAAGAAATGGGTGGACGCGAGCATAGTGCTACTCACTGGGATTCAGGATGTTAGAATCCAACTCTTATCTATTTATTATACGAAGTCAAGCAGAAGATAACCACGTGGGCGGTGCAGTTCTATTAGAGCGTATTTGGCCGCTCCAAGTTTAGGCATCGGTTTCCATTTAAACTACGCCTTCCCTCTCATTATTTTGTTTTCTCTTGAAAAGTTTTAAATCCTGTTAAAGGATTTGATTCTCCCAACAATTTGGCGAAAATTAGTGTATCATGAGCTTTTGTTTCAGAAACAAAAGTGAACTCTCTGGGCAGAAGGGTTTTGTTTTGACGTTTTTTCTCTCTCCAAAACACCATCATGTGGTGTTACTAAACTGAACAAGAGGAACAAATTGCTGCATTCCTCGCCTGCATTCACTCACACTTTGCCCTCTCTGCAGCATTGTTTTTACTTTATTTTGATTTTTTTAAAGCCCCCGCAGAGGTCCCCATGAGGTTCCTAGACTCACCTTTTGTCAGGGTGTGTGCTGGCAAACTTGAAGGCAAGTGTATCTTTCCCGCAAAACTTTTGATGTGAAGATCGATTTTTTTAACCTAACCCAAGCCTAACAGAATGAAACGTGTGCGTTTCAGCAGCTCAGGGTTGTAAACACAGCATGCTAAAGCCAGATGCCTAAAAGGGACACATCATACAGTTTCTCTGTCGGCTCGCCTGTCACTCAACGGGTGCAGCGTTGATCTTGCCTCAGAAAATGTCTCTTTCCTTCAACTCCAAATGTCCTTTGTTAATACACAATGCTTTGTTTTAAATACGATTGTTTATTATAGCAGTACTCATAAGTAATAACAAAATCCCAACAGAAAGCAACATAGCACTCTCCCTTCGTTAGGTCAAGCATGCACTGATCATCATCATCATCACATCACTGATCATCACATTATGGAGGACTGGTGTGATCATAAAATCGGTCTAGTAGCAGCTAACAAAAAATAATATGTACTTCGGCTTGATATACTAAATTTATGAAAAATAAGGCCGAGATACTCATTGATATCTTTGGCACCCTACTTGCTAAAGCATAATAACCAAAAGCATATCTCGAAAATGAAACTATAGTACTTGGGTCAATAGTGGGTTAGTTAGAATTTAATTTTCTATAAGATGTAAGAAAAACATTGAACATTCAGATCATCAGCTGATGAGAGATGCATGGTATGGAACTTACAGTAGAAAAGGAATATTCATTATTCCTATAAAAAGAGTGTTCAAAAATAACGTTGACAGTATTGATTTGATCAGAAATATATAAGCAGAAAACCCCCAAAGTAACCCCTCCCCCACATACATACACAAAATCAACCAACCTTGGACACAAACGAATTCTATAAATAAGGCAGAATGCCTTCACGATGTCACTTGGTTTCAGTTATTTATTTGAAAATTCTACTTCATTTTTGGACTCCTTTGATCTCTCTAGCACAGTTAATAAATTATGTCTTTTTTAGTGTGCATGGAAGAAGAATTTCTCGAGGAGCAGGACAATACTTATGTGCAGCGATGCTAATATACATCAGAAAACCACACACTTTTTCATCGGCACTTTGTAAACAATGGTTAGAACTGTCAACAAGACGACACTTTGGCACAGTCAGGGAACTTGACACCTAACGATTTGTTGCCACCCAGCATTTGGGCAGATGGTTTCATTCCCTTTGAGCCTCCCACTTTTCAAGCCACTCGCAGCTTCCTCCGTGCAAGGACTTTTAACATATTATCATTGCAATATTTTATGGGCGTGCATACACTCAGGACATAAATCATACACCCAAAACATCAGTGGAAACCTCGTCGCTTCTTTCTTCCACTACCTAGAGACAGTATTGGTACTAAGAGTTGGTGGGCTTCCTGCCTGGTCTCTTAAAGGATTAATCCCAGGAGTTTGTCACTGATCAGCCCTGATGAAAATATTAAGCAAGGTGGAAGAAAAAGGACAGTGTTAATTCATATTCTTTAACTCATAAAAAATATCGTGAGGACTAATTACGTTGCCTACATGGATACACCACAAGTAACTGCTAATGTGGAAATTCTTGTCATCATCAGTCTTCCCCCTAGCTTTCTCCTATCGCCACTCCACTTTATTTCTACAGATGTATGTGTTTGTTTTTTGAATATGGTGTTTGTATAAGCACATTCTTAAATGTATTATAGGGGAAAGTTGCTTTTGTACATCCGGAGAGCAAGTTAGTGGGAAAACTTTAGTCGCCAAGTTTGCTAGAGAACAGAGCAATGTGTTTGCACATGTGTAACTGACAGATTGTTCATTTCTTGGGGGAATGTCCCACTGAGTCCATGCAGGGGACACTATGACAC
The DNA here is from genome assembly GCA_037349315.1 of Chelydra serpentina. NCBI lineage: Eukaryota > Metazoa > Chordata > Testudines > Chelydridae > Chelydra > Chelydra serpentina. Next base: position 62,711,878 of record JBAIAC010000004.1, read on the forward strand.
TGGTGACCCCAGGGATCAGAGGATTGGTCAGGGAAGATGCTGATTTGCATACCCTTATCTATATAACCTCTGGGGAAGGGCGCAGAGAGCAAAAAGGCAAGCTGTAGTCTGGGGCACGCAGAGCTACTTAAAGACTCCTGGAACCAATTACACAGCGGAGAGGTTTTGATTGCCGGGAAGTTTTTAAAGGGGGGACAGTGATCAGTCTGTGCATTCGGGAGTGGGGGCTTTTGTTTCGGATCGGGCATCTTTAAAGCTTCTACACCACAACGTGCCAGTGGCTTTTTTGAGGGCTGCGTGGGTGGTAGGATCTCAGGGGCTATGTCTCCTGGTCTCACGTTGGCCAGAGCGGGACTAAGCTCTGTGCTGCTGTGTCTCCTGGTCCCAGGGTGCCTGGGTGAGATGGTCAGGTACCACACGGACGAGGAAGACGCGCCCGGTACAGTCATTGGGGTGCTGTGGGACGATTTGCAGTCCCGCTCGGGGGACGGACCCCTCGGCAGTTTCCGCCTGATGGAGCAGTTCAGCAACAGCTCGCTGGTCCGGGTGCGGGAGGCGGACGGGCAGCTGAGCATCGGCGAGGGCGGGATCGACCGGGAGCGGCTGTGCGGCCAGTCCCTCCAGTGCGTCCTGGCTTTCGACGTGGTGAGCCTGTGGCAGGAGCAGTACCGGCTGGTGCACGTGGAGCTGGAGGTGCGGGACATCAACGACAACGCGCCGCGCTTCCCCCAGGCGCACATCCCGCTCGAGGTGTCCGAGAGCGCCGCGCCCGGCACCCGCCTGCCGCTGGAGATCGCCGTGGACCCGGACGCGGGCTCCAACTCCGTCCAGAGCTTCCAGCTCTCGCGCAACAGCCACTTCGGCATCGAGGCGCAGACGCGGGCGGACGGCGGGAAAAGCGCCGAGCTGGTGCTGCTGCAGGAGCTGGACCGCGAGACCCAGGCCGCCTACACCCTGGAGCTGGTGGCCCAGGACGGCGGCAGCCCGGCCCGCTCGGGCACGGCCACGGTGAGCGTCCGGGTGCTGGACGCCAACGACAACAGCCCGGCCTTCCCGCAGGGCTCGGTCACGGTGGAGCTGGGCGAGGACGCGCCGCGGGGCTCCCTGCTGCTGGACCTGGACGCGGCCGATCCCGACGAGGGGCCCAACGGGGAGATCGTCTACGGCTTCGGCAGCCAGGTGCCGGCCGAGGCGCGGCAGCTCTTCCGGCTGGACCCGCTCTCGGGCCGCCTGACGCTGGCGGGGCCGGTGGATTACGAGCGGCAGCGGACCTACGAGCTGGACGTGCAGGCGCAGGACCGGGGCGCCAGCCCCCTGGCGGCCACGTGCAAAGTCATCGTGCGCCTGGCCGACGTGAACGACAACGCGCCGGGCATCAGCGTCACCCCCCTGAGCGGCGCGCCCGCCGGCGCCGGGGTGGCCTACGTCAGCGAGGCGGCGGCGCGCGACAGCTTCGTGGCGCTGGTCAGCACCTCGGACAGGGACTCGGGCCCCAACGGGCAGGTGCGCTGCGCCCTCCACGGGCACGAGCACTTCGCGCTGCAGCGCGCCTACGCCGACAGCTACGTGCTCGTCACCGCCGCGCCGCTGGACCGCGAGCGCATCCCCGAGTACAACCTGACCCTGGTGGCCGAGGACCTGGGCTCGCCGCCCTTCAAGACCGTCCGGCAGTACACGGTGCGCGTGAGCGACGAGAACGACAACGCGCCGCGCTTCTCCAAGCCCGTCTACGAGGTGGCGGTGCTGGAGAACAACCCGCCGGGCGCCTACCTCGCCACCGTGCTGGCCCGGGACCCCGACCTGGGCCGCAACGGGACGGTCCTGTACAGGCTGCTGGAGGCGCAGGGCCCCGGCGCCGCTCTGATCGCCGTGGATCCCCACAGCGGCTCCGTCCGCGCCCGGCAGCCGCTGGACCGCGAGGCGCTGCCGCTGGCGGAGGTGGAGCTGGAAGCCTGCGACGGGGGCGCCCCGCGGCGGTGCCAGCGGGCCCGCCTCCGGGTCCGGGTGGTGGATCAGAACGACAACGCCCCGGTCCTCACCGCCCCGCCGCTGGCCAACGGCTCCGCCCAGCTGCCGCTGCCCGTCAGCGCCCCCGCCGGGTACCTGGTCGCCCGCTTCGCCGCCAGCGACGCCGACCAAGGCGCGAACGCCGAGCTCTCCTACTCGCTGCTGGGCGGCGCCCACCCGCTGGTCGCCCTGAACCGGGACACCGGGGAGCTGGCCCTGCGGAGGCGGCTGCACGGAGGGGCCTCGGAAGCGCCCCTCCCGCTTGTCGTCGCTGTCCACGACAGCGGGAGGCCGTCGCTGTCATGCACGGCCGCCGTGCGGCTCGTTCCCACGGACACACTCCCCTCTAGCGTGGAGATCGTGGTCGTACAGCCCTCGGCGGAGGAGCTGCAGCGGCAGCCCAGCCTGGACCTCTCCGTGGTCCTCATCGCTGTGCTGGCCGGAGGCTGCGGCTTGCTGCTGGTCGCCATCATCGCCGTGGCCTCCAGCTGCAGGAGGAGCAAAGGTCACTTCCAACGTGGGCCCGAAGAGCAGGGGAGAGGCAAGGAAGCTAGGCTGCCGAAGGGCTCAGGCTCCCAGGCAGGGAGCTCCTCCCTGGGCCAGGCAGACTCCTGCCAGCTCTCAGTTACCCCCGAGTCTGAGAGCCTCGGTGACACTTCCCAGGCCGAGGACAGCAGCGGAGAGGCCTTGTGTCATTCTGCCCAAGAGAGGAAAGCCAGGAGCAGAGACTCCCAGGTAAGCACAACTGATTCCTTTTCAGCGGCTCTGCCATGAATTCATCCTTTCAGCTCCCAAGAATCTTTAGTAAGTGCTTCACATAACATCCCATGAGGTCACCTAGCCAATTCAGCTGGATTCATATCTGGACATTTTTGTCATAGGAGAACTAGATCTGTTTGCTTGTAGACATAGTGGTCACTGGACTGGGAGTCTGAAGATCTGGATCTGATTTCTGACTCTGCCACTGGGTTACTGCCTGTATTTCACCTCTCTGTATCTCAATTTCTCTATTTGTAGAATAGGCATAAGTGTATGTACCCATCTCTGTAAAGTGCTTTGAGATCTACAGATGAAAAGGGTTCTATCACAGCTAAGTATTATTATAGAGATGTGTATGTGTTTTTGTTGATATATATTGGCTATGGTTTATTTCTGTTTGTTGTAATTATTATTTCTATTTATTTGATATGTTAGAATCATATTATCGGTCCACTTGAAGTAAACATTATGCTTAAATTATTGTTGAGCCATTTTTATATTGAGAGATGCAAAAGTATTAACATAGCTATTTCTTTCGTCAGGGTCAAGTTCTTGTTCCCTTTCATCCCCCGTCTCTTTGGCAGGAGCGTGAATCTGCTTCGAGTTTAAGGTAAAGTAGTGTTTTTCCTACATTTAATATTTGTGGACATTTACAGAATTTCATATTCAGGCATAGTATGGAAAAGACAATACACTAATGGTTTCCTTTTGCTTTCAGCTCCCATTCAACTCCCGATCAGTTTAGTGTGAAAGACAGTGGGAAAGGAGATAGCGAGTTTAATGATAGTGATTCTGATATCAGTGGGGAGGGGTTAAAGAAGCCACCTTCACAGATAGCTGTAAAGCAAGTTGGTAAGTATACATTTAACTTCAAACTCTTCAGGGCAACACATATAAAAAGATAGCTGAACTATAATGTTGTCCCTTCAGATGTATCTAGTATTAACAAAGACTGTAACATTAGACTGTAAGCTTTTTGGGGCAGAGATCATCACCGCTGCATTAGTGCAGAGGTGAATCAATGGAGTTACACAGTCATGAAACTGGAATGACCCAGTGGAGAATCAGGTCTTCTAACCTTAAGTTGCCAAAATGTGACTGTGATTTTTGGGTCTTCAATTTTTTTTAGGTGCCTAACTTAGCACACTTTAAAGGAGTCTGATTTTCAGAAAGTGCTGATTCCACACTTTACGGTGTCTCAAACTGAGCATCCCAAAACTCAGACATCCAAAATCATTTGTCACTTTGGAAATTTTAGGCCTCTGTCTTTCTATTTTTTCTGTAAAGTGCCTACCACATGTTTGGGCATTTCGCAAATAAAATACATTTACAGTTACATTGCTCATTGCCGAATCCCTTGTGTATCACACTGGCTTTGCCATTACTAAAGCCCTGATCTTGGAAACACAAACTCATATTGGGTTCAGTTACTCATATGTGTAAGTGTTTCTTTGTAGGATCCAAGCCTAATTTTAGGACATGATGTTGCTCCTATTGAAATGGATGGGAATCTGCCCCTTAACCAAGCACAGAAGTGTGGATATGTTTTCCTCACTATATAAAACTCTTTTTGGTAGAAATAAACATATCTAATTGAATAATGCTGGTGAAAGTTATGGGAATTTGATATTTCTCTTCTGGCAGAACATATTAGATCACTGTATTCCAGAAAAAAAAACCCTGTGTGATTGTTAAAACATTACTTCTCTTGCAGGTACTGCAGCCTGTACAGATGGACAGACTTACAAGGACACAGAAAGATACTGTAGATTTTATGTCCACCAGTCCCAAACAAGCAAAACCATCCCATCCCATCCATCATATGAAAATGATTATATGATTGCATATTCTACAACACCAATTTATCAACCCATCCTTCAGCTGGGGAAGCCCAATTTTCTTCCACAACAGCCAAAGCTGAAAGAGTGTTATCAAGTTAATATTCCTAAAACTGAAAAACTACAAAGTGTGTATGAAAGAGTTCTAAGTGGTGGGCCAGCAATGCCACCAACCACTTTATCAAGACAGTATAAAGGACTAAATCACCCTCCACAGAACACTTTACTCCCAAATGCCTCTGAAGTAGCAACATCATTCTGACATAGCAATGTAAAGACATCCAAAACTGTCATAGGAATGGACTAAATGTTTTTGTGTTTATGTGTAAATGTTACCAGCTGAGATGTGTAAATGAAATCCCACCCAAAAATCAAATATAACGTTAAATTATAGCAAAAGCAATCAATGTCTGGACAAGTCATCCTTCTAAAGTTGTCCTTTATATTTACCAGAGTCAAAATAAAAATAAGTAATATTAAAGGACATAGTTACTGCTGCTAAAGAAGGATGGGGGAAAGCAAAGATTTATGTTTTATATTGAAACAATTAATGTAAATAAAAAGTGTAGATCTAGATGTACCTTTAAAAGCTAAATGTGTGCCTGTGTGTTTCTTATGAAATACTTATTTCCTGATTTATCAGATAATCCACCTGTTATGTTTGTGTTAGCTGTCAAATAATAAGTGCAAATTTAGGCTGCAATCCTGTAACTGGAAAGAGGCAGGCAGACCCTTTGTGTCCATGAGGGAGGATAGAAGCCTTAGGGTAAGTCTACACTACAATTAAAAACCCACAGCTGGCCTGTGCCAGCTGACTTGGGCTCATGGGGCTCAGGCTAATGAACAGTTTAATTGCGGTGTAGACGTTTGGGCTTGGATTGGAGCCTGGGCTCTGGGACCCTGCGAGGGGGTAGGGTCCCAGTGCTCGGGCTCCAGCTTTTAGCCCAAATGTCTACACCACAGGTAAACTGCCCTTTAGCCTGAGCCCCGCGAGCCCAATCTTATTACAATAATTCCTGCTCTCAACCAATGAGCCCATATAAACCATTGTGATTGATCTGGCAGGTTGGGAGCTGCCTCTAGTTCATCTCTCTGTTTCCAGATAGCGGTACAAGAAAACAAAAATAGGGACATGAATGAAAAGCCACTGAAATGTGTACAAAATCAAGGGGCTCATTCTACTTCCAAATCAATGCTAGCTCTCTGCTTACCCAAAATACTCATACAAACTCCTACAGGACCATTTTCAGAGTTAGGAATATGGAGTACTAGCTAGGCTGAGAAAGAAAATGTTAGTTCATCTACAAAACCAGGCCTGAGGTTGCAGCCCCCACTCAACTCCTGAACTCTGTGTGGGTCTCAGAAATGGGCCCACAGTCATAAAAAATAACTTTAAAAAAAAAAAAAAAAGACAACTAATTTCAGACTCTCACCTCCTAGAAGGAGTGACCATCATAATAGAGTCCAGATCTATCCATCTATAACAGGACATTTGGCAATCTCCCCGCCCTGCTATCCTGGGTCACCGCAAAAAACAATTAGACTCCCTTCTTTTAGTTTCCACTCTGGATAATTTATTCAAGTCCTCTTCACCACCACCTGTATGGTACAATACAACAATTCTAACACATATGACCCTATTGCTTTCAGATCATAGGAAGAAAAGGATTCTCAGTCTAGCTACAGCTAGCCCTAGCCCCTAAATACTTCCTTCTTGCCTTTTATCAAGCTGGTCAATTGATGGGCCAATTAGTTCCTTAACTTACCAAGCCTCCCTATCTGATTGGCTAATGTCTCCCCTATTTCCTCAATCAGCCAGCACTGGGGAAGATAATTGATGCCACAGTGACTAGAGTGCTCATCAATCTGTTAGGCCTCAGCACTCTGTCACATCCTCACAATAGATTCCCTACTTCCTTATACATTGTGTAGTCAATTACACTTGTCAAAGTTTGTTCACTGAGGGAACGAAAAGGTACTATTCTGACCTGGCATAGTTTTACACCTGCTTTCCTTTCCTTTTGCACATCTGTAAATGACTACATAAAGTGCAAGGCAGTGCAGACATAGGCCCCTTTCTACCCAGCATCTCCTGGCTACCTTAACTATGGTATCTGCATGCAGTTAAATGAGGGAGTAGCTTTTGCCTTTCAAGACACATGGCCAGATCTGGTTGGTTTACTGGTGGCAACAGCTGGAATTTAGCATTTAAAACCAAATAGACCATAATGCTACCAAGTGCAGATACATTGTATTATGTTAATTGTATCAAATATAGCCTAATTAGAAGACATATAATACATGCAATACACTACCTGCTCAATGCTATGCACTAGGGAGCTATGCTGGGATATATGAGATAGGTGCCAGCTACAGTAGTGAGTGGAGAAAATGCTGAAGACTGTAGTACCAAGCTGGTTAGTGGGGACACACAGAAGGATGGTTAGTGGGAACTCTGCATTTTTTCAGGTGCAAATGGTTGCAATACTTATCTGTACCATTTGACCCGGAAATGGTGCACTCCTTTAATGTAAAGGGGCCTTGGAAGTTTAGGGTGAAATCCTGGCTCCAGTGAAATCAGTAGGAGTTCTGTCATTCACTGCAGTGGGGCTAGGATCTCACCCTTTCTGTATTTACTGATATGTCTATATTTTAAGGCCTTCAGTGGTATTCCCCAAATATATCTTCTTTTGATAGATGAGAGTAAATTTTCTGGAATGAAAATATAAGCTACCCAACAGCAGGAATTCTGAAAGAAACAACAAGTGATGGCCACGTCAATTTTCTAGTTGTATATCAAACAAGACAGCATTTTTGATTGGAAATAAATAAGTGGCTAATGTGCTAAGCTAATGTTATGAGTACTACATTACATCTGGCAAAGTTCCACTTTGGAAAAATCCAAGGCTGCAGTTCTTTTACAGTACATTTTATTTATTCAAACATACACAATAGGAATGAAGTTAAGGGGAGTTCACCTATATATTTACAGTATAACCTCTACAAGAGACTGCCCTTATTAAAGAACCTCATGTCTTCAGAGATAGCTCCAAAGGATTCCCAAATGTGTGAATTATAATTGTGCTCCAACTTTGTTGAGAAGATCATTTCCATTAAGCAATTGATTATTCTCAGTCCTTTAAGTGATGGCTCAAGACAGGCTTCACTGTATTGTAATTAGCCAAGGAGGAAGCAAATCACTTTAAAACTTAGTCCATGCCCGCAGTTGCTATTTTGTGATATGCATGAAAATTAATTGCAGTTTAAATTTACTGAACACAAAGTGAAGCTGGTGAGCCACAATTTGCAGTTCATTGAATAAATGTCAGTTATTGATTTTTGTGGTTGAGCACTAGAGAGGTAATGGGATGTTTGCTCTCATTAGAGGTGGCGTAGCACAAGGTACCATAAAATGTAATTAGGGGAACATCAATCATTTAAAATATGCAGCAAAGATTAAATATATTGCCATGCACAGAGGAATGAAAGAACTCATTAACAATATAGTCTAATGCGACAGCATGAGAGGGCTTGATTTTCAAAAAAGGAATCTTCCAGTGTATTGAAGATCATAACAGGCTGTTCTTCATGTTTTAATTGAGGTTTGAATCTAATTTTACTTCTGTTGTTAGGACAGATGAACTTTTATGTATGTGGCTTTATAAAAATTAGTGTTTGTTAACTGTTGATTAGCAGAACATTTTGTTATGATGCACTTAAGATCATGAAAATACCTTTTGAACTGTGTATTCCTCTCATCCTTGCCGTGTTGCTGTGGTGCAGATATTTGATGGCAGCTTAGCCCAATATGTTTTCATGTTCCTTCTGATATCTGACTTCCTGAGAGATACAGACAGTGAATCAGGACAGTGTGAGAAGCTGAGAGGTACGGATACATCAAGGCTTTGGCTGGCTGTGAGCACACTTCCTTTCAGTCTGCTGGTAAAAAAACGGGACAGCTAAGATCCTGTTTCTTTTTATTCTTTCCCTTCAATTTTGCCTGCAGTGTGAGTTACAGTTTTGGTGGGAGTGGTTCTTGCTCCTCTTTAAAGTACTATTCCAGTCAATGGGTTACTAGAAAAGCTCAAGACTTGGAGGTCTGTAGTAAAGGCTAGTTTTAGCTCTTTGTGTAGTGAGAGGATCCAGTTCTTGTGAACTATGAGAATTGTGGCCCTCTGATCTCTTCTTTCCTGCCTGCAGAGTCCCTCAAAGGTTCTGTCTTAGGTTGTATTCCTTTATTTATTCTGTCAGGCTGAAGCAACAACTGGGAACTAAAGTCTCCTAGGAGGAGAAACTCTATCAAATGGCTTTATTAATTCTGCCCCTCTTTAAAATTTGTAACTGTAAAAGTCACTGACTCAAGGAACCTTTGGATTTTATACACAATGCAGTTTTAAAAGCAAGGGCCTGGGAGACAGGCCCTTCTTATGCTGGGTGTTGAATAGAAGACAAAGGTCTGCCATAAAGAGATTCTTTCCTCCTTTCAGTAATTATCAGGTAGTCCAACCCTTACTGTCTTGCTTAAATGTAGAAAAATTATACAAGCTTTCCACCTTGTGTTATAGGCTTGTCTTTCTTAGATATTCTTACTTTCTTTACCCTGGTAAGACCAAAAAAAGGCAGAAACTCTTCTAGAGCTCATATGTGCTATTTTAAGACTGGGCTCAGAAAGATTTTCTCTTTTCTTTGTTAGTTTCACTCAGATGAACCCACAGAATCGGTATATATAAACCTAGAAATATTGGCAGCTTCCAAGCTTTTTTTTCATTCTGAGCCTTACACAGAAATAGTATTGCATTAGGAATCTTTTACAAGATATTCTAGAGAGGACTTTTCACCTAGTATTTGAGTCTCTGGCAAATCATTTGCTGGATCCCCACATTATAACATCCAGACTACTTAGGATTGCAAATAATAGAACTGTTTTTTCTTTCTCTGAATTGCAACTCATGCTCCCCAGCCTTCTGGCCCCCATGGCTTTTTTTGCTTAGAGACCTTTCTTTACCTATATAGTGATAAAAAAACCAATGATCTGTGGATACAGAGGGACCAGACTCTGTGGATATTGTCACCTCAATATAAAAAAATGTATTTGCTGAGAAATGCTGTTCACTGGCCCAGTATGAGGTTGTTCAAGGTAGGGGAAGCCTGGCTTGTGACTTTTTACACAACTTTGGTAAACTGGGCCTGAGGCTCCTTTGTGTAGACTAGACCCACTCAGACAAACCACCAGGGACAAGGATTTATTCTGTAAAGAACATAGAACAGGATTACAGTGCAGCAGCCTCCTCTCCGCTGGCCTGCTACCTGCTCCCAGCTCAGTCAATGCTGAGACCCCCTGGTGGCGGGGGTGGGGGTGGGTGGGAGGGGAGGCAGGGAGCAGAGGGTACATCCTGGCAGGAACCAGGAAGTTCTCTCTAAATGCTGCAGTTTGTAGTCCACAACTTGTAGTTTCCAGGGTTGCTGTACACTGGACCTTGGGCTACAATAGCATCCCTTCCTGTGCATGACTCCTCCGCAATCCAGTAATGCAACGTGTCTGGCTTTGTTTCCTTGCTGCCATTACTCCCTTTAGTGTTTTAGCTATCGTTAAACAAAGGGACATTTAATTGTTTCCCCATGTAGTCTGAATGGAAGGTGGCTACCATGCCCATCGATTTCAAGAGATTTGTGATTGCCCATAGACCAAAGACACACTTACTGGAAGCCACGTAGGCTCTAGCATAACAATATTAAATATATACTGATTGTAATTGTGAAATATAACTTGATTGATAATAGGGGAGCCAGAATTCATTATCCTTAACGCAAACCAAGAATTGTTTATGTGACACCTATCTTGGTACAATGTGAATAATGCGAAAGGTAGCCTGAAGGGTTTCTATCTAGGCAATTAACTACTGAGATCATTTTGGCTGTATGTTTTTATCTGTTACTTTGTTCAACAGTAAATTAAAAAAGTACATAAACAAGTAATATGCACAATGGAAGAGAAAACTACATATATACACTCACAAGCCATATTATATGTGCCCCCACTCCCAAAGTTAACAAAGGTCACAACCACATCTTCAGTATAGATTATCTTGAACAGTTAGTGTGAAGAGAACTCTCCAAAACCACAAGAGAACTGCAAAACCACAAGTCTTTGCCCAGTGAGCCAAAGGATCAGCTCCAATAGATTAGCCATTGTAGGGAATTGATTCATGTATACAAGAGCAAGTCTAACATATTCCATCCAGTAGGTGATATGTACACTGGAAATAAATCATCACCCCATTTAAATACATTGCAAAATTCCCAATAATATCAATTTTTCATTTTGATTTTTAATTTTTTACTGTTTTTATTAGAGCTGAATTAGGAAAAGATTTGCCCATTCTGCAAAACTTTTAGAGATTTCAAAAAATGTCCCTTCCCATGTCAGCATGTCCCTTAGGAAGTTTTCCACAGAACACCAGTGAGCGAGAGAAACAGTAGTTGTTAGCCTGGTTGTCAGATCACTTACTGTGCTTGATTCCAACCAGGGACTATGAACGGGGGTGTCCCACATTGCAGGTAGTACCATGATCATCAGACTATTGACTATATAGGGATGGATAGGTGTGGCACAGAGGACTATTTGTGGCTCACTATTCTGTGTCTGCAGTTCTTGTCAGGCCTGACGTACTCACCGTACCTAACACACTGTTATCGTAATCTGTATTTGAAAGGTGTTATAAGACATCACTGGAAAATTAATAACTCACTGATCATTAATATTCTTGCATGTAGTACGTATGGGGTGTGTACAAAGAGTTATGGATATGTGCTAGAATTATGTCATTAAAATTTGTTTGACAAGAAATACATAAGCCTAGGCTGCCCTAGACAAAGGAATGTGTATTTGCTTTTCTAGCAGAGACAATGAAGGTGTGTTTACATATAAAGTAAACAAAGCTATTGAGGGAGGGAGGAGAAGGCAACATGACGTCTACATCCTAGCAGGAGAGAGAAACTTCATCTGGGTTATAAAGACAAAGAATCTGAACAAAATGCAAATGACAAGTAATTGAACCAACTGATTGCATACAATATTACTGTATTATAAAAGTGTATAGAGCGAGATCTTTTCTGAAAACTAATGACACCCTGGTGATTAATATCATTGTGAAATGTATCTATTAACACTGCAGGAGAAAATATGGATAATTCAGGATATTATGCTTTAAAGTCTGTCACCAAACACAGGGAGAAACAGCCTTTCTCCCAGACAAGAGGGAAGGCAGCCATCTACCCATCTCCAATGAAATTAAGCAAGGTGTGACCAAAACAATTCAGGCCCCATTTACATATGAATCAGCAAGGGGATGGGAAGTCCACAAGAGGGGAAGAATGGTATGAGGTCATCCTGAGTCTGGAAACAAAACACTGAGTTTTGGAAGGTATGAAAAGAGAGAAGGTATCTTAGCATCCATCACTGGAAAAACACAAGGGGCAGGGCCGTCCCTAGAGACTGTGGTGCCCTATGCAGCCCTCCTGTGGGGGGCTGGCCCTGGGCCTTTGAGGGGTGGGAGGGGAAGGGGGTAGGCCCCGGGCCTTAGCGGGGGTGGGGTAGGGGTCCCAGGCCTCTGCGGGGGGCGGGGGGGAATCCCAGGCCTGCGTGGGGGAGGGCCTGCGCCCAAGGGCTTTGGGGGGCAGGACCAGGCAGTGCAGAGAGGCAGCAGGGGTTGGGCTCACCCCCACCCTGCACTCATCGGGCAGTGGGAAGTGGAGGGACTCAGCCCCAGCCCGCTCTGCTCCCCCGCAGGAGCGGTGCCGGGGTTTTTGCCGCCCTAGGCGGAAGCACTCCTCTGCAGTAATCAGCGGCGCTTCGGCGGCAGCTCCTCCTCTGAAGCTACATTCTCGACAGCGTTTCAGCGGCCGCTTTTCTTGCCGCCTAGAGAAAAACCTGCCGCCGAATTGCCGCCGGGAAATAAGTCACTGCCGAAATTCCGCCAAGGGTGGCGAAATGCCGCCCCCCAAATCCTGCCTCCCTAGGCGACCTAGCAGGGGTGGGAAGAGGTGGGGCTGGGGTGGAGCCTGCATCAGTCCAGAAGTGCAACTGAAATGAAAGTCCTACTCAGCCCTGGGCTGGGGCATGCCCAGTGTGGATGGAATCTTTGAGGAATGTAGCTGGTCAAATCTAAGAAGTCTCTATTGAGCATCTGCACGCTGATTTTTCATAGATTTCAAACTTGATCAAATTTGGGCAGATTTTCACAGGAATGGTAAAAGGCACATCCCTGCCAGAAAGACCACCCCTCTGCCAAATTTCAAGTCTCTACTCCAAAGCACAGGGATGTTAGCGCTTTTCAAAGAAAATTTTGCCAGAATTTTTTAACATGGGCAAAATATATTTTTCTCCAACCTCGTTATGAGAAATGGCTGAACTATTTTGGCTGAAATTTTGCAGAGTAATTCATCCTGAAGCAGGCACTCCGAGTGGAACATTTCAGCTCAAATTATTAAATGTTGACAAAGTTATAAGCAACTGTAAACAGGGCTATATAATGGAAAGTGCCAGGTAATCTTAATTATAAGGAGTGATCCCAGCACTGCCTATAATGTACCTATAATATTTCTATATGCATGTATAACATAAACCTGCACTGTGTTGGTCAGTTAAAAAGGGGATGAGAAATTGCATATGCTGATTGACTGATAACATTTCTGAGTGTTGTAGTTTTAGCTGAAAACTTACAAGCCTTATCTGCTTAACTATACACATTAAAATAATGTTTCATAATTCCAGGAAGACACCAGCATGTCGGAATTAATCCGTGTCAAGTTGTGTTGAAAGCACCAGGCAGAAGATGTGCATTTATGTAAAGGATTCACATGCATGCCCAAGTGAAGCAACTCAGAAGTTCAAAGCTAGCCTTGTAAGAACCTCTGTTGCTCTCCTTTTAATCTTCATTTTAGAAATGTAGGAATATTTTTTTTAAAAAACCATTTAGCTAAATAAAGAAAAATAGACAATGTAAGAAAAAGGTCATGAGCCAGCCAGCCAGCCTTGGCAGCAGGCCATCACACTACATAGGTGAAAGTGAGAGTTTGAGGGCTATTGAACACAGAATTTCCTAATGTATCAAAATTACAGAGACAACTGTGCTAAATAGCCTTCTTCTGGTACAGTGTGGAAACCTAAAGTGCATTTATTAGCTCTCTCAATCATTCGTTTGGATCTTGTGGTAAGGTGGTCAAGTGGTTACATACTGAGCTGCAGTAGAATAAACATAAGCAAACTGGTTCAAGGATTTGAAAGAGATTTATACAAACACACACACACACTATAGGTTGGTTCTGTAATTCTTAATGTCTATTTTCTGCCTTTATATCTAGAATGTTTAAAAAGGGTATCTAAAGATTCTATTCATATGTTAATAAGTACACAAAGAAGCCATGAAAAGACTAGGGGCTGGTATAGACTGGCAACTTATATCATTATAACTACATCTCTCAGGGAGGGTGAAAAACTCACATCCCTGAGAGATGAAGCTATGCCAACCTAACCCCCAGTGTATAGAACACTAGGTCAATGGAAGAATTCTTCCATCGACCTAGCTCCTGCATCTCATGGAGGTGGATTATCTATGCCAACAGGAGAACCACCCATCCCTCATCTGCATAGGTAGTGTCTATACTGAAGCACTACAGCGGCTCAGCTGCAGTGCTGTAGCTGTACCACGATAGCGGTTTAAGTGTAGACATAGCCTAGGAGAAAACATATTTATCCACTGAATCAAAGATAGAAGGCTACCATTGAATTAAACAATCTCTCCCTCTAAAATCAAGACTGTTGCTAAGAAGCAATGAGCTGGTGAAAAGTGATTGGCATGAGTGGGATAATTTAACAGTTTACATTTCTACGAGATCCTGACAATGATGATGAGCCCATGATGCCTTAACCCTCAAATGCAGTTGTGTATTTCATGTATATGGTGTTATCCTGGAAGGTGATAATGGCTGCCAGCAAATGTCTTTGATCTATATGCAGACCTAATTCAAACTGATGGGTAGGCTAGACACCATTCATCACTCTGGCTAAATGGAAGAAGCAATTAAGTTCCTTTATGGAGTAAGACAGCTGAAAGAATAGAAGCCGCTGCCCAGGGCATTGGGCCACATAGGAAGGCCTGAGCAAGAACTAATAAAGGGAGAATTAGAGGGATTTCCCTGGGAACTGATTGCAAATGCAGAGGCTGGGGGATTGCTAGGTTGCAGCTATGTTTGCCTGTGTGGGTGCCAAAATCAGAAAGCAACCAGAAAGCCAGAGAAGCAGTCATGGACTAAGGGAGCAGAGCTCTATGGGGAAGAGGACTGGCTGGAAAGGCAGCCTTGGACATTTTAGCGCGGAAAAGTGCCTCCTGTGATTTGTCTCTACTGTCCTCAGGGAAACAAGATTTTGTGTACATCCTTTGTAGACAAACAGGATTGCATCAGAAAACTACCTGGCTATCATCAGTCTCTCCTCGTAATGGAAACAACCCAGTAAGACCCTCGAATACTGGCCAACTGCTTGGGCCAATGAGGCAACAATATGATAGCTAGAACTCATCCATCTTGTCTAATTTTTTTTATCTGCTGTACAAATATGGAAGATTTTAGTAATTGGATTTCTATATTTGTTTCTTAAAAATATAATGTCTCTCTTTGAGCCAGGCCGTTTGCCAACGGTCCTGCTCCCCTTTGCATGGCAATGAATCATGATTTTGTTTAGAACTGTTGAGCCTGAGAGAAGAATGACTGACTCATGACACTGAGCCAGACTCACCACTTGCGTGAGTGGGTGCTACCTTCAATGGAGCTGGGTCTGACTACACAAGAATTATGTGAGAAAGACAACTGAACCTAAAACCACGGTTTTTAAGACTATTTTTACTTTGGCAGAGCTAAAGTCTAACCTTTCATGCAGACTTTGTGTTTAAAACTCTTGTTCAAAGTTGAACTGCTTTCAGCTGCTAGTACCAAAATATAACAAGGGAAGCATCTGTCTATAAAACAGTTGCTTAATCTTAGGATAAGAATTTTGGATTGTGCTATGTTTTATGTGATTTCAGTTCCAATTTTTTACTTTCCCCCCCAAATTATTTTGGGTTTTTGAGTTGGAACTTTTTGTAGGATAGTTGTGATAATGTGTGTTCATTGACCCATGACTGAGAAGACCCGTTCATATTTCCTTAGGGGAGGATAGTGGTTTGCATGAAGGTACCTCATCAAACCCTGTTGGGTAATACTAGTGGCTTGAGAAAGAGAATGAGAAAGAGTCAACCTTTCTGGTTTTTATTTCTTTTTCCAATTATTATTAGTAAAGGGACTTCCCTGCCTCATCGTTCTTGCATTTGTTCTTTTAACTCCCACAGGTGACTGGGAATGAGTGTGTGTGCACACAGAAATATTTGGGTAGAGGCTATAGTATTTATCTGAGAATGCAACCTACAGATTAGTTTTTCAAACACCTAAAACAGTGGTGGGAGAATAGCCAGTCTGTCTAAAAGATCACATGTACCTATGGGTTGGGAGATGTGATTAAGTCCTCAGAAACTGTTATTTTCATCTAGTTTCATGTATGTAGTTAAATATAGTAAGCTATGGTATCCTGAGCCATGTTGGAAGGTCTCATATAACCCTATGTTGTGGGGAGACACTGGCTATCATCTATCTAACCATCTATAAATTGGGCAGGCTGCTTTGGTTCGCTGGAGTCTAAATATTCAATTTCAGCCTAAGAATAAATTTACCCTCCCTGTATCAACTATTTGACTGGAAAATAAATAAAATAAAATAAATTTGTCACAGAGATTGACAAGTCAATGTTATTTTGGGCTGATAGCTAAATAAGGTCTGTTACTTTTTCAAATTATTAGATAAAGCTTGTAAAGAATTGTTGTTTTATTTGGTATTAATTAACTTGATAATTAGATTAATGTGATGAGTTGATATTAACCCACTTTCTTTTGATTTGATTTAATGTGTTTTATTTATATAGCTATAGTAGTTATTTAATTTAGTTAAAACAATTTGAAATTGGAGAATTGTGTGGACTGATGCTTCTTCCCCAGATGTCAGGGTCTAGAACTGTGAGAAATCCAGAGTAGATAAGAGACAACTAGTGGTTCATAGAACCTGCTAACTATAGTCCCCAGAATGAAGTTGGCCCTCTTGTGAAGGAGAAGAAAATTAATTGGGATTCAGAGAAGTGTATATTCCCAGAGAAAATTTATGCACTTTTAAAAACATTGTGACTGAAACCGATCTTTGAAAACAAATGTGCTTTATCCTATTATTAATAAGCAGACACCAATCCAGTGAAATACCCAAATTGATCTGCAGTAGAAAGTGATGTAAGCCCAAGTGCTAATTGATATTTACAGTTGCACTGTCAACGATCATGAATGAAACATACACATTGTGCTGAGACATGGACATCTTTCTCCATTCTGTGATGGAACACTGAAGCTGGCAGAAAGAGACAGCTTTGGGACTTTTCCTGCCAATATTTTGTAACTAATCATAGAAATGTAGGGCTGGAAGGGACCTGAAGAGGTCACCTCGTGCAGACCCCTGCCCTTAGGTAGGACCAATTGTACCTAGGCCATCCCTGGTAGGTGTTTGTCTAAGCTTAAAAACCTTAATCTTAAAAAACCTCCAGTGAAGGGATTCCACAACCTCCCTTGGAAGTGTATTCCAGAATTTAACTACCCTTGAAGTTAAAAAGTTTTTCCTTACATTTAACCTAAATCTCCCTTGCTGCAGATTAAGCTCATTACTCCTTGTCCTACCTCCAGTGGACATGGAGAACAACTGATCACTGTCCTCATTACAAGTGCTCTTAACATATTTGAAGTCTCATCAGGTGCCCCTTCAATCTTCTTTTCTCAAGACTCAGCATAAACATTTTTTAACCTTTCCTCCTTGGTCACGTTTTCTACAATTTATATAATTTTTGTTGCTCTTCTCTGGTATCTCTCCAATTTGTCCTCATTTTCCTTAAGTGTGGAGCCCAGAATTGGACACAGTACTCCAGCTGAATCCTCAAATAGAGTGGGACAATTACCTCCTGCATCTCACATACAACACTCCTGTTGATAAACCTGAGAATAGTAGCCTTTTTTGCAAGTACATCACATTGTTGACACATTGATTTTGTGATCTACAATAACACCCAGATCCTTCTCTACAGTACTACCACCAAGCCAGCTATTCCCCATTTTGTAGTTGTACATTTGATTTTTCCTTCCTAAGTGAAATACTTTGCACTGGTCTTTACTGAATTTCATCTTGTTGATTTCCGACGAAGTCTCCAATTTTTCAAGGTTGTTTAGAATTCTAATTCTGTCCTCCAAAATCTTGTAACCCTCCCTATCTTGGTGTAATCTGCATATTTTATGAGCATACTCTCCAATTCATTATCCAAGTCATTAATGAAAATATTGAATAGTACTAGACCCAGGACTGACACCTGCAAGACCCCACTAGAAATACCCTCCCAGTCAACCATTGCTAACTACTCTTTCAATACAATCTTTCAACCGGTTGTGCACCTTATAGTACCTTATACCTTAGAGTAATTTCATTTTGACCACTTTTCCCCAGTTTGCTTACGAAACTGTCATGTGGGACTTGTGTGAAAAGGCTTACTAAAAATCAAGATATCACGTCTACTACCTCCCCTTCCCCATCCACTAGGCCATTAATCCAGCCAAATAAGGAAGTTAGATTGGTTTGGCATGATTTGTTGTTGGCTATTCCTTATAACCTTATTAGGTTATAAGCGGCGCGGGCCGGGCCATCGCTTCCTGCAGCTCCCATTGGCCAGGAACAGTGAACCGTGGCCACTGGGAGCTGTGAGCAGCCGTACCTGTGGACGCTCAGGTAAACAAAGTGTCTCATGGCGCACCAAGGGCTTACCCTGAACAAGCTGTGAACCAAGTTTGGGAACCCCTGCACTACATCAATTTTGTCCCTCCCCAGCCCTACAACTACTTCTTGACCCTCTGTGCAACTGCAGCTCTAGTGCCTCTTCACCCCCTTTTCCCTTTCCCCGGCCTGGTGTTGCAGGGATGGAGAGGGGAAGGGGTGGGAACAGAGAATAGATTGATCCATGTTTCACAGAAGGTGAGGTGAGAGGAGGGAGTGGAGCTGCTCTCTCTTTTCCCTCTCCTTACTCCCCTACCTAACACTCCTCTAGCTCCCAAAGGTGTGTGAGGGAGAGCTCTGCCTGCCTTCTGCAGTTGGCTCTATTGACTGTTCTTCCTCAGGAGGTGGAGAAGTGGGGAAGGCCACTAATCAGAGGAGGTGTTAGCAGATCTGAAATTCATGTGAGGGCTGCAGCTTCTCCTGTCATTGTGAGACTGATGCCATGAGTGTGCATCACTCACAATGAGACAGTGAGACGTGATAACACTGGGATGTGGCTGGTCAACACAAAGAGTAAAAATGTCTGATGTTCCTGGGTTGTGATGGGATGTTTGCCCCACATTTTCCCAGATGGGGTTAATGTGAAGTGAGAAGGGGGCTAATTAACCCAATAGGTCACAGCTGAGGGGAGCCAGGTGGCTAAGTAATCCCCTGACTGCGTGAGTGAGCTCAGCGGAGCAGGAATGAGCTAGGCTGGATTTATAAAAGCAGGGCAGAGCCAGCTGGTTGCTGGGAAATAGGCTGCAGTTACTCCCTGGGAGGAGGGAGTTGTGATGCTGGCAAACCCAAGCAAGGCGGGAGAGCCAGAAGGTAAGGAAAGGGCTCAGAAAAAAGCAGTAAGGGCCGGGAGGGAACAGACTTTTGCTGCTGATTAGAGGGTCCCTGATCAGAACCCAGAGCAGAGGGTGAACATAATAACATAAGAATGGCTGTACTGGGTCAGACCAAAGGTCCATCCAGCCCAGTATCCTGTCCACCAACAGTGGCCAATGCCAGGTGCCCCAGAGTGAGTGGACCTAACAGGTAATGATCAAGTGATCTCTCTCCTGCCATCCATTACCTCCCCCCCCGCCCCCGACAAACAGAGGCTAAGGACACCATTCCTTATCCATCCTGGCTAATAGTCATGAATGGACTTCATCTCCATGAATTTATCCAGTTCTCTTTTAAACCCTGTTATAGTCCTAGCCTTCACAGCCTCCTCAGGCAAGGAGTTCCACAGGTTGACTGTGCGCTGTGTGAAGAAGAACTTCCTTTTATTTGTTTTAAACCTGCTGCCCACTAATTTAATTGGGTGGACCCAGGTTCCCCTGCCAGCCACTGGGGAAGTGGCACCAGCTGGGCTGTGAATGGGAAGAGCCTGAGCCCATTTGTAAGAAGGGCCCTTGATACCCCAGCAGGGGAAACACATACAGTGACCTGGCTGGAGGGCTGAGTCACGAAGAGGCAGCAGTGACTGCTTGTGGAATCAGAGAGGGGCTGAAGACCCAGATAGAGAGATGACATGCAGTTGCGGGAAGGGGTGGTGACCCTATGAAGCAATGTTCCCTCTAATTTTTGACAGGCCGTGTGCGCAAAAAATTTCTTCTGTGCAAATTTTTGATAGGCCATGTGCGCAAAAAATTTCTTCTATGCAAATTGTTGTGCTTCTGTGCAAATGTTTGTGCACGCGGTGTTTCCCCGTGTGCGCAGGGTTTAGGATCTGTGTGCGTGCGCACACGCGCACAGCTTAGAGGGAACAGTGCTATGAAGTAAATCCCCAGAACGGCCAAGAGGAGGTGTCATCCTAGCAGTGAGTCGAGAGCCCCGTCACATGGGCACAGGCCTTAGTAGTAGCTTTCAGTGCAGCGTTTTGCTACTGAGGGCTGTAAAACCTTCCTCCCCACACAATTCCACAGGAGGACTGGCCAAGGCCATTGTGGACATGGAGCTATCCAAACGATATATGGGGCTCTGGACTCTTCTGGGACTACAGATTCTAACTCAGGTTAATGATTACCAGTTGTCACAGAGTGAGCTGGCTCTTTCAAAGAATTGGGCTCATCCCCACCTGTGCCTATTTATCTGCCTCCCAGGGGACGAATTTGGGCTTTGGCCCAGTGGCTGGGACAGGTGATCAAACATCACATGATGGCAGCATGGGGGCTGTCCTTCTAAGAAGAAGAAGTCTGGGGGGTCAGTGAAGGAGAGTGCTGAGTGGATACAGGAGAAAAGAAAGGCTCTCCTGAACCTGGATGAAGGTTGAAAAGGCCGTAAGGAAGTTGGCAAGTGAACCAGCTGAGTAGATACAATGGCAGACTCGATGGCTAAATCACAAAGCACAGGAATTGACCTATCTGAGAGCAGGAAACTGATGCACGGCACACAAAGACTAGAGAGAGGGTAAAGTGATTGTATCACCTCAAACAACTTGGCTAACATGTCTATAAATACTAGCTTGGACATTCCACAGACATGTGTGGTTTATTCCCTAGCTGAGCCCTAGGGTAAACCACACAGATGCTTGTTTCCTGGAGCATA
The DNA here is from genome assembly GCA_037349315.1 of Chelydra serpentina. Classification (NCBI taxonomy): domain Eukaryota; kingdom Metazoa; phylum Chordata; order Testudines; family Chelydridae; genus Chelydra; species Chelydra serpentina. The sequence goes on from JBAIAC010000004.1 coordinate 62,732,943, forward strand.
CTTTTGTGGAGTGTCAGACTAACATTCACAAATGCTTGAGTTAACTGATGGCTAACTGGTTTGAGTAAAAAAAAACCCTCTAGTCTAGATATAACTTTACAGTATTTAGGGTGTTTTCACCTGAGATGTTTTACTACTGAAGGGAGTTTCCTCTCTTGAACTTAAAAATCAGAAGTAGCTCTTGGTCTGTTCAGTTGGTTTAATGAGAGGCTGAGATGGAACACAAAATGTAGTGAGGTGAAGAGCTCTGGCTTAGCACTCCTGAATGTAGTACATTGATTAAGTTTAAGTAAATAAATTAAAGCATGTTTCTCTCTCATTGTCCGTTTTAAAAGAATCCCAGTGGGGGCTTTTTTTTTCTTGTTTGCAGTAGCTATCCCAAAATTGGAAACTTACACTGGTGGGTAAGCATTGTTTTTCCCATTTTATGCATGGGATGACTGAGCCTCAACAATGTATGGTGATTGCACCAAGACTCATCAGAAATAAAGTCCAGTTTCCCTGGATTCCCATGTCCCTTAGGCCACAGCAGCAACCATCTAGACAAAAAAAATGTGCCCATATTTGGGAGGTAGCACAGAAGTAAATTAAAAAGTAATAAATATTCATTATTGTACAGGCAAGAATGAAAATGTAGAACTGATGTGTCTCAACCCCTTTGAAAATGACAAGGTGTAGTGTCTTCACTTAAAGCACATTTAAGCTGCTTTTAGAGGGCTGTTTTTCATGCACACAATTATTTAGATTTTTGTTAAAAATAACTGGGAAATTTACAAACATGTCAGCTAGTGTTGGCACCGGTGAGAGTGGATGTAAAATAGCATTTCCCCAAATCCCTAAATCGTGAGAAATTCAAATGGTGAAGAGAAAAATTAGGCGTCTGATGCTTAAATATACAGTGCTGTCATCATTGTATTATATTAAAATGACTTGCCTCCAGGAACGGCACAGTCTTTCTCTCTTTCACTCTGTCACTTCTCAGAAGTCTGTGACTTCATTTAACTGCACCAGTAGCTTTCTAGCTATGGTAGTCTTACAGCAAGGAGGCCACTTAAATAGAGGCTTCTCATGCACAGTGGGGGACTCATTAACTACTGAATGGATGCTGCAAACAAAGTATGATTAAGTTTCCTAGGGACTTAATGGAGCTCCACAGAACCTGAATGTTGAAGTAGAGTTATATCAAATAAATGATTCTCAATGATGTTTTTTAAGACAGAACTGTCAGGCTCCTGGCAGAATGAACCTTGTTTGCTTATGGATTATGATCATTTAATAACCTGATCAGTGTCTTATTGCTGCCTCAAGTCATAATACTTTTAATGATGTCCAAACCATATGGCTATTAAAGCCATACTGTGTAATAGCAGCTCAATGGAAAGTGGATTGAATAAGATGGAGATTGAAGGGTGGTAACATGTCAGTGGCAAAGTAAGTCCCCGACTCTCAGAATGAGAACGTTCAGCTCATTCTAAAGGCTGCGCCTTCTTTTCAACTTCTGCCCCCATGAAAGAGTCTGCTGGAACCCAATGACATTAAATCGTCACTTTCCTTGGGGTCTCAGGACATATTACCCTCTTCCCCGACCCTTAATATATCTATTCCCCCTATCTACTGGGCATCTCCACCTCTTCAAGTAATGTACAATTTCTTGGACATGAGAGAACGCCCATGGGGTGGAATATTTACCCAACAGTGGGGAACTGGTCCCTGCCTAGGCATGAATCTATTTGCTATAACTGTGATTTGGAGGGTAGAGAGAGCCATCAGAAGGGCAATCTCTTTCCTTATCCAAAAACTTCTCCAATTTTGCCAAGATCATGAGCATAAGACTGTTTGTCCTGCCTCTTAAAGTCTGCCCATTGTCACCTCAGCAGTGGCAAGGCAGAAGTGAAAGAGCCTGCTGTGATGGGATGTATAAATCCCGCACCGGTGACAAAGGGGTTAAAGAGCTGCTGTGGGCAAGGCTGGCCTCACCCCACTGGCCCTGTGTGACAGTCTACACTATTATGCTAATCGCTTTTACAGAATTATGATAAATCTTGTGCAAAGTATGCCTTGTGAGGTATGATTGGAAAAGTTCTAATCTGAGCATCGCTATCCTGCTAAAATGTGTGCATCGTAATTGTATATGAAGTTATGAATTTGCCATATGTTTGTTGCTGAAACATGTGAGTCTGGGGAATGCTCAGAGACCAGCCCCTCAGAGGTAACAAAGGACAGTGAACAAAAGCCTTACATGTCAAGCCTCACATACACAAAAGGTGTGAGCAAAAGATTTTCAATTCACCTGAGAGACAGTACAAATTTTAGGTGCACCACAGACTGAGTGTCTGCACCCCAGTGTGGGGAGGTAGAGGGGAGGAGAAGGGGCTATTCCTGAATGCAAGGAGGAGAGTATAAATAAGGAACAATGACATTACCACTTCACCTCTCCTTTACCACCTACACTGAAGGCAACACTGAAGGCAACAAGAGTGTTTTGGAAGACAAAGAAACATTTGAACTGGTGGGAGTGGTCCTAGCTTTCCAATTAGCACAGACTGCTGTAGGCTTTTGGGTAAGAGGAACCTTATTGCTTCACATTTGACATAGCCTGATAAAGTTTAGGAAATAGCTTGCGGTTTTTATCTTTTTGTAACCAATTTTGACCTATGACTATATCTCTTACAATCACTTAAAACCTATCTTTCGATAGTTAATAAACTTATTTTAATGTGTTATCTAAGCCAGTGTGTTTTTACATAACATACTAGGTCAGACCAAAGGTCCAGCTAGCTCAGTATCCTGTCTTCCAACAGTGGCCAATGCCAGGTGCCCTAGAGGGAATTAACAGAACAGGTAATCCTCAAGTGATCCATTCCCTGTCGCCCATTCTGGCAAACAGAGGCTAGGGACACCATCCCTGCCTATCCTGGCTAATAGCCATTGATGGCCCTATTCTCCATGAATTTATCTAATTTTTTTTTGAACCCTGTTATAGTATTGGCCTTCACAACATCCTCTGGCAAAGAGTTCCACAGGTTGTGCGTTGTGTGAAGAAATACTTCCTTTTGTTTGTTTTTAAATGTGCTGCCTATTAATTTCATTTGGTGATCCCCTAAATTCTTGTGTTATGAGAAGGAGTAAATAACACTTCCTTATTTACTTTCTCCACATCAGTCATGATTTTATAGACCTCTATCATATCATATTGACTGAAGTTTGGTGAATCTACTCAGATTACAAAGGCTGGGGCATATTCAGACCCTTTGATGGTATGACGAACTAATTAGTGAACTTAATCTGATCAAGGGAGTCTTGAGCAGTGTAAGACACACATTTCTGGGGTGCAAGGCTGTGGTCGGAGGAATTTGCAGGTGTCTTCCTGTATACAGTTGATGAGTGGCTGTGAAAGCCTTCATGTAACTTTGGGTGTGCCTTCACATGGCTGTGTGAGAGCAAAGTGTGAAAGGGCTGCTTGTCACTAGCAGAGCAGTATAAGAGCTACCCTGAGCTAGAGAGCTAATCCTGAGCTAGAGAGCAGAATCCAGGTTGTATGCTGGGTCATGTCACATCCTGTCATTCTTGTCATGGGTGAATCAAGGATTTAAAGAGCAGGAAGTTCCAGTCAGCTGCTGGGCAGCTCTGGGGGAGAGCTGGTAGATGCTCTATTATTCCCAAGAAAGACTCCTAGAGGGCTTCAGAGAAGCTGCCCTCAGGAAGGTCATACCAATCTTACTGGCCAGCTGGGACAGGTTTGGCAACCCCATGCCTCAACCTGTCCCAGGGTTAGGGAATCAGGGAACTATACTAAAGGAGTAGGGGAGTGGGAGTCAGGAGCCCCATCCTCTTCAAATAGCAGTAAACTATTTGGCTCCGAGACTCCTGTTTATACAGCTGGGGGTGCCCTATACGTTTTGCAGAACCCAAGCAGTAGGAGGGGTAGTACCTATTTCAAGATGTGATGAGGCAGAGGAGCAACCATGAAGATCTCTGGGATTTCTCTTCTGCTCAGCGCCTGGTTGGACAGGAGGGACCTGCAGGCAGAGAAGGCCTGAAGGAGGAAACTTGCTGGGAAAGTGATGGCCTTTTTTAGTTGAATGAGAGAGATAAGAGTCCAACTTTTCCTAGGCTGCATCCTCGTCCATCAGCAGATGTCCCCACCCCCTGTCAAATAATATTATCCCAGTTCCCTGAACCTGCTTCCCCATGCTGGTGAACCCCACTTCCTCCTCTTTACACTGACATCAATGGACTTTGGATTAGGCCCCAAGTCTTCATATGTAAAATAAGGACCATAAATTATGAAATGACAACAGCAGATGCATCACCATCCTCTTCAGATGTAGAGGAAATGATGTGTGTTACACAAGCACCAATGCACAACCATATTGGTTTAAAACTTTTAAATGGTTTTTTAATGTCATTTTTTTTAGAAAATTCTGGTTTCACAGACCTCCACCCATTTTTTTTTTAATGAAAACATCAACCAACCAGCTGGATGGAATTAAAAAAATGTAGAAATTTCAACAACAGTATCAAATTTCCAGAAATGACTACTATTTTTTACTCCTTTTTAACCAGCTCTCCATAAACCCGTGTTCCTGCTGCTGGTAAAAAAAAAAATTGTTCTATACCCCAAGGCTTATAAATGAAATTGCGGAACTTGGAGACCAGCAGCAGTGTCAATGTTATCATGCCTGCAGGGGATCACAGCTCCATTCTTCCCGGAGCTGATCCTCTCCTTAGTAAAAGGATTAATGTGGCTTGGTTTGTTAAACTAGGCTAATATGCTACCCTTCCTACAGCAGCCTGCAGGGCTCAGTGAACTCATTAATTGTGTACCTGCAACCAGCACTGACCTCAGCTGCTAGGATTATAGGCTCCCTGGTGTTCAAGAGAATATGCAGCAATTTCCCACCACCTAAGAAATACCGTAAAACATGTTTTAAAAGTGTCCTAATCCTGTCTGCTGAACTCCTCCTTTCTCAATAAACTGCTCCCACCCTCAGTGAGACAATCAAAGCACCAGGGAGTTGGTCAAACCTTCCACCTCTTCTGACAGTTACATTTACTGGAGACTTTCCTTTAGTATCAGCTGTCTCTGGTTTTGGAACAGCTGGCTTTGAGTTCTAGTCTTGATGCCACCAGAAAGTTCTAGGTCACTATGCAACGTAGTGAAGTTCCTAAGTGGCCAGAGATCTGTTATAACACAGTGAATGATAAACCTAATACGTGATCCCCCCTCTAAGCTGCAGAATCCTATGTTGACCAATGGCCCCTGTATCACTTTACAGAAACTTCCAATAAAAATATCTCAGCAAATCGTTGCTTCACATTCTCCACTTCCGCATATATTAGGGCACTACCTTTTCCTTGTCCAGGCATGACCAGTCCAGAGAGCAGCCATCAAAACCAAGGGGAACAGCCTCAAGTTCGGGAGCTTACTTTAGCTGAGTTTGAAACTCTTTTGAACACTTTGCTGCAGATCTAGTTTCTCAAGCTACTAAAGTTAAAATAAAATTGAAATGAATGGAGAAATGATGTGGATGAAAACATGTTTGTGTGTGTGTGTGTGTGTGCGTGCACGTGTGTGAACGTGTGATGTTATTTACATGTATAAAAGAAATATATGGATAGAGATGGAGGGTATAAAAATATTTGAATGACTAGATCACTATTATTCCAGAAAATTCTAACTGGTAAATAAAGAAGTTTCTGTCATTAAAACACGAGCAAGAAGACTGCTAACAAGGCAGCAAGTTGAAGTATCTATCTATCTATCTATCTATCTATCTATCTATCTATCTATCTATCTATCTATCCCTTTACTGTGAGAAGCAATGATGAATCAATTCTTTTACTTTCCCTGTTACGCCTGATGGCCCAGAATTATTTGACAGCACTCCAATTGTATGATAAACTGGAATGCGGGTTACATCATTACAAGACTCCTGCCAATGGCCCACTTCTCATAACTTGTTACGTGACTGCAGTGTTAATCCATAACTAATTATTGTATCAGTTTTATACTTTTTTTCAAAACATACCCTTCTATGTAGAAGATTGCAATAAGTGTGAACATGGTCTCAATAAGATACTATTACTTCTGTCATATAGAGACAACTATATAATGATCTGCATAATATAGACTGAAGAAAATGTTAGCCTGCATATTTAAAGCCATTATATACATTTCCACCTCATTAAAGAAAATCACTGGAGCTACGTAGCATGCTTAGGCTGGAGATGAGATGGCAGAGTATATAGATTTCACAATCTATTTTTCTAGTATTAAAGAGCTGCAGCTGAACAAAACCAATAGAATTGTCCTTGCTGGCTAAAAACTTACAAAAGAAAATTCATTCAAAATAGTGCTATGAAAACACATGTTGTTCACTCTCATTGTAACTAACCTTGGGTATCAGTCACTTTGGACGTGCTAAAGATGTGCTTTCATGAATGGGTTATGCTAGGCTTTAATAGAAGCATGGATCAAAATATGGCAGAGTGATTCCTGGAAGAAGGTTACAGTGCTTTTCAAATAAGGGCACAAGTTTCCAATGTAACTAAAAATAAACAGTGTTCATAAAAAAAATGTGGATTCATTCTAAAATGTAGAGATGGGAGTGAACAAAAGCCTCAAATTCAAACGTTATGTCTTTATAATAATGTGAAACTCAAACCCAAGATCCAAACATTCCTTGCTTATAAAGGGCGCACTTCTGCCACTCTAACATTAAGAAACAACTTGCCTCCCATGAGCAGTCCCATTGGAACTAGTGGGACTACTTGTGGAGTAAAGTACTACTCAAACTGAGTAAGTGGGGATAGCATCTGGTTCCAAATAAATACTGCAGGTGAGATCCTCACTGCTGCTCTCACCACTGTGTGCCAGGTAAAAGAACTGGGGCAGTGTAAAGGGACCCCAAAAGCCTGATATGTTGCCAGGAGCAGGATCCCCCCAGCACAGACACTGTGGAAGTCAGCTTTGTAAGTCCTGGTATCAGGATCCACTGAACAGCACTGCAGAAATTTCAAGCAGCACTATGGTCCATAGGACAACCCAGAGGGGCTGCCATAACTTAGATAAGCTCCTAGAGCTCCCTAAATTATGCTGGGGGCTTCTTCAGTCTCAGGAGCAGATCGAGATCAGTAGGACAGTAGCTGAAAGCTACTGTATCTTTCCCTCTCCCTGTGAGTTCCGTGTTATGTGTCATAGGGTGTGTTTATACAAAAAAGATGTGTTCTTAACTCAGGTTAGTTTATCTGCACTAGCTTATTTGAATTAAAATAGCAACCATGGTGACTTGGCTTTTCATTTGGATTAGCAGCTTGAGTTCAACTCCAGGCTCACCTGTATGCTTTAGTTTAACTCAAGCTACTAACCTTAGTTAAAAGCTGAGTTGTTGTGTCTTCACTGCTATTTTACCTCAGGTTAGCTAATCCACATTCAGAATGCACCTTCTTTTGCAGCGTAGAGATACCCATACCCACAGACTGTTACCCTTCAGTATTATAGACACTTTATAGGCTCTGCTTCTGAGATTTGGACATAAAGGAGGGAGTACATGTCTTTTTTTTATAGTGTATCCCCAAATTTACAGCATACATTCGTAGAGTACAGTATGAATTATCTGAGAATTTACAAGTTATTCTATTAATTGCGTAAGAAGCATCTTAGATGGCCTGCAGGTTTTTTTGTGTGAATCTAACACTTCCCTAGCAAAGAAATGGCTGGAGTCAGAAACTTAAAAATAGACTGACTTGTAGATTCTTGTAAAATCTGAGACCTACTGAATTTTTAAAGTTTAGTACTGTGTATATTGTTTTAGGATCAGTATTTCTCAGGAATGTTTTTATCTAAGTTGCAGTGTCCTTTATGGGATAGTATTTGCATTTGATTAGTTTGACGTAAAACGAGTGTGACAACAAATACTTTTGACATCTTAAATTTTTGGTGTGTGGATGGAACCAGTATGGAAATAAACAACATGCAAATGAATACTATATAAGATAGCTGCGTCTTAATGGAAGACAATGAATTCCATAGCATATAATGTGTTATGCACACACACACACTGACATCCTGGCTTTCTTGCAAACGAGACAATTGTATTTTCTGTAAGTTTGTTAATTTTTTTGGGTTGGCTCTCAGTGAATAAATGGAGGCTCAAAGCTAGTCCATTCAACTAGTACCTGGTATGTCAATAGATTTTCAGGCAAGGAAGACTGGAAAAAGAGTATCCCCCTATAGCTATAGACCAGTGGTTTTCAACCTTTTATTCATTTGTAGTTTCCTAAATTTTTTTAAAATGAACTAGAGTGGTAATAGATATAGCTAGCTTTGCTTGCCAATACCTCCTCCCACTGATGAGGTACTGGGTGAAATCCTGGTTCTGCTGAAGTCAATGGGAATTTTGTCATGTTTGCACCTTCATTTGAAAATTTTGTAGGGATCCACAAATGAAACATTGATTTCAATAGGGTCAGGATTTCACCCATGATGCCGATCATCAGGTAAAAACAGAGAGTAGTGGCTATCTGATCAAGGTGTGACCTTACGTCATCTGCCAGTTGGCACCAAGGGGCCCCTGGCTCGCACAAGATCACCATAGTTGTATCTGTTAAAACGCAGGCAGTGCTGTCATAAAACTACAGGCAAGGTCCAACTCTGTCACTGAGCAAAGCCTCCATAAATGGAAGGAACAGTAGATGTCTATAATATTACTATATTGCGTCTGTTGGTGGTGTTGTCACTTGACAATGTGGGCCACTGAAAACTTTAGGTCAACACACTTCCAAATTACTGTTGACTTTTGCAAAGAGCCTGTCAAATCGACCCTCATTTTAACTTTGGTTGCGGTTGCTTAGTTTCATAATTTTGTTAGGTTAGCTGAGGTAGTAGAAAGTTCAGTGCCAACCCTTTTTGTTTCACACAAAGTTGCTTTGAGAATGTTGTGTAAGATGAGAAACTCCAAATTCTGAAGGAGACTATGTATATCGTCTCTCGTGTTCCAACCTTTTATGACTTTCAGAATATTGAAAATATATGGATAAAGTTGGTGGAAAATAATAACAGTGTCATGTTGATCAATCCATTTAATGTCACTAAATTGTAGAATATCAGGGTTGGAAGGGACCTTATGAGGTCATCTAGTCCAACCCCCTGCTCAAAGCAGGACCAATCCCCAATTTTTGCCCCAAATCCCTAAATGGCCTCCTCAAGGATTGAACTCACAACCCTGGGTTTAGCAGGCGAATGCTCAAGCCACTGAGCTATCCCTCTCCCCCCTATGAGTAGAGCTATTTACTTGCAATGTCATCAGAAATTATATTCTAGACATGATACTCCAGACAGGTAACTCTCTAGGTGGAAGTTATTGATGAAGAGATTATTTTTGCAAATGTACCCCAATAGTTATGAATTGCCCTACGTTACTAGGTTAGATTTATTGATTATAGTGGACACACAGTGCATCAACTCATGCACCCTTAGGTACGCATATTTCACAGCTCAATCAGTGTTTTGCTGGTATACCTGTCCAGTCATATAATGGATTTCTGTGCCCTGTAGGAAGTGCTCTCTTATGCTATTATTTCATAAATACTTTAAGAAAATGATCATTTGCTCCTTTTTGGCATTGTCCATTGTTTCATGTGCAAACACACTCACTAATTTTGAACTGTTGATGCAGTTCATAAGCACATCTATTATCCCTTGACTGGTACATTCAATCAACTGATCTTTGAATAGTTTTGCTTGTGTGCTGCACATTTTTGAGACCATATTTTAGACAATTCTTCTACTACTTGTCACCGGTGTCAACAAATGCATGAAAAATCTCAAGCATGTGTCTATCATTCTGAGCTAAGTCATGTTCTAAGACAGGACCACTAATGAGATGAATGAGGGGAGTCCATACCTCCCACACAGCTATTGTTTCAGGCTGTCTGCAACAGACTCAGCACAGCATCCGTTTCAATAAGGGTCAAGTTTGGAAGGTTTCCTTTGCTATGGTGGGGGCTAGAAAATTATTTTTTTTAATATACAGTTTAATTCTGCAGATGCTAATGAACTGCCTGGGAGCAGAGGCAGCACACCCCCAATCTCTCTCCCCACTGCATATTAAGGTGCTAAATCTTATGTCAGAATTGTTCATGTAACAGTGGCATGTGATTTCCTCAGTTTTTAATGGTTGTGTTTTTTAGTGATGGGATTAATGATATGTCTTGCTTTGAGTTACATTGAGCCACCTTAACTATAAGCTAATGAAGTTTTTTGTAGTATCATTGACTTTTCTCTGTAAGCTCTCAGGTTATATGATTTCTGAAAAAATCCAAGACACCTTTACTGTACCTACCTTCCTATGAAACCCTCATGACCTTCTTATGTTTTGATAATATTTCTTTGCAATCACACACACATTGCAGAATAAATTCCATTTCTTAATATATCTCAAAATTAACAAGTGCATGGAAGTCACTTCTTAAAATGTCATTCAGTGGGCCAAAGCTTGCAATTAACCTCAGAAGAAATTTCAACTGAGTAATAGCTGTATGATCAGATCCAATATAAATTTGTTTGCCCTTAATACACTGTAGGGCAGATTTTTGAAGGTATTTAGGAGCCTAAAGATGCAGCTAGTTGCCTAGTAGGATTTCCAAAGGAGGGTCGCAGTCTGAGTTAGGTGTTTAGGTGCTTTTGAATATCCCATTAGGTGCCTATCCGCATTTTTAGGTGCTTAAATACCTTTAAAAATCTGCCCCATGGGCCTAATTCTCATCTACAATCAGTATAGAGGGTCTTTACCCACTTTAAAGCCCTTTATACTGCCAGCATGTACAGGGACCATAGTGTACATGAGAATCAGACCCTGAAGGAGTTGGCTTCATCTTGTGTCCTCATATGAAGCCAGCCTGAACAAAGGGCAGTTGTGGTTTGATAACATCATTGATGTACATCAGAATCAGTCATTCCATAAGCTTGTATGTAACATAAAGAGAGAAATGAGTCGGTCACTGTTAGGATCTTCCAGCACTTTCCCTGGTTTTGGAATGGCTGTGACCTTTGTCCTGCACCAGATTTTTGGGATGCAGTTGTCCTGGAAACATGGCTGAGGAACCGAAGCAGCTAGCTTTTGGGAGTAGGTGAAGTAGGAACTCTATATGCATATAATCCAGGTTTGGAGTCTTTCCTGTTTTCATAAGTATTATGGCCTAGTAGAGCTCTTTGTCTGAAAAAGGAGCCATTGGGTTTGAATACACACTAGAAGCCTGACATGTCTCTGTAATCTTAGTTTTAACCACATGGCTGAAAGAATTACCCAAGTTCTGTGTATGGCCGTTAGCCACTGGATGGGATGCAATAGAATTTGCAGTGACTGGAAATTCTTTTTTTTTGCTGAGGCTGGAATCTCCAGGAAGTCTTTTCACAGTTTGCCAGGCTTTCTGGCTTGAATGACTAAAGTCTGTCTTTTGAGACTCTCTCCATTGGTTGTGCTTGGTTTGATCTTGCAGTTGAATGAGGTCCTTGCTCTTATTAATGGCTTCCTTTATGTTATCAGCAGATTTGAATTCCTGGCAGAGAGTAATTGCCTCTGATGACCAGCCAGGGATATATTATCAGCAATAGCTTCTAGGAACATTTATTAGCAGCAGCCTGAACTAATCTTCATAAAATTTGGTAGAAGTTGTTTATATTGGCTGGACATGTCAAGTCCAACTCAGCCAGTTTGCTGAGAGACATCTCTGGTTCTAGTTGAAAGACATCCCTCTGAGCTTTCAGAAAATTCCACCTGGCTTTCTGTAAGCGTTTGTTATTGATCTCTGCAGGCCCATGGTGATCAAAGACAGCTGATGTTGAGACTTTGGAAAAAACATCTTCTGCTCTATGACTACTGGTGGCAGTTGCCTGGAAGATGAAAAGGTGATGTGGGGTGAAGAGCCAGTTGCTCATCTACTACTGTGAAAACTTGGCATTTGCTTTGGGTTGTAGAGGAACGGTAGGTCAGCAACTGATGCCCACTCCATTAGACTTTACTGCATTGTGGTCAGGGTATCCCCAAATGACATGGGAATTGAAGTTCCACAGTAGATAGAAGGACATATAAAGGTGGACAGAAGAGGGGTTGGCCAGTTATCTGATGGAGACTTGTGGATATTAATCAGCATAAATGCATTCACTTTTATTGCCTGCCAGTCTATGATATCATTTGGACCAGGTGTTGATAGAGTGACAGTGGACAGCCCCTCTTGACCATAAGATGACATCCCATATTGCTTGTGGTGGCTCTGGCTAAGGGGCTGTTTCATTGCAGTTTAAACATCAGGGCTCGGGCTGGCGACTAGGCTTTAGGACTCTGAAAGATGGGAGGGTCTCAGAGTTTGGGCTGCAGCCCAAGCCTGGAAGTCTACACAGCAATGAAACACCCCCACAGTCCATGGGCCAGCTGTGGGGTTTTATTTGCAGTGTAGATGTATCAAAGATACCTTCAAGAAGGGCAAGAAAATTAGCACAGTTCTGGTGGATCTGGCAGCTGGATATGATACTGTCTGGCATGTGGGGCTGATGATAAAGTTGTGGCAGGTTATTCTCTGAAACCCATGGTGTGGTTCATCATAGAAATTATAACAAATTGGAGCTTCAGCTTGCAAGCTGTAGACAAAGTCAGCCAGCGTAGGCGTCTCCATAATGGACTCCTGCACAGATCCATTCTTACTCTTCTTCTCTTGAACATATATACTTATGACCTTCCAACAACTAAGGCTGCTAAGTATGTATATGCAGATGATATCTGTGTCACTGATGTGGGTAAAAATCTGTGCAACACTGAAGGATGACTCAGCTAGGACAAGAATGCTCTGGCCACTTTCCTTCATCAATGGTGACTTACATTACATGAGTCTAAGATGGTGGCCACAACCTTCCATCTGAACAGTTGCCTGGCCAATCAACCCTTACAATCTGTGTTCAGGATTGTCCATTTCCTTTCCAGACAGTTGACACTTATTTAGGAGTCAAACTAAACTGCAGTCTAACATATTGGTCCCATGTAGAATACTTTCAGAAAAAGATCATTGCTCGCACTGCCTTGATCCAGAAGCTAACAGGAACCTCCTGGGGAGCAGAGGCAAATGTTTTATGAACTTCAGTCCTGGTGCTGGTATTCACTCCTCTGGAACATTGTACAGCAGTTTGCAGCAGAAGTGGGTATATGCACCTTGTTGATTTGGAGTTGAATACAGTTGCGTGGCTGCTTGACCCACATATTAACATCTAATTTATATGTGTTGGCTCATATAGCTCCCTCAAAACTTCAACAAGGTGCCATTACCCTTCAAACTGCATGGAGGGCAGTGATGGATGAAAACAACCTGTGGCACACAAGGCTGACTGTGGTTTTTTCAATGGGTGAAAATAAGCAGCACACACTTCCTATCAGAAGATCTGCCTGCAAACACCTATTTCTGCAGTTTCTGCGGATTTTCCATGTGACTGATTTTGTGACATCTTTTTGTGGTGGCCATTCGTGCAGTCACGTCCAGTGCTGCTGGCCCAGGGTCAATCTTGGATGAATATCGGCATATCAGGGCCAACAGCTATGTCCTCTCAGAGTGGCAGCAACTCAGGAATTGAGATACAGGAATGCTGATGAATTTCAGAAGCCCTAACTTACACCCACCTGTTTGCTATATGGGATGCAGATCCTGGACTAGGTTCAACAGGCTGTTGACTGGAACAGCCAGAGCAGCTGCCACAATGCAGAAATTTGGCTTGGCCCAATCCACATAGACAGTCAAACATGTGGTGGAGAAGTGCACAATTAGAAGATTGAATGGTGAACTGCAACACCTTGTTACCCTCAGTGATGCAGCAATTAGATAGCTGAACAATCTAGATACTAACTTGTGACGCATACCAAAGAGGATGTCTCTGCATGTTCATTTAGTCTTACTGGAAAGATTTTTCTATTTGAAAAATGTATTTATCAACTTCTAGATTAAATATGAAATCCTGTAAAGTCATATATAATGGGTATACTGTTATTTTTATTATTGTAACGCAGTAAATGCAGAGATCCTTTCATAGGTATTTGTCTTCATGGATTAATATGGTTTAAAATAGAGCAAAGGATTTTAGTCTTTTTTTAAAAAGCAGTCAATTAAAATGGTCAATATTTTGCAGCTATTCAATGTTCCCAGAAGTTTGGACAAGAAGGGAATGGGGTGAGACAAAAGAGGAAAGAACAGATTACACTAAACTAAGTGAAAAGGGGAAAAGTAGAGCTGAGGTGCCATTCTCATCTTTATCTTAGGTTATATTTTTAATAAATGAACATGAAAATGTATATGCCTCATCAGAGCATAGCTACCCAGATATGCATAGAGTTGCAGGATTCTAGGCCTGCTGAATCCATTCCAAAATGGACAAATATCTCACCAAGCAGGCAGCAGCAAAAGATATTTTGATAAATATTTGACTGTGATTTTCTACTGCATGGCTAGTCTAGGAAACAGTCACTAGATGGCAGTGAGTCTGCATATTTGGACTATAAACTAGATCTTGTAAAGGAAAATCTGCACAATTTCTTCCATAAAAATTGGTACCAGTAGGTGGCATATTTGGCCTATGAAAAAACAAAGTCTTTAAGGTTTAGTGTAGCCTCCTGCAAAATTATTGTCCTTTCTCCTTCTAGAGCAGGGATCGGCAACCTTTGGCATGTGGCCCATCAGGGTAAGCCCCCTGGCAGGCCGGGCCAGTTAGTTTACCTGCTGCTTCTGCAGGTTCGGCCGATCGCAGCTCCCACTGGCCGCAATTCACTGATGCAGGCCAATGGGGGCTGCGGGAAGCGGCATGGGCCGAGGGATGTGCTGGCCACCGCTTCCCTCAGCCCCCATTGATCTGAAGCGGCGAACCGCAGCCAGGGGGAGCCACGATTGGCTGAACCTGCGGTTGCGGCAGGTAAACAAACTGGCCTGGCTTACCCTGGCGGGCCGCGGGCCAAAGGTTGCCGATCCCTGTTCTAGAGCATTATATGTTAAAAAATTGAAAAAATAAGATTATGATCTGAATAAAAAGGGATTGTTATAATTTTAAAATATGGAACACAAATATTTTAAATAATCAAAAGTGTACTAGAAAGTGAGAGCCTATTAAAGCCATCAATTAAAGGGAATAAAAGAATCAATCAATTTAGGAACACAATTACTCATAGACTCATATACTTAAGGTCAGAAGGGACCATTGTGATCATCTAGTCTAACCTCCTGCACATTTTAGGCCACAGAACCTCACCCACCCACTCCTGTAATAGACCCCTAACCTCTGGCTGAGTTACTGAAGTCTTCAAATAATGGTTTAAAGACTTGAAGTTACAGAGAATTCACCATTTACACTAGTTACTCCTGGGGGAATTCTGCACCTAAAAATTCCGAGCACAATATTTTAAAATTCTGCATATTTTATTTGTCAAAATAACACAATATAATCACACCAGTTTCAATTATTTGTAGTCATTTATTTCAAAATACCTGTCAGCAAGCATGTCTGTAACAATACAGACAACAAAAAAGATTCAGGAAATGTTTTTTGACAAACAGATTCCTTACTAGGCATGTGGCCCGGTGTGGTAGCACATGCCTATAATCCCAGCTGCTCGGGAGGCTGCGGTTGGCGGATTGCTCAGGAGTTCTAGGCTGCTGTGTGCTATGTCAATTGGGCGTCCGGTGCTACTGACAGCTTGGCCAGCGGGTAGTTGGAGGACTGGCTAGAACAACACATCTGACATGTTGTGATCGGCGCTCTCTCTGTGAGGGCTGATAGACCGATCGGTGACAGTGACTAGGCATATTAATACAGAATTCTGAGTAATAATCCATTTAAACTACAATACAGAACTGTATTTCCTGCACCCCTCAGAAGCAGTGCAAAGGTTTGAGGGAGTCAGAGGTAACAGGAGGTGAGGGAGAGGGAAGTAAATTTCTGGGAAGGAGCTTGGGTGTGAACTTGGAGGGTTGTTGGGTAAGTATGGAAAAGGTTTTTTTTGGGGAGGCAGGAAGGGATTGTTAGGGAGCTTCCCTAACATGCAGACCCTGGCTGAGCCCCAGCCTCTCCCATTCAGTAAGTTACATCTGCCCCTGTGCACATGTGTTCCTGCACCCCTATGTGTCCCTCCACCCCCACTAAGACACCCACTCCTCCATCCCCATGTGGCCCTGCATTCCCTCCCCCTGTCCCTATGTGGCTGTGTATCCCCTCCTGCATCCCCATGTGTTTTTGTGTCCCAACCCAGCCACTCCCCTGTTCCTATGTGTCCCTGAACACCCCCCCATTCCCATGTGTCTCTGTGCCACTGTCCAGCCATCCCCTGTCCCTATGTGTCCCTGTCCCCCTTTCCTCATGTGTCTCTCTGCCCCCACTCAACCACCCTGTGTCCCTCTGCATCCCCTCCCCCATCACCATGTGGCCCTGCACATCCCTTCCTCCTGTGGCCCTGTGCCTCCACTCCCATTCAGCCTCTGCCCCAGTCTGTCCTCCCCCTCAGCCCTTATAAGCCCCTGTCTGAGCCCCTCCTCAGCACCCTACACTGTCTCTCTTCTCATAGCCCCTGTCTCCTGACCTGGGCTGACAGGCACTGCAAAGAAGGCAAGCTCCTTCTCTTCCATAGCTGGCCAGGAGCTGCTGCTTTGTTCTATGGCCACAGCACCCTCTGGTGGTCAAAAGGCGGAACTGAATAAGCTATTTTCTGCTGGGAGCTGCTGCTGTTCTTGTTCCACAGAGTCCTTTGGTGGGCAAAAGGCGGAACTGCAGCAACATTTCAGCAGCATTTTTCTGTGCAAAAATTAAAAATATGCACGGCTCATTTATTTATGCACGCACAGTAGCACAGAATTCCCTCAGGAGTAAGTCTAGTTTAAACCTGCAAGTGACCCATGCCCTATGCTGCAGAGGAAGGCAACCCCCACACCCAGGGTCTCTGCCAAACTGACCCAGGGGAAAATTCCTTCCCGATCCCAAATAGGGTGATCAGTTAGACTCTGAGCATGTGGGCAAGACCCACCAGGCAAATACCTGGGAAAGAACTCACTGTAATAACTCAGAGCCCTTCCCTTCTAGTGTCCCATCTCTGTCCGTTGGGGATTTTTGCTCCTGGCAGTCATCGATGGCCCACAAACTGTTGTAGGCAGTCCTGTCATACCATCCCCTCCATAAACTTATCAAACTCAGTCTTGAAGCCAGTTAGGTTCCCTCCTCCTAACCCCTGCTCCCCTTGGAAGGCTGTTCCAGAACTTCACTCCTCTGATGGTCAGAAACCTTTGCCTAATTTTGAGCCTAAACTTGTTGATGGCCAGTTTATAGCCATTTGTTCTTGTGTCCATATTGGCGCTTAACTTAAATAAATCCTCTCTATCCCTTGTATTTATTTCTCTGATGTATCTATAGAGAGAAATCCTATCTCCTGTCAGCCTTGTTTTGGTTAGGTTAAACAAGCCTAGCTCTTTGCTTCTCCTTTCATAAGGTAGCTTTTCCATTCCTTGGATCATCCTAGCAGCTGTTCGCTGCACCTGTTCCACTATGAATTCATCTTTCTTAAACATGGGAGATCAGAATTGCACACAGTATTCCAGATGAGGTCTCACCAGTGACTTGTATAATGTTACTAACACTTCCCTGTCTATAGTGGATATACCTCACTTGATACACCCTAGGACTGCATTAGCCTTTTTCATGGCCACATCACATTGATAGCTCATAGTTATCCTGTGATCAACCAATACACCCAAGTCTTTCTCCTCCTTTGTCACTTCCAATTGATAAATCCCCAGTTTATAGCTTGTTAATCCCTAAATTCATGAGTTTTCACTATTAATTTTCATCCAATTTCTATTACACTAGTTTAAAAGGTCATCCAGATCTTCTTGTATGATATTCTGGTCCTCCTCTGTATTGGCAATACCTCCCAACTTTGTGTCATCCACAGCTTTTATTAGCACACTCCCACTTTTTTCTAAGAACAATTTTTAGTTTGAGGGTTTCAAGGAAAATCTAAACAGTTCTAATATACAGGAATAATAAAAAGGGAATAAGATAATAAGTGTCTTGGTCTACCAACTCCATAATCATAATACTTTTCACTTCTATAGTGCATTCACTCTGCGGTTCTTAAAGCACTTTACAAAAAATATTACACTTCATCTCATAACCTCCCTGTGAGGTATTATTACCTTCATTTTACAGATGGGGAAACTGAGGCATAGAGTTTACAGCTTTTTGACACTGATTTCAGTTGCAGCTGTGGGTTCTCAGTACCTCAGAAAACTGGAGACTAGGGTTGTAATCCTAACTCCACATAAATCAATGGGAGTTTTGTCACTGATTTCAATGGAGTAAGGATTTCACCCTAGGTGTCTTTAGGAAACCAAAACTTTGGACTTAAGTCCCACATGCATAGAGGTATGTAGGCATCTAACTAGCTGATTTAGGCTCCAAACCCAATTTTTAGGTGCCACTGTGATCCACAAAACTGCTTTTCTGCCATCTAACCCCTGTAATTACCTAAACTCACTCAGTGCCCAAGTTTTTGCAGTAAAAGTTCCCTAGCTGCCTAAATTTCTGCCTCTGGGCATGTGAACTACTGCCTCAGTCTAGGCATCCAGATTTAGGACATACCTCTCTCGTTGGTTTAGGCAGCTCCCTGCTTAGTGGGCTGGCTTTTGACAATCCCATTTTCAGGTGCCGATTTCTCCCCCACTCATTGTAGAGGAAGCCTAGGTGTTTAACTCAGGCTTGTGAGTTGCAGTGTGTTCCAGTGATTTTCTAGATGCCTAAAAGGTATCTGTTTTGATGCTGAGCGTCACAATGCCAAAGTCCCTTTGAGAATGTGGGTCTAAGTGACTTGCACAATGTCATGCAATTTAGGGGCCAAATTCTGCTCTCAGTTATGCCCTGTGCAAGCCAGCGAAGTCAATAGAGACTTGAGTGGTGTTTTCAGTTAGGCTGCAGTGCTGTAACTGAGGGCTTGTCTACATTACCCGCTGGATTGACGGGCAGCGATCGATCCAGTCGGGGTCAATTTATCGCGTCTAGTCTAGATGCGATAAATCGACCACCAGGCGCTCTCCTGTCGACTCCGGTACTCCACTGGAGCGAGAGGCGCAGGCGGAGTTGACGGGGCAGTGTCAGCCGTCGACTTACCACAGTGAAGAGACCGCGGTAAGTAGGTCTAAGTATGTCGACTTCAGCTACGTTATTCATGTAGCTGAAGTTGCATAACTTAGATTGATCTCACCCCCCAAGTGTAGACTAGGCCTTAGAGTAGAACAGTATAGCATACGTATTTGGTCTTGTGTCAGACACCCTCTATAGGCCCCCATAAGGAGGTGTGTGTAATAAGGAAAGGAACACGCACCATGCATAATATGCCCATGCCCATGCATGTTGCCTGTGCAGGATAAATGCAATTAGTTATACCTGCTATGCTAATCCCGTAAATCCCAGCCCAGCCAGTCCAATTCACTGACACTGTATTGTATACATTTTCCTTGACTTTTAGGGTAAATGTTCCAGTCCCAAATTCTGGAGGCTTAGCCTGTGTTTTGTTCTGTACATCACTGCCACAGGCAGTCAGCGGGGGATAGCTAGGCTGTCTTTGCACTGCCTTTTAGCTGACTGCAGTCCTGTTCTCGAGTTAGTCCTATCAATTCATGAATGTGATTCATTGAATGTGTGTACAGATACAGTACACATGCTATTGATACTAGGGCACTAGATAATCTCTTCCATTTCTGTGACTAGAGGAAATCCAGATCTAGTAGATCAGCCCCCCATGGGTAGTGCCAGCTCTGCAGCATTGTGCCCTGCTCCTCCACTGGAGCTGCACATGGTCAAGTCTCCCCAGCATTTGGTGGGAGGTGGTCGTGGAACTAGCTCTTCTTCAGGGCCATTCTCGCTGAGCCTGCAGATTTTCAATCAGAAGTCCAGTTTGGAGTTAATCCTGCTTCAAGCAGCATTAACTCCCACTAGCCCCTCCTTGGCTCCTGTGAGGGACTCAGCAAAAGACATCTAATGGCTCATGAAGAAGTTATGGTGCCAGCAAGGAAGGGGAGCCAGAAGAGTGGTGGCTGAGGGTGGTTAGGCAAATCTCTCTGCATCTACTCTGCAGGACTCCTGTTCCCCTCCCCGTGGATTCTCAGAGGGTATAAAACAATGGTCCATGTGCTCTCCCATGCCCCAACCTCGCCCATCTGAGTAGAATGATTAGTTGGAAATTCTGCAGGATTTGAATCCTGGAGTTTTCTGATCCCTTTCTTCTCCATGGAGAGGGATCAACTAGCCACTGACTAGTTTGGTTGGGTTCATATGAGGTAAGACCTAGACATGTGAAAAATAAAAGGGAAAAAATATCTGGAGCTATTCACCCTATGAATGTTATAAGTGCTGCCTGCTTTATTGATGGAGTTTTTAAGATCCTTGGGCTGTGGAGTTTACAGCTCTGATGGCTTCATCAGTGAAGCTTTAAAGTTATTTGAACCAATTAGTGTGTGATTTTACATGTACATTGCATTTATCTTCCCTGTGGTTTTAATCTGAACTATGTCCATGAGGGTGGTAGTGGCTCATTGGAACACATTTTGCACGTCCATGTGCTGCTCGGTGAGTACCAATTACAGGGGGAAGAGGCCGGGTATACATAGATATAGAAAAGACAACTAAGGGTAGCGACCCGGAGAAGGAGCTAAATACGCTAAAAGGCTGCAACATATAGCAATATGTTGATAGGCTGCTCGGTCCTATCTCTGGCTACACATGTTCAGAATGGAGTTGTGAAGAGTCCCTCAGCACAAGCAGCTGAGGCTTAAAGATTCACTGAGTCTGAAACTTTTATCAAAGTTAGATATGAGGCAGGCTGGGCTGGATTCTCCTCTCACCTACTCTGGTGTTATACCAGTCTAACTCCGTTGACTTCAGTAAAGTAACTCCAGCGCACAGGAGAGAAGAATGGAGCCCAGATTTTTTTTCTCTCTGAATCTGGATAGCCACAAACATGTGGAAACTGCCCTTAATGGTACATTTTGATTCTGAGACGGGTTTGCTGAAATAAGGCATATAGTTTAACTTGCACAATATTTTTGTTGTGTTTTGGTAAGGGTGAGACTACTCCCTTTGACCAGAGCCATCTAGCCCCCTTAGAACACCTGGATTCACTAGAGAAAATGTGCATGTTATTTCCATTCTTTGTATTATACACCCGGCAATTTGGCACTATCATGGTAGCTTTTGTGGCTCTTGCATCAGTCAATGTTTGAAATGACTCAAACGGTAACAACTGGACTTCTGAAACAAGCTGAAGTTGATTTTTAGCAGATGATACAGAGGCAGCTCAGAGAGCTGGGCACAGCCAGTCCACATTCAAGGGGCAGATTCATCCCCGCATTGGTACAGAGCAAAGGCGAGGCAACTTGCACCTCCCCTATGCAGAGGCTGTTGAGCCATCTTGACCATCCCCCCAGTGCAGCCCAAGTAGGACTCCTGCTTCGGTAGCCCATATGGACCATTGCAAGTGCACAGAATCACTGGAGGAAGGTTCATCCTGGTCATGCTCCCTCCTGGCCCTAATCCTGTTCTTCTGGCCTGCCCCCAGCTTGCCCCAGAACACTCTACTCTGCACCTTTGGGCTTCGGAAAAGGTGTCCTAGTGCTAGTGGAGGGTAGTCACATGTTCTGTATGTTCTCTTTGTAGCAGCCTTGCTAGCGGAAAGGGACTGTAGGACAATGATGAAAGGTCCTTCTGCCTCCCTCCACAAACTTCCATCACAAGTAGAACAAACCTAACTCTTTAGGTCCCCTATATTGTTACAATGGCCCCAATCAAAGATGCTAACAGGAATGGAATTTGGGCTCAGTTTACTTCTTTGAAAAACCTGGGATTCTCTCTAAATTTTTCAGCTGTAAGAAATCATTTTTTTTTAAACATAAAAAAGAAACTGTCTAAATCAAAGACTAATTGGCTGCCAAATTACAGGTTTATACAACTCACTCATTGCTGCTTGTTTTGCTTTTTTACCAGAGCAAAAAAGCACCAGAAAATACTAGAAATTATTCTTGTTTTCTGTTAATAATAAAACATCTGATGTCAATCCATTTACATCAAAAACTGTCCACCACGAGGAGATTTTTTACATATAGTTAGAACCAATCATGCCTAGCTCTTATATAGGGCTTTCCATCAGTAGATCTCAAAGCACTTAACAAAGGAGGATGTTATCATTATCCTCATGGTACAGATGGGGGAAACTGAGGCACAGAGCAGTGATGCAATTTACCCAAGATCATCCAGCAGGGCAGTGGCAGAGCTGGGAATATAACCCAGGTCTCCTGAGTCACAGTTCAGTGCTCTCCGCACTAGGTCACACTCCAACAAGGGGGTTGACAGTGGAAACTCTGACACAACCTGACCCATATTGCTGTGATCAGGGGGTTGAAAAAATTCCACAGTCTTCTGTTACATGGGTTGTTTTTTTCTTTTCTTAACAGCCCACAAAACTCTTAAAAGGTGTTACTGGGAGCTCCTTAAATCAAAATATTGCAACTTCATAATGGGGACAGGAGCTTTATTGTACATTTCTGCACTGTGGCCCCTATCCTGGCCCAACTAAAGTTAATGAGAGCTACAAATGACTTCACTGGGGACACTATCTGGCCCCATATAAGTATTTGAACTGTGAATTGACTAATTACCCCCAAACTATGAGGAAGCACACACTGAGTTAATTGGTAACTTGAGTTGGATTATTTAGCCCAATCTCTTCTTGGTTGCTTCAAAGCCTCAGTCTGGAATTTGGAGAGGATATCCCCAGGATGTAACAGGGTTTAGATCACATTCTCTTTTCTCTCTCTGTGACCATCACTTGTCCTGCCTCAAGCTCTCTTCTTGTAATCCTCTCAAACGTACCATATACAGAAGACTACCATGATACAGCAATCTTGTTCTCTGTGTGACCCTGCAAAGATGTGACACTTCCCCTCACTCCCTCACAGGAGTTTTATCTTGGTCTTTTGTTGCAATCTCAGTATATGAATTCACACTTAAAATGAAGAATAAGCATTTCAGGCAAACCGCAGTTAAGCAATGGGAGCTTCCAGAAACGTATTCACCTAGACCTGCAGTTCCAACCTTTCTTCTTCCCTAATGGTGCCCAGTGACCATTAGAGAGACAAGGTGCCAGTATATTTTACTGGAACAACTGAAATATATCGCATGGCATGCCAATAACTGATAGGCAGAGGATTAAAATATAATTCTAAGATTTTTCCTCAGCATATTGCATCTTTGCTGTGTCAAAAATAAATTGCAGAATAAAAAGATGAAGGATGATTCCACCATTTTGTATCCTCACCTCTTAAAATAAAGGAGTAGTTTTAAAACGCATAAAAATGTTCTGCAATGATAAATTACACATTTATAACCCTATTTAGCCAAGTATTTTACCTTTGTAATTTTAAAACTGTCATTTTGACAAAAAATATAGATGAGCGAGTTGGCCTTTCACATTTAATGTTTTCTTTCCTATTTGCAATTCACCAAGTTCAGCTTTGATTAAAGAAGTGGTATAAATGGAATGCATAATGGTCAGCACTTGAAGAATACATTACTCTGACTCTGGAGGATACGTTTTTTGTGTGAATAGATTTGGTTTCTTCACCTTAGAAACTTCTCGAGCATGAGCCCCACTGGTTTCATCACATCAGGTATGCATCTTGCCCTCAATGCCTAATGTACAAAGAGAAAGATACTTGATTTATAGGGGAAGAGACAAAAGTCACAGTCTATTTTTTCCCCCAGAGCTACAGCAGATGAATCATCCTATGCAGCTTCACTGTAATCCTGAGAGGATATGCAGCTTCTGGAAAAGTGTCCCATCCTGATGTTGAGCACCTTCTGGGGGGCTCTGTGTACCCTCAACATGAATGGGAGTCGAGGGCACGCAGGACCATTCAACACCTTGCAGGATTGGGTCCTGCAGGAGGCATTGTGGATAGATATGAAAACAATCCATTGCCTAGTGCATCACATGTCAAGGTGATGCTAGAATGTTTATAATGCATTTCCTTTTAGTGTTTGAACTCACCTAGGTTTACGTCCTGATTTGGGACAATGTCAGTCTAGAAAAAGTGCTTTCAAAAAACCTAGAGAAATACATTTAAATACATCAAATAATTTTTATGCATATTCAGTTTAACGTCATAGTGTCTTTAGTTGGTAGATGTATTACAACCTCAGACTTGAGACATTGTTAAATTATACAATGGAATGATGGCCTAACAGTTTATACTAACATAATACCTTTCATTCACAAAGATCTGAAAGCAAATAAATCACTTCAGTGATCATTGAAATGCAGCCACCTCTGCAGTGGAATGTGACAGCTATTTAACAGCATACAGCAACACTGCACAACTTTTTAAGGGGACCTGGTTCTGCATTGGATTCCTCTAACCCAGGCCTCTGTTCTTGGGTTTAGTTCTTTTGAATTCAGCAGGACCTCACTGGGGTCTGCACTAGCAGATCTCAGAGCCTGTGATAGGAAAT
Source organism: Chelydra serpentina (assembly GCA_037349315.1). Lineage (NCBI taxonomy): Eukaryota > Metazoa > Chordata > Testudines > Chelydridae > Chelydra > Chelydra serpentina. The sequence continues at coordinate 62,757,517 of JBAIAC010000004.1, forward strand.
TAAGAAGACCATGTATAAATGAAACACAAGGGGAATTTAGGGGTGTAGAATTATTGAAAATGAATCTGAACACCAGGCTTTGCACTTCCACACACCTGGAAGACCCAGTTTCAGGAACTGAGATTGTTACACATCAAACATTTATTCTCTTTAATTTTTTCTTTGAATTTCAGTTTTGTGGCAGACTTCCCTAAAGTGTTTGTTAGAGTCATTAGAAAATTGTACCGACAACTCATTTTAGGGAAGAGATTGGAGATCTCTGTCATTCAGTTTGTCTGCGGAGGTTCTTAAACAGACAACTCAGTTAGGTAAGTGAAATCCTTTCCTAATTATCCCTTTTAAAATTAGGGCAGTGAAGATATTTAATCTTAAATATGACTTTTCCAGGCTGAATGTGACGCCATCACGGTATCTTTTCTTCCTTCATTGCCACTTACCCCACTTAATGGTGGTTTGATTAGCTGGCTTGTGGATCAAATTCTCTCTGTCCCTATCAGCTCTTAAAAGGCCAGCATGATAAATGGAATTCAAATCTCAAAGCTTCACTTGCATCACAAAATGTCAAACCTAGACCTTTGTCTGGGTTCAGTGTTTCTCAAAATGCATTCCCTTCCTGGTATATATCTATCTATATATGTGTGTATATGTGGTTTTTTTTAAAAGGTCATCATTTAATGTTGTTTTGCATTGTATGTACATGCATTGTGGACATTTTTACTATTATATTCAGTGTATATGTATTTATAACAAAAATATAATAATCTTCCACTTCTGGATACTGTAGCCATAGAAAATCCACCCCTTTGTCTTCCTTGGTACCTAGAAATTTGCAGATCAGAGATTTGAGGTTAAGGAGGGCAAAAGCAATCAAATCTTTTTAACCCCTAGATCCCAATCCTGCAGTTCTCACTAGGGTAAAACTCCCACTGAAATTGGAGGGAGTTTTGCCTGACTGGGGAGTGCAGGGTAAGCCCCTAAAGGAATTCTCAGCATTTTTAAAAAAATGACCACTTACCCCTTTTAATCATGATGAACTCGCTTCATTACCTTTTTCACACCACCTTGTGGCAAAATTGCATTTTAGGTTGAATGTACACTATCATGGACACAGGATTGCCATCACATCTCTCACAGTGACATTTTTACCTCATGTCTTGTGCAGATGTAAGCAGAGTCAGGATGAGCTCTACCCTGACATCTGGTGGTGAGTTGTGGAAAGGGATGTCAGGGGCTAATCTTGTTTGCATGGACACACCCACCCTGCAAAGCATGATGGACCGCTTGCCCAAATGGTCACTTTGGCTGCTGTGGGAGCCCCAGTTTCTCTGTTATTGGGGCAGGAAGACTAAAGTGTTGTTACCCTGATTATGTGAATCAAGGACAGTGGGCTTTTGTTATGATGAAGGGACTCGCCATTAGCTAAGCAGCACTTGCTAGGAGAGGGACATGGATTCCAAAACCCAGTGAATTGAGAGAGGCTGGGGATAGACATTTATATCTGGTGGTATGGGCTGCTTTTGAGGGTTCTAAATGTCAATTGCACCTTCTTTTCTCTCTCTCTCTCCCTCCACTGTGGAATATCAGAGCTAATTTTGAGTTCCTTAGGAGTCTGATCACAGACTGCCAAGTTGGAGTCACTCTGGGCTAAGTGTGCAAATGAGCACGAAGGCTCCCAAGCTAAAATCACTAATAAAGCTGAAATTGTTATGAGCTGAAATCACTGAGCACTCTGTTAAGTAGTGGGGGAGCCGGAAGATATACTGCTGAGTGGCTGGTGGAGCGGAGCAGTTGGCGGGACGGACGGCGGAGTGGAGCAGAGCAGAGCCGAGCGAAGCCCCACGAAGGGATGGGGCAGTCAGCTTCGAGCCACGTAAGGTGCCCCTTACTTCTCCCCTCCCCATTTCTACCCAGACTGGGGGGTGGGTATAACACTCTGCAGATGAACTTTTGAACTCTGGGTTTGGACTTTTGGGACTTTGGGGTTGCTGGACTCAAGAACCAAAGGGAAAGGACATGGCCAATTTGCTGGGGTGGGCCGTTGCTCACAGTTTGGTTTACAAATCCTAGATGTGGTGTTTCCCCAACAAAATGCCGCATCGTTTCTCTCTGTCATTAAAAGGTTTTGGCTATACTCAGACTCTGTGCTTGCGAGAGGGGAAGTACTGCCTCTTAGAGGCGCCCGGGGGGGTGATATATATTTGTCCCAGGTCACTGGGTGGGGGCTCGAGCCGGTTTTGCATTGTGTTATTGGAATGGAACCCCTAGATACGGAACCCGGCCCTTGTTGCTGCCGACTCTGACTGGCAGAAGGGTTACACACCATTGGCTTTTTGGTGACACACTTGGCTTCTAATTGTACTAAGCTCATTGTGGTGAAAGGATCATGAGCATTTTCAGGAAGTTCATAATGAGGGAGTCATTGCTTTTCATAGTGTTAACAAGATTACTATCGTGTGTTCATGAATACTTAAGCACATTCAATAAAAAGGATGGGATGTGAAGAGGGTGAGCTATTGCATCTCAGAGATTGTTAATTAAGGTTTTAAATTATCCGTGTCCTTTGAATTCATGGATCGGGGCAGGGGGACACAACAACAGAACACTGTTTCACAAACTGGCAACAGTCAGAAAACAAACATTTGTTTTAAAGGATCACTGCCATATCCTGGCAAGTTTTAAAAGGTAGGATATTAGTCTAAACTCTCATTTGATGGTCAGAAACCGTTTATGTGTTTCCTTGCTTTGTACAGCTGATTAGCAAGACATCAGAGTTTAAAGGGAACCTTCATTAAGTGAATGAGTCTGAGTGGGAAAATTCAGATCCTGATATCACATTCAGTTAAAGTTTCAGGGTTTTGCTTCAGGCCCATCCCCATTTATTTATTTTTATAATCATCCTTCTATTGCCTAATTCACTATTGTTATTATTTCTATAGCGTCTGATGCTGCACCATTGCAGACAATGGGAATTTTGCTACTATTTCAGTGGGCATGCAATCATGTCCTCATAGCCATAGATGTGTGCAGCATTGTACAAAAGGTGTAAAAACAAGGGGTTTACAGATTAAGAGTGTGATGAGTGAGATGTTCAGCACCTCACAGGACTAGACCCTATTGTTTAGGTTACTCTATAGAATTTGACCGTGTTTGTGAACAATTGAGTTAGGTGACATGAAGATGAGCACAACTTAGCAATCAGTATAGATCAGGCCAAAGTATCTGGTTATCTGACGAAACCCTACTCAGAACAGCTATGATGAACTCAACAGTAGTACACAACATGTCAGTAAGCAGGGAGGAAGAGGATGAAGATAATAGGGTTGCATGATCAATTGGAAGGTTAATAAGCATGTCTTGAGTGTCATGAGGGTTTTTTGGTTCTATATTTTACATAGGAGTACAATTCTTAAGTCTCCTGAATAAGTGGGTTTTAAGAAGGGAGTGGAAGAAGGTTAGGTTGGTGGCATGGAGGATGGGTTCAGGGAGGGAGTTCCAAGAATAGGGGCAACAGCAAAAAAGGCACAGAGGCAGGATTGGTAAAAATGGCTCAAAGAGGGTGTCCAGATGAACAACTTGAACTGTGAAGAAAGCATGGTAAGACAGTAGGAGGGAAAGGACCAAGAGGTCAGGAGCTAAGTTGTAAGGGACTGGGGTGTAGGCAGTCTTGCCTAGTAGTAACAGCTGGGCTGAGGTCTGCTCACCAGAGACGGGAGTCGCTGGACCCAGAGTTAGAGGAATTGCAAGGCCAAGTTCCATAAACAAGGGTCAGAGTCAGGCTGGAGTCGGAGATCGGGAGATGAGGCAAAGTCCAGCATAGTAGCAGACCAAGATCTATATGTGGTTGCCTTGACAACTTTCTGGGTCAACCCCTGGGGTTAAGTACGGGAACTTGGCCAATCAGAGGGCCGCAGGGTACTGCCACTCTGAGTCTCATGGGTGATACTTCCTGTGGCGCATATTTTCCACAGTGCTTGCTGGCCACACCTCTTTAGGACCTTCTGGTGGCCCTGTGGGAACATCAGCCACCCCAAGCTTTTTGAACCTGGATTCTAGTCCCCAAGTCCTTACAGAGGACCTCAATGAGGAATCTGAGGTATCTGACCTTTATGTCAAAGACAATATGGGGTGAGTGAAGGGATTCTGAGGTTGCAGGCTTTTGCAACAGTTTTCAATTGATTGGCAGAGAGGTGAGGTGAGTCAGTGTCAGGATTTACCCCTGATTTACTCCAGTGAACAGGAGAGGAAAAATCCAGTTTACATTATCTACACATAATCAGACAGGACCTTTGCATGCTGACACACCTCTAAAGCCCTTTCCATTTTCACAGCACATTGCAAACATTATATCTGTCTTGTCAAATCAGAAGTGTAGAGAAAGAAAATGCAAAAAAGTATGTGGTAATTTAATGAGGTTTCAGTACATTATTACTATGTGCATTTTTGTACACAATTTTCTACAATGTGGTAGAGGCAATACACCTTTTTGTTGCTGCATCAGTGTTAAGTTTCATTATCTTATAATACATCATGTTTTCAGGTGTGCTGTTTAGGCGAAAAGGTACTGAACAAAAGCTGAGAGTGAAAGAGAGATTTGGCCAAGCTCTGTTCTCTGTTAAACTTGTGTTATTCCAAGGATCTCAGAGGGAGCTCAGTGAGAACAGCATTTGGTCCCCTATGATAAAAATCAGATGGGTACTTTTGGGAAGCAGATGCAGCATAACAAATGTTTAACATGTGACTTTACTGTTGGTATTCTAAAAGAATAGGATGGCTTGGACCCTCCTGATTACTCACCAATATTAACCACTGCAGTTTGGATAAAAAATAATTCTGCAGCATATGTTCAGAAGTGGCTTCCAGGCCTGGGTGTCTATACTTATGCCGCTAACTTTTTGCACATTTACTTTGTAGCATTTAAGTATTCACATGCATACATTTGGGAGATGGGGGCACAAGCTGTATTGGAACAAGCAAATTTAGGGCATCTCATGTAATTGCTGTGTATCTACAGTCACTGTACTATAATACAACCAAATCCCTGCAATAGATAGATGACAGAGTGGGTAGATAAATTAGTTTCCATACAGGTAGTTATATGACCATATTAGCGGGATACCTCCCTACAAAAAATAAGAACAAACAGCAAAACAAAACTCTCTCTCTCACTCCCTCCTTACTTTTTCCATTGTCCGGCCACACAGTAAGAAAGACAGGCGGCAAGGGATGTGGTTTAATTAGGCTGAAATCTTATTTAATGTAAAACATCTGGGAGTACTTGGCAATAAATTGTGCAGTGCAAGTCATGATGATTTCCTTAATCATTTCCCATAATCCCCAATCTGGTCCCATTGCTGGGACCTCATCACCCTATGAGGTAAAAGGGGACTATAAAAGGAGGGGAGGCTGGCTCCCAGCTATATGAGTTAGGAGTCTCAACCCACCGCCCTTCCTCAGCTCTCTTAAGGGATATTTTCCTTCAAATCCATTTCAATCCATTTTATCTGATAACCATATCCGTTCCATACTGAGTAGCTGCACTGGATATCTGCCACAAGAAGGTGCCAGCAATTATGCTTGGCTGCCTCCCTCTTACTCCTGCCAGATTCCCAGATGTTCACTGATTCCTTCCTTTGTCACTGAGGTGAACAATAATTACATCTGGTATCTGCTTCCAGGCTGCCAAAGAGCTTTTCAAGGGCATCAAGGGCAAAGCTTTTCAAGGGCTTTTCAAGGGGGGTCCCACAGCATGCCCCTCTTTCCATGCCAGTTTGGGACTGCTTGAACACATAGACCCAGTTATGATCCTGCAGACAATCCAGAAGCCTGCTTGTGTGCCCAGTATACAATACTGTGTCTACAGATCCACACCGCTGCTCACTTGGCCCATCTGCATGATTCTGAAATGGAAAGTGCCAGAGAATGAGTTCTGATTCTCTTCCTGGAGTCTCATGTATGTCCTGTGTGCATTAGAATGCCATCGTCCAATTGCCTGAACTGCCACGACCGTAGCCTTAGTTCAACCAAAGCCATTGTAGCCCCGATCCAGAATGAGTGGGAACAACATTCTTGCACTGGTAGCCTCATCTCTGTAAGCCCCTTTCTGAAACCTGCAACAAACTGGTATGTTGTTCAGAGAAGAACAATCGACAAAACAAAACTCACAATCACTCCTTACTTTTTCCATACTCAAGTAACTCAGTCACCTGCTTTGGATACATAGGCGCTGACTTGAGTATCTAGATTGGGCACCTTAACTTCAGCAGCTAATTTTGAACATAGGGCTCCCCACCTTTCATATTTTCACTAGCAGTGAAGGAAAAACAGTCTAACCATAAGCGACAAAGGGTCCTGTGGCACCTTATAGACTAACAGAGGTATTGAAGCATAAGCTTTCGTGGGTCAATACCCACTTCGGATGCAAGCAGTGGAAACCAGGAGTCTAACCATACAATATCATTGAATAGCCAGTCCAAAAAGCACATCACTCAACTCTAGACCCCAAGGTCTATAGGGAAACAATGAGTTGCAGTGTCTCTGTCTCTGCCCCTCACCACTGTCTCCACCACAGGTTTATTTTCAAATGTTGGGGGCTGCTGGTGAAGTGGCCATCCATATGGTCTCCAAGGTCCCGATCCACGAATATACTTAACTTTAAGCAATGCTTAAGTTTCATTGACTTCAATGAGACTTCAACTGAAGTCAGTGGGACTTAAGCTTGTGTTTCAAGATAAATACTTGCTTAAATGCTGTCCTGAACTGGGGCCCAAGATATTGATATTGGCAATCACAGGACCAAGAGTCAAAAAATGTCACAGTCTTAGGCCATGACTACATTTACACGCTTACAGCAGCACAACTGTACCGATACAGCGGTGCCACTGTAAGAGCACTCATGTAGCCACGTTATGCTGACGGGAGAGCACTCTCCTGTCGAGCTAAAACCAGCTCAACGAGCGGTGGTAGCTATGTCGGCAGGAGAAGATCTCCCGCTGGCATAGCGCTGTGCACACCAGCGCTTATGCTGGCAAAACTGTTGTCGTTCACGGGGGTATTTTTTCAGACCCCCGAGAGACAAACATTTTGCTGACATAAATGCTAATGTAGACATGGCCTTAGTCACCACAGAATGATGATGGCTAATACTTAGACTAAAAGAAATGGCTTGTCACATTTTGAGATGCTAGAATGGTTTGATTCTCCCTGTTTATCTTTCAGGAGTTCTATCAAACATCATAGTAGAAATCTTTGCAATTAATGTAACCATAATTTACAACATAAGACTTTGACAAATTAATACAGACTCTATTATAAAAAAGCTTTGTACATAATGTGTCCTAAAGTTGACATGAAAATACACTTTTAATCAGTAACTCTGTGAACAAAATTCTTTCATGTTGTTATTACATTATGTTTATTTTATCTTTGTGCTTTTGCTTTTTTTCCCCAATTGCATCCACCTTTTTTACATTGCAGTGAACCGTTAGTATCGCAATCAAAACGAGCACATATTTTTCATTAAACACAGTCTAGACCTTCTATGTCCTATCCAAATCCCTTTGAAATCCCCAGAAGTAGCAATCTGATTTGCCTCGTATTCAAAGCTTCCTTCCTAAGAGAACAGTCAAAATATGTATGATTGCTTTAAACTTTAGATGAGGTAAATGCAATGTTCAATAACTTCATCAAATAAAGTCTGAATTTTATGGTGCAAATGCCAGTCTTCACAGTTCAGTGAGCTTTTTAAAATGGTACACAGCTTGCCTATATCAAATTTGTACAAAAGAATTGATTTTTTTATGTTGGAATAAGGCCATTTTGGTCTTGTTGCATGCTTTCCGGAAATAATAATGCTATATTAAAAGATAAATGATAAACAGATTACAGTTTTTAAGTATTATTCAGAATGCTAACAACTAACATAACAGACTTTCTGCTGTAAACCTAAATAGCAAGTGTCAACCTGATTATTAAAGTTCTTCTTCCTAGCAGTCATGTGGATTGTAGGGCAAGCATTTTTGTCTGGCTGACAGAAGCATTATGGTTTAGACTCTAACCTTCTGTAGCTCTGTTTTTGTTTTGTTTTGTTTTTTGTTTTTGTCTACTTCCTTGAGTTTCTGGTGTTATTGGTAAGACAGCTGTGAGAGCCAGACAGTGCTTTCTGTGCATAGCAAGTATTAGCAATTGTGATAGCAGAAGAATATACCACAAAAGCAGATACATTTAGACCATTATCTATTTCCAGTGAGAGATTCATTGACAGCACAAGTGGTGGTTGTTTAATGAATTATTTGGAGACCTGACTAGTACAATTAATTCCCTTCAGATTTTTCTCTCCATGGTTTCTGTGACCATTTATATGCAGGTTTTTTCCATTTCTTATTTGTTTGCCTTTATCTGTAGTAAGAAGATGAAAGGGCTGCCTTTAACTCATGCAGGCAGCATTGCTTTTAAAACCATCTAAAACTGATAATGTGCCTGATGTGTGGGTTAAGAAAAATGTGGTGCCAGATTCTCAGCTGGTGTAAAGGAACATAACTCCATAGACGTTAATGGATCTATGCTGATTTACATGAGCTGAGGTTCTGGCCCATAAGGTCCATAACAAAGTATTGAATGATCAAAGAGTTCTTTTGCTTCTGCCTACAAATGGTTTACGTTTCATTCTAATTGGTGTTTTCCTTCATGCCAGTGTCTTTTTGTGGTGTTAACACTTCTAAACAACATGTACCCCTGAATCTCACAGGCAAAACTCTTATTGACAGCAATGGGAATCTGACTTATTTGAGGCCTGTAGCAGCTAGAATACGGAGAAGGATGGGCTTGCCTAGCAGAAGGAAAATAATCAGCAGTAATAAATCTGTGTCTGAGCACTAATATAATATGGCATAATATTAGACCTGTCAGCATTCTGGTGAGGTCAAGCCAAGAAGGAGTACAGTTCTCCATGACAACACAGTGCAAGAAGAAGCTTAGTGGCAGTGAAACAAGGAAAGGCCACATAATAAGCAAGGAAAGTCTAGCTCCAAGAAGCAGAAGGCAGCACCATTTAGGAGGTAAGAAACTGTACGGAGGTTTGGAAATTGAGCATGGTGATTTAATATTGATTAGTGTGATGAGAAATGCTACTGGGGACAGAGAGGAAAAAGGCTTGTGGCATAGAAAAGCCTATAAATAGAGGGTTCACCTCCCATTTGCTTTGCTGGAAATGAAATGTTAATCCATTGATTTAAATGGACTAAACCTGGTGTGAGTGAGTGGAGAATCAGCATATTATATAGAGAGGTGTGAAGTGAATGAGATCAGACAAGTAAGAACAACTGAACAAGGATGACTGAGGAATCCAGCTTAGTGATCTTCCTGCTAAATGCTTTAGGTTGGGATTTTCAAAGGAGTCAGGCTTCCCAATACCACTGAACGGCTAACTCCCTCAGGCTGCTCTGAAAAGCCCAGTCTTGGTGTGTGGACAGTACCGTAGAAATGTAATCTGTCTATTTTAGATATTACTTCAGTTTCTGTAACCTTGATATCTAAGAGCCACTCGCCAAGTAATTGGTGATAACCTGCTCAGAGAGGTAACCCAAATGTGAATTCATGCCACTAGCAGATGCCAGATGTCAAAGAGGTAGATAAATATAGGGAAGTGAGAGCAACGGCTTCATTAAAAAGGTAGTATTCAGACAGGGTTAGAAATAAATTGTACATTCCACCTCCCGCTAGATTTTTTTGGGAGCAAGGGCCTAAATACTGAAACCTTCTGCATACACTTGACACTGCCTATAAAATAAAATATATGACAGAGAATTATGTGAATAGTTGTTCTTGGCTGAACACACAGCAAGAAAATAATACTAATTAGGAAAAGATAAGAAAGATTAAAAAGGAGAAAAGACTAGAGCAAGGAAAAACTAACTAATATTCTTAAACCAGTAGGAAATTGGACTTTGGCCTATTGCAGAATATTGAAGAGGTGAAGATGGCACAGCATATTGTAGTTTAACATATTCTGTGTATCAACAGTTTGATTTCATATTCATTTGATAACTAATGCAGTGAGAGGCACATATGAACCCTCTCTAACATTGGTTGTAACAGTGGAATAGACTAGAATAGAACAAGAATGCCTGGAATGTCAGTTGCCACACATGCTAACAATTATACAATTAAAAAAAACAGCCAGAAAAAAATGTACAAATGAATCTGAAACCCTACTGACCCAGGGGCTAGACTTAAAAAAAAAGTTAAATTCCATTTGCATACATTGTAAAATGAGAATTGTACATGCACATTCACATGCCGCCTACTGCGTACGGAGTAGAAGTAAGACATTTTCAAATCATGTGCAAAAGGGATGGATGAACCTCAAATGAGTCAGAGTGTGGGTTCCATACTGATATGGATGTAAAAGCTCAGATGATTATCTGAAGTCCATCCAAATCACTGGAAACAAACACCCCACCAGAAACATGCAACCTGTTCTTTGCTGTGCACACACAATGGCTTCTACACCAAACTCCATACAACCCCAATAAGCTCTTCAATAAAGCCTACCTCTCCCTCTCCTGGGAGGCCTTGCAGCTCGGTTTAGAAACTGCAGCAAGTTATTTTATAACAGACAAAATAATTCTTTTCAAAATAGATTTAATTGTCAAACTATCTTTAAAAAATATGGGAATATAAAACCTTTAGATGTGATTAGGGGTAGACTGAAATTTTGGTACTCGTGTTTAATCCAAAGCAGATCTGCAGTGTTAATACCATTATGTGTGTTGGCAATTGGAATAGGAATATCTAAATGATGCGAGGTAAAGAGGTTCATTAATTGTTGCTCTTGGTTTTTATTATGACTAACAACCTGATTAAACGAGCAATCAAATATAGTACAGATGACTATTATTTATTGCTGTCTACTCTTTTGGCTTTAGCCAGATATCATTAGAAGGTATTTGGCTGAATACTTTCAAATTATATTTGATATTTGGTACACCCCAATTAATAAACTCCTCCAGTATATTGTGAGGCCTGAGACATGACCCCTCAGATCCCTTGAGAGATAAGGTCACCTCTTCTTCAAAACACAATTGTATATTTAGTTTTCGCTGAATCCAGATCTGCTACTTGTGTTCCTTCAGCTCTTGCACTTATTTAATTTCTGCTGCCTGTTTGCCTACAATGGAACTGTTAGAACCAAGAAGGCTCCAAGAGCTGCTCTGATTAACAGGCTCAAACCTTGTGTGGTGCATTGCTGCTATGGCAAAAAAGTGTGTGGAAATAAACAAGCTGAGTGGCTTTACTCGTTTGAGGTTGAATGGGACCTACGTAGGCAAGTGGCATTTGTTCTTCACATTCCTTACAAATGATAGCCCTGCTTTGGGATATACAACATAACATGTCAGTTAACTAAAGATTCAGGATGGTTAAAGGCTTCCAAAGAAGACAAAAAAATCAAAACGCAAAAACAATAATCAGACTATGTTAGATTGCTGCCTGTTTCCATTTTTGATACAGTCTTTGTCACAAGTATAAAAAAATGTTATGTCAGATTCTGTTTCTGTTACAATCCACCCCCCCCCCCCAATGAAATATCAACATTTTCATGCTTTATACACTACATGAAATATAGTATTTTGCTGGAATCCTTTGACCTTTTCAAAAACCTGTATTTTGATTGTCTGGCCAGTCTGCTGTTTCCCTGCGGGTTAGACAGGAAAGCTGCAGTTTGTGGAGAAGCCGAATGCACAATGGCACTGCATTAAGTTATCTGACAGATATTTAGAAACATATTAGATAAGGTATAGGTTGTAGGAATGATGTAGTGATTAGCCCTGCAAAATATACCGGATTAGACTGACTGACCCAAGTGATCATTTCTAACTATCATGTGGTATGACATGCTTTATTAAAAACACCTCCAGGTCCTCAGAAAGTTCCTTTTTAGCCAAAAGCAAACTCCGCTAAGGCCCCCAAAGGTGAGAACCAAATCTGCCTCGTGTCCCAAGCCCTCTTGTCTTTCTCCCCACATCACTGCCATTGATAACAACAATTCTCTCCAATATCTAGGCGCACAACAAAGGCTGGCTGAAAAATGGGGATTCCAATTCACAACAAATGTAGAGGTCATGAAAATCCATTTTGGTTCTGCCTCAGAATAAAACAAGACCCTTTGATAGTTTTTGCACAAAAATAGCCAATAGCCAGAGCACTCAGGTGGGATGGGGAGTTCTCGTTTCAAGTCCTTGCTTTGAATCACTGGGCTATAGAGTCAGTCTTTCTCTCAATCTTTCCAGCTGGCCTTGTTCCATTTTGTATATATAATTAAATACTCCTTGGACCAGACAGAGAGACAGACTCTATAACTTGCCTGGTTCAGAGCAGGCACGTGAACTGGGGTCTTTCACATCCCAGCCTAGTGCCCTAACGAATAGGCCATTGGCTATTCTGGATCACTTTTTCTCTCAGAAATTCCATCCTGGACCTGAGAAATAGTTTTGGTTAACTGGAATTTTCCAACAAAAATATTTTTTGTTGGTTGAAAAACTCCTGAATAGTTCTACTCACAGCTTATGTGTCATTTTTGAGTTTCTCTGCCAGTCATCCCCATGTTAAGGCCTTTGCCAATTCCTGTCACTTCTTCTATGGCTCTAAAATTTGACCCTTCCCCTCAAGCACAACTGTTAAACCCTGGTACATACCTGAGTTATCTCTCACCTTCAGTAGTGCAAAATTTTAACCAGTGTTTTCCCAGCCTTTCACCTACATTTATTTCAATCTGTTCCAAATGCCACAATTAAATAATTTTCCTATCTCACCACTACAACCGTATTGTTCCCCTGCTCGAATCTTTCCATTGGCTGCCTTTCTTTTTCTGTATCATATTCAAGTGTCGCCTCATCTTCTCTCTTGACTCCATGCTTTTTCTCACACTATTCTCTAGACTAAAGTGATCTCTCTTTTCCCATGTGGCCAGTCTCCTCCTATAAATCTCGCCTTGAAACTAGCCTCTTTTGCCTTGCTCCCTGAGGACTCTGTATGTTTCATATTTCATGCACCATTCAGATTGGATGCAAAGCCTCTTGGAGTAAATGGAAAAACTCTCTTTGACCATAGCATTTCGACCATGAGCTTCAGGGACAGGGGCCTTGCCTGGTATGGTGCACCTGTCCATAGGACATTGCGTAGACAACAACAACAATGCTATAATTGAGCCTATTGGAAATGCAAATAATAGGATTATTTTTCAAGTGCCCGCAAGTTATTGAAGATAACAAAATGCTTGTGACAGCTCTGGATTGCTCACCTTCAGCTATAATGTAGCTTCAAGATCTCTGATTTTAATGGCAGCACCCTAGACACAGTCTATTATGGATGACTTAGCTATAGTGTGTGGTTTAATTCACCAGCACACAGTTTTTGAATAATAATTTCCTGCCTAGCAATTATCACATCTGACATTCACTTAAACCTTTCTTGTATTGTAAAGAAAATAACTTTGATTTAGATAGTTATACTGTAATTTAACATTTGGTTCTTCATTACTTAGGGACTTTCAGCTGTATAATGTGCCTTGTTACCTAATTCACTTCCCTTCCTCCACCCCAAATCACAGGAAAGCTATCAATACAAATGACAGTCTCTCTTAGTATTTCAGTTAGAGAAAGATACAAGATTTTCCAAGATAACATGCTGTCTCCTACAGAAAATCTATTTTTATGATAGTAATGGATTTGCACAAAGAAGATGCCTGACCTTAGAGACTCGATAACAAAAAGTTCTACAACGATATCAGATCTCTTTGTAGCTTTGATTACATCAAATAACCACAGTGGGAAAAAATAACCTTCTCCTCATATTTTTTTCCCCTAGATATGGGTCTGCAGTCAGAAAATTCAATTCTGGGTGGACTGGAGCTTCTCCAAAGTTCAATGTCATGTTCCAGTTCAGGCCCATCTAAGTCTTCTTTTTCGAATGTATATGTTTTAAAACAAATTATTTGAAGATTTGAGACCTGATCCTGCAACTAGAACTGTATGGATAGACCCTGGCATCCATGCACCGCCCCTATGAACAAAGCAGCTGATGTAAATTAAGGAGTCAAGTCACAATAGATATAATTTTCTGCCATACACCTGTTTGGAAAGTTAGCTTCATGAACAGGGAAAGATTCGGTGTAGAATTCCTTTCATGTCCTCTTCATCTAGTCTTTGTCTTCCTTTTTTCTAGTTCCTTTCAGTCTGGTATGTCTTCCCTTGTATGGTATCCTTTTGGGTCTACTCTTTACCGGGTGTCCAAACCATCACTGTCACTTTTCTTGAATCTTCTGAAACAGCATTGTTTTTTGCCCTAACCATTTTCTTATCTCTTTCTTTTTATTGTATGCATTCTTGAAACTCTCGGTATTCCCTTCACTTCTGCAGCACTTTGGAATATATTTTTCCATTATTTTCCAGGGGCTTAATTTTCAAGTCCTTGCTCTTTCAAGACTCCCAATGACTTCCATGAGAATTTTTCCTGAGTAACAACTGAACCAAGGACTTTGGGAGTTGATCCACGGTTTTTGTTTAACTACTGGATTAAAATTACTTTAAGGTTTAATTTTGACTTAATGAAATATCACTTTGGGGTTTTTTTTTCATTTAAACTTCACTTTCTGAGAAACACTTTGGCAGCAAAGGTCTGATTACAGGTAAGGTCCAGCTCAGTCTGGAAGGATGAGATAATAGAGGGAAAAAAAACCCCTCCAGAAGCTACTCTGGCTGTTCAATTTCCATTCTGTCCAGAGGAGCTATAAAACTAGAGAAAGGTGAGTAATAGATTTGAGAGCCATCAGAAATATAAATTATAGCCAGACATTTCCTATCAGCATCCCATGCAGTTAATGATAAACAGTCAATGAGATGTATGCACTTCTAGCATTTTTATAATGAATCTATTGCTTCCATGGCTGTTTACTGTCAAACATTATGCTTAGGAATTTATAACTTTTGATACCATTTTAACAGATAGTCTAGATATGTTACAATCTTTTTTCTGCTTTTCATGAGCGTCTTTTGACTTTCACCTCTGGCTTACCAAATGAAGCTTAAATGTCCATGCAAACACACACACGCACACACACGCACTTTGCAAATGAATCATGTAAGGGGCTACATATCAATCATTTGAAACCATATGATAGCCCAAAAGAACAATGACTGTCAGGAAGAACAAGAGGAACCGAAAGAAGAATTGATACAAATGTGATTGTTTTAATTGTGTAACTGCTTTAAAACTGATGGCTACTGTGCTTTCTGCTTCACATTATTATTGATCTTTGTACTAGTATTTTGTAATCGGTTCCGAACTACTTATATGCTAGCAATCTTTGGGAGTGGCAGATTGCCAGTCCGGGGGCCTGATTCTTCACTGCCTTGCTCTATTTTTATTTGGTAGTATTTTACATTCACATTGTATGGATGTAAATGACCTGCAAGGGACTCAGTCTCCATTACCAGGAAGGCAGGTTATACCTTTACCCTTTGGGGATCTACTTTTCCACCTACAGACTTGGACTCTGATAGTTTATATAGAAACCATTTAAGTAAAATTTTCGCTGCTCTTTGCACCAGGTTTAAGATCAGGGAGGCCATAAATATACCCCAAACACAGGAAATGTATAAGCTTCAGTCAAATAAGCAGTTTTATTTCTAATACAAAGAGTCTGACTCTCTCTTCTTTTATACCAGCTTATTGTTGATTTAATCCTACTGATTTCCGTTGATTTATTGGCTGCCAGGGTCAGCAGGGCCGTTAATGGGACACTCTCCTCTTCTTACACTGCCTGCCAGCCGATCAACATTCTTTTGGCCTCAGACCCTCCTTTCGTAAGAGACTATGTCTAGACCACAGTCACAGGGTGTGATTGCAGCTCAAGCCAGCATGTCTGATCTAGTTTTAATCTAGCGAGCTCAGGTACGGGAACAGTGAAGTTGTGGCATCGTGAGCTTCAGTATTGTCCAGCCCCACAAGCAGTTCCAGGTTTCCAGGTGGGTTTGTACAACCCATGCTGAAGCATGCACTGCTGCAGCTGCACTGCTCTGGGATCTAAGCTAGCTAGATTCAAGATGGCTTGGGTATGTTGGCTTGAGCTGCAATCATATCCTGTGATTGCAGTATAGACGTACTCTTAGAAAGAGCTGCGCTTTGCATCAGGCTCTTGGACCTGACTTTTCTCCCATCCTGCCTCCTTCTCCTGGATTCTTCTCCTTTTCATTCCCTTTGGCACAGCAGATGAGGCTCCTCCGGTAGCAAAGCAACTCAGAAAAGAATAGATGGCATATTCAAGTCATGTCCATAGATGAATTGCTTATTGTAAGATAAATAGCAGTGAACATCAAAATGTACCAAGAAGATGGCAGTCTGGGCATTTTGTTTATTTTAGTACCTTTATAATTTGAATATTAATTCCTTAATTTGGAACAGTATCACATGCTTTGCTCAAATGTCTAATCAAGGTATTTTTACCTACCGTCTCACTTCTGTCAGACATCTGAACAGCTGATAATAAGCTTGGTGATATTTCCTTAAATCCATTCTCATATTAAATAAAAAGTTCTCTCTTCTTTATAATAAAATAGTGGACAAACTGGTAACATCTCCATTAATTGATTCAGAGTGCAAATAAATTCATTAGATAGACAATACAGGAATTGACGCTTAACTTCTTAATAAATCCAGGAGCTATAAAGGAGTTAATAGTTGATATCTAACCTCCTTATTACCTAATCAAGCTGTAAGTAAATGTCATAGATAGTTCTAGATATTGACATGTAACTTGGCGAAGCTAAGATGTAATGAGATGGGAACGTGAAAGGCGTTTTCAGCCGAGAAGGAGACAAAGCAGAAGAATAGACAAGCAATGTTGCATAGGTGGGAATGAGTAGATTTACAGGCATAAGAGATGTAGGAGGAGAAACAACAATCAGGGTCGGCAATATAGGCATCCCTGTTTAATATCTGATCAGATTTTCAAATGTTATAATGTATTGTAGACAGGACATGAGGGAGCTTAGAGGAATGATCAACTAATGAGGAATTGAGAGCAAATTAGAGTCTCTTGGGATCAAGGTGCTTGAAAGAGCTATAAGATAGGCTAATTTTCTAAGCAGTGCGGCAGTTTAATTTGTGTGCAAGCCAACAAAAGCTGGGTGTAGGTAAGATCAGGAATAAAATACTGAAAGGGGGAGCTTACAGTGATGAAGCCATAGGTCTGGCCAATAGAGAGGCTAGACTGGCTAAAGCTATGGGATGCATGCTGAAGAGGAAAAAGAGTCACGAGGGATTACACACACATAATTCCCCACAATTTATGAACAGAACTGACCCCACTACAGGACTGTCTAAAGGGATTTTTTCTGAATTCACACATAGGGGTAACTACATCTGATTTCTGTAATTTCTCCTTTCACTATTCTCTTGTAGCAAATTATTTTAAGTCATCCTTCTGCTGAGACTCTGAACAGTTCATAACAAATTGACAATTCCAGGAGACAATTCATTGTTAGACATAGTGATGGCATGTTGGAATTTCTAAAAACGGTAATTTATGCTATTAGCTGAGTTGTCTTGATGACCTTCACAATACCAGTATTTTACTCATTCTTTCGTATTCTTGTACTTCATACATACCAGAGAATAATTCATATCCTTGGTAACCTTTGCAAATGATTTCCCCAGAGGTTTTTCTTCATCAATACCAGAGAAAACTAAACCGTTGTCATCATCCTCTAAAAAGTAATTAGCCATGAATAATTGCTCCTTTCTGACATCTTTCTGACTTTGCATGGAATTGATTTTTTTAAAGTAGATCTATTAATTGTGGAAGCATCTGACTGCTTTCCCACTTTTATTCTTCCATTCCTTTTTCTCTGTTTTGGTTATAAGTGCTCTGGATTACATTTTGCTTGTCTTGTTTAATGTTGCTTGCACATTTCCCCAGTTTACGATACTTTGAATTCCAGACTGGTATAATAGATTTTTCTATCCAACTTTATTAGATTCGATTTTGGAATACTCTTGCGTAGTGAATTATTTTCATAGAAACCTTATGCCACATTTACAGGAGGCTTTTTATGTAATTGGCTTAGTAGGGCTTCCTAATGTGCATCTTCCAAGCAAGTTCCATCAAATGACTATTCAATAGACTATATCAGTTCTTTTCAGGTGCAACTGAACATGAACCCTGGATATGGTATACACCCAAAAAGGTATGAAAAAGAGGAAAAGGCAAATGAATCAATACATACTACCAAGTTATGCCCATTCATAAGCACTTAATAGAATATATTTTCTTTAATTTTGACTAATCTCCCCTATCCTGGAAACCCTATTTAGAAGGATGAAATATTGTGGAAATATTTCTTCAATGTAATATAAAGAACAGACATGCTTTTCTTTAACAGAAGAGGACCTTTTAAGCATACAAGTATATAGAAACAGATCCTCAGCTCCACTGACTTCAATGGAGCTATGCTGATCTATAAGAACTGAGCAGGCAGCCAATATAGAGTTTTTTGTATTCCACACATTCATCGTGACACTGTTGTGTTCCCGACAAGAAAAATCACACCCTCTTACCATACTGGCCTGTTTGGAACCAGCATAGATCCTTCTGCATGACATTCTTGTACAGATTTTGCACTCATGGCCTCTTCGAATAGTCTGCAGCATTGCCTGAGTTTTGGTGCAGAGAGCTTTGCCCCAGCTCTGTTTGTTTTTTTCAATTTCTTTTTCTTTTTCTTTTTCTTTTTCTTTCTTTCTTTCTCTTTCTTTCTTTCTTTCTTTCTTTCTTTCTTTCTTTCTTTCTTTCTTTCTTTCTAAAAGGAGTTTGGTATCTTGGCTGTTTTTGAGCCATCATTTTATTACTTAGCCTTCCTTATTTATTAATGTACTTCCTTTCTCCATAATACATCTTTCCCCCTGAATATATTTGTAAAAAGCCCTTCTTATTCCCTTGAACTCCTTGGTTAGCATTTACTCCTGCTTTTTTTGTTTCTCTTACCTCCCTGCCCCACCTAATTATCGGACTTATTGACTGTGTGTATTCATGTCTGTGCTTTTCCATCTCTAGTATATTGTATTTTTAAACCTTAGATCATTGACCGGTTCCTTTTTTGCTTGTTCCTTGCATTCATCTTTTTTCATTGTAAGTCTACTGGGCCTTAATTATATTGAATTTGGGGAATTCCTAGCCTTTACTATGGTGATACTGATAGATTTTAATACCTTTTCCTGTTGCACCTATTCCTGTAGCAACCTGATCCTGCAATCCTTCTGCATGAAAAGTTCCCTTAGCTTCCTTAGAAGTTCTACTCACAGGCTTGAGCTCTTGGTTTGAATTCTCCAAAATGTACTTTTCTGAAATAAAAAATCTTTGCATTGCTGGATTCCAGGAACTCATTTTTTACTCTGTCAAATTCAAGTATCCTGTAGTCATTGATTCCCAGCTTCTCAGTTTCTTCCTGTCAGTAAGCAGTATCATTGATTCAGAATGGCTTGTCCTCTGCCACTGGTATCCACCTGTTAGATCTTAACATTGTCTCTAGGTGAATTAGTAATCCTTGGTCATGTATGTTTGGCTCTATTTGTTTCTGATTATATAGTTACTATATTCCATTTAGTATCCTCTGAATGCTGGTCCAGGTATATTTCATTCTTTCTCTTCCTCAGTCTTGGTGGTCTGGAGCAGATGTTCACGGTCATTTCTCCTCCCTCTTTCATCCTTTGTATCCGCAACTAAGTTTTTCACTACCACAATCTTCACTGCTGAATCACAGCTTGTTGAGATAGTAAAATGTTTTGACATATAGCTCCACCTCTTGCCTCGTCTTCCCTTTCTATCTCCCCCTAGTGCTTAGATACTCTGGCCATGGTGCTATGAAGAATGATAACATAGATTGCATCCTTCTACAGTGATATTCTATTTATGGTAATCATCCCACTAAGTTTCAGTTATGCCTACTAGCTCTTAATCAGTATAATTTCATTTATTTATTATTACAGTTAGTATTGTACAGTACTGTAGCTAGTACAGTAATGCCTAGAAGCCCCAACTGAGATCAGTTCCCCTTTGTGCTAGGAACTATACGTACATGTATAGTAAGAGATGGTTCAAGGCCAGCAGAGCTTACTAGTTAAATATTTTTCATTCTTTTTTTCTTTATCCTTATAAAATATACCTGACAATATACTAATAATGGACTCAAATACTGCAGCAGCACTATTGCATTGATTCCTATTCCTCTGGTATTGTTCATTTCACAATATGTAAACAAACAGATTGCATGATTCCCCTCATACCACCACAAACTCCACGAGCCTCTTTATTAGTATTTTTGAACCCTCTGTGAGCCAATATTATAAAATCCTTCCATAAATTTGGGTGCATGCACATTTCATCTTATACAGAGTACATGTAGGGCAACTTAAAAAACCCCCAAATGCTCGGCTCGTGTCCATGAAAAGTTAACTCTCTCTGGAGGAAAAAGACTTACAAGAATAGGAAATTGAAAGGAAAATCCCCTATTGACTGTTGGATACCAAAAACTTCATAGGAGTCTCACTGGGATTGTTATTTAACCTCAGATGCTTCTCTGCTGCTTCAGATATAATCTTGTATTTTTCATTTTGTATCTGAGTGCACCTAATTATTTCTACAAAAATATAACATAAATGTGCATATAAATTATAGATTAGGGATGAGGATACACTAGCATGTTATTCTGTATAGTTCAGCTACCTTTTTTCCATTCTATTAGTTTAAGTTTGATGTGATTTAATCTGTCTTTAAACTTCTTCCTGGATTGCTTGCATTATTCCTTATTTGCTCTTTGCAAAGCCTCCACATATGAAAAATTATTTACTGTGGCACTTGCTAAAATTTAATAGGAAAAATCCTTGTAAGCAGCACCATGGTATCTGTCACAGTCGCAAGCAATAATTTTCTTTCCAAAAGCTGTCTGATACTCTTTTTGAGAAAAGATGCCCTGCTGATATGGAAATTGCATGTGCTGTATTCAAATGGACAGAGAGAAAGTGTGAAGGACCAAATGTAATCCTGGAGCTAGCTGTAACTCCTGTGATTTCATTGGTTCTGCCTCAAATTAATTTGGCTCCAAATTCTTCTGCAAGGCATTTCAAGAGTTAATGATGTAGTTTCACTGCATCTGGATGTAGTGCTGACTCTTCTATGTCACTTCAGGACAGTGTTACTAACCCCTGTGATTTTTATTGGGAGTCTTATGATATTTGGTGTTTTTCTTAAGGTCTCAGTTCTGGAGGCGTATGATCAGGTGAAGCGACAAAGGGTCCTGTGACACTAAGCTTTTGTGGGTGAATACCCACTTTGTCAGATGCAAACTGAGAATCAAAGAATCAAAGCTGTGGAACTGAATTTTCTCCAGGCCGGTAGCAGATCACAGTCATTATTATTATTTGTATAAGCACTGACATCATGCTTAATGCTGAATAAGAGCCAAATCAAAGATAATTCACTTTCCAAAAGATTCACAATCTAAAACAGAGACACAATGGATGGAAACCACCAACACACTGCACATAGGTTACCAAGCAGTCATCAGACAGCAAGGATTAGTGCTGGTAGACACTTTCCAAATTTGGACTTTTTGACATTTTACATCAAAAATTCGATTTCTATATATATATTTAAAAATCTGAATTTTTTTGATGAAAATATTTCATTCAAAACATTTGTGTTTTTTGATTGCTGGAATTTTCTGAATTTTAGAGTTTTCAACACAACATTTTGTAAAACAAATGTATTTCATTGACAATTTTGGGGGGTTTTGACCAGTCCTATTAATGACATCCACACTCACCTCGCTATAGTGCTGTGTTGAGTTTGAACTGATGACGAAGAGGCACTTACATACTACAAGTATAGGCTTATTCGATGGGAGGCTCTGTATAGTGTGTGTCAGCCAGTCCCTACACAAGTGCTGCTATTCCAGTAGCATTTGTGGACATTCACTGATCTGCAGTTCCCTATTTAGAGAGGAAGCACAAAAGACAAAAAACACATACAATAACTGTATAAACCTGTGTAAGTGGCAAGAGTGCAGAGTGAGATTCTACAAATGGCAAAGAGAGAGAGAGTTTCTGAGTCTGACAAGTTACTACAAAGTTAAACTCCTCCCCCCCATCGCTGGTGTTTATATAACTATTTTCAAAGATGGCATTTTGAGCTTTATGTTGCATTAGTCAATGATGTGTTTTAGCTGAGAAACAACAGAATTCAAGTTCAGCTCAATTCAAACACACAAAATATTTTACCATCTTTTGTTTTATCTCCCCTTTCAGAGACAGCATAAGAGAAATATGTTCCGAATGACAGCATCTCTGACAACGCGTGCTTTTTGTTCTTCCTTTTGTTCTTTTCTCTCTGAAAAGCCACGTGGCAAAGATTGCTGGAGCACATTTCTTACATAAATATGAACTACATACTGTACACGTCCTAATGGGGGTAGTGAGAGCCTTTAGACTCTGTCTTAGTAAGGGGCTCTGCCCCCAAAGCAGTCTGGAGAGGGAATTGTGATTGCCAGTCACAGTTCTTCCATGGCTTCTCCCTTGCTTCAGGGCAGGCAATAAGTTAATGAAGCCCTTGAAAGGGTGCAGCTTACTTCCCACCTTCTATCCAGCCAGCTACTCTAACCAGTGAGTATAGGCCGGCGCCGGGGTGAAACCAAGTCTCTTCCTACTGCCTGTCCCTCTTAGCTCACTGAAGCGAAGGCCCTACAATCTGTTGCAGATGAAAACCCAAGACCCCAGGCGGCTCAATCAGGGGGTGAATCACTGTTCAGCTGAGTAAGACAACAGTGCACCCTAGCCCCCAAGTAGGAAAGCCAAACAATGATTAAAGTAGTTTATTGGGATAGGTCACACCTAGGCACCAAGACCTGGCTCTTCAGCTTCTCCAATAAGTGACCTGCACAGAGGGTATGTCTGCACTGCGGCAGAGAACGTGCTTCCCAGCTTGGATAGACAAACATGGGCTACCTCTGCTCGAGTGAGTGTGCTAAAAATAGCAGTGTAGCTGGGGCTGCACTGGCAGCAGCTTGGGCTAGCCATCCAAATATGTACCAAGCGGGTCCGGGTGGGTTTGTACTCAGGAGCCAGAGCTGTTCCCTGTGCTCCCCCCAGCTATGCTGCTATTACTCGAGTTAGCACATCTCTCTACCCAAGCTGGGAAGCATGCTCCCAGCTGCTGTGTAAATGTGCCTAGATAGACAATAAGAGACAGACAAAGAGCATCACTGAGGGCTCCAAAGAGGAGGGAGTGTACTTGAAATCTCTTTTTCTGTAATACAATTGTGACACTGCACCACATATTCTTCACAGTGATATTATTATGATATGATTATGACATAATTATGATGCGTTTTAAGGCCATATGGACTAGATCATTCACAGCACCCAGTCATAACTATAGAGCCTGTAGGATCCCGAGTACAGGGCAAGATCCCCCTAGAGCTTCCTGGGGTGCAAAACACGTCAAAGCAGCAGGGAGGGGATGGGAGATGCACTCTAGTTCAATGTTTGCAAGAGCTCTGTTATAATAAACCCTGTTCCCCGAGCTGAAATTTTACATGGTTTTAGCCAACGAGATAAACTCAACAGAGCAGTTTAAAATAGAGTCAGTATGGACATTGTAAATGCCAGGAGGGCCAAAGGAAGATTTTGTGTGTTCTCAGTGTTTCCATCCCAATTCAAATACCACTTCAAGTTGCAATCAAAACATGCTGCAGTCCATTAATCTATAATGGAGATAAGCCTTTGGATCTTTATGAAATATACAAATAGATACATGTAAAATAAAAAAGCACACTTTACACTTCTGCAGTGCCTTCCCACAGAGGCTCTCAAAGCACTGTACCAACATTAAACAACTACGTCTCACAGCACCCCTGCCAGGTGGATATATATCATTAACCCTATTTTACAGGGGAGGAAACTGAGCCACAGAAAGATTCCTGTGACTTGAGCCAAGTCACACAGGAAGTCCCTGTCAGCTCTAGGAATGCAACCCAGATCTCCACTCTTCAGCCTGTACTTCCACTTTGAGGCCATCTTTATGTCCTCTTGCACCCATACTGACATTTAAAATGATCAACAACTACTGTGTATCAAAAGTAAGTGTCTTTTCTTGAAATAAGTTTAGTCTGCATAATCATGAGTAAATTCTCACTTCGATGCCTGCACCTCACTCAGGGCCGGCTCCAGCTTTTCGGCCGCCCCAAGCAAAAAAAAATTTTTTTTAAATGGCCTCCGCCAAAGTGCCGAAGCAAAAAAAAACAACGCCGCCCCAGAATCCCTGGACTGCCGCCCCTTACAGGGCGCCACCCTAGGCACACGCTTTGCCATCTGGTGCCTGGAGCCGGCCCTGACCTCACTTCCAACTAGTTTCTTCATAAGCATAGGAGGTGTGGGAGGTGCTATGTAGGAAAGTACATAAAAGGGTAGGGTTTTTTTTTTTAACATGAGGGTTGCATTTATAAATGTAGGCTCTGTTTCGAGTGCCATAGGGTTGTTTCTGTCCTATCAACTGCTCACACTGCAATAGGCTGTGTAGGTTGCCCAGCACATTCTAATTCCCCTTTATACTTCCTTCTGGCACAAGACATTTAATTGCTTCTCTGATTTGGTCAGCTCACCTATTGCCTTACTGTTAATAATCCCAGGTGTCATATAATTTAGAATATTGGGCCAAATTAAGCAAGGGCAACATCAGCCAGCAGCGCTCCACCACCTTACCCCAGGTCTGAATATTTGGCGCAAACACTTTGACCAGTCACTAGCTAGGGGAAATAATCAGAAGGACATGCAGCAGCTGCATAAAGGCCATGGGAAATGAAATAGTTCCCACGAGGAAACCCGACATGCTCAGTTTGATTAGAATGCAGTAGTCTGTTACACCTGGTGATAGAGTGAATTATGAAGAAGCCACAGGTGTGAATGACATGAGACGTGAAAATGTGATTATGAGTGGTGAAATGACGATTCTGTGTCAATAACACAGTCCACGCAAAGTGCATGTGTTAAGAATTTCAAGCTGCCTAGCAACTAAAGCTGTCATGAGGATTTCTGGACTGATGGGATGTTTCGTAATTCACAGGTAAAAAAATAGTAGCACTAACTACTTTTGTGGTATTTTTTCAAAATGCTCCACAAACATTAATTAATTCCCTTGTTAGGTAGGTAGGTAAGAGTCTAACATGCTATTGGCTTTGGATAGTAATTCCATGCTCTAATAATAAGAATATAGCAGTAGGGATATATTATTGACCCACCTGACCAGGATGGTGATAGTGACTGTGAAATGCTCAGGGAGATTAGAGAGACTATTGAAATAAAAAACTCAGTAATAATGGGGGATTTCAACTATCTGCATATTGATTGGGTACATGTCACCTCAGGATGGGATGCAGAGATATAGTTTCTTGACACCTTAAATGACTGCTTCTTGGAGCAGGTAGTCCTGTAACCCACAAGAGGAGAGGCAATTCTTGATTTAGTCCTAAGTGGAGTATAGGATCTGGTCCAAGAGGTGAATATAGCTGGACTGCTTGGTAATAGTGACCATAATATAATTAAATTTAACATCCCCGTGTCGGCGGAAACACCACAGCAGCCCAGCAATGTACATTTAATTTCAGAAAGGGGGACTACACAAAAATGAGGAAGTTAGTTAAACAGAAATTACAGTGCAAAAAGTGAAATCCCTTCAAGCTGCATGAAAACTTTTTAAAGACACCACAATCAGGGCCGGTGCAAGGAAGTTTCGCGCCCTAGACGAAACTTCCTTGCACCAGCCCTGTGCCCTTCCGCCCCAGCTAACACCGCCCACCCCACAGCAACCAGTCCCCCCTCCCGCAGAGGCTCCCCACCCCTCCGTGGGCTGGCAGCTCAGCCCCCTGCCCGCGGCAGCTTCCCCCCGTCCGCGGCACCTCCCCAGCTCCCGGCTCAGTTGCGGAGCCAGGAAGCAGGAGGCAGCCATGGTGAGCCACCCCTCCGGCTCCCAGCTCAGCTACGGAGCCAGGAAGCAGGAGGCAGCCGCGGTGAGCTGCCCCCCTGGCTCCTGGCTCAGCCGCGGAGCCAGGAGGTGGGAGGCAGCCGCGGCGAGCCACCTGCCAAATCCTGGCGCCGTAGGCAACCACCTATGGTCGCCTAGTGGGCGTACCTGCCCTGACCACAATAGAGGCTCAACTTAAATGTATACCCCAAATTAAAAAACATAGTAAGAGAACCAAAAAAGTGCCACTGTGGCTAAACATCAAAGTAAAAGAAGCAGTGAGAGGCAAAAAGGCATCCTTTAAGAAGTAGAAGTTAAATCCTAGTGAGGAAAATACAAAGGTGCATAAACTCTGGCGAATAAAGTGTAAAAATATAACTAGGAAGGTCAAAAAAAGCATTTGAAGAACAGCTAGCCAAAGATTCAAAAAGTAATAGCAATTTTTTTAAGTACACCAGAAGCAGGAAGCCTTCTAAACAGCCGGTGGGGGTCACTGGATGATCAAGATGCTGAAGGAGCACTCAAGGACGATAGGGCCATTGCGAAGAAACTAAATTAATTCTTTGCATCAGTCTTCATGGCTGAAGATGTGAGGGAGATTTCCAAACCTGAGTCATTCTTTTTAGGTGACAAATCTGAGGAACTGTCCCAGATTGAGGTGTCATTAGAGGAAGTTTTGGAACAAATTGATAAACCAAACAGCAATAAGTCACCAGGACCAGATGGTATTCACCCAAGAGTTCTGAAGGAACTCAAATGTGAAATTGCAGAACTACTAACTGTAGTTTGTAACCTATCATTTAAATCAGCTTCTGTACCAGATGACTGGAGGATAGCTAATGTGATGCCAATTTTTAAAAAGGGCTCAAGAGGTGATCCCAGCAATTACAGGCCAGTAAGCCTGACTTCAGTACCGGGCAAACTGGCTGAAACTATAGTAAAGAACAAAATTGTCAGACAGATAGAAGAACATAATTTGTTGGGGAAGAGTCAACATGGTTTTTGTAAAGGGAAATCATGTCTCACCAATCTACTGGAATTCTTTGAGGGGGTCAACAAGCATGTGGACAAGGGGGATCCAGTGTCTATAGTGTACAGGGCCGGCGCGCCCACTAGGTGACCCTAGGCCGTTGCCTAGGGTGCTGGAGCTGGGTGGGCGGATGGCCACGACTGACTCCCGGCCTCCCGGCTCCGCGGCTGAGCCGGGAGCTAGGGGGCGGCTGGCCGCAGCTGCCTCCTGCCCTCCCGGCTCCGCAGCTGAGCCGGGAGCTGGGGGGGAACTGTGGGCGGGGGGAGGCTGCAGCAGGAGGGGGGCTGAGCTGCTGGCCTGCGGGGGGTGGGTGGGTGGGTAGCCGCCGCGGGCAGGGACTGGATGCTGCAGGTGGGGGGGGGGGCGGTGTTAGCTGCAGGGGTGCAGCTGCCTAGGGCGCAAAACTTCCTTGCACTGGCCCTGAGAGTGTACTTAGATTTTCAGAAAGCCTTTGACAAGGTCCCTCACCAAAGGTTCTTAAGCAAAGTAAGCTGTCATGGGATAACAGGGAAGGTCCTCTCATGGATTGGTAACTAGTTAAAAGATAAGAAACAAAGGGTAGGAATAAATGGTCAGTTTTCAGAATGGAGAGAGATAAATAATGTTGTTCCCCAGGGTTCTGTACTGGGCCCAGTCCTATTCAACATAATCATAAATGATCTGGAAAAGGGGCTAAACAGTGAGGTGACAACATTTGCAGATGATAACTATCTTGAGTAGTTTTGTAAGTCCCAGGCAGACTGCAAAGAGCTACAAAAGGATCTCACAAAACTGGGTGACTGGGCAACAAAATGGCCGCTGAAGTTCAATGTTGATAAATGCAAAGTAATGCACATTGGAAAACATAATCCCAACTATACATATAAAATGATGGGGTCTAAATTAGCTGTTACCACTCAAGAAAGAGATCGTGGAGTCATTGTGGAGAGTTCTCTGAAAACATCCACTCAGTGTGCAGTGGGAGTCAAAAAAAGTGAACAGAATGTTGGGAATTATTGATGTAAGCAGGGTCTGAATGAATGCTTCCCTGATAGTTAGCTTGGAGGGGTAGAGACTTGGGTGTGTTTATGTAAATACAGTTTTCTCCTGCTCTGCTTACATATTCAGCAAAAAGTGATCAACTTTGGCTGGTCTTGGGTACAAATCACCTAAGTACTGAATGTAGAGGTAGTGAAATAGTATAGTTACCAATGTTGTAATTATTGTAGGAATACAGGAAACCAGGACTGTGCTTAACCTATCCCAAATGAGGGGGCCACCCTCAGTTGAAAGAACCTCATTAAGGCAGGGGTTTGAAGTGGGTTTCACAATTCCCTGTGAAAGTAAGAGGGGTGGGGACATGTATTCTCAGCCAGGAGGCTACACATCCTTGAGGGTCCCTCTACTGTTCAAGGAATAGAGCTAAATAGGTTTCATTAGGGGTCTCTTTGTTATGTTAAATGCCCAATAAAAGCTGAAATAAGTTGTGGTAGGACTGTGTTTCTGCCCTGCCTGCTAAGAGCTAGCAATCATTAAGAGCTGAAATCACTTGAGATGGGGCAGTGTTTCTGCTCAGCCCGCAAAAGAGACTGATGTGCAGAGCTCACAGCAGAGAGGCAGCTGGCAGCAAAAGGCAACTGATAGTCAGCTGGTGAATGAGTGGCTGGTGCGGTGGAGAGGCGTGATGAGCGGCTAGCATGGCGGCTGGTGGAGAGCAGGCGGCCGGCCTGAGATGCCAGGAGGGTGGCTGGCAGAGAGGGGCGGCGAGCAAGTGCCTGAACAGTGGAGTGAGTAAGGTACCTCTTTACCTCACCCGGGAAGTGCGGGGAGGTGAACTCTGCAGATGCACCTCTGAACTCTGGGTCTGCACTGACCAAGGACAGCAACTGTGAGGGGTGCAGAGAAGGGCTGGGCACATGAAAGAGACTTTTGGGTTGCTGGACTTAAGAACCTGAGGGGAAAAGGGCACCGCCCAACCTATTTGGGGATGGGTCTTTTACTCATGGGTTATGTTTATGAACCCTGTTTGCAGTGTTTTCACAAATTAAAGCTGAGTTACTTCCCTCCTTTAATTAAAAGTTTCATTTCTACACTGAGACTCTGTGCTTGTGAGTGGGGAAGTATTGCCTCTCAGAGGTGCCCATGGGTGGTGTGTAAATTTCCCAGGTTACTGAGTGGGGCTTGAGCTGGTTCTGTGTTCTATCAATGGAAAGGAACCCCTGGATATTGAACCCGGCTCTGGTTGCTGCTGGCTCCACCTGGCAGAAGGGTTACATTAAGAAAGGGCTAGATAATAAGAGAGAAAATATCATATTGCCTCTATATAAATCCATGGTACTCCCACATCTTGAATACTGAGTGCAGATGTGGTTGCCCCATCTCAAAAAAGATATGTTGGAATTGGAAAAGGTCAGCAAAAATGATTAGGGGTATGGAACGGCTTCCAATGAGGAGAAATTAATAAGACTGGGACTTTTCATCTTGGAAAAGAGACGAGTAAGAAGGGATATGATAGAGGTTTGTAAAATCATGACTGGTTTGGAGAAAGCAAATAAGGAAGTGTTATTTACTCCTTTTTATAATACATGAACTAGGGGTCACCAAATGAAATTAATAGGCATCAGATTGAAAATAAACAAAAGGAAGTATTTTTTTCATACAATGCATATTCACTCTGTGCAACTCCTTGCCAGAGGATGTTGTGAAGGCCAAGACTATGGGCATGTCTACAGTGGCAGAGTTACATCACTGACAGTTACATTGCCACTCAGAAAGCACTGAAGGGAAACTGCTGTTGTGTGTTCACTCTGTCAGCTTCCTGCACAATAGTGTATTCACACTTGTGGCACTTGCATTGGTATTCAGAGCAGTGCACTCTGGGCAGCTATCCCACAGAGCATCTCTTCCTCTTCTGCTGCTAAGAGTTGCGGGAAAGTGGAGGGGGCCGTGGGGCATTCTGGATCCTGTCCCAATGCCCCATGATGCATTGCTTCGCATCCCCCCAGAAATCCCTGTGCTTCTGTCCGCATTTGGTGGCATCTTTCAATGGTTTGTGTACTGGGCACTCTGCCTCTTTGGTCTGCAGGAATGGATTCCATACTGTTGACCAGTATGCTGCTCGATCTCACTAACACATCACGAGTGGCAGTGGATTTATTCCTTATACTACAAAGGCAAGAGGAGTTTGACATTGATCTTGCCACACGCAGTAGCTACGACACGAGATTGCTTGTGGCATTCATGGAGGTGCTGACCACAGTGGAATGCTGCTTTTGGGCTCGGGAAACAAGCACTGAGTGGTGTGATCACATTGTCATGCACGTCCGGGATGACGAGCGGTGGTTGCAGAACTTCGGATGAGGAAAGCCACATTCATGGGACTGTGTGATGAGCTCGCTCTGCGGCACAAGGACAAGGGAATGAGAGCTACCCTGTTGTTGGAGAAGCATGTGGCCATTGCACTGTGGAAGCTGGCTACTCCAGACTGCTACCGATTGGTCGCTAACCAGTTTGAAGTGGGAAGGTTGACCACTGGACTTGTGTTGACGGAAGTGTGCAGAGCCATTAATCGCATCCTGCTCCGAAAGACCATGACTCTGGGCAATGTGCATGACATTGTGGATGGCTTTGCACAAATGGGCTTCCCTAACTGCGGAGGGGCGATAGATGGCACGCACATTCCAATTCTGGCACCAGACCTCCAAGCCACCGAATATATTAATCAGAAGGGGTATTTCTCTATGGTTTTCCAGGCGCTTGTGGATCACCGTGGGCATTTCACGGACATTAACGCAGGCTGGTCTGGAAAAGTGCATGACACATGCATCTTTCAGAACACTGTCCTGTTCTGGAAGCTGCATGCAGGTACTTTTTTCCTGGAGCAGAAGATCACCGTAGGGGAGGTAGAAATGCCCATTGTGATCCTGGGAGACCCTGCCTACTCCTTAATGCCTTGGCTTATGAAGCCATACCTGGGGAACCTTGACAGCAGCAAGGAGCAGTTAAACAACAGGCTGAGCAAGTGCAGAATGGCTGTTGAGTGTGCTTTTGGCTGTTTAAAGGCCTGTTGGTGCTGCCTACATGGGAGGCTGGACCTGGCCGATGACAATATTCCTATGCTTATAGTCTCATGCTGTACACTCCATAATATTTGTGAAGGGAAGGGTGAAAGCTTCACTCAGGGCTGGGCCGCAGAGGCTCAGCGCCTGGAGGCTGAATTTGAACAGCCAGAGACCAGGGCTATTAGAGGGGTACAGCACGGGGCCATAGGGATCAGGGATGCCTTGAAGCAGCAATTTGAAGCTGAAAGCCACTAATATTTGTTGCTATGCTCGGAAGTGCAGTGCTTATAATGCTAGGAGGTGACTGTGATTGGTGCAGATGATGCACTATGAAGGTTTAAGAAAATTGACTGTTGCTTTGCAGGGCTCTGTTTGCTTT
This sequence comes from Chelydra serpentina, assembly GCA_037349315.1. NCBI lineage: Eukaryota > Metazoa > Chordata > Testudines > Chelydridae > Chelydra > Chelydra serpentina. The sequence goes on from JBAIAC010000004.1 coordinate 62,789,025, forward strand.
CAAGTAATGGAATAAAGATTGCTTTCAAACCAAAACAATTATTTTATTAAAAAACAACAACCAGAGGACAGAGACAAACAAAAAACCACATCAGCACTATAGGGGATGGGGGAAGGGAGGGTACCAGGAGGAGGTAGGGTCCCGGGATGGTTAAAGATTTGTGTATGTCCAGGTATCATATGCAACCTTGTCCTTTGGAGTACAATGCAGCGGGTACTGTTCTTCAGCAGGCCTAAAGTGCAGAGGGACGGGTACTGGGAGTCCACAGGGCTAGACTGTGATGGGGGAGGAGTGGAATGCAGTGGGTACAGACTGGATCCAGGAGGTTGATAAGAGTGTGTTGACGGTGTCTGGGGGGGCGCGCGGGAAAGGGTTTTGTGACAGAGGCTGCAGGGGAGGACGGGCGCTGAGCTGTTCGGTTAGCAGTGCTGGTATTGCCTGGAGCGTGTCCACTTGATGCTCCATGTTTAAGAGCCACTCCATGGCTTCGCTCTGGCGCGCCGCGTTCTCCTTTCGGTCCCTCTTCTTGCTGTCCCGCCACTCCTTCAATTCTTGTTTTTCAGCCACAGAGTGCATCATAACATCACGCAGAAAGTCCTCTTTAGTTTTTCGTGATTGCTTTCTAATTCTGCACAGCCGTTCAGCCAGTGATAACAAAGAGGGAGGCTGGGCTCCCAAGGTCATCTCTGTGAAGCCAAAATGCAACATTTTACAGAAGCAGTATGTTTGCAACACACAGACCACTGATTCAGTGATTTAAAACACAGCCACTATTCACATATCTGTCACTAACTGGCTGATCCCAGGCAAGCACACATGAGCCACAAGACCCCCAAAACCGCAGGGGCAGGGGAAATCAGTGTTCCAGGACCATACTGTACACTGGGCATGTGGCTCTTGGGGAGAGCCAGATCTGGGGCTGTGGTGGGGCTGATAACCATTATGGAAGATATCTCGCTGCTGAGGGTAAGCAAGGAATCAAGGGAGGGTCTTCTCCAAGACTGCAGCTTCCGCCCTGGCCCTTATGTGGCTCACCTGTGTGCAGCAATGGTCACCCCCCTTCCCCCTCCAGTGATGGAAGAGTGGTGCGGGAAAGTTACCCTTAATGGAGCAAGAAAAAAAGCAGCTCTGCCAAAGAACCTGCGGCAGCAGATTGCCCAATATCTCCATGAGAGTTTTGTGGAGATCTCTGAGGCAGATTCCCAACATCCTGTTCCACCACTCAGACTAGGCATGTGGTGGAACGCACATCATAGAGACACAAGCCTGCTTTCTGCAACCCTCCTGCCCCCAACAACTAGCTTCAGTGATTCCCAAAAGCAAAGCCACTGACCAAGGGCCTCCTCTCCTGTTTGCCTTTCGCCAAGCTCCGACTGCTGTGACTCGCTAGCCTCCTCCGCGGTAGAGAAGAGCTCCTGGCTGCATGCATCTCTGACCTCCAAGTCGTCCTCTGCCTCTGGGTCCCCTTCCCTCTCCACATCCTCATCCAAGATTTCCTCCTCCTGGCTCAGTCCACTCTCGACTGGCACACGAGCCACTAGGTGACCAGATGTTCCAATTTTATAGGGACAGTTCCGATTTTGGGGTCTTTTTCTTATATAGGCTCCTATTACCCCCCCACCCTCCTTCCCGATTTTTCACATTTGCTGTCTGGTCACCCTACAAGCCACCAAAGTATCCACAGTGGCCTGCGCAGTGGGGTCGCCACCGAGTATCGCATCCAGTTTTTTGTAGAACAGGCAGCTCGTGGGCGCAGCACTGGAGCGACGGTTTGCCCCCCGCGCCTTGTAGTAGGCATTCCACAGCTCCTTCACTTTGACTCTGCACTGCAGTGTGTCCCGGTCATGGCCCCTTTTTATCATGCATCGTGAAATTTGTCCATATGTATCATAATTCCTACGGCTGCAGCGCAGCTGGAATGGCACAGCCTCCTCTCCCCAAATGCTGATGAGCTTGGCACAGCTTGGCATTGCTCCAAGTGGGGGATCGCCTGGTACGTGGAGCAGACATGATCACCTGGAAAGATGCGTTGAGACCACTGCGTGCGTCATGGAGCAAACAGGAAGGGGACTTTCAAAATTCCAAAGGAATTTAAGGGGTGGGGATGAAGGTTGGTCACCTGAGGGCAGGGCAGTAGAGTTCAAAATGATTGCCAGAGAGGCAAGAACAGGCATTGTGGGACACCTCCCTGAGGACAATCGTAGCGCTGTAATCAACCAGGGTATCTACATTGGCACTGGGCACTGTAGCCCCGGCGCATAAAGCTGTACGCCTCTCATCAGGGTGTTTTATTTACAGTGCTGCAACTGCGCAGTTTCTGCGCACTAAGTGGCTTGGCAGTATGTACACCTCGGGAGTTACACCGCAGAAATCTGCTTTACTGCACAGAAAGTTGCCAGTGTAGACAAGGCCTATAACAGGGTTCAAAAAAGAACTAGATAAGTTCATTGAGGATAGGTCCATCAATGGCTATGAGCCAGGATGGACAGGGTTGATGTCCCTATCCTCTGTTTACCAGAATCTGGGAATGGGCGACGGGCTGGATCACTTGTTGATTACCTGTTCTGTTCATTCTCTCTGGGGCACCTGGCACTGGCCACTGTCAGAAGACAGGATACTGGGCTAGATGGAACTTTGGTCTGACCCAGTATGACCGTTCTTATGTTCTTTCTACAAACAACAACTTATAACAAAAATAGATCGATATTATTAGCCACATTTACAGATTGGGAAAAGGGGAACACAGAGCAGTTAAAAGACCATAACAAAGCACATATCAAAGATGAGAGTAGAATTTAGGAGCCCCTACTAGGTAACCCAGAATTTGATCCACTAAACCATGCTGATTTGCCCTCCCTTATGCCTAGAGCAGAAAACAGTTTCCCCATCCTGCAAGAATTTGCGATCCTGAAATATTTTCTCATCCTGTATCAGGATGAAAGGTTAGAATCTTGGACCTTTTTACAAACAGCAAATCTGAAAAAAAAAATTCAAATCAGGTCTATCAAAACATTTTGTTTCAATAATTTTGAAATGCTGCCTTTGGTTTTGACCATTTACAATTTTTTTACATTTTTTTCTATAAATTATCTTAAATTTCAAAATGAAAAGTTGTCTCAGTCTGAAAATGGGAATTTTTCATTGTAAAAAATGCTGAAACAGGACATTGTGACTTTTTGAAGCCTTTTTTGAAATTGTTTTCAAAAAGTACAGTTGCATATTGTGTTGGTTTCAATGAATAGGCATTTTTGATCAAAAAATTCCTAACCAGCTCTGTTTACGCCATCTAACTACGTTCTTTTTTTCCAATCTGCTCTGCTCCCTCTTCCTTCTCTTTTAGTCATTCTGTTTAAATGTTCCCTTCTGGAAGCTTTTTTCTAAGACTTAGATGTTGGCATAGCCCAGGCTTAAAAAAGTTGTTGTATAAAGCATAGAAGAGTTTGGAGTATTCTCTTTTTTAAATTAAACCAGTAAATTGAAGTAATATGGCAGAACACGAGGAATACATCCAACTCATTAAGTTTACAATTTTTTATTGAACAAAATCTTAAACCAGTTTGATTGAACACCAGGGTATGTAGGTAAAACTGTTTAGTTAACCACATAAATGCTGGAGAGGCTGCCAACCAAAACCTAATCTGTCTCTCTTTAATCTTTCCTTGCCACAAATTACAAAAGTAATAGCGCAATAAATACATGGAAAGATCTTTCCACAGTTCTGAATACAAACATCTCTCAAAAAACGTTCAATATTGGAACTGATAGACAAATTAAATCGGCCAGCAAACACTGAGAAATGGATATCGATGTCTGGGTTGTTAGGGAAAAGTCCAACACTTTATGGAAGCCTCCCCACCTTGAGTACCTCTAGAGTGGATGAAAGGCTTCTCAAACAAAGCTTGGACAGAGAAAATAATTTTATATTGGCAACAAAATGGGGAAAATACTCTCAGGGCCAGACTGCAGCCCATCCTGTAGATCAGGGATCTCAAACACGCGACCCGCGGGGTTATTTTCTGTGGCCCACCAGCTACCCGCGGCCCCCCTGCTTCCCCTCCCAGCATTTACCTAGAGCGGCTCTGGCCGGCGCGCACCGGGGGCAGGGCAGGCTCCCTGCCTGTCACACTGCCCCTGTGCTGCTCTGGGAAGCGGTCAGACCTGGGGGAGGGGGGCACAGGGGTCTGTGTGTTGCCCTGGGCGCTCCTCCAGGTACCTCCCCCGAAGCTTCCCGGCCAATGGGAGCAGAAACGTAACTAGGGTGAGGCCAGTGAGGCACTCACCTCGGGGCGCACAGCTGTCAGGGGCGCAAAAGGCTGCAGCCAGGGGTGCTCCCACCTCCCCCGCTGCCGAAGCCACCCCGGCTTACCTGCGGGAGGGTCCTCTGCTGCCGCCGAAGCTGCTTCTGCTTGCCTGCGGGAGGTCCGCCGGTCTCATTGTAGAAGGTACCCTCTGCCGAATTGCCAACGAAGCTGCGGGACTGGCGGACCTCCCGCAGGCAAGCGGAAGCGGTTTCTGCGGCAATTCGGCGGAGGGTACGTTCTTCTTTGCTGCCAAAGCTACTTACACTTGCCTGCGGGAGGTCTGCCGGTCCTGCAGCTTCGGCGACAATTCGGCGGAGGGTACCTTCTACAACGAGACCAGCAGACCTCCCGCAGGCAAGCGGAAGCGGCTTTGGCGGCAGGTTAGGACCTCCCGCAGGTAAGCCCCTTGGAATTTCTGCGCCCCTGCCTCGGGCGCAGAAATTCCTAGCTACGGCTCTGAATGGGAGCTTCGGGGGAGGTACTTGGGGGAGCAGCCAGGGCAACACACAGACCTCTGTTCCCCGCCCCCCCCCCCAGGTTCCGGCCGCTTCCCGGAGCGGCGCGGGGGCATGGCGGCAGGCAGGCAGGGAGCCTGCCTTGCTTCCGGTGCATGCCGCGCCAGGATGGAGCCTGCCATCGAACCCCTCCTGAAGCTGAACCCCCTGCCCTAAACCCCCTGCCGCACCCTGAACCCTGCACCCCTCCTGCACCCCAACCCCCTGCCCTGAGCCCTCTGCCGCACCCTGCACCCATCCTGCACCCCAACCCCCTGCCCTGAGCCCTCTGCCGCACCCTGCACCCCTCCTGCACCCCACCCCCTGCCCTGAGTCCCCTGCCGCACCCCTCCTGCACCCCAACCTCTGCCCTGAGCCCCCTGCCACACTCTGCACCCCGACCCCCTGCCACAAGCCCCCTGCTGCACCTGTACCCCTCCTGCACCCCAACCCCCTGCCCTGAGCCCTCTGCCACACCCTGCACCCCAACCCCCTGCCACGAGCCCCCTGCTGCACCCCAAACCCCAGCTCCCTCCCACACCCTGCACACCTCCTGCACCTCAACTCCCTGCCCTGAGCCCCTGCCATATCCCACACCCCTCCTTCACCCACGGGGGGGCAGGGAGGGGGCGAGTTGGGGTGGGGATTTTGGGGAAGGGGTTGGAATGGGGGCAGGGAAGGGGTAGGAAGAGGCGGGGCAGGGGTGGGTCCTCATGGAAGGGGTGGAGTGGGGGGGGGCGGAGATGTAGTCCTCATGTAGCCCTCATGGTCATTTGAGTTTGAGACCCCTGCTGTAGATCATGCCAGAGAATAAGGGGGGACAAGGCCTCCTTACTCCCCTGTGTCATCTACCCATAAATAGTGGCATGGAGGAGAAAGGAGCACCTGTGGGCTCTTTGTTTCCATCTGCCATGCATGTGGGTGGGAAGGGAAGAAGTTTTGACTCTTCATTCACAATGCACTGGCTTCTATAGCTGCTCCAGTATGCCAGGGGTTGAATGCTGCCCCAGGTAGAGGGCTGATGCAGAGTATGTCCCTCCCAGAGCAGGTGGAAACCGAGAGGTAGATTTTTGACTGAGTTCAATACTGCTTCCTGTCTGCTGCTGTGGCAGTGCAGCAACGCATTGCCCATACACCAGGCTTATGGCAAAGTCACAATTGGCCTCTTAGTTGGGTGTCACATGGCTGCATTAATAGGTTTGTGATATGACATATGCTTTGATGTCATTATTCAAAGGAACTTTCAGAGGCTGCATTTCTAGCTAATACATGCTGATTTTACTGAGCCTTTCCTGTGCAACTAATGGGCCAGACCCTTTACATGTGTAAACTGGACTTTCACCATTAAAGTCAATGGAGCTATGCTGATTTACACCAGCTGCATTTGATCGGAGCTGGATCCGAGCCATAACTGGGGAAGGAAGTTTGACTTTAACAATATAATAATATTTTTCACTTTTATTAGGCTATTAGAAAATGGTCTTTCCTCTTTTTTCCTAGCTTTCACTGCTCCTTTGTGGACTTACGCCAGGACAATATTCTTGTTGAAATGAAGTCGTCAATTAGATTTTTGCTATTGTTAATTTATATTTATTGTGACATTTCCAACGATTGCTGTCACTTGGTTAAAAAACTAGTGCATATTTTGGCCCAGTCCTATCAGGTGTTGATCCTCCATGGTTCTCATTGACTTCAATGAGAATTTAAAGTGCTCAGTGCCCCACAAGAGTTGTTTAGTATGTTGCAGGCCCAATCCAACTGGGAATAAACTGGAGTTTTTCCAAAGGAGACTAGATTAGGATAGTGGTTAATTTCCCAGTGTTACATATTAGCACATTTTCTGTTAGAAGAATCTGCCACACTTTGCTGAAAACCAAGTAGTAGCGATCAGTACAAAGTATGAGAGACATCAACTTTCGTTGTTACACACTTGCTGTCTATCTCAAGTAAAGCAAAACAAATGTTGATCTGTAGAGGAAAATGTACAAACCTGAATGATTTGTCTCATTAGCAGGTCCCAGAAGAGCCAGATCCTCAGCTGGTATAAGCTGGCCTAATTCTATTGGCTTTGTGACGGGGCAAGGCCAGATGGCTATAGGAAAGTAGTGAGAAACAGGTATGCTAGCCCCAGGCTAAACAAATCCCTGTTACCATGGTAACCAAATGACAGTTGCTCCAGGTTAATCAAGACACCTGGGGCCAATTAAGATCCTTCCAGAAAGCAGCGGAGACAGCTAGGTTGATTGGACACCTGAAGCCAATCAGGGGGTGGCTGAAACTAGTTAAAAACCTCACAGTTAGTCAGGTGGGCATGCATGTTAGGAGCTGTGAGAGGACATTATGCTGTTGGAGAGACTGAGCAGTACATACCATATCAGACACAAGGAAGAAGGCCCTGAGGTAAGGATGAAGTGGAGCTTGAGGAAGTGGGAGCTGCTTTGGGGAAGTAGCCCAGGGAATTGTACGTGTCCTGTTTCTAAAAGGTCAGCCACCATAGCTGATACTATTAGGGTCTCTAGGCTCGAGCCCGGAGTTGAGGGTGGGCCCGGGATCTGCCCTTTGCCCCCCCTGATTAATCACTGAGCCTGGGAGACAACAGAGACTGTGCAAGGGAGGGTAGCTTCTCCTCACCTCCCTCGCTGGCTTATGGTGAAAATGGCTCAGTAGACTGTGACCCTTGCCTCTAGAGAGAGAAGGGCTACGTGGAGGGTCCACAGTGAGCCCCTGAGGTCAGTGAAATCTGCCAGGAAGCATGGGACCCACTGAGACAAGGAAAGAGCTTTGTCACAATTTGTATGGAAGTAGGCCAATTTACACCTGCTAAGGATCTGGTCCTAGATTCTAGAGCAGTCGCGCTACATGTGTCTGAAATGTCAACTGCAGTTACACTGCCAGTAATGCTAAACATTTTATATAACCAGTGGGGTACTCACTGAAATTATGAAGCATTTGATATTAGATGATGTCTCCATACTCTAGCCTTTCAGTTGTTCTCTGCCCTCCTTATTCTAACCTGAATGAAATCACGGGACTTCTGCTGATGCCTCCTGATGACTCAGGGTACGTCTATACTTACGCGTCCTGTTGGAGGCGCGGGATCGATGTTCTGGGTTCGATTTATCGCGTCTTGTCTAGACGCGATAAATCGAACCAGGAAGTGCTCCGCCGTCGACGCTGGTAATCCAGCTCGACGAACGGAGTAGGCGGAGTCGACGGGGGAGCCTGCGCACCGCATATGGACTCCGGGTAAGTGCTTTTTCATTCGAACTAAGATAGTTCGACTTCAGCTACGTTATTCATGTAGCTGAAGTTGCGTATCTTAGTTCGAATTATGGGGTTAGTGTAGACCAGCGCTCAGTTCATGCCCTTATGCTTGACATGACACACATCCTGCATCCGGTATGGAAACAACTACACTTAGTACAGAGATGGGGGATAAGTGGCAAATGGTTCTTATATCCAGTACATTTTTGAAGTTTCTTTCTTCTCTTTTCTTTTTTTAAAATACTTTTTAGGAGGAAAATTAAATTGCCCAAGACCTATATCAATATTAGAGTCTTCACTTAGCAGATCTGCAAAAAAGGAATATAACAGTAGGTTTGCTAGGTGATTGATCATCAAAATGAGAGATAGGTTAGCATTTCCATCCCCTGCCAATGCACGATTGCTCTCTTCGGTATATTTGGTGCGTTTCCTTGCCTAGTATTGAACGGCTCATGAAATGGGGCTACTGCTGCTTCTCTAGGGAGAAAATTCCATTCTTACTGGGACAGATTCTTCTCTTAATTTTCATGAGTGGAAGGGATCCCAAACAGTTGGAACACAAGTGGGAGTGCAGAGAGGAATAGTGCGGGTTCTGCAGCATGCTCCCCTGCTTCCTGGATCCTGCGCTGCTTGTCTCATAGTGTTGTGTGAGGTCAAGCCTCCGGGGTTATTAGGAACAGAGGCAGGGGCTGGAGCTGGAGCTGGAACGCAGCTGGGCCCAGATTCTCAAAAGGTAGTTAGGTATATGAAATCAATTGGAGTAAGGTGCCTAAATACCTTTGAGGCTCTCAGCCTTGCTCCCCGCAGCATGTCTCTCTTCTGACCCTGCAGGGCTGCAGTTGGATATCTTAACGGGAGTTAATGGGGCTTCAAACAGCATTAACACACTTAACTACTCTCAGTAGCTGTAAGGGGAAGTCAGCCAATGGCAGTATGATTTCTGCTGGTGACCTGCTATGGGGGGCGGGGGGAGAGGGGGGAAGGAAGCACAGATGTCCTTGGGCGATCTGCTGGTTTAAGGGGCTTGCCCATTTTCATTATGACAGGGCAGGGGCAAACAGTGGAGTAATGAAGAGGTAACTGTCTGCTGAAACTCAGGGTTTCCTTCCCTTGATACGAAAAACTGCATAGGAGAGAACATGACCCATGGCGGTGAAATTCTTTTCCTCATACTCAATCTTAATTTTTCCTTGCTCATTTTCCATTCACTTCTCTTACTTAGACAACCAGGGGCGCTGAACAAGGATGAAGGGGTGGGTCCCACACGAGTAAAAAGCAGGGAGTATTCTGGAAGCTTTGTAAATGGAGGATCATAGAATATCAGGGTTGGAAGGGACCTTAGTAGGTCATCTAGTCCAACCCCCTGCTCAAAGCAGGACCAATCCCCAATTTTTGCCCCCGATCCCCAAATGGTCCCCTCAAGGATTGAACTCACAACCCTGGGTTTAGCAGGCCAATGTTCAAACCACTGAGCTATCCCTGAAACTCATGTAGCCGCTGACTCTAATATAAATGTTAATGAAGAGATTCATTTTAAAGGGAGTTTAAAGGCTCCTCATTCCACAGACACACACATCCAAATCAGACTGCGGTCAATGGGAGCTACATCTGCCTGTCTGGGGGATGATTGGGACTCTGATTTCTGATACAGTGGGTAGGACTGCATGGGGATAGCTGTTCGCTTCAACACTTAATCACTGCTTAAGTAAAACCATATACTCCATGTTTCTGTCTCCAACAACAAGCCATTTTTCAAAGACATTGCATTGGCTCACTCATTCTTTTCCTCCTTTCCTTATATTCTCCAGTTATTTTCTATTTTCCTTCCAGCTTCTTGCTGTCTTCTGTGTCCTCTGTTTTTCATTATAGTTGCTGTAGCATTCCAATTCTAAACACTGCTCTAATAATTGTACCAGCTACATCTTGCTATTAGAATTTGCCCTCTGTCTTCTCATCTGTTTCAGTAATTGACCTCTTTATTTGTCAGTTTAACATTTTCATACCTTGCTCATTGTCATTACTCCACTGATTCAACCTCACTAATGTTTAACTCTATAACCATTATATGGAGAGAGAAGCTGCGAACAATTTGGAACACTAAGTCCATCCAAAAATGCTTTAAAGCAATTATCTCCCCCCCCCCCAAAAGGGTTGTTTTTCAAAGCTAATCAGCTGATACATCAGAACGAACCACTATGTTTTGTGATTCAATAGGTGGCTCTTTCCCCAATGAATCAGAAGTGAACTGTTGAGAATGTAAGGTGGGAAACTGAATCACAAGCCCACCCAATTTAGGCTTAATCCATTTTCGCCTTTATTGATACAATTTCAGACAGAATCATTGTTACTTATCATGTCTGAACATATATTTATGTGAAACAATAAACAGATAAGATGGAATCGGTAGGGGGGCCCAAATTACCACATTCTGGACCACTGGGAAATTCTCCTATACTTCACGATGGTCATCCCTGCCTCTGAACCCTGGTCTGGTCCTTCAGTCCTGTTCCTTCAATTTCTGGTCCATTGGTTCTCTAATTTGGGGCCTTGTTCACTTGGGTCCTCACTACACATTTCTTTACCTTTCTCCAATCAGCTTCAAGCATGGTAAGCATTTTTTTATGGAACCCTTACAATACATAGGCACAAGCTTCCATTTATTCAATTTTTGCTGTTTAAACAATTTCTCTGTCATTCTATTCCATGTCATGCTGTTCCTGGCTTTTCCCAGTAAAAAAGGGCTTCTTGTCACAGGTTTGTGCATTTGTTTACCACAAAGCTTCCAGCAACTTTCTCCTGTCAGCAATAACATCATCTTAAGCAAATCAGGAAACCTATATGAAAGGAGACGAATTGGCAAAACCACACTCATGACAGCAAGGCTGTGGGCCAAGTGTTACCGTATCTAAACTCATTTACTAGTCATAATTCTAAATTACTAAATGATAACTAACAACACTCTTAATCTTACTATTCAGCAAGTCATCATCTTTATCTTTCAATCAAAGTTAGTATATTATTACAGTATGTAATACTACCCCTTACTCTATTTGGGGGAAGGGGATTGTAGAACACATTATGACCCTTTAATGTCACCATTTCGCTACCATCTGAAACATAGGTTTTTCGAGGGACTTTTCTCACTCAAGGTCCAAAGACTTATGTTCATAGAATCATAGACTCTCAGGGTTGGAAGGGACCTCAGGAGGTCATCTAGTCTAACCCCCTGCTCAAAGCAGGACCAACCCAAACTAAATCATCCCAGCCAGGGCTTTGTCAAGCCTGACCTTAAAAACCTCTAAGGAAGGAGATTCCACCACCTCCCTAGGTAACCCATTCCAGTTTTTCACCACCCTACTAGTGAAAAAGTTTTTCCTAATATCCAACCTAAACCTCCCCGAACAGTCTAGATCCATCCTCTTTGGAACCCCCTTTCAGGTAGTTGAAAGCAGCTATCAAATCCCCCCTCATTCTTCTCTTCTGCAGGCTAAACAATCCCAGTTCCCTCAGCCTCTCCTCATAAGTCATATGCTCCAGCCCCCTAATCGTTTTTGTTGCCCTCCACTGGACTCTTTCCAATTTATCCACATCCTTCTTGTAGTGTGGGGCCCAAAACTGGACACAGTACTCCAAATGAGGCCTCACCAGTGCCGAACAGAGGGGAATGATCACGTCCTTCGATCTGCTGGAAATGCCCCTACTTATACAATCCAAAATGCCGTTAGCCTTCTTGGCAACAAGGGCACACTGTTGACTCATATTCAGCTTTTCGTCCACTGTAACCCTTAGGTCCTTTTTTGCAGAACTGCTGCCCAGCCATTCGGTCCCTAGTTTGTAGCAGTGCATGGGATTCTTCTGTCCTAAGTGCAGGACTCTGCACTTGTCCTTGTTGAACCTCATCAGATTTCTTTTGGCCCAATCCTCTAATTTGTCTAGGTCCCTCTGTATTCTATCCCTACCCTCCAGCATATCAACCACTCCTCCCAGTTTAGTGTCATCTGCAAATTTGCTAAGGGTGCAGTCCACACCATCCTCCAGATCGTTAATGAAGATATTGAACAAAACCGGCCCCAGCACCGACCCTTGGGGCACTCCACTTGATACCGGCTGCCAACTAGACATGGAGCCATTGATCACTACCCGTTGAGCCTGACCATCTAGCCAGTTTTTTATCCACCTTACAGTCCATTCATCCAGCCCATACTTCTTTAACTTGCTGGCAAGAATACTGTGGGAGACTGTATCAAAAGCTTTGCTAAAGTCAAGAAATAGCACATCCACTGCTTTCCCCTCATCCACAGAGCCAGTTATCTCATCATAGAAGGCAATTAGGTTAGTCAGGCATGACTTGCCCTTGGTGAATCCATGCTGACTGTTCCTGATCATTTTCCTCTCCTTTAAGTGGTTCAGAATTGATTCCTTGAGGACCTGTTCCATGATTTTTCCAGGGACCGAGGTGAGACTGACTGGCCTGTCCTCCATTCATGTTTGTGAATACTGTGCTACTAATCATCCCTGTTACAATTTTGAAGTGCTTGTGCTTTAGGGCCTTGCTATTTAGTTGGTGTTAGTGGTACCCCAACAGAACCAATGATCCAAAACGATGTAAAAGATAATGGTCTACTGGATCTTCCATCTTTGGGTTAGAGACTAATACCAGGATGTTGACTACTGCTGATCATGAAAAAGCCTGGCAGTTTATACAGGAGTAGTGGTACTAACTTTGATGTCCTGACCAAATTCCTTTATAAGTATACATTTAACTTGCTCCCCGCTTCATTTTTAATTGGATGTTATACTTTCACTTTAGGCCTAAATTGTTGTATGCTATTAAAGAGCTGCTGTGTTCCAATTCAGAGGCAGCTGCATTCTAGAGATGAATGGAATGATACATGGCCTATCCTGCTCTCAGATCACCAGGAGTTTCCCGTGGGTACCTATAGATGGACCTGAGCCTAAGATTTGTAAAATGTGTTGGGAATCCCAGGTACTACATACTTGTAAGATGATATTTTAAAAAATCTCAAAAGGTAATTTCTGCTTTTATTTTCTTAGAGCAGCCATCATCCCCATTTGTTCTGCTAGAAGCATATGGCTTTCCATGTTACAGTGCCTGTAAGCTCTCCCTGGCTCTTCATAGGTCTGTACTGACAGGACTTCCCTGGCCAGTATCTGCCCTCAAAACCCTTTTTATATGGGTTTAATAGCTCAGAGATGGCTCCTCTCAGAAGTTCGTACAGCCTCTTATGTATGTAATGGGTATCATTTAAAAATGTGTATGTTCTTCACAGTTTATAACCCATACAATAAAAACATTTGTATAGAAGATAGAAATAGTGTTCACCATTCATTACTTTTTTTTCAGTATACATTTGACTTTTTCACTATGGTGCCTTCTCAGTTATGATTACTGTTCCTGAGCCCAGTCTTTCAAGCACTCTGCACACAGCACTCCAGCTGAAGTTAACGGGAGGTCTGTACGCAGAACTCTTCCAGGTTCAAGCCCTCTCTTGAAAACTAGCTATCCTACTCTGCATGGAAAACCTGCAGATTCTGTAATATCACAAAAGCCTTACTGTGGGTTGCTTACTGCCTGTAAACAAGATCAAAGACAGCATGCTGCAGGTTTTCTTTTTGTTTGCTGTCTAGTTGCTGTCACCTCATTCTGTTCTGACTTGCCATATATTGTATCTTGAACATCATCTCTCACAGCACTCCACAATTTGGTGCCACTCTCTCTGTGTGGTAGATTATACCTTCAAGTACTTTTTCCTATCAGTATATCACACTTACTGAGCTCAGCTAACCAAGATAGGTCACAGTTCTACATTCATTACAACTGTCTTTTCCCCCCCCAAGACTTCTCTTATGAAAAAAGTATGATTCCTTACTTCCTCAAGGGTAAATTCTATTTTTTTCCCTAATTGATATATTTGTGATCATTTGCTAGAGTAAACTTCGTTACCTTTTTTCCCTGGACAGAAAATATAATTTTGTCTTCATGGGTACAATCAAAATTGCTTGAATTGCCTGTAATATAGATGAGAAACTGTCTATTTTGAAAGTAACTAAAAATCTGTTTTGTTTCGTGAATCAAACAATAAATGCTTCACTGAAACTGTTCAGGAAATTTTAATTATTTCCAAAAGGTTCCAACATGACAACTCTTAGACAATGTTGATTTTTTTAATCCACAGGCAAAACATGCTAAGCAGATGAGTGCAGTACAAACTCTGTTGAGCTGAGAAACCTCTCTGACCCCAAAATTCTACTAGAATTATGCCCTCAGTTCCATACAACTTCAGTAACATAACTGAATCTTTTCAGCCAAATAGTATAAGCAGATGTTTTTCAAAAGAGCTACCCTTGCTTCCTCCATGTCTGAATTGAGACCATTGTCTTCAATGCTGCATTGGAGTAGCTGAGGGAAGAATTTAGCACAAGATGCATTTATTTTTAAAGTGTTGATGGAGTTGCAAGGCTGAATGTGCTTCTTTTGGAGAAAATCATTCTGACCAAAGACCAAGTTGAGAAGCCAGGCCAGATAATAAAAATATTTAATCAAAAGTACCATTTTGAATCTATTCTCATCTTAAAGCAACTCCCAATTTGCGCTTTTACCTATATTTGTAATACATGGTATTTCTTTACCCCTAGCACAGATGACTAACAGAGCAATAATAGGTAGAGAAATCTTTATTCTGATTAGAAAAGAACATGTTTATGAAATATACTAAATAAAACTTTTATTAAAATTACAATATGGGCCAAATTCTGCTTATGATTACATTTGGACATTCTGGAGTCAATGTGTTGCACAGGGGTAACAGAGAGCACAATTTCTCCCCAAGAGTCTTAATTTTTCACTAATAAAAACTATGAAACTAGGAATTAATATTGACACTGCCTCTTTAAAATGTCTCTTGCTTAGGCCCCGAGAGTCAGGGTTAGAACCCTATGAGGGGGAGCAGCGGTATTCTGCTGATTTAGCTTGGTAACTAGACCAGATGGGTCTCATAAGCGCTCTCTCAGCGAGATAAAGGAAAAGTGCTCTCTCAGCAACTCTCCATGGCTTTACATTTGTTCCAAGGTGTGGAATGCTACTACTAGTGTGACTGGATGAGTTTGATTTAACAGCACTGTACACACTCACTTTGACCCAATGTGAGTGACTACATGAGGTGCACAACAGTGGAGAATCAGGCCCTGAGTATCCATCTCCCTAAGTGAGTAACTTGCCTGGGAGAAAACTGGGACTAAAGTTGATGCTGAACTGTTTGTAAGTGGAGTCCTGTCTCAGGGCTTTGTTGCTCAATTTAAGCCTTTCAGGCAGCAGAACAAAAGTAGACTCCAAGAAGAGGGTGAATTTGAACAAGAATCCAGATAGTGAGTCTAATGATGTGTGGGGGATGAAACAGGTGGGTGTGTTAGTTTGACGGGGCGGGACTCACCCAGCAGCGCCTCCTGCTGGTCGTCCAGGGAATGAGCATTTCCAGCCTCCGGAGCACCCTCTGCCGGTTGGTGTCCCGCTTGCTGCTGGCCCCCGTGTCCCTCCCGGACCCTGGTGCCCTTTTGTCTGGGGTGCCACCCCCGGCAGTACCCCCTCAGTCTCTGGATCTCCCCTCCCTGGGGAACCCCACCCACTATCCCCACCTTGCCTCAGACTATGGGCTACTGCCAGTCATCTTCAAGCCCTGGTTCCCTGGGGCACACTGCAGTCTGCATTAGCCAGTCATCATAGGCAAGGGAGGTTTGGACCTGCTGCCTTTCCCTGCCACACAGTGCCTCGGTGGGCCTTGGACAGGCCCTGCAACCTGGGGAGTTGCTGGCCTGGAGCTCCTCAGCTCCTCTGGTCTTTCCCAGCCCTGCTTCACTCGGGTACCCTTAGGCCCCCGGCAGCTAGGCCTATCTCCCTCCTCCTCTAGAGGGAGACTGTCTGCTTCTGGCCCACTGTCCTCTTATAAGGGCCAGCTCAGGTCTATTTGGGGCATGGCCCCAGCTGTGCCTACTTCCAATAATCAGCCTGGGAGCTGCTTGCCTCCCAGCCACAGCTGTTTTAAGCCCCTCAGGGCAGGAGCGGGGTAGCCACCCCGCTACAGTTAGTTTACATGCACATTACTAAGAAATGCCAGCTCTCTGTCCCATAAGTATTCTCCTCTGTTGGGCAAATCCTTGGCTGCCCATGTAGAGCAATTTTCTGCCTGCTTTGTACTGCAGCTTTGTGCTGCATCAGGTTCTTTAAGCCACCGTAATGCTCCCCATACACGTGAGCTATGTGGGAGTCTACTCAGAACCATGGTGTTTTAGAGAACCCTATGCTCTGTCTGGCTGCAGTGGCCTCCCGTGGCCTGTCAGTCACCCAGATAGCCAGAACACAGCATGCTGCAGTCAGACCCCCTCTTGCCCCTCCCTGTCTTCCCAGGATATCTCTATGTTGTGATGGTGTGTGGCATAGAGCCTACTGCAGTAGATATATGCCACACAGGGAACCCTTTCATGCTGGGAGTATTCTCTGGAGACCATTTCTGACCTCTTTATGCTGCTGCAGTGATATAGGGGGGCTGAGGCAGAAAGGGGAATTGGACTCCTGTGTTCCTGTTATTGTATTCGTTGAAAGGAGCAGCTGGATTAAGACACCTCCTTCTCTTTTGAACTCGTCTTATCCTTACTGAAATCACCCAGGCTGTACTATGCTGGATATCTGAGAACTTCAGAATAGATGTGCTATTTCATTCTTTTATTTTGTTATAATGCATGCGACCTTCAATTGCTTTCACATACTTTGTACTCTGTCAAGAAAATTCTGTGCTGTATGGTTTAGCTGTGATTGCAATAAAAAACAAACCAACAAAAAGACTGTTTGGGACAAAAGGAGCAGAGCTGGCAATAACACCCAGAAGTGTTAGATGTAAATCTGACTGCACAAAGCAGAGTTCAGTTAATGTCACTGCCAAAACCCATTGTATGTTCTCTATACAATTAAGTTAGAATAAAACTAAATAGAGTTAGTGAGTCCCAACGGTGGGTCTATCTCCCTAGTTATGTGTGTTAGGTGAATAGGCACCTATTATGCAGCTACAGACATTTATCAGACACATAGACTTCTCCAGATGTGGCAATGGGCCAGGATCTCGGCTGGTGTAAACGGCACATACTGATTTGCATCTGCTGAGGATCTGCGCCATCGTCTGTGCACAGTTCTGTTGGGAATTTGGGAATTGGCCAGATCTCCATTCTTTACCTGTTTGTGAATGTATGTTTGACTGCTTTCCCATTTAAAATAAACATGGGGGAAAATAAGTAATTTTCTTTAGCTTAGTTATAAGAATTTGTTTCCTCATATTTATCTGCTCTGCTGTCTCCATCTCGTTTTCATTCAGATTAGGTTTAATCCTGCATACTGCTGCTATGATTAGCAGGACTGGGTGTAAATGGGGATTTCATCCTTCATTGAGGGAGGCCAGGGAGCAAGGCTCTCCTGATTAGCAGCAGGAGTAAAGACCAAGGCAGGAATGCAGAACTGAATGCCTTGTTTGCATGCTGTGGATCATGCTGCAGCTCATGACTTGAAAACATGTTTATTCTCCACTGACATCCCACCAATGTGGTTGCATTTTTAAAAAAATGTTTTTTTCTTATATTAATTGTTGTGTTTCTTTTCAAATTTCCCAGTTTTTCTATTAAAAAAGGACTATTTATGTATTTTGTATTTCACACATCAGAAGCTGAAAAATACTTGGGTTCTGTTCTTTCATTGAAAATACTGGAAAAATTCTACATAAGTTAAACACACACACATGATTCTCTCACAAGAAATATCTGATCGGCTCTAGTGAGTAGAGAGACTTATTTTGATACAGGTGACTCTGCCCAGAACTTAACCTTACCTTTGCCCTTGCATGTTCTCTACTCATACTTGCTCTTGAGGACAACTTAATTGCCCCCTGCTGCGCACTGTGCGTGGATTTGCAGAATTGCGGCCTTTGTGTGCGACGCTTCATGTGGAACATTTGGCAGACTCCTATCAAGCCACCCTTCTTGTCTGCACAAATAGACAGTCAGAGGAGCTGGTCCTTGTCTGATCCGCTTCTTGCATTTATAAAAGCAGAGGTACAGAAAGGTTTTAATCATGTTGTGGGTTTAATACTGGCAGAGAGGGATGTATTAAAATGTCATACTCTCTGCAACAGTTATATAGGGGGGCTAGGAGACTTGTGGTCACTATTCCAGTCAATTTCATTCCTGCTTATTTCCCTGCACAAACCCCACATAATTTACAGCACAAGGGGTAATTTTACCCTATGTGGAATGCATGAGACTGAGGAACAACATAGTAAAAAGCAGCAATCATTCAAAAAATAAGCGTTTAACAATAAGAAGGTATTGCAATACCTTTTCCAGATATAACTCCGCAGCTGGAAATGAATATTTATTCCTAAAACGTTATGTTAAACCATCCTTCTTTAACATGTATTTATATATTTCTTCCACAAGAAGCCTGACTTCAAAAGCAGCAGGAACTGACACCCTGTCTTGTAACAAACGTGACGCCTCGTCAGATGCTTGGAAGGAATTTATACTAGACTTTGTGACGTGCCTAACAAATAGCAGGCATTGTACTGAGGAAGGCATCAGCATTTCAAGATATAGAAGTAAATCTGTTCAGTGCTTTAGGAGTTCGAAAGTAACTTCTTTTTAAAATGTAGACTCATAGTCTAATGTTTTCGTTGGATCCCTCTAGCTAACAAACCATTTGTTCAGAACATTTCTAAGGGCTGGTCTACACTAACCCCCCAATTCGAACTAAGATACGCAACTTCAGCAACGTGAATAACGTAGCTGAAGTCGAACTATCTTAGTTCGAATGAAAACGTACTTACCCGGGGTCCACACATGGCGCGCAGGCTCCCCCGTCGACTCCGCCTACTCCGTTCGTCGAGCTGGATTACCAGCGTCGACGGGGGAGCACTAGACAAGACGCGATAAATCGAACCCAGAACATCGATCCGACGCGTCCGACGCGACAGGTAAGTGTAGACCTACCCTAAGTGTAGGCCCGTGTAGCTCAGATTAAATCTCAGACACATGTAAGGTTTATTTATAAAACTAAAGCAATGAAATTATGAGCATTTTTTCGCATAACTCTATTGATACCAAAGGATGCCAATGATAAATACCTTCTTAAAAACAGCCAAGAGGCTTATAACTCAAAGAGTGAATACATGAATATTTGCACCCAGCCTCAATACATGCATCCTAGCTCTACTCTGTGCAGATAGAGCTAGAGCCATGCACAAAAGTCCCTTCCATCCAATCCCACAATATCAAATGCACAACTTTAACTCTCACCATATAGTTTTTGCTTTAATAAGAGACAACGCTGACACTACCAATGCAAATCTCTCCATCTCTGAAACACGTTGTCTTCAATCTTTCATCTATTCTTTCACACTTATTTTTTTACACATTTGCTATAAGCAGTCTGTTAATTTCTGTTAAAACAGAGCTCATGATTTGCTTCCTGTTCAAAATACTTCCTATCTCGTATATATAATTTGAAATAGATATTTCTCAGAAATCGGAGTACTTCAAGGTTGGAGTTGAGGTTGTGCTTTGGAGTAACAAGATGTGTGGATAGGTGTCGACTTTTATTGGAAAGGAAAACGATTGTGGTGTAGGATGAGAACATGGATGTATACCAGGGATCGGCAACCTTTGGCACACGGCCTGTCAGGGAAAGCCGCTGATGGGCCGGGCCGGTTTGTTTACCTGCAGCCTCCACAGGTTCAGTTGATCGCAGCTCCCACTGGCCATGGTTCACCGTTCCAGGCCAATGGGGGTTGCGGGAAGTGGCGTGGGCCAAGGGATGTGCTGGTCACCACTTCCCGCAGCCCCCATTGGCCTGGAATGGTGAATCGTGGCCAGTGGGAGCTGTGATTGGCCAAACCTGCAAATGCTGCAGGTAAACAAACCATCCTGGCCCGCCAGCGGATTTCCCCGATGAGCTGCGTGCCAAAGGTTGCCGATCCCTGATGTATGCTGTTGTGTTAAACTGTGAAGACAAGAACTGTGTGGATGCTTTGAATGAGAACATTTCCCTACATAGGGATTTCCTAGGTTTTTGAGTGTGTTGATGGGAAAATAATTGTGCAACCTTAAGTGTAAGTTAGAAAATTTCTCAGTTGGGATAAAACATTATAAATATAAAACCCTCTTTAGCTGGAAAAATATTAAGAACACATTGCACAAACACTCTGTATTAGGCCTAGTCAAACATTATTTATCAAATATTGTAATTTATTCCTGGAATTTTGCAATTTGTTGTTGAGTAATTTGTTTGACAATATATTCTTTGCAGTATTTAGCAGGCACTGCTTTACATACCCCACTGGCTTCCAGTTTGATTCTGGTGTTCTTCACCTTTAAGGTCTTGATGTCTAAGCCCTGGGCTACACTGGGGAGGGGAGGTCGATCTACGATACGCAACTTCAGCTACGTGAATAACGTAGCTGAAGTCGGCGTATCGTAATCGACTTACCTGGCCGTGAGAATGGCGGTGAGTCAATCGCTGCTGCTCCCCCGTCGACTCCGCTTCCGCCTTTCACCGAGGTGAATTTCCAGAGTCGACGAGGAGCGCGTTCGGGGATCGATTAAGCACGTCTAAATGAGACGCGATAAATCGATCCCCGATAGATTGATTGCTCCCCGCCGATCCGGCGGGTAGTGAAGACAAGCGGATCCAAATTCACCCAAGACAACAGTACTTCTCTGGGATGATGCCCAGGGCAAAGGTTGCAAGAATCAGAGCTAAAGGTCCAGGTCAAGGACAAAACCCCAGAGACTAACAATTTTCAGAGCACACTGTAAAACTAGCCGTTTTGCAAAAGCCTTCCTGCACTACCAGTGATAAGGAGCCTAATACCAACCTGTCCTTGCTGAGATTTTTGACTAGATAATCTCTAATGTAGCAAAAGTGGCCATGCTAAAGCCAATACTACCAAAGATTCCAGATATAGGCCCTGTCTACATTAGAGAAATTTGCATCCATGTAACTATGTCAATGCAGTAACACTGGTGCTGCTTACCTTTGATGTGGATGGGCTGCACTGACATAAAGTTGGGTTTACACCAAGACAACCTAATCAAGTAAATTACTTTGATGCACCCACTTTCCTATGGTGCAGCCCTGTTGATGACTGCAGTTAGTGAGCCTTGATGTTGTTACACCAGTGTAAATTTCTCTAATGCAGACAAGCTGCAAAAAAAACCTTATAATCCCAATACTTTATTGAACTGAAAAAAGGGACAGAGAACCTGCAAACAATATGTAAAACTGTAGAAACTCAATATATAGTGGCCACTGGATCAACATCAGCTGGTTTTGACTGCTATTTTCTGGTGGCGTTATGGACTTCAGACCCCCTGCTGTTCAAAAGTTAGCTGTTAGTTGAAAAAGGACTTGGGTGGATCTATCCCATTGTGGTGGTAATTAGCTGTGAAAAACTAGAAAGAATACTGGAACAATGGGCCTGAATTCAAGGCAGTTCAGCTGTTTGATTCAGAACAAAGGACTTGTCTACACTTATAACACTGCAGCTGTGCCGCTGTAGTGCTTAGTGAAGACATTACCTATGCGGACGGGAGAGTTTCTCCTGTTGGTGTAGGTACTCCTCCTCTCCAAGAGGCGGTAGCTATGTCAACAGGAGAAGCCCTCCTGTCGACATAGTGCTGTCTACACCAGGGGTTAGGTCGGTATAGCTACATCGGTCAGGGGTGTGGATTTTACACACCTGAGTGACATAGTTATACTGACATAAGTTGATAGTTTAGACCAAGCCCAAGTCATTTTGTTGGATAAACAGAAGGAGCAATATGTGGAATGCCATCCTGGACTGTCCAAATTTTTCAAATGTGACCAGTGCTGTGAATGATAATGTGCAAGTACTAGGTTGCAGTAACAGATGATGCAAATGATCAGAACCGAGGGAGGCACAGAATCAACAATTGCCCAAAGTGTCCTTACTCGCTAGAATGGTGGTCTGGTTAGCAGTGAGCACTGCTCATGCTAAGGAGGTGTTCTCTGTGTTTGCAGATTTGCTATGGACAGATAATAGGAAAAGTCTCAGAGAACCTGACACAAAGCTATTATGGATGCTCTAACACAACAAAGATTTGGAACATGAAAAGAAAATACTAAAAGGATTTTTATACTTGACAGTTCATTTCATTGTATCCTCTTTTTATAGTTAATAATTAAATAGAAAGATGATATTGTGCATAGTTGTTGGTTCTTTCCCCCCAATTAAGCTGTATCGGAGAAGTTAAACATTTCCCAACAAAAAGTCTTCAAAATGCTCTACAAACTTTAGACATTTTTTCTCTGGAAATTTTTATTGGTCTCAGCCTTTAACAATCCGCTTTCATCTCAACAGATGAAGCTTCTTTATTATTATTTGTTTGGTACTAACACTGTGGTACGTATAATACAGATGGTTCACAATCTAATTTATCCATTTGATCCCGCTCAGGTTTTTTAGGAAGTGCCTAGTGCCAGGGCAGAAAGTGCTGATACCTCAACTTTATACCACAGTTTGAAGAACGGGGAGTTTTGCCATTGAATTCAGTGGAGCCAGGATTTCAGTTGAGGTCCTTGCCCCCAAAAGGTTTAATATTAAAAACAAGAAGGAAATAAACAAACACCTGATTTCAATTAACTAAACCCCTCTAACTCATTCCAATTCCAGAAGTGAAAGCCCAGATATTTAAAGGTACTTAGGCATTGCTCCACTCGGCATTGCAATGCTTAACTGATGTAGAAAGCTAATTTCATTTTCAAAAGTGATGTAGGCACTTAAATCCATATTTATAAAGGTATTTAGGGGCCTAGTTCCCACTGGAACCAATGGGAGTTAGGGACCTAAATTCCTTTAAAAATCTTGAGTTTAGGAGCATAAGTTCCTTTGACTTTCAATGAGACATAGGCTCCTAAGTGCCTATTTCACTTTTGAAAATAGATTTAGGCTCCTAATCAGTTAGGCAATGCAATGCTCAGAAGAGCAATGCCTTTTAAAACATTTGGGCCGAACTGACCAGATTACATAGACACTCTATCAGGACAAGCAGTCCTAATAGGGAAATCTTACAATGATGCTGAGTGCTGGGGTATCTGTTTTCCAGGATGATTTATTTTTAATATATAATCTGGAATTTCGGGGTAGAAATGTGTTATACAAGAAAGCATTCACATAGGTATCCACACACTCTTTAGAAGGTTAGGTGCTATATAATTCTAATCAACCCAAGTTACCATGTGATCTTATTGTTGTAACTATTGTCCTCTCTTCCCACTCTGCTGTCACTTATTGTCTTATGTCTAAATGCAGATTGGAAGTTTTGCAAAGGAGGGCTCAGAACTTTCATTTGACTCTAAGGTGCCCTGCTCTATTATGGCTCCATAATAATATGCAAGGACTAGAATGCAGCTGAAATCTGCTAACAATTGCTAACAAATATTCTAAATTCTTTGTATGAAATCTGCATACAGTTTCCTCTTGCACTAGCTGATTTCCATTTCACACAGATCTTCAATCTTAACATGGCTCTAAGCAGAACCAAAAGGACCTCATTTTAAGTTTAGCTTTTCTTCTCACGGCATTCAGGATAATAGCTGCATCTTCTGTTTACACCTGTACAAATCCTTGGGGTCTTGGAAGAATTGCTAGCCTATCAAAAAAATCTGGAAAGGTTGGACATTATTGTAGCTCACAACATGAAGTGTTTTCCCTTCAGGTCACTGCTCTCAAGATCGCAATAGAGATTTTGGAGTCTGTAGAAACTATATTATTTTTCCAGGGAAAAAGGAAATTACAAGATCTCAATCAAAATCCTGACTGTTTTACGTGAGAAGTATTGCTAACTTCATTGGGAATTACATTACTATGGCAAGCAGGATTTGGCCCTTATTTTTGTAATTAAACCTTCTGCACTATAACTACCAGGAAGGAGTGACAAAGAGTCCCGTGGCACCTTATAGACTAACAGACATATTGGAGCATAAGCTTTCGTTAGCTTTCGAGCATAAGTTAATATTCAGCTACAAGTTCTAAAAACTCATGTGAAGGAACAAAGCTACAAAGCTTCAGATGCATCCGACAAAGTGGGTATTCACCCACGAAAGCTTATGCTCCAATACTTCTGTTAGTCTATAAGGTGCCACAGGACTCTTTGTTGCTTCTACAGATGCAGACTAACACGGCTACCCCTCTGATACTTGATACCAGGAAGGAGTATTATTGTTGGCATCCTAGTAGAGAAGCCAATGGGCATAAAGACTGAATTCACTTCTCACTTCTAGATATCACCCCTCAACAACTCTGTTGCTGTACATTGGAGAGGCGATGTGCAAGCCCTTTTATTGATGCTTTTACTCTGGGACTGTTTCTGCCACCCTCACTCAGACCTAGTAGCTCTATATTCTGTCAAAATTGGGGGAACACCCACTGAGCAAATGCCTACTCCATAGGAGCTAGGGGGGCAGAACTGGATCTTCTATAGGGATAAATGCTAGGAAGGTCACATTGGCATCCTTTCACAGCATCCTTTGGTGTCCCTTCACTCCGTTTCACTTTGTAAAACTAAAGCCATGAATGTTTGCACAATTCTGCAGCTAACTGCAAGAGGTGATTTGCTCCAAGAAGTTGTTGTTTTTTTATTGATAAGATTTGGTTTTTAAAGCTTTGATGGGGGAGGGATGCGGGAAAGGGATTAGAGAGAACGTCCCTGCTATATTTACTACAGCTATTTTTTCTTTTAAAAACCCCCTCATTTCTTTTGTAAACAGTTAATATGTCTGAAAAAAGATTCAAACTATTTTCCAGGAAACTTGAGTAATGAGGACGGTGACATTTTTTTTAACACACCCATCTGGGTGGGTATTAGTTGAATCTATATTTATTTATTTTATTGTGAAATCTTTATTAACTTCTTACTCAGACAAACCTCCCGGTGAAGTCAATGGGAGACTTGCCTGGGTAAGAAGTGGGCAAAAATTGAATAAGACCTTCAGGATCTGGCATGTTAATAATTATAATTTAGCACTTCTATACTGCTTTTCAGCTTCAAAGTGCTCCAGGAACATTAACCAGCCTAATTAATTTCATTTAGAGATGTTCTTACTGCATCTCATCCTCTGCTGAACATTGTGATACACTTACTACTGTATTGTAATTCAAAGGCTGTTATGGTAAAGATTTTGACAAGAGCAGAGAATCCCTTGTGAAAATCTGCAATTGTGCTAATTATATCACAAGTGGGATGTCAAGATTATTCCTGGAAGCAATCCTAGTACCTCTGAACATACTGTAGGTCTACCAAGTCTTCTCAGTGGAAGGGCAGGATTTGCCTACCTACCATTGCTCCTGGTAGTTTTAAACTATGGGGAACATAGATTTTATAAAATTGCCAGGGAAAGTAGAAGCCATGTTAACATTCAACTACAAGTTCTAAAAACTCTCGTGAAGGAACAAAGCTACAAAACTGACTTTGAATTTACATGGCTATTACACCACAACCTCACTCATTGCCAGCTTGTCACAAGTATTACTCTGAGACAGAAGAATGAAATATGATTTTGAGATGATGAGGGAGGGGGTCTGTTTCATAATCTACTTACGCCAAGAGACATTTATTCATCTGTTATATATTTAGGTGTTTTTTAAACTGGTAGCACCAGAGACAGTGACATAGATGAGCATCAATAGCTCAGGCACTGTAGGAGACATGTTAAAAAGGCAGGCATAGCCAAAGCACTCACAGCTCCCGGCACGTGGACATTTGCATGCACAAACTGGCATTGGTGTGTGGAAGTCAATGGTGCGATTAGTATATCTGGGGATGAAAAGTCAGGATTTTGCAGGTGCAGTTGGTTTGCAGGTGCAGCAATGCACCCTTTTATGTGTAGCTTTGGAAATGTTGACCTTATTATTAAAGAAGGATGGGTGATTGTCATGGGGGATGGCCTGCTGAGGGGTCAGGCATCCAGCCTCCCTGTGACAGGCTCTGCTAAGGGGAACGAGCCAACCCAGAGCCACCTGTGAATAATTGGATAAGTAGCTGGGTGGTAGTGAATTAATTAAGGAACACATGGGCCTTATGAAGGATTATGAGGACTCAGGGAGGAGGCCAGAATCTATCTAGAGAGAAGCAGCTCTGTAGGAGGGAGACTTATGCATTTCTGGCAGGGAGACCTGGGAGATACCCTGAGTTAGTAGAGTAGAGAGAGCAGAGCTTCAGGCAGTGAAAATGTTCAGGGACTTGCAGCAGAAGGAGGTTTGTTTACATACAATGTTTGGTGGCTGATTAAACAAACTAGATCACCGACAAGGCATTGTTCACTGTATACAAGCCTCACGGAATATCCCACTAGGAGAAAATGAGGCCCAGGCATAATCACAATTCCACACCAGCTTGCCAGGAGGCACTCTAAGTGTGAGTGCCTGCCGTTACCATGATAACATAGCAAGGGTGGGAAAGTGGGCTCAGACTGTGTGGTAGCTGTGGGAATCACAGAAATGAGTGGGGATGCTTATTGAACTAATTCTCTCTTCTTCATTCAGGCTCCCATGGAAACTTGCCCATGTATTCCACTGAGAATTGTGAGTAATATCCAATGTTCCCTCTATTTTTTTCCATCCATGTGCGGAATGAATATTGTTATGCGCATCAGTATCACGGTAATGTGCTGATGTGTGCCACCAGTAGAAAAACCCCCCTAGATATAACATATATTTTAAAAAAAATTACCATAGGGATAATTACTCCAGCCAGGACAGATTGGGCATTTTAGATCTCACTACTCAAAACATTACATTTAAGCATAAGAAAAAAAATTATGAAATGCACAGACCAGTCAAAAACCTCAAATAATAGCACTTTGAAAGAATAAAATTACAGAGAATATATGTGCATTGCAGGAAGTAACAACAACAACAAAAATACAAGTATGTGTTGGGAGGTGAGTGTGAAAGACTGTGTGTGTGTCAGAGATACAGAGACACACACTGTGTGTGTGTGTGAGAGAGAGACATGCGCTGCCCCTTTAAGTAGATCAGCACTCACCAGTCTGAACCCTGCTTGTTCAGACACAGCAGCAGCTACCAGCAACCTCCACCCCACTCCTGTCGTGTCCCCCCACCCCCACTCTGTGGAGATGGGGTACAGGGGAGGGGGAAGGGAGGGGAGAAGGGAGACACCCTGATATCAGCATCCCCCTTTCCCCTGCCACGGTGCACAGCAAGCAGGAGGCTCCCAGGAGCAGCTGCCCAGGGACTCCAAGGCAGAGGGCAGGAGCAGCGCGGCAGTGGAGGGAGGGGCACCTGACGTATGTGGCACTTGATAGACTGCTGGGTGGCCACACGGCCACGCAGCTTAGAGAGAACTTAGTTAGAAACTTCTAAAAATGCTATTGATTTCAGTGGTGTTGCACTGATATATAATTAGAATAACACCTGGAGAATCAGATCCTAGGCATTTTTCTTTGTACCCAGGGTACCAGATATTTAATAGCCTATAGCTTTTATTCATAGATGGTCCTTCATCTGTCTCTATTTTTCTTTTGAAAAAGGAGTAAGGGAGTTTTCTAGGATCCCCAGAGGAAAAAATCCCACTGAATTTAACAGACAAATCACAACGTTGCTATTGTTTTTAATCTTCCTGTATTAAGAAAGTATATCCCTGCTATGGATTTGTTCAAAAACAAGGAGTAACTTATTTTATTTTATTATTTCCTTAATCATTATTCAATCATACTGACTGTTTGAATAATTCCTATAGAAGTCTATTACATTTCTATAGAACCCGATTAGTTTAATCTGTGAAGTCCAGAGAATTTTCCTCTTTACTTGTTCATCCCCATTAAAGCCCCTGACTAACAGTGACCATTCTGGTCACGGAATAGTAGACAATCCTTTCTGGAGCCAGTCAATGCTCTCTTTGCTTCTGATTAAACAATACAATGGATGTTCCTTCTCCTTTTATATTAATGATTCTCAGTCTGTAGGTTGTGACTAAAATGCTGGTGTGGATCTGCATTTATATAAACATTATTGGTATATAATATATAATCAGCTCTTCTCAGTCTACTCAGAAGAGGGGGTTGCACAGAACAACTGCTGTAAAAGTGCTGGCAACCTCATATGTAGAGTTTAAATGGGGCTTTGAATAATAATGTGTAAGTCTTCCATATACAAGCCAGTTAACGAACAGTATCTAATACAGGGGTGGCTAAATTTACTGACCCTCTGAGCCGTATACAAAATCTTAAGAAGTTCAAGAACTGCGGTGCGCCGTCTGGGGCTCAGGGGTTCAGCCCCGTGGGAGATGCCTGCTGAGGCTTGGGGCTTCAGCTCCACTCCTGCTGAAGCCCCAATCCCCGAGAACCTCCTCCCCACTGGGCAGAAACCCCTACACCACCACCCTGCTGCAAGGCAGAGGTCCCGAGACCCTCCCACCACTGGTCTGGTAGGTGGAGAATGGGGGCCACAGTTTGGCCACCCTGATCTAATCAATGCACAGTATGGGGGGAAAAAAGCCCAACTATGCATACCAAATGACAGGGGCTAAATTAACAGTTACCATTCAAGAAGAGATCTTGGAATCATTGTGGATAGGTCTCTGAAAACATCTTCCCACTATGCAGCGGCAGTCAGAAAAGCTAACAGCATGGTACAAACCATTAAGAAAGGAAGAGATAAGACTGAAAATATCATAATGCCACTATATAAATCCATAGTTTGGTCCCCCAATTTCAACAAAGATATATTAGAATTGGAAAAAGCACAGATGGCAATACAAATGTTTTGGGGTGTGGAACAGCTTCATATGAGGAGAGATTAAAAAGACTTGGACTGATCTGCTGTGGCTAAAAGGTCTATAAAATCATGAATGATGTGAACGAAGTGAAGAAGGAAGCCCCAGTGGAATTCTCAAACTAGGTGTTCCCCTTCTGTCTCACCTGATCTGATAGGAGTTCTCAAGGCTGCCATAGATCATGTCTACCAAATTGGAGCCTGCACAAAACACAGCTGAGGAGAAGATGGTGGTGGTGTCATAGAATCATAGAATCTCACGGTTGGAAGGGACCTCAGGAGGTCATCTAGTCCAACCCCCTGCTCAAAGCAGGACCAAACCCAACTAAATCATCCCAGCCAGGGCTTTGTCAAGCCTGACCTTAAAAACCTCTAAGGAAGGAGATTCCACCACCTCCCTAGGTAACCCATTCCAGTGCTTCACCACCCTACTAGTGAAAAAGTTTTTCCTAATATCCAACCTAAACCTCCCCCTCTGCAACTTGAGACCATTACTCCTTGTTCTGTCATCTTCTACCACTGAGAACAGTCTAGATCCATCCTCTTTGGAACCCCCTTTCAGGTAGGGGGGTTGAAAGCAGCTATCAAATCCCCCCTCATTCTTCTCTTCTGCAGGCTAAACAATCCCAGTTCCTTCAGCCTCTCCTCATAAGTCATGTGCTCCAGTCCCCTAATCATTTTTGTTGCCCTCCGCTGGACTCTTTCCAATTTATCCACATCCTTCTTGTAGTGTGGGGCCCAAAACTGGACACAGTACTCCAAATGAGGCCTCACCAGTGCCGAATAGAGGGGAATAATCACGTCCCTCGATCTACTGGCAATGTCCCTACTTATACAACCCAAAATGCCACTAGCCTTCTTGGCAACAAGGGCACACTGTTGACTCATATTCAGCTTTTCATCCACCGTAACCCCTAGGTCCTTTTCTGCAGAACTGCTGCCCAGCCATTCGGTCCCTAGTCTGTAGCAGTGCATGGGATTCTTCCGTCCTAAGTGCAGGACTCTGCACTTGTCCTTGTTGAACCTCATCAGATTTCTTTTGGCCCAATCCTCTAATTTGTCTAGGTCCCTCTGTATCCTATCCCTACCCTCCAGCATATCAACCACTCCTCCCAGTTTAGTGTCATCTGCAAACTTGCTAAGGGTGCAGTCCACACCATCCTCCAGATCGTTAATGAAGATATTGAACAAAACCAGCCCCAGCACTGACCCTTGGGGCACCTACTCTGTCTCTCCTGTTGAAACTTTTCCATTTTGTATGAAATACTTAAATTTTCATTTTGGCCAGAGAAAGAAAGAGAGAAATTGACTCAATAGGCGAGGGCTTAAGGTGCTCACCTGGGATATAGGAAACCAATTTCAAATCCCTGCTCCAATAAATATTTAAGTACAAAGTAGAACAGCTTCAATAGGAGAGAGTGATAGATACCCATCCCAGAATGCCCTGTGGTTAGGGGACTTTCCATGGGAAACTTGAATTCATGTCCCTTCTTTGAATCAGGCAGAGTAGAGATATATTCCGACATCCCAAGTATGTGCACTAATCACTGGGCTACTGGGCATATCTGACTGAGATGCCTAATGCTAGGAAAGGGTTCACAGCCATGAATCCAGAGTGGTTGGAGGTGCCTTCCTCCAGCCCAGACTTTGGCACCTAACTCACTTTTAGGGGCAGGGCTTAGGCCCCAGAACTCCCCTCCACATTTTCTAGCTTAGATGTTCCCCTTCCCAGTTTGCTGGCTACTGTGAATCCCATTCTTAGGCACCTAATTGTTCCCAAGCATTGTTTAGGGAGCCTGGGTGCCTAAATTAGGGCTGTGGATTCCAATGGATGGCAGAGTGCCTACTGTTAGGTGTTGCAATACTGAGGCCAAGTCCCTTTGTGGATCTAGTCCTAATTGACTTGCCCAAGGTTACAGAGGAAGTCAACATAGGACTAGAACTCAGGGATGAGATCTGAAATCCAGAAGGTTCAGCACAAAAGGAGTAGGGAACGAAGATGTCTACAAGCCACCTTTACAGCCTCGGGATCCTGGGACACTCTGGATGTTAGTGCTCTGGTAAAAAATAGAGCAGCCTGGGGTAGCAGCCATGGTTCAGAGCAGTCTAAAATACCCATATAGCTGTGGGTCTGCCCTCTATCAGTCCCCTCCTTACTGTGCCCCCTATCATACTTCTTGCACAGGGGCTGGTGGAAAGTGGAGGCCAACATAGGACCATCTATGAAAGTCCATCAAATTGCTTGTGCCAGGGAAATTCTCCCCTCCTTGAGGGCTATTTATGAACCCTATCTGACACTATTGTGGGGTGGGGGCAGAATCCCTCATGGGAGTCTATCAGTCCAATGTTGCTACCACTCCTCTTCCCCTTCCCCAGTGGGCTGGCATTTAATGTTTTGCATTGACTCCTCTCTGATATAATGATTTAGTACAGTGGTTCTCAAACTTTTTGTTCTACAAATAAAAACACACAATTCATATTTTACTATCAGTAGTTTTACCTTTCTAATGCAAATGTGCCCTCTCTCCCCTGCTGCGGCAGCCCCCGAGCTGGGGCTGCGAAGGAGGAGGGTCTCTCCCCTGCCACAGCAGCCACAGAGCTGAGGCTGGGAAGGAGGGCCGTCTCTCCCTGGCAGCCGCAGCCCTAGAGCTGGGGAAAGTCACATCTTTCTCTGGCCGCTGCAGCCCTGCACCTCCCAAATTTCCCCCACCTCCTCACCCCACTGCCTCCTCCCACCTATCTCCTATTCCCCCGAAGGCTACCACATCACCTTACATGTGCGTCTTCTCCCTTCATTCTCTCGTGTGCAGCCGCCCTGGTACGCGCCTTAGAGGGAACTATCTGTGGACCCCCTGAATGGAGCCTGCGGACCACTGGTGGTCTGCGGACCACAGTTTGAGAACTCTGATTTAGTATATAGAAAATATAGGGGAAAATTATGCTAAAACTGAAAAAAAAAAAGGTGTTTACTGGACTTGTCATAAGTCATTCTCTTAAGCTGTTATGGAGTACTAACAACGGATATGATAATATCACCATATAAAGTTCATATACATTTTTAACAGTGTAAAAAGTGTTACAATTATTTAATGGCTTTGTAACTGGTTATGCTTAATAATTAACTGCTCGTGGTAAGGAGGTGTGCTGTTACTATGACTAGCTGGAAGAGACAGAGTAGCTTCAATTTAAGCTGTTAATTACCCACAAAAATAATCAGGTGGCAAACATACAGCTTTTCCCCCTCCCCCCAACCCGTAGGAAGCAAAAATTAAGATAAAACTGTTTCACAGCTTCCGGACTTGTTTATTGCTTTGCCTCTCCAGGCATATGGATTAGATTCCTGCAGTGCACTCTACTTAGGGGCTATATTTTAAATCCATTCAGAAGCTGGAGCTGGTGCAGAATGTTGCAGTTAAAAGGTGTTTCCTTGCCTTGAGCATAATAAACTGGTGCTTCAGAACCTACATTGCTGGCCTGTTTG
Organism: Chelydra serpentina; assembly: GCA_037349315.1. Taxonomy (NCBI): domain Eukaryota; kingdom Metazoa; phylum Chordata; order Testudines; family Chelydridae; genus Chelydra; species Chelydra serpentina. The sequence continues at coordinate 62,821,429 of JBAIAC010000004.1, forward strand.
TTTCAGGGTGGTAGTTACAGTGTTGGTTCTGACCTAAGAAGCCCCGAGGGCCAGATTTTCAAAAGTATTTAGGTGTCCAAAGATAAAAACAATGAGAGTTAGGAATCCTAGGCATTTTTGAAAATCCCACTAGGGCCCAGATCCTCCAAGGTATTTAGGCACCTAGTTCCAGATCTACAAAAGGGATTTAGGTGTTGCATCACCTAACTTTTAGGTGTCTACAAAAATCGGAGGAACAACACTGTGATCCACAAAGCCTGAGTTAGGCACCTAGGCTCCTTATACAGTGATCGGGGAGAGGTCAGTACTTTAGAATTCTATACGCAAAAGCCAGCATGCTAGGTGGGGAGCAACCTGAGCTAGCCAATGGAAGGTGCTGGCAAGAAGGCTGCCCCTTTCCTGGAGTTCAGCACCTACTCTGCTTGCAATCCATGAACTGGTGAAAGCTAAAAGTTTGGCTGCCAAAGTTGTATGTGGGGCTGATCCAATGGGTGTGTTCAGATCCTCTTAACTCCACAAAATGCGCGGGAGGGAGGAGGACTTCCCTCATAACGTTTGGCCCAGTGGTTAGGGTACTCACCTGGGATGTGGCAATCCCTTCCTCAGGCAGAGGGGGGACTAAATTGTAAAAATCTGGGCTTAGACACTTAAGCACCTTTGTGGATGCTGCCCCTAATTCCCATTTAAAATCCAGCCCTAAATGGCGTGGGAGCTGCCTATGTGAAGGGCCACCTGTCTTCCAGTGTTGTCCTGCTGCTCTTGCCCTTAATCTGGAGTTCCCTTGACAGATAAGCAAGGGTGTGGGCTGGCATGGCATTTTCTGGGAGAGTTCCTTAACTGTAGCGCTCACTCCTTGCTCTATTCCCCTGGTTTCAAATTTTCAGGATTGCGCACCTGAGTCCTAGCCTGGACAGCTTCAGGCTGATTAATGAGCTCAGCTGGGTTGTGATAGGACCACCTATTTGGGTTGAAGAGAGCTAGCAGGCCTGCTTTTAAGCTGAGCAGCCACAGCAGGTCACAGGCTGCTCAACAGGTGGCCTGCAGCTATGATCACTGTTGTTCTAATCTTGTTCTTGCCCTGGTCTAGTCATTCCTGGCTCCAGCTCTGACCCCTTGGCTCTGGCTCCTGTCTTTGGTTCTGACCCTAGGCCCCCAGCTCTAGTGCCTGGTCCCCTTCAATCTTCTAATCACTGAGGTAGACTTGCTGGTGCCTGGGCCCTTGACAAAAATAGCCTGACATTGTTGCCCTCCAGGGCATGCTGTAGAGCTATTTGGGGGAGAGGGGCTTTTAAAGAGAATAGGAACTTTTCCCTCGTTCTTTCTTTTGCTGTAAGATCTAATTGGTGGCTGCTGTCGAGGGTGGAGGTCACTCTTGGTTTTGACTTTATGCTTACTTGTGATTTTAAATAATCATGAAGGTTGTCTAGCATTTAGAATAGACATCTATTTTGGTCTGCTGTTATAAATCTAAATAAGTAAATAACAGCAGGTAAATGACAAATTGGGGACAACACACTCTTAGGATAAAAACCTATCCTCAGACACTCAGCTCTGCACCGCTACGTTCTGTACCTGACAGAAGGCTCACACCCTTCAATCTAATCAGTTCTTTCTGCGACACTGTTCTTTTTGCTTATATCTTTTTTATTAAGACCAAATTTTGTCCTGAATCTCCCATATGCAACCCTATCAAAGTCACTAGGGCAGGGATCAGCAACCTTTGGCACATGGCCCATCAGGGAAATCCGCTGGCGGGCCGGGACAGTTTGTTTACCTACAGCGTCCACAGGTTTGGCCGATCGCAGCTCCCACTGGCCGTGGTTTGCTGTTCCAGGCCAATGGGGGCTGCGGGAAGCGGCGGCCAGCACATCTCTCGGCCAGCGCTGCCGGGGGAGCTGCGATTGGCTGAACCTGCGGATGGACACTGCAGGTAAACAAACCGTCCTGGCCCACCAGCGGATTTCCCTGATGGGCCGCGTGCCAAAGGTTGCCAATCCCTGCACTAGGGAAAATCAGGACAGAATTTTGACCAAATGCTTTAAAAATGAAGGGCAGATAACACTGACACTGTTCTTCAGAAAAACAAGGTGGGTGAGGCAATATCTTTTATTGGACCAACTTTTGTTGGTGAGGGAGACAAGTTTTCAAGCTCTTCTTCAGCCTGTATAAGATCAAAAGCTTGTCTACCTCTGAACAAAAATTGGTCCAATAAAATATATTACCTCACCTGCCTTGTCTCTAATAGTTGGGACCAACATAGCTCCAAGAATACTGCATTCTTCAGGGAAAAAATTATATTGGGTTACATTTATCCATGGTGTCATTCATTAACTTCCTAAGCATTACACCTGGGATAACTTTTACACCTTTCTCTTTAAACCGATTGAAGAGTTGTACCCAGGATTAAAGAAGGATGGGAGAGCCTATATGGCTCTGCTACACCAGGATGGGGCATGGGCAGGCTTTGGGGACAGGGTGCATACCCTCTGAACAATGTGAAACCACATTGGTGGGGATCTAGGGTGAGTTTTATGGGCACTGGAGGCACAGTCCCTCGTACCACAGTGGAATGATCTTGGGAAAGCTCTTTGAGAGGGCATCCTTATGGAGTTACCCATCTTCTGCCTGCTGGTTGGCACCTTCCACTTTCCCCCAAGCCACCTCTTGGGTCCAAGTCATTATCTTAGCAGGATGTGATTTCTATAGGGCTGTAAAAATCTGCCAGTTGCAGCTATCTAAGTGAATAATTAATAGTGTGTACAGTAAGTTATTCAAAAATATCACAAAGTAAAGGAATTAATTTGTTTTGGCACAAAAGTGTTTAGAAGCCTTTTTTTATTATTCTTACTATTTTCATAGATTTGGTTTCTGGAAATCGCCGAGAAACCAATATACTCAAAATTATTCCTGCACTGATTCTGTGCCTTCAGCCACCGTCAGTATTTTTATTGTAATCAGAAACCACCAGGTCTTTAAAAATATGTTTCCCTCCTGAGCTATGTTTGTTCTGCAATATGTATTTATTGCAGAACGTTTGGTTTATTAAGGGACAATTTTTGTTGTTGTTGTATAATATTTTTGAGACTGTACAGTAGCTGGAGCTAATGTTTAGCTGTTTTTAAATCTTCTTAATATTTCTGTCAAACCTTTATTTACTTTCCTGAGATGCACATTCAAGCCCCTGGGTGGTTTTGTAACATGCAAGAAAGCAGACATCCGCTTCTTTCTTGTTCTTTAGTTACAGTCCTTCTACAGAAATTCTCCGGTAGTAAATATATAAATCGTACTTGTCTTTTATTATACATTCAAAGACTGTAGTGACAGTGCAGATACAGGAAAATCAAAGTCAACAAAACACAAGGCCAGATCCTGCTGTCACATTAGTGCAAATCTGAATAGCACCATTGGCTTTAATGAGAAGATTCCAGATTTAGATCATGCTCCTGCGCTGTACTCAATGCAGGGGGGACCCCTGTACTCAAGAATAGCCCAATTAAAATTAGTGAGGCTCTAGACAGTTATGGAAGTTGGCCCATGTGGAGTTCAGTGCAGAATAGAGGGGCTAAGAAAGAAGAATTCAGCCTAAAGACTCAAAATACTGATGATTTTTGAAGAATCTTTTCACATGTTGTTCCTGTCATCTGTGAACAATGAACCTAGTTCTATTCTTTGTTACACTGGTGTAAATCTAATGTAACTCAAGTGAAGTAGGTGGGACTCTGAAAAATGGTGGAGACACAAGATCAAGAGTAGAAGGTGGCAGCATTTTGTGGGTTTTGAAGCCCACACAAGGAGTTACACAGAAATGTGATAAAATGGTAAATGTCCATTTTTGTAGCACATAATGTTCTACACCAGGCCCTGAACAGAGCAGAAGGAATGGAATGTCAACATCATGACCAGAATAGTAGTATCTAACTCTCAGGCAGTGTTGATGAGATTATACAAATCTTCCGCAAGAATTCACGTAGCCCTGGTCTACACTGGGTGGGGGGGGGTCGACCTAAAATACACAACTTCAGCTACGCCGACTTCAGTTACGCGATTCGTGTATCTTAGATTGACTTACCTGGCCATCCTCATGACGGCAAGTCGACCGCTGCCGTTCCCCCGTCGACTCCCCTTCCGCCTCTTGCGAGCTGGAGTTCCGGAGTCGACGGGGGAGTGCGTTCGGGGATTGATTTATCACATCTAGACGAGATGTGATAAATCGATCCCCGATAGATCGATCACTACCCGCCGATCCGGCGGGTAGTGAAGACCTGCCCCCAGAATAGAGGGTTTAGCACTGTTACCTTGTCATAAAATTGCATGTCTGAATATAAAGTACAGAGAGGAGCAATATAGCTGATCCAGGGACTAAAAGGTGAAAACCAGAGCAGGTGAAAGATTGGAATCCATCTAGACGCAAAGCTGATAGTTAAGAGGGAATTTATTGAAGCTTATAAAATCTTCAACTGCACACATAATGCCACTGTAGCTTACTATTTCCCTTAATGTAAACTAAAGAGTGACAAATTCAGAACAGATGGTGAGAAACACATTTTCCATACAAAGTATCATAAGTGGATGTTCGATGGTCTTCCTGCAGATGAGCTGTCAGAAACCATTTCTAGGGGACTACAACATTCTAGTCTGTTATCCACCCGTTAAAGTTACAGGTGGAAAGTTGTGGGCTAGGAAAATTTGCTCTTGTTTCTGACAGGTACAGGCCTGCCTCAGTCTCTTAAATCACTTGAAATAATTCAGTAATTCTATCTGGAGAGAAGATCATTCTAAAAGTATTTCATCACTGAGTTGTTTGTGCAGCTTTGAAGGCTGAGGTATTTCAAGTCTCTCAGTCAAGTTAATGGGAAGTGCACTATGGTGGATCCAGTCCTAAGTGCAGTCTTTTAAAGTCTGTTCTTTTTGTTCTTTCTTCATGTCAGGTTTTTGTTTACACCTCTGTAACTTGTCCTACAATATGTCTGGAATTCCTTTCTTGCTACTCCCTACAACTTCCTTCATATGTGCAGAGCAGTGGTTGTATTGGCCCATTGAATTTCTAACATGGAATTCTCCAAGACATGGAATGCTATCTCTGAACTACCCATCCAGCCATCACCTTCTCCTCATTTAAAATCCCTCCTCAAGACCCACTTCTATTGTGCATTCAGCACGGAGTTCTGCTTAAAAATCAATTATTTTATGGCCTTTGATCACAAAGGGACAAATCTTGAGCTCATTTACATTGAAGTCACTCCAGATTTACATCAGAGTAAATGACAGCAGAAATGAGGCCAATTAACGTGTAACTGCCATAAAGGTTAACAATCTAACTCTGCTCTCAGTTACGCTGGAGTCATTCCATAATGATTTTGATGGCATTACTCTGGATTTGTAAAGGTTTAGGTGAGTAGAATCCTATATTTCAGAAGTCGGTGTTATATCTTTTTTAAAAAATAGGAGGAAGAGGAAGGAATTCCACAGTCATTTGGTTTGCAGCAATGGCACATCACTGTTTCTGGATCATTTTTTTCGATAGTGTTGGAAATGTGAAGGGTATGCTGATGCTTTTATTAAACAGAAAAATAAACACAGACATTTATTTATTGCATTACCACTGTACTCCAAATATGCCATGTGCTGTACACTCACGTAAAAGGAGACAGCTCCTGCCCCAAACAGCTTGCAAGCACCAGACAAAGAGTGGGAAGAGGGCTAAAAATGTACAATAATTAAAAATATATATCAACTCTCCTTTTACATAACCATTCTTAAATGGGTGATTTCTTCTTCTTTATTATTTGTATTGAGTAGAACCTAGGACTCCAGTCATAGACCAGGGTCCCATTGTGCTTGGCGCTGTAGAAACAGAACACAGACAGTCCCTGCTGCAAAGAGCTTACAGTCCAACTAAGACAAGAGACAGCAGCTATAACAAGCAGACAGGGGGAGCCCAAGGTAACAATGAGACAAAATTGCTAAGCATGCAAAACAGCAGTCTCCACACACCATCTGCATAACCATTCCTGTAGGCATTATGGAAGAAAGTGATCTTGAGGATATATTTGAAGGAAGAGAAAGCAATAGCATTATGGGCCATGCACTAGCGTGAAAAAGCTGAAAATTGCTTATTCTTCTCTATAGCCCTTCTCCACTGTTTTTCCTTTAATCTCCATTTACTTCCATGACATAATCCTCTTTCTAGTCCCAGTCTCTGTATTTATTAGCTAGATAATCCATCTTTACCATACTGCCAGTGCCATGATTACAAATCCTGTAGGTTCTCAAACTGACTATAAAGCAAAACTCTTTTAAGAGCCTCAGGATGGTGACTGGTTGCATAAAGCAGATTATTCCTGTCTGGGGTTTCCAGAAAATTGTTGTATTCTACTTATTACCTGCCCTGGAAATGAAAACATCAAGATAGTTTATCTCTGAAATACTACACTTTACAGTATAAGAGACCAAAAACTTAATAGCATCATGAATTTCATATAAAATAACAATACATTTATCCAAGAGAGCTTTCTTCCTATTCCACATCATGAAAACATAGTCAATAAACCTATACACCATTGCACCATATAAACTTATTAAAATCCTTGATTGACTGAACTAATCTTTTTTCAATATAGCCTAGAAATAAGTAAGCATGGCATAGGAAGGTAGCACATAGGGAACCATGTCTATGCCCCCCTTCTGAAGAGACAAGCCAATTGGTCTTTTATAGCTATTGACCAGCTTTGGCTATCATTTATATCTATGCAATTGCACGGACTACAGGGGAAGAATTAAATGATGTATTATTTCAATCAACAAAAGAAGGTCTCCCCTAGAGATCATCATAAGAGCCGATGGTTAGATTCCATCCATACCTTTAATTTTATTTATTTATTTATTTATTCATTATATAATCACATGCATACAGACCTGAACACTTCTGTACTTAGGCTGGGGTAAATAAGGAATAACTATATTGAAGTCAATGGATTTACATGGAGTTAAAACACATGTGAGTGAGAGGGATAATTGGTCCACAGATTTGTTTTGTCCATGCTAAATGTAACTAATGAAGTATCATGGTTTATGCTCTATGGCTTATTCATGATCTTTATTTTCAAATGTTGGTTCAGAGTGTCCTTGGCTACAGTAGGGTTGCACAGAGTAAAACAGAGCAGAAAATGACCCACTTGCTTTAATTTAGTTTAGCCAAAAATTATCCATTAGCATTGACATAATGCCCTCCTTCAAGTCCCTCCGACAGTTCACTTCTACAGGCAACCCTTGTACCTCTAACCATGCCCCCTTGACTTCACACCTCATCTCACTAACTCAGCTCAGATTGCAATGTAAGCAAAATTTAGAACAATAACATCCAACACTTCCCATACAACAAAAATAAAAGGTGAAATCCTGACCCTGTTGCAGGCAATAGCCAAACTCCAATTGACTTCACTGGGGCCAGGATTTTGCCCAGAGACCTCACAACAAACTGAATCCCTGCTGTTATTTTGCATCCCTTCTGCATTCTGCCTGCTTAGAGTGTAAGCTTTTTCAGGTAGGGATCTTGCTTGTTATAGCTGTACAGCACCAAGTAGACATTGGTGTAATAATAATAATGAAAAATAATGGGGCCAATCCTTAGAGATGTTGTGCACCTGCAACTGCCACTGATGTCAGCCCTCATCAGGAACTGACTAATAAATAATACCATGAAAATAATATCACAGTTTTTTTCATTACTGTAATTGTCATTCTACTGCAGTACTTCTTTCCCTTTCCTTATTACATTCATATGACTCAGAATGTATTAGCTATTCACATATGATATATATGTACAGTCAGAACCATTCACACCTCTTACTGTTCTGCACAAGTTTTGGGTCACTTTCTTCAGGAACTCAAGAATTTTAGAGCTCCTCCACTTGGCAATAATGCAGTCAGGTGACCAACAATGTAGGTGTCCCTCAAAATATTAATGTGAAAAATAACAAGAAAGCATATTAGCAAAGCACTTAAATATGTGCTTAAGTTCTTTGTTGGATCAGGACCTATATACAAGTAAAGACTGATTTTATTGAAGGGCCGGAGCAAGAAGTTCTTACACAGGCTGGTGAACATAATCTTCGCTCTCAGACTACTTCAGTACACCTCCACTGACTTTGGCTCTGTATGTTGTGTATGGTCCTGAACATCAGTGTGATGCTGATATGCTTCTTTCAGACTGTGCTTATCAAAATTAGGGGCTTTGTAACTGAGTGGCTTTCCCCTTTAAGGGCTGGAGGTCTGTGTCAATTTTATAAGGTTATTTTAATCTTTGTTTGTGGCCTATGTGTAATGAGTTAGTGGTTTCATTTAATTGCTAAATGGCTCAGCATCCACATCACAACTGACATTATCTTCTCACCCCTGAATGTTCATAGAATCATATATTTTAAGGCCATAAGGGAGTGACCTCTTGCATAACACACGTTATAGAACCTCACCTAGTAATCGCTGCATCTAGTCCCTCCAGATCAGAGTTGAGGCCCAAGTGAGTGTGTGTGTGTGTGTGTGTGTGTGTGTGTGTGTGTGTGTGTGAGTGAAGTTTGTGCCACCGTTGTCCATGGTGAACCTTCTCTGTGGATACACAGAGGACTTCATTTTCCAAGGCTATAAATCAGGCACCTTTCACAAACACAAAATTTACTTTTGTAAAAACTGGGCGATAACCACATCATTATCTGCCTTTGCTAACTGCTATTTCTCTGAATCCCTCATGTGAAATTATTACATCGCAGTCAATTGAAAGAAATTAAATTGCAATCACTTGGTTTTTAACATTGTTGGAAGCTCAAAGGACAGTGTTACTGTAGTTACAGCATTTTTCTTTCGTTTGTTTGGCATCTTAGGAGACAGTGCTTTCACCAATACACGTGGTTTATCTGTCTGTAGAATAGCTTCACTTCTTCAGCTCATCAATTTCAGTAATTCTAGCAAATAAAAAAACAAAACAGAGAAACTGCACAATAGCTCCCCTGCCATGTAGCAAAATGTGTTTTTTTCCCCCCGATTGCTGAGAACTAGTGAATTCCTAGGGGATTCATGTATAAGTGTTTACAAACACGTGTCAATGAACTCATTGTTGCCTGAATTATTAACAGAACTGGTATTGTTCTAACATGAGGATAATGAGCACAATTAAGAAAGGAAGATAGAGAGGTGTATGAATATACTAACAGGGTAAGAAAAATATGAACACTTGTTTTAGGACTTGTATAATATTGTTTCATTGTTGCAAAGGCCCCTAAAATAATAATGTTAAGGAAGAAACAATGACATTACATGAAATACAGTGGGGAAAATAGAATGGGACTTTGCAACAATGCAAAATTCCTTCAGACTGTATTCATTTGGGAACCAGGGGAACTTTCCTGTGTACAGTGCTATTAGCTTAGCAACTAAATAGTTTTATGTAAAAATGGAGGGCGATTCTAAATATGTGCCCATGTTTTAGTGAATCTTTAAAAAAGATTTTGGCACCCAGACTTCAATTGCATGGGCCTGATTGTGATCTCACCCTCATATTCCTCTGGTATACATATTGCTACCTTTTTCTAGAGGTAAGGTGAGTGTAGAGAAACCCGTTTTTATTTGTGTCACATTACTATTATGAAGCCAAATTCTTTTGGCTCAATCTGTAAAGATTTAGCACATGCTTACCTATACTCACTGCAGGTAGTGCCACAGTCACATGTATAAATCCTTTCAGAATTGGAGCCTAAGATATGCTCACAAATTTACAGGGCTGTTCCTGGGAGCTGCATAGCCCAGGACAAATCAGCCTCCCTGCTAGTCTCCTCCCTGTCCACTTGGCATGCCCGGCCGGCACTTGCCTCCTCAGCCCCCGCCCCGCTTGCCCACCCACCTCTCTCCTCCTCGCTGCCCACCTGCTGCTCACCTCCTCGCCCGTCGCTCGCCTCCCTGCTAGTCTCTTCACCATCCGTCTGGCGCACCCCTCCCCACCGTTGCCCAACCACTGCTATCCTCCTCTCCATCTGCCCACCTCCCACTCACCTCCCCATTCGCCTCCTCACCCCGCTTGCCCACACATCTCACCTCCCTGCCTGCCTCCTCACCGGAATATCGGGACAAATGGCATCCCGATCGTACATCGGCAGGGACGTGGGACAAAGGGCTAAACATCAGGACAGTGCTGATTTTTATCGAAGCGTGGGGCCTGGGGCGGTCACCCCGATTTGTCGTACCCAAGAGATGGCTCTGCAAACTTATTATAGTGAGAGTGGACTTTGGCTTGTGTTTTTTTGGTTTTGTTATTCCTGAGAAGGACAGCGCTGAAGTATGTAGCATTGTTGTAGCTGTTTTGGTCCCTGGATACTAGAGAGATGAGGTGAGTAATGTCATATCTTTTACTGGACCAACTTCTGTTGGTGAGAGAGACAAGTTTTACACTCTGTAAGCTCGAAAGCTTGTTTCTCTTACCTATAGAAGCTGGTCCAATAAAAGATATTACCTCATTCACCTTGTCTCTCTACTGCTGCAATATGAAACTTCTGTTAATTATGTTTTAGTTCCTGAAATGATTTACTTGTAACATCATTCTTGGGTAAGATGGGGGCTTGGGTCAATAAGGGTATGTCTACACATCCAGTGTCAGTGATCCTCCAAGCCTGGGTTGATGGACTCGGGTTTGCGCTACTGCATTACAAATATCTGTGTAGACCATGTTCTAAAGTTGCAGTTCAGGCTCTGAAGCCCACCCCCATCTCTAAGCTTCAGAGCTCAAGCTCCAATCCAAGCTACAGCACCTACACAGCTATTTTTTGCACAGTAGTGCAAGTCTGAATGTGTTGACCTGGGTTCAGAAGAGCACTGCCCCAAGCTGTGTAGACATACCCTTAGAGTTTTCAGAAATATTATCAGAACCACAGCGGATACTAAAAAAAATCACAGAAAGGTTAGTTTACAATTTTTTCTTTTTTAAAAAATTTAGTGTTAGTAGCCCCTAATTGCTGACTCCATGGTTGATGTGTACAATATATTTGAAATGCAGTTGAGTGATGAAGGAAAACTGGCAAAGCTAACACGTGTACCACAAGAACACTCTCTTATACTTCAATATTTAGGAAGCTAAGGCTATAACTGAGCAAAATATTCAAACATTTGTATCTAAAGTTAGGCATGTTTGAAGAACAGGTTGCTTATCTAGGTGCCTAAATGTGGATTCATATATTGGGTTTACTTGCATTTGGTTCCTGATTCAGCAAAGCACTTAAATATGTGCTTAAGTTCTTTGTTGGATCAGGACCTATATACAAGTAAAGTTCTTACACAGGCTGGTGAACATTCTGGGCCAATCTTCGCTCTCAGAATACTTCAGTACACCTCCACTGACTTTGGCTCTGTATGTTGTGTATGGTCCTGAACATCAGTGTGATGCTGATATGCTTCTTTCAGACTGTGCTTATCAAAATTAGGGGCTTTGTAACTGAGTGGCTTTCTCCTTTAAGGGCTGGAGGTCTGAGTCCAGCCAAAGCTAGTTACTAACTGGAACACCTGAGCAGGGATCAGATGATTCCTCTCTAAAGAGCTGCAGAGAGTTAGAAGGCTCCTGCAGGTTGCAGAGACTGGATGGGTACAGAAGCATTTGGGAGACAAGGAGGAATTAGACTCCAGCCAGGGAGGGCTGGATGTGCCCTTCTAAAAACAGGAAATTGAGTTGGACTTTGTGAAGTTTATTTTGGGACTTGGAGTTTTGTTTGCAACATTTCTAGTCAATTCAGTCCCTAAGGATGGGTGTTTGTACAGAGAGAAGCTGTGTGGAGTTCATTAAGGAGCCAAGAAAGAAGACAAAGTGAGGCAGGGTGCCACAGAGCCACCCTGGCCATGAGGGGGAATGCAAATGGCGGCCAATCCTATAATAGTCTTGAACCTGCAAACTTACATGAGGGACAGTGTGGCTGAGGCAATAGGGCTGCTGGCTTGCGACTTGGAAGACATGGGCTCTCTTCTTGCATCTGTTACCTGCTTGCCAGGTGACCTGGGACAAGTCACTTCTATTCCCTATGCCTAGTTGCTTATCTCTAAAATGGGGATGATAATGAGATTGAGGTATGGAAAGCGCTATGTAAGAGTGCTCAATTACTTCTATGAGGAAGTGTGCAGCAGTCAGCCCCATGCTATGAAATGCAAACAGTAATCAAGTATTCTTTTAGATTATTTTAGCTAGACTGCAGATCATATAAAACCTACAGAATTAAATTAGAGAAAGCTGCCATAAACATTAAATAAAAGCTCTTACATAGTTCACTTGAAACTCTTTAGGCCAGATTCTCTACATGATTATGGGACCTTTGTGCTACTCTTGTTGTGCAAATGGATCATACTCATTGGTGTATCTGGGGGTGGAAGTTGGGGAGCTGCATGATATAGAAAAGGATGGTCTCGTGGTGAGGGTGCTAGCCTGCGATAAGAGAGACTTTCGATTCTTTGTTCTGGCACAAGCTTCCTAGCTGACCTTTGGCAAGTCATTTAGTCTCTGCACCTCAGTTCCCAGTCTCTAAAATGGGGATAATTGCTCTGCCCTTCCTCACAGGAGTGTTGTGAGGATTAATACATTGAAGACTGTGAGCTGCTCAGCTACTACAGAATAGGAGTGGGGGCACATACATACCTGAGACAGAGAATGTGAAGGGTTATAGACAGTTCATGGTGGACTTCCACTATGCCTATTCTCCACTAGTGCAGGGAACATTATGATCCCAATGCTAGTAGCATAAACTAGAACACCCCAGCAGATGTTGGGGTTTGAGCCTGCTCTGAGAATCAGGGAGCTTTAAATGTTCCCTTGATGTCCCTCCCTGTCTTTCTTCTGTAATTAGCAGAGGAAAATTTAGTACAGTCTGGAGGTGAATCTAGCTCTTTACCTTTTCTCAATAATGAGACAATCCCTTCTTCAAATCCTTTTTTAAAACACATATTTTTTCATGAAATATTTCAACAATGACCACTGCAGTATGTCTCCAGCACCTTCAGCTTGCACCATCTCCCAAAGTATTATGTGTGTCTGAACTGTGTCTTTGTGTTTGAGCTAGATCCCATAAGCCTACAGGCCAGGGCACTGAGTTTTTAAATGTTTGTACAGTGCCAAACATCCCATTGGCGCTGATGAGAACAGTTATCCTCTAACTGAGATCCGAATTATACTTCAATTACACAAGAAAAATTAAGTCAACTCTTCTTTGTATGGGCTTGGATAAGTCCTAGAAAACTGTCTCAACCTAGATCTTCTGGAGTGTTGCTTTTCACACTCAGAGGATGATTTTGTTCTCTGAATTTCTTCCAGAGAATCTCAACATTCTAGAGCATCCTTGAAGATACAAGTCCCTCGGGCTTCCCAAGCTCCAAGGTTATGCAGCACACCAGTTTGTTTTGAAATGTTAGTTTTATAGTTATTTTATTACACTTATGACAGTTTGTGAAGGGTTATAGTGTTCGCTTTACGCGAAGAATAGCTTCCTGCCTCCAGCAGATACTGTCAATAGACACTACATGAAAATATACAATGAACATCACTGTAGTGTCTCCAGAAATGATGATGGAGAGCTGACTTACCAGTGTGAGGGTATTTTAGTGAATAGCCACAGGTTGTGGTGAGTGGTTTATAATTTACTCTGCAAAATCAGTCAATTTTTAAAAAAATCCACTACAGTATTCTATGCTACTGATGGGAGGTATTGGGGAGGGAGGGGAAAGGGGGGCTATTGAAATACTACTCATTTATATAATCTAAAAATGGAGGGAGATTCTAAATGTGTGCCCATGTTTTAGTAAACCTTTTGGAAAGATTTTGGCACCCAGACTTCAATTGGATGGCGGTGTGTGATCTCACCCTCATTTTCCTTGCTGTAACACCAGCGTAAGTGAAAGGAAGAATATAGGCTTGTGTGTGTCGGTCATAGGTACCCAGCTACCTGACAATAATTTGTGAAAATAATGGGCCAAACTGCAATTTAGGAAAAGAAAAACCAACAAAATCTTAAGTGGCCCAATGTTCAGAGGGACTCTTCGGATATACCGTAGTAAACATGATTATTATTTGAAGAAAATATGGGACTTGTGTCAATTGTCTCAGGAAAATTTTTTAAGGGTGCAGGCTTTGTCAAAACTGTACTGTAAAACCCTAGTCCCTTGAATTACAAGCACTATCCCGTGTTGTACGCAGTGTTATTGTAGCCGTGTTGGTCCCAGGATATTAGAGAGACAAGATATTACCTCACCCACGTTATCTCTCTCTAAGCGCTATCCAGGTCTGTTCGCTGAAATATGGGACCCACAAGATAAAGGAATGTTGCAGAAACAATGCTTTTTATGCAGTAAATTCTTGTCCTTGCAAAGAAATGGCCTTGAGAGTCTGGCGGTGGGGCTGAGTAATAAATCCTAATCTGAGGAATAATGTTGAGTTACGTTTTGATGTTTGCCAGTTCTTCTGTGACCAAAAGATAAAGTTCTACCTGGAAAAAGGGGATTTGACTGGCAGACCCCATCGTTTTTGTGCTACACCAGCTATCACACTCAATCCTGCCAAATTTTACTCACACAGTACTTCAGTGTGTAAATTGTGTGACTGTGGATTAGTTGCATGAGGTAAGAGCAACCAAGATTAAATGCGTTACAATATTTTGCTCTTGTTATATTGCTGAATCCTGAGTAATGGAGAAGCACAACAAATAATGGCATAAAGTAATTATCGCTTAAGTGCAACCGTCATTTGAAAGCATACACTGCTGTAGTTACGGCAGAAGACTCAGCTGACAAGTTGTCCTTACACGACAGAAAAAAGGAACATTTAACACAAAAGGTTTGAGTCGTTGACCCAGCTTGATTCCTGTTTCAATGCCAAATCTGAAAGCAACCTTCAGTGGGCTTCCCACATCAGTCGCTACAAGGAAGCTCCCATGAATGACAAAGCCCCACCTATGTCATTGTCCTCTCTTACCTTTCCTTTCCTCCATTCCCCTTCTGCTCTGCTTCTAGATACAAGCCAGTAATTTAGTCATCTAAAATAGATACTCAAAATCTGCACAAGTTCCTCAATAAATATTTACATTGTAGAGGGACTATTTCTTTCTTTAAACGTTATTAGATTTTTACAGAGTAAATATAAAGAAGAAAAGTAGAAAAAATGTGTATACACTCACACACTTTCCTAGCAAAATGTAAATGAAATCATACCCCTCCACAAACAATCCAAACACTCTCCATTTATGATTCTTGTGGGAGTGATGATGATTTTATAATTAAAGACAAGAAGAATAATGGTACAATATTGTACTTAGTCAAAAACATACTTGACTTAAGCATGGTTGAGTGAGTACAATTTTACATTGTGATTTTAGATATAGGAAATTTAGGATAATTGTGGAGTATTATAAAAGTTTTAATGGCATGCAGGTGGATTGGTAACATTACTCACAGAGCCACAAGTAAAATACATAGGTCAACCTAAATGAATGCTGATAAAACTTTTATACCATACCATGCCTTTGTGTATTATGTAAATGCCACTTACATTACAGAAAAGCTAAGGCCTGGGAGTTTTTGGGGGGAGTGAGGGATAATTAGTACTCTCCAGGTAGAATATTGTATGCTACAATAATAACTATAAAGCCAGGTGCCTTAATTACCAGAAGGCCCTACTCTACAAGGCTGAGAGAGAGAAATTAAAACAAAAAAAAGTAAAACGCCTCCTGAAAATGAACTATAGAACTGGTCAAAAATTTTCATCTGTAGGAAATGTTTGCCTTCAACATATTTTTTTTTTCCAATTTTTGTTTTTTTAATGAAAATCCAAAGTTTTTTGTAGAAACATTTCTATGAAAATGAAAATGGTCTTTTTGGTCAACATTTTTCATTGGGAAAATAAATCCTCGACTCACTCGGCCAAATAGCTCTGTCTATTACATAAAAATGTACAAATTAAAGTCCTTTATCTTGGGCCCTTCCAGGCCTTGAATCAAGTGCATGTTCCATTTGGGAAGCTGGGAATCTCTTCTTCTCAGAGGTATACAACTGTTTCTAGCCCTGAAGAGCTGCAGGATTTGAAAGTTGTGAGATTTCTATGCCTTTAATTTCATTTAGTTTTTATTGACATGAGAAATTAAGGTATTTATTTCAGTCATTATTAAAATATTGCTATTTAATTTATCCCTGATTGGCTAAAACTTGCTAGCCTGTCTGTGTATTTAAAATGACTTTGTATCTTATTCTTATCTCGTAGGCATGCAATTTAATGTATGCACAGTGCTTTGAAGATGTACATTGATATGTACATGTTATGAGTGCCAAATTAAGACTTACACGGGTGAAACTGTGGGACTGCAGATAGGAGGGCCAATACAAAAGTAGCAGTACTTTCAGGTATTATTCCTGCAGAAGCCAGAAGCAGGGATAATGTCTCCAGAGTTACTGAGAGGACCCTGAAAAACATAGCCAGCCATTTAAATAGTGTCTGGATTTTATCATAACCCAGAGCTGAAGAATCATAATCTTGACACTGTTCTGTGTGCTGGTTCTCCATAAGTAATATGGAATGGAATATTTTCACGTTGACGTCAGCATGCAAGCATGTAGGTTCTACTAAGGCTGCAGAAGCTTGAGTCAGGGGGAAGAAATATACCAATGGGGGCATTACACCTCAAAATGTAGGCCCCTGTGCTTACACACATGAATAATTTCATGCACATACATTCGCTGAATCCACTAGATTTATGTGAGTAAGGTTAAGCACATCTGTATTTGCCAGTTCAGGGCCTTATTGGGTCATTAAGAATCCGGCTCTTGTTCAGCAAAATTTTGAATACCATCATAGCTGTTCAATAACGAAATGCCAAATAAAGCAGGGCCAAATTCTGCCTTTACATGTATCAGTCTAAACTAGAATATGGCCCTTAATTATAATCAATGGCATCCCGCAGGTACACCAAACAAGCAGAAGTTCAGATCGATGACCTCAGCTCTGATGCTTTCTTATGCAGTCAAAGGCTTAGATTATGCAAATCCACTGACAGTTAAGAGAAATACATTATACAGATTTAGGATCCATCACTCAACCAGGTCTCCTTGTATTTTACAGACAACTTTTGGCATCAGTATTAGAAATTACTCCCAAACTTCTATTAATTTCCCGCACTTTTCTTGTTTATATATAAGGGAAGAAAGATTCTGGACACAGTTCACATCAACTCATTATTTTTAATCTGACTCTTATTTCCAGTTTTATAGTATATTTGAAAAATTGGTTCCATCCAATTTCTATATATTTAAAACATCATATTTCTGTTCTAACAACCCATTCTAGATGTCAGATGCCAATTCTTATTCTTCTAGTAGAATCCGTATCCAATGCCTGGATTTGTTCTATGGTTTTGGCCTTCATGCAGTGGCAGCCAGAACTTAATATGGCACACGTTTGGTTCAAAGGCAGTCCAGCTTTACCAGCTGATCCAAAAAGATACCACATTCTGGCTGAGTTATAGGGGCAGCACTAAGCTTATCTCTGCTGGAGATCATTCTTTGCAGATTTGATACTTTTCTTAATTCTTGTTACCTGGTATGGGAACATCCTTCTCATCTGTTTTTTTTCATCTTGCACTTAGGGGGAAAAAATCAATAGTGCTCAGTAAATCAACACATTTATCCTTCTGACTGACATGTTCACTTCTGACTTGCTTCATCTGGCACATGTTTATATTATTCACAACAGGATCCCTGTTATAAAGTGGATGAATGCTACTGTTCATTCAGAACAGATGCACTTTAAATGACAGCCTCTGAATTATTGCCTTTTATACATCAAGCAATTCAGTACAAAGTTGGCTGTCAGTTGACACAGTTACATCAGTCACCTTACAAAGGATTAGTATCCTCCATTACCAACAATATATTCTTAATTTTGACTATATCTGTTGCCACACTATTCTGTTTTTGCTTTTCGTTTTTAGGGGCATCAGACAAGATGCAGTACAACTCATTAGCAGCTCACTTATATATATATATATATGTATATGTATACGTATACGTGTGTGTGTATATATATATGTATATGTATACGTATACGTGTGTGTGTATATATATGTGTATATGTATACATGTGTATATATATATGTGTATATATATATGTGTATATATATATGTGTATATGTATATATGTGTATATGTATATATGTGTATATGTATATATGTGTATATGTATATATGTGTATATGTATATATGTGTATATGTATACGTGTGTATATATATATGTGTATATGTATACGTGTGTATATATATATGTGTATATATATGTGTGTATATATATATGTGTATATATATGTGTGTATATATATGTGTGTATATATATGTGTGTATATATATGTGTGTATATATATGTGTGTATATATATGTGTATATGTATACATGTGTATATATATATGTGTATATGTATACATGTGTATATATATATGTGTATATGTATACATGTGTATATATATATGTGTATATGTATACATGTGTATATATATATGTGTATATGTATACATGTGTATATATATATGTGTATATGTATATATACGTGTATATGTGTGTGTGTATATATACGTGTATATGTGTGTGTGTATATATACGTGTATATGTATACGTGTATATGTACGTGTATATGTATACGTGTATATGTATATGTGTATATGTATACGTGTATGTATACGTGTGTATATGTGTATGTATACATGTGTGTATATGTGTATATGTATACGTGTGTATATGTGTATATGTATACGTGTGTATATGTGTATATGTGTATGTGTGTATAGATATGTGTATATGTATACATGTGTATATATGTATGTGTATATGTATACATGTGTATATATGTGTGTGTGTATATGTGTGTGTATGTATACATGTGTATGTGTATGTGTGTATACGTGTGTGTGTGTGTGTGTGTGTATATATGTATATGTGCACATGTGTATACATGTGTGTGTGTATATATATGTATATGTATATATATATATATATATATATATATGTGTGTGTATGTGTATATATACACATTTCTCTTGCCGATAAAAGGTGCACAGATAATGATCTTTTTTCATAAAGGTATGAAAAGCTCTGGAACTGGCAGGCTCCCAGTTTTTACTTTTATCCTAATGACCCTGAGAAAATAATGTATAGACTTTGGCTCCCTCCCACCCAAGAGATGTTTAATTTCCCAAATTCAGTCTTTATAATTTGTAGGCTCCTAGACCAGAAGCGACTATTGTGATCAGCTAGGTTGACCTCCTGTATACACAGGCCATAGAACTTCCCCAAAATAATTCCTAGAGCACAGCTTTTAGACACACATCCAATGCTGATTTAAAAATTGTCAGTAATAGAGAATCCACCACAACCTTTGGTAAGTTGTCCCAATGGTTAATTACTCTCACTGTCAAAAATTTACATCTTATTTCAAACCTTAATTTGTCTAGCTTCAGCTTCCAGCTATTAAATAGTGTTTTACCTTTCTCTGCTAGAGTAAAGAGTCCATTATGGTATATTTGTTCCCCAAGTAGGCACTTCTAAACAGTGATCAAGACAACCCATAACCTTCTCTTTGTTAAGCAGAATAAATTGAGCTTCTTGAGTCTATCACTATAATGCATGTTTTCTAATCCTTTAATTGTTCTTGTGACTTTTTTCTGAACTCTTTCCAATTTATCAACATCCTTCTTGAATTGTGGATACCAGAACTAGACACAGAATTCCAACCATGGTTTCCCAATGCTAAATACAGAAGTAAAATAATCTCTTTACTCATACTCGAGATTCCCCCGTTTATTCATCCCAGGATTGCATTAGCCCTTTTGGACCCATTATTATACTGGGAGTTCATGGTTAGCTGATTATACATCACAACCAGAAATCTTTTTCAGCGTCACTGCTTTCTAGAAGCATCCTGAAAGTATGGCCCATATTTTTTATTCATAGATGTGTCGCACCCCCTGACACAGAGAGGGGACCATGGAATGGGATAAGCTGGTCAAGAGGTCGGCAGAGAGCCAGCAGCAGCAGCAGCAGGCTGCACAGCTCCAGCAACAGCAACAACTGCTGCAGTAGCTAGGAACCCAGCAACAACTCCTCATTCGGGAGTTGGGGGCCCAATAACAGGAGCAACAGTGGCAGTATGCTTAGGTGTGATACCGGCACCGGCTCCCAGTCTGCCGCTCCGACTCACCAAGATGTGGTCGGGGGATGACCCCGAAGCATTTCTGATTACTTTCAAACACGTGGCCGGGTGGGACCCGGCGCAATGGGCCACTCTTTTGGCTCCCTACTTGACAGGGGCCACCCAAGCGGCCTACTGTGCCCTCCTAGATGAAGGGGCCTGGGACTACCAGACAGTGAAGACTGCCATTCTGGATGCATTGGATATTACCCCTGAGACATTTCAATGGCGTTTTTGGGGGGAAAACGTACCCATCGGGCGCCCGACCCCGAGTGGTTACACAGGAACTGAAAGACGCTGTTGATGCTAATTACAGCCGGACTGATGCTCTGCTGCTGAAGTCGCGGAACAGATAGCGGTCAAGCAGTTCCTGCACATTCTCCCATCCCAAGGCTGAATCAACTTGAGTGCTGCTGTGCAGTTTATGGAGGACTTCATGGCAGCAGAGAACTCAGTGACCCCTGGAGCGACCCCAATGGTTCAAAGTCCTAGCCTCACCGTGGGACCATTGAGCCCTTGGACAGACTCTACCCAGTGAGGAGGGCCAGAAACACAAGTCTCTTCCAGGATCTACCCCAAGAACTCCCAGACCATGCTGCAGTCAGGGGGTTGGGCAGTGGATGACAGGACCTGAGGCAAGAACCCCCCAAGCCCCGATGCCACAAGGAGGCCCATAAGGCCCTGCTGAAGTAGGGCCCTGTTATGCCTGTGGCCAATTCGGGCATTTCCAGAGACAGTGCCACAAGATGAACTGTTCCTATGGCCAGGTATGCAGTGACTTGTATTCTTTCTTATTTACCACTACCCCCAGTATTTGTGTCATCTGCAAACTTTATCAGTGATGATATTATGATTTCTTTCAGGTCCTTGATAGAAATATTAAATAGCATAGGTTCAAGAACTGATCCCTGGGGATCCCACTAGAAACACACTGACTTGATGTTGGTTCCCTGTCTATAATTACATTTTGAGACTTATCGGCCAGTTTTTAATCCATTTAATGTGTGCCATATTAATTTTATAACATTCTAGTTTTTTAATCAAAATGTTGCAGTGCCAAATCAAATGCCTTTCAGAAGTCTAAGTATATTACATCAACACTACTTGTAGTGTCATAAAAAGAGATATTTGTAATCTCATAAAAAAGATATCCAGTTAGTTTGACCAGGATTTATTTTCCACAAAACTATGTTGATTTTCATTAATTTCATTACTCTCCTCTAATTATTAATCAAGACTCAAATCAGCTGTTTCATTATCTTGCCTGGCATTGATATCAGACTGATAGGCCTCTTCCCATTTACCATTTAAAAATATTTTCCAGTCTTTTGGAACTTCTCCAATGTTGCAAGTCTTATTGAAAATTAACATTAATTGTCCTGCAAGCTTCTCAGCCTGTTTTAAAAAAACTCTTGGATACAAGTTATCTGGACTTGTTGATTTAAAAATGTCTAACTTTAGTAGCTGTGTGTAGTGTCCTCCTGAGATACTAGTGGAATGCAAAGAGTGTTACAATCATCATAAGGTATGACTACATCATCTGTAAAGAAAAGAAATATTTACTGAACACTTCTGTCTTTCCTGTATTATTATTCATAATTCTACCATTCCAACTAGTAATGGACCAATATCATTATTAGGACTCTTTTTGTTCCTAATATACTTTTAAAAATCCTTCTTATTGTCCTCAACTCTGTTGGCCAGAAATTTCTCCTTGTGTCTCTCTGCTTCACTTATACATTTTCTATAGTTCCTAGCTTATGATTTATATTCATTACTATCAACTTCCCTGTTCTTTTGTATAGCTGCCTTCACTTCCTGTATAAACCAGGTCAGTTTTTTATCCAGGACAGACTTATTTTTTTGGCTGCGGCCTTTGGGGCATATAGTAAAGTTCTTAAACAATTCCCAATTTTTCTTCACATTTTTATGATTAAATTTTCTCCCAGATGATTTGACTTACAATTGTCTTCAGCTTTGTGCCACTGGCCTGTTTAAAGAACCAAGTGTATATATATTACTGGCTTGACTTGTTTGCACAAAATGTGATCAAGACATGATCACTTGTACCTAAACTACCAGTAATTTTTAATTCTGTGATCAATTCCTCTTTATCTGTCAAGATGAGGTCTAGTACAAAATTCCCCCATCTTGGATGCAATGCTTTTTGAGTTGGAAATTGTCACCTATAATAGCTGGAGATTCTGAGGATGTTTTTAGTACTGGCAGAATGAGATCTCCAGCATATGTCACTTAGATTAAAGTCCCCTATGATCACACAGGTTTTCCCCCCTACACTTTATAGTTAGGTGCTTAAGGAGCTGGTTATCCTGTTCCCCACTGTGTTTTGGTAGTCTGTAGCATACACAAAGAAATACCCCACCTTGGGCTTTATCTGTTAGGATATTGATCTAGAAGCATTCAAGATCATTTTCTTCTGAGTTATCAGTGACTCAGAAACCGGTGATGCCATTTTTACATAGAGTACCACTCCCTTCCCCCCCCTGCCCACTCAATCCTTCCTAAATAGTTTTTAACCATTGATTTTAGCATTTCAGTCACACGAATCATCCCACCAGGTTTCAGTAGTACCAACTAGATCGATAATAATGACAAACACATGTTGAAGAAACATCCTGAAAGCAGTCTATACCTGTCAAGGAAATGTTTTCTGTACACACAGGTAAAATCTATCCCAATCACAATATTCATTTTTCCAAAGCAACAGAACAACAAAATATTTCTCGAATTGCAGTTAATGATGACAACTGGGAGAGTGAGTTTGTGGAAAAGCCGACTTCTAGAATCATATATTTCTTTTTATTGCTACTTCAGTATATCTTGTGTAGATGAGTCTACATACATAATCTCACTTTCCAAAGAGGTTTAAGTGAAAATAAGGAGATGCAAGACATGTTCATATCAGCAAAAAGTTTAGATTTTTCTAAAAGAAATTCATGTCATATCAACATCTGTGTAGCGAGGAGGTATGACTCCCTCAGAGGTGGAAGTGGAGGGAACGCCGCAAGCCACTTGGTGGGCAAAACCAGGAGCACCACACCCTGCATGCCAGAAGCAGAGGGGTGGGACAGGGAGTGGAAGTATAAAAGGCGGGCTCAACAGCTCAGTTGGGAGGGAGGTGATGAAGGAAACAGATGCTTCTTCCCCGCTGCTGGAGTGGGATGCCAAGGACAACTGCTACTGCCCCAGGGACCAGCCCCAGCTTCTAGAGAGCCCTGCAATGCCCGATGCTGAGGAGCTGCTACCGCTACCCTTGGCAGTGTATCCCAGGGAGACTGAGGACAATTCCTGGATGCAGGTACACCCGGGGAGGAGAGTAGGAAGCAGCCCAGGGGAACTGGGCAACAATCTGGTTGGGAGCTGGCCTGAAACAAGGTCAGCGTGTTGTGGGTGGATCCCCGCTGACCCAGTGGCAGACCACTCTGCTGCTGCTAGGGCACTGGGCTAGGATGCAGTGGAGTTGGGCAGGCCCACCTCCCTCTTGCCAAGCCACCCCTGAGATGGCAGTACTCCCCTTCCTTAGACTAGGAGGCCTGTGCTTCTTGGGCGTCCCTACCTGAGCCCTATAGACTGCTTGGTGCTCACCCCTGCCAGAGCCCTGCTTAAAGCCGGGGTGAATAAACTGCTACAGCTCTGTCTGATGGCAGGCCAGAGCTGGACTGTTCACTGCCCTGCTCTGCTTAACAGCTGGCCAAATAGACTGCTATTGCTCTGCCTGGTTACAGGCCGGAGCCCAGACTGTTTAGAGCCCTGCCCCGCTTGAAGACCAGGGCCCCTTGAGAACCGCTAATTCGCCCCTGTTTTCTTTGCTTGGAAAAGACTCTAACAGACCAAACTGTAAGGAGGCGTGGCCTCCCTCAGAGGCGGAAGCAGAGGGATGGCCATGCCAGCTTACAAAACTCTGCATCGCTGTTACATATAGGCTAAAATTTGTCTCTGGTGTTTCAGGGCATTCAGATTTTCAATTTTGTTTTTGCAGAAATAAAAACCAAAAGCATGTATATGATATACAGTTAATTCATTGATATACACCCCCCATTCATCATAGATAGTAGGATAACTGATGATTATCTATTTAAATTTATTGGGGCAAATTCACCCCTGGTGTAACTACATTGACTTCTGGCTCCATTGTGTATTACTCAGAGGGTATTCAGATAAGGCTGAACAAAGACCTAGTAAATTTACCATAGGGAAAACTCTTACACTGGCAGTGTGATGGACTATTATTTATTAGTTATTGCTAATGTGGTAAATATGACCTACTAGGTCTTTTCTTACTTTCACGCTATGACAAGAGAAACAAGTTACAAGGCATTTTAGATTTTCAATAATAATTAATAATAATAATAAAAATATCAAAGAATGGGCAAATGGAAGTGTTTCCAGCAGATACCACTTAGGCTGCTTAACGAGTTGCTTTGCCCCCATACTCACAGCAAATGAATGCTCCACTACAATCAATTGGTTTTACTTTTAGTAAAGAGGCAATGTAAATTCACTGAAGTCACAGACTAGTGCCAATAATGTCACCGAGTGTTGTTATTATATTATTAATAATAATTATTATTAATAATAAATATTCAATGCCATCAGTGAAAGAATCAGCTGATATGTTTCACATATATCTGCTGTCCAAAGAGGATTGGTGAGGATTGGCAAGCCTGGATTTCAATTCATTCTCTGGAGGGAAATGTGCTTAAGTGGACACAGAGTCTTCTGCTCATGTAAACCTGTCCTCTTCTGCCTCCTCCCTTCCAATCAGTTCCTGTCCTTCCCAGCCAGCCACAGTCCCCCGGGACTCCTCATCTGATCTTAGTCTCCCACCCACCCATTGGCTTCAAGTCCCAATCTCCTTGCCCAGATAATCCCAGTCTTCCCCTGGGTTCCCAGTCTCCTTGCCAGGCCAATCACATTTTTGTAAGATGGGCGATAAAAGACTTACAACATTGCTAACTGGGTGCTAGTAATGGAGATGACTTGATGCTCTTATGTGGGTTTTCTAATGGTGGGAAAAGAGGTCAAAGGAAGCCTACAAAAGGAAGTCCCCAAAACCCCACAAAAGGCTCTGTCAGAATATGACTTTTAGCACTCCTCGGATAAAATCCTGGTTTCACTGTCAACAGGAGCTTTGCCATTCACTTTAGTGGATCCTTTAGAGGGCTGAGTGCAATGCAGGGCAGCTAGTGAAATTAATAATGGTCTATGTCCCAGAAATGGCAGGTCCAGCTTGGTTGGAAGAGTGGTCATCTCTGCATCTTCTAAAGTTTTACTGGAAGCACAAAGGAGTGTTTTTAAAAACCCAAGGTTTATAACAGACCAGCATAGTTCCTCAATTTATCTAAATTCCCCTCTCTACAAGTAAACTAAACAATTAAATTACATTCACTTATTTTCCATGCACTGGACATACGAGTTTTTCATTGCATTGCAATTCACATAATTTTTAAGACTTCATCGACTGTCTGATGTGAACTTTATTTTTTGCATGTTCTTATGCTTTACACATCTGGTGAGGGGGAGCATTTTTCAGGCTTTTCCTCACCATTCTTCTCCTTCCAAGTATTGCTATTCTTCTTTGAAAGGACTAAAGGTAAAATAAAAGTGATGGGTGTGTGGGTTGGGGGGAATAAACAACCTGAAAAGAATATTTGTGGTAACATGTTACCAGTGTGCTGTAAACCAGGCCTAATGAAGTAGTGCAAAAATTATTAGAAACTGCCATATTTAAAGTATGTCTTTTTTCTTTTCTTTTTTAAAATAAGCACTCCAATTTCAGCAGAGATGGAGCCTGGGTAACAAAAGCGTTTTGCTCCAAGTAACAGCAGAGTTCTCTGAGGTTATTCTTTCAATCCAGGATCAAAGTGACAGGCTCAAAAGAGCTTATTAAAGACAGAGTTGGAGCAGATAGAGAGGTAGTAGCACAGCTGTTTGAGGTGAAAAAGGCAAGATTTGTCAGAGGTTCCTCAGAAGGTGTATAATAAACTATTTGGGAGCTATCCCCATAGTGAATGCCCAGCTTCCTAACTCAGATCTATTGCAGCAGTTCAAGGATGAAATGCAGTGTGACCTGACCTGATTAAACCTTGACAGTGCCCTTGTATGAACAATGCACATCTAAGTGCTGCCCTCATTCACAAGAATGCTTGAGTGCTGTTAATATCTTGGGCTGTGTTTACAAAGTCATTCAGTCAGCATGATGCTGGACAGTGGCAGGAACAGTCTATTCCAATCTAAGGCACAAAAAGACTGTCACACAGGAGGAGAAAGATTACATTTAGTTGCAGTGTAGCTGCAAAAGTGGACTATTAACTTCTAATGGAACCCTTTTTTCTTCTGAAAAGCTACAGAGAGATGGCATTAAAGTGCTACTGCTAGAGAAAGAGAGTGAGCAGGGGCAGATTGGCTAGGTCTCAGGTCAGGATGTTATGCTACAAGCACAGGCCTCCTTCTAGATCAGGCAAATGCCATCTTCCTGCCTACGGACCATGTAATGCAAGTACTGTAAAGGCTTCTCTCATGCAGGCAAACACCTATCTTAAATCCTGAATGCTAGTGAATAGTGGTAATGGACGGAGGTTGGGAGAGGGCAGGAACTGTAGCCACTGCAAGTGAGTGGTGGTGGTACTTATGGTGTGGATATGGTGCTGGCGTTGGGACTCGGAGATCAGGTATTTTACTTTCTGCTCCTCAGTTTGGAACTAGGGCATGTGGTAAAT
This sequence comes from Chelydra serpentina, assembly GCA_037349315.1. Taxonomy (NCBI): domain Eukaryota; kingdom Metazoa; phylum Chordata; order Testudines; family Chelydridae; genus Chelydra; species Chelydra serpentina. The sequence continues at coordinate 62,848,403 of JBAIAC010000004.1, forward strand.
TAGGCAGCTCCAAAACTACACGTTATAGACTTTTTGTGCTGAAGTGTTAACGTGTTTTTTAAAAAAGTGTAATAAATTATGCAAAAAGACTATCTTTTAAACTCATTTAAAACATTTTACAATAAAGAAGTCCCTGTTCTCTCTCTCTCTCTCTCTGTGTGGGTGGGTGAGTGGGTGGGTGGGTGCGAAGGGGAGTGGTGGGTAGAGTGGAAGCCTCTCTAACCAGACCCCTGAAAGATAAATATTTCTGAGGAATGCTGCTTTAGACAAAACTCCTGGTAACTCTCTCTCCCTGACCTCCCAAGATGAGGCTTAGGAAAGGAAATCAAAACCCAAACAGCCCACCAGTGAAGTGACCCCTACTACTACTCCACCCAAATTAGGCCCAACAAGATCCCTTATAAAAGTGGATGCAGCTGCTGTTTTAGTTCCTTGGGCTCATAGGTGGCGGCTTTGCTACTAGGATCAGTGTTTAGAAAAAGTTGACTGTTGCTGAAAGCTTTTGCACTGGTCTACCAAAGTTTCTCTATCCTGGCAAAAAAGTCACAAAAGAGAGGACTTTAAAGTGTGAATGTCACTGATGAGTATTTAATTGGTTAATCTTTGCTGATTTTGGATGTTAATAATGCCAAACTTCAACAGTTTGATTAAAAAGAAAAGGTAGTATTTGCCCTTCAAATGGCTTCATCTTCCATTTCTTATTTTGTACATAGCATTGGCTGAAGCATTAACAACTCTTGAGACAGAGGTCACTAAATGGTCAAATCGAAAACATCCTAAATGCTGTGTTACAGGGGTGAGCAAACTTAAAGGTTCAAGGCTTAGTTCAGTGGTGCCTGAACCTGTTACAGGGATACATAAGTGATGACAACACTGTGAGATAAATGTCCTCCTATCCTCTTGCTTGCCCAGGAAAGCCTGCTTTCCAGGTGGTAGGAGAAGGCCTGCCACAGGGGTAAACTACTGGGATTCTCTTTTATTCTGCTTTTCTGGTGGACAGGATTGCAAAGCACAGATCGTCCCAGGATGGATTTGAGTCTCCTGAACTGGAACTCATGATGATAATCTGCTTTAGTTTGACTTTTCTTGTAACACCAATATGCACCAATTACTGACAAGCAGTTTAACAAATGTTTTAAGTTTGCTTATATTGGCAATGGTCTCTTTATCTTTGTTAAATACTAATTGTTCTTATATGCGGGCCTTTGGTGTTTAAACATAGACTCTTATTCACTCATCTGAACCGAATTAAGTCCAAGGAGACTGTCTGCTCCAGGGGGAAGTCATTATGCACATTGGAGCAATCCAAGGGGGCCTGGGTATTTAATCTAGGACTGTAGCTAATTATTTCCTATTTTTGGTAATATTTACAGTACCACCTGGAAATCCCCAGGGAGATTAGGGTCTGATTGTGCTAGGTGATGTACATAAATGGAGTCAGACAGTCTCTGCCCCAAAGAACTTACAATCTAAATGGATGAGATGGGAAGAAAGTATTATTGTTGCCATTTTAAGTTTAAACGACTTGTCCAATGACTTGTCCAAGGAAGTCTCTAGGAACTGAATCCAGATCTTCTGAGTCCAGGCCCATAGTTCCTCACTAGTAGTAAGAAGATATACCTCTGATCATACTTGTAAATTCACTGCTGCTCCTCTGCTAGATTCCAGATAAAAGGCAAACCATAATGAGGCCAATATTTCAGTCTGATTTTCAGCTGTTCGGGGTTGGGAGAGAGAGTTTTCGGATTAATTAACACTTCTTACCTCTGACATGTTCAGGTATACCTAGGCACTGTGTTTCAACCCTATCTGGAATAGATTCTGTGCTATTACCATCATTAAAGTTCAGGTGACAGCTTACCATTCATGCAAATATTTGGTAATGGATTTCTATAATATTGTATTGTTCAAAAAGGGCGGCGGTGGCGGCGGCGGCAGCGGTCGGGGGAGGGCAAAATTCTACAAGTGCATTTGGGATGGGGAGAGGAAGTTTGAGAGAGCTTCATCCCAGATAGCACAGCAGCTGGCTAAGATTTCAGTCTACCACAGCCTGGAGCACCCTCTGTACCTTGAGATTTATGTGACTTACCAGAATGGTGTGATTTCTCCCGCCTGCCATGGTGTTCCCAAAGGTATAACCAAGGGCAGAATTTGTGCTGTAGCATATTTATTACTGGTAATGATGCACAAGCTGGAAAGAATACGGCTTGGCTTTCTGATCCCAGGTTGAATTAGCAGACTGGCAATCAACAAAAAAAAAAGCCCCATCTTATTTTATGTGTAAAATGAGCAAATTTCCTCAAGTCTGAAGTACAATTAACATGGAACCCCCTGCATCCTGATGCAATTTTTATAGTCACTTTTAGAGCAATATCACACTTTAACCCCAAACTGATATAAAGGTCCATGCCAAATTACACACACACTGTCTGAATATGGAAGTTGTACTCTAATTGTTGGATGTAAGCTTGACTGGCTTTGAATTAACAGTTAAAGCTGTATTCATTAATCTGAACAGGGAAGAGCAGGCAGACTGTCACAACATACCTCAGTTCAGTAGTCATGTGGAGCAGGTGAGAGAACATTAGCCATTTACAAAGTGCAGCAGCTGATCTCCATCAGTCCCTATCACCCAATGATGGAGAAAAAAAGCAACCAGCTGCGATATCCAAAAAAGATTTATGATTTATCTAAAATTCCACAGTCCCAATGAGCAAGATACAACCTACAATTACACAGAATGATTAAACTGAAAGCTTTTAAATGCTTTACCACCTCAGGTCCTGCTTAGGACACAATTCGTAAATATATTATAATGTATGGTCCATTTGCTATACATACAGCTTCTGGAAAAATATTTCCTTTGGGAAATAAGCATGAAATTCATTTTTTTTAACAAAATATTCGGCACGGGAAAAACAATTCAGATAAAACACAAAATGACCTGAAATCAGAGATGGGACAAAGTCAGAGGTCAATTGTCCGAACTCTGAGAGAGGTTGTAGGGATTATTTGGGTCCAGAATTTTGGTTTGGGCCCATTTTCATCTGAAATCTATGCCAAATTGAGCCAAAACTTTTTTGAGATTAAACAAATTGTTATGACTAAGGTATCTAAATATTTTATCATATGGGTCATTCTTTTGATTCTCTCTCCCACTTATGTAAACATATATATGGTGGTATTGTTGCATGTGTACCATTAGCATTTAAGGCCTTGATGTGTGTCTCTCCCAGTTACTTAACATAAACATCAAAGAGACTGGGGGCTTTGTGAACTTCACAGATGAGAAATCTGTGTATTCAAGTGAATTTTTCAATAAAATTCTCTGGGGTAGTTCTCAGAGGGAGCAAATTAGGGTCCTACCATTAATTCTCTGAAGTGAACCAGCAACATCTCATGAAAGATAGTGTTACATGTGGAGAGGTCTAATAGAATGAGTATGGATGTTTGCCTCTTGTCTATGTCTAACAGAAGACTGCTGAGCAGCATAACCAGTACTATTTCTCTGACATATCCTCATCTGGTGTTCACCTGGAAAGGATCTAGGATACTGGCTGAAGTTATGTGTAATGTGAGATAGTTCTTTGCTAGCTCCTCAGTAAATTGCTGAGAAAGGGGAGATTTCACATTTGGCAGCAGTTTGATGGGATCAGTTATGTTGAGGCTCTACTTCAGTACTAGACTATTGTGTTCCTATGTTTCCTCTTCCAGGGAGTCATTGTCAATCTGTTTACAAAGGGCTCGGATCTTGATTGTCTTCCTTCTGCTAGAGTCTGAATGGCACATGATGGCTTAGATTTCCTTTAGTTTTGGATTCATAGATTCTAAGGCCAGAACGGACCACTGTGACCATCTAGTGTGACCTCTGCTATAACACAAGCCATAGAACTTTCCCCAAAATAATTCCTAGAGCACCTCTTTTAGAAAAAAATCTAACTTGATTTCAAAATTGTCAGTGATGGAGACTCCACTGTGACCATTGGCAAATTGTTCCAATGGTTAATTACTCTCCCAGTTAAAGAAATTCAGACTGGAAATGAAGTGTTTTTATCTTTAACTTCCAGCCACTGGATCACGTTATGCTAGACTGAAGAGCCCATTATTAAATATTTGTTCCCCATGTGAGTACTTACAGACAGTGATCAAGTCACCCCTTAGCCTTCTTTGTTAAACTAAAATTAAATTTGGATGGGACTGGAGGTGAAATGTACAAGGAGGGCAGGCTGTTTTTGTGTTTTTCCCTCCTTGCCCCCCATCAAAACCTAAGTGGAATAAAGGAGCTCTGAAACTCTCAAAAGAACCTGTGCTTTCAAGATTTTTCCACACAAGAGTTTTGGATACATCTCAGAACAACTTCCTTGTTTCTGGATGTTTTTCTAAACCAAAGCATAGAATATTTTTATGTTAAACTATCAAAATAATTACCTACTTTTGGGCTTTATTAAAATCTCTGCATGTATGGACTGTGACCCATATGAATATAAAATGGAATTCACCTCCCTGCACAAAGCATGAGTAATCTATCTCTGAGCAGAGAACTCCATGGAGTTTGTTAGGGTGGAGGGATAGAATTCACTTCCTCTCTGATAGGCAAATGCAGGTTGTCTGTGGCCACTATTCTAGCCCATAGGCTGGAATAATGGCTAATGCACTTTCATACCTCCTACATGGGGTCACAGCCACTAATCCATGTAGTTAGAAGATCTTGTGGTCCTTCCCCATGCCTGTCCTCAAATTCCCACTCAAAGCTGGCCCATTTTTAGCTGGTGTGGAACTCCCTTTCATGGTGCACAGGGGATACAGACATGCTCTATACAACCACTCCACTTTCATCCCTTCTTTTGCAGCCCCATATTGGGATTTAAATAGTGCAGAGAGCTCTGTTTGTACCTTCCACTCTGGGGTGAATTTAATCCACATCCACAACACATTAGCAGTTGCATTGAATCATCCATACTGTGTTATGTATCCTGAGGTTTCATCATCATACTCACTCCCATAACCGCATTGGTCGTTGGGGCACCATTACTGATGAGGAATCAACCAGTTGTCTCCACCCCTGATGACTGTGTGTCAGTGCTTAAGTCTCCGCAAAGTCCATTCCTGTCCACTCTTTTATGTTGTCAGTCCATCTTTTCTTCTGTCTACCTCTTCTTCTCTGCCCCTGTACTGTCTCTTGGAGGATGATCTTGGATAGGCCAAATGATTTTGCGCTTTTTCACGGTTGTCAGGAGGTCTTCATATGACCCAGCGCATTCGGTGATGATGTTGCGGACTTCTTCATTAGTGACGTGGTAGAAGTAGGAGATGCCCAGGATTTTCTCATCTCTACTATGTGTATTTTCCGTTCAAGTTCTGCCATAAGGGTCCATGTTTCACACGTATACAGAAAAATGGAGATGACCAGTGCGTAGGGTGACCAGACAGCAAATGTGAAAAATTGGGACAGAGGGTGGGGGGTAATAGGAGCCTATATAAGAAAGACCCAAAAATCAGGACTGTCCCTATAAAATTGGGACATCTGGTCACCCTACCAGTGCATGCAGCAGTTTCAGTCTGGATTCCAGGGAGATATTCTTGTTCCTCCAAATTGGCTTTAGCTTTGCCGCTGTTGCTGTTGTTTGTGCAGTTCTCACCAGTATTTCTGCATTTGATCCTTCATCAGTGATTTCCCCCAAATACTTGTCCAGCTCTTGTCCACTGACAGTCATATGATCCTGTGAGCTGATCCTGTCACATTTTTGTCATCAGCTTGGTTTTCTCTGCACTGATTTCTTACTGTATTTTGGGGAGGTTTCATCCAATCGTTTCACAAGGTTGGCAAGTTCATCTTTGCTACCTGCCAGGCCATCAATGTCATAAGCGAAGCGAAGATTTGAGATTGTTTGCCTCCCCAATGCTGACTGTACACATGTGATCTTCTAGGGCATCAGTCATTATGCTCTCCAAGTACATGTTGGATAGTGTGGATGAAAGAATGCAGCCTTGTCGGACTCCAACAGTGGTGTGAATACCTCTGTTAGTCTATAAGGTGCCACAGGACCCTTTGTCACTTCTACAGATCCAGACTAACACGGCTACCCCTCTGATACTTGACACTATCTTATTGTGCCATTGATGAGAACTGCACTGCTGGCCTTGGCATACAGTTGTTAAATGGTAAGAATAAGCTTACAATCAACATTGTTCTTCTTCATGGTTTCTCGGAGAGCTTCGTGCCATACTCTGTCAAACGCCTTCTTGAAGTCAAGAAAGATGTGGTAGATGTCCTGCTGGTGTTGCAAGTACTTCTCACATAGAACACGAAGGTTGAAAATCTGTTCTGTCGTACTTCTTCCAGCACGAAAGCCAGCCTGTTCTTCAGCGATGATATTCTCCGCTTGTGGCTTCAATCTGTTCAATATGACGTTCAACATCACTTTGCTGGGATGGCTAATTAAGCTTATGGTCTAGTAATTCTGATGCAATTGCTGGTTGCCTTTCTTTGGCAGAGTGATGATTAGTGACTGTGTCCATGTGGAGGGCCACTCACCGGCCTGCCAGATGTTGTTGCAGATCCTGAGGTGTACATGACAAAAAAGGCTAATTTTAAAAATGCACATGTTGGATCTGCCAGGTTATTAGTACTCAATCAGTATAACTTCTTTCTTTAAAGTTAGTGACTTACCTTGTAAAGACTCATAAGCAGGCTAAATTAGGAATTGACCCAAAATTGCCCCAAAATGTTGTTTATGTTGTTAAAATCTTCATTTAACCTAATTTTGTTCCCAGGCCAACTAAAATTTTGCACTTACAAGTTTTGTGCATTCTGCTGACTTTATTTAGTCAATGACAACCACTTTTCTGTTCAGCCTGTAACCTGTGTTACTGTGTTGGGTAATGTTTAAAATGTGGTTATAAAAACTGGCTTGAGTAGGATATGTAAATATTTGGGTTGGATCGAAAACATGAATTCTGTTTTGTGAAAAATTTAGGTTTTGATATTTTTGATATTCCACTTCAGAACAAAAACTAGACTGTCTTTTGAAATCTTAATGGGGTGAGAGACATCAACCTACCCCAGAATAGACAATAGCCTGATGGTTAGGGTACTCAGCCGGACTATGGAAGACACATATTCTGACTGCTGTGACTGAGTCAGCAAAGAGTTGAACTTGAGTTTCCCTGGGCTATTGGCTGGTCTGGGATAGATCTCCCCTTTCGCCCCCACCAGAAATTCCATCTTGGATATGAAAACTTCCAACAAAATTTTCATCAAAATCAATATTTCTGTGACGTTTGTTTCAACTAGTCTGTATTTTTTGATGTAAAAACATTTTATTAAATTCTCAACTATCTCTAGTAAATATGTTTCTACTATGAATACAACTGTGTTGAGCATTTCAGGAAATACAATATGAAAATGGACTGGCACCCTTGCCAATCTTGTGAAATATACTTATCTTTGGGTATGTATTTTGGTTTCTCTCATTCCTGAGCTTTGAGGATACATATTTGGGTCATCTATGAGTTTCTAATATGAAGGGAAAAAAGGGAAAGCAGCATATGTCCTCATTCATTTTGAAAGTAAAGGTGATGAGTCTGTTACTTAAGTCGAAGCTTAGGTACTTGGTTGTATGTCTTGGTTGTTCCTTTTGTTAAAGTAGATGAATAGAGTGATAAGGCATACTTATTTAGACCTCAGATGTACTCCTTGGGCATAATGAGTGAGCAAAGCATTTAGCTGTGCCATTTGTATTCCTGCCAGCCAGCTGGAGTCTAGTACAAGGGACGGGAATGCTTATACAAAGACAGATGTGCATTTATATTGGATATTGTATTATTTAGAAAAATGGCAAATGTTAGTGGTATTAGTCAAATGCTTGCATCTAGTTGCTTGAAGATTTTAGAGCTCCAAAAGAAAACACATTGATGCAATTTTTTTTCTTCACTTTTCATAATGAATGGAGAGTGGATGAAAGATTCATTTTGTCCCTGGATATATCCCCAATTTCCTTTTACTCTGAGAATTAACTGCAACCATAACCCCATCACATAAGGAAGACTTCTGTAGGAATAGGGCACATCACCACCCTAGGAATTTGTAGGACATCTGGTAAATCAACAGCATTATCACAAACATCATGGCCAAGAATCTGTGCTTTAGCAACAGTGTGTTCATATTCCAAACCTTCCAGCTGAGAGAGCTGCTCAGAGCTGTCCCACCAAACACCAGATGGTTGGTTGATAAGCCAGTATTTTTTATATACACAGAAGCCTTTTCTTCTATCATTAGCCATCCTTCTGCACAGAGAACAAATATTTATTATAGACGGGATCTTCTCTTGCCCTACATTCTGCTGAAGAAAGATATCTACTATACGAATGCACATATCACTCTATGGAAAACAGAGATATGGAGAAAACTTTCTCATTCATTTTTCACCTAAATTGGATTTCACCTAAATCCAAGCCTACGTGACAAACTGCCTCCATTTCATGCTGAATGATGCTAAAATATTTTAAGGCGAACTACCACATACTACATTTAGTTAATTTAAAAGATAAAATGTATATGATATAAAATTAATCACTTTAGAATGCTGTGGAGTCAAACCCAGCATAAAGCTGCTCTAACAAGATGGTAAACACATAATTACCATGGGCCAAATCCTGAAGCCCTTATTCAGGCACAGCTCTCGATGAAATCAATGAAAGTTTTGACTAGCTGAATATGGACTTCAGATATGACTCCAGAATAGAAAATCAGATTGTAAAATAGCCCATGCATAGAATCCTAGTGCCTTGAAAAACTAACTTTGTCCTCTTGTATGGACAAAAGGGAAAAACCCCTTATATTAGGCAACCTTAATTCTGACCCTTAACTTTTGAGTGCCTGACTGGGCTTGCCATGTTTGCCATATTCTTCTCCATTTACTTTCTTAGATCATGATCCTGCAAACCCTTACACACATACTTTAGCATGTGACTAGTGCCATTAAAGCCAACAGGACTACTCATGTGGTTAAATACAAGTGCAAATTTTTGCACGTGGTTTGAGTCTTAAACCTGAAGGCTGGGATTTTCCAAGGGGCCTGACTTTCAGTGGGAGTTGGGTGTCTAAGAACTTTAGGCCCGTTTGAGGCAGGAGATTGCCCTTGTTTCATGTGTTGTACAGTGCTAAGCATCATAGGAGCCGACTTTCGTCGGCACCGGTGGGTGCTCGTGCCTCGGCCCCGGCCCAAGGTCGCCCGGCGTCGGGGGCGGGGCCCCGCGCCCCGCAACGTCACCCAGCGTCGGGGGCAGAGGTGAGGTGAGCTGGGCCCGGGCGCAGGGCTGGCGGGGAGCTGCCAGTGGGTGCTCTGCACCCACCAATTTTTCCCCGTGGGTGCTCCAGCCCCGGAGCACCCACGGAGTCGGCGCCTATGCTAAGCATATTGTTGCTTAATAGATGCTGAGATGTCAAGTAGTTACCCAATAAATGTTAGCAAGTTTTAGTCCCTACAAAGTAGAAGAACAAAAGCTGGATAACAGAGGTGACATGGAGGAGAGCCCATTTGCCATGCCCAAATGGTGTAGGTTAAACTCTGGTCCCAACAAAGTGAGAGGATGTTTTGCTGAGTGTCAATGAAGAGAAATTAGTGTAATTGTGAAGATCTGTGACTGAGCTGGTACTCAAGAGATTGCTTCTTTTTTTTTTTTTTACTTGCATTTTTCAATATTCCTGTAAATCATGCAACCGGCTAATATATTTGAAATAGGATTTAATGGAACTAAGTTAATTCTGATCTTTGACATAGCTGAGTCACAAGGAGCACTGATTCTGGAGGACTCATCCATCAGTCTGCTAAAAGGCCAAGAAGTGTGCATGAGTTGCAGGTTATAAATTGTATATTCAGGTGAAATTATCTGGGTGACAGTGTACTGTTTTTTAGCACTCTGCTGGACCAGGCCAAGAACTAAATATCAGACTTCAAGAGATGATGCAGGTGAAGGGTAATGAATATCGAATGTAAAATTGTCACATCTTCACGTGTGACAGTTGGAATCTGATTGAAGTTGAGATAATTGGGATGACGTTTAATAAATAAGGAATTCCTCCCAACAACATCTGATATAAGTGAGAATTATTTATATTAACATGCCCAGAGGCAGCTTTAACTCGTAGAACAGATTTGTGTGTGTGTGTGTGTGTGTGTGTGTGTGTGTGTGTGTGTGTGTGTGTGTGTGTGTGTGGCTTCTGCCAGTCATTTGCAAGAGGAATATATGTTTACATAATTCCTTTGGCTAGTTCCACTCTCGAAACAAAACAAATCTTCTTCTGTTTTCTGGTACCTGCCTCCTCCACACAAATGACATGATTTCTCCATTGCCTTGCACATTGCGCAGTCATTTTCACGTATCACAGTAAGTGAGTGAACTATTGGAATTTGGTAGCCTTTTACACTAACTTTGCACAGGTTTAAATGGTTACACAATTGCAAAGTAGTGGTAAATCAGGACCATAATATCCAAAGTACCTGCAATGAGCTGAAGTTTAAAAAAGCAGAATATTTTTGTGAACATTTCTGACAAATGTGGATAAATTGCCTAAATATTTTAAGGAAAGTAAAAGTTCAAATGACGTTCTGTGGTAGCAAGGAGAAAATTTAACCTTTTTAAATGCTTCCTTTAGTTTTAGGTACTCAGATATACCAACTCAGATCTTGAGCAAAGTCATCCAACACTTCATTTTCAATTAATCAAGCCATGTGTTTTAATAGTCACTGGTCTTTGAAAATGACCTCAATTATCTTGCTATTCCCAGTAACCAGACCATTATAAGGGACCAAACTGCATCCACTGTTTTTGTACCTAGAATAATTGCTTTTTTGACTTCGTCCTAAAATCTTCCTCACTCCCAGCCTTTCTCCTTCGTTGCTCTCATTTCAGGACCTTAACAGTAAACTCATTTCTCTCAATTTCTCTTCTGCTTTATAACACCGCTGAGCACATCCTCCTCCTTAACATACTTCCCTCCATAGAGTTTTGTTATTGTCCATTCTTGGTTCTCCTCTCACCTCCATAGCAGATCTTTCAGTGTCTCATTTAATGGACCCTCCTTAACTCTTCCACTATTCATTATCCAGTACATTGCAGTAAAAGCAGCAAAGAGTCCTGTGGCACCTTCTACACTAACAGACGTATTGGAGCATAAGCTTTCATGGGTGAATAGCCACTTCTTCAGATGCATGTAGTGGAAATTTCTAGTGAGTATAAATATGCAAGCAAGAATCAGGCTAGGGATAACGAGTTCAGTTCAATCAGGGAGGATGCTCTTCTAGCAGTTGAGGCGTGAACACCGAGGGAGGAGAAACTGCTTTTGTAGTTGGAGTGTTATTGAGAAACTGAAGTGCACTTTTGTTCATTTTGGTACTCCAGAACAACTAGTGACAGACAACAGACCACAATTCACTATAGTGGAATTTGTCATTCCGAACAAAATATGATTTTGATCATATTACTAGCAGTCCTCATTACCCACAAGTGAAAGAGGGTCAGAGCTGTACAGACAGCCAAGAAAATCCTACGGGAGGAAGATCCATTCCTATTTTTTCTAAGCTGCAGTTCAACACTGATAACACTACTGGATATAGAACAGCACAGCTTCTGATGGGAAAACCACTCAGAACTACTTTTCCAAAGTTGGAAAAGTTATCTCCAAAGTGACTAAACATGAGGAGAGTAGCCAAATCAGATAAAAGAGCTTATGAATACTTTTATAACAGATGTCACTCAGTTGGAGAACTGCCAGACCTAGAACCTGGTGACCGTGTTTGTGTCAAACCGACTGGAGAAAAAAGATGGAGAACTCCAGCTGTCTTAAAGAGAATCCATCATCCAGATCATATGTGATTGATGCCAACAGTGGAGAGTTCAGCAGAAACCATCAACATCTTCAATTTGTTTCTCTGGCCATGTCTACACTACCGGTAGATCAGTGCTGCTGCAATCGATGCAGCAGGTGTCGATTTAGCGGGTGTAGTGAAGACCCGCTAAATCGATGGCAGCAGGCTCTCCGGTTGACTCCGGTACTCCACCGGAATGAGAAGAGTAAGGTAAGTTGATGGGAGAGTGTCTCCCGTCGATGCAGCACAGTGTAGACACCATGGTAAGTCGTACCTGGAATAGCGTAACTTAGATCGACTTACCGCAGTAGTGCAGAAAAGGCCTCAGAAAGAACAGTCAATGGAGCAAGCTCTATGGATGGCAGATGAAGAATAAGAAGAGACTCAGATTCCAAACAAACCAGAAACAGTTGCAACTGTTTGGACAGCTAGTTGATCAAGTTGTCACTCATTCTGGTCAACTAATTAGAAAACCAGTATGATTCATAGACATTTAACAGACTGATACATCCTGAACTTCAATGATAGTGTGATGGGGTAAACTCCTTCTGTACATCTCACATCAACTGAAGCTTAAACTGTCTAAAACTGAATTCCTGATATTCCTTCTGAAACCATGTCTACTGCTTTCATTCTCTGACACCTCTAACATATCCTCCTTGCCATTCAGGCCAGTAAGCTAGTAGGCATCTTGGAATCCCCCCTCTCCTTTGCCTAGCACATCCAGGCAAATCTTTTCCATGTCCAAACCTTGCCAATGCTTCTGTAACATTTCTAAGATTCCTTTCTTTCTGACCAGACATTCAAAACCCTCATCCCGTCCTTAATTATATATCCTCCTGTCTGTTGGTTATCAAGAATATCTCCACGACTTCTTCCATGATATCCTTAGACATGGAATGCCTTCCATGAACTGCTCCATTAGGTTATACCCCTCTTGTTCAAATCTCTCCCCCAGGAGAAATCAGCTAGCTAATGATGGCTAGTTTGAGGGGAATGTCGGCTCGTAGCTCTCTCCCTCCAGCCTTTGTATATAACTCGTCTTTGAATATGATTGTACAGCACTTGGTACAATGGGGCCTGATTGAGACTTCTGGGCTTTACTGAAATATCAATATTTAATAATAATCATAATTACCCCTGCTTATATTCTTTGATTTGTTCATCAGTCCCCTCTGAAGTTTATTATATCGCCTGCCTGTTTGACCTTAACTTGATCATAAAGGAAAAGGAACATCTATAGTCATAAGGTTAACGATCAGGAACATTCAAAGCTAACTAAAGATTTTAAGAAGCATCAGGGTGTAATTAAAAAAAGGTTAAATCCCTCAAAATATGGCTACTGAAGGCCTGTTATCTGTTTTGCCTCCTAGCAGACAATATTCATTTAGACTATGCTCATGGAAGTTGCTGAGTATCCTCCTCTTTCTTTAATATAAAATATTATCTTTTTAACATTTTCACAAATACATTTTCAATAGACACTCTGCATCTAGAAATAACATCTAGCACTTGCATAGAGCTTCCAACCTTCAAAGCATTTATAGGCCATAACTAAAGCATATGAAGAATATAAATAGAGACCTGATTCGCTGCTGCCTTGCATAGTCATTTGTACCTGTGCAAAGTGTGTGTAAAAAGGGTACCAAATCAAACTTTTCTATTCACATGTGGATCTGCCTCCATGTCCTGTGGATATTTTACTTACTAGCTTTTGCAATTATGATTTATAAAAGTTACAATGACTTCTGTATCCAAGGAACTCTGACACTCCAAACTGTGGATCTTGCTGTTCAGTAATAATAAAACAGCAGACTCCCAAGTAAGCTAAACTGACTGAGCTTTGGTGGTTTAGGTTTCTATAAACTGTTCAGTGAAATTAGATGGCATCCATTGGGAATGGTTTGTTTAACATGTTCTAGCATGTTCAAAAACACTGAGTGAAAAGGCATCTTGTTCATTTCTCAGTTAGTTCTAGTGATGGAATTCTCCAAGCCAGCTCTTTTCCTGAACTTTGGGGAAATTTGGATCCAGATCCAGACCTGAATTTCACAGCTCCTGACTATTTCTATAATGGGCCAAACTAGTAGACTGAGTATTAATGTTAACCATATAGCCAGAGGTGAAAGAGCTCTCTACTTCCTCTCTTTGTGAAAAGGGAAAATTTCCTCTTCTATAAACAGCTTCAGTGGCATAGACTGTCTACCCAGATTTCCTCTGGTGATGCTTGGGAAATCACCATAACAATACATGAACTTGGATTTTGGAGGTAGTGAGCTCCCAGAGAGTCGTATACTCATTTTCAAGCAGCAGGATTCTCTGCTCAAGGGTCCTAAATGCGTTTGGCTCCCTATCCATGGGGACTTGGTTGTGAGAGACTCTGCAGAGGAGAGCAGCAGAGCTGAATGGATTCTGGGGAGGCTCCACCTCCCATCCAGCTTAAGGATTCAACTTTAAGGTGGTGAGTTGGTGGCACCTCCAGGCAAGCAGGTAGACCTTTGGGGACTGGAGACTTGGAGTACTGCTACTCATTGATCCAAATCATGAGTGGGGTTTGGTGGATGGGTGAGGTGGTTCAGCCAATGGACTATCTAGGATGTTTTCAACGGTGGGTGGGAATGTGTTTACATGAACGGCTAACAAATTTACTGGAAGTGGGTTATTTTGCTTTTTATTTACATATATATTCAGTGCTGTGTCTTTCAAGTTTGACTGTGTTCCCTTTCCCATAATAATAATTCCCTTGTTTGTACACAGTCTTGGAGTGCTTGTGAGTGGGGCCTGTTAAGGGCACCTAGGGAAGGTGAGTTTAGTTTTCCCAAGTTTCTCAGTAGGCGGTTCAGCTAATTTTAGTTGTTGGGAGGAACCACAGATATATTGTATGTGACCCTTTTTGATCACCTGCCGGAAGGTTTACATTAACATACCAGAGTTTGGAGGTACAATTGATTTCAATAGGTGTGAGGCACATAACCTGATTAGGTGCCAAGTAGGATTTTTCAAAAACATCTATCTGCATCTTTAGGCACCTAAATAACATTGAAAAATCTGGCCTTGAGGCATTTAGGGGGCTAAGTTTAATTGAAACTCAATGGAACGTGTCCCTGCCAGCAGGTAGGGGATCTTGGGGGACAATTACTGCACGGGTGGGGTGCAAAATAAACTTTATTAAGAGAATATAAAAACAGGGAGAATTTAATAGTGAGGGGTATGGAGTTTGTTAAGGTAGACAATTGGGGAGGGGTTTCTTTTAGTAAACAGGATAGGGGGTTTCAATAGTGGGGTACAATACAGTGGGGTACAATACAGTTGGTAACCAATTAACACTGAAGTATAAATGTAACAGGTAGCTAACAATTTCTATGTAAAGGGTGTGTCACAGCAGCAGATAATCAACTAACAGTTATGGGTAAAATGTGTTAAATAACCAACAACTTTAGGTAAAAATGGGTCACAGTGGTGTAAATGTAAAATGTGAGGTGTGTTAGAGAGAAAAAGGAAAGTAACCAATGGGGTTTTTATGCTAGACTTTAGTAATGCAATTGAGGCTTGGCAGCTATAGGAAGGGGGGGGGGTGAGCACGTGGTGGAACAGAGACCAAAGGCAGAGGCGCTGCGGAGGGAGATTTGAACTGAGGGAGACAGAGAGAGCAGACAGGCTGCAAGTTTAAACAGCAGAGAGACTGCAACAAGACTGGGGAGCTCGGGGGGAGACACGGGCGAGCTTGGGGGGCTTGGGCAGCGGGAAGACAGACGTAACCACAATTATACAGAACACAGCACAATGTTATCTATGATTTAACTTAACCAAGACTACACAAGTTAGCAAGTAACAGAACACAATACAAACAATTCTTTAAACCTATTTAACCACAGCTATGCAAAATGAAACTACAATTTATCTAGACTAAAAGCTAAACCTAATACAGACCAAGGAGTTAGCTTGCGTCTGCCTGCTGGGGAAAGAAAGCCAGCAGTTAAAACAAGGGGAAGTGTGCAAGAGGTTTTTTCTTACCACCCAAGACAGCAGCAAGCACAGAGACAGGAACGGCAGGTTTAGCATCAGGCTTGATTCGCTTTCAATAATCAGGAGATCTCCAGGCACAAATTCGTTGTTCGTGGGAGGGGAGTTTAAAACGGGGGTATGCTCAAAAAAAACAAATGAGAGCGGGGAGAGGGCCTCCCAAGACCCCTAGCTGATCAGACCAGGTGGCAAGGCAAGGAACTTCTCCAGGGGTCTGATCAGAAAATGTCTGGTTTTAAAGGCAAACTTAGGCAGTTTCCCACCAGTACTTTTGATTGGCTTCTCTGGATACAGGGGAGGAGGGAGAGAGCAGGGAAAGACAGCTAAGCATAGGCATGCCTGGGCAAGTTCTGAGCCACAGGTATGACTCATATGCTCAGCTATGTGGCCACTTTAGGTCTTGCATACCTAGGCAGAGCACCCCTACACCGAGCCCGGGTCTGAACAAAGGAACCGAACAAAGGAGCAAGAAGTCTCCTCCCTAGGCAGAGCAATGGGTCCAGTTAGTCTGTACAAGCCATTTTCATGAGCAGGGCCAGGCTGTGACTTTGGTCAGTTCCATGGCCGGGGGGGGCGGGGGGCGGCCACTATTGAAAAAGAATCCAGCAGGGGGACAGCTGTAACAGACAGAACGTAGGTTCCTAAATTCCAAAATCCATTCTGGAAATGGAACTTATGCTCCTAAGTCACTTTGCTACTTTTGAAACTTTTCGCACTTGCTCCGTTACTGAAGAAGTTAACTTATGTGTTAGGTAGACCTTCTACTATCGATGTAGGCAACAGATACTGACAGTCCAGTGCATATCTCACCTGAGGTAGGAAAGTAATGGAAGAATTTTAAGAGTGGAAACTAGGAAAACTAAGCTGAATGTTTGCATTTCCATAAATAATTGTTTACAATTTTAATGTGAGGGTTTAGAAACAGAGATGAGTGGTGACTTCTTGTAAAATGCTATGATTTCACTGAGGGTCTGATAAAGTTCCCATTGGAATGAATATGGGGAGGAGGGGAGAAGGGTTGCCCGTTAGCTTCAGTGGTAGCAGGATCAGAGTCTTATTCTTAGAGCCAGCCATGATCTGGTGCATGATCATGACCTCACAGGGGAGTAAGGGAAATAATGCCATACTCCTACTAACTTATGAAGTCTTCTCACATCTTGTCTCCAGATGGGGGAGGGAGATCAGGATCCATTTGGCTGCTTCTGTGAGCAAGTGTGTGTGGAGGAAGTGATAGGCAATGGGCTGTGGGTGGAAATTTGACTCAGTCACCTCAATGCACTTGTCAGCACTGCTGAGCTGAAGTGAGAGGGGAAAGATGCTGCCAATGGTAGGAGTCTGTGCAAATCAGAGGCACCTGAAGCAATGGGGGAGCAGAGGAACCTCACTGACCCAGTCTCCCTGGGGCTTCAAAGTTGGTAGCACAATTATGTGTTTCTCTTTAATAGGGCTGTCCCTAAAGGCATAATCTATCCATAGGTAAAGCAATTCAGCCTGGTATTGAGTTGTAAGGAGTCCCATTAACGCAGGAGGCTTACCAATTCCTCTAACTAATGCCTTTTCTTGTAAATTGCTTCACACATTGCTGAACAAAATGTGAATAACCTCAAATATAGTTATGTTTGAGATAATTCTAAATAACTGCCTTTATTTATATGTGTATAGATTGGCGTCATGGCAGGATCTCTTACAATAAAATACAGCATAACTATTTACTAATGATACTTTAACTTGAAATACTGCCAAGATGTTTAAATTGGTATCCACCTATTTTTAACTGGGAAAACTGCAAACAGTTCACAAAATAAGCCCCAGCTGCAATAACAAGAAAAACTGACATCAACCAAATGCTCGCAATGGGTGAATTTCCACCTACTCATCGCAAATAGAAAGAGATCATAAACAGTGGGAGGCCGGCCTGTCTCTAATTTTAATTGTTTTATTTTGCAAGTCACAGCCTGATTAGATTGAGGATGGTAGGCAGCTATAATTTAATTTTAGCACTAGACCCCCTATAGGATAGCTTACAAAGAATGATAAGCCTTGGTAAGAATAGACTGTTTTAGTAAATCTGATGCATGTTAAAATCTTGTTACTCAATTTATCTACAGAAACTTCTGCTTGTAGTTCAGAGCCTGAAATTTCTGAAAATATGTTGCAGTGAAATTCACCATGTAATGTTACCACTGTTCAGCATACTGATATCCCTCATGAGTTTTAGGAAGTGATCCAATGAAATCTACCTTGGTAGATTTCATGGGTATGTTTATTTTACTGGCAACAGTCTCTCAGTGGATTATTGTTATATCTTACAGTTTTTAGTAAATAGGAGTAAAGTAGCCATTCCAAAATTAAAATTAAAATAGTTTCCATCATAAATCTGATTAAAATCTGTAAACAAAGGAGTACTTGCCTCAAAATTGGCAGGTAGATTTGAAGCTAAAGTAGATATTTTTAAATCAAATTTTACAGGTTTGACTAGGTGTTCCTGAATTACATTCCCCTAAAACTAAAAGTGTCTACTAGAGTAAAACTTGAAACTAATTAAACAAGTTTATTTGAAAATGTGGTGCTTGCTACAATTAGCAAATTCTTCTCTTCCTCTTTTGCTGGATCCCTGTTTGAGAATGGTAAGTGGGAGAAAGCTAAGGACTTATTTGCACCATGAGGCAATGCACATCAGAGGGATGCAAATGTAGAGTGCTCTAAAGGGTGTGCTCTGACTGCTCTTTGTGGTCCCTTTTGACATACTCTAAAATACTTAGTGCATGTTGACATAGTGCTGTTTCAAATGGGACTATATCAGTACGCCCTAGGTACCTTTTAAAGTGCACCAGCAGAGTCTACACAGAACAGTTGGAATGCAACTCTTTAGAGTGCTTTACACCTCGGTGGTGTGTATTGCTGCACCATGTAGACAAGCCCTAAGTTAATTTGATTCTCATAGTTGAGGGTGGAATGCTCTCATCTCTCTCACCAGTCTATCTGGTAGCCTCAATAACCTCCCCTTTTGTGAACCTCCTAAGTGCTCACGTCTTGCAGACCTCAGGAAGTCCTCAGAAGAATTGGGGGATGGGGGGAAAGCATGGAAAGAAGAGAATGGGGCATGGGGCATCTGGGTGTGTTGTAGAAGGATTCTAGCACAGGCAGGGGCATGGACAAATTAGAGAAGTCACCAAGGAGGTGGGTGGTGAGGAGGTGTATAATGGGACAAGAGAGATTGGGGAAGGTCAAGTTGAACAGTTTTGACTGAGCATTATTTAGGGAAATTTTCAGAGTCTTGATCACCTTTCTTCAAGCCTTGGGATGCTTGCTAAAGGCCCGCTTGTTTTACAGTCTCATGTAAGAGAAGCTTAAACTCTTCTGCCTGTGGACTTGAGACACTAGCATATTACAAATAAGATTTTTTTTTTAAGGAAGCCAAGCTTAAATGTGGATGGTAGGTAGGTATTTTGAATCTTTCCCCCAGTTTCAATATGCTGTCTTTATTATGCTTATAGCAGAATAAAACTGTACTGTGACTCATTCATACAGTGACATATTTTGATTTCCCACCACTTTTGAGAGGGTGATATCTGTAAAACAACATATGGCTGATCTCACACCTGCCTTCACCATAGCATCTGTCTGTTGCAGAACACATTTAAATGTAACCCTTCTGCCAGACTGCGTCGGCAGCAACGAGGGCCAGGTTCAGTATCTAGAGGTTCCCCTTAACAATTCAAAACAGAACCAGCTTGAGCCCCCACCCAGTAATGTGGGAAAATTACACACCACCCCATGGCACCTCTAAGAGGCAATACTTCCCCACCTGCAAGCACTGAGCCCGTGTATAGCAAAGAAAACTTTGAATAACAAGGGAAAAGAAACCAAGCATTAATTTGGGAAAACACCATGACCATGTTCAAAAGTATATGACCACATGCAGAGTATGTTGGGCAGTGTCCTTTCTCACCTTACGGTGTGAAATTGACAACAAATGTTCCTTTAACACACCATTCCCCTCTCCCTCTGTTACACTCCTCTCATAGTTGCTGTCCTTGGTCAATGAAGACCCAGAGTTCAGAGGTGCAGTCATGTGAATTCATCTCCCATCCTGGGGGCGGGGCATATCAAGCAATGCCTCTACTGCTGGGCCACTACTTCAATGGGCTCACATTAGCCAGGGGTCACTCTGCCGTCGTTGTCATCTGCTGCCGCTGTGCTGTCATCTACCGTACTGCCATTGGCTGCTGCTGTCACTGCCGTCCCACTCTGCTACCCCTGTCTTACTGCTGCAACATCACGTTCTAAGGTTCCACTGCTTAACCCAGCTCTCAGAGGGTAAGGGGGAACCTCACTGCTAGTAGAGGCTGTGCAATTTCTTTCACTGTAACACTATCCGGACCAAATCTAAGGCTTAGCACCTGGTTATCAGTGATTTCAGCTCTAGTGGTCATTAAACAAAACAAGGACTCCCCATTGAGTCTAATCAGCTCTGCCTTTAAAGAAGTGGGGAGGGGAAGGATCTAGTGGTGTCTAGGACTCCTTAAGCAGAGCCCACATCACTACATAGGAACACCTATCCCTACCCTCTCTCTCACTGGGATTTGGCATCCCTAGCCCCTGCTTAATGAGTGAGGTTCAATTTATGGGGAATTCCCTCAGTCAAGACAGGCTAAGCAGAGTTCTGCTGCCCTTTACTCATACAATAAGGATAACATTTTATTACCTCTGCTGTCAATATTAAAGTGATTTGTAACCCAACACCAGCCAAAATTGATCAGTTTAGCAAAGCAGCTGAATACCTAGGCAGAGTAAGTGTGTTTATGCAAATATGATCTGCTTCTGAAGTATTTCCTTCCCCCCCCCCCCCAGCTCATCACTAGATGTCAGGGAAGAGCTCATTCAGACTCTGCTTACATAAATATTAATTAATTATTCTTACTTATGCCCAACCACCTTTAAATTCCATACCATAAAGTAACCGAAGACATAGTTATTCATAACAGGGCAACTTGCCTGAATGTAGTCAAGAACTGGAGCAGAAGACACCAAAATTCTACCCCTGACCTATTGTATAGAGACAAAATGCTACATATACTGCATATACAATGCACACCAACTTTGCCAACCCCAGAGACCTTCAGAGTGAAAAGCTTGCAGGTCTACAGTTTGAGCTGAACAGCGAATCTCTCAAACTGAGAGCTGTAACAAACCCATATTCTGTGAGTGAGCATGGCGGGTGGGAGGAGGAGAAAGAGGGGGACACAACACACACTGACCAGGTAAATGGTTACAAATGTACATAAATAACCAATTCCACAATAAGCAAAAACTGTTTTAGTTATACCTTCCTAAACTACCTGTTGGTTGGTTTTCCTGTCCTTCTGCCCCTTCAGATTGTAAATTGTATCAACTTACCGATCGACTTACTTTGTCCCACTGTTTTCTTCTGTCCTCCATCTCCTCTTGCATCACTTGGTCTTGAACGTATCACTGGAGCCCCTGAAGATACCTTAGAATCATAGAATCATAGAATCTCAGGGTTGGAAGGGACCTCAGGAGGTCATCTAGTTCAACCCCCTGCTCAAAGCAGGACCAACCCCAACTAGATCATCCCAGCCAGGGCTTTGTCAAGCCTGACCTTAAAAACCTCTAAGGAAGGAGATTCCACCACCTCCCTAGGTAACCCATTCCAGTGCTTCACCACCCTACTAGTGAAAAAGTTTTTCCTAATATCCAACCTAAACCTCCCCCTCTGCAACTTGAGACCATTACTCCTTGTTCTGTCATCTTCTACCACTGAGAACAGTCTAGATCCATCCTCTTTGGAACCCCCCTTTCAGGTAGTTGAAAGCAGCTATCAAATCCCCCCTCACTCTTCTCTTCTGCAGGCTAAACAATCCCAGTTCCCTCAGCCTCTCCTCATAAATCATGTGCTCCAGCCCCCTAATCATTTTTGTTGCCCTCCGTTGGACTCTTTCCAATTTATCCACATCCTTCTTGTAGTGTGGGGCCCAAAACTGGACACAGTACTCCAAATGAGGCCTCACCAGTGCCGAATAGAGGGGAATAATCACGTCCCTCGATCTGCTGGAAATGCCCCTACTTATACAGCCCAAAATGCCGTTAGCCTTCTTGGCAACAAGGGCACACTGTTGACTCATATTCAGCTTTTCATCCACTGTAACCCCTAGGTCCTTTTCTGCAGAACTGCTGCCCAGCCATTCGGTCCCTAGTCTGTAGCAGTGCATGGGATTCTTCCGTCCTAAGTGCAGGACTCTGCACTTGTCCTTGTTGAACCTCATCAGATTTCTTTTGGCCCAATCCTCTAATTTGTCTAGGTCCCTCTGTATCCTGTCCCTACCCTCCAGCGTATCAACCACTCCTCCCAGTTTAGTGTCATCTGCAAACTTGCTAAGGGTGCAGTCCACACCATCCTCCAGATTGTTGATGAAGATATTGAACAAAACCGGCCCCAGCACCGACCCTTGTATTTACATCACTGAAGAGCAGACAGAGAGATTATATGCATTTCCACAAGCGTCCAATATGGATCTCCACAGGAAAGCTGCTTCCTTTCCTCCTGAGATATTTCTATATTAAACTACCAAAGATCAAGCTGAAGTTTGAATAAAAATGCAAATACAGGAAAGGTACAGATAAGGCTGACAATGCACTAATTAATACCTTTTGGACAAATAAGTTACAACTGTGACAAAGTTCCTCCTCTACCTTGGTGAGTCCTGCGCTTATTGGAGGATTTTGATCGCCTCAGAGATCTTCCCCTCTGGTAGAACCCACAGTCAAATTCCTCCTGTGTCTGATCAGGAGTTGGGAGGTTTGGGGGGAACCCGGGCCCACCCTCTACTCCGGGTTCCAGCCCAGGGCCCTGTGAATTGCAGTTTTCTATAGGGTTTCCTGTAACAGCTGCGTGACAGCTACAACTCCTTGGGCTACTTCCCCACGGCCTCCGCCCAACACCTTCTTTATGCTTACTGCAGGACCTTCCTCCTGATGGTCTGCTGATGCTTGTACTCCTCAGTCCTTCAACTCTTCTCACTCTCAACTCCTTGGGTGCCTCTTGCTCCCAGCTCCTCGCACACAACACCACAAACTGAAGGGAGCTCCTTTTTAAACCCAGGTGCCCTGATTAGCCTGCCTGTCTTAATTGATTCTAGCAGGTTCTTCTTAATTGGCTCCAGGTGTCCTAATTAGCCTGCCTGCCTTAAATTGGTTCCAGAAAGTTCCTGCTTGTTCTAGTGCAGCCCCTACTCTGGTCACTCAGGGAACAGAAAACTATTCATCCAATGGCCAGTATATTTGCCTTCGATCAGACTTCTGCACTTGTCTGGGTCTGTCACACAACATTGTAAATTAAAGAGAGATTCAGCCTAGACTTTGAAACGGTTTTTTTTTTCTCCTTATGACATCTCTGCAACAGTAAGAGAGAAATAGACACGCCAAGACAAAAGATCTTCAACGATGAAAAAAGGCCAGCAGCAGAGAAAGAGGCCTGTAGGAGAGAGAAGCCTACTAGGAGAAGTGGATGTTCAGAAGTGATAGCTAGATAAACAGTGAGGATCGAATTCAGAGATGATGTAATTTAGATTCCCTTACACTCAGACTCCTTCAAGCCTTCTTATACCACTCAGCCGGTATGTAATGGAACAGGTAATGACATAACTTCCATACCTAGGAAGTGCAAAATGTAAAGTAGGATGGGCGCTACTTTGCTATACCATCTTATAGTCCTTAGATATGGAAGCCAGTCTAAGCTAGTGTAAAGTGGAGTGTTCACTTTACATCGCTGTTTCATACCTACATGGATTCTTAGACTTTAAGGCCAGCAGGAACCGTTATGATGATCTAGCTTGACCTCCTGCATAACATAGGTCATACAATTTCACCAAGTAGTTGCTACAAAGAGTCCTGTGGCACCTTATAGACTAACGACGTATTGGAGCATAAGCTTTCGTGGGTGAATACTCACTTCTTCAGATGCATCCCACGAAGTGGGTATTCACCCACGAAAGCTTATGCTCCAATACGTCTGTTAGTCTATAAAGTGCCACAGGACTCTTTGTAGCTTCTACAGATCCAGATTAACACGGCTATCCCTCTGATACTTGAGACCAAGTAGTTGCTTCATCAAGCCCATAACTTCTGGCTATGTGCCAAATTTGAATTTGGTGGAGAGTTTACATGAGAGAAGGGAACAGGAGCAGAAAGAGGGAAATGGTTTAGCAGAGGGAGAGATTAGGGTGAACTGAGAAGGCCCCGAAAGCTGAGAGAGTGGGGCCTCTCAACAGTAAAAACAACAACAGAGGGTGCCTTGGGAGATTGCATGAATTCTCCAGGTAAGTAATATAATCACAAATGATGATTTTCCTGCACTATGTTAGGTTGGGATGTTTTGGTATGAAAGATGTTTTGGTATGAAAGCTCAGCTAATATAGAACACCAGAGCTGGACCAATGATTTAAGCGTGGGCCCTTTTGGGACATCTCCTTTTAGCTGACTTAGGAATAGTGAAGACAAATGACAAGAGGAGCTGCATGCAATCCTTTTTGGTTGAAATAGCAGGTTTGCCTGAAGCAGGTGATCTTTCAAGAGATCTTTCAATGAAGACAACTGGGGGGATTAACCCTGAGCTTCATCTACCAAATCAGTCTCTTGACTACCTCTCTAGGCTCATTTTGTTCTGGCTTGAACTTTGTGACTGGCAACCTTAACACATCAATACTTTAAAAAAAAAAAAAAAGTTAAAAACCTTCCTAAAGGGAGAGATTCTCTGTGCTGCAGCATCCACACTTAATGAGGCCACTGGTGACATTTTGAAACAGGTAATGATGTTGATTCTGAGGAGGTGGGTGGTGGTGGGAAGCAGAGCACACCTAATGCATTACTGATTAATTCCAACAGCTGCCCTTTTCCATGGAGATTCTCTAGACCCAGCAGGTATCCTAATAACAGCAACAGTAGGTCAAACAAAAGTAGTTAGTGGAATATTCACCCTGTACAGTTGTTCTTGGACAGGTTTCCACCTTTTTGATTTTATACATCACTTATAAGAATGTTCAGAACGAAAAGTATGTAAAGTACAGCACTATGGGGCTGGTTCTGCAGCACTGCATTATTTTTTCTTTTAGTTCTATATACTGTATTATATTCACAAAGACCAGTTCCTTGACTATAAATGACCTACACTTATTTCATCTAGGATAAAAGGTATTAGTTTTTCAAAAGAACATTTGATTTAAAGTGTGTGTGTTCATTCGGCTGTGTGAGCTTGTTATAAAGCCAAGCTGAACAACTTGCAAATGTGAAGCATCTTGGTTTCCTACCTTTCAAACTCAGCAGGCTGTCTAATTTTGAATCTTATTTTTCTACTCATGGTGGCCCACAAAGGAAAATAGCTGGGCTAGTATTTTCCTGTCCTTCTGCCCCGTCGTTACAGAAGTTTCATTCCATCCCGGAATTGCAACAATATTTTGTACCTTTGAACATCAGAGAGGTGTGCTTTAGTGGTGTGAATATAAGGAAACGTGCCTTGAACTCCTGACTCAGAGAGAAATCAAATTAAAAAAAAATCTTTTGGCTAGACAAAATCACCCCTTTGACTTGGAAGTAGTGCTGAAGTAGG
Organism: Chelydra serpentina; assembly: GCA_037349315.1. Classification (NCBI taxonomy): domain Eukaryota; kingdom Metazoa; phylum Chordata; order Testudines; family Chelydridae; genus Chelydra; species Chelydra serpentina. The sequence continues at coordinate 62,873,921 of JBAIAC010000004.1, forward strand.
CCCAGCAGGAGCTCCTGGAGGCATTTTGCCTGATTTTGGCACAAAGGAAAAAGTTCTGCTCTCATTCAAACCAGTGCAAGTTGTGCATAACTCCAGCAAATAGACTGTCATTGTGTCTGAGAAGAGAATTTAGTCCCATGTTTCTTGGGATGCTGCCTCTGCTGTACCCTTTGAAATGGTGCAGCATGTGTTCTCCCCAAACATATTTGAGCTTATGCCATTCTGTTAAACAATTTTCCTACTGCCCCCTCTCCCCGTTTCTCATTCTTCAGCATCCATATTCCACTGACCTACGTTCACTTATACCCACTCACTGATGAGTAATTTACACTGCCACTAATGTTACCTTGGTACTTGATCCAGTGGCTTAGTTCCTTAGCTGTGGCTGAGGAGCACAGAAAAGAAGGAATTAAGCCACCCGTGCACTCCCTTGATCTGTAGCTGTCTGAATGCCCTGGGCTAAGTTAGAGCAACCTTAGGCAGATGGTCTGAACTAACTTGCAGCAGATGCCAGCAGCCCCAAGGGCAGCCGGACGTTGCCAAAGCATATGGCAACCATGGCCACTATCCAGCCATGCCCCCTACACTAGTAGCCATGGAAGCTTTCATGCCAGTGGAAGATCCACTTCGATTAGGGTGATTCTTTCACAAAGTGGATACAGTGCTGTTCAGGATTTGGCTCAATGTGTTATAGCTTCAGCATTCACGGTTGTTACAATGTTTTAGAATTAGCAGTTGTAACACGGGACTGTCAGAAGTATGGGAGAACACTGTACTTGGGTGCTGTGTATAATACATGTACTTGTTTGTAAATGTGAAAGTTGTAAAGGTTGACAAAAAGTGGATTTAAGCTCTGAGCTCATTAGGCTTTAGTTACTTGCAAATCTAATCACCGATAAATACAGAATATGTGATGGTGTGGTGTGCTATGACGAAATACAAGCCTTAGCTCAGATCACTAAGAAATGGACATACTGGTTTGGGTAAAACATGACCCAGCTTGAGGCTTCTGCCCAAAATAAATTGGAAAATATTCAGATATGTTCTTCAGTATTTCTCTACATCCTGGTTCCAACTGGGACCACACCTAGAAGGGAGAAAAGATCGCAGGCGAGATTCTGCTGTCTTTACTCACCTAGAGCAGTATCACCATTTCAGTGAGAATACTTATCCTTATTGCTTATTACGTGGCATCAGAATCTGGCTTCATGAGAACTTGCATTCCACCCTGAGTGAAGTCAGGGTGCCTATTTTTCATGAGATTTCAAGCCTAATTTTACAAACATAAAAGGACTGATTCATTCACACAATATTCAGCTAAGCCTCTAGTACTGTCTGTTTATCTGAATCTCTGAGATTATTAACCACTAATGTCAATATTGTTATGGTGGATGGGGAAAATCTTTGTTCATATTTCTTTGTTCCATATTCCACTATTCCACTATTTTCAGTGTATAGATTTAGGTAGATAACAGAAATGTTGCAAAGATCCTATAAAAAGTGGTTCTATCTTCCCATTTCCTTGATATTTACCTCTTTTTGACAGCTTATGATGAAACTAGAATAGCTGTAGTTTGCATCTAAAGTTCGACATACTGTATATCTGAACATGAATCAATTTGAAAATAATGTGATGGGAAGAAGTTAAACAAAATGATGAAAAAAATTAATGAAACTTACAAATCTACAGTCTGAGGTCATTTCGATTCAGCAGCTCTGTCATTATTCCCTTGGATCTTCCTCAAGGGCATTCCCAATCAGCAGCAGTGACAGAATATTGGGTTTCAGCAGTGATTGCTTTTTTTGAGGTTACCCTGGCAAACATCAATGCAACAATGACTTCCTTTTAGACTGCTGGACAGAACTTATTTTTTGTATTGTGGTAGAGCATAGAAGCCTCATTCTTGGTTGGGCCTCGTTGTGCTAGACATTGTACAAATGCTTACTAAGGCATGGTCTACTAAGGTTTCTCTAGTCGACATAGCTTCCGTGTCTTGGGGAGGTGAAATACCTACACCGACGGGAGAAGCGCTGTCCTCGGCAGAGGTAGCATCTACACTAAGAGCTACAGCAGTGCAGTTGCACCGGTGCAGCTGAGCTGCTGTGGAGCTGTAAGTGCAGACAAACCCAAAGAGCCATTCCCATCTGTGAAGAGCTTGCAGTCATAGAATCATACGGTTAGAAGGGACTGCAAGGGCATAAAGCAAAAAACCCTCCCCACCCCCCAAAACCCTGCGGCAGTGAGTCTCAGAGCCTGGCTCAACTGACTTGGGCTCACGAGACTTGCACAATGGGGCTAAAGCTAGCAATGTAGACGTTTGCATTTGGGCTGGAGTCCGGGGTTCTGAAACCCAGAGAGCCTGAACCTGGACTCCAGCCCAAATGCAAACATCTATACTGCTAGTTTTAGCCCCGTAGCGCAAGCCCAAATCAGTTGACCTGGGCTCTGAAACTTGCTGTCGTGGTGTTTTTTGCAGTGTTGATGTACCCTCAAAGTTGAAGGCTGCCATGTCAAATTTCAGGAGTTTTTCCTGGTCTTGCTTGTCACAAGTGGCTCACAACCGTGAGTGCCAACATTAGGGCAGACTGTTAAGAAACAGGGCACAAAATCCAAATTGGTTATGTGTTCTCTAATTAGTATAACCAACCAAGTATAAAATGTGAACTTCTCAAGCACTGTAACAGCCTTGCCATGTAGTCACAGAAAGTCGTCTTGGGCACTGTGGCCTGTCCTGCCACCCAGGCATGCCTGCCTTTGTGATAAATTGTCCCTAACAACACGAATCACAACAATATTCAGGTTACTCCCTGTCCCGAAGGACCAGTCCGTTAACCCAGGTCAATTGCACCTCAGATCTCAAATCAAGACAATGCTTGTAGCCAATCCTATATTAAACTAACTAAAGATTTATTAACTAGGAAAAAGAAATGAGAGCGTTATTTACAAGGTTAAAGCAGGTAAACACACACACAAATGACTTAAATTTCCAAAAGTAATAGAAGCTGCTGTAATGTGCAAACTCTAAGTCCTTTAGGGATAACCCAAGCTAAACAGCTGGGGATCACTTCTTATGCTTACAAGTCTTGCCCTCTCCCTGAAGTCCAAGCAGCATAGGGGTAACCATTTGTTCTTGACAGGGATTTTTATTCCATTCCCCCAGAGTTCAAGCTGTGATGGGACAAGCGTTTGTAATCAACAAAGTCTTTTGCTCCATAATGGTTTGTCTGGTGTCTACAGGCCTTCTTTTGTTGGGCGGGAAATGACATCTCTTGTGGTAACCTAGTTTTTCACACTAGGTCTTGCTTCTCTCCTGACTGGGGGAGTTTCTGGTTTCATAGCAAACACTTTTATAATTACAGAGCAAAACACTTAAAGATTACTTTATAACATGGGATACAGATACTGTCAGTGAGATTAAGGCATGCAGCAACTCACAAGCATTTCATAAAGTCCAAACACTAAACACATCTCTATAAATCTAATACCTATTTTAACAATACTAACACAAAGGTGAGCCAGACTGGTTTCCAGCTATGCATTTGTCCAGTGTTCAGTGAGGCCTAGGGGCCTTGGCTTGAGCTGGCACCTGTTCTGCCAGCGTCACACCGCTAACAGGGTAGGGGGTTCGTTAGGGAAGTGTGTGATCTGAGCCTAGCAGCGGTCAGTAGACAGGCAAAACGGCAGCTTAAAGCAAGGTGGGGGTGAGTTGTACTGCTCTGCTTTAGGGAGTAGCTTGTTTTCTCTCTCTGTGGTGTTGGGTTCTTGTGGGGGTGTTCTGAATTCTAGGAAATTAAGTAGTGTTACATTGCAAACTTCCACCAAGATTATTTATTCTAAGTTCTCTATGTGTATGCCATGGATATAACAAGGACCTTGCTGAATAAGGACCTAAAGCAAGATGGAGAGTTAGTTAGTTTTCTATATTTGGTGTCTCTATAGCCAGTGGCACAAATGAGAGCACTTCTTAACAAGAAGGGTACTACCAAGAAAAAGCTTACAGAAGTTTATTATAATTAAGCCTAACTTTCCAATACATTTTATAATGTGTTGATGCTACGTATTTCTTACCATAGTCCTTTAGCTAAGAAGAATCTAGTAACATTAAGCACCCAAAGGAAGACTAATATCCCTTCTTTAGAAATAACACATTTCACCATTGTTGTGTTTAACATCGCCTCAATTAGCACACTCACTAAAGAACACTTTTGAACAAACGGATGGACTTTTTGCTTCTTGGTGAAGATAAACTTACAATGGGAAATTAGTAAGTAGATCTACTATATGTCACCAAATTATAGGGCCGGCTGAATAGATCTAATAAAAATCATTCTCAGCCTTCTCAGTAATGAATCTTACTCTGCTGACCTTGAACAATGGCATTCACTGCAATGCAGCTCTTAATCCTCTACATGCTTAGTAAAAATTAATTTCAACAGCAATGACAATACTATGTTGATTCCTCTGCTATGAAAGGTGAGCTAGAGTTACTAGTTCTCTGAGCTCGCAGACAAGGGTGAGTGAAGGGAATGCCAGATTTCATATTTATCACATGCCCTAGGAGCAACAAGCACTATGGACCATGGAAATGTAGTCATCAAAGAGTGAGAATGACATGCTGTGAAGAACCCTGGGGATTTTAAAACCACATCAGGTTCAGAACAAAGTTCCTTTGGTTTTGTTTTAATATAAAGAGAACCTGAGTTAGGGTGTGTGTCAGTCTAAAATGAAAACAACGAGGAGTCTAGTGGCACCTTAAAAACCAACAGATTTATTCGAGCATAAGCTTTTGTGGGTAAAACCCCCCCACTTCTTCAGATGCATCTGAAAAAGTGTGGGGGGGGTTACTCATGAAAGCTTATGCTCAAATAAATCTGTTGGTATTTAAAGTGCCACCGGACTCCTCGTTGTTTTTGTGGATACAGACTAACGCGGCTACCCCTCTGAGTCTAAAATGGTGATTTTCAGCCATTTCCATACCCCTTGTTACAACATAAAATATTTTTTGATCACTTCTGAAATACTCCATAAAGAAAGAGGGTGATTGTAGCCTCTTCTGTACCTCTTTGACCACTACTTCACTTGCAGGAGGTGGTGCAATTCACAGAATCAGCCCCATTTTTCTTAGTGGAGGTACATCTCAATACTGGGTTAAAGAAAATCCCTACATTTTCATATATGGCTAGTAAAAATTATAGTGCTGGGTGAACAGATTTAATAAGAGCATTCTCAACCCACTCTCAAATGATGGACTTTTGAATACTGTGGCTTATTTGGGGATACACCACATAGCAGCCCAGAAAAGGTTGTAGAATTTTAAAAAATGGTTTCAAACTGAGTTTTAGGATAAAGAGGAGACCTCAGACTTAAGCCTTGCTTTGAAGGCAATAAATCAGGGAACAATTCTTTTCTTTATTGAATAGTTGTTTGTTTAGCATTGGCAATGTGTTTGGTGCTGTACAATACAAGACATTTTTCCTGTTCAGAAAGGATTACAACCAAAAGGTAGACATACATAAAATGGGACATTCTGGGAATCCGAGGGGCAGGGATAACAGTTGTTTTGTTTTATTTTTTAATTATTAGCACACTCTGGATTTTTAAGAGGGTCTTGAATGGAGGGAAGGTGGAGGCGTGGTAAACTGGGGAGTGTGGGCTAACCAGTAGTTCTGTGCATAATTGGCGACTTGGAAACATTTATATTGTGTGACACGTTCACACTGCAAGCAGAAGTGATGAAGATTAGACAGTGCATGCTGAATATCAAGCAAAACAGAATTTAGTTCACTGTGAAACTTGCTGGATAATGAAAATGAAGCGTTTTCAATTTTAGTCCACAATTAGCTCTTTACCAAAATCAATGTCTTATTTAATGTTAAGCAAAGTGCATTAATATAAAGCACCAGCACGGTAATGTAATGTTCTGGCCTTGGGTCTGATAAAGTCAGTGGAACTCTGCATGCGTGCAAAGATCTACTACTAGCTAAGTGAGATCTCCTTTATTTTAAGTGATAGAAACCTGTCTTTGTATCCAAAGGTCCAGGTTCACATCTTGGTTTCTATGTGTGTGTTGTTCATTACATGTAGATTTGTTACAGATTCATTCTGTGTTACTGAATTTAAATTTCTATGAACTTTAGTTGCTTGGGATAAGCTTTGGCTAGTGGAGGGAAGGGAGTATAATGCAATGTACTGGTTTTATGTAAATTATCATGTTGCCCTGGAATGGCTGCCCAGACATGGAGAGGATAAGGAACTTACTACAAAAACCAACAGAGATCTTCTTTAGTTCAAGAGGTGTGTATTCTAATTATTAATCACGCAGTGTGTGCGTGTGTTCATGTGTGTGTGTGTGATTTGTCTAGGAATTTTCTTTATTGTGTCTTTCATTCCAAAGCATGTTTGCAGATGCAAGGAACAGTACAAGATTGCAATTCATTCCTGTCAATGGCTCGTTCCTCCATTAAGCCCAGCCTGGTCATGTCCCTCTGTATGATGTTCCACCATCTAGTTGATGGTTGGCCTTTAGAGCAGACTGACCTTGGTTGTAGACCCTGATTGCCTACTCTCCTTCTAACTTCTTCACTTGTCTTAACACCTGCCATCTTTCAAAGAACCCTCATCTCTACTGCCTCCAGCCTTCTGATGTCTATTTCATTTAATGCGGGTGCTTCCAAACCATAGAATAATTTTAGAAGAATAATACATTAGTTTGATACATTTTTATTTCGGTACCAAATGTAATGATTTTATTAGTCCATAATATTGTTCGTTTCTGTGCAACACTTGTGACTAAGGCATGTGTCCTTTTTAATCTCTTCCTTAATGGAACAGCCAGTCCTGCTCAAGCTTCCTAGACATAAGATTCTACTTGTCCTATGACTTCAGCACTGCTGCATTTCAACAATTTATCTTTTGTCCCTTTTTCCAAGATCCAACCACGTTGCCATCTTTCTATTTATTGTAAGTCCAAGCTGTCTACATCAATTTTCCAAAGTAGCGAAGAGTATCATCGTTTAATTCAAATGTCTTCAAATTGTACTATGTCATCTGCCTAAACTAAGGAGCTTAACTCTAGATCATCCAGTGTCACGCCCTCCAACTCATTTAACATTCTCAATGTCCATTTTAAGCACATGATGAAAAGAGATGGTGATTCCATGCCCCCTTGTCTTTTACCAAACTTTGACTTGAGTGAGATGCTTAATTTTTCACAAATTCTTACGGTATTGCAGGAGTCTTCGTACATAGCTATTATAATTACTGTTATCTTATCTGGAACTCCATGTGATTTTTCCATAGTGCTTTCCTCCAAACCAAATCAAATACCTTTGAAAAGTCAATGAAAATGGCAAACTTCTTTAATCCCTATTCTCACTTTTCTTCATCACTGGTTGGAACATGAATATCTGATCAGTGCAACTTCAGCCTGGTCTGAAGCTGCAGTATTCCTTACCTACTGTTTCCTCTAAAAATGTGTTAATTTGTTGATTATTTCTTTCATCCCATTTTCCCCAGTACTGACAATAAGCTCATACTTCTATAATTATTTGGATCAGCAGGATCTCCTTTCTTCAAGATTGGTACAACTATTGCCATTAGCAAGTCATTTGGTACCTTCTCTTACTCCCATACCTTGTATTTTTCCCCCTAATCTTTGCTGGAATTTGTCCCACAGCTTTTAGCAGCTGAGCTGTTGTTGTCTATTCTCACATCTTTCATGGTTAACTGCTTCACTGCTCTTTCTATTTCTCCTGATGGTGGCTCAGTGCTCATATCCATTCTGCCTTGCAAGCTGCCCATTCACCTAACATGACTAGAATACTTGCATCCAGAGGAAATGCAGGGTTCAGGCCTTTGTCAAAGTGCCCCTTCCATACTTACAGAAGCAATTTGGCATTTGTTGTCAGTTCACTGGTAGCCATTTTTACAATTTGCATCGCTGGCCTAATTGTGTTTCCATAAATCTTAAGCTTTTTGTACATTGTTTTCTTGATGCCTCCTCTAGTAGTTGAGCCTCATCTTTCCCAAAACTTTTGCTTGTCCAATCTTTGCAATTTCTTCACCGCTTTGTAAAATGCTTTCACTTCTTCTGCTTTCCCAGAAGTCTTGGCTTGTTTACACTTTTCCTATAATATTCTTGTTTTGTTGCTTGTCCAATTTTTCCTTGCCTTCCAAAAATTTCCTTGGCTGTATTTTTTGTAGTGATTCCTTAAATATTTCCCATCTGCTCTGTAGTGGGATTTCTTCATGATCACTAATTAGTGGCCTGAAATGCCCTACAAGTGTCATCTTGTATGCCTCCCTCATAGAGCTGCCTTTTAACTTATCAAAACCAAGACCTGGGTTACAATCTGTATACATCCGTTTGCTTTGCTGTCGTGTTTCTATAACAAGTGAGTTTCATATGTAATGTTTTGTTAGGCCAATCCACCCTCTCCAACTCATGGGAATGCTGTGTCACAGCTTGCTGGCCTGCTAGGAACTTGTATCAGCAGTTCCACCCTAGTCTGCTTGCCTTCCAAGGCGAACAAGCTTGGACGGCTTGGATTTGAAATCAGAGTTTTCCTTCCCCCAGACAGACTTGCCTGAAGCAACTAAAGTGAGGTTTGTCTGCCCCAGTTTGAAATCAATGGTCCCTGCTCATAGATCCTGCTGGTTAATGATATCTTATTTCATAATATTTGGTGAATCCCTTCTGGGTTTCCCCAAAGTAGCTGCCCCTATCCACCACCTGAGAGGTGTGCCTCTAACTATTATATCCTAGTGCAAGGTCTCTACCTATGCCTATTGGCATACTGGACTGAATGCATCAGATCTGATCTCTATTGCCCGCAGCACAATTATTTTTTGCAGCTCCATGATACTTATAACACTTAAATAATAGCCTTTTTAACCTTTCTTACCCCACAAGTCACAGAGAAGTATAGACAAGGTTTCTGATCTCTTAGCCAGCTGATGATGACATTTAAGATGCATATTACTTAGGCCATTTACTTTAAAATGTTAAAGTAAATGGCCTAAGTAATATGCTGCCAAAATAATCTCGCTCCATTGCCATGGATTTACCACTGGTTAATTCATTTCTAGTGTGCATAGGAATAAATAGTGATCTACAAAACACTCTCTTACTTTCCCTAATCTATCTGATTCAGATTCCACTGATGAGACAACAACTTCAAGAGGTTATTCCATTTTCAGCATCGAACATTGATTTTTTTATCCATTTCTTTAAAAAAAACACCCCATGTTTTCCTTTTTCAGTTATTGTTGTGGGGTATGGGGGTGCTAGGGAGGAAGGCAGCTTTTTTATCTGAAATTTCCCAATCCTTTCACGGTTGCAGATATCATATTTGTGACTCTTTCTATATCTACAATGGACTTGGTTCAGAGTTTTCATGGAGCTGACTCAATGACATAGTTCCTACTCTAAATTGTTTCATTTGGTAGCACATCACAAAATTAATCTATTTGCTTTTTCACCCCATCATTCAGCAGTGTGTGAATCCACATAAAGAAGCATAATGCAAAGCTATATAAAAGTTGGCTAGAGCTAACATGTCTGTTTATGTTGTTTGGGAATAAGGAAAACATGTAGGAATAACAGGTCTTGCTGGAACGTATGTTTTTACTCATTCAGTGCTGTCAGAATGCGCTGCGTCTGGCCAGCAGTTTAGCTAGAATAGCCAATCAAATTAAAAGAATCCTAAGGCTGTCGTGAATGTCTTTGTGTTCCAATACCTGTGCCTCCATAGAAACCAGACATCTTGGGCATGTCTTTGTGTTGCGGTGGCTTGAAATGACATTGTATTAAAAATGCATGGTGTGCATCGAAAGGATTTAGGTAACAGGTTGTTTGCTGAGGATTTCAATGGCAGCAAATCAGGTTTAACTGACATTTGCATTTTCATGTTTTTAAAACCTCTCTTTGGGACACTGGATTAGTATTGGGGAAGAGAAGACTTTTTACTGGAATTGAGGAAACTCTTAACAATAATCCATTGATTCAAATCCAACCTGAGCTGCTGGTAATAATAAAAAAAATTGTTGTTTGGTGGGCTATATGAAATGAGTGGTGTTGATCATTTTCCTACACTTAGAGTATGTCTTCACTGTAAAGTTTAATCTAGGTAGTATGGGTAACAATAGCAGCACAGACATGGTATCATGGGCTTCGGCACAATCTAGTCAGCCAGGGACCCTGGGTATGTAGTCATGTTGCTAGCTTGTGTTGCCACATCTTCACCACTATTGTTACCAGTATTAGCTAAATGAAAGCTAGTACCATTATTTCTACCCATGCTAGTACCATTACACCTACACTTGCAGTAAAGATATACTCTTAGTAGACAGGTGCCTACATCACAGAACCCACCACTGTCACAATAGGCCCTAGTTGAATTCCTAGTTGGCATTCTCAGTAGAAAGGTCAGAGAATGTATAAGTATGGAGATGTTGCTATCTTACACTGTGAACCCTGAGCAAAGAAAGAAGACTTTTATGCTGAAGGCCAACTGATGGATACTCTGGTGGGTCTTAGGTTCACTGAACTCTGGAAAGCTTTCTCATGTATGTCTGTTTTGCATTAAATTATCTGCTTATGAGCAGAAGGTACCTTCTGTGTTCAAAACTAGCAGACTGTGTTAGCTGGGCTTTGTATAAATTAGAGGAAAGGGGGAAAGGAGCTTTAGTTTAACTCAACTTGTGTGTATTTTCAGTGTAGAAAGTATGACATAAATGGAATTCTTTTGAAACAAAAAATGCAGAATAAGAAGAGTATTAATATAAAAATGTTGTTGTTATATGCAAATAAAAAAAGAATGAAAACCCAGCATGAAAAACTAGAAGAGATATGACATAATGGAGATTACAATCTAGTGGTCATAGTTTAGATGATTCTCACACAGTACCCAGAATGTCAGTATGCATGTGTAATTTGTACAGGAAAGATAGATAGGAAAGAAGAAATGGGCCAGTGGACTATGTTACAGGTATTTATAGTGCTACAATTCAACATGGAGTAAAGCGGCTGTGACATTCATACAGTAAGGACAGTTGGAATAAAAGGACAATGTGTGAGCAGTGAAGATGCCATTTGTACTTTGTCTAGTGAGAAAACCACATTCAACAAGGTTACAAGCCAGCTTTGGCCCAAATTCCATAGTATAGTTAGACTGGTGGGTAAAGTCTGACTTCTTCCAAGGCAGTGAATGCATTAAGTCCTTCTTCTCCCACAGTCTAACTCTGAGCATGCTCTTCTCCTCTTGGCAGTTATAGATGGAGGAAATTGTGGGTTTTAGATTTAGAACAAATCTCAAAGTTTGTGAAGCTTTGAATTATGTTTAGGCTCTGGCAAAATGTTACCTCTTATCTCTCATTCACCTTTGAGCGGTCCGTGCTTTCTTCTGATGTCAAAATTTCAGACATTTTCATGCTTTCTCCCATGCTGCCCCATATGCTTGGAAGGTGCTCCCCATAAATATTTGCGAAGCTACTTTATTATCCACCTTCAAATCCCTCCTCAAAACCCTCCTTTGCTGTGGTGCTTACAACAAACTTAACATTAGACTGCTGGTGTGCAATGCCTATCATTCTGACAGGGTCGTCTCATGGTTTCCTTGTACTCCCCTGTCTGTCTATATCCATCTGTTGCCTCTTATCTTATCCTTAGTTCCTGACCCAAGGCACTTACAATCTGTCTTTTTCTTCTGTGTTTGTACAGCGCCTAGCACAATGGGGCTTTGGTCCTAGGAGCTATGGTAATACAAACAATAAATATTAATTATAATAATCTTACTAAACTTACTTTTTAAAAAGTGTGTTCTTCTGGGTTTCCCAAAAGAAGGGAAATAATTATTTTCAAATAATAAACCTTTAAAACTGTGATGCTGACCAGGTGCCAGCTCATGCCAAAGCCCGAGGCCAAGTCACTTGTGTATTAGTATGGATCAAACTGATTGTGAAATGTATAAGAGTGTATTTTGTGTTTAATCTTCATGAAAACTAATGGGAGGTTACTTGCATTGTTTTCATTTATCTGTATCTTGTTATAATGTAGTAGCATCCATTTACATGGTGTATACTCTTGTAACTAAATAACCCTTCATAGGAAAAAGAAACCTCGTAGAATGCAAATGAAGAACTCTAACCGAAAAGAGCTAATTTCAAAGCAAGTGGTCATTGTGTGTGATGATCGGGGGTCAAAGACTCAAAATGCATTCCTCACTCTTGGTCATCAAAGGAAAAGCCCACGTCAGCAGTGACACTGTCTGCTTGTTTTCTCTGAGAAGAAGCTATTGGTATGGATTCAGAGAAAGATCCTTCATCTCTGAACTGTTTGAACTCCTACAGGGAAGAGTACTAGTTGCAAAGCGAAGATCCCCAGAGACTATCTCTGTAACCTGAAAAGACTTTGTGGAAACTGACACTTTAGTACATCACTGCTACGATTTAGAATGACCAGCTGTGACTTACCTGTGCGTATACAGGTGACCCCCGCTAAAACGGGCGTCAACATAGCGCGAATTTGGAATTAGCGCGAGGGCGACCATGGATCCCAAAATAAATTATTTAAATTGAATCCATGGTAATGTGCCCCCCCCCACTATAACGCGGTCCCCGCGTTAACGCGGTACTGTGCATGGCTCCCAAACTCCGCATTCTAGTGAGGGTGTGGTGTATTTTATCTGCTTTAACCTCTCAGTAGTAGTCATTTCCTTTTCTTAGCTAATAAACTTTTAGTTAGTTTAATATATATAGAATTGGCTACCAGCATTGTCTTTGATGTAAGTTCTAGAGTATCAATTGATCTGTGACTGGTCTCTTGGGACTGGGAGCAACCTGATGTGATGTGGTTTTAGGTATAAATAACCTTTCATCACAAAGTCCAGTTTGTCTGGGTGGTAAGCTAGACCGGAGTGCCTAAAGGGACTGTCTGTGACTCCATAGTAAGACTGGTTGTGACATACTATACCTTGGGGGAGTGTCTTGTAACCCCCATATTCCTCATCTGTATATAATTGAGATATTACATATAAAGCATGCCTTGTAAGGTTTCCAGGAAAAGGTTATGATTTGCTGAAAGTCATTCTCTATCCATATATGTATATAATTAATGCATATGAAGTTAGGAAAATTGTGTTGTATGGTTGTCACTAAAACATACTGTAAATTGGGGAATCAGCCAGATATTAGCTCCCCAGAGACAAGAGCAAGGACAGTAACCAATGCCCAGGAGGGGTGTCAAACAACCCATCAACAGCCATTGTCCAGCAAGGGAGCTACAATTCAATGACTCGGCTGCATGAGGCCACACAGGGGAATTGCTCAACCTTGCCTGGAGACTCAGCAATGCCCCCAGACATGCCTGAACTTGTGTTCTACAAGCACATGGACTGAGGATATAAAACTGAACACAGGGGGACCCAGACTTGGCCTTTCTCCTTCACCCACCTACTCTTCAAGCAACAAGGACTCTCTGAAGACTCAAACTGAGGGGACTGGCTTGGATTTCAAGGGTGAAATCTGTGCACTATGAACTGCAATATCCACTTGGGTGAGAAAAACTGCTTACTCTACATGTTGCCCAGTCTAAAAGTCTAATAGGGTTGAGAGTTTAGACTGTGTGCTTTTCCTTTTCTTTTCTTTTCTTTTCTTTTCATTTCGTTTCGTTTCGTTTCGTAACAAACTCTGAACTTTTGCCTATCACTTAATCTATATTTTGTAGTCAATACATTTGTTTTACTGTTTATCTTTACCAGTGAGTTTGTATGAAGTGTGTGGCAAATCTGCTGAGGTTTTGCAAAGGCTGGTGTATATCCACTTTAAGTGGTGAATCAATTAATACATTTGCACTGCTCGTGTTGAGCAGTGCAAGATGGCATATTCCTGAGGTACAGTGCTAGGAGCTGGGGGGATTCGGTTGGTGCCTTTCTCTGTGATTCATGAATGGCTCTGGGAGCATCCATGCAATCTAACTGAGTGGGGGAGCTCCCCATGTGGTTGGCTGAGTGATAACAGCTCTTGGAGGGGTTTGCTGCTGGTCACTAGCAAGGCATTGTGAGAGACAGCCCAGCCTGGAGAGAGTCCCATGGTCCTAGGCTGCACTCCAGGGATCCCGTCACACTGGTATAGTGATCCAGGAATTCACATTTGTCACTGGCTTGGTGAAATCGAATTATAGAATACACTACCAATTCAGGGTGTCTGTCCTATTTTCAGACAGTCTGCCCTGAGGTCGGTACTAGCGGTAGTGAGCCTCTCCAGGCAGCATGACATAAACATTTTAACTCACTGTAGAAAAATAAATTACAAAGCAAAACATAGGATAAAGCAGTTAGAAATATATTTAAAAATTATCTTTGGGGGAAAAGTGACTTAAATTAAAGGTTCGTGTGACTTAGCAGTTTCATAAACCCTAAAACAGCATTTGAAGAGGTTGTGCAAAATCCCAGTCTAATTATGTTAATTCATTCCTGCTTTGCAGTCACATCATGTTGAGGGAAATAATACGGAGGAGGGGTGATTTCACATCTAACCTAATACTATTGTTTACTTGGAGACAGTTTTCTGCATGGCTGCGTTTTTAAGATAGTGTTCAGTAAGGCTGGGCAGCAGCATGTCCGGTCACAAGGTTCTCACTTCAACACAAAGAGCTAGAAATGAATCACAGGACCCTGTTCTCCTTCCACACCAGAGTAACTCAGGCAAAACTCTATTAAAGTTAATGGAGTCAGATCTGTGTAAGGCCCCAAATCCAGGCAAACACTTATAATAGATGCTTAACTTTTAATCATGTGACTAGTCCCACTGACTTCAATGGCGCTACTCACATGTGCTTTGCTGCATCAAGGGCAAGTGGCAGGAGAAACAAGTCCTTGGTTTCTGAGGAATCAGAAACCATTATTTGGGAAAGTCCTGCATCACTATACTTCCCTCACCTCTCCCCTCCCAAAATGCTAAAATGCGTGGCTAATCATTTTAGTTGACTTTGACCGTTAGGATATAAAAAGTAGATGATCACCGTATTGCTTATGCCAAGCATCCAAAACTCATGAGTCAGGCACCTAAAATCATGAGCTTACAATAAATAAATACAAAACTAGGATTATTTTTATTTACCTTCTGATTTGTAAATCTTTTGGCTACACTTGGGTCACTGCAGCGGCAGTCAAAAAAGCAAACAGGATGTTAGGAATCATTAAAAAAGGGATAGAGAATAAGACGGAGAATATCTTATTGCCCTTATATGAATCCATTGTATGCCCACATCTTGAATACTACGTACAATTGTGGTCTCCTCATCTCAAAAAGGATATACTGGCATTAGAAAAATTTCAGAGAAGGGCAACTAAAATGATTAGGGGTCTGGAACGGGTCCCATATGAGGAGAGTTTAAAGAGGCTAGGACTTTTTACCTTGGAAAAGAGGAGACTAAGGGGGGATATGATAGAGGTATATACAATTATGAGTGGTGTGAAGGAAGTGAATAAGGAAAAGTTATGTACTTGTTCTCATAATATAAGAACTAGGGGCCACCCAATGAAATTAGTGGGCAGCAGGTTTAAAACTAACAAAAGGATGTTCTTCTTCACACAGCGCACAGTGAACCTGTGGAACTCCTTGCCTGAGGAGGCTGTGAAGGCTAGGACTATAACAGGGTTTAAAAGAGAACTGGATAAATTCATGGAGGTTAAGTCCATTAATGGCTATTAGCCAGG
This sequence comes from Chelydra serpentina, assembly GCA_037349315.1. Taxonomy (NCBI): domain Eukaryota; kingdom Metazoa; phylum Chordata; order Testudines; family Chelydridae; genus Chelydra; species Chelydra serpentina. The sequence continues at coordinate 62,889,638 of JBAIAC010000004.1, forward strand.
TTGGGTAAGGAATGGTGTCCCTATCCTCTGTTTGTCAGAGGGTGGAGATGGATGGCAGGAGAGAGATCACTTGATCATTACCTGTTAGGTCCACTCACTCTGGGGCACCTGTCATTGGCCACTGTCGGTGGACAGGATCCTGGGCTGGATGGACCTTTGGTCTGACCCAGTACGGCCTTTCTTATGTTCTTATATTTTCATGATTTTCTCCATAAGCACCAGGGATAGAACTTATCCACTGATGCTATAAAATAAAACTGAGATTCTCACAAGTTTTCCTTGAGTCCAGGAGCTGGGACTTCCAGAAGAACACCTAGTATTATGATGTGATACAAAAAAATCATGAGAATTAGCTAGTGTATGGCATACACATTGAGATTTGAAGACTCAGGAAAATCTGCATTTTTGAATAAATTTGTGTTGCAAAACTTCCTTTGATTTTTTTACCAAAATTTTTGCCCCAAAATTTTGGAAAGTTTAGTTTTTGGTTTAACCCAGAATAAGCCCCTCTCCTCACAGAATTGCCAGCGAACTGAAAAAAAAAATCTCACAGCTCTACTCAAAGGCAGGGCTGGTGCTTCCACTAGGCAACCCTAGGTGGTCGCTTAGGGCGGCATGATTTGGGGGGAGGCATTTCGCTGCCCTCGGCGGCATTTCGGCAGCGACTCATTTCCCGGTGGTGATTTGGCGGCAAGAAAAGCGGCCGCCGAAACGCCACTGAGAATGCAGCTTCAGAGGAGCTGCTGCCGAAGCGCCGCCAATTATGGCGGAGGAGCGCTGGTGCCACTACTGCTCAAAGGTAAATATTAAAAGGTCTTTAAAGTAGCTCTTGATTCATTCTAAGGTATATTAGTTTTGAAAAAGCAGTAAGAACCTTGTTTAGAACACTATACATAAATAGAAATGAACCCAATGGAGAAAATTTCAGCCCCCACAAAATGGTGGTCTCTATTTTATATGGAAGAGATAGTATTAGTTCTGAAATCCTTTATAGCTCTTTTTTATGGATTGTAAAGCACCTTGAGAGATTGTACAAAAAGTGCAATATTAGATTATTTTGTATTTGTAAATGGATTTGCGTAGCTAAAGCCTTGTCTGAGTTCAGACTATACTCCTTAGGGCATACATCTGCTTCCAGCAGGAATGAGTAATTTAGAACTAGAAGCATACAGTTTCTCCCTTGGGTCTGAAAGAGAAATATAAGATGTTTTAAAAAATCCTTTACATTTGCATCCAGAGAAAAATTCCAGTGCTCAAAGTTTGTGTGATTTGTTCATTAATTGCATTGCTGATGTTTGGGGAAAACACAAGAGACGGAATGTAACCATGCAACCCATCAGGCAGCACTGTTAAGAGTTTTGAGTTACCAAGACGAAGTATAGAACACGGAAAATGTATTGCATATAAAATCCCAAAATAAACAGGAAGAAAATCAATATATATGTCTATAATCTTCAGCGGTGCAAGCCCCACAGCATATTACAAGGAAAATAAAAAGCATATAGCTGTGGAATTGGAATGGACAAGGAGTTTTATAAATGTATCCCCATATGTCATAAAACACATTTGGGCTGTCAAACAATTTATGGATAATAAACTTCAGGGAACAACTACTGTGTACTTTGGACACTCAGAGCCGAATGTGAGGTAGCATCTAACCAAATACCTAGGATGGCCTTACTATCCAAAATAACTGTTTATAGACTAGCAATATTTTTATTCAAATACTTTTTAAGAACCCTGGCAAACCATGCTAATTTGGAATTGATTGCCAGAGTGACAAAATAATTGAAAACGTCCTATTTTATGACTATGGGGCAGATCCTCTGGTAGTGTAAATTGCCATGGCTCTGTTGAAGTCACCGTCATTAGAACAAAAGACACCACCCCAGTGAAAAGCATAGAGAATTCTAAGAGTGACCATCTATAAAAGCATTAGACAGTGAAGTGAGGCAAAGCGGCCTCCCTCCAAGCTTGACTGGGAGGAACAAGGGATGTTGTAAAGGCTGAAAGTATAACTGGGTTAAAAAAAGAATTAGGTAAGATCATAGCTATTAGCCAAGTTGGCCAGGAATGCATCCCTATGCTCTGTGTCTCCCTAAACCTCTGACTGCCAGAAGCTGGGCCTGGACAGCAGGTTGTCTGTGTGTTGTGTGAAGAAGTGGTACCTTATGTTTGTTTTAAATCTGCAGCCTATTCATTTCATTGAGGGATTCCTGGTTTGTGCGTTGTGAAGGGTCAATAACATTTCCCTGTTCACTTTCTCCACACCATTCGTGATTATATAGAGCTCTATCATATCCCCCCTCAGTCATCTCTTTTCCAAGATAAACTGTCCCAGTCTTTTTTAATCTCTCAACATAGGGAAGCTTTTCCATACCCCTAATCCTTTTTGTTCCTTCTCTGTACTTTTTCCAGTTATAATATATCTTTTTTTGAGATGAGGTAACCGGAACTTTAAGCAGTATTCAAGATGAAGGCACAACATGGACTTATATAGTGGTATTAGGATATTGTCTGTCTTATTATCTATCCCTTTCTGAATGGTTCCTAACATTCTGTTAGCTTTTTTGTCTGCTGCTGCACCTTAGGCAGATGTTTTCAGAAAACTCCATGATGACTCCAAGATCTTTCTTGAGTAGTAACAGCTAATTTAGACCCCATCATTTTGTATGTATAGTTGGAATTATGTTTTCTAATATGCATTACTTTGCATTTATCAACATTGAATTTCATCTGCCATTTTGTTGCCCAGTCACCCAGTTTTGTGAAATCCCTTTGTAACACTTCCCAGTCAGCTTTGGACTCTACTATTTTAGTAACTTTGTATCATCTGCAAATTTTGTCACCTCACTGTTCACCCCCCTTTCCAGATCATTTATGAATATGTTGACCAGAACTAGTCCAGCACAGATTCTTGGGGGACCATGCTATTTATCAGTCTCCGCTGTGAAAACTAACCATTTGTTTAAGAAGTTTCTAATCCATGAAAGGACCCTCCCTCTTATCCAATAACTGCTTACTTTGCTTAAGAGCCTTTGGTGGGCAGCCTTGTCAAAGGATTTCTGAAAGTCCAAGTTCACTACACTATATTCACTGGCTCACCTTTGTCCACATTTACTAACCCCCTCAAAGAATTTTAATAGACTGGTGAGACATGATCTCCTTTTACAAAAGCCATTTTGACTCTTCCCCAACATGTCGTGTTTATCTATGAGTCTGATAATTCTGTTCTTTTTGTTTCAACCAGTTTGCCTGGTACTGAAGTTAAATTTGTAATTGCCAGGATTGCCTTTGAGCCTTTTTAAAAATCTGCATGTCACTAGCTATCTGCTAGTCATCTGGTAAGGAGACTGATTTAAGTGGTAGGTTATATACCACAGTTAGTAATTCTGCAGTTTCATATTTTGAGTTCCTTTAGAATTCCTGGATAAATATCATCTGGTTCTTGATGACACACTACTGTTTAATTTATTTGTTCCAAAACTTCCTCTATTGACACCTCAATCTGGGACAGTTCCTCAGATTTGTCACCAAAAAAGAATGGCGCTGGTGTGGGAATCTCCCTCACATCATATGCAGTGAAGACTGATGCAAAGAATTTGTTTAACTTTTCTGAAATAGCCTTGTCTTCCTTGAGTTTTTCTGTAGCATCTTGATCATTTAGTGGCCCAATTGATTGTTTTTGCTTCCTCTTTCTGATTTACTTTAAACAATTGCTGTTTGTTTTTGTGTCTTTTGCTGGTTTTTCAAATTCTTTTTTGGGCTGTTTAATTATACTTTTACTTTTACATTCAACCTGCCAGAGTTTAAGTTCCTTTCTGTTTTCCTCAGTAAGATTTGTCTTCCAATTCTTAAGATTTTTTTTTTTTGGGTTTCCTACTCTGTTTACTGTTGGTTTTTTTTGGTGTGTGTGTGGGATATACATTTAGTTGGAGTTTTTATTTAAGTAGCCTTCTCATTTTTGTGTAGTTCCCATTTTTGAAGTAGGGTTCTTTGGTATTTTCCCCCTTACAGGGATGTTAAATTTAATTGCATTATGGTTGCTATTACCAAGTAGTTCAGCTGTATTCACTTCTTGGACCAGATTCTGTGCACTACTTAGGACTAAATCAAGAATTGCCTTTCCTCTTGTGGGTTCCAGAATTAGTTGCTCCAAGAAGCAGTCATCAATGGTGTACAGAAACTTCATCTCTACATCCCATCTAGAGGTGACATGTTCCCAGTCAAGTTGAAATCCCCTATTATTACTATATTTTCTGTTTTTGTAGCCTCTCTAATTTCCCTGAGCATTTCACAATCACCCTCCTGGTCAGGTGACTGGTAGTATATTCCTACTGCTATACTCCTATTAATCAAACATGGAATGTCTATCCATACAGATTTTATGATATAATTTGATTCATTTAAGATCTTTTACTATATTTGATTCTGTTTTCTTGCACATATAGTGCTGCTCCCTCACCAGCATGACCTACTCTGTCATTCCTGTATATTTTGTATCCTTGTATTACAGCAGGTATTAGTAACCTTTGGCACGCAGCCCACCAGGGTAAGCCCCCTGGCGGGCCGGGCCAGTTTGTTTACCTGCCATGTCTGCAGGTTCAGCCGATCGCAGCTCCCACTAGCCGCGGTTCGCCTCTCCAGGCCAATGGGGGCTGCGGGAAATGGCATGGGCCGAGGGATGTGCTGGCTGCCACTTCCCGCAGCCCCCATTGGCCTGGCGCAGTGAATCATGGCCATTGGGAGCTGCAATCAGCCGAACCTGTGGACGCGGCAGGTAAACAAACCGGCCCGGCCCACCACAGGGCTTACCCTGGCAGGCCGGGTGCCAAAGGTTGCCGAGCTCTGTATTACGGTGTCCCGCTGATTATCATCATTCCAGAAAGTTTCTGTGATGCCTATTCTATCAATAGCCTCACTTATTTACAGCCACTCAAGCTCACCCATCTTAGTATTTAGACTTCTTGCATTTGCATATATGCACTTATAAAAGTCACTTTCTAGCTGTCTGCCATCATGTAATGTAATTGAATGCGGTTCTTTTTTATTTGGCTCCTTCTGTTCCTATCTGTACTTGATCAACTTCTACTTTCTTCTCTTCGTGACGATATAGAGTATCCCCTTTAATAAATCCTCCGCTAAGGGATGTGTCTGAAATGTGTGCTCCTCTGAATCTGTTTGCTTTCCCCCAGCTCTTAGTTTATAAACTCCTCTATGACCTTTTTAATTTTACATGCATCAATCTGGTTCTGTTTTGGTTTAGGTGGCGCCCATCCTTTGTGTATAGGTTCCACCTTTCCCAAAGAGTTCTCTAGTTCCTAATAAACCTAAATCCCTCCTCCTATCACCATCCTCTCATTAATGCATTGAGACTCTGTTATACCAATAAAATAAAAAACAGCAAGATCTTATTAAAGGGGATAAGACAAAATGTCACATTTATTGTGAATACAAAAAGAATTATAGTAAGCAGTCAGTTATAGCTATAACATTTCATTCAGTTTCACATTCATTCACACACACACACACACACACACACACACACACACACACACACACACACACACACAGAGGTTCTGCAGCTGCTAGATAGTTACCAGTCCTGAATGTAGCTTGAGTTCGTGGCTTGGGTTCACAGCCTGGGTTCGTAGCTTGTGGCGGCTAACTGGCCAAGAAAGCCAGGCACAAGGAAGGGCTGGGTCTCTGTTGGGCACACACTGATGCCCTTCCATGTTGGCAGCAGAATGTTACCCTTCAAGTCTTCCATCTCACCCATCTTTTCTTAAAGGCTTTTAGTTTGAATCCAGAGTTTATAGGTCTTGCTGTGTCACCCTGCTTCTGGGGTCCGTGTGATTGATCACCTGTCAATTGCAGAGGTGACTTTCAGCCTGGGACCTGGCTTTGATGTTCCTTCAATTGTACCTTTGTTCTTTTCTCTTTAGGGTGGACTCCTCTTACTTTGTCAGGGCTGTTGTCTGCATCTTCAGCCATTGGTGTTTACGCTTTATTTCATCAAGACGGGCTGGGGCTGCAGGCTGATTCCTTCTTCCATACATACCTCATTCACACATCTATACTAAACTAATAAGATTACATCAGGGTTTTGCAAAATGAAGTTGCAGCAGGTTTTTACAAACTGGAGTGAGCATTTTAAAATGGAGTTTGAGTTACAATATGGACAAATGTAAGGAATGGCAAACAGTGGGCATAAGTTACAGTGTTGAAACAGTGCAAGTTCCAGTGTTTTAAGCAGCAATTGGATTGAAAGTGAAACTTACAAGAGCAGCTGGCTGAACAGCTACAGTTCTTAACAAGCAGCTTAATTGTTAATTAGCCAGTTATTGGGGTACCCAGTTTTAGGAATGAATGTAGTTTCATTCATAAAACTTTACTTATGAAGTTATATTAATAAAGTGAACAATTACACACAATTTCATTTATCAGTTCTACAACTCTGCAGTTCTGCCTATGTAACTGGCCCTGTGTGGAACTGGCAGCATTTTAGAAAACCCTACTATGGAGATCCTGGACTTTAATTTCTTAGCTTTCATCCTAAATTTGGTCTCCGGGACTTCTCTCCTACCTTTCCCTATGTCATCAGTACTGACATATGCCACAACCACCAGCTGCTCCACAGCACTACACATATGTCTATCCAGGTGTTTCAAGAAGTCTGCAACATTTGCACTCAGCAGGCATATGGTTCTCCTGATCATCACAAATCCAAGTATCAATATTACTAATAATTGAATCCCCTGTTACTATTACCTGTCTCTTCTTAATAATGGGGGTTCCCTCCCCCAGAGAGATATCCTCAATGTGAGAGAGAATACCATGACATCATCTGGAAGCAGGGTCCCAGGTATGTGATTGATTGTTTTTCTCTGCCCCAGCTAGAAGTTCTCATTCCCTGAGGGCTGATCTACACTGTGTGTGTGTGTGTGGGGGGATCGATCTAGGATACGCAACCTCAGCTATGAGAATAGCGTAGCTGAAGTCGACATTTCCTAGATCGAAAGTAATTTTACTTACATTGGGTCCACGCGGCGCAGGCTCGCTCCCCCGTCGACTACGCTTCCTCCTCTCGCCGTGCAGGACTTTCGGAGTTGACGGGGAGCGCTTCTGGGATCGATTTATCGCGTCTAGATGAGATGCGATAAATCGATCCCCAATAGATCGATTACTACCCGCAGATTTTGCGGGTAGTATAGATGTACCCTGAGACTTTCATCCTCCTCAACAGCACAGGAGCTGTCAGATTGGGAGTGGGACGGCTCTACTGTGTCCTAGAAAGTCTCATCTATGTACCTCTGTCTCCCTTAGCTCTTCCAGTTCAGCCATTCTGGTCTCAAGAGTTCATAGTCGGTCTCTAAGGGCCATGTGTTCTTGCACTGAATGCACACATAATCCACCTGCCCACAAGGAAGGTAATCATGCATGCTACATTCAGTGCAATAAAATGGCTAGCCTCCACTCAGCTGTTGGACTTTTCTTGAATTTGCATATGTGAACAATATTACAATCTAAGGCTCCAACTTTAGACACATAAGCAATCTGGATCTGGTGCAGCGTATGGACAAAGGAAACAGAAAAAACACAAGGAGAATTAGGATAAGTTAGGCATCTTTCCTGTTAGTTACATGATGCTTCTCTCATTTTTCCATTTGTAGAGTTTTGTATTTATAATGTCTAATAAATGAAGAGTATTCTTCCATAATAACTAATATATATATTATAAAAAATTCTCACATTGTTCATATTGGCTTGAAGAGGGAATTCCCAATCTATCCCTGAAAAATGTCTGAAGCACTGTCCTAAACCAAAACTACATAAAAGAATCAAAATAGTACATGTACAACATCAGGGTTTAAAAGCACAAGGCAAGCTTAATGGTAGGTCCACAGTATCCAAAGAAAGGAGACCAAAATTACTTACTGTGACAGTAGCTCAGTACCTTAGCTAAAGAAGCAGGTACATTTATTTTGTATTAAAAGAGAATTAAATCTTAATTGGTGAGCTAGAGCTTGTCATGATGTTTCTATTGTAGCTTAACTTGTGCTCACTGGGGCAAACTTAAAAAGATTTCTCGCAATTTTGGATTAGGTAAGTAGTGCTTCCATTTTAAATGGCAACCCCCCCCCCCTCCCCACTGGTATTGCTGCTGCCTACACTCTAGGTGCTTCCATTAGGAGTTCAAGAGACTGGCTGCTGGATTTCTTTTTTTCTTTTTCTTTTCTTTGCTCTCTTGGAGGTATGGAGGAGGGGAATCAGACACGATAAACTAGAAAAATCCATTCTGTCAAATTGCATGCCCTGCTGCTTCATCACCATTATTATACTGAGGTTTTACATTAAAGTACCCTGGATTTTAAATTGAAAGTCAAATATAATTTGCCACTAGAAGCACGAAGTGAGTGACTAGAAAAGCTGATAGCTAGGCACAGCATGACAAATTGGTATCTATCTAATAATGAGCCTTACAAGGTCATGGATCACTATGATGCTCTCTCTGTGTTATGTAAGTAGAAGTGGACTACATTGGGGAAAAAGGCAATATACTTTAAATCAGCCCATTCATTTTGAGAGCTAATGCTAGACAGGTACAATGAAACTTTCTTTGAGAAGAGGTCATATTTTAGTACCTACACTTTAGGATACATTGTGGATGAACAATGAGTTGGTGTAGGCTCTGGGGGAAGAAAGGCCACACCTTAATAAATTATAAAATGGTCACTTTAATGTGATTTTTTTTTTGTTTGGGTAACCTTCAGATCAAACTGATTGGATGTCTAGACTCTTATTTACAAAAGAAGGACAGGAGCTGCCATGTTTCTATACCACAGAAATACTGTTTCCAGAAGAGATTATTGATGAAATGACATGAAAATGATAGAAATATTCAGAAAAATCCTCAGATGCTGTAAACCAGTATATTGCAATGTTGTTGTCATGCTGATCCCAGGATATTAGAGAGATAAGGTGGGTGAGGTAATATCTTTTATGGGATCAACTTCTGTTGGTCCCATAGAAGACAAGCTTTTTAGCTGGTCTCTTTCGCCAGCAGAAGTTAGAATAAAATATATTACATCACCTACCTCATAAATCAGTCTAGTCTAACTGGAGGCAATGGAGCTATGCTAATTTATACCAGCTGAGAATCTGGCCCATTGATTGGATGGTGCTAAATATAATTTCAAGAAGTCACTTAATGGTGTAACCTCTGGGGTAGCACTTGGGCAGCTAGAAGAACTTTGCTGTCCTGGATCCAGACTCAGCTGAGATAATTTATTAAGGGCAGCTCTTCAGGGACATTTCACATGTCTGCATTATGATATATTATCATCACTGCACACATTTATGAAACATTTTTTCCCACAGAAACTGCCTCACATCTGATCTGTCCCAGCAGCATGGAAGATTGAAAACCATTTATAACAAGAATTAATCAGCCCTGAAACTGACTGAAGGCAATCCAGGTTAATCCAACACCTAGAACAGTTCTGCTAATTGGGATTTTGCAAATGGTTATGGGGGAGGACAATATTTTTAATCTCTCTATCAGAGATACAGCCTAGGATTTCAAAATTTCCATCTACCATAGTTGATCAAATGTGATGCTCCTTCTCCATCACTCCATCACCAATGCTCCAGTTTTCTCACTTCATGCTTCATCTGCTGCAAGCCATTAGGAAGCAATAGTGGGGAGAGGGGCAACTTCAACCATACTCATTGGTTTCTAGATAACCAGTAATTGTGATGTCCCTTACATGATCAACATTCTGATCCAATGGCAGGACAGGACTGTCACAGTTCAGGGAAAATGCAGCTGTACTTCCCTCTCTGTGGTCCAGCAAGGGCACCCACTCTGAGCCTTCCAGCTCCCAGCCATCACCTCTCTTTGGCAGAGGCCCACGTCTCTCTCCCTCCCTACTGGTATTTTTACCCCAGGCTGCAGTTTCCTGCCTGTGATATCCCCAGAGAGTCAAACTGCCTCAGCAGACCAGCATCTGTTCTTTACTTTCTCTTTCCAGGCTATGAACAGCTGTAATTATCAGCAGTTATGAGCTGCCACACTTCACATTTATAAGCAAACACATTTATTCTTAAGGTGAAAACATTACTGAGAAAACATTAAGAAAAACACCAAAAATGAACCTACAAACATGCTAATAAGGTTGTCAGAGATCATCACCCCAACTCCAACAAGGGCTCTGGTCAGCCCTTCAGACCCCACTGAGGAGTTTTTCTGTGGTTTAAAAGTTCAGAACAAGTACACCTTAAATAGATTGCCATTCCCCTTATATGGCTTGGTCTCTTGAGCTTCAGATTCTAGGAACAGGTAATCAGCAGATAATGTTCCCTTCCTCATAGATTCAAAAGACTAGGTGTTTGCATAACTAGTTATTTCCCAGGAAATTCACTTCACACGTATTGTCCCAAAAGACCATTGTTGTTGGCCATATTGTTCAATATAATCCTTTGATCATCCAGGCTCACAACAGCACATAACCTTAATACAGTAAGATTCTCCCAAAGATATTTCAGGATTGTTGGAAGTGGTCCACACTTCGAAGCTTGTGGATCCTGTTAGTGGATACTTCAGCCTGGAGGGGATGATGATCAAACTGTGATATGAATCTAATATTAAAATCCATGCCAAACATCCGATTCAATGGATTTCTCCCTGTACTAGTAGACAACCATGGTCTAAACCAGGGGTAGGCAACCTATGGCATGGTTGCCAAAGGTGGCACACGAGCTGATTTTCAGTTGCACTCACACTACCTGGGTCCTGGCCACCGGTCTGGGGGGCTTTCCATTTTAATTTAATTTTAAGTGAAGCTTCTTAAACATTTTCAAAACCTTATTTAATTTATATACAATAATAATCTAGTTATATATTAAAGACTTATAGAAAGAGACCTTCTAAAAACTTTAAAATGTATTACTGGCACACAAAACTTTAAATCAGAGTGAATAAATGAAGACTCGGCACACCACTTCTGAAAGGTTGCCGACCCCTGGTCTAAACCCATGTTGTTTCTGACTATCAGTGGCCATGAAATCCTCAGCAAATTAATGAGTGTCATTGTCTCTGGACTAGACAACTGTTTTTGCTAACTCCAACATCAGGAGTAACATCAAAAGCTAACTTTGCCTTGGTAAGAAAACTTTGAGGGAAGCAGAATAGCCTGTAGACCACCGCAATTCCTGCATTTGTCTTTACATACTAAGTGGATGTCCTAATGAATATATCCCTTGCAATGGGGCACTTTCTATATGAGAAGTCAGATGCACAAATGAAGATGCCAATAAAGTTAAAAGGTACGGCATATAAAACTGTAGTTCCACTCTCCTAATGAACAGAACAGAGACATGGCCACCAACTAGAAAAGAAGTCAGTATACTTTCCACCATGCGAATAAAGAGGTCGAAATGGTCAAATGGTTGGACACTCCATGACTGGAAACAAAAAATATGGTTGTATGGGGCCTAATTCAGGTTGCTCCAATTGAAGACAAATTGAGGGAGGCTAGGCTTTGTTGGTATGGGCATATCTAGTAGAGACCGGTACTATATTGATAGGATGGCTCTTGCAATGATCTCAGATGAAAGATGACCAACGGGAAGACCAAAGAGACTATACCCAGACCTTATAGCAGTAGACCTTTGAGAGACCAATTTGCATGAGAACATGGCATATGATCATGAGTTTTGGAAGAAGGCTGTAAAAGTCACTTACCATGAATAAGGGAAGTGGCAAAAAAGAAGTGGTCAGATATGCCAAGCATAGCCACTCCCTTCCTCAACTCTGCCTAGGCTCATTCTATACTGAGTAGCCAGCTTGGAAGAGCTGCACCAAGGGCTGGTCCACACTAACCCCCCGGTTCGAACTAAGATACGCAACCTCAGCTACGTGAATAATGTAGCTGAAGTCAAAGTATCTTAGTTCGAACTAAAAGGTACTTACCGCGGGTCCAGACGCAGCAGGCAGGCTCCCCCGTCGACTCTGAGTACCCCTCTCACGGAGCAGGAGTACCAGTGTCGACGGCGAGAACTTCCGGGATCAATTTATCGCGTCTAGACAAGACGCGATAAATTGATCCCAGAAGATCGATTGCTTCCCACCGAACCAGGAAGTAAGTATAGACGTACCCTAACACATGTCCAATAGTCTTCTCACTGTGTGGCATACAAGATCAGGCATCTCACACAGAATCAAACCATAGATGGTGCAGGTTTCATGCATGACCAACTTTATTTATTTTCAGCATAAATTGCTCACTATTCACTGCTGCCCTATCATTTTAGTAGAAATGGGATAGTGGGCATTGCCAAAGTAATGGACTGTAAAACCTGGCTTAGGGACCAGTCTCTTCCCATGCTGGAAACCCAATGTGAGAATGTTAAACATACCGCTTTGGGCTCAGTCCATGTAGTATGAGAGTCTTAGTCCCAACTGCAGAACCTGGTTGTTTAGCATATGCTGTAGAGACATGTTTGCAGTGCTAAAGATCCCCTGTTTAAAACCCTGGTATATCAAGTAAAATGGCATCACAACAGTGCTAAGGGAAGTAATAAAATGACTGGCTCTGGAATTAGTCATTCTGGCCTGCCAGACTTAGTGAGAGTAACAACAATGTGCAACCTGTGGCATATTTAACTGTTACGATTTTGTTTCCTGTGCACTGAACCTTTAAATTTCTAGGAATCTACTGACCGTGGGAAGCAGCTGCCATTTTGTATTTTGTTGAGGGGATGCACAGAGTGCGTTCTATCTTTTGTTGTTTCTTGATTTGCTGTTTTCCTTTAATCTGAGAGATAGAGAGAAGCAGAGAGAGAGAGAGAGAAACACACAAAACATTCAAACTGAAAGTATATGGTTGCTCTTTGTGTGTGGGGAAAAATAACATCAACCTTGGGGAACCCAGCATCCACTGAAGTGAGCAGAAAGACTCCTATTGATTTCAGTGGTCTTTGAATCAGGGCTGAAATTACTGTGTCCTATGAAGGTTTGTGTTTTATGTATTTGAGGAGTCAAATAACATACCACAGTGTTTTTTGGCACACTGTCAGATCAGAATCAGTCTGTGGTAGAAGTATGTCTTAAAGGCACAATAGCCCTTTCACGTTAATAGATCCATGAGCAATAAGCAGCATGGGTTTATAAAGAATAAATCTTTCCAGACAAATTTGATTGTTTTTATAAAGTATTACAAAATGAGTAGATGAAAGGAAAGGGGTAGATGTACCATATTTTGATTTCAATAAAACATTTGATAGTGTCTCATGAAATCTTTGTCACAAAATGAATTCAAATTGACAAGTATTCACACTGTCATGTGCATTGAAGATCGGCTAAAAGACTATAAACAAAGAATATGGATGTATTGAGTTGCAGGGAGATGTCAAGTGGGTCACAGCAGGGATTGGCGTTAAATCCAGTGTTATTTAACTTCTACATTCTTGATTTTGGAGAAAGGAGTATAAATAGCTCATTAGTGAAATTCACAGATGACATAATTTGGGAAGAGTTATGAACACTATTTTTCACCCAACAATGATGTATTAGATCTTAGAAAGCTGTGGGGGGAGGTAAAATGGGGCTCAGTCTTGGTGCATAAGCAGAGTTATTAAAATTACATCATGGAACTGTGTTGTACAGTGCTACGAAATGTGAGTGTGACCAGTTTAACAGTGAATATGAAAATACACCTGTTCTATATGGCTCTGATGCCTAGAACATTGCCTTCAGTTCTGGGAAGTGAATTACAAACAAAACTAAAGGAAGCTCAAATTACAGCAACAAAAATGATCAGGTGCAGCGATTGATTTATGAGGAAAGATTAAAAGAACTAAATACTGTGGGCTGAATTCTCTCATACACTAAGACCCTTTTACACTGATGGCGTAAAGAGGTCTTGATGTAAATAAGGCACTACATATATGGTTAAGCAATAACTAAAGGTATACATAGAATCATAGATCATAGAATCATAGAATCTCAGGGTTGGAAGGGACCTTAGGAGGTCATCTAGTCCAACCCCCTGCTCAAAGCAGGACCAATCCCCAATTTTTTGCCCCATATCCCCAAATGGCCCCCTCAAGGATTGAACTCACAACCCTGGGTTTAGCAGGCCAATGCTCAAACCACTGATAGTCTATAAATAACTGAAGAGAGTACATATCAAGAAGGGAGAGGAATTTAGTACGGTGCAACCTGTGGCATATTTAACTGTTACGATTTTGTTTCCTGTGCACTGAACCTTTAAATTTCTAGGAATCTACTGACCGCGCGCGGGAAGCAGCTGCCATTTTGTATTTTGTTGAGGGGATGCACAGAGTGCGTTCTATCTTTTGTTGTTTCTTGATTTGCTGTTTTCCTTTAATCTGAGAGATAGAGAGAGGCTACAGTGAGGAACATCGAACATTGTTGGGATATATATATCAATATACATTGTGATTCATATATCCATGTAATATGTTATATTATATGTTATAGGTCATTCATACCAGGCCTCAATAACCTATAACGTATTACATGGATATATGAATCACAGTGTGTGTGTGTGTGTGTGTGTGTGTGTGTGTGTGTATGCCAACATTGCCCCCTCTTGATATGTGATTAATGCCATTAATTATTGTATCACTTTATAATTTTGCAAACAATTTAATTTTATATGTTACTTGCTCCAAAACTTTGTGTTGCTTTTTTATTTGGCAATATAAACATAGCATAATAAAGGTTAACAAAATTATTAATGTAAATAATATGACAATAGGATGTAGCATTACATTTAGAAGAGCTATGACCCTGGGAGACCATTATTTTAAAAAATTATACCGATGAGAAATTACCATTTAAAAAAAATTGATTTGACCATTGTGGATTAAAATGGTTGTTTTTTTAGCTGAGCAGACTTTGATACATTTTTTGCATATTGTCTGAATTTGTTGCTATTATTGATTGTTTTTAATGAATGTTTTAACTAAAGGACCAGTCATCATTTTTTGTTTAAATTTTTTTTTTTTTAAATAGAGTACCTTGGTAAATAATTTTATTACTAATCACCTTTGTTACATTACATTTACATGATTTAATTGGGCCTTTTTTTGTTATACTTTTCTAAAATACATGGTTTTTAGTGGTTACCACACAAATACACCCATTGCCTAAATTAAACACTTGTGCCATTAGACTAAATATTGCATCATATTTTGTCCACTTGAATGGTTTAAATGACTTTTTTTTAGGGACCAAGTTAGTTGTGGGCACACCCATTTACTTTTCTTCCACTTTTTACAATGTTTTGTTAATTTTACTAATGTATATATATTTTTTAATTGTGTGTTTCACTTATTTTTATTTGCCATAACTTTTTATTAATAATTTTTGGCAACACCCAGGCCATTGCTGCTTTTTTTTTTGCTTTTCTGTGTTGTGTAAAAGCATTTTGCCTTTTTACTTTTCCCTCAGAGTGTCTTGATTTTATTTATCAGAGGGATAGCTGTGTTAGTCTGTATCCACGAAAACAATGAGGAGTCCAGGGCACCTTAAAGACTAACAGATTTATTTGGGCATAAGCTTTCGTAGGTAAAAACCCACTTCTTCAGATGCATTTTTTAATTTAAATAAAACATTATTTTTTTTTGTATTTTGCAATTTGTTGATGTAATATATGAGGATTTTTGAACCATTTAAAAGGCCATTGCCCATTACTTAATAGATTAACCATTTTTTAAATGTATTGTATTTTATAAATTTGCATGTGTACACATTGCATTGCTAGTATGGTTTTATTGTTAATCTCACACACACCAAATAGATTTACATTTAGAGACATTTTTAAGGCTTGGGCTTGTTTTAATTGGAGTTTTACACTTTTGATTTTTTGTTTTGATAATGCACCAAAATTTTGTTACATGTGTTTGTATAGCCCGTAAAATCTTACCCAAAGCTGACATTTTTTGGTAACGTTTTAATATTAAATGAGTTTAAAACTTTAGCTACAGCACCAATACTACCTACGATATATTTTCATATCTTTTTTATTTTGTATAGTTTTGTATTTTTATTGTTGTTGTCACGCTCATAATAGAGGCAAGTCATGTGGCATGCACTCCGGATGTTGTGCACTTATGTTTACTTGTGCTTTTTTTAACCAGATTGTTTGATTTACAATAGTTGGGGATTTGAGTACTTTTCCCTTCCTATATGGGTGCTTGTTTGCCATAATTTTTGGTGCAATTTTGTTTACTGGTATTTGATTAATAAACATAAAAAGACCATATTTTTGAAAATATATTCCCCCATTATTTTTTTAAAGCAACTTAATTTTATTATGTATGGATTTGCCTTTACACCATATTTTTATAATTTAAGAGCCATTGACTTATTTTATTTTACAAGTATTAGCCAATTTTTGTTTATTAGTTACATTTAGGGTGACTACAATAAATTGTAAACTTTAAAAGGTACAGTTTAGAATACTTATATTGAGATTGTTTTTATTATAATTAAATTTAAATATTAGGTGATTGTAATGGACCCTTTCTCTCCCGGGGTGGGGTGGCACGGGGACGCGGGCCCACCCTACTCCACTGCGTCCCAGTCCAGGGCTTACCAGGGGCAGGATTGGCTGCCCCTGTGTCGGCGGGGATTCCACAACACGTCGACTGAGCCACACCTAGCTCCCCACATCTTATGATCTTATAATCAAAAGAAATCTCAACTGCCATCGGAACCATTCTGACCTTTGAACTCTGGTTTAGTATGTTTGGGGTGTGAATGTGAAGTGTGTAAGGTTTGTTTTGTTATCAATAACAAGCATTTAAAGTGTTATATATCAAAACTGTGTCCTGTATCTGCCTGCTCCCCAACCTGTAGAAAAACCTGTATTGCGGTTCTAATGTGGTAGAGAATGCGGGCAAAAAAAAAAAGTTTGGTTTACGAATGGTAGTTCATACCAAGTGGTATGAATGATGCGTGCTTGACATGAATACGTGCCTCGCAAGTTGGCAACCAAAGCAAGAACTTACGGTCAAGAACTATTAGAACTATTTGTGAAAAACCAATCTTGTTATGTTCCAAGAAAAATACGGAAAAATAGCAGAAAAGGAAACAACACCAGCTGGACTGATATAAAATTGTATAAAAATTGAAGGAAATGGCACGCCTTGAATCATGGTGGCCCACCCAAGATTGTCTCTTTGGATTTGTGTGGGTAAAGGCCTAGTAAACAAAGGCAAAAAACCGATGATGTGACGAAATAAACTATAAATGGTTGCCTATGATTTCTGCAAATTGAAGTTGTTTATTGATCCGACTCCCCGCATTTTATAATCTTATGATCGAAAGGAATCTCCACTGGCCATCGGAACTATTCTGACCTTTGGATTCTGGTATCGTATGTTTGGGGTGTGAATGTGGAGTGAGTAAGGTTTGTTTTGTAATCAATAAAGAGCATTTAGAGTATTATATACTAACACTGTGTCCGATATCTACCTGCTCTCCATCCTGTTGGAAGACCTCTATTGTGGGTCTAACAACATCACAGGAAAAACCTACAAAACTGCAGGAGACTGCTAGGTTACCCAAATGAAGTCATTAAAAATATAATGGACCAAATGAGAGAACCGAGGGTAAACACTATGTATTACAAAGTACTGAATGGGAACGTAGTCTGTAACCCCATGAAATACTTCAACTATGTGCAATGGAGAATATGAAAAACTAGGAATAGTTTAAACAGAATAACAGAATAATCTGATCAGGAGATTTTGGACATCTAATCCAAATCCTCACATAGGGGGCCTAACCCTATCACAAGATCCTGAGGCAGAAAGGGCAATTGCAATCTGTGGATGTATAAACAGGAGTAGTGAGTAGGCATTGGGAGTACTGTATACAGCTCTGTTGTCAACATTTTAAAAAATGTTGAAGAGGGTGTAGAGAACAGCTGCCAAAATGATTTGAGGGCTGGAGAAACTTGGTTACAGTGAGAAACTTGGAACTTTATTTGTTTAGCTTGGCAAAAAAGAAGATTAAGGGGTCTTGGTTAGTGTGTAACTACCTTCATGGAGAGAAAATGCATGATATAAAGGACTCTTTGGTCTAGCAGAGGAAGGGATAGCTCAGTGGTTTGAGCAGTGGCCTGCTAAACTCAGGGTTGTGAGCACTGTTCCCTCTAAGATGTGCGTGTGTGCGTGCACACACAGATCCTAAACCCTGCGCACATGGCGAAACACTGTGCGCACAAAAATTTGCACAGAAGTGCAACAATTTGCACAGAAGAAATGTTTTGCGCACACGACCTGTCAAAAATTAGAGGGAACATTGGTTGTGAGTTCCATCCTTGAGGGGGCCATTTAGGGATCTGGGGCAAAAAAAAATCTGTCAGGGGATAGTACTTGGTCCTGCTAGTGAAGGCAGGGGGCTGGACTCAATGACCTTTCAAGTTCTATGAGATAGGTATATCTTCATATATTATATTAAGAACCAATGCCTGGAAGCTAAAGCAAGACAAATTTAAATTAAGGCACAAATCTTTAAAGTGAATGATTAACCATTGGAACAAACTACCAAGAAAAGTGGGGCATTTTCCATCTTCATCTTCGTAGAGAGACTGGATGCCTTTTAGGAAGACATGGTTCAGTCAAAGAGGATGACTGGGTGAAATTCTATGGTCTGTTATATGAGGTCAGACTAGATGATTTAGTAGTCACTTCTGGCCTTAAAAAAGTCTATGAAAGGAGAGAATTCTGTGTTTGATTTATAATTACCTATTATTTGAGCTATAATGAGCATCAGTAAAAACTCAACATCTGCCTCACTGCAATTTATTATGGTACTGATCTCTTTCCTACTCTAAGTGTAGGGATATACCACAGTTACTACATGGCCCGGGAAAGTGAATGCTGAGTTTTCAGTTGTACCTACTGTACTACATATAAAAGCAATTTAATGAAAATACATGTATACATATTGTTATGTTAAAATCAATTAGGAACACTTTCAGTGAGCAAAGATATTGACTTTCAGCTTAGGAACTAGTGTGCAATATTTTAGACAAGAAAAGATGTAATAATGTGTCTGTTGCTAGGCTGTTACCATTGGTGGATGAGATGCAGCTGGTTAAATATGACTGACAGACACGAAAGCTCTGTACTTGTTCTGTAAATAACCATTTTGTGAAACATAACTTTTGAGCACTGGTCTCATTCAGATATACAGCCCCATGCCATTGTGTTGTAGAACTGTATTACACTTCTGCAGTGTGACCTGATATTCAGGAAATGGAGCTCCATAATTCAATTCAATTGAATAATAAAATAAAATAATTTTCTAGCACTTTGGTTTAATCATACCGATAGAAAATGGAAAGCTGATTCTCTCAATGGACATGGATCATACTGATAGAAATTGATGTTAATAGAGTTGCACCTGCTGATGGCATGACTGAGGTTTTGTCCTTTCAAGTTTAAGGGACAGATCTTTACCCAGTGGTTTCAATTGAGCTACATCGATTTATAGCAGTAGAAGATCTGACCCTAAGTATTTTAGTTGGCAGAAGGAAGCACTTTCTATCACAAGAAGGTGAAAAATCGGAAAGTCACCATTTTGAACAGGGAGTACAGCTCTACAATAAGCATGGTATTATAACAATGTTTTTACATTTCTACTTTTCTCATCTGAATTATTTCTGTAGAAAGTTATTCTCAACTGCCTTGCACGACATGTGTAGTCATAGACACTAATGCACGAGTACAAAGTGGAGAGAAAATGCTGCCAGATCAGCATGTTAGCATTTTACATGGACTTTGTGCAGGTTCAAATAATTTAAATAGGAGCAAGACAGTGGAGAATCAAAGGAACATAGGAATTTGCATAACGTATCAGACCCACGTTCTATTTAGTTCAGAACCCTCTTTCCAACAACGGCCAGCTCCAGATATTTCAGAGGAAGAGTCATGAAAACTTGCAACAGGCAGATATGTGGTAATCTGCCCTCCATGAAGGTCTCCTCCTGATCACTAAGAGTTAGAGATTGCCTAATGCTCTGAAGCATGAGATTTGATATCCCTTCCAAAATTTGTTTGCATTCACTATTATATTATGTAACTTATTGTGTCCCTTAGCCTGACTTCTCAGATAAGATGGAGGCTTGGTGGTAGGAGAAGCCTGCAAGGGATATGGTTGTGAATCTCTGTTTTAAGGGCCAGTTCAACACAGAATGGCTATGCTACCCTTCAGGAGCCATCTGTGAGCTGAAGATTGCCAGACCCTCAGCCCACAATGGGGACTGCAGGGGTTGGCATCTATGCTAGGGGTTGGTACCATCTATGCTAGCTCTGTCCCCACTGGGGTGTAGGAAAATGTTGCTGAAAGCTTGTAGAATAGCTCTGCCTGGGTGGTGCAAAGGGGCAGGATGACAACAGAGACTGTGCCTCCTTGTGTTTCTGTTGATTGTGGTTGTTCTTGCTTTATGTGCAATGTTTAAGGCTTGTCTGATACTTTTTTTAAAAACGAAAAACAGTAGTAATGGGTGAACCACAAAAGCGTTGAAGTTTTGAATATTATTTGAAGGAAGGTGGTAGGGGCCAAAAATGGGTCAATTCTTATGTCAGCTCAACATCTTTGGTTTACATATAGATTTATTTAGTTGCAGCCTGGCTATACTAGAGTAAATTGAAGCATTGCGTGTTCACGTATCCTGTTGAAAGGCCTTAATGTCAGTTCTCTCTTTCTCATTGTTGCGTTTTGAAATGTTGGTATTGAGGACATGTTACATCACCATGGTACTGTTTGTCTGAAATAGAGCTTGGCAAATAGTAGGAAAATTATTCAAACATTTTGAATATTCTGAATTGCTTCTTCAATTAAACCATGTTCATACCCCTTTTTAGTTTGCTCATCCATGGACATTTGGCCGACAGGTTTCTATTTGCAGGTTTGTTTGGGAGTGGCTGTTCTTCATCCAAGTACCCATATTCCCTCACCAACAAGGGTAGCGGCATGTGAATATAGGTATTTACTACCTGTGCCAGAAATTTTCCTTCTCTATTTACATAGCTTGTCATCCATCCATAGAGTGGGAAAAGTACCATGTGGCTGAGGTGACCAATGACATATCATGAATAATAAATCATGAGTGTTGAATAATCAAAGGCATAGTCAAAAAGCTCACAAACAGCTAATAGATTTTAATGTTTACATAAACTGAACAATTATAAAAAATAAATGCATTAATAAAAATGACAATGTTTGTGGATAATCTGCACAGAAAAAAAGGGCTAAATTTGTCAGATAAAATGTTTGCCTAGCTCTAGTGTGAAATGACATGTTGAACTCAATTCCACACTGAATAATTTCTTTGCAAGAAAGAGAGATTTGCAAGTAGTAAAATATCCCTCAATGATCACACAGGTCAAAAGTTGTGACATTTTTGCATGAGATGTTGTTTTCAGTTCACTCCCACTGCAGATTGGCAGGGCATAAAGTACCTGATTTACCTGACAAAATAATGAAGGCTCCATATTTGACACCATGGAAACAATGTCCAAAAACCCCTCTATCACTAGTAGAGAAATAGTCTCTTTAACATTTTAAAAGATCT
Organism: Chelydra serpentina; assembly: GCA_037349315.1. Classification (NCBI taxonomy): domain Eukaryota; kingdom Metazoa; phylum Chordata; order Testudines; family Chelydridae; genus Chelydra; species Chelydra serpentina. The sequence continues at coordinate 62,911,258 of JBAIAC010000004.1, forward strand.
CAGTGATTCATACCCCTCCTACAATGCTCAACTCCTAGTGACATCTGTCTGTCTATCACTCCCCACTTTGTTGCATCAAACTTGTCTCATTTTCTGTCTATTTGTTCATGTGTTTGAACTATCTGTAAAGGTGCCAGTAAAGAAGTACTGTGTCGAAACATATAAAGATGCATAAAGTACCTTGGGAGGAATGCAGTCTGGTTGTCTCTACACTAGTCCTATCAAATCTCTTCAGGGTAGGAGACACTAGTGTCTCTTTTTTATTTTAATGTGTCTTTCCTTATCACCTCCTCCCTTTAATTTTAGCAAACATAATAGTCCTGGGCATTGTATTTTATTTTTACCATCTGTCTTCCATTTTTATTAAATAGTTATGGCTTATTGTTAATTGACATTGCAGATTGTCACTATTAAGTTTGTACTGCAATAATGCATCTGGATGTAACTGAGGGAAAGATTGCTGCCCAGCTGTTTTCACTATATATAACCCTAGAGCCTTAAATTTACACCTGTCCTGCAGAGGCTTTTGTGTTCTCCACACTGATTTCTGTTGAACACTGAGGTTTTGTTTAAAAAAACAAACCAAACAAAAACCTCCCTTCAGGACAAGGAGAATGTCGAGGCTCCAGGACCATAACCTCAAAGGATTCATTTGAAAGAATAAAAATCTCTTGCTGTTTTGAAAAAGGCAAGATCCAAAACCCTTCCACGGACTTCAGTAGGCTTTGAATCAGGCTCTCTCTAAATAAAAAAGCATCTAACGATACAAAGGAGCCCAAATAATGTTAAAAAACAAGAGTGTTAGCCAGTCTTTAGTGAGGCTGTACTCCTGTATGTTTTATTTAATAGTTCAGTGTACTAATTCTAGTCACATCACATATGTGGCAGTGTAAGCTTTAGGGGCCATTGAACACTGTACACTTTCCCAGTGTATCACAGTTATAGCTACACCTATGCTAACTAACTTTCTGCTGAGCCCCTGTGAGAATTCAGTGTTCAGTAGCCCTCAAAATTTCTCATTCCTTCCCTGTGGTTTAGCAGTTTCACATTGGACTGCAATATAAAACATTTAAGGTCAGTGGTTCAATATCTCTTAAAGGACCTTTTTTAACGGTGCCTGAAAGGCACGCTTGTGCCTCTTTACTTATCAGTGTCTATTTCTTTGTTTCTATATTTCTATTTTGCTCAGTTAAGGGGAACAGTAGGTTGTAAAGATATTCCTGATATACTGTACTTACAACAAGCACACAGAAGCCATGAACAAGCAGGCAAACACTCATATGAGAGAACAAAAATACAAGTTTAGTTCTAGAAATTGTGGGTGTCAAACAGGAAAAACTTGATCCTGAAAGCTACTGAGCTCGACTGGGAGGTGCTGGGAGCCCTCGTCTCCAACTGAGGTCAGTGGAAGTTGAAGGCACCCAACTGGAATGCTGCTTCTTGCAGGATTGAGCCATGAGAGCTAGATTTTCTAAAAAGCCCGAGTCCCATTTAGGCACCAAAAGAAATGGCCAGATTTTCAGAAGAAAGCAGCACATTGGATGATTATAAATGTTACAAAGGCAGCTTCTGAGTGCTGAACATTTTTGAAAATCTGGTCTTTATACCCATGCCTAAATAGGTGCTGAGTGCTTGGAAATCTGGCTCTGATCTCTTTGGGGGGGAAAAAAACCCTGGCCCTATGTGCACTACCTTTGAGGCATGGATCTTCACCTCTAAGGTGTATGGAAAAAGATGTCACTATGGCCAGGTCTACACTAGGACTTTATGTCGAATTTAGCAGCGTTAACTCGATTTAACCCTTCACCCGTCCACATTAGGAAGCAGTTTATTTCGACATAAAGGGCTCTCTAATTCGATTTCTGTACTCCTCCCCGACGAGGGGAGTAGCACCAAATTCGACATGGCGATGTCGAATTCGAGGAACTGTGGACGGAATTCGATGCTAATAGCTCCGGGAGCTATCCCACAGTGCACCACTCAGTGGACGCTCAGGACAGTAATCTGTACTCGAATGCTCTGACCTGCCACTCAGAGAAAGCCCCCGGAAAATTTGAATCCCTTCTCCTGTCTGGCCATTTTGAATCCCATTTCCTGTTTGGACATCGTGGCGAGCTCAGCAGCACTGGCAACGATGCAGAGCTCTACAGCAGAGGTTTCCATGCAATCTCAGAATAGAAAGAGGGCTCCAGCATGGACTGATCAGGAAGTTTTGGATCTGATCGCTGTGTGGGGAGATGAATCCGTCCTAGCTGAGCTCCGATCCAAAAGACGGAATGCCAAAATTTATGAAAAAATATCCCAGGCTATGATGGAGAGAGGATACAGCTGGGATGCAACGCAGTGCCGCGTGAAAATCAAGGTGCTGCGACAGGCGTACCAGAAGACCAAGGAGTCCAATGGACGCTCCGGATCGCAGCCACACACTTTCCGGTTTTACGAGGCACTGCATGCCATGCTCGGTGGTGCTGCCACAACTACCTCACCAGTGTCCGTGGACTCCGACGACGGGGTCTTATCTACGGCCACGTCGTCGGAGGCTTTCGCGGACGGTGAAGATGAGGAAGGAGAGGAGGAGGACGAGGCACTCGACAGCGCTCTCACTGCTGATATCCCCGACAGCCAGGAACTATTCCTCACCCTGACTGAGCTCCCCTACGAACCCTCCCAAGGCAGCATCCCTGACCAGGAATCAGGCGAAGGATCAGCAGGTCAGTGTTTTAGACATTTATTTGGAATACAATAGGCATGGTGTGTAAGCACTGTGTTAGTATAGCTTAATTGGCCTTATGCGCTTCAGCTTGGAGTCGCTTTCCCGTGCAACTATTCGAAAAGTCTGTCAATATGTATGGGGATAGAGGAGTAATCCCCATCTGAGAGCTCCGCGAAGCTCTCCTGGAGGTACAGTGAGAGCTTGTTTATCACGTTCACGGGGAGAGCGGCCTTATTGTCTCCTCCATGGTAGGATACTTTCCCGCGCCATGCAAGCTGCAGGTACTCTGGTATCATTGCCTTGCATAGCATGGCAGCATACGGCCCCGGGGTTTGCTGGCATTGACACAGCATGCAGTATTTCTCTGTCTCGGTAATCCTCATCAGAGTGATATCAGTCATGGTGTCCTGGTTTGAATGAGTGCTTTCATTAGTATAGGGAATGCTTCATTTTCCCTTTAAAGAAAGACACCCGGCGGTTTCTGTTAACGCGTGGTGGTAGGGAGTTGGGAGCCAAACCATTCGAACTTAGCGGTGCGTGGGCAGGGAGAGTTCCCGGGACCGGCCACGCGAGGCGGGGGAAAGGGTACGCGAGCTGTTCATACAGAGCGGTTCGCGGGCACTTTTGGTTCCCGGGAGCGGCCACGCAGAGGGGGGGGGAAGGGTAGCCGAGCCGTTCAAACACAGCGGTTCGCGGGCAATCTTGGTTCCCGGGAGCGGCCACGCGGAGGGGGGGGGGAAGGGTAGGCGAGCCGTTCAAACACAGTGGTTCGCGGGCAATCTTGGTTCCCGGGAGCGGCCACGCGGAGGGGGGGGAAGGGTAGGCGAGCCGTTCATACTGAGCGGTTCGCGGGCACTTTCGGATCCCGGGAGCGACCACGTGGAGGGGGCGGGAAGGGTAGGCGAGCTGTTCATACTGAGCGGTTCGCGGGCACTTTTCGTTCCCTGGAGCGGCCACGCGGAGGGGGGGGAAGGGTAGGCGAGCCGCTGTAGATGAGCGGTTTGGCCAGCAGCAGTTCCTGCCCGCCGCCAGGAACAGTGATTGAGACATGGGAGTAGAGCACTGCTGTGAAGTAATCTCTCAGCAGTCCAAACTCATCACCTTACCATGGTCTTCAGAGAGCTGATTTTCAGTGTTCGGCAAGGCTTCTGGGATCTGTACACCGGGACCCCAGACACTCAGCATTAAGACCTAATATTTGACCTTGTAGTATGTGAACATGTGATAGGTACTGTGCTTGGTCCTATTCACAGGGAAAGAGTATGGGCATTGTTCTGGAAAAAGTATCTTTCTGAGGAATTCACTCCCTTTCCCTCATCCCACAGCTGCGAGTGTCTCCCGCCCTACCCGTGTTTCTCCCTCCCATGGGCTATTGCAGATAAGGCGGTGCAAAAAGAGAACCCGGGATGACATGTTCACTGAATTGATGATCTGGTCCCGAAGGGAGGCGGCACAGTGGAGAGAGGACGTCTCACGGTCCGAGCGAGCAGCCAGGGAACGGGAGCAGAGGGCTGAAGCGCGCGAGGACAGGTGGCAGCAGGAAGACCAGCAGGCGACTCAAACGCTGCTGGGACTAATGAGGGAGCAAACTGACATGCTCCGGCGCCTGGTGGACGTTCTCCAGGACAGGAGACAGGAGGAAAGAGCCCCTCTATATGTTCTTTCTAACCACCCACCCCCGCCACCAAGTCCAGTTGTTTCCTCACCCAAAGTCACTAGGACGAGGGGAGGCAGGGTCCGTGGAAATATTCACTCCACCCCTGCAGACTGCTCCAGTAGCAGAAGGCTCTCATTCCAAAAACCTTAGATTGGTCCTTTCCCTCCCTCCAGCCGCACCCCTCAACACTTCCCTGCCCAGGTTTCATGTTCAAGCAATGCTCACTTTAATAAAAATGTTTTTTTGGTTCATTGTTGTTTCCCTGACTGTCTTTCACAGGACCGTTTGTTTTTCGGGTTAGTGGGTAACGGGGTTTGTAAGTGCAGACGACTGGCGCCTGACCCAGGGTGCAGACAGGGGAAAGGATCAACTGAAAGGCACAGTAAAAATTGCATGCACTAGGCACACTTGTCATTCTGGGTGGGGGTTTTCATGTTCTCTACGGGGGGTGGTGGGGGGTGTTCGCTGTCTGGTGGGGGAGGGTGGCTGCTGATCTTTAGCGGCCGGCGATAGGCTGCATGACGGATCCATGCACCGGGGGATCCGTGGCCGATATTCACAGCCAAAAAGTCACAGAGACGCCACCACACACAGTTGCGAATAGGAGGGGTTGATGGCTCCCTTGAAACAAGCAGTCCAGCACTTAGGACTGCTCTGGGAGCAGGAGCATGTCATTCCCCAAGCTTGGAAGCGTACTTTCCAACACTCCACCCGCTCCCCAACCGCGGTATGCGTCCCCGGTTAAAACCGTAACCGAGAAACCAGTACCGGAGACGGTTCAAATAAACAATGTTTCCTTTATTGTACTTTTAAAGCGTTGAATGAAGGGGGGAAAGGGGGTTGGTAATGGGAGAGGATAGGCAACGGAAACTGTGTAAAGAAACGGGGGAAGGTTCATCATCTGTTTAAACAAGCGTAACAGTCACTGGTTACCCTGGTCAGTCTGGAAGCGAGCTTTCAAAGCTTCCCGGATGCGCAGCGGGTCCCGCTGTGATCTTCTAATCGCCCTGGTGTCCGGCTGAGCGTAATCTGCTGCCAGGCGATTTGCCTCAACCTCCCAGCCCACCATAAACGTCTCCCCCTTGCTCTCACAGAGATTGTGGAGCACACAGCACGCTGCAATCACAATGGGGATATTTTTTTGGCTGAGGTCGGAGCGAGTCAGTAAGCTTCGCCATCTGCCCTTCAGACGGCCAAAGGCACACTCCACCACCATTCTGCACTTGCTCAGCCGGTAATTGAAGAGCTCCTTTTCAGTGTCCAGGGCTCCCGTGTATGGCTTCATGAGCCATGGCATTAGCGGGTAGGCAGGGTCCCCTAGGATCACTGTTGGCATCTCCACATCCCCAACAGTGATTTTGCGGTCCGGGAAATAAACACCCTGTTGCAGCCGTCTAAACAGACCAGAGTTTTTGAAAACACGAGCATCATGAACCTTGCCTGGCCATCCAACATTGATGTTAGTAAAACGTCCTTTGTGGTCCACTAGTGCTTGCAGCACCATAGAAAAATAGCCCTTTCGGTTAATGTACTGGCTGCCCTGGTGGTCCGGTCCCAGGATAGGGATGTGTGTCCCATCTATAGCCCCGCCGCAGTTTGGGAATCCCATCGCAGCGAAGCCATCTATGATCACCTGCACGTCTCCAAGGGTCACTACCTTTGAGAGCAGCAGGTCAACGATTGCATGGGCTACCTGCATCACAGCAACCCCCACGGTAGACTTGCCCACTCCAAATTGGTTCGCTACTGACTGGTTGCTGTCAGGAGTAGCAAGCTTCCACAGGGCTATGGCCACTCGCTTCTGGATAGTCAGGGCTGCTCTCATCCGGGTGTCCTGGCGCTTCAGGGCAGGGGACAGCAACTCACAAAGTTCCAGGAAAGTGCCCTTACGCATCCGAAAGTTTCGCAGCCACTGGGATTCATCCCAGACCTGCAGCACTATGCGGTCCCACCAGTCAGTGCTTGTTTCCCTTGCCCAGAATCGCCATTCCACAGGATCAACGTGACCCATTGCCACCATGATGTCTAGGGGCCGGGGTCCCGTGCTTTCCGAGAGGTCTATGCCCCTCTCAGAGTTCATGTACTCCCGGAGCTTCCGTTGCCTCCTCGCCCGATTTGTCTGCATCTGAGTCTGGAAAAGGTGCACGATAAGGCGCGAGGTGTTGGCAACGGACAGAACAGCAGCGATAATCGCTGAGGGCTCCATGCTCGCTGTCCTGTGTCGTCCGAGCTTTCAATCACCGGAAAAGGGCTCGAATTCATTGCCCGCCGGCGCTTTCACGTAGGGACGGCGGGAGTGTGGGTCGAGTGACGACATTTACGTATAACCACCCTTGACACATTTTCGGTCCCACAAGGCACTGGGGGCTACACCCAGAATTCCAGTGGGCAGCGGGGACTGCGGGAACTGTGGGATAGCTACCCACAGTGCACCGCTTGCAATGTCGACGCTTGCCCCCTTACTGTGGACTCAGAAATTCGAATTAAGATCCTTGATGTGGATTCGCACGATCGACCTTGCAATATCGGTTTCACAAGTTCAGTTTAACAAAAATCGAATTAGTCTCGTAGTGTAGACATACCCTATGAAACTATGGAAGAAGGCCTGCGCGGGATATGGGAGAGTGTGTTCCATTCTGAGCTCTGCCATTGACCTGCTATGTAATTTTGGGCAAGCTGTTTCACCTCTGTTTCCCCTTACTCTTTCTTTTGCTTGTCTATTTACATGAAATGTTTAGAACAGGTACTGTCTCTTACTATGCATTTGCACAGTGCCTCACACAAGGGGCCCTGATCTGATTTGGTCTCACTATGCATTTTGCATCTAGCATTTTATTACAAGATCTAAAAGGCATAAGCATAATAGAAGGAAAATTAATGTGGCTTTGTAAAGTGGGGGAAAAAGCAATAAACAGGGTCACCCTTGGTAGAACTGAGCACCTGCTACCTCTCACAGGCATGCCAAAATCACTTACACTGGCTGCTGAAATTCTACACTTAGAGTAAATAAACCCCAAACTAGAACTGGGTTTGAAGTATAAATAGCAAACTATTTATCCAACACACTAAGCCCTTTTTTCGCTTCACAAATTACCTGTGAACAAACATGGATTTTAACAAATGTATTCATTATTCAAAATTGTTTGATTAATGTTTTATATGAACATACTTTGGCATATGGGATTCTGTGGCCTATTAACTTTCTTCACTGTTAGTGATGTGTCGCTAGGCAGGTAAGTCACTTTGTCCTGTTTTTGTTGCTTATTTGGAAGGTTGAAACTTTATATGGGGGGGTGGGGAAGTAAACACTTCTGGTGAAAATAGTCAAATGCAACTACCTTGCTAATATGTATGTTCACAAGAAGAATAGCCAGGCATTTCCCAGGCATTGATGCAAATGACTCATTTTCAAATGCTTATGGATAAGAAAGTTAAAAGGGGCATCAACATGGCTTAAGAAAAATGCCATGTAGGTGTGATAAAACATTTATTTCATAAGTTTTTTCCTACTATTCACCCATCTCTACCCAAACCCATGTCACTTTAACAACATTTTTGCACAGCCCTAACATTTTTATGAAGATACGTGCATGGTAGAATGAAGTAGGAATAAAGCAAAAAAGGATGAAATAAGAGCTCAGGATTTTCTAATCTGTAGTCAGGGTAGAGATGATCGCACAGAACACAAAAGAAGAACTGGATATGAAAAATAAGATATTTTTCTAAACTCTTACAAATACAAAGTTATATCAAAAACTACAGGACTAAATTAGTCTGGTCTTGAAAAGTAATTCAGCATTTATATTGCTAACTGAAAGATATCCCTTTAGGATTGTGGGGAAAACAGCAGGTTACTAAGTTACGGTGCTTTTTTCATTTCTGAAATGAGTCACTTGAGTCCTCTTCAGTTACAAAACTATAGTCATAAAAAGAATAACATGTTTAAGACCACTAGCTTCTGGAATCCACTGATCCATGCAATTGCTGTCACACTGGAGAAGGCAAAGTTTGACTTGACATTAGTTTCTTGTCCTTCCATATTGCATATGACATATTGTCTTTCTTTATGCATTTTACTTGCAGGATCTTGGCATTTGGAAGAAATAGAAGAATTCTTATTTGGCTGATATTCATTGACCAGTGTCAGAAGCCCTTTTGTCAATTTAGGGAATTGCACCAACACACATTTTTTTAGGTTTATTGACATTGCATTCCCAGCAATATCATGAGTTTCATTTGAGAGTCAGTTCAGCAATTCCTGTGCCCGAACAAAAATGGAATGCAATGGAAAGCATGAGTGCCTGGTTAATTGTTCAGTGAGGAAAGAATGGGCTTGTGGCTAAGAATGACACTAGGCCTCTGAAGGCTGGGTTAAATTCCCAGCTCTTCCATTGAATTTCATTCTGCCAAATCATTTGAGATCTCTAGGCCAGATTGTAAGCAACTTATATGCATGGTGAGCAGCTGCTCACAGGAGCAGTCCTGAAGTTTAAAGGCCTGTGTCTGTAACTGCTTGTCAGTCTGTGATTCACAAGCTGGCAAGGCATTCATTGCCTCTGTTCCCACTCTATAAAATGAGGATACTATTTCCCTACCACCGAGAGGAGCTGTGAAGACACAAACTACGATTTTCATAAGAGCCTAATCATAGTTAGGTTTGAAACTCCCTTAGGCTCTTCTGAAGATCCCAGACAAATTCATGAGGGTTTGCAAGATGCTCAGATACTATAGTGACAGGAGGTCATATAGTTCTAGTCCAGTGTAGCTTAGATGAGATGGGGAACATATTTATTATTTAATGCTCTATGCTCTTGAAGAGTTTTAATTTCCCCACGCTGCCCGTGATGGATTTTTGCTGTTTCACCTTTCTGTTGCTACCAATCCCACCCGTCACAGGCCCTAAACAACAAAGAAACAGCTTGGTTTGCAAAACTTTCCAGACTCTCTGGGGAAGATCAGAAACTTGCAGCATATTTTAAACTGTTGTTCGATTTCCTGAGGGGAGAGAACTGTCTCTAGGCACAAATTAGTGCTACCAGTGGAAGATAGGGTTCAGCTGTTTATATACTAATATGCAGCAATTATGATAAAACAAAACTCATTCCAAAATTCTGCTGTAACTATGGTAACCTGCATTTAATGTATTCCATTAAAAATATAGAAAGCTACCCCAGCAGGAGTGAGTAAATATTATCTATTATTGATTTATGAATGTTCCATCTTGTGAAAAGTGGTTAATATATTTTTGTCATGAAACACATTTGTTAAACCTTCATTGTATTGATAGTTATTGTCTGTTTAAATAGTGTCTGCCAGATATCATTAATTTTTACATCTGTTTTGAATCACTATTTGCCTTCATTATAAAGACTTTGTTTTACAGAAGGTCTTGGGGGCATTTCCTTGATTAACACTGTTGTTTTGTTAAATTTCTAATTGGGGTCTCTTCCAGTTGTATTCAACTTAAATTTAACAAATAAGCCTCCAGCCCAAATGTGATTTTGTATATTTTTCTTTTCAATAATAATAATAATTAATAAAAAGTATTTGGCTATTTAAATGTATGATGGACAGACAAGCTATACAGAGATTATCACTAGCTCTCCCAAATTACTTGTATATGAAAAATAAAATGCTGCAAACTAAACTAAAAACCTTTTGAAATTTTGCTTAAAGTAATGTTTTGAAAGGACAAACGTGAAAAATAGGTGCTGGTTAATGCATGTAGACTGCCTTTTAGAACTGTTCAGTATATTTTATTACCTTATTATATATTGAGCAATGATATTCCACTCAGAATAACAAACAAAGAGGAAGACATGGTCCTTATCATTGTAAAGATCTTACAAATGAAGCGCACTAATCTGGTACTCTTGTGTGAGTTCATAATGATTTATTCCATGTATGCTCCCATGCAGGTGGCAGAGTATACATAGTACCCCCATAAGCACTACATACCCCAAAAGGAGTAGGTCTGGATCAGACCACATCCCAAATAATAATATCACTATTGCTGGCAGCAGTTGACTTCAGCATAGAGAATTAATTACTTTCTCTCATTCTAAGCCCTAGTCTACACTACGAGTTTAGGTCGAATTGAGCAGTGTTAGATCAATTTAACTCTGCTCCCGTTCACACCACAAAGCATGTTTTGTCTTCTTAAAGGGCTCTTAAAACCGATTTCTGTACTCGACGAGGGGTTTAGCGCTAAAATCGACCTCGCTGGGTCGAATTTGGGGTAGTGTGGATGCAATTCGATGGTATTGGCCTCCGGGAGCAATCCCAGGGTGCTCCATAGTGACCGCTCTGGACAGCACTGTCAACTCAGATGCACTGGCCAGGTAGACAGGAAAAGCCCCAGAAAATTTTCAATTTCATTTCCTGTTTGGCCAGTGTGGCGAGCTGATCAGCACACGTGACCATGCAGAGCTCATCAGCACAGGTGACCATGCAGTCCCAGATTCCAAAAGAGCTCCAGCATGGACCGAACAGGAGGTACTCGATCTGATTGCTGTATGGGGAGATGAATCCTTGCTGGCAGAACTCTGTTCCAAAAGACGAAATGCCAATATATATGTCAAAACCTCCAAGGGCATGATGGATATAGGCTACATGAGGGATGCACAGCAGTGTCGTGTAAAAATTAAGGAGCTCAGGCAAGCCAAAAAAACAAAAGAGGCAAACGGTCGCTCCGGGTCAGAGCCCCATACACGCTGCTTCTATGATGAGCTGCATGCAATTCTAGGTTGCGACACTACCACTACCCCACCACTGTCTGTGGACACCTGAAACAGGGAAGTCTCACGCAACAGGGATGAGGATTTTGTGGATGAGGAGAAGGAGCAAGTTGAGGATAGTGCACAGCAGGCAAGCAGAGAATTCATTCATCACCCTTGAGCCAATACCCTCCCAACCCTCCCAAGGCAGGCTCCCTGACCATGAAGCCGGAGAAGGCACCTCTGGTGAGTGTACTTTATAAATATAATACAGGGTTTAAAAGCAAGCGTGTTTAATTAATAATTTGCCCTGAAGACTTGGGAAGCATTCATGGCCAGTACAGCAACTGGAAAAGTCTGTTAACGTGTCTGGGGATGGAGCAGAAATCCTCCAGGGACATCTCCATGAAGCTCTCCTGGAGGTACTCTAAAAGCCTTTGCGCAAGGTTTCTGGGGAGGGCAGCCTTGATAGGACACTTTACCACGCCAAGCCAGTAGCAAGTAGTCTGGAATCATTGCAGAACAAAGCATGGCAGCGAATGGGTCCAGGCTTTGATGGCACTCAAGCAACATCCATTCTTTATCTCTCTGTGTTAGCCTCAGGAGAGTGATATCATTCATGGTCACCTGGTTGAGATACGAGAAATTTGTTTAAGGGGACATTTAAGGGTGCCTGTTTCTGCTGGACCGTTTGCCTTTGGCTGAAAATAAATCATCCCCGCTGTTAGCCACATGGTGCGGGGAGGCCCGTTCATACTGAGCTGTTTGCATTTGGCCGGCAGGGATCTTCCCTGATACGAGCCACACGTTGAGGAGAGGGGTGAAGTGATCATCCCAGAGACCTGGGTGGGTGGGGGAGTTGGGTTGTGCTGCATATTAACCCCAAAACCATAGCCCCTCCTTTTTAAATGGCCAAACCAATGGGCTTTGCTTGTTATGGGAAAGGAGGACGCTGCTGTTTGAATCCATTCCCACATATTATGAGGGCTGAAGAAGCTGAAACATTGTGGCTTACCATGGCTGACTGCAAGCCGAATTCTGTTTCCTAGCCGGGTGTGTGTGATCTCTCACACCAAACCAGCAGGCATGCATTATAAGAGGCAAAATGCGACCTTGTACTGAAAGCAGAAGTGCTATGTAATGTGAATAGCTTGGTTCACTGTGAAAGAGTCTTCCCTTTGTTCTCTAAAATGTATCTTTTTAAATACTACTCTCCCTTTTTTTCCTCCCGCAGCTGCAAATGTTTCTACGCTCCCACTATCATCTCTGACCCAGAGGCTAGCGCAGATAAGAAGGCAAAAAAAACCCCGCACTTGCGATGACATGTTCTCAGAGCTCATGAAGTCCTACAGTACTGAAAGAACTCAGCAGAATGCATGGAGGCAAACACTGGCAGAGTCCAGGAAAGCGTTAAATGAACGTGATGAGAGGATGGAGGAGAGCGATGAGAGGAGGCAGGAAGGCGATGAGAGGAGGCAGGATGCAATTCTGAAGCTAATGGGGGAGCAATCTGACATGCTCAGGCATCTGGTGCAGCTGCAGGAAAGGCAGCAGGAGCACAGACTGCCACTGCATCCACTGTATAACCACCTGTCCTCTTCCCCAAGTTCCATATCCTCCTCACCCAGACACCAAGAACGTGTGTGTGTGTGTGTGTGTGTGTGGGTGGGTGGGTGGGTGTTTCCAGGCACCCAGGCACTCCACCCCCAGAGGATTGCCAAAGCAACAGAAGGCTGGCATTCAAAAAGTTTTGAACTGTAGTGTGGCCTTGTCTTTCCCTCCTCCCCTCATCCACCACCCCACCCGGTGCTTCCCTCCTCACCGACCCCTCCCGGGCTACCTTGTGAGTTTTCCCCCTATTTGTGTGATGAATTAATAAAGAATGCATGATTTTGAAACAATAATGACTTTATTGCCTCTGCAAGCTGTGATCGAAGGGGGGAGGGTGGTTGGCTTACAGGGAAGTAGAGTCAACCAAGGGGGTGGGTTTTCATCAAGGAGAAACAAACAGAACTGTCACACTGTAGCCTGGGCAGTCATGAAACTGGTTTTCAAAGCTTCTCTGATGTGCAGTATGCCCATCTGTGCTCTTCTAATCACCCTGGTGTCTGGCTGCGTGTAATCGGCCGCCAGAAGATTTGCCTCAACCTCCCACCCCACCATAAACGTCTCCCCCTTACTCTCACAGATATTGTGGAACACACAGAAAGCAGCAATAACAATTGGAATATTGATTTTGCTGAGGTCTAACCTAGTCAGTAAACTGTGCCAGCGAACTTTTAAACATCCAAATGCACACTCTACCACCATTATGCACTTGCTCAGCCTATAGCTGAACTGCTCCTTACTACTGTCCAGGGTGCCATAAGCCATGGCATTAAGGGATAGGCTGGGTCCCCGAGGATAACTATAGGCATTTGAACATCCCCGACGACAATTTTCTGGTCTGGGAAGTAAGTTCCTTCCTCCAGCTGTTCAAACAGACCAGAGTTCCTGAAGATGCGAGCGTCATGCACCTTTCTCGGCCATCCCACGTTGATGTCGCTGAAACGTCCCTTGTGATCCACCAGTGCTTGCAGCACCATTGAAAAGTACCCCTTGTGGTTTATGTACTGGCTGCCAAGGTGGTCCGGTGCCAGCATAGGGATATGCGTCTATTGCCCCACCACAGTTAGGGAACCCCGTTGCAGCAAAGCCATCCACTATGACCTGAACATTTCCCAGAGTCACTACCCTTGACAGCAGAAGGTTAGTGATTTCATTGGCTACTTGGATCACAGCAGCCCCCACAGTAGATTTGCCCACTCCAAATTGATTCCCAACTGACCAGTAGCTGTCTGGCGTTGCAAGCTGCCACAGGGCTATCACCATTCGCTTCTCAACTGTCAGGGCAGCTCTCATCTTGGTATTCTTGTGCTTCAGGGCAGGGGAAAGAAAATCACAAAGTTCCAGGAAAGTGGCCTTATGCATGTGAAATTTTTGCAGCCACTGGGAATCATCCCATGCCTGCAACACTATGCGGTCCCACCAGTCTGTGCTTGGTTCCCGGGCCCAGAATCGGCATTCCACTCCATGAACCTGCCCCAATGCCACCATGATGTCCAAATTGCCACGTCCCATACTTTCAGAGAAGTCTGTGTCCATGTCCTCATCATTATTGTGATAGCGCTTTTATTGCAGCCTCACCTACTTTTGCAGGTTCTGCACATACTGCAGCATAATGCACAAGGTGTTTACAATGCTCACAACTGCAGTGGTGATCTGAGCGGGCTCCATGCTTGCAGTGCTATGGTGACTGCATTGCAAATCCAGGAAAAAGGGCGCCAAATGATTGTCTATGAGGGGTGACTGCAGGAGAGCAGAGTTGCAGCAGAATCGGTGGAGCTGTACACCGTCTGACGACGGCAGATAACAGTCCTACTGTACCGTCTGCTGCAGTGTTGCAGGAGAGCAGGAGAGCAGAGTTGCAGTGGAAGCGGTGGATCTGTACACATGTACGCTGATGATGGCTTGCAGTCCTCCTGCACCGTCTGCTGCACAGCTGCAGGAGAGCAGAGTTGCAGCGAAAGCAGTGAAGGCACCCAGGAGCTGCTGCTGTGTAGCAATGGCAGCAGCTGCAGGTGCTTCTGTGTCGAATGCTTCAAGGTCCTGGTAGGACAAGGTACCTCAGCCAAGGCAAAAGAGCAAGAGCCCTGGAGCTGTTACATGTGTCAACCACAGTAGTGGTATGGCGGTTGCATGGGTAACCCAGGAAAAGGCGTGAAACGATTGTCTGCCGTTGCTTTCACAGAAGGAAGGGCAACTGATGACATGTACCCAAAACCACGGCATTGGGAGCTTAACCCAGAATTCCAATGCATGGCGGAGACTGCGGGAATTGTGGGATAGCTACCCACGGTGCACCGCTCTGTAAGTTGATGCTAGCCACAGTAGTGAGGACGCACTCCTCCGACTTAATGCGCTGAGTGTGGACACACAAAATCGACTGTATAAAATCTCTTCCCAAAAATCGACTTCTATAAAATTGACTTAATTTCGTAGTGTAGACATACCCTTAGAAGAGGTCAAGGTTGAAGGCTGCTGGTAGAACTGTGTGAGAAGCTTGCATTGTTGCTACCCATATTGCACTACGTCAGTGGAGAAACAGAGAACTTAAGGCTCCAGAGCTATGGATCCAACATGTTCCACAAACATAAATGCACACATGAAGATCTTCCCTCACAATATTTGCAGTGTCGCGGTTGACTTTTTCTTCCACAAGGCAGTTTCGGGTATATCTAACAACATTTCTAATAGTTTAAGACAATGGTATCTGAGACGTGCTGTAGGAAGAAAGAAACATTATGATAAGATAAAATGTTTTCCGCATTGTATTCATAACCCAAGTCGTCCATCTGGTTGCTTGGTCTTGTTGTATGAACTTATTCTCTGCAATATAAAGTGCTGATATGGATCACTGGGCAGTTGTTCTGACTAAAAAGTGCTTTCATTCATCTTTTTTTGCTGTGGCTATGGGCCATTATTTCCAATAGCTGTAGCTGTCACTTCTAGTACTGTGACCCATCAGGAAATCTCACAGGAGATTGAAAGAGTTTTCACAATGGCCTGCCAAGGCTGTCATTTACAGGGTAGCAGAAGGGGCAACTGCCTACTGGTCTTAGACTTCTCACTCATTCCCTGCAGAGCTTAAACAAGCACAAGTAGGCATGCTTTTCATGCTGTTCAGCTGTCCACCTGCAGCACCAGTGTTAGCTCAAGAGATCCTAAGACTGTATATTTCCCTCCACTAGCTGTCTGCCAGCATTGTTGTTAATGTGACCCAGAAGGCTTTGCTCTTGTCAGCGCTCACAGCCTTCTGGAAAGTATCAGCACCACTGCAGGCAGTCAGGAACCATTTATAGTCCCAGGAGGTCTGGAGATACAAACAAGCTACAAAGACTCAGCAGGGGAAATGGATACAGTTCTGTTTGAATGAAGGAGGCATTAAATACCTGGCTGGGAGTATGCGTATGTGAGGGAGAGAGTGGCAGCATCTTGTTGTGAAAGGCTAATTTTTCCATGTGTTGGCTCATTGTTATAAGCTCTTTATATTTGTTGGATGTTTCCTCCTGTAGTCTGTATTTTCACCCAAAATACAATTTCTTTTATCTCTTCCTCACCTCCCGCCCCCCGCCAAATATATATATCAAATCCAGGAGGCAAATCTACTGCAGAACCTCTATTACGTTGTTTACATTATTGGAAATATTTTGCTTCTTAAATGAGGACATAGGCTTCACATCTTTAGATGACCCTCATGTCCTGTGTGCAGTGTTGTTGGATACCCTGCATCATCAACAACTACAACCCATACTTGATGGGGACCCCATCCCGAAACAAATGTTTCCTGAACCCCCTCTTCTGGCCTTCAATCAAGCTTCCAACCTATCCAAGCTCATCATTAGAAGCAAGCTCCCCACAGACCAGGACACACCAACTCAAATTGGCACCAGACCCTGCCAGAGCAACAGATGTAAAACCTGTAGACATATCTCCACTGTGCAGTGATCAACACCCTTCACAACATAACTTTCATGATCCACGGGTCCTACACATGTCTGTCACAACATTGATTTACCTCATGTAGTGCACTAAATGCCGCAATAGCAACTATGGGAGTGAAACCAGACAATCACTATGCTCTCAAATGAACTCTCATAGAAAAAAGATAAAAGGAAAAACACCACGTCACCTGTGGGTGAACACTTTTCACAAAGTTATCACTTTATATATGTCTTATCAGTCCTCATCCTTAAAGGAAACTGGCACAACACTTTCAAAATACGAGCCTGGAGATTAAATTCATAACTTTGCTAGCTAGGCACTAAAAATAATGGACTGAATAGAGACACTGGATTTATGGCTTACTACAACAATTTGTAACTCACTAATAAACCCCCCACTTCCTTTCCTCCCTAAGCCCTGGTCTACACTACAAGGTTAGGTCGAATTTAGCCACGTTAGGTTGATTTTATGAGTAATGCATCTACACAACCAACACTGTTCCATCGACATAAAGGGCTCTTAAAATCGACTGCTGTACTCCTCCCTGGTGAGGGGAGTAGCGCTAAAATCAACATTGCTGGATCGAAATTTGGGGTAGAGCAGACGCAATTCGACAGAATTGGCCTCCGGGAGCTATTCCAGAGTGCTCCAATGTGACTGCTCTGGACAGCACGTTCAACTCCAATGCACTAGCCAGGTAGACAGGAAAAGCCCCGGGAAATTTTGAATTTCATTTCCTGTTTGGTCAGCATGGCGAGCTCAGCAGCACAGGTGACCATGCAGTCCCAGAATCGCAAAAGAGCTCCAGCATGGACCGAACAGGAGACACTGGATCTGATTGCTGTATGGGGAGAAGAATCTGTGCAGGCCGAACTCCGATCCAGCAGAAGAAATGCTAATATATATGCCAAAATCACACAGGGCATGGTGGAGAGAAGCTACAACAGGGACACACTACAGTGCTGCTTGAAAGTGAAGGAGCTCAGGAAAGCCTACCAAAAGACAAAGGAGGCAAACAGTCACTCCGGGTCAGAGCCCCATACATGTCACTTCTATGATCAGCTGCATGGCATTTTAGGGGGGGACCCTACCATTACCCCACCACTGTCCATGCACACCTGCAAGGGGGGAGTCTCACGCAAAAGGGAGGAGGATTTTGTGGATGAGGAAGAGGAGGAGGAGAATGCGCAGCAGGCAAGCAGAAAATCCATTCTCCCCGGCAGCCAGGACCTTTTCATGACCCTGGAGCCAATACCCTCCCAAGGTGGGTTCTCGGACCCTGAAGCCAGAGAAGGTACCTCTGGTGCGTGCACCTTTTAAAATACACTACAGGATTTAAAAGCAATTGTGTTTAATGTTTGATTTTCCCTGAAGAATTGGGATACCTTCGCGGCCAGTACAGCTACTGGAAAAGTCTGCTAACATGCCTGGGGATGGAGTGGGAATCCTCCACGGACATCTCCATGAAGCTCTCCTGGAGGTACTCTGAAAGCCTTTGCAGGTGGTTTCTGGGAAGGGCTGCCTTATTTCGTCCTCCACGGTAGGACACTTTACCACGCCAAACTAGTAGCAAGCAGTCTGGAATCACTGCAGCACAAAGGATGGCAGCGAATGGTCCTGGGTTTTGGTTGCATTCAAGCAACATTTGGTCTTTATCTTTCTGTGTTAGTCTCAGGAGAGTGATATCCTTCATGGTCACCTGGTTGAAATAGGGGAATTTTTGTAAGGGAACAGTAAAAGAACCCCGTTCATGCTGGGCTGTTTGCTCTTGGCTAAAAGGGATCATCCCTGAGAATAGCCATGCAGTGGGGTGGGAGGAGGGTGTGCTTCACATCCACCCCAAAACTTCAGCCCCTTCTTTTAAATGGCTAACCCAACCAGCATTGCTTGCTATGGGAAAGGAGGGAGCTGCAGTTTTAAACCTTTCCCATATGTTATGAAGGCTGAAGAAGCCAATGCCCTTTGGCTTAACATGGCTGCCTGGAAACAGAATTCTGTTGCCCAGCCATGTGTGATGTGTCACCATACTGGCAGGCGCTCAATATAAAAGGCGAAATGCGACCTTGTACCTAACGCACATGTGCTGTCTGCTGTGAATTGCTTGATACACTGTGAGGATGCACTCCGCTGACTTAATGCACTTAGTGGGGACATACACAATCGACTGTATAAAATCGCTTTCTAAAGATCGACTTCTATAAAATCGACCTAATTTCGTAGTGTAGACATACCTTAAAACTGGAGGGGTGTTAACAGGCCACTTCACCTTGAGTGGTTCTTTGAAATACGTGTTAACTACTTATTCCAAACAATTTGTTCCATCTTGTATTTAGCTGTGACACTCTGCGTAATTTTCCCAGACCTGAAGAAGAGTTCTGTGTAAACTTGAAACCTTGTCTCTCTCACCAATAGAAATTGGTCCAATAAAATAGATCACATCACTCGCCTTGTCTCATGTCCTTGTATGATAGGCAAACTTACCACCATTGTCATACTTGAAGCTGGGCAGACAATTTGTGGTGAATAACTTATTTGGAAAATCTGACTGTCCAAAAATTGTGTATAAGAAGATTGATTTTTTAAAATCTCTGACGTATTTGTTGTTCAAATTACTGCTGAATAATTACAGTGAATAATTCTTTCTAAATTCTATTCTAAATTTCAGCTATCATTAACTGAGACATGGTTCACCTGACATGTTTCTGTTACCTGACTGGATGAGCATAACTGTTAAAATCAGATTTCTAGTGCGAAAATCAAAATATGCTTTCCATGAGTATTCCCTAATATTTGCTTAAAGTTCTGTTTTAGTGATTGTAACTACCAGTACATTCATTTACTAGACTATCTGCAGAGAGCAAGCACAAAAAGGAATGTGACTATAGATCAAGTACATTTGATTAAAAATTTGAATTTTTTTCATAATAATATTCCAGGTCTAGTGCTACTTATTGTGGTCCTGATTCACAGGACATTTTGTTTAATCGTATTCCCTCAGCCATTCTGTACAATTATGCCCACATTCAATGACAGCTGAGAGGAAATCAGATTTTCTTCTTCACAGAACATTGCAATTTTGCATTTCTTTCCCTTTTTCAAAATGGAATAGGGAAAAAAATCAAATTTCCCACAAAATAACATTTTTTAAAAGCTGACCAAAACGTTTAGGTAAAATTAAAACACTTCTTCTTCTGATTTCAACTTTTTAAAGTACTATTATATAATATATGAAATGAAAAGTCATTTTTGAAATGGAAAATCAAAACTTCTGTTCGGTAAAGGTAGGAACATTCCATTTTGACCTTATCAGAATGCTCTGCTCTGTTTCTTTTTATAAATGAAATGTCATCAAAATAAACATGTTTTGCTTTCACTGAATTGGCATTTTCCTGTGGAAAAATGTTTAATCAGAAATTTTCTGACCTGCTCAATTTGAAACCCCTCTGATAGAGGATGGTAGTGTATTACAATAATAATTTGTCGTCTCCTCATCGATGGTCGTGTTTCACTAGCATTTTCATTTAACAAACACTGTCTCTAGCTGCTGTGTTTCTATGCAGCACAAAAACAAGACACAAAATCTGTTATATTTTAGACACCACCCCCCCACAAATTCTAACCTGGAGAAATGCAACACTGTAATCATGTAATACCATGAAAATGATCAATATACTTCAGAGGAAAGCTGAGTTAGAAGCTGATCCTTCCAGTGTCTCAGCAGCTTATAGTTTACCAAACCATATCTTGCCATTCAACAACTGCTGAACTTCTTACCTGTGAAACACTGTTATGTTTCTGTCATGAAGGTGAAGGAACCACAACTCAAAAAGCCCCAGGCATGAGTGAGTTACCAAGGATTTCCACATAAGTGAAAGAAATATAATTATCACTCTTCATAGAACAGACAACATTTATTTTGGGGGAAGTAAGGAAGGCTTGAATTTCTGTGTGAAGGATGTGACACAAATCAGCCTTGGCAGATGTCCACGACTAAGCCTGGGCGGATGTTTATAATTAATAAGGATGTTAAAGTAACTCCTATACATTAGGAATCAACCCAAACTGTCATTACACACTTAAGGACAACCTTAAATGGAACTTTGTTTTAAGTTTGAAAAAGTTTGGTTAACTTTTTTATTAATGATCTGGATGAAAGGAGGAAGTACGTCACATTAGATAGCTTGACTCCACAGACACCTATCTTCTTGGAATCAGGTAATCCATGTCTCTATTAGCTGTCTTTGGTGGTCAGATGCTTCCACCATAGAATTCACAGGCCAGGACCTTATCTTGCATAAATTGCTGTAATTCAGTTGATGTCAGTTGACTGTACATACAGTACAAGTAGTTCCCATGATATTAATGGAAATTACTTGATTGAAGTCAATCAGAGCTACTTATACATTCCATGTAAGGAGAAACAAGTTGCGGGTCAGTAATATGCCAACATCACATTCCACTTTGGACATGTGTACCTAAGATCTGCCATCCCTGTCATAGCACAGATAAAAACCATGGAGCATTTATTTTAATTATTGTGCAACCCACTTATGTTATGAAGAAAGGAAAATAAAATGTTACTTAGCAGTAGTTTCACTTGAAGTAAGGAACACAGGCTTAGCAAAGGAATGTCTTAACTGCTGTCACTTTAGTCTTAAAAGTCAATAGAGTTAGATATTTGCAAAATAACATGTCCTGGAAGACAACCTCACCTGGTCTGACTCACCCCTTCTCTGAAAGTCCAAGCCCGGTCAGCAGTTCAGGCTACGCAGACTGCCTCCCCTCTTCTCCACATCTCATCCTGCTTCCACGCAGTGATGGTTGCCCTCATCCTGCTCAAAGAAGAACTCCTCTTAAATACTGTCTCTCCCTTTTGTTATGTGCCCAGCGTGCGAAGCTGAAGATCTACCAGCCTTGCTGGTGCCTGTTGTTACATGGGGTTGGGCCAGCAGTTCAGACAATTCAAGTTGATGTCTCTAGATTGCTCTGAGATGGCTTGTTAGGGATGGTTCATCAATGAGATGTCAAGCACCTTTCTTAGGTACGGTGGATATCTGGAATGCAATTCAACAAGCTTGCTTTGGGCAAGGTTAGACATTTGTTCGACAGATAAAACAGAATGGTGGTCTGTTGCATTAATGTAGATGGAATACATAGGTCCAAGGAGTTAAAGGTGTTAACATGACCCAGTCGCTGTCCAGCCTTAAACTGTGATAAACAAGGTTTGGGGCCTAGTACACAGAGACCTCTGCTGGCTTATTATTATGGCCATTATTAAAAATCTTTTTATTCCTTTGTTGAAGATACAAAAAAGAAGGAAAAACAGTTCTAGCCTTTTGAAATGTAAAGTATTAAGGAAGGCTTTTATTTTAACAACATCCCTTGTTCTCTTTTTTCCTCTAGGGGAGAGAGTTTTTAGAAGAGCCCACCCCGCCCCTTTTGGAAGTCTTTTAGATGGTATTAAAATGGTAATTGTCTTTTTTGGGAAAAAGAGAAAAAGTTAGTTGAGATGTGCTGAAGTTGTTTTGACGGTGGTGTTAGTCAGAGCCTGTTTCCTTGTGAAGGGGGTGTGCAAGAAGTTCTCTGGGGCGGCATGAAGAAACTGAGATCCCGTCGGTTTAGTTGCTGTAATAGCAGGAACAGGATAAAAATAGAGTGGGTATTGCGGGATTAAAAAAATAGTCCTCCCATGCCATAAACAACATGAATGCCCTGGTCAGCAGCCTCTGCTTTCCGGCCACCCAGCTCTGAAGGCAACGCTGCTGCCAGCAGCATAGGTGCCAACTTCCGGTGGCGCCGGTGGGGGCTGACGCCCGGCGTCGGGGGCAGGGCTCCGCCCCCAACGCTGGGCCCCGCCCCCAACACCGGGCGACGTGGCGGGGCCCCACCCCCGATGCCGGGCCCCGCCCCCGACGCCAGGTGATGTTGTGGGGCCCTGCCCCCAACGCCGGGTGATGTTGTGGGGCCCCGCCCCCACCCCCGACGCCGACGCAACCTTGCCCAGTGTCGGGGGTGGGGCCCCGCAATGTCTCCCGGTGCTGAGGTGAGCTTGCCGCGGGTCCGGGACTGGCGGGGAGCTGGGCGCGGGCCGCAGGGATGGCGGGGAGCTGCCGGTGGGTGCTGAGCACCCACCAATTTTTCCCCGTGCATGCTCCAGCCCCGGAGCACCCACGGAGTCGGCGCCTATGGCCAGCAGCAGTGCAGAAATAAAGGATTACTTCATATTACAAGTAACTAGGGGGTGTATGACAAGTGCCATGAATGGTAAGGGGGAAACATGACTGGAAAAGTTTGTGCAGCACTGTCCTAGAGGACAAAACAAGACAAGCACACATGAAAGGGGAAAGAAGAGAACAGCAAAAATAGAAAATGCAGCTTGTATCTCTGGTGTTTATTTTTCATTGGCAGCCTTGCTGCTGCAAAAGTGCAGGCCCAGCCCACAGTCTCATTAGCTACTCCAAGACTTTGCAAACTTGCGCCAGTGTCAGTCTGTTTAGGGCAACGCTTTCACTTGCCTTTCTAGTCACAGTCTTACAGCAGTATTGCAAAACATGCAGTCTTGGTCAGGTAAGCCAGACTCTTATTAGACAGAAGGAAGAAGGAGAGAGATTAGAAATAGAAGAATAAGGTGGGGAAGGAAAAGTATACATGGGGAGAGGCAGGAAAACAAAGTCTCACATCCCAGCTGGTGATTGGGATTCAGCTGGAACTCCTGGAAGTGGCAATGTCATCTGGATGCCTCTTGTAATTGTGCTTTTACCCTTTTTTGCCTCCTACACCAATTTACCTCTGAGTTTCCCTCTTTTTTAAAGACCCCAAAAGGGAGTGATGGGTGGAACAGGCCATCATCTCATTATTTTCAAGCCTAATTTCCAATAAAACAATTTTAATTCACTGATTTCCACTTCTCTTGTTTACCAGGCATGGTCTTAACCCAAACCTTGAATTTATCAGTAGACCTTTTAGTTTGGACTCATTCAATCTTTGTCTTCCTTTTGCACCTTTTCCCATCAGCATTTGTTATTGTAAGTTCACATTTTATGAAATTTCACTCACTTTTCACAGTTGAGCCTCACCATTAAGATAAGTTTGGAAGCCCAATTATTACAACAGGTTCTAATAAGAAGCCGAGGTTACAATATAAAATGGACATCACAATTTGATACAGAAATATCCCATAGCTTTAAAATAAACCCTATAAAATGCTCACATCCCACTTTTGTAGACTATCTGGTAGGTACCATTTAAATATGTCCCACTGATATGAGATGTAGGTGGAGCATGCATTTCATTAACAAACCATCTGTTCACACCCTCAAATTCACTGCCAGGGCCAAGCTCAGGAAAGCAGGAAAGGAAGAATACAGTAAACATCAGTTTTATGATTAGAAAAACAGGATGCTGTTCATGTAAATTCCTCATCCGGCAAAGCAAATAAAAAACAGTTTTTAGACTGAAGTGTAATCTGAATAGAATCCACTAAAATAATAAATTGGAGACAGAATTTAATTATTGCTTTTCTCTGCATGAGTTGCTCTTTGGCCCCTTTGCAAACTTGCTAGCACTTATTTTCAATTCTTCTCTTACCCTTTATCTGTTGACATTATTTACATACCGAACTGTGATGTGTTTACCATACAATTAGAATAGATCTGTATTTTAATTAAATATCAGTTCAGGATCACAGCTTCAAGCTATTTTTCAGCACTGATAGTGATCAATAGAAGTAGATGTTGAACAAAGAAGACAAATAGATTTCTGGGAAGTCAGGTTTAAAAAAAAATAAATTTCTTCTCTTAGCCCTTTTCTTACACTGAATGAAAAGATTATATTTCCTGCATCCTTTTAGTAATTCAATGACATGCATTTAGAAAGTTGAAAGCTGATACTAATTGCCACATCATTTTACTTAATTGACAGCTTACTTTTTTCTCTGTAACTCACCATGACAGCTATGCTCATGTGAGATGTGATGGCTGATTGTCCCTAGAACAAAACTCTCAGTGGTTAGGGACAGGGCACTGTAAGTGAAAAGTGGGTGGTGAAGAATTTTACTGTTGCCAGAGATGAGAATGAACCCATGTCTTGCCACTGTTCAGGCGCAATAGATAACTTTAAAGCAACCTTCTCTTATTCCTGGGACATCCTCCAGCATGTTATTCCTACTGATAAATATCAAAAATGATCCACTTTAAGTCTAAATAAAGGAGAGCTCAAGAGTTTAGGCAGGTATAATGTTTATAACTATATAAATAGTGCTTGGATATTTCAGAGATGGAGACTTCTATCTAATCTATGAATTTTTAAACTGTTATTTGCCAGTTCACTAATACAAAAGTCTTTCATTTCTATTAAATTCCACAAAAGTTAACAGATACATGAGAAATAGTGAATATGTAGTATTCGCACTAGTATCAACATTTCATTGCTCCACTGCTGTGCAGTCTGAGATTTCCACCATTTTGGGTAAAAAATTTAACCAAAACATGGCAAGGGCTGTCAACCTTGAACTTTGAAACTTCAGCCTACAATGGATGCAGATGTTAATAATGCTCTCCTATTTAATTAATTCTAATGTGTTTCCCTTCACATCTACATGTATTGTGTGCCAAAATCTGTTCTTATTTACCCGACTGCAGTATTTACTTTCACATACACAAGAGCTGAATACGTGTGTGTGTGTATGTGGGTTTGTATGTGAGCATGTACGTAAAAGGAATTCTCATTATCCAATAAAGTTCTATCATTATCAAGTGGCGTAATAGGTGAGAGAAAACAAAAGAAAAAAATGAAATGAAAAGAAATCCTGATGAAGCAGATGAAGAAACAGAATAAACTATTAAGAAATGCTAAAGCTTTGTGCCATGCTTTCAGAATCTTGTCCTACTATGTCAAGGAGTATCACATCCCATAGAAAATGTACTAAAGGTAGTGTATTCAATCATCTTGTGATTTGACTAAAGTCACTGACACCATGTAATTGCAAGTGCATGCCCCATCTTAGCTGCAAAGAGTGTGATTAAATTCTTGTATTGCACATTTAATTGCCTCTGTGAATAAGTTCTACTGTATGTCAAACTGTGTCTCCTCCCGTATAAAATATGCCATTCTTGTGTGAATACTTGCGTGTCTGAGTTTAAAATTCACTATCCATGAGTACCCAAGCATGCAAGCTTATCATTTGCTTTTTGCATGAATTTGTACTAGTAAAAATCAAAACTTGCATGACTGCAAAAAACAAAGGCTAAAATTAATTCATTTTGAACTTTGAGCAAACCCTTTATTCGGTGTTTTCCCATCTAAAGTAAAAAGAGAATGTAATGCGTCCTCCATGCTTTCAATCCCTAAACACTCCCCAAAAGATAAATCAACTCTCAAATCCTGTTCTAGGAGTCTGCACATGGTAAAATTGAATCAAAAGAAAAGCTTAAGTAAAATATTACAGCAGAATTTCACTTTATAAGTGTCTGTCAAGAAGATCAAATCTTTCATAGTGTCTTTTAAAATTATTAAACTAGACTTTGGTTCATAATGATAAACTTAAATTGAACTTTCATAGTTAGGGGCATTCTGTATACAAAAGCCTTGAATGAAATATCATCAAATACTAACACTTCCAAATTCTAATCATATTAACTTTACTGAACCATATGTGACTGATTAGAATCAGAATTTTATCTGGTCATAAATGCATTTTTGAATTAAACTTCTATAGGTTGGAAATGTACTAGAATTTGACTTCATGCTGGCTATGTAGTTTGTAAACATATTGGGCAGATCCTAAATTGGTATACATTATTGCAAGTTGTTTGTATTCAGTGGAGCTATCCCTACTTACAAGAGCTGGCAATCTGGCCCACAGTTTGTAAATTAGGGCAAAATTTGGCATCAAGGACCCAGTGAGAGGACTCACACTAGGACTTATGCACCATGTAAGTTCTGCATTAATGGAGTTTCCTCTAGGTTTACAACAGAGTAATTCAGAGCAAAATTTGGCCTAAGAGCTTAAGTAGTCTTTGGGACATTTTTCAGGTGTTCTGTCTTGGGGTGTATTTCACCATAGAGAACTCCAGAAAAATAGTAGCCAGGTTCATTTCTTTCCTTTTTGAAATGTCCTAATTTTTTAAAACACTAGAAACTGCTCCTGATGTTTCTAAATGTTCTTACAGAAGATTCCCCAGGCCTCTGCATGCTGACCTAAATGTAATTATTCTTCCTCCTCCTTTTCCCTAATGCCCCTCAGATTCCCCGCTTTTGCTTGGCTGTCTATGGGCTCAGTGGCACATCAAACATGGAATTTTGTACCTGATTTGAAGAGTCTTATTGGTCTATTTGGTATCACCTAAGGGCAGGTCTACACTATGGGGCTCAGTGGACCTAAGTTATGCAATTCCAACTATGTGAATAACATAGCTGGAGATGACGTAGTTTAGATTGACCTTCTGTGGTGTCTACACTGTGCTGGATTGATAGGAGAAACTCTCCTGTCGACTTACCTTATGCTTCTCATTCCGGTGGAGTACCGGAGTTAACAGGAGAGCGATTGGCAGTCGATTTAATGGGTCTTCACTAGACCCAATAAATCGACCCCTGGTGGATAGATTGCCATGCGTCAATCCCCCAGTAAGTGGAGACAAACCCTGAGACTGCATTTACAGTTCAGTATCCCCTAAGTTAGGAAACTCTTTCCAATGTAGTTTTGTCAGTTTTCAGCCAACCCGTTCGTGGTGGCTGGGGTGCCAATCCCCTAGTCTAACCATTAGGCAAACTTCCCCCTTATGGAGCTATGACTGTGCCTGGTGTGGGTCACAGCTGAGAATGCCAAATTCAGGACAGACTGCAAGAAACCGGCCAGGAACACCACAAAACTGGTGGTTATTCTAACTTTAGTGTTCACCAAGCCAGTAACAAAAGGGAGCTCTTGGATGGCCACACTAGTTAACAAGAAGCAAAAAACACAATCCCCTTAGGTAATCCAGCACCTATAACCACTCAGATATCTGGTCTTTATGATGAGAGGTTACTGAAAACCAGATTAATTATACATAAGGTTCTTCTAATTCCAAAGGATTGTTGGGATATACGGTAGTATATGTTGTAATATGTTATAGGTCATATGGGCCTAGTATAAATGCTGTATGCTTGACATGAGTACATGAGGTTCGTGTTGGCAACTGAAGCAAGTATTTAATGTTATGCGTGGTCAAGAATTGTCTGTGCAAAACAAACTTTGTCATATCCATAAGAGGAAATGGAATGTCTTGGATTATGGCAGCCTGCCCAGAACTGCTCTCCTGGAGTCAGATTCTGACCCAGAGCCATGAAAAAGAAGAGGCGTGTAATGTGGGGCTCCTCACGCCTTGTGATCGGACTGAATTTCAACTGGCCACGGGATTTCCTTCTGATCTTCAGACTCTGGTGCAGTATGAAAAGAGTGAGTGGGGTTTATATTGTAACCAATACAAATATTTAGAGTATTATATACCAACACTGTGTCCGGTATCTATCTGCTCCCCCATCCCATAGGGAGGCCTCTATCAGAGCCCAATAGGATAATAAATATATACACACTTTAGATCTTACCCAAATACCACGCTTGTAGCCAATCCTTTAGTAACTAAAAACTCAAAGTTGATTAATAAAAAAAGAAAATAAGTGAGTTATTAAATGGTTGAAGGATTCACACACATTACGAGTGATTTCAGAGTCTATAGATCAGGTTCATAGCAGTGATGGACGTCTGTACGTTTGTAATAAGTCTCTCTGGTTCACCCAGTAGATTGGGGATCATCAGTCCATAGTTCTAAGCTCTCCATTGTTAGAAATCATGTCCAGAGAAGTGGAGCAAGAATGAAGACAAAGAAGTGACGTCACAGTCTCCTTTTATACTTTCAGCCCAACTGCATGGGAAGATGGAGTCTTAGATCACATGTCCTTATCACATGTCCATACATGCTTTGCTGAATCAAGAGCAGCCATTGCCTCAGCGTGCTCTGAAATGTCTCCAGGAGGGGCTCACTGGGGGAGCTGATTGTCCTTAATGGGCCATCAAGCAGGCTGGCTAGCCTTCATGCAAATCTGTCCTGGGACATCGCCCAAGAAAACAACAGATTTGAGACACAAACACATAGCAAATATTCGTAACTCCATATAAAAGATGATACATGGATTTAAACAGGATACTAATACTTAGCAGTCTATAACTTTTCCATTTATACCTTACACGACATACCTTGTACAAGATTTATTACAATTTTGTAACAGCGGTGACTAGATTAGTGTAACTAGTTATCTTCCTTTTTAATACAGCATCACAGGAGCGATTAACATCACCAAATCATCTTTTCACACTATGTTCTTAACTCTGCAGCCACACAGGCCAGCACAATAATGTCAGGTGAAACTTTTTTTAAAAAAAGTTATTTCCCTGTAATATAGATGGGACCAGTGAAAAGCCTTGAGTGAAATCTTTCCTATATGTGATGACAAATCTTACTAATTCATTAGTAATACCATTTTCTAGGGTTTCCTGTACTTAATGTATATCACCTGTCCCTTTGGCTAGTGACAGTTCATAGTTAGTGCTGTACTTAGGGGTCCCACTCTTGTAAATCTTGGCTCATCTGAATGACATGTGAACGTTCCCATCAGCGAAGACACTTCAGGCATGTTAAGGTTTGAAAGATCAGGCCCCACAGTGGCTTGTACTCTGAGTAGCAGCTGAAGTAGAAAAATCAGTCTCTAAGTGGCTTTCTTTTGAAAGGATGAATTTATTTAAACATCTAAAATGCCAAATTCCATCAAGAACAAAGATATCTCTGTGGGTGAGTGTGAATCAGCTCCTAAATTACTCACAGAGAAACAGGTTGGCAATGGCATATAGAAGAAAGCAGGTGTAGTGTTAAAATTAAAATACTTCAGTTCCCAGTCCCACCCACCATGTTTCTGGCAAAAAACAGCAGGACTGAGTCTTTTAAAACATATAGTAAGTGAACAACGTAAAGAAACTGAAAAATAAGTAAGCAGAGCCTTATACATGAGGAAAGACAGGGAGAGAGTGGGAGAGGGTGAGGCTACCAGATTTTTTATGGTAATAGTGAGGCTTTCAGGCCATATAAAGTATGGCAATGTGCTAATGAAAATAGCTCTTAGGCAGATGGAGGAAAAAGCTGGAGATTTTTCAGATTCATGAAAAAACAAAAATGTTTCCTATTGCCCACATGTGCAAACTGTTTCAAAGTAAAAAGAAGAGGAGGGAGGAGGGAGAACAAAGCACTACATATGTATTTGAATAAGCTAGCACAGTGAATATCCTGAAGTTATTTCTTCTCCTTTGCTACTGTGAAAAAGGTACATCGCAACAAAGATCTGAATTTCTTGTGTTTCAGGCAGCTGCAGAAAAAGAAATTGAATCCATGTTTCCTGAGTGACAATCCTCTTCTCTAACCACTAGACACACTTTTACCTTATGGAACAATTCCATTACAGGCATGTATGAAGTGGTCTGAGGCTGTGATGAAGAGACTAATAGTACAGCTGGTAATGTAATGATAATTTGGCACACAACAGCTCACACTACAGGAAGCGATAGTTGACAGCAGTACTTTTTATTCATACAAAAGTTACAGTTGTCACATCAACTTAGCTTTTTTAAAAAGCTGTGTCTTATTACAAGAGGGGACTTTTTGTGTATGAGAGTTTTAGAATGGAGGAAAAAGAGGGGTTGTGATGGCAACAGTAGAACAAATTAGTCAACTGATATTTGCAAATAGTTTTTTTCAGCAACTTGTTTCTATCAAGTGTCAATAAATTATTGTGAATATTGTTTTCCATTATTTAGCCAGCTCCAATGGAGAGCTAAAAGTAAAATCCTGGGCAGCATACGAAGCTAAAAGAAGGCAAGGCTGTAGTAATGTAAAGGTGTAGACAGGTAAATGTAAAAAAGTAAGGCTGGTAGACAATTTTTCTGTCAAAATTTTCCTTTTTTTTTTTTAAATGGAAAATTGGGTTTTTAACTGAACACACATTTTTGCAAAAAGTTTCGGTGGCAAACCAAATGCCTTAAACCCAAAATATTTTGTCTAAAAACTCAAACATTTTGAGTTGGCTATACTGCTGCTGTGCTTCATGGGAGTTGTAGTTTGAAGTCTCATGTCCACATTTTTCTGTATGGGTTGGGATTGCCATCCAGGCTACATCTCCAATGATTACTTCCCCTCTGAAAAACCAAAAGAGAAGATCATTTTTAAAAGACTTGGGTATCAGGGTTAGGATCACAAAAGACAGTGCTGGCATGGCAACTTGCATGGGCAATTTATTAGCACTAAAGCTGGCAAATTAAATTGTTGGACCATATTTTAGGTATGGTTTGTTCACAAATGGTTCATAGGAAGTCTTTAGTTAACTGACTCTTTGCAAAGAGAAAATAATAATGGACAACACCAAATAGGTTGAATCTAAGCCCTGTTCCTAGTTCACAGAACTGTCTGCCAACAGGTTTTTACCCTACTGGGCCAGTTCTCCATATTAACTACTTTTTGAGGTCCAGCTCCAACATCACTATCAAGTCTGATGATAGTGAGGGGTTTCAGGGGATCAAAGCAAAAGATCTCCTGTCCACTGGGGACATTTGCCAGGGGCCTGCAGAGTCCCAGAGAGATACAATATATTCCCAGAGCAGTGTTGGTCAACAGGGTTCCTGTGTAACCTCTTAAGGTAATAAAAACTGCCTACGTCTAATGGAGACCCCAAGGGAAGTTAGGTGATGTGGCCATTGCCTGCCCTCTTCAAGGATTAATCCTCTCAGGGGAACTCCATAGTGCAGGAAGATATAAATTACATATCATTGTGTATGTCTGGGTGAATCAGGTCCCCTTTGTCAATTTAGGCCACTGGGGGAACTTTCTACATATTATTTACCTACTAAACTGCTTTACAGTAGAGCTGGAGGTGATAAAAGTCTTTGATGTCTAGACTCATGGGTTACCCACCTTCTTGAATGACTTAAAGCTGCGCGAATGTTGACCTTGTCTGCTACTAAAGAGAAATCAGAGATATGGCCACTGTTTATTATCATGTCATTTTTTATGTCATTTAATTACTTTTATTACTATTTACAGCACCTAGGATTGTCTGCTCAAAGCCTTTTGTCCTCAGTATTGCAAGTTACCCAGTTACAAATAATGAAAATTGACATTCTATTTGAAAATGCAGTGACTTAATTAATCAAAGTGAACTGTAGAAGGATATACTCTTTATCAATTAAAGGTCTGATTCTGCAACCATTACTCTCACTGAATCTCTCTTACTTAAGTGAGAAGTCCCACTGAAGTTAGCTAATTGTATTACTCTGAATAAATGCCTGCTAACCAGTGTGGATAAGGGTTGCAGAATTTGATTCTCTGTGTCCTGTATGGAAAGATGACACCAAGGAGAACACTAAATTAAACAATAATAAGGCTATTGAAGTATATTTTGATTGTAGGCAGTGACAGCAAAATTCTCCACTTGTTAGTTTTGCTAAACTTTTTATCTGCCTGTTTTGTAATGATAGGGAGGTGGTACTTGAAAATGCCTAGTGATACCAAGCTGTGAGCTTTGCTTCCTTCTGTGTCCCTTAGTGGTAATGAAATACTCTTTAATAGCCAGTGATCGAAGTTGCTAAGTGAACTCTGCCTCCTAGTCACTGTGTCCTGTAAAACAGATTGGGGGATGCTTTTTGAGAGCCATCTCTTACTGAGCTGCTTTTTAGAGCTGCTAGTGCTCTGTACTGACAAATGACTTTGCCAATTGTATATTTTTGATAGGCAAACCTGATTTGAAGCATATACAAGTATACATTTCAGGATGGAACTAAGAGCACAAGTCCCGTGATTGTTAGGATATTTGGATTTCAGGGACTATACATTAGAGTTTTCAAAAATCAGCTCCCAAATTGAGTCATTGAGTTCTTCAAATATTTTTCAAGTGCTGATTAACAAGGCAATGCAAACCCTTTACAACTTTGTGCCCTTTCATTTTATTAAATGCCTGACATTTCAAAGCATTAACTGATGGCATATGATGAGTCTTACTACGTGTCTATGTGATGGAACATGATACAAAACCTAAAAAGAAATATGGACTGAAACATTGCCCTTAGCTTGGACAGCCACTGTTTAATGTAATTTTTCTGAAGAAAATTACTCACGGAAGCAAAGTGTTCTAAGACAATATGTTATTGTAGCACGGTGGCACAGTCCTACATTAACCGTATTCCAGTTAGAACAGCTCTGGCACCTGGAGGGCTTTAAGATTTCCTAAAATGTTACCTCTTCATTAGCTGCTTCAGAAAAAGTGTTTACTTATCAAAGTAGCTCTTTTTCCAATTGTGTAGCCTCCATGCAGCCAAAGTGTAGCACTTGTGTGTTCATCCACACAGTCAGAGAACCTTTGAAAGCAGTTCTTGACTGCTAGGAAGTATCTGCAGATCTCTGGGGCCCTGAGTTCAACTGACTTCAAGTATTAGCTGCTTTTTGCCTTCAAAGACTTTAAGACATCAGCTGAGGGTGCGTTTAGGAAGGATTCTTAGGCAGATCCACCAAAGGAACTTTGACAGCAGGAATTAGCACACTTACCAAGTTCATAAAGGCCCTTGTGTTATTCATGGGAGATAAACTAGCCATCACAACCTTATCACAAAAGGGAAGGACTACAGAAGACTGACCCACTGATGCTACCTCATATGAGACAGAAGCCATATACAACAACATTACTGATCCAGGAGAATCATATGGAAGGGGCGGACAACCCTCTACAAGTTTCTTTGCCTTCACTAGTGGTGGTGATTTATATCTAGGTTGACATGGTGTTCTGTCTGTAGCATCTCCTCTCACTAACTATGCTGCAAAGACAGGAGGTGGAGGCCCATGTGACCAATGCCCAATTTTAGTTGGAGTAGTCCAGAGAGACAGAAGAGGCTTAAAATAAGACCCCATTCAGCTCCAAGAGCCCCATGGAATTCAACGTGGCTGCAGTCAGAATTGGGGCTCCCATGGATCCAATGATGGCACCAGATTGTCCCAGATATGAGACTTCCACAGCATCAGCAGTTTTACCGACACTGAGGGGCTGAAAGTTCAGGAGAAAACTTGTTTGGAATCAACTTCATGGATACGATAGGAGAATGGTCTGCTCTCAGTACTGAGGATGGCTTCAGTCCTACAGAGCCCTTGGGGGGACAAGGATAAGACCTGAAAGGTAAACAGTGCAGAGGACCAATCTGCCCACCTGAATCCAAGGAAGCCTTTCCCATTTGGGGATCCTTAGATCTAGATTACCAGCTGCAATGAGTTCTAGTCTAATCAGATAGCTGGATCTTCTAGTGCCTCTCTTTCTTTTTTCTTGTGTAGGACCTAGTAACAGCTGGAGCAATGAAAGGCACTCCCTTTGACATCACTATAGACTAATAGATTTTAAGGCCAGAAGAACTCATTATGATGATCTAGTAGGACGTCCTGCATAATTCAGGCTGTAGAATTTCACCAAATCACCTCACATTTCCAAAAGGCATCTGATCTCTGCGCAGTGGATTTGACTTCAGTAGATTTTGATGGGTATCTCTTTGTGAAAAGAATGCATCTCAACCTGGCATCTGCCAGATGATACTAAGCTTCAGTATTGAGAGACACTTTGAAACCAGAAGAAAGTTCTCCTGGACTCTTGAACCTGAGAGAAGATATTGCATTTTGGTGCTCCTCTCTTTTTTGACTCTTGAAAAAAGAACCTTACCCACAGTACACTCTTTGAAGGAGTGCCCTTCCCTTAGACAAAAAAAGTGTTTATTATGCACCTCAGAACTTCTTTCA
This sequence comes from Chelydra serpentina, assembly GCA_037349315.1. Lineage (NCBI taxonomy): Eukaryota > Metazoa > Chordata > Testudines > Chelydridae > Chelydra > Chelydra serpentina. The sequence continues at coordinate 62,945,734 of JBAIAC010000004.1, forward strand.
TCCTGGCCCAGATGCTGGAGGGTCATGTGATGGTGAGTTATTTCATCTAAACTGGTCCCAGAGCCTGAGAAGAATTGAGCTAGCCATAAACGGCAAAGATTTCAGGAGATGCAGGGTCCAAGTATCCCCTTGATTTGCTTTTACCTAAGAGAAGATCTGCAAGAGAGGACATAAATAGACTTGAAGTATCAGGTACTCAAAGGTCACATCTTTGCAGCTAAAGTGACATTATATAGTTGCTAACTGTTTCCTAGTTTGAGTGAGTGAGGGTTTTTTGTTTAACTCAACAAACTATTCTATGTTATACTTAGCACAAGGATTACTTGCTTGAGATGATGTTCAATTGCTACTTTGTCAGTTGTTTCTTAAATATTATATTTCCTACTTTTCTTCAGTAGATTTCTCATACATTATAGAATTCCAATCAATGTTCCTCAAGGCATTTAGCAATCTTTCGAAGTCACCTTTCCAAAAGCCAGAAATGTTTCTAGTACACTTGTATTGTCTCATGAGTATTTCAAATCAAATGATAAGTTGATCTGAGATGCTCCCCATCTTAAAACTGATTTATCATACTTGGCTCATTTCTAAAGAATGGGTCCAGAATAGCCTCTGATCATAAAGTCTGTTTAACAAGCTATTGAAAAGAAAACAAGCCTGCACTAAGAACATGTAACTTTAAGAATGTGTTCGTCTTTATAATTGCATTCCTGTTATCCTAATCAATATCTGAGTAATTAAAATGCCTCATGATCAATGTTCTTGCCTTGTTCATAAGTATTTCTTATCTCTAAAAAGATGCCTGATCTACCTTCTTCAACCTCTTTAAAGGCTTGTTGCCAAAATTCACTTGACAAACTTATTTGGCTATAATTTATATCTAAACAGTTTCTATTGTGTCAGCTAAAATTACTTAGTTTTTCCTTCCACACTGCATATCATTCCTTCCCAGATATTCATTCTTCTTACAGCTGGACAGTGTTTTCATGTCCATTTTAGAAACTCTCTATATTACCGTATTTAAGGGCTAGAATCTGATACCATTACTCTGACTTAGTGTAATGGAGTAAGCAAGGTACTATTTAGACTGATCAAGGATATCAAAATTTGACTCAAAATGCATTGAGGGTTTTTTGTCATGTTTTTGTTATTCTCATTATTATCATCCCCACAAAAAAAATCTTAATTTATTATGTGCTGTTAATATTTTTGTTTGGCATTTTGGAGAAAAAGCCCTTGAGTGAAATCCTCACATCTAGTCTGAGACCAGTACTCTTGCTAAAAGGGCCAAAATGGTGTATGATTCCTGGAGTCATCTGGGGAAAGATCACAGCAACTATGGAAGAGAGCTGCAGGGTGCCTTTCCTTATCCCCCCTTCTCTCCTATAAATCCTGGTGTAGGGATTATGCTGGAAGCAGGGCTGCAACATGCAGTGCTGAGGAGATTCTGGACAGCATGGAGAAGCTGGAGGCTGCTCCAGCACTGGGCAAAGTCCAGAACTTCTAGAGTCACCGCAGAGATTGTACATCTATACTGCACGCGCCTTTTGGTGGCATGTAGAGTACACACACTATACACATCTTTAGCTGAGGTATAAATAGCAGTATAGATGGGTGAGGCACTGTTTAGGTGAGTAAAGACACTCCTGAATTCTGTGGATATCTACACTATAGGCCAGGGGTGGGCAAATCTTTTGGCCCGAGGGCCACATCTGGGAATAGAAATTATATGGCAGATCAAGAATGCTCACAAAATTGGGTTGGGGTGTGGGAGGGGGTGAAGGCTCTGGTTGGAGGTACGGGCTCTGGGGTGGGGCCAGAAATGAGGAGTTCATGGTGCAGGAGGGGGCTCTGGGCTGGGGGAGTGGAGTGCAGGGGGGGGATGAGGGCTCTGGAGTGGGGATTGGGATAAGGAGTTTGGGGTGTAGGAGGGTGCTCCAGGCTGGTATTGAGGGGTTTGGAGGGCAGGAGGGGGATCAGGGCTGGGGCATGGGCTTGGGGAGAAGCTCAGGGGTTCAGGCTCCCAGCGGCACTTACCTCAAGCGGCTCCAGGAAACAGCAGCATGTCCCACTTCTGGCTCCTACATGGAGGCACGACCAGGCAGCTCTGCACGCTGCCCAATCTGCAGGCACCATCCCTTCAGCTCCCATTGGAGCGCCGGAGGGGGTCATTGGAGCAGGGCCATTAGAGCATGTAGGAGCTGGAGTGGGGCCATGCCATGGCTTCTTGGAGCTGCGTGGTGCAGCCCCCGACCCTGCTCGAGCACTGGAGCGGGGCAAGCCCAGACCCCGCTCCACAGTGGGAGCTTGCGGGCTGGCTTAAAATGGCTCCAGTCCACAGGCTGTAGCTTTCCCACCCCTGCTATAGGCTCTCTACTTGCCCAAGTAGAGCTTCCCTGTCTACACTTCTTTTTTTAGCAGTGTAGTGTCCTGCTACCTGCCCATTTTTCCCTCAACAGGGAAAGGCTCTGGCCAGGGGGAAGGGCTCTGGCAGTCGGGAAGTAGTGGGGAAAGACTCTGCCAGCTCCCCACTACGGGAGCCTTTCCCCAGTGGAGGGAGCTGCTGAATTCTTTCCCCACTGTGACAAACCGTATCTCAGAATGGCACCGGGTAACCTTCATATTCATCATTCATATATGGTTGTGGTATTTCATACAAAGCATGCCATGTAAGGTATCATATGAAAAGTCATTATCTGCTGAAACCCATTGTTCTGTCCAAATGTGTATATCGTTAGTATATAAAGCTATGAGATTTTGCTGTATGGTTGTTACTGATGTATATTACAAGTTGCAGAGTTATTGCGACCAGGTGGATGTTGATGGCCCATTAATCAACTGTATGACTCAGCTATGCAAACACCACACAATGGGAACTGCTTGATCACCGTGACTCAGCAAAGCCCACCAGAACATTCCTGGGCTAGTGTCTGCCAGGCACATGGGTCAAGGGTATAAAATAATGAACAGTTGCAGCATGTCTTGGCCTTTCTCCTGCCCCACCTATGCTGGAAACTACTGGAATGCCGAGAAGATGAAGATCATCTGAAGACACTGGTCCAGGCTTCAGGGGGAAGTCATAAGAATGGCCATACTGGGTCAGGCTAAAGGTCCTTCTAGCCCAGTATCCTGTCTTCTGACAGTGCCCAATGCCAGGTGCCCAAGAGGGATGAAGGGATGAACAGAACATGTAATCATCAAGGGATCCATCCCGTCACCCATTCCCAGCTTCTGGCAAACAGAGGCTAGGCACACCATCCCTGTCCATCTGGGCTAATAGCCACTGATGGACCTATCTAGTTCTTTTTTGAAGCCTGTTATAGTCTTGGCCTTCACAACATCCTCTGGCAATGAGTTCTACAGGTTCATAAAATCATAGAATATCAGGGTTGGAAGGGAACTTAGGAAGTCATCTAGTCCAACCCCCTGCTCAAAGCAGGACCAATCCCCAATTTTTGCCCCAGATCCCTGAATGCCCCCCTCAAGGATTGAATTCACAACCCTGGGTTTAGCAGGCCAATGCTCAAACCACTGAGCTATCCCTCCCCCCGACTGTGTATTGTGTGGAAAAAATACTTCTTTGTTTGTTATAAACCTGCTGCCTATTAATTTCATTAGGTGACCCCCTAGTTCTTGTGTTATGAGAAGTAAATTATACTTTCTTATTTACTTTCTCCACATCAGTCATGATTTTAAAGACCTCAATCATATCCCACCTTAGTCATCTCTTTTCCTAGCTGAAAAGTCCCTAATCTCTCCTCATGAGGAAGCTATTCCATACCCCCTAATAATTTTTGTTGCCCTTTTCGGAACCTTTTCTAATTCCAATATATCTTTTTTGAGATGGGGCAACCACCATCTGCACGCAGTATTCAAGATATGGGTGTAGCAGGGATTTATATAGAGGCAATGTGATATTTTCTGTGTTATTATCTACCCCTTTCTTAATGATTTCCAACATTCTGTTTGCTTTTTTGACTGCTGCTGCACATTGAGTGGATGTTTATAGAGAACTATCTACAATGACTCCAACATCTCTTTCTTGAGTGGTAACAGCTGATTTAGACCCCATCATTTTATATGTATTGTTGGGATTATGTTTTCCAATGTGCATTACTTTGCATTTATCAACATTGAACTTCAGTGGCCATTTTGTTGCCCAGTCACCCAGTTTTGAGAGATCCTTTTGTAGCTCTTCGCAGTCTGCCTGGGACTTAACTATCTTGAGTAGTTTTGTATCATCTGCAAATTTTGCCATCTCACTGTTTACCCCTTTTTTCAGATCATTTATGATTATGTTGAATAGGACTAGGCCCAGTACAGACCCCTGGGGGACACCACAATTTACCTCTCTCCATTCTGAAAACTGACCATTTATTCCTACCCTTTGTTTCCTATCTTTTAACCAGTTACCAATCCATGAGAGGACCTTCCCTGTTATCCCATGACAGCTTAGTGTGCTTAAGAGCCTTTGGTGAGGGACCTCGTCAAAGTGTTCTTAAAATCTAAGTACACTATATCCACTCGATCCCCCTTGTCCGCAGGCTTGTTGACCCCCTCAAAGAATTCTAGTAGATTGGTGTGGCATGATTTCCCTTTACAAAAAACATGTTGATTCTTCCCCAACAAATTATGTTTGTCTATGTGTCTAACAATTTTGTTCTTTACTATAGTTTGAACCAGTTTGCCCGGTACTGAAGTCAGGTTTACTGTCCTGTAATTTCTGGGATCACCTTTTGAGCCCTTTTTAAAAATTGGCATCACATTAGCTATCCTCCAGTCATTTGGTACAGAAGCTGATTTAAATGATAGGTTACAAACTACAGTTAGTAGTTCTGCAATTTCACATTTGAGTTCCTTCAGAACTCTTGGGTGAATACCATCTGGTCCTGGTGACTTATTACTGTTTGGTTTATCAATTTGGTTCAAAACCTCCTTTCATGACACCTCAATCTGGGAAAGTTCCCCAGATTTGTCACCTAAAAAGAATGGCTCAGGTTTGAGAATCTCCCTCACATCTTCAGCCATGAAGACTGATGCAAAGAATTCATTTAGTTTCTCTGCAATGGCCTTATCATCCTTGAGGAGTGCACCTTTAGCATCTCAATCGTCCAGGGGCCCCATTGGTTGTTTAGCAGACTTCCTGCTTCTGATGTATTTAAAAATATTTTTGCTCTTACTATTTGAATCTTTGGCTAGCTGTTCTTCAAATTCTTTTTTGGCCTTCCTAATTATATTTTTACATTTCATTTGCCATAGTTTATGCTCCTTTCTATTTTCCTGTCTAGGATTTAACTTTCACTTTTTAAAGGATGCCTTTTTGCCTCTGTTAAGGTTCCCTCCCCACTCCAAACTTCAGGGTACAGATGTGGGGACCCGTATGAAAGACCCCCTAAGCTTATTTTTTCTAGCTTAGGTTAAAAACTTCCCAAGATACAAAATCTCCCCGGCACCCTGGACAAAGATTCTTGCTGCCACCACCAAATGATTGAAACAGGAACCAGGGTAAAGGACCCCTTGGAGTTCCCCTTCCCCCCTGATATCCCCTCAAGCCAGTATACCCCCTTTCCTGGGAGGCTTGAGAATTGGTTACACAGTGATCAAAGACCAACCCCTGGGTCTTATAACAACGGAAAACAGTCAGGTTCTTAAAAGAAGGATTTTATTAAAACAAGAAAGGTAAAAATTATCTCTGTAAAATCAGGATGGTATATAATTTACAGGGTACTCAAATTCCTAACTCAGAGGGATCCCCCCCTGGGCAAAACCTTCAAGTTACAGAAAAATGCAACAAAAACAAGACTACACAATCCCTCCAGCACAGCAAATTTCCCAAGCTAAAAACAACAGGAAAACCTAACGCATTATCTAAATACTCACTAACTTTATAGAAGATGGATGGTTACTTGAAGATGGACAGATTACTACAACCCTGTCACCTCTTGGAAACCATAGGCTGCAACTCACTTGTGTATATATGTTTGCCTGCTTTAACCTTGTAATAACTCTCTCATTTCTTTTATTAGTTAACAAATTCATTGTTGAATATACGATTGGCTACAAGCATTGATCTGTCTCCCACTGAGAGATTACAAAGACAGACAAAAGCCTTTCTCCCCGCTCAGATTTGAAAGTATCTTGTCCCCTCATTGGTCCTGATGGTCAGGTGTTAGCCCGGCTACCTGTGTTTCTTAACCCTTTACTGGTAAGAGGATTTTATAGTACTGCATCAGAGCCTCTCAACCCCTTCCCTTTATATTTATGACAGCCTCTCACTGCTTCTTTTACTTTGTTGTTTAGGCACGGTGGCACTTTTTTCGTTCTCTTACTATGTTTTTTAATTTGGGGTACACATTTAAGTTGAGCCTCTATTATGGTGTCTTTAGAAAGTTTCCATGCAGCTTGCAGAGATTTCACTTTTTCATAGATTCATAGATTCTAGGGCTGGAAGGGACCTCGAGAGGTCATCGAGTCCAGCCCCCTTCCCTCATGGCAGGACCAATTACTGTCTAGACCATCCCTGATAGACATTTATCTAACCTACTCTTAAATATCTCCAGAGATGGAGATTCCACAACCTCCCTGGGCAGTTTATTCCAGTGTTTAACCACCCTGACAGGAACTTTTTCCTAATGTCCAACCTAAATCTCCCTTGCTGCAGTTTAAGCCCATTGCTTCTTGTTCTGTCCTTAGAGGCTAAGATGAACAAGTTTTCTCCCTCCTCCTTATGACACCCTTTTAGATACCTGAAGACCGCTATCATGTCCCCTTTCAGTCTTCTCTTTTCCAAACTAAACAAACCCAATTCCTTCAGCCTTCCTTCATAGGTCATGTTCTCTAGACCCTTAATCATTCTTGTTGCTCTTCTCTGGACCCTCTCCAATTTCTCCACATCTTTCTTGAAATGCAGTGCCCAGAACTGGACACAATACTCCAGTTGAGGCCTAACCAGCGCAGAGTAGAGCGGAAGAATGACTTCTCATGTCTTGCTCACAACACACCTGTTAATGCAGCCCAGAATCATGTTTGCTTTTTTTGCAACAGCATTACACTTTTGACTCATATTTAGCTTGTGGGCCACTATAACCCCTAGCTCCCTTTCTGCCGTACTCCTTCCTAGACAGTCTCCTCCCATTCTGTATGTGTGAAACTGATTGTTCCTACCTAAGTGGAGCACTTTGCATTTGTCCTTATTAAACTTCATCCTGTTTACCTCTGACCATTTCTCCAATTTGTCCAGATCATTTTGAATTATGACCCTATCCTCCAAAGCAGTTGCAATCCCTCCCAGTTTGGTATCATCTGCAAACTTAATAAGCGTACTTTCTATGCTAATATCCAAGTCATTGATGAAGATATTGAACAGAGCCGGTCCCAAAACAGACCCTCGCGGAACCCCACTCGTTATACCTTTCCAGCAGGATTGGGAACCATTAATAACTACTCTCTGAGTATGGTTATCCTGCCAGTTGTGCACCCACCTTATAGTAGCCCCATCTAAGTTGTATTTCCCTAGTTTATTGATAAGAATATCATGCGAGACCGTATCAAATGCCTTACTAAAGTCTAGGTATACCACATCCACCGCTTCTCCCTTATCCACAAGACTCATTATCCTATCAAAGGAAGCTATCAGATTGGTTTGACATGATTTGTTCTTTACAAATCCATGCTGGTTATTCCGTATCACCTTACCACCTTCCAAGTGTTTGCAGATGATTTCCTTAATTACTTGCTCCATTATTTTCCCTGGCACAGAAGTTAAACTAACTGGTCTGTAGTTTCCTGGATTGTTTTTATTTCCCTTTTTATAGATGGGCACTATATTTGCCCTTTTCCAGTCTTCTGGAATCTCTCCTGTCTCCCATGATTTACCAAAGATAATAGCTAGAAGCTCAGATACCTCCTCTATTAGCTCCTTGAGTATTCTAGGATGCATTTCATCAGGTCCTGGTGACTTGCAGGCATCTAACTTTTCTAAGTGATTTTTAACTTGTTCTTTTTTTATTTTATCTTCTAAACCTTCCCCCTTCCCATTAGCATTCACTATGTTAGGCATTCCTTCAGACTTCTCGGTGAAGACCGAAACAAAGAAGTCATTAAACATCTCTGCCATTTCCAAGTTTCCTGTTACTGTTTCTCCCTCCTCACTGAATAGTGGGCCTACCCTGTCCTTGGTCTTTCTCTTGCTTCTAATGTATTGATAAAAAGTTTTCTTGTTTTCCTTTATTGCTGTAGCTAGTTTGAGCTCATTTTGTGCCTTTGCCTTTCTAATCTTGCCCCTGCATTCCCGTGTTGTTTGCCTATATTCATCCTTTGTAATTTGTCCTAGTTTCCATTTTTTATATGACTCCTTTTTATTTTTTAGATCTTGCAAGATCTCGTGGTTAAGCCAAGGTGGTCTTTTGCCACATTTTCTATTTTTCCTACCCAGCGGAATAGTTTGCTTTTGGGCCCTTAATAGTGTCCCTTTGAAATACTGCCAGCTCTCCTCAGTTGTTTTTCCCCTCAGTCTTGATTCCCATGGGACCTTACCTATCAGCTCTCTGAGCTTATCAAAATCTGCTTTCCAGAAATCCATTGTCTCTATTTTGCTGTACTCTCTTCTACCCTTCCTTAGAATTGTGAACTCTATGATTTCATGATCACTTTCACCCAAGCTGCCTTCTACTTTCAAGTTCTCGAGTTCCTCCCTATTTGTTAAAATCAAATCTAGAACAGCTTCCCCCCTAGTAGCTTTCTCAACCTTCTGAAATAAAAAGTTGTCTGCAATGCAGTCCAAGAACTTATTGGATAGTCTGTGCCCTGCTGTGTGATTTTCCCAACATATATCTGGATAGTTGAAGTCCCCCATCACCACCAAATCTTGGGCTTTGGATGATTTTGTTAGTTGTTTAAAAAAAGCCTCATCCACCTCTTCCACCTGGTTAGGTGGCCTGTAGTAGACTCCTAGCATGACATCACCCTTGTTTTTTACCCCTTTTAGCCTAACCCAGAGACTCTCAACACTTCCGTCCCCTATGTCCATCTCCACCTCAGTCCAAGTGTGTACATTTTTAATATATAAGGTGTCATTAATGTAAGGGGAAGGGGGAGAGGGTCTGATGCAGATAAAATCCTCTTACCAGTAAAGGGTTAAGAAATGCAGGTAACCAGACCGACACCTGACCTGGCCAGCATCTGACCAATAAGGGGACAAGATACTTTCAAATCTTGGGAGGGGGAAAGCTTTGTGTGTGGGTCTTTGTCAGACACAGAGTGATCTTGGAGTTAGAAGGAACCAGTCATCTTTTCACCAAATCCTCACTTTTCTAAAGTAAGTCTAGTCAGCATAGCGAGTAGATTTCTGTTTATTTTGCTTGGTGTGTGTTCCCTGTGTTAGAGGGAGGGGTTATTCCTGTTTTTTCTGTAACTTTAAGGTTTTGTCCAGAGGGGGAATCCCTTTGAGTTTGGAAATTGAGTACCCTGTAAATTAGTTACCATCCTGATTTTACAGAGCTGATTTTACCTTCTTTGTTTTAATAAAATCCTTCTTTTAAGAAGCTGACTGTTTTCTATGGTGTTAAAAACCATAGGTTGGGTGGTTTTTTTTAGATCACTGTGTAACCAATTGGTTAGGAGATTATTCTCAAGCTTCCCAGGAAAGGGGGGTACGGGCTTGAGAGGATATTTTGGGGGGAAAGAGAAACTTCAAGTGGTTTCCTTTCCTGGATTCCTGTTTAAACACACTTGATGGTGGCAGTGAGAAGCATTTCTCAGGGTGCAGGGAATTTTGTACCTTGGGGGTTTTAACCTAAGCTGGTAGATATAAGCTTAGGAGCTCTTCATGCGGGTCCCCACATCTTTACCCTAGAGTTTAGAGTGGGGAGGGAACCCTGATGTAAGGCAATACCTCCTCACTTTTCCCCCTGTCTGTCCTTCCTGAGCAAGCTGTACCCATCCATACCAACATTCCGATCATGTGTATATCCCACCAAGTTTCAGTGATGCCAACAATGTCATAGTTGAATTTATTTATTAGCACTTCCAGTTCTTCCTGCTTATTACCCATACTTCTCACATTTGTATACAGACATCTAAGATACTGATTTGATCTTGCCTCCCAGTTTTGCCCTGACCCTCCTATCTCTTTGTCAGTTGAGCCCACGCTCCCTCCTATTTCCAACCCATCTCCCAGGTCCCCATGTTCCCACTTACCTGTGGGCTTTGCTCACCTGTCCCCGTCGAACCTAGTTTAAAGCCCTCCTCACTAGGTTAGCCTGTCTGTATCCAAATAGGGTCTTTCCCCTCCTCGAAAGGTGAACGCCATCTCTGCCTAGCAGTTCTTCCTGGATTAGCATCCCGTGGTCGAGGAAGCCAAAGCCCTCCTGGTGACACCAAGCATTCACCTCCATGATGCACCTGTCTCTGGCCGTGCCCCTACCTTTGACAGGAAGGATCGAAGATAATACCACCTGCGCTCCAAACTCCTTCACCCGTATGCCCAGAGCCCTGTAGTCACTCTTGATCTGCTCAGTGTCACACCTCGCAGTATCATTTGTGCCCACATGGATGAGTAGCATGGGGTAGTAGTCAGAGGGCCGGATAATCCTTGACAATGCCTCCGTAACGTCTCGGATACGGGCCCCTGGCAAGGCAGCATACCTCCCAAGATGAAATGTCAGGGCGACAGATGGGCACCTCCGTCCCCCTCAGCAGAGAGTCTCCGACCACCACTACCCTACGTTTCCTATTCGCAGTGGTGGCAGCAGACTTCCCAGCCTTAGGGGTACGAGGCTTCTCCTCCTCTGCTGTAGGGGGAGATTCCTTCTCTCCTGTATCAAGAAGAGCATAACGGTTTCCTATTACCACAGTGGCAGGGGTTGGAGCAGGGGTGGAGCACTGCCTGCTGCCAGAAGTAATCAGCTGCCAGTGTCCACCCTGAGCCATTTCCTCCTCCACCAGTGGTGTGTCAGCAGTCCTGTGTACTGGGATAGCTACCTCAGCTGTCTCCACATGGACACTGTCCAGGAATTGTTCATGGACTTGGATGCTCCTCAATCTAGCCACCTCCTCCTGCAGCTCTCCCACCTGCTGCTTGAGAGATTCCACCAGCAGTCACCTGTCACATTGGATGGTCCCCCCAGCCTGGATATCAGTACGTGGGTCCTGTATTTGCTCCTGCTTTACCTGGATAAATCCCTCTCAAAACTCCCTGTTAGCAGCCCCTGTTCGCAAAAGCCTGTACCTTTTTGCACTGTACCTTTTAATTTCTATTTAACTAACCTCCTCATTTTTGTGTAGTTCACTTTTCTGAAATTAAATGTTACAGTGTTGGGCTGCTGTGGTGTTTTCCCCACCACAGGGATGTTAAATTTTATTATATTATGGTCACTACTACCAAGCGGTCCAGCTATATTCACTGCTTGGACCAGATCCCATGCTCCACTTAGGACTAAATCAAGAATTTCCTCTCCTCCTATGGGTTCTCCAAGAAGCAGTCATTTAAGGTGTCAAGAAACTTTCTCTCTGCATCCCGTCTTGAGGTGACATGAACCCAGTCAATATGGGGATAGTTGAAATCCCCCATTATTATTGAGTTTTTTATTTCAATAGCCTCTCTAATCTCCCTGAGTATTTCACAGTCATTAACACCATCCTGGTCAGGTGCTCGGTAATATATTCCTACTGCTATATTCTTATTAGAGCATGGAATTACTATCCATAGAGATTCTATGGTACAGTTTGGTTGATTCAAGATTTTTACTTTATTTGATTCTATGCTTTCTTTCATATATAGTGTCACTCCCCTACCAGCACGACCTATTCTGTCCTTACAATATATTTTGTACCCTAGTATTACTGTGTCCCATCAATTATCCTCATTCTGGCATTTCTGTGATGCCTATTGTATCAATATCCTCATTTAATACAAATTTAGACTTCTGTCATGGGTATATAAGCATTTTAAAAACTTTTCACTTTTTAGCTGTCTGCCATTACATGATGTAATTGAATGGGACTTTTTTCATTTGACTGTTTCTCATCAGATCCTACCTGTAGTTTGTCATCTTCCATCCTCTCCTCCTTACTAGGACATAGAGAATCTCCATTAATAGATCCTCCCCTTAGGGATGTCTCTGTCCGAACCATGTGCTCCTCCGCACCTGTCGGCTTTCCCCCAGCCCTTAGCTTAAAAACTGCTCTATGAATTTTTTAATTTTAAGAGACAGGAATCTGGTTCCATTTTGGTTTAGGTGGAGCCCATCCTTCCTGTATAGGCTCCTCCTTTCCCAAAAGTTTCCCCGGTTCCTAAAAAAAAAAATCTAACCCCCTCCTCCCTACACCATCGTCTCATCCATGCATTGAGACCCTGCAGTCTGTGTATTAAGGACTGTAATATCCAGTGGGGAGATAAAATTACTTGATCTAAATACTGCCTAGGATAATAAGGTTTAAGATTTAGATTGTGAGATTATTTTCTTTGGTAACCATATCTATCTTTCTGTAGTTAGTAAACCGGTTTTGTATTTTACTTAAAATGGTGTGTTTTGCTTGAAGTGCTTGGGAAACCTGAGCTCAGGTACCAAAGCTGGTGCATGTTTTCTCCACATTAAGGGAGGGGCAGACTGGGTTATAGACTTACACTGGTTAGGCTTTTGACCTGGGCAGGATGGTACAGCTCTGGGGTGCAAGGCTGAGGAGCTGGAGAGAATTGGCTGGAGTCTCTCTTGTTAGTTTATGAGTAGCTGAGAGAAGCATTCATGTAACTCAGCTAGGTTTGTCCCTGCCTGTGGATGTCTGTGTAAGTGCAATACCTGCCGGAGGATTGCAGCTTGTCACAGCAACCCAATTTGAGAGGGAGCCCAGGTTAGAGGGACAGAGGGCTCGGCCGTATCCCCTATACTAGGTTTTACCTCCAAGGACTCCATCACACCCACCGCAGTTAGAGACTCCGGCAATGGGGAAAGGCTCGGGGAGCTTCCTGCTGCAAGAGCCTTTCACTAACACAGGCAGTTACACGCCACAGTGTGGGCGTAACCTGCTTTTCACTGCAGTGTGTAGCTACATGTACCCTACAAACTGTCGCAAGAGGTGTGCAGTGCAGACATAACCAGAATCTCACTCATGGTTTCTATCAAAACATTTGTGTGTTTGATTTTTGCACTTTGCCTTTTCTCCATTAAGATGTATAGCAGGGAAAAAGTTTATACACTTGGAATTGAGGCTGCTTCTTAACACCAGTTGAAGGGTTGGATACAAAGTCCATTGAAGCTAATGGGAGATTTCTATGACTCCAGTGATCTTTTTACACAGACACACACCCACACACCCCTCAAACACTATGTGGGAATCATAGAATATCAGGGCTGGAAGAGACCTCAGGAGGTCATCTAGTCCAACCCCCTGCTCAAAGCAGAACCTAATCCCCAACTACATCATCCCAGCCAGGGCTTTGTCAAGCTGACATTAAAAACCTCTAAGGAAGGAGATTCTACCACCTCCCAAGCTAACCTAGTCCAGTGCTTCACCGCCTTCCGAGTGAAAAAGGTTTTCCTAATATCCAACCTAAACCTCTCCCACTGCAACTTGAGACCATTACTCCTTATTTATCTGGTATCACTGAGAACAATATAGATCCATCCTCACAACTGAAAGGGAGTTCCAAAAAGCAGCTATCAAATCCCCACTCATTCTTCTCTTCTGCAGACTAAATAATCCCAGTGCCCTCAGCCTCTCCTCATAAATCATATGCTCCAGCCCCCTAATCATTTTGTTGCCCTCCGCTGGACTCTGTCCAATTTTTCCCCATCCTTCTTCTTGTGTGGAGCTCAAAACTGGACACAGTACTCCAGATGAGGCCTCACCAATGCCAAATAGAGGGGAATGATCATGTCCCTCGATCTGCTGGCAATGCTCCTACTTATACAGCCCAAAATGCCATTAGCCTTCTTGGCAACAGGGGCACACTGATGACTCATATCCAGCTTCCTGTCCACTGTAACTCATAGGTCCTTTTCTGCAGAACTGCTGCCTAGCCAATTGGTCCCTAGTCTGTAGCAGTGCATGGGATTCTTCCGTCCTAAGTGCAGGACTCTGCACTTGTCCTTGTTGAATCTCATCAGATTTCTTTTGGCACAATCCTCTAATTTGTCTAGGCCCTTTGTATCCTATCCCTATCCTCCAGCATATCTACCACTCCTCCCAGTTTAGTGTCATCTACAAACTTGCTGAAGGTGCAATCCACGCCATCCTCCAGATCATTAATGAAGATACTGAACAAAACTGGACCCAGGACTGACCCTTGGGGCATTCCGCTTGATACCAGCTGCCAACTAGACATGGAGCCATTGATCACTACACGTTGAGCCCGATGATCTAGCCAGCTTTCTATCCACCTTATAGTCCATTCATCCAGCCCATACTTCTTTAACTTGTTGGCAAGAATATTGTGGGAGACCATATCAAAAGCTTTGCTAAAGTCAAGGAATAACACATCCTCTCATGCACAAAGCCAGTTATCTCATCATAGAAGGCAATTAGGTTAGTTAGGCAGGACTTGCCCTTGGTGAATCCATGCTGACTGTTCCTTATCACTTTCCTCTCCTCCAAGTGCTTCAAAATTGATTCCTTGAGGACCTGCTTCATGATTTTTCCAGGAACTGAGGTGAGGCTGACTGGACTGTAGTTCCCCGGATCCTCCTTCTTCCCTTTTGTAAAGATGGGCACTACATTGGCCTTTTTCCAGTCATCCGCGACCTCCCCCAATCGGCATGAGTTTTCAAAGATAATGTCCAATGGCTCTGCAATCACATCCACCAACTCCTTTCGCACCGTTGGATGCAGCGCATCCGGCCCCATGGACTTGTGCTCATCCAGCTTTTCTAAATAGTCCTGAACCACTTCGTTCTCCAGAGAGGGCTGGTCACCTTTTCCCCATACTGTGCTGCCCTTGTAGTAGTAGTGTAGTAGCGTGGGAGCTGACCTTGTTCGTGAAGACAGAGGCAAAAATTGAGTACATTAGCTTTTTCCACATCCTCTGTCACTAGGTTGCCTCCCACATTCAGTAAGAGGCCCACTTTCCCTGACCTTCTTTTTGTTGCTAACATACTTGTAGAAACCCTTCTTGTTACTCTTAACATCCCTTGCTATCTGCAACTCCAAGTGTGACTTAGCCTTCCTGATTTCACTCCTGCATGCCCGAGCAATATTTTTATCTTCTCCCTGGTCATTTGTCCAATCATCCACTTCTTGTAAGCTTTTTTGTGTTTAAAATCAGCAAGGATTTCACTGTTAAGCCAAGCTGGTCGCCTGTCATATTTACTATTGTTTCTACACATCGGGATGGTTTGTTCCTGCAACCTCAATAAGAATTCTTTAAAATACAGCCAGCTCTCCTGGACTCCTTTCCCCCTCATGTTATTCTCCCAAGGGATCCTGCCCATCAGTTCCCTGAGGGAGTCAAAGTCTGCTTTTCTGAAGTCCAGGGTCTGTATTCTGCTGCTCTCCTTTCTTCCTTGTGTCAGGATCCTGAACTCGACCATTTCATGGCCTCCCAGGTTCCCATCCACTTCTGCTTCCCCTACTAGTTCTTCCCTGTTGTGAGCAACAGGTCGAGAAGAGCTCTGACCCTAGTTGGTTCCTCCAGCGTTTGCACCAGGAAATTGTCCTACACTTTCCAAAAACTTCCTGAATTGTCTGTGCACTGCTGTATTGCTCTCCCAGCAGATATCGGGGTGATTGAAGTTCCCCATGAGAACCAGGGCCTGTGATCTAGTAACTTCTGTTAGTTGCCCGAAGAAAGCCTCATTCACCTCATCCCCCTGCTCTGATGGTCTCTGTCCAGATTCCCACCACGACATCACCCTTGTTGCTCACACTTCTAAACTTAATCCAGAGACTCTCAGGTTTTTCTGCAGTTTCATATTGGAGATCTGAGCAGTCATCCTGCTCTCTTAGGGTATGTCTATACTACCCGCCTGATTCGGCAGGTAGCAATCGATCTTCTGGGATCGATTTATCGTATCTCGGAAGCGCTCCCAGTCGAAACCGGAACTCCAGCTCCGCGCGAGGAGTAGGCAGAGTCGACGGGGTAGCCTGCCTGCTGCGTCTGGACCCGCGGTAAGTGCTTTTAAGTTCGAACTAAGATACTTCGACTTCAGCTACGTTATTCACGTAGCTGAAGTTGCGTATCTTAGTTCGACCCCCCCCAGTGTGGGCCAGCCCTTACATACAATGCAACTGCCCCACCTTTTCTGCCCTGCCCGTCCTTCCTGAAAAATGTATATCCATCCATGACAGTAATCTAGTCATGTGAGTTATCCCACCAAGTCTGTTATTCCAATCACATCATAATTCCTTAACTGTGCCGGGACTTCCAGTTCTCCCTGCTTGTTTCCCAGGCTTCTTGCATTTGTGTATAGGCATTTAAGATAACTCACTGATCATCCTGCTTTCTCTGTATGAGGCAGGAGTCCTCCCCTTTTGTGCTCTCCTGCTCGTGCTTCCTCCTCGTATCCCACTTCCTGACTTACCTCAGGGGTTGGGTCTCCTTTCCCTGGTGAACCTAATTTAAAGCCCTCCCCTAGGTTAACCAGCCTGTTTGCGAAGATGCTCTTCCCTCTTTGTTAGGTGGAGCCCATCTCTGCCTAGCAATCCTTCTTGGAACACCATCCCATGGTGAAAGAATCCAAAGCCTTCTCTCTGACACCACCTGCATAGCCATTCGTTGACTTCCACGATTCGATGGTCTCTACCCCGGCCTTTTCCTTCCACAGGGAGGATGGACGAGACCACCACTTGCACCTCAAACTCCTTTATCCTTCTTCCCAGAGCCACGTAGTCTTCAGTGATCCGCTCAATGTCATTCTTAGCAGTATCACTGGTGCCCACATGGAGAAGCAGGAAGGGGTAGTGATCCGAAGGTTTGATGAGTCTCAGCAGTCTCTCCGTCACATCACGAATCCTAGCCCCTGGCAAGCAGCACACCTCTCGGTTTTCCCAGTCGGGACGGCAGATGACTCGGTCCCCCTTAGGAGGGAGTCCCCGACCACCCGCCTCCTTCTCTTGGGAGTGGCGGTCGTGGAACCCCCATCTGTAGGACAGAGCATCTCATGACTTCCAATTGGTGGAGTCTCCTTCTGCTCCCTTCCCTCAGATGTATCATCTAGTCCACTCTCTGCATTAGTACCTGTGGAGAGAACATGAAAACGGTTGCTTACCTGTATCTGCATTGCTGGTACATGGATGTTCCTCTTTCTTCTTCTGGAGGTCATATGCTGCCAATTTTCTTCACCGTCCTTCTGTTCCCGCTGCATAGCCTGCTCTGATTCTTCAGAATGTTGTGCCCGCAGAAGCGTATCCTGACATTTGTCCAGGAAATCTGCACTTTCTCTTATGCAACGCATCCAGTCAGTCTCAGTATCCTAACCGCAATTGCAATCCTTCTACTAATCTTTGGTCATCTAATACCAAATAAAGCCTTACATCACCACCTTAGTTTCCAGTTTTCTGACCCCACTCTTCATATATTCTGTTGCCTTTCTTATATAACTGCACAACATACCCAACAGCTATAACAGGTGCCACCGAGTTTCCTGGGCTAACTACTATACACCCTTTCAGTAATATATTTAGCTTTTGTAGACTTATTTCTTCCATTCATCTCAGCTCATCTGACAGAAAAGACTATCTAGTGCACCACTGAGCCCTCTATTACCAATACTTCTCTATTATTAATTATTATTATTATGTTCTGCAGTTCCCTCACTCTTTCCTTAAGTTATATAGTCCCATCCTCTAACTCACCCGCAGTGACATTCAATGCCTGAAATCTCTTGGAGACTGTTACTTCACACATCTGTTTGGTATACATATACCTCTTCTTATCCTTGCTTCTTATCTGGTCATTGCCCCTTATGTCATTTTATTTCTTTTACACTGTGCCTCCAAAGGACTCATTTTGCAACTCATACACAGCTTGTTCTCCTTTCCTGGTGTCACTGCTCCCTTTGTGTTTGAGACTAACCATGTGTCATCTATTAACCTGTCATATTCATTGATCTTCCTAAGAATCTACCTGTCTCTCTAATTCTGCTGTCTGATCTTCCAGTGCCACAACTAACTGACACTCACACACAAAGTGTTTTCAATTCTTCTCAGCCTAATAGCCAGGAACATTTTACAGTCAATACATTCCATTATATATATTTTTAACTCCGCTGCTACTCCCAAAAGTGCAACTTTTCACAGATAATTTTGATTTAACCTCTGAAAGGGTGACAGTAAAGGTAACCAAATGCTAAGATTCAGGAAACTTTTGGGGAAGGCTTGAAACTTTTACACTGGTATTTCATCTTCTATTTAAAAGAAAACATAAAAGACCATTCCTTATTCTCTTAAATATGAAAGACTTGATGCTATAAATATTGATGAGGCAACTTTGCCATTCTCTTGACCTCAGAGAACAAGGGAGATGCTGGTCTCTTGAGTTTGAGAGAGTCAGATGATGTTTTCTACATTTTTATATGAAAAAATTAATAACAATGTGTAATCCAACCTACTCTAATTACAATGTCGAATGCAAGCAGGTTATATAGCTTCCGCTATTTCTCTTTTTTCCCCAGCCTCTTTTTTCACATGCTTATTTGGCTTTCACTTTTTATCTTCAGCAACAAAGCTGGCTGATGGCACCTTTTCTCTTGTGTGTTCAGACATGGTATATTTATATAGAGCATGCCCTAGATCTGTAAATGTAAATGTCATGGAACAGGTCCTATGTCCTAAGACTATCCTAATCTATAATTAAAGTTTGAAAGCCTTCTTTCAGAGGCAGGGGAGAAATTTGTTTAGGGTGTGGAGGAGTGGAAATTGTAATTGTAGAGGAGGGGACTAGCATGAGAGAGAAAGGGATTTGTTGTAGGTTATCTAAAATTGCTGCTCTTGTATTTTAAGTTATGTTTAGGAGATCTTAGAATATGTGGATAGGCCCTCTTTATAGCCTTTCTATAAACTGAAAAAAAAATTGGGCCCTGAATAAAATAAATGATTTAGGCTGATGTCACTGCGTGGTAGGGTTATGGTTGATAGGGTACTGAACAAGTAAGGCACCCAATCTTTAAAAATGTTTGGATTTCTTCAACATTTTTAATAGTTTTTTAAAATGTTTATAAAATTCTGAAGAATCTGAAGAAGTGGATATTCACCCACGAAAGCTTATGCTCCAATACGTCTGTTAGTCTATAAGGTGCCACAGGACTCTTTGTCTTTTCAAAGTTAGTGTCCAAGAGTTTCCTTGCCTACCTTATCTCTGGAAAGAGACATGCGTACATGCCATTTTCATCCATATGATCTTTGGTTCTTTTATGAGTTTACCTACATATACAGCACAAAGGGAAGCTGATGAAGAATAGATCTATTAAACAAATAGAATTTCCTCTATATGAAAACAAAACAGACCCATTCTCTAAATACAGCAAAGCCCTTTAAAAACAAATATGTTAAAAGCCTTTTAGTACAACAAGGTAATCCATTAATTAGCTGCCGTTTTAAAGGCAAATCTGTTTTCCCTAAGCCCACAGAATTTCTGAAGCTTATTGAAAAGCAAAACAGCTAGAGACATCAAAGGTACTAAACTTTAGGTTTTTTTTTTTTTTTTAAAGTGTGCCCATCATATCAAGATTAATTAGGTTTCATTTCCATTGTCTTAGTGACCTTCAGGATCTTGTGGGCTTAACCTAAAAGATAAACAAAAACATTTATCTGCACACTATATTTTAGGATAGACAACCTATCAGACTTTAAGTCATTGTCAGTTACTGAGCTCTCACAGAGATGGGCATAACTCTTCCCTCCTTTCTAACCGAAAACATCTTCCTCAGTGTCCTCTTCTACCATTGCTTCAGAAAGTCCTTCAGCTACTAGTTGGCAGATTAAACAAACTAGTGGACATTAACTGTTTTTAGCCTCATCTGTGAAGTGCACCTCTCTTACTCCCTTTGTTTTTAAATCACAAACCTTCTCTCTCTTCTTGGGCGGCCCAGCTACTGATTTTTAAGACTGAAGTTTGTTTGTAATGGATATTAATATACTTTCTACTTAACAGATAAGACACTGTAGAAGCAGTTTTGAATGTCTCCAAGTCTACAGATTTATGTGTGTGTATGCTTGGGGAAGGTGGCAAGAGGAGGGGATTGAAATGGGGTTGAGGGACAGTGTTCAAAGTGTGGGAGTTCTAAGAAAAACAGATTTATTATTATTGTTACAGTAATGTTCAGAGGCATCAATCAAAAACTGTGGCCTCTTTATATAAACAGACATCCACAAGGCCCCTTTTCTCCAGAATTTGCAATCTAAAGCTCTATGCAATATGTTGAACATGGGAGACCCCTTGTGGGATCAGGACCCAAAAGGACAAAAACAGATAAAGGACAACATATAAGCAGAATGGTCAAGGTGATAGCAGGCCCATGCTTAGGTGCAGTATTTTTCTATGTATTTGTTTTTGCTTTTCAATGTAATAATTGTCCTTCTCTCTATTTTATGTTAACCATTGTCCATTTTATGTTTTTCCCTTTCTTTCATTTCTTTCCTCATTGGAAATATTCTCCCTCATACTTATACTCCACTCAGATTCATCTCTTGGGGGAAATGTTCCATGGGTTTATTTCAAATGAGACACAGGCTATGCAGAGTGCCAGCGGGTTTGGAATTTAATCTTTGGCACTTAATAAGCAATCAAAAATTTGGTATAAGCACACTTCATTGAGAACTATGCAATTCTTACTGCTGGGCTCAATTTAGTCCTGTATATCTGTTTTGTTTCATTTAGTCCTAAACTATTGAGGACACTTTAAAACAAAGCCCCAAGTTTCTTTGCATTAAATATTACAGTTCATGAACTATATTTATGAGGTTATTTTTCCTTTTTTATGCAATGTGTACATGGGAAAAAATTCCTTCCTGACCTATGTGGTAATAAGCCTGCACTCTGAAGCACGACATTTGATTACATTGTCTTAGCTTGCAGAACGTAAATGTTATTAATGGTCATAAAATTATCCAACCCTTTTAAAAATCAGACACAGTATTTGACTTGATGACCTTCTGTAGTCATGAATTCCACATTCCGATTGAAATGATATGAGTCTGGAGTAGCTGATAGTTTCAGTGCAAGTGTCACCGTTCTTCCACTGAGGTGGAAAAGAATCTTAATGAGTTGTTAGGTAGTCAAAATAAGTATATTAAAGAGTTTCACTGTTGTCTAATTATTGCACAACATGGGCCATACAAATACAAGTTTAGGGTAACCCTTGCAGTTCCTAGAGAATATTATCCCATTCAATGATTTGGGAGCCCAGTAGCAGCACTCATTGTGTTCTGTGTTGTAGATGCCTAAAACCATTCCGAGAAGCAGTATGTATGTAGCGAGGCCCTCCCATTTGTGTGCATTTAGTAAATTTGGGGCCCAGCTGTTCCCCAGTGATATCTTCATACTTATTTTGTTGCGTGAAGAGCCAAAGACAGCACACCTTTTTATCTGAAAGCTGTCAAAGCAGCCAATTGACCCCTGAGTCTTACTGCTCAGGTGTGGGATGGGAGAGACGTGAGTAGGCAGCACCGGATCACTACCCTTTCAAATCAATAATAAACTCCCACTGATTTCAGTGGGTAGTAGATTATGCCTATGAAGAGGAGGCAGAATGCCTGGCTTCTCCCTGACAATGTTAGGACCCTCACTGAGGGATGAGATATCCCTGCTAAATTAATGCTATGGGCTCACCCATCAGGCTGCCCTATTAAGGCCCATCACTGCAGCAAGTTATTTTACTCACTGTAGCTGACCAGGCCATGGGTGGGGTCAGGCCTATTGATGGAAACAAGAGTTCCGCCTACTTATTAGAGCTGGATCCAGGGTGAGTAAAGTCCAGGAAATGAGCCAAGGCTCAATATTGTGGGAGAGAACCCATATGCTAGGGCCAAGGTAAACTGATGTGATAAGCCAGATATAGAGCCATGGATCAGTGCTGGGGAAACAGAAGCCAGATGCCAGAACTGGAGGGTCAACCAGAGTTGTAACTCAGAGGGAGAGCCAGGGACCAAAGATGGAAGTCTGAAGCTGGAGGGAAGCTGGGACTGAAACACGGGCAAGTACAGCTGCAAGGATACATACTGAGCAGCCACTGATTTGCTTTGGGGGCCAGGATTATAATCAGGGCTGCTAAGGCAGTAGCCAGTCAGAGTCTGGGGCCACTCTGAGTTCTGAGGCAGTGCAGCTGGGGCTCATTGGTTGCCTAGCAGCGCAATCAGGGAGCAGGCCAGCAGTTGGTCGGGTCCCTGACAGCACCCCCGTTATTTCAAGGTCACCTCCTAGGAGACTTTAGACTGGATTTCTCAAGATAGACTTGGTGGAAGACACACAGGTGGATATATTCTACGGGTTTCCATGAACACTCCTGTTGGCCGTATCCCTACTACTTAATTAGATATTGGAGTCTTTCCTGGACTAGGAATCCAGAATCTGCTGGACCACATATTGCTTGATCATGCACAATTATTGTCAGGAAGGAGGAGTACTTGCAATGTGTGAAGGGATTCTCTAAAGGTTTCAGGAGGGAGACATGGAACATGGTGTGGACGTTGAGAGATTCTGGCAGATGCAATAGAAAGGCTACCAGGTTAAGTTGTTCCCAAATATCTGTGGTCCAGCTTTGTGGATGGATGGGTAGATCACAGATTTTGGGCAGACAGCCAAACATTAGTTTGACCTCAATTGCACTGAAGGTATTGGAACAAATTTTGAAAGTGAAAGTAGTTAAGGACATAGAGGTGAACGGTAACTGGGATAAAATACAACATGGTTTTACAAAAGGTAGCTCATGCCAGACCAAGCTGATCTCCTTCTTTGAGAAAATATTTGATTTTTTTAGACAAAGGAAATGCAGTAGATGTAGTCTACCTGGATTTCAGTAAGGCATTTGATACTGTTCCATATGGGAAATTACTAGTTAAATTGGAGAAGATGGGGGATTAATATGGGAATTGAAAGGTGGATAACAAACTGATTAAAGGGGAGACTACAGCAGGTTATACTCAAAGGTGAATTGTCAGGCTGGAGGGACGTTACTAGTGGAGTTCTTCAGGGACTGGTCTTGGGATCAATTTTATTTAACATTTTTATTACTGATTTTGGCACAAAAAATGTGAGTGGTGCACTAATAAAATTTGTGGATGACAAAGTTGGGCGGGATAGCCAATATGGAGAAAGAGCAGACTATAATACAAGAAGATCTGGATGACCTTCTAAAGTGAAGTAACAGAAATAGGATGAAATTTAATAGTGCAAAGTCATACATTTAGGGACTAACAAGAATTTTTGCTATAAGCTGGGGACTTATCAGTGGGAAGCGACAAAGGAGGAGAAAGACCTGGGCGCATTGGTTGATCACAGGATGACTATGAGCCATCAATGTGATGCGGCCATGAAAAAGGCTATTGGTGTCATAGAATGCATCAGGCGAGGTATTTCCAGTAGAGTTGGGAAGTGTTAGTGCCATTATACAAAGCACTGGTGAGACCTCATCTGGAATACAGTGTGCAATTCTGATCTTCCATGTTTAAGAAAGATGAATTCAAACTGGAACATGTGCAGAGAAGGGCTACTAGGATGATCTGAGGAATGGAAAATCTACTTTATGAGAGGAGACTCAAAGAACTTGACTTGTTAAGCTAACCAAAAGAAAGGCAGATGGAGGGGAGTAGTAGGCAAATTCTGCATGGGGAATGAGTGCCAGCCAGTCATCCTGGTGGTAATTTGAGAAGCGGTATAGGTAATGAGCCAGGACCTGATTGACTCTCTCTGCCTAATTGTTGGTACTAGATATAAACAATCGAGGTGCAAGATTCAATGCTCAGGAAGTGCAGAATTTCCCACTCAGTGAACAATGAACTGGTCGGATACTATCCTTGTGGACAATCCATGAAGGTGAAAGACATTGTCTTTGAATAGATGGGCTGTTTCCTGGGTGGTGTGGAGACCGACACAGTATAAAATGGGCCATCTTCATCAGGTGATTGACTTCCACTAGAATTGCAGTGTACCCCTGAGAGGATGGTAGCTCCATGATGAAATCCATCAACATGAAGGGCTAAGGCTAACGCACTGTTACAGGCTGGAGACCGACTGGCTAAGCAGCAGTTCTGCAGAAAAGGACCTGGGGATTACAGTGGATGAGAAGCTGGATGAGCCAGCAATGGGCCCTTGTTGCCAATAAGGCTAACGGTATATTGGGCTGTATTAGTAGGAGCATTGCCAGCAGATCGAGGGGTGTGATTATTCTCTATTTGGCACTGGTGAGGCCACATCTGGAGTATTGCATCTAGTTTTGGGCCCCCCCACTACAGAAAGGATGTGGACAAATTGGAGACAGTCCAGCAGAGGGCAATGAAAATGATTAGGGGGCTGGGGCACATGACTTACGAGGAGAGGCTGAGGGCACTGGACTTGTTTAGTCTGCAGAAGAGATGAGTAAGGGGGGATTTGATAGCAGCCTTCAACTATCTGAAGGGCAGTTCCAAAGAGGATGGAGCTCAGCTGGTCTCAGTGGTGGCAGATCACAGAACAAGGAGTAATGGTCTCAAGTTGCAGTGCAGGAGGTCTAGGTTGGATATTAGGAAAAACTGTTTCACTAGGAAGGTGGTGAAGCACAGGAATGGGTACCTAAGAAGGTGGTGGAATCTCCATCCCTAGAGGCTTTTAAGGCCTGGCTTGACAAATCCCTGGCTGGGATGATTTAGTTAGTGTTGGTCCTGCTTTGAGCAGGGGATTGAACTAGATGACCTCCTGAGGTCTCTTCCTAATCTTCTATGATTCTATGCTGTGCTCATCAAGAATAGGAGCTGCAATTGCAGTCAGAAGTGCATCTATGATGGGTGGATAGATGGATTCACAGTTGCTGCCATCCCAGCAGAGGCACGTGAAAATCAGTTTTCTGGAGTGGGAAAGGGATCTGCCCAGCTCAGACCCACTTATTGGGGTTGGGCTTAGCATTTCATGACCCTGAAGCTGGTCTGAACTCTTCAGGGCATCTTAAGGCCAATACAGACACAGGCCCAAAGTTCAGCATTGGTTCTTTTCCGCCTCTGACAGGTGTGGGTGGCCCTGGTCAATATACATGGATTCCGGCGTGAGGTACACGGTTGAGAGGTGGGAAGCCAGGGCATTGTCAGGGGTTGAGGAACTGGGCTATATTCATAGCACTGCTCAGCAAGGCAATGGTCAGTTCTGTTGTATAGATCAATCAGGTCATTGAGATGGGACAGTGGTTTGACCCGTGCCAGTTCATCATTTAGAGCATCGTTTGGCCCAATCCAAAACTGATGATGCCGCGCAGCCTCATTCCACTCTGTCTCTGGAGAGGCATTTGCAGCATGGCTTCAGCAGTTTAGGTGCGGAGCTGGAGGGTTGCACCAAAGATAACTGACATGGCGTGAATGAACAGGCCCAGCTAGCCCAAGAGGGGGCTAGACAGTTTCAAGAACCCCAGTGAGCTAACTAATGATTAGCCCTCCTTGGGACTGGTCTCCGGGGAACAACTAGGGGCACAGGAAGCAGAGAAACTGGCATTGGTTTAGGAAACTTTGGAACTGACCATGTTCATCACTAAACATGTCTGGGAGTAGGACCTTTGGCTCCCGTGGGGGCAAGAGCTGGGCTATTTGCAAAGCCACCTGGGCTTGTAGGGCCGTATTCTGCACCTGTAGGGTGGACACCTGCAGCTGCAAGTTCTGTATGGCACCCACCAGCTCCACGAGGGAAGAACTGGCCTGAGTGGGGTCCATGCTGGTGAGATGGGCCCCTAGCCTTTGTATGGGGCTGCTCAAACTGCAGCTGACAGAGCCATGGGCAGTTAGTCTTAGCAGCAGAAGCAAGAGTTCAGCCTACCAGTTAGAGCTTGGTCCAGGTGGGCAGAGACTAGGAAATGAGCCAAGAATCAGTATCATAGGAACAGAAGGCAAATGCTAGAGCCAGGTGGTAAATCAGAGTCATAAGCCAGAGGTGGAGCCAGGAATTAGTACTGGAGAAACAGAAGCTGAATGACAGAACAAGGAGGTCAGCCATAGTTGTAAGCAAGTGGCAGAGCCGGAGATTGAAGCCAGAAGTCTGGAGCTGGAGGAGAGTAGAGTGGGAGCAGGGACATGCGTAGCTGAAGGTATGGTACATGTTGGACAGCCACTGGTCTGCTGTGGGGCCAGGCTTATAAGCAGGGCTGCTAAACCAGCAGCTAATCAGGCGCTGTGGCCATTCTGTCAGTTCCAAGGCAGTGCAGCTGGGCTCATTGATTGCCTAGCGGCAAAGATAGTCAGGGAGCAGGCCAGGTGCTGGTCCTAGCTTGTCTGGTCCCTGATACCTCTGTAACATCTTCAAACCTTCAAAAAATTCAGTGTAATGTGAGGGATGGGCCCGGGTTCAAGGAAGTTCTCTTTTTAAACAATCCAGTTCACTCAGATCTACATACAACCATCAGTAGACAAAAAAATACAGACAATAACTTTACTATGTCTAACAATGATTTGCTTTCTCAGGAACTTCAAGGGGTTCAATAGTTCCCTATAAAACAAGAAGAATTTTTTAAAAACCATTTGCAGAATTGCAGCAAATGACAAGTCATTTTTTCTCTTTACTCTCATGTTGATAGCGTTTGTCAGGCACCTCTATTTGAGGTAGTGTAACAGGATGGCAGAACTCTTCTACTAAGCCATTGGGGGCGGGGGGCGGAAGGGAGGACTTAGAAACCTTTATAAATCTGGCTGAATTTCTGCTGACTCACTGTGCCAGGCACTGCTTGTTAGCATCTTATATAGCCCAGATGGAGGTAAGTGTGGTTTTGCTGGGTTGGGGAGAGTGTGTGTCTGGAAGAAAGCCCTCAGGACAAACCTGCTCAGGGACATTTAGACCATGGTTTATTTTGCTTGATTGTTTTTTGGGTTGCCAAGTTCCAGGAAGGGAGGCAGCAACTGCTTCCTGCTCAGGGACTGCATGCTCTGACTCAGTGTAAGAACTCAGCCCAGTCACTGGTAGTTATGATCAGGGCTCTATATTCCTTGGCTAAGTGATTGGCTGTGAATCCTCCCTTTGCCATGGAATTGTGCTACAGAATTTAAGCTATTACAAAAAAAAGTTTCCAGCCCTTGTGGTTATGAAGAAGATGATCTTCTAAATTGGAAATGAATTCAGTGATATCTGCTGAGGGCCAGAAACAACAGCTTTGAGTGGTGTGCTTTGCCCCATTTATCTCATATCTATATATGTTAACTTTGAAATTTAATGATGATGCTACGTGTCAACACTAACTATTTAATAGCGGATTTTTTTTTATCAGAGGCATCCAGATAAGGTGCTTTTCCCACAATCCCAAATTGCCCTTGACACTCTTCTAATGCCAACAGTCCCAACTCTGCCCTATCCAATGGGCAAAACCACAAGGTACCTACAATGTGTTAGGGTTATATGCTTGCAGTACAAAATTTGGCACCCCAATGAAAATTAGAAGTCTAGAGGCAGCATAAAAATCAGTTTATTACTAAAATAAATAACAGTAGGAATTCTGTGCTGATTTGGGCTCATTTTCAGATGGAATAAAAAAACTTCAATTTTTAAAAATAATCTAAAACTGCTGCAGAATTTTTAGTCCATTACACTGGTCTGTTTCAGAATCTAGTTCTCTTACTGGAGAACTTAGGTCAAACTTTCGGAAGAGCTGACAAGACCCATATATACTGTCCCATTAATGCTCTCTCTCCCTCATCTCTATAAAAGGAATGTGAAACTATCAATTTCTTGTTCTCCTAGATTACTGTTGGGTCCATGCCTATGAGGGGGCTATATACCAGCTTCAGGCATGTAGTTTAACACTTTCCTTAATTGCAAGCAAAACTGACTCTCTGATTTCATGTTAGGTATGAAAATGGCCCTATATAATCATTCTTTTGATATACACATCTGCTAAAACTTTCTAATTTGGCAAGGATTAAGTGTTGTCAGTTCTTGTACGGCGAAGTAAATTGCTCAGACACCAATTAACATTTCATTGCTAAGACTAGTCGATTTGTTATTTGCAGCTGTGGCCAAATTTGTGCATTTGAACTTTAAAGCCTTTGTTTGCATGGTCTATAGCACAGCAGAAAATGACAAACAGCGAAATCCTCGGTAAATAAAATAAGGTAGAAAGTAATAGCCTGTTGCTGAACTAATTTGATCCTCTTTCTCTCTTGTTGTGAGCTTTGCTCATTTGCTGCAGTTTATAAATACCTGAAATGTATGGTACAATGGAAAGCCATGCAAATCTAAGGGGGACAAATCAGGAGCTACTAATGGGTTAAAGAGGAAAACAAAATGTTTAAGGAAAGTTTATATAAGAAATGGAGGAGTAGCTAATGTATGGAAAAGGTCATGAAGTGGTATTTCAGAACAGAGAAAAATGATACATTGATCTGTCTTTATTATTGTTCTATTTGTGATTCGCTGCATATTGTGTATTCTCTATGCTTTAATTTACTTTATTCAGACTTCTCCTCCTCCACCCCAAATGCAAATGAGATCCTTTCCTATTTAAAACATTCATTATCTTTAAGCACAAAGTTTGGTGAAGCATGTCACTGTATTTGTGTCACATCAGATAATTCATTGAGACTGTTTAGGTTTAAATGAGAACATATTTGTGGATTGGATGCTACATGTCAAGGCACACTGAAGACACTCTATCCAAACTGGTAACAGCAGACAGCATTTAGGGTCTTTGGAAAGCTGCAAAAATTGCATGAAGATTTCTGTACTGTGCTATAGGAGATACCTTTGTGGTATAGAGCAAAGGTGAGGTTTGTGTGGAGCTACACACCATTCTGGGAGATCAGTGATGGAACAATCCAGCACTGGTTGCACTTCTATTTTCAGCTATGGCTACTCATTTCAGTGAGTTGTACACACACGCTCAGCAGCATTATTCCAAGGATGGCCAGTCTCCATTCATATTCCTGAGCTCTGACCCATGTGAAGAGTGTGCCGCCACCGCTTTTTGGTTGCTGCTTGTGCAACTGCTGAGCATGTATGGATGGCTTAGTAGTTGTATATCTCTGTGGCAGTGCTAGTACCTCATCTGCCCCTTAGGTCATGGGGGCGGGAGGCAGCACAGACTCACTACACCCAAGTCCATGTTCTAAACCCTTCTGTAGTTTGCACAGGGTGGCCCAATGGCCTGAGTCCACCTAATTCCCCTCCCCTAGTGGGGTAAGGCGGCCTAGCGGCAGGGGTCCATACAATGCATCCCTAGGGCAGTGCAGCCCAATGGCCAGAGTCCACCTAATTCCTCTCCCTTAGTGGGGTAATGTGGCCTAGTGGCCAGAGTCCATCTAATTCACTGTGTGGTGCCAGCTCCTCTCAAAGGCGGGTGGCCCAGTTAGGGGTCACTTCCTACCATATTCTCAGGATTCAGCCAGGTCCATGGCGTCCTCAGCTTCCCCTCTGCAGCGCGGCTGGGCATGTCTGGCCTCTACGTCTCGGGGTGCAAGCCTCTCTTCTGGTGGAGAGAGCAGTGAGCCTCCTTCCCCTCCAATGGTCCACCCCAACTGAGCAGCTCTTTAGGCTTTTATACCTGACTTCCAGGTGGAGCATGCCTGGCAGAGACTCAGGGGCATGGCTTCCTCTGCTAGGAGGGAAGGATTAACTCCCGCTCTACCAGTGCGGGGCCGATCCGCCCCACCACAATCTCCCATCCAAAGTCCTCACCATGCTACATGAGAGCTTGTAGAAGAAAGCCTAAAGCATCCATCCATCCATTTATCTCCACCACAATAGTAACTATGAATTGCGATATGTATCTACAGTCACGTCAGCTCAGTATACTCTCTATCATTTCTTTGTTCTTTTGATTTATACTTAATCCTGCCTCAGCATGAGGGACTGGACTAGATGGCCCCTTGAGATCCCTTCCAGCCCTACATTTCTATAACTGTATGCTTAAAAAGGCATCATTCCAACTAATGGACATCAATTCTGTACTCTGGGCACTCTGACAACAATTAAAACTAAGTCTCAAATCATTACTCCATATATCAAATAAGACTGCATTCCATCAAGATAAATAACTAATCTCCCAATGCACCATGAAGAGGGAAGGGTGAACTCCTGTGTCTAGGGGGTCTCGAAGGGGAACGCACTTGAGGAGACCTATCTGCAGCTTCCTCCCATTCATAGCTAGAAAGCTCCAGCTTGTGAATCTCCTTTGAATGCAAGCATGGCAGCCTGATCAGAGGAGAGATTTCACCTCTTGGATAACTAGGCCTCAGACTGTTTTGGGTTTTAAAGGGTAAAGCCAACACTTTGAATGCATCATACCTAGAAATCCTAAACCTAAATTCTATAAAACTTGGATAGTCAGATCATTGGGTTGAGTAATGTGCAATACAAATCTGGATTAACAGAATACCCAGGACCCGATTCATCATGGGGTGAAGTTTCACCAGTGTGCATTTTTGGGAAACTGTAAGGGTTGCCACAGCTCATTAATTGTAAATGTACATTCATTTTATTCCAGGAAAGAGGAGTCTTTAGCACCACAGACAGAGATCTTCAACTTTTTGCACACAACTCCACTAATTGCCTTTCTCAGGTTAAATGGATGCCTCATGAACACACTGGCCTACAGGGCTGGCCTTACCATGAGGCGAACTGAGGCGGCAGCCTCAGGTGCCAGACTGTGCGGGGGCGCCACTAGGACCCAGAGTGTAGAAAATTGTGTCTGCTGCTGGTGCATATGTATTCTCTCTGCTCTAGATGCACAGAGATGGTGGAGTGCTGTATTGGAATAAGGAGGGCACAAGAGACATAACAGGCAGGCAGGAGAGAAGGTGAGAGGGAATAACAGAAAGCAGCAGGAGCTGCAGGGAGAGAGAGGAGGAGGAGGAGGCTCTTATGTACCTCTCTAGCACCTCCAGGAGCCTGGACTGATTAACACCGGCTTCTCAGGGAGCTTCCCATTTCCTGCTGCTTCCCTGAACCCACTTGAGGAGAACAGGTAGTCAACTGAAGTAGTTGGAGCCAGTTAGGCCCTTAAGACGTTGATATCTTCCCTCACTCAGGCCCTGCTACCAGCCTGCTTATTTGTCCCCTTCAATTGAGTGTTGAGAGCCACTATAGCTGGCACAGAACAGCAGTCATAAGTGAAAGAAGAAAACGCCACACTGAGGCAGCATTCAGAAAAAAGAAAGAATGCAAAGGAAGCTTTTCTATCTAAGCAGGAAGGAGCTCTCCTGAGGTACATAGACACAAATGTTCATGGTGAGCCTTCCAGCCCCAGTGAGGATGTGAGTGGTGAGGAGAGGCCTGATCTTCCAGTTAGTCAGAGTGCCGGTGACCTGGCAGCTACTGCAACATCCATATCTCCATCTCAAATGGATGTAACCATGCACATTCCTGAAGAAAAGTGTAGATCAGAGAAGAGTGTGGTGGAGGCACAAGGAACAGCTGCTGCCGAGTTTAGTTCCTTAAGTCTAGATGATCCAGGACTATAGACCCCACTTGAGCAGTAGCTTGAGGGACTTCCTTGTACTGCATGGGCCACAGCAAGTGAAAAACTTCATGTTCCCCAAAGACAATGAAAATAGAAGTTTCCATCTAACACATTACTGGCGTGAAATCCCCAATGGTGACAAAGTGGAGAGGCCATGGCTTATGTACTCAAAAACCCAGAATGCTGCATACCTGTTTTTGTTGCAAACTCTTCCAGTCTAATGTTCCAGCTACATTGGGTTCTACAGGAAAAAAGGACTGGAAAAATCTGGCTAGAAATCTGGCATGCCATGAGAAGGCAGCAAATCACCAGAAATCATCCCATAGGTGGAAAGAGCTTGAGATGAGACTAAGGTTAAAGGTCACCATTGATGACCAGCATCAAGAGAAGATTTAATCAGAGTCTCTTTACTGGCAAAATGTTCTGAAAAGGCTCATTGCCATTGTGAGAATGCTTGCTACCCAAAACCTAGCACTGCGTGGCACTTCAAATCAGCTGTTTGTGCCAAACAATGGAAACTTCCTTAAAATTGTGGAGCTGATGGCTGAGTTTGATGCTGTACTCCAGGAGCATCAAAGAAGAGTCACCATCCAAGAAATGTACACACACCACTACCTTGGAAAAACAATTCAAAATGAGATCATACAGTTACTGGCAACAAAAGTCAAACAGAAGATTGTGGCAGATCTGAAGTCAGCAAGATATTACTCTGTTATTCTGGACTGCACACCTGACATCAGCCATATGGAACAAATGACTTTAATGGTGCATTTTATAACAACAACAGAACCTAGTGAAAATGTCCCTGCAATGGTGACTGTCAGAGAGCATTTTCTAGAATTTATTGACCTTGATGATACTACAGGAGCTGGTATGATAAATGTGCTTCTTAAGAAGCTGGAAGATACGGGAATTGCAATAGTTGACATGAGAGGTCAGGGCTACGATAATGGTGCCAACATGAGAGGAAAGAACAGAGGAGTGCAGACACGGATCCAAGAGTTAAACCCTCGAGCTTTTTTTTGTCCCATGCAGTTCTCCTTCATTGAACTCGGTGGTCAGTGATGCAGCATCAGCTTCTAGTGAGGCTGCTGAATTTTTTAAAATGTAATTCCAAGCATCTATGTATTTTTCTCTGCATCAACTCGTAGATGGCAAATTTTGAAGCAACATCTGGGAACATCCTCTCTGACACTGAAACCACTGAGTGCCACACGATGGGAAAGTCGAGGGGAGGTGATAAAGCCTATCAAACACCAAATTGGGAAGATAAATGATACCATAGTTGCCATTATGGAGGATAATGATTTGACAGGAACTGTTTGTGGGAGAACAGTGGCAGAGGGAAATGGAATCACCAGAAACATACATAACTTCAAATTTCTGTGTGGATAGTGTTGTGGCATGCCATACTGTTTGAAATAAATGTTGTAATCAAGATACTTCAAGGTGTTGACCTTCATATATCTGGAGCAATGGAACAACTGGACAAAGCAAAGTCATACCTACAGTCTTACCGGTCAGATGAGGGATTTCACAACATTCTGAAGAGTGCACAGAAGTTGGCAGAGGAATTTCACACTGAAGCTATTTTTCCACCCATTCAAGAAGACAAGAGACACTGAAGAAGACATTTTGATTACGAGGCACGGGATAATTCCATAAGAGACCCCCAAACAACAATTCAAAGATGAATTCTTTAACCAGGTGCTAGATTGTGCAATACAGTCAGTTGAAGAATGTTTCATGCAGCTCAAGGAACACAGCAGGATATTTGGGATGTTGTATGATATTCCAAAACTCCTCACTATACTTGAAGACCTATGCCAACATGCAGGGCACTAGAGACAGTGTTGACACATGATGACATGCGCAATATTGATGCGAGTGATTTAGGTGATGAACTGAAAGCCCTTTCAAGATACATTTCAGCAGGATCAACTCCAAAGGCTGTTCTGAAATATATGTGCACAAATAAGATGATCACCCTTTTTCCAAATGCTTTTGTTGATCTGCGCATACTTCTAACACTTCCTGTAACAGTTACCAGTGGAGAATGCAGCTTCTCCAAGCTGAAGTTATTAAAAACACATCTATGCTCCACAATGACCCAGGAGAGGCTGGTCAGCCTTACAACCAGCTCAATAGAGCATGAGCTGGCCCAGACTGTGGACCTTCAGGAAGCAGTTCAAATCTTTGCAACCAAGAAGGCACGGAAAGCACCAATTTGATTATTCAAACAGATTAAAATGCCAGTGTTTACTATGCAGACAAGAAAAGTTACATTTGCTGTTCAGACATTTGAAAGTTAAGTGTTACTTACAATTTTTGAACAAGGCATTTTAAGTTGTTAGGAAGAAGGCAGAATTGAGACCTTTCAAAGTTTTGGCCCAAGTGAGGGGACATGGGGGCATCATTTGAGCTCCCTGCCTCAGGTGCCAAAATGTTGTTGGCCGGCCCTGCTGGCCTACTAACAGGGATATCAAACTTGGTTATCCCTCCCACACAACCTGCACAGTCAGGCCATGTGGCAAGTAGACTGACCAAGTCTGATGAATGGGGTTACTCCTGAAGGGTCTCATATAATTTTCTTATAAGAAGACAGAATAAGGCTCTTCATAAGCCTAGGGTTCCAGGGCAGGGGTTTAAAAGTTAATTTAGCACTCATGAAATGTGCCAAATTGACAGTTTTCTATCTAGCTAAATAACAGGTACCTCATGAATGGTGGCAATGCAAGATTCCATGCTCCACTGTGACTCAGTGATGTGTTGAGAAAAACATAGGGAAGAGTACATGTTTACACCAACTTAATTGTTCCTCCTCTTTCTCTCTCTGGCACTTGTCAAAGTGCAGGCCACTAGGTTTCCTATTTCTGTATGTAGTGGTCCTCCTCCACCTTTAGCATGAATATCAGGCTTGCTAAGCATTATTGCTCATTCCTTTGAATTCCCCTGTTTGACATTCAAGTTCTCAGTGGCTTGGAGTATGTATCTGAGTGTTAACATTTCTTAGAATGCTGATATTTGGCTTGTTTGGTCAAAAGAAAAGTCTTAATGACAATACAAAATATTTTCAGCACTTGCTTGTATAAGAGAAAATAAGTCCCCCTCCTTCTCCTGCAGTGTGTCACCACCATTTATCTTGGTTCTCAACCTTGACTTATTTCTGGCTATTGAGGAGCAAGAAGAGATGAAAAAGAAGGGATGCCACTTCCTTTGGAATTACTGGGAGATAGAGAAAATGTACTAGAACTGGATGGAGAAAAGCTTTTTCCTTCCTGCCAACATTTTCTCATTCTACATCAGGGTGGAGCAAAATAAATAAATAAATAGAGAGACCACCTCCGAACAGCCAATAGCCTGCTTTTTATTGTACTCCTGCCTGCTTCATACCAGGGATTTAAACCTGAGTGTGTGGCATCTTCAATGAGTGCCATAATCATTAGACTATTGGCTATTTTGATATGGGGCTCTCTCTTACTGGGTTTGACCAGAAAGTCTATCCAGTACATGAGAAACATTTCCCAAGGAAAGTTTCATGAAACTCGTATGCTCCTGTGAAATTTTTTGACAAATTGGCATTTTCTATCGAAAAACTGGTTAGTAAAAAAAATTCCTGACTAGCTCTAGAAGGCATCCATTAAAAGGGGTGACGAACTTGCCAAAGATATAAGTGATAGCAGAATCCCCATGTCTGTCCCATGGAAGATACCAAGATGGCACACAGACCAACTGTAGCTTCAGAGTGTGGGATGCATTTAAGGTGTGTATATATAAAAATGCATGCACACGCACACTTTGTCATATTAGAAAATGATTTTTGTCTCATGGTTCTATGCTAGTTCAAGTATTTTGAATTAGGTGCATAGAAACAACAGAGAAGAATAGCTGCAGCATCCAAAAATTATGCCTCAAGACTTCAGTCTGCTAATTACATCTGTATACATGAAATAGCATTTCAAGGAACGTTGCCCACAACCTCTCCCCAAAAAGAACACATAGCAGAGTAGTAATTCTATATAATCTCTATTGGAAAAAAGAATAGTGTTTACTGAAAAGTACAGTAACAGGAATAAACATTAGGAAGAGGAAAGACAGACAGATCTTAAATGTGTGAATGCAGTCCACCTATGCACAGAAGCATTTCAAGACAGTAGGTGTCTTTTGAATGCTATGATCAGGGACTGAAAATGTGTTTTAGTATGTCCATGAACTACATTAGTAAAAAAGCAGGATGTTTGCCTTAAAGGTGATGGACTGTAATACTATCTCTCTCCCAGTCCTCTTGGTTTAATCTCTGCTCTATTTTAAACTAGGACATCTTCTATTGTATAGCTGGGCATAAAGAGGAGGAAGTGTTTCATTCTTTTATGTGGCAGTCCAAGAGGTATAGATAAAGAATTGAGTAAGTAACAGATGTTTTGTCTTACGATGAATAAGTATTAGATTCCAATATCATACAGTCAAGTTTTACTATCCCATCCTTTTATTTAGGCTTCATTCTATAGCACCAGCCTTTCAAATCCCATTCAGCCTTAACTTCAAGGGTAACTGCCTTCTTTATCAGCAGAAAGAACAAACTTAAGTGTCACACACGTTTGGAAATTCACAGTAAATCTCATAATGAATTTTAACCCCCAAGTGGGATATATCTGAACTCACAAGCATAAAAGCAAGACGTGGCTTACTAATGTGTGAAGCCCATGTGGAGATATCAATGTTTGTTCTTCTTATCTTCCTTGCACTATCCCAAATTCTTTCATATAATAGCCGTCTGACCCAGAATTTGCAAGTACAGCTTCTGAATGCATTAGGAGGGTTAATTCCCTGGAGCAGTCAGTATTCTTTAGTGATGAAAGGTATTGAAAAGGCTATTACTTGCTTCAATGCATGGGTAGCACCAAAACACTCAAAGGTTCAACTTTCTTTTAGCATTGTAAATCTGTTTTTGTGGTTAAATTGAAATGGAACAAGACAGTATGTTGTGTTTTACAGTTAAGATAATATGCTGGTGTGATGCTATGTCCTGCTGATGCATTAAACTTGGGAATTTCACCTAACCATGAATCACTTCATTCTTGACTTAAAAAATAAAATAAGAAAAAGCACATATGCAATGTTCAATTTGCAATAAAAGCTGATAGGAAAGTGGAAGGACAGATTAAGTGTTGTAAAAGAGTACGTGCTTCTTGTGAGGTGCTAGATATATGCAATAATGGCACATGGAAGAGGCAAAAATGAGGGGTTAAAGGAAAGGAGAGAAAGAGAGACTGTTCCCTAGCAATAAAGAAAAAATTGGGTTCTCTAGAATCCATCATGGTCTATCATTAATTAACAAGTAATAGAATAGTATAGGTTGAACGTAGGTCTATAATACTAGTGATCCATAGACTACATGAGTGTCGCATACATTTCCCATAAGGAAAACTGTCTGCTATTGTTGGATAACTTTTTGGAAAGTAAAACCTTTTGCTTGGCATTAAATGTCTCTCCTTGAGTTTGTCTTCTGCTCATAAGAGTAAACTGATGTGCTGACTCTCCAGGGCTACTCCAGCTTATAGAGAATTGGGAAATAACCAGCTGAGGATTCTGCCTTTTCAAACCTTCCATGCTGGCTGTGATGCCAGCCTTGACTGCCCTTTTGTCTGCCTCTGTCACAAACATCTCCCCACTTCATTCCATGTTACCGCATATTCATGAAACACCCTCCCTGAGAAAATCTTCAAGACTCACTTCTTTGTTGCCTGCAAGAAACCAGCCCTTTTCAGAATCACTGCTTCTCAGGATAGAATCCCCCATCCTGCAAGTACAGCCCAGTTCTTTGTTCCTATAGATGTGTATAGTCTTACATTTGGCTGTATTGACATGTATATTGTTTGTTTGCACGCAGTTTACCATATGATCCAGATTGTTCTGTCTGTAATGACCTGTCCTTTTCATTATTTACCACTTCCCCCATCTTGACCATCTGAAAATTGTATCAGGAGAGATTTAATATTTTCTTCAAGACATTTATTAAAATATTAAATAGCACAGGGCCAAGAGCTGATTTGTGTGGGATTCCACTAGAAACACACCTGCTCAATGATGGTTCTCTGTTTACAATTACATTTTGAGACCTATCAGTTAGCCAGCTTTTAGTCCATTTAATGTGTGCCATGTTAGTTTTATATCATTCTAGTTTTTTAATGAAAATGTCATGCAGTAGCAAGTCAAATACCTTACAGAAGTATATTACATCAACATTCTTACTTTTATGAACTAAACTTGTAATATTAAAACAAATAAGTTTGGCAGGATCTATTTTGCATAAGCCCTTGTTGATTGCTGTTAATTATGTTAACCTTCTTTTATTCTTTTGTAATAGAGCCCTGTATCAGCCACTACATTATTTTGCCCAGGGATCAGTATCAGGCAAACAGGCCTATAATTAGTTGTGTAATCTGTTTATCCTTTGAAAATGTTGTCACTACATTAGCTTTTTTTTTCAGACCGCTGAAAGTTCTCCAGTGTCCCAAGATTTATTAAAAATCAGCACTAATGTGCCAGAGGCAGCTCTTTCAAGACACTTGGATGTAAGTTCAACACTTCTGTCTTTTCTTCATCAACAGCTGTACCAGTTCCCTCTAGAAAAGGACCAATACCTTGATATACTTTAAAAACCTCCTTAATGTCTTTAACTCTGCTTGCCATAGATTTCTTCTTGAGTCTTTTTGCTTAGCTCATCCATTTTGTACAATTTCTAGCTTCTGATTGATATTAATTGCTATCAATTTCCCCTTTTTACTATTTGTTATATATTTTATTTTTTATAGCTGCCTTCGCTGCCTCTCTTAACTAGACTGTTTTTCTCCATAATCAGTGTAGCCTTCTTTCTTAATTGTGGGTTTTGGGGTAGTTAGTAAAATGACCTTAAACATTTCCCAATTATCATTCAAACTTTTCTGTTTACATTCTTTCTCTCAACTGAGTTGGCTCAATTATTTTTAGCCTTGTGAAATTGATTACATTTGTAATCAAGTTAATGATCAATTCCTCTTTATCTGACAAGGTGAGCTCTAATATAGAATTCTCATGTTAGATGCAACCCCTTTTGAGTTAGGAAATTGTCATGTATAATGTTTAGAAATTCCAAGGACTGTTTTAGTACTGTCAGCATCAGACCTCCAGCAAGTGTCATACAAATTGAAGTCCCTCATGATAACACATTTTCCCCCTACCATTATACATAGGTGCTCAAGTGAGCTGGTTCATTAAGGTGATTTGGTGATCTGTAGCAGATACCAACTAGTACCCCATCTTGTACTTTATTTGTTAGGAAATTGATCCATAAGCATTCAAGATAATTTGCTTCTGAATTATCGGTGAGTTGGAAACAGGTAATGACATTTTTTATGTACGGTGCCACCCTTCCCTCCCCTTTTGCCTGCGCAATCCTTCCCAAATGGGCTATAACAAGTTATTTTATCATTCCAGCTATACAAATCTCCCACTAGGTTTCAGTAATACCAACTAGGTTGAATTTATGTTTGTAAGTGAGCAATTTCAATTCCTCTTGTT
The DNA here is from genome assembly GCA_037349315.1 of Chelydra serpentina. Lineage (NCBI taxonomy): Eukaryota > Metazoa > Chordata > Testudines > Chelydridae > Chelydra > Chelydra serpentina. The sequence goes on from JBAIAC010000004.1 coordinate 62,984,838, forward strand.
TATTAATCAGGCCCATAACATTGGTCTACAGCCAATTAAAGAATTTATTTTTTTAAAATCTCTTGGTGCCTTGATTAATTTGGCCTTAGCATCTTGATTTTGTGCTGTGAATGCCCAGTTGTTCCCTCATTCATCACTCCCCTATTGTCTGTTTAATGCCATCCTGACTACTCTAGCCACCCTTTCCCTTAAAAAATTGGTGCCTATTCTACTGAGATGGAGGCCATCCAAACTATGCTCCCTTTTCTCCTGATAGAAGGTGGCTCAAAGTTCACAAACCCCAAACTTTACACCACTTACTGCAAGCTGGCTAGGTATTTTCTGTCTGTCTTTGTTCCCGAGACAGGAAGGAGTCCAAGATCACTTGAATATTCAGCTCCTTCAGCACTCTCTGAAGTCATCATGAAGTCTGTATTCTGTGAAGTTATGTGAAGCAGTGTTGTTGGTCCTCATATGCATCATCAACAGTGGAGCCTTGCCCACTAGGTTTGAACAGGATTTCCTGCAGGCTAGGGTTGAGTAGAATTCTTTTTCTTTTGTTGCATATTGCTTACTTTATTTTTGGGGGAATTGACATTGTATGAGAAAAAGGAACTATATATAAAACACTAGGGGGAGCTTGTAGAAACCCCTGTATTTAGACTGCCTAATACTTTTTAATGGAAAGTTTTTTTGCAACCTATTCTTTGAGAAGCTCGCACACCTCCATTGTTTGTAACAAGCTTTTGATATTCAGTAGGAGGAAAACCTTTGGGCTGTTCAAGTGCCTTTTCTTTCTCCTATGACTTTTTTTATACAGTTGAAAACTTACTTATTATTAATGCTGTCAATGCCTTTGTCACTCTTTTTCCTCTAAAGAAAACAACAAGTTAGGAGATGGTTATGTGGTTGGGACACAGGACTGGTAGTCAGAAAACCTTGAATCTGCCACAGGTTTTCTCTGTAACTTCAGACTAGTCATTAGGACCAGATATAACTCTACAACCTGCCCAGAGTAAGAGGTAGAACATAGCTACACTCTCCCATGAGCATATCAGAGAATGAATTGTGACTAGCAAATCACAATTCATTCCTTGGTTCTTCTTTATTTGTTCCAGGGGGAAGTAATCTGTGCAGCCATTAACCAGGATCAGATTATTTCCGCTGTCCCATCAGCTCAGCTGTGCTGGCTGGCATAATGGGGGTAGGGTCAAAGCTTTTTCCCATTTCCTGTTCACCCACCCCAATATCTGCATTGGAGGGGGGCTCTTTTCCCTTCCTTCCACAGCACTGTGACCAGAAATGCAAGTAGCCCATGGAGAGAATAATGGGGTAATTTATGTCCCTTACCCAAAGTCATGGCTAAGGAAGTGACTATCTTGCCCTTAGGCTCTAACTTTGCCTCCAGAATTCTGTGCCTGTCATCACTGAGGCCCTTTGAAAATGTGATTCTTAGTTTTCTGTGCCTCAGTTACTCTGCTTGTAAAACCAAGTCGGCATCCATTTTATAAGAGTATTGTGAGGCTAAATTCATTAATGTTTGTCAAGTGCTTTGAAAGCCTCAGATTTTAGGTGCTCTGTGAAGGTAAAGCATTATTGTACATTACTTTGCTTGTTTTACATAAATTATTATGAGCCTCTTGGCTTTAAGGTAAAAAAAACCTGCTACTCTTTACTTTAAAGTTTTCAGAAAAAAAATATTCTGCTTTAAACCCCATCAAACCATTGTGAGCTTTTTCTGTATTTCCATTCCTGTTATGGCTGATTAGTTAAGAAGTAGAAGGCAACACTGCAATATAAAATATCCATTTGCCTGCTAGTGTCAGGTTGTCCTGACATGATGTGCTAATGAAAAGCATAAGAAGCATTAGCAGCAGGTGCTCCAGATCTGGCAGTTCCAAGTCAGGAGTTAAGAGACCTTGAATGAGTCAGTGTCAGGCTATAGTTTAACCTAATATTAATCCCTTTGGGTACCCCATCAAATGTAAGAGACATGAAAGATCTTAAAGGCTATATTAATCCTGGTGACTCTGCACTGTGGAAAAGCTCAAAGTTATTTGGCACAGGTCTTTTTGTTCTCATGATAACTGTGGCAAAACTTGAAGTATTCAATGTTCCTTAAAATCTTACTTTCTACCTGTTTAGTATGGAGGTCTTGTGCTAGTCCACTTGTAATATTCAGCATAGAAATGCACCTGGGATTGGCTGTTATGTTCTACTGTCTGAGTTTCCTTGTTTTCCCCTGTGTGTTTTCTAGTTTCCACAATCATGAGAAGCAGCAAAAAGTATTTAGGAAGCAAGCTTTCAACCTAAGAACAGCCCCTCAAAAAATCCCATGGATTTTCTGCTACCAGTATAAACACATTAAAGCATGTAACTATGGAGGCAGGGCGCAGGGGTATGATGTTGGAGTTGAATCTAATGCACGTTTTAGCTTCTATGTTCCTGCACACTGTTTAACTATATATATTTTTTGTTTCTAGTTGGGATGGATGTTTTGCTTTGTGTTTACCTTGAAGCTGCTAAGACTCAGAAGTAACACTGTTGTTTTAGAAATCTCTGATCCTATGTTTGCAAGAAAAGTTGCCTCAGATAGCTGGCTTCTCATGGCAGCGGTGCCTTCAAAGTGCCTGTTGGCTCAATATGAGCGGTTCAGGTTTAACTTAGTCAAGTGACAGTTACAAGATCTGGAGCTCCTGCCATGTTCTGAATTCCTGTGTTTCAAATTCACTCCACACACACACACACTCAGTTCACGCAAATTGTGCAACCAACAGGTCGCAAGACTGGGAGTCTCAGGGGAGTCAGGTTCTAGCCCTGACTGTTACAAACTCATGTGAACTTAGCCAAATCCCTTACCTACTTTTATATGGCTGTTCCTCTAGTTGTGAAAGGCTGCTAATGATATCCACATTCATAAAATGCTTTGAGGGCTATGGATGAAAAGTGTATGGAAGTATCAGGTATTTTTATTGATTAGCTGACCTGCATAGTAATAAAATACTAGTCGTAGCATATATAATATTAAAAAATATAGTTGGTTGTTGCCCCTTGGCAGCTAGCCAATATTTGGGGCCTTGTCGGGCTGTTTCCATTAGGAGACAAACTGAGTATGTGACTCGGGTATTTCTTTGTAAATTAACAAGATTGCCCCAAAGAATGCACACAGGGTATTCTACACTGCAATATAAGCCTAGGGTTAGTGGAATTCAAGTCAGTAGATCCTGGATTAAAGAGCCCAGTTCTTGAGCATTTAAACAGATTGTCAACTCTAGGTTAAGAATTTTATAACCTGGGCCTGCATTCACACTTGAGTATGCAGACCTGAGTCCAAGCAACCATATACCAGATGTGGGGGGAGGGATAGCTCAGTGGTTTGAGCATTGGCCTGCTAAACCCAGGGTTGTGAGTTCAGTCCTTGAGGGGGCCATTTGGGGATCTGGGGCAAAAATTGGGGATTGGTCCTGCTTTGAGCAGGGGGTTGGACTAGATGACCTACTAAGGTCCCTTCCAACCCTGATATTCTATGACTTCCTAACACCCTTTTGAAATGTGGCTGCTCTAGCTCTTTATATGTGGTAGAGTGTGGGAAAACTTGGCTGTCCATCAAACTTGACTTTCCACATGGAAAAAAAAACTCAGTCCATAGGATTGTGGGATACTTTTGGTGGACCATCAGAGTATGCATTTACGCTGCAAAGCAACAGCACTTGAGCCCTGGGTCCTAGCTTGACTCAGGCTCAGATCCCCTACCCCCCTGGGGTCCTGGGACCCTGTGAGTCCTGGGTTAGTGTGATTTCTGCAGAAAGGGGGTTAGGCTTGAGCTTGAGTTTGAAATCTGGTCTTACATTGCAGTGTAGACATACCCACAAAGTCCTGTTTCCCTGAACAACATAGGAACAAACAGAAGCTATTTTCTTTACTCAGAAATCCTGCTTTTCCAGTCAGTTCTGTGCTCCAAGCAACTCTGTCTCCACTGCTCCCTCTCATGACTGCTTCTCTCACCATTTGCTGACATTCTCCTCACTCTCTCACTTTTTTGTTGCTTGTTGAGTCGGACACCCACACAGATACACAAAGTTGCACGCAATCTAGACTCCATCCCCTGCATTTTCATTCTTTCCTCCGAGAAAACCCTTTTATTCTCCCTGAGTTAGTTCTCTTCTCATGAGACCCAGTGCCTTGGGCAGTGGCTTCTGTTATTTCAGCTATCTTATTCCATAAAGAAGCTTATTTATTTCTTCCATTTAGCTTGAATGAAGGATAGCTAGCACTCCCATCAGCTTTAATTCGGTCATTTATTGCACACAGATCAAAGAAATACTTGATGGCAGCCATTAACACTTTCTCACATAATAATATGATAACTCATTCATGATTTTAGGTGCTTTGAAAATGAAAAACACCCTAACCCTGAGCTGTATATGCCCCATTGATTTCAATTAATTAATTGATTGCTCTTTTATAATATTTTTGGGACATTCTATTCTTCCATGCTACTGCTAGGCTCATGGTTCTGTGTGTTTGTGTGTTGCTTTAAAGAACTTCAAAATAATTATTTTAATCTTATTAAAGAATTATTCTTCAGCTCCCTTGAAGAACCCCATTGCAAACAGCATTAGTGAAGAGGCTCCCACAACATCTTTGGGAGGGGGGACGAGAGGGGTGCACAGCAGCAGAAAAGCCATAAAGCCATCAGTTTTGCTGCCCTTTGCTTGATGAAATGGGTGGGATTATAGAGCCCTTTACATTTAAACATACGCAAGAAAAGGAGACATTAGAGAAAGTTTCTAGGATAGTCAATGTGCAGCCCACAACATTCTAGAATGTGGTCAGTGTCCACAGGTTCAATATAAACCCATATTATGGGGCCCAGCATATACCACAATAATAACTAGAGAATATTTGACCAAAGATTCCAATCATGGGCGCCTAAATGTAGCCCCCTAAATAAAAGTGACCTGATTGTCAAAGGTGCTGATTAGCTACAGCTTGCATTGAAGTAAGCTGAGGTAAGTGAAGCTGCATTTCTATAGATGCCTAAATGTGTATTTTGCTGCCTAAATTTCAGTCCCCATATATGGAAATTTTGACCATAGCTTATATATTATGTGTGGCAACACTTTATGAAGACCAATTGTTATTGGAAATATGTTGTCTGTATGTAACTTCTGATCTATTCTAGAGGCCTGATCCAAAGCCCATGGAAGTTATGGAAAGACATTCTCCAATTGTCTTCACTGATCATACTCTAGAAAAACGTATGTGTATCCATCACACTCAAGTCCCTTGCTCATTTTAAGTACAAATCTCAAACATATACAAGTAAGTTTAATTCCTGCTTGAAAAAATACCAAGATCAATTTTAGAGCAGGGTTTCTTAACTTTATCATAGCAGCCCTTTGTAGAAATACATTAAAAAAAATAGGCTTCTCAAATAGTGTGTGTATAGGTGCTATAAACAGTCTGTGAACATGAATCACCAAAGAGGAAAATAATTCCTTGTTACTTGGTCAGAAGAGAATCTAGTCATGCCAGGAAAATGAACCTGGCTGTTTGGAAGAATCTGGGGGAAGAGATCGCTCAGTGGTTTAAGCATTGGTCTGTTAAACCCAGGGTTGTGAGTTCAATCCTTGAGGGGGCCATCTGGGGCAAAAATCTGTCAGGGGACAGTACTTGGTCCTGCTAGTGAAGGCAGGAGACTGGACTCGATGACCTTTCAAGGTCTTTCCAGTTCTATGAGATAGGTATGTCTCCATTTATTATTATTAGACACTACACAGAGTGAAAGTTTAAAGAATACAAATTAGGATTAAGTCTTTGCTTCAATAGTAAGAGCTGACAGGGAGCAAGTTTCCTAAAAGGGGAGTGAACTGTTTTTACAGAATGGTTGTGTGAAGGATAGAAAGGCATGTACAGTCACTTGATCAAAAGAGTTCTCTGTTGGATTCTGTATATACTTGTGTAAAGTCCTCATAAAGCCTCAAGTAAGTAGTAGCACGACCACAATATCTGTGGCTAAAGTAAAAGGAGTGGTAATTGAAGCTTAGGGAACTAAACATATGTCGCCTTTCCCACTGAGAGTCTGTTGTAAGTGAAAATGGTCCCAGGAGACTTCTTTCACTACATTAGATGGAAGGAATTAATTAGCCATCCCTGAGCAAAGCATTCTATCGGAAGAAGAAATGACTTTGTTGTTAAGCCAACTTTTTCCTTTGTGTATATTACTGGTATCATGTTTTTTAGCCTTCCAGAGTCATAGTTGGATATTTCACAAGCCAAAATCTGCAACCTTTACTCACATTGAGGAGTTGTACTCACATGATTAGTCCCATTGATGTAAATGGGACTACTTAACGTCACTCACCATGAGTAAGGGTTGCAGAGTTAGACTTCAGGGGAATGAGCTAGGATGTTAGGTTGTATTAAGAAAGAAAGAGACTAACAAGGACACATGTGTCACTGGCTATAAATATCTCTGGCATATCCTGAACACTGCATTTGGTTTTGGTGACCTCAACTTTTAAAAAGATGTGTTGAAAAAGAAAATTCATAGATGAGGAAAACTGGCTGGAGTTGTGTTAAGTGGGAGGTTGAAGATATTTCATGTGATGAGATTATAAAGCATAGAATTACTTCTAAAAGTTGGGAAAGGAAAAATAACTGGAGTGCATATGACAGAGGTTTATAAAATAACGCAGAGATTCTGTTGCGAGCCACCTGCAGTCCTGTTCACAGCCTTTCCCATTCACAATCATAAAACAGCTTGTGGCAACTACAGCAATTGCTTACAAGTAATTTTTTTTACAAATGGAAAAGTAATATTTGGAAGTCATAATGCATCTTGCCAATTTATTTTAGTTTTAGTGGCCTTTTAATGCAGGTTAGCAGTTGAGAAATAAGGAGGAAGAGCCAGCAACATATGACCAGTGGTCCACAGACCATAGTTTGAGAACCTCTGGTATAGCAAATGTCAGTCTAGCACTTCTATTTATCCTCTCCCATCATACAAAATCAAGGGTAAGCTCCTTAGCATAGGGGCAGGTCATCCTGGAGCATAGTTAGCAGGATGAATCATGTTTGGTTTTTAACTTTCTTTCAGAATTAGACCACTGTTGGGATGCAGGGTGTGTGACTAGATGGAGTATTGACAGTTGATTCTGTATGAAATGCTCTAAGAAAATTGTTGACAAGCTGCTGATTTCCGTCTTGCAGGATGATGCTAGAATACATTTCAGGAGCACACATTTCCAAGCTGGCATTTACTTTAAACTCCCAAAGGTGAAAAGTTTCAGACAACGGAAGATGACTTCTCTAATGTCAGGAATAATTCATTAGCTGCACAATGACATTCACTGATGAATCTCGGGAATTTAGCACTCCCTTCTTAGTAACACCCCTGTTGCCTACTTTCTCCTAGAGTTCTGAAAACATCGTTCATGTGTGCAGGGTAATTAATGAATTCTAGGAGCGACTGCATATTAGGTTTTCTTTCCTGTGAGCCTTCTCATATTACTTTGCGATGTTTGAGGATGCAATAATATAAAAAGTTATTAGGCTAGAATAGATTCACCAATCCTGGCACCGGGCATTCTAGCTTGCCAGAGGGGTTTCATCAGGAAGAAGGACAGATGGTAGTACTGTCCTTCCTTATTTTTTTTTCTCCTCTTGGACAATCATTTTTGTTACAGCTGAGGCTCCAGTGAAGGTTGCTTTGAAGTTGTATTGAGTAGTGTATCCCCTAGCTGCCCTGGGCATGCTTTCTCCTTGGCTAGCATTTCCACCTTCTTAGCCCATTAGGGTGTATCTGCAGTGTGGCAAGGACTGTGCTTTCCAGTCTGAGTAAACAGGCACATGCTAACTGTGCTGGAGCTAGTGCCAGAACAATAGCAGTGTGGACATTGTGGCATGGATATTCACATGAGCCATCCAACCATCTATGAATGCATAGGGTCCAGCAGGATTGCATTCGGGTGCTAGCTTGTCCTGTTATCTGTGCTGCAACATCTACACGGCTAGTTTTAGTGCACTAGCTTGAGCGTAGCTAGCGCATGTCTGTTTACCCGAGCTGGGAGACACGCTCCCAGCAGCAGTGTTGACATAGTCTTAGACGTCCCAAGCAAAAGTGAGGTTGTATTCTCTTTCTCTAGATTCAATGTCCCTCACAGAGGCCTCTACCAGGATCGTTGGTGGTAGAAGCTGGCATAGAAACTGAGTTGCATCTTATCCATTAATTGTAATTACTTGATGACTTTCCTTTTCATTATTGTTCTGCGGTCTGTTCTATGCTACTATTAGGCTGGTGGTACACACATTTGTACCCATGAACAAGGTTTTAAATAAAACCTTTTTCATGTTCCTAAATTGAACTCCTAAATTGAAGAAATTAAAAAATTAATGTTGTTTTATACAGGGTCATATAGTACATTCCTCATTGTGGTATCTAAATGCTTGCCAGCAGAGCATTAAGTAATGTGACTAACATATGTCACATGTACTTTCTCTCCTTTCCCCAACCGGAGAACAGTGTAAAGTGAAGCATTTTTTAATTATTATTATTATTACACATGTTGCTATATGTTTGTCAGAAAAAGCAGGTCAAAGAAATGTGCCTAAGTTCTTGTGGGAGTTTATTCCACAAGCTTGGGTCAGCCCTGATTCTCAGTGTAGTGTTCTGTCCATTAGGCTACATTGTCTCCTGAATTGGGAGCAAAGAAAGTTATTCTACTTTCAGGTTCTTGAATGAAATGTGTGCTTGCTTAGATGCAAAACTGTGTTCTGGATAGCAATGCAGTCCAAAAAAAAAGTGTGCTCCTTTTTGGGGAGACAGACAAATGTTGAAAGAATGAGGATTTGTGAGCTACTTAGTTAGCAAGAAAATATTGGAATTGTAACCATTACATATCATTGGATGGAGTTGGTTAAATACTGTAAAAACAGTGTTTGTGAAAGTTTGCTCAGAGTCTGAATGTCTGGTTGCACCATGGCCATCCCCCATTTTCATCGTTATTGATGAATGTTCATGTGAATGGGTTTTTATGCTCATGAATATTTGGAAAATGCAGAGGTGAAGTGAGTGGGGCCTTGTGGGGTCACATGCCCTCCCAGATTTGCTGCTTGGTTGATATTGAGCATGCTCACATGGACTTAACATGCTCAATAGCACTGCTGAACCCATCTGCCCTCAACTCTGTCCTCTCCCTCTCCCCCCGTCCGCTATCAGCAGGCACGTGTCTTTTCTGGGAAAATGTCTCTTTTGCAGCTGTCCGTCTTCACATATGAATGAAAATATTTGTGTATGAACAAGGGTATTTGTTTTACATTTACTATTTGTTAACTGCTGCTGGTCATTTGTTGTTTCTTATTCCATTGTTTATAAGGTTTCAGTCAATCTGGGAGAAAATAATATCCTTTCTCACACTCACAATGAATAGAGAACTGTCAATCTGTAGACCCTATTAAGCGAAATTTACTTGCATAAACCTTTTGTTATGCAAGTATGAAAAGCAAATATATTCAAAGTCTCTTCTCAAACTATTGACAGACAAAAATAATTAATTTATTTACAGTGAATAATTTGATGACTGGGGCACTTGGAGAAGAGATTGTTACATCACTTATTTTTCTGCAGGTATATTGGGTAGAGGAAGGGCAGACAAGTTCTGAAAGAACATGGATGGATGATCAGACGAGAGACCACCGCTTTGAAAAGTGCTGTGCTAGACCACTAAGAAAAAGCAAAAAGCCTTGTTTTTATTCTTTATATTAAATCAACAAGCTGTAATAAAAGTCACTCCTCTATGTATTCAGTTAAATCTATTTTTGTTCCAATATTATAAAAGAAACACAAGATTTCCAAGAACAATCACAGCATAATAACATTGCTGTGGGCTGGGTGAAGTGGCATTGAAATTAGGGCTGTAACCACTGCTGTTCCTTTAAAATAGCTGTAGGTTGTTTTATGAAATAATAGTTGTTTTATGAAATAATAGTGGTCTTCACCTCCAAACAAAGATGCATGTCACTGCCCCCCAAAAAGCATATTTAAATCTGCTCAGGAATTAGAACTATGTGTCGGATAATTTTTTTGCTGGTTGTATGATAGGTGGGCAGGCATATGAGAAGGAACAAAAGCAGCTAGAAAGCTAAGATGACAGTAAAAGAAGTGTTGGTAATGAGTCCCAGAGAGAAAGCAAGGAGAGGGAACTTTCTGAGCACAGAGTGCTGGCTGGAAAGGCGGGCATGGAAATTGCTGTGTTTATGAAAACAGAACTTTATGTATAATCTTTGTAAATAAATAAGATTGCATCAAAAAAAATACCTGGCTGTATCATCAACTTCTCCTAGTGGAAACAACCCACAGGGGCACAAACATAGGCTATCTGCTGAAGTAATAAAGGGGTAACAATATCTTAAGTACCCTTTCTTTGCATTCTGTTGAATAACTCTGACTTGGAAGAAAGAGATTATAAAACGGATTCCTTCCTACTCTTATATCTACACTTAGAAAGCAATCAATCTATTCTGTTTCTTTTCCAAAATGATGCATGATATAGGCTACTGAGAATGTTTTCAAAATAAGAAGATTTTAGCAAGTCAACACATGTAATTAATTTGTTCAGAAAGAATATGATGGTCATTAATAATATAGATTTGAGGCTTCCTTTGGGGAATGGTGGGTTATTTGTTAATTCACTCAGCTAACAAGTATGTGGAGAAAAGGCATATTAAAGAAATGAATAGTCTTTTGGTTGTTTTTTTCCCTGGGACATTTAGTATTATAGCAGAAGTCTGTGGAATGGCATTTGTGCCAGCTAAGGGGAAAAATTGCAGCATGTTCCTAATAATTTAAAGCATGTATCACGAATGAAGATAAAAGAGAACAAAGTATTTAAAGCTTAATGATACAGCAGTAGCAATTGCCCTGTGATAATGAACACAGTAGATTATCAGGCAAAGTTTAATGCATGCCTTGCTTACAAGAAGCTTTTTATAAACAAATACTGGTTGAGCCATCTTCCAAAATTAGCACCAACATGAAAATGAACTGATGATTTAATTAAAATATTGAAGATAAATAAGAAATAGGAAAAAGGCATTGTACAAAATAGTCTGATAGAGTTTTCTGACAAAAGACCATCCAGAAATTAGGTAAAGGAGGTCAGTACATCTCCATTTTGATGAACAATATAAATCAGCGCCTCTCATGACTCTCTTATAGACAGTCAAGAACCCTCTTTATTCCCCCATACCAGTTACCTGGACCTTGGATCTGTACACACGGGAGTAAGAGGAGCTACATGTTTGCCTCTTCCCCCCCCCCTCCCCATCCCAGGCAGGTGGGCAAGGAGAAGGCAGGGAATATGCGCAGGCCTGCCGGCGGGGGGCAAAGGGGGCAATTGTGCAGGGGCCTGGGCGATTTAAAAGGGTCCGGGGGGAATGTTCCCTCTAATTTTTGACAGCCCGTGTGCGCAAAAAATGTCTTCTATACAAATTGTTGTGCTTCTGTGCAAATCTTTGTGCGCGCAGTGTTTCGCCCTGTGCATGGGATTTAGAATCTGTGTGCATGCGCGCGCACGCACAGCTTAGAGGGAACAGTGTCTGGGGGTCCCTGGCTGCCACTGCCAGCAGTGCAGTGGGACTAAGGCAGGCCCTGGCACCGTACCACTCCTGGAAGTGACCGTCACATCCCTGCGGCCCCCTGGGAGGGGGTCTCTGTGGGCTACCCCTGCCCCGAGCGCCAACTCTGCAGCTCCTATTGAACTGCAGCCAATGGGAGCTGTGGGTGTGGCGCTTGTGGGCAGCGGTGTGCAGAGATCTCATGGGGCCCCCCGCCTCGGAGCCGCTGCCAGAGGGGTGTGCTGGTCACTTTTGGGAGCCGCCCGAGGTAAGTGCCCACCCTCTGACCCCCTCCTGTACCCCAATCTCCTGCCCCAGCCTAGAGACCGCATCCCCTCCCTCATCCAAACTCCCTCCCCGAGCCCACACCCCAACCCTCGGCCCAGCCTGGTGAAAGTGAGTGAGGGTGGGGGAGAGTGAGCAATGGATGGAGTGAACAGGGGACGAGGCCTCAGAAGGGGCAAGACAGCGCGTGACCTCAGGGAAGGGGCGGAACAGGGAGCGGGGCAAGGGTCTTTGGGTTTGCGCAATTAGATAGTTGGCTACCCTACCGGGTGGGCAGGTGGAAGCACTGCCCTGCTGGAAGAGCGCATCCAGCAGCGCAGCCGGCAGCTCGCTAGGCACCAGCCAGCGCACGCGCAGCACCGCCCAAATGACACGTGGAGCGCGTTCCCATGGGCACGGCTTGTGCGTTCATGGCGGCCCATTGATTGGTCTGCCCTGTGGCCCGGAATTGCTGTCAGCGGTTCTGAATATGTGGAACCTTAGCTCCATCCTCTCACACGTTGGCTCAGCCCAGCTGAACCAGCGTTGGGAGTGTGCTGATTTGCTGCTAGTACAAAGCCACAGAAAATTACTACCCCGTCCTCCACCCTTGGATCAAGGGAGTGACAGGCAGGGGAGGAGTTACTACTCACAGGTGTGTCCATGAATTGCAGTGTGTCCCAGGGCTGCTTCTGAGGGGGTACAACTTATGCACCCACCTTTGCTTGGGGCTGTGTTTAAAGTCAACCTCTAACCGATGGTGTTTTGTAATTGTTGAATTCCAATCTATCCACATTAATGTTTAGTTATAAAAGTAGTTACACAATCCACCAGATTGCTGAAAATATCTGAGACCGCTGGTGTGGAGGAAAACAGCTTTTTAAAACTTCTTTCCTTTGATACTAACTACTGCCTTTATTAGCATGTGTTGACATCTGCTGCTATGATTAGACTGTGGTCACAATTACAAGCAAATTTTAGTTTTTCAGACTGATATTAGTTGGGGGTGAAAATAAGATAATTAACTTAATGATTTGGGCAGGAATTAAAATTACTTTGTGTAGAGGTAAGGACCAGAGGGTTCTTTCTGAACAAAGGTACCTCTAGGGCTCTCCTGAGGAGCCTTCTTTCGCAGGTGACATAGTTCTAAATATCTATTGATGTCCTGTTGTCCAAAAAGTGTGAATTTTATTTTTATGGTAATATATGTGACTTGAGTAATGGAAAAATGATTTAAAAATAAACACGTCAGCCCTTGGAATTTACTGTGAGATATAAAAATCAGGCTGCACAGCTGACTTGGCCTGTTGCGAGGATGTAAAATAAAAGACTAAGCATTGAGAAAAAGACATGTCTTCCATGAAAAAAAAAATCTGTTTATCTTTAATTAAATGAAATTGGGGGCAGATCCTCATCTGGTATAAATCAGTGTGGCTCTATAGAAGTAAATGGAGCAATACTTATTTACATCAGCTGAGGATCTAGCACAGAAACTAAAAACCATGAACACTGCAAAATACAAGTGTGTGTGTATATGTATATACATGTAGTTATATATAATATAGTTGTCCCTTTTCAACTGAGCAGTTAGCGAATATTTGGGACTTGCTGTGTTGTTTCTGTTAGGAGGAGATATAGATGACAGGATAGCATCAAAGAAACACGACTATTTACAAAGAATGTGCACAAAGGCCTATTTTCCTGAATATGGTAAGAATCAAAGAGGAGGCAGTTTCCTTGTTTAGAAATATAAACCTGCTTCTAGTCAGCACTCTGCCCCAAAGAAGCTTTCTTTTGGCTGCCTCCTGAGGCCACACTCACCAATGCTTCTTTGGCTGTCCATTGGCTTTCTGTCTGCTTTCCTTTGGGCTTTCTGCATCTGAGATAGAGAGACAAACACACATATACCTACTACATTTGTAATCCGTCTCTGAGCTCAAATAGCTTAGCTTGTGAGTGACTAGTCTCTTGGGTGGTGGCTTCTATTGTTTTACTTTCTTACTTCATAAAGGAGACTACTTGCTTCTTACATTTGTCCTAAATGAAGGGTGACTATCTTACCAATCATCTTCAATGATGTCTATGATTATATCAAAGACTTGCCTCCTGGTAGTCACCACCATAAGGAACAAATGCAAAGAGGAGAAAAAAGAAATACTGATGAATTACTTCCAAATGATAGATTAATTTCAGAAAGGATGATAACTTCATTTCTACCACACCCCCTTTGTCATTCCCTGCCACCTGCTCAAGGGGTGTGGGTGTGTTTGGGATCTGGGGTGGGTTATTTGTTTCATTAACCCAATAATGGTTCATTAACCCAATGGGGTGGTGGGTTAGTTGGTTCATTAAAAACATTCTGATTGGAGGGAAAAATCCTTCTTGAACTATATATAAATAAATCTCTCAAACCCAATTATAAACTGTTTACTAATTAGAGCATGGAAAACATGATTTGGGTTGGAACAAGGTTTGTGATAATTCCAAATATTCCATGTTAGAAAATGATCTAGCTAGAGAGAATCAATGAAGAGTGAATTTTTAATGGAGAAAGTACTACTCTTGTGAAATATTCTGAGCTGTTATTGCTAAACTCAACTGGACAGCAGAAGCTTATTTTGCCCTTCTGAATGTAGGCCTCCTGTGAAGAGTCAAAAGTGGATGCAGACTGATTAGAATGACTGTATCCACCTCCACACAGCATTATTCCCTCTTAGCAATGACACATCCCCTTAACCACAGGAGGCTGAGCTACACCAGATGGCTGTTTCAACATCATCAGCTTGGAGCTTTCATTGAACAAATGTGGCTCATTTCCTGATTTACTTTCTGGCTTGTGTATTCTTTTGACTCTTTTTGGAGGGCATGATGCCTACTCAGAAGTTGGTCAGTTTTCTGAAATATTTCATAACCTAATTCCAGCACAAATCATTAAGTTAATTATCTTATTTCCCCCCCCCAATGAACATCAGTGTGTAAAACTAAGGGCATGGCTATACTTGTGAGTTAGAGCACATTAAAGCAGCCCCATGCGCCTTAGCTTACAACCCATCCACACTGGCAAGGCACTTAGAGTGCCTGGACTCTGCAGCTGGAGCGCTCCTGGTAATCCATCTCCACGAGAAGCATAACACTTGTTGCATCTCGGCTGAAACGCCCCAGCATCTGTATGAATGAGGTGTTGCATTACTGCGCTTTAATCAACCTCCGGAAACATCCCATAATCCCCTTAAGTCAAGTGGCCACTCTTGTCATTGCGACAAAGGGTCCTGTGGCACCTTATAGACTAAGGGTACGTCTATACTTACGCGTCCGGTCGGAGGCGCGGGATTGATGTTCTGGGTTCGATTTATCGCGTCTTGTCTAGACGCGATAAATCGAACCAGGAAGTGCTCCGCCGTCGACACTGGTAATCCAGCTCGACGAACGGAGTAGGCGGAGTTGACAGGGGAGCCTGCGCGCCGTGTGTGGACCCCGGGTAAGTGCTTTTTCATTTGAACTAAGATAGTTCGACTTCAGCTACGTTATTCACGTAGCTGAAGTCGCGTATCTTAGTTCGAATTTCGGGGCTAGTGTAGACCAGCCCGAACAGAGGACTCTGTTAGTCTATAAGGTGCCACAGGACCCTTTGTCGCTTCTGCACAGGGGCGGCTCTTACAATTCTGCCGCCCCAGGCAGACGTGGCGGGGCCCCGCCCCCGACGCAGGCAGTCCCATTCCGGAGCGGCAAGGGGACAGCGGCGGACCTGCTGCCCCTTTGCCACCGCGGCAGGCGAGACTGGGGCGGCAGTCCGAGTCCCGCGGTGGCAATTCGGCGGCGGGAAGAGCGGATCTGCCGCCGAATTGCCGCCGCGGGACTCGGACTGCCGCCCCCTTCTCACCTGCCGCCCCAAGCACCAGCTTGGCAAGCTGGTGCCTGGAGCCTGCCCTGCTTCTGCAGATCCAGACTAACACAGCTACCCCTCTGATACTCTTGTCATTGTTTTGGAATCAGCTGGATATGCCCTTTCAAAGCTTTGTTTCTGACAGCCGGCATGCTTATCTGCTCCGGGACAAAGCAACCATTACTAAGGAATGCTGCTTGCTTTGAGCGAGTGAGAGAGAGGCAGGTGGGAGCGGGGTGGGTCTGAACTTACAAGACAGCATGCTGACACACACTCATCACTCCAAAAACCCACTCTCTCTCCCCACACATACACACAACACACCTTGTCACACTCCACCCCACCCCCTGCATTTGAAAAGCACGTTGCAGCCACTTGAACACTGGGATAGCTGCCCATAATGCACTGCTCCCAATGCCACTGCAAGTACTGCAAATGTGGCTACACCAGTGTGCTTACAGCTGTCAGTGTGGACACACTGCAGTGCTTTCCCTACTGCACGTTCCGAAGGCTGGTTTAACTCAAAGTGCTCTACATCTGCAAGTGTAGCCATGCCCTAAAATTTGCTTGTAATTGTGACCAAAGTCAGATCGTAATATAATATAGGCAGCCTGCATCACCCTTCAAGTGACATTTGTTCTGCATGGGTGCTCCGAGTTTATGCCAATGCTGATATCATAGTTACAGTTATACATACCTGTGTGCCAGAAGAAGAATGTTTAAATTGAGCAGGAAATGTAGAGATGGGCACAGATGATGGAGTATAGATTATATAGACTACATTTGCTTTATATTCTTTTGAAACCCAGGGAATCTATTGAGCAGCATAGCTGGAGACAGACAAACTTTTCTGTGAACATCTAACCAACTTTTTAAATACATTCCTTTTAGCTGTGTGCTTCTTTTTGTATTTACTTTCTGGGACTTGTTGAGAATGAGTTTACTAGCAAGAATGCTCACTAAGGCTTGATCTGACATTACTGAAGGCAATGGGAGGTATTCCATATGCTTCACTCAGTAGGAGCAAGTTCAGGACTAACAGGTGTATTTCAAGGAGAGCTTGTTGGGAACCTCTTGATGAAATATTTTTTCATTGGAAAATGCATATGTGTTGAAACCAGAAATTTACACACAAACATTGGAAGCTACAAAACTTTTGTTGGGAAGATTTTTCAGGACCAGGATGGAACTGACAGCAAAAGAAAACGAAACACCCAGCCAGATCAGTGGTTAGGACACACATGTGGTAACATGGGAGATGCAGGTTCAAGTCCTGGGTCAGAATCAGGTAGAATAGTGAGCCTCTTAAATTAAGGTTAAGTAACTGCTCTAGCCAATTGGAGGAGGGGGGGTTAGGTCTTCTTTTGTGGTGTTTTTTTTCCCCCTAGCAAAAATTCAGAGAGTCTTGATTTCATGCCATAGTGTAACAGAAACAAATATTGAAACCTCAATTGTTCATAAAACCTCATTTCTGTCTAATGGCCACCCTAATAAGAAGTGAATATTGCAAAATATTTATAGAAAGTGAATTTCAAATGGTAAGATTGTAGATTATAAACTCTTTATGGTGAGGGCTGTCTCTTACTATATGTTTGTACAGAGCATAGTTCAACAGGACCCTGATGTTAATTGGCGCCTCTAGGTACTATTATAGAACAAAGAGTTAATAATTATACGGCAGTAGTGGACACAACAATGTAAGGAGCATAGTGTAGTGTTAAAGCATCAATACAGCAGACGATATAGGATTCACCTCTAGTTTGGAATGCCATTTTTCAGCTTTGTCTGTGTGTAATATGTATGTATGTGCACGTCTGGAGCCTGTATTTAAGTAAATGTTTGTAAGTTTTACTTACACTACAAATTCACCTTTTTATATTGCATATTGTGAGAAGATTAAAAATGAGTGAAGTAAACAAGAATAATAGAAAATGAAACCTTCTGAACCCCTTGCCTTCATGGGGAATCTAGCTGATAATTGGAAAAGCGTATGAACAGCCATTTCAAATCTACATGCCATCGTGCATGACAGAGTTGGAACATAGACCAAAGAAATGAAAGGCAGGTAAGAATAAGCATCTACACCTTACAACAAACAGTATATTTTACCTTGCAAAAGATGTAGTGACAGGCAGACACATCATCAGAAACATCTGACGGGGGGGAAATGCCTAATTCAACAAGCAATCTCTTTTTCTTGTAGGGAAAATAATCATTTTGCAGTGAGAATTCTCCAAAGGTTACACATGCATTTGTAATATTGAGATAAGATGGACAGAACTTTTAAAGTTTTAAAGATGAGTTTGGAGGGCTAGGCCACACAAAAGACACCAAATTAAAGTTGCTCAGCTTGTAAAGCACTCCTCACATGGAGTGCTCTTAGTATGGAGAGAGCAGATGCACCACGATTTAGACCACACCGAAAGACTAAAGTCAATTTAGCAGGTACATAAGCATGCATGATAATGGTGACTAAATCTGTAGCAACAAGGTGAGGATATTCTTGGATATACAAGATAAGGATTTGAAACTAAAATAATTTCCTTTGAAGACTATAAAAGAAGTGGTGACGAGAAGGCCAAATTTAGATGCCTTAGATGTTTAACAGCATAAATTCAATGTAACTGATCTGGACGGGACATAGGTCTGACAGCAGCTTTATACCATTGCGTATAAGGTTCTGTTACCGTGACCCTGTGTGGAATAAACTGGATCTCAGATGAATGGCTCCATTTTTTATTATTATTTGTGTGTGGTTTTGTATTACTTGTGTGTTTTTTATTATTGTTTTTGTGGTAACAACATTGTTCAGAAAGCTGTGTAGACAGGAATTAAAACAAGATCCCTGCCCTATATACCCAGTTTCCAGAAGCTGTTGCTGGGTTATTGCCATCTGCCCCATAGGCTTTCCTATAGAGGATTCTGGAAGGTTCTAATCTGTCTTCCCTCTTGTTAGAATATTTATGATGCTGTTGGGGAGTAAGACTACGTCCAGGGTGACCATATTTCACTATGCCGAATATAGGATACTTGGTAAAATTACTCGTATTCAAGTGAATTCAACAGCAATCAATCAGAACTATGCAGTACAAATGTTCAAATTAACATCAAGTTGATTGAGCCCCCATTAAAAAGAAATACTGCATTGTTGGATTCTTTTGATTTACCTTCTTATTTTTAAGGCTTTAGGGTTCACACAGGGAGGGGTGACATGCACCAACCACCTTCCTCCCCACCCCGCATGCTCCTGCAATCCTCTCTTACGCAGGGGGGTGACCAACCAACCCAACCCTACCTGCGGCACTATCTTCCCCTCATGCCTGGCTGGGCCCCTGGGACGGACCCACCTCTTCTGGTACCTGATGCCACATCTTCCCAAGGCAACAGGTGGGGGGCATGCAGGATCACATGCCCCCCCACCCCAGATTTCTGCCAGGGTTCACACCAGAATGTGGCCAGAAGAAGCCTTTTGGCACTGCTGGAGGGAAGGGATGGGAGCTGCTTTCAGCTGCAGGGGAGAGGGTGGGGAAGGATGACCTGGCCCGAGTCTTTGCAGAGCTCATCTCCCCCCACTTCCCTGTGGCTGCAAGCAGATTGTCCTTTCCTGCCCTCATAGTGTCAAAAGGCTGCTAACCCCTCCAGGCTGCAGCTGGCCACTGAAATAACCCAGCTGCCTCCTGTTCCCTCTGGCTAAAGTGCAGGCAGGAAGGGGTTAAGCCCTAAGGATGCATTGTGCACCAGAGCCCAGGGAACCTGACTGCAGGGACTTCAGTGAACCCGGTCAGAGACATGGCTCAGCAGGGGAGGGTGCCTAGGGGACGGAGAAGCCCCATGCTCCCTGGGGGCAGGACCCAGATAGGTGCGGGGGTGAAGAGGGTGCTAAGCCCCTGCCCGGAGGTCTGCTGTGGACCTGCAGGATTGGAGCGTGAACAGGTTGGAAATTGCTTCCTGCCACTCCAGAACTTAGCTGAGGGGTGGAGAGGCTTTCCCCTCCCAGTACTGTGTGTGGCTTTGGCAGATGCAGGGCTTGTTCTCCTCCTGGCCAGCACCCTGGGTCAGGGGGTCTTGGGCTTTTCCCAGATGCCTGCCAAGCCAGAAGCAGTGGGGGAAGGAAGGAGCCTTCCGGCCAGGCTGTTGGTGAGCTGAGCGCTCTGACCAGGGGCTGGTTCTCCGCTCAGTGCTGGGAGTGGGATGCGCCCTGCCGGGGGGGATATGGAGGAGCAGCAGGGCTGGGGGTAGGAGGGCGAAGGGGCAAAGCCGGGAGAGTACAGTGAGAGGGGGAGCACATAAAGGGCTGGTGGGTGGGAAGCAGAGGTGACACGTAAATGGCAGCTGCATGGCACTTGCCCCCACTCATCAGCCATCGCCGGCTGGAAATGGGACAGGACAGGTCCCTGCTGGCCAAGAGCCAGCATGCAGCATGGGCTATGCTTCCGGGCCAGCACGAGGAGCGGCTGTCCCCACGCACTGCATCTTCACCCTGCCACCAGCCTTACACACCCACCCTCATTGTTGGCCATTGGACCCACCTTGCCACCTCACTGCTGGTGAGTGGGAATCTGGCCAGCAGCAGAACCCACCAGTACTGGTGTGGGGAAGACAGAAAATACAGGATAATTTGCCCACTTTTAAGAACGTCGGGACACATGCAGGAGGGCTTAAATATGGGACTGTCCCTTTAAAACGGGATGTCTGTCACCCTAACTATGTCAATATTGGTATGGGGAAGGCATGTATCTCCACATGTCTTTTTCATTGATCCAGAATGTCGTGGGGAAAAATGGAGTAAGGATCTCAGCATTTGGCCTTCAGCTGTGTTTTTCACTGAAAAAAATCACTCCATTATAAAAAGTTTCATTTTGTTCAAATCCAAACTTGATGAGATACATGAAGGGAGGGCTACAGGGGAGGGATAGCTCAGTGGTTTGAGCATTGGCTTGCTAAACCCAGGGTTGTAAGTTCAATCCTTGAGGGGGTCATCTAAGGCAAAAATTGGGGATTGGTCCTGCTTTGAGCAGGGGGTTGGACTAGATGACCTCCTAAGGTCCTTTCCAACCCTGATATTCCATGATTCTATGAAGAAACTGAGATGCAATAACAGAATTGTTTAAAAATGTAAATGGTGGAATACTAGAACTAGAGGTGAGAGAACCAATTTGGATCAAATAAGAATTGAGACAAGCATTCACTAATTACTGGACAAGAAGAGTGTCTTTCACCTCTCCCTTCCCCTGCTTCATTGTTGTCTGCCTTCACACTTCCTGGTTCAATTCAGGACTAGAAATGGAAGAGCCAGAACACAGAGAGACTCTTCTAATGGTATTTCCATCCCGATCAAAATAAGAAACACCAGAAAACAGAGAGACTATTGTCATGATATTCTTACCTCTATTTTGCAGACCCTGAACATTCATGATGATACTTCATGACCACATTTTGGCAGCTTGTCCAAAATGAAACCGGAGGAGGAGGTGTTTTTGCAAAACCTTATTGATTTAGATTTTGGATTTGGAAAACACAAACCTGCAGTGGTTTGGATCTAGATTTCATTTTTCTTGAGCTACCAAACATTGGGGAGGGTAAGAAAAAAGATTTGAATTTTGTCCCCTCCCATAATTGCTTAAATTTTGGAAAATCTCACCAGTCAGATGTTTGTTTTTATCACATGAAAACCAAATCCGTGGATAATTCAGAACCATATTTTAATTAATCTAAAACATATAAGTTCTATATCACATACCAAAGATGGGCCAAAACTAATATCTGGTAAGTTAAAAGTAAGGGATCAAATGGTGCAACTCCATTGAACTTAGTCAGTTTATGCCATGAATCTGGCATATTATATGTAAAATTATTTTGGGCCCTTCCTTGAACATATTAATAAGATGATATAGCACAAGGCTTCTTACCTGTGAAATAGTTTTGTTCATTTCACTCAGACGACCCATCAACGACCAATTAGATCTATGTATTTTTCCTAATCTTTTCCAATGATTTAGAAGAATTTGTTAGATCCATAATCTGTGAAATCTAAGTAAGCCGTGCAGTGTCTTAGGCAACACAAGAAACTACAAAAGATACAGTAGTCAGGTGCACAAGCCCACTACTTTCTTTAAAGTAAGAATATAAGAGGGCACTCTAGAGAAGGATGGAAATCCTCAAATATCTAAGGATGCATCTCGTATTACTATTCCTTTTGGTCAAAGTTTCAGAATCTTAAATGCGGAAATTGTGTAACCTTTACTTTGAAGTTATACTGACTCTGACACTACTCTAGAGAATCAAAGGAAGTAGCAACATAAGATAATGTGAAGAGACCTTTCTCAGAAAGAGATAAATAACAAAATATAAAGACTTTGGCATCACTGATACCATTGTTATAACTCAAACTGTACTTGCAAAAAAAAATGACCAGGGGAAGCCGACATTTAATGTAGACATTAAACCTGCATGATGCTAAGATAGATGGCAGAAGGAGCTAGAGGAAGAGTGAAATTTTCACGCAGTCTTCAGGAGCCTTACTTGATGTGATTGTGAGGAGTTTCTGGTTTTTCAGGCTACCTGTTGCTTACAAACTGTTTGATTTGACTATTTCCCTTAATTATTCACTGTTTGTGGCATGTGATTGGTCACCTAATTTGTAAGACATAGTTTCTGCTCTCTGCTTGTATAAGCAACACTTTTAAAACATCAGAATAACAAATGATGAATTGTGGATAACTAATATTCTTGTACATTTGCCACTCCCTTTGTAAGCCCAAATAATCACACAGAATATCATTTTCAATAATATATTCACAAATAAGGAATGGCAAGGGAACACAAACATGGATGAACCAGAATGTGAACAGATGTTAATAAACATTTTTGCAACTTTCAACCACAAAAATACAACATGTAAAAAGTAATATTATTATTGGAATCTTTTGCATTTTCTGAATGATGTGAAGCTGAAGCCAAGGTCTTCTCCATTTCAGGATTTAGAGTGGTTAGGGTGATATTCTGTGGCCACTATACTGTGATCCTAATATATCTCTCTCTTCAGGGAAGGAAAGGAGGATCTATGGACCTGCAGATCTGCCAGTCCTACTGTTGCCCAGCTTTGCTATGCCTCACATGAGCCTTGTATATTACTGTACATGGTGCCAAGCTATATATTGTGCAGGTGTAACCCATACACCTGCTGGGTGTGGTGTTCTGTCCCGTATAGTTGGGGGCGGGGAGAGAGAGAGAGAGAGAGAGAGAGAGAGAGAGAGAGAGAGAGAGAGAGAGAGAGAGAGAGAGAGAGAGAGAGAGAGAGAGAGAGAGAGAGAGAGAGAGAGAGAGAGAGAGAGAAAAAATGAGTCTGCTCTACAGCCTTAGCTAAGAGCCACATGCATTTAACTCCAGGGGTCTCAGGTTCGATTCCATTTACCGATGACCTGGGTCTGTCGGTGTTACACAGACCTCCCACCAAAGCTAGAGCTCTACTGCACACATTAAAATGCATTAGTTCCACTGGCAAGGGACTCTTCACAGCCCCAGAGGATGGGGCAGCATTGTCTGTTAATGAAGTGTCATTGGAGTAACCTTTAATATGGTGATTTCTGAAAAACAACTTTATTAAAAATAATAATATAAAAACAAAGGGAGAATGTTGAAGAGATTTCCAGTGTTTTTTTTTTAAACAAATAGTATTTGTAATAGGTTTTGTTTACAGAAAATATTGTGGGGAAACATACAAATGTAGGGTTGCACTCACACTTTTAGATATAACCCGTTTTCAGGCCACAATGCAGCTCTATTCTGCCAGCTATTCACAAGCAATTTAAAAACCTCTTGTTTCACATAACCTATCTGACATTCTGTTCTATTCTGCTTCTTATACCATGCCCATCACAATGGTATGCAGGTGATATCTATTCTGACCTGTCGCGTTGCTGGTATCATTCTTCACCTCTGAGACCCGACCCCAATGTTCAGAATATATGCCCTGACTCAACAAGTTACCTAATCATGTGTCTAATTTTAAGCAGCAGTTCTACTGAAGCAAAAGAACTACTCATGTGCATGAAATTAGCAAGGTACTCAAAACCATAACTGATTCTGGGACTATTTTTGTAGATTGCATTCCCTCCCAATACCCAGCATTGTATCACATGTCATGGCATCACATGACATATAACCCAGAGTAACTCTCAGCAAGCGTTAAAAATGGGGGAAAATTATTTCTTTATAGAAGGCTGGGGGTTGATTAAGAGACCTATCTGGTATCTCAATTTGATCAGAATACACAATTAAACATACGTTGCATGGTACATTAGTGCGTCTGTCAATGACTATGGCTTTGGCCAGGCAATAAAACAGAGCAAAAAATATTCTAAATTATATTTTAAATAGCTTCTTCCAATCATTAAACACAGTTATCATATCCATATTTTCTAAATGTAAAACACTGAAGTCTTCAAAAGTCTGCTGTCCACAGTGTATTTTATTGATGATCCATTTGAGCTTCATTTCCTAGCTGAAAAACTTTGTCGGTCAATTTATTCCAATATATCACTATTTGGCTGGGTAGTTATCAATCCTGTAATTGTTCATGGCATGCCAGGAATAATTCAGCTAATTATTACAATATGTCTTACTTTGCCATGCCTCTATGTGTCAAAATGCCCTTTGCACGTATCAGAAAAACTCAAATTCCTAATTAAACGGAAGATATAGGAATTGATTAATTTTCCATTATTTTGTAAGTTAATACATTTTTTTTGCCTGTTCTGCATAGAAAGTTTACTGGTCTGAACTCATTTTTGACAAACATTATGGTGCTAACTTTAACTGATCTATTGCCACCATTCTGCCACAAAGCCTGGAAGAGGCTGCTGTCACTGAACATTAGTTTTGGTTTTTGGACAACTATAACAAACCACCCTGGGTTATAATGGAGAAGAACTTCATTTTTCCCAGTTCATTGTGGGGGGAAAAGAGCTGATGACTTTACTAACAAAAACGTCATAAGATTAAATGCTCTCCAGTTACATGGATAAACAGAAAAAAAAAACATGTATAGTGAACAGTCTGCAATATACATATTTTAATAGTTAAAATAGGCCAGATTTAATTCCGTAACGATGGTATCATACTGATAAAATGCAATATGTTGATTATTGTATTTTCAACATGTAAAACTCTATTCTGGCCTCACTGTTGTCAAAGCTATTCTCTTGCTGACTTAATTAGAAGCAGAAAGAAGTTCTTGCATTGTGAAAGTCTGTTTTAGTTCATTATAGATGTGGAGAAATGAAAAAGACAATCAACATTATGGAGTATTTGGTTTGCATAGTTTTCATTAACCCATTTCAACAGCAGAAAAGCGTCACTGATATTTCAACATACGTGTTAGCTAAAGTGTATTCAGCTGATGCAGAAGCTCCACTAGCTCACAATTAATGAATGGCTGTGCAAGTGTAAAGTATAACAACAGATGACATGGAAGAGAAGATATATTGGGTTTCATACTGTGATATGGATTGCTGTAATATCAGAGTGTTTTAAGAAATCATAACCAGCAGAAAGAATGAGCAATTTGTAGCCATAAAGTCATATCACCAGAATTAGCCTGGGACATTATTCTCAAGGGGTGACATTCACCCCAGGAAAGACGGCCCAAGCGACTAAACCCCATTGTAACCGTTTATATAGGAATTTAGAAATGTACAAAACTTTTTTGGGGGAAATCTTCTGAACTGGGTGATTTTCACACAAATGAATGAACAAATCTTTGAAACTAAAGAGGAGACAGAAAAAATATGATCTGGAAGAATAAACGGGCTAAAATTAGCTTGTGATGCAGCGGAGCATTGGTGTCAGAGGGTTCACTACTGTGTCAGCATCTCCTGTCAGGCCTGACAAATTCACTAAGGGCTTGTCTACACTTAAAACGCAGTGCTGTGCTGCTGTGGTGCTTCAGTGTAGACACTACCTACACCAACAGAAATGATTCTCCCATCAGCTTAGGTAATCTAATTCCTCAAGAGTCAGTAGCTAGGTTGACAGAAGAATTCTATGCTGCTCAGTGGTTGGATTTTTCATAGCCCTGACTGACGTCGTGATGCCAATTTAATTTTCTAGTGTAGATCAGGCTTAAGCCTAACACAGTGCTGTCATAGTATCTATCCATAAAGAGTGTCATGAAAGGTCTTAAATGAAGCCGGGATCATGCTGATCATTGATATAATTGTGGAATGTATGTTCTGATATTAAAACAATTATGCCTATATACTGAAACTATGTCCTTAGTTTGTATCAAGATGTTACTCCCCAGCAGAGGTGAGACATTGGTTTCCTGCCAGACCAGAGATGTTAATCCATCTGTCTGTGGAAATGAAAAATGAGTATTGTGTCATTTGCAGCCACCAGTCTGAGCTAAATGCAGGAAGCAGAGAACAGTAGGGGTAAAAGAGGTTTGGTTGGGGGTGCACTCCAAAAGTTTATTTGGAATATAACTGGGGGACAGGGACAACACCCTGTCATCCTGCACCTGAGAAAGTAATTGAGCAGAGAGATTATATTAATGAAAACAGGATTCCAGCTTGTCCTGGATAGAAATGCAGCAAGGAAGCTTTAGGTGTAAAATTCTTTTAGACAAGGGTTTGAGTCTGTTAAAGTTAAATCTGGACTCTAATAAGCATGTTGTACGTTTTGTTTTATATGTAATCACTTCTGTTTCTGTGCTCCTTTCTCAGTAGCTCTTTAATCTTAATCTTGGATAATACATGTCTGATTGTTTCACTATAAATATATCTCTGTGCTTGGTGAGCCAGGTAGTTACTGTGAGTGTCCAGTGACAGGGGCTGGGCACTACAGGGGGATGCTTCAGAGGATCTCAGGGACTGGGATACATGAAGTGCTAACCTGTAAGGCAAAGTAACAACTGGCAAAGCCCTGAAGATTGTTTGGGTTGCTAACAGACTGGGGCTGGACAGACTGGGGCTCTCTCTCACTGAGGCGGGAGGTGGGAGTCAGGGCTGGTGCAAGGAAGTTTCGCGCCCTAGGCAAAACTTCCTTGCACCAGCCCTGCGGCCCCCCCAGCCAGCCAGACAGCCCCTCCCACCCGCGAGAGCTCAGCCCTGTGGGCCACGGGAGCTGAGCGGGGAGCCGGGAGGCAGGGCGTGCGGCTCACCGCAGCTGCCTCCCGGCTCCCTGAGTGGGGAGGCAGGGGTTCGGCTCTCCGCGGCTGCCTCCCGGCTCCCTGCTCAGCCGCCGAGCGGGGAGGCAGGGGGAAGGCTCACCGCTCAGCGGCTGAGCAGGGATCTTGGAGGCAGCTGCCCGCCGCCCCCCAAATCCTGGCACCCTACTGAAAAAAATCGTGCTACTGTGATGGCTGCTGTCGTTGCTGATACTGGGGAACTGAAGCAGGGAACTCCAGACCTAAAAGCGTGAGTCCTTATAGCTCAGATGGAGGGCCATACTTTGTAGCAACGCATGTAACAGACCTATTTATTGTGTGATCAGGCACACAGGAGGACATGTAACACATACTAACCAGTTTCTTGCATTATAAAAAATAATAAAAGTGCATTATAAAAAAAATACAGATGTGAATTGGTAAGTCATTTACCTTCTTGTGCATTTCCTACTTTTTTCTTTATGAAAATCAATTGAAATAATAATAATTAATAATAAAGTTTGCCAAGCTACAAAACCATTTGAAACTCTTGGATATATAACTAGGGGTGACTAAATTTAGAAAGGTTTACAGTCCAGATTCACTTTGGATACACAGCCAAAATTCCAGATGTTTATCTGTGGTTTATCCAAACTATTTGAATCCTTTGAATTTGCAAAATTGGGCAGAACAGAAGGGAACAGGCTTTCTGATGAGACTTCTTGGGCGTCCACTGGTGGTTCCAGCTGGAAGTACTTTGGAACTGCCTTTCTCAGGGCACTGTGGTATTTCTCACTGTCAGGGTTCCCTCCCCACTCTGAACTCTAGGGTACAGATGTGGGGAACCGCATGAAAGACCCCCTAAGCTTATTTCTACCATCTTAGGTTAAAAACTCCCGAAGGCACAAATTCTCCTTGCACCTTGGATTAAGTAATGCTGCCACCACCAAGTGATTTAACAAAGAACCAGGGAAAAGGACCACTTGGAGTTCCTCTTCTCTGAAAATCCCCCCAAGCCCTTACATCCCCTTTCCTGGGGAGGCTTGAGAATAATATCCTAACCAATTGGTTACAAAATGATCAACGATCCAAGCCCCTAGATCTTAGAACAATGGAAACATCAGTCAGGTTCTTAAAAGAAAGGTAAAATTCATCTCTGTCAAATCAGGATGGAAAATACTTTACAGAGTCCTCAGATTAAAACCACAAAGGATTCCCCTCTGGGCAAAACCTTAAAGTTACAGAAAACAGGAATAAACCTCCCTCTTAGCACAGGGAAAATTCACAAGCGAAACAAAAGATAAACTAATCCGCCTTGCCTGGTTTACCTATACTGGTTGCAATATTGGAGACTGGTTGCAATATTGGAGACAATATTACATTGGGGTTGGTCCTGCTTTGAGCAGGGGGTTGGACTAGATGATCTCCTGAGGTCCCTTCCAACCCTGAGATTCTATGATTCTATGATTCTATGACTTGGATTAGGATGGGTTGGAGAAGATGGATTTCTGTCTGGCCCCTCTCAGTCCCAAGAGAGAACACACACACACAAAACAAAGAGCACAAACAAAAACCTTCCCCCCTCCCAAGATTTGAAAGTATCTTCTTTCCCCATTGGTCCTGTTGGTCAGGTGTCAACCAGGCTATTTGAGCTTCTTAACCCCTTACCGGTAAGCAGAAATTCTAGGCTACCCTTAGCTGTATGTTTATGACACTCATCTTAACAGAAACTAAAAGTGTTGGGGAGGGGGACAAACAAACCCTTAACCCTATCCAAACTTTTCACAACCTCAAAAAAGCTTAGGTTCAAATCTAAACATAGGGGAAGCTTCAGGAATTGTCTTTCTCCAATCTATATATCTATCTCATTTAAGTATTTATAAATCACCATTCACCCTTCTACCTAGGCAGTATGAATGTCATTCTTATTTTATCTGAACCTGTTTTCCCATCCCTCGTTAAAACTGAATAATGAATAATAATTCTTTAAAAAAAATCTTGGCTTATGTTTGTTTTAGTTTCATCTGTATCAATAATTATTAAGCATGATATGATGTGCACAGTATAATATTCTGGCAAGAAGAAACTGTTCAGATAACACATACCACATACTATGTGATGGGGGATAGCAGACATTGGCTCCATCTAACTTAGAAAGCAAGTCGACATTTTCAGTAATACTGAAATGTAGAGGTAGCTGGAAACCAGAATTTCTATTCAATGGGAAATTTTAAAAAAATCAAGTAAAATAAAAAATATATAGAAAAGGAATCAAAATCAGAATACAAAGCTGAAATGTTGATATTTCCCACAGACTGAAAATTGCATACAATTTTAATTTTTTGACCCATTGATTGTTTTCTTTTGACAATCTTGGAACATTATAATATAATATAAAATACTAAATAAATATATTCTGTATACTACATTTAGTATAATATACATGTAGTAAAAGCGATATAATATAAAAGTCTAGATGAAATGAACTGAAATTAAAGTAAAAACTAGGGCTGTCAAATGATTAAAAAAATTAATCAGGATTAATTGCGCGATTAATTGTACTGTTAAACAATAATAGAATACAATTTATTTAAGTATTTTGGATGTTTTCTACATTTTCAAATATTGATTTCAATTACAACACAATACAAAGTGTAAAGTGTTCACTTTATATTTATTTACAAATATTTGCACTGTAAAAAACAAAAGAAGTAGTCTATTTCAATTCACCTAATACAAGTGCTGTAGTGCAATCTCTTTATAATGAAAGTTGAACTTACACATTTAGAATTATGTACAAAAAATAACTGCATTCAAAAATAAAACAATGTAATACTTTAAAACCTACAAGTCCACTCAGTCCTACTTCAGCTCAGACAAACAAGTTTGGTTACAATTTGCAGGAGATAATGCTGCCTATGTCTTGTTTACAAAGTCACCTGAAAGTGAGAACAGGTGTTCACATGGCACTGTTGTAGTCAACATCACAAGATATTTATGTGCCAGATGCACTAAAGATTCATATGTCCCTTCATGCTTCAACCACCATTCCAGAGGACATGTGTCCATGCTGATGATGGGTTCTGCTCAATAACAATCCAAAGCAGAGCAGACCAACGCAATTTTATTTTTATCATCTGAGTCAGATGCCACCAGCAGAAGGTTGACTTTATTTTTTGGTGGTTTGGGTTCTGTAGTTTCCGCATGGGAGTGTTGCTCTTTTAAGACTTCTGAAAGCATTCTCCACACCTCGTCCCGATCAGATTTTGGAAGGCACTACAGATTCCTAAACCTTGGGTTGAGTGCTGTATCTATCCTTAGAAATCTCACATTGGTACCTTCTTCGAGTTTTGTTAAATCTGCAGTGAAAGTGTTCTTAAAACGAACATATGCTGGGTCATCATCCAAGACTGCTATAACATGAAATATATGCCAGAATGCAGGTTAAACAGAACAGGAGACATACAATTCTCCCCCAAGGAATTCAGTCACAAATTTAATGAACACATTATTTTTTTAACGAGCATCATCAGCATGAAAGCATGTCCTCTGGAATGGTGGCTGAAGCATGAAGGGGCATATGGATGTTTAGCATATCTGGCATGTAAATACCTTGCAACACCGGTTACAAAAGGGCCATTCAAACACCTGTTCTCACTTTCAGGTGACATTGTAAATAAGAAGCAGTCAGCAATATCGCCCATAAATGTAAACAAACTTGTTTGTCTTAGCAATTGGCTGAACAAGATGTAGGACTGAGTGGATTTGTAGACTCTAAAGTTTTACATTGTTTTGTTTTTGAGTGAAGTTATGTAACAAAGCAAAATCTACATTTGTAAGTTTTATTTTCATGATAAAAACAACGAGGAGTCCTTGTGGCACCTTAGAGACTAATTTGGACATAAGCTTTTGTGGGCTATAACCCACTTCATCAGATGCATGGAGTGGAAAATACAATAAGTAAGTGTATAAATATACAGCACATGAAAAGATGGGAGTTGCCTTACCAAGTGGGGGGGGAGGTCAGTGCTAATGAGGCCAATTCAATCAAGGTGGATGTGGCCCATTCCCAGCAGTTGACAAGAAGGTGTGAGTATCAACAGAGGGAAATTATTTTTTGTAATGAGGTGTCAATTAGGCCTGAATAAAGACTGGGAATCGCTGGGTCACTACAAATATAATTTCCCCTCTGTTGATATTCACCCCTTTTCGATTACAGAGCGATAGGCAGTGCTTGCCACGGCTGACCTTCAGCACCTCTGGGCTTGTCAGTTCATAGCCCTGGCACCTCTGGGCTTGTGGTGTCAGTAAAGTAAGAAAAAATATTGCTGGAGCCTAAGGACCTAACTGCTTGAGTCCTGGCACCTGTTTCATTATAAATTAAGCATTGGTGATAGGGAAACAACAGTTATGCCAAACAAGAGTAATCTTGGTACTTTTTTCTGTAACCATTTACTTTATTAGTCATGTTTCTACTATGAAAAACGCTCTACTGTGGAAGTAATTTGAAAAAGTAGAAGACAGCACAGGAGATTCATATATTCAGGTTGGCCCTCTTGACATTAATATTGCTGGATCAGGCCCTTAGTGTGAAGATGGAATGGACACACAGTATATGTTAGCTGTTACAATTTCTATTGTAGACTATCCTGCTGCCAACTGTAACCAGTTCAATTAATTGCTTAGACGGTTATGAAAAAATAAGAGGGTACATCTATTTGCATATAGATTGTAAATCTGCCAAAGTGAAAAACTTCAAAGAATAAGAACAGCTATTTCTATCTTGCATACTGCAGGAGGGTCTTGTGTTTAAAATACTGGCCTGGGAGGCCACTGTTCTATTCCTGGTTCTACCTCAGACTTTCTATATGACCTTGAGCAAAACGTTTTAGGGCTACATTTTCATATAAGCGTGTGTGCAACTCTGCATGCAAGGTTACTGGAATTGCACAAGCAGATTTCTCAACATTTTAGACCTTTTCTTTTCTGCTGCTCATTTAAAATAGGGATACTATTACTTAAGTTAACTTGCTTTAGAGTAATTATTATGCTGTTGTCATGATTGATTCGTTATATTTTTTTGTACAGTGCTTTGAAAATCGTGTTGTATAAGGGCTATGTATAATTATTATCATCAAGGGCAGGTAATTCCCATTAATCTGTCTAGCTGAGTATTTATGCTATCCTCATTACCATGATGTCAGAGCATCTAATGGGAATGAATTAACTGGAGTTATGTGCATATACTGAGTGGAGACTGGTCTCTTCTGGACCAGATTCTGACATCTGTGTGTAGTGTGGCCTCAACTGGTACTTGGGAGACCTGGTTTCTGGTCCTGACTGTCCTGTTGAGTGACCTTGAGCAAGTCACTTTTCCTCTCTGTGACTCAGTGTCCACAACTGCAAAATGGAGATAAGGCTATTGATCTCCTTTGTAAAGCACTTTGAGATCTACTGATGAAAATTGATACATAAGAGTTTGGTATTATTATTATTTTATTATTATTAGAATTCTGGGATGGAAGAAGGAGATTCCCATAACTGGTGGATCTGCAGGATCATATCCAGGTTCACCAACCCCTGTCCATCTACGTAATGTTGTTGGCCAATGGGGCTCCTGAGGGGGAAGCCTTGTCATTGGGCAAATCATCCTTTCCAGTGACCACTGTAGGGTGGGAAGCCCCGCCTTTCCCATTTAGTTCCCTTGCTGATTTCATGCCAGGCATCAACTACAGTATGTGCTCTACTCTAAGGACTTGATCTAACTCCCAGTGACGTTAATGGGAGTCTTTCCAATAACTCCAGTGGGAGTTGGAACAGGCCCTAAATACTTTTTCTCTTTCATGTTCATACAGATACACCTGATGCACTGGATGCTGCTTTATTCCAGCTGTTAGGTACAAGAAACGACGGTCATGCAGTTGTATTGTATCCAATATATTTGTAGCACTGTATGTGTAAATCAAATTTGGGGATATAACCCCTCTTACCTTTTTTTTCTTAGGCCACTCCCCTTGTCTTCTGTCCATCCCAAGGCAGGCAGAGAACCAGCAGATGGGAACTGCCATTGGTCCCCTCCTGCTGTACATTAGCAGATGGCCCCAGTACTGGATGTGTGCTCATCTTTATGTTGATCCCATTTGTGACTCCAAAAGATGCGGAAAAGGGGTAAACATTGGCTCTTTATATACATATATGATCATGAGGCTAAGTTCTACCGTCCTTATGCTTAGTAGTATCCATTTATTCTGCCAATAGTCCCACTGAAGTCAGTGGGACTGCTTGCCGAGTAAGCTAGTATTTAATGTGAGTAAGGGGGGGCAGGGGGAGAGAATCTGGCCCTTGAGCTTACTTAAACAATACAGTTTAAGTATCAAAGGACACTTGCAGTTTGTGTATTGTTAGAAACAGCTAAGCTGTAGATGTTCGTAGCAATTGTACTGACTTTATCTTACTAACACTATAAATGTTCCTATATTTTCTGTCCCTATAAACCTTCAGGCACCAACTGTATTTGTGACTATAATCCAAAACTTGCTTTCCATCATGTGTAGCCCAAGAGCCCTGGACAATACTAAGCTTGTTTGAAATCCTACAAAATTGTTTTTATTTTTTCTGTATTGGAAGCAAGTTGTATGTTAGAGAGCCATTTTGGGGCACATCCGTTGTCTCTAATATCTGGCAGCCTACTATTTTGAATCATTTTTTATATAATAGTCCAACAGCTTGTTGAACTTGATGATTATTATTGTTGTTATTTATTATTTGTATTGCTGTATTACCTACGGGTCCTAGCTCCATTGTCCTAGTCATTGTACAAAAACCATGTGTTTTGTACAATTCGGTGGGTAATGGCAATCTTCTTCTTTTTTTCTGTGCTATCCACTGCACAGTCATTGAGGATTATTCGAAATGATTAGAAGAAGATACACAATGATGATATACAATAAGCTTTTTAATAGTCCCAAATCAATAATTCTATCTATTCAGTGGCTGTCTCTATAGCTTCGTTTTGTTTTTAATTTGATTGGGCTATATTTTCAAAATGAAATGTAGAGTTTTTCCATTTTATTTTTACTGAATGGTGTATAAAATAGGATCTACTGTGTTTCATAACAGGTTTTTATGCTTGCCAAAATAGATTATACAATGCCTAATGGTAAACAGAGATAGTTTGGGTCTGTCTTGAAGATAGAGTACTATGAAATTGGGCCCATCATTGTCATTTTTCTCAGCAATTCCTCTCATCTGTCACAACACAGTAGTTATGAAAAATGAAACCATAAATTCAATTTAGAGGGCAATTTGCAGCTAATCTTTGGAGTAATTCCAGTGTGAATAATGCAGCAATTTGGATGCATGGTCAGTCAATTCAGTCCCTGATTTATTAGGATTTAAGGAAATTTTCTTTCATTAATGATAATTACCCAACAAAAGAAAATAATTTCTCAAAAATTATCTACCTTTACATCTGTGGTCTCAGTTTTGAGAAAGGCTGCAATGTTGGTTAAACTTATTATTATGGGTGGTGGTGGGGGGAGCTTTTTACAAAAGATATATGAGGTATTTAAATTCTGAACTGTATCTCTTTACAGCACATGTGTGAACTGATCAGTACTGGTTTATGGCCACTTTTATATGACTCCCATTAGAGCTAACATTTTGAATATCTCAGCATAAGGACACTGGGATTTGCCATTGATTTTCCACACTTCTTACACCTTGAAGATTGCATTAAAATCTGGCTCAAACAAGAGTGACATTTTTTGTTCCTGTCTAAAAGTCAGATTTATTATCTGAGAATTTTACCAATTATTAAATCCCCACTTTCTCTGATATATTACGTGCATATATTTGTATATAGACTTCCTTCAGTTGTAAAGATACATACACATCAGTGTCTAAGTGCCTTATGTACCAACTTTAAGTCATCTCCTTCACCCTCCTCAGTGTAGGCTGCCTGTGGGAGCACTCCACTTGAAGCAGCTTGTTTGGTGGCCATTTTAGCCTCAGGATCAAGGAAACTGAAAGATGGCATGGTACAGCTGAGGAATTAGCCCACAGATAATATTTAAATCTATAGTCTCTTGTTCTTTCCGATAGACAGGGACGGGTCTACCTTTTTTGCCGCCCCAAGCAGCGAAGAAAAAAAAAAAAAAAAAGGCGGCCGCCGAAAAAGGAAAAAAGAAAAGCTGCCACCTAGGAAGGACACATGAAAAAGCTGCCGCCAAAGTGCCGCCGAGGAAGGGGAAAAAAACCAAAAAAAAACCCAGAGTGCCACCCCAAGAACGTCTGAAGTGCCGCCCCTTCTGATTTGCCACTACAGCCAGCCCTGTCTATAGATTCATGTCTCTTCCAGAGAGATCTTAACTTTAATTTAATTTGATTATTTGTTCCTAAAATTCCAGCTTATGCAAGCTCTTCAGTGTCTTCTATGTTTGTGCAGTGCCTCTATAATACTGGTTCAGGCTTTTGGATGCTAACCTAATACAAAGATTCATTATTAATAATAATAGTTATGCATCCTGATTACTTATTTTTCCATGAATCAGGGACAGCACCTTTGGCCCTAATGATGACAAATATACCTGAAGCCTGGCATCATTAAAATAAGAAATAAACAAGATATGAATGATGCTCTCGAGGTTGAGCCATTATGTGACATTATGTGAGAATGTGATGCCACATGACTTGGAAAGGTACAATCTGCAAAGAAAATATAATGCCTGCTATTTCCTATGTTATGAAATGTTTTGTGCATTTAAAATTTAGATGTTTTTAAAGGAGCACTTCTTCGGGTTTCTTTCTGTTTACATTACTCCTTTATTTAGCATGTTGTGTTTTGCATCTGGCAGAATGGATTTGAATATAATTATGATTAAAAAGAAAGAAAAACAATTAACTTTTTTTCAGATGTTTCCTTGTAATAGATGCAGTTGTAAAATGGACCTGTAAAACGGTGACCCTGGAAATGGTTTATGATTACTGGGGGAAACGTCTGTGTTTGGCTTTTTTGTGAACATGCCAGCTTTTTGTACTTGTGAACACAGCTTGAGCTTCATGAGGAAATTCACGCACCTGGTAACAGATCTTAAATCATGCTTAGTCTAACAAGACTAGAGGGACCTATAACCTGCATATTTTAAATGCTTAATTTTATGTTTCATGGGATAAGTTTCTTGTTATTGTTTTCTTTCAAGACTTAAAATTGGGTTCCAGGAATGTGCTTTCATACTCAAATTAAAAACATTCACAGATGCAATCTACTGCCATTTCTCAGCTGCGCCCAGCAAAAGGTCAGGCCCATTAACAATCTTCCATGTGAGGTTGTTAGAGTACACTATTTTTCTCAAGTACTGCAGTATTATGGCTTTAAAACTTCACAACTGAAAGGCTCTGTGTAGCCTTTTCAATTTTGCAGTAATATTGTGATAACTTTAAATTGCATCACCACTTCTACCCTAATTATGAAAAGCATCTTGATGAAATGGCATTTAATTTATCATTAATACTTCTCACTTAATTTTGTATAATTTAAGTATGAATGTGTCATATTCATTTTGTGCTTTTCATCATAATACTTCCAATATTTTTACAAACACACTACAGTCAAGCTGATGTGCAGTCACTGAAGTGCAACCATTTCTGGGGTGGAACATAAGCTGTTATTTTCACCATTATCATAATATGCCTTAGTTTTCAAGAATTGTGACTTCACTTTCTGTCATTAGTGGTTGCTGCTGTATCATGAGACAGTCCTAGTCCATGTTACCTATGACAATAAACAGTTTAAAAGTGACACATACTTGGCCAGCAGACAGTTAGGACCACATGATTTTTGTTATGCTGCAAAACTTCTTAGGTACTGATTCTTCAAACATTTATATGCTTGCTTAATTTTATTCACGTGAATAGTCCCAGCTGCTCCAGCTCTGTATACCAGGTAACAAGGCTGTAATAGTACAAAAGGCCTCTAGAAGCCCCAGGTCCAGCATGTGGGGAGGATTCCCCCAGCACAGGAGCTGAGGAAGACAGCCTTTAGAGGGCCACTTTACAAACCCTGGTATAAGGAGGCATGCTAAGCATGGGCTGGGAGGTTGAAGGGGGTCTGTCACAGTGTTACATGCTGTGGGAATTCTGTGTAGAGCGGGGTCAGGCTGGTGTAACTTAAGCCCTCTAATTTGTGCCGGGGTCTCATCAGCCTTTGGACCACTATGGTCTGTGTCTTCCTTAGGGGTGTGTGGACCATGCCTATCACACTATGGCCTCTACCACAAAACAAACAAATAATAACTAAAGAATGGTTGGTGGCATAGAATTCAGATCCTCTTGCTCCAAAAGCCACATAGGTTAAAGATGTGTGTCTGCTGCCTGTTGGCAGTATAGAGTCTGTTGACACATAGTTAAGCAGTTCTTGTCCTCTGCTAGAGAGAAGTACAACCCCCCGCCACCCTAATCCATTATTACAGTATAAAGAAATGCACAAAGTGAGATTTGTGACCTGTACAGATATGTACATCCGAATACCCCTGTTTA
Source organism: Chelydra serpentina (assembly GCA_037349315.1). Taxonomy (NCBI): domain Eukaryota; kingdom Metazoa; phylum Chordata; order Testudines; family Chelydridae; genus Chelydra; species Chelydra serpentina. Next base: position 63,022,265 of record JBAIAC010000004.1, read on the forward strand.
ACTTTGAAATGATCAGACTGTCAACAAATGATGCATTAACCATCTGAATTATTTCATTCTCTTCTCTTCACTCAATGAATGTTAACAAGGTAAAATTTGTAGCATGCATTTAAAGAATTTTTTTATTCATTTTTTTATAACACACTCCCCTTGTGTGTGTTACTGCTCAGGTCTTCATTCTGAGATTGTATTTCTTTCTCTCACACTAACCCAAGAATAAGCAATTTTTTGTAGCAATGGCCAGGAGATAAAAGTGCACGATCTCTGAAAATGTGATTGTTCTGTTTCCATCCACATGGAGCAAAGTATGTATTTTCATTTTCATTTAAGGAAATGAGCGACAAGAAAGAACAAAAGTGAAGTCTCCACTGTGAGATGCAAAGTGACTATAATCCCATGTGAGATTCCGGCCATGTGTGTTTGTGTGTGTGTGTGTGCTCTGTAACAGGCCAAAGCAACTCTGAGTACAAAATTGCTTCTTAAGTACACCCAGGGAGAGTTCTGAGAAATATAAACATACAGTGCAAAGAAAACTGGTCATCACAATTTCACAGCTGCATACACCACAGTTGCCATCTCTTTAGATTAACTAGCTGTTGTGGTCAGTTTGATGGAAATTCACTTCTATAACCCAACACTTCTTCCACAATATGTCTGGACTCCAACTGAGCAGTGACTGTGAGATTTGAGGTAAAGTAACTTGCATCAGTCTCCAGACTGCCAGTATATTATGCTGCTGCTATGCCATCGATCTGGCCCAAGGCCTTTCTTGCAGTGCATATGTTCCAAAAGGAAATAAATGGGAACAAATGGATGACCCCACATGTTTTGCCATTTTGTCTCCTCCCCCTGCCGTAGGCCACATATCAAGCTAATGGTTCTAGCTGAGGTTCTCTTAAACAAACAAACAAAACCCTCACCTGGCAAATCACCTCTTTAAGAGTAAGTGAAGAATGATATGAAATGTTTCCTTCAATTCCCTGCCAACCTTGTAAGATCTGGACCAAGTTTGGCACCCTAACTTGGATGTGCTGTGTATTAGCATATTGTGACGCTGTAGAGTAGCCTCATATTGCTTTAGATAAATGCATCTGGAATCATAAGAACTCCTTCACACATTTATCAGGAGGTTTAAAATCTTCATTAGTTAGGGGATAAATAAATCTGTGAAATTAATAAATTAATACATGTGGTTTTGGCTTGTATTCATTCTGTCAGCTATTCTAACTATGACTTGAGGGGTGAAGTTTAATTGAGATTTGTTTACAAAAAATATGAGATTTCCATAGACACAGTAGGTTGGAGATGGATTCTAGGTGTGCATGAAATTACATGCAGAATTCAATTATGGATAGTAATGTGTGCATGGCATTCTCTGCTGAGTCCCCTTAAGTGTAGAATAACATTACATGGAATATTCTTTCAGAAAACTGAAAAAGGGCTGTTTAATTGCACTTAGCATTGTCATCAAAAGACTTACTTTAAGATACTGGAACAAGTATTTCTATCATTGCCCAGTACATGCCAAACAAATACTTGTAAATACAATAAGTAGAACTGGTCAAGACTTAGAATTTCTGTTTCTGTTAAGTAAAAGAAACAAGGTAGGTGAGGTGATATCTTTTATTGGCCCAACTTCTGTTGGTGGAAGGCACAAGCTTTTCAGCTTCACAGCACTCGTCTTCACATCAGGAGAGGATAACCATCATGTCTAAACTAAATCCAAGTTGGGACAGTTTATTAAGCATAAGCATAAGGGGTTCACACCTACGGTAAGAGACCACCTAAAATGAAGTGGGCAATTGAGGGTTAGATTGTTAAGCGCAAGGTAAGAGAGATGTGCATGTAGAGCAGTGGTGGGCAAACTGTGGCCTCTAGGCCGCACGTGGCCCATCAGGGTAATCGCTGGCAGGCCGCCAGAGAGTTTGTTTACATTTGCACTGCTGCCTGCAGCTCCCAGTGGCCTGCTCGGGGCAGGGGCATGGGGCAGAGCCTTAGTGGCTGCCTCTATGCCTAGGAGCCAGAGGGAGATGCCGGCAGCTTCCCAGGACCCGCGTGGAGCAGGGCAGGCACCCTGCCTACCCAGCTGTGGGCGGCCAACCAGACTTTTAATGGCCCAATCAGTGGTGCTGACTGGAGTGGCCAGAGTCCCTTTTTGACTGGGAATTCTGGGCGAAAACCGGACTTCTGGCAACCCTAGGATGAGCAGGCCCAGGGACACTCCAAAGGAGCGAGTGCTTGAATACAGACCATGAATGGAAGGGTGTGATCCTGCCAAAGACCCATCAGACAATCATGTTTTAAGTACCTATCATTCATTTAATTTTTGGACTTCAGTACCTTGGAAGGGGTGGGACTCAGTTGTTCCTTAACCAGACTGCTAAATCACTACTGTGCTGGACCCCATGGGAGGTGACAACCAATCAGCTGAGACTCCATGACAGAGTGAATAGTATCCTATTGGTCCGCTAGGGGACACCACAGATGTGGGCCCTGTCACAGTGCTATGTAAATTATTCTTAATAATAATAGATATTACCATTGGAAAATCCATCTCATAGTACTGGTAAAAGTAATTGTTCTGAGTTAGTGAGATTATTCTTTATGATACACCTCAAATTTAGCTGACATTCCCCATCCCTAGAAATAGGTTTACACTGATTTTCAAGACTAGCTTGGAAAAGAATGGGGGCAAGAAACCTCTTTTTAAATAGGAAAGCTGACATTGTGTTTTACGTTTCCAACTCTTTCTACTCAGGGGAGCCCAAGGACATAAGCTTCCTGGGACCAAAGACTGGCTCTTCTTTATTTTGGAACTCTATTTCTGACAGCAGAAGACACTTTGGAATTCAATTTGTGGCCCACATTGGAGACCTAAGATGAAATCCTGTCTCCATTGAAGTCAATGGCAAATTTCCATTGACTTCAAGAAAGCCAAAAATTTGACCCCTAAAGTTCAGAGGCAGGGGCTATCATTTTTCCTTTGCTAGCTTTAATTTTGGACCCTATTTTATACTGACGGTGTTAATTTTATGAATGGTATTCAATTCCTTCTTCAAGGCTCACTTCCTCAGTGACCACAAGAAGTGATCTAACAAACAACACAAAAGGAAACTCCAGGTTATTTCCAGTGGGCTTGCAAATATGTCCTGAATTTCTGTCTTTTAGATCTTAGGCCTGGGACTATCTTCATTTTGTGTCATTCCAGTTCTGAGAACATTGTCAGGGCTTACTAAATAGCAAGTCGTACAATGTGTTTCTTGCTTACTTACTAGCAGTTGTACAATGTGTTAACTAGTTGTGGTTTGCCCTCCTTGTTTTCCCTTTTATTTTGTTTTTGGTGTGTTGCCAACTATCAGTGAGGAAAAAAAATCAAACAATGAAAAGAGCTAGTTACAGTGGCAACAAGTGATGTCCTTCCTGCTTGTGTGAAGGGCAGTGAAAGTTGCTGGGAGAATGACTTCAATTCTGTCAGATAAGATAAGGGTTGTGTGCAGTGTTGTGTATCCAAAGCTGGGTGAAGAAAACAATATCTGAATAGAGTTTTAATAAATGTGTCAGGACCAGAGATGGAGGAGGTCCTGTCTTCATCACATTTTGCTGTTCTTAACCCAAAGAAAGGCCTTTGAAATATATGTGTGTTGCGGGGGAAAACTGATTTTCAGGCGAATGCACTTGATGAATATGTGGGTGAAAAGCCCGGGAGGAGGAGCTTTTGCTAATAATGCAATGAGAGTATAGAATTATTACAGGGCAATTATAACAATGTCCCACCTATCTGGATGACTGCAGTCATTTGGAATACATATTCTTCTGAATACATTTTTTACAAGTTAGTGGATTAGAATTGCTGGAAATGTTCTCAGTGACACATAACACTCACCTTGAAACTCAGATGATGTTTACTATAAGGTTTGCTGAGATTCCTGGACCTTTAGAATGAACTTGACCCAAGTTAAGGCTTTGCAGTGAAATCATGAAAAAATGTGCAGTCTCCATCTGAAATGTGGTGAAACTAATTCTCCGGAACGCAATTCTGATACTTTTTTGGGAAGCCAGAACAGGGTTCTGATGTTTCTGCCAGTTCAGGGCAAGGCAGCTCCTTTCCCATCCTGCTGCTGCAGAGTATCCTCCAAACAGGCAGGTCCTGAGTCTGGCAGGGGGCTCTTGGTAGTGGGTCATTGTGGAGGGAGCCAGGGATGCTGCAGCTTGGACCAGGCAGGGGAGCATGGAGGATGGAGCTTGGACACAGCCAAAACCAGGCAATGTCAGGAGGGGATGCAGGGGCAAGGCACAAGTAAGGGAGAAGAGGGGAGAATGGGAGGACTTTGTTGGGAGTCATTCTCTGCCCCCATTGGCCTCCTCCAGCTCCTTCACAGCTCCTGTCTTTTTCACAGCTCTGCTCTACTCCCTCTCGGGCCCTCTCACTGCCCTGCATTCCAACACTTCTTTTTTTAGGACTCAAGCACTGGGGGAAGTTATGGGGGAAGTTTTCAGTCAGGCACCTAACTCCTAGCAGGCTAAGGCCATTTGTGCCTTTGAAAAACTCCCCCTTTGAGTTTGGAACTGAAATACTGAGTTTCTGTGAAGCATAGACTCAAAAGCAAAATCTGCTTTCTGTGGGTGAGAGCACGTGGGCAACATGGCATTGTCTTGCGGGGGGTCAATACTGAAGAAAGTGGAATCGCTCCTGCTATATTAGCCTTCGTGCTGACTATCCCTACCTTGATTGGTTGTGCCCATAATGCACAGCTGCATTCTCATAGGCACAAAGTAGCATAAACTCCCAGGCCAAGGAAGAACATGGATAAAGAATTGTAGTGCAGCATTTTAAAATAGAAAACCAACATGCAGGCATGGAACAAATGTTTACGTTAGAAAGTCAATGATCCTCTTTATTCATAGAGGTGAAAATAAGATTCCTTTCATGGTAGAAGCATTTCCTGTTCCTTGTAAGTGAAAGGTGTGACGTCTATGCATTATTGCCTACAATGTTTTTGGGGGGTTTTTTTGGTCATGCTTTCCCCCCCTCATTTGCATTTGTAGAGTGATTCCTCCTTCCAGGAGCTCAAATTGATTCATTTGACTAGTCTTTCAAATATGTTCTCTTGTTCCTCGACACATTTTTTATCTTTGTATTGAAGAATATCTTAGCGCCAGTCAACCCATGGGGGTTTACTAACAGTTTCCCAAAAGAAACTGGCATTTTGTAAGTTTGTGTATTTTGGTATTTTATATTTTGTGTGAAACCAGATAATATTGTCTTGGCATGTTGCTGCTGTATTTAATCACTGAGCCTTGTTTAAAGTTTTCAAAGTGGATTCTTCCCACTGCAACAGACATGAATCGTGGGGCCCTATTGGAGGAAAATTATGGTGGTAGAAAGTTGGCTGCAACCTGTGCTTAAGAAGTCCATAAAAGTCTAGTATTTCCTTAAAAGGAGATGATAGGAGCAATGAAATGGCATGTGTGCTGATTCAGCACATACTTTTGGCAACCTCTGCCAAAGGTTGAAGCCCTGGTGCCAAACTAAGGTATAAACTGTGCCAGGACACAGGGTTCAGTCCACATGGCTTTCATTACAGGACATATCTACTTGTATGGCTCCCCATTACTGTAGCATCTGAGCATCTCCCAATCTTCAATGTACTTAACCTCACAGTACCTCTCTGAGATAAGAAAGTAAAGTGACACAGGAAATCTGTGTTAGAACAGCGAATTGAATGTAGGTCTCCTGAGTCCCAGTCTAGTACCTTAACCAGAGGACCATTAACCTCTGCAGATTGGGGCCTACATTTTCCCCCTCAAGGTAAAACCTCTATGAATACAAGTGGTAATATCACTGCCTGACCTACACTGGGCTCACTCACTCTTAGGCTGAATCACAAAGACACTAGCCGGTGCAAGGAGTGGTGTTAGATTCCACATGACTGCTTCAGGGAGTCTGGCTCCTACAATGTCATGAGGACAGAAATTCTGTTTCATAAAGAATTTCAAGATCTCAGAATATGTCTTTGGTCCAAATCAGAGCAAAACCTAAAAAAATTGAAATTCTCCATGAAGGAAAATTCAGAATTATTTTGTTGGTTTGTTTTGGGTTGATTTGAAATGTTTCATGTCAGCAAAATTGACAGGTTTCCTTTTGATTTTGGTTTCATTCGATATTATAATATGTAGTACAATATTTTTAAAAATTCAAAATGAAAAGTCACTCTAAAATGAAAAATTGAAAGATTTTGCTCTGAAAACATTAGGACAGGATATTTTTGCATTGTTGAAACTTCCCCACCTAATTTTCTTCTAAAACAAAATTCCAGCAAAATTAATGTTATGAAACATTTTGATTCTGTTGGAACTGTATGCTCTTCTTCAAGCATTTATCGGCACAGATCCCACTATGGGCATGGGTGTGTGCACAACTGTCCCTGCCAGCAGGTAGGGGATCTTGGGGGACAATTACTGCACTGGTGGGGTGCAAAATAAACTTTATTAATAAAATATAAAAACTGGGAAAAATTCAATAGTGAGGGGTATGGGGTTTGTTAAGGTAGACAATTGGGGAGGGGTTTCTTTTAGTAAACAGGATAGGGGGTTTCAGTAATGGGGTACAATACAGTGGGGTACAATACAGTTGGTAACCAATTAACACTGAAGTATAACTGTAACAGGTAGCTAACAATTTCTATGTAAAGGGTGTGTCACAGAAGCATATAACCAACTAACAGTTATGGGTAAAATGCGTTAAATAACCAACAACTCTAGGAAAAATGTGTCACAGTGGTGTAAATGTAAAATGTGAGGTGTGTTAGAGAGAAAAAGGTAACCAATGGGGTTTTTATGCTAGACTTTAGTAATGCAATTGAGGTTTGGCAGCTATAGGAGGGGGGGGGGCGGGGTGAGCACGTGGTGGAAGGGATTAAAAGAGAGAGAGAGAGAGGCAGTGGTAGAGGAATGAGGTTGGGGGGTTTATACAGAACACAGCAAAATCTTATCTATGATCTATCTTAACCAAGATTACACAAATTAGCAAGTAACAGAACACAATGCAACAACTTACTTACAGAGAAGCTAACTTAATCACAGCTATGCAAAATGAAATTACAATTTATCTAGACTAAAGACTAAACCTAATGGGTGCACCTTATACTAGGGGTAGTTCCAGAGGGCAGAGTGGTGTGTGCCCAGGATACAGCTCCAAGGGGGGGGGAGTTAACTAGTGGTGGCTGCAGCAGTTTTATTTCTAGCAGCAAAGGCGCTGCTGTGGAGCTAAAAGCAGATTACAGATACAGACCAAGGAGTTAGCTTGGGTCTGCCTGCTGGGGAAAGAAAGCCAGCAGTTAAAACAGGGGAAGTGTGCAAGAGGTTTTTTCTTACCAATCCCCAGGACAGCAGCAAGCAGGAACAGCAGTTTCAGCATCAGAGGACGCAGAGAGGATTCAATTCGCTTACAATAATCAGGAGATCTCCAGGCACAAATTCATTGTTCGTGGGAGGGGAGTTTAAAACGGGGGTACGCTCAAAAACAAACAAGAGTGGGGAGAGGGACCCCCAAAGACCCCTAGCTGATCAGACCAGGTGGCAAAGCAAGGACCTTCTCCGGGGGTCTGATCAGAAAAGGTCTGGTTCTAAAGGCAAACAGGTAGTTTCCCACCAGTACTTTTGATTGGTTCCCCTTAATACGGGGGATGAGAGAAGGCAGGGAAAACTACAGGTAAGCATAGGCATGCCTGGGCATGTTCTGAGCCACAGGTATGACTCATATGCTTAGCTATGTGGCCACTTTAGGTCTTGCATACCTGGGCAGAGCACCCCTACACCGAGCTGGGTCCGAACAAAGAAGCTAGACAAAGGAGCGAAAAGCCCCCTCCTTCCTGAGCAGAGTAATGGCTCCAGTCAGTCTGCACAAGCCATTTCCATGAGCAGGGCCAGGCTGTGACTTTGGTCAGTTCCATGGCCGGGGGGGCGGCCACTCAGCACAAACAGAATGGAAGGGAGAAAAAGAATCCAGGACGGGGACAGCTGTAACAGACAACAACTTGTGCATATGAGCCTAGAATCTTTTAGCTAGCTGCATCTTTTGTGGCAGGACCTGTGCCCTGTACATCCTCAGGTTCCCTGCAGCGTGGATATAAAGGCTGGAGCAGCTCCAACCACCACTTAGTTTCTTCTCCCACCTGTGGTGATGAGTCAAAATCCACAACGTCCTCTTTCTTCCCCATACCACTTAGATAGTTTAGGGTTATACTTACATTAAACTAAGTTTTATTTAAGCCTGTTGGCTAAAAAAGCAGACAAACAAACATTGTTTTCCTCTTTGGTCTCAATTTGTTACTGAGTAGGTCTGCTGATGAAGAGCAGGTCTCTGTCTAACACCCTCAAAAACAGCCATTACTTGCTGTGAAGCTGGTTTCTTCAAGTGCCCTAGTTACAAGGGAAGTCATGCCAGGAGGTAAGAGCTACAAAACCTCCTGCTGCTGGCAAACAACACTGTCTGCTTGTCAGCACTCACTTCTTTGATGGACCCTCCATCTGAGCCAATGGCAACATATTCTTTGTTTCACTTCTCTTCTGCTATTGCCTTGGCCTGAAAGGTGAGAGAAATTCAAACATTAAACGCAGGGTCACCATATTCTGTCTTTCATATGTAACCAATATGTGTGCTAAAAATAGTCTTGGGCTTTCATATCAACCAGTTTATACACCTACCAGTGTTTTTCTTCTCCTTCCCTAAACCTCAGGATCCCTCTGTAGATGTTAAACTCCACACACTAGATGTGAATAGGGGTGTGTCACTTTCTCTATCTAGATGAAGCATTTTCATAAATAGCCTAGACTTTCATGGCTTTTGGAAATAAGACTAAGAGTCCAGCTGTTTCTAAATGGGTTACAGGCTACATTAATATTGCCTGCTTTCTGAACAAAGTTCCCCTTCCCTATCAAGTTAGAGCTCATTCCACTGTGACCCATTTGTTGCCCATGGCTCACTGAAGCAGGGGCTCCAATTCCTGAAATTTGAAGAGCAATTGCCTGGAATTCAGTTCATATGTTTACCAGTCACTATTCCATTGTTGCATCTTTTAGATCAAATGGACACTTTGGCAGAGCTTTTCTCCACTCATTATTTATATAGCGACTCCAGTCATCTACTTCCTTGGAGGGTAACTGCTAGCACTCACGTCAAAGGGATCTGTGTGGCCAAATGCTTGAAGAAGAAAGAGACACTCTTCTTAATTTACAGTAAATAGAGTTCTTCAAGATGCCTTTGTCTACACTGATCGCACCACTCACCCTCCTTCTGATATGAAGTCATTGTGTAACGCTGACAGACCCCGGTGGGCGGGATCAAACCTGGGGCTTCTGGAGCTTAGTGCATGAGCCTCTACTGCATGAGCTAAAAGCCAACTGGCTCTTAGCTAAGGCTGTAGAGCAGACTCATCTCTCTCTCTCCACACCCAGAAGGTGTGTGGGTTACACTTGCCTGGATTTCTACGTTAGTAAATGAATTCAGTGGAGTTGTGGCTGCTCCACTCTCTCTTGCTGTAGGGGTTACAAGCCCCAACTGACACACCTGGCTAAAAGATTCTGAGCTTGTATGCATGAGGAGCATGCACACCTACAGTGGGATCCATGTGGAAAAAGGCATCTTGAACTGTAGTTACCATAAGGTAGGTAACCTCTCTTTCTGATAGAAAAATGGTACTGTCAAAGTTTCTCTAATCAACTCTAGTAATGAGGTTGTCTGTTAAACAGTTGCTGAAAAGGTTATGACTACTGAACTGAATCATTTTGCTTCCGCCATGATTCAGAGTTTGAGAGTCTCAGTTACATTTGTTTACTTTCTTTCTTTTTTTATGGCTACAGTGTAACTAATTCAGTGAAAAGTACAGGGCAGCTCTTCACTTTCTATTGCCATGCAGTTTACGTTTTCTTATGTGCACATCTGCAAGCTTTTCAAAACTAAGGCAATGGAATATTATCTATTCGACTGAAGGATTCTGGGAATTGCTCTCTACTCTCACAGGGTTTATCTTTCAAAACATGGATGGGCTTCAGCTTTTATATAATTAACTTGCTTAATAGAAGAAGAAAAAAAAATCCCTGCCTAAGCATAAGAAATTGGCTGTCTTAAGGCCAGTTCATTAAAAAAAAATCCCTGCTTGGTCCCTACTATATATCACCAAGGGAGGAAGATATTATTATAAGGAAACGTAGAGATTGCTTTAATTTATTATAATAAATTGGAGGAATAATTTTTACAAATGCTACCATAATTTGCGAATCTCTTTAACAAAATAAAAGCTGTAAATTACTGATTCAGCGAGATCTGTTGTGCATTTTGTAAGTTTACATTTTTAGATACTTTATCTAGCAAAGTCATACATTATTATATTTTCCAGGGCCCCACAGAGTGTATAGTAATGTACATTTGGGGTTGGCTGAAACAAAGGCTATTCACTCCAAGTAATCCTCAGTCTGATCTAGATCTTCATACAAGGCTGCCATGTTATGCTGTCAGGCACTGGGGGGAGGATAGGAAGTTGTGGGGCACAAGGGGTAGTGAGTTTACTTTCCGGTCCCACTCCAGTCTGCTCCTCAAGAACCCAGAGTATTGAAATATTGGAATTCCTTCAGGATGGAATAAACAGCATAGGACTAAACTTGGAGACCATAACTTAAGTATTGCAGGATGTGGCTCACCACTCACTATGATTATTACACCTGGGCAGTAGCTTTTGATTCATGGCTGAAAGAAATTCAAGGTGCTGGTTTTTATCTATAATGCCTTTCATGATTTAGTCTCAAGGGCCCACACCTACAAAGGAATCAATGGAAACTAGGAGCAGAAACTAGATCCTTTGTGGATCTAGGCCCAAGGTATCTTCCAGGTAACCTCTCTTTTCTTGCTTTCACTTGGCAGTAGAGACTATATAGACTTCTCAGGTTAATAGTTTGCCTGGGGTTGAAGGTTTGGAATTTTCTGTAAAGGCCCTTCAATGCTGGAAGCACTCCCTTTCCTTGTTAGACCTTCAGAGTACATTGTAGAGTTGGTCTATTTATCCAGGATTTTTCAGAGGTAGTGGTGGGAGAGAAGCTATGCAAGGAAAGGTTCAGCTGGTATAGATTGGTGACTGTTTCAGTGTCGATGTGTCAATTTTTTACAATATTTTTGTGAAATACCCTTTAAATATTTGAATTCTCTGTGCAGTTAGAGTTTGGGGATAAGCACACTGTATAAATAGAAATAATAACATTAGAAAGTGTTTGCAAAGCACTTTGAAGATGTCAAGCTCTTTAAAAAAAAGCTGATGATATATATGAGAGAGAAAGAGAGAAGTTTGACAAGCATTTGAAGTGCTTCTCTAAACTGTACCCCTATACTTTCTGATGTATTTATGTCCAGAAATCATTGAGCATATGCTCCAGAAAACTTCACTAAAATTAGAGATGGAAAGATATTAAAGATTAAAAGTAAAAGCCGAATGAACAGATAACATATAAAAAGAAAGGAAAGCAACTTTAAATCAGCACATGACCCTGATCTTGGAAATGAATTTGTGTGGTTTAACTGGGGATCCTAATGGGTACCGAGGTCTACAGGGGTGCTTTACCTTGCAGGATTGGGCCATTGTTTTTAATTTTTTAGATCTAAATTGTAAAGCCCAAAAGTTAATGTTTTTTATTTTTTTGGCCAGGCTGCGGCATAAAAGGTCAGAAAGGTGATGAGGCAGTTTGTTTTACACTAAATTGATTCCAAGGCAACTCTACATTGTGATAAAAGAATAAAGAAAAAGCCGGGTGTGGGGGGGGGGGGAGTAAGGGGAGAAAATCAGTAATAAAAAGTCATCTGTGTAAAGTGTCCTATTATGTGATTTAAAATTATAGGAAGACAATAATCTTGGAGTACAAAATGTACCATTTTTGCTTTATTGCTCAGAAACCCCAAATTTATCTGTTCTGGAGTTCTAAAAACGTCACTTCTTTAATGAACAAGAAGCCCTGCTAGTGTTATATTATCTCTCCTGTTTCCATAGAGTTACATGCCACGCTATTTTATTCAATAGTGTGACAGAGCACTATTTAAAATTTTGGGACTTCACTTTATTAAAGCTAATATTCTGTGAGGTTATTGGGAGAACGAGAAGCCAATTGTTTTAGACGCTTCAAAGTAACAGTAGTGTTCATGTTAACCTCTTTCTTTTTCTTTCTTACTGCAAGCCTATGCCAACCAAGGGTAGCCCATTAATGGCGTTAATCATAGCAGTTTTCCTTTGTAGAATCAAGGAGGCAGGGCTGCAGTGCACACGGAATGCCAGAATGAGTAGAGAGCTTTCTTCTGCCTTTCTCTTATAGACCTCATAACCCTGCTTTAACAGCATTGTCTTCAATTCATTTTTTAGATCTTTCGTGTATTGTTGGGGGAGTACAAGAAGGCCCATTTTGTGCCCCTGCCCAGCAATGGGGGACAGTTGCAGTCCCTGTACTCTCAGGCCACAGAGTGCATTCCCTCTATGCGCCTCTTGGGATGCAAGACCCCTTTAAAGGGCTACGGGAGCAGTGGCGAATAGGCAGAACAATGGTCTCATCCCCTCACGTACCAGCGAACGCCTCTGGCTTGCAAGGCCAGAGGAGTATGGTGTACCTGTTGAAGAGCTAGCAGAGCAGAACCATTTCTCTGCATGCCAGGGAGCTACATGAGGGGTGGGCTTCCTTGGAGTGAGGGGGTTACTGAATGTCTCCAACCCACAGTCTTAATGGTACAACTGAGACCCACAATATTTTTTCTAAGTGCCTAAGTGACTTAGGAGCCTGAATCCCACTGACTTTCTATGAGACTTTGGTTCCCAAGTGGCTAAGGGTAAGTCTACACTGCAGTTAAAAACCTGCAACTGGCCCATGTCAGCTGACTCAGGCTTGTGGGGCTCAGGCTAAGGGGCTGTTTAACTGCTGTGTAGATGTTTGCGCTTGGGCTGAAGCCTGAGCGCTTGGACCATTCCCCCTTATGGGTCCCAGAGCCTGGGCTCCAGCCCAAGCCCAAATGTCTACACCACAATTAAACAACCCCTTAGACCAGTGGTTCTCAAACTGAGGGTTGTGACCTCTCAGGGGGTCACAAGGTTATTACATGGGGGGTTGCAAGCTGTCAGCCTCCAGCCGCTTTGCCTCCAGCATTTATAATAGCATTAAATATAAAAAAAGTGTTTTTAATTTATAGGGGGGGGGCTTGCTGCGTGAAAGAGGTCACCAATACAAAAGTTTGAGAACCGCTGCCTTAGACCAAGCCCATGAGCCTGAATCAGCTGTTGCTGGCCAGCTACGGGTGTTTAATTTCAGTGTACACATACCCTAAGTCACTTTTGAAAATTTTACTCCTAATATTGTTTCTTGCAAAGTTGTACCTGGTGATTTTAATTTATGCAAAAGAGAAGTCCACATAAATTGTTGTGCGCTCACCTGTGCAAAACTGCCTTTGTCCTGAGAACCAAGATTGGTGTTAGTAAAGTATTTTATAATGTACATTTTGGCCTGAAAATACAATCTGAATTGACTGCTATGGCCGTCAATCTACTTTTTATCTATAGAAAAAATTATGGCTGCAGTTGTTGCCATTGCTGTTTTCCTCGTTCAATAATACAATGATTGCTTAAAGCTAAGTAAAAACTGAAACCAGTTACTGCAGTTATTCAGTTTATTTTTAATTCACTTCACCCATTCTCACATTTTGTGTGTTTAAAAAAAGACAGACATTTGTATGATTGAAGGATAGGGAAGCAAAGTTACATGCACAAGTATTTACCAAAATTGAAATTCATAAATAGCTATATTCATGACTAAAGAACCTTTGTGATAATTGAATCAGGGAATAAAACCAATGTCATGTGATTTATCTGACCAATCACAACAGCTTCAGGAGGAAATACTGAGTATCAAGTACTCTCCAAGAACTGTTTAGGATCAATCCATAGAGTTAAAATATTCATTAAAAATATCAGAATTTTGATTAACAAATAAACTGGGGAAATAGACTTGCTAAAGATATTTAGCAAGCAGAAAATGAGGCTACATTCCTGGGATGAATTATTCATTGTGGATTATTTGCTCAGTTCTAATAATTATAGCAGGAAATAATTAATTAACATTACAGCAAACACTGTAATTTTTATAATAAAAAGATTGATCATGGAAATGAGCACCAAAAAGAGATTTCCCAAATGGAGAAAGAGTAGGATATGGTCAAAAAGAATGTCAGGTTAAAGCCCCATCCTGCAAAATACACACACGAATAACTTCACACATGTGTTTAGGTTGGATATTAGGAAAAACTTTTTCACTACTAGGGTGGTGAAGAACTGGAATGGGGGTTACCTAGGGAGGTGGTGGAATCTCCTTCCTTAGAGGTTTTTAAGGTCAGGCTTGATAAAGCCCTAGCTGGGATGATTTAGTTGGGGTTGGTCCTGCTTTGAGCAGGGAGTTGGACTAGATGACCTCCCGAGGTCCCTTCCAACCTGAGATTCTATGGCTTGTAATACCACTGAGTGTGACAGATCCTAGGGCAGGCATCGGCACCCTTCAGCTTGCGGCTCACCAGGGTAAGCCCCCTGCCGGGCTGGGCCGGTTTGTTTACTTGCCGCGTCCGCTGGATTGGCTGATCACAGCTCCCACTGTCTGCGGTTCACCGTCCCTGGCCAATGGGGCCTGCGGGAAGTGGCGGCCAGCATATCCCCCAACCCACGTCACTTCCCGCAGCCCCCATTGGCCGGGGATGGCGAACCGCGGCCAGTGGGAGCCGCGATCGGCCGAACCGGCAGACGCGGCAAGTAAACAAACCAGCCCGGTCTGCCAGGGGGCTAGTGAGACAATAGGGCAGGCTGTGAATGGGACTTGGTGTCTACTCACATTTGTTCTGGCTCTCACTGCTTTCTAGATGGAGTTTTGATGGCTTTATCCTGGGGTGGAAGAAACATCTTTATTGACCCTTGAGAAGAAATAGGGGGAAAACAATTACAAAAAGAGTGTATCCTCCTTAGCAACCCTCTTTCCTGCTAAAATTTTTAAAAGGCTAAACAGATAGCATTTAAAAAACAAACACCTACCCTCGTGGAGAAATCTATAGTATTTAATAGACAGAAGTTATTTCCATAGAATTAGTCAATCAACCTATAGAATTCTGTAGCAGGGATATTAGATTCTATAGATTGGTTTAAATATTCTATATAAAATGTACAGGTAAATTAGGGAGTCATTTTTTTCATTCAAAATACTTTGTCAACCAAAAATAGCTTTTCATTAATTTTGAAAATGCCATAGGAATTTTGGTGATGAAATTTTTCAGATTTTCATAAAAAAGTGAGGATTTTTTTTTTCAGTTTTGGCAACCCCTCACCTCCCCCATCCCAACCACACAAACAAAGAAGGAGGTATCTGAGCCATTAGCAATTCTCTTTCAAAAGTCATGGAAGATGGGAGATATTCTAGAAGACTGGAAAAGGGAAAATATAGTGCCCATCTATAAAAAGGGAAATAAGGACAACCCAGGAAATTACAGCCCAGTCAGCTTAACTTCTGTACTGGGAGGGATAATGGAGCAAAAATTAAGCAATCAATTTGTAAACACCTAGAAGATAATAAGGCCATAAATAACAGGCAGCATGGATTTGTCAAGAACAAATCGTGTCAGACCAAACTGATAGCTTTCTTTGACAGGGTAACAAGCCTTGTAGATGGGGGGAAGTGGTAGATATGGTATATCTTGACTTTAGTAAGGCTTTTGACACTGTCTCACATGACCTTCTCATAAACGAACTAGGGAAATACAACCTAGATGGAGCTACTATAAGGTGGGTGCATAACTGGTTGGAAAATTGTTCCCAGAGAGTAGTTATCAGTTGTTCACAGTCACGATGGAAGGGCATAACGAGGGGGAGTCCTGCAGGGATCAGTTCTGGATCCGGTTCTGTTCAATATCTTCATCAATGATTTAGATAATGGTATAGAGAGTACACTTAAAGTTTGCGGATTATACCAAGCGGGGAGTGGTTGCAAGTGCTTTGAAGGATAGGATTAAAATTCAAAATGATCTGGACAAACTGTAGAAATGGTCTGAAGTAAATAGGATGAAATTCAATAAGGATAAATACAAAGTATTTCACTTAGGAAGGGACAATCAGTTGCATACATACAAAATGCTTAGGAAGGAGTACTGAGGAAAGGGCTCTGGGGGTCATAGTGGATTACAAGCTACATATGAGTCAACAGTGTAATGCTGTTGCAAAAAAAGCTAACATCATTCTGGATGTATTAGCAGGAGTATTGTAAGCAAGAGAGAAGAATATTTCATCTGCTCTTCTCTGTGCTGATTAGGCCTCAACTGGAGTATTGTGTCCAGTTCTGGGCTCCACATTTCAGGAAAGATGTGAACAAATTGGAGAGAGTCCAGAGAAGAGCAACAAAAATGATTAAAGGTCTAGAAAACATGACCTATGAGGAAAGATTGAAAAAATTGGTTTGTTTAGTCTGGAGAAGAGAAGACTGAGAGGGGACATGATAACAGTTTTCATGTATGTAAAAGGTTGTTACAAGGAGGAGGAAGAAAATTTGTTCTTCTTAACCTCTGAGTATAGGATAAGAAGCAATGGGCTTAAATTGCAGCATGGGCGGTTTAGGTTGGACATCAGGAAAAACTTCCTGTCAGGGTGGTTAAACTCTGGAATAAATTGCCAAGGGAGGTAGTGAAATCTCCATCATTGGGGATTTTTAAGAGCAGGTTGGACAAACACCTGTCAGGGATGGTCTAGAGAATACTTAGTCCTGCCTTGAGTGCAGGGGACTGGACTAGATCACCTCTCGAGGTCCCTTTCAGTTCTATGATCCTATGATTCTAAGGGTGTGAGTGGGGACTTTTCAAGAAAAAAAATCCCAAAATGTTTCAAGAAAAATGTCAATGAAAAGAAAGGTCACCTTTGGCTTCTCTCAATTTTTTTACCAGAATAAAAAGCATTTTCCAACTTGCTCTAATGTAATTCACTAATAATTTCAAAAGGTTGCCTAAAACTATTGCACAAAAACCTATTTGTTTCATGTCTATCAAATTTGTAGGACTTTTCTAAATGGAAGAGGTAAGTTTAATTTATTGGTTCATTTAACTAGCTGAATTACTAAGTGATAATATGGCATTAATCTCATAACTGTAGCTAACGTAGTAAGAGAGAGTTTCTTCCCCAAAGATTTTACAATATAAATTGATGCAAGAAGATACTGTAATGAAAAAAAGTGGAGGGAATATAGAAGGGATAATCATGGTCACACAGCATGGCTCCATGCATGGTTTGCATTTTTTAAAAGGTATACATAAATAAACAAGAGATACTAAATATGTCAGTATCCCGGCTGGCTAACTGACTAACCATAAGCCTGAATGCTTATTAATACAGCCACAGTTCAAACAGACGCAAAACAGGTTCTTGAAATCAGAGTTCAAACAGTCAAAGGCAAAAGGGATTCCTGGAAACTCTTTTCCTTTCATCCTTGGGAGCATCTGGCCCCAGGGTCTGTCTCAACATAGAATAGTTCTCTCTTTATGTTTCCTGGTTTCTCCCCCTCATGGAGCATTTAGCCTTACCTCAGCCCATTTACATTTTCCCATGGCAAAGCTCCTTGGCAATACCTGCAGTAAGGCAGACATCGGTTGAAGACACTGTGCTTATGTTTTGGGCTTTTTTCCTTGCCCTCGTCCATACCCCTCGTGAGAGTATTCTACATTGGGGAGCAGCTGTGATCTAGTACATTAAGCATGTGAACAGGAGTGAGTTCTGAGGAACCCAAGTATTAGTTCAGACAGTCTCAGACAAGTAACTTTAGACAAGTTCCTTTAACCCTCTGGGTCTCATCTACCATGTATGTTAAATGCCAGCTCCTGGGGGCTTGCTCTTTTGGGGGCCATCCACATTTCTTTTTCAGCTAACCACACCCCATTTATCACAGGTATGTAACCCCATTGGATAAGATGGTTAGAGCTGCCGTACAGCATGGGAGGAAGCTGTTTTGCCTACCCATATTACACGCACCACTGCTTGTGTGTGTGCATATCCAATGGCAACACTTAGATCTACGATGGGGAGTGAAACATATCCCTAGTTATAACAATTCTATTGTATTACATTTAAGAAGGCAGTGTTTCAATTATGTGCTTAAGTAATAGTCAATACATTAACTTGGGAGCTTTACAAAGTGACCCTATTCCCCTAAAATTGGCCTCTCAAGTGTTTTCTTTAAATCTGTGGTTGAGCAAGATACTTTTCAGTCAGAAATCTACACTGTTCCCACTATAGGCTGTGTTGTTTATGCAGTGCCCCAAAATGTGATAGGTGCTACGTAGAACAGGTACTGATCTGAAGCATTTACGGACACATTTTAGATGTGAGAATACAAGAGAGAGTAACAAGCAATTGGGAAATCAATCAATTTCTTTTATTTTTAGGTGGATCAGAGTTCAAAACTGAGTAAAAAATTACTATTGAAATGTCTAAAATTCCTATTGACTTTCATGGCAACAGGATCAAGCCTTGAATATAATGTCCTCTTCCAGAAGCAATTGTAATAATTTCATATTCAGATTCTATAAAACCTTCTGTTTTAGAATAGAACCTTTTTTTTTAACATCTGTTCTTATAACATTCATATGTCACCTTCACTGGTGTGGCTGGTGGTGAAAACTTGAGTTTCACTTTAAATAATTTTTTTCATGTCTGAGTAATAAAGCAAGAAGTTTGAGTCTCCATGTCGTGATTGAAACCTTGCAGTAGGAGTTCTGTTTTGCAGCTCAGACTTTCAGAAAGCACTAAGATGCCAGTGGAAATATAATACTCTTAATTGTCAGTGGCTATTTAATATTTCAATTAAAATATAAGCTATCTCTTTTACACTTCTGGGTTTTGCTTCCATTCCTTATTGCAGTGGTTCTATTTGATGTAGGTACTGGAACACTAACTTTTCTCCAGACTATACAGGGGATTTTTTGTCCTCTAGGCCGTGTGCTCAGTTGTTTTGATTGATTTTCACTCTTTTTATTACCTGCAAAATACTAGGAGATTTTGAAAGTAATGGCAACCATCGTTAAAGAGTATAGAAAATAAAAGACACTTCTACTGTCTTAAGGCTGCTTCTATCTTCCATCACTTATCTGTAGTGGCACATAAGCTTTGTCTATGGGCTGGAGAAAACAAAACAAAACATCACTTTTTTTTCAACTCAGAATTTTTCTGTCCTCTTAAACCTAGACTTGAAAGGATGCATACATTTTATGAACTAACAAGAAAAATGAGTTAAGCTCCAAGAGTCTGGTTTATTCTAAGCATTGCATTTATTCCTGCTGCTAGCAGGATTCAAATTAACTGCTATGGAAAAATGTATGTTCATGTGTCTTCTTATGTATACATTATAAGGATAAGCCCTTTTGGCAGTTCAAGTGCCCAGATGCCTAAGGTAGAAGCTATAGTAAACTATGGAGTACAATAATAATAAAATCTAGTTCTTATACAGTACTTTTCCTGCATACAGGTCAAAGTGCTTTTGCAGGTGGGGAAACTGAGGCACCAAGCAGAGAAAGTAAGGTGCCTAAGGTCACCCAGCAGGCCAGAGTGAGGACTAGAACCCACATCTCCTGAGTCTCAGTCTAGTGCACTAGACACCAACAAACTTTGCCTCGTCTTTGGGTGGTGTTTAGCTGGCTCCTTGAGGCAGGAATCTTGTCTTATTCAAATGTGAAAGCACCTTGTACATTTACAGTGTTCTATAAACAATGTTCACTTTAATATACAGTCCTTACTTGGGCAAGTTCCTATTGCTGTCAGTAAGGACTGCAGGATTGGGCCCAAGATGGGCAACATGAGTGAATTAATATTGTTATGTGATCCTTAATGTACAGATATCCTAACAAGGATTTTTTTTAAATTCACAATCTGGTCATTGTGATGTTAGCTTTCAGAATTTGGGCCAGATCCTCTGATGCAGTATAGCTGCTTTACACCACATCAGCGATGTAGCTGACTCTGGGAGGATTAACACTCTGTGAAAGGGTGATCTTTGTGACAGACATAGTAAAAGGGCTCTTCTACCACTTACCCCCTCTGTTTCTGACATAGGAGATAAACAGGGCCAAGGCTGGGGAAAAGGCGTAGTAGCTGGGATGCCCTTAGTTAAACAGGTCCTTGACCTCTTTTTTGGCCCCATGTGGCATTGAGGAATGGTGTAATTAAGAGCGGCCGGGAGGCTGCTCTAACCCAAATCAGGGGAATGCTTTGCAGTGGACCTTTTGCACACCACCCCCTTTACTTGTGCAGTTTGGTCGCACATGCGGATCTGGCCCTTTCTTTCCAACAAAGACAATTATTTCAACCTTAACCTACAGACTGAAATTTACTGAAACTGGTTTTGATCCCATTACTTCCTTTGGGAATGATTTCCTATCAGAAGGGCCAGCCCAGTTTATAGTCGAAAACCATAGCTAGTTAGTATATATTTCATGTTTATGTGCATCATTTTATAGGCATGTGAGTGAATGATGTGAGCGGTGTGTTTTGAGTGCTTCAGTGATTGGGTCTGACTGTTGAATAAAATCAGGAGGGAATTGAAATAGCCAAAGAATTCCTTAACCAGCAGCTCACGTAACTGTTGGTTGCATAATTTAAAACTGTCCTGGGGCATCTTTAAATGATGCATAGATTTTGTTTTCTTATTTTACATTTTTTTAAGAGAAGAAAGTTAGTTGGCAATTTCACATGGCAAAAGGAGACATGAACCACTGTTCTTATCAGAGAAATCACCTTGCTAGCAATTCCCCCCCTACCTCTAAAAATTATTTCAAATACTTCCAAAGAGAGAGACTGTTAGTGATGTTCTCTCTTTAAGATAGGAGTAAAGAAGGGAATAAATAAAGCCAGGTTAGAGCCAGCATTAGAAATTGTAAACTAAAACTGTGCACACCCTCCGGGGCTTGGTTTGGGAAGGGATTTATCAAACTGAATTGTGATTTGGTTCATGAAGTCTGACAAAGAATCCCACTTTTCACTGTACTCCACCTATGCTGCTCCATTAACAGGAATTTGCACTGTTAAGCAGCAGATGGTGGGAGGCAGAAAATAGAGTGAAGAAGTTCAACATAATGATTTTATTTGCTCAGTACATTTAAGCTTTTAAAAAATCACCAAATTAAGAAAACATCATTAGTTAACAACATACTGTATTTGTTTAGCCCGCTAGTCTGAAGAACTGGCATCATTAAAATATTACCTGTGGGTTATGTTTAATTACAGTATTTTTGAGACAGAGGTATACATTTTAATTGTCTCCCTTTTAAAACAGAAGTCAAAGTTTAACAAGTTGATATTTACAAGAGAGAGAGATTTTAATTTATAGTAGGAGCCTTCCATAAACTGAAATATTTTTCCTAGCTGCTGCCTGGGAACCACTAGGTGGCACAACCCACTTATATTTGTTCTTTGCAGTGTTTGTGAGAACCTAATCACGCTGGGGGTTGCTTAGTCCTGCTGCAATGAAAGCTGATATAATGTATAAACAAGCATAAGAAGTGACCGACATGCACAATTATTATGAAGGCACAACGAAACCCTCAAGTACCAAGCGTAATTTCTGACATCCATTGGCCAGCTGAGGCAGATGCTTTTTCTGATGTACAAGAGAGAGAGAAATTATTCTTGTAAATGGTTGAGAGCTGCAAATGGAAGTGTGGAGACAGTGTTTGAGTGATCTTGCACCATTGTCCTAGTATATTACATCATATTGTGAGACTGGCAATGCAGTGTTCAGTTGCTGACTTGCCCTGCAATGGTGCTTCTCTCTGCCATCCCTTAGAGCAATTATATGTGTTACTGCCCTGAAACTCATATGGAGGAAAGAAATAGGACTGAGGAAATTCAAATAGTAATTATATGTGCAAAATATTTTTGACCTGCAGTATTGTCAAACGCAGATGTTCAAAAATCATGAGTCATACTCACCAAAAATCATATGTTTGACTTTAAAATAAAGAGACGATGTAAAAATAATAGATTTTTATTTGCCTTCTGCTTTTTGAGCCATTACAGTGCAGTGGGGTCACATCTTGAAGCTTTCTCCACAGCCACAAGGGCTAGAAACTTACTTTTTCTTTAAAACTGGAGGCTGAAATCATCACTTATTCACTTGACTCCAGGAGCTGGGGCTTTAAGGAAAACAATACCCATCATGAGACTCATGACAAAGTCATGAGAATTGGCAACACTGGACCTAGTACAACATTTGCAGTTCGACGGGGTGTTGTGATATTGGGGCCTACGCCGTTAAGCACTGAGCTTTACAGACACTCTGGGCAGGGCGGCCTGTTGCTCTTGTTATACACAGACACAGTCATTTGAAACCAGACAGAATAAAGCAGAGCTTTTGCAAGCATCTTAAGTGCTTAGTGATCACTGAATACTCAGTGTTATATACACTGATTTGTTCAGCTGGCTGAAGGTCTGTGGGGAAGGGAGTGTCTTCATTTGAGTGTTGTGTACTGCCAAGTGTGCTCTTGATGCTTACCAAACAGAGTACAGCATTACATAGTGGAGTCTAATTTAAGTACATTTCCGTGATGTGCTGCCAATGTGTTAATGAGGGGCTCCCATAAAATTATACCCCGTGACCTACAATAAAACCCACTTTCCAGGGAAACGTATGCAGAAAGGAGGGGCTGGTGAATCTATCCATTTGTTTACTGATTTACATAAAAATGCTCACACCAAGTACATACCCACCAGTTTCAGGAGGGTTTGTATTCGGCACATCTCAGCCGTGCCTTTGCTGTTAGCTTCTGTGGCAACACTGCTAGTTATATTCCTGCTAGTTTGATGAGAGTTGGCGTGAATATGCGTACATGAGCAGGGGAATCACACCCATCCCTTGTAGTGTAGACAGAGCCTAAGAGGCACTGGGGATGAAGTCAGCCTTGAGGAGCTGTGGTATAGGAGAGAATCAACATGTCTGTGCATTTGTAGAAGATGTTCATATGCTGTATAGTACAGCACAGTAACAAACTTGTGTTATTTCTCATGTTAGCTTGAAACTTAGGGCTGAAAACTTCATCAGTGAGTTTGTGGTTGTTCTATGCAAGCAATTTTTTTTAAAAGAGACCTGACATATGGTACCTTCTAATGTCACAAAGGTACCCCTGAAAAGCAATTTACTCTCCACCTAAGTTACCACATAAACTTCTTCACCCTCCAGCCTCCCATAGTATCCTCTCCTTCTCCTGTTGTTCTCTTAATTTAAATTGCAAACATCTGGGGGTGGGAAATCAATGTATTAAATATTGCACCATGGACATCTAGGGCAGCATGCCAGTGATAAATAGTAATATCCTCTCTAGCGGGGATATTTCAGCAGCATTCTGAGTGGGTGTCATCCCAAACCTTCCTACAGTGTGGTGACAGAATAAACTAGGGGCTAATAGGAGTCCTCAGGAGCCCCACAGAACACCACTGTGTTTAGCACATTATATTTGGCTTATGCTCCCTACTGTATGTGCAAACTTTAAAAAGTAAGACCTGTGAAACGGTATGATCACAACCTTAGGTTTAACCCACTTTTGGAAGATACGCAGTGAAATCAGAACTATATAGATCAAATGGGATTGTTTTACAATGATTGAAACCAAACAGAGCAAAACTAAGGAAACAGATCACACTGGGCCAAAGTCATCCCCAGAGTTACCCTATTGATTTAAATGGAGCAACACCACGGGTTTGTATTCCATTTCCTTTAAGCTATCTTCTCAGAAAACTTCATTTGCATGACAGAATTGAATATATAATGATACCATATTCACAGAAAGGCTGCATTTTAGCGTGGATAGCTTTTCAAGCTAATTTCACAGCGTAACTTGCTGTACAGTAATTAATGACATAACTCTTGGGACAGCCACACATTTATTTTGTTCATATGAGTACTCTGTTCTCACCAGCACACTTTACTTGATCCTGACAAACCACCCTAGATATTGCAAATGGGTCAGACATAGTTCATTTAGGAATTATCAAGTTCGGGTTTATCCCCAGTGAGTTCAGTACAAACCATAAATCACCGTGGTGAAGTACAGTGATTCCTGGGGGCATGTCAATTGCAAGCCCTTTCTAATGATTTTAAAATCTCCTAAATAAATCCCCTAAATATTGACACAGCTCAGTCCACAGCAGGGAACATTTGTGGTTCAACAGCTATAAATCCTAGAACAGTTGAATAATCTTCACTAAAGCCAAGTCTGCAGTGTAATCAACATCTACTGTACATTCTCCAACAGTTTTATCTTATTTAATAGCTCTAATGTTATCTATCATTTCTGTTCCCCCTTCCCCCGAAACCTTAACCTCTTTATACCATTATCTAAATCATTGATGAAGATATTGAACAGAACCGGACCCAGAACCGATCCCTGCGGGACCCCCCTCGATATGCCCTTCCAGCATGACTGTGAACAACTGATAACTACTCTCTAGGAACAATTTTCCAACCAGTTATGCACCCACCTTATAGTAGCTCCATCTAGGTTGTATTTCCCTAGTTTGTTTATGAGAAGGTCATGTGAGACAGTATCAAAAGCCTTACTAAGGTCAAGATATACCATATCTACCACTTCCCCCCTATTCACAAGGCTTGTTACCCTGTCAAAGAAAGCTATCAGGTTGATTTGACATGATTTGTTTTTGACAAGTCCATGCTGACTGTTACTTATCACATTATTATCTTCTAGATGTTTGCAAACTGATTGCTTAATTATTTCCTCCATTATCTTTCTGGGTACAGAAGTTAAGCTGACTGGTCTGTAATTCCCTGAGTTGTCCTTATTTCCCTTTTTATATATGGGCACTATATTTGCCCTTTTCCAGTCTTCTGGAATCTCTCCCGTCATCCATGACTTCTCAAACATAATCACTAATGGCTCAGATATCTCCTCAGTCAGTTCCTTGAATTTTCTAGGATGCATTTCATCAGGCTCTGGTGACTTGAAGTCATCTAATTTGTCCAAGTAATTTTTAACTTATGTTCCTATATTAGCCTCTTCTGATTCTCCCTCATTTTCACTGACATTCACTTTTAGCCGTCCAATCACCACCAGCCTTTTTGGTGAAAACCGAAACAGAGAAGTCATTAAGCACTTCTGCCATTTCCACATTTTCTGTTATTATTTCCCCCCCTCATTGAGTAACATGCCTACCCTGTCCTTGGCCTTCCTCTTGCTTCTAATGTAGTTGTAGAATATTTTCCTGTTACTCTTTATGTCTCCAGCTGGTTTGATCTCGTTTTGTGTCTTGGCCTTTCTAATTTTGTCCATATATGCTTGTGTTGTTTGTTTATATTCATCCTTTGTAATTTAACCTAGTTCCCACTTTTTGTAGAACTCTTTTTTTTATTTTTAGATCACACTGAACATCTCCTGGTTAAGCCAGGGTGGTCTCTTGCCATACTTCCTATCTTTCCTACGCTGTGGGATAATTTCCTCTTGTGCCCTTAATAATGTCTCTTTGAAAAACTGCCAACTGTCTTCTATTGTTTTTCCCCTTAGACTTGCTTTCCATGGGATCTTACCTACCAACTCCCCGAGTTTATTAAAGTCTGCCTTGAAATCCATTGTCTTTATTTTGCTGTCCTCCCTCCTACCATTCCTTAGAATCATTAACTCCATCATTTCATGATCACTTCCACCTAAGCTGCCTTCCACTTTCAAATTCTCAACCAGTTCCTCCCTATTTGTCAAAATTAAATCTAGAACAGCCTCTCCCCTGGTAGCTGCAGTAGTGTAGCCGGGGGGAAGCAGGGGGAGCGGCCACTCCCCCTATGAAGAAAAGCAGCGCTAAGGCACCACCAGAGCATCGCTAGGGCAGCTCTTTACAAGGCCTGCGGTTCCTGCCACTGCGGGGAGCCAGGGGCCTTTTAAAGTGCCCCCCCACCTCCAGCCCCCCTGCCAGAGCGGGGGGGCGCTTTCCAAGGCCTGCGGCTCCAGCCGCAGCAAGCCTCCCCTTGTCTCTCCGCTCAGCAGGGAGACCAGGGGCAGCCCCGGCGAGCCGCCCCTTGTCTCCCAGCTCAACGGGGAGGCAGCGGGCAGCCGCAGCAAGCTGCCCCTTGTCTCCCCGCTCAGCAGGGAGACAAGGGGCAGCCGTAGCAAGCCGCCCCTTGTCTCTCCGTTCAGCAGCTCAGCGGGGAGACAAGGGGCAGCCCCGGCGAGCCACCCCTTGTCTCCCAGCTCAGCGGGGAGACAAGGGGCAGCCGCAGCAAACCGCCCCTTGTCTCTCCGCTCAGCAGCTCAGCGGGGAGACAAGGGGCAGCCCCGGTGAGTCACCCCTTGTCTCCCAGCTCAGCAGGGAGGCAGCGGGCAGCCGCAGCAAACCGCCCCTTGACTCTCCGCTCAGCAGCTCAGCAGGGAGACAAGGGGCAGCCGCAGCAAGCCGCCCCTTGTCTCTCCGCTCAGCAGCTCAGAGGGGAGACAAGGGGCAGCCACGGCACGCCGCCCCTTGTCTCTCCGCTCAGCAGCTCAGCCGCTGAGCGGGGAGGCAGCGGGCAGCTGCCCACCGCCCCCCAAATCTTGGCACCCTAGGCGACCACCTAGGGTCACCTAGTGGGCGTGCTGGCCCTGCCAGCGGCTCCTGCCGCTGCGGGGAGCCGCGGGCCCTTTAAAGCGCCGCCGGAGCCCCGCTGCTGGAGCTCCGGCGGCGGCGCTTTAAAGGGCCTGGGGCTCCGCAGCGGCTGGAGTCGCTTTAAAGCGCTGCAGGGTGAGTACAGGGGGAGGGGGAGGCGCCTTTTTATAGCGCCGCTCCCCCTGTGCTCAAGACTTGGCTACGCTACTGGGTAGCTGTCTCCACCTTCTGAAATAAAAAATGGTCTCCATTACATTCCAAGAACGTATTGGATAATCTGTGCCCAGCTGTATTATTTTCCCAACAGATGTCTGAGTAGTTGATGTCCCCCATCACCACCAAGTCCTGTGCTTTGGATGATTTTGTTAGCTGTTTAAAAAAAACCTCATCCACCTCCTCTTCCTGTTAGATGGTCTGTAGTAGACCACTACCATGACATCAACCTTGCTATTACCCCTTTTAGCCTTACCTAGAGACTCCACAAGTCTGTCTCCAATTTCCATCACAGTCTCTGGCCAAGTGTATACATTTTTAATATATAAGGCAACACGTCCCCCATTTTTTCCTTCCAGTCCTTTCTTGGCAAGCTGTACCCTTCTATACCAATATTTCAGTCATGCGTATTATCCCACCAAGTTTCTTTGATGCCAACTATGTCATAGTTGTGTTTATTTACTATCATTTTGAGTTCTTCCTGCTTTGCATTAGTATACAGACTAAGATACTGATTTGATTCCCCCCACAATTCTCTTTCGTCTCTCCTTTATCCCTGCTATAACAGCCCATGCTCCTTCCCCCCCGAGTTCCAAACTTTATCCCAGGTCTCCATGTTCTTGATTTACCTGTGGTCTTTCATAGATTCATAGATTCTAGGGCTGGAAGGGACCTCGAGAGGTCATTGAGTCCATCCCCCTGCCGTCATGGCAGGACCAATTACTGTCTAGACCATCCCTGATAGACATTTATCTAACCTACTCTTAAATATCTCCAGAGATGGAGATTCCACAACCTCCCTGGGCAGTTTATTCCAGTGTTTAACCACCCTGACAATTAGGAACTTTTTCCTAATGTCCAACCTAAACCTCCCTTGCTGCAGTTTAAGCCCATTGCTTCTTGTTCTATCCTCATATGCTAAGATGAACAAGTTTTTTCCCTCCTCCTTATGACACCCTTTTAGATACCTGAAGACCGCTATCATGTCTCCTCTCAGTCTTCTCTTTTCCAAACTAAACAAACCCAATTCCTTCAGCCTTCCTTCATAGGTCATGTTCTCTAGACCCTTAATCATTCTTGTTGCTCTTCTCTGGACCCTCTCCAATTTCTCCACATCTTTCTTGAAATGCAGTGCCCAGAACTGGACACAATACTCCAGTTGAGGCCTAACCAGCGCAGAGTAGAGTGGAAGAATGACTTCTCGTGTCTTGCTCACAACACACCTGTTAATGCAGCCCAGAATCAAGTTTGCTTTTTTTGCAACAGCATCACACTGTTGACTCATATTTAGCTTGTGGTCCACTATAACCCCTAGATCCCTTTCTGCCGTACTCCTTCCTAGACAGTCTCCTCCCATTCTGTATGTGTGAAACTGATTGTTCCTACCTAAGTGGAGCACTTTGCATTTGTCTTTATTAAACTTCATCCTGTTTACCTCTGACCATTTCTCCAATTTGTCCAGATCATTTTGAATTATGACCCTATCCTCCAAAGCAGTTGCAATCCCTGCCAGTTTGGTATCATCTGCAAACTTAATAAGCGTACTTTCTACGCCAATATCCAAGTCGTTGATGAAGATATTGAACAGAGCCGGTCCCAAAACAGACCCTTGCGGAACCCCACTCGTTATACCTTTCCAGCAGGATTGGGAACCATTAATAACTACTCTCTGAGTTCGGTTATCCAGCCAGTTGTGCACCCACCTTATAGTAGCCCCATCTAAGTTGTATTTCCCTAGTTTATTGATAAGAATATCATGCGAGACCGTATCAAATGCCTTACTAAAGTCTAGGTATACCACATCCACCGCTTCTCCCTTATCCACAAGACTCGTTATCCTATCAAAGAAAGCTATCAGATTGGTTTGACATGATTTGTTCTTTACAAATCCATGCTGGTTATTCCGTATCACCTTACCACCTTCCAAGTGTTTGCAGATGATTTCCTTAATTACTTGCTCCATTATTTTCCCTGGCACAGAAGTTAAACTAACTGGTCTGTAGTTTCCTGGGTTGTTTTTATTTCCCTTTTTATTGATGGGCACTATATTTGCCCTTTGGTCACCTGCACCCTTCAAACCTAGTTTAAAGCCCTCCTCACTAGGTTAGCCAGTCTGCATCCAAATATGCTCTTTCCCTTCCTTGGTAGGTGGACCCCATCTCTGTTTAGCAGTCCTTCTTCCTGGTACAGCATCCCGTGGTCAAGGAAGCCGAAGCCCTCCTAGTGACACCATCTTTGGAGTCAGGCATTCACCTCCAGGATGCATCTGTCTCTACCTGTATATCACCTGGATCACCTGGATCGATCGGACTTCAGCTGTCGTTAAGACTGCGCTGATCACAACACGTCTGCCATTCTTCTCACACTCTTGCCTTTCTTCTCCACGTTCGTCCGAAACGTTTAATGATGTCATCTTCCCATCTTCTTGGAGGCCGACCAAGGGGGTCTTTTCTGTTCTCGCGGGTACCACTCAGCAATGATTGCGGTCCACCTGTTATCCATGAGCCGTGCTGTGTGGCCCGCCCATCGCATCTTGTTATGTTTGCTTTGTTTCTAAACAATATAATTTCATTTAATGCTAAGCCCTGATCCCATTTCCAATGTATCTAGAATTACAATAGCTATAGTACATAAACCAAACATTTCCATACCAAAAATACTATTAAGCCCTTGCTGGTTTTATTATTATGTACCTGAGAAACTACCTTTCTCTTTATTTCATCCTATGGCACTTGAGGTCAGTCAAGGCACTAAAGCTGTTAGTCCCTACATTGGCACATATGGGGTCCATAGAAGGACATTCTTGGTGGATGGCCCAGTAGAACACACATCTGTTGGACATTAGGGCATGTGGCAAAGCCTACTTATTCATATTTAGCCTTGTAGTGCCTGAAGCAAAGCTCAGTGAAGTTAATGGACAGATTTCATGGCTTACTTTGGCTTTGGACTAGGCCTTTAAGTATAATTAAAAACAGAAATAAAAAACATTTCAGTAATATCACTTACTGGAAAATTTGTCTCTGCAAAGCTGGAAAATTATGTCTAAGTATACTTCAGACCCACTCACATGTCTAGATTTTGAAATTTACTAATGTAACTAAAGCTTATGAGTTTTTCCATGTTCTGTGATTACACTGACTCCCATTTTTTCAACTCTGACATTCTAAAACAGAGCTTAAAAATTGTATCCTAGCACAAAGACCGAGAGTGCCTTTGCATGCATCGTCTCTAATAAGCAACAAAATATCTTGCTCTTTCATCTGTGCATCAATTCCTTCTCTCTGATATAGAACTCATGGAAAGGCCGCATTCATTAAAATAAAGAGTGAGAAAAGAAAGAAGTAAGGGGTAAAAAAAATCTTAAAATTACTCTTAAAAAACAAATGTAAAACTGGCATCCTAACATCACATTCAATCAGTGTGAATGTATATGTTCTTAACAACAACAAAATGGCTGTGGTTTCAATGACTGTATGTGTCCCATAAAAGTAAATATCTACCAACACGAACTGTCACTCATGTATCAACTATTTTTTGAAATGTTGCCACACATATCATGTTTCTTTCTAGGGTTGGTTGAACATTAGAATTTGCATTTGGTGGAAAATTATTACATGTCAGAATTTGTTTTCAGCCTGCATTGGAAAAAAATATTGAATATTTCTGTGGGGTGGAAAATTCAGAAAAAGTTCAGTTTGAAAATGTTGAAACAGGACATTCCCCAATGAAAATGTTTTGTTTGAGCTTGTTGAATCAAATTGAAACTAATCTGTTTCTCCTTGAACTGCTGAGGTGCCTCATGCCCCCATTCTCTCCTCTGGGCTGGGTTCCCTGGCTGGATTACATTTCCCATTCATCCAGACTGGAGACAATGATGCATCATGGAAGATATAGACCAGCTATGGAGGCCCAGCCTAGAGAGGAACATGGGTGCATGAGACATCTGAACTACAACTCCCATAAGGCACTGCAGCAGCTCAGCCAGACTTAGATGAATTTCTTTCTGATCGTAAATGAAACTCTTTGATATGGTCCAACAAACCAAAATATTTTGATTTGGGTCAACCCAAACCAAAACAATTTTTTTTCTGACAGAAACTTGAAAAATTTCAGTAGCAAAGTTTGCAGGTGGTAGCTATTGCAGAATGCTGGATTTTTTAGTAGCAACCGCTGTAAATTTTGTGTAATGTCAGTTATTGTTCAGATGAGGAATCTCTGTTTTGCATAGAAAAGAGGTATATGATTAGTAGCAACAGAAGCAGGTAGACAGGCAGCACAAATGTGGAAAATATCTTCATAATGGGAACAAGGTCCAGAATCCCAGGAGAGATAATAGCTCATTGCAATTGATGTAAGGTGTAGGAAAAGAAACACTCACCTGATTCAGATATGAATGTGTACAGACTCTCCATTATTAATAGAGCTGGAAATACAGTATCACTTCTGAATTCATACACCCGAACAACAGTGCATATCTGAAAGTATGCAGGTTCCATAAGACATCAGTGTGACAACTGTATGACGAATGAGTCTGTACATTTGTTACCAGTCCATCTGGCAGGCAATAGTGGATGGGAACCTGGGAGGCAGTGACCATGAGATGGTCAAGTTCAGGATCCTGACACAAGGAAGAAAGGAGAGCAGTAGACTACAGACCCTGGACTTCAGAAAAGCAGACTTTGACTCCCCCAGGGAACTGATGGGCAAGGTCCTCTGGGAGAATAATATGAGGTGGAAAGGAGTCGAGGAAAGCTGGCTGTATTTTAAAGAATCCTTATTGAGGTGGCAGGAACAAACCATCCTGATGTGTAGAAAGAAAAGTAAATATGGCAGGCGACCAGCTTGGCTTAACAGTGAAATCCTTGCTCGTCTTAACCACAAAAAAGCAGCTTACAAGAAGTGGAAGATTGGACAAATGACTATGGAGGAGTATAAAAATATTGCTCAGGCATGCAGGAGTGAAATTAGGAAGGCCAAATCACACTTGGACTTGCAGCTAGCCGGAGATGTTAGGAGTAACAAGAAGGGTTTCTTCAGGTATGTTAGCAACAAAAAGAAAGTCCAGGAAAGTGTGGGCCCCTTGCTGAATGAGGGCGGGAACCTAGTGACAGAGGATGTGGAGAAATCTAGTGTACTCAATGCTTTTTTTGTCTCCGTCTTCACAGACAAGGGCAGCTCCCAGGCGGCTGCACTCTGCAGCACGGTATGGGGAGGAGGTGACCAGCCCTCTGTAGAGAAAGAAGTAGTTCGGGACTATTTAGAAAAGCTGGATGAGCACAAGTCCATGGGGCCGGATGCACTGCATCCGAGGGTGCTAAAGGAGTTGGCCGATGTGATTGCAGAGCCAGTGGCCATTATCTTTGAAAAATCATGGCAATCGGGTAAGGTCCCAGATGACTGGAAAAAAGCTAATGTAGTGCCCATCTTTAAAAAAGGGAAGAAGGAAGATCCAGGGAACTACAGGCTAGTCAGTCTCACCTCAGTCCCTGGAAAAATCATGGAACAGGTCCTCAAGGAATCAATTCTGAACCACTTAAAGGAGAGGAAAGTGATCAGGAACAGTCAGCATGGATTCATCAAGGGCAAGTCATGCCTGACTAACCTAATTGCCTTCTATGATGAGATAACTGGCTCTGTGGATGAGGGGAAAGCAGTGGATGTGCTATTTCTTGACTTTAGCAAAGCTTTTGATACAGTCTCCCACAGTATTCTTGCCAGCAAGTTAAAGAAGTATGGGCTGGATGAATGGATGGTAAGGTGGATAGAAACCTGGCTAGATGGTCGGGCTCAACGGGTAGTGATCAATGGCTCCATGTCTAGTTGGCAGCCGGTATCAAGTGGAGTGCCCCAAGGGTCGGTGCTGGGGCCGGTTTTGTTCAATATCTTCATTAACGATCTGGAGGATGGTGTGGACTGCATCCTTAGCAAGTTTGCAGATGACACTAAACTGGGAGGAGTGGTTGACATTCTGGAAGCTAGGGATAGGATACAGAGGGACCTAGACAAATTAGAGGATTGGGCCAAAAGAAATCTGATGAGGTTCAACAAGGACAAGTGCAGAATCCTGCACTTAGGACGGAAGAATCCCATGCAGTGCTACAAACTAGGGACCAAATGGCTGGGCAGCAGTTCTGCAAAAAAGAACCTAGGGGTTACAGTGGATGAAAAGCTGAATATGAGTCAACAGTGTGCCCTTGTTGCCAAGAAGGCTAATGGCATTTTGGGTTGTATAAGTAGGGGCATTTCCAGCAGATCGAGGGACGTTATCATTCCCCTCTATTCGGCACTGGTGAGGCCTCACCTGGAGTACTGTGTCCAGTTTTGGGCCCCACGCTACAAGAAGGATGTGGAAAAATTGGAAAGAGTCCAGTGGAAGGCAACAAAAATGATTAGGGGGCTGGAGCACATGACTTATGAGGAGAGGCTGAGGGAACTGGGATTGTTTAGCCTGCAGAAGAGAAGAATGAGGGGGGATTTGATAGCTGCTTTCAACTACCTGAAAGGGGGTTCCAAAGAGGATGGATCTAGACAGTTCTCAGTGGTAGAAGATGACAGAACAAAGAGTAATGGTCTCAAGTTGCAGAGGGGGAGGTTTAGGTTGGATATTAGGAAAAACTTTTTCACTATTCGAGTGGTGAAGAACTGGAATGGGTTACCTAGGGAGCTGGTAGAATCTCCTTCCTTAGAGGTTTTTAAAGTCAGGCTCGACAAAGCCCTGGCTGGGATGATTTAGTTGGGTTTGGTCCTGCTTTGAGCAGGGGATTGGACTAGATGATCTCCTGAGGTCCCTTCCGACCCTGAGATTCTATGATTCTATGATGTATTTTCTTTGGTGCTACTTTGCACTCCTTTCAAGAAAGTCAGGAGTAACTTTGCTACCTTTTGGTAAATTGCATGCTGCAGGTCAGATGGGATAGTCAGGCTGTGATATATTGTACACGTCCTAAATCTTCTTTGAGGATTTTGAAGTGGCCTAGGGAAGTGGACAGATGAGGGGAGTGAAGGAAGACAGCGAGGTTGCCACCAGAGGGTCCCTGGGACCCAGAGTACAGGGCGGGCCTGGGTCCCCCACTTCCCTCCTTGCAGTGCACCCAGCCATCGGTCATAGGGAGCGGCCATCACCGACTACGCCAGATCCTTGACAGGAGGGATTAGACTTTGGGGGTGTGGTTGGACATGGTGGCTGTGGCACAGAGAGACTGCTGATCACCCCTCCGCCCCTAAAGGTGTGTGGATGGACTAAGGGGCACTGTCGAAGGGCAGTGGTCCTGAAGAGGACACTGTGAGCTTGAGAGCGACGCGGGTTCAGATGCCAACCAAGGGCGAGACAATGGGTGGGTCACCACCAGGAGAGGGCGCTCCACTGGACTGAGCTAATTCCCGGAGACAACCAGCAGGAGGCAGTGGGTGGTGAGTTCCTACCCCATCACACTCCCCATACTAAAACAGGCAAATTCATATGAAAATAATAATATAAAGCGAATGGGGGGGGGGGGGGGTTTGAGCTGCTTGGGACACTAAGCAATTGCTTAGTCTGCTTATGCCTAGCACCAGCTGTGACTGTAATTGCTCTTGCTGCCCAATCTGATTTCTTGGTGCTCCAGTGAATGAGAGGAGGCAGGTATTCTGTCCACATGAGGTCACTATGGAGCTGCTGCAGGCTCAGTCATTGCTCACGTGGATTTTGCTGCCTTAGTTCATGGAGTAAAGGGGTCCATTGGATAAGAGACGAAGGCTGTACGTGAAGTGTCTGGTGGTTGTTGTCATGACTGAAGCCTCAGATTTTCTTCTTTGTTTCTTACACCCAGCCCAACCAATTGAGTTTAATATACACCACTGCACATTATAACATATATAGGGGGGAAAAGATTGCTAAGAACTTCACAAATGTTTTTTTTCCTCTTTAATGGATTTTGGAAACCCATCGTGTACAAATAAAAGTTTACATTTCATCTCTTCATTTGTTTGGTGAGAAGATAATACATTGTACTACACAACTATTGGTTCATACCAATGCATTCTCAACAGCATGGTTCTGTTATCTACAGTCCTTTCTTATTTGAAAATAGTTAAACAACAAGAAGAAAGGTCATGTCAAGGAAAATGGAACACGCAATATTTACAATAGGAATACAGGCCTTTAAACTTTTTTTTTTATCTTTGTGTTCCAGAGCCTTTATATTTTATTATGTTAGGAAACAAAATCCTTCAGATTCCTTGCATTCTTTAAGCCTTTTTAGTAAGTTCTATACATTTTGAGACATTAATTTCAATTTAATTTTATAATAGTCTCTTTGGGCCACATTTTTAAAGGCATTTAGGCACCTAAAGATGCAGATAGGTGCATACGTGCTTTTGAAAATATCACTTGCCACAAGTCTGCTTGTTTAGGGTCCTTTGTCTAACTTAATCTAAACTCTTAGTCTAATCTATGTGTTTGTAATATGCCTAGCATCTTTGGGCCAGGTCCTCATGGTTTTCTGCAAAGTGGGTAGCATACATTTGATACTCTTAAATAATAATGTAGGCACCATATGCAACAGTAAGATAAACTCATCCCCGTTCAAGAGGATTATGCCTTGTCCATCATTGTATGTGGTTCATCTTAAATGGAATATACTGTTGCTTATTTGCATGAGAAACATTTCCAAGGTATTTTGCAGCCTCAGTAAGGATGGAAAGCCCTTACATTTTTCCCCTATTCTCTCTTGATCTGATTCACATTTATAAATAGGTGCCT
The DNA here is from genome assembly GCA_037349315.1 of Chelydra serpentina. Taxonomy (NCBI): domain Eukaryota; kingdom Metazoa; phylum Chordata; order Testudines; family Chelydridae; genus Chelydra; species Chelydra serpentina. Next base: position 63,057,881 of record JBAIAC010000004.1, read on the forward strand.
TTACAGTTTAATACAGCCTTAAAGTGGGTATAAACTATATTCACTTTTAAGACCCCTTTACACTGCCAGAGGGATGTAAAAGGGCCTTAGTGTAACTGAGAATAATGCTCTGTGTTCTGTTTCCAGATGATTCACTGTTAACATTGTCCCTCCTGTTCCCCAGTGGAATGGACCCCAGGCAAGTCACAGAGGAATACTCTAGCTCAAGATCTGCTTACAGTCCTCCTTACCACCAATCTCAGAATAGTTTTAGCACTGGCTTTGAGGAGGCTTCTGATCTACCTTCCTAACTGACATTAGACCATACTCATGTCCAGGTAAAGAGGAACAGAGCTTCAGAAGGTAAAGTATTTGGAATTTTTAAAACTTTGTAAAACAAGGCAAGGCATGTAAAATATCTGCAACATAAGATAAAGAAATTCACTTTAAAAATCTACCTCTCCAGTACAATATTTACACATTTTAAATGATCCTAGAATTACTGCTACTTGTCTAATATGGGGTAGAAAGGGGTAATTTAAAACTATTGGGCACCAAGTCATTTTATTTTAAAAATTACCAAAAATGTTTACTTTTGAGAAACAAGACATTATAGGCCAGCTCTTACTAATTGTTTCTCTTACTGCCAACTCAGGGATCTGCCTCCCACTACTTAGTCCCAGTGGTTCTATTTCATACCTTAAGGGTCACCATGTTCAAAATAAGCACATATACTTACAATGGCTATTTTATTATTAAAGAAAGTAAAAGAAAACATTAAACAATACAACATAAGTGACAGGACACAAATGATAATCTGGTTACTTCCATTACAATCGCTTCGCTATGTGTCTCTATGGAGAGATTTTACCAGAGATTACTCCATTGAGAGTGGACTGTATCCGGGGTGTTCTTCATTTGGTAAGTTAAGACCGGAATACATTGTTTACCAGATTTATTGTGAGCCCAGTTTAGTATCTCATAGATATTTTTATCTATGTTAATAATTGGGCAAAAGAATTTGTTTAAAGGTAGAGGGATCCTTTTGGTTATTAAGAAATAACCAGACAGTTTATAATTGGACAAAGCAAACAATCTCAACTAAATCCTATAAAATAAAGGCTATATTTAAACTGGTTACTTAGAAGAAGCCACATTAAGGAGCTGTCTTAAAATAGGCCAAATACAAATATTAAAATCTTAAATCCACTTAAATCCCGTTATTTCTCAGTTTATCAATGTTTAGCCCCTGTCTCATCTTCAGGAATACATGGTGTAACTATCTGGTGATTAGCAGGAGAAACCGTTAGTATCTTAAATTACAGCAACATTTCCACATCTCACTAAAATCATTACCAGAGGTTTAAATGTAACCCCCTGGCAGTTTCATAGTGAACTTCCTCTCACCAATTCACGTTGAAGTTTTGGGGAGATTTTCCTTGAATTAGTTTCTTCTTGAGTGTTCTCTGGGGTACTTTGCTTGTAGAGATGGACAGGATAAGTTGATGCATTTGCTATTTATGCAGGGTAGCAGAGGGTGAGTGTATGTGAGGGGTGCTCACTACAGAGTTTTTATTTATACTCTTCTCCTACCTATTTCCATACAATTATAGGAAAATGCACCTTTTTGAGTGTTTTTAGATTCAAGTTGTCTGCTGTCATTCTTTAAATAAGAACATAAGAAAATATAAGAATATAAGAAAATGGCTCAATACTTTCATGGATTGTCCTTAGGGGCCTCTTTATCATCTGAACATGTACGTTTGTTAATGTGTGTGTATATATATATATATACAACCCCTATATCTATATATATATAGGGGTTGTAATTCAGTACTATTTTATTGGTTTTTGATTTTGGGAGATTCTTAGCACATCTTTAAATGTAGTTTTAACTCTTTTTCTATTCAGTAAATTTCTAAGCTATTTCCTTAGAATTATTAGAGTTCAACAGGATCTGAAATTCTGAAACACTTTTTTTTTCTATAAAGTTTTTTAGTTTTCAAAACAGTCTTTTTAAAATTCAATAATTCTTAAGGTGTCTTCAGCTTAAATAGTTATTAAACAAGTTGTTTATTCTTTACATCAATTTTGGAGAGATGATTCTCTTCTTGTCTTCCTCGGTTGGATGAGGGAACTGCTTGAGCACTACCAGTAATTAATTAATTGCTCATTAATATAAATATTCTGTACTTAAATTACTTTGTACATTAGTAATTAGTTTAGTAAGATTATTAAATTTCAATGTTGGTACATAAACCATTTTACCATTTACATAGCAATGATATTAGGAAATTACATTAGACACTTTGCATTTAGTTAAAATACTTGTAAAAATGCTATTCAGAATGATTTGCCATTTCAACATTTAAGAAATAAAGAAAGGGCTAAAACATTTCCAAATAGACATGTTTTTCCTCCAGGCTTTTCTGAATGTTTTTTTTTAAAGTAATTATAAAATTAATTTCAACAAAGATATTTCTAGAATTTTTTGTATGAATTTACTTAGAAGTTTTTTGTTTTGTTTTTGAAGGTGAATTAACCCTAGATTTACTGCGTTGATAATACAACCCAACATTCCTTTTTACAATCAAGTCTTTTGCTAAAACATGAATGTTTTAGATGGTTTGTTTTCTTCAGATAAGGACTATATTTGTACCGAACTAGTATTTCCACAAGAAGGAAGTGTCATGGCCTAGATAAGACGCTCCTGATTTAGTGGCCTTTTAGACCAAATGGGGTTTACCAATTGCAGTACACAATTTGCAGTTAAAAACTCCTATTAAATGACCTATATAAATCACCAGTCATGACAGTGCTTGCATCCATTTTTCAAAAAATAGTATAAGAGAAAGTTAAAGCAAGATAAAGTTTTAAATGCAGTTTTTCTGAATTTCTATCAACACTCGTTGGGGTATTAAACATGGTTTTGTGACTAAGGAGGGCTTATCTTCTTAACATTTGCTTGTCAACCGGGTGACAGAAAGCAGAAGCTGCCTAGAATTCCTTTGGTTAGCTTGAAAGTTTCACATAATTAAAATATATATGCATGTGAGGTACTTTTCTCCAAGCATTATATGCGTGAAAATAATGATACATCTATTCTAAGTTCAGGAAAGGCACAGACAAGTTTAATGACAAAATAAAGTAAAAAAATACATAATTTTTGCCTCAACAATAAACTCTACAGTCAGAGCTTGGAGCAGATTAAAATTCCAGATCTGAACCCACAATACCTATAACTCAACTACACTGCTCATAGTGCTTCCAAAGCAATTATACTGTGCTACATTGGATACTTCCAATAGGACCTTGCTCAACTGCAGTACTTACTACCCAAAAGTGCTCCCAAAGCCACTTGATTCTACTAAAGCGAATGTTCCCTAGGCCACTGCTATTCAACTACACTATATACTGTACTTTGAAAGACCCTTGATTGTACTACTTACTATCAGAATAGAACATGAGCCTGATCTTCGAGAGTTTGGGTGTGTTCAGATCTGAGAATTTGGTTTCACTCATGACAGATACCTAAGTGTCAGAAGGAAAGTTAGTCTCTAGATCTGCACTTTCTCAAAGTTCAGCAAAGTTTAAATCTGGAGTTTTGTTTCAGAACCATTTCTACTTCCAGTGCCACTTGACTATAGAGCTAATAGCAATGCTATAGTACTTGACTCTTCTTACAGTGCATCTAATACCAATGCTATAGTACTTGTCTGCACTACTTACAATGCTCCCCGTGCTGCTTGACTCTGCTACTAAAAATGCACCTGATGATATTGCCACTTGCCCACCGCTTCCTAATGCACCACCAGTGGTATCATTACAGGATGCCTGGAGGCAAAGTGAAGTGTTCCATTCTCTTCCCATAAATTGGCAAAGATAAGAATGGGATAATAAATAGAACTCAAGTGTTATATTTTTTCCATTCCATCTGGAACATCTAGCCCATGACTTTGGAATGGGTTGTAAATTCCCCTAAACACAATCACCCATAGATTAACACTGATGCACATACACTGAACATTGTTCTCTTTTTTTAAACAAAAAAAATGTCTCCAGCAAAGCATCTCAGCTCAGCTGCTTTGCAGTTCTCATGTGCAATAGATTGTATCTTTTACAAATTATTAATGTTCCTATTACAAACTGATTTGATTTATATTTTTGCTGCTAGCAGTGGTCTAATTATTTTCGTATTACTGTGTGGTCATAATGATAATTGTCCTCAATTTACACACTGACTAAGCATTTACTTTCACAGATTTGGAGATTGTGAGATTACTGATGAGAAAATGTAGAAGTTTAATATAATTAGCTGTAAGGGAAGTCTCTAATAAGGAACCATAAAAACTCAATTTCATTGAAAGGATCATGTTACGTTACATGATTTTTTTTTCAAGAAATAGACAAATGGACTTGCTGACAATACATCTTTTTATGTCTGTAATGTTTGTGGGATCTTTAGTGCCATTTACTTTTTCTGACTATTTTGTATCCTTCATATCGAATAACATGAAAAGAAGGTGGCATGAATGATTTATTGCAGTAGTGCCTTCAGGCACCAATCAAGAATTAGCACCTCAAAGTGCTAGATATGGACAGACATGCAGTAAGAAGACAGTTCTTACCCTAGAGAGCTAGGGTAGAATCCACTGAGGTCAATGGGAACTTTGCCATTGACTTCAACAGTACCAGTATTTCAGCCCTAGAATGACAGTTCTGGCAAGGCATACAGCAGGTAGTGGATAAGGCACACAAATGGGAGAAGTGGAGGCAAGCAAATATACAACATGCAGAAGTCCCAACCATTGTCAGCTGGGATTGTAGACCATAGGACACACGTGAATTATAAAAGTGATTTGGAGACAGATACGGTGGTGACTAGATGGATTGTGTTGGAGAGTTTTTGCCATACCCAGGGTAGCATGGGAAACAGTCTCCTGCCTGAGGGTGGTGAAGGCTGAATACAATGTGTGATAGACCCAGGCCAGTTGGGTACAACAGAATAGTGGAGGGTAGATATATTGGCCATTGGGTTAGCAGTTTTCTGTTCCCTGACTGACCAGAGCAGGGACTGCTCCAGGCTAATGAGAACACCTGACTCTAATTAACCTGCAAAGAGTCAGGTAAGGCCATTAAGGTAAATCTGAACACCTGACTCTAATTAAGGCTCTTCTGATAATATAAAAGGGCTCACTCCAGTCAGGCTGGGGAAAGGCCAGGGAGCCAGAGGAGAGGAAGTGCTGTTGAAGAGCTGAGTAATAAGGATACCCTCAAGCCATCAGTAAGGAAGCCCTAAGGTAAGGGTGAAGAGGAGAGAAGCGGGAGAGCTGTGGGGAAGTGGCCCAGGGAAACATAGCAACTCAGGCAGTGAAGGCTGCCAACAGCTGCTACCACTAGGGTTCCTGGGCCGGAACCCAGAGTAGAGGGTGGGCCTGGGTTCCCCCCAACATGCCACTACAAGGGGAAGACAGGCCTCTGGCAGAACAGGAGGCTAAACTGTTCTGCAATAAGCCCATTGGGACAACAGAGACTGTGGGAGTTCTCTCACCAACCTCCTGGCTAGCTTATGATGAAAAGGGCTCAGTAGACTGTAACCCTGGCCCTAGAGAGAGAAGGGCTATGTGGAGGGTCGCAGTGAGCCTCTGAGGCTAACATAAACCGCCTAGAAGCATGGGACCCACGGGGACAAGGTCGGAGCTCTGCCACAAATGGTAAAGAAAAGTTGATGTCATGGTGAACTAATAGATCAGACTGGTAGGGCAAGGCTAATTCATGAAAGACCATACATGTAAAGACAAGAAGTTGCACTGGATGCAGAGGAGAAAGAAGAGCTAATCAATAGAGGGACACAAAACTTGTGATTACATAGGAAGAACAATAAAAATATATGCTTGAATAGGATAAATGAATAGTATGCCCAAGTCAATTCTGGTATAGAAATTCTCATTGTTCAAACCTTGATCAGGGTCAGCAAAAAGATGGAAAAAATGATTTCACAAAAAACAACAACCGAGAAATAAAATCAAAATTTTCAACTTGTTTTCATTTCACATGGTTTAAAATTGACTCATTTGGGGTTTCTGAAATTTTCTCTAAGTGTCTTTTTTGAAATTTTTATAGAAATGGGTTTTGAAATTTTTCATTTACCAAAAACATTTTGATAAAACCTTTGGTAAAATCATCATGGAAAATTTAGTCAACTTTGACAATTTTGTCACAAAATGTTTATTTGGGGGGTGGGGGGGAGAAGCCTTTTATGTATGAAAAAGAAAAGCTTTCTGTGAAAATTTTTCATCAGCTCTAGTTCTGGTATTGCTCTAATATAGACTTCATTTTCTCTTTTTATAACACAAGATAGAATGTTTTCTTTAAAATGTACATTTTGGAATGGGAACAGCAATCTGGCACATAGTCAATTGCAACTAACCTATGGATCATGCTGGATGCGTTTGCTTCTTACTGTCTTCTCTCAGAAGAAATACTAAATTCCACCTTTATGGTTTTAAAGCTTCATACAATTGAGGCAATAGCTGAGCACTAGAATTTGATCCAGTTCTTAATCAATAACTATTTTACGCCAGCCAATACAACCTATTGAATATCTGGACACACACACCTTCAGAGAAGAGATGGTTGAAATTATGTACCTGGGTTAGTGTGTGTTTCAAAGTAGCAGTGAAGGAGAAATACTAGCCTAGAGCAGAAGCATGTTCTCCTGTTTTTTGTTTTTTTTTACAAGAAGGTATATTGCTCAGTAAAGCCTTATCTAGACTAGACGTTTTGGTCCTGTTGTAACTCAAGTTAACTGCCTGCCTGATAACTCAAGTTAACGTGATTGAAATTGCCAATATAGACATTCCACAAATGTTTGCTCCAAGACAGACATTTATTCCTAGTTGTGGTCTACTGGACAATTAAGACCACAAGTAACTTCTGGATTATTATTTTTTTAAACACGGTCAGATGACTTAAAATACAGTTTTAGTCATGGTGAACTGTAATTACATGGGTAAATCTGCAGCTCTTTGGTTTGATAACATGCTTAACAGCTTTGACAATTATGGCCAAAGTAGGCTCCTATTTATTTCCATAAACCACATTTGGATGAGTGAGATAGTAACATTACAGCAGGTGTTATGGCTTTCTGGACGGGGAGGTGTGGTGTTAGAGTTATAGAGGCCAAAATTAGAAGTAAAATGGCATAAATTAGATTCCCTTATGCTAACTTGCACCTACTTGCACTCAAATTACCCATGGGAAGTGCAATGTAGCTACCGCCTCTTGTAGAGGTGGATTAACTATGCTGATGGGAGAAGCTCTCCAGTTGGCATAGTAGCATCTTCTCTACAGCTCTACAGCGCTGCATGTGTAGACAAACCCTAAATGAGAGTAAGCGGTCTACATTGCATCATCTTATGAATTACTTCCACATTTGGCTCAGAATATTTATAAAGTAAGTCCCTACATCACATACTGATGCTTTTTTTTTGTAGGGTGTATGTGGAGGTTTGATGGACTGTTATTACACTACTACTTGCTTTCAGGTTGAAAAATGGGGTGAGGGAAAAGGCGGGAGTTGAAAGAAGGTGTCCCTATTGGACCACTTTCTATAAGAGAAATGGTAACACCTGAGTACTGGAAGTTCTTGGTTCACTGACCTGTTCCCTTCAAAGGGGATAGATAGACAGATAAGGATTTGTATTCTTACAAAAGTTGTTGTTCCACCTGTACAGTAAGGGTGGTATTTAAGCTAAATTATATGTAAGCATGGGAAATACTTGCTGATATCCTTGAGTGTGAACTTTGTGGAGGAACATCAATACTACAGAATTTCTTTTGGCGGCGGGGGGGTGGGGGGGAATTAATTTTCTCAACCAATATTTTTGTTCTCCTTCTGGTATTTAAAATATTTTTGATTTAATAAGGGCTGTCTTTTCCATATAGGTATTATTTGTATTATAATTAAATAAATGTTTCATGTAGCTCTTTCCTTTCTTCAGTAGATCTCAAAATACTTTATGCAGGAGGTCACTGTAATCATTCCCATTTTACAGATAGCGAAACTGAGGCACAGAAAGAGGAAGTGATTTGCCCAAGGTCACCCAGTAAACCAGTGGCAGAACTGGAAATAGAATCCCAGTCTGTTTCCTGAGTCGCATTCTTGTGCTCTATCTGTTAGGCCACACTGCCTCTGATAGTAGGGTAGCGTGAGTTCTACAGGGTTCTATAAATCATAAATATAGATGTATGAAATCATAGATTGTTATCATGGAAATGATTGTGGCACCGTAAATATAGCATTAGTATTCCACCACAGAAAGGAAAAGTACAGCAGACTGCAAGGGAGCAAGTGCTTGCTTAAACACAAATAGCTTTGTTAATTAAAAACATAGTTTGAGAGGTTATAACCCTTCTATCTAATTTTAATTCTACCTGATGTATCTAAGAATGAGTTATTAATGCTGATATTCTGAAAATGCCACTTATGTCTTGTGTAATCAAAGAGCTGTATTCTCTCAGAACACTAAGGAACCCCTAGTGTGAATTTGTAATGAACAAGCTGAAGGGGTTGCTTCCATTCAGGTGCTGAAAGCTATTGTTAGGGCTAATAAACAAGCACCATGGATTCACCCCTGGAATATGATAAAAGGATACATGAGGCTACAGGCAAACATAATTTTGGGAAGCAAAGAGGTATTGTTTAGCATGAGATGATATCAGAAGGAAAAGGATGTTAGGGATGTGTGTACTAGAAATAATTTCCAGAGGAGATACAAGCACACCTTGAATACATTAACATCAAGAAACATGTGTAGCTTTTGACACAAAGATGTATGTTGAGCTGGGCAAAACATATAGGATCATTTATAGATCAGAGAATGGGAGGGCTCTGGAACTAGAAGGACTCTCTAAGACAATCTTCACTGACAGAAGCACTGTAGTTTTTACATAAGGTAAACTAGACAAGATCAACCACAGGCAGGAGGTATGGTGCTGGCCACATTTCACTCTTTTGCAGTAAAAATTAGTGTCCTGTCTCCACTAGGATTTTACAGCAAGATAGTTAATGTGCGTTAGTTATCCTGCTGTAAAAAAATCCTCTTTTTTAAAAACACAACCTAAGGTCTAGACAGTAATTGGTCCTGCCATGAGGGCAGGGGGCTGGACTCGATGACCTCTCGAGGTCCCTTCCAGCCCTAGAATCTATGAATTTATGAATCTATGATACAGATTCCTACTCTTAATATCAGGTTATGCTGCTGTACCTTCAGAGGCAGTAAGAGTACTGTCATACTTTTACATAATGCTATAGGCCAGATTATTTTTTAGTATTTTGTACTGCCAGGCTTAGAGTCAGTCTAAGGAGAGAGAATAACATTTAGACATGTATGGATTTACAATCCTCTTGATTTCTTTTGTATTTTCTCTATCTTCTCTAATATGCCAGTGTGGATCTTTGCCTTTTACTAACATTAGTAGGTACACATTTTTCAGATGGAAATGTGATTTCCAAGTTGAAGCTGACCTGTGGAGAAAAAAACAGAATTCCAAAATTTACATTCAAGATTTTAACTTCAACTCCTCCCCCTTGTGCTTGTGTCTTAAGATAAAGTCTCTATTTGATAGCTAATAGATAATATTTTATACAATACCATCTATAATATAGTAATAATGAATTCCTCTCTTAACCCTAGAATAATCTAAAGGCTTACAAGATATAAGAGTATATAAGAAGCTAAATAAACAGATAGATATAGCTCCTAGCTAGGTGGATAAGAACATAAGAACGGACATACTGGATTAGACCAATGGTCCATTTAGCCCAGTATCCTGTCTCCAACAGTGGCCAGTACCAGAAATTAAGGGTGAGTGTACACAACAAGAGAGTTTGAATGATCCACCTCTATCTTACCCTCCTGGCTTTCAGCATGCAGAGGTTTAAGGTTGCCCTAAGATCATTTTGCATCTGTGACCATCTTGGCTAATGGCTGTTGATGGGTCTATCCTCCATGAACTTACCTAGTTCTTTTTTGAACCCAATTCTACTTTTTACAACATTCCGTAACAATGAATTCCAAAAATCAATTGTGTGTTGTATAAAAAAGTACTTCCTCTTGTTTATTTTAAACATGTTGCCTATTAATTTCAGTAGGTGACCCTGGTTTTTGTGTTGTGGGAAAGGGTAAATAATACTTATCTATTCACTTTTTTCCCACACCATTCATGATTTTATAGACCTCTATCATATCCCCCTTTAGTTGCCTCTTTTCAAAGTTGAACAGTCCTAATCCTTTTAGTCTTTCCTTGTAGGACGTCATTCCATACCCTTATTCATCTTTGTTGCCCTACTCTGAAGCCTTCTAGTTCTACTATATCCTTTTTGAGATGGGGTGACTAGAACTGGACACAGTATTAAGTTATGGGTGCATCATGGATTTATATAGTGGCAGACATTATAATATATTCTATCCCTTTCTTAATAGTTCCTAACATTCTGTTAGCCTTTTTGACCACTGCTGCACAATAAGCTGAAGTTTTCAGAGAACTATCCACGGTGTCTCAAAAATCTCTTTCTTGAGTGGTAATGGCTAATTTAGAACCCATCATTGTATATGTGTAGTTGGGATTATTTTTTCCAATGTGCATTACGTTGCACTTATCAGTGTTGAATTTCATCTGCCATTTTGTTGCTCAGGCACCCAGGTTTGTGAGATCCCTCTGTAACTCTGAGCAGTCAGCTCTGGACTTAATTATCTTGAATAATTTTGTATCAACTACAAACTTTGCAACTTCAGTGTTTGCTCCCTTTTCCAGATCATTTATGAATATATTGAACAGCACATGTCCTAGCACAGTTTCTTGGAGAACCTGACTGTTTACCTCTCTCCACTGTGAAAAATGGCCATTTATTCCTACCCTTTGTTTCCTATCTTTTAACCAGTTATTTATCCGTGGGAGGATCTTCTCTGTTATCCCATGACTACTTAGTACTTAAATATTATCTTAGGTTTTGTATAATACCTATTATAACAACATCTAAACACCTAACACGCTAATCAACTTGCAGACTGAAGTAATTGCCAAAACACTTGCCTGGAACACTGCAAATCTGACTATTTTGTGCGATGTTTGTACAACTCATGCACGAGTGCTCACCCCTTATTACTGAGATTTTGTTTAAGATAGAGGAGATAAATAAGGAATGCATATTTTCTGACTTGAACCTAAATTGGAGAAATGTTTCCAGCATTGCACACTGTAATGTATTTTTTTAAAATAAAAAAGGGTTAGAGAAATGGAAAGCTTCACTAACATTGTTTCCTGATTTTTAAAAAAGGTTTTAAAAATGTTGGGCAGCCTCATTCTGCTAATTGTGATGTTAGTTCTTCTGAAAAGAAAAACATTCACATTGTTAAATTATCAGTTCAATTGGCTTATCTTTGAAACTGAAGAGACCAGGAAGCAATAAGAAGCCTTAGGGAAGTGAAAGGAAATCACAGTAAATTTAATCAAATTCAAAAGCATTTGTAAATCTCTGTGCATCTGCATGTTGTTTTTCATTGTGGTATCTGCATTTTCATGGAAATTGTTGTAATGCAATGTAGTAAAACTATTTTTAAAAATTCATTACTTATTGTCTGACATATGCTGCTCTTACTTCCTGGAGAACATCTATAATATAATTTGGATTGAGCATATAGAGGGGTATCTCAAGTCAAGTATTCATTGGAGGTCATATTTTTCTTTTGTAATTACATTCAGAGGGTGAAATCCCCACCCTCTTCCTCTGCACAAAGTCTGTTCTAGTTTTGCCTTGGAAAATGTGTAATCCAGTGACAGTCTACAGCTATCTAACCCTTTTCTGAAGTCCCATGCTTTGGAGTCGATTTCACCCCAGAGACCGGAACACATTTGTTTCCAATAGCCTTGCTCTGTTCTGACCTGTAAGACTTGTACCCTCTCTCCTCCTTCAAATCCTTTCTCATTCTATTCTTACATTCCTTCCACTATCATGGCATCTGAGCCCCTAGTGACTCACCTCTGCCATCACACCTATACATAAATATGTTATTTATGGTGGCTGGGTTGGGCGACAGACAGGGATAGTTGACACTTTTATTATAACATTTAATTAGAGACCTGCAACCTGACGCAAACCTGATGGGGTCTCAGTCAGGTCACGTGGGAAAATAACCCAGACCCTCTCAGCCTCAGATTGGGTCAGCTCTCATCCTCCAGCCCACGGAGTCGAGATGGTCACGGTGTGCCCCGCTCCTGATGGCCACCCGAACTTTGCTAGGTGGTGTTTGCTGTGGCATGAGTGTGTCAAGCAGTCGCAGTGCAGCAGGAGGTGATGGATGGCAGGAGCAGCGCATGCAGCCATTGGTGCATGCAGCTGCTGCTGTGCTGATCGCATGGGCAGGATGAGGACAGCTACCCCATGAGGAGGAGGTGGAAGCAGTTGCGGTGCTGTTTCAGATGTGGGGGGAATGGTTGTAATTGGGTTGGAAAATGATTCGACCCGCTTAGGCTCAGGTCAGGCGGGCTTGAGTCAGGGTTGGGTTTAGGTTGGGCCTAAAATTAGACGTGAGCAGACCTCTACATTAAGGCCTGGTCTACACTAGGAGTTTATGTCGAATTTAGCAGCTTTAAATCGAATTAACCCTGCACCCGTCCTCACAACGAAGCAATTTATTTCAACATAAAGGGCTCTTTAAATCGATTTTTGTACTCCTCCCCGACGAGGGGAGTAGCGCTAAAATCGACATGGCCATGTCGAAATAGGGTTAGTGTGGATGGAATTCGACGCTAATAGCTCCGGGCGGTATCCCACAGTGCACCACTCTCACCTCTCTGGCAGCAGTCCGAGCTTAGATGCTCTGCCCAGCCACACAGGAAAAGACCCGGGAACATTTGAATTCCATTTCCTGTTTGGCCAGTTTGAATTTCATTTGCTGTTTGGACATCGTGGCGAGCTCAGCAGCACGTAACCGTGTAATCCCAGAATCGAAACAGGGCTCCAGCATGGACTGATCGTGAAGTGTTAGATCTGATAGCTGTATGGGGAGATGAATCCGTGCTATCAGAGCTACGATCGAAAGACGGAATGTGAAAATTTACGAAAAAATCTCCAAGGCCATGATGGACAGAGGATACAGTAGGGATGCAACGTAGTGCCGCGTGAAAATCAAGGAGCTGAGGCAAGCGTACCAGAAGACCAAAGAGTCCAATGGACGCTCCAGATCTCAGCCCCAGACATGCCATTTCTACGCCGTGCTGCATGCTATCCTGGGGGGGCCGCCACCACTACCCCTGTCCGTGGACTCCGACGATGGGGTATTCTCATCGGGCGCTTCCTCTGAGGTTTTCGCGGACGGGGAAGATGATGAAGGACATGAGGTAGTCAACAGCGCTTCGAACGCCGATTTCCCTGAAAACCAGGATCTCTTCATTACCCTGACAGAGATCCTCTACCAACCCTCCCGAGGCGGTATTCCGGACCGTGAATCAGGAGAAGGAACAGTAGGTGAGTGCATCTTTTGAATAGAATAGACATGGTATTAAAGCACTGGGTTTTTAATGAGTAATTTGACCTGAGGACTTTGGATGCATTCGTGGCCAGTGCAGCTACTGGAAATGTCCGTTAACCTGTGTGGGGATAGAGCAGAAATCCTCCTGGGACATCTCTATGAAGCTCTTCTGGGGGTACTGTGAAAGCCTTTGCAGAAGGTTTCTGGGGAGAGTGGCCTTATTGCGTCCTCCATGGTAGGAGACTTTACCGTGCCAGGCCAGTAGCAGGTACTCCGGTATCATTGCCTGACAAAGCATCTCGGCGTATGGCCCCAGTGTTTGCTGGCATTCACGCAACATCCGTTCTTTCTCTGTCTGCGTAATCCTCATCAGAATGATATCAGTCATGGTGACCTGGTTGGAATTAGGTGACTTTTATTACGGGGACTGTTTGCCTGTGCCTTTTAAAAAATCCACCCAGCGGTTTCCAGCCACGTGGTGGCTGTGGGGAGGGGGAGCGTTCATGCTTGGCAGTTTACGGTCAGCTAGCAGGGATCTTCCCCGAGACCAGACAAGCGGTGGGTGCGGGGAGGGGGACAGTTCATGCTGGGCAGTTCGCGGTCAGCCAGCAGGGATCTTCCCTGAGACCAGCCAAGCGGTGGGGGTGGGGAGGCGGACCGTTCATGCTGAGCGGTTCACGGTCACCTAGCAGGGATCTTCCCCTAGAACAGCCACGTGGTGGGGTGAAAGCTACAGCGGCCATCCCAGAGAATGGGATGGCTGGGGTTACTGTGGTTTCTGCCGCTGCACGTTAACCCGCACAGCGCAGCAGTAACTGGCCAACTCTAGGAGCTCTGCTTGGAATGGGAAAGGAGGGTGCTGCTGTTAAGTAAGCTTTCAGCAGCCAGAAGTCTATGGCTTACCATGCCCGCCTGCTAGCCGAATTCCGTTGCCCGGCCCCGCTTGTGTGATCTGCACACCAAAACCCCAGGCACTCAATATAAAGATTCAAAATGCGACCTTGTACTGAAAGCACATGTGATAGGTAGTGTGAATGGTCTTGTTCACCGCGAAAGACTATATTCATTGTTCTGAAAAATGTATCTTTTTAAAGAATTCACTCCCTTTTTTTCATCCCACAGCTGCAACTGTCTCTAGGCATCCCCCGGCATCTCGCTCCCAAAGGCTGACACAGATAAGGCGGCGAAAGAAACGCACACGAGACGACATGTTCTCTGAGCTAATGGAGTGCTCCCGCACTGAGGTAGCCCAGAAGAATGAGTGGAGGGACACAATTTCGCAGTACAAGCGAGTGGCCAGTGAACGGGAGGACAGGCGGGAAGACCATGAGGACAGGAGGGATGCTCGTGAGGACAGGAGGGATGCCTGAGATGAGAGGTGGCGGATGGAAGACCAGAGGATGACTGAGGCAATGCTTGTGCTACTGTGGGAGCAAACCGAGACACTCTGGTATGTGGTGGCTGTTCTGGAGGAACGTAATCAGGGTGACAGAGTGCCGCTGCAGCACATCTATAACTGCCCTCCCCCGCCCCCAAGTCCCATAGCCCCCTCACCCAGAGTCCCAAAAACGAGGGGTGGCAGGCTCCGTGCGAACAACCAGTCCACCTCAGTGGACTGCTCAAGTAGCAGAAGGCTGTCATTCCCCAAGTTTTGAAGCGTCCTTTCCCTCCCTCCACCCGCACCCCATCCTAGCCTCCGTCCCAGTTCCCTCCCTTTACTGAAAAATCTTGAATAAAAAATACGTTTTTGTTGAACAATGTTGCTTTTATTTTATTTTCAAAGGAAGGTGTGTTTGAAGGGGGGGAAGGGGGTTGGTAATTGGAGAGGAAAGGGAATATAAACAGAGTAAACAAACGGGGGCAGGTTCTCCTCAAGGAGAAACAAATGTAAGAGTCAGTAGTTACCCTGGTCAGTCTGGAAGCTAGTTTTCAAAGCTTCCCTGATGCGCAGCGCGTCCCGCTGTGCTCTTCTAATCGTCCTGGTGTCTGGCTGCGCGTAATCAGCGGCCAGGCGATTTGCCTCAACCTCCCACCCCGCCATAAACGTCTCCCCCTTACTCTCACAGAGATTGTGGAGCACACATCAAGCTGCAATAACAATGGGTATATTGGTTTCGCTGAGATCTGAGCGAGTCAGTAAGCTTCTCCAGCGTCCTTTCAAACGTCCAAAAGCACACTCCACCACCATTCTGCACTTGCTCAGCCTGTAGTTGAAGAGCTCCTTATCACTGTCCAGGGCACCTGTGTACGGCTTCATGAGCCAGGGCATTAGTGGGTAGGCTGGGTCCCCAAGGATCACTATAGGCATCTCCACATCCCCAACAGTTATTTTCTGGTTCAGGGAGTAAATACCTTCCTTCAGCCATCTAAACAGACCAGAGTTCCTGAAAATGCGAGCGTCATGAACCTTTCCCGGCCATCCGACGTTGGTGCTGGTGAAACGTCCCTTATGATCCACCAGTGCTTGCAGCACCATTGAAAAGTAGCCCTTTCGGTTAATGTACTGGCTGGCCTGGTGGTCCGGTCCCAGGATAGGGATGTGAGTTCCGTCTATAGCCCCATTACAGTTTGGGAATCCCATCACAGCGAAGCCATCTACTATCGCTTGCACATTTCCCAGGGTCACTACCTTTGATAGCAGCAGCTCAACGATTGTGTTGGCTTCTTGCATCACAGCAACCCCCATGGTAGATTTGCCCACTCCAAAGTGATTTGCGACTGACCGGTAGCTGTCAGGCATTGCAAGCTTCCAGAGGGCTATGGCCACTCACTTCTGGACTGTCAGGGCTGCTCTCATCCTGGTGTCCTGGCGCTTCAGGGCAGGGGACAGCAAGTCACAAAGTTCCAGGAAAGTGCCCTTACGTATTCGAAAGTTTTGCAGCCACTGGGATTCATCCCAGACCTGCAGCACTATGCGGTCCCACCAGTCTGTGCTTGGCCCAGAATCGGCATTCCACTGTATCAACATGACCCACTGCCACTAGGATGTCCAATTTGCGGGGTCCCGTGCTTTGAGAGAGGTCTGTGTCCCTGTCATCGTCACTGTCGTCACTGTGCTGCCATAGCCTCCTCGCCTGATTTCTCAACATCTGCCTCTGCATAAAGTGCACGATAAGGTGCGAGGTGTTGACAATGGCCATAACTGCTGCGATGATCTCATCGGGCTCCATGCTCATGGCGCTATGGCGTCCGTGCTGTCAATCAAGGGAAAAGGGCGCAAAATGATTGTCTGACACCGCTTTCACGGAGGGAGGGGGGGAGTGAGGGTTGAATGACGACAGTTATCCAAAACCACCCGCAACACATTTCTTGCCCCATCAGGCATTGGGGGCTCGACCCAGAATTCAAATGGGCAGCGGGGACTGCGGGAACTGTGGGATAGCCACCCACAGTGCACCGCTTGGAATGTCGATGCTTGCCCTGTTACTGTGGACTCACAACGCTGAATTAATGTGCTTAGTGTGGACACACACAGTTCGACTTTGTAATATCGGTTTCAAAAAATCGGTTTAAATAAAATCGAACTACTATCGTAGGGTAGACATACCCTAAGTATTTTAAATACCACAAATGACTCATTTGCCTGCTAAGTTCCCATTTCTGCAAACATGAACATGTGCAAATCTTTATTCATTAGAGTAGTCCCAGTGATTTCAACAGAACTACATATGAATAAAATTAGCCACGTGCTTAGTTGTTTGCAGGATCGATGCCTTAGACCAGTGATACTCAGACCTCAGTGGTTCAGGAGCCAAATTAGCGAGCAACATTACCCAAAAGAGCCACAGTAGTGTGAATACATTGTTCATTAACTGACCAAGTATTATTATTTTATCAAGTACAATTGGTTAATAACTTAGGTTAATAATTCAATCACAGTGTTTTAATATCATGTGCTGAAATGAGCTGCAAGAGCCACATTACAGTGCCACTTGTGGCTTGCGAGCCTCAATTTGAGTATCACTGCCTTAGACAGTAAGTTCTTTGAGGTATGGACTGCATATGCCTATGTGTTTGTATAGTCCTCAGCACAAAGGAACTTCAATCCTGATTGTATCCCTGATTGCTACCGAGATGTAAATATTACATGATAATCTTCACTAGTCTGTACTTAAACTATGCCAGCTGTGACAGTCTCTTTTCTGCTTATCAGAAAAGCAAATATTTTTAAAATGAGGATTAAAAAATAATAATAAAAGCCAATACCCGCTCATGCTATTATATCACTTCTATCTGTGGGAGGATCCATGGGAAGTCAGGGTCATTCACACAGCGGTCCTAGGTCACTGCAGCGGCCCAGTCCCCCAAAGCTCTGACCATGGCTTCCTGCAGGACACACTGGCAGGGACGGGCTCCATGGCAAAGATAATGCAGTTTCACTCTGTATTTTGTTGGAAGAGACTGCAAGCGTTCCAACTGAGAATAACAGGAGTTATTCTTTTGGAAATTCTGGCCCATAATATCTGTAATTAATAATTACTATTTAATACAGTAGCTCCTAGAAACCCCAGCAGAGATCAGGACCCGCTGTGACTGATGCTGAATGCAGAAGTAACAGTCCCTGATTCAAAGAGCTTACAGTCTAAGCAGACATGACAAAGTGTGGTAGAAAGGAAATATCGTTATCCTCATTTTACAAATGTGGAACTGAGGCACAGAAAGATTAATGCCCTGATCCTGCAAAGACTTATGAACTTATTTATGCAAGTGAGTGAATCCCACTAAAATCAAAAGGAGGTTCACCAAGATGATTCAGCAAATAATTTCAAAGAGTAAAATGAAAACTGAGAAAATGGTAAGGTGCATGAAAATAGTTTACTATACAAAAGGTGCAATTTGTAGAATAAATTATTCAATGCAAATTATCCACCGTTCTTTAGTAAGTGTTTACAGCAATGAAAATATCTACTACAACAGACTCATCTTGGCCCATTCCCTCACAGGCTTTAAGGGCAGAAGGGAACATTGTGATCATCTAGTCTGACCTCCTGAACATTGCAGGTCATAGAACCTCACCCAGCCACTCCTGAAATAGACCCATAACCTCTGACACAGTTACTGAAGGCCTCAAATCATAGTTTAAAGACTTCAGGTTACAGAGATTTCACCATTTATAGTAGTTTAAACTTGCATGTGACCCATGACCTGTGCTGCAGAGGAAGGCAACCCACCCCCTCCCACAGGGTCTCTGTCAATCTGACCCAGGAGAAAATTCCTTCCCGACCCCAAATATGGTGATCAGTTAGACACTGGGCATGTGGGCAAGGCCCACCAGCAGATACTTGGGAAATAAATCTTTGTTGTAATTCAGAGCCCTGCCCATCTAGTGTCCCATCTCTGGCCTTTGGGGATTTTTGCTATTGGTAGTTGCCGATTGGCCACAGACCATTGTAGGCAGTATCATCATACCATCCTCTCCATAGACTTATCAAGCTCAGTCTTGAAGCCAGTTAGGTTTTTTGCCTCCACTACTCCCCTTGGAAGGCTGTTCCAGAACTTCACTCCTCTGCCACTTGGAAACCTTCACCTAATTTCAAGCCTAAACTTGTTCCAGAACTTCACTCCTCTGCTGCTTGGAAACCTTCACCTAATTTAAAGTCTAAACTTGTTTTTCTTGTTGATCCCTCCCATCTTCCTTTCCTTGTATGTTTTCTGCTTCCTTTTAATCACACATTTGAAATTCTTGGTCTGCAACACTCCCCTATGAATTTGTTCTCCTTGCTTGGAATGCAGGTTTGAGATAGCTTCTGTAACCTGCATTTAAAGTAATTCCAAGCCTCCTCCACATCCAGATCCTTGAGTTTTTCAGTCCAGTCGACTTCCCTAATAAATTCCCTTATTTTTTTAAAGTTAGCTCTTTGGAAATCAAGGACCCTTGTTGCAGATCTATTCCTGTTTAGCCTTCTGTTTAGTTTAAACTGAATTAGCTCATGATCACTCAAACCAAGGCTGTTCTCTACAACCAGTTCTTCTATGTGGTCCTCACTATTCAATAATACCAAATCTGAAATAGCATCACCTCTTGTTGGGTCAAGGAACTATTTGGTGAAGAAATCTGTCAGCTATCACATCCATGGAAATATGGGCCCTACTATTATTACTAGCACTTGTTGTCCAATCTATATCTGGGAAGTTAAAATCTGCGATAATCACACAATTCCCAATAGTATTATTTAATTGAAAACATTGAAGAGATCTCTATCCATATCCGAATCCATATCCCGGTGGTCTGTAGCACGCCCCCACCACTGTATCAGGGGAACCTTTTCTTCCCCAAAGTGATTTTGGCCCAAACAGACTCCGTCTTATCCATTCCATCCGTTCTAATTTCTTTACAATCTACTTCACCATTAATACAGAATGGTACTCTGCCACCTTTGCCTCTATTTCTGCCTTTCTGAACAGCACATGCCCTTCAATACCTGTACTCCAGTCATGACTACTATTCCACCATGTTTCTGTTATCCCTATAGTATCTGGTTTCACTTCCTGCACCTGTAGCTTTAGTCCTTCCATTTTGTTACCCAGGCTCCTTGTATTGGAGTACAAACATCTTAACTGCTGCTGCTTGGCTTCGCTGACATTCTCACCCAATTAGGTAGTCATTCTACTGCCAGTATCACCTAACTGACTGGTATCAGCACTATCGTTCCTCTTAATGTCCATTCTCCTACCAACAGCCGGTACTTTCTGCATTTCTATATTCTTTCTTACTTGATTTGCCTCCCTCTTAATGTTAAAATCAGGCCTGGAGATTATATGATCATCTCCCAGCAGTCTCTCCTGAGTTCCTAGTTTAAAGCTCTTTTAATAAGTTGCACCAACTTTCACCCCAGAAGTCTATTTCCCACCCTACTCAGGTGGAATCCATCCAATGAGAACTGTCCTTTGTCCATGAATGCCTCCCAGTGGTCAAACATCCAAAAATCCTCCTGATAGCACCACTGCCTGAGCCATCTGTTGATCACCATAACCTTATCTTGCTTTTGTTCTCCTCCCCTAGGGACAGGTAGAATCCCAATGAAGATCATCTGAGCCTCCATTTCCTTAAGTGTTTTCCCCTGCCTAGTGTCCCTTAATATGTTCCCATAAGAATCTAGCTGTGTCATTTGTTCCCACATGAAGGACAATCAGTGGATTCTTTCCTGCTCCCATTAGGATTCTCTTCAGGTGGAGGCCCACTTCTCCAGCCTTTCTCCTGTTCTTTCTGGCTTCAGTAAAGTCCTCTTGTCTTTTATACTCCCTTGCAATCTTCTGCAAGAAATCCTGCATTCTCCTGGTGCTCTGGACTCTGGGTATCTCCCATTGGCTCTTCCCCTCTTCTTACAGGACTAGCAGCTCTTCTCCACTTACTTGCCTTTCCTTCTTCAGTTACAGTCTGCTGTGCCCTTTTTTATTTTCCAAATCAGCAAACCTGTTTCTGAGCTCTGTTTCTCCTTCACTAGCTGGTCTTTTTCTCTTGCTGATTCTTGTAATCTCATGCATCCACTGACCATTTTCCTCACCCAGCAGTCTCCCCTCTGAGTTCTTCAGTCCAACTTGCATCTGCCAGTCTTGACTTTTCCCTTCAGCCTCCTCTTGCCTTTGATCACTCATCTTCTTGAACCCCCTTCAAAATTCAACCAAGTTTCCACCTACATCTCCAAGCCTTGGATCTTCTCTTCCATCAGCTCTATCAACTGGCACTTCATACAAACAAAGCTCTTTTCAGGTACTCGCTCTAGGATCATATACATCCCACACATTCCACATCTGGTCATCTTCATTGTCTCTTCCATGGCTTGGGTTACTGCGACTGCTGCCTCTGTATCTGTCATAGCTTTGTTGCCTAAATTCCCATCAAGAAACAAAAAAACAAAAAACAAAAACACACACAAAACAAAGACCCAAACAAACATGAAAACAAAACTAGAACACCACAAACACTCCACCCTCAAACTTCACTTACAAACTCCCATTCAAACTCCCGTTTACATCTCTGTTTGCTGTTCCTGAGCCACTGCACCCCCTGGCTAGCATTGTCTTCTTGAGGAGGAGGATCAGTGGTCTGATACCCTTCTCTGACATCTTTGGTAGATGATGGCAGATTCACTACCCCCTTTACATTAAATTTGGGAGTACGGCCCCTCATTTCCATGCCCGTGTGAGAAAACAAGTCCAAATGGCTTCTGCTGATTTTCCTGGCCTTGGCTCAGCCCATCAGGAATTCTGAAGAAATAATATGTGATGTGACCCATGTGATGTGACCCTATTAAGACAATTCAGAACTGCACTAGGAAAAGCTGCACTCAAGTTTTTTGCTGTTGTCTACAAAGTGCAGAAATCTAGGAGCCCAAACTTGATTAAATTTTGGTGGGTCAACTATGTTAGCAGGAAACACTAAAATTTTTGAAGAAACCCCATGAGTTAGTAAAAGGCACATTCTTGGTGATATAATTCTGCACTAAATACTAACACCCTCCAATTGCCTTTCTCCCCACACCACTTTTCTTTCTCCCCTCTGACAGGAGGGGTGTTATCTAGCCACTTGAGCTTGAATGGTTCCTTGAAATATGTGTTAGCTACTTATGCTAAGCAAGAGTACAGAAATGACTACAATTCCTAGAGAGACTAGGTGGGTGAGATAATATCTTACACCCCTCCAGTCATAGAAGGAAAAGGAAAAAAAGGCTGGGAAGGGGGTGTTAAATGGGTTACATACATTGTTGTAATAAGCCATAAATCCAGTGTCTCTACTCAGTCCATGATTTTTAGTATCTGACAAAGTTATGAATTTAAGTTCCACGGCTTGTCCTTTGAAAGTGTTGTGCAGGTTTCCTTTGAGGATGAGGACGGCGAGTCAGATATTAAGTGATCACTTTGTGAAAAGAGTTCACCCACAGGTGATAGGATGTTTTTTATCTTTTACCTTTTTCGGTGTAGGTTCATTTAAGAGCGTAGTGATTGTCTCGTTTCACCCACATTGTTGTTATTTGGGCATTTAGTACACTGGATGAGGTACACCATGTGTTGTGATAGGCATGCATAGGATCCATGGTTCATGAAAGGTGTGTTACAGGGGGCAGTGTTGATCATTGTAGCAGTGCAGATATGTCTACAGGTTTTGCATTAGTTGTTCTGGCAGGGTCTGGCGCTGCTTTGAGTTGGTGTGTTCTGGTCTGTGGGAAGCTTACTTCTGATTATGAGCTTGGAGAGGTTGCAGGGGATTGAAGGCTAGAAGAGGAAAGATTTCTTTTCGGATGGGTTGTAAATGTTTGATACACCATATGGGTTCCAGTGTGGGGTGGTTGGTGACAGTTAGGGATGTACGGTCAGAGGAGGTTTTATTTCTGTATTAAAGCAGGTTCTCTTTGGGTATTTGGGTGGCACATTTCATGATGAGATCTCCTTCTGTGGTGGAGTGTCCTTGTTTGGTGAAGTTTGCTTAAGTGTGTTAAGTTGTATATCCTGGACTTTCCCCTTAGAGCATATTCTGTGGTGTCTGAGTGTCAGGCTGCAGAGAACAGATTTCTTGGTGTGTTTGGGATGGTTACTGGATCTGTGAAGGTAAGTATGGTGGTCCATTCGTTTACTATATATAGTGTTCTATAGGATTCCATTGTTGGGCTCACCATTGCGTCCAGGAAGTTGATGCTAGCATGGGAGTTGTCTACAGAGAGTTTAATGGATGTGTGGTTGTAGTTGAAGTTGTGGTGGAAATCTATGAGGGAGTTTAGGTCATGTGTCCAGAGGATGAAAATATAATTGATGTATTTCAGATATATCATTTGTTTTGTGGTGCATTTGTCCAGAAATTCTTCTTCAGGGCAGCCTATGAAGAGTCTGGCATATTGGGGAGCCATTCTAGACTGTTCCCAGGGTTTGGATAAAGAGTTTGTTATTGAATGTAAAATTGTTATGGGTGAGAATGAAATGAATGAGTTTGGTAGTGTGTTTGGGGTGGATATATGAGGATTGTCCTTTATCTTATAAATACTGTCGGAGGCAACGACGCCATTATTGAGAGGGATGTAGATGTATAAGGACGTGACTTCCATGGTGGCAAGGAAGGAGGTTCTGAGGTGTTCTGAGGTACATTATTAATGTTGTGGAGTTTCTGGAGGAAGGCAGTTGTGTCCTGGAGTAAGCTGGCCCTTTGTGTGGTTAGTGATTTAAGAATGGTTTTTATGAATCTTGTGGGCAGATATGATTAATCTACCTGGATTCCCTTGTTTGTGTATTGTGGGAAGTATGTAGAAGGACCCTGGGGTTGTTTGGGGATGGATTTGATGATATCCTTACATTCCTGGCTGGTCTGGGATCTGGTGGTGTCGGGG
The DNA here is from genome assembly GCA_037349315.1 of Chelydra serpentina. Taxonomy (NCBI): domain Eukaryota; kingdom Metazoa; phylum Chordata; order Testudines; family Chelydridae; genus Chelydra; species Chelydra serpentina. The sequence continues at coordinate 63,081,711 of JBAIAC010000004.1, forward strand.
AGTTGTTGGTTGGCCTCGTTAACATGGTCATCATGGTTAAGGATTGTGAGGGTGCCCCCCTCTGCCTGCTGGTTTGATCACTAACTGGTGGTTATATTTCATGGACTGTATAGCTGTCCTCTGGATGGTGGAGAGATTATGGTGGATGTGATGTCTGTTAAGGATTTCACAGTCAATTTTTCCCCCTAAAGCAATCAATGTAATAATTAAGTGTGGTTTTTTCTTCTGTGGAGACAGAAGACAGTCAAATGTTTTTTTTTCTTATGACTGTTAGTGGGGACATGGTAATTGTGGGTGGTGTCATCATTGTGAAAGAATTCTTTGAAATAGAATTGGAGGAGAAATTCTTCTAATTATACACGTTAGTATAGTATCAGGTTCTGTGGTGCAGCAGAAGTTCAGTCTGTGAGAAAGTACAAATAATTCAGCTCTGGTTAGGGGTAGTCTTGATAAATTGATGATGTTGGGGTGTTGGGTTGTGTCCATGTGATGGATTCTGGTACAATGGTTTCTGCCAAAGGTGGTGTTCTGTTGGTTGTGGAGTTGTTGGTTCCACTTTTTCTTTCTGTGTTGGATGGCTGTCATCAGGGGTTTTTGATAGTTGTTTTGGGTTTCCTGGATGACTTCCAGTTAATTTTCCTGATTGTTTTCTTCCAGTGTGTGGAAGCATGTGATGAGTTCTTGTTTGAGGTGAATTCCTAGATAATTTCCCTCTGCGCTGGTGCACAAGAGAGAGAAAGGGAGCTCATTTTCCTTTTAAGTTGCTAAAACTTAAAACCAGCCAACTTAAAAACAAAGATTTTTTTTCTCTTTCTCTCTTTGCCCTCCTGGGGTGTAAAAAGAAATTGTATTTGTGAAAACGAACAGCATGCAGCTATAACAGTTCCCCGGTCCCAGGCATTTTCTCAGACTGACATCCCTCCCCCCTAAGATCTACAACACTCTTCTGGTATATTAGAGACCCCCTAGGATCACTGTGTTGGGCTACGTTAATGAGTTCCATGTAGACCATAGAATATTCTAACTACGCAGACAACATTTTAATGGTTTTTTTTTTCAAAAGAAAAGTTTCCTTTAAACAGAGTGAGTGTATTCCAATTCCAAAGTGTTAACTTTTGCAGTTCAGCATACTCTGTTTTTAAGGTTTACTGCTGTCAGTATCTGTATGTATTGTGCTGTATGCCCTTGAATGCATTGATCATATGTTAGTGTTTTGATTTATGTTAACGAAGACAATAATTGGATTCTGATGAAAAAGGGAGAGAGGGAGAAACTGGGAAGGAAGAGGATGAGAAAGAGGGAGCAAGAGATCATGAGGTAAGAGTCTGATCCAAAGCATATTAAATGCAATGGAAGTTTTTCCATTGACTTCAATGGGCTTTGGATCAGGTCCAAATACAATGAAGAGTGAATGATGCTCAGCAACAGTTGTTTTTTACAGTGTTTCTATAACCAGATGTGTATCCCAGACTTTCTCCTTGGAGCATATCCTGTGTTAATTGCCCACTTCATCTTGAATGGTCTCTTGAAACATGTGTTAACTCCTTATGCTTAACAATCTGTTCCACCTTGTATTTAGCTGTGACACTTTGGGTACGTCTATACTTACCCGCTGGTTCGGCGGCAAGCAATCGATCTTCTGGGATCGATTTATCGCGTCTTGTCTAGATGCGATAAATCGATCCCTGAAGTGCTTGCCGTCAACCCCGGTTATCCTGCTCCGCGAGAGGAGTAGGCGGAGTCGACGGGGGAGCCTGCCTGCCACGTGTGGACCCACGGTAAGTACCTTTTAGTTCGAACTAAGATACTTCGACTTCAGCTACGTTATTCATATAGCTGAAGTTGCGTATCTTAGTTTGAACTGGGGGCTTAGTGTGGACCAAGCCTTTGATTACCTTTCCCAGAACTAAAGAAGAGCTCTGTGTTGTTCAAATCCTTGTCTCTTTCATCAACACAAATTGGTCCAATAAAATATATTACCTCAACCATCCTGTCTCTCAACAGTTGTTTTGACAGAATGGTAACCATATCATTCACAAAAGTTAGTGTCGGACAACCATAATTTGATATGAGGACCCAGATGACTTCAAGGTTCTAGAATGATATGTTCATCTTGGTTTCATTAAATTGAAATTATCTCTGCCATTATTAGCTTGCTGCTTTGGCTCTGTTCCTGTTTTATTAGCCACAGGATCCTTTTTTAGACACTGGTTTTGCTGTAGGGCACTGCCACAGCTTATACCATTAACTTATGCTGCAACCTTCGGGTTGTTAAAAACTGATAGTTGTAAGTCCAATGGTCACAATTTTAAGGGAAAAACAAAAATGCTGAAAGTAGAAAAGCCATCAGTTTAGACTGTTCCCTTTGGTTGATTTGCACCAATCCTCTCTAGATACATTTGGCAGCTAAGGAGACAACATCTAGCTCTGGCAAGGAGAATAGATGAGCAACAATTCTTTGCCCTGAAAGCCAAATGCTTTACCGCACTAACGTGCTTTCCACGATTTCTGGTACCAAAAATCTTGAGCCTGTTTTTAAATTGGCATCACAAGAATCGTGCCAGAATGATGCAGTGCCAGAACCACCCCATCAGGATAGTCCCCACTGGCATAGCACTGAAGATTTATTTTGAAACATTTTCTGCATTAGTTCTTCTGTCATTTAGATATTCACAGGATAGTATTTTTACCTAAGAATTCATTCTGTCACTTTGCAGAGCTCTTGGTAAAATACAAACGGGCTAACCAAATTAAAACATATGTGTGCATAGATAAAATACAAATGGGCTATATGTTTTATTTTGTTAGCCCATTTGTATTTTATATATATTAAAGAGAGTATACACCAGCATCCCTCTCAATAATGGTACTGTTGCCTCTGACAATATTTACAAGATAATGGGCAACCCTCAGATATCTACCCAAAACAGATTGCCAAACTTATATATGTATTATATGTGTGTGTGAGAAAGAGAGACATGTCTTCATTTCTTTGCCTCTTCCTGGCCTCAGTTTGTAAGTAACCTTTTAATACATAGGGAAATAAGCATTGGATTCATACTCGTGTCCATCTAAATTAAAGCTGTTTCTTCTGATTTTTAAAAAATATTTTGATTGTTTCTCTTTTAATCCCCCTCTTTGTTTCATTTGGCTGCTGCAACAATAGTTTCCAGCCTCTGGCAAAGAAAGCAGATGAGCAAATATTCTCTGTGTCTTGGGAGCTGAATGCATCACTCCAATGACATGCCTTCCAACATTCCAGTTACCAAGAGTTCTGAGCGTGCTGTTAAATTGGAAACTCAGCAGCCACGCCAGCACAACGCGTAGCCAGAATTGCTCAGTCAGGCCAGTCTATACTGATTTATTTTTAAACGTATTCAACATTGCTTCCTCTGTTTTCTGTCAGTGAGCTAGCCTGTCACAGGTTTTGATTCTCCATCATCTCTAGTGTGAATTCTATGAACATGTTATCAAGCAGCTAGTGCGCTGAGGATTTGAAACTGACAATACAGGATCAATGTCTCAGGGGCTCAACTCTGAATTTCAGTAATTCAATTACAGTCTTTGAATACTGGCTTCAACCAGAACATTGATTCTGTATTGCCTGCACGTTCCATGTACAAGGCATCCCACATGTAGAACCTGAGTACAGCCTTCTTGTCAGTGTATAATTAAGGGAAAAGACTAGATTCTGAGCTGAAGGGAGAGATAATCAAGTGGTGAACCTGCTGAGTCTATTATGTAAAAACTATTCAAGAGGCTAGTCTGCTGCAGGCGAAACTACTCGGGGATACTGCATGCAAAATTGGGGTTCAGTTAAAAAGATATATGCATAGTTATACTGGATTAGGCTTTAAAGATCTTGCTGAATAAAATGAACTTGCCGGAGGAGTCTTAAATTCCCTCTGGACCCATTTAGTTTTCTTGAATCAATTAGAAGAGGGGGCTTAATATTGGGCCACCTCTCTAACTGACCCAGTGGGAAAAAAATACCATTTTTCAGTGTGCAAGATTCCAAGCCCTCCATAACCATAGTTAATAAGAGTTAGCTTCTGTTGCAAGCGATAGGTGTGTCTTTTTTTACCGAAGGGTTGTAGGAAGATTCATATTTCCAGTGCTAGTAGTTACTTACCTCCAAGGTAACAGACATTCACTCTTCATAAATAAATAGGAAAAAAAGATAATTTTTTTTTAATCATTCAAAAATACTGCATTAAGACTGTCCCTAGTTCAAAGCCCAAATAGACATGTTTGGCACGGGAGTTCAGATAGAGACTAGAGAGAGGAATTCTCCACCCCAAGCTGCTTCATGGCACTCCTGCAGCCTCCCAAATATAATAGCTACAGCTGGACAGGAAACACTTGTCCTGTTCTGTGAAAATTTTCAAGATTTCAGAAATTTATCTTAGTCCAAATCAGGCCAAAATGTTGAAATTTCAAAAAAAAAAAAAAATCAGTTCAGGTCAAAATATTGTATGTATATTTGGCCGTTTTTGTATTTTGATTTTTTAAAATTATACTAGACTGAGCTTGGATTTTGAAACTGAGCTTGGATTTTAAACGAAGTTATTTTGAACTGGAAAATATTATTGGTTTGGTTTGCAAATGTCAAAACAGGACATTTTGACAATTTCAAACCTTTTTTTCCCACATTGATTGATCGAGAAGTTTGCAGCCCATTCTTGCAAAAAGTTTTAGTTTTGAAGAGTTGATATTTTTCTACAAAAGAAGTTGTTAAAAAAATCCCAAGCTGCTTGAGTAGTAGCCTCCATATGGGTTTCAGCCCCCACCTAATCTATGGCTAGTGAATCCATGTAGTTGTAAATCCAAAGTCCATACTGCCACTCCAACCCAGCCCCAAATCTGCATCTGCATTAAGGAAGTACCTATGGTGCTGTGCAGTGCAATGTCATGTGTCCTCAAATGTAGTAGGTGTAGACTGTAAGTGTTTCAGGGCAGGGAATTCCTCTTAGTGGTGTCTGTGCAATACCTAGAACAAGAGACTCCAATCTAGGCATTGTTATGGGACAAATAATAGTAATTAATACTAATTAATAACAGCCACCTCTGAAATAACTGCATGAATTTTGCTGTGTGCAGGGCCTTATGTGATAATGGAGGAAAGGACAGGGTTTGTCTCTGTATGGCAGTGAGTCTCAGAGCTCAGGTGTAGAGATTCAGGCTTGCAGGGTTCTTGCTAAGGTGTGAACATGTAGATGTTACATTTTGGGCTAGAGTACAGGCTCTGAAGCCCAGGGAGAGGGTGACTCTTTAGACCTGGGCTCTGAGACTTGCTGCTCTGGGGCTCCCTTCCCACAACCCCACTCCAGTGTAGACATACCCTATGTGTACATTTCATCGCAGAGGTTTTGTACCTTCAAATGCATTAATTATTTCCTTTGCATTAGTAAGTGTCCAATCTTGCATTTCTTACTTATTTTTCCTCACACCTTAATTAAGCAAAAGTCCTAGTCTCCCATTGAGATTTTTGACTAAGGTGTGAGCAAAATACCGAATAAAGATTTCAAGGGTTTTAGTTCCAGAGCTTGATCATCCCTTCTTGATTTGCAGACTCTCCATACCAGATGTGTGGAAATTAAATTGTGGGGAGTAATAATTCATTCAATACCAGTATTTAGTTTGGTACAAACGACAGCAGTGAAACAAGAAAAATTGCTAATATTAGAAGAATGCAAAGATATGTTCAAGAGAACTTGAACATTTAAGTTATATAGGTAGGTGCTATATAATCATTCTTGTTCTTGTTAGTTTGTTTATTACATAGTACCACCCAAAGGCCCATTCAAGATCAGGACTTTGTTGTACAAACACAAAGAAAAACACAGACCCGCACTGAAGACAAAAAGCAGATGAAAGGTGAATTGAAAGTAATACAACCTACAAACAAAGTAGTCATAAGTAGTATATTTTTAATACATACTACTAATGTGTCATTTCTAGGCTTGGCAGAATTCAATTTTTATTTTTTCAATGAATAATATCAAGGTTTATTTTTAAGCATTATTTTAAAATTTTCATTGATTTATATTTTTACAGTTGTGGGAAATTATGGGGGGAGTCTGACAATGGGGGGGGTGAGACAATAATTATTTAATTATAGCAGATGTTGAGGTTAAAAAAGTTAAAACACAGATTGTCAACATCACATGTAAAAATACACAAAGTAAGTATCCTTAAATCAGACTCCTTTAAGTTCTCAAGCAGTATTTCTTTCTTTGCCTAGCTGTAAATTTTGATTATTATCTATGGAAGAAAATTTTTCATTGGTTTGTGTGTGTATGGAGAAATGGTGTACTTACGTTTACTGATAAAAATCTAATCTTTCCAAGCCAATCATTTATAATGCACACAAGCACTTCAACTGACCTGGCAATGATCTCAGCTTAAAATTCTGGCATCAGCACTAGAGTTAGTGGGAAAAATTATAATAAAGCTTTTTTCCCCCCAACAAAATTGAAGTATTGATGACATTTCTGAAATTTAAATATGCTCTATAACTGAGGAGAAGAATCACAATTTTTGGTAGAATTTTTACACCTCCCCCCCCTTTCTTTTCTGTCAAATTTTGATGAAAATTCAAAAAATGTTCACCAGCTCTAATTAGTATCCATTGGAAAGGAAATATCTATTTACTTCAGGCCTGATCTCACCCATTTTATTCTGGAAGATTGTCAGTTCTTTGGTGCCGGGACTGTCTGTCTCTGTATGTATTGCTCCCAGCACAATGGACTTAAACTCGTTTGGGGCCTCTCAGCATTACTGGAATTCATGTAACAATACTAATGAGGTTAGCCTGAGTAAAGATTACAGGGTCAGTCCCCTGTTATACATGTGCAGTGACTCCTCATTATACAAAGATGAATTATATTACATATATTTGTGACATGGACGGTTGTCCTCTGTGGCTGAAGCAGAGGATCATCCAATTAATTTGTTCATGACAAACAAGCAGGTTTTAAAACAGGGTCCTAGAGTGGAAAAGAAAGGACCGTCCTTCATTACCTTTCTCCCTTGTCTCAAGGCGTTTTTATTGTGTTAGCAAGCAGAAATAATAAATGCCGAAGCATAGGACCGCTTGTGTGAAAAATCTTCCAGCTCTTTCGAATGTAAATGGATTAGACTTTTGATTGAAAACATGGTACATTCTTCCAAAGGATGAAACTGTTTTGAAACTTTAAGGACTGATCCATAAAATACGTAATTTAGAAGGCTAACGGTGAATGCAAAGGAGTGGTTTTCGTAATGCATGACATGAGGGTTATTGATCAATAAAAGGGACACTGCACTAGTGTGTTGAAACAAAATAGCCTTTAGCCAGCCCACACATCCCAGATTATGGGTCAGCTGTACACTGCTATGGAGGCAGACTGTAATTCTGTTTCCTCACATTCTGTGACAAGAGGCATCAATAAGGTGCTGAGTAAGGGCTCAATTATGCTTCTTAGGAGTCTGAATCCTGATAAGAGGGGGGGGATTACACACTGCCTGAGTAGTATGGTGAGTGACCCTGTGACAAGCATATATTGAAAACCCTTCAAAGCACATTGCAGCCCAAGGGGTCTGATGATGATTAGAGCTTTGCTTTCTTTGTCCATCCCCCAGAGACACAAAAATTGCTACCAAATCTGCATTGTCAGGTATGGGGCAGGGGGTGCGTGGGGCAGGGATCTTGTCTTCTCACTCAGAAAGAAGGAGCCATGCAATGGAGGGTTTTTCAAGTCTGACATGAAACCTGTCCCAGACGAAATGAGATGGGCCTGTACACGTGGACTCATATGGCACAGGTCACATATTTTATGCGGTTCAGGAATGGAGGTCTGCCAACACCCTTGCTGTTTAAATAGTGGGTTCTCACTCATGACAAGTGGTGCCAGTCTGGGTTCTAAATATATGGTCTCATTAGCACTGTGACGGGGCACCTGACCCACACTGGCTCTGACAGGGTTAAAGCCAGCCTAGGGAGGCTGAGTGCAAGGCAGCCAAAGGAGTGGCTGCAGGGGAAACAGAGAATTAGGGCGGTGGCTGGACCAGCCAATCAGGGCCCAACTGGCCCATATAAAATGAAGCTGCAGACCAGAGTGAGGGAGTCTGCTGCAGGGAGCCCTATGGAGAAGACTGGCTTCCTGGAGGGCTCCTGATGGGCTGCCAGTACTTACAGGCTTGAGGCCCTGGGAAGAGGGCAAAGGGAGCTGGAGGCAGGAGCAGAAGGAACTGAGGTTGCGGAGAAGTGGCCCAGGGAGTAGAGATAGTGAGCTGGAAGGAAGAGGCAGCAGGAAGCTGCTGTTTGCAAGATCCCTGGCCCAGGGCCCAGAGTAGTTGGTGGGCCTGGGTCTCCACCACTTGCGGCTGAAGGAGCGGCCCAGCTATGGACTGCCAAGCTGCGGCAAGGAGTTGCTGGACTCTTGTTGGAGGAGTCCCCCAGAAGAGGGGGAAACTGGATGGTGACATGGCCGGAGGGCTGTGCCACGAAGCAGATGCTGAGAGGAAGGAGCCATAAAGGGTTTGCAGGCAGAGGTGAGGACAGGCGAGTTACCACCATCCGAGGGCGCACCTGCTGGGACTGAGCTAATTCCCAAACCACCCAGCAGGAGGTGCCAGTAAGGTGAGTGACCCTGTGACAAGCATATATTGAAAATCCTTCAAAGCGCATTGCAGCCGAAGGGGTCTGATGATGATTAGAGCTTTGCTTTCTTTGTCCATCCCCCAGAGACACACAAATTGCTTACCAAATCTGCATTGTCAGGTATGTCAGTGTAGCAGGAGACATGCCCCACACACGTTTTTTGGTTGTGATGATGTAATGAGTTTACTGGTAGGTGTTCACGGCACAAAGGCTCTGACAGCTGCAGCTGTCTGAGAAACTCACGGAAGGTGCTTATCTTCCACATTATTATGAATTATCTACAGTCATCACTACTGCAGCACCTTTCATCTAAGGATCTCAAAATGATTTACAAAGGGTAATGAGTTAAGCTGTACAATGAACCAGCACAGTTTTATGCCCATTGTGCAGATGGAAAAACTGAGGCATAATTGGGAAACTTGGGGAAATTGAAATTTATTATGTTTAGGAGGGGAGTACAGTCAGATAGTTTTAGTGAATTAAACAACAAGGAATAAAAAGTCTGGTTGCACAAAAGGAGTTAGGAGTGATGATGCTGTGTCACAGCACCTAACTTTTAGGTGCCTAGAAAAATCACTGTGATACACCAAACCTGAGTTAGTTGTGTAGGCTCTTATGCAATTAATGGGGAGACATAGACACCTTAAAGTGAAATTCACAAAAGCCAGCTTGCTCGGCAGGGAGCAGCCTAAACTGGAGAATGGGAGATACCAATGAGCAGCATGTGTGCTAAGACCTGTCCCTCGCCTAGAGATAGGCACCTAAGGTCAGGCTGCAGGGAGGTGCCTATCTCCGATAGTGATTCTCAGCTGTGAACTCTCTCCTGGAATTAAGCACCTATGCTGTTTTAGCAAGAAGCCAGAGGAAGAGGAGGACAGTCACCTCCCTCATAACTTTTAAGCCAGTGAATAAGGTACTCACCTGATTTGTGGGATACTTCTGCTTCAACTCCACCCGAGGAGGCAAAGAGCTTTGAAAAAGGAATCTGCCCTCCCTTAGGTGAGTGCCCTAACCATTGGGTATCGGCCATTTTGATGTTGGGCTGGCTTGGTCTCTCCTGTTGAAGCTCTTGCCTTGGGGATAAATAATGAAAGATTCATTGGATCACAGGGACTGCATCCCGGATCTCCAAATCCTGGATGAGTGTTCTAGTCACAATTTTACAATCATTCTAATGCTTATGCTTAGGGTTAGGGTAAATAGTTTCTCTCTCTCCCTCTCTCGTCTCCAGCCCAAATGACTCCTCAAGTATTTATCCACAATGGAACAGTTTCAACAGTAGAGACTGAGAGATCCTTATATCAGTATGTTCCCTAGGACATTCACCTTGGAGGTGGCAGAACCCTTTTTATATCTCTTTGCCCCCTCAAGTGGATGGGGGTGGGGAGCTGAACCATTGGGCTCCTACATCCCCGCTGAGTGCTTTCACCACTGGGCTGAAAGTTATGCCCCCATTTGTTTTGTGTGTGAAGGTGCCTCCTGGATGAGGCCCCACACACAATTTAGAGACTGAACTCCGGTCGTCCTCTGGTTTGTGAATTGCTCTGGGGCTTAGGTGGGATATAGGTGTTCAGATACGAAGACGGAAGCAGCAGTATGTGTATCCAGAGGCAGAAACATAGGCACCTAAGGGACTTTTAGTGCAAAAACCTAGGCCCCAAGTAAATGCCTACAGAGTTCAGTGGGAATTTTATGCATCGCAATGGTCCTGAAACTGGGAGCTAGGGGACCTCAAACAGGGACTTTGGGGCCTAACACTTTTTGTAAATCCAGGGCAAAGCATCTATCTAGTTATTAGGGTTTAGTGCTCTAGCAGAATTGAGGTCCAGATGTCATGATTTCCTCTATTGCAGCTAAAAATGGGGCAGATCCTCAGTTGGTGTAGATTGTCATAGGCCTATTCTAGTCAAAAGGCCTCTGACAATTTTCACCAGCTGAGGATCTGCGCCGTAGTGCATGCCATGACACCATTTCCTTAAAGTCACTTGCCACAAAATGCTTCAAACCCTCGTGTACAATATTGCAATACATAATAGCTATTTAGTTAGGTTTTGAAAGCATCCTAATTATCTGCTGTTGAAGATACTGAACAATAGATTGCTTTGGGGGAAAGGTCTATGCAAATCTATTATATAGCTCTATGTGTACAACATTATTCTACTTCTAATATGATTCAGAAATAGGCAGTCATCTCATATGCTTTTGACCTGTATTCTGTATGGTGGGTAAATAGTCTCCAAGATAATCCATAGTGGAATAATATTTCTGGACAATTAAGTGGGATCCTACATTTTCAGTTGAGACAAATATGCTTGCAGAAAATGGTATTCTCAGTTTGGAAGGTAATTGGTAGACAATCACGCAGGAAAATTACTAGAGTTCATTGTGTCTTCTGTAGCTGAGGCATGATGTTTTGATTCAGAGAAACCATTATATATTCTTGCTGTAGGATACATTGACCGGTTATGATACCATCCACATATGTGACCCATAAAATGGAGGCGAGAGCACAGCATGGCTGCAAAAATTTGTACTGGATCAGATCTACATAGCTACGCTGGAATCGCATCAGGGTTTGCACACTAACCTGACAACTAAATATTAGTTAGAGGAACCTGCTGATCTCAGGCACTAGCAGCTGGTCATTTACATGTATAGCATTCACAAGTGATGGGCACTGTGATACAGCATGGCCAGAAGGCAGCAGGAGAGTGATCTAGGATGAGGAGAAGCCTTATTCCCTGTAGATTAATTAAAAGCACCTGAAACCAATTAGAGCACCTGAAGCCAGTCACCTGATAAAATCCCCCTGCTTCAATCAGCCAGAGGAGGAGCTGGAGCAGAGTGAGGAGGAGTTGGAGCAGAGTGGTTTGGTGGTGGAGCAGAGAGCAGTTTGGAGGAGTGAAGCAGAGTGGATTGGTGGTGGAACAAAGAGCAGTTCGAAGGAAAGCGGAGGAGAGTTTTGAGAAGTGCTGCAGCGGGCTAAGAAGACCAAGATCCTAGGTAAAGGGACACCTGGCTTGTGCAGAGGGAAGGCAGGAAGCCCCACAAGCTGAAGGTCAGGAGAGGGAAGTAGCCCAGGGGAAAGAATCACTGGTACAAGTGGTTCACCTGCTATCATAGGGCCCCTGGGCTGGGACCTGGAGTAGAGGGCGGGCCTGGGTCCCTCCCTCTCCACTCCCCTTCCCTGGGATACTAGTAGGATAGCTGTTACCCCAGTTCAGGGGCAAGAAATGGCACCCTGAAACCCCCCCACAAGAAGAGAAAGTGCGGGACCCATCATAGTAGTGCCGGCAATTTGCCACAGCACTAATGTTGATTTGCACATGTTTGTATGAGATCTCCCTTGGCTGAGGTTGGTGTTTTCTCTCCTGCGGCTTGGACTAGTGACTACAATGAGAAAACATTCCTGAGCTTTGCTCACTGTGCAAACAATTTATCCCACCATCAGTATGATCACACTGTGTGGAATTGGGTTTGCTTGTCACCTCACTATAGTCACTTTTTGCTGTGATGCACACCATGTTGCTTTTGACTTGTACTGCTGGCTCTGGGTCACTAGCTATGACTGGCAATGTTTGACCATCAGTTATGCTTGGGCATCTCATACTACTTATCTACTGCCTTCCATAGCAGCTTTGAAGAGTGCTGCTGCTTGAAGCTAACACATTTTCCAACGGATTTGTCATCCTCTTCATTCCTTAGGTAGTCACCATGTGCACCAAGAGAATTCTTCTGTGTGGGCTGCACTCCTGGCCTGGTTAGCACGGAAGAGGTGAATATGAGAGTTTACATAGTGCTTCCTCAGTTTAGAAGCATATAAATAATTATCCTCTGTGCTCTTCCTTGCGCTAAATAGGATGATTAAGGCTTTTGTCCTTTTCTTATTTTAGGGGCCCATTTTCTTCTCTCTCAGTTCATTTCCTCCCTCCCTTATTTTTTTCATAATACCATGCTTTTTAGATTAATAGATTTTTAATGCCAGAAGGGAACATTATGATACTCTAATCTGACCTCCTTCATAACACATGATACACAGTTCCACCAAATGATTCTTGCATCAAGCCTATAACTAGAGGATATATCTTTTTTAGAAACAAATTAGAGTTTCAGTGACAGAAAATCCTTTGTGTCCCTCAGTAAGTTCTTCCAATGATTGATTACCTTTGTTCCTTATTCCTAGTTTGAATTTTTCTAGTTTCAGCTTCCAGACATTGTCTATTAAATTAAATAACCCTGTACTATCAGAAAGCTTCCCATGTAGATACTCATAGACTGTGATCAAGTCACCTCTTAACCGCCTCTTGGATAAATTAAATAGATTGAGCTTTTTTAGTCTTTCCAAACCTTGAATAATTCTTATCCATCTTTTCTGAACATTTCCAATTTGTGTACATCAGAACTGGACCAGTATTCTAGTAATGGTCTCACTAACACCTATATCATGGAAATAACACATCGCAACTTCTACTCAATATTCCCATGCTTTATACATCCAAGGATTGCTTTGCTCTCTTAGCAGTACACTGGGAGCTCATATTGAACAGATCATCTACCATGGCCTCCGAGATCCTTTTTAGAGACACTGCTTTCCAAAATAAAGTCCTTGATCCTATAACTATGACCCAAGTTAGTTTTCTTTTCTGAGGTCTATGACCAGCAATGATTTGCTTGACCAACAATAATTTGATATTTTTTCAGAACATCGATATAGATATTGAATAGTGTTACACCAAGAATGGATTGCTAAGGGACCCCACTAAAAAATGTCCCCATTGGATGATGATTCCCCGTTTACAGTTACTTTTTGCTATCTATCAGTTAGCCATTTTATAATCATTGAATACATGTACTAATTTCTTAATCATAATATCATAAACTACTAAGTCAAAATATGTTATGCTGGCACAGATAACTTTCTCAACCAATTATGTATAATCACATCAAAAAGGATATCCAGTTTGTTTGACAAACAATGCTGATAGGCATTAATTATGCAATGATCTTTTAATTCTTTACATTCAGTTAGTCTTCAGCCTTCACTAAATTTTCTTTAGTAGCTAGTCTACACTTACCCGCAGCGTCGGAGGCATCAGATCGATCTTCTGGGTTCGATTTATCGCGTCTTGTCTAGACGCGATAAATCGAACCAGGAAGTGCTCCCCCGTCGACGCCGGTAATCCTGCTCTGCGAATGGAGCAGGCGGAGTCGACGGGGGAGCCTGCGCGCTGCCGTGTGGACCAGGGGTAAGTACTTTAAAGTTCGAAATAAGATACTTCGACTTCAGCTACGTTATTCACGTAGCTGAAGTTGCATATCTTACTTCGAACTTGTGGGCTAGTGTAGACCAGCCCTCAGAAGATTATTCTAGAACCCACTCATGGTTTGTGTGGGTCAGACCGTTAAAGTGGAATTTTATATTGTGGCTCAATGTGTTCTAGAACTAGGAGGTCAGTGACTTTGCAGGACTCCTTTATATTCTTTATAACTCATGATAATGAACTTGAACAGGTGTGGTTATAAATGTATAAACTGTAACTAATTTATGCCAGACACACGGTTTCCTATTTTTTTCCTTAAGCCATTGTCAGCTATATCATGCTGCTTTTATAGCTGCTGGGCAGACTGTAAGGAGAACAATCAATGTTTCTAAAGGGTGAGGTTTTTTTTAATAAACAACAAACTAGAAGTAGGAAATTACCGGATCCAACAATTCTTTTTGAGTTAACAGAATTGTATTAAAACAGTGAATTAAGAGTAGTACCTTGTAAATTTAATATATATGATTAAAGGGAGATTGAGAACTAAATGCCTTTTCTGTGCTCCATTTTGTGAATTACTATCCAGGAGTGATGACTTTGTCAACCAACTGTGTTCCAAATTATTTATTCATTTTCATCCCAGGGGCACCTACGTATGTTTTGCCTCCTGTAGGGATACCGACATCTGTACAGGTCTGCTACATGGGTCCTTGAAACCCTGTTAATTTGGGCTAAGAACTGTATGTGTAACCATAATAATCAATAGAAGGATGCATTTTTCTCAATTTAGTGCTATATAAAAACAAGACTATTGCACTGACATTTTGCCTTCCTGTGTAACCAACACACACTTTTAATGTTTATCCCACAGACAATAGCTTTTATTTGTCTTGTATTTTTTTCAGTGCACATAAAAGCAAGAAAGAGGTGGTGGCTGATAACAATTTATATTAATAGAGGTACCATTAGCTCTTGAGTTCATTAGAGTGCAGCCTGAGTATAACACATTATATGGAGATAAAAAAGGAACATCAGTTATTATATTGCTTTTTCTGTCTTTTAAATGCTGTGATGTGATCCAGCCCAAATTACTTGCTGATGGATGCATGTACTGGTTCAATGCCCCATCTAGAGCCAAGGCTGGACGACATTGCTGCACTTTAGATATTTAGACAGGTTGACATGAAATTCAAGCCATCAAATTAGGGACTTTGACAAAGTCCAGGAAAATATTAACAACATTTTTGTGACAGCTGGAAGGCAATAGTATCCAGTGTGTTGATTAAAACACCCCTATTTTTTGGTAAAGATACAAATCTCTATGTAGCACCATCAATTGAAGAATATGGGAAACTAATGTACATTTTAGGAATTAGGAATTCAGGAAAATGTTCTGTAGCTGCAATCTGTGTCTTTTACAGACCCGCTCTCAATAGATAAGCCACACTGAAATCAGGCCTAAGTTTAGAATCAGCTTCTCTACATGCTGCTTTGCACATGCACACACTTGCATCTACACTTTTTGTGCACCAACACCTGCATGCAGTGGCGAGCGACTGCATGAGTTGATAGTTATTTGTTGATCGTCAATGATGATAGAAAATTTGCATATGCAAAACACGTCACATGTACATTTTACCCACACTTGCATGTTTTTTATTCATGAAATCAGAAGCCACCTATCTATACAGGCTGCGTGCACTATATGTAACATGAATGAATACACAAAATCAGACTCCAGCCCTTTCTGTTAAAGGTAATAAAGCCAGAGTGTGTCAATTGTCTTTGGGCTAGATTGTCAGTTTGCAATCCCACCCATAGTAAGGGATAGCACAATGTTGTGCTGCATCTGGAGCTGCCCAGGAGAAAGATTGTGATTTAGGGAGATATGCTGCAACAGAGCCCTGAGTCACAACCTCCCTCCCAATGTTCATGTTTGCTCTGGGGAAAGGCATTAATTGCGCCTGTCTGTCTATACTTGCTGCAGCATGTTCACCAAAGCGTTGGCATAACTATGCAACAGAGTTATGCTCCCACTCCTTGACCCTTCCCGCTGACCAGTAGCAAAAAATCCCCCAAGGCCGAAGATGGGACACTAGATGAGGAGGGCTCTGAATTACTACAGAATTTTTTTCCCCAGGTATCTGCCTGGCAGGTCTTGCCCACATGCCCAAGGTCAAACTGATCACCATATTTGGGGTCAGGAAGGAGTTTCCTCCCAGGTAAGATTGGCAGAGACCCTGGGGGTTTTCACCTTCCCCACAAGCATGGGTCACTTGCAGGTTTAAACTAGTGTAAATGATGAATTCTCTGTAACTGGAAGTCTCTAAACCATGATTTGAGGACTTCATTTATTCAGCCTGAGGTTATGGGTGGATGAGGTTCTGTGGCCTGCAATGTGCAGGAAGTCAGACTAAATCAGGGGTCGGCAACCTTTGGCACCCGGCCCGTCAGGATAAAGCCGCTGGCGGGCCGGGCCAGTTTGTTTATCTGGAGCATCCGCAGGCACAGAGCCCCACAGCTCCCACTGGCTGCGGTTTGCCATTCCTGGCCAATGGGAGCTGCGGGAAGCGGCGCACGCTGAGCAACATGCTAGCTACTGCTTCCCGCGCTCCCATTGGCTGGGAATGGCAAACTGTGGCCAGTGGGAGCTGCGGGGCTCCGTGCCTGCGGACACTCCAGATAAACAAACCGGCCTGGCCCACCAGTGGCTTTACCCTGACGGGCCAGGTGCCAAAGGCTGCCAACCCCCGGACTAAATGATCACAACGGTCCCTTCTGACCTTAAAGTCTATGAGTCTCAGACCTGAAAGAAAGAAGAATGTAGCAGTTTTGCAAGGCTGCTTTCCATGCAAGCAAGAGACAGCGTTAAAGTGCAAGGAAGTAAGGAGGCACTTTCTGATCCTTTTTACCAACTCACAGAATGGACCATGATTTGGCCCTATACTGTTAATAATAAATAATTTATGTAAAAGTCCCCAGTCTGATTTTTTTTGAGCTGATCATAGAATCATAGAATCTCAGGCTTGGAAGGGACCTCAGGAGGTCATCTAGTCCAACCCCCTGGTCAAAGCAGGACCAAACCCAACCAAATCATCCCAGCCAGGGCTTTGTCAAGCCTGACCTTAAAAACCTCTAAGGAAGGAGATTCCACCACCTCCTTAGGTAACCCATTCCAGTGCTTCACCACCCTACTAGTGAAAAAGTTTTTCCTAATATCCAACCAAACCTCCCCCTCTGCAACTTGAGACCATTACTCCTTGTTCTGTCATCTTCTACCACTGAGAACAGTCTAGATCCATCCTCTTTGGAACCCCCTTTTAGGTAGTTGAAAGCAGCTATCAAATCCCCCCTCATTCTTCTCTTCTGCAGGCTAAACAATCCCAGTTCCCTCAGCCTCTCCTCATAAGTCATGTGCTCCAGGCCCCTAATCATTTTTGTTGCCCTCCGCTGGACTCTTTCCAATTTATCCACATCCTCCTTGTAGTGTGGGGCCCAAAACTGGACACAGTACTCCAAATGTGGCCTCACCAGTGCCGAATAGAGGGGAATAATCACGTCCCTCAATCTGCTGGAAATGCCCCTACTTATATAACCCAAAATGCCATTAGCCTTCTTGGCAACAAGGGCACACTGTTGACTCATATTCAGCTTTTTGTCCACCGTAACCCCTAGGTCCTTTTCTGCAGAACTGCTGCCCAGCCCTTCGGTCCCTAGTCTGTAGCAGTGCATGGGATTCTTCCGTCCTAAGTGCAGGACTCTGCACTTGTCGTTGTTGAACCTCATCAGATTTCTTTTGGCCCAATCCTCTAATTTGTCTAGGTCCCTCTGTATCTTATCCCTACCCTCCAGCATATCAACCACTCCTCCCAGTTTAGTGTCATCTGCAAACTTGCTAAGGGTGCAGTCCACACCATCCTCCAGATCGTTAATGAAGATATTGAACAAAAAAGATATTCAAGTGTTTTTACTGCTGGTTGGAATGAAAATATACAGAATACCTTACTCAGCAACATAGAACACATGGGATGAGCGGAACTAAAATTACTTTATTCCATATGTTTATTTTCCTTCCTGGAAGAACTGTAACACAGAACAACATTAAAGTGTGGAAACATGATAGGAAGAGGGGAAGCACAAGTGTCACTTAGTAAAATAAGACAGACCATATGTAAACAAATGCTTCAGTCCTGGAAACACTAACACACATGAATAACTTTACATATGAGTAGTCCCACTGAAGTCAATGACATTATTTATGTGCAGGTGTAGGAACAAAGAATTCTGTTGTCTTTTATTGTCAGGAATGAAGAAGCCTCTTCTTAATCCCTAAATACCCCTGAGAAGAAAGCAAGATGAACCACTAGCCAATGACAGCATTATCATTGCTAGGCCCCAACACTCAGGGTCGGCCTTAAGGAAAATGGTGCCCTGGGTGAACTTGTATTTTGGTATCCCCGCCCCCCACTGCCTCTCCTAGTCCCTCACCCATACCCTCATTGCCCTGGCCCCTACTGCCTTTCCCGATCCTCCATCCATCCCTCCTGGCCCCTGCTGCTGTGCTTAATTTGTGCT
Organism: Chelydra serpentina; assembly: GCA_037349315.1. Lineage (NCBI taxonomy): Eukaryota > Metazoa > Chordata > Testudines > Chelydridae > Chelydra > Chelydra serpentina. Next base: position 63,100,191 of record JBAIAC010000004.1, read on the forward strand.
GGGGCTTGCCAGGGTTGAGTCCCGGCACCTCTAGGCTTGGCAGTTCATAGCCCTGGCACCTTTGGGTTCCCAGCCAACAGCCACTGCTCTCTGGCCGCTGAGGTCTGAAGGCAGTGCTGTCACCAGCAGCAGTGCAGAAGTAAGGGTGACAATACCATACCATGCCGCCCCTACTTCTCCGCTACTGCTAGTGATCGCACTTCCTTCAGGGCTGGGTGCCTGGCCAACAGTCACCACTCTTTGGCTGCCCAGCTTGAGCCCCGGAACCGCCTGCATTACAAGTTAAGCACTGCCCCACCGACTCCCCACCCATCACCCCCAGCGCCTCACCTCCCTCCCTTCTGTGGCCTTACACCCCAGGTCCATCCTTGCCTCTTGACCACAGCACACTTCTGACCACAGCATCCTGGACGGTTCCCATGGTGCCCACCCATAAGGCTGGCCCTGACAACACTCCTTCATCTATACAATGGGAAGTTGCTATTTCCCTGAGTTGCCTCTGACTGATAACCCAATAATAGATGTACCATCTCCTGTACAATCAGTGAAAAACATGTAGGGCCCTATTTTCCTCTCACTGAGACCCTTGTAAATCTAGATGAGCCTCAATTAAATTAATGGAATTTCATCATGTAAAACTGATACGAGAAAGCAGATTCAGGCCCAGAATCAGACCCCTTCTCTCCTTCTGTCATACTACCATCCTTGAGATCAGCAAAGACACTCAAAGCGTGTCTCCTCTCAGAGTGAATGGGAAGAGGCTAGTGGTTGGGCATGCACTGTAAGGGGCTCTTGGCTGTGGAATTTCATTCCTCCCCCTCAGTCTGCAGGAGCCTGGATTTAACGTTGTTACACTGTAATTATTATTATTTCTATTCTTGTAGCACCTACGAGCCTGAGTCGTGCATCAGGAGCCCACTGTGCTATGATTTGTACAAACAGACAATTGAGAGATGGAGAAAGTATTCCAGTGGAATTTTTAATTGCTGTTTGGTGCAGCACCTGAAAGTTTATGGCAGGATGGACAGGTTCTTGATTACAGCATTGTTGATGAATCTGCAATATTGTAAGAATTGTTGACCCAGACCCAGACCTGATCTTGTGATCTATGCCCCCGCCTCATGTCTTGAGGGTGATTTTATGCTTGCTAGAGGTAAAATGACATTATTGTTGGCGTCCGTTAGTCTCGAGAGACGATGGATATGCGCCCATGAGGAATGTTTAGTTGATGGTTGTGCAGCGTCTGTTGTGGCTGTAGAGCCCCACACAAGAGTGGAAGTCTCGATTGCATTTGCTGCATTTGAAGGCGGTGTCAGCTGTGGGTTGGAGCCGCTGCTTCCTTTTTCGTTGAACACGCTTTTCCTCGGCAAGCTGCCGCAGCTTGTCTTCACCAGTTTTCAATCCAGTAGTCAGAGCGTGTCTCCATCTGCATCTGTCCTGGGCGAGCTCTTCCCAGCTGTTGATGTCAATTTGAACAGTCTTCAGGTCCCTCTTACAGACATCCTTGAAGCGAAGGTGGGGCCATCCTGTAGCTCTATTTCCAGAGGCAAGTTCGGCATACAACAGGTCTTTGGGGATCCGTCCATCTTCTATGCGACTTAGATGGCCAAGCCATCTGAGGCGGCGTTGACGGAGGAGAGTGAACATGCTGGAGATCTTGGCACGTTCCAGCACCTCGTTGTTCGTTATTCGATCACTCCAAGTGATCCCGAGTATGCGACGGAGGCAGCGCATGTGGAAGGTGTTCAGTCTCTTTTCTTGCGAAGCATAGGGGATCCAAATTTCGCTGGCGTGGAGAAGAGTGTTTAGCACACATGCGCGGTACACAGCGACCTTTGTGTTGATGGTCAGCATGTTGTTGTTCCACACTCTCTGTGACAAACTGGCCACAATTGTGAAGGCCTTGCCGATTCTACGGTTGATCTCAGGGTCCAGTGAGAGGTTGTCCGTGATGGTAGATCCGAGGTAGGTGAACTGACTGACCACCTCTAGCACATAGTCATTGATGGCAATGCTTGGATGTTCCGCATCCTGGGCCATAACTTTGGTCTTCTGAAGACTGATTGTCAACCCGAACTCTTCGCAAGCTCTGGAAAAGCGGTCAATCAGATGCTGGAGATCGATTTCTGTGTGGGTGGCCAGGGCAGCGTCATTTGCAAACAGCATGTCTCTGATTGTTGCCTCCTGTACCTTGCTTTTGGCCTTTAGTCGAGCCAGATTGAAAAGTCTCCCGTCAGACCGGGTGTGGAGATAGACTCCCTCTGTGGAATTTCCAAAGGCACGTTTCAGCAACGCTGTGAAGAAGATGCCGAAGAGTGTGGGAGCGAGAACGCAGACTTGTTTTACTCCACTGTGGATATTGAAGGCATCGGAGGACGAGCCATCATACAGTACTGTGCCTTTCATGTTGTCGTGAAAAGACTGGATCACACTCAGCAGCTTCGGTGGGCAGCCAATCTTTGCCAGGATCTTGAACAGCCCCTCTCAGTTCACAAAGTCAAAAGCTTTGGTCAGGTCTATGAAGGCAAGGAGTAGCGGCTTATGCTGTCCTCTGCATTTCTCTTGCAGCTGCCTTAAGGAGAAAACCATATCGGTTGTGGATCTCCCTGCTCGGAACCCGCACTGTGACTCTGGGTAAACTCTGTCAGCAAGCTTCTGCAGTCTGTTCAGGATCACGCTTGTGAAGACTTTACCCACAATACTCAGGAGTGATATGCCTCTGTAGTTGTTGCAGTCGCTTCTATCACCCTTGTTCTTGTGGAGGGTCACGATGTTGGCGTCTCTCATATCCTGAGGTAGTGCACCTTCATTCCAGCACTGACAGAGGAGGTCGTGGAGATGTTCTAGGAGGACATTGATGCCACACTTGATAACTTCTGGTGGGATGCCATCCTTTCCTGGAGCCTTTCCTGTGGACAAGCTCTCAATGACTTTCTTCAGTTCTTCCATGGTGGGCTTCTCGTCCAGCTCAGTTTCAATGGGAAAACCATCCACGGTATTGAGGGCAGCTTCGGTGATGGTGTTTTGCCTGGAGTACACTTCAGAGTAGTGCTCCACCCATCTATCCATCTGCTTGCTCTTGTCCTGGATGTTTTCACCTGTTGCAGACTTTAGTGACACTCTCCACTTCTTTGTGGGTCCCATGGCCTTCTTGATGCCATCATACATTCCCCTGATGTTTCCAGTGTCAGCAGATAGTTGAATGCTCGGGAAGAGCTGGAGCCAGTAATCATTTGCACACTGTCGAGCTAGTCTCTGTACTTTGCTCCTGGCAAATCGATACTCTTGTAGAGTCCTATGACTGGGGGAACGCTTATACTCCAGGTGAACAGCGCGGTGTTCTTCAATGGCTGGAGTGAGTGTGGCGGAGTTGGCCTCAAACCAGTCATTGTTCATTTTTCGTTTCTTTCCAAAAACTTTCATGGCTGTGCTGTGTACTGTGTCTCTGATGTGGTCCCATCTCTCTTTGGCGCAGCCACCGGGAGGCATGCAGTTCAGCACCTCGGAGAGCTCATGGGTAAATTTCTCTGCCTTGTCTGGGTGTGCGGTCTTGCTCACATCAATGCGGGGTTTGCCCTCTGGCCTAGAGCGATGAATCTTCTTTGGCTGTAGCTTCATCTTGCTGCACACCAGTGAATGATCACTGTTGCAGTCAACACTGTGGAAGGTGCGAGTAAGCAGGACGCACTTCAAGGCAGTCTGCTTCATGATGATCAGGTCGACTTGGTGCCAGTGCATGGAGCGAGGGTGTCTCCAGGACACTTTGTGTTGAGGCTTTGTCTGGAAGAATGAGTTGGTGATGCTGAGGTCATGGTACGAGCACAGTTCCAGAAGTCGTTGTCCATTCTCATTCATTTCTCCAACGCCAAACTTTCCAAGACAGGTTGGCCAAAAGTCGTGGTCAGCGCCCACTCTGGCATTTAAATCACCCAGTAGTATCAAGTGCTCTTTTTTAGGAATACTCCTGATGATCATGTCTAACTGGTCGTAGAACTCGTCCTTGGTATCCCTGGTGGTGCCGAGTGTTGGTGCATACACGCTGATCAGGTTGACGGGTCCTGTGGATGTGTGGAGTCGGAGTGACAACAGTCTTTCAGTTCCTTGTTGACCAGGTTCCACCATCCCCAGTAAAGAATTTTTTACGGCAAATCCAACACCACACTCTCTGATTTCTTCGGCACTCTTCCCTTGCCAGAAGATCGTATAGTTCTCTTCCCTGAGAGTCCCAGCATCTGGCAGCCGTGTCTCCTGCAATGTGACTATGTCAATTTGGAGTTGTGCTAGCTCATCGTTGATGACTGCAGTCTTCCGAACATCACTGATTGCCTGAAGGTCTTGTGATAGGCCAGTTGTCATGGTCCGTACATTCCAGCATCCTAACTTGAGGGCTGGTTTCTTATGTTGGTTTTCTTTTGTTGTTGCCTGGTGCATGGTTCGCAGTCCACTTATCGGGTACTCATGTACACTAAGCCCCACGCACCCAGTGAAGCAGGTGAACTGTGGTGGGACAACACCTTATTGGTTGGGGGCTACCCAGCTTGAGGCGGGCGATAGTTGTCCAGTGAGATGTGGTGATCCCTCCCACCGTCGGAAGCAACCCCTGGTGCCAGCTCTACGCCAATTGAGCAGGAGGCTTATAACCAGTAAACTGTTGCTTCCCGTGTTGTATCGATGCTGTGAGGTGAAGCTGAAGTGTCCTCTCCAGGGCGCAAGCCAGGACAGGTTGATATGGAGGAACAGCTGTTGCCCATGCAGCAGAACCCCCCTCTCCATGCAACTGATGGATCCAAGGGAAAGACAATGTCGATACAACTTGGCACCAATGGCGTCGCAGGAGTTGCTGGAATGATGTTGAGGACAATGTCAGACTGCCATCGGGACTCCGACACCGGATTTGGTTTCAGGGTTGACTCCCTTAGCCTTTCCCATGAGTGGGTATTGCCACAAGGCAGCGGAGGTTTTAAATCAGAGTTTTCCTTCTCCTAGGTGGGCTGCCTTCCAAGGCTAACGAGCCCCACCTGCCCAATGACATTATAGGAGTATAAGATTGACAGGAATGTATTGCTGATTGGCTTGGAACATGCATGGGGGCAAATAGGCGAATGTTAGGAAATAGGTTATTAAGCTTGTGAAAAGTGCATGTTGCATCCCAATAAATAATCTTATAAGTGTAATAATTTATAAGGCTACCCGATGCTCCAAGTGTAGGGTGGGTGGCTGTTGATTTGTGTATCTGGAAAAAAAATGTAGTCTTACTATCTAATATTAATAGTAAGTTAGTTAATTAATAGTTAGTACTTTGCCATTTAGCTATTGAGTTGTTTTCTTGCAATTGTAGTATAGTATAGAAGAATTAATACATTTTAATGTTAAGGAAATCCTGCCTGAGGGACTCAATAAAAATAAAACTGTAATTTATGACAACTGGGAAAACGTGTCCATACCGTTCATGAGCAGAAGCTGTAAAACAATAAAATAATTTTAAAAATCCTCATTAAAATAATCACAATTAATTAATAAACCAATAATAAGCCAACAATAAATAATGTAAGCTTTAAAAAACGGCTTTTTTACTGTCGATCAAATCCTGCTTCTTCCTCCTCCAGGCTGATTCCAGTAGATGTGGGTAAAAGGATTAGGATTTGGGGAAACCACACAGGAAACATGTTAGCCCCCTGCATGCATTGACACCCTGCTCTGTGGGCACTCCCTGTGCACTGCTATGAAAATCAGACACCACTGGAGTGTAGGGAAATGCATAAGTGAGGGAAAACTGTTCAGATTTGCATCAGGAGTTGTGTAGTGTCCTTGTATTCTGATTGGCTGAGGCTGGTCCGTTTTAGTATACTACAGCTTAATTTGTAGCTGTTTCCCTTTTCCTTCCCCTCCTGTCCACTGAGGAAGAAAATGTGATAATCTCAGTGAATCTTTTCCTGGAAAACTATTTTAAATAAATAATCCAGGTCGATCCAGCACAGTGCTGGAGGGAAATGTTGCCCATCTTAGCCCTGATTTCCAGAAGTTCTGAGCACCCACGACTCTGGTTAACATCAGTGAAAGCAGTAGGTTATCAACACCTGAAAAACCGGATCCATAAGCACAAGGTATAAAGTGAGGAGCATGAGAGGTAGCTCATTGGCACTGGGCAAAGTAATGATGACATCACTGCTTAATTGTCACCAGTTAACCCCATCTCAGCAGAAGGAACAAAGTCAAATAGGGGAGCACATAGAAAAGTGACTGAGAATTGCATTTATGTCCATGTCTCATTGGACACCTGCATTGTCTCTGCACACACCCTGTCCATTTTTATCCTGCAGTCCAGTGACTAAGCACTAGTCTGTGCTACAAAGGTGTAGATTAGCCCTAGTAGAGGCACAGCTTATGTTGTCTATATGAGGTTTTTTTGCTGGTACAGTTAAATCACCTTCCCAAACAGTAAGCTATACTGGCAGATGGACTCTTTTGCAGGCATAAGCTTCATTGACCTGGGTTTTTCACCAGTATAGCTGTGTCAATCAGTGGGGGGATTTTTTCCCCCCACAGTCCTAACTGACTTAGCTATACCAGCAAAACTTTGCAGTATAGACCTGGCTTTAGTGAGCTAGATCTGTGCAAATAAGAGTTTCCACTATTTATTGATGTTTATTTCTCAGTACTAATAATAAGGTACAGGTAAAAGTATTAAATCAAGCAGCTGTCAAATTAACTATTCCTGTGTTATCTTTGATATGCTACAGTAATTGAAGCCAGCTGATTGCAATTTTTTAAGCAAGTAGAATATGCATTTTATTACAGTGGTTTATAACTGGGGATACTGCTCAGGGATGGATGTCCTGAATAGAGGGGAATAATCAGGGAGGGAGGGATAGCTCAGTGGTTTGAGCATTGGCCTGCTAAACCCAGGGTTTTGAGTTCAATCCTTGAGGTGGCCACTTAGGGATCTGGGGCAAAAATTGGGGATTGGTCCTGCTTTGAGCAGGGGGTTGGACTAGATGACCTCCTAAGGTCCCTTCCAACCCTGATATTCTATGAATCACTTCCCTCAATCTGCTGGCAATGCTCCTACTAATGCAGCCCAATATGCCATTAGCCTTCTTGGCAACAAGAGCACACTGCTGACTCATATCCAGCTTCTCATCCACTGTAATACCCAGGTCCTTTTCTGCAGAACTGCCACTTAGACAGTTATTCCCAAGCCTGTAGCAGTGCATGGGATTCTTCCATCCTAAGTGCAGAACTCTGCACTTGTCCCTGTTGAACCTCATCACATTTCTTTTGGCCCAATCCTCCAATTTGTCTAGGTCACGCTGGACCCTATCCATACCCTCCAGCATATCTACTTCTCCCCCCAGCTTAGTGTCATCCACGAACTTAATGAGGGTGCAATGCATCCCATCATCCAGATCATTAATGAAGATGTTGAACAAAACAAGCCTCAGGACAGACCCCTGGGACACTCCACTTCATTGCCAACTAGACATCGAGCCATTGATCACTACCCATTGAGCCCGATGATCTAGCCAGCTTTCTATCCACCTTATAATCCATTCATCCAGTCCATACTTTTTGAACATGCTGGCAAGAATACTGTGGGAGACCATATCAAAAGCTTTGCTAAAGTCATAGTATATCATGTTCATTGCTTTCCCCATATTCACAGAGCCAGTTATCTCATCATAGAAGGAAATCAGGTTAGTAGTCAGGCCTGACTTGCCCTTGGTGAATCCATGTTGACTGTTCCTGATCACCTTCCTCTCCTCCAAGTGTTTCAAAATGGATTCCTTGAGGACCTGCTCCATTTTTCCAGGGACTGAGGTGAGGCTGACTGGTCTGTAGATCCGTGGATTTTCCTTCTTCCCTTTTTTAAAGATGGGCACTATATTTGGATCCAGGCACTATATTTGCCTCCAGGCACTTATTTAGGTGCCTAAGTATAGCTATAAGGTCTTTTTAGGCACCCATTTTTGAAAATATTGGCCAAAACATAGATTAGCAAAGGATGTTTATTTTCATGATGTTGACTTAAAAGGTCATTTTGAATTGGTGAACTGCAGATATCAATATTGGTACTGAAAAAGAAGACAAGAGATAAGGGAGAAGCTTCCTGTAGAACAGATACTTTATTCCTCTTTCCAAAAAGGGGTTCTGTTTATGAACAAACTACAAATGATAGTGGATGATATAAAAAAAACAAAAACAGAGGAACTAATGCTTTTGGTAGTATCTTTTGGTAGGTAGTAGTTTTTTTGTTTGTTTTTCTTTTAATATTAAGTGTTAGTCCCCTCGGCAGAATATGCAACTGTCTTTACATTTTGTTAGCAATTTTTAAAAAGACTTTCTCTGTAGGGTCTCTTCTTAAAGGAAATAGACATTTTAGATTTAGAACCTAAATTTAGTAATTGTTTTGTGCTTTATGTCTAAAGCTGGGTGAATATTGCAAAAATATTTCTGCGAATATACACTCAAAGTTTCAAACCAATGATAATTAATATATTCACTGGACTAAATACTCATGGAAACAGCAACTTTTAGGTGACTTTTAGAAAATAATGACATAAAAAGAACTATGAATATGTAAACACTAATAGTTGCTTAGAAATCTTTTTTCTCTGTTTTCTATTAATTCAATGAGTGTAGAAGAACTTATCTAACCATGTACCAAATTAAAACCCTCCAATTTCGCACTTTGAATATTCACAAGAAACTATTTATAAAAGAGGATATTCATATAAAGTGTTTTATTAAATAATTCAGAGAAACAAATAAAACTCATGAAAATCACACCTGTCTCAGGTACCGTTATATTTGATCCACGTGTTTATGATTATTTGGTGCATATTCAAAAGTGCAGTGCATCTTGAGACTTTGTTCCATTACAGAGCAGTGGTGCATAAAATTATGTGTGTGTGCTGACCATATAACTCATGGCTCTTCTCTGAACCCTCTTCAATTTATCAACATCCTTCTTGAATTGTGGACACCAGAACTGGGCACAGTATTCCAGCAGCGGTCAGACCAGTACCTACTACAGAGGTAAAATAACCTCTTTACTCCTACTCAAAAGTTCTCTGTTTATGCATCAAAGGATTGCATTAGCCCTTTTGGCCACAGTGTCACATTAGGAGCTCATGTTCAACTCATTATCCATCACAACTCCCCATTTTTTCCCAGAATCACTGCTTCCCAAGATAGACTCCCCTATCATGTAAGTATGGCCTACATTCTTTGTTCCTAGATGTATACTTTTACGTTTAGACGTATGAAAACACATATTGTTTGCTTGCTCCCAGTTTACCATGTTTTTCTAAAATATATGCTCTATGAATTATTTTGGGGAAGGTCTATGGCAGGGGTCTCAAATTCAAATTACCACGAGGGCCGCATGAGGACTAGTGCATTGGCCCGAGGGCTGCATCACTGACCCCGCCCCCTCGCTGACCCCGGCCCCACCCCTATTTTTAAATTTTTGGTTTTTTACCCCCAGGCAGTTCCCGCCACCAGACAGTTGTTCTGGTGGCGGGAACTGCCTGGGGGTAAAAAAAAAAAAAATACTTTTTTTTTTTAAAGGGGGGGGCGGGGGGAGCCCGGCGGGCCGCAGGGAAGAGCTCCGCAGGCCACGTGTTTGAGACCCCTGGTCTATGGCCTGTGTTATTCAGGAGGTTAGACTAGATGATCACAATGATCTCTTCTGGCCTTGAAATCTATGATCTCTTGAGCATGCGTTGTATTTAGTATCCAGGGGTTCAAACCAATCAGCAGACAGGCTATGCTTGTATTTGAGAAGAGGACATAGATGTGTTAACAGACAATAACTGACAATAGATGTGTTAACAGACAATAACTGTGTTTTTGCTAAATTGAAACAACTTGGTCATGTATCTCTTGTTGAAACAGAGTTGGACTAGTGCCCAATCAGAATGAAGGGAAGACAAGTTTTGCCTTCAGCTCTGGAGATGAAGAAATAAAAATAGAGGAGAAAACTAGACAGCTAAATTGCAACTGAGAAAACAAGAGAAATGTACTGAGTATCTGTGCCTTGTCAAGTACTCCCTAGAAGAAACTCTAGTACCCTAACAATTGCATAGGGCCATATGTGGAGTAGCACCTTACTCAGCAAATCCATTAACTTCAGTAGAATCACTTGTGCACTCAGATGCTACTCATCATGAGTAAGGGTTCCAGAATCTGGTCATCTGCTAGTTAATATTGTAAAATGCTTTGAAACTGGTTTAGACTATAATTTTCAGCAGTTCAGAGCAACTGCAAATGCTGTTGAAATCGATGGGAACCAGAGATGCCCAGCACCTCTGAAATCAGGCCCTAGTATTTCAGGTCAGACCCACAAATGCTGAGGCACCCTAATTTATTGGACATTTCTGAAGAATTTGGTCTAATATTTTAACCTTGATAATACCGTTTGAATGAAATGTTTTTAAATTTCCACACACCCAACACCCTCCGAGATTTAAAAATGAGAACAATGCTTAAAGTTAGACTCCTAAGTCCATGTCTAGGCTAGGTGGCCTGATTTTCCAAAGGTCCTGAGTGTTCAGCAGCTCCCATTAACTTCAGAGGGATTTTGCTTGGTGCTTAGCACTTTGAAATCCAGACCATTTCTTTAGGAACCTGTACCTGAACTTAAAACTCCTATTTTTGAATATCTTGTCTCACATGTTATACACACTTTACAGTATTTTTATATTTTGAAAAGTTTGGGAATGCTCAAATTAAGTTAATTATCCAACATAGCTATTTCTTCAGATATTTTGGTTAAAAAATACTAAAAGTCAATAAGGCACTCATGGGGAACATTCCAGCCACCGGGGAAGTTTTATCTTTCCTAAACCAAGGGACAAATATGAGAAGTTTTAAAACCCAAGGTTTGGTGGCATTTTTAGACCTTTATCTTTTCCCGTTCTTGATGGAACATGTTTTCGTTAACACAAAATGAAGCAGAATTAGGAGGCAATGATGTTGCAAACCTGAGTTTCAGTCTAATTTCTACCATATGGTGTTTTTGTTTTTATCATCATCCTTGGAACAAAGGGTAGAACATCCCAACTTGTTTGTTTTTATGCTAATTTCTGCTTTTTCAGAAGATTTAAGTGGTTGACTTGAATCCCATAAGTTTCATTACTTTTTCCCCCTACTTTTTTTTCTAACCAGCTTTCATATTTCCAACATTGCATAAAATACCCATTTGTAATTATGTTTAACCTTTATAAAGCCTCTGGGTATAGTCTACTCATTAATCTTTAACCTGACAAGCCTTGTGGGTTGTGGAATTGGCTCAGCCATGTATTAGAAGCACAGAGACCACAGTCTAGAGGTACAAAAGGGGTAATTAAGAGGAGGTGTGAAAGGAAATGGAACAAAACTAAAGGGATATGATTATATTATGGTAGATGTCAGACAGCAGCAGGGACAATGGAATGCAAATTATTATAGACAGAGTTCAGGAAATAACATTTTTTAGAACAAAACTAATTTAATCAGACCCTATCTTACCCAATCAAAAATAATGTGCACTAAATTAAATCTAAAATACAGTCATATTAATAGTGCAGTAATATGGGCAGTTTTAAATAGATTGACTCTATTGAGTTTTTTTTTAAAAAAAAGACATGTTTTCATAATTGTGTAAAGGTACCAAATAATCCAGCCTCAATGTGCCCCCAGTACAGACAATGTCACCTGGACAATAATAATTGTGAAACTAAGGGGCAAACAAGGGACCGCTCAGCACTAATTCCAGCTCTCTGTAGCCTATCAGCACAGAACTCAAATAGGGTCTTCTGAGGGAGTTCGGAGGCTGGCCAGGGGAGAGGAGGCAGGGCCAAAATTCAGAATATTGACTTCTGTGAGGATCATTTATTTTCCCAACACCTCAGAAGGGGCATGCAAAGGTTATGGAAACTGCTTTAGCTTTCAGATTGAAGTGGCTAATTAATATCCCAATTCTGCAATGTACTTAAGCACGTGGCTAACTTTATGTGCATGTGTTGTTCCATTGCCTTTAATGGGACTCTTCACATATTTAAAGTTATACACTTGCTTACGCACTTTCCTGAATCAGGATGATTCCTCCCAATTTACCTGGAGAAATCCCCATTACCCAGCGGAGATATTTGGCCTGGGCTCTAGCAGCTGGATTTCCACCTAAGAGAAGTATCAGAGGGGTAGCCGTGTTAGTCTGGATCTGTAGAAGCGACAAAGGGTTCTGTGGCACCTTATAGACTAACAGTTAGTCTATAAGGTGCCACAGGACCCTTTGTCGCACCTAAGAGAAGTTCACCTCAGAATTCTCAAAGCACTTCCATTCATGACAGACTGATGCAGAGCTGTCAGGCATTGGTACATGGAGACTGATGGGGTGGTTCAAAGCCCAGCATTCCAAACCCTTATATATAGATATAGATATAGATATATATAAAGGCCAAGCTTCTGGAATCAAGAGACTCTCAGCTGTCATTAAAAAAAAAAAAGAGCTAATATTAAAAAAAAAGTTGTTTTTGTCCTCAATTTGTTCTCATGGCTGCAGCTTGAAAACATGAATCCTTAAAACTGAAACACCAAGAGGCAAAGAAAAAGAACCCAATATCTATTATTTTAAAGAACACCCATGATTTGTGGGAGGAGAAGGGAGCTTCATTTATGAACACTTGGGTTGACAATACTGAGAGGCACATAGGCAAGGCCCAACTAAATTCACGGCCATGAAAAATGCACCACGGACCATGATATCTGCTCTTCCACCTGTGAAATCTGGTCTTTTGTGTGCTTTTTCCCTATATTATACAGAATTCACGGGGGAGACCAGCGTTTCTCAGGCAATTCACAAGGTTATTTTAGGGGGATTGCCACCCTTACTTCTGCGCTGCTGTCACAGCTGGGCAGCTGGAGAGTGGCAGCTGTTGTCCAGGTGCCCAGCTCTGAAGGCAGCGCCCTACCAGCAGCAGCACAGAAGTAAGCATGGCAATGCCATACCATGCCATCCCACCCTTACTTCTGCATTGCTGCCTTCAGAGCTGGGCAGCTGGAGAGTGGCAGCTGCTGACTGAGAGCCCAGCTCTCAGGGTGTGTGATGTTCTGTACCTCGAGGGAATACCCTGCACCCCCATATTTATCCTTATAATATGATTGCGTGGTATCCCATGCAAAGTTTGTCATGTCAGGTGTCTTTGGAAGGCTAATGATGCACTGGGTATTGTTGTTGTAGTAATGTTATAGGTTGTAAGTTCATGTATATAGTTATGAGGCTGAAAATCTGTCCTCATGGCTTAAAACAAGCCCAGGCAAAAACTCTCCAAGAGCAGAGGGGCAGTTCACACGTCATCAAGGCATGTATGGGACAAACCCAGCTCATCCTCACAGGAACAAAGGATACTGGCCTAGGCAGCAACAAAGGATCTGTGGGACTCTCCAGTGAATCATCCCCCTTCCTTTGGTCAGTTTGGGACTGCGATGAGGTAATGCTCACCTGACTCTGAAGGCGGCAGGGCAAAGCCAAGAGGGAAGAAAAAACATGATAAAAGGGAGAGATGTTTGCCAGACCCTTCCTCTTGCTTCCATCTCCATCTATAGACATCGCCACTAAGCGACTGAAGCGCTGATCAAAGAGGAGAGCCTGGCTGAAGGGCAGCCAGCCAGCCTGTGGTGAGAAGCATCTAAGTTTGTCAGGGCACTGAAAGTGTTAAGATCAGCTTAGAATGCATTTTGCTTTTATTTCATTTGACCAAACCCGACGACTTGTGCTTTGACTTATAATCACTTAAATTCTATCTTTGTAGTTAATACATTTGTTTGTTTATTCTACCTGAAGCAGTGCATTTGGTTTGAAGCATGTCAGGGAATCCCCTTGGGATAACAAGCCTGGTACATATAAATTTCTTTGTTAAATTGATGAACTCATATAAGCTTGCAGCATCCAGCGGGCATAACTGGACACTGCAAGATGGAGGTTCCTAAGGTTGTGTCTGGGACCGGAGATATTGGCTAGTGTCATTTGATTGTACAATCCAAGGAGCAGCTTACATGCCAGAGGCTGTGCGTGAACAGCCCAGGAGTGGGGGTTCTCACAGCAGCATAGGGTAAGGTTGGCTCCCAGAGTCAAGGATTCGAGTGACCTAGCAGATTATCAGGGAACATCACAGGGGAATGTTACAGGGTGGCAATACCATACCATGCCATCCATATTTCAATGTAGCCAGCAGCAGCCGCTCTCCAGCTGCCCAGGTCTGAAGGCCACACCACCATAAGCAGCAGTACAAAAATGAAGGTAGCAGTACCACAACCCCTCTACAATAACTTTTCACCCCCCTCCCCACAACTCGTTTTGGGGTCAGGACCCCTACAATTACAACACCATGAAATTTCAGATTTAAATAGTTGAAAGAAAGAAATTTACAATTTTTAAAATTCTATGACCATGAAATTGACCAAAATGGACCGTGAATTTGGTAGGGCCCTACACATATGCCTATGGGAAGGTCTGGGAGTCCAGTTCTGTCAAGTCAGTGCATGGGATATACAAGGGAGGGAATCTCCTTGCATAGTTCCCTACTTCTCTGCAGCCACATAAAGGTCTATCAGAAATGAACCCTGTATATGTACATTAATAGTTTATATATATATATATAGAGAGAGAGAGAGAGAGAGAGAGATACACAGAGATAGAGTACATTTTATGAATGTTATTTTACCTTTAGGGATGGAAAAATATTTGTCCCCTAAAAGGGAAATACAACCTTAAGCACGATACACATGTACATTTCTCTGTTTATTTAGCTACTCACTTGGTAGGAGAAAAAGGTAATACTTTTTATGGTGAAAATAATGCCTCTGAATTTACTTTTTCTGAAGGGCAAGCACCATAGCTGCACCTAACATTAAATTATGTTTTTAGAAAGTAGCAAAAACATTAAGAGGCTGACAATTTATAGCTTTGGAAAGAGTGACAAGATGCACAATATGGAAGTGGTAAAATTTCCACATAGAATTTCTAGCACATGGACATTTTGACAGCTTTGATCTGAAAATGGAAAATGAAATAAAAAGATGAAATAAAAAGGTTTGTTTCTTTTTGGTTCCTTTATAATAAGCAAAACCTGACAAAGGATAGAGTCCTGCTTTCCTTACCTACAACCTGCAGTTGATGGGCAGGGCTGGTTCTAGGATTTTTGCTGCCCCAAGCAAACATTTTTTGGCCGCCCCCCATTTTTTCTTGCCCCCCCACTCCTGGCCCTGCCTCAAATCCGCCCCTTCCAAACCCCTTCCCCAAATTCCCAGCCCCGTCTCCTCCCCCGCACGTGCTGCATTTCCATCACCCCAGCTCACCTTCGCTCTGCCACCGCCTCTCGGCTTCTCCCCCTCCCTCCCAGGCTTTAAGCCGAGCAGCGGCGGCGCGTGAAACAGCTGTTTCGCACGCAGCAAGCCTGGGAGGGAGGGGGAGAAGCTGAGTGGCGGCGGCGCAGAGTGGAGGTGAGCTGGGGTGGCGGGGCACATTTCTAGGGGAGGCATAGCCGGCGCCAGAATGCCACCCCTAGAAATGTGCCGCCCCAAGCACCAGCTTGTTTTGCTGGTGCCTAGAGCCGACCCTGTCGATGGGGCTATTTTCTAGATTTCAAGGCCAGAAGCTACCATTATGTGCATCTAGACCTCAGACTTATGTGAGTAAGGTGATCTGCATATGGTCTATACACTGGAAAAAGGTATCAAAGAATGAAACAGCAAAACAAGGAAAACCCTCTACTGTGATTATTTCAACCTTTATGTACTCCTCTTACCCAAGTTTTATGCCAGTTTAACTCTGAATTTTCTGGAGTTATACCAGCAGAAATTTAACAAATCAGAGAATCAGGCCCTGGTTTTGAATGATCAGTGTAAATAAGAATAACACTGATTTATTTTCCCCCTTCACACTGACAATTTTCATTCCTTGGCGAGATGCAGAATGTGTGTAGGTTTCTGCAGTACATATGCATGCTTTGTTTACCCTACTCAACTCTTCAGGGCATCCACTTTCCCACGAGGAACTAAATCAAATCTAATAGAAAAAAAATGTGTACTAAATTTAACATAACTAGGAGATACTGAAGTTAGAATAATAGATGTAACCAATACATGAACTCAGGATACAACTGTAAGGCAATTAGGGGAAACAAAAATGGGTCAGAATAAAAAAAGAGAATAAAATATTGTGGTTTTTATGCTATATTTATTAGCTGTCTAGGTCAGCTACTTTATATCTTTCTAATCATCTGTGTATATAAGACTAGCAATGTCATATTCTTTCATTCCTGTGCTATGCTGACAATTTTCATTGCTTAATGAGATCGACTGTTTCTAAGTTCTACATATGTATGTTCAGCCTATTCAACCCTTCAGGGCATCTGCCTTTCCAGGATGGAAAAAAACAAAACAAAAAAACAAACAATGTATAGTGAATTCAACAAATAAATAGGCTATGCATGGAGAACTTTATATTTTCAGCTATAATGCAATAATAGTTAGTCTCAGAGAAATCTCTGCCTGAGGTGCAGTATAGCACTAAAAGGTACACTATGTGGGTTTGACATCTTTCTCCAAAGTATCTCGCATTGCCTAATGTAGGAAACAGAATACTGGATTAGATGGACCTTTGGTCTACTCTGGTTTGGCAATTTTCACAGTAGCCAAATTCTCCTTACCTTGCCTATGACTAGACTTATTTAATTAATTAGAAATAATCTTGGGAGAAATCAGAATTTGGCCAAATATGCTTTTATATTGGTGCCAGGGTGATGAGTAGATCAAAATGCCACCCAACTCCTCTAATGTATGTAATGCTTAATACTTATAGTCCCCCATCCTATTTTGGGACCCTATAAGCAGCATCCCCTATTGGTACCAACCTGCAATTTACAAAATAAAATGTTTGCCCACCAACCCTGAGCAGGGATCCTTTCAGGAGGCTCCAGAAAGGTGGAGGGCCCCCAGGACTCCAAAGGTCTACCTCTAAGTGCACCAAGACATCCAACAGGGGCTGGGCCAAAGAAGAAGGGTAAGAATTCCTGACCCAGGGGCCTGAGTGACATACTAGAGCAACCAATTGCAACCCAGGATAGCTTGCACATGATTGGGACAGCCCAGACTTGTGCACTCAACCTGGACAGGCATAGTGTTGGAGAGAAGGGAGATGGGTGCTTGGAGTCAGCTTCCAGCAGCAGGAAGATATGCAGATCCCCTGTTACTCTCTGAGGGAAGAAGACCAAAAAATTCAGGACCCAATGCACCTTAAGGTACACCATAGAGCCACTGAGAGGGAAAAATAAGTGGACTTTTGGAGTGCTTCAGGAGGGGGCTATCTACCGAATTGACCTACAGTCAATTACAAATGCCACAAACCATTTATAATAGAATCGTGTATGCTAATTAAATACATATACCTAGAAAATCTCAGAAATACAATCAAAATTTTGTCTGTGCCTTTTTAACACCAGTAGCTGCTTCTACCTTTGCTCTCCACTAACCTCCCTAGTGTTACATTTGCAGAGTTCTGAAATGCTGTTGTCAAAGGCTGACTTGGTAATTTGAAATTCACCTAGAACATGAATGCCTTTTTGCTGTCCCTTAGTCTACTTCTTTAATTCTTCTTTTCAATAATTTCTTATTCACATAGATCGGTTAAACAGATGAAAGGAGAATGATTTATGTCTGATGCTTCTGATTAAGTTAATACATATTTAATTGTCACAATTAATATGTACCTGTTAAAGTCTCCCTTTTGGTGGCTGTACCTGATCACACAGCTTAAAGCTTATGACTCCTGAATCTAACCTCCTTATTCCTGACCTGTCTCCCTGTTCTGTTCTGTATCTCGGTCTATGCCTCAGTATCTCACGGATAAGTTTCTGTTAGTTTAAACTTAACATTCCCCAAACTCATTTACTAATCTTTCTGACAATCCTTTTCTCACCCCTCGTCCTTTTCTGTCACCATCACCACTCCCAGCTCCACAACATGGTCATTACGTTTAACTCTGCCCTCTCTCTGGATTGGCACACCCAAGTTGTTTCCAAATCTTTTAGTGTCTTCCTCCATAGCATTTCCAGGATGCAGCCTCTTCTCTGTCTGCCCTCTTAAAACTTTGGCAGAGGCCCCAATGAGCAGCTAGGTAGCTGATGTGCTGTAACTGCTGCTTATCGTGTGGGCTAGTATTATCTCACTGTTTCCTTGTGTTTCCCCTGTCTATTTGTTGCACAGTGACGCTGGAACACTTTTTATAGTGGGGGTGCTGAAAGCCAACAAAACTGCAAAACTCCCTTTTTACTTCACGCCCCCTCTCATCCCTGTCCATGTCCCCGGGCTAGAGCTGGGGCCGGGAGCAGGGCTGTGACTCTGGGAGGTAGAGACATGGACAAGGGGGCTGAACCTGGGGCCAGTGTGAGAAGCTACAGGACTTGTGGCTAATGAGGGTGTTTCATGTATTGGTGTATGTAAAGGAATGCACAGTGTTTAAGCATCACTCTAAATGAAACCTCTGTGAATGTTTGGCAGTAAAGTCCTGAAAAGAGAATAGGCTGGAAAAGTGCTGTTAACTCATATCCCCATTTCACCACTCCATGCAGCTCATATTCTCTTATGTCTCAATGCATTTAAAAAAACTTTGGCACTTGGGACCAGACTAAGGCAGACCCTTGCATTGCTGCATAAGGTGGAGTGGGATAGGGAGGATACAAGGAGCCTTCCACTTATATCATGTCCCTGTGTAGGGAATGGGGACAGTGGACCGTATCGTCAGTACCTGCACTCTCTTGAGCACAGCGACTGCTCCCTGCTAATGATCCATAGGCCATTAGCCACTCCAAAGGGGAAAGGTAGGAGGTGGCGCCAAGGTCATTTCCCTTCCCTTCTACATTGTCTAGAAAAATTTGCTAGACATACTAGGAAGAACATGCTGTATGATCCTAAAGGATGATGTGGCAGCTGCTCTCCCCATTTCACAGCAGGGAGCTCCAGAAGCTAGCTGAAGAATAATGGCTTCCAGTGCTTCTGCTGCTGTGGTGTGACATCTCCTATTTCCCAGTGCAGGCCTGGAACAATATGGCCCTTTATTCTTGTGTAATTAGTAAAATAGTTGATACACTACCAGTTTATATTAGTAGCACCTTCTGGGCAGCACTGGCCTTTTTAATTCTCAGGCTTTTGCCTTTGGGAAATTCTCTTTCCCCAAATATTTTCTACACCTCTGCCAACGTTCAACTCATGACAGGATCATATATTGAAAGAGTGTTGACAAACACAAGATTTTCCAATTGGCAAACTATATTCATTGTTTTCTGTTCAGGAAGGACTTAGAAAAGCAACACGTTTGATGAATTATTATGTTATATTGGTTGAGAGAGACTTTTTTTTATCTCTGAGAACAATCTATGCTCAGAAATGCAGGAGACCTTAGCCAGTGCCAGAGCTGCCTTCATCTCTTCTCTTTTTTCAGTCCCCCGGCCTTTTTTTTGGTTTTGTTTTAAGCACAGAGTTTGAGTTATAGGTTTTCAGACACATTGTGGTGATGGGGAGAAAATACTAGTGTGTTGGTGGGCAAAGGCACCAAAAGTTATGCAGTTTGCAGCCACTTACAATAGAAGCCACTAGAAGTCAACCTTTATCACACATATAAGAAAAGAAGTAGTTTAGATGGTAACTGTTGGCAAATGCTGATTTTTTCCCCCACACACAATGCCAGATTAGCCTGACAAACCCATCACCACAAGATATCACTAAGGCAAGAATTTAGTGGGATTCAAAAAGGGATTGGACACTTGTATGGATAATGAGACTGTCTAGAGTCACAATAGCCAGATTATTTTAAAAAGAGGGGATATAAATCCTTGTATTTCAGGGCATAAGCCAACCTTTAAATTTTGCATGTGGCCAGTAATCACTTAACTGCACTGGTGACTATGGAGGCATGATGAGATGGACCATGGTTCTGATCTAGTATGGAAATTCCTGTTTTGATGACAGAGACTATACTGATTTAGTTTTGAGCTATTCGGGGGCGAGGAGAGATAATCTACCACTAAGTTTTATATTTTGTAACAAGTCTTATACTTTGGCAGCTCTTCCTCCCTACAATCCAGCCTGACTGAAAAACTACCAACTAACAGGCTCTCACAGATGGGTGTGAGTGCACAGAGCAGCAAATGGAGCTTATGCACTTTTCAACTAATTTGAGGAACCAGTAACTGTTGACCTTACATAACAAGTCACATTGGCTTGGCATTCTTCCCCCACCCCTCCTTCAATCACGTTGGACCGGGGGGAAGGAAAACATGCTAAGTGATGAGTTTTAGTAAGACAGGCACACAGCTGTTTATTGTGCTGCTGCCACATAATTTCTAGACAAAGTACAGCATAAATAAAACTATTTACTGGAGACAGACATAAATCAGCCATTTTGTGTGTGTGTCTTAGTAGCAGTTAGAGTTTTAATTTCTGCCCTGTGCAATTGGTAGCATGTCCAGCATATTTGTCAGGAAAACAATTTTTTATCTTACCATTTTCCTTGATCACAGCAAGGGAAGCATTTGTCTGGAGCAGTAGCGTGGGATTCTTTGCTAAAGGAAAGACACAACGTTTCTGGGAAGATAAAAAAGGATCATCTTTGAATAAAGAGTGAAGAGGAATAACTAATTAGTGATACAAAAAAAAAACCCCTCATAAGAGGTGGGTTTGCCTTTGCAGTATCCTCAGACTGTAGGGATGGGACATGGGAGCCCCATTTGCAACCATGACAAGCACAGGGGAGGCCAGTGCTAAAATGTTGCTGTAGTAGCTTGGGGTATAATCCAAAATCCATTGAAATTCTGGGAAAACTCCATGATCTAAGGGGCTTTGGATCAGGCTCATAGCATCTTCTCACACTGGGTATACTGTGGACAATGTATAAAAGAGCAGATCCCCAACATAAGGGTATATCTACACCACAAATTAAGTTGTGACTATAGTGGAGATACGCAGTGTAGTTGTAGTTGTGTTTGTTAGTATATAGGCTTGTTTGTCAGATAGAATTTTGGGTTTGACTTTAGATACTCACATCCTTATTAATATGTGTGAAGAACAATGAACAAAGACATTGTGTGTTTCATTTCCCATGACCAGATGGGACTTTTAGTACAATGAGAAAAGATAAGGGATAGAGCTAAAAGTGTTATAGGGTATGGCGGGCATGGAATACATGAGCATACACTGGAAGGCACCTGGCTGCTCTCTCAAGCCAAGGTCAAGCAACCAGTTAGAAGGATGTTGGGGGGGAGGCATGTGACACACAAAATGCCTGGCCTTGGCCAGAGCACAACCTCACTCCTTACCCTTCCCATGGGATACAAAAGAGGTGGGAAGACCCCAGACTCGCAACCCTCCAAAATGGAACATGACCATAAATTGTAAAGGGTAGGACTAGGGGCGTGCATTGCAGGTATATTTGGGCCACCTAAGAAGGAGGAGGGAGGAATGGGGAACGGGGACACAGGCAAAGCTCTGCGGTGTCAGACTGGGAATCGAACACTGTGAAACAAACTCTGCCGGCGTGTAGAGCTATGGATATGCTTGCTTGAAACTAACCACAATAAACATCGCATTGCCTGCACTTCAGACTTCTGGTCTTCTGCTTTCTGTCTGCGTGACAAGAACCAGGCGAGGGGGTGAAGGGAAATCCTTCTAAGGGTATGTCTATACTTACCCGTCGCGTCGGAGGCGCGGGATCGATGTTCTGGGTTCGATTTATCGCGTCTTGTCAAGACGCGATAAATCGAACCAGGAAGTGCTCCCTCGTCGACGCTGGTAATCCAGGTCGATGAGTGGAGTAGGCGGAGTCGACGGGGGAGCCTGCGCTCCGCGTCTGGACCACAGGTAAGTTCGAACTAAGGTACTTCAACTTCAGCTACGTTATTAACGTAGCTGAAGTTGCGTATCTTAGTTCGACAGGGGGGGTTAGTGTAGACCTGAGCTAACAGTGTTAATCCCAGCATATTAGTGAGACAAGGGGATGAGGTGATATCTTTTATTGGACCAACTTCTGTTGGTGAGGGAGACAAACTTTCAAGATACAATGAGCTCTTCTTCAGGTCTGGAAAAGGTACTTTGAGTGTCACAGCTAAATGCAAGGTGGAACAGATTGTTTAGCATAAGTAGTTAACACACATTCCAAGGCAGTGGTTTTCAAACTTTTGTTCTGGGGATCCAGTTGAAGAAAATTGTTGATGCCCATGACCCAACGAAGTTGGGTATGAAGGGTTTGGGCTGTCTGAGGGGCTCAGGGCTGGGGCAGAGGGTTGGGGCAGAGGAGAGGGCTGCAGGGTGGGACTAAGAATGAGAAGTTCAGGGTGTCAGAGGGGGCCCTGGGCTGGGGCAAGGGGTTGGGGTGCAGGACGTGGTCAGGGCTCTGGGGTAGGGGGTGCAGGCTCTGAGGTGTATATGGGATGAGGGGTTTCAGGTGCAAGAAGGGGTTCTGGGTTGGGTTGGTTCAGGGGTGGGGCAGGGGATTGGGGCACGGACCTACCTCCAGTGGCTCCCAGTCAGCGGCGTAGTGGGGGTGCAAAGGCAGGTTTCCCGCCTGTCCTGGCACCACGGATTGCGCTGCGCCCCGGAAGCGGCCAGCAGCAGGTCCGGCTCCTAGGCGGAGGCACGCAAGTGGCTCCGCGCAGCTCTTGCCCACAGGCACCCCCCCAGCTGCCATTGGCCAGTTTCTTGCCAATGGGAGTGCAGAGCCAGAGCTCGGGGCGGGGGCAGCGCATGGAGCCCTGTGGCCCCTCTGCCTAGGAGCCGGACCTTCTGCTGGCAGCTTCCGAGGAACAGCGCTATGTCAGAACAGGTAGGCACTAGCCTGCCTTGGCTGGGCAGCACTGCCGACAGGATTTTTAACATCCTGGTCAGCGGTGCTGACCAGAGTGACCCAGTGCCTTACGTTGCTCTGACCTGAACTTTGAAAAATGCTGCTCTAAGGGACCATTCAAGGTACAGTTGCCTATTAACACCTCTCCTGTCATAGGACAAAAAGAAGGGATTAAGGGGTTATAGATTGTTGTAGTTAGGTAGAAGTGTGAAAAATTGGGACAGGGGGTAGGGGATAATAGGTGCCTATATAAGACAAAGCCCCAAATATCAGGACTATCCCTATGAAATCGGGACATCTGGTCACCCTAGTTGTAGTAAACCATAAAGCCAGTGTGTCTGTTCAGCCCATGATTTGTAGTGTGTAGCAGACTTATGAACTTAAGCTCCCGTGCTCATCTTTTGAAAGTGGAGGTTTCTTTTGAGGATGAGGTCAGATATAGAGTGATTGCTGTGTGAAAAGTGTCCACCCACAGATGGTAGGGTGTTTTTGTCTTTTATAATTTTCCTGTGTGAGTTCATTCAAGACTGGAGAGGTGTTAACAGGCCACTCTACCTTGAATGGGCCCTTAGAATATGGGCTATCTACTTAGGCTAAGCAATCTGTTCCACTTTGCATTTAGCTGTGATGGTCAGAGTACCTTTCCCAGAGAGGAAGAAGAGCTCTGTGTGGCTCTAAAGCTTGTGTCTCTCGTTAACAGGAGTTGGTCCAATAAAACACATTACCTTACCTACCTTGTCTCTATGGTGAAGATAGGATACCTGTTCTAGCTTTAATAACCCCAGGCAGATGGAGGGTCTGTGGCTCCTGGCCCACTCCAGCTTTGGGCTTCGCCAGGGCTATGGCCTCAGCTGTAAGAGGAGGGGCGGAGCCTCAGGTGGAAGGGTAATTTATTCTTCCATTAGCCATACTGCCCCCAAACTCTTCATTGCTCTTATTAAAATTGAGGAAAAGTATTTGTTTAGGTGTAGGCCCATACCTTGATTCTATTTATTCTCCACCCCATCCTCATTGCTTAGTGATCCCACTTCCTCTTCCCGGTTTTCTTTTTATTTATGTGGCTAAAAGAATCTTTCACTACTGGTTTTAATTTCCTATGCAAGATCCCATTCTGTTTGGCTTTTGGACGGTCTCACTTTTCCCCTACTCTTTCTGATCTCTGAGAAGTAGCTTTCCTTGTGAATCCATTCCTTTTTCCATTTCTTGTAGGCTTTCCTCTTTCTCTTAATAACCTATTTAAGATACTTGTTCATCCAATTTGGTCTGCAGCCCTTCCCTATGACTTATTTGCCTTTGTTTGGACGCAGGCTTCAGGTAATTTCTGTAATGTTGATTTAAAATATTTCCAGGTCTCCTCTATATTCAGATCCTTGAATTTTTCAGTCCAGTTCACTTCATTTACTAATTTCCTTATTTTTTATAAAGTTTGCCCTTTTGAAATGAAGGACCCTAGTTGCAGATCTGTTTTTGTTTATTCTTCTATTCAGTTTAAACAGAATTAACTCTTGATCACTAGAACCAAGTTTGTCCTGTACAACCAGTTCTTCTGTGAGGTCCACAGATGAACTGGTTGTAGAGGTCTACTTACAAATACTAAATCTAAAATGAAATCACCTCTGGTTTGGTTCAGTAACGTTTTGGTGAAGAAATCTGTCAGCTATCACATTCTGGAATATCTGGGCCTGACCATTATTAGAAGCACTTGTCCATCAACTTATACCTGGGAAATTAAACTCACCCATAATCACACAATTTCCAGTAGTATTTATTTCATTAAAATATTAAAGAGGGTTCTATCCATATCCAGATTGGATCCTGGGGGTCTGTACAGACCCCAAACACTATCCCAGTGGATCGTCTGTTACCATTCTTCCCCAAAATAATTTTGACCTAAACAGATTATGTTGTATCTATTCCATCACTTCTAATGTCTTTATAGTCTACCTCATCATTAATATATAATGCTATCTATCACCTTTACCTTTGTTTCTGGCTTTCCTGAACAGTACATACCCCTCAGTACAGGTATTCGATCATGTTTCCATCATCACTATATTGGTTTCACTTCCGGCACCAGCAGTTCTATTTCCTTCATTTTGTTACCCAGGCTCCTTGCATTGGTGTACAAAAGTGGTGTGCAACCTGCGACCCGTGTGATGGGACACATGCGGCCCATCAGGGCAATCTGATTTCGGGCTGCAAGACATTTTGCTGATGTTGACCGTCTGCAGGCACAGCTCCCTGTAGCTCCCAGTGACCACGGTTTGCCGTTCCCGGGCAATGGGAGCTGTGGGAAGTGGTGGGCCACAGGGATGTGCTGGCTGCTGCTTCCCACAGCTCCCATTGTCTGGGAACAGTGAACCGCAGCCACTGGGAGCTGTGGAGGGCCGTACCTGTGGATGGTCAATGTCAGCAAAATGTCTCGTGGCCCGCAATCAGATTGACCTGATGGGCCATATGCGACTCGCGGGCTGCAGGTTGCCCACCACTGGTGTACAGTCATCTTAGTTGTTTCTGCTTGGCTTCACCCAGATTCCTTGCCTAATTTGGTACAGTCATTTCACTGCCGGTATCACCTACCTGACTGTTACTGTCATTGATACTAGCACTATCTTTCCTTTTGTTGTCCTTTCTCCTCTCCTCTGTTGTTCCTTTCTGTGGGATGTCCATATCATTCCTATACTGTGCTATCACTATGTGCAAACCAAAGCTAGTGACCTAGTGCAAGCTTAAATTTGTTAAAAGACTTGAAACTCACTCAAATTGTAGTGATATAGTAGAATATATTTGTGTACTTGGTTGTCCTTAGAGGTGTTTAAAAAATACTCTCCACACAGATATGTTGATAATAAAACAAATCATTAGAACATGGCCATACTGGGTCAGACCAAAGGTCCATCTAGCCTGGTATCCTATCTTCCAACAGTGGCCAATGCCAGGTGCCCCAGAGGGAATGAACACAACAGGTAATCATCAAGTGATCTATCCCTTGTCACCCATTCCCAACTTCCGGAAAACAGAGGTTAAGGACACCATCCCTGCCCATCCTGGAATCATTCCTCTTCTGATCTGCTAAAGAATGAGGAATATAATCTTACCTCTTCCATTCTTTTACATATACAAGATCCAATACTGAGGAAAAATATTAATTAAGATGGAAGATTGCCCTTTATGATTTAATGTTGCTCAGGAGTTCTAGACTGCTGTGCGCTATGTCAATCGGGTGTCCGGTGCTACTGACAGCCTGGCCAGCGGGTAGTTGGAGGACTGGCTAGAACAACACGTCTGATGTGTTGTGATCGGCGCTCTCTCTGTGAGGGTTGATAGACTGATCAGTGACAGTGACTAGTTTTTTAAAGCCTACAATGAAAGAGAGTGGATCTGTTAGATCTGAAGCGTCTGTTTTACCTCAGTCAGGAAAGAATCTTCAATTTAGATTTATACTTTTGCGGTAACCTCAGAAAAATCTTAGATGAAATAGTAGAAGGTGGAGGAGTCAACATGAATGACTCAGAACCATTAGCAACACATGGCTGAGTTTCTTATGGACAGACTTGCCAATAATGTCTTTCATGGAAAATTAATGCAAGAAGATTAATGTTATGAGAGAACACATTCTCCCAGCTGGGATTTCCTTTGTCTTCAACCATTGTTTTGTTTTCATTAAAGACTTATTTTCAATTCAGTCTTATGGGCAAGGTAAAATGGCTTTGAAGAAAAGAAAACTGGGCCAATTTTTTAAAGGATGCCTGAAGTTAGGATCCTAAATCCACATTTAGGTGTCTAAATATGTGACCTGATTTTCAGAAGTGTTGAGCACTCAATGGCTCCCAGTAACTCCAGCAGGCATAAATCAAATCAAGGGAATTAAGAGAATAACAGGCTGATTAGCAGGCTGGAGGGATTGATTTATGGGGAAATACTGAAAAAAACTGAGTATGTACAGCATGACTAGACAATGCATAGCAGACGGTAGGAGATCTGTATACAAGGTTTTGAATTGTGTAAATACTAGGAGGGATAGGAATTGTTTAGAATGGTCCAAGGGAGCATAACTTGAAATAATGAAATGAAAATGAGCTAAGAAAAAGGTAGGCTTTACATCAGAAAACCTTCCTGTGAGGTCTAATAGTCTGTAGTAATCTCCCTAAGGAAGCATTTGAAGCCCATCACTTGAATAATTTAATACTAGACTGGATAAGCATTTGAGAATATACTGTAGGGAACAATCCTGCACTGACTTATTACATTTTATAGCTGGTAAGTTACATGCCTGCAGTGTGCAGAATTTCCACTGAATTTGGGGGTCAGGCTGTTAGGAGTTGGTGTGTCAGTATAACATGACAACATTCCAGTAGACCTAACCAACTCTTCTCCCTGCAATACAAAACTCCCTGCACTTTAATACACACCCATCTGCTGTTTTCCCCATCAGTGCATCTCCAACAGTCTGTGCTTGGGGAGATGTTATCCTTTCTGGAGCAATTTGCTTCTCTTTTTACAGTCTGCATTGCTAGATGATGGTCAAAATTTAGTGCAATATAAGCAGAAGGTGAGAAGGCTGTTATTTCTACTGCCAACACACGTTAACAGCCCTAAATCAGCTTTGATCTAATAATCCAGGGTCTAATAAAAATCTATTAAAATAGTTTTCAAAAGAATTTGGAATAATTCAGATATAGTCCCAAGTCATGTCCCAGACTTATTAAAATAGCATTATTAGCATCATAGTTTTCTGCATAGTTATTTCAAGAACACAGGGACAAATTAGCCTTGTATTTACCATTGGCAGGTATATATTCATTATGAAATCCTCAATTTCAGAGAAGGCTATTTTTATAATGATCTATTTATTAGGTGGCACTGAGTTAATGTTTAAAAACATAGATTAATATATATTATTAAGATGATATATATCTATAGATTACTTTAACTTTTAAATCTATTAACTATGAGGTCTTTGGCCCATAATGTGCTTTTTTTTAGGACAGAACATGCACACATAATCTCTTGGCTAATTCTCAATCTCAGATTAATTTTCAGTGGAGTTCAGAGTTCAACAGGTTAGATTTTGCAGTCCACAGTATGGATTGGACTTAAAGGCAGTGTTAAATATGATGGATGTTAAAAGCAGGGTCCAGATCCTTGGCCTCTGGTGTGTTCTCTTTGCACTGCCCTGTTGTGCAAAGAGGAACATGGCAGCTGGGGAGCATTTTCCAGGGTACAGTCAGAGTCTTGCAGTTCAGGGCCAATGGAAGAGCCCCTTGGAGGTCATTGACACTGGTCTAGTTTGAGTAGGCCTGAGGATGCTCTATCTTATGCTGGGTTAGGGGTGAGAGAGAGTGTCCCCCAAGGATTAGGGAAACACAAATGCATCTTGAAATACAGCTAGATTGGACCTGAAGATCTGGCTCTAGATTTCTTTTCAGAAGAGGTGGCAGTTTAATCATAGTGGTATGTACATCCTTCAGTCTGAAAAAGATGAGTTAGTTAAATATTGTAGAGCCCTGAATATTGTATGTCTAATTATATGTCTATTATATGTCTAAACTGCCACAGTTGCAATCAGTGGAAGCTTTTGAGCTGGATTCCTCATCATTTACAAGAGAGAGGGACATTAGTAGAGCATTCTCCATGAGGTGCCCTCAGCACAGGAAGAAACTTTTCTGTTCCAAAATAGACTGGATCTGTTTTATAATATATGGCAGAACTGCTGAGAGGAACGAAGGACCAAACTAGCTTGAGACTCTGCAAACCTGGCGTCAGTTCCCTGCTCTGCCATAGACTTCATACGTGACCTTGCACAAGACTTTTTAGCTTCTTTGCCTCAGTTTCTTATCTATAAAATGAGGGTGATACTTCCCTACCTCACAGAGGTGCTGTGAGGATAAAACTTTAAAGAATGTGAGGTGTCCAAACCCTATAGCAGTGATGGGCAACCTGTGGCCTGCGGGCAGCACGCGGCCCATCAGGGTAATCCGCTGCCGTCCCGCGAGACAGTTCATTTACATTGACTGTCCGCAGACACGGACACCCGCAGCTCCCAGTGGCTGCAGTTCACTGTTCCTGGCCAATTGGAGCTGCAGGATTCACACATTATAAACTACTCACCCCCATTTTGGTGTACTTAGTGAGAGTTGGAGAGTATAATGTACCCCCAAATCACACACCGTTTTTATTCACTTTTACAGCCTCTGCCTTATCCAACAGACTCCTGGTGACTTTGGTGAGGTCCTGCCATCAGATATAGGAGAAAGGGGGAGGGGCTTTACTCCACAAAATGGTCCCACCAATTATGAAGGTGCAGTCTAAGCAATCAATGCATAATTTTTTTTGCTTTTGTCTGATAAATCTCAATAAGCAGTAACGTTCACCAAATGCTGCCAAATTTGGAAGTTGACTCATATTTTCCCATTGTTTAATTTTCTACTATACACAGCACAAACTCAGCTGAGCTGAACCGGGCTTGAAACTGAGCTGTTTTCTCAATCTCCCTCTCTCTTTTTTTTTTAATACTGAAATATTTCTTGCAACGTTTTGGGAAATTAAAATGTTTTAGAAAATGAGATGAGCACCTCCCCATCCTAGTTTTTAATGATTCTGAAATGTTTATTGGTCCAATCCAGCAAATCCTTACTCACATGAGCAGGTACAGGCTACTCATGTGAGAAAAGATTTGCAGGGTCAAGGTCTATGAGAGTGGTAGTGTATTCGGGTAGAAAAGCAAAACTAAACGACAAAGAAGAAATTAAAAACACCGCTAAATTAAAATAAAGTTGGAATACAATCAATTAGCTAAATTACTATTGATATCTGTCATTATAAAGTACCTACGGCTGTATAATTTTCTTCTAATTCCCCAAACACACAACTAAGCAAGTGAGAAAACATATATTCCTACAACCCCCAGTGGAGACATTGAGATTATACATGATCTCACTAATTTAAAGAGTGACTTTCACACTGGGATACATTTAAAAAAAAGAGAACATTTAAATAAAAAGCAATTTGCTCTGCCTGTAATTGTATTCCCCTTGCTGATATTGCTACTTATTGAAGATATTTGTGCTTGAATAAAACTTTTTTTTTTACTTTTATTTTTAACAACTCATTTTCTATTTCTGCCTGATCCTACTTATGTGTACTGTCCTATTGAAATCACCAGGCTAAACTCGTCTTTCGGTTGCTCTGGGGTAAATCAGTGGAGCAAAGTCAGCAGACTCACTGGTTCTTTAAGTACTCTTTAATCTCGCAGAGAAACGTATAGCGAGAACCACTGACTGGAAGCTGAAGGTAGATACATTCAAATTAGAAATAAGGAACCCATTTCTAACAGCAGGGTGATTAATTACCAAGAGAAGAGGTAGATTCTCCATCTCTTGATGTCTTCAAATCAATACTGGATGCCTTTCTGGAAGATGTATTTTAGCCAAACACAAGTCATTGGGCTCATGCAGGGGTAACTGGGTGAAATTCAATGGCCTGTGTTATACAGGAGGTCAGACTAGATGATCTAATTGTCCCTTGGAGTCTTAAATTTCATGAATCTTTGGAACTTTGAACTTTATACTAGCATAACTGAAAGGAAAAATTGCCCTATGATCTGTTGTCATGATGCAAATAATTGTGCTTTGACAAATTCACCAGCATAATTTTACTTCCTGATTCATGTTTAATAAAAGCTGGGCTAACGGCAGAGGGGAACCCTTTTAAAAATCATTTCAGAACTGAACAAAGTGGAAGGACATACATTCTAGGATGGGCAAAGTTTTGCAGAATTTGAGGGTTTGTTAAAATTTCCAACTGATTGTTGGGTTCATATAATTGGTCTGAATTTGCAAACTTCGTTTTCCTGTCATTTAAATCCCTGCTTTTCTGATAAACAAAGCAATCATATTGTTTTAGTATAAAGGAGAGCTATGCTAGCTAGGCTGTCACAAATGAGTGTTCTGGTCCTTTGATTATGTTTTCAGTGTTGGGTTTTTTTTATACTTATGGTTATGTAGCTTAGAAGTCACATGAATATACTGAATACACATTGTACAGCACTATAGAAAAAGAATCATAGTGGTATGCTAATCACTTCTGTGTTAGGGGAGCACAGCTAAGATATGTAAATAAACCTGTTCACCGCAATGCTCCAAAGAGCTAGTTGTGCAGGAAATAAACATCTGGTTACAAGAACTCTTGATGATGTAAGATATAGTGGTGGATGCCCAGATTTTCAAAATACTGTCCTGACCTACAATCTTTGAAAACAGGGAATTCTTGGCATCTCTCTCCAATATAATTTATACAGTTGGAGGATTAGAAAAGAGAGTAATGAAAAAAAACCTGTATGTCAGGATGGAATTCCATGTATACTATGGTATTATACAAATAAATCTGGATAGCATCATTAAGATTAATAAATAGTCCTGGTAGCTTTAGAACTCTTGGCTACATTTTCAGACATAGGTGACAAATTTTTCATGAACCATATTTGCACATGTTAAACCTGCATTTGCATGTGCATAGAGATGTTTAGATGGTTAAAATCACACTAGTCTCCTTTTTTATACAGGCATTTTACCTCTTTCATGTGTGCAAATGCCCTGTTTTCACACACAAATGTGAGTTTTTCAATGTGTGTCACAAACAGTAGCGTAGCCGGGGGGGAGCAGGGGGAGCGGTCGCTCCCCCTTGAGCAGAAGCGGCGGAAGCGGCGCCTTTTTTTAGCAGCACTAAAAAAAGGCGCCGCTTCTTTTTAAGCGTCGCTTCTTGCACTCACCCGGCGGCGCTCCGGGTCTTCGGCGGCATTTTGGTGCGGGGTACCACCAAAGACCCAGAGTGAGCCGCCGAAGTGCCGCCGAAGACCCGGAGCGCTGCCGGGTGAGTACAGGGGGAGGCGCCTTTTATAGCGCCGCTCCCCCTGCGCTCCGGACCTGGCTGAGCTACTGGTCACAAAGGCAGTGGATTTGGCTTAGGCTGCTATATGGACAACTAAAAATGTGCTTCTTTGTGTACAATAGCCCTCCTTATCTTCTGTGAATCCAGGGTAACTCCACTGACGTCAGTAGAACTGCACTGGTCTAAACCCAATGTAAACGAGAGCACAATCAAATTCTACACCAATACGTTGCTTTATGAATTACTGTGCATTTGAAATTTACTTGTATTTTTTTATTAGTATTTTTCAATTATATTTAATGCTCATAAAACTGAGAGGGGAGTAATAGCACCGGCTTGAAACAGACAAGGAATATGCAGGTGCTTTGCAAGCTTCCCTACACAGCTATGTCATTAAATCTCAATCTGGCCCTGAAACACCCCTGCTATTTCAATTTGCTATTCCAGTCCTATCTCGTTTTTGGGCAGTGATTGAAAATTTTGCCAGTGTTTACGTTTACCTTTTAAACTGACAGGTATGAACAGATAATATGTTGCTGTTCAAGGACTGACAGGTGTGACTAACCCATTGAAGGGGAAAAAAATCCATAGCTTTTACACTGATCAGTATTGGCACTCATTAGAAGGCAACTCATCCCAAAAGCTAGATCTCGCCTGATGTGAAACTGTATCTGTAACCATTTTCAAAAAGGACACTGCACATTTATTAAATTTGAGACAGAACCATTACAATCAACAAAAACCCGAGATCTGCTGAACACTTGAAACTATAATTTCCAAATATCTTTCTTTTTTGAATTGAGGTTTGTTCTGCTGACAGATGAATGCACCCTGAGCTGAATTTGAATAGAACTACTGCAATGATCAGCGACTAGCTAAATGATACACGATGCAGACTGGCTCTCTGCATGGTCATGTCTAGGAATGTCTCTCAGACCTGGCTCCTACTTTTTCCTAATTAAAAGTGGTAATAATTGTTTTACTGAATCTAAATTGTATACCCTTATTTGACAAACTTAATTTCAAGTGTGACCTATCAACTTAATTGTACATGGATGCTGGGCACAGCTCTACCGAAATTAGAGCAGAGTGAGATGTTTTACAATATTATCCAGAGGGGTAGAGTGAGCAGGGGAAAAAATAAAAAAATAAAGAAAAAACAAGACAAGCATTGTAGATAATGAGGTTTTCATATAGTCTGGAATGGGACCAAAACAAACTTCACAGAATACTGGATCCAAGGCTAAAGATTAAAAATAAATGTTTGATAGAACTTCAACATTTCAGGTTGATGTGGTTTGATTTCTGAAACCTAACAGGGAATTTCAGACAGTGAAGTTGCAAACACAGAAGTTGCTTTAATTGTCTGAATTTTTAAATAAGAAGAAGAATCCCTAGCTCCGATGAAGCACTTTTCTTTTATACATCTCTAAGCACTTTACGAAGATGGATAAGCATCCTTATCCTCATTGCACAGATGGAGGCATGGAGAGCTCTCAAAATTGTACCCAACACTTGACACATAAGTAAAATGAAACCCTAGGACAGAGCTTTCCAAACTTTTCATGTTGGTGACACACTTTTTAGACATGCATCATTTCGCGACACACCGGAAGTGACGCGGAATCAATTCCGCCCGGATTACACATACTGCGCATGCGCAGTACCCAGGGCCGGCCGCCCCAAGCAAAAAAACAAAACAACCCCCCCCCCAAGTGCCGCCCCCCCAACGCCGGCCGAAACACCCCCCCCCCAACAACGCCGCCCCGCCAAAACGCCGGGAGGGGAGGGCAGCACGCCTGCCGCCCTGCTGCCCCGGCCGGGGAGCGGAGAACGCCTGCCGTCCCGCTGCCCCGGCTGGGGAGCGGAGAACGCCTGCCGCCCCGCTGCCCCGTCCGGGGAGCGGAGGACGCCTGCTGCCCCGTCCGGGGAGCGGAGGACGCCTGCCGCCCCGCTGCCCCGGCCGGGGAGCGGAGGACGCCTGCCGCCCCGCTGCCCCGGCCGGGGAGCGGAGAACGCCTGCCGCCCCGCTGCCCCGGCTGGGGAGCGGAGAACGCCTGCCGCCCCGCTGCCCCGTCCGGGGAGCGGAGGACGCCTGCCGCCCCGCTGCCCCGTCCGGGGAGCGGAGCACACCTGCCGCCCCGCAACACACCTACACACTGCCACCGACACACTAATGTGTCGCGACACACAGTTTGGAAAGCTCTGTCCTAGGGTCTAGATAGGCTATGACATCATCTGAGGAGGGGTGGTAACAAACATTTGAAACCTGAATGGGATAAAGTTTATGTTGGGGTGATATAGTGGCCTAGATTGCTGCGTGTTCCGAATTAAAACTGGATGGAATTTTCTGGACATTTTTAGTACAATTAGTATTTTTTTATTTTTGGTTTGAGCTGCGATTTTGATGGTTTGTTCTGAGTTAGGAGAAACATTTCTGAAATCTCAAAAATTCTCAGAGGGTGGGAAAATTGGTTTCCCTCTGCTCTGTTCTTCTACCAAGGCACTGAGTTTGAATAGTAAATATGTAACTATGAGATTTATTATGTGGCAGATCCACAGCTGGTAAAAATGGTCATAATTCCACTGAAGTCAATAGAGCTATAAGAGTTTACAACAGCCGAGGATCTGGCCCCAGTATAGCTGCACTGTTTGAATACTCACACAGCATTGCTTAAATTCCTAAAGTCCCATCCCAGAGTGCACTGGGCTCTGAATAAAATGAGGGGAGGGCAGGGGTCAGCTTTGTTCAAAAGAAACCTCCAGCAATCTGAATGTGATGTCTTCAGGAGCTACTCCATGGGGCTTTGGATTGTGAATTCTTTGGTGCATCTGACTAAATGCTAATACAGTGCATAATTCGATGGGGCCCTGAACTTAATTATGGCCTTTGGAATCTATTGAAATAATGATGCTGATGATGTGTGTAGCCCCTCCTCCAAAGCATGACTCAGGTCTCATCCTTTGGGGCTTGCTGCTTGGAGTGGCTTCTCCTCTCTCCTTGCATGAATTGTGTCCTGGGTTCTTTTTTGTGACACCCGGTGCCTTCACCCAAGATAATTCCTCACTGTGCCTGAGACAAAAGAAGTGCTATCCTGTGGGAAAAGGCATAATGCTACCACTGTTGACAAATAATATAAAACCCAATGCACAAGAAACAATAAAGTTAATCACCCCAAAGGCACACACCAAAAGGGGGACTTTATTGGGAACAGGAGAACAGAACCTGGAAAGGAAAGGGTTAGGGTTAACTAATAAGTACTAAACATCAACAAATCAACAAATTTCTGACCTCCCAGTACTCACAAGTCTTCCCAACCCCCAGATCCCTCCCTGGCATTTTCTCAGACAAATGGTACACTGAGAATGAGTCCAGAGATGAGTGCTACAGCACACTGAACATTGGCTGAATATTGGCCATGTTAAAAATGATCCCCTTACTATATCTTTGGCCCTGGGTGGAGCAGGGTCCTTTCCTGGCTTCTTGGTCTGGTGCCCCCAGGACCTAGCTCTCAGTTGCTGGTGCTGGCTTGGATTCCTGCCACTCTGGATGTTGGTCTTCACAGAGCTTGAACAGCCTTACCATGCACTACAACCCACAGCAGTTCAGTGACTTCCTTTGTAGAGGGGTGCAAGACTCCCTGAACTGTTTTGTTTCTCTTTCAGCTTCAAGCAAAAAAGCTCAAAACTTTAACTAAACCTTGTCTCTTTGTCAGGCTGTCCTCTTCCACCGAGGGGTCTGGGAAATGTGTCAGAGAGCTCTAGTAGCTGTTATTTTTGTACTCCATAGTGTTGGCCTCCTAGAGGATGAGTCCAGAGTTTCAGGAGCTGGAAAACTCCAATTGGGTATTTCTCTTGATTCACTTCCTGCTTTTCTTTGGGAAGAATAACTGCTTGTTTTCTATCAACTGTGAAGGTTACTATACTTATTATGAAGGATAAAACTACAGACTACTAAAAAATATGTTGGGGGAAAAAGAGATTTATTGCAAAGTGTGTGTAGTCAATAGGGCAAACAGCAAGAGTAAGGACTACTCACATGGGTAAAGGTTAGTAGGATTGAGTCTTTACATTGTGCTTCTGAGCCTTACCTGGAAAGGATTTGTAAATTCATTTGCATTTGTACATTCAAACAAGAAAAAGAAGTCACAGTTCACTAAAACTTCACAGGCAGAAACCTACTGTGTGCTAGGAATAATAATTGAGCGTATCATTTTTCAAAGAACAAAACAAGAAAACTAGTAACTAAAATGATATTAGGAGACGTCACAAAAGTCGCCATTTTGGAAATAGCTTTAACGATTTAAGGACTGTTGGGTTTTTTCTCTTAATTAAAATGTGTTTTGTAGGTTAATGTGTAAATATAATGGGACAGAAAAGAGAGACTTCCCAGATTTGAGTAGTTAAGGGAGAGTAATAATATGATGTGTCATTTTAATCTAAAATATATTTTCTCTAACCTGGAGCCTACTTCATTACCTTCTTCAGCCTGTGTTAGTGGATTTCCCCTCTTTATCTGTACCAAAGAACTACAGATATTATACAATAGGAAGAGATCCTTAGAACCATATTCTGCTAACGTTTCACACATAGCACTCCAGCTGAAGAATGGAACTAAATTAAAGACTGTGAGTATTGTAAACTCCAGGATTGACTACTGATTTTTTCTTTGTTTGAGGATGAAGCCCAATGCCTGGAAAGCCACAAACGTATGTAGAATACAGCAATCTGCCTGCTCAGTAACACACATTGCCAGAAATACACCTCCCTGCTGCTTTGCTTTCTGAACTGGCTCCCTATGGAACACAGAATCCAGTGCAAGGTCTCTGTTCTGAATTGTAAAGTGCTGCATGGGACTGGCTTTAACTATGTGAAAGTCTGGTTTTCTCTCCACAACTGTAGCCTCATTCAAGTCTAACTTCACTGGAACAATGAAACTGTTCATCAATGGGGGAGACTTGTGACCACAGGAAACAGAAAAGACACAGAATGTTAGCATGAAAAGGACAGAGTCACCAGGGTAATGAAGGGAATTAGAGGAGTGAGATTAGGACAGGTCCATCAGAAATATGGAGAGGTTGAGGAATGGGCAAGGGCCACCAGAGAGAGTAAGTAATGGTGGTAAGAAAAGGGTGTTGTGGTTAAGGATGGACATGTTGTTTCGTGGCAAAAGAAGTGGGGTGTATGAAGGACAGCATGATATTTGAGTTGAGGGCCTCACATTAGCAATTTTTACATCTGAATAGTGTTATCTCCTTGGTTTGGCCCTTTGACTATGAGACTTATCCAAAGCTCATTGAAGTCAATGGAAAGACTTCTACTGTCTTCAAAAGGGTTTTTGGAGCAGCCCTTTACTTTGGATTTCCTGTGACTTTTGGTGGGTTTTCTGAGGGAATTGCAGGTCTGTTTTGATTTTCACTAGCTGAAGGTAGCTATAATATGACCGACTATTATAGCATTGAAAATATGTATAATATAAGGAAGCACAATTCAGAAATGTAAATTCTGATATACCCCATACTCAGGAATAAAACTTAGCAATGGCCCCAATAAATCAATAAATGTACATAACCCAAATAGCTACAAGTACATATAAGGTGTTTGTGAATGAAAGCTCATGTCCTCTTATAGATAATAAGAAAGGGTTGAACAGTAGGATATCTGAACACAACGGTATATCAAGAAACAGGAAAGTTTTACCATAGAAAAAATATCACTACAAAGTGGAATTTATATTGCAGTTTATTTCACAAGCAGAAATCCTAGCTACCCAGCTGAGGAAAAGATTGAAAATAAAATGAAATGTAATACAGATTTTTCCCTTTAAAAGTATTGAAGACAAGAAAATGGAAACTATATATGTCTCTCTCTCTCTCTTACTGATCTTTGTGTGTACAGATAAAGAGAGAGAGACAGTAAAAAAGAACAAGGTGGTGTATAATGATACAAAGGTTTTACTGCCATAAGTTTGTGGAGGCAGGGCTGGCTATGGGAGATACACTATAAGCTCAGGCCTAAGGCCTCTAGTTTCTGTAGCCGTGTGATTACATCAGAATCTTAGCTTATATTGTAGAAAAAATGTAAGTGTCTAACCTAATAGTTAGGAAGAAAAACTTGAAAATGTGACCCAATGCAGAGATGTCTACCTTAAAGTCTGCAGACAGTCTGACAATGGGACTGAGTTGGGGAAGTATACCATGTATCTCAATTGGTAATTCCAAGACTCAATGCTCTGGAGTCCCCACCAACACCGCTCCAGCTGGCTTTGTGTGTGACAGGAGAAAAGTGCAATAGGCCAGGTCTACCCACTCATGGAGACACACCCATGGCTGTTGTGGTAAATACTAGGGGTTACCTGATGGCAGTCTTGCTTCTCTGAAGTGAATAGAGGTGACTTGTTGCTTCCCTGCTACTTCTGAGGGGAGGGAGAACTCTCTTCAACTCCTGGGAAGGACGAAGAATCCCCCTACCCCTCCAACATGCGTGGTGAGGCCCACACAACATGTTCTGTTCTGTTCTATTATTTTCTGTTCTGTTTAGGTTCTTATACTGTGCTCATCACTATAGAATCCAAGGGCCAGATTGTCAGAGGTAATTAGGTGCCTAATAATGTAGCTAAGCACCTAATGGATTGATAAAATCAACAGGAGATAGGCACATAGTAGGTTTTTCAAAAGCACCTATCTGCCTCTTTAGGCATCTAAATTTTAGAGCTGGGCAGGAAACAGTTTTCCTATCCAGTGAGAATTTTTGAGATTTTGATATTTGTTCCTGTCACAAATTGGGGCCAAAAGTCAAAATCTTGAAAAAAAAATTCAAAATGATAATCTGAAAAAAAAAGTTTGCATTGGTTATTCTAAGCTTTTCATGTTCATAATTTGAAAACATTTCAATTTTTATTTTAAAAAAATTAGACTTTTTTGTTGAGTAGATGGAAACTAAAATTTCAAAACAAAAAGTTGTTTCAAATTGGAAAATAAAACTTTTCCTTTCAGAAGCGTGGAAGTGGAAGATTTTTACAATTTTAAAACTTCCCCCCCCCAAAAAAATTTGAAAGATAAGTTGAGAATCTCACCTGTTCAAGATACCAAATTTCAAAGCTGTGACAATTTTATATGTAGAAAAAGGTGTCACTGGACTATATCTTGGCCATACTGACCCTCAAGTCCACTTTGGGTAAGATTTTGTTGGGAGTGGGGGGATTGGAACATCTAATTCCCCTAATACTTAAACACATAAACACCAACCTGAACTCTAGCCTCAGTGAGATCAAGATATTGTTCCTGTAGACATACATGTAGTAAATAAATTATTTATTTGTTTATAAATATAAACATTTATTTATGTACTTAATGGCGAACTGAACCCTATCAGGTCCTATTTGTACATGAAAGTTTGAGATCAGAGTTCAGGTGGTGCACTTGAGTATGATTCTGAGGTACTGGATGTGTACTTTGTAGTGGGTTATTTGTTGAAGTTGAAAGAATTTTGCTGTTGAGCTGAGTGTCTTTAGAAATAATGAAATTTGAATGATGCTGCACATAAATTAAGGTTGGTGTGAATGTTCATGTTGCCTTAAACAATGATTTCCTTCATTTTAAATGGGTGTCAAGCAGACTGTAACTAAAAGTTGAATACAATTATATTTTAATCTGCATAAAGTACTTTAAAGTAGTCTTAGAGAAACAAGATGGATAAGGCAATATCTTTTATTAGACTAACTTCTGTTGGGGAGAGAGACAAGTTTTTGTGCTTACACAGAGCTCTTCTTCGGGTTCTTCAGCTCAGTGTAAGCTCGAAAGCTTGCTTCTTTCACCCACAGAAATTGGTTTAAGAAAAGATATTACCCCACCCACCTTATTTCTCTAATATCCTGTGAACAATATGTCTACAGTGCTGAAAACAACAATTAAAGTGGTCTTTTAAGAGAGGTAATTATCTCTTGAAGGTGGAATATAGTTTCTAAAGTGCTTTGCAATCCTTCTAGATAAAAAGCATTTATTTAAATGTAAATTACTGGTATTAGGATAGTGAGAGGAAGCATCTTATAGTTTCACTCTGGCGTTTTAAATGCTTTATGACATACATGTAGTGAGACTAACCTGATAGTCTCACTGCATGTAGGGCAGATCTCTAAATATCTCAAGCTAACGTGTTTTGCTTATTGTAGCAACACAGACTATTTAAATATACATATATGTTCTTGTTTATATTGTATTTTGCTTCCAGTGAAATGAAAACCCACTTACCTCAATTCATGCAGCAAGCCAATCTTCTATAAAACAATATTTCAAAAGTTATAAGAATGCTTTTACAACATAATGAA
The DNA here is from genome assembly GCA_037349315.1 of Chelydra serpentina. NCBI lineage: Eukaryota > Metazoa > Chordata > Testudines > Chelydridae > Chelydra > Chelydra serpentina. The sequence continues at coordinate 63,140,282 of JBAIAC010000004.1, forward strand.
ATTATGGGTGTATAGTGTCACTAAACAGCTTGCTTACCATCTCCTCTGAGTCCCTCCCTGAGTTAAAAATCCCTGACAATCCCTTGTGAGAGTCATAAGGGTTTATTAAGCTTGCTATGAGTTACTTTTAGCTAAAATGTCAGTGGTTAGTATATAACTATGTTAGGATAATGTATAGCAAGCTTGCAGCAATGTATGGCTTCTGTGTAAGAGGGTGATACAGTATCTTATTATGTAAATCTTTTAAAACTATATTTCACAGGAAAGTTTTTCCTACTCTCCTGACCAGAAGACTGAGCTAGAGAAAACAACATGCCCTTTCCTGAATATCTTTGAACGTGACAATAATATAAACACAAAAGTGATTTTAAGGTGATATTTTTAATTACCACGGAGAAGAAAGGTAAATGGTATCGAGTGACAAAGAGAACAATTTAATGTGAAGAGCACAGAAAACTTTGCTGCATGTCAGCTCCTTGGCTATTTTATCATTTCATTTTTGTTCTTCTTCTGTGCTTGATTATTTAAGAGTTTTCTGCTTGCCATAACTCATCTCTAATCTTTAATTGATTCTTCCCGTTGTCTCTTACTGCTGTGGGCATTCTAATCAATTAAGAATCTTCACTGAACTGTGGCCTCCTGTTTTTCCTCCTCTATCTTCCTTCCATAAAGTCTGTTGTGCATGATTGCATGCATACTTGTGTTTATGAATGTATATGCTCGTTTGTTTGATAAACTTGAATCAGGTTCTTTCATTTTCTTTATCTTAATATTGCTTATGTCAGTCTGAATTTCTACAAGATCCTGTACTCTGTGGGGTTTGCTTTAATTCCTAGCTAATCAAAATGCTCCTTGCACAGAATCCAAAGGTATTAATAGTACTTCTGTAATGTTTATCAGGCCATCGCATGATATTACTATATCAATATATCTAGAATGATTTAGTGTCATAACCAATGTTATCATAAAGCAGCAAAGATCTAAATAATCCATTAAAATCCCATAGCCCTATCAGTTTATTTAGTTTCTTTCCAAGTATCTGAAATTCAGCCGGATAGCTCAACTTCACAGGTTTTCTTGCTTATAGACTACTGTTTCTCTTTTTTTCATCCTATATATTTGAGAAACTATCTCTTACTATAATCTCTGTGTACCCCAGAGCTGTACAATTCCAATTGTCAGTGCTTTTAATATTTGATTATTGTTGTTCTTGGCATCCAGTGGTTTGAGTACCTGAAACTTAGCAGCCAGATTGCAAAACACCCATCACTTATAGTCTGCATATTTGAAAAACGTTACACTTTTAAAATTATGAACCATGACATACTGTTCGTATTAAAATGGCCCCATGCCATTTTTATCAGAAAAGGGAGACAGAGAGAGGCATAGACAGGGGATTAAGGAAAGAAGTTGTTCAGCTATAATTCAGTACCACTACATATCTCTATGAAAAGATTAGCAATAAAAATCTCATTGGTTTTGTTCACCTGTTATTATTATTGTTATTATTTGATTGCTGGTCTGTACTTTCCAGTTATACATATTGCTGATTAAGAACCAGCTTGTTCTATGTCTATGGTCAGATGAAGGAAGATTACTTCGTCTTAGGGTACGTCTATACTTACACGTCACGTCGGAGGAGTCCAATCGATCTTCTGGGTTCGATTTATCGCGTCTTGTCTAGACGCGATAAATCGAACCAGGAAGTGCTCCCCCGTTGACGCTTGTAATCCTACTCCGCGAACGGAGTAGGCGGAGTCGACGGGGGAGCCTGCGCGCCGCGTGTGGACCCCCGGTAAGTACCTTTTCATTCGAACTAAGATACTTCGACTTCAGCTACGTTATTCACGTAGCATCTTAGTTCTAATTGGGGGGTTAGTGTAGACCAGCCCTTAGTGCCCTCGAGGAAGTGAGAAAGAGGCAATATGCACCGGCACATAAAAGGGAGTATGTTGCACTGTCCTAAGGAACGATGCAGTCTGCACATTGCTCCGTACCATGGGAAGCTCCAGGAAAGACATTTTGAGGCACAATCCTCCTAAAGCTCCTACTGTGGCAGTGCTTGCATTTTTGAATTTAATAATGAGATATGGTGGGTGAGATAACATCTCTTAATGGACCAACTTCTTTTGGTGAGAGAGACAAGCTTTTGAGCTTACACAAAGCTCTTCTTCAGGTCTGGGTGTTAGTTTCCCAGATCTGAAGAAGAGCTCTATGTAACCTCAAAAGCTTGTCCCTCTCACCAATAGGACTTGGTTCCAATAAAAGATATTACCTCACCCACCTTGTCTTTCTAATATCCAGGGACTGACATGGCTACAACAACACTGCATACAATGAATTTAATAATGGCAATATTAATAATATGAGATATCAGATATTCAACTCTGTTGAAATTACGGAATAAGAGATGAATACAGCGCAATATAGAAAGTAAAGTACACTTTATCAAACCCTTTGGGTATGTCTGCACTACGAGAGTAGTTTGATTTTACCTAAACCGAATTTGTGGAATCGATATTACAAAGTCGAACGTGTGTATCCACACTAAGGACAGTAATTCGACTTTGTGAGTCCACAGTAACGGGGCAAGCGTCGACATTGCAAGCGGTGCACTGTGGGTAGCTATCCCACAGTTCCTGCAGTCCCCGCTGCCCATTGGAATTCTGGGTCGAGCCCCCAATGCCTGCTGGGGCAAAACATGTGTCGAGGGTTGTTTCGGGTAATTATCGTCATTCAACCCTCACTCCCGCCCTCCCTCCATGAAAGCGCCGGCGGGCAATCAGTGCGCGCCCTTTTCTGGTGATTGACAGCGCGGACGCCACAGCACCGTGAGCATGGCGCCTGCTGCGATCATCACTGCAGTTATGGCCGTTGTCAACACCTCTCGCCTTATCATCCACCTTTTTCAGAGGCAGATGCTGAGAAATCGGGCGAGGAGGCTACGGCAGTGCGGTGAGAACATTAACTCTGAGAGGTGCACAGACCTCTCACAAAGCACAGGACCCCGCGCCGTGGATATCATGGTGGCAATGGGTCATGTTGATGCTGTGGAATGGCGATTCTGGGCCCGGGAAACAAGCACGGACTGGTGGGACCGCATAGTTCTGCAGGTCTGGGATGAATCACAGTGGCTGCGAAACTTTCGGATGCGTAAGGGCACTTTCCTGGAACTTTGTGAGTTGCTGTCCCCTGCCCTGAAGCGCAAGGACACCCGGATGCGAGCAGCCCTGACTGTACAGACGTGAGTGGCCATAGCCCTCTGGAAGCTTGCAACGCCAGACAGCTACCGGTCAGTCACAAATCAATTTGGAGTGGGCAAATCTACCATGGGGGTTGCTGTGATGCAAGTAGCCAACGCAATCATTGAGCTACTGCTCTCAAAGGTAGTGACCCTTGGAAACGTGCAGGTGATCATAGATGGCTTTGCTGCAATGGGATTCCCAAACTGCGGTGGGGCTATTGATGGAACTCACATCCCTATCCTGGGACCGGACCATCAGGGCAGCCAGTACATTAACCAAAAGGGCTACTTTTCAATGGTGCTGCAAGCTCTGGTGGACCATAAGGGACGTTTTACCAACATTAACGTCGGATGGCCGGGAAAGGTTCATGATGCTCGCGTTTTCAGGAACTCTGGTCTGTTTAGACGGCTGCAGGAAGGTATTTACTTCTCAGACCACAAAATAACTGTTGGGGATGTGGAGATGCCTATAGTGATCCTTGGGGACCCAGCCTACCCGCTAATGCCCTGGCTCATGAAGCCGTATACAGGGGCCCTGGACAGTGAAAAGGAGCTCTTCAACTACAGGCTGAGCAAGTGCAGAATGGTGGAGGAGTGTGCATTTGGACGTCTGAAGGGGAGATGGAGAAGTTTATTGACTCGCTCTGATCTCAGCGAAACCAATATCCCCATTGTGATTGCAGCGTGCTGTGTGCTCCACAATCTCTGTGAGAGCAAGGAGGAGACGTTTATGGCGGGGTGGGAGGTTGAGGCAAATCGCCTGGCTGCTGATTACGCCCAGCCAGACACATGGGCAATCAGAAGAGCCCAGCGGAATGCGCTGCACATCCGGGAAGCTTTGAAAGCTAGCTTTCAGAGTGACCAGGGTAACCTGTGACTATTACGTTTGTTTAAACAGAAGCGGAACCTGCCCCCGTTTCTTTAACCAGTTAATGTTGACTATCCTCTCCAGTTACCAACCCCCTTCCTCCCCTTCCAACACACCTTTAAAAATAAAATAAATGAAACTTTGTTCATTAAAACCGTCTTCTTTATTAAGGAGTTCCCATTAAAGGTTTGAAACTGGGACACAGACTGTGGTGGGGAGCAGGTGGAGTGATGGGAAGGATGCTTCTAAACTTGTGGAATGACAGGCTCCTGCTCCTAGAGCGGTCCGCAGTGGTGGACTGGTTGTTTGAACAGAGCCTGCCACCCCTCCTTTTCGGGACTCTGTGAGTGGGGGCTATGTGACTTTGTGGCGGGGAAGGGCGGTTACAGATCCCATGCTATGTGGCTCTGTCATCCAGGCTACGGACCGCTGCATAAGATCTATAACCGCCCTGCCCCACTACAAACTCACATAGCCCCCCCACACAGAACATGAAAACCACCTCCAAGACTGACCAGGGTGCCTACTGACTGCAATGTGTATGTGACTGTCTGCTGGACCTGCCCCCGTGTCTGTACCCTGGTAAAGGTGAATGTCCTCTCCAATTACCAATCCCCTTCCCCTCCTTCAAAGACACTGTCCTCTAAAAGAACATGACAGAAACAGTTACTAACAGAAACGTATTTTTTATTAAGAACTACACAGTTATGGGATGAAACTAGGATGGGGGCTTGGGTGAGATTCCTTTGGAGGGAAGGAAAGGACGTATCAAATCTTTGAGAATGAGAGCCTTCTGCTACTTGAGCAGTCTGCAGGGGTGGAGTGACTGTTTTCACGGCCCCTGCTGCCCCTCCTTCTTGTGACTTTGGGTGAGTGGGGGATGGGACTTTGGGGTGGGTGAGGGTGGTTACAGATAGACTGCAGCGGCGCTCTGTCCTCCAGCCTCCGATCCTGCAGAACATCTACAAGGCGCCGGAGCATGTCCATTTGCTCCCTCATTAGGCCAAGCAGCGTTTGAGTCGTCTGCTGGTCTTCCTGCCGCCACCTGTCCTCCCGTTCGCTGTGTGATCGCTGGTATTGCGACATCTTCTCCCTCACTGGGTCTGCTGTGCCGCCTCGGTTCGGAAACAGACCATAAGTTCTGAGAACATCTCGTCCCGTGTCCTTTTCTTTCGCCGCCTGTTCTGCGCAAGCCTCTGGGGTGGGGGATGGCGGGGTAGCTCGGGAGACACTCGCAGCTGTGGGATGGGAAAAAGGGAGTGAATTCCTCAGAAAGATACAGTTTTGCGAACAATGAATATAGTCTTTCCCTGTGAACAAGACCATGCACAGTACCTATCACATGTGCACTCAGTACAAGGTCGAATTTTCTGTCTTTATAATGAGTGCCTGGGGTCTTGGTGTACAGATCACACAAGTGGGACCGGACAACGGAATTCGGCTACCAGGCGGCCATGGTAAGCCGTAGACTTTTGACTGTTGAAAGCTTACTTTAGAGCAGTGCCCTCCTTTCACATTCCAAGCACTGCTCCTAGCGCTGGCCAGTTCCTGCTGCCGGCAATCCGGCCAGCACGAACTCTGCCCCTGTACCACCCCAGGCGCGGCTGTCCCCGGTAATGGTCCCTGAATGCTGCCGGCGAACCACTCAGAATGAACGGTTCGCCTCCCCGCCCCCACCGCATGGCTGTGCTCAGGAAAGATCCCTGCATGCTGCCGGCGAACCGCTCAGCATGAACGGTTCGCCTCCCCGCCCCCACCGCGTGGCTGTACTCGGGAAAGATCCCTGCATGCTGTCGGCGATCCGCTCAGCATGAACGGTTTGCCTCCCCGCCCCCACCGCGTGGCTGTACTCGGGAAAGATCCCTGCATGCTGTCGGCGATCCGCTCAGCATGAACGGTTCGCCTCCCCGCCCCCACCACGTGGCTGTAAACCGCTGGTTAGAGTTATGTAAAGGAACAGACAATCAGTCCCCATACTAAAATTCGCCTACTTTCAACCAGGTCACCATGACTGATATCACTCTGATGAGGATTACGGAGACAGAGAAAGACCACATGCTGCGTGAATGCCAACAAACACCGGGGCTGTATGCCACCATGCTTTGCCAGGCAATAATACCGGAGTACCTGCTGCTAGCCTGGCGTGGAAAAAGTTTCCTACCATGGAGGAGGCAATAAGGCCGTTCTCCCCAGGAACCTTATGCAAAGGCTTTCACATTACATCCAGGAGAGCTTCGTGGAGATGTCCCAGGCGGATTTCTGCTCTATCCCCAGACATGTTAACAGACTTTTCGAGTAGCTGCACTGGCAACGACTAAAAGGTAAAGCGCCTAGGGCAAGCAAATCATTACAAACCCATTGCTAACATACCATGCCTATTCTATTCAAAATAAATGTTTAAAACACTTACCTACTGATCCTTCCCCTGATTCACGGTCCGGGTTACCGCCTTGGAAGGGTTGGTAGGGGATCTCTGTGAGGGTGATGAAGAGATCCTGGCTGTCGGGGAAATCAGCGTTGAACGCGTTGTCGACTGCCTTCTCCGCCTCATCTCTTTCCTCTTCTTCCCCGTCCGTGAACATCTCCGAGGAAGCGGCCGTCGATAATACCCCATCATCAGAGTCCACGGACACTGTTGGGGTAGTAGTGGCGGCACCACCTAGAATTGAATGCAGTGCCTCGTAGAAACGGCACGTCTGGGGCTGGGATCCAGAGCATCCATTTGACTCTTTGGTCTTCTGGTACGCTTGTCTCAGCGCCTTGATTTTAACGTGGCACTGCGTTGCGTCCCGGCTGTATCCTCTCTCCATCATGGATTTTGAGATCTTCTCGTAGATCTTCGCATTCTGTCTTTTCGATCGCAGCTCCGAAAGCACGGACTCATTGCCCCACACAGCAATCAGATCCAAGATTTCCTGATCAGTCCATGCTGGGGCCCTCTTTCTAATCTGCGATTGCATGGTCACCTCTGCTGGAGAGCTCTGCATCGTTGCCAGTGCTGCTGAGCTCACCATGATGTCCAAACAGGAAATGAGATTCAAACTTCCCAGATAGGAAAAGGAATTCAAATTTTCCCGGGACTTTTCCTGTCTGGCTGTTCAGAGCATCCGAGCTCGGACTGCTGTCCAGAGCGTCCATGGAGTGGTGCACTGTGGGATAGCTCCCGGAGCTATTAGCGTCGAATTCAGTCCACACTAACCCTAATTCAACATGGCCATATCGAATTTAGCGCTACTCCCCTCGTCAGGGAGGAGTACAGAAATCGATTTAAAGAGCCCTTTATGTCGAATTACATAGCTTCGTTGTGTGGACGGGTGCAGGGTTAATTCGAATTAACGCTGCTAAATTCGACATAAACTCCTAGTGTAGACTAGGCCTGAGGAACAGGTGAAGCAATAGCAGCTTGTGCACCTCCAACTTAACTTCCCAAAACTCTTCCCTTTAATAGGGTGTGGGGAAAAGAAATTCTTTTGTAGAAGAGAAAGTGCTTTCCCACAATTTATCCCACTAGATTTTCTGGTATCTCAATTTACCTAATACTAACGGAACATCTTTTATGGTATCTGAGTTTACATGGTTGATAAACTGAAGGAATTTCTAATCCAGTCATTATTACTAAGAACATTTGTGACGATAAGCAATTCCTAATGAGTTAAAAACATCTTTCAATGTGTCATTATTTCATAAATCAAAGAAAACATCTGCAATAATAAATACCCCTTACCAGTTACAGAACATCTTTGGAGCATAATCTATCACACCATCTTTTTCATCACAACATACATCTGTGGTAACAGGCATCCTTTGTTAGTTACCAGGAACACGTGGACACAATTCTCCACAGGTTAGCAGGGTTAGAATATAAGATTATACTCATTCCATTATTTGGTCACCCACTATGATCCAAGGTCAGTCCAAAGAATTTTTCAGTTTGATATGTACAGAGCACTAGATTTGTAGATACCAAAACACTTTGGTTTATACATGAAAAAGATTTTATCTATCTATCTATCTATCTATCTATCTATTGGAGGGGATTTTATATTTACTAAGAGGTGTTTCACCTCTCATATAGTCTAGTATTTTAATCATACAGGTACTGATTCAGCAACGTGCCTAACTGGAATCATGTGAGCAGTGCCATTGACTTCACTGGGGCTATTCATGTGAGTAAAAGTAAGCATGTGCTTAAGGACCTTGAGGAATCTGGGCCAGAAGCTGTTCCAATGCTCCCCTCTCCATCATATTCCTTCCTTACTAATTATTGTTAGACCAATCTGGTGTACATTGGCTCATTAGATTTAGCAATGTCTTTGGGTTTGGGTCTCATCAGAGTTCAGGCTGTTTCTTCACCAGCACTCTAGCAGTGTCCCAACCCTCCCATTTTTCTGACCCTAACATCCCTAGAAAAAACCTTCAAATATATTGTAATGAAATTCCCCTGGTTAAGGTATTTTGGGAGAATGTCATTAAAATCCTTTCCCCAGACATCTAAGCAACTCTCATTTTTTTTCTTTTATAATTACTAACCTGGTGAGCAATAATTCTTTTTTCCTCTGTGGGTTTTTTCCTCCTCTTCTGCTCTTTGATAAAGTTACAGAGACTCATGGGATCCAAGAAAAGCCTTAAATGATTTGACTGCAAAATGTGCTGTACTTTTATTACTTCAGTTCCCAAGGAAAAGTATTTATTTTATCTAATGAAAGTTACAGCCATCTTTACTGGAGTTGGTTGTGTTTGTCCATTAAATGTATAAATACTTTTGTTATTTATAAACTGAATGATAATCAAATTAATCAGGTAACAATAGATAAAATATTCAGTTAGAATTTGATAGTTACATACTGTTTATAAACCAGTTATCTCCTTCAGGTTACATTAGATATACATTTATATTCTTCCATAAGATATACCAAACCAGCAACAAAGTCTCACCACACTGGATGACAGGAAGTCAGAAATGCAGTCTCCTTAGGTATTCCAGTCCTTGTTTCACCACCTAGATACTAGACTTAAAGATGAGTGGTTATTTAAAAACAAATTGATCAAACAAAGGGTTCTTCTGTTCCCAAAGGACCAGCCACATACCAAGGTCAATATATAACTCAGATCTTACCCAATAATCATGCTGTTGCCAACCCTTTAGTATCTAATATCTAAAGGTTTATTTATAAGAGAAAAGAAAGAGGAGAGAGTTAAAATGGTCAAAGGAATCACATAAATATACTTACTGCAAAGTTCTTGTATCAGGCTTGAAGCAATGATGAAAAAAACTGCTGGCTTGTTAAGTCAATGGTTGTTTCCAAAAGATTGAAACGTCCTCAGCCCCTTGGTTAGAATGATCTCATTAGTATAAATTCATAGTCCAGAGATTAGAGCAGGAAAGGGGTAAAACTGAGATATTTCCAAGGCCTTTAATAGCTTCTGCCATGTGGAGGGAACTTCATTGTCGCAAACAAAGCACCAGCAGAGTTAGTGGAAAAGTACAGGCACAAGATGGAGTTTAGTGTAACATGAGCTGGTCACATGCCCTTGCATACTTTCATAGAATCATAGAATCACAGGACTGGAAGGGACCTTGAGAGGTCATCTAGTCCAGTCACCTGCACTCGTGGCAGGACTAAATATTATCTAGACCATTCCTGACAGGTGTTTGTCCAACCTGCTCTTAAAAATCTCCAATGATAGAGATTCCACAGCTTCCCTACGCAATTTATTCCAGTGCTTAACCACCCTGACAGTTAGGAAGCTTTTCCTAATATCCAACCTAAACCTCCTATGCTGCAATTTAAGCCCACTGTTTCTTGTTGTATTCTGGGAGGTTAAGAAGAACAAATTTTCTCCCTCCTCCTTGTAACAACCTTTTATGTACGTGAAAACTGTTAACATGTCCCCTCTAAGTCTTTTCTTTTCCAGACTAAACAAACTCAATTTTTTCAATCTTCCCTCATAGGTCATGTTTTCTAGACCTTTAATTATTTTTGATCTCTTCTCTGGACTTTCTCCAATTTGTCCACATCTTTCCTGAATGTGGCACCCAGAACTGGACACAATACTCCAGCTGAGGCCTAATCAGCTCCGAGGAGAGCGGTAAAATTACTTCTCGTGTCTATGACCCCCAGATCCCTTTCTGCAGTACACCTTCCTAGGCAGTAATTTCCCATTTTGTATGTGTGCAACTGATTGTTCCTTTCTAAGTGAAATACTTTGCATATTTTGATGAATTATAGCAGGGGCCATTACCCATATTCTGGCTAAAATGTCCAGAGGAAAATCCATCAGGTGGTGATAAGCTTCTTCCATGGCCCATTGTGTTCGTTGATGGGCCAACAACTTGAATAGTCCATTCACAATGTGCTGGCTAGACTGGATGTAATCTGTCTTGTGGGTGTTACCACAGGCAAAAACACATTTGAAATACAGATACATAGTCAATATTCATAATTTCAGGTACAAAAATGAGACATGCATACAAATAGGATAATCATATTCAGCAAATCATAACTTTTTCATTGACACCTTATATGAAATATTTTGTACAATAGTTGTTACAATTATATAAGAGTAGAAGCAATGATCTACATGGTCATATTTTAATCATATAATGTCACACATGGGCACAGAACTATATCAGCCATTCTCCCTTTCCTCACAGATGCAGGAAGTGGTGGTGATGGAGGAGCTACTGTGGTAGCTGCATTCCTCCAGAAAATCACCCTATTTAAGGAGAATTCTCCAATGAGTGGCTAAACCAATATTAGGGCAGCTTGGGACCAGCAGAGCAATGTGGAGCTGCCCTGACTCAGCACAGAATCTGGTCCAACATTTTTTATTTATCAGTACTTGACTTGCCCTTTAAATAACTCTGGCTGCATTAGAACAGAGCAGCCATTCACATGTAAAGCTCATGCATGCACCTTTACAAGTAGGGCTTACCTGGGATCCCCTGCTGATTTTGAACCAGACCCACAAAGAAAACTAGGACACTTGAAACCAAATGAAACTTTCTAGTAAGTGACATGATTACATATAAATATTTTTTTATAAACAAGGTAGAAAATATATGTCTCTTTTGTACCTGAGGCTATGTACTGTAAAACAAGAGATAAAAGAGGTAAAGGGTAATATTCTGCTTATGTTAATTAGGAGTCATTCCACTGAAGCTGAATATACATGAATCCATGCATATACTCACCAAAGTGGCTTAAATGTTGAATTGACCTGGCCTCCTTACCCATGGCCAACTCTTTGTATTGCAATATAGATTTCAGGATATTTTCCCATGTCTACTGCAGCAAAACAATTCTTTTAAATAGCCTTAGTGGTCTCACTTAATTTTACTTTGTTTTCACAAGCTAAGTTTCCCCTCTACTTTTCTTCTCCTGTGGGAAGATATCAGACTCCAAAAAACTTGATCCCAGGACAAAAGCCAAGACAGGATAAAGGACCTTCTTATTCACCAGTCTCCACATGAATTTAACTTTCAAAAACATTTATCTTAATTATCACTTGCTTCTGACTTTAATTCAGCTTGGTACATTCTAATTAAGGGTCTGATCCTGGACTGTACACCCTGATCATAATGGAAACCTCAACCCAGCCATTGTAGCATTGTGCAAGTGTACAAGAACTTGACAGTGACTAGAAGCAAAAGGAAAATCAGCTTTTTTCATTATCCAAAGTGAAATGCTAATTGTGAAAAGTAAAGTACATTTTTAAAAGCTTTACTTTATGGATATGATATAAGAATCTTATTCAAAGATTGTACTCAAAGACTAGTTATCAATGGTTCACTGTCAAATGGGGGGATGTATCTAATGAGGTCCCATAAGGGTCTGTCCTGGGTCTGGTACTATTCAGTATTTTCATTAATGATTGAATAATGGAGTGGAGGGTATGCTTATAATTTTTGCAGATGATACCAACCTGAGAGGGGTTTCAAGTACTTTGGAGTATAGGACTAGGATTCAAAATAACCTTGGAGAATGGTCTGAACCCAACAATAAGAAATTCAATTAAGTGCAAAGTACTTCCAAAAGTAAATTCCAAATGCACAACTACAAAATGGGAAATAGCTGGTTAGGTGGTAGTACTGTTAAAATCATCTGGGGTTATAGTGGATCACAAATTGAATATAAGTGATGCAGTTGTGAAAATGGCTAATGTTATTCTGCAGTGTATTAACAAGGGTGTTGTATGTATGACATGGGAGATAATTGTGCTGCTCTCTTTGGCACTGTGAAGAACTCATCTGGAGTTCTGTGTCCAATTCTGGGTATCACACTTTAAGAAAGATATGGACAAATTGGCGAGAGTCTAGAGGACAGCAACAAAAATTATAAAATGTTTAGAAAATCTGACCAGTGAGGGAAAGGTTAAAGAAAAACCTGGGCGTGTTTAGTCTCGAGAAAAGAAGACTGAGAGGGGATCTGATAACAGTCTTCAAATAAATTAAGGACTGTTATTTATAGATTCATTGATTCCAAGGCCAGAAGGGACCAGTGTGATCATCTAGTCTGACCTCGTGGATTACACAGGCCATAGAACTTCCCCAAAAATAATTCTTGGAGCAGATTTTTTAGAAAAACATCCAGTCTTGATTTTAAAATTTGTCAGTGATGGGGAATCCATCACGAACCCTCATAAGTTGTTCCAGTGATTAATTACCCTCAATGATAAAAATGTACACCTTATTTCAAGGCCTAATTTGTCTATCTTCAACTTCCAGCCATTGGATCATGTTATACCTTTATATGTTAGATTGAAGAGCCCATTATAAATATACTTTTCCCATGTAAGTATATATAAACTGTAATCAAGTCACCCTCAGTCTTTTATTTGTTAAGCTAAATGGATTGAGTTCCTTGAACCTCCACAGTAAGGCAATCCTCTTCTCTGAACCCATTCCAATTTATCGACATCCTTCTTGAATTGTGGTCAGAACTGGACATAGCTTTCTAGCAGTGGTCATACCCATGCCAAATACAGAGGTAAAATAACCTCTTTGCTTCTACTCAAGAGTCACCAGTTTGTGTATCTAAGTATCACATTAGGTCTTTTGACCACAGTTGTTGCACTCGGAGCTCATGTTCATCTGTTTATTCACCACAAGTCTTCCACTCAAATCTTTTTCAGAGGCACTGCTTCCTATGATAGAGTCCCATCTTGTAAATATGACTTACATTCTGTGTTCCTATATGTATATATTAAGGCTGTCAATTAAAAAAATTAACCGCATGATTAAAAAATTAATTGCTATTAATCACACAATTAATCGCTCTGTTAAACAATAATAAAATACCATTTATTTAAATATTTTTAGATGCTTTCTACTCACTTCAGATTCTTGATGTTTTGTGCTTGATGTTTCTTGATGTTTTCACTTCAGATTCAGATGTTTTATGCTCACTTCAGATTCTCAAACCTTGGTGCTGTATCTATCTTTTGAAATCTCACATTGGTACCTTCTTTGTGTTTTGTCAAATACTGCAGTGAACATATTCTTAAATCGAACAACATGTGCTGGGTCATCATCTGAGACTACCATAACACGAAATATGTGGCAGAATGCACGTAAAACAGAGCAGGAGACATACAATTCTCCACCAAGGAGTTCAGTCACAAATTTAATTAACGGTTTATTTTTTTAACAAGCGTCAACAACATGGAAGCATGTCCTCTGGAAGCATGAAGGGGCATATGAATGTTTAGCTTATCTTGCACGTAAATACCTTGCAGTGCTGGTTACAACTGTGCCATGAGAATGCCTGTTCCCACTTTCAGGTGATACTGTAAATAAGAAGCGTAAAGCATTATCTCCCATTAATGTAAATAAACTTGTTTTCTTAGTGGTTGGCTGAACAAGAAGTAGGATTGAATGGACTTGTAGGCTCTAAAGTTTTACATTGTTTTATTTGAGTGCAGTTATGTGAAAAAAATCTACATTTGTAAGTTGCACGTTCACTATAAAGAGATTGCACTACAGTACTTGTATGAAGTGAATTGAAAAAAAATATTTATCTTTTTAACAGTGCAAATATTTGTAATAAAAATAATAATATAAAGTGAGCACTGTACATTTTGTATTCTGTGTTGTAATTGAAATCAATATATTTGAAAATGTAGAAAAACATTCAAAATATTTAATACATTTCAATTGGTTTTCTATTGTTTAACAGTGCGATGAAAACTGATTAATCACGATTAATTTTTTGAGTTAATCCGATGAGTTAACTGTGATTAATCAACAGCCCTAGTATATATTTAAATTTAGATGTATTAAAAGGCATACTTTTGAGGATGATGATCAGTTGTTTCTATGTCCACTGAAGGTAGGACAAGAAATAATAGGTTTAATCTGCAGCAAGGGAGATTTAGGTTGAATATTAGGAAAAAAACTTTCTAATTATAAGGACAGTTAAACACTGGAATAGGCTTTCAATGGAGGTTGTGGATACTCATTATTGCAGGTTTTTAAGAACAGGTTAGACAAACACCTCTCAGGGATGGTCTGGGTATGCTTGGTCCTGCCTTAGTGCAGAGATCAGGACTGGATAACCTTTTGAAGTCCCTTCAAGATCTACATTTCAATGATTCTTTGATAGGAATCAGGGTGTTTTTCATAATATGAGCAAGAAATTGTGTAGATATATAGATACATCGGAAGGGAACCTATCAGGTTAATACACACACACTGACTCTATCTATCTATCTATCTATCTATCTATCTATCTATCTATCTATCTATCTATCTATCTATCTAATAAAAAGATGATAGTTCCACTTTAAATACAAAAGCATATATAGGCATATGCACAGATTTAATCTTAATTTAGGTCTAATTTAATGAAAGAATATTCTTACAAATACTGAAGTGGGAGAAATCACAATTTTATACAAGCAGAGTCTCCCATATATAGTGTTTCCTGCAGGACAGTGAATGTCATCACACTTATTCTTCAGGTCAAGTGGAAATTGGAAACAATCTCCTTTTAGTACTAAAGTACTTTTCTTTGTTTAGCTGGATTCTAAATTTTTAATCCCCAAATCTTTTTGAATGTAAAGGTGAGGTACTAATACTTCCCATTCCTATGAACTTTGGTTCACAATTTTCTTTCTGAACAGTTTCTTCTCAAAACAGTTAACAGGATGTCCTGTGTGTTGATCTGTATGACGGTACATGTTAAGGAACAAATACTTGTCTCACTGAAGACCATGGATGTTATTTGGACCAAGATTTGGCCTGAGCACATAGATTTCCTTGAACTACATTATTAACAGTTGTATTTAATGTATATATCCCTCACAATTGCAACAATTTCTTTTATTATAAATCTAACTGGTTAAAAATGTAGACAGCAATATGTAGAGCGAAATTTTCTAGAGTTTTCAATATTTTTCTCTCTCTCCACACACACACACACACACACACACACACACAAAAAAAAAACTTGATTACATTATTTAATACAAAACCCAGACCAATAAACCTGTTTCCTTGTAAGGTATGGAGAACAGTTGTTTGCCGGGACCAAGAATGTGTCCTATTTCTTTCTTTCTTATACGGTGGAACTTCAGCAACCATTGCAATTTCCAATTTGACTGATAGCTTTGCATTACATCTTAGGAAAATTGCCACACTTCCCTATATGATATTGTCAGACTGCAGACAGTTGGTTTTCTCAGTTTATATAAATACACAGGTTAGCTTTCAAGTCTAGTTAGTTATTTGCAGTCACCGAGTGAGGAATTGGTGCTGCTATATAAAAAGAGCCTCAGCTGTAAATATGTAGGACTAGAAATAGCATTGCTGCAGTCTGCAGAAACCTACTGACATGAAGTTCTCGTTTAAGTATATGGATATAGTGAATGTGGGGCATACATAAGGAAAGGAAAGAATTCACTTGACACATTTCAAAAACTGTCTTCTGAATGCATAGAGTCATAGCATTTAAGGCCAGACGGGACCACCAAACTATTTAGTCTGACTTCCTGTATATCACAGGCCACCAACACCACCCAGCACCAGCACATTCAATCCAACAACTGAAGCTAGACCAAAGCAGTACAGCTCAGGGCAGACTAGATTATTAAGTATCACGGCAGAGAATAGGAAGGACCTAGATGCTCCAGAGCCTGAGGTGAGTGATGATTTAGTGAGATATACCCAGATAATTCTGGCAAGTGACCCGCACCCATATGCTGCAAAGGAAGGCAAAACACCCGCAAGGCTACTGCCAATATGACTTGGGGGGAAATTCCTTCCTAACCCCAAATATGATCAATTAGACCTGAGCATGTGAGTGAGGACTGCCCAGCCAAACCCCTGAGACAGAAAATTCTCAGTGCCACCTCAGAGTCCTGGTCCATCCCATCTAAAGTCCCATTTCCAGATGTGGCCACCCCTGATGCATCAGAGGAAGGAGATAACCCCGCTCCCCCCACCCCAGAATACCTTGTGGGAAGAGAGGAAATCACTTCCTGACAACTGCAGATGGCTATCTTAAAACCCTGAAGCACAAGCTTTTAGGCATAAGACATAAACTGGAAGTGAGCCTGAGCTGGTGAGTCCTGCCATCTACCATCACAAGCAACCCCATTATACAACTAAGCTCATAAATTTGTCCATGTCTCTCTTAAAACTATTTAAAGTTGTTTGCCCCCACAACTCCTGTTGGGAGGCTGTTCCAGAACCTCACCTCTCTGATGGCTCTTCAAATTTCCAGCCTGAATGTATTCATGGCCAGTTTATGTCTATTTGTTCTTGTACCAACATTGTTCTTTAGCTTAAATAGCTCTTCACCCATCCTGGTATTTAATCATGACCCCTCTCAGCTTTCTTTTTATTAGACTAAACAAGCCAAGCTCTTCCAGTCACCTCTCCTATGATAAGTCCTCCATATCCCTGATCATCCTAGTGGCTCTCATCTGCACCTAGTCCAGTTTAAGTTCATGTTGAACTTGTTTCTTTAACAGGGGTGACCTGAATTGTACATAGTATTCCAAATGAGGTCTTACAAGTTCCTTGTACAATGGCATTAATACCCCTCTCTCTCTCTCTCCCCTCTGGAAATGCTTTGCCTGATACATCCTAGGATTGCATTTGCCTTTTTCACAGCTGCAGTGCGTTGGTGGCTCATAGTCATCATGCGATTGACCCATACATCCAGGTCTCTCTCTTCCTCTGTTGCTTCAAGCTGCAGAGCCCCTAGCTTGTAGCAGAAATTCTTATTATTAGACACTTCTGCCTGACATTGCTCTTTGTACTATTGAACTTTATCCCATTTCTGTCACTCCAGTCTTCAAGGTCATCCAGATCTTCCCGTACAATATTCCGATCCTCCTCTGTATTGACAATGCCTCCCAACTTTGTATCATCAGCAAATTTCACTAGCACTCTCCCACTTTCTTTGACAAGGCCATTAATAAAACTATTGGATAAGAGTGATCCAAAGGCTGATCCTTGAGGAACATCTCTAGTATCCTCCCTCCAGTCTGATAATTCACCTTTCAGCACAACCCGCTGTCGCCTTCTTCTCTTTAGCCAGTTCCTTATCAACTTTATAGTTCTTGTACTGATCCTCATCTTCCCTAATTTAACTAATACTTTCCTATGTTATATTATGTTAAATGCTTTTCTGAAGTCTAAGTGTATTAGATCTATTGCACTGCCCTTAACTAAAAAACAAAACAAAACAGTTATTTTCCAATAGAAGGAAATCATCTTAGTTTGGCATAATCTACCTTTGTTAAACCCATGTTGCATTACCCTTTACCATTTACCTCCATGAATTTAATTATTTAATTTAATTATTCTTTTCCTTCAAAACTTATTCTAAAGCCTTGCATACTACTGAGGTCAAACTAACAGGTCTGTAATTACCTGGGTCATTTTTTCCCTTTCTTAAATAGAGGTACAATGTTAGCTATTTTCCAGTTATATGGTACTACCCCAGAATTTATTAAAAATTCTTGCAACCACACCAGCAATCTCATGGACCAGTTATTTCAGTATTCTGGATTTTTCAGAATGTCCAATTTTCTGGAAATTTCAGTATTCTGAAAATATATCCTTTCCCCCATTTGAGCTCATTATGATTAAGTCTTTATTCCACCTCAGATGTGGTAATTTCCATCCATTTCTAGACATTTCCATCAGCCATACTGCCATTCATGCACATGTTCCATATTATCATCTTTACTGAAAACTGAGACAAAATATTTATTTAGTTTTTGAGACACCCTAGATTATTTTTAATCTCATTCCCAATCTCATCCTTCTTTAGTGTCTTTTTATTTATATAACTAAAATATTTTTATTTATTTTAATTTTCTTGGCAAGAGCTAATTCAGCTTGACTTTTAGAAGTTCTCACATTATTCCTACATTTTCCATCCTCCATGATGTACTTAGCAGATCAGCCCTTTTCCCCATTCCCTATAGGCACTCTGCTTATTCCTAATAATCATTTTGAGGGGGTTATTTAGCAAGCTGGGTCTGGAGCCTTTCTCTAAAAGTTTTTCCCCCTTGCTTGGGATGCAAATTTCAGAATTTTTGTATGGTTGATTTGAAGAAATTCAAGCCTTCTCCACATTTAAGTCTTTGAGCTCTTTAGAGCAGATTACTTCCTTAGCTAATTCCTTGATTTCCCAAAGTCTACACTTTTGAAATGGTAATTAATAATAATTAATAATTAATATAAATTTATAATAAATAAATGATAGTTGATGACCTGGTTTTGATTATTATTCAATTTAATTTAAATGTAATCAACTCTGATTTTGCTCTGCAGACAAAATGCTTCTGAAATAAATGTAGTCAAACTTTACTAATTCTGGGTCACTGAGAATGAAAATGATGCTTAAAATTGTTGATTGGCTCTAGTTTTCAAGACATGCTATTGAGTCAGTATATACGACCCTTGACTTGGGAATGGCAGAGGATAAGTGAGTTATAAAGGGAAGGGATCTCAATTTAAACCAGAAATGACTAAAATACATCTTTGACTGGATCTATGAATAAATCTATGACTGGGTTTGGACGGTAATTGCTTTTTAGGCAAAACAATGAATGATGCAATCTGAAGCTGGTATTGCGTCATGTTATTCCTAGAAGTCATGGATGATGCAATCATAACGAAGCTTACATCACTCTGCTAAACAAATTGCCCTATATCAGCTCTAGAAATCATACAGTGTTGTGCTCTCTTATTTGTCAGTGTTTGATTTTGCAAAGGGACACATTTCTGTTTAGCCAAAATGAGCAGAGATGCCTCGTACTTGTGTGAACAGTGCAGATAACTTCTGCTATGTTTGTGGTGAAGTGACTTTTGCATCACAAAAGCGCAGTATAAGCACTATGGTTAAGAAAGCCTATCACCTTTCTTTTGGCTGCAAAATTGGAGATCAGGACAAGAGGTGGGCCCCACACATATGCTGCAACACTTGTGCAACAAATCTTCGCCAGTGGTTGAACAGGAAAAGGAAATCTATGCCTTTTGCAGTGCCAATAATTTGGAGAGAGCCAACAGATCATACCAGCAATTGTTACTTCCGCATGGTGCCTCCAGTTGGGAAAGGTGTGTCAAAGAAGAAAAAGTGGATTGTGCATTATCCAAACATTCCATCAGCTATACACCCAGTACCCCACGGAGAAGGACTGCCGGTTCCTGATGCACCAAGAATCATTCTCACTTGAGTCAGACAAGGAAGAGCAAGAGGATGAAACTTCTGGTCCTGAACCATCAATGTCACAGGACCCACATTTTCTCCCATCCTCCTCCTCTGAACCACACCTCATAACACAAGGTGAACTGAATGACCTTGTCAGGGATTTGGAACTACCCAAGAGTAAGGCAGAGCTTTTGGGCTCCAGACTACAGCAGTGGAATCTCCTGGCAGGTGATGGTAGGGTTTCCATGTTCCGTGACCGTCAAAAGGATCTTGTCCCATTCTTCTTCATGGAAGGTGATCTTGTAGCCTGCAACAACATCGATGGTGTGATGGCAGCCCTCAACATCGTTCACAATCCAGATGAGTGGAGACTCTTCATGGATTCATCGAAGACGAGTCTTAAAGCTGTTTTACTGCATAATGGCAATGTTTTGCCATCAATTCCAGTTGGTCATGCAGTCCATATGAAGGAAACCTATGACAACATGAAACAACTTTTGAGGTGCATAAACTATGACCAACATCAGTGGCAGCTTTGTGGCGATTTGAAGGTTGTTGCTCTCTTGCTTGTGCTGCAGACTGGATACACAAAGTACTGCTGTTTTTTCTGCGAATGGGATAGTCGTGCAAGAGATTCCCACTACATCAAGAAAGATTGGCCACTCCGACAGTCATTGGAGCCTGGGAGGAAAAGTGTTCAGCATCCACCACTTGTTGAATCAAGGAAGATTTTGTTACCACCCTTACACATCAAGCTGGGTCTGATGAAGAACTTTGTCAAGGCCATTGACAAAACACAAGCAGCTTTCAAGTACCTCCGTGGAAAATGTCCAAGGTTAAGTGAAGCTAAGATAAAGGAAGGTGTCTTTGTTGGTCCTCAGATTCGTGAACTTCTTCGAGATGATGCATTTGACCATGCACTGCGTGGCAAGGAAAAAAAGGCATGGAAAGCCTTCCAGTTAGTGGCAATAAATTTTCTCGGAAACAACAAGGCAGACAGCCACAGGTTGTTGGTGGAAAACCTCCTCAAGGCATACAAAAGCCTTGGTTGCAACATGTCACTAAAGATACATTTTTTGCACTCTCATCTAGATTTTTTCCCACCGAACTGCGGAGCAGTGAGCGACGAGCACGGTGAGCGATTTCACCAGGACATTGCAACAATGGAGAAATGCTATCAGGGCAAATGGAGCCCATCAATGCTTGCAGACTATTGCTGGACAGTGACAAGAGATGCTCCATTTAATGAATACAAGAGACAAGCCAAGAAGCGCCGAGTAGACACTGAATAGGACTAAACTATGGACATAATAGTTTTTTGCCTTTTGTTTCATAATACATTTTATTTATATAACCCCTTTGCTGATTTTTAAAGTGTGACATAAACAGGACAGGTGAAATAGTATCATGTAAAGCAACCATAAACACATGAAAAGACCTAGGTTTACAATTTATGATTAAAACTCTACTATCTACACAATATACACAGACATAAAATGTAAAAACTTAAATATCTTAGAAACAGTAGCCAATCAGTTGTTTTAATTGTCATATTTGAATTCAGCACATCAAAATACATACTAAATAGCACATTTTATCTCTGAAGCAGACGACTTCTCAAAAATTGTAGACCAGTGTTACTCAATCCAAGGTTATTTCCTTCAATCAGATCTTCTAAGATGTCCTCAATACGAAGTCTAAAAGTGCATCATTTCTTTTTGGTTCGGTGACAATTTGATGAACAAAACTGTCATCCATAACATCCAACAATAAGTGGGCCCTACCAATATTAGCAGCATTTATTCTCCAGTCTATATCTGGGAATTTAAAGTCTCTCATCATGACACATTTCCCCAAAGCATTTATCTCTTAAATAATATTAAAGAGATCTCTATCCTTATCTGAATCTGACCCTGGGGGAAGGGGAGAAGGCCAATAACAGATCCTTAACACTATCTCAGTAGAACCTCTTTTACAATCCTTCCCAGAAGTGATTGGGACCCCAAAACATTCTGTTTTATCCATATTATCACTTCTTATTTCTTTATAATTTACTGCTTCATTGATGTGTACAGTACTATCCCACCACTTTACCCACTTTATCTTTATTCTTTTCTCTCTTAAATACCCACATTCCAATCATGAGTGCTATTCCACTATGTTTCTGTAATCCCTATAATATCTGACTTGACCTCCTGCACCAGTTGTTCCAGTTCCTCCATTGTATTGCCCAGACATCTTGCATTCGCGTACAAGGATTTCAGTTCTTTCTCCTATAAATATTTGTATTTTCTTTCCTCTTGCTGTCCATACTCTTATCTTGTGGTGTGATATTATTCCTTACTACATCTTCATTTAGCTGATTTTCCTTCTTCTGTGTATTGAAGCCCAGTGTGGAGATTTCATGAGTCTCTCCGAACCTTCTCCCCTCATCTCCAAGCTTAAAGCTCTTCTTATCCATCATGTCAGCCTTGATCCCAGAAAGTTAATACCCCACGTACTCAAATGGAGTCCACCCCCCCCGAAGAGTCTTCTATCTGTGAATGCCGCCCATTGGTGGGTCATCCCAAAACCTTCCTCATAGTACCAATCCTCGAGCCATCTGTTGATCTTCATTAATTTGTCATGCCTTTGCCCTCCTTCTCCAGGAATTGGAAGTATTCTGTTGAAAATCACCTGAGTTCTGCTTCTTTAAACATCAAGCATGAATTTTTGATCCATTCCAGTGGGAATCTAATAGTGCCATTCATGCTGACACGCAGCACAGCCAGTGTATTTTTCCCTATTCCTGTCAGGATTCTTTTCAGGCTCATGTCCACATGTGGTGTCGTTGCTCTTAGCAGACAACACACTCTTCTGTCAGACTTTAAAGGCCTATTATGCACACAAGCATACATACATATTCCTTTCTCGTATTCTAAAGGGCATATACCCATTTAAGTAAGGCCACATCTAAAGAGTATTGATGTCATTAGAAGGAATACAATTGCTTTTCATAGTACTGGGTCAAGCCATTATTAATCAGCCAGAGAAATCGTTAAATTAAATTAATAATTATATGCAATGAAATACTTTAAATAAAGTAAATAATAAATAAGAAAGTAATACATAAGTAAATAATACTCAAATAAATTGTGATACTTTATGTATTCAAAATACTCTACAAACATTAACTATGAGAGGAAGGAATTTAAGTATTATTATCCACTTTTTATAGAAGGCAAAACTGAGGCAATGATACTAAGTGCAAAATTTTCAAAAGTGTCTCGTAATTTGAAGTGCCACCCTTTTTGGCAAGAAAAAAGTGTGTCCATTTGAGTACCCAAAAACATAAGTCTCCACAATTATTGATTGTCTTTTGAAACTTCTAGGCCTTGATGACTTGATGAAGGCCAAAGGGTGCAGAGCCATATCTAGGACTCAGATTTCCTGCTGTCAGTTTTGTGCTTCATCCATCAGACAACACGTGACGGTGTATAAAAAATGCTGTTTATTGTCCTCCATCTTCCTATTTGTTTGTCTTTTGATGGCAAACTTTCTGAGGCCAGTACTGTCCCCCCTTCGAATGTCTGGAAAGTGGACAACAATGTGGGTGCCACTGCAAACAAATAATTAAAAATAATTACACAGCAAGGTATGGAGAATTCTGGGCCAATTCCACACAAGGGCTTAGGTGTTGAAACCCCAATTTAGTCACCACTTTGATCCACAAAAAACTTGCTTTAGGTGACTAAACTCACTCGGTGCCTAAGTGTTTGCTGTAAAAGTTTACTCGGTGCCTAAGTTTCTGCCTCTGAGTATGTGCACAGCTGCCTCACTCTGGGCATTTGTATGCCTATCTCATGCCTAAGCCCCTGTCTGTCCTCAAAGGAGTGGACGATAGATGTCCCCACCTATTTTTCCCCTGGAGCCTGTTCCAGTGGGTGTGCTCAGAAGCTGCATAATTCCACACAAAATAGGTGGTGTGGCAGAAGAAGGAGAAGGACCTAACCTAGCACAGAGGTTAGGGTACTCACCCAGAATGTGGGAGACCCCATGTCAATTCCTCCCTCTGCCTCATGAGGAGAAAGAACTGAATAAGGGTTTCCCACCTTGAAGGTGAGTTCCCTAACCACTGGGCAATAGGATGTTCTGCTGGGAATCTTTCTCCATCTCTCTTGTTGAAGCTGTTCCACTTTAATTAAATATTAATTGAGCCAGAGAAAGAACAAGAATGTCTCTATAATCCAGTGGGCCTCTTCCACTAAATGTGTTGGCTCCATTAAAGCATTGGCTCAAAGCTTCATCATTCATCTGAAGAGGTTTTTGTTTTAAAATAAGGTGTCCACTCCCATTGTAAACAAAACACCTGTCCATATATTTCCATATGGTGGTGAACACCCAAGTAGAGGAGATAAAAAAAAAAGAGTATCTATGAGGTGCATATTGTTTTGCACTGGAAAGGAAAAGGACATATCTGACATTTTATGTGCACATGTTTTGTGCACTGTGCATTAAACATTCCAAACTATTATAAAGACGTTAAGCTTCAATTTTACCCGTATAATTATTAGTATTATTGGTATAATAATAAGGCATTAATTTCAATGGCTTATTTCAGATCTGATGTATGTACATGCATGTATGTCTGTCATTATATATGGAACATTTGCATTCATTCTGTTTGTTGTGTTATCTTGTCTATATTTTCTCTATATACTTTCTTGTGTTACCTGTAACATTTGATATATTTTTGCAGTATTGACAACTTTTGCTACTTCCGAATTTTGCATACAGGGCTCATAGTCCCACACTTCCACCACCAACAATATCAGTTTCTTCTGCAGCTTGTTTCATATAAAAATTCACCATAGCTAAGGTTTTTACAGAAAAAAATTGGCATGTCTCAGTGGTACATGAGCTAGGTATGGATGTCACTTACTATAATAGGGTTTCTAAAGAATGACAGGTCAAAGCCTTGGCTTTCAAAGTACTTATGCAGAGTGTCAATCATTTACTCATTACCAGTTCAAATGCAGTTTTCTAGGCATACCTTTAAGGGATGCTCCTAACTTTTAATCAAAAATTCCTTCTGTCCTTCTCTCATCTAGTGGAGCTTCTCACTAAAGGTTGGAATTTGAAATGAAAAAAAAAAAAAAGATTTGAACGCAAAACCTGAATAGTTTTTACATTTTTTAAAATCAGCGCTTCTTAAATGTACATAGTAGTTTGACTCTTTGCCCCTACTTTTTTAATAAACAGGATTTCCCTGATTTCCGTTCTTTGTCCTTCTCTTTCTGAGGCCTGCTGCCTCAAAGAAGTTTTTCAATGGTACATGTCCTGGCCTTTTAAGAAAATAAAGCATGTCTTTAAAGAACCCAACAAAAGTTGAAATGTAAGGGAATGTCATAGCTAAACTTTGCTTTAGTAGCAACCTACAGAAAAGTAGTCAATAGGAAGGCTGAAATTAATTGCAAGCATGGTATTCAGCACTGAATTTGAGAGAATAATTTGCAATTAATTTAATTAATTTAGTAACTTTAGTTTCCTATTCTCTTTTTTCAAAATATCCACAAATAGATCACAATTTCTTCTAATCTAGTTGTTATATCTTTTCAACTATTATTTTCTCCATGGGCTCGCCATGTATATTTGAAATTTGAGCTACACTGATGAAGTGTAATTGAGCAGATGAATCATGTGATGTTGGTTTTATGGAGCACGTTTACATTTTGTTTTCTACAAATACTTATTCATCTTTGAAATTCTGTTTTGCCAATACAGCTAATTTCCTTGAAGACTTCCTTGGAAAGCAGCATAGAAGAGCTATAAATATGGCTTTTTTGAATTCACTAGCACTTTCATATGAACATTTGCAGAATAATTTTACTTTATTCATCTAGCTCTATTCATTACACCTTTATAGCTACTCTTATAGCTATGGCAGAGACAAACTTTAAAGGCTGAGTCAGAGACTCTTGGGCCCCCAAAGAAATGTCTATAGTCTATAGTCTAATCAAAGAAGGGTTATTCAAAAGGGGAAAAGCTCTAAGGAAAGTAAGAGTAACATGATGTGGACATCCATCTCTTTTCTATGAGCCCCCAGTATCCTAGCAAGTTATTTACTTTGCCATTTCTTTGGCATCATAAGGAGAGAAGCTCCATAAGAAAATCTTGGATATAGACATACCAGGTTGAGGACCATCGTTCTGTTCTGTTTGTATAGTGCCAAACACAATGGGTTCCTGGTCCATGACTAGAACTCCTGTACAAATAATAATAATATTTTTCAGAACTTCTCGGCTTTGTCCTACCTTTATGCCCATTGATGTAATTGGGAGCTCTACTAATTACTTTAGTGGGAATAAAGCTAGACAAGGGCTGAGTGCTTTTGAAAAATCCCCCTTCTATATGTTACAATGCCTAAGGGCCTCATGGAAAGCATTGCAAGTTTCCATTAGCTTCAACTGGAACAGGATTGAGCTCAAAATATATCTCTACCCTTCTCTACCAGAAGAAGAAGAAAGAAAGAGCCACAAGAAAGGCAACATGAGGTTTGGAGGAGAATCAGAACCAAACATTAAGAAGCTTGCTTATAAATCATATGTATTTATTCATTTGCCCTTGCAAAAAAGTCATATTTCTGGCCAAGAATTTAGAATTAACCATTTATTGGATAAGAGGCAACAGGCTGAGAATCTTACAATTTGATCTGAGATTATTGCATCCCATAAAATATTGGAAATGAAAATATCTCGTTATAAATAAAATAACCTATATCTACATGGTAAAAAGGAAGTCTCTTCCACCCTTACAGTCACATAATTAATTTACGTTCTGTCAGGACTGAAGTTAGGGTGTCTTTGTAATCATTACAGCGTGTAGGAATGATAGTGCAAACACTGATGCAGGTGAGTAAGTTATTCAGCGTAGTAGTCCAATTGAGTTTATGGGACTACTCTCCTGAGTGAAGTAACATGCACAGGAATTTGTAGAATGGGGCCCATATACTTTAACGATTACAAAACACTGCTAACTTAGTAGTGAAAGCAGGTAACTTAATTATGTAAACCAAGAAGAGACTGACCCTGCAGTCAATTTTTGAATAATACACTAATTGCTTGATAAGGAAATCAAATCAGACATTAGCGGTAAATCTTCATCTCAGCATGCAGGGAGTTACATGCACAAACCTTGTTACCAGTGACAGAAATCCCTCATGTGGTATGATGAAAATTCAGGGGTGGATTTTTTAGGTTTTTTTTTTACCTTATTTTGTATTTCCTTCATGAAGTGTTGACTTTTGAGTGTCTCTAAATCTATCTCTGCTCTTTTCTATTGATCTAGAAAATTAAGTCCAGCTGTTCTTATGTATTCTTCTATAACAGCTGGCAAAATGGTTGCCAGTAGCAGCACTGGGTAATTCAACAGTAGTATTACCAACCTTATAATATTGTTAATCACAAGTTTACAAATCATGAGGTATTAAAATAATGTTTGGATTTATTTTATTTGCCTTCTGGTGTTTTATCCTTTAGGGTTCATGTTTTAAAACTCTTCACCTCAAATGCAAAGGCTAGAATCTTACTTTAAAAAAAAAAGAAACTGAGCGTCTTATATAATTATATAACGCCAGGAACTGGGGATTTAATACACATACTGCAAATATTACAAGTCTTATGATAAAATCACCAAAGTGGCAACACTGATTTATCAAAGTTATTACAGTTATCAAGGGCGAGATTCTGGTATCTTTGGTAAAGTTGGGTAGTACCATACTTGGTATTAACAATGAGTCCAATGAGACTACTTGCCACCTAAGGTAATATTCAATGTGAGTGAAAATATCGTTATCTAGTCCAAAGAGACTTCTTAAGCTTGAATTGTGGACCAGGATAGAAGCTCTCCATGTCCCTTTCCTTTCCCTTCCTCCTTCCCCACAACCCCCAGCCCAAAACAACACCAACAAAAATAATTCAGAGCTTCAGGGTATCCCCTTTTAGAACTTTAAAAATTACTCTTCAGAAAGGATCAAATCACACACCATTTTAATGATTATGTTAAGATTTAACATACGGTATTTTATTGTCCAAAACAAAAATTGTGACAATTTGCACTGTTTTCTACTATGATCACTCAATTTACCAGTATATTAAATTCTCTAAACAAAACATGCAATTATTATACAACAAAAACACCATTTATAAGTGCTCTTTCTCAATAAGGACAAATGCAAAGTGCTCCACTTAGGTAGGAACAATCAGTTTCACATATACAGAATGGGAGGAGACTATCTAGGAAGGAGTACGGCAGTAAAGGGATCTAGGGGTTATAGTGGACCACAAGCTAAATATGAGTCAACAGTGTGATGCTGTTGCAAAAAAAGCAAACATGATTCTGGGCTGCATTAACAGGTGTGTGGTGAGCAAGACACGAGAAGTCATTCTTCCGCTCTACTCTGCACTGGTTAGGCCTCAACTGGAGTATTGTGTCCAGTTCTGGGCACTGCATTTCAAGAAAGATGTGGAGAAATTGGAGAGGGTCCAGAGAAGAGCAAGAAGAATGATTAAGGGTCTAGAGAACATGACCTATGAAGGAAGGCTGAAGGAATTGGGTTTGTTTAGTTTGGAAAAGAGAAGACTGAGAGGGGACATGATAGCGGTCTTCAGGTATCTAAAAGGGTGTCATAAGGAGGAGGGAGAAAACTTGTTCATCTTAGCATCTGAGGATAGAACAAGAAGCAATGGGCTTAAACTGCAGCAAGGGAGGTTTAGGTTGGACATTAGGAAAAAGTTCCTAACTGTCAGGGTGATTAAACACTGGAATAAACGGCCCAGGGAGGTTGTGGAATCTCCATCTCTGGAGATATTTAAGAGTAGGTTAGATAAATGTCTATCAGGGATGGTCTAGACAGTAATTGGTCCTGCCATGACAGCAGGGGGCTGGACTTGATGACCTCTCGAGGTCCCTTCCAGCCCTAGAATCTATGAATCTATGAATAAAAGAAGTTGAAATTATACCCTTGTTTGATTTTCACAGGATTAGTACATTTTGTTTATAAGTATTATCTTCATCTAGTTCCAGAATTTGAAAAAAGAAAAGAAAAGCAAATTGTCTCCCTGTTGCTGGGTTTTATTTAACTAACTCAGATTATGTCAGAAATGATCAATGCAATACTTAACTGCAAACATTAATATCTCTTTTCCTGATTAATTTCACTTGATAACTCCCTTGCTTTCTCCAAACAATCAAATTCTCAGTCAGTCAGTGTCCATCCAAAATAATGAGTACTGACTTTCACCATTTTCTGCTAGCCTGAGAGCTTAATGTGAGCAAGATTCTTTTCTAGGAGCATTAGCAATTAGGACTTTTAGTTCTTTCACTCCTCTTTGCTGCAATCTGTTGCAAGGTCTGGAGCTTAAGGCAATTTCAAGCAGCGTGGGAGCGGTGACTTACCACTTCAAAAAATATTTTGACTTGCAAAGTCCTCTGATGATTCTTCAGATGACAATTATGGATCAGCTGGCAAATGGCATCTGAAATTTGTGTTGTAGGTACACAAGTTAAAAGATCAGAACTACACTTGTCGCTGCAGTTCCCTGAGCCTCAGAATCCAAAAAATCTTTCTCTCCTCTATCTCTGAGTGGCTGCTGACAGTATTATTCAAAGTCTTTCTCAAAGCAATTCTGGGATGGGTTCCAGTATTCCCTGCTTTATCCTGTTGTCTCCTCTCATTCTAAGAATCGTTAGGTCTTTGTTATTCTTAAATTATGCTTCCAAGGTGGTCTCTCGCTCATGTAGCCTCTTCATCATTTAGTCACATCAAATCAGTCACCCCAGACTTGTGTGATATTTGTCCCAATATCTCGACGTCTCACAGTGCCTTACACAGAATAATTTGGAACATTTCCTTGAATGTTCAGCTTGCCAGTTTGAGCTCAATGTTTCCCTCTGCCTTTCTCCCAGAATTTCTTCAAACTTTCTTTTCTTGCTGAGGAACCCAAATATATTGTGATGTGCCTGCCTAAGGGCAGGTCTACACTACCCGCTGAATCGGCGGGTAGCGATCGATCTTTCAGGGATCGATTTTTCACGTCTAGTGTAGAAGCGGTAAATCAATCCCCGACCACTCTGCTGTCGACTCTGGTAATCCACCCTGGAAGAGGTGGAAGCGGAGTCGACTGGGGAGCGGCAACAGTCGACCCTGCGGCATCCTCACGGTGCGGTAAGTCGAGCGAGGTACGTCAACCCCCACCCCTAGTGTAGACCAGGCTTAACATGCCAAATCCCAGCCTCACTTTGCTACAAAAACTTCAGCACATTGTGTGTTCATAAATTCATAGATTCTAAGGCCAGAAAGTACCACTGTGATCTAGTTTGACCCCCTGTGTGACACAGGCCATAGAACTTTCCCCCCAATAATTCCTACAGCATAACTTTGAGAATAACAACCAATCTTGATTTAAAAATTGTCCATAATGGAGAATCCACCATGCTGTTTCGTAAGGTGTTCCAATCGTAGTTCCGATTCAGCAGGTAGTGTAGATGTACCCTCAGTGTATTGGATTTCTCTCCATTCAACCTTGCCCCAACTCTTTATGGAGCAATCGTAGTTTGTTCTCATTTCCTCAAACAGGCACTATCAATTCTCGCTTTATTTATTTAAATCCAATTCAGATCATCACAGCTCAAATATCTGAAAATAAGTATTTTTTTCATTTGGCTTCTGGTATCTGAGTTTTTCAGATACACTTGGTTAAAAATGTTCAAGTTTTTTTCCACAACCAAGAGGGCTAGAAACCTACTTTTATTTTTAATGAAAGTTGAGATTCTTATCTGATCAATTGACTCTAGGTGCAGGGGCATTAATGAGAAAACTCTATAATGAAACTTGTGATAAAAGTGTCAGAGTTGGCAACAGAGCTGGCCGATGCCCTTTTCCCAAAACCCAAGTTTTCTGTAGGAAAATTTCAGTTTTGCTGAAAAATAATTGATTTCACTCCCTGGCTGCCTTTACGTTCTGCCAATTAAATTGACAAAAGCTTTCCTGGATGGCTGCTGATGCTGAGCATCTGGATTATTTTCCTCCCAACCTCCCACTAGCTCCAGAGATGGAGAGGTGAAGATCCATTTTACTCTGCCTCCCTACCTCCCCCACAGCTCTGGTATTCAAAGAGGTAGAACGCTTGGAGGTTCTGCCTCTCCAGCCAAGAGCTGGAGTAAAGGCTATGCGTATGCCTACACTGCAATTAAAAATTGTCCGTGCGAGCTGATTTGGGCTTACAGGGCTCAGGCTGTGGGGCTGTTTCATTGGAGTGTAGACTTCCGGGCTCAGGCTGCAGCCTGTCCTCTGGGACCCTCCCTCCTCACATGGCCCTAGAGCCTGGGCTCCAGCCTGAGCCTGGAAGTCTATATGGAAATAAAACAGCCCTGCAGCCCAAGCCCTGTGAGCCCAAGTCAGCGGGCACAGGCCAACCATGGGTTTTTAATTGAGGTGTAGACATACCCTAAGTATCATACCCTATCTGACTCTCCTTCACTAGGCTGGAAAGCTCTTGGCAATTTCACTTGTATGCTGCTGATTCCAGGTGCTCTGGCTCAATCTCCTCTGTAATCCTCCAC
Organism: Chelydra serpentina; assembly: GCA_037349315.1. Lineage (NCBI taxonomy): Eukaryota > Metazoa > Chordata > Testudines > Chelydridae > Chelydra > Chelydra serpentina. The sequence goes on from JBAIAC010000004.1 coordinate 63,171,666, forward strand.
ATTTAGGGCACTGTGAAGTTCTGGAGACCCTAGAAAGGACCATCCCTCTGATTCCTGGCACATGGATAGTATAATTGTGCCTGGCCCTTTCAAGGGGGACACTCCTTTCTTCCTTCCACTTCCATGCACCTGCACGGAAGCCAAGGGAAATATGGCCTTAATTCCTCTTTTTGTACTATTCCCACATCCATATTAACTCATTTCAGTGCACGTATTAAAGATGAGTACCACTTGTTCTGGCTTTTTCTGGATTTCTTCAAGCTGATTTCAACATGAAACATTGAGTTCAGTAGCCTAGAGCTTTCCATGTCCATGTGGGTGTCCTTTGAGATGCCCAGCACTGACAGTGGCAACTCAGAACTGAAGAATCAAGAAGAGATTAGGATTATTTTGACATTTTCCTCAGTGTGGGGCATCATTTCTTAATAGACCAGGTTCTTCTATTTCATAAGCAACTGAAGAGTTGCTCATACAGCCTTCTAATTTAGCAATCAGAAACCAAGGGAACTTCAAGTATTAAAATGCAGTGCGCCATGCCATGTGATGCAGATATCTATTATTTCTAATGCCTCGCTGTAATAGGGCACTGATCCTTTAAGGGAGGCTATCAGCCAAGCAGGGCCTTGGTTGTGGTTCAGTATGGAACAATGGAATCTTGGGAAGTGAATTTCTTAGCAGAGCACTGTGAATGGCAGGTTGGGCAGCAATGCATGCAGGGGAAGAAGGCAGTGAAAGGTCTGAGAGATCTTGGTGAAAAAAAGCCAGCCTGTGCTAGAAAGCCCAGAAATGACCCTGGGGAAAGTAATGAACTGTCTACTGAAAGGAGGAGGCTTGGAGTCTCCATAAGTAAGAATTGCCAGACATATATGTGGTAGGTTTACTAACTACAGAGAATAGCTGGGGGAACTGGGGGAAAACACTTGAGACCAGGCAGTGGAGGATGCCTAGAGACAAGGTGCAGAGGTGGTTGAAGGAATTGAGCTTGGGCAATGGTGCAGAATTTGCAAAACAACTAGCATCAAATGAGAATGAGGTAAGAAATCTATTGCACTCTGCATGTTGCATTTGTGTTTTGAGAAAAAAAATCAAGCAATATTTATATTTTTGCCACATATTAACTATGAGATTCATATTAACTATGAGAGTTCCTGTGTTATAGTGGGAGTTGTTTTTGGCAGGGTGTTCCCTGGGATAGGCATTTGGCTTTGGGCTCTACTCAGTAGTGTAGCCAGGGCGGGAGTAGGGGAAGCGGCCGCTCCCCTGTGAGCAGAAGTGGCGCCTTAAAAAGGAAGTGGCACCTTTTTTTAGCAGAGCTTCTTTTTTAGCAGAGCTAAAAAAACCACCATTTTTTTTTAAGCGCCGCTTCCTGCACTCACCCGGTGGCACTCCGGGTCTTCGGCAGCATTTCGGCAGCAGGTACCACCGAAGACCCGGACCCACCGCCGAAGTGCCGCTGAAGACCCAGAGCACCGCCGGATGCGCCGGTGGGTGAGTACAGGGGAAGCCTGGGGAGGCGCCTTATATAGTGCCGCTCCCCCTGTGCTCCAGACCTGTCTACGCTACTGGCTCTACTTCTTTCCTTGACTTGGCAAAGCAGGATCTGTTAACTTGTAGGGGATGTTTCAGTATTCATCTTCTCTCACACATATTTTCCTGGGTGGAGAGTTGGAGAGATTGTGTTGTTTGTGCCAGTTGTTATATCTTCTGGTGTGTTCACTTTTGGGGAGAAAAGCTGTCTATTGTGTATATTATCTCAGGATGGCCAAAGCTCGAAATAACCATCTCTTTGTGTTTTGATAAATCAAATGACTAAAAATATAGGTATCGTGAATTTTCCCCAAACCCTACCCCCCAATGTATCTGAGTGTATTCTAAAATAATTGCACAAAACTGCAAATTTATAAAGTAATTTATAAAATGAATAAAATCCCCTTTTCTTTTCATGTTGTTGTTTTTGCTTGTCTGACCTTGACCAGTTTTCATGCAATGCTGTATAGTTGCTCATGTTACGAAAGTGTACCAGTCCTATTACTTAACAAATAAAAAACTGGTTCAGATTCCATGTTCTTACTATCTGTCCAAAATCATAACGAACAGAGGAGAATGGACTTCTTCAAAATGTTCCATGTAACTTGCCAACAAATTACAATTCTAAAAAACCAAAACACCCCCCCCCTCCAAAAAAAAATTGCAAAGCTGCAAAATGAAGACAACTAAGAATATACTAGGCACATGAGAATAAACAGGCAATAGCTCTAAGCCCTGCTGTACTTGTTTATGGCAGAATATTTGCATTTTTCCTTGAGAGTGCTGACTCGCCAAACAATTAACTGATCTGACATAAAACTAATTTCACATTCTACTCATTATACAACCAAGATATTACTGGCCAGATATACTGCGTACAGCAATAATTAAACACCCCAATCATTACTTTCAACTGCTTTTACTGGTGAGAATGAGGAGCATTCATGTTACTTATATCCACTGGAGATACATGGGAGTGTTTCTGAATTAATGTGGTTTAATTTGAACTATAGTTGTTGGATGTACATGGGCAAGGTGATCAATAGTGCCCTGTGTCTTATTTTTGTTAACAAACATTATTCATTTTCCACCTGAATAAATTATGTTCAAGGGCTCTGAAAACTCCCCTGTGCAGATCTTAAAGATATTGTGTGTCTCATGCTAACTGAAGCCAAAGAGGAAAACTAAAAAGACAGAATGCATCAGGCATAACTTATTATAATGCCAAATTTAAAACCAAACTTTGATTCTGTATGAAAGTGAGAGCTTTGCAAGGCGGATGGCTACTTTATGGTGTTTGCATATTAAGAAAAGTTTTTTGAGCTGCAGCAGCCAGACCACCAAAGTGTGTCTTGTCATGAGTATGACCCTAGGCCCATTGAGGTCAATGGGCTTTGGATTGGGCACATATTGAATATGTGTTGAGCTGGGTGAACTATTCATAATGAAAAATCTATTTGTGTCTGTTTGTGAACTATCAAAAACCCAATGAGGATTTTCCTGAATGTGTTTGCTATTCAGAGTACTATAGATGATCCATTAACTGAGTGCTCTGAGCAGTTTTCTTGTCATGGTGGGTGACATTCAGCTCAGTGCAGAAGGTGCTGCCCTTCTGTCCCACTTAATTCCTGCATAGATATTGTACAGAGGGCCCCGCTGCTTCAGTGGCTGCTCAGAGGTGTGTGGTTGCCCCTATTGTGCTATGGAAAAAGTCTCCATACGTGCTAGGCTCATGATGCTACAAGGCAGGGACTTCTGATCTCTTTTTACATGGCCCCAGTAGCCTTAGTATTTCACATAACTTGTATGAAGAAGTTGTTTCTACTGTTCTAGTTTATCAGCTGAAATAGCAGGCTATGTGGGAGCCCTGTGCCGTGGCCATAGGTTGAAGAGTGGATTTCACCCCTGCCCAAATTAGGGTAGGAATGGGTTTAACCCTGCATCACATAATACCGTTTCTATTTCCAGTTTGGATAGCTGAACCTTTCAGAGCATAAGGATAATGCTAAGTAACATTTGTAGGGTTAGTGATGCTGACACAACATTCATAGATCCAGAGACCAGTAGCTGTTATTAAATCAGCTCCAGTTACTTTCCACTCTTTCCTGTCATCATGTCTTTTAAATATTTTTAAAACTCCTTTTTAAAGCTATTTATGCAGGCTTGGCTGGTTTGATAGTTAGTATTACATATGCAGCACTAATTGACCTGTTTTTATTCATTAATTTTAAAAAACCTTCAGAATTAGGTGTTACTTTCGCAATTGTTTCATGCACCTTTGACAAAAGCTCAAAGTCCTTGAGTGTCTCTTCTTTTTTCCTGTTCAGAACTTTGTATAAGTTAATGAGGTCAACAAATGGCTTTTCTTGTTTAGAATAAATATATTGTTCAAGTCTGTTTGCCAAGTTCCTTAATCACAACATCTTTCTTTCAACACGAGCCTCCACTCGGCCCTTAACTCATTATTCCAGACTTTCATTCGATGAAACATGCATTTCTTGTTTTTCAGTTTTTTTCTAATCACAGACCTATTCACAATCAAAGGGTCTGATACTTCAGTTGTTACTGGGGTGTTTAATCCTTACTCACTACAGTAATCACAAGGCTATGTAGGGGATGACATTTAAACAGAATAAAAATATATATTGAAATGACCTTACTAGTAAATTTCAAAAACAGACTTGATAACCCATGGTTTGTACATTAGATAGTTCTATGGAAAAACAAGTATTAGACTGTAGAAGTCTTTCTACAAAATTTAATTATTATTATTATTATTATTTTTTATTATTAAATTTGCAGTGATTTTGTACTGATCATGACTACTAGTAACTTTTCAGTAATGTAATAGGATAGCGGTGAACTCTTGGTAGGCATTTGAGGCCTGAGCCCCATGTAGAGGGACTATAGGAAATCCAGTTAACTTCAATTGGTGTTCTGTATGTGGAATGCTTGTAGGACTTGGCCCTTAATGCATTAGGGAAACATTTGGCTACCCCACTAGTTGACCTATTTCAAAATCAATATTGACTTTGTTTATAAAGAGAACTATTTTAAAAAAAACCAACCTGTAGCACTTCAGACACTGGAACAACATTCTTCTTAATTCTTTTATCTCAGGGACATGTATAGAAACTCAACCTGAATTACTATACTAGCATAAAGCCTTTTCCAATGGCTTGTTCACATTTAAAAAGTGTGACATTATGGACAGTCTTCACAGATTATACTATGTGTTTCACAGAGAAACTTCAGTCCACGGCTTGGATACCTGTGTGGCATATGAATTACTCCCCTGTCCAGCACACATTGTTGCATAGGAAATACAGGGGGATAGATATACAGTTTGTAACTTAGAACACATGACCATATATGTGCCCTTAGTGACAGGTGGGCTGCACCTTATTCACAAAAAGAACAGGATTACTTGTGGCACCTTAGAGACTATCACATTTATTTCAGCATAAGCTTTCGTGTAGCCCACGAAAGCTTATACTGAAATAAATGTGTTAGTCTCTAAGGTGCCACAAGTAATCCTGTTCTTTTTGCTAACACGAACTAACACAGCTGCTACTCTGAAACCTTTTTCACAGAACACAGAGAAATGCCTCACAGTTAAGAATAACCAGAAAAGGAGGGCAGCGGACCAACTTTGTACATGCCCTCCAGGTTATGAACTGTGAAGCTAAAGCAGACCATGGAAGTCCCCAGCTACAAATCCTACTGTTCTGGACTTGAAAACCTGAGCCTGGCGTCTGGATCTTTCAGCTGCCAGCTTCACTCTATGAATAGCCTTAAAGGTTGACTCCCCTGCAGAAACACAGGAAAATGAAGGCCAAAGGGTCTATGTACAGAACTACCCCGCCAACTACATGAAGACAGTAGCGCAGCCAGGTCCGGAGCGCAGGGGGAGCGGCACTATAAAAGGCACCTCCCCCTGTACTCATCCGGTGGCGCTCCGGGTCTTCGGTGGCACTTTGGCGGCTCACTCCGGGTCTTTGGTGGTACCCCGCGCCAAAATGCCGCCGAAGACCCGGAGCGCCGCTGGGTGAGTGCAAGAAGCGGCGCTTAAAAAGAAGCGGCATCTTATTTTAGTGCTGTGCCAAATCCATTTTGAGTATTTCAGTCACAATCATGTCACTGTGGTCCAATGTCTTAAAAATACATTTGTGTCAGATGAAGCTTGTGGTACATGTATCTGCTTTATTACCAGTATATTAGGGATTGCACACTCAAAACACACTGTATTTGAAGTAATTTTCAGGGATACCATTTATATCTGTCCCTAGTAAACTTTGTGATCAATCATGCCACTTCTCACAATACATGTCAAAGAAGTCCATAAAGATTCATATCAAAAGATCAATAATGGAGCTGAAGATGGAGTTCAAGCCATTGTGAATTTGAAAGAGAAATCACTTTTATGGTCTTTGGGGCCAAATTCTACTATGCTCCTTAAACAGACAAAAGTCCCACTGAGATGAAGGATGGACTTGTGGTTAAGATACTAGATTAGCACTGGATGCAATTCTCAGCCCTGCCACTGATTTACTGTGTGATCTTGGGTAAATCCTTTATGCCTCAATCCCTGATCTGAAATGAGGTTAATAATACTTCTTTTGGCTGTCTTACCTATTTAGACCATAAGCTCTTTAGGGCAAGGACTGTCTCTTACTATGTATGTCTAAGGTGTATAGAACAATAAGGTCCCAATCTTGGCTAGGACATCTAGCTGCCACCACTATTTAAGTAATAAGCTTCAACAGGAAGTTTATCTGAGCAGAGAACCAGGACAAAGAACTTAGCTTTTAGGTGTGCATTTTCCTGTTCATAAGGGAATGCTTTATAAGATACTGCAAAGAACCATTGCCTCCTGATGAATGGAAGAAAAGAAAAGAAAAGAAAAGAAAAGAAAAGAACTGTTTGAATTAAGAATAGTATATTGAAGTTTATCTGACTTGCTCCAATAGTATTCATCAAACTAAAATATGACAAGTCTTGGCTTTTTGCATTTGCAAATCACTCACAAACCAGTCTTGTTAGCTGTAAATATGTTCAGTGTTTGTAAGTATTCACCAAAGAGTTTGACCTAATAATTTAAACTACCAGCTGTTAGCTAACTGTGCACAAACTTAACTTATTCATTAGAGCTCGTCAAAAGAAGAATTGCTACAAACTTTTTTTTAAAATGAAAACTGACCTATTTATAACATTAACATTTTAATGTATTTTTTTTTGAGGGGAGGGGAAAAGGCAGGGCTTAATTTTTTTGGAATTTCTGATTAAACAAATTGCAAAATCTTTTCCGTTTTTGGTTGTTCTCCCCTCTTCTCCCATCTTTTCCTCCCTCATAGCCATTTTCAGAAGTCTAATGGAAAAAAGGAGGAGACAATGAGGAAGGAAAATGAAAAAAGGAATTTTTTGATTTAATTTTTTTTTCGTTTCATGAAACGTACTTCCTGTTTTTTACTAGCTGTTATGTATTATTTCTTAATCATGTTGTGTGATTGGTCACACACACAATATTTTTTCTGCTCCCTGATTGGATGTTTGGTGTTTTTGAACGGAGGAATAGTTAATGATGAATGTTCAGGAACAAATATATAATGTAAATCTGCCAGAAAATGGTACAGTATATGGGATTTCATGAATGCGCAGCTGTTTTCTGGCTATTCACAAATATTATAACCCTATGAATATCACTAAATCCATTTCAACTGTTTATTTACTTATATATTAGAGCCATATTCTGATACCCCTGATCATACTGAGTAGTACTGTATTCTGTGAGTGGTCCCACTGAAGTCAATGGGATTACTTTTCAAGTAAGTTTCTGTTTGGTGTAATCAAGTGCATTGGAATCTTGCCTATAGTTGGTTTTTTTCATTATTCAACAAGAACTGTTATATCCATATGCTTTCCTCCACCCTTGTATATAGTGTTGCAAAATGTACTAGGTGAATATTGGGGGTTAAAGTGTTTGCCCTCCTCTGAAACATTGAGTATCAGATGCTATTGTCCTGATGAAAGATAAACACTAATGACTCATCTGGTTTGCCAATTTTGGTGTTCCTAGTTGGAACCCGCCCCCCCCAAACCTGACGAACACTCTGTCTTAAATTCCACTTGCTCTAGAAGAGCTTAGGATTATCATTGTAAAACTGCATTTGTCGTGCACCAATGCTACAAATCACTCATAGTTTAAATCTCACTGTTCTTTAAAAGGGATGTCTGGGAAAGGAACTACAGTTAGAGACTGAGAAAATATAAACAGGAAAATATAATTGATATACTCCAAAGGGCCTTTAATATGGTTAATAACAGCCTGCTATTAAAAAGGAAGCCCCTTTGTTCCAGCAGATGTTTACATAATTAATAATAATGATAATAGTGATGCCAGTACAGCATGTGTTTTGATTTCTTAACAAAGTTTCAACTTCCGATATTAAGACAGAACTAAATAGTTCTTTACATTTTCTGGTCCCTGAGATCCTTTGACATTGTTACTGCTAGTTCCTGCAGTCTTCAAAATATTCATGAAATTCATTTGGGCCACCCTAAATCTTCATATTCCCACTCAGAATAACTGCCAGAGCTGGGCTTATCATCAACATTTACACAGAATGGCTGGGTGCCTCTTAAATGAAGAATCTCAGACATAATGAAGGTCTGTTCAATAGCGATTTCTTCCAAAGTGATTCCATATGCACTGTAACTGGCCAGCTTCCTCTGCCTTGCATCATTGCTCAGACAAAAACGAAGTAGTTCAGGCATTTTATGAGAAGGACATAATGCCTGTAAAATTTATGCCTCTCTTCACACCACTAGAAAATACTCCAGGGTACGCCAGAGAACAAACTTCTCCAGTTCATGAGGGACACAGTGCATTGGATGCAGGTCATTAATTTAGCGCTTTCTGAGCCAGCTACTCTGATGCAGCAGCTTTAACTTTTACAAGTATTCATTATTAACACTCATTGCCCCCATATCCCCCTGTTATAATGCTGTTTAACTGTATCCTTAAAGCAATTCAAACTCAAGAATTTCCATATAGACAAATCTCTTCCAAAGACAATACTGCAGTATTCCGCAGTAAAGAATCAAAACACTGAAGTAATATTATTGTCATCAGAGCATTTGGGACTGTAATACTGTAACATCTTTCTTTCAAATAATGGTTGATCCCATCTGGAAAAATCTTCACTCAGCTCATCTGAAAAGAATGTGTTGAAGAAAAGGTCATCTAATGGTTTGAGCCGAGGACCAGTACTCACAAACTCTTGAATTTTAATGCTGGTTCTAATTCTGATTTCCTCTGTGGCCTTGTGTAGATCGCTTAGGCCAAAACTTACTAACTTGGATGTCTACGTGTAAATCTACATTTAGGTTCTTCTATCAGTGTCCTCTTCTTATCTCATTACTTTGTGGAATAAAATATTTTTTTCTGTTCTTAATTAATATTATTAGCACTGTGGAGCCAATCCCGCTGACAGAAATGGAGCTGGATTATATTCGTGTTTATGCATCCGCAGTCTTGTTCACTAAATTCCATTTGTAGAATATATAATTATTGGTGGTGATGTGCAACTCTGGGGCGGGGGGTGGGGGAGAAACACAGACCAACTTTCAGGCCTCAAGGTGAGTTACAGGGCTGGCAGTTAGAGACCTAATATCATCTTTATTTGTAGATTGTCTGATATTGAGTCACTGAAAAATAATAAACACAGAACCTCAGGATGGGTATTTGAGTATTTTATTTATATATTTATAAATACTAAGACCATGGACAAAAATTACTGTACAGAAATTACTAAAAAATATACACAATTTTCAATTTTCAGTTTCAGAAAGCCAGAAGAATCTAATGTAATAAAATAATAATTAACAGTAGGTGATGTGTGTGTGAGAGAGACAACAACAAAACTTCCATCACATACTGAGTGTATAAATATGACATCCTATGATAAAAGCAACATGGAAAGGTGCCTGGTATGGATGTGCAAAACATAAGCCAGAAAATACTAATACATTAATAACTTTAATGAGAAGTCTATAAGAGACATACATTTTATGTAAGAATGATCATAAGATATAAATGAAAAGATAAATAGAAAGCTAATGCTATTTCATCTTCCCAGTGAGAAAATGTTCTCTGTTTAGAGATCATCATTTAGTTATTCTTTTTATCTAACACATCTTTGAAGTCATCAGACACTTACATAATTAAAAAGTGAATCATTCACTCTGTAAAATTTACTTCATCTGCCCAAAGCTTGAGTAATCAAATTTGTGGAAGTAATCATCATTGTGGTTGAAGTGTGTGTGTGTGCGTGCTTTGGGAGGTGAAATCCACTCCTCAGTCTGGAAGCACTGTATGGGCTACAGCTTATGCTGCTCCTCCCCAGTCTATGGGATAAAGTCAATATTACTTTTTGTGTGAGTAATGATCTGCATGTTTGTAAGAGGAGAAGGATCAGACCCAGTTTAATATAATGAAGTATTTGTTTTACTAGCAATGAAAAGAGCTTGTCAAATTGTGAACATGCTATCTGAAGAAAATCACTATTTCTTCCCACTCACAGATAATTTGTGAACTTATCTTGGCTTCTGCCCATGCGTTTTGTTCTTCATGTGTATTCTCCAAAAACTTTGGGTGAACAATTTTCACCCCAAAGATATTGGCAAACTGTTCACTTTGACTGTTCATTATTCATGATGTGTGACTGTGGCTAAGTTGTAAGGTATTGTCTCAGTTCCTTGATTGAGAGACTGAAAATTATTAAACAGGAAGATAATTAATGATTAACAGTGAAATGCGAACAATCTCATGTATGGATATGTGAGGAAATAATGAATATAAATAATGAACACACGTGGCTGAAATTATCTGCTTTTCAGAATACAAATATTTGTTTGCAAATGCTAGTTTTGCTGTGTTCAACCAATTTCAACAATCAATCCTTACTGCAGTAACTTATTTTGTGCTCAGAATATCTTTCTTTCTTTTTCTTTCTCTTTCTTTCTTTCTTTCTTTCTTTCTTTCTTTCTTTCTTTCTTTCTTTCTTTCTTTCTTTCTTTCTTTCTTTCTTTCTTTCTGAAAATCTCAATATATGCAATATAAAATGGATATCTTGGAGAAGTTGATTCACCTGGGTCCTAAGAAAAAAATAACATTCACCAACATCCTAAAAAATGTTCTTTTAACTACTCATGGTGTTTTTTTTTTCTTCCTGTACAATTTATGACTTTGACTTTACAGTTGGCCAAGGTGAACAATACGACATTGCATGACAACTTATGTCAGAACAGTAAGCATACTTCTGAGTCTTCATATGTCTCTGCCCAGAAAATGTTGAGCTCTGCAGGGGCAGAAATAGCATTTGTGAGAATACTGGCATAACTCTTCCTCTTCCTACAAAGACAATATGGACAGGTTATTGCTAATATGAGCTATGGTATAACCAACACCTTGTCTTGAGTACAATATGTTCCAGGGCCAAAACTATTACATTTGTCTTTCTCTCTCTTAGCAAAACACAGACACAGGTCACAAAAAGTAATCTGTTTATTCTCTACCGCAACCTAGTGTCATTCATATATCAGATATATCAGAGCATTTCTGTGGGACAGAGTCTGACTACCCACCAACTGTGGTGACACATGCCTACACAAAGTGATTTTTCTTTTTACACTCTGTTATCTGGAGAAGTAAAAAAATCACTATACAGTTCTCTTCTGATTGAAAGCCACTAACATTGATAGTGTTGAGACTGGTTTCTACAAAATCTAGAAACATAATTGTATTATTTGCATTCACCTTACTGGTGGACACCAACCTAGATATTCACTGAATACCACATGTACTTATTAAGACAAATTCAGAGGTGTGGGAATAGTACAATTGTAGCCAAGTTGGGAGAAACAGTTACAAGTAGGGCTGTTCAAATTTTTTTTTCACCAAAATGATTTTTTCAATGGTAATAGGGATTTTTGGGTCAATTAAATTTTTCACAAGTGATCTATTTTCAGCAGAAAACCTCAACTCTTCATACTACTCCATCCTCAAGTTTTCAATTTTCCTCTGAAAATTGAAAATATTCATCCAAATATAGAAAATTTCTATTGGAAATACTGCTAAATTAGAAATAAGTTGTTAGTGAAGCATTGAACAAGTGGATAAGTATACCTGGAAAAATGGTACAGTTTGGAGTTACTTGTAATGAATACAGATTTTCTTTGCACTCTGTTTTCTAGGCTTGATTATCTGGAGGCAAACGTTCACTGCTTTAGCATTCTTTTCAAATTCATCTCCAGGGTTAACCATCCATGTTTAATCATTGCTGATAATGAGATTTGCAAACTTTTAAAAATCCCTTAACTATAACTCTGTGAATAGGTTTGTGCATAAAATAGAGTGGGATAAATTTGCTTTTATTTATTTATTTGATTTTTGTTTAAAGGGTGATAGAATCGACTGATTTTTTTTTTCAAATGTGATATAGTTTTGAAATGATTTCACTGTGCAGAGACCAATCTGGAAACTAGTAGAGACGAAGCTCAAAGAATGTATTCAGTTTCCTACTGTACCTGAATCTTTTTCTGTTGTCTTAGTCTCTGCCAGATCTCTATCTCCTGTGGGTTTTCCCATGGTAGGGGTCCTTGCAGTGAAGAAATTGAATTTCTGTGGAAGGTAGAAAGGGATTCAGCTCCCAGATCCTCCAGGCTCTTGGGCCCCCAAGTAATCCCATCCAGTTCTTAGCAGTATGGCTCCAGTAGACTTGCATTGCCAAGGCTTTTCATGTTAGTATGACACTGGAGCAGTGGTGGGCAATCTGAAACCAGGGAGCCTCATGAGGCCCATCAGGGTAATCCGCTGGCGGGCCACCAGACAGTTTGTTTACATTTGCACGGCCACCTGCAGCTCCCAATGGCCCTGTTTGCCATCCCGGCCAATGGTAGCTGCGGGAAGCGGTGGCCAGCATGTCCTTGCAGCCCGCATCACTTCCCACAGCTCCCATTGGCCAGGAATGGTGAACCGCGACCACTGGGAGCTGTGGGCGGCTGTGCAAATGTAAACAAATTGTCTGGCAGCCTGCCAACGGATTACCCTGATGGGCCGCAGGTTGCCCATTACTGCACTGGGGTGTCCCTAAAGGAGGGTTCCACAGCACAGAGAGGGCACTGTGCAAGTCTAAGGCTGCATTAACATTTTGTTGGTGCAAAATATTTCCCCAGTTTGTTTTTTATCTGCCCACATGATCCCAATTCATTTGTCTGAGATCAGAAATATTCTCAGTAGACTGGATCCAGATCACCCAGTTCTAGGTGCCAAAAATACCATTCAACATCCATGGCCTTAATTAAACAAATACTATCAGTCACAGTCACTATATGCAATGAAAAGTGCATGTGGTAGACAATCTCAAAACCGTGCTGACATGCTCTGCACTTTCTCTTCATGTGTTATATTGCTTTGGTTCTCCAAATTAAATTAGACACATATTTATGCACTTGGGTTGAGCTGCCCTGTGCTCAAGTGCTTTGCTGAAGTGGGGCTTAAAAGCAGCATCTAACAGTGAGGAGCTGATCCAAAGCCCATAGAAGTCAGTGGAAACACTAAACATTGAATTAATGGGGTTTGGATCAGCCTCTATATGAGGATTACTTTTATTTTTAAAATGATTATGCCTATGAAGACAGTTTAAGGGAATGATAAAGATTTAAAGAAAAATGAATACAGGAAGAAACAAAAAGAGGAGCAAAAGAAAAGGCAGACAAATTAATCAGCTTCAGAGATGAGGAAAAATATTTAATTCTCCAGTCAACAAAGGCCTCCTAGTTTCTTCTGTAAAAGAAAAATGGCATAGGAAGTAAATCTATAGCAACGATACAGTAATCCTCTCATTGTTGAGGAAGGCAGTCCATAACTTGACTTTTTTTCAGTCGATTCCCACAATGAACCACAGAGAAATTAGCTTTATTTTTGTCATATCATTTATCACCGAAACAGATTTTTTAAAAAAAATATTGTACATTGCCCTAAACATATATCTACTAATTTTAAGTTGTCATTCCAGTTCCAGTTTGGTTGTACTTGGTTCAATGAACTAGCTCTTTCTCTCTCTCAGGTTCTCTGACTTAATTAGGTGTCACTATACCAAAGACATAAAATAAATCTGTTACTTGTGCTGTTGCCTCAGTGACCATCTCACTGTATGTCCCATAAAGTGCGAGCTGTTAGTTTGTTGTGGTGTTTGGTTTACTTGAGTCATGATTTTTTTCTTTTTTTAGAAAGTAGAGGAAAATACTGCATAGTTACTTAGTTTTGTTCTTAAGTTCTTTGAGCAGGACCCTTTGTCAAAATAGTAGCAAACCTCTATTACCAATGCCTGATGCTTAAGCCCAGTTTGTTGGATCTGATGCCAGTTGTGTAATGTGACAAGAGAGGCAAGTCTACCCTTTTCTTGCTTTGTAAAAGACCTTGTTTTCCCCCCCTAACTTCCCATGGCTATTGTCATTGGAAGCCACAACCATATTCTCCCACTTATGTCCTCACCAATGATAAAAATAATGATTTTTGACTCTAAGAAGATCTTAACCTATCATGCCAAGGAACCCTATTATCTGTCTCCTTGAGAACATTCTTGGTGAGGAAGGCAGCCATCCTATCATTGGAAATATTACTTGTGTCTATCTGGAGCCTAATGTTTGAAGCTATAATATGGGGTCACAATAACAGTTTGGAGGAAATTGATTCAGTGATGTGTTGTCTTCCAGCAGTAATACATTCTGGAAAGTTGATGTTTCTTGTAGATTTCTAAATGTTGTGGCATAGAAAAATGTTTGCCAAAGGTAAAATACTTCCTACAGACTTATCAACACCAATAAACTAGAATTTGGTCAAAAACATACAAATCACTTTGTTAACAGCCTTTGTAAGGAGTGTGGAATTGAATTTTTTCAGTGATGAAAATACTCATACCACATTCTGCCCTTAGTTTTCAGAGCTATAACTAGGTGTAACTGAAGGGAGAATCTGGCCTATGTTTCTTTAAATCAGGGTGGGTACACAGTGCTCACCATTTAAAAGAGCAATGATTTAACGGCAGTTAGAGTTATGTGACATATCAATATTTCATATCAGTATCTCTGAATGGGAAATAACTGCACTAGCTCATATACAAGTGCGGCAACTATTGACTTTTTAATGGTGCTAAACCAATGTGTTTTCCATTGATCCTCATGAAAGTTAAGCATAAGTACAATGAGGTAAACTGATCTCAGACTGGCTGACATTTTGTCTGTCTCCTAGACCTCATAATGGAGAACACGTAGGGTACACCTGGACAGCAGTAAGGAGTAGTTCAACAACGGGCTGAATAGGTGCCGGATGACAGTTGAACGTGCTTTTGGCAGATTAAAGATACTCTGACGATGCCTTTCCGTCAGGTTAGACCTTAATGAGGATAATATTTGCATGGTCATAGCTGCATGCTGTATGTTTCATAATCTCTGTGAAGCCTAGGGTGGAAGGTTTGCTCAGGGGTAGAGTGCTGAGGCAGACCGCTTGGATGCTGATTTTGAGCAGACAGATACAGAGAAGTCCAGAGGGGAGCAATTCGAATCAGGGAGGCTTTGAGACAACACTTTGAAAATGAGAACCACTAATGTATATCTCTGTGATTGGTGCTTCAATATTACATTACATGTACTTTTCCTAGGAAGCAATGGTGACATTTTGGGGCTTACATTCCAGTAAGCAAATGCCTGTGCATGTATTGGTAGTGCCTGCTATCTCAATCTGTAGAAAACCAATAAAGATGTTACCATTCGAAAACTTTGCTTTTATTGCACAAGAAACAGCATACACAAACAAAACAGATGCTCAGTGGGAAAGGAGGAACCAGGCAAGGGCAGACTTTCACAACTCTGTGTAGGTCCATCTATCATTGTCTGAGGGGGTGGAGTGAAGGGAAAACTAAGAAGTCCCGGATGGTGGAAAGGAATATGCATGCGGAGTTTGGGGGGGCATGGAAAAGAGTTCTGAATGTGCTGCAGGAGAGGGTGGGAATGGATCTGCTTAGGCTGCAGCATTATTAAGGACTTCAGCATCTGCTTTTGGTCCTCAATTACTTTAAGGATGCAACTGAGCAGATTATTAAACTCCTGATTCTCTTTTCTGTACTGACGTTCAGCTTCCCAACACTCCTTGCATTCCCTTTTTCTGCATTGGAGCACTGCAGTACCTCCCGGAACATGTCTTATTTGCTGCATCTTGGGTGATTTCTTATCTGGTTGAGATGCTCGGCCGGGGTGTGTGGGATGTTCCTGAAGGCCACATCTTCCGAAGCACAGGGGACAATGCACAGAAGTGGGACTATTAAATTCACATACAGCATTGAAACATTTCATTTAAATACACCTTTTGCAACACTGCAATCACTTTCTTACTGACCTTTGCCAGGCACACATCTCTGCGAACACACAAAGTATGGTAAGTGTTGGCGGGGGCGGGGGAGGCACTCAACATGGGGAAAAGAGCACACACTCTTTATAAGGATCATAGTGCAACATAGTAGGGGGGAAATTCTAAAATTCTCTCACACTTTTCAACAGGCGGGGCCATTGTAGCAGATACCGCACTGCTAAGGGTAAGCAAGGAAATGAGGGTACATCTACTCCATGCTTGTGGCTTCCACCTTGCTCCCTATGCTGCTTGCCTTTGTGCCATTTTGCTCCCTGCAGAAGTGATTGTCGAATGGTGTGGGAAAGTTTCCTACAATGGGGGAAGGAACAAAGCTGGTCTGACATGGAACCTTCAGCAGAGGATTGCCGAGTATCTCCAGGAAACTTTCTTGGAGATCTCTCTTGAGGATTCCTGTGAGATCTCGGTATGCATCAACACCCTGTTCCACTGTAACAATTAGCTACACAGGGAAATGTGCAGCTCACGGAAACACAGCCAACCTCCCACATTTCTATACCCTGAACTCACCTCTAGACTACACAAACCACAGCCACTTACCAGGCATCTCCTCTCCTGCTTCTTGCTCGCTGGAGAGCAACTGCTGGGACTGGCTAGACCCCTCTGGAGTGGAGAACAGTTCCTGGCTGCCTGCCCCGGAGCGCCACCTCTTTATCAATAACTTCATCCTCTTTCTGCCGAAGTATCCACGGGGCTGTTGGTGGTGGAGGTGGGGTCGCCACCGAGGATAGCATCGAGCTCCTTATAAAACCAGCAGATCTTAGGTGAAGCACTGAAGTGATGGTTTGCCTCCCTCGCCTTATGGCATGCTTGCCTCAGCTCCTTTATCTTCGCTCTGCACTGCAGTGTGTCCCAAACATAGCCCTTTTCACACAAGCCTTGAGAAATATGCCTGTAGGAATGCCAACTCCTACAGCTCAAGCGCAGCTGGAACTGCACAGCCTCCTCTCCCCATATACTGATCAGATCCAGCAGCTCTGCAGTGGTCCAAGCAGGAGAGCATTTGGTGCGATAACCCGCCATGATCACCTGGGAAGATGCGATGAGACCTCTTCATGCTGAGCGAGCAGGAAATGGAATTTCAAAAATTCCTGGGTCTTCTAAGGGGGGGGGGGGGCGGATAGTTGTTTATCTGGCTGCAGGGCAGTGGAGTTCAAACTGCTGACCAGAGCGGTCATGATGGGCATTGTGGGACACCTCCTGGAGGCCAATTAAAGCCATAAAACCAAGCGTGGTGTCTAAAGTGGCACTTTGTCGAGAAAAATGTAGACGACAAAGATGTATGTCTCTCATCAGGGTGGTGGTATTTTGTTGCCAAAACCAGGCATTTTTCCCAACAAAAGTTGCATCGCAGTGTGTATGCATTCACTGTTTGGTCGACAAAGAGCAGTTTTTGTTGACAAAACATGGTAGGGTAGACAAGGGCCTCTCTTCCTTTCAGAACTCATCATCACTGCTGACTTCTCTTCCCATTCTCCTTCTCACCTGGAATGTGGCACCACACCAACCTTTTCATCTCCTGCTCCCTTCATCTCCCAGCACTTGGTGCAACTCCCTCTCACACTGCAACTCCAACTGTCTCTTGTGCAACCTCCCCCTCTTTCAGACTTCTGGCTCCCTTGGACTCTTCTATGTCCCTGGAATCTGAAATAGCAGCTATGCCAACTGGTCGTCTTTTTCATTTCCAATTAACTAGGAAAATGTGATATTTTTTTCTGCCATTGGACTGCATCCAGAAACGGCAGCTAGAACAAATTATGGCAGACTGCTTGCTTAGAATTGGTTGCTGAATTCAGCTTATTACACCTGTGAGCCGTGTGCTGCACGTCTTCTTTGCTTTCAGAATGTTCATTTACAAAGTCCTTTGTGCTCTTGATTTGGGCTTCTTTAAATACTTCCTTTCCCCTTCTGGTGCATATCCTCCCAACAACTGAGATCCACCAAGTTATTTCAGTCCAGAATTTCCACGCAAGATACAAGGTGCATCTGTATAACTAGGGTTTTGCTTTATTAGGGATTTGGATTCATAGGCCATGGAGCTGGAGTGGAGGGAAACCTGGGCCTAAGCCTGACCACTTTTGGCCCGCTACAGCCCAGCTCAAGGAAGGAAATCTGGCAGCACCAGAGACAGAAGGGGCAGGGGAAGCATTGCAGGGGAATGGCCTTGTCTGCACACTGTGGGAAGAACCAACGAGCTAGAGGAGGGAGCCAGGCCAGGAGCCACTGCAGGGTGAATGTGGGGTGGGCTCGCTCCCCAACCCCCCTCCTCCAGGGTCTCTCACTCCTCAGGGGCAGGAACCAACCCCATCCCACTTTAAATGATGCTCCGCAGCCCCTGTTTGAAGATACCCGAAGCTCAACTTTCCTCTCATGTATATCAGTGTAAATCAGGAGGCTGATTCCTGAAGGCAATGGAATTACACCAGTGTAAAAGTGTAAAGAGAATCAGCTCCCTGAATCTAAATAGCTGTGGTTAGTGTTCCTAAGGAGGTATTTTTTGTGGTGTGTGTTAATTGATTTGGGTATTATCTGTTTTGCTGCCAGCTGATAGCATTCTGTTTTTAATTATTTCATGCTAATTACATTTTTAAAGATCTAAGTGTGCCTAGGTGCTTGGCCAATGAACACATGCTTTCTAAATAATTAAATAAAATGTACACGCCATAAATATGTTAGCCACTTTTTTGGTAATTTTTGTGTTTTGTAATATCATGTACAATAGATCTCTCTATATGATAATATATTTTAATAGTTTATGTGGCACAGTGAATATATAATCCCTTTAGACAGTTTCCTTTTATGCTTACATTGAATTTCTTAACTGAAAAGGACTGAAATTCAGTCCTGTACATCTGCTCTCTCTTCTTTGATGGTAGGAGAACTGGCTTTCTCAATTGTTCTTCACGTTCTCCCCTTCACTATTAAATAATAACAGTCATTGATCATTCTATCACTAGATTTAAATTATTCCATTTCTGTTTGGGTACTGGAAAATAATATTTTATAGAAAGAGCACCTGTGAAAAGCTGCTCAGTTTCTTTCAGTTAACTAATTTAAAATTTAAAACCAGATATATACATATTTGAGACAATTCTATATTTTAACAGGTAGCTTTCATAGCCAAATGAAGATATACTTTCTAGACACCTGTAATAAAAATGTATCCTGTATTCCAAAAACTAGATTATAACTATAGGCCATTCTCTGAAAAAAGGGTGGGGGCATAAGTGCACCATCCCTGGACTAGCCCAGTGAGGTATTGTGACTCAGACACATTTCTGAGTCAAAATCCCTGACCTCCTTCCTCCTTGCTCTGGGATTAAGGGTAGTAATTTTACTGCTTATCTATACCTGCAGCAAATTACAGCACCTTCACATTACCCCAGATACTCTGATCAGCAAGTTGATTGGATGGGAGTTTCACCTACTCTGGGGAAGTTGTAAACAGGTGCATAGTCCCATCTACTACTCCATGATGAAAGAAGGCATCTTCAGTTTAAAATCCATCCTAGTTAACAGGGAAAGTGAAGGAAGCAATTAAAAATTAACAAATGGAAAAGATTATAGCAATGAGCACAAATCAGCAGTTAGAAAATGCAGACGTTTGATAAGGAAAGCTAAAGGTACTAAGTCTATAGCCATTAGAGTTTAGAAGTAATAATAAGAAGAAATAATTATTTCTTAACTTTACTGGTAATAAGAAAGAGTTATTTAACGATATCAGGAACAAACACAATACTAGTCAATACTAGAAAAAGATGGTAAAATCATCACATGAGTGCAGAAAAAAGCAGAAGTATTCAATAAATGTTTCTGTTCTATATGCACAAAGAAACACGATGATGTATTGATATCTTACAGTGATGATAAAGTACTTTCTATTCTATCAGTAAATAGGGAGGATGTTAAGCAGCAACTATTAAAGTTAAACATTTTAAAATCTCAAGGCCTAGAAAACTAGTACCCAAATGTGTTAAAAGAATTGGCTGAGTAGCTCTCTAAACCATTAATGGTGACAGGTTTCAGAGTAGCCGTGTTAAAGTGTGTACTTTTTTGTCAACTGTTTGAAATGGGCCACCTTGTTTACATTGGCCTCATTAGCACTACAAAAGTGATTTCCACCCCTTCTTGTCTACTGTTGAGAATAACCCACTTCCACCTTAATTGAATTGGCTCATTAGCACCGACCCCCCACTTGGTAAGGCAACTCCTATCTTCTCATATGCTGTGTATTTATACCTCCTTACTGTATGTTCCACTCCATGCATTTGATAAAGTGGGTTTTATCCCACAAAAGCTTATGTTCAAATACATTTGTTAGTCTCTAAGGTGCCACAAGGACTCCTCGTTGTTTAAACCATTAATGTTGATTTTTAACAAATCTTGGAAGACTGGGGAAGTTATAGAGGACTGAAAAAAAGCTAATGTTATGCCTATATTAAAATGGTTAAAAAGGTTACTAGGGAAACTATAGGCTGGTTAGCCTGACATCAATCCCAGGAGAAATCATGGAATAGCTGATATGGGATGCAATTAGTAAAGAATTAAAAGACAACACTGATATTTTTTTTATATGAACAAAGTGATTTAAAAATCATCTGGACAGATCCATCCGTGGCTTCTAGCTAGTGGAAACAAGTTACCAAACAAAAGCAGTAAAGAAAAATAAGACAAACAGCAGAGATAAAAGCTAAGCTATATCATAGTTTATTGTGCTGTAGCAAAGAAAAATACTTTGCTATCTTTTTGCTGTGGATCCCTTTTCACTTTTAGCTTATCAAAAAGCTAACAGTTGTACTCCAGCTAAGGATTTTGGGTGCTGTAAAATAAATAATATAAAAAAAAACTTCTAAAAATTGTTGGGGAGGCAGGTTTCCTGTTCCACTAAGCAGGGCATTATGAGCAGCTTCAGGGAACAGAAAACTTCTCTTCCCCAGTTTTAAAATTATATATTATTTTATAGCGCTCAAGTGTGCTAAGTGCTTCACAACGTAGATAACACTTTGGGCCAGATCCTCAGTTGGTGTAAGGTGGTTAAGGTCTTGGCCCTGAAGAGCTTTCAAACTAACTAAACACATGACACAACAAATGGGGAACTGAATCAGAGAGGAGGAAAGATGTGGGAAACAGTAATAATGAGGCTAAGGCACAATTTGAAGAGCAAAGGAGTCTTTTAAAACAATATAGATGTCTTAGGAAGTTAATTTCTCATAGACACTGAAGCAGAAATGGATCTTGAGGAAGGATGTGAATGAGGAGATACTAGTGGTCTTACCCACCAGCTGAGGATAGGATGCATAGCATCCATGTGAAAGAAAATGAGAAGATGTTTTTGAGAGAAGAGAACAACAAATAATGTGTTGAATCTGGTATGATTGGCGGAGCAGAGAGGTCAGGGGTAAGGATTGACATGATGAGAGACAGGGGCAGATAAGTAGAAGAAGGATTGCGTAGGGCAATATAGGTAAGGACAAAGAGCTTGAACTTGAGACACTGGAAGAGGGAAAGTCCATGGAGGCATTCAAGGAGGGGGCGACGTGCCCAGATGAATGGGTTAGGAAAATGATCTAAGTTCCCATGGACTTGAAGTGTGTGGGGGGGGGTGGGGGTGGGGGTGGGGGTGGGGGGTAATACAGTTGTCAAAAAGGTCAAAGACAAGTAAGTAAGGGCCCGGATGGAAATTTTAACAGAACGGACCAAGAAAAATATAGCTCTTCAAAATGTTATGTGGAAAGGGGTAACAATATTTGGGGAAAACCTGGATGTGTAGGGCAAGAGAGGTGTTGAAGATGACATCCAGGTTAAGGGCCTCAGTGACAGGGATGGGCAGTAGTATAATAAAGAATGAGGGAATTTCGCAGGATTTGGGAGGGAAGATCAGGACTGGTTAATGGTGAGAAATCCTTTAGGAGGTCTTGGGCAGCTAGGCTTAAATGAAGATTTGAATGGAAGGTGACAGAGTAGGCATAGAAACATAGATTTGTTAGTCATCCACTCCTGTCTCATTCAGATCTTTACATGAAGCTTATAGGTAGCATCACCCTCAAAGTAATTATTCCTTCTGTGCTTAGGGAAGACAGGCTCCAAAGTTATCTAGCTTCTAGCTTGAAAGCTCTTTAGAGAAGGGATCATTTTGGGGGGTTTGTACAGGAACGAATACAATGCTGGTGATGAACAAATACATGATAAAGGCATTCTGAGATGCTGAAAACCACTGAATTCAGAGAAGCTTATTAAAGCTGGTAAAGAATATTGGCTTCTATCTTGGCCCTTTTTTGCTCACTTTAATCAAAACAATCAAGCAAACAAAAATTTACAGGCAGCTCTGTCCTTTGATTTCTACTCTTTTTTATGGGCTGCAGTCATACACCCTTCATACTGTGCTCTTGCAAGCGAAGGAGAATTGGATCTGGCCAGGGGCTGCTCTATGTTTTGTGCCACCCCAAGAACGGTAATCAGGCAGCCGTTGGCAGCATTTCTGCAGAAGGTCCGCTGGTCCCGCAGATTCAGCGGCGTTCCTGCGGGTGCTCTGCCGGTCCCGCGCTGTCGGCGTTCCCGCCGCCAAATTGCCGCCGAAGCCGCGGGACCGGCGGACCTCCTGCAGAAATGCCGCCGAAGGCTGCCTGACTGCCACCCTCACAGCTACCGGCCGTCCCAGGCACACGCTTGCTGCACTGGTGCCTGGATCTGGCGCTGGATCCGGCTTGTATTTGCATTGGACAACCGAAAGTAAAACCTAAGGGCTCTACTCCCTTGCACAGCCATGTGCACTTGCGACAAGTGCACATAAACTCTTACCAAAACAGAATGATAGCATGATCGCCTCCGCCTTGGGTGACACATAGAGGATTGACTCAGGTACCTTGAGATAAAAGAATGGGTAGCTTGAGCTGAAGAGCCAGGCTTTAACAAAAACTCTTATCCTGTTTGGGCACGGACAGGGACATACAACACACATGTATACCAGTGGGGTTACGGTAGCACTCTGCACAGGTGTGAATGCCTGTGGACAATCAGGCCTCCAAGGTGAAGACCTCCAAGGTATTCTCCAGAATATTCTTGCTGATTCATGAGGGCTGGTCTATACTGGGAACTTTCAATGGCCTAGCTACGTCTCTCAGGGGTTTGGATGTTTCACACCCCTAAGAGTTATAGCTATGCCAACCTAACCCCTGGTGTAGACAGTGCTAGGTCAATGAAAGCATTCTTCCGTTGACCTAGCTACCACCTCTTGGGGAGGTGGATTACCTATGCCAATGGGAGAACCCCTCCCATCGGCGTAGGTAGTGTCTACACTAAAGCGTTACAGTAGCACAGTTGCAGTGCTGCAGCTGTAGTGTTTTAAAAGTGTAGACCTACCCTGAGTGCTCGGGGTTTCATTAGGCAATCTTTCCTCTGAGTCGTGCTGAATAATGTCACACTGAGTTGCTGTGGTGAGATATAAAACCACGGTCCTGCCATTGTCATAGTGTTCCTACTTAAATTCACTCTGCTGTTTCAATAGGACTCATGTCATTTTCTAATTCAGTAATAAGGTATCCACTGTTTGCCTTATTGAAAAGGGAATATTCATCCAATTGCTAGATGAGGTGGGAGAGGGAAGAGTGAAGATTTTAACAATGTTTCTGTCAAAAAAAATCACGTTCTCATATAGAGACCCCCCCTTCCCACACACCCCCCTTCTCACATTCAATTAATTTAAATGTTACACATCCCATTTGCAGGACAGCATCCTAGTGTCTCAATACAGCTCAAATACAACTCTGACAGGTGGCCATGTAATTCAAAAAAAGCAGGGTGGTTTTGAGGCCTGACATTACAGACTTCACATTTTTTTTCAGATTTTTCCTTTGACACAGATGGTGCTTTATTTTTCCCCTTCAAAGCCTTACCTCTGGAAGGTATTTTTATTTATTTTCTACAAGTACACCTTCAGGCAATAGCAAGGGGGGTGGGGGGAGGCAAATCCATTATTTTATGCTGTCAAAACTGATCCACTATGAGTTAT
Organism: Chelydra serpentina; assembly: GCA_037349315.1. Taxonomy (NCBI): domain Eukaryota; kingdom Metazoa; phylum Chordata; order Testudines; family Chelydridae; genus Chelydra; species Chelydra serpentina. The sequence continues at coordinate 63,195,686 of JBAIAC010000004.1, forward strand.
TCACATTGCTTTCTGATGTGCCAGTCAACGGTTTCATGTTTGCGGCAGTGTGAGGAGCTAACACAGATCCAGAAAAAGCAGCTTGTTGACTGGCAGTATCAGAGTGGGAGTTAGCAAGTGGAGAGGAAAAAAGGATCTTTTTGTTGTTGATAGTTTCCTAATAAAAGTGGATGAACCAAGAACTGTGTAATAACATGTGCTTGGCCACTTAGCCGTAGCAGCAGATTTGGAATGGAAGCTTATTCAGAATATGGTGAGGTGCTTTTCAGACCTTCTATATCATTTCTCATCTACTGCAGTTCTCAGGAAAAAAAATAAAGTGAAAGAATATAAATCAGTTCCCTGGATTTTTAAATTTGATTCCCATAAGAATACTTAAACTTATCCAGAAGATAAGTAAACCATCAGGTTGTTAGAAAGATGTTAGGCCTTTTTTTTCCCTTTCCCCAGTAAAAGTAGATCATTTGTCAAAGCCTTCAGAGCTATCAATTTAGGATGATGTTTGTCTTTCTCAATTTTTTTTCTAAGGAATTCAGCTCAAACCTGCAAACATGTGGAAGTGAAAGAGCAAACATTAGATAATAAGCATGTGAGGGGATAACTGCCAAATTGCTCAGTGACTACTCCATGCAGCAAAGCAACTTATCGGGTCTTCATACGGTGCAGAGGCCTGCAGAAACATTTCCAGAACTGTTACAGCACAGTCCTGTAATCGAAATTAATGTGTTCAAAATTTTCTTTAACAAGTGAATGAAAAAAAAAGGCTTGGTTTACTAGAAGAGTGTGCTGAAGAAATCTCCTCAAACTGTCTGCAAAGAAATGTAACCTTCCTAAATCCTACCTCCAGGTTGAAGTTGACAGGAAAATCTGTGGAAAATTTAACATTTTATCTAGGGAGCTGCAACAGTTCAATAGAACATAATAGTTTTCTATATGAATTTACAGAATGCCAGCCGACAGAGATAGATAACTTGGTACAAGTCCCGGTAGCTCAGTTATTCAGAATGTCTGAGGTCTGAGAGAATTACAAGCAAGACAGGCACAGATGTTGGTACTTAAGTAAGTTATGCTGACAAGATTTGCTTTCTTATGTCCAGCATTGAACCATCTAGGTCCCCGTACAACAAACTATTTCCTGTCGGTGGACCCTGCTTGGAGTTCCATTGGCTTCGGAGACACCAAGGTTCTGCTTGGGCAGGGCCATTTTCAGGACTGGAGCCTTCCTGAGGTATGGGGAAAATCAAAACGATTATGATGGCTTCAAATTGAAAAGCCTTCAATCTAGTGTTGATGGCTACACTGAATACAAAACATGATTTCTTTGATACATTTGCAACCCAAATTAATTATAGAAGCAACCCATGCAATAGTAGCTGCTGTGAACAGCACAAGCTGTACTGCAAACAGTCCCCAGGGAGGAGACGAAAACCTTCTCTTAAGCGCATGAACTTATGTTTTTTTTAAAAGGATACTTCACTGGCTTTCTTATGTATAACAATATTTAATTTTATTTTGCAGAGCATCATTTCTGCAAAATGTACCCCCCATAAAATGTTCAGAGATGTATGATACGATGCCAGTGTTAAATCTTTCCAAACTCCACACTCCTCATTTCTGTAGCCTGTTCAGTTTTCCGGGAAATGTCCAACACAGAAGCTTTATGTGAGAAGACAGCGAAGGTTGCAAAGGCCCAGATTTCAATAGGAGTTTGGAATCTAAGTGCCTTTGAGGACTGGTTCTAAGGTCCTAATAATCAGGTAAGCTGCTCCATATGGACACACATCTGCACCCATACAGAATCCCATTGAAATCAGCATGCAGGGGAAGCCAGGAAGAGCAGCTTCCTGGAACAGGGTGTAAGTGAAAACAGTGTAACATGTCTTGTATAAAAGTCATGCACTTTGGCTCTGATTTGGGAAATCATCTCTATTCAGGAAAGCACTTATGCACATGTTAAAGCCACATTGAAATCAATAGGGTTCAAGCACTTGCTTAAGATCTTTCCTGAATCAGGGTCTTTATGATTTCTTTAACTATTCCTGGCTTTAAAGCCTAGCCTGCTCAGGAATAATAAATGTAAGCACATTATTGTTATCAGTTACAAAGAAATGCATATTTCCTACTTGCATACCATCTTAACTTTCACCCCAAATAAATGCTATTCCTTTATCAATAATTCCTAAATATATGAATGACTCAGATTGGAAAAGTAGGATGATGAAGGGTGTAAATGACAAGGAATGAGAAGAACTAGTCAGGGTGGGACATATCTAGTGGCAAAGGGATGAAATGGAAGATTTAGGTTAAATATTAAAAAAAACAGGAACATCCTGATAATGTTACAAAGTGGTGAAATGAAATCCTATCATTTTGGAGATTTAGTATGAGACTGAAGAGAGCATTTGCAAATATGCTGTAGGGAGAACTCCTGCACTGCCACTGGTATGAACTAGGTGGTCCAATATGTCTTTCACCTCTAATTTCTATTATTTCTCTTCTTAGAATGAAGAACCTTTCTTTAACTAAATGACTTTATATTCAATGGAGCAGTGTGACAAATGGTTTTCCTGTCCTGCAAACATTTTTTGAGATTTCAAAACATATTCCCACCCCAAATTGGAATGAAAAGTCTAATTCTCAGATTTTTTTCACAAGCAAACAAACAAATATTAGGATGAATCAAAATGTTTCATTTCAATTTTGGCCATTTTTTACTTTTACTGTTTTTTTTTAATTACTAAAATTAGTCAAATGTATTTAAAAAAGTTATTTTGAACTAGAAAACGAGTATTTAACATTTAACGTATTGAACCAGTTCATTTTGACAATTTTGAAACTCTTCTAAACTGTTCTGAGTTGAGAAATTTGTTGAAACTAGCCCTTTCCCAGGAAAAGGTTTGGTTTCAATGAATCAGCATTTTCCAAGAAAATTTTTGTAAAAATTCCCAATTATTTGTAGTAATCAATACTGATGAAAAAGAAAATGTTACCCCTTTTTAGCTGGGGCATTAGCTGATAATCAGGGTGTGGCAGGGTGAAATCGTGGTGGAATTCTTCCAGAGTTTCTTTCCCATGGGTCCAGATGATGAAGATGTCATCAATGTAGCGTAGATAGAGAAGGGGCGTGAGTGGACGAGAGCTGAGGAAGCGTGTAGGAGAACACTTCAATCTCCCTGGACACACAATAGCAGATTTAAAGATAGCCATCCTGCAGCAAAAAAACTTCAGGACCAGACTATGAATGGCTAGCCAACTACAAAATCAGTTTCTCCTCCCTTGGTGTTCACACCTCAACTGCTAGAAGAGGGCCTCACCCTCCCTGATTGAGCTAACCTCGTTATCTCTAGCCTGACTCTTCCTTGCTCATTTATATCTGCCCCTGGACATTTCCACTGCTTGCATCCGAAGAAGTGGGTATTCACCCATGAAAGCTTATGCTCCAATACCTCTGTTAGTCTATAAGGTGCCACAGGACCCTTTGTTGCTTCTACAGATCCAGACTAACACGGCTACCCCTCTGATACTTGGTACTTTTTTATGTAATCTAGTTTTATTACAAAGAACAGACACCAAGTCTTGTTTCCCTGAACATAGTAGAAATCGAACAACAAGAGGCAGTTTCCTTGCTCATAATTCCAAGTTTCTTTTCATCCAGTTCTATGCCCAAAAAGGTCTCTTGGCTTTCTTTCACTGCCACACTACAAAATGCTTTACCTTCTTTCTCCTGACTTTGTTTGCTTTTCTACTGGCTTTCTTGTTTGACCCAACCATCCTCACAGAGCTGCAACCAAATCAATCCCCGGCTGCTGTGTTTGCATTAAGTCTAGTTTCTGGGAAGGGGCATTTAATTGTTCGCTCATTTTGACTGAATAGAACATCCATCAGATTTATCAAGGTGAAACCCAACCTCCAGTATAACTTCAATATGTTGGCTGTATTGCAACGTATATTGAAACTTTAGTAACATTATTATGTTTTTGACATCTTGAATATAGATGAATCAGAGGAAAAGATGAAATTCTAAATTTTATACACTGTAATATTTGTTTTGACGTAATGAATATTTTGCTGTGGATTATTTCCGATACTTACAATTTGCTTTATTTAATAAGGATCTTATTCTGCAGAATCTGTACACACAAATTTCTCACATAGGCCATATAACATCCTAAATAGGTTAATGGAGTATACTTATCAGTATACTATCTGAACACCTCATTGACATGAATTAGTTTCCTTACAACACCTGAGTGATATAGGGAAGCATTATCATTCCAGTTTTATAGCTGCAGAAGTACAGAGACGCTAATTCACTTGCTCAGGGTGAGTTAGTCAATGGCTTCCTGAATTCCAGTTCAGTGCTATACCCAAAATACACTTTTTCTGGGAGATTTGCTTGTGCAATGACTACAGAGTTTTAGTTTATACGGGTATGTCTAAACTACAGCTTTGAACATGCCTCCCAACCTAGGTAGACAGACACAAAGTAGATTTGTTTGACCTAGTATGCTACAAATAGAAGTGCGGATGTTGCAGCATCAGCTCTGCATTGGCTAGCCACCAGAGCTCAGACCCAGCCAGTCAGGTGGGCTTGTACTCAGAGGGCTAACCTGAACTGCCACTTATGCCACAACATCTCCACTGCTGTTTTTAGCACACCAGCTCGAGCAAGCATAGCACATGTATGTCTATCCAGACTGTGAGGCACACTCCCAGCCCCCATTATAGATATATGCTACCTTGCCTATAAATCTTTATATACATATACCATATCTTTAAAAATTGCTGAAAATCCATACAAGCTCAGTGAGATCCAGAAATCCAATGAGTCAACTCCAGCCTTTCCAAGATATTCTTAGAAGCAAAATTTGATTAACTTGTTCTTCATAAATCAGAGCCCTTGATTGAAATAATGGTATGTGATAGCACGGGTCTTGAGTGAATTAACCCTTGTCACCTTGTCTGTGTTCCCATCTTGTTTTAATTTCAGGTGTGCAAAGATAAGTCATCTAGCTAAGTGGAAGCTTGATAACCTAGTGTAATAATCTTTGACATTAGAGATCAGATAAAATCTTGTATGTGTCAATTGGCTCACAAACGTCTGCCTGGGCAGATGGTGTTGGTTTTACAAGACAAGCATACTTTGCCCGGAGAATTTCAGAGAAATATGGGTATTATTTTCAAACTCCAGTAAAGGAGAAAGGTGTCATTTCATTGACAGCCCCAGAGAGTATTTCCCTGTTACTGCTTGCTTGACAGATGCTAGGAACAAATTGATGTATAAAGAAAGGCAAGGTACAAGGAAACTGTACGTTAAAACTCATTATCTTTAGATAGGAAAACTCTGCTGGGAGCAACTCTAGAGCATTTTTTTTATGTATAGTGAATGTTTAACATTCTGAATATATGTGCTTTTTAATGCATTGGGATTGCATTTCCATATTTGGTGTAAATCTGAATGAAAATGAAAACAATGAGAAGGTAAACACAAGAGGAAATGCAGCAATAAATGAATCAGGAAGAACATGAAGCAAAATACAAAAGAAATGTGTCAATTCTCCTGGTTCTAGAGCAGTAGAAAAACTAGAGATGCGGAGTTTGTGTCTGGATTCACTCTGAGGTTACTCAAAATTGAGGGACTGGGGATGTTCAGATGTAGTATTTCCACTTTGTCTTTTTACAGAAATTTAGATTTAATTCACCAATCCAGCAAAACACTTAAGCACATGGTGGCCTTTAATCACAAACAATCCCCTTGCTGGAATGTGGCCTAAATTCAAACTTCCACAAAGTACTAGGGAATTGAGTCAATTCAGATTAAGTGTTTCAGCAATGGAATTGATGCAAACTGTAACTCCTGAACAAGAGTTAAGGCTACAACTCCAAGTAATTATCAAGTATAATATTTAAAATACATCTCGTGTGTGTCATATCATGTGATACATATATTAATATCAGTAAACTATAATGTTCTTATTCCTCCCTCACGGCTTCTCTCTCATTTGTCAAGCTGCTTGGGGCTGTACACAAGAAATTAAAACAGTCTCAGTAGGAAAATAGACCAAACAGATAAGCATTCATTTTAAAAATAAAAACAAACTTTGTTGAGTATAAAAACACTCTTAAAGTGAGGAGAGAGAGGATGAGGTAGTTGTCCAAGGAAAATGAGCTCCAGCACCATAGATGCCAAATACCAAGTTAAGCTCCGGTTCTACATGCAGACCCTTGCATCTGTGCAGAGTCCCACTGAAGTCAGTGGGACTGCAAACGGTGCAGGGTCTTATGCAGATCCAGATACAGGCTCAGGGCCTGAAGGTAATAACATTGGTAGGCAGAGGTGTCATGTGAGAGCCCAGCTACCCATCAAGTGGAGGAATCAATCTAGCCCAGGGATTGGCAACTTTTGGCACGTGGACCGTCAGGGAAATCCGCTGGCGGGCCGGGCCGCTTTCTTTATCTGCAGCATCCACAGTTTCGGCGGATTGCAGCTCCCACTGCCCACAGTTCGCCGTTCCAGGCCAATGGGGACTGCGGGAAGCAGCGTGGGCTGAGGGATGTGCTGGCTGCTTCTGTCCGCAGCCCCCATGGGCCTGGAATGGCGAACAACAGCCAGTGGGAGCTGCGATCTGCCGAACCTGTGGACTCTGCAGGTAAACAAACCGTCCCAGCCCTTCAGCAGATTTCCCTGATGGGCCACATGCAAAAGGTTGCAGATCCCTAGTCTAGCCCATAAGAAATCAAACACTGTTAGATCCTTCACCATTAAAAGTTTCAAAATTCTAGATGGTCCAGATAATAAACCCTGGATCTGAACATATACCATAATCTTTGGGGAAGTTTGGAGCTGGATCCAGATCCAAATGTGGATTAGTCACTGTCTCCACAATAAACAGGACCAAATCCAGAAACTCCCAGACATTCAAATAGTTTGAATTTAAATCAAAAAGCAAATTGTGTGTCTTGTGGCCATCTTTTTTTTTTTTTTTTTTTTTTAAAGAGAAGGCAATTTACTGTTGGTGTTGAGAATGTAGGATGGTTGAAACGGTTGCTTAATGTAATGAGCATGTGTGCCGGTGAACTTTGCACCAGTGAAAGGGATGTAAGCCCTATTAAAGTATGCAAGCCATAAGTAAACACCCTCCCCACAGAATCTTGGGCTGTAGGTCGTTGCCTCAATTTCACAGCTTGTGGTGTGAAAGTTTGATGGAAAAATGTCCCTTCAACACACCACTCCCCTTTCCCTCCAATTCATTGTCTGAGGTCAGTGAAATCCCAGAATTCAGGGGTGGGTTAACCTCCCACTGCTGAATGGTAGAGTCGAGCAATGCCTCCTCTGCTGTTGCTCATCACTGTGTCTGCCACCACTCGCCACTCGCTGCAGCCTTTGCCTCCTGCTGTGAGGCCTGTCCTGAGGTTCCACTACTTAACCAAGTTCCTAGTGAATTTTAACCCAAAACAACCAACTTGGGAAAACAGATCTGTCTGCAGATCACTAGGCAAAGTAGCTGTGTCTATGCAAATACAGTTTGCTCCTGAGGTTTTTCCCTGAGTTCACCAATAGATGGCAGGAGAGAGCTCATTCAGTCCATGGCATACACGTCTGTGAAACATTCAATTTATTTCCAAATTTCCATTAGTATCCAGTTTGACTATTATATGCCGCATCCTGAGTTGCTTACTGCACAGGCAACCTTAATTCTAATATTTCCTAACTTTGAAGTACTCGACTGGGCAACTTTGATGTTCTTTTAACCTAGGATGTTTTGCCGATGTAATATATTAATTTAATTTGTGTGTCTTGTTTAGATGCAAATATATTTGATAGTAATTTTTATGATGAAAATTAAAAATATTAAACAATATGAGTGAAGGGAATATTTGCAATAAATTCTGCTTTTTGAAATCTGAGATCCAAAATGGTAGTAGCACTAAGGGGACTGGATATGGAAAATTTAAGTATACAGTGGCATATTTGTACTGTGCACATTTATACTTACTCTATATCTTTATGTTAAATTTGGAAAGGCTCCTTTTAGACAGGTAAAATTTAATTGTTTTATTAGAGATGTGTGGGTACTAAATTATTGACATATTCATGCATAATTCTGATAATTGCTTTTAGTAGATATCCAGTCTGATAAATGTCTGACAGAAATGCAGATTGACTATTTTTTTTCTTATGAGGGATTTTTCCTTTTTAAATTCATGAAATGTTATGTTGATTTGCATAATGGTATAACTGTCACAGCAGGTTACAGGTGACTACTTAAAACTTCATGCTACCTAATGCAAAATGACCCATTCCTTCCTTCAGCTTGCAGTCTGTAGCTAATGGAGTTTAAGCCTAGAAACATCATGCAATTATAAAGATATAAAGAAACCATTTGAAATATGTTGCAGTCACCACTTAATATTCAGTTTTCATTTTAGAGAGGTAAATGCCAGGGTTAGTTTCTCTTAAGATCCCCAATACAGGAAAGTCTACTATGAGTTACCATTCTACTGTATAGAGACTCTTATACTGCCATCATCACCATAGTACCTGAGCTCATTAAGTGAGATGACTAACATCTGTCATATGTGGGTCACTCTCTCCTGGGGGAGAATTGCGTGGGTGGGATAGTGTTAAAGTTTTGATAGGGTTTTGTTTTAAACATACATACTGTTGTGTGTTTATGTTAGAGAAGGCGAGGTCAAATAAATGCACTGTGAACTTGCAGTAGAGTATGGCGAGCTTTGTGATGGTCCTTAGATCTTGCAAGTAGGTTGTTCCACAATCTTGGACCAATCCCTAAGACAGCTCTGTTTCCTACAGAAATAAATTATACACTTATGGTAGAAAGTTCCGCTATGGCTGAGGAGCAGAGTTGGCAACCGCAGTTTTCACCCCAGAGCTTAAGGTGATCTTTTAGGGTATGTCTACACTGCAATTAAACACTCGCAGCTGGCCTACATCAGCTGACTCAAGATCGCAGGGCTCAGGCTGGTCCCAGATCCCAGGCTCCAGCCTGAGCCTGAACATCTACACTGCAATTAAACAGCTTCATAGCCTCAGCCCCTCAATCCTGAATCAGCTGACACAAGTGTTTAATTGCAGTGAAGGCACACCCTTAGATATGCCGGGCCTAGGCCACTAAGCACCTTGAAAATGACCAAGACCTTGAATTTGACTTGATTTTTTACCAGAAGCCAATGTAGAGTGGAGGACACATCTGTGTGTTCACGGTAACCTGTGTTGCTGAAGAGATGTGCTGTATTAGTTGAAGTTACCTAAGGGCTAATGTCTTCATGCCCAGGCATATTGCATTGTTGTAGCCCAGATGGGATGTGACCAAGGCATGTATGAATGAGGGCGGGTCATCGCTCACCAGAACAGAACAGAGGAGATGGTGGTAAGCCAACAGGAGATGGTAAAAGGTTTTACTTACAGATGCTGGTTTGGGGACAATTAGCCTCAGGAAGGGTATCTAGGAATCATAGAATATCAGAGTTGGAAGAGACCTCAGGAGGTCATCTAAGTCCAACCCCCTGCTCAAAGCAGGACCAGTCCCCAATTTTTGCCCCAGATCCTTAAATGGCCCCCTCAAGGATTGAACTCACAACCCTGGGTTTAGTAGGCTAACGCTCAAACCGCTGAGCTATCCCTCCCCCCATGCCTCTTACTGACACCTTAGTCCATGTTGTCTTACCACTTCACCTCGTGGCAGATACCTTAGCATCCAAGCTCATTGTGAGCTTTTAAAAATCAAAACAACAATCTCTTGCTTTTCCTCCTCCCATAAGTAGGAGTAAATTGCTTGTTTTGATTAGTCGATTCTTGTCACTGTTTGTTTCTTTTCAATTTTGATAAATAATGAGAGCCTAATTTGCCAACCTGATTACCCCTCCTCCCCCACGACTACCTAAACACAGTTTATCACTCACAGAGACTGGAGCTTTTCAATCTTTGACAGCCAGCTTAAAAATAAAGTGGGGGGAGGGGGGGCGAGGAGAAGAGAAAGAAAGAAAAATTGGAGTCTCCACCTGGCTCTGCTGTTCCTCCACACTAGCTGAGCACTTCCTTCCCAGCCTCCTCACTCTCCAACGCCATCTTTTTTCACTGAGCGCCTTCAAAACCCCTTCCTCTCCCCGCAGGTCAGCTCCTCACTCCCCCAGGCTGCCATAGCCTACTGGTGGAACAAATGATACCATTGCCTTTCTTTCTCCCAACCTGCAGTAGCACAGTAGGTGAAGCCAGTGAGAGATGCACTCTTCTCAATGACTCTCAGCTCCTACCTCCCATCTTGGAGTCACTAATGGGGAGAAGAGAGAGCCCTAGCGAGAAGGTGAGCTGGGGATTATGCAGCCATGAGGGAGGGGGTGGGAAGCTGAAAGATCCAGTAAAGGTATGTGGCATATGGGGCAGCTCCAAAAAGCCCAGAAAAGGAAGCACCATTAGCACCCAAAGTGGGATGGGAAGGAGGCGAAAAGCCTCCACTGAAGGGGCTGGAGGCCTTGCACCTCAGTATTTTCTTACTCAGCTGGGTGAAAAGTGTTGAAATACTATAAGAAAGGCTATCACTAATATTGCCAACCTGAATGGAAACCAGACCCAACAAATCTCCTTGGGGGATCCCACTCATGTGAAATTTCCAGCATGTCTTTGCAGGTCCAAGAGCTTTGGATAAGCTTTGACTCAGCATCCACATTTTGGATGCTTGTATAAGCACAGATTCAGAATCTTTTTGAGACTCACTCATCACTAGTTATAGTGGAAATTGAAGTAGTAAACCTGAACCAGAATCAGGGAAATAAAACCAACTATAAAATGGTGATCTCTATTCAAGTTTCACATCAGTATCTATAACTCTTGCCTGGGCTTGTAGTGAGTGTTATTTTTAAGAGATCCCAAATACTACATTCGGTTCTGAATTTTGATATTTCCAGGATGTTCAGAGAAGATAAACTAACTTGTAGAGACCCCATCTCTACAGAGAAGGAATGCTAAAAGAAAGGTCCACCCTTCTCCGTTTCATTCTTTTTTTGTAACATTGCTGTGTGGTGATAAGCACTTGTATGACAGGTAAAATTCAGTGTATTCGTAAGGCATCAATACAAAGTATTTATTTTTAACAATGAAATTATGTTTGTATTTAATGAAGTATCAGGAAGGTAAGATCTGTCAGGAAATGCTGCAGTGACAACACTTCTTGAAGTAACATTAAATAATAATGTCAAAGATCTGAAAGAGTGAACAGACCTTGCATGCATAGTTTTCTAATTGTAGCAAATTAAACAGGGGTCAGAATATTGCCAGTTGAGTGACTGTGGGGAAAAAAGGGGACCCATAATAAAAAACAGTTGTAGTTATAATATTTGCTGAAACCAACACACATTAAATAATGAAGCAGCCATCTCAAAATGCTGGCAGACAACAGAGAACAGCTGAGCTGAAGAATCTGTAAAAAGGGACCTTAGCCAACATGTTGGCTAAGAATAAAAAGCTCTATTGGAAACTAAATGGTGAGATCAGCTACAGGCAGAAATTTATGAAACAAAAGCAAGAGAGGAAAAGATGTGGGCACTGTCAGATTACCCAAAGTACTAAAATACAGTGGGATTGAAGATGTCCTACAAGAAGCTTACATGCATTTATTCTAAAGGTTTATGGCAGACTTTAGAGTCTCTGTTTAAGCCAAATTAACCCTATTATCCTTTACACTAAAGAACATCAACATGATGCTTGATGACAAAACTTATTGGGACCTTGTGCTCATAGGTGCTGACTCTGTAGGTGCTCCGGCCCTGGAGCACCCACAGGAAAAAGTTAATGGGTGCTCTGCATACACTGGCAGCCAAGCTCCCCTCCTCCTCTATCTCCTTCTCCCCCCCGCCCCGAGCGCTCCACGTCCCCGTTCCTCCGCCTACCTCCCAGTGCTTCCCACCCGGCCACCGCCAAACAGCTGTTTGGCAGTGTTAACATGCTGGGGGAGGGGAGAGGAGCAGGAAAGTGGCGTGCTCAGGGGAGGAGGTGGGGAAGAGGCAAGGGCAGGGCCAGGGCAGGGATTTGAGGAAGGAATTGGAATAGGGGCAGGGAGGGGTCAGAGTTGGGGAGGGGCCTCATGGAATGGGTGGAGTGGGGCGGGGCAAAGTGGGGGTCGAGCACCCAGGGAAAAAAGGAAAAGTCAGCGCCTATGCTTTTTTGCTTATTGGAAGAATTAAAAAGGAAATTCATTAAAAAGAATTAGTGTTTGAAAAGTTTCCACATAAGCTCTAGCAAAGAAACTTCTGAACAGCTGAATTTGTTCTTTTGTTTATTTTTGTCCTACATGTGTTCTAGTAAAGTATTAGACTTTCTACTTTAGGCATATGGATAAGTTCTGTTCTCATTTATGACAATGTAAACCCCAAATAAAAGTATTAAAATCAATGGAGTTACTCTGGATTTACAACAGTGAAATTAGTTTTTATACAATATGCACAATATAAATGTCTAATAAATAATATATATTCTTACTTTAAAAAACTTGAGCTATTTTCATTTTACAAGTGCAAAAGGCCTTTTACACCAGGAAATTTTGGGTATTGTAATGGGGTCGGACTCACCCCTGTGGCACCCCCTGCTTGTCTTCCAAAGAATTAGCTCATCCAGCCTCCGGAGCGCCCTCTGCAGGCCAGTGATCCACTTAACTGCTCTCGCCCCGTGTCCCTCCCAGGACCCCGGTGCCCCTTTCTCTGGGGTGCTTCCCCCTGGCAGTACCCCACATATCTGGGTCTCCCCTCCCTGGGGAACCCCCAACCCACTATCCCCACCTCACCTCAGTCATAGGCTACTGCCAGTCACCAGCTAGCCCCTGCACCCTGAGGCAGACTGCAGTAGAAACCACTCATCACAGGCAAGGGGGGTTGGACCTGCTGCCTCTATCTACCCATGGGCTGCCCCTGTACCTAGTTGGGCCTAACCCTAGGCCACAGCCTGGGGTTTTCTCAGGCCGGAGCTCCCCAGCTCCTCTGGCCTTCCCCAGCCCTGCTCTACCCTAGGTACCTGCTCAGGTCCCTGCAGCCAGGCCCTTCTCCCTTTACAGGCAAAGGGAGACTCCTTGCTCATGGCTCACTGCCCATCTATAAGGGCCAGCTGAGCCTTAATTGGGGCATGGCCCCAGCTGAGCCTGCCTTCTCACTCAGCCTGGAGCAGCTTGCCCCATCCACAGCCCTCTCCTGGGCTGTTTTCAAGTCCCTTCAGGCCTGAGCGGGATGCCACCCCATGACAGGTATTTTTTAAAATACTTTGTTCAACTTAAAATTAACCAGCACAATAGGGTATTTTTATACTTGTACAATTTAAGCATCCCGTATCAGTTTTATCTAACAGATTAAAAATGAAAAAGCTATTAAGAGTAGATGATGGACTCACATGGTTCAGGTAACTATTATTCGTTCACCTATATGGAAGTCACTTACTCACAGTGAAATCCTGATTTACTCCATTGGTAGCCTTCCAGTGCCTTCAAATCTGCAGTTACAAGGAACAGTATCCTCAGCTCACAATGAGGCTGCATTGCAAATGCCACTGATGCAGTTAAAACTGAAACTGAACCAAGAATCTACTGTTATTAGGTCTGCAATATACAGATAGGTACTATATTATCCCCATCACGGTAGTATCTGAACACCCATAAGGTACCATAGCAGTTCACAGATGGAAAACTCCTGCACCCAAAGAGTAATGGCTAAATTCTGCCATTCTTTCTCATGTTGGGACCCTCTGGAGAGCTAAGGACTACGTAAGTGTGACAGAATCTGACCTGAAGTGATGTACCCAAAGCTGAACAAGAAACCTATGACCGAGTCAAGATCTGAATCCACAATTCCTGTCCTAATCCAATGATTTAAGACCCAGACTGTCCTTCAGATGCTACACTAGCCAAAAAACACAATGCGACTATCTCCATGTAGTAACACAATGGACAAATTTTTTGTTGTGGATTTCAAAATCATTTGCAACAGGAGGGTTTCCAAAATCTGAAGACCACATGTATTTTCAAAACCCGCACTATTGTCAGAACAGCTGCATGCTTCCACTTTTGTATGCCATTCCTTGGAGCAGTGCCCTCTTGGGAGGTGAGGTTGCTATGTGGTATCTTGAATATCTAAAACTGTGAGTGCTATTCTTAGAACTCTCAATTTCTGGGACTGATGTCACAGAAAATGGCATTTTAATATTTTTGGAATACATGAAGGAAGCCTGAGGGAAGGGTCAAATAAGTCTTAACCCAAGAGCGGAGAGTATAAGAGATATGTCAGGTTTTGGAAAAAAGCACATTTATTTACAGCATATCAACAATTTTTCAAAATGGGATTTGTATTGAAAAGGTTGGCAGATCCTTAACCGTAGTAACATGAATGCCTTCACTGCAATGTGTTTGTTCCCCTTTTTCTTTGTCAGTATTGACTAAGTATTGCTTTTTTCTTCACTTCAAAGTCCTAGGTACCCGGAGAGAAAAGGTGTCGCAGTATTAAATGCATAATATTGAACTTATAGAAATCTGTTTCAAGTGGGATTATTGACATTTCTAGGAGCTTAGTGTCAATGTGGCCAAAGTTACTCTCCAGATTAGCATCCCCTAACTAAACTGGCTTGGTCCATTTCTACTGCTGTGTGTATCAAATGTTCTATAAATATATATACAATTATTTTTACTGGGAAATAAATTTAAATATCTTGATTTCCAGGTACTATTTTAATGATGATCATGAAGCAAAAACATTAAAATGTTTCCCATGGTTGGATCCCTGCTAGAAATTCATCTGTCTCTGAAATCCTTAGCTCTCATATTCATAACATTCTGAAGGTTATGACAGACCTCCTCCTTCTTTGTTCTTCTTGGTGATGGTAAAAACTGGATGCATGCCCAAAGCAGGGAACATAGTGTAAATAGCTTTGCTGCAGACTGCTACTGGATTGTTCAAAACATCAGATGGCTAGAATATGTTATTATCAACAAGCTGTTTCCTGGCCAATCAATTAGAAACTCTGATTGAGCACTAGGCAATTTATTGTAGGCTAGCCAAGCAGTCTGGATGTAGAAAACATATGCTAATTGTCCTTCTAGTTGATGCTTAAAGGGGCAATTCCTGTTCCCTCCACCTCAAGGTTTGGAGGGTCCCTTTAAAATGGAACTCAAGCAATTCTGTTGTGGTGGGAAGATACCCAGAGATTGTGTCTGGGTGCACATGGTCCATGTAATATGGAGCTCACATCCTTGGGCACTCATTTTGTGCTATCATACATAGGTTATATGAGACCAGTGTAGGAGCAGAACTGAGGATCTTTAGGAGTTCTTCCCCCTTGCAAGGATGATGGAGTGCTTAGGTCATACTAGTGCTTGTGCAATGGCTCATGGACTACGAGGCAGAGACAATCAGGGAGCATTTTTAGTTACCGTGAAAAATTTCAACAAAAAACAAAAATTTGTTTTTTGCTGAAACTTTTCTTCCAGAGTATTTGGATTGTCATAAAAAAAACTCCCACTCCCCCTCCAGTTTCTGCTATGGAAAACCGAAAAAAAACTTTGGCCCAAGCCACATTTTATGAGCAGATTTTCTGTTTGGGTGAAAAAAACACGTGTTTGTCTGTAAAAATTATCTTTGAACAAAATATTTCAACCAGCTGTATGGAGAGCAATGATCCCCCCCACCCTTTCCCTCTACTTTCTACTATAGAGTTTCCTAGTGCTGAAATTAGCTAGTAGAGCTGGATGCCAGGAAAAAGGATTTAGAGGAGCAGAACAACACCAGAAGGAGAAGAAGAAGACGAATTAGGACAACTACTTTTGGAAAAAAATATCTGTAACTGCATTAGCTGCAAGTAGCTTTCCAAAGGAGGCTTTGACAATTATAGAAGGAATAGACATGGTAAATGTGTAGCCACATACCACAGTCATTTTGTGTCATGGTTTTCTGTTTTATTTTGTTTTTAATGATCCTTTGGCAACACTGGCAACCATTGCCAAGTCAAGCACTCAGGTGCCATCAAGGTAGAAGTGTCCATTTGGAAAGCAACAAGGAAAACTATGCAAATATTTTTAAAATCTTGTTAAAAATTCCAAAAAATAATCCTGAGGAATAGCTCAGTGTACCTTTGAAAGCTTGTCTTTGTCACCAACAGAAGAAAGAAAAGACTCACACACCTTGTCTCTCTGATATTCTGGGACCACATGGCTACAAAAAATGTATTTTTTTTGTCATTTGGAGAATGTCATTTGAAAGTGTCCACTATTCTAATATATAGTGAAGAGCTATGTGGTAGGCAGAGTATTTTATGGGCAGAAAATAAGTCTATCTGACTCTCTCTCTGGGGCTTCAAAAACCAGTAAATTGCTTGAGCTAAAGAAGAGACTGACTGTTAGAGGAGATGGGAAAAGATAATTGAGATGTGCAAAAGTATCAGCTATCTGTATTTACAAAATATTTGACTGAAATATTCTGGAATGTTTGGTAATATTCTAGAGTTCTCCAAACATTCATTCACACTGAGTGGTGTCTTGCTCTGCCAGCACTAGTCAATATGAATAAGAGCAGAAGACTCAGATCTGTAATGATTACAAACACCACAACAAGTGTTTATAAATTCTGAAGGAAAAAAGGTTACCTCCTATGGAAGCTCTGAGCTCCAGAAGAGTACAAAGATTTTAGCAGAGTATATGTTTTTCGATTGAAAATGGTATATGGAGGAAGTTTTCTACAATGACAACTTTCTGCATATATATGAAATGACCAGACTTGCTACTTTCAGGTAGCATATGGAAGCTTTATTATTTTAACACCAACCAATGACCTCTGGCCAACTTTACTCCTTTAAAACTTGAATATAATACACCAGAACTTCAGCTGATATAAATCAGCACTGTTACATTGGCTTCAATTGAGTTACACTAATTAAACCAACTAGAAATGGGCCCAATATTTCCAGTATTAAAAGCCCCTGTACGCTGTGTTATTTAAAAAAAAACACAGAAATAACAAGACCAATTTCAGTCATGTCTGAATTATGCATCACCAAAGCATAAATATTAAAATGTTCTTCCCCTGGGTAAAATATTTTTTTTCAGCCTTATTTAGTTCAAAATGTAGCTGATGGAATTTTACTCAATTTCATCCCTGGGCTGTGCTTGTGCCTGGGCATTTCTAGCCCCAAAGGACCCTCCCAGAAAGTTTAAAATGTAGAACTTGCTAAAATGTTTTCCAAATTTTGTTTTGATTAATTAATTAATTTATTGTAAAAACACTGTTAGCAGGTTTTTTTCCAACCAGCCCTGGTTATTACCACAAGCTGATTCCTGCTGCACAAATCAAGGGCACCAGTGGAGATGCCGATTTCTTCAGAGAGGAGGGGCCCAGAATCATAAAGGTACTTTAGTGCCCAGTCCCCAGATTTAGGCATCTAAATCCCATTTTTAGGCACACTGTGATCAGCAAAACCCCCACTTGGCTGCTGCCTAATCCTAAACTCACTTGGCACATAAGGTTGTTGCATTAAAGTTCCCTGGGTGTCTGTTTTCTGCCTCTGGGCATGCACGCTGCTGCCTCACTCTAGGCATTTGAATGCGTATGTCCTGCCTAAGCCCCAGGGTGATCCATGAACTGGGTGAAGATAAGGATTTGTCCACATAACTCCTGAGTGGGGCCCAGTCCAGTAAGCATGCTCAAAAACTGCCTAGCGCCTCACAAAACAGCCAGGGTCGTGGGGGAGGAGGAGGATCTCCCCTATAACTTTTAGCTGAGCGGTCAGGGTACTCAGCTAGGATGTGAGAGCCCCCAGATCAAGCCCCTCTTCTGTGCCGAAGGGACTTGAACAGGGATCTGCTACCTTTCAGGTGAGTTCTTTAACTACTGGACTATAGAATGATTCTCACTCTTTTCGTGGCCCAATTAATACTTAATTATTCAATTACAATAAAACAGCTTCAGTAAAACAGATTGAGGGAGCTGCACATCAGAATATATCGTAGAGCACTCACCTGTGAGGTGACAGATTCCTGTTCAAATTCCTTCTCCTCAGTAAGTTAGGCCAGACTGGGATAAAGATTATAAGGGAGACTTTCCCCACACTGTTCCATGTAGAGATAGGAGGCCTCTGAGCATGCCTACTGGATCTGGCCTGGCATGTGAGTTAGGTGGATTAATGCCTATCTTCCCCTGTTTTGTAGCTCACAAGCAGAGATAGGCACCTATGTGCATGAGAGGGGTTGGGTTTAGGAAAAACCACTCTGATAGGCAGCTTCCATCCATCTCCCACTGGCTAGTTGAAGTGGTCCTGCACCTAGCATGCTGTCTTTTGTGGATCCCTTTCTAAGGTGCTTAGATCTCCCTGAAAAGCGACAAAGGGTCCTGTGGCACCTTATAGACTAACAGAGGTATTGAAGCATAAGCTTTCATGGGTGAATACCCACTTCTTCGGATGCAAGCAGTGGAAAAAGAAGAAGTGGGTATTCACCCACGAAAGCTTATGCTCCAATACCTCTGTTAGCCTATAAGGTGCCACAGGACCCTTTGTCGCTTCTACAGATCCAGACTAACACAGCTACCCCTCTGATACTTTAGATCTCCCTGTAACCTTTAATTTATTTGTTCCCAATTAGTACTTTAAAAATAAGGACTAAAACCAAACTGAATTTTTTAAGGTTCAAGCCTCCAGGGTGGTTACAAATCATGTAATTTAGTGGAGGACTGTTGTTGGCACTTCTGACACCGATGGCACTCCTGTCTCCTAGCAAATTGTGCGCCTGACACTGTGGGCAATCCCAGTCCCTGGGCCTTTGAGGCCACTCTCCCTCTGACCACGTGGTATCCTGGGCAGCTAATTTAGCCGGAAGCTTTTGTATTTGTTGTTTTTTATTGCCCGCTTATTTGATCTCTGCCAACAACTGTGAATGAGCTGAGTGATAACACTAGAAACTTTAGTTAATATAAAATAGTTAGCTAAGCAAACAGACATTACAATGTAACCATAGGCTGCACTGATTCTCACATTCTCAGATAAATGATGCATCCAGAGGTGATCCTCCCTTAATGAGGAGAATGGGTATAATCCTTTCTCTTAACAATACCTTTATGGTGGACGGACATGCCTAATCTCAAATTAGCATGCTACCCTTTTAATAATCAATTATAATAATGCCCCTTAATTAATTAACATTGAATTCACCTTTTATCATATCTATCTTTCTGCTACCATAATTAAATATTTTCTACTTCTCGTTGGCTATTTAACATTAAACCCCATCTTAATTAGCCTCTGTGTAAATACCATACCAATAACTATCAATATAGATTGCATTTTCCAAACCATTAACATTTATTGAAAACATTTGTAAAAACCAGGTAGCACCAAAACATGTGTACAACATGACCGAGGGGTACGTCCTAACTTATCTATAGCTTGCCTCACTTCACTTTACTCAGTTTTTACAAGGCCTTGCTTGACTGTGGTCAAGCCTATTTTTAGGAAATAGATGTTAGGGCCCACTTACATTTCAATACATTTCTATATAAACATAAGCAAGCAACATGCCTATAGCCTACATCTCCATGCATTGTATAGGGAACTTAGGCTTCCAGTTTTGTGGATTGCAGTGTTGTTTGTGTGATTTTCTAGGCGATTAACCCCTGTAGCCTGATGGGAAGATCAAGCAAAAGGCATTGGATCAGGTACTGTTAGAATTTCTAGCCAAGTTTAATTCATCTTCTAGAACACAAGCCGTTGAACGTGAGCAGAGCCAACAAAGCTACCCTGCCTCTGGATAACAGAGGTGGTGAAGTATCTTCAGAGAGGCCTGTGGTCAGACAGCATGGAAGAGACTGGAACCTGTATTCATTTTTCATCTCAATGTTTGAATAGTGTCTGTAACAGGTCATGTTGTATCTTTAAGACAGGCTACAAGTCTGCATTTTGCAGATGAGCCCCATATCTACTGGGGCTCAATGTAAGGACTTTCCTACATTACACAGCCTAGGCTGATATAACTATGTTGGCATAGCCATGCCAATAGAGCCCTCTGGTATAGATACGGTATAAAAGGGAAAGGCAGAAGGAGGTCTTATTGCTGGCAGAGTTATACCACTTCCCTGAAGGACATTGGCTAAGCTGAACGAAGCACTTTTCTGTCAGTGTAGTTGTATCTACACTTGAGATTTTGTCAGCATAGCTATGTTGTCTAGGGAGTTTGGTTCCCCCCCACCACCCATCCTAGCCAAAACAGGTATTCCAGAAAAGCTTTTTAGTGTAGATCAGACCTGTCTGATGCAGCCTGCAACATCTACCTGTTTGCTAAAGCATATCACCACAACCAAGGTCAAGGGCAAAAGCCAAACACAAACAGCGCCTACTAGGCATGGCTACACTGCAGCTGGGAGCAAGCCTCCCGCCCAGGTAGACAGACTTGCACTAGCTTGGCTTGAGCTAGTGCACTAAAAATAGCAACCTGGGCATTGTGGTGTTCAGGTGGAGACTCAGGCTCCCAAGCTCACTGACCCTCTGGGTCTGAGCATGGGTGGCTAATACAAATCTCTGCCAGGGCCGCAATGCCCATGTTGGTCTTTTTTTAGTGTGCTAGCTCAAGTCAAGCTAGCATGATTCTGTCTAGCAAGGCTCACTCCCAGCTTCAGCATATGCATACCCCTAGAATCTGGAAAAAGTGTACGGCAGAATCCACTAGGAAATTTCCATTGACAGTCACCATGTAGATGTAATTTACTTTGTTCACCACTTAGATACCAATTAATGCTATAGAGACGTTTTCAAGCTGAAATCAGTAGGAGTTTTGCCATTCACCTCAGCAGGAGTACAATTAGGCTCTAATTAGTAAATGTGGTAATGAAAACCTAAAAAAAGCCAAGAGAGATATTAAAGTGAGTTTTGTTTGAGAGTTTTCCCCAGTGCCACAGTGTCTCTTTAACAAGCAATTGAAGGCCGTGTGTGTGTGTGTGTGTGTGTTTTGCTGTGTGCATGTGCATATCTTGTGGAAACAGCAGACCAAACACCATTCCACTAATCCTGGTTGGAGAAAGAAAATAATTTAGCCTGTACTTGGTAGGTGCATTCTGAGCCTCTGAGGTTTTGGAACAAGCATCATCCAAAGTACAAAACAATTTAAGGGTGTGCTAAGTGTTGTGTGCATTTTACCAGCGTTGTTTTTTGGAACCGTTTCATACAAATAGAATGAATAATTTAGTGAGTGTCTCAGTATGTGCATCTTGCACCACTGAGTTTTTGGAACACTTTCATACAGGAAAAAATGTGGCGGGTGCTTGCTTTGCTGTTCTGATATTTTACTTTGTCCTTATTTCAATTCCTTCTCAAAGCAAAATCTCTTCCTATTTGAGAACCAAATTAAGTTCTATTCTGTGTTTATGTGTTTATTTTATTTTGTTACCAGAAATGAAATTGGGGAATGGAGAAGAAAATAACAAATTTCATATACTATTTCTAATAATCTTAGATACAAAATATCAACCTAAATCCTTTTTCCCTTTTAACTCTTATATACCGACTCATTTTCATGCTCATTACTTTATTCCACTCTGCAACAGCACAAAAGAGTCTGAGGGTACTGACCAATTAAGTTGGGTTTACAGCTGTTTTGTTTAGCCAGAGCAGGGTTATGCAGTTGCAGCATGCCCCACAGTTTCTCCATCTACAGCTCCTCCAAATTCCTCCTTTCTCTTGCACCTTCCTGCATTCCTCTGTGTACACACCCCAATTTCCCCCTTTCTCCTATCATCCAAATGCATCCCTTCCCCCGTTTTCTCCTCCCTACTTCCTTCTCTGGGTAGATCTGGTGCAGTCAGTAGTTTTGTGAAAAAGATATTTAAGATTAATGATCTTTTTCTGCTGTTCATTTTCATAAAAAAAACTTTTGTCAGAGGATGCTGAATAAAATACTCTCCTTCACAGAAACTTATGAGGAATTGGAATCTCAGTGAGCATGCAGCCAAACTCCCCTTAGATAACATGGTCATCGCCATGGTGTCAGGATAGGAGGCAAAGACTTTCCATCTCATTGAGAACAATGGAAGACTACCTTTGTCAAAATGGCCAAGTGAGGTACTTGTGGCTTCAGTCACAATGAGAACTGTCGAAGATGGACACCATTTTAAAAGAGAGCAGTTCTTCATGCAATACTCAATAGTAGAC
Organism: Chelydra serpentina; assembly: GCA_037349315.1. NCBI lineage: Eukaryota > Metazoa > Chordata > Testudines > Chelydridae > Chelydra > Chelydra serpentina. The sequence continues at coordinate 63,217,860 of JBAIAC010000004.1, forward strand.
TATTGTTCATCAGGCCCTACTGAAGAAGAAACTTTCATATATGAAAAGTAATAGCAAAAACTGACCATTAATCCTAAAACAATTCTTCAAACATCACAATTCCATGATATTTCAGTGAGTTCTATATGGGAATGTTTGAATCTGTTTGAATCTGTTATTAAAATAATTTGAGATTAAAACCAAAAGTCTGACAATGGATGCTAAATTTCTTAAATGAATTGTTTTAAAATTAATTTCACCTCAAACTAATTAATGGGCTTATTTGCAAATTCTCAACAACAACAAAAATCACCTTAGTCAAAGTGTAGTAAGTTTGGGAATAATATGTATTCTTCATATACAGCAAAGTGGTTGAATCCGTGTGTTAAAAGTAAAGCTCAACTCAACCTTACCTATGGAACTGTGAGTGGTGCTTCCAGAATGACAAGATGACATTGTTAATGTTGTTGTCACCACTGCCCCAAATTCCCTGAGTGAGGTTATATTAATTTAGATGGAATACTTGGGGCACAGGTGTAAACATAACCTAGTCACTGTCCAACTTTAAGCAGTTTTAAACAAAGTTTGGGGTTTGGTGTACAGAGACCGCAGTCTACTTAGGACATGTCTACACTTACTTCCGGAGCGATCAATCCAGCAGGGGTTGATTTATTGAGTCTAGTGAATATGCGATAAATCGACCACCGAGCACCCTCCCGTCGACTCTGGTACTCCACCGGAGGGAGAAGCATAGGCGGAGTCGATGGGGGAGCGTCATCAATCAACCTACCGCAGTGCAGACACCATAGTAAGTAGCTCTAAGTACGTCAACTTCAGCTACACTATTTTCATAGTTGAAGTTGCGTAACTTAGCCCAGGGCTACACTAGGGGAGGGGGTCGATCTACGATACGCAGCTTCAGCTACGTGAATAACGTAGCTGAAGTCGGCGTATCGTAGTCGGCTTACCTGGCCATGAGGACGGCGGCGAGTCGATCGCTGCCGCTCCCCCGTCGACTCCGCTTCCACCTTTCGATGAGGTGGATTTCTGGAGCCGACGGGGAGCGCTTTCGGGGATCGATTAATCGCGTCTAAACGAGACGCAAAAAATCGATCCCTGAAAGATCGATTGCTACCCGCCGATCCGGCGGGTAGTGAAGACAAGCCCTTAGACTGACTTAGCTCGCCCAGTGTAGACCAGGCCTTAGTAACATGGCAAATACACTCTTAAACATCACTTTAACCTTTTATTAAAGATACAAAAAGAAGGAAAAAGAGCTAAAGCATTTGAAATATAAATTCTTAAGTAAGACTTTTAATTTAGCAACATCCCTTTGCCTTTCTCTGGAAAGGTTTTTTAGAAGGAAAAAAACCTACACATTTGATAGTCTTTTAGATGGTATTAAGGATGGTAATAATTGTTCCTTTTGGGGGGAAGGGTTACTTGAGATGGGCTGGAGCTGTCTTTGCTGTTGATGCTATTAAAGTCCGATCCCATTTCCTAGAAGACAAAACAAGACAAAACACACAGAAAAGGGGAGAGAAAAGAGCAGCGAAGATAGAAAATGCAGTTTTTGACTCTGGTGTTCACTTTCACTTGCCACCACACTGCTGGAAAAGCCAAGGCACAACACACATTCTTATCAGCCTCTCTGAGACTGACAAACTTGTACAAGCATCAGGCTGTTTAGAGCATTGAATGTAGCTTCCTCTTTTTGCTCACAGGGTTACAGCAGTTTTGCAAAATATACAGTTTGGGCCAGCTAAACCCAACTCTTATTAGACTGAAGGAAAAAGGAGCAGGATAGAAAAGAGAAGAAATAGATGGGGAAGGAAAAGAACAAATTTGGGCGGCAGAGAGGGGAAGAGATGCAAGAGATGGTGTTCAGCATTCAGGTGAAGCTGGTGGAGGTGGTGATGTCCGTGGGTGGTAGGTATAATAGGTTAGGGGAAACTAAGCGTCCTGAAACCCAGGTGATGGCCCCACCCTGAAGCCGCCAGGAGCTCAGCTTAAGTCAGTGGCTGGGGGGGTCAGGGTGGCTGGCGGGCTCAGGGGTCAGGGTGAAATTCAGGGGATGGGCTTGGGGTTGAGGTAGCCGGTGGGCTCGGGGCAGAACCCAGGGGTCAGAGCGGGAATCCAGCATGCCCAGGGGTCATGCTGGGGGTTGGGGTGTGACTCCAGGGGTTCGGGTGGGACTCTGGCAGGCTGGGGGTCATCCCCATGTTCGAGCTGGCCAGGGGCCATGGAGGTGGAAGGGGTGGGGCTGGAGGGCCTCCCAAATGAGAAGGGGGTTCAGGTGCCACCCATGTCTGGGTCCCGACCTCTGTCCTGGTCTGGTCAGGACATCTTTCAGGATTAGAACAAAGAAGGTCTGGAGTACCATGATCTCGTGGGGGTGGCAGGTATTATGGTGAAACTTGCTCCAGTAGCCATTTTTTCATGCCAAAGTCTCTTTCCTTAAGGACCCAAAAAGGAAGTGGTCTGTGGAATAGCTCATCCCCTCATTATTTTGTCCAGCAGTTAGTCCTAATAGCTGATGTATTAATTTGTATTTATGCATTTTCAGCCACCAACTCCTCTTGTTTACCAGGTATGATCCTTGAGTTATATCTTTAAGCATCCTTGCTTGGATCAATTCAGTCTTTCTGTCTCCTTGTTATACCCTTTCCCATCAACACTTGTTATTATAGGTTAATATGATATCTTGTGAGCTTTCACTAAGTTTTTACAGTTGATCTCACAATTTGTAGGCCCAATTACCACAATAGTACTGCTGCTTTAATCATAGTCTGATTGCCTAAATGGAAAGCCCTGTTGATGCTAGATGTATAGCAGTATATTTTGTTCTGTGCCAGCTGCTTTGGAAGCCATGTCATATTGAGCAATAGCTGCCTTCTGGAGTGTGGTTTTCAGCACTGTTGTGGAAGAGACAAGTTTGCAAATACTGCTACTGTATGGTAGAGTTTAAAGTGGTACAAGATTTCAGTCCTCTTGATTCGGTGTAGCAGAGCTATCTAGGTATCCTTATAACCTTCAGGGACGGGGAGTAAATTGAAGGTTGATTTTTGAAGTGAGATGCTCTGAGGGATGTGTACTAGAGGAGACATAAAGAGAAAGGGATTCCAGCAGGTAGGGCACCTAGCAGCCGGAGTCCAGTTTGGGAAAGTAGTCAATGATAAGAGCAGAGGCATGTCACTGTTCAGCTGGAGAAAGCTATTGGATGGGAAGAAAGAAGGTGAGTAGGTGGCTGTTATAGTTCCACTGGGAAAGCTGTCAGGGTTCAGAGGTTCCAGAGTAACAGGCATGTGGCTGCTGAGGATATGAAGCTATTCAGTCATCTGGGGAAGGTACGGTGCAGTTGAGATTATTGCATGGGAGGAAACAATCTAGCAAAGTTATCAGACAACATAATGAATTCACAGGTAATATGTGTTTATCACTCCATTGATGGGATGAAACTGTTTTCATTCCCAATGCTAGAATCATTCATTCCATTACTGTCATCATAGCTGGTTACAGTGGCAAATGCTAATCCAGTTTTCACAGAGGTAACGAGATTAATTACTTCTGGACTCATAAAGCATCTTAAAAATACCATAAATAGTGAGGCAGTCAATGTCTTGCTGCCCAATATGAATTATATCTTCTAAAGTGAGTGTAATATTTATTGTTCAGTACGTTAAGATAAGGTTCGTAAGGAATGTTTTCTAAGAATTCAATTAGCCTGCCTTGTGAGCTAGCTCCATTTGCATCGTAATGAAATGTTCTTTCAACAAAATGTTGAAGGAAAACACACTAATGAGTTTTTTATGTACAACACCTGATATTCATAGGGCCCAATGGTGACAATGGCTATATGCCTGCTCCTTATAAAAGCTTGATGAATTTTTTTCATCTAAATATTTGATGGAACAACATAAAGCAATTTTAATTAAATGTACACACCATTCAATAATTTCTGACTTGTTTCATCTAATTGGCAAATTTTGAATTGAGAAGAAAAAATGTGGTGGCTTTATGGGGTTTTTTTTCTGTTCTTTCCCCCCTTTCTCTTCTTTTCCCCCCCTTTCCAATCCATTTCCAGGAGGGAAACACAGACAGGGGAAGATTTTTTTTTTTTTTTAAATACCAACCCAAAATATAAACCAGAACCATATTATTTTTTGGATAGAATGAAAGTGAAAAATGTTTGGATGAAAGATCAAACATGTCAATGATTTTGTTTATATTCAAGCGAAAATTTGCTTCCTTTGAACATTTTCACAGAAAACAATTGTCATTTTTCATCTCTGCTTCTTAAACCACCACACTCTCCTATCTGGACTGCTTGCATTATGGTTACCAAGATGGGGGCAGAACAGCTTCCAGAGCACTGCTTCTCCCTATTCCGTTCCTGTGTTCTTCAATCCATGCCCCTCTCCCTCTCCCTCCAGCCACGGAGGGAAATAAGCTACACCAGGAAACAGGCTGCCACACTTACCTCTCCCCAGTGCATGCCACAATTTGATTTCTGCTCTGCTCCATGGGCAGCATTTTGTCCCTCACAAAAGGTGGATAGCAAGGTACCAATCCAGTACACGCTGTATAGCAGAACAGGGCAAATACAGCCAACAAACCAACCATAAATATTTATTTGAACAAAACCAATGAATTTGCTTTCACAATGTTTGTAACACCATTTTTTATTCATTTTCCACAAGTATGTGTGCTCGTGGAAAATGAAGGTCTCACGGAATCTCAGGGGCATCTGTTTTTAGGGATACGTTAGTGCCAGAAATGTTTGTGTCTTTATCTTGAAATCACTTTGATTTTATTCCTCCTGTTGGTAAAAGCTTCACTCACCCAGTCAGGAAGCAGAAACAACACAGTGTGACTGAATGAAGGAATTACACAGTACCAATAATGAATTGTGAATATTGAATGCTCACAGGAAGGTCTGCACCCTGGGCAAGCTATGAGCTGAAATATTTGTACAGTAGATTCTACTAATTGCAAAGGAAAATATGAATGTGCTAAGTTTAGGCATTGCCTTTTAGATATAATATGCGCTGTTCTAATTCAAGCTATGTCCTCTCAGGTACATGGAAGACTAAATAATGACTCAATCAGTTTAAGAGTAATTCATTTAGACCAGCTCTCCTGCGTCTGGTGAGCTCTGCATTCCCTAAGTAGACAGGTAAGGTTAAATAAGAGTCAAGATTTTCCAATGTAATGTATTAATAATAATAATTATTTATTATTTATTATTTTATTTATTATATGTTTATGTTGCAGTGGCATCTAGGGGTCCCACTGTTCTGGGTGCTCTACTAACATACAGTAAGACACTACCTGTGTTGAGAAGCTTACAACCGATAAGAAGATGATAAAAGTAGTGTGGCTGAATAAAACACTGAGTCTATGGTGGAAGAGTGAGTTCCAGTGCAGTACTCTCTTCCTCTGCTAAAATAGTAAGTGATCCTCTTAAAAGCATGGCTGCTGCTGGGAACACAAGCTCAGACATCTGTGTATGAGTAATAGCAGTAGGTGCACTGCAGCTCAGCCATCTGCCAGACAAGCTACCTGCAAGTTGTTTGACTTTGGATGGGGCAGTCAGGAGATCTATTAGAGAGAGAGAGAGCTCATAGCATAATGGTGAAGACTGCTGTCTTATTGATTCTCTCTCTCGCGCTCTCATTCTCATTCTTATTCTTATTTAATCTTATCTCTTTGTGTTATTTATATATTATGGCAACAACACTAAATGTGACTAAACAATAATCAGCACATTCATGGTGGCTGAAATTCACTCTTTCCTTAACAGAAACAAAGGTCTACACCTGAAAATTAGATCGACCTAGCTACTTCACTAGGTCTGTGAAAAATATTATGCCCTGTGCGACATAGTTCAGTCGACCTGACCCCTGCTTTTGTAAGTTAGTGTCTTGCTTTTATTTACAAAAAAGATATGGGGCTGGGTTTCTTGAACCCATGCAGATTGTAGTATCTTCCCTGGCCTACCAGAGTCAGCAATGACTCTGAGCAGAGTGCTTCCAGACTTCCACAGCAGGTGTACAAATGACACTGCAGAAGGGTCATTTTTTTAGGGAGTCCAACCCAGAAAGAAGGCTAACCTGAATAAATTACCCTGCTACACAGTGGATACCAGTAATCGTCTGGGCTTTGTGTGGCTCAAAACTGCAAGTGATTCTGGCTTTATAGCCCCACTCAGATGCTAAATTCACATAGTGAACTTTGCATCTCTCTGATGTGTATAGGTCCCAAAGGACTGGAATTTTGTTCCAACAATTGGACTCCTTTCTGAACCCCATAGATCATAGTCTCTCCTACTCCACTCCCTTTGTACAGATGGTGCCAAGGGATCAGAAACTGGCTGTAACTCCCCAGGGGCATAAAGGTAAATTCTTAATGGCCAAGTTTCTTTGCTCTGCCCAGAACTGCAGGAGCCCTAGTTGTAATTCTTACTGCACAGCCACAGCATCATAAAAAAATGTCATTTATTATTTGTATTATTGTAGAACTACAGAAGCCCTAGTTCTGGATCAGGACCCCATTGTGCTTGGTGACAGTGAATTGCTTACTTACCTTTCAAAAACACTGAGATCCAAGTCTGAAAAGCTGTATAAAAGTTCACTGCCTCATCATCATTATTTACAGTAAGCACATGAATGTAGAAATAGCCTTTCATCAAGTTACCAGTCCTCGCTTACAGACAGCCCCCCAACCTGAAGCAAATACATACAACTAACCCAGGAACCTATCCTTGCAACAAAGCCCGATGCCAACTCTGTCCACATATCTATTCAAGTGACACCATCATAGGACCTAATCACATCAGCCACACCATCAGGGGCTCGTTCACCTGCACATCTACCAATGTGATATATGTCATCATGTGCCAGCAATGCCCCTCTGCCATGTACATTGGCCAAACCAGACACTCTCTACGCAAAGGAATAAACGGACACAAATCTGACATCAGGAATCATAACATTCAAAAATCAATAGGAGAACACTTCAACCTCTCTAATCACTCAGTGACAGACTTAAAGGTGGCAATTTTGTAATAGAAAAGCTTCAAAAACAGACTCCAACGAGAAACTGTTGAACTCGAATTAATAAGCAAACTAGATACCATTAACTTAGGTTTGAACAGAGACTGGGAGTGGCTCGGTCATTATGTTAATTGAATCCATTTCCCCTAAGTTAACTATCCTCACTCACACCTTTGTGTCAACTGTCCGAAATGGGCCATTTTGATTATCACTTCAAGAGTTTTTTTTCCCCTGCTGATATAGTTCCTCTTAATTAATTAACCTCTTAGAGTTGGTATAGGTACTTCCACCTTTTCATGTTTCTCTGAATGTATCAATATTTGCTTACTGTGTGTTCCATTCCATGCGTCTGATGAAGTGAGCTGTTGCCCACAAAAGCTTATGCTGAAATAAATTTGTTAGTCTCTAAGGTGCCACAAGTAATCCTGTTCTTTTTTGCTGACACAGACTAACACGGCTGCTACTCTGAAACCTAAGAGTTCAAGCTGTCTTTAATTACCAATGTAATAACTCTCTTTCTGATTCCTATGGACACTCCCGCCTTTTAAAAATCCATTTCCAGGGTGAAAAAAGGATAAGTTGGTTAAAAATGAATGAATACAGAGGACAGTATATAGGTGAAATGGATAAGCAATTTAATATAAAGTGACAGTGTGACTAGGGCATAATACATATTTTTTCAAACATCATTTTTTTATCAAAAAGTAGTGCTACCAAACTTTCTCAGTTTATTTAAACTGAAATGACACTAGTTCATTGGAAATTCAGAAGGTAACAAGAAACACTGTTGGCCAAATTATGCCCTTAGAAGTACTTATGGCTTTTAAGGGCAGAATTCACTTTCCAATGTGCGTCTAAGGTAATACTTGATTCTGTCACAGTTCCCAAAGAGCCTGGGGAATGGCAAAATCCTGGGATGTAGTACTAGGCTGTGAGCAGGTGTCTTACACAACCTGATCTAATACAAAGGCCAGTGTTGGGTAAAATCAAAAGTCACCACCTTTCTGAAGTTAAGACAGGAATTAACAGCTCAACCTTCCCCACCTCAGGATTTACCTAAACTAAGGGTATGTCTATACTTACCTGTCGCGTCGGAGGCGCGGGATCGATGTTCTGGGTTCGATTTATCGCGTCTTGTCAAGACGCGATAAATCGAACCAGGAAGTGCTCCCTCGTCGACGCTGGTAATCCAGCTCGACGAGTGGAGTAGGCGGAGTCGACTGGAGAGCCTGCGCGCTGCGTCTGGACCACAGGTAAGTTCGAACTAAGGTACTTCGACTTCAGCTACGTTATTAACGTAGCTGAAGTTGCGTATCTTAGTTCGACATGGGGGGTTAGTGTAGACCTGGGCTAAGATTTAAAGGTGTATTGTTAGATCATGTTAGCTAGCTTGATCCAGCTCAATCTAATACGTCTTCTAAAATCCTAGTCAAGACAGGCAAATATGGTGTTTGTTAGATCAAGCTAGCTAACATAGCTATCATATCATATATAGCTAACATAACTCCATACTTAAAGTCTCATTTAGAGGTAATGTTCTGTCTCACTGAGTTAACAGAACATTCTTAACTCTTTCCAGAATCATTAGCTGTGAACAGTGTTTCACTCACACTTCTAACCTGTCAGATCCGATTGCCCCGTCTCAAAAAAGATATATTGAAATTGGGAAAGGTACAGAAAAAGGCAACAAAAATTATTAGGGGTATGGAACAGTTTCTATATGAGGAGAGATTAATAAGACTGGGACTTTTCAGCTTGGAAAAGAGACAACTAAGTGGGGATATGATAGAGGTCTACAAATCATGATGGGTATGGAGAAAGTAAATAAGGAAGTGTTGTTTACTCCTTCTCATAACACAAGAACTAGAGGTTATCAAATAAAGGTAATAGGTAGAAGGTTTCTTCACACAATGCCCAGTCAACTTGTGGAACTCTTTGTCAGTGGATGTTATGAAGGCCAAAACTAAAACAGGGTTCAAAAAAGAACTAAAGTTCATGGAGGATGGGTCCATCAATGGCTATTAGCCAGGATGGGCATGGATGCAAAACCATTCTCTGGAGTGTCCCCAACCTCTGTTTGCCAGAAGCTGGGAATGGGTGACAGGGGATGGATCACTTGAAGATTACTTGTTCTGTTCATTCCCTCTGAAGCACCTGGCATTGGCCACTGTAGGAAGACAGGATACTGGGCTAGATGGACTATTGGTTTGACCCAGTATGGCTGTTCTTAGGTTCTTTTTAGGACAATGTATGAAATACATTGTTTCTAAAACTGAGCAGAAAATGTATACATCCCACTTATAACTCCTTTGGTGAGATCCTGCCCCCATTGAAATCAATGTGAATTGTGCTATTGACTTGAATGGGGGCTCAGAATTTCTCCCCGAGAGGAGGATTCTAGAAATTCCTAGTGTTAAATACTTATGCCAGGGTATTTATATTAAGTTTAAGAAATATTAAAGGAGGAGCTGACATCTACCAAAATTTAAAATCCATTGGGAGTAGAAGGAAAATTTATTACTAACTTAACATTTTACTGCGCTTAGAAGGAACAGAGAGTTTCTTTAGCTTAACTAACATTTTGAAGTAAAACTTGAGATACCTTTAGGACAAAAGTCACCAAACCGATTTTGCCTGAAATGAACACTGTACATCTGAACATTAATTATGTCAGTCAGTCTTATAACACCCTGCATGTGAACATAGCAATCAGAGCAAATCAATAAAAAGCCAGTTCAAAAAATGATGTTTTAAATTTGGATTAAATTTTGGCAAAGGCTCAGCATCAGCTCCTCAAAGGAATACAGTTCACAAATAAGGGATAAAGTGTGCAGAAGAACTTGTCTCAAATGAGATCATTCTAACTCAGAAAAGTCTCCAGCTGTGGAAAACTTAACTGAAAACTACAGTTACCAAATACATATAAAGTTTTTGTCTGTTTTTAGCCATAACTTCCTCAAAATGGGATTATCCTTACATCACAGTTAAATTAGATGGGCCAGATTGTAGTCCTAAATTCATATTTAGATAGCTAGACTCTGATGTGAGTCTAAAGCAGATGTTTAAGCAGGTGTTTAAGTCCATCCTTATTTAGGAAAGCATTTAAACACGTAAGAACAGCCACACTGGGTCAGACCAGTGATCCATGTAGCCCAGTATCTTGTCTGTGACAATGGTCAGTGCCAAATGCTTCTGGCAAGCGGTGGTTATGGAACACCTGGAGCATAGGATTGTGTCCCTGACCATCTTGGCTAATAGCTATTGATGGATCTATTCTCTGTGAATTTATCTAAATCTTTTTTTTTAACCCGGTTATACTTTTGGCCTTCACAACATCCCCTGGCAATGAGTTCTACAGGTTGACTGTGCTTTGTGTAAACAAGTACTTTCTTATGTTTGTTTCAAACCTGCTGCCTATTAATTTCATCAAGTGGCCCCTAGTTCCTGTGTTAAGTGAAGGGGTAAATAATACTTTTTCTCCATACCATTCATGGTTTTATAGATCTATATAATATCTCCCTTAGTCATCTCTATTCCAAACTAAACAATCTCTGTCTTTTTAATCTCTTCTCATATGGAGGATGTTCCATCTCCATCATTATTTTTGTTGTTCTTCTCTTCACCTTTTCCAATTCTAATGTGGTTTTTTTTTTGAGATGGGGGTCTACAACTGTACACAGTGTTCAAGGTGTGGGAGTGCTGTGGATTTATATAGTGGCATTATTATATTTTTTGTTTTATTATCTATCCCTTTCTTAATGGTTCTTAACATTCTGTTAGCTTTTCTGACTGCTGCTGCACATTGAGCAAATGTTTTCAGCGAATTATCCAAGATCTTTCTTGAGTGATTACAGCTAATTTATATCCCATCGTTTTGAATGAATAGTTAGGATATTTTTTCCAATGTTCATTACTTTGCATTAATCAACATTGAATTTAATATGCCATTTTGTCTACCACACCCATCTGGTGTGATTCCTTTCTAACTCTTCACAATCAGCTTTGAACTTAACTATCTTGAATAATTTGTATCATCTGCAAATTTTGCCATATCACTGTTTACCCCTTTTTCCACATAATTTATGAATATGTTGAACAGCACCGATCCCAGTACAGATCCTTGGGGGACCCTGCTATGTACCTCTCTCCATTGTAAAATCTGATAGTTTATTCCTACCCTTTGTTTCCTATCTTTTAATTAGTTACTGATCCATGAGAGGATCTTATCCCATGAGAGCTTACTTTGCTTAAGAGCCTTTGGTGAGGAACCTTGCCAAAGGCTTTCTGAAAGTCTAAGTATACCATGTCGACCAGATCACCCATGTCTAAATCCTTGTTTACCTCCTAAAGAATTCTATTAGATAGATGAGGCACGATTTCCCTTACAAAAGTAATGTTGAGTCTTTCCCAACATATCATGTTTATCGATGTGTTTGATAATTTGTTGATAAATTAGTTCTTAACTGCATCAATGGAGCTTAAGCACATGCAGAAAGCGAAACATGTGCTTAACATGGTATACTTAGACTTTCAGAAAGCCTTTGGCAAATGCCCCAGAGGTGTAGGTGCTTCTATGCCTATGTATCCCTTGATCAGGTTGGTTGGAGGAGCAACGTTCCATGACATTTCAGCAGGCAAGGCCAATTTTCTCTCAAAGACCCCTGTGAGCTAAGGAAGTGTTAGCATCCCTGTTTTACAGATGGGGAATTGAGGCAGAAAGAGAGTGACTTGCACTGTGTCACACAGGAAGTCTATGGCAGAACAGGGAATTGAACCTAGAGCTCCTCCAGCCTAGGCCAGTTCCCCGGCTACTGGCCCATCTTTCCTCCTGCTGCAGGTGTCTAGCAACATTGAAAACCAGGAGGCTTTTAATTAGGTGCTAACCTTGAGGCACTCAGGTTTGAACATTTTGGTGCCAATGTCCTTGTGCATGTGTGTGTTAAGCAAAAAGCAAAAAACTAGAGAAAAATAAATTGCCCGTGTATGTTAGCATTTAAATTGTTCCAACTAGATTTTGAAGTTCATACTTTATTTAGAACACACTGAGATGAATGAGGTAGGGGATGGGGTGAGTTCATACCTTAGCTGTTTCTGCTTGGTTGAAGACATTTTTCTTCAAAGCTTGGTTAATGGGACAAGTACACACTTGAAAAAAGGAGTAGATGAAAGCAGCCATGACAAAATAGGGCCTGATTCTCATTTTTACTGAAGCCACTTTACACCAGCATTTCTCAAACTGGGGTCTGTGGACCCCTGAGGGGGGGGTCCATGAGGGTATGCCGGGGGTCCATGGGCCCCACTGATAAACTCCTCCCCTTCCCTCCCTCAACTCCTCCCCCTCCTTCCCAGCACCTCCTGCACTCTGGAGACCAGCATGCAGAAGGCGCTGGGAGGGAGCGGGAGGAGCAGGGACAGGGCAAGCTCAGGGAAGGGGGTGGAATTATGTCCGGGGCCAGCGGCACCACTGATCAACTCCTCCTCCTCCCTCCCAGTGCCTCCTCCATGCCACAGAACAGCAGTTCTCTGGCGTGCAGGAGGATGCTGGGAGGGAGGGGGATGAGTGGGAGGGGTGCTCCAGGGAGGGGGCTGAAAGAGGCAAGGAAGAGGAGGGGTAGGGGTGGAGAAGAGGGGCAAAGAGGTGGTGGTGGGGGGGGCTTGGGAGAAGGGTGGAGTGGGGGGCAGAGCCTGGGGCTGAGAGAGGAGCTTGGGGGTCCGTGAAAAAAAAATCAAAATGGGGGTCATCAGGTTGCTAAAGTTTGATAATCACTGCTTTACACCACTGTGGCCTTAAAGCTGTTGTAACTAGTATAGAAACCTATGAACAGATACTTATGACTAAGCATAGTTCCTGCCGTCATGAATAATTCTGTTAGAGTCATGTCATAAACGAGTTTCTGGCTCAAGGATAGGACTCCTCCGTCACCAAAAGACCCATAAAAAACAAAACCCGTGGAAGAGATCATTCTCAACCCCAAGGGATCGCCAACAATAATGAAACATTATGTTTGGTAGTAAACGTTTACAAAATTGAGACCTTATTGGATCTTTTGGAGGCTTTTTCTGTGTGTGTTTCAGACACACATTTACAACTCATCTCCCTAGTGCAGGTTTTCCCAGCAGAAGCCTGTGGTCCGGCTAGGCTAGGCTGCGCCAGGGGGAATTGTGAGATCTCAAAAAATGCCAGTTAAACAGATGCCAGCTGAGTATGCTAAGAAGTGGTTTTGTCATTTAGAATGTTTTTATTTTTTTTCATTTTCTCCCCAAACCTAACGAAGTCTTAAATCCCAATAAAGACTGTGCAAAGTTTAGACATTATGACTGATCCCATTGCTTTGACCATGGTATAGTCACTTACACCTGTGCAAAGTGTATGCCAAGTGCTTGTTAAATGCTCCTATACTGACTTAGTACAGTTTTAGGTCCAGTTTGCAAATATGTCAATAAATACACAAGATTCAAAGTATTGGAGAATCAGACCTGGTGTGTTTTTGTTTCCAGACATATTTCAGTGGCTTTTGATTTGCTCCCAAAATCACCCTGGATCTGAGGCCAATATTCAGCTCCCAGCTGTAGCAAGGAGACATGGCCTCCCTCAGAGATTGACAGGGAGGGACCACAACCCACTGCCTGCTGGAGCCAGGGTGGAGCCAGGAAGGCCACGCCCTGCCCTCCAGAAGCAGAGGTGCAGGACAGGAAGAGGAAGTATAAAAGGCTGCCCCTGCACCTCAGTTGGGGTGGAGCCACCAAAGGAGACAAACACATCCTGCTAGCAGCTGGAACCCGAAGAGGACCCCGAGGTACCAGGACATTGGCTGACCGAGATGCTGAGTAGCTGCCAAGACTGTCGCCAGAGGACTGGCTGGAGCTCCCAGAGCCACCGTCTGACTGAGGCACTGACGAGCTGCTGGGGCTGCTGCTGGCCACCTAGCCTGGGGAGATGGAGGACAACTACAACATGGAGGTACCAAACTCCATGGATGTAGGAAGTAGCCCAGGGAAACTAGGTACAGTCAGGTTGAGTGTTGGCCTGATACTAGGTCAGTGTGTTGAGAGCAGATCCCTGCTGACCCAGTGGTGGACCACTCCACCACTATTAGGGGCCTGGGCTGGGATGCGGTGGAGTCAGGTGGGCCCACGTCCCCGTGCCCCACGTCATCCCACCCTTGGGGTAGAAGCCTCCCCACCAAGAGGCCTGTGATAATCTACCATCCACCTAGCTAGGACACTAGACTGTGCTGGTACTCATCTCTGCCAGAGCCTCTGAACTGCTTGCTGCCCTACCCTCACGGAGGGCCTGGGGCTTATAGACTTTGCTGCTCTGGCCTGACTGCAGGCCAGAGCCTTCTAACTATTAGCTTCCCCACGCTGACCGAGGGCCTGGGGCTCATGTACTGCTTTACTGCTCTACCTGGCCTGAGGGCCTGAACACTAGGAACAACTAATTCCCCCTTCTGAGATCACCTTTACAGGTGCTTTACATGGCTTCTCTCAGCGATTGACAGGGAGGGATGACCACTCACCCTTACAGTTTGGATATAATGGTAAAATACTATTATGTGTTGAAGGTGCGTGCATTAACTTAATACATGAACAACAACAACCTAGGCTACTGCTAATCCCCACCTCTAATCCCAAACATTTTACCTTCATAGCACTATGGGGTCTAGACTGCATCTTTACATGTGTACATGTCTGCTGATGTAGCTGCTACTTTGTGTGCCTTTCAGATTCATCCCAGCTAGACAGAAGTGATGCATACTGTACTGTGTGATGGAGACTTTAACTTCTGTTCTTTCTTGTTTTAGCTTATTTTAAAATAACCTATTCAAACTCAAAATAAACTATTACACATTGTATATGGAAAATATAACATTCACATGGCAACATTTAGAATTCAGCAGTCTCTTCACCACACAGCTTTAAAATAAGTCTGTTCACATTAGGAAAATTGCCTAGTGTGGTGAAAGGAGTCAGCAGTGAATCCCCAGATTATCTGGCAGAGGAGGGGGACAAACCTATTTTTCTAATTGAATGTATCTCTTATCTGCTTGCACAAACAACACAGAATACAATTGTACACAATAATAGCTTGGTCTGGACTGAGGCCTCCCTCTTCCTCCCATGTCAACAAAAAATAAATTAACCCCAGAGGCTTGATATGAAATAGCCTGAGAACTCATGATTTTTTTTTTCTCTAGTTAAATTCCTTCATGTGGCTCTTTGGGATTAAAAGGAAGTGGTTGATTTTTTGTCAAAACTTTTTTTTAACATAAAAAAGGCTTTTAAACTGAAACAAAAATTTTGATGAAAGTTTTCATTTTGGGTGAAATTTTGTTTTTTCAAAAAAAAAAAAAAGAAGTGTTTCATTTTCAAAAACTGTTTTTGCTTTTTCTCTTTTCTTTCCTTTCTTCCCTCCTCCTTTCCAGTGACAAAATATATTTTGGTTTTCATTAGTCGAAATACCTAAAAAATCCATCAAAATTACACATTTAATAATAATCATTATAATAAAATCTTTGCTATATGGCTTTTTTTTGGTACAAGTTCAAGTATAAAACATTTTTCATCCTCTGGAGCATTTGATCCCCTAAGTCATTTAGTATGTCAGAAACTTCAGTCTGGTTAATTTCAGGGAATTGCCATTTGACTAATAATTCACAGTATTATTTATATGTTTAAAATATTAAATGTTTTAAAGCTGTGCCAGATCATAAACGTGTATACATTGGTGTAGTTTCACTGAATTTTGGAAAAAGCAAATGATCAGAGATGATATTATTCTATTTTATTATTTCTTTCACAGTGGTGCCTGGAGGCCCCAGCTGAGATCAAAGCCCCATTTGGCAAATGCATAGTAAGGATGTGTCTACGCTGCAATCATAGGTGTGATTGCACTATGTCCAGTATACCCATGCTAGCTTTGATCTAGCTAGCTCTGGTACCAATATCAGTGAAGCTGCAGTAGTGCAGGCTGTACAATCCCACCCAACACCCTGGGTGCTGCCTCAGGCTGCCAGTCCATGCTGCTGACCATGCTGTCATGGCTTCACTGCTCTTGGTATCTGAGCAAGCAAGACTAGAGGAGAAACAGGCACAAAGGTGAAGGAACTTTCCTCAAGGTTACACAGCAGGTCAATGTCATAGTTGGGAATAAAACCCTTGGTTTCTTGGGTCTCACTGCAGAGCTCTATCCACAGGAAAATGCCATCTCTCCAATCATAAAATGTATGCTAGCCTCCATGCCATGACTTCTCTTTAATAGCTTGCTTCATCACAGACTGGCACCTCTGTTTGTACATTCTCATTAGAGTAGGTATGGCTCAGTTTTCAGAAATGTATGTGTATTCAGAGCATACATTTGGATGCCTAATTTGCAATAGGATATTCAGACATATAAATGGCCAGTTAGACACCAGTGGCCATTTGGGCATATAAATACTAGATGTACATGCAATTCTAGTAAATTAGATGCACCACTGTACATGTGTAATTTAGAAAAAACAGTCCCACAGTATTTTAAGCAAGGTGGGGAAAAAGTCAGAACATATGAATCATTTTAGCTGATGAGCATAGTTCTCTGTTGTCAATTCTAGTTCTGTTTGTCATCAGATAAAGACACACAAGACAGTAAGCCATTAGAGGTCTGCATTATTCTGTCCCTAGGAGAGCCTTTTTAAATAGGCAAATTGATTTTTGCCACCAGCCAGAGTCATGCATACAAAGTAGTAAAGTACTTCTGATTCCTTACGTTCAGTTCCCCATGGTGCTTGGTAAGGTGAGTTGCTTGTCTGACTTATTTAGGAATAGATCTGTAAAAAAACTACTGCCTTTAACCCCTGCCTCAAGAACAGAGTGCAGCCGTAAGACACTCAAATAAATGTTTGCATTCCCTAGGGAAGGCTCCCTGTACATAAATTTCTGATTTACACACAGAACTGATATGATCAAACGATTTGTGACATACGGTGTATAGAACTTTTCAGACAAGTATTGAAGCTGCTACCACAGAAAGAAAAGGGGAACTGAGCAAGGAAGAACTAGTAAGAATGTCTGAAATTTCAGATCAAGCAAAAAGGAGAGATGGATTTAAGGTGCCTCACTTCAGGCATCGACATTTGAAAAATTTAGCCAAATATTCTGTAAAGCACCCTAAGTAAGATAATAAAGCAATAAATAGGCCTGATTCTCCTTTGTCTGTGTCAGTGGGAGGAGAATTATGCCCAATAACCCTAAGAAAATAACATCAAACAAAGCTTATCTTGCAAATTGAGTGCAGCTCACTAAAATCTAAGATATATCTCAACTTGGAGACTGAAACCGAGGATGGCTCAACCTCCAGATTGAGACATCCTTGATTTTAGCAGGCTCCACACAGTTTGATTAATGTTGTTTGCTTTAGAGTTATTTTTCAATAGCTTCATAGGAGTGTGGGTTGCTTAACAAATCACAGGATGCCTGAAATTAAACACCTAAATCCAGGCTAGGTGTTTCAATAAAAGACCTTGTGATGCTGGCAGACCAGGTGCTAGCTCATGTTGAGGCCCCAGGCTTAACTGAAAACTTACAAATGCATAGCCGGAAACCCATCTTGTTACCTGTGTGTTAGAATTATCAAAATAGATGTTACACGTAAAATTGATAAGAATGTGCTTAGTGTTTAGTCTTTAAAAAATGCTTGTAGGCTGCTGCATATATTGATCTCACTTATAATAGCCCATGGTATAAAGTTATATTGAGTGTTTGCATTGTAAACCTCTGTAATTGTGTAACTCACCAAACAGGAAAAGAAGCATTAATTAAGGTAATATGCTCATCCCATATACACAATGGCCTACTGAAGGCAAATGAGGCATTGTGTAGCATCAAAGGACAGAGCCCATGTTGGCTGCATTCTTAACTCCCTCCAGGAGGGAGATACCTACACAAGAATTCATCCCATCAATTTTTCACTCTGGAATAGAGGGGATAAAAATCCCTGACAAGGAGAAACTGAATCGCTTTCATGCTGTCTGAACTATGAGGGGCAAATATTCCTAAACATAATCAAAGAGATCCCCACGCTACTTGGCCTGGGTTAGCCCTGAAAGAAAATTTTAAATTAACAGATTACTACATCTCTGTCACCTTTTGAGTTGCAGACTGAAACTCATTTGTGTATGTATATGCTTATTTGCTTTAACCTATAAATAATTCTCATTTCTTTTTCCTAGTTAATAAACCTTTTGTTGGTTTATCACAGGTTTGGTTACCAGTGTAGTCTTTGTTGTGAGATCTAAGGTACAAATTCATCTGGGGTAAGTGGTCTGTTGGGACAGGGAGCAACCTGAATATTTTGTGATCTTTGGTGTAAGTGTCCGTTTATCACATATTCCAGTTTGCCTGGGTGGCAAGATACAACACCTAACTCCACAGTAAGCATGTTACAGTAATCCAGGAGTTCATATTTGTTACAGGGTTGGTGAAATCTAACTATAGAACATACAACCAGTTTGGGGTGTCTGCCCTTCTGTTTGACAGTCTGCGCTGAGGTTGGCACTCACAGTTGTGAGCCACTCCTGACAGTGTGACAGAACTAACTTTCACAATGGTGCTAAAGAGGAGAACTGCTGAGCAGGCATCTGCTTAAAATCACAGCACTATTGCAACATGGTCATCATGGGGCTACGCTTTAAACTAATCCTGGAATGTAAGCTGGTACACAATGCAGCTATCTGCCTATTAAGTAATGCCTTTCACTGGCAACACAGGTCGCTGGTTCTCCATGATTTTCACTGGCTACCTGTTGGTTTCTGGATTGAATTTAAGGTGTTGATTTTGATCTGTAAAGCCCTACATGGGCTAGGAGCTTCCTATTTGACAGCCTATCTCTCTCCTGGTGCTGTGATTGGCAGAAGCACTCAAGCAGAAATTCTTTTGATTAAAAAAAGAAGGGTCTGGCAGGAGAGTATTTTCCCTCAATCTGAAATAGCCTAGGTTTATTTCCCTTCAGACCACACTGCAAAGTGCATCTATTTGCATCGGCTGCTCTGGTGGACTTTTAAAGAGGATCAGATTGAGACTGGAGGGAAGTTAGCTGTGTGTTTCTGTGAGCTGCTTAACTTTGTTTTTGTAATGTATGGAAAAGGTCCAATCACCCCCTTAAATTATTGTATACGTTAATGCAGGGATCGGCAATCTTTGGTATGCGGCCCACCGGGGTAGGCCCCCTACATCCCTCGGCCCGTGCCGCTTCCCACAGCCCCCATTGGCCTGGAGTGGTGATCCACAGCCAGTGGGAGCTACGATTTGCTGAACCTGCGGATGCGGCAGGTAAACACACCAGCCTGGCCCGCCAGGGGGCTTACCCTGACGGTCCGCGTGCCAAAGGTTGCCGATACCTGTGTTAATGAATAATCGTTGATCTGTTTTATGATACTTCATTTTAATAATCAATTCAGGATTGTTTTAGATTCACTTTATGACCACTAGCTCAATCCACAGTTGAAATTGACATATTTGGTCCTGTTTGTCCACTGTCTACATTTTGTGTAGTCATTTATACTGTGCAAAGTAGATGTGAAATGGTACCAGATTTGACTGAAGAATTACTCTGCCCAGATATAAATGCTTACCTAAGGTGCAAGGCAGTAAAGAATTAGGCCCTCTGTTTGCTAGCAGAAGAATGGTCACATCTTCATTCCCCATATATTTTGTATAATACATCAACTCCTTGCAACACCAATTTTGGGAGGTAAGGAGATTTATTATAAAAAATCTACAACATATTTTAGTGATACAATATACAAATTTACTGATGTTAGCATTAGTCTTCAGCACTGCAAGCAAAACAAAGATGTAGAAATAAAATAGATGACTTTAATGAGCATTGCTTGGCTAAATCCCTATGCAACACTTGCAAAATTTTAAGGTAAATTATTGTTGAAGCCTCTGGAAGAAACCTTGATAAAACACACAATAATATGCCTGTTCTACTAGATGAAGGTTTTTCATGCTTGCCCTCCACTTCTCTTACCTGTCTCAATTATTTATCCAACTCTTAAAATCTTGAATACAAAAATTTCAGGAGGCATCTTATTAAAAGTAGTCTTAACCTATATATAAGATATTAACATAAAACAAATTAAATGTCTCATCGATTCCTCTTTCTTCTTTGTCCATTGCAACACTATTCTAGAGTAGTTCTTCTACTCAGGATAAATCAACGACTACAGTAGTTCCTAACCATTGTGAAGAGGTATAAGGGAGGGTCTCCTTTTGTCCTGTTGCTGGAATCCTATACATCCAAACATCCACTGTAGCTCCTACCTTTTCATTATCTTCCCCAATGGCCTAAAATACACATCTGAGAGAGGAATGAGAGACTATATTGCTATGGAACACACAAGAAGAAAGGCTTCAGAAAATGAGCAATTGTCCAACATGCCCACCTGAGAAATATGGGAAAAGTAAACATGTAATCCCTCAAGAAGAGACGACGTGGTTGAGGTCCTAGTTCCACTGAAGTTAATGGCAAAGTTTCCATGGTATAGGTAACCCAGACACAGGGTATTATTAAATCATCCTGGATGCAAAAAATCTTCTGTAAGATATAAAAAGTGTCCTCAGAATGAGAAACCTTTGATTCATTTTCAGTGTGATGAAGCTTCCATGCCAGATTTAAAAGAACTCTGTGACACAGTCAGATTTAGAACATAACATCCACTCCCTACACTCCTGCATTAGCACCATAGATTGTAGTAGATCTTCCCTATATCAAGGCAATCAGTGAAGAAGAAACATGAAGGGAGTATGTTAGGTAACTAGTGTAGTGATGTATGAGGAAAATAATTATATCAGTCTCTTGCCAGGCTAATTATAATGGTCTACCAATTGTACCACACACTAAGACATGTCTGAAAACATGATAAGGTCTAAATAAATGCAGTGGGCAGTTTCTTTCTGGACCCAGCGAGAAACTGGGTGTGAGTATGCAAATCATCAGTATGGTTATTATTACATTACCTACTGTCCCCTGCTGTAATACTTTAGCACAAAACCCATCCCCACAACATGAATGTATGACTGGCTTGACATTCCTTGAACAAATAAATTATCAGTTCCCCAGTTGCTTCTCATATTATCGAAGTCATGACCCTGGAGCAAAAGATTCCAAACCATTACATTACTTGTAACCCATTCCTTTCCCCAAGTTATCATCATCCTTACACATACCATTACGGGAAGTTGCATATATAAAAATCACATAGTCATTTGGAAATTCAAGAGTTAAGGTTATGAATTTTATCCAATTACTGTTTTCCTTTAATCCATCTGAATATCCCAGAAAACTTAACCCCTCTGTTCTATCCTCTCTGAAAAGAACTTCATATTTATTTTCTTCCAAAAGCCAACAGCAATCTTGACTATTTCTAAGTAAAAGAGACTAGAAACCAAATCACTCCCAGATGAAAAAAAAATATCTAAAGCACCGCAACATGAACAACAGTGTAACTCAGGAGCCATGGGGTTTATATTTACAAAATATGTATCCTTAGATTTAAGTAAACATGTGGGAATATGCCAAAGGATGACTGATTGGTGGAAAGCACTGAAAAAGGAATGTGAGGAAGGGAAATAAAACTACAAAGATGGGGAAAGGAACAAGGCACAACGTTACAACAGTGAGTTGTGCAGAAACATAGAGGGAGAGGGTGGGCTGGAGGAGACATGAGCAGAGGAAAGTAGAGTAGATGAGATCTTGAAGAAAAGAGTTGCTTGTGGGAAATGAAGAGGGGCCAGGAGATGGGAAAAGACTAGAGAATAATTGCTATAGAAGAGAGAGAAACTGTAGAAATATAGAACCCTCATCCCCAACAGAAGAGGAGACATGAGTGAGTTGATCTGAATGAAGTGAGAGTACCCAAATCTTTAACTCCAAATTTGTACCACATGTTGGAAGAAAGTGGGACATATTTGGCTAGTTTTGATAAGAAAGCACTGTTCAGCGCTATGCATTTCCTATTTGCAGCCACAACAGGAATCAAAGGAGTCAAAATATTTCAAGAAGAGTTCTTCTCATGGTATTTCAAGCTCAGCTAACAGCAGGAAATATTCAAAATGTCATAAGGAAGATAGTTGAGGGACAGGAAGTAGAACAACAAAAGAAGTGACAAAGTTGTTGCTATCTGATGCCTGTTCAATGCCCTAGGTGAAAAGTGTTCTCTGAGTTCCTAGTAGACAAGTATCTACAGCTCCAAACCACCTCCACAGTTGACCTTTATAGCTGCCTCAGCATAGGGACCCAGGAATGAATTAAGCTCTTGCCCCTAGAGCAGGTCCTTCCAGGTCTAAGATTTATACACATTGATTAGTTAATTGGGGAAGCTTGTGCTGCACCTTGTCCATAGACAAATAGTTACTACACTACAAATACTGTTACACTGTATTTCAATCAGGTGGAGTTCCTGTCAGTGCCTTACCAAGGATGTTCTGGCCCAATTTGAAAACTGAAATTTCCCACCATCCCCTCACCACAGAACAAAAAAATGATATAATCTCCACTAAGTACTTTTACAAAGAGAACTTCCTAGTATTCTCTGAATCTCATTAATTACCTCATCAAAGTCTATCCATCTTGCTTCCAAGTTCTCTAAGAAATAACTGCCAGTTCGTTTAACCTTTCCTGAGCTATGGATGTTCTTAGATAGATCTTGATTACTTTTATGTTGCTGAAACTCCTTTCATTAGCAGCCAGGGTTACAGGAAGACAGTAAAAATATGCAGTGCTGCTGGAGGAACGTGCATTTAAATACTTTTTTGTGAGTGTATATAAGGAGATCAATGGACACCTTCATTTCCAAGTAATCAATAATGTTTTGCTTGCAAAAACTAGGAAAGAACTCAGTCTCATTCTTAAAACACTGAGTTTAAATCCTTAGGGTAGCTGCTTGCGAAGTTTTGAGCATGTGTCTTTAGGCCTGCAGAGACTTTTCAGTTTCTCGCCTATCAAAAGAGCAAATATTTCTCTGACTCCATCATACTTATGCATCCTATCATCCAACTGTGTTAATATTTTGTCTAAGGCAGGGTTGAAAACCTAGCATTCAAAAATTTTCAGGATTTGATGACCTACCATCTTTGGAAGTCTGCTTTCCTCCCTCATGTTGTTTCTTTTTGAAATGCATGGATATACCTAATGGTTCAGCCTGTGAGCAGCATCTTTCTTATATGTAATGACCCCAGAAGACTGTAATTCTGATAAAGTGTCTCAAAGGTTACCAAGTAAACCACAAGCCATTTGAATGCCAAGATCTAGACTCTACAGTTTTTTGCTCAAAATGTTAATTTTTGATAGTATATCACATCTTGGCCAAACCAAAACACCAAAAGCTCAGAAATGTTTGTTTGCAAGCTATCATGGTCCAACTTATTCCAATTTATGCTGTGGTTTAAGACTGGGTGAAGACTTTGATCTCATCTCATGTGTTACAAAGATGCTTAACCTGATTTAATAGTTAACGGATTACTTCTGCTCATGCTGACCATCTTGTTGTGCTTTGGCATTTTAATGTAATGCTAGGATACTTTTTCAACACATCCACAGGCTAGTAGAAGTGGAAGACAGAGTATAAAATTTTTGAGCAATTAAAAATTAGAAGATTTGGGGAACAACCATTGCAGCAGTTTCTTCAACAAAATTTAGTGAGTGGTCAGCATATGGTGTGAAATATGCAAACAGATTTACATAATGAATTTGATTTTGAACACCTTTGTGTCATGACAGGAATGAGGGCAGTGAGACCTAGTTGGAGCAGGAGTTGGCAGTCAGGCCAAGTCAGGTACCAGGAGGTCAGGGTTCAAGATGGGCCAGAAGACAATCCAAGAGTCAGAAACCAGGTGGCAGGTAGATGTGATTACCAGTAGGTCAGACAGAGTCTCAGACAGGCCAGAGGGATGAACCAAGAGCCAAGTGTCACGAGCCATGCAGAGTCAGATTTGCAGGAGATCAGGGTCATGCACAGACAGCAATTGAATAGTGAAGTAGAGGACAAACCCTGGTCAGAAGCTGGAATCTAGGCTCTATTATAAGCAGGGTCTGGAGCAGAAACAGGGAGGTAGTCTGTGTTGTTTCTTAGAGAGCTCCCCTTCCTGGTTTAAGTACTGGTATCGGCCAATCAGGGGCTGCCATTCGGGTCCTGTTGGGTGGTATGTCCTGTCTAGCCCAGCCTCCCAGAGACCTCCCATGGGAGCTCAGCCTAAGCCTCCCATGGCAATATGGAGGTGTCAGCAGCCCAGAACCCACGCAATCCCAGGTTCCAGCTATGTGGGCTCCTACACTTTGTATGCTGCAGTCATGTTAGCTCTGCTATTGTAGCTCTGTCCCTGCAATCAGACATATCTAAAATTTCATTTTTTTCAGCTTCTGTAAAATAACCCACCTGTGATGGTGTGGATATCCATTACATCTACAAAACGCTTCATGCCAATAGGCTTCATGCCATCTTTTGAAACCTCAACCTACCTTAACGTCCAAGACATTTGTTCCATTTGGGAGAGGTCTGGAGTGGTATCTGTGACGGGCTGGGGCCACAGAGACCTGCTTGGTGCTGCCACCTGGTGTGCCAAGGCTACTTCTGCCCCTGCTTCCAGGCCTTTTCCAGCTTGGGACTCCCGAATCCTGTCTGTTTTGAGCCAGATTCCACTGATCTGCTGCAAACACAGACCCAGGTCTGAACCAAGTCCACTCACCACTGTAAGGCCCCTGGAAGCGCTCTTGCCTTTGACACCCAGCTGCTCAACTCCAAGGAGGTTCAAACCCTTAATAAATCCGTTTTACCCTGTATAAAGCTTATACAGGGTAAACTCATAAATAGTTCGTCTTCTATTTCAAAGATAGAAAGATATGCGCAGCTGTTTGCCTTCCCACAGGTAACAACTCGTACTCCAGGAAACTTAATAAGTAAAAAGTGATTTTAATAAGTACAGCAAGTAGGATTTAAGTGATGTCAAGTAATGACAGACAGCACAAAGTGAATTACTAAATAAAATAAAATAGAACACGCAGTTCTATGTCTAATCACCCTGTGTACAGATAAAAACCTCACTAGGTCCAGTAAACAGGCTATCTTCCTTCTAGCCTGGGTCCAGCAATCACTCACCCCCCTAATGTCTTTGTCCTTTGTTCAGTCTCTTTCAGGTCTCCTTGGGGGGTGGAGAGCTTCTTTCTTTAGCCAGCTGAAGACAAAATGGAAGGGTCTCCCCCGGGCTTTTATAGTCTTTTTCCCCTCCCTGTGTAACATCCTGTTACCATGGAGTTTTGGGATCACCTGGGCCAGTCACCTGTCCATGCACCCTTCCGCAACCAGCCTAAACAGTTGCATTCCAGACCCGGCCCCAATGTGGATTGGGGTCTGCAACGTCTTTTGTCTGTTAAGTGCTCGCACTTAACAGGCACATTCTTTGCTCCAAAGATGATCCCATGCACTTACAAAGGCTATGTACAAAACCAGCAAATATAAAACCAATCTTCATAACTCCAACTACAACAATGATACATGCATACAAACAGGAGGAATAAATTCAGTAGGTCATAACTTTCACAGAGATATGTTACATGGCACATGTAGCATAAAACATATTCTAGTTACATATATACATTTATAAGCATCTCCCCATAAAGTTTTATGGGGAACACCGTCACAGAATCAAACACAACAGAAAAGTATTTAGTTTTCCTAACCTTGTTGAAAATAGTCTGCCGTAGTTTTTGTGTCATTCTATCAATACATTCATTTTGAATTTGATTACGTAAGTATGTCATCTTTGAAGCACTGGCTTTAATAGTTTTCATGTGATCTTTCAATATGCAAACAACTACAGCAAACCCCCCAAAAATACCATTGCTAGGACTCTCTAATTTCTTAAGATCATAAGAACGGCCATACTGGGTCAGACTAAAGGTCTATCTAGCCCAGTATCCTGTCTTCCAACAGTGGACAATGCCAGTTGCCCCTGAGGTAATGAACAGAACAGGTAATCATTAACTGATCCATCCCATCACCCATTCCCAGCTTCTGGCAAACAGAGGCTAGGGACACCATTCCTGGCCATGTTGGCTAATAGCAATTGATGGACCTATCCTCCATGAATTTATCTAGTCTTTTTTTAACCCTTCTATAGTCTTGGCCTTCACAACATCCTCTGGCAAGGAGTCCCCCAGGTTGACTGTGCGTTGTCTGAAAAAATACTTCCTTTTGTTTGTTTTAAACCGGCTGCCTATTAATTTCATTTGGTGACCCCTTGTTCTTGTGTTATGAGAAGTAATAAATAACACTTCCTTATTTACTTTCTCCACACCAGTCATGATTTTATAGACCTCAATTTATCCCTCCTTACTTGTTTCTTTTCCAAGATGAAAAATCCCAGTTTTATTAATCTCTTCTCATAAGGAAGCTGTTCCATACCCCTAATAATTTTTGTTGCCCTTTTCTGAACTTTTTCCAATTCCAATATATCTTTTTTTGAGATGGGGCAACTACATCTGCACATAGTATTCAAGATGTGGGAATACCATGGATTTATATACAGGCAATATGATATTTTCTGTCTTATTATCTATCCCTTTCTTAATGATTCCCAACATTCTGTTTTCTTTTTTGACTGCCGCTGTACATTGAGTGGATGTTCTCAGAAAACTATCCACAATGACTCCAAGATTTTTTCTTGAGTGGTAACAGCTAATTTAGACTCCATAATTTTAGATGTATAGTTGGGATTATGTTTTCCAATGTGCATTAATTTCAAACCTTTCAAAGCTAAACACTTCTCACCTAAGTAAAATATTCAACAAACGATACAAAGTATTGTGTCACATGTCCTTCCGCATCTGACAGCAGGTTTGCATATCTTTGCCGAATGTGCAACCCTTTTCCAACCATTCTGCAAGTTCCACTCAGTGAGCAATTGCCTCCGCATGTTCCTTTGATTGTTCTTGTTGGCATACTCTCTCGATAAAGTGGAGAACAGTTTCACAGTTCACAAATGAAGATGAAGAATTTGGTTAGAAAGAAATCAGGCAAAACAAAACCAGGAGGCAAGAATTGAGCAGTACATCTACCAAGACTGTTGGTGTAACCTGATATTGCAGTTTTGACAAAACAAAACCCACTTTGTTTTAATGCTAGCTTTCCTTTGCATTTGCTAGGCAGAAAGCCTTGTTCTAAATTAACATAAGGTCTGTTTTCTACCCAAAAAAAAAAAAAAACCCCAGCTAAAAGACTCGATCTCTTGTGGCAAAGTAGCTAGATCTTCATGCAGGCTTCAGGTACATACTGTTAGAAAAACTTAGAGGAAGAGCCCTAAATTCCTATGTAGAGTTCTAGAACATGCCACTCTATTACATAGTAATAAAGATTCTGAGTGTCTTGCAGTTCTCCCACACTTTCTACACTGTTCATATAACAAAATAAAATCACCTGCTCTCTTTTACACTGATGTAAATCCAGAGTAATATTGTTGAAGTCAATGGAATTAATCTAGATTTACATTGATATAACTAACAGCAGAAGTAACCTCATTGTATTTGGGTTACTCTGTATTTACCCTGGTGTAAATGAGAACAGAACTTGTGCAATATGTTGTTTATATATATGTTTACGTTAATATTACAGTATCGCAAAACACTGCAGAGAGACAACCCTAAAATAAATTCCAGTGATTTTCTCAAACAGCTTGTGAACATATTCTATTAGGCTGTAAGAAATAAGGCAGGATTGATCCTTTTATCACCGTTGGCTGACGTATTTAATTATAATATTTTGCATGGTTACAATGGCTTTCCTCCACATATTATTTAATCTAGAGAACTGCATCTTCTTCTGCTTGAATAGTGACAGATTATTCAGTTTTAGTAGCTAGCTAGGAAGCTGGGTTTCAGGTGTTTGCTGAAAACTTGGCATGATCACAGACCGAAGGCCGCTGTGTATGAATAAAGGCCTTAAACACATTGTAATTGTTATCAAAAACTTAAACCCTGGAATATGGAAGTTCCATATGTATGCCATTAAATGATACGTCTTCCAGAATTTTGAACAGATGATAGTATATTGTCTACAGTCTTAGTCTATTAAAGCATCTGATTTTACACAGAACAGCCATTTACAGAAGGTACAAAAGGGTAGGGAAAAAGAAGCAGGTTTATGGGGTAGGTTTGACCCGTGGAGCAGAACTGCCATCAAAAACTGCAGTTACAGTATTCAGTAAGTGCACAAAGTAATACAATATGTAATGATATTTCAGACTGCAGACTATTATCTCAGCTAGTACCCTGGCTCTATTATGCATACTCTGGGCTGAATTTGTCCTCATCTACATCTGTGCAACTCCAATGACGTCTGTAATTACACAGATGTAAATGTAGCAAGTTTTGAACCTATGGTTTCAGTAGGAAAACTAATGAACTGAAGAAAGTGCTTTTAATCCAAAGTATAATTTGCTGGGCTACAGATGGACTAGTATAATTTGTTAGGACTCCATTTGTGTTAAAAAAGCTGAACCTGCATATATTGTCCAAATATAATAACATTACTGCTTAGCACTTATATAATAATGCTTTTCAGCAGAAGATCTTAAAGTACTTTACCAAGGATCAAAATCCTTTTTCACAGATGAGAAAACAAAGTCACATAGGGCTAGGTTCACAAAAGAGCTTAGGTGCCTAACAGCACTGGGATTCACAAAACCACCCCTCATCTGCTGCTGATCCCTGTAAGTGCCTACATTTTCTCAGTGACTAAATTTTTGCAGTAAAAGTTCGCTCAGCACTTGTGTTTCTTCTTGTGCGCTTGTGCAACTGCAGTTCCATGCAACCCTTCTGGATGAGTCAACCCATAGTGTGAGGCACAAACTGGGAAAATATAGATGTTCCTCCACCTAACTCAACTGGGGGCCCGATCTGGTAAGTGGGACCCGTATGTGAACTCACACAAAACTGCTGAGGAGTGGGAGCACAGCCTCCCTCATAACTTTTAGCCCAGCGGTCAGGGTATTCATCTGGGATGTTAGCGACCCCCAGTTCAAGCCCTTCGTCACTGAGAGGGAGGATGGACTTCAACAGGGATGTGCCACCTCCCAGGAAAGTGCCCTAAATAGAGAGCTATGGGATATCCTGATCTGGGGCTCCCTCCGTCTCTTCTGTTGAAGCTGTTGCACGGTGGCTAAATAATGAAAGGGTCATTGGGCCAGATAGAGCAATCACAAGCATGATAATGACTATGGTCAGGCAGTGAGAGCACTCATGTGGGAAGTAGAGGACCCAGGACCCAGTCTGCCCATTCCAGTGACTTTTAAGATTGTTTATTCACAGAAAAATAGCTTCAACAGGAGAGCCGGAGTAAGCCCTGTGTCAGAAAATCCCATAGCCTGGCAGGTAGGGCGTTTACATGAGAGGTGGCAGATCCCTGTGCAAATCCCTTCTCCCCCTCAGGTGTAGAGGGAGACTTGAACTAGGGAGGTGTCTCTCACATGATAAGAATAAAAGAATGGCCACACTGGGTCAGACCAATGGTCCATCTAGCCTAGTATCTTGTCTTCTGACAGTGGCCAATGCCAGAAACTTTGGAGGGAATGAAGAGAACAGGGCGATTTGTTGAGAAATCCATCCCCTGTCATCCAGTCTCAGTTTCTGGCAGTACAGCTTCGAGGGTACATCCCAGTGGTCTACCCTGACCACTGAGCGAAAAGTCATAAGGGCTAGGGCCTTCTCCTCCCAAAAATAGCAGAGGTGCCTAACTTCAAGATAGGGTTTGCAGCTGAGAATCCCAAGCAAAAGGAGGTGAACTCCCTGAGAGGGATGGGGCTAAGAACACAGTCCTCACTTTGGTATCTCCCATTGGCTAGTTTAGGTGGGGTGCTATCTAGCATGCTGGCTTTTGTGAATCCCACCCTGAGACACCTGTCTCCCTCCATCATTGTATAGGAAACCTGAGCACCTACTTCAAGCTTTCCTTAATCCCAGTGATTTTCTAGGCACATACAAGTTAGGTGTGGTGATCATCAGCATTGCCACATCTATGTTCCTTTGTGAATATAGCCCACAGCATTTACAGCCAACAATTTCAAAGTTAGGTAAAGTTAGGAACCTAAGCCCATACTTAGACACATTTCACCTAAGTGATTTGCCCAGGGTTATATAGTGAGTTAATGGTAGAAAAAGGAATATCCAGTAGAGTATCTAGCCCATTATTTATTATTTTGTATTACACTAGCACCTCAGGTTCCCAACCAAGATCAGGGCTCCATAATGCTAAGAATGCACTTAATAAAGGACAGCCCCCACCCCAAAGCACTTAAAATCTAAACAGCCAAGACAAACAGTGGGTGAGAGATAGGCGGCATTATTATTCCCATTTCACAGCTGGGACCTGAGGAACAGAGATTAAGTGACTTCCAAGCTCTCTCAGCTAGGATTTGACTAAGCAAGGAAGGAATTGAACTCAAGATCTGCTGGTCCCTAGTCCAGTACCATAGACTATTTTGAAATTCTCTTAGCATTTCTTTACTTTCTACCCTGCTATTGGAATTGCTTTCTTTCAGCCCTATACTACGATTTATACATGCACACACTTTCCCTCCCCCAGAGGTCCACATATAACTGATCACATATATTTTGCCTCATTCCCACTCCTGGAGGAGCCTAGATATCGTTATTGCAGCTCCCGTCCCAATTACAGACAATATGATCTGCATTAGTTGTAAGGGATTGTTCAATGGACAGGCTTTGGGTTGCTGCCACTGTAGAAAAATACTTCCCAAAAGGTTAGAACCTACATTTTATCAAAGAAAACAGCAACGAAAGATTTGAACTGTTGTTTCTTGAATTACTGCTTGCTGAGACACTTGACTGAATCCCTTAATCCTTATAATACTGTCCTATTTTAGCTTTTATATAAGCATCTGCTCATACAAAGTCTGCATCAAACTCCAATCCAAGATGTATTAGAACTGCTTGTAAGACTGATTGACTGAGCTGCTGAGCCCAGGGTAGGAAAATTCAAGAAATAAGCAGCAGCAATACCATTTGAGTCCAGCAAGAACTAGCCCTTAGTTACTCATAGTCTTTGCTATTCCAGTTCTTACAGACAAGACTTTTCTACTATCTGCTTGTTTCTAATATGTATGAACAAAATGGTGTCAAGAAATGTAGCTAGATTGGTGTAATTTTTTTTAAATGCTAGGCATATTGATTGAGGCCATCTTAGGGAAAATACTATAATGGTAGTTGTGCTACATGGCTTTGAAATCAATTAGACTTGACGGCTTGTCTCATGTGACACATTTAATGGAACAGATTGATCTGTTTTGTGCAAGGTAAGTACTTACAATTAAGATTTGATTTTGTTATGTTACCAGCAGTGAAAGAAAGTATGAGAGAAAGAGAGCTAGCAACCTCCTTTAAAGAATTAAAATAAGACCACTTGTTTCTTTAAAAAGAAGCTGCAGTCTGGTTTAAAATGACCCTGCAACAACTTGTTTTTACTACTGTAAATACTTCAAAAATAGTGGGATAGGCAATTAAGGAGAGGTGCAGGTCAAGAAGTCATAGAATATATAGAAGTCAGGAAAGCCAAAAGACACTATAATCTGACTGGCACAAACCAAGCTGTTTTTCTCCTAGGCTAAATCTCTATGTCTACTACAACCTGTAATCATGTTTGTAGCCAGTTAATGACATGGATTTCCAAGAATTCACTGATGCATAGTTGGGCAGTTGCAGATACACAATTGTGGTTGACACATGGTGGGGAAAAATGTGCCATGTGTTTATGATAAGAAGGTTGGATGAGAGTGCCACTGACTGGTTACAAAACCACAGATCCAATGGCAATGTAGGCACAGTTTATTAACTGGTGAATGCTCAGCCTAGTCCCATGTTGGAAAAAAAATCCATTTAGTAAAAGGGATTTGATGTTTGACTAGTTTGTCATTGCTTTAAGTGACAAAACTTTAAGTCCTCTCAATTTACATAGTTTCCAAGCTCTCTGGTTTCACTGAGTGTAACATAAATATACTGGGTAAATTACATGACAAACATTTTTTTTGTTTGTTTCCTGTGTTATAATGCATGGGCTGTAGGGTTTGCCTTTCTGTTTTTCAGAAGCAATGACATCGCAGAGGACAGAGGGACTAATCTTGAAAAGATGTTTTAGGTTAATCGACGTTTTATAAATAAAACAAACAGAGATTCAGCTTCTTTGGAGAGATGAAATAACTGCTGGCGATTCATAATTCAGCTTTTGAATATTGAATCTTACAGTTTGAAAACAATTATATTCGGAATACAGCACACACTCTCCAATACAACTATTCATTAGGAACCCATGAAGCAGAAAAAGTAAAATTGGCACAAATGATTAATTTTAAAATACAACTAGACATCATGTTCCCTCACCTGAAACAGAACAAAACAACAAATAATTGCAACAGCAGTTGAAACTGGAGAATAGTACCAGTTAACCCTAACTCAGCATAGGTTGCTCGAATTAAAAAAAGGTGACTTTAGCATTTGGTACTTAAAACTTAATGAACACATGAAATTATCTTTCTACTAGTCAAGTACCATCCACCTTTACGTTGGATGACAAACATGTTATTAAGACCTCTTACTCCCCTAATATTAATTTTGAAGAGGCAAGCAGTTTAAGGACAGATCTGATCGCCGAAAAACCTTTTTCTTTAAACAAATAATAGCAATGATTAAAGTCATACATGAAAATGTATAAAAATCATTGCAGTTCTAATTTATGACAGGTAAATCAAGGAAAAGCTACTTTCTGGAAATGTAGGCCCTGATCCTGCAGGATACTCTTCAGAGACACACCCAACCATCTTTGAAGAGTTGTATTGGCTTCGGTGGAGTTCAGCAGAGCTGCAAGAATCCACTCACACCTCTTGATGCAGGATCAGAGCCTTACGCAAGAAAGTGAAGAATTACATTAGCTATACTGGCTAAGAGTCTGATGCAGAGCTGATTAAAGTAAATGGGAAGATTCCCACTCACTTCAGTGAGCTTTGGATCAGAAACCAAGTCAAGAGATTACAAGGAATATCAATCCTTATCAATTCAAGACATGAGTTGATTGCTTGTGGGGATTTGTAAGTTTTTCTTTCCCGTTATACAGCATTGCAAAATTGTATGGACACATTTTAGTCTTTCCAAGAAGTCTTACAAAAACACAATAACAAATGTACCAAACATTTCAATATGGTCATGATTGCTTGGAATGCTTATTGTAATATGGGGGGAAATATCATGTTCTCTTGCTCTGTGTTGTAAATACAAAAAGTAGACTCATCCCCTACATAACACATGTTTTATCTTTCTCCTTTAGATTAATAAAACGTTAAAATATAATAATGCATACATTTAACACAATATTTTGAACAACAATTTTTGGGACAAATTCAGTTATGGAGTAAGAGGGCGTAGTTGCATTGAAGTCAAGTGAAATGGAGCCAGAATTAAATAAGAACATAAGAACATAAGATGGCCATACTGGGTCAGACCAAAGGTCCATCCAGCCCAGTATCCTGTCCACCAACAGTGGCCAATGCCAGGTGCCCCGGAGTGAGTGGACCTAACAGGTAACGATCAAGTGATCTCTCTCCTGCCATCCATCACCCCCCTCTGACAAACAGAGGCTAAGGACACCATTTCTTACTTATCCTGATTAATAGCCATTAATGGACTTCAGCTCCATGAATTTATCCAGTTCTCTTTTAAACCCTGTTAAAGTCCTAGCCTTCACAGCCTCCTCAGGCAAGGAGTTCCACAGGTTGACTGTGCGCTGTGTGAAGAACTTCCTTTTATTTGTTTTAAACCTGCTGCCCACTAATTTCATTGAGTGGCCCCTAGTTCTTCTATTATGGGAACAAGTAATTAACTTTTCCTTATTCACTTCCTCCACACCACTCATAATTTTATATACCTCTATTATATCCCCCCTTAGTTTAGTTGGCCTTCTCTGAACCTTTTCTAATGCCAGTATATCCTTTTTGAGATGAGGAGAGCACATCTGTACGCAGTATTCAAGATGTGGGCACACCATGGATTTGTATAAGGGCAGTAAAATATTCTCCATCTTATTCTCTATCCCTTTTTTAATGATTCCTAACATCCTGTTTGCTTTTTTGACTGCTGCACACTGCATGGACGTCTTCAGAGAACTATCCACGATGACTCCAAGATCTTTTTCCTGATTAGTTGTAGCTAAATGATGAAAGCTTTCACATTACATCTTTTTCCCCCTTGTGCAACACTAATAAATGTAAGCAAAACATATTATAAACTAGGTTTCAGTGTAGTAGCCGTCTTAGTCTGTGTCAGCAAAACGAAAATAAGAAAGAAAAACTTGTAGCACCTTAGAGACTAACAAATTTATTTCAGCATAAGCTTTCGTGGGTTAGTACCCACTTCATCGGATATTATAAACTGTAAGGCTTTCTATCTGTCTATCCAGGTTTTCAGACTATGATCAGCACTGTAGTAGCCAAAGACATGGTTTTCTCTTTATAAAAGTGACAGACAGTAAATTCATCTCGATGATGAGACAATTTTCCATACAGGAAGTGGTACCAAAGTGGTTGGGTTGAGAATACTGCTTGAGCTATGTGGTTTCACTTTCTTCAAGGAATCTGAGGGCCAGATTTCACTTCCACTGAAGTTAATGGGATCCATTCCATTGATTTCAATGAGAACTGGATTAGCCCTTAAAAATCATCAACTTCACATTTATTCTGAATAAATAGTATTTCTTAGTACTACAGCCTGTGTATTTTGTATGGAACACAAGTTACAAGTTTCAAATTTAAATGTCAAATGGCATCATTTAATAATAGACTAACTAGCAATGTCTGTGCTCCCAGGGCTAGATTTCCAAAGGAATTTAGGTATATTGATGCTCAGCATCACCACACCTACCTTTCAGGAGCCTAGAAAATCATTATGCTTCACAGCACCTGAGCTAGGAACCTAGGCTTCCTATACAATGAATGGAGGAATTTAGGTGCCTTAGATTGATTCACAATAGTCGGCAGGCTAAGCAGCTCCTTACCCAATCTAGACACTGGGAACTGGAAAGGTGAGGGACCTGTTCTAAACTCTCAGGGAGTTTTGTGCTTAAATCTAGGCTGAAGGGAGGGACCTTTCTCTGCTTGGGATTTTTAGCTGCAAATTTTCTCTTAGCATTAGGCTCCTATGCCATTTTTGCAAGAAGCAGGAGATGGGAGGACCTCCCTCATAACTTTTAGCTCAGTGGTTAGAATACTGACCTGGGATGTGGTTTTGGAACATAGGGACTGGATTCTGGGTCTCCCATGTGAGTGCTGTAATCACTAGGATATAGTATCATTATCATGTGTATGCGTTCTCTCTCTATCTCTCTCTGACTCAATGACTCAGTATTTATCCAGAGTGCAACAACTTCAGCAGGAGAGACTGAGGGAACCCTGCATCAAATTAGTTCACTGGTTAGGGCCTTCATCTTAGATTGAGCAGATCCCTGTTCAAATACCTTCTTCTCCCCATCAGATGGAGGGGGGGGACTTGAAATGTGTGTGGGGCTCTCCCATATCCCAGATGAGTATGTTATCCATTGGGCTAAAAGCTATGAGGGAAGGCCTCCTCCCACAAGCCATTTTGTGTGAACTTACCTATGGGAGCCAGATCCCGTAGGTGAGTTCTGAGCACACTTACTGGAGCCCCGTAAGTGAGTTAGGTCGAGGAACACCTGTGTTGCCTCAGTTTGTGGGTTGCTCTGGGGCTTAGGCATCCAGATGTCTAGAGTAGGGTTTCAATGTGTATGCCTACAGGCAGAAACAGAAGGTGTTCATACTGCAAAAATGTAGGCAGTGAGTGAGTTTAGGCATCTGCAAGGCTTGGCAGTAGCTGAACAGGGGTTTTGTGAACCCCAGTGGGAGCGGATTCTGGGATTTAGGTACCTAAAGTGGCAGTTAAGCCCCTTAATCCTTTTGTGAATCTAGCCCATAAATGTTACCTTTCAAGTTAAAAACACACTTGTATTTTAAGCATAATTTGTTTACTGTATGGCTTGTTATTAACAGCAAAACCATAATGTGGTGCAAAGAAGAAAACACTGTGACACTCACTTGTGTGCTTTACTGTTATCCTTCAGTGACTGTATAATTGCTGTTTAGTTAAGATGTTTAAATACCAGTGAAGAGTATGCTTTTATGTATAGCATATTGATGATAATATCTGGGGAAGATTTGCATCCAAATGAGAGACAACCCAAAAGAAACATTGCAGTCCAAATTATACATAAAATAACTATTTTTCTCTCTGTGCAATCAAAAATTGTATACTGTGTGGTTATTTTCATCAACACAATGGTACTGTAGAATGAAAATAACACCTTCATTTGATTCATAGCAGATGCTGGCGACATAAACCTACACACCTGTGGAGAGTAGGATGTAGTAATCCCACTGTGATTAAGGAGATGTATTCTTGCAGCTCTGCAATCAGAATGAATTGTTTACCTTTTCTATGAGGTCTGTAATTAATCATCTGGGCTTGATCTGTTTGATACCAAATGGATTTAGCGACCCACATTGTTTAAGTAGCATGTAGGCTCATACAATGCTTATTGTGTCTCATATTAAAAGGCACTACCACAGAGCACACTATGGTATTTATTTTCTTGCATAACCTGCTATCTATTTGGACAGAAAATAGCACTGTTGTGAATAGAAAGAGATAACCAGGGAAAGTCTATCTGAAAAATAGATGCTCATAAGTTACCATTCCTGTGCTGAATAAGTAATGTTCTTTTTACACAATGCCTTTTATGTGTACTGCATTTCAAAGTCTTTTAACTACATGTAACAAAAAACGGAAAGAAGGTTAAATTCTGCTGTTTGTTGCAATGATACTGTGACAGAGTGGGCTATTTCTGAGTCAAACTGTGAACTCCATTTTGTATTGTAACTTTCAGTTTGGATTAGGACATCTATCTTGTGCTACATGCTGAATTCATGGCTAACCTTGCCCAAGGTAAGATTATTATCCTGTATTCCAGTCAGTTACCCTGCATGAGAAAGGTGCCTGACATTTCACTGAAGGACAATCACTGAGAAACCAACAAGACAATAATCTAAGACCATTGACTGATTGTCTCTCAACTAATGGTCCATGCCCATGGAACAATGGACTTTCTACACAGAAGTCTGATAGAGAAACTCTAGACTCTTACCAGGCCTGGTGGGAGTCTGCTACAGACCACCAGACCAGGGGGATGAGGTGGACGAGGCTTTCTTCCAGCAACTAACAGAAGTTACTAGATCACAGGCCCTGGTTCTCATGGGTGACTTTAATCACCCCGACATCTGCTGCGAGAGCAATACAGCGGTCCACAGACAATCCAGGAAGTTTTTGGAAAGTGTAGGGGACAATTTCCTGGTGCAAGTGCTGGAGGAACCAACTAGGGGAAAAGCTCTTCTTGACCTGCTGCTCACAAACAGGGAAGAAATAGTAGAGGAAGCAATAGTGGATGGGAACCTGGGAGGCAGTGACCATGAGATGGTCGAGTTCAGGATCCTGACACAAGGAAGAAAGGAGAGCAGTAGAATACAGAGCCTGGACTTCAGAAAAGCAGACTTTGACTCCCTCAGGGAACTGATGGGCAAGGTCCCCTGGGAGAATAACATGAGGGGGAAAGGAGTCGAGGAAAGCTGGCTGTATTTTAAAGAAATCTTATTGAGGTTGCAGGAACAAACCATCCCGATGTGTAGAAAGAAAAGTAAATATGGCAGGCGACCAGCTTGGCTTAACAGTGAAATCCTTGCTCGTCTTAAACACAAAAAAGCAGCTTACAAGAAGTGGAAGATTGGACAAATGACCAGGGAGGAGTATAAAAATATTGTTCAGGCATGCAGGAGTGAAATTAGGAAGGCCAAATCACACTTGGAGTTGCAGCTAGCTGGAGATGTTAGGAGTAACAAGAAGGGTTTCTTCAGGTATGTTAGCAACAAGAAGAAAGTCAAGGAACGTGTGGGCCCCTTGCTGAATGAGGGAGGGAACCTTGTGACAGAGGATGTGGAGAAAGCTAGTGTACTCAATGCTTTTTTTGCCTCTGTCTTCACAGACAAGGGCAGCTCCCAGATGGCTGCACTCCGCAGCACGGTATGGGGAGGAGGTGACCAGCCCTCTGTGGAGAAAGAAGTAGTTCGGGACTATTTAGAAAAGCTGGACGAACACAAGTCCATGGGGCCGGATGCACTGCATCCGAGGGTGCTAAAGGAGTTGGCCGATGTGATTGCAGAGCCATTGGCCATTATCTTTGACAAATCATGGCAATCGGGGGAGGTCCCGGATGACTGGAAAAAAGCTAATGTAGTGCCCATCTTTAAAAAAGGGAAGAAGGAAGATCCGGGGAACTACAGGCCAGTCAGTCTCACCTCAATCCCTGGAAAAATCATGGAACAGTTCCATGATTCAATCAAAATCAAGGAATCAATTCTAAACCACTTAAAGGAGGGGAAAGTGATCAGGAACAGTCAGCAT
Organism: Chelydra serpentina; assembly: GCA_037349315.1. Lineage (NCBI taxonomy): Eukaryota > Metazoa > Chordata > Testudines > Chelydridae > Chelydra > Chelydra serpentina. The sequence continues at coordinate 63,256,452 of JBAIAC010000004.1, forward strand.
GGATTCACCAAGGGCAAGTCATGCCTGACTAACCTAATTGCCTTCTATGATGAGATAACTGGCTCTGTGGATGAGGGGAAAGCAGTGGATGTGCTATTTCTTGACTTTAGCAAAGCTTTTGATACAGTCTCGCACAGCGTTCTTGCCAGCAAGTTAAAGAAGTATGGGCTGGATGAATGGACGGTAAGGTGGATAGAAAACTGGCTGGATGGTCGTGCTCAACGGGTAGTGATCAATGGCTCCATGTCTAGTTGGCAGCCAGTATCAAGTGGAGTGCCCCAAGGGTCGGTGCTGGGGCCGGTTTTGTTCAATATCTTCATCAACGACCTGGAGGATAGTGTGGACTGCACCCTTAGCAAGTTTGCAGATGACACTAAACTGGGAGGAGTGGTTGATACGCTGGAGGGTAGGGATAGGATACAGAGGGACCTAGACAAATTAGAGGATTGGGCCAAAAGAAATCTGATGAGGTTCAACAAGGACAAGTGCAGAGTCCTGCACTTAGGACGGAAGAATCCCATGCACTGCTACAGACTAGGGACCGAATGGCTGGGCAGCAGTTCTGCAGAAAAGAACCTAGGGGTTACAGTGGACGAAAAGCTGAATATGAGTCAACAGTGTGCCCTTGTTGCCAAGAAGGCTAACGGCATTTTGGGCTGTATAAGTAGGGGCATTTCCAGCAGATCGAGGGACGTGATTATTCCCCTCTATTCGGCACTGGTGATGCCTCATTTGGAGTACTGTGTCCAGTTTTGGGCCCCACACTACAAGAAGGATGTGGATAAATTGGAAAGAGTCCAATGGAGGGCAACAAAAATGATTAGGGGGCTGGAGCACATGACTTATGAGGAGAGGCTGAGGGAACTGGGGGGGAGGGATAGCTCAGTGGTTTGAGCATTGGCCTGCTAAACCCAGGGTTGTGAGTTCGATCCTTGAGGGGGCCATTTGGGGATCTGGGGCAAAAATTGGGGATTGGTCCTGCTTTGAGCAGGGGGTTGGACTAGATGACCCACTAAGGTCCCTTCCAACCCTGATATTCTATGAGGCTGTGTGTGAACTGGCCAGGAGTAGTTCTTCTTACAGCAAAGCAGAGTAAAAGGCACCCCAGACTGGGGAACTGAGGGGACACAGCTGTTCACCAGTCCAGATTGTACCCTGGGGAATGTCACAACTGGTTTGAAGGTCTGAGCAGTGGACTTCAGAGCCCCATATCCCAAGGAAGTGCTAAGTTAAGATGTCTGAGTCTGGGAATGTGCCGTAGAGTCCCAGAGCTAGGAACAGTGACTAGACTCAGCCCAGACCCAGCTGGTTTAGAAATTTGTGCTATCAGCTGTTGAGTTCACTTACAACAGGCTCATCACTGTGCCCAAGGGAGGCTGTGCAAGGTGTGCAGATACAACTCCAGACTTCAGTGGGAATACATACATGTAAACGAGAGGAATAGTGGACACCCAGAAGTTTTGAAGATATGTAACAAAGCAACGTGTAAAAGTAATATAGCCATTTATCAAAAGGAGTTGAAAATAGCTGCCACATGCGCGTAAGCCACACCAACCCTCCTCTGAAACTGAAACCTTAATCTCCTGAATCTGAGCATTAATTTTAAAACAAAAAGTCAGTCTTTAGCTGTTAACATTGTGAAGGACACCTTAAAAAAATATGTGAAACAAGCATAACTGAAGCAAAGATGAATCTACAGAGAGCGTAGAACAACTACTCTGAGAGGTGTGACCTGCCACATTCATCTCGTGAGGTGTTAACTTTGATGCAGTGATGATAATTTAAATGTCAGAGTCGTGAAGTATTTCATTCCTCGTACAAGGAAGGAGAGGGAATATCACAGATTTACTGTGACATCTCGTTTTGTCGCCACAAATGGGTGGCTTTTGGGAGAGACTGTCACTGAAAATTTTTCCTCAAGTTGGAAGGCGCCAAGACCAAGGGGCCTAGCATAACACAAGGGCACATGCAAGCCCCCTGAGGGATCACATTTTGATAAGGTACATGGTCTACTATAAGTAGAATCTAATTTTTGGTGACTTATGGGGGGAGCTTATTTTATGGGCAGAGCTTAGAAGAGTAACTCCTTTTCTCTCTTCCAGCCTTCTCAGCCTGTCTACAACAAGTGGACTGTAGCCCACGAAAGCTTATGCTGAAATAAATTTGTTAGTCTCTAAGGTGCCACAAATATGCCTGTTCTTTTTGCTGACACAGACTAACACGGCTGCTACTCTGAAACATATTAGGGTATCATAACTGAGCTATCCATGAGGAGAAGCTACAAAAATCATCATTAAAATGTTGACATTCACTATTTCAAAGCAATTAGAGAGACAGTCCGTTTGCTGTTATTTGCCACTTCAAATGATAATCCTCAGTGTTTTACTTATGAACTCTGTGCAACATTTGGCTAAGTGAAATGAAAGACATCAACTAGACTTCAGATGGTGTTGCTGAAAAGGACTCCCTAAGGTGGTATTGGTAGCAGAAGAGTAGAGAGATTGCATTTATTTTCTGGAAAATGTTTATGTGGCTTAACATATATAATCAGATTCCTCATGCTAAGGAAAGAAAACTATTCTTCAGACAGAATTGCAATTTAAAGGATGAGCCCCAATATGACATCTTCGTAGATGATACCAATTATTACACCCATATAATAAAACCTGCAGTATTTAATTTTTTTGGTGTGTGTGTGTGTGTGTGTGTGGAGGGGGGAGACAATGTTGTACTCCTTAGAATTATAGATAGGAAAATATGTTTTGCAACTGGCCCTCCAAAAGACAATGGTATAAATGGGATGGAATTCATGACCAAGTGGTTGAATGAGTTCTGTGTTTACTGACTTGGGATATTCTCCCTACCATCTCAGGTAGGAAAGAGGGATCAGCCTGATCTCTTCATTTCCCTTTCCCAAAAGGAGGGGGATTGTTCTCTTTCCCTCTGCATAGAAACATAGAGTCATAGGGCTAGTCTACACTTACCAGCTCTGTCGGATGCATCGGATCGATCTTCTGGGTTCGATTTATTGCGTCTTGTCTAGACGCGATAAATCGAACCAGGAAGTGCTCCCCTGTCAACGCTGGTAATCCTGTTCCACGAACGGACTAGGCAGAGTCGACGGGGGAGCCTGCGCGCCGTAGTGTGGACCAGGGGTAAGTACTTTGAAGTTCGAAATAAGATACTTCAACTTCAGCTACGTTATTTACGTAGCTGAAGTCACGTATCTTACTTCGAACTTCGGGGCTAGTGTAGACCAGCCCATAGAATCGTAGAACTGGCAGGGATCTTGAGAGGTCATTTAGTTCAGTCCCTGCACTCATGTCAGGACGAAGTATTATCCAAGAAAGAGACCTGATTCTCATCTCAGTGCAATTCAGATGCTGGTTTTGTTTACATGGTCAAATACATCTTGATAGGTACCTAGAATTCGTGGTATAGATCATGCTATTCTCTGTATGCACGGCTTTGCAGGATAGCTGGACTGTTGCTGATGCCTGGGAGCAACAATCAGAGTTAGCAGCACCTGCAGCTTCTGGTGGAGCAAGGCCTCACTGCACTTCACTTAATGCAAGGCACTACTTTAAATACATAAGCCCCAGGCTCTTTCATGTTTCTGTCATGTTCCCTCCACACTGGAGATACCTTTTTAAAAGGAGGAGTCAGAGCTGCCATCATCAGCAGAATACTGTGTTAGTGATGCTGCGCTGGAGAAACCGAGAGGATATGTGCAGCCAGAGCTTCCATTGTGTTGTAATTCTAAATGTAGTGGGAATTTCCTGAGTATGTGCAAAACTCTGCTTTTTAAATCACTCCTAACTCAATTATTCACATAACTTTTTACTTATGTTTAAATCCAGTCCAGAGATTAGTCTTCAGTGAGGACAAGCCACCAAGAAAATGTCAACCTATAAACATCAGCTATTCCTGAATTACTCCGAAGCAAAACTGGTCCTTTGTGCAATTTCTTTGGAGCCAATGGAGTAATACCAGGAATGAACTAAAAACTCTTGTTTTTTTCATTGTCACAAAAGGGAGCCTCCAAATAAATGGATCTTTCTCTTATGTCTTCACAGTAAATACCTGTAGTGTGAGACCTAGTCTTGAACTTTATATCCAAAAAGAAAAATTTTGCTGAAAGTTAAAAGCATTTGAAAACAGGTGTTTATAATGGAAGTGTGCACATACCCCAGATGTAATATTGGTCACCTAAAATGGCATAAAACAGCAAAAGTACAATCTCTTTATTATGATGTTGGACTCTTTCTAGCTCGTAATGTACTGCAAAGTTGCTAAGGTACCTGAAGATGCTTGGGAATATTTTCCAAGTACCAATCAACCGTCCAGCAACTGAAATGTCAGTTCCAGAATCAATGCTCTCCACAAGAGTACAATGTGTCAGTGGCATTCACCATTTAGGAGTTAGAGCAGAGACATGCTTGACAATTTATATATGTGCCTCCAAACAATTCTGAGTCCAGAGATATCCATTTGAGCTCCAAGTCAGATCCATTATTAATGTAAAACTCCCACTAAATAGCATTAGCTTCTCAGCTATTTTCCTAGAACTATAGAAGTTAGAGATCAGAAAGACCTATTAAGTCAAGTGGTGCATCTCGCTGCCGCAAGGCTGTTCCCTATAGTACATTTTCTGGTGTTCCACCAGTGTAATTTTTAAGTGTCCAAAGCAAACGGGCTTCCTATATTTCTCTTGGAATAGTATCTACTAACAAATAGATCTCACTATATGGAAAGCATTTATTGCCGATATTTTGTCTAAATGTACCTATATTTAAAACAATCACATGGATCCTACAATGGTAGTGGTGGGAAAATCAACATTTTTGATTATACAATAGTAAAGTTTTACCATGGCACTTCCTTTCAAATACAGGCAATATTTTAAACATCGCAGTACATTTAACAATTTGTGCAGTAAATGTGGATTTGTTAGTGTTGAGCACAGCAGTTATACCCATTGCACCATCCCAAATGACTTCTATCCCTTCTTGGTAGCTACAGCCTCTAGCTACAGTTATATTTCACTTATCTCCAACCTATTCCCACCCATGCTTGTCTCTTAAACAATATGTACATTTTTTAGATGTTTTTAAAATAATATTTTAATCTTTTTTTAAAGATTATTTCTTCATGTACGTCAGGCTTTACCCATCCCCTGATCATAATTTAGCTCTGTTGTAAGGTTCATTAAATGTGTATTTTAATAGGGTACCATTTATATTTAGCTTTATATTTTCTTTAAAATTGTAATTGACCATATAATCTTATTCAGTTGCTTCTCCCCTCCCTTTCCAGCCATGTGGACATGGTTATTTTAACAGCAGATCCTGACAAGTCCCTTCGAAAACCAATTTGTCTCCATGTCCCTTGCATGAGTCTCTTACAGAGGAATTGTAGTTTCTGCTGAATTATGGTGTGTTATAGGATTCTTCTGTGTTTTCCCATGATATTATGTACAGTTTCCTGCCTTTACTTAAAAAAGTAATAACATGCATGGTTCAGATCTCCTTTCTGAAACAGTTGAACAAGTTCTTTATTGGGAGCTCAGCAGAGCAATTCATCTCTCCTGGAGTAAGTGCAGCAACTACACTTAATACAAGAACTCAGTCAAAATGGAATTAGAGGTGATTCAGAGGTAGATTTTGATAGCTTAGTTAAAGTGGTAATTGAGCTTAAAGGTGAATTGAGGGGAGATGAAAATAAATGAAAATACAAAAGAAACTTTTCTGTGCTCTGTTCTTCTTGTTTATGACTACATTTTTTCTACTCAAAAGAAAATGTTTTTTTTCCTACTACTCTTTCCCAGAGGACCTTAGCAAGATTGCTGGAGAACCCCAACAATGCTAGCACACGTGGCTGAAATATGACCTTTGAAATACCAGTAACATGGCAGCCTTTAATCCTGATGCTTCAAATGCTCATGCTCAATAATGCACATGAGAGTAGGCCTGTTGCACTTGCCGTTGCCTCGGTTAGTACATTCACTCTGCAAATGGTCTTTCCCAGGGTGCAATAGCCTGTGTAGTGAATGGAATCAAACAGCAGGTTATTTAGTTGATGTAGGCGAATAGTACAAACAAACTTTGCATATTTTCTCTAACATTAGAATGAATTCACTTCTGCATGCTTATGTCACTTTAGTGTTTACTTTATACAAACATTTCTGCAATCAAAATTATAAGAAGGTACCTAAGGTCAGAGGAGTGAGATTCTGGAACAGCCTTTCCATAGGAGTAGTTGGGGCACAACCTAACCAGTTTTAAGAAGGAGCTTGATACATTTATGAATGGAATGATATGACATGGTTGCTTGTGATTGCCAGGGCCTGGACTCCTTGCACAAGGAGTTCCTTTCAGTCCTGTATCCTATGTTCCTAAGTTTCATTGCCATGAATGCTCACATAAGAACAGCCATACTTGGTCAGACAAAAGGTCCATCTAGTCCAATATCCTGTCTTCCAACAGTGGCCAATGGCAGGTGCTTCAGAAGAAATGAACAGAACAGGTAATCATCAAATGATCCATACCCTGTTGCCCACTCCCAGCTTCTGAGAAAGTTTTAATCTTGCATGAATATAATATACAGTGTGGGGTACAGTACAAAAACCAGGGGTCCAAAAATCCCTTAGCAAAGTCCAGAAGGAACAGTTAAACAAGGGAAGGACTTGGCTGCATCTTTCTCAGTTAGGAACAGGCATGCACACCCAATTACCTTGTCTGAATATGTTGATGAGAGAAAATTAACTTTACTCTGCACCCAGCCAATAAATCTTAGAGTAGCTTAATTCTTCTAGCAATAATGACTTGGGCAAAGCCTATGGGGGCTAGAAGGGAAAAGGTTTATAAGTTTGTAATGTCCTCTACTCTTGCTTATCTGATATTTCTCCCTAACTTGCTTCAGGTCCCTGGGAGAATCAAGGCCCCAGTGACTGCTTCAAGCCATCTTTTTCTTGATCAGAAGAATTACGTTTATCTAATCAGGGAACAGAAATTATACAGAATGCGGGACCCATCACAATTTAACCAAAACAGCTTATGTTTCAAATGTCAAGTATCCAAATTTGACATTTATGTGTTCACAAACTATAGATTAAAACAAAACAACAGAAACCTTGACAAAACTGTGCAGTGTAAATTCAAAATGACAAATTAAAAGAAATCGCAATCTGTCCACAGACATTTTGAATAAAGAAACAAGCAAACAAAAGGCTAAATTCATCATGTTATACTGTGAATTCTTTGCTCCTCTCTTTTATTTAGATTTTGGATGTGGGTGCTTGATAAGACCCCAGGAGCCCCTAGTGTCACATGATTTAAGGTTTGCAATGCTTATTTTGGCACAGAGTATTGATTCAATAAGACAATCAAAAATTATGGCATGCGCCTAAAGGAAGGTCAGTTTTACTCTAATTCTACTGTAGCTCACTGTCATCCAGAAACCTAAGAAGCTGGAGGCCTTCAGCAGCTAATAGAATAGAGAAAAGGCAATTTTAGTATCTTGTGGGTCACCTCTTTTATAGTGATCTTCATTTGAACTCATAGATTTTCAGGTTCAAAATAAATAGCTTTTTATTGCAGGCTGAACATTCATGCAGAAATATCAGCCGCTGTGGCTTAGTTTTTCTCATCCATTTCAGGTCTATAAATTACAAGAAAATAGAATGTTTGTACAATTAAAAATCTTGGAATGGAAGCATTTGTTTCCCTGCTTTCTAACTAAGCTTTCTTTTAGCACCAACGCTCACCCAATTTGCAATAATTTAGGCTCCTACCATACAAACAGTTATGAATGTATCTAACTTTGTTCACAAGAGTAGAGCCATTGAACCCAGCAGGCCTACTCATGTGCATAAGCATTTACAGGATCAGTGTCATGTCCTTTCCTGGATACTTCTGACATAACCTTGGACTAATGGAAAGAATCCTGCTCAATTTTTTATACCTGGAGGTACTTCAGTTTTGTTGTTTTAAAGGGCTACTTTCATTACTTTTTATTAATCATATATATAGAATTCCCAATAATGTGCAATACCAGTTTAGCTGATCACAATTTTACAGACATTGAAAATTAATCAAAGTAGGTGCAAACTATGGTCTGTTTTATATTTGAAATCAAGAGCTGGATTCTCCAGGGAAACAAATCAATCCAATTAAAAAAAAACCCAAAGTCCATCCTTCCTCTAGCCCAGAGTTTCTAATAAACTAATCTACCACACACCGGATCGGCGGGTAGCAATCGATCTATCGGGGATCGATTTTTCGCGTCTTGTTAAGACGCGATTAATCGATCCCCGATCGCGCTCCCCGTCGGCTCCGGAAATCCACGTCATCGAGCGGCGCAAGCGGAGTCGACGGGGGAGCTGCAGCGATCGACTCGCCGCCGTCCTCATGGTCAGGTAAGCCGATTACGATACGCCGACTTCAGCTACGTTATTCACGTAGCTGAAGCTGCGTATCATAGATCGACCCTCCTTCCCTAGTGTAGCCCTGGGCCTAGAGACGTACAACCTGCTATTGCATTCCACATCTGTAGCTGCAGGCAGATGTCTTTAGTGAAAGGGGAAACCAACCAGCTGGAAGCTCTTCTTTAAACAATGTTATTCCTCCTCCCTACCCTCTTTTGTAGCTGCTTCCACACTTTTCTTAAATTGACCCCTATCAGTCTGTCCTGGGAGATGGGAAGTGAAGATAGAAGAAAGTAGAACAAGGTTAGTAGCCAGATTAGCTCAGACAGAAAACAGGATAACATGTATATCAGGACAGATAAACAGGCAACTCTTTAATCTTTCTCTCTTAGGGTTCTCTGTTGCACCCATCTCTGTAGTCTAGGAGTACTTATCCTACAAGCTGAAAGGAAGGTAGAAAGAGGGGGTCTTGTGGCCAGTTAGATTGTGGAATCTGTTTTCCAGGAACCTTACAGAATGACCTTATTCAAACCTTACAGAATGACCTTATGCAAACTAACCTATTCTGAAACCACAAATTCCTAGCAAAATTATGCCTAGTCTGACTCTTGAAAAGGACCTCCCTGAAAGGTACTTGGAATTCAAATACTCTCTTCAACTTACTTTTACATGAAAACCCTCTGGCACAATGGTTATGCCATACTGGTATTTCTTTTGTTATTTTGGAATTACAGTACAATTAGTGCTTGAGCATTAAAGAGGGAGATTTTCTTCTGATATGCCACCCTTTTTTATCGCATATTAATGTGCTGAATTTCTCATCTGTCATTTTGACTCAATAGCTATATTCAAAAGAGAATTGTGGATTAAAAATATTCTCTTGTTTAATCACTCCAAATATTTCTGTTGCCTTTTGATCTAGAATATCTATATCTAGATAGATGGATGGATGGTGTTGGTTAACAGGATGCATGCAATCTGTTCTAAAATGAAGCAGGAAAGGCAATACTTTATATCTTTCACAGCACGGGAGAGCTGCATAATGTATTTTCATTATCACATATTAGGTAGATAGCAACCAAGATCACAAGACAACATGACACTACATGCAACATCATTTATGAGTTCTTGGCAATTTATCAATATTATAAGGTAAATGTAAGCAAAAGCATTAAGGATCACATCAACATATCATTTTAAAAATGACTGCAATCATAGTGGGAGTGAGGCTGGCTTTCTCTTTTAATACAAAATCCTGGTGAATCAAAGGTTATATCTGAGGGTCTCTAAAAGTCAGGCATTTGACAAGGGGAATTCTCTGTTCCTATGCTGGTGACTACAAATGTACACAATGCCATTATAATCCATACAGTTTTTCTTGTGGCTTGTAGAGTTGAAATATAATCACATAAGCCTTTGATCATGTTCAATTGTGTTGACTATTAGGGTACCCTAGCTAAGAAAACCTAATCTTCAAAGCTTTACTTAAACTAAAGAGCCAAAAAAAGTTAGCTCTGGAGTTACACTGGGTACTCAGACACTTCCCGTTTAGCTTTCAAATCTCAACTCTTCCATCTTTAAATAAAAAATGAGGAAAAAATGGAAGTCGGCATCCAGAGGGAACAAGCTTAGTGAAAAGGAAACATATTGATTTTAGCACATCCTTATGAATGAGGCAGGTTATAATTAGAAGTGTTGAATTACTTTTGAGATCAGACCCTCTAAGCATGGGGTTACCTGCTGAACCTGAGTGGCTGGCCAGTGTGTGTGTGTGTGTGTGTGTGTGTGTGTGTGTGTGTGTGTGTGTGTGTGTGCATTTTTTAAAAGGTTGTGCACAAAACCCAAACCTGATGGTTTTTGTACTTGTATTTCACACTTTACTATGTTCACTGGGTAGAAAATGCTATAGTTAGTTATATTGAGACTTCAGTTACAATCCCCTGGTTTGTACATACTCATAATTTTCAAAAATACTCTCTTTTGTTACTGAATATGTCCCTGTTTGATCTTGGGCAAAAGGATATGCTTTCTTTTAGTAATCTGGAGCAAAATCTATTCTCCAAACTTTAAGTAATGCAACAATAACACAAATATTTTTTCTGCTCTAAAAAGAATGTCACATTATTAATATTTTTCTATACACACAACTAAAAGAATAGATGAGTGTTACAAGTTTAAATGTTCTGGGGCTGCTAAGAACTAGTCTCCAAGGGGCAGATCCTCGACAGGTATAAATTGTTATAGCTCCATTGAAGCTATGACAATTTACAGCAGCTGAGGATCTGCCTTTAGGTGAATGAGAAAGAAAAAAACCCAAGTTGTCATCATAAATTGTTTTTGAAAATGTTCTTGTAGATGTGCAAAATGAAATTTCTGGGATTATGGAATAAGATAATATAGGTCTCCAGCCTTCAAAGTGTAACACACATGCTTAATTTTTTGCATCTGAGTAATCCCTTGAAGTCAATGGAACTACACCTCTAAGTAAAGTTAGACATGTGTAGGTCTTTGGAGGATCAGGGCTGGAGTATTACTGGCAGTTACTAGGTGTGGTTTTGAACTGATTCTCTGGGGACTTAAAATTTGTTAAGCCTTTGACAATGACATTGTAGAAGTACAGAGTGAAATTAACAAAGATTAAAGTTCTAATCAACATTTTTTCTCTTAAAGTAATAAGGAAAATTAAGTACAATCCTAATTGTTAATACATTTTAAGAAAACACATCTGTACAGTCAAAACACAGGAAATGAAAAAATAAAAGCTTTTAATAGCAACCTTAACTTGTCCACAGTTCATGTAGGGGTAAGCACATTTCAGAAATTAATTGTTATACCATTATATATATTGGGCCCAAAGCTGCCCTGAGATATGCATACAGAAGTTCAGCTGACTTCAGAGGGAATTGCATGGATTTGTGCATTAGTCCAGAACTGGCTTTCCTGAATGTGCCATCTGGGCAAGTTACTGCTGAGTTACTATGAAAGCCTTAATTTTTATATTTTCTAACCCTAACCCTAGCCCCTGGAGTCTCTAAGAATTAAAGATTAATCTAAAGATAGTGTCATGTGATGAAACCTCTGGGAATTCAAAGTTGATATCCCTAATAAAGTTACTCTTGTGCATCAGGGTGCAAGACTGGGGCCTGAAATGAAAGATTCAAGATTACATTAATGTAATATGAGTTTGTTTATTCAGGGACAATATACCCTAGATTATCAATTACTAAGGGACAATTTATACTCATTACTATATTTATTTGCCACAAACTACTCCTAGTTTAACTTTTCATGAGTGATGTATCTGAGTATTTGGATACTGACATTTAAACTGCATTGTTAAATGTATTAACCCTAATTTGGGATATTGCAGATTATGTACTATATGCATTTGATGACTTTTTAAACCAAATTTGCTACTTTGGGATAATTTAAGCATTATACCCAGATGAAGAGAAACCTTTTCATTAATCCATGTTTTAGATAACTTTAACATAAGCTTTAATATTTTTTTTAAAAAATCTGTTAAACAGATAGGCCAGATTCTCAGCTGGTGCAAATCAATATACCTCTATTGAAATCAATCGAGCTCAGCTACCAACTGAAGACCTGATGACCTGGAGTAAGAAACATAAATCTAACCCTCCCCTCTAAAAATGTCAGAGTCAAAAGCCTGGATTTAATAGATTAAATCCAGAAGCAACCGTTATGTTTAGTCTGACCTCCTGCATAACACAGGCCATGGAATTTGAATCCCTTCGTTAGAAATCACTTCACCCTACCCCTAGTATTTCCAGATCAGTTCCTAAAGCTAAAGGAGCCTACTTCATAAATCTATTTTGGAATCAGCTCGCAAAATCATCTGTTATTATGATACTTCTAACATTTTAGACTTTGGCAATTGCTGCCTGTCATAAAAAAAGCCCCACACATACATTTTCTGAAAGGCAAATGTGAGCACTGCACAGCTTGATCTGTGTTTATAAAACAAAGCAAAAGAGATAAAAAAACTTACTAGACAAAGGTGATCTTTGTATAGGATCAAATTACAAATGAGTGAATGAAGTGAAACAGTAGACATGATGTATTTTAATTTTGGTGAAATATTAACACCTCTCCTAAAATCCCACTCTCAGATTAAATGGCACACGATTTGGATATCACCACTGGCCCGTGGACTGAAAATTGGCTGAAGGACCACAAGCAGTACAGCATTGAATGCAGGAGTGGAGTTTAGCAGGGCACCTTGTGTTAGGCTTGAACTCATTTAATATCTTTATCAGTAGTTTAGAGGAGGAAGTAAGCTTCAGGTTAATTACATTTATAGATGATACTATATGGAGAGGTGTTGTGACTATTGGATTCAGTATAGTTATGTGGATTTACATCTGCTGAGAATCTGGCCCTATGAGTTTACTGTGCAAGATAATTTTATTTATTTGTTTACTTCTTTTGTTCATCTGGAGTACTGCATGCAGTTGTGGGCATCATGTTATCAGAAACATACTGCCAAATTGAAGGGAGTTCCGAGAAAAGCAACAATAAGTAATCAGAGGTAAATGGAATTGATCTATAATGAAAGATTAATGGAGTTAATTATATTTAGTTTCCCTAAGGGGAAATGTTTAACAATCAACAAATATTTGAAGTAGAATCAGAATTCTGAATCCAAAAATCTTTGTGAACATTGCAATTTACAGCGGATTTTCTGATTGGAACTTTGTTGTCTTGTCCTGTTTCTAATTTGAAGAAGGAATGAACAAGGATGGAAAGGAATGATTTGGGGGGGAGGGTTTGCAGACAAACCTTTAAAAAATTATAAACATGGAAATATGCAGCTGCAAAAAAGAAAGTACTAATAAGAGGTGAATTAGAGGGAAAGTACAAATTGAATTATATGGATTCAAAAATTTAATCTTTTTTAGTTACAGTTGTGAGCACAAACATTGCTTAGAAATGTAGCAGGTATAAATCTTATTTTTAATTTACATAAGCAAACACTTTAGAAGATTGTCTAGACCAGATGTGTGAAGCGTAGTCTTCCCTAAGATTACATAAAATGCAAATATAGGCCACTTTTATCACATTCTGTAAACATTAAAATTAAGATAGCAACATGGGAAAAATAGGATATTTATTTTGTTGAACTCCCTCATTTCAAGCCTTGCCTGAGTTGAGTGGTATCACCCAGTCCTGTGTCCTTCTTAAAGAGCTTTTAAATATAAAGAAGTACAGTAACAAACACATTGAAGTGAAGTACATTATCTTGAGGATTCAATCACCAGCTGATTTAATGTTGCCTATTTAATCATATTATAAGCTTCCTCAAGAAGATACTGTGTGTAATTGCCTTCTTAGCAGAAAAGGATGAAAAGCATACCTTGCAATTTTGGTTGTGTTAAACAGGATATTACAGTTCTACAAGCACCAAAAAGTCTGTCAGCATTTCCATTTTCAACTTCTATTTTCAGGAGATAAAAACCTGGCCATAAAGATATACTTTTGGCTAAAACTAGCCATGGAAAGTCGCACAAGACGAGCAAATCCCCGTTCCTGTTCCTTTATTTTATATATATTGTGTGTGATCTTCATGGATTTCCTCCCTTACAACTTCCATTTTTTCCACTTCAAGTAGGGCTGATCTATGACCTTACTGGGGCTTAGATCAAAAAATGGGCATAGTTCTGAGGGAGGAAATCTATGAAGATCTAGCCTTTCACACAGTCCCCCTCTATTGTTTCATTGGACAAGGGACTAGAGTTTTTCAGCCCCCATCAAATAGGTCAAGGTCTGTCCTCCTAATCCTTATGGCCCTCAGAGCCCTGCAGGAGGCTTGGCCCAACCATGTAGAGGCCCTTTGCCTTGATACAGCCCTTCCCTAGCTCCCTATTAACATGGCTATAATGAACCCCACAAGGGTGTGATGTGGAAAATATAACAGGTCAAAACAATTTTGACTAAACTTTTTTCGTTGAAACCAAAATGCTTCATGGATCTGTATCGGTTTTGATTACATTCCCTTTGAGCAGCAGAGGGACTCTAGCTGTAGCCTAGCTGGTTGGGGCACTGGCTTGGGATGTGTAAGACTCAAGCTCCTGCTCTCCATGATTCAGAGTGGTCTAGGATCAGTACTAGGGCTTGATTTGTGTATTTCTGGAACTTCAGGGTCAATCAAAACAAAGGACCACATTTAAGATTCTAAAAAAATAAACATAAAAAAAATTGCTCTTTTGGTCTACCTTTCCCTCCAGTAAATTCATACTTTTAGTAACCCCCTGAGTGGAGTCCCTCAGTTGAATGGAGCCCCTGAAACAGAAGATATAACAGTACTTCCCCTCTTTACACTTACAGAGAAATGGAGACCCAAGATGTGGCAGCTAAACTGCCTTTTGGTGCTATGTTTCCGAGACAACCTGGCTGTGGCAAAGCTCCACTGTATTCCTTCATCTCCTTGGGACCCCATGAAGAGTGTGACATGGAGAACAAGCTCTGTGAACTGTTTCCCAGAGTAAGGGAACCCCATTCTATCACATATGTAAAATGGGTTCCCTCTGGCAGCTGCATGCCAACAGCAGAGAGCTGCAAAACAAACTCATTTTTCTTTCAGATAATATGCACTCCTATTATCTGGGAGTTACCTCAAATACTTCCCAATCCCCAAACAGAGTTTCCAGGCCAGCTACCCCACTCAAGGTACCTTTGGCCTTGTGGGCTCAAACCCCCAGGCACCAGAGGAACAAGGCTCATAACATCAGTCAATAAACCATCTGATAGCATCACAGGACCTACCAGTCTGTGCAAAGTAACTTCTGCATCAGACTCCAAAGAACACGGTCAATAACTGTTCCACTATTATATCCAGAGATTTTGCTAGAGGACTAGAGCCTCCTCCAGTCCAGTTGCCTGGAGCCATCTTGGCAGGAAAAGGAGGTAAGAGCACTATTTTTCTGTCTCTAAAAAGTTTTAATTTTTTTTGGATCTGGAACAAAAACAAATGTTGGAATCTCCAAATATTTTGTGAAACTGAATTGTTGCTTTCCAGGCTGCCTTAATAACACTGTCTGAGGCTGTATTATCTTTTCTTCTGAAGATTCATGGGACCAGATGCATGAGCAAAGTGTGTTCACTCCAGCTCTCCTGCCCACTCTTCTTAAGTTTGCCCAGTTTTCACCTCTCCTCCTGTGTGAGCCCAGGTTCCATGAGGTTCAGAAGAAAACAGAACCATGCCATCTGACCTCCCCACCCTCTCCATGTGGAGATCCATGCATGGAGGGCCTCTGATGTTTGTGGATCTGTAGGGGAAAATCCATTCTTTCATGTCATCCCTACTGAGGGCAATTTCCATTGTCTTCATTTTGGCCCACAGAAAATTTACCCAGCAGCTGGAAAATGGGGTACATAGTCACCAACACAAAATTAGAGAAAGATTAGCATAGTTGTTCATGATGCCAGAGAAGGACCAGGAAACTCTGTGGTGTTCACCTCATTGAGTTTCTTAGGCACTTTCGGGCGGAAAATGTGTTCTTCATGTGTTTGTACACCACTTATCATAATTAAGCCCTGATCCTGGCTGTGTTTTTGGGAGCCACCAGAATCCAAAGAGTAAATAATGATGACAAATGTTCATCTCCAAGAAGACTGAGTTGGAGGCTCATGGAGGGTGCAGATGAAATGACCTCCAAGACTACACAGAACTCTGCATTCAACCCCATGGACCCTAGAGCATCCATTTGAAGGAACAGCCAATACAGTATATCCATATCCACTGGCAGAGTGGGAAACCAGCTTAGGCTAAGCTTTTGAAAGTTTGGCTGGTTA
The DNA here is from genome assembly GCA_037349315.1 of Chelydra serpentina. Lineage (NCBI taxonomy): Eukaryota > Metazoa > Chordata > Testudines > Chelydridae > Chelydra > Chelydra serpentina. The sequence continues at coordinate 63,272,692 of JBAIAC010000004.1, forward strand.
GCCTGAAGTTACCTAAACTGTGTTACATTCTTTAAGTCAATTCACTGAAAATGAGGTAGGATCTGAGGCTAAAACGGGGAAAGACCAAGTTAAAAATTACTTAGACAAGTTAAATGTCTTTAAGTTGGCAAGGCTTGATGAAATGCATCCTAGAACACTCAATGAGCTGACTGATGAGATACCTGAGCCATTAGCAATTATCTTTCAAAACTCATGGAAGAGAGAAGAGATTCTAGGGGGACTGAAAGAGGACTAATATAGTGCCAATCTATAAAAAGGGGAATAAGGACAACCCAGGGAATTATAAACCAGTCATCTTAACTTCAGTGCCAGAAAGATAATGGAGAAAATAATCAAGCAATCAATTTGCAAACACCTAGATAATAATGTGATAAGTAACAGTCAACATGGATTTGTCAAGAATAAATCATGTCAAACCAACCTAGTATCTTTCTTTGACAGAGTAACAAGACTTGTGAATGGGGAAAGAGGTAGATGTGGTACATCTTGACTTTAGTAAGGCTTTTGATGTCTCGCATGACCTTCTCATAAACAAACTAGGGAAATATAGCCTAGATGGAGCTACTATAAAGTGGGTCCATAATTGGTAGGAAAACTGTTCCCAGAGAGTAGTTAGCAGTGGTTCACAGTCAAGTTGGAAGGGGATATCGAGAAGGTCCTGCAGGGATTGATCCTGAGTCTGTTCAATAGCTTAATAAATGATTTAGATAATGGCATAGAACAGTGGTTCTCAAAGCCGGTCCACTGCTTGTTCAGGGTAAGCCCCCTGGCAGGCTGGGCCGGTTTATGTACCTGGCCGCAGTTCACTGCTCCAGGCCAATGGGGGCTGCAGGAAGCAGTGTGGGCCGAGGGATGTGCTGGATGCCCTTCCTGCAGCCCCCATTGGCCTGGAGCGGCGAACTGCGGCCAGTAGGAGCCGCGATCGGCCGAACCTGCGGACGCGGCAGGTACACAAACCGATCCGGCCTGCCAGGGGACTTTCCCTGAACAAGTGGTGGACCGGCTTTGAGAACCACTGGCATGGAGAGTACATTTATAAAGTTTGTGGATGATACCAAGCTGGGAGGGGCTGCAAGTTTTTTAGAGGGTAGGATTAAAATTTAAAATTATCTGGACAAACTAGGGAAATGGTCTGAAGTAAATAGGATTAAATTCAATAAGGACAAATGCAAGTACTCCACTTATGAGGGAACAATCAATTACACACATAGAAAACGGGAAATGACCGCCTAGGAAGGAGTACTGCGGAAAGCGATCTGGAGGTTATAGTGGATCACAAGCTGAATATGAGGCAACAGATGCTAAAAAAGCAAACATCATTCTGGTATGTATTAGCTGTAAGCAAGGCATGAGAAGTAATTCTTCCACTCTACTCTGTCCAGTTCTGGGTACCACATTTCAGGAACTATGTGGTAAAACTGGAGAAAGTCCAGAGGAGAGCAACACAAATTATTACATCTATAAAACATGATCTATGAGGAAAGATTGAAAAAATGGTTTTGTTTAGTTTGGAGAAGAGATGACTGAGAGGGGACATGATAACAGTTTTCAAGTACATCAAAGGTTGTTACACGGAGGAGATTGAAAAATTATTCTTAACCTCTGAGGATAGGACAAGAAGCAATGGGCTTAAATTGTAGCAAGAGAGGCTTAGGTTGATCACTGGGAAAATCTTCCTAACAGTCAGGGTAGTTAAGCATTGGAACAAATTGCCTAGGGAGGTTGTAGAATCTTCGTCACTGGAGGCTTTTTAAGAACAGGTTAGACAAACACCTTTCAAAGATGGTTTAGTTATTACATGTTCCTGTCTTGAGTGCAAGAGACTGTACTAGCTGACCTGTTGAGGTCCCTTCCAGTCCTATACTTCTATGAATCTTTATATTATGAAACAACCTGTGCTGTACAGGGAGTGAGGAAAAAAAGATTCAGATTAATTCTCATCTATTTCTTATGTAGAACAGGGCCAAAGTTGGTTCTAATTTTCCCCTCATATTCGCTTCTATTTCTTTAATGAGGTAGATGAGCAGGATTTATGAGTACAAATTCAATGTTCTACCCACTAGGACATCCTTCCTTCAATGCTGTAGCGGTTGAAACAGTGTTTGTAGTAAGCTATATCATGAAAATAGCCTTTATAGCCTGTAAGCCAATGGAACATATGGAGTATTGAATTTAATGTGAATTTTGCAGCTAAAAACCTATACAGAACTTTGAAGATTTACCACTATGTGCCTGACTTGAATTCACAAAAGCAAAAAATTTAAAATGAAAGTTAAATCTCCAATGTGCATATGTCCTTAAGGATCTCCCAGTAATGTGTAGTTGACAAGTTAAGGACATAAAGCTACACAGTTTCGTGGCTTGCTAACCAATAAAAGATACAACCTATTATAAACCCTATGTCAAAATTCTGGGAAGTAGCCAAAACTGCCTGCTTTGTATGCTGTGTGCTATACCATCTGACAGCATAAACAGTTCTACACTGAAGATCCATAAACTTCAAATAAAATAAAATAAAATTAAATTAAAATAAAAAAGAAGGTTGTAGTCTGCAAAAGTCTGTGAGGAGTTAAACTACCACACATGCTACCCTGGAAAAATGATGGAAGGCAGTACAGAAAGCTGATAACAAGTTAGTGTGACTGTCAGCAGCACTCACTTACTACTGGCAGAAATCCACAAGTCAAGGTGGCAACATGTAAATGCTGCAGCGGATGAATAAACACACAGGGCCATGTACAAACAGGGGAGGGAGTGTGGCCTTCAACTCAGACTGCAATGGTTAGTTGCACATTTCTATAAGTCAGGCCCCACCCTTTACCCCCGTGAGACTGCCCTGCCTTTAGCCCCAGAAGTTTCAACCTTGGGAACTGTTACCAAAAACATCTGAGCTATCAGGGTGGTGCATAAGTGTAAAATAGGAGGATTTAATGGCTCAAAGACATGACACTGAATTGTACCCAGAAATATGGATAGATATCGTAGTCTATAGAATATTGGTGTAATGTTTGTTTTATCTGTGAATTATGACAATCCAAGGAATTCATAATGATTTGCTTCTTGCAATAAAGTTTTGCTGATGCAGATCCTTTCTTCTATTCTCTTTGGAATCTCATGAAAGAATGAGTACAATGCAAAGAAAATAAATTGTATGTAATGAAATTTATGAATTCTTTCATCAGAATTCAACACATTTAAGGCTTTTTATTAGATTTGTTGGTGAGTGCATTTGTGGAGAAGCAAAATAATGCAGTACAATTCATTTGATAAGCCAAGTGCTTTATTTTTTTATCTGTTCCGTTAACTTTTCATTGGGTTTGCATTTTAAATTACCAGAAAGCCCTGTTTTGCTTTTCTGTCTATTTTTGTTGGCTGACGTGGTGGGTAGAGACAGTGAGAAAAATGTGTGTGTTCTGGAGACTGTGGGAGGGTAGTAGTCAAAGCTTGTGTTTATATTAGCATTAATGGGAATTACTAATATAAATCTCTGCACTTTGAGATAATATACGCCTAATGAGAGAGAGGAAATAATATTGTACGCTCTCTGAGCTCTCTAGATATGCTCCCACAATACACCCACCCCCAAAGAAATTTTCTCTTACACAAATGATATTTTTGTAAATGAACTTAATGGAAATGTTTTGAAAATTTTCAATTCTTGAAAATGTTAAAACTCAGTTCTCTCTCTCTCTCCTTACATGCCTGTCACAAAAATGTCTGGGAGCTTGCTTCCAAATAATAACTTTCCACTCATATTTTTTCCTTAGAAAATATTTATGACACACACACACAAACATCTTTCCCCCAAGAAATCATAGAATGTCAAGCATTTTCCTAGATAACCTATATTGGGGACTAAGTCTCAGCTATTATTTAAGGCTTTTTTCAGCCACTCTTATACTGTAAAACAGTTGTAAAGTGGGGGATGCAGTGTGACTTAATGGACAGAACTCTGGCCTGGGTTCTCTACCACTGAACTGATGTGTTACCTTGGGCAAGCCACTTTCCGTGCCTCGGTTTCCCCATTTGTAAAACAGAAAGAATGATACCAACCTCCTTTGTAAAGCTTGTTGAGATTTACTGATCACTGTATAAGAGCTAGATATCATTGTTATTATTACACCTATGTCTACTTTACAGTGGTGTACATTTACGGTAGTGTACCTGATTGCAGTCCTTGGGCGCTAGACATGCATTTTTTCTCCTTCATGAAATAGACACATTTTCCCTTGTATTACAGAAGTCAGACTCACAATTCAAACATATTTTCTGTTGCTCTTCCTAAATCTTAATATAAAAGGAGGTACATATTCTACAAAAGGGAATGTAATTAGAATATGTAAATTCTTTGAGGCCAGGAGGGTGTGTTTGTGTGCATTCGCATAATTCATCCCTATTCCTGATTGCTATGCTCATGCTACAGTATAATAAATATGAAATGATAATGCACAATGTAGCAGCATTTTACTGGAGGTAGCCATGTACTATTGCTCTGGAAACAGGGTTTATCATGAATTTGAAAATCTGTGTGCATCCAGTCTATTGAAATAAACTTTCTATTTTGCATTTTCAAGAATAGTTATTTAATTTTTTTAAAGGTTTAGAGATAGACATTGATGTTGCAATGAAATAAGAGATTTATTTACTCAACTTCCTCATTTGCTCACTGCTCCTGTGTTTTTCTCTCCCATCTTTTTTGTCCATTGTCGGCTTGAAAAATAAACTCAAAAGGTGGCATGTACAAAGAAACAAATAAAATGTTGCCTCTAGAGCGCTCATCAAAGACAAACACAAACCAAATATTCTAATGAAAGATAAATGAACAATGAACTAAAACGTGGTAACAAATATGGAATGAACTAAAGACAGCATAAATCAATAATTGCACTCAAGCTTTGTAGAGATGATACGTCCAAGAGTCTACCAGGAGACAATTTGCTGCAGTATTTTGTGAACACCGCTATCCTGGGGGATCAGGCTGCCGAGGACATTTCAGTGGGAGGAAGAGAGCAATAGGAAAGAGCAGTATGATTCATGTTCAGCATCTCAAGTGGAGGGTAGAGCACAAGGACTGAATAATGAAACAAAGAGGAGATATTCAGCATGCCAGGAAGGTTTCGGTTAGAGAGCTGTTAGAATTATTTAAAAAGGTTAGTCTATGAATAAACATGCTTCATCAAGGTCTCTTACACATGCAAAGAGAGATGCTAATGAATAATAAAAGAGTAATGGGGACTGGCGAAGAAATTAATGTTAATCTTATCCAAAGCAGATACAAATTAATATTGGAGCAACATTTTTGTAATCACTTCTCAAGGCAAAAATTCAATTAATGTGACTGAATCAATATTTCAAATCTCAGTCCCTTGAAAGTATACTTGTCTCTCTTCATATCAGCATGCTCTCCCGTGTGATCTGTCTGTGCTATTCAAGTCATTACTCGGGGAGACTTCTTAATGGTCTGTTTTTGAGAAATTTTGGTCCAGTTGTATAAACCACAATGCTGAATTTCGAGCTGCCTCAGGGTAGGTTTCAGTTAGGAAAGCTAAGTTTAAATAGGGTAATTACTGTATAGAAAATAGATATGTGAGCCAGGCATAGTTTTGCCTTGAGCTTCAGCTTTTGCTATTCCGCCCCCCCCAACCCCCCCAATACTAGCTAGCATTTGCAATTTGCACAAGCTGCTATGTCAATATATATGACATTACACCTCGGACGATATACTCTAAGCAACATCTTATATTAGGTTGAAAAACAACGAGGAAAAAGAAAAACAAACATCTTCATCTTAGCAAAAATTAAAATTGCCTATTGAAAAGAAGGAACAGCTTTATTGAAACATGAGGTTCTTTATACAACTCTGATAGGCATCCTCCCACCGCAAGTATATCTAACCATGCACTGAAAAGATATATTTGCAAAGATCACAGGAATTATGACCTTACTGCTGCACTTCAAAAACAATACAAAATATCACAAAGTGGTTCCTACTTTCCATTATTTTGTCTTTCTTCTCATCATTGGCAGAGTCACTAGATAAGTTCTTTTTTATATATATACAGTAAGTGATTTTTCTTGTGTACTATACAATATAAAATGCCTGTCATATTTTGTTTAAGATGTCAGAGAACTGGGAAAAGTTTATGAAACTAAATGGACTCCTCGAATAATAGTTTTGCTGGTAGATTGTGTTGTTTATATTGTAACGCCTTGACAGATTTATACAATAAGAGATGTTATAGCCGCCATACTATGATAGATTGGAATTGTTTGAAGCATGGACAACAAATAGACTCTAAACCAAATGGCGATCCACACAGAATCATTCTATTAAAATAACTGCATGGACAATCTCACTTCTGTACTTTTAATAGATAGAATATCATTCCCATAATGAAAGAAACATGAAATGGTTTCCATGCTGAATGAGCTCCCTAGAGATTCTGGGATTTGTCTCATTATATAAAGCTTTTCCATCACCATTGCACTACCTCTTCTCATCTTTGATTCTCATCTGAGTGCAGAAATTTCTGTCAACAGCTTTAGCCTGGCTAAACCGTCATAACGCCGAAAGGGGATATGCAGTAGATAAGATTACTTTTTTTCCATTTATGTAGAAAATTATACACAGTGTTCCTGCTTTAAAAAGGATTAATCTGTGATGTGGACAGCATTCTGCACTCTCATTAAAAGAAAGACTACTATTTTATTTCTCTAAAGAAGTAAGTCTAGGTTAGGTTAGGAGATCAGTAATTTCAATGCCACTACATTCACAAGGGGGAAAAAATCATTGCTTGTGTATTCTTATCAGAAGCCTTAGGTAACTGACAACCCAATTCTGTTCAGGACAGCTTCTCACATCCAGCAACCTACCACATTACTCAATAGTTTTAGATGCAAGAAAGAAGGGTAATATAATGAAGGAACCCATTATTAAAATAATAGAATTCAGAGAGAAACTGTCAAAAGCAAGGCCATTCAGAGCCAAGACTGTCATAAACAGGACCTTAATTCCCCCCTTTGTACCAAATGATTCTGAGCAGTATATTATTTTTATGGGCCATGGACCAGATTCAGTGCAGGGTTTACTCCGATGTTTACTCTATAGAACAGGGCCTGACAATGGCACATCATCCATGTTGCAAAGGGCCATAACCTCAGTTCTGCCGAGGAGGATTGTAGGCATCAACACAGCCCATAAAGTGGGTCATATTGGCCAGGAAAGGGAAGTAGCCATATTACCAGCGATGGTATGTCTCTCTGTCTGGGTTCTCATGTCACATCCATCACCATAATATTTGAGCAACTAGGAGAAAAAAGTATATTTCCTCCACAGCCTTTGCTAGGGGGGTTCATCACCACAGAAGAAACCCCAACACTGCCTGCCTTTCTCTGGGTAAATGTACATGTAACTGCAGCAGTAAAATTTCAACAATGATGTGATATGGAGTGCCTCTGTTTTTGCTAGAGCCACCTTCAAGGGCCTGGTTTTCAGAGAATGCATTCACAATCACTGATCACTTTTGGAAAATGTATGCACTGGCCTATATGTGCGGCAATATTTATTCATTGTGGAGTGATCCATCTGGCTAGCTTGGGTAAGCAGATAGATTCCAGGCCTCATTTACTCCAAAAGGCCACCTTTCAGCTATTTATTGTGCACCTACAAAAGTAATTCTGCAAAATGAATGGTTAAACAGAGAACGCACATTTTTGTGAGCATAATTGCTTTTAGGCATCATATTGGCTGTCGTGGCTGGCAACCTGACCCATAGTACTAAGAAAAATATAATAATGCCCCCGATTAAAGGGATTGTGGTACACACTGAAACATGTTAGCTGAAGGCAGTGTAACGTCTCTTGAAAATAACAGAACACTTTCTGGGAAATTGTATAATCTTCCTAAGGTGCTTAGTAGTTCATTTTATCTATCTTCATCTAAAGTGTATTTATCCTCACAACACACTTGTGAAGTAGGAAAGTGCTATTAACCCCATAGTTCAGATAGGGAACAGAGGCACAGAGAGACGACATGATTTGCCCAAAGTCACACCGGAAGTCTGGTGGAGCAGGAAATGGAATGCAGGTCTTCCAAGTCCCAGACTAGCACCCTAACCACTGGACTAACCTCTGGGCCCTGTAGTGTAGTGGTGGCTGCAGCCTGGAATAGACTGTGTCACTCCTTGCTGTCCATCTAGTGACAGTTATCCAAAGGGCATTGTGGATTGGAGAGGGGTTAGTGGAACGTCCTTGGAATTCTCACTTCCCCATAGGGTTGTCAACTTTCTATTTGCAAAAAAATGAACACCTTGCCCCGCCCCTGCCCTGCACTTTCTCCAAGGCCATGCCACTGCTCACTCCACCCCCTGTCCCTCTGTCGCTCACTCTCCTCCACCCTCGCTATCTCGCTCATTTTCACCAGGTTGGGGTGCGAGAGGGGGTGAGGGCTTTGGCTGTGGGCTCTGCAGAGATGAGGGGTTTGGAGTGCAGAAGAGGGCTCTGGGCTGTGGCAGGGGGTTTGGGCTGTGGGAGAGGGTACGGGCTCTGGGCTGGGGGTATGGACTCAAGGGTGTGACCAGTAATGAGGGGTTATGGGGGCAGGAGGGGGATCCAGGCTGGGGCTGGGGCAGGGGGCTAGGGGGAAGGGGTGAGGATTCCATCTGGGGGTGTGGGCTCTGGGGTGGGGCCAGGGTTTGGGGTGTAGGAGGGGGCTCAGAGCTGGGCAGGGAGTTGGAGCATGGGAGGAGTGCGGGCTCTGGGTGGTATTTACCTCAGGGGGTTCCCGGGAAGCAGCAACATCTCCCTCTGACTCCTAGGCAGAGGTGCAACCACATGGCTCTGTGCTCTGACCGTGCCTGCAGGTCCCACCCCCTCAGCTCCCATTGGCTGTATTCCTGGCCAATGGGAGATACTGAGCTGGCACTTGGGGTGGGAGGAGCACACAGAACCCCCATGGCTGTTCCTCTGCCTAGGACCCAGAGGGAGATGCCAGCAGCTTCCTGGGAGTCGTGCAGAGCCAGGTAGGGAGCCTGCCTGTGCTGCCAACTGGCCTGGTCAGTGGTGCTGACTGGAGCCCCCAGGGTCCCTTTTCGACTGGGCATCAAAAACCGGACACCTGGCAACCCTAGTTCCACATCACATGGCCAGAGACAGGGAGTTGCCAGAGAATGTCTCCCAGCCTTGATAGACATCTATGGAAATGACATATTCAGAATAGTGTTTTCTGCCACACTGTGTAACTAGCTTGTTCTGGTGATTACACACAAACCAAACCCTTGAAGCAGTGTTTCCCAAACTTGGGATGCCGCTTGTTCAGGGAAAGCCCCTGGTGCGCCCGGCCGGTTTGTTTACCTGCCGCGTCTGCAGGTTCGGTGGATCACGGCTCCCACTGGCCGCGGTTCGCTGTGCCCGCCCAATGGGGGCTGCGGGAAGTGGCGGCCAGTATGTCCCTCAGCCCGTGCCACTTCCTGCAGCCCCCATTGGCCGGGCACAGTGAACCGCGGCCAGTCAGAGCCGCGATCAGCCGAACCTGCGGACGCGGCAGTTAAACAAATTGCCGGGCACGCCAGGGGCTTTCCCTGAACAAGCAGCATCCCAAGTTTGGGAAACACGGCCTTGAAGGTTGCTTGGTGGGTTCACTCCTCATTGCAAGTGACCATTGGAAAATTAAGGTAAAGGGAAACTCTGAAAAAGATGGGATCCTGCTGAAATGGTGAACTTCTGCAAGTGCATTAATCACAAAAGTGTAAAGGAACATTTCAAAGAAAATTACTGCATTGTCATGGTATCATTAAAATATAATTTGGGATGTATTAGGGCCTGATCCAGCTGCCATGAAAATCAATGGGAGTTTTGAGATTGGTTTCAGTGATTGCAGGATTGCTGATTAGACCCCGAGTAACATTTTTCTAAGGGTCGGATTTGCTAAAGATGTACATAGAAGCCTACTAAGAGTTTCAAAAAATTACTTTTGAAAATGTGACTCAGGCCCTATTTTACTTTAAAGCACTTGTGAAAATCGTACCCCTCATCTAGCATAATACATACCTACACTTTTGGGCATCTCAGTAATTGAAAGATGCATATAAAGAGAGAACTTAAAGGAAAGCAAGATATTATTCATGAGATGGAGAGAGTGATCAAAGAAAGTAAGTTTATCTTGTCCAAATGATAGCAGGAGCATGTGGTCACTGTGTACACAGACTGAAATTTATAACTACTGTTTCAGCAAAAGCACATGAATAATGTTAAGCACAACTTCCAAGGGACTACTCACATGCTGAAAATCATGCATGTGTTTTAGTATTCTGTTGCACTGGTCCATGACAAGGAGCAATAGAAGGAAATTAAGATTAAAAAATAGGCTAAGTATTGGCATTGTGGTGTATGTGTGTGCAATCTCATTCTACTGATCTTGGTTAGCCTGTGGATTAGCGTTTTAAAGGAACTGATTCAGCTATTTCTACTCATTTTCAGAAACTTCACTGGGATTACTGGCTGAATAAGGCACTCCTCGACATGAGTAAAGGCAGCACAATTGGACCCAAAGGAAGTTTCAGAATCTCCACTTCCTGCATCATTTAATACTGTACTGGAGAGAGCATAAAAATTTATTATAATGAGTAATTTGCACTGCAAGTGGGATGAACTGGGTGACCCGATAGATAATTTCCATCTCTAATTTCTGTGCATCTGTAAATCATCTAACAGTTATATCCAATATGGCAGCTCTTTTTTGCATCTCAGAGACAAGTTTCTTTTATTAAGATTTTATCCGAAGAATGGCAGGAAAGGTGTCATTGAAGCAGATCAAGAAAAATATGCATTTGGCTTTAAAAGAAGTGAAATTTGCCTTACAATACATTATATACATTGAATTTGAGATATAAAGTATCTCAAAGTACTTGATTTTAAAAATACCTCATACAAAACCATAAAACTGGACTAAACTTGAAATTGAAAAACAAGACTTGAAATTCAATTGTAAATTTTATTTTTGTAAAAAGTTTTGCTGAATTGACAGTTCTGTTGTCTCGTGGAAGTGAATCAAAGAATGCAAACTTTAGCAGTGAAAGGCTACAGAAAGGACAAAACCCCTATCACTGAAAGGCTTTAGTCTAAACTGAGGTAGGGTGACCAGATGTCCCGATTTTATAGGGACAGTCCTGATTTTTGGGTCTTTTTCTTATATAGGCTCCTATTACCTCCCACCCCCTGTCCTGATTTTTCACATTTGCTGTCTGGTCACCCTAACTGAGGGCCAGTTAGTAACCCCTGATCACAAAACCTTAGTGTATGTAAGTGACAGTACAGAATCAAATAATGGAAAATAGATGAAGAACCAAGGACACATGTTTCTTTAAAAAAAATAGTATGGAGTGTAGAAGACAGGTTGGAAAGGATCAAGGAGAAAGTTGGCATGAAAGAAATCAAAGCAGTGGAAGCTGGCAAGATTTTTTTAGCCTAAAAGGAGGAGGGAGATAGGGGAACAATAAAGAAGGAAGGAGGGTGATATCAAAGAATACATGTTGGCTGATAGAAAGGAAGAGTTAAAGAGGAGGAAGATAATGAGGTCAGGGACAGAGGATATTAAGAGTTTAGACGGGGGAGATCTTTGATTTAGATGCATCAGATAATTCAACTATAACCTCTCTGAACCCTTAAAAATAGGACAGTACTCTACAGTTGTCCCTCTAAACACTGCAGCAGCACTACTAGAAGTTATAATATTTTGGATTATGACTACACTGTAGTGCTTTCTTTTTAAAGTAGTGGACAAAAAAGAGTCAGGTTTTGTCATTTGTTGTACACTTCCCTGTCTTGACTAAAGCTAGTGAACAACATTGATGTGGTAGTGTGTCTTTTTTAAATTATGTCATTTTTCATAACTTGGAATGCTGCCTGGCTTTAGATCACTTGAGCCAGGCTTTTATAGTTTTAAGTCAACAATTGACTTTGTGTCAACAGACATCTAGATTTATGTTTCGATTTTATTTTGTAAAGTTGTGGCTATCCACACAAACTGTAGGTTTAATTTGCCATGGAACAAGTAAAGCAACCTGCCAAAGGAATCTTTACATGAAACATGAACATGGTTAGGATGCAATCATTTGGGAGCCCCCTCTCTAAGGTAGGCTTAGAAATTGAGGGATTTTTTCAAAAAAATAATATATGGATAGATGGAAGCCATATTTTCCAAAGGTTCTAAACATGGCAGTGAAGCACATGGGGCTTCAGCACCTTTGAAAATCATGCCCTTTTTATTTAACTGCCTGAACATGGATTAAGCATATGATTTTGGTTATTATAATATGAAACATTCCAGGTATTTCGTTCTGATTAAGCAGCTGTATCTTAGAGAGAAAAGCATACATGCACAAGTAGTGTTTCTACCAGAAGTCCATCTGGAGGACAGTGAACACATTGAATTATGGACAGAGTGGGTAGGAGGTGTTGAGTTTAGCCCACTCCTGCAAACTGTGGCGGAATGACCAAGTTAACTATCAATCTGCTCCTATATGCTGTCACAGAAGGATCATGAAAACAAATGTACTTTGACTGTTCACTAATCTGTTCATTGTTCAATATATTTGACTTCCTGCATTTGTCTGTTTAAGAAATACAGTTCCTATGCCTTTGATTTTTTCTTTTTTACCATCCATTGGGAGTGTGTGTGTGTGTGTTTGTGTGTGGGAGTGGTGATAAAGAGTAATATGTTGCCAGGCAAAGTCTGAACATTTTAAGCTGCATAAGTAACAGGAATGCATGAGGGCAGGAAGTATTCTATGGCTAAAATGGCTCCATCATCATCTAAATGCAATAAATAATTTGATCTGTTTTATCATAGGTGATGTAACAAATGACTTTTATATGGTGGTTTCTAAATTTCTCACATTGTGAAATAATTGGGATGAAACTATATTTAAATGCTGGATTTTGGATTTGATAAATGTAAGAAGAATTACAGTGATTTGGATATTGCTTGAGTTCAATAATAATTTAAAATACCTTATAGATGTACCTTATAGACTGTAATACATTATATTAAGATGTGTATTAACATATATACATACACTCATACCCAGCTACATCCTCTAAGGCAGCTTTATGGTGTGAGCAGTAAAGAGCAGTGAAATGGGTGCGGAGGAATTATCCCAATGTAGCGCCACTGAGATGTGACAAGGTGCTTTGGAGCCCTGTATAAATAAAAGATATTGGTGGATTAATCACCAACAGAATATCTATTCAAAATAGATAGGATTTCTACAAGTTCCTTTTGCACCATCAATATGCCATTATGAAAAATAGACCAACATTGATTTTATGTCTGAGCAGTTGATCAGACCTTTTAGATGGGGGATAAGTAGGGCTTCTCCCCCCCCCCCCCCCCATGATACCTCATTTTATCTTTCAGGGAAGAACACAACAAACTTTTAAACTAAATCAATTTCCTGTGTCTCAGTCTGTTCAGGCATATTAAAAGCTTGTCTATGGTGGCAACTTATAAACATTAAATCATCTAAAAATAGTTTTAAAAAGTCAAATTTAGTGACAAGAGATTTAAAAGAAAAATAGTACAGGCGGAGACTCAATGTAAGCAATATTATAAGAAAAATATAAGTAGTTATTGATTGGGTGTAAAAATATCTTAAAATATCTCTGTATCATGAGGGAAGAATCCATTGGTTCTGGCCAAGAGAAAATTGTTTATTGTATTTTACAAAATAATGCAAGGCTAGGCATCATACAAATTGTACCCCCAAATGTAAACAAAGTGGACAGTACCAGTAATAGAAAAAAATGCTTATACCTATTGCATAGAGACACTGTATAGTGAAAGTGTAAAGTGTTCAGTTATAAGGCCAATAATGAAGGGGGGGGGTGATTTTAGGTACTATAGTTAAGGGAGAAAAGAGCTGATTTCTGTTGAGGCTGGTATAAAAGATAATTAACCAGGTTACGGGGTGTGATTAAACAGAGCAGAGAGAGAGAGTAGGTTAAGAGAAGATGTACAAAGGTTGCTTAAAGTTCATTGTTTCACCACCACCACCTGGATCCTGGGGTTGGCTCAGTTCAGGTCAGTCCTCATGTACTGTGTCAGAGTAGCCTTCGGACTGCTCTACCTTTCTCCAGGCAGTTACAGAGGCCTGGATGCACCCAAGGACTGGCATGGTCCATGTGCATCCTAAGTCTCCTTTACCTGTGGCCACACCCCCTAAATCAGCAATGGGGAATGTGAGTTGGCCGAGTACATATATTGTCCCTATTCCTATGCTAGTGTGATCCTCCCTGGACTGGTTAAAACCACTTTAGAGCAAAATGATGTCAGCATCGTGGCACAAAGTGGCTGCATGGCATTAGGGGATATGCCAAAGGATGCAAGATAAACGTCACCTTCTACTCAAGAAGAGATTAGTGTGTCTCCAATTAGTGAATTAATGGTTCTTTTACTGTAAGGGGTTAGCCTAGGAAATTCTTGATGGTACCCCTCTCTGGGACATGAAATCATTTCCTGAAAGATACATCCTCTGACTACTGTACTGTAAGTGAACTAGATCAAGAAGAGTGGAATGCATGAGTCACTAGCTGAAATTTAATTTTTATATTGAGGCAATGAGGAATACAGTGTAAAATACAGGGGAGCAGATGGGTAAAGGGTACATGGTTGAAGTCATTTGTTATTGAGTTTTGAACTCACATTTCAGTTTTATTCCTTTAAGAAATGTAATAACTCAGGGACCCTTCCCTATTCCTGGAATCTTAATACAATTTAATTGGTTTATGTAGAAGGCAAAGATGGAACTGTTTTAAGAGGTCCCTTAGCAATTCTGTACCAAGGCAGGCAATTCTGCGGGGAAGGGATTTGGAAGGCTGTACCCTTCACCCCAACCCCACAAATTTTGGGGTTCTATAGGGAAGGGACTCTCCCCTTTCTGCAGAAAGACTATATCTGCCTGAAAGGATGGATGCTGCTGATACTATAGCTCCTCAAAGAGCAGAAGTGCCATTGGCTGGAGGTGGTGGTGGTGGCTCTGCAGTTGTTCCACAGCAGCCACAGACAGGGCCCAGAGGGTGCTGGGTGGTGTTGGTGGTCTGTGATATACAGGAGGTCAGACAAGATGGTCTGTGGGTCCCTTCCGACTTTACGCTCGATGAAGTGGTGTAGCTCCCCATGGGATTACACCCTATGTAAAAATTTAGAAGCAGTGTAGGGGCAAGTACTGCAGGGAGCAGAACAAACAATTCTCCAGACCCTCCAGACCCTGCTGATTCTGCACCCTGAGAAAGTTGTATCCCATCTCCCTGTCCTGAAATCTTCAGAGCTCTAACCTTACATACATCAAGCAAAGAGGTGTCTGTGCAGGCCAAGCAAAGGGTGATGTTCCCATGGAAGCAGCATTTTTAATCACACCACTCATGGAAATGGGGAGATCTGAACCCAGGGGGTTCCCCCACATGTGGATCATTTTGGATCATCTGCCCTGGGTCACAGGAAGGAAAACACAGTCAATAATTTCATAACAGGGTTCAAAAAAGAACTAGATAAATTAATGGAGGATAGGTCCATCAATGGCTATTAGCCAGCATTGCCAGGGATGGTGTCCCTAGCCTCTGTTTGCCAGAAACTGGGAATGGGCGACAGGGATTGAATCACTTGATGATTACTTATTCTGTTCATTCCTTCCGGGGCACCTGGCATTGGCCACTGTTGGAAGACAGGATACTGGGCTAGATGGACCTTTGGTCTGACCCAATATGGCCATTCTTATATTCTTATATATTTAACTTTCATCAGCATTGAATCATTGCCTTGTAAAGGAGATTTTTATAAGGATATTTTGATTTGGAGTACAGCATGGATTTTTTTATGTTTAATTATTTCCATAATACTGTACACTGGCTATAAGTAGTCCCCTACCTCCTGTACTGAACCAAGGGTTATTGACATCATTAAAATGACAAATGCTCAGCAAGCATGTTATTATTTTGCTGTCAGACACTAGACATAAAAAATAAAGCTGTGTTATTTATCCTTGTGAAGCCTCTCTTTGGCTGCTGAAATTTGTTGAGGCTGTATGTTGATAAAATGCCTTTACAGATCGAATGGGGAAAGTTGTATGGTATGCCCGTTATTGATATTGTTTTGAGCCTTTCCAGTCTTAAGGTCAACATCTTACCCAACCTTGCACTACAGCAAGGCTGAGTAGTGCACTACAGCAGGCTTTTTATGGGGGATATGATCATGGGGAATGAGGGGGAGAAATCCTCCTGAAATCCATACAACAGCACATGGAGCTGCTTGGTAGGCAGTTCCACTCCCTAGCTCATTACGTGTGCTTCTGTATATTGGCAGAACCATTTGTTGTACCCACACTTTTCTCTCCTGGGCCTTCATCTTTCCCCTCGCAAACTCAGCTGTGCTGGTGAGTGGAGGGAAGCTGTAATACTGGGCTGTGCCTCAGGGTGCAGGCCCTCCGTGAGGCCTACAGAAATCCTGATCCCTTTGATTCCTCCAATGAAAAAGCAGACATATACTGTTACATCTGGGAACTTCTGTGGTCCTGATGCAATAGGACATTTCATTGCATTTACACGTGTATGTGGCAAGATTTACTAAAGACGTTGACCTTCAAATCTCTTCTGGACTAGTGATGCAAAATGTCTATGCCTGTATTCTGAAATGAGAGAGTGTTAGATTGCAAAACTGATTTTATGGCGTTCCTATGAGTTAAGCATATTATTAATTATTCTTAGGCCTTTCCTAAATATATATATATATATGTACGTATCATTTTAAATTTAAATAGCACATCACAGAGATTAAAACACACAAGACCCCTGCCCCTCTGATTTTACAGTCTATGTCAGACAGATCCGAAGATAAGAGACAAAGGAATGGGTGAGGTAAGATCCAGTGAGTACTACAGGAGCGATAATGTGAGTCACACTATATTCTGAATGAATCGTAGACATTCTAACGTTCTACACTGAGAAATGGGGGAGGAGCAGATAGTGCAGGAGGCCATCAGTGGTGAAAAGCAAGCTGGGATTTTAAAGGAGAGCGAGCACTCATGGCATACTGGAAAAGGTGTTTCATGCTGAGTCAACTCCTTTGAGGCCAAATAAGGCTGAGGTTTAAGGCTGAGTTGTGGTACCAAGCCACAGCCCTGTAGCCTGATTGAGGATGTGTTAATAATATTGATTTAGATTATCAGTTCACTTTAATTGTATTTTATTTTAAATAATTTAATCAATTAATACTATAAATAATAATGTTATTCATTATTAATTATTAATATTAATAGTGTGAGTTTAGGCTCGCCAGTCTGTTTGATCAGAAGATAAAGTTCTTATCCCAAATCAGGCTCCACAGAATTTATAAAAGGACCCTCGGTGGTATGACAGGAAGCTCACACTGAGACAGATATAGTCATAAAGACCTTTTATTAAAATCAATGAAATAGTAAGTAAATGGTAAAATAGTCAGAGTTACAGAGTTACAATTGTATGCTGCTATTCAAGATACATATGATAATGTGTTGCAAACTTTGGTTAATATACTCACACCCTGTTTTGATAGCTTGGTGTTGCAAGACACAGGACCTCGCCTCTGGCGGTTCTGGTTTCTCACCTCTTGCAGAGGAAACTAATGCGAAGAGCTGTCAAGCTGTCTTAAAGTTCACTCAACTTAAGTTACCTTTAAACTACTAAACAAAACTAAAAATAAAGATTCAGGGAAAACAAGTTTACCCTAGTTTCCTTTAGAACTTAAAGTTTGAAAAGAAAATAAGTACGGAGTATTAATAATTAACAGCCGTCGTAGATAGCATCGGTAGTCAGTTGAAGATGAAGGGTGAGCGCTACCCAACGAGGGGGGTGGTGTCACTTCTTTTATAGGCCACAAGTGCCGGAAATCCTCCCTCTTATGCCCAAATTTCATTACTCCCCCACAGAAATGTTAGGGTACACTTACCCTATTGATTAGTCTGTCTGTGCGTATAGATGACACGTATGTAGGCACTTGTGGTGTACGTGTTAAGTCTGTGGGTACAATTTTGGAAAAATCCCCTATGCCATTCTTCGTGTCTATTGGTCTAGGCAAAAGGTCGTAGACAGAGGCCTGGGTGTTCTATTTGGGTAACAAGATGAAGGTCAACTTTGCTTTCTGGGTGAAAAGTCTTAGAATAGATATGCTAACTCTGCTTTAGCTTTAACATACAGATTTTTAGTCCACAGGCCTCTTGCAGTACAGCCACTTATTTGTAATATAACTCTATTACAATACATCAAATACTTAAACTTATAAGAAAAGATATATCTATGCAAGCAAGCAGATTAATCCTTAGGGCTACAGCCTACAGAAAGGTTCAATGCATGTGTACATGAACCCAGCAGGAAACTCCAGGATGCATAGATTCTTCAGGGGCACAATGGTTCCTGGAATGCAGAGGGAGTGCTGCCACTGAACTTCACTTCAGCAGAGGGAAACGTGTTCCCACCCTCCTCCAATTCCTCATTATGAGCTGGAATCTCTGTCCCTTCCCCAAACCTCTTTGGGGAGTCTAGCACTGAAAACAAAGGCTCTGCTTGAGGAGAGCCAGAACCATGCCCAATAAAGTAACTCAAAGGGGAAACCTCCTTGGGATTTCTAACCTTCCCCTTTTCCATCTTCTGGACCTAGCGGAGTCCTTAATATAGGAACCGTGAACAAACACCAGGTTTATAGTGAACTTCAGGAATTATTTTTTTTGCTATTCTTAGTTCACAGGGGATCTAATAAGCTACAAAATTATTTTGTCAGTTATTTCAGATAAAGTTATTTTCTCTGAGGAGTATAAAACTACCTGTTTTTTTCCTTTACTTATATATTATGTTGGTGAATAATGCTGCCACTTTGATGTGTGCAGCTGCTGGTATCCCAATTCTAATATAATATGGTTCCTTACATTTTCCACTGCTTTATATTTATTGACCTGATATACTGTAGGAGAGAAGCAGATAGTACCAGAATCCAACAGCGGTGGAAAGCAAGATGGAAAGCAAACGTAGTCTTCAGTGTGTCACATTTTGTTTCTGTCATACTTCATCAACAGTTTTAGAATTCAGTCATATGCGCAGGGGATTACTTGAAAATGATGTGCGTTTAGAGCTCGAGTGACAGTTATTTATGACCCACACAGACTTTACTTGTAATAAGTACAGTATTTGGAAACAGTGTATATATATCATCACGTACATTTGCCTGTTTACGTGTCTGCGTCATTCCCTAGAAAAGACAGGGAAACCTAGTTAAAAGCCATTAGGACTATGCAAAATGTTTAACTAAATGTGAAAAAACTGCTCAAAATCTTGCTTAGTTTGAGTTTGACTCAATTTCATGGATCATTATTGGTACGTGAGAACTTACTTTGTAACTGTGAAATGTCTTTTGTTGATCCTGGTTTGCTATATCTGGTTTACTCAAAATTGTGAGGCTCTTCTTTGCCAGAAAGTTTTCACTTCAAACAGTGTTCATGGGGGAAAAGTCACCTGGGACAGGTTGTGGTATTTTCCAGTATGCTGCAAGTCTCGCTTCTTATTCTGGGTGAACCAATGAACTCTGTGTGAGCTCGTCAAAGCAATCTTCCCTCTGGATTTGGCCTTAGGAAAGGTGGGTTCATTTTAACCCCAATCTTTCAAAATTCACAATGTGCAAACCCATGGGTACAAGTCTAACACAGAAAATCTGTGAACACATTTCAAACTAAACTTGGAAGGTTTCACAGAACTCTAATTAAAACTGGACTGGTGAGTAAAATTTACAACATTTCAATATCATGCAATTCAGGAGTTAATCTTTAAAAAGGTGAATTGCACATCTTACCAACTGCACTCTCCATTACACTTAATAAAATAGTCAGAATAATAGTTGATACACAGAGAAAATTCCAGATACTTGAATATTCAATCAACTGATCACAGCAAGGAAATCAATATGGAAAACATGAACAGGTGAGGAACATTATTTGGGATGCTTGGGGTTGCTGGAGAAATTGAGAACTTCATCTTATGTATTGGATTAGAAGTGGATGGAATGGTTTATTCTAATATGTATTTAGTAAATATGTTTAATGAATGTGGCTGGAAATGATACTTGAACGGCTGATGGAAGGCGCATGGGTTAAGGAGCAGAGTGTAGCTTTAGGCACAGCTCAGCGTAAGGGACAGTGTGTACTTGTGTCACTTGAGTGGAATCCAGGGAAGGAATTAGGCCTCAGAGAGAATCAGGAAGAGAGGCATAATTCCTTTCAAAATTCCTCCCCTTTATCCCTAGGAGACATAGTTTGCTAATCCACGTGGCCAATAACACATCACTCCCTACCCTCAGCGTGCCAGCCACCCACTCTTCACCCTACCTACCTGCAAAGAGCAGCCGGGGAAATACCAGCTCCACCACCACTACTCTCAAAGACAGAAGTGTCAAACTGCTAATGTAAATTGAAACGGGGATAATAATTCTTCCTAAAACCTCTTAATGTCTGTGAGGTGCTTAGATATTGTAATGATGAGTACCATAAAAGAGCCTGTATATATAAATAAATTCCAGAAGGAATTCAGCAAGCTAGACATTAGACAGGACACTAGCTGTGAAAGTCAAAGAGTACCCAGGAGTCACCTACTACAGGACAGGCCCAAAAAAGAAAATAACAGAACGCCACTAGCCGTCACCTTTAGCCCCCAACTAAAACCTCTCCAGCGCATTATCAAAGATCTACAACCTATCCTAAAAGATGATCCCTCACTTTCACAGATCTTGGGGGACAGACCAATCCTTGCTTACAGACAGCCCCCCAACCTGAAGCAAATACTCACCAGCAACCACACACCATACAACAAAAACACTAACCCAGGAACCTATCCTTGCAACAAAGCCCGATGCCAACTCTGTCCACATATCTATTCAAGTGATACCATCATAGGACCTAATAACATCAGCCATGCCATCAGGGGATCATTCACCTGCACATCTACCAATGTGATATATGCTATCATGTGCCAGCAATGCCCCTCTGCCATGTACATTGGCCAAACCGGACAGTCTCTACGCAAAAGAATAAACGGACATAAATCTGACATCAGGAATCATAACATTCAAAAACCAGTAGGAGAACATTTCAAGCTCCCTAACCACTCAGTGACAGACTTGAGGGTCGTAACTTTGCAACAAATAAACTCCAAAAACAGACTACAACAAGAAGCTGTTGAACTTGAATTGATATGCAAACTAGATACCATCAACTCAGGATTAAATAGAGACTTGGAATGGCTTGACCATTACGTTAATTGAATCTATTTCCCTTAAGTTAACGATCCTCATTCACACCTGTGTGTCAACTGTCCATTATGGCCATCTTGTTTATCACTTCAAAGGTTTTTCTTCCCCTGCTGTTATGGTTCCTTTCAATTAATTAGCCTCTTAGGGTTGGTATACGCTCTTCCACCTTATCATGTTTCTCTGACTGTATAAATATCTGTCTACTGTATGTTTCATTCCATGCATCCGATGAAGTGGGTTCTAACCCACGAAAGCTTATGCTGAAATAAATTTGTTAGTCTCTAAGGTGCCACAAGTATTTCTTTCTTTCTTATTTTCTTTTTTAGATAAGAGGAATGTAATGCATATTGGAATGAACAATCTGAGTTACTTATATAAATTAATAGATTCTCAATTAACTGTAACACTTGGAAAAAGACCTGGGTGTCATTGTGAAAACATCTGCTCACTGCACAATGGCAGTCTACAAGACATAAGGCTGTGTTAAGAGAAAGAGATAAAATGGAATAATGCTGATGATATGATTCCCATGAATGTGGTGTTCATTTCTGGTCACTTCATCCTAAAAAGGAGATAGCAAAATAGAAACAGTCCAAAGAAAGGAAATGAAAATTCTTATAGATATGGAAAGATTTCCGTTGGAAGAAAGATCAAAAAGATTAAGTCAATTTAGTGTAGAGAAGAGGTTAATAAAGGTGGAATGATAGAGGTGTATATAATAATGACAAATATAGTGAATGTCAACCAAGTGTTCCTGCTTACCCTTTCACATAATTCAAGCACAAGCGAGCACCCACTAAAATTAATACCATAAGAATAATTACTGGCACAGTTATTTGAAATTTCCTAATGCATTCAGTACACTTCATCTTGCATGCTGTCATTAGTTTTATCTTATATATCTACATTTTGTCCCACTGATTGTTATACTCATCTCTCTTTGGCTTAAATGAGAATCCTCCTTAACATAAATTAATCTCTCTCTCTCTCTCTCTCTCTCTCTCTCTCTCTCTCTCATTTTTTAAGCCAATGATCACCAGCAAGGAAAATTTAAACTTTGCATTGTGCAAGAAACAAATATTCATAGCTTCAGTATGTTTTTTAAGGAAATCAAAAGCTAATGTCATCATAATCCTAAATAGATGAAGCAATAGTGAAGAAAACTGCAAAGCAAATATGAAATTTAATAATGGCCCTCCAACAGCTTGCCTTTCAAATTGTAAGGAATTCATTAAACAATGGTTGAGCAGAACTGACAATTAAATTTACTCTCATATGAAGTATCTAGCCATATTATGAATATCGCATACTACACAGTGCACATTTCTACAGGGATGTAGTCAACAAATTGCATTTCACAGAATTAACGTGGGGCTTGAATTTCGGTCTCCAGATATATCCTGCTTTGTTTCCCAGAAAAAAATAACAACAATAATAATTTAAATGCTGATACATAAACAGAGTTAATTTAAAAGAAAACACATGATATTTTTATAACTTTTTAGACTCGAGGCTTGTATCAGTTGTTTTGTAGCCATTTCAATATATATATTTTCCCATAAAAAATAAAGAAGAGAGGTCCAGCAAGAGGCTTCATTTGGGGAGGGGGGCAGGAAATCAGTGGGATTAAAAAACAAAAACAAACACAAGTAGAATGTACAGCGCTGTATGTCATGGGGGTGGGGGTGAGGGGGGCAGGGAATGAACTGACTGAACAATCAATCTCACACTTCCATTCTCTTGTATTGTCATGTTTTGCTAATTTTAAACTTGCCTTATGATTAAGTCTAATATGTTGGCTTAAGGGCTGGGAAAAGAAAATCTTTGTTTTAGTCGATACTTGAGAAGCAGACTGGTTATAAATTTAAGAATCCAGTAAGTCAGTGGAGCTTCTTGGCAAATGTTAAGCAACATGTCTAAAATAGGTTTAAAGAGAGTTTAGGGTGCAGTTACAAAAGTTCAGAATCAGAAGATGGAATATTAAAGACCCTTTCTGTAATCCTTATTGTGTCTTGTTTTAAGATTTAAAATACAACACACCCTATGTGTACTTAGATACCGTAACTGTGTAATCATTAGGATAAATGATCCATAAAAAAATCAGCATCACTAAGGGTGAATGTAATTAAAACACCTCTGAAAAAATATTATTCCAAATCCTTCAGTGTTCTGGATGAATCTTTCATTTATTGCCCTGTTACATCTTTTGGAACAAGTTGCTATTTTTGACAATTGCAGCAGAAGGGGACTAGAATTTGCTCGGGGGTGGGTTGTAGTAATATATTATATAAAAATACAAGTTACTATTCAAAATCTGTCCCATGCTGAAAGGTGTCACTTTTCATCGTTCTTCACTGATTCACAGTATATGAAATGAGTTTAGTTCCCAACACACATGCATACCCAACACAAAAATACTATCATATATGGCAGTAATGTGCATTTTTTTACATGGTATCCAGAGACCAAGATTGAATGGGCATAGACACTACATTATGGTCTAACCTGTATAGCTGGACCTTTCAGCTCATGGTTTTTATATCATTGGTGGAATAGTATGGGGAAACTGAAGTACGTTTTTATTTGTAACCTTTATAGGTGTCCTTTAACAAGGCAGATAGCACCCTCCATCAGTAAAGCAACCAATTCCTGATTGATTTTATTTCAATTGATATTCTTTATTAGTATAAATATCAGTCACTTTAGGTCCCCAATATTTGTGGACAAAACTCACGGACTTTAAAGAAGTGGGTGCCAAAAGTATAGGCCCTCCGTTGCCCTAGCTCCAGCCAAGGGAAGGAAGTTTAAATCCCATGATTTATAGTGACCCCAGAAGATGTCAGACTTCGATAATGGGGCTCGCAAAGAGACACAATCTCTCATAGAATGAGTTCTAGACAACTTAAGACTTTATCGATCATAATCAACTACCACTAGAAGTCCATAGGTAGCCAGTGCAGTATAGTACAGTATCTGCTGATAAATCTCATCCTTTTGAAACAATGACACTCTGCACCAGTTGAAGCTTTCTAGTCTTGTAGTTACAAAGGCAGGGCCTGCATCAGATAGAAACAGGAGAAGCTCACTAGTCAAAGCAAATGGAAAAAAACCTTTTCATGTTCCAACTGACACTTCAGGTTCCAGAAGCAGTGATCCAAAATAACCCCAAAACTGTGAACCATCCTGGTAAAAGCCTGATACCCCTTGAAGAAGGTGCACGCTTACAGTTTCCCCCACTCTTTTAGATGTTTCTCCTTCCCTATTAGAATAATTTCCATTTGAACTAAACTGAGCCTAAAATGGTTTATGTCTATCCACTCTCTTATTTCAGTCTGGCACTAAAAGTGTGATCTAAAACCCATTAAAGTCAATGGGAGTCTTTCCACTGATTTCATTAGACTATAGATAGCAGAGTGATTAAAATATCCATGCCCCTTGAAAGGGAGAAGTAGCTAATCTATCTATCATGTTCCAGTAGCTGTAGTGTCTAGTTTCATCTGAATATTGATCCCATGGTGTCAGTGCATACATGCAGGCCCTGAGCAGTGACAAAATGAAACCCCAAAGAACCCTACACATGAGAGCTAGAGAAGAGTAAGTCCATATTTGGACCTAAATAGGCAGCCTGATTTTCAAGTTACTGAGCAACCAGCAGCTAGGGTGACCAGATGTCCTGATTTTTAGGGACAGTCCCAATATTTGGGGCTTTTTCTTATATCGGCACTTATTACCCCCCTGTCCCAATTTTTCACACTTGCTATCTGGTCACCCTACCAGCAGCTTCCACTGAAGGCTCTCAGCATTCCTGGAAAATTCAATCGCTGTTTGGTGGCTAGACAACTTCTTTTTCCAGAGATGTCTAAACAGAACTATTTTAAAAACCCTCTACATCCAATTAATATTTTTAGCAAGAAAAATTGGGAGAACACTGCAAAAATAAATACATACACTGCAAACATTTTTCTTTAACGATTTTTCTTTAACAATGCTTTTATCTCTTGTGCTTAAGATGAATGTCTTCAAGCAACCAACCTGAACTGGCATGAATGTTCACAGTAGCAAATTTCAAAGTATTTTCAGAAACTGATTGTTACATACAGGGATTTCTTATGGAAGCACTTTCATGCAAATCCAAACAGGAAACAGGTGCAATACCATGTAATTTTATCTGGCCAATCCAAACTAAGCAAAATGGCATGCATTTTTAATACTGATTCTCAAATACTCCCAGTGGATGGTTTTCAATCAATCTGGAGAGCGGGGGGAAGGGGAAGATAATCAAATCACATTTTATTAATTAAGAAATCAAGATATGTTTACAGTTATTCCACAGGCTGAAAAAGAGGCTAAATTGATTATATAAATTGTTCTGAAATATTAAGATTGAATTGCAATATATACAGATAATTGGCTACAGTGCAGTCAATGTAGTTAAAGCCAGTTTAGGTGTATTTATTCTTTAGCATTTATATTACAGTACAGCCTAGAGGCTCTAACAGGTAGGACCCCCATTGTGGTAGGAACTGTACAAAAATAGAGAAAATGATAGTCCTTTTTATTCCTTAGCAGAGTGCTTATTCAGTGACAGATGATTGTAAATTGTGTTTAAGGGGTGGGATGAAGGGATGCATAAGTGATGTACTAAACATCAGGGATACTGAGCTCTCCTACACCTCGCAGAAGGAAATCTAACTTTGCTAATCATTGTTGCAGTCTTTAGTTTAAATGCCAGCAGAATATTGGTGAATTGATCCCGACTCCACGCAGTTCCCTTCTAATTCACAAACTGTAAATGGGTGCAGCAACCTCTCTTTTTACTCTTTCACTAAGTAAAGCCTGCTACCACCGCCAGCCACTCTAATAATTACACTTCGTCACTTTAACCTCAAGCCAGCTGACACACCAATTTCCCCCAAGAACTGTGGAACGAGCATGTGTCATAATTGTTGCTTTTGTTGTATTTAGAGAATTTGACCCTGTAGTTATTAGTGTGGACCTGCTTTCCTAACCTAGCTGCTCATCCTCTTTTTAACTGAACTCTGAGCTTGTTTACTTTCTTCCTAATGTTCACTGGTTTACTCTACACATTACATATGTCAAGACATTCACCCCTGACCTCACTGAATTGAATCCCAGGGTTATACTGTAAATAAGGTAGCTTAAAGGGAATGGGGTTTTTTTGTATGTGTTGTGTGGGTTTTTTCAATAAGAAGGGTCAGAGGTGGTCTCTAGATTTCAGATGCTCTTAACCACCTAATCATACTCCTCCCAATCCCCACAGATAGTGATGCTTCCTTTTAACTTTGACATTTTATTCAGCATTGCTTCCATCATCACAATTCTATTTTCCAATACACTGTTTTTCCTGTCCTGTGCACCTGTGTTACTCCTGTTCCTAATCTCATCCCTCTCACGACTGAGCATTATTATTTTTCAGGGTGTCAAGCTAATAAAAAGACATCCTCCCTACTTCCACCTTTAATATATGACCGTTTCAGGCGGGGAATTTGAAAGCTGAAGTGCTTGCCAAGGGAGGCCTGGATAACTTTTACTAAATGAACAGGAGTGAGCTTCGGCGGCGCAATCCCAACATCATTTAAGGTCTGCTTGAAACCTGAAAAATTATTTCTGGACCTCACTGTTGTGTTGATTTTGCAATACTGTATATTATGTGAGCCTTTCCTTTCTTCTACCATGAGTGCCACAACCCACATGCTTTACACCGCAGCATTGCCGTGGGAAGGAGGCACGTATTTCATTTCGGAGTACTCCGACTCTCTGCAGACATGCAAAGTGCAGGGCAGGGTAACTCTGTTAAAAAGGCCTAGAAACATCCAGTTCCTCATTAACAACATTTTGATGGGGCCTGATAAAAGTCAGCTGGTCTCTATAAAGAGCGTTAGAGGAAGAGAAAATGAGAAGCTGTGGCAGAGGCTGCAGTGATGTGAAGGCTCCTGTAGGAGACCCTCAACTGGGGGAAGAACAGAGTTTGGGCTTAGAAGCCAGAGCCACAGGAAACTGTAGAGAGACTGCAGAAAATGAAAGAGGCTCCTGCAGTGAACATGTTGAAACCAGGGGAGTTGCTCCAGCTGAGAATGGCCTGCTAAAGCAGAGAAGATACTGAGATACCAAACAGAGTTTCTAGTCAGGAAGGCTGGGAGGAAGGGCCCTGCAAGGAAGACCCTGAGACAGCAGGGATATTTGAAACAGTACCTCGGGAAGAAGGGGCTGTGTCCTGGTTAAGGCTCAGGAGAAGACTTTTTTGTCATTGTTTTGAATTTTATGCCATCAAAATCAGACCCTAGAAGGGGTATCATTGAACTGAGATAAGTCTTTCTTACTTTTTGAGTAATTGAGGCATCCAAGAAGAGAATCTGAGGCAAGGCACCATAGAGCCACCCCAGGCCATGGTAATCAGGAGGTGGCTGACCCTGTTACATTATCTTTCTGCCTCTTTAATAACCCCATCCTTGTTGCCTGTCCTCTCTGTGATTATGGCATACAGAGATGTTAGATAAAAAACCCAAAAATACTTGTGCTGGAAGGCTGCAATGTAACATGACTTTATTTCTTATAATTCAGAATGGTAACACACAAGAACCGCAACACCGAGAGACAAAGCAGGCTGCTCCCTACAGCATAGAGCCACAACTAAACCCAGATTATTGTAGGCTGGCTGGCTGCCAAATTAACTGCTCATAGGCCCCAACTGCACACTTCCCAACAGTGTCCCCTTGCCTTAAATCAAGACCATGAAACCCATCTGAGAATGTAAGGGGATAGATCACAATTTCAACACAGTTTTCAATATACCACAAGACATGCAAACTACTGTTTCTATGAGGCACTGCAGCCCAACAGGAAGATGCAGTTTAATATTAAATTGACTCAACATAAATGTTTTGATTTTGTACAACAAACCAAGCCATTTTCAGTCAGGTCCTATGGAAATTTTCCATTTAGTGGAATCTGCATAATTTCCCCCCAAAATCCTTTCAATTGAAAGTTCCTTACCATCTCTATTTAGGAGCTTACATCCCATGTACTCTCAATAAAATTTAGGCTCCATGGTACCTATGCCCCTCTTCCCATGTTTGGCACCTTTGAAATGTTACCTTTCATCTTGCAATGGTGTTGGAAATGAGACATTCTGACATCCTTTAAGACAAGGAAAACCACAAATTCTCCACACTTCATTTAGAGAGAGGCCTCACCTACAAAGTTGGGATACAGATGAGGATCCAATCTTTCTCAAAGTTCTGGGTTGTTCAGAGCTGGAGTTTTAAATTAGTCCCCGTCTCTAATTTTAACTTTTTTTTAATGAAGAATCAATATATTATTTAGTTGAACTTTCTAATCCCATGAGCTCCCCTCCCTTGGTTAATTATTAACATCTTGAAGAAATGTTTTAATTCTCAACACTGGGCTTTAATTATAAGCCTGTGATGACAGAAAAATCAGTCATTTGCTACTATAGTAATATCAGGTCCATTAGGGGTAGTCTTTGCTGAACTGAAGCCCAAGAATATCACCCATTTCTAATTAGAGCTACATAAATTTTCATTTTAAAAATAGCACGGGGGTTATATGTATAATTAATTCCTCGTGCCTACAAAAATATTATTACCGTTACTAGTTGATAGACTCAGGATGAAGTCAGTGACAGTTAATGATATTTATGACATATTTTCATAACTTCTGCAAATGCTGCTTCAGAGGAAATTGTTGCTATTATAAATCTTAAATGAAGGTCTCACTTTCCAATCCTATTTCCCCTTGTAACTAAATATTATGAAAGTAAGTGGACACAGATCAGCAGGGTCATTTACTTTTATAGGGCTGCTTGGAGTAAGAAAGTACTTTTCTTGGTTGGTGAATAATATACATCACTGACTGTTCCCCATGCAAAAAGAAAAATGGCATAAAAGAGGAAATAAACCAGGAACAGGATGGTACTCATGATTTTATGAAGTGCAACAGTTCAGGGAAACAGAGATTTTCTGAACCCCATATAACCACATTTCTGTTTTTCCAAAAATCATATCTGTCCCTCCAATATGAAATTTGAACCCAGTATAGATTTTTATGAATTTGGTGGTGGTTTCAGATGTCACTGGAGACCTTTGCAAAAAGTTAAGTTGACCTGGGCATGCAACTCAGCTGTGAATTGCCTAAGATTTTTATTCATTGCCATATTTTTATGTAGTGCCAATTATATAGGCTAAAATACGACTAAAATATTTAAAGCAAATATCAGATAGCACAATGGACAATGTCTTTCAATTCATAAACCAGATCTAGCGTGGTGTTTGATCAATTAAATTCTGTATATACTGATGGTGTATTTATTCAGAGGTCCTCTTGAAACGAGAACATAGAGTGCTGGTAAAATTATTGATTACAGTAAGCAATTGCATGGAATCAACTTCTAAAACAAACTGATCACCACAGTGATGGATTACTTTAAAAAAGGACTCCTAAATGGTAATTACATTATTTTTTGGCTACAGGTATAAAATAACCTTTCAATACTTTATCACCAATTATTCTCACCTGGTACGTGAGTGATGTGTAGAGATACACAGTTTAGCCAATCTCACTGTGCAAATCATGTAAGCAGTGCAAAAATAATTTAATGGTGATCAGTCATGTACAGCTCAGTACAGTTATTTCTCAAAATAACTTGAACATTTTTGACAGGTTTCAGTGTAGTAGCCGTGTTAGTCTGTGTCAGCAAAAAGAAAACAAGAAAAATACCTGTGACACCTTAGAGACTAACAAATTTATTTCAGCATAAGCTTTCGTGGGTTAAGAACCCACTTCATCGGAGGCATGGAATGGAACGTACAGTGAACAGATATTTATACATTCAAAGAAACATGAGAAGGTGAAAGTGTCTATACCAATGTTAAGAGGCTAATTCATTGAAAGGAACTGTTATCAGTAGAAACTTTTGAAGTGATAATCAACAGGGGCCATTGCAGACAGTTGACACAAAGGTGTTAAGGGGGGAAATAAATTCAATTAACGTAATGACGGAGCCATCCACGGTCAATATTCAAGCCTAAGGTAATGGTACCTAGTTTGCATATTAATTCCAATTCCGCAGTTTCTCGTTGGAGGCTGTTTTTGAAGTTATTTTGTTGCAAAATTGCTACTTTTATATCTGTCATTGAGTGATTAGGGAGGTTGAAGTGTTCGCCTACTGGCTTTTGAATGTTTTCTTTGTTGGGCCTATCTTGTAGTAGGTGACTTCTGGGTACTCTTCTGGCTCTGTCAATCTGTTTTTTCACTTCAGCAGGTGGGTATTGTAGTTTTAAGAATGCTTGATAGAAAACAGATCCTAGATCTTCCAGGAAACACCATCATGGCCACTATGGATGTAGAAGCCCTCTACACCAACATTCCACACAAAGATGGACTACAAGCCATCAGGAACAGTATCGCTGATAATGCCATGGCTAACCTAGTTGCTGTACTTTGTGATTTTGTCCTCACCCACAACTATTTCACATTTGGGGACAATATATACCTTCAAGTCAGTGGCACTGCTATGGGTACCCGCCTGGCTCCACAGTATGCCAACATTTTTATGGCTGACTTAGAACAATGCTTCCTTAGCTCTCGTTCCCTAATGCACCTACTCTACTTGCGCTACATTGATGACATCTTCATCATCTGGACCCACAGAAAAGAAACCCTTGAGGAATTCCACCACGATTTCAACAATTTCCATCCCACCATCAACCTTAGCCTAGACCAGTCCACACAAGTGGCCCATTTCCTAGACACTACTGTGCTAATAAGTGATGGTCACATAAACACCACCCTATACCGGAAACCTACTGACTGCTATACTTACCTACATGCCTCCAGCTTCCATCCTGAAGACACCACACGATCCATTGTCTACAGCCAAGCTCTAAGATACAACCGCATTTGCTCCAATCCCTCTGACAGAGACAAACACCTACAAGATATCTATCAAGCATTCTTAAAACTACAATACCCACCTGCTGAAGTGAAAAAAACAGATTGACAGAGCCAGAAGAGTACCCAGAAGTCACCTTCTACAAGATAGGCCCAACAAAGAAAACAACAGAACGCCACTAGCCGTCACCTTCAGCCCCCAACTAAAACCTCTCCAGCGCATCATCAAAGATCTACACCCTATCCTGAAAGATGATCCCTCACTCTCACAGATCTTGGGAAACAGACCAGTCCTCACTTACAGACAGCCCCCCAACCTGAAGAAAATACTCACCAGCAACCACACACCATACAACAAAAACACTATCCCAGGAACCTATCCTTGCAACAAAGCCCGATGCCAACTCTGTCCACATATCTATTCAAGTGACACCATCATAGGACCTAATCACATCAGCCACACCATCAGGGGCTCATTCGCCTGCACATCTACCAATGTGATATATGCCATCATGTGACAGCAATGCCCCTCTGCCATGTACATTGGCCAAACTGGACAGTCTCTACGCAAAAGAATAAACGGACACAAATCTGACATCAGGAATCATCACATTCAAAAGCCAGTAGGTGAACACTTCGACCTCCCTAATCACTCAATGACAGATATAAAAGTAGCAATTTTGCAACAAAATAACTTCAGAAACAGGCTCCAATGAGAAACTGCGGAATTGGAAGTAATATGCAAACATTACCTTAGGCTTGAATATTGACCGTGGATGGCTCCGTCATTACGTTAATTGAATTTATTTCCCCCCTTAACACCTTTGTGTTACTGTCTGTAATGGCCCCTGTTGATTATCACTTCAAAAGTTTCTACTGATAACAGTTCCTTTCAATGAATTAGCCTCTTAACATTGGTATAGACACTTTCACCTTCTCATGTTTCTTTGAATGTATAAATATCTGTTCACTGTACGTTCCATTCCATGCATCCGATGAAGTGGGTTCTTAACCCACGAAAGCTTATGCTGAAATAAATTTGTTAGTCTCTAAGGTGCCACAGGTATTTTTCTTGTTTTCTTTTTGTTGAACATTTTTGGGACCATAAGTAGTAAAACATCTAGGGATGGACAAATCAGTTCCAGTAAAATAAAAAGCTACCTAAATCATCCCTCAAAACCAAATTCAATCCCTGTAAACTATGTACATGGGTCAGGGAGGTGAGAGAAGGACCCAGTGGGACTGTAGGAGCTGTGGTGGCACCTGGGATTGGACTGGGGAGCAGGTAGGAATGGGAGTGATTATGCTGGGGCCAGAAGCAGCTCCCCATGGCAGCCAGCCAGACATCAACCACCGGGACCCACTTTCCCAGTCTGGAGCTGGCTCCCCCTCCTACGCCAAGTCTCAGGAGTTCTCCTCGCTCTCCAGGCAGAGCAACCACCCCTTTCCCCTCCTAACCCTGACATCCTTGACATCCCACTACCTGCCCCAATTCCTCTCGCTCCTCATGCAGATCGCCCTTGTGCTCCTCCTCTTATCTCTCATCGCCACCATTGAAAGTGAGCTTCCATCACCGCTGCCTCAAAGGAGCTTGATTTTCAGAGTAGAGCTCAGTAGTTTCCCAGGCTCTTTTGAAAATCTTAACCTTAAGTCCTTCCATGTTGGATATCCATTATACATCATATTAAAGCACTTTTATTAACAGCAGTTAGAAGCTAACACTTCAGAAGGTGACGTCTGTCCCCACTGAAGAATTGGAAATTTTGCCTTTGACTTCAGTGGGACCAGTTTTTCACCCTTTGTTTTTATCTAGAAAATAGAATGCCCCATTCATATTAAGATATTTGACTGTGTCTCATCCTGTTTGTGATCTGTGTCATGTATTCTCATGGTACAACCATTATAACCCTGTGTATAGATCTCAAGAGACGTCTTATACAACTCCTCCTCTTTTAAGTGTTATGACACAGGAGACCAAGTTCATCACTTGTGGAGGAGAATGCTAACTGACTTCGGTGTGAGGTTCCAAAATATTTCTCACTACTCCCCAAACAAGCCTCAATATGTTTGGGATGTATTTCTCCATGTATTATTTGCTCTTCCTTTATCATACTTTTTCTTCTCGTGCCTTCACCTTCTTTCTTTTTTATCTCCATACATTTGTTTACACTGAATTAATCTCTTGCTCTTTTACCTTTGGGTAATATAACATGCAGGGGTGTCTTAAGATGTCAACTAACAGCTCTAATCCTTTTTGACATTCCATGACCTCTGAGGAAATATGCAGAAATTCATTCTGCTTCTACGTTAACTAAGACTTCATCTTATGCATATCTGTCAGACAAATGGAGTGGAAATGATACATAAGACAAATATAACTAGACACCCTATCTAGTAAACTGACATTTCATTTGTTTCTCCAACTCAGTGGGGTGGTTCTAAAGACAGGAGCAGCCTTGAATTTTGAAATTGTTTTTATATCTATAGGGGGCAGTGCTGAGTATGTCTGGATTCAAGAGAGTGCTTTGGTAGGGTGAAACATAATATTAAATGATACAAGAAAAAAAAAAGCAAAAAAGCAAAAAAAGCAAACTTGATTCTGGGCTGCATTAACAGGTGTGTGGTGAGCAAGACACGAGAAGTCATTCTTCCGCTCTACTCTGAGCTGGTTAGGCCTCAACTGGAGTATTGTGTCCAGTTCTGGGCACCGCATTTCAAGAAAGATGTGGAGAAATTGGAGAGGGTCCAGAGAAGAGCAACAAGAATGATTAAGGGTCTAGAGAACATGACCTATGAAGGAAGGCTGAAGGAATTGGGTTTGTTTAGTTTGGAAAAGAGAAGACTGAGAGGGGACATGATAGTGGTCTTCAGGTATCTAAAAGGGTGTCATAAGGAGGAAGGAGAAAACTTGTTCATCTTAGCATCTGAGGATAAAACAAGAAGCAATGGGCTTAAACTGCAGCAAGGGAGGTTTAGGTTGGACATTAGGAAAAAGTTCCTAACTGTCAGGGTGGTTAAACACTGGAATAAACTGCCAAGGGAGGTTGTGGAATCTCCATCTCTGGAGATATTTAAGAGTAGGTTAGATAAATGTCTATCAGGGATGGTCTAGACAGTAATTGGTCCTGCCATGAGGGCAGGGGGCTGGACTCGATGACCTCTCGAGGTCCCTTCCAGCCCTAGAATCTATGAATAAGAAACCATTCTCATCTAGTAGTGGTAATGTTAATAGTGGCATATGGCTGACTGGCTATAATTAAAAAGATCTTGATTCTGATTTCTCCTGCATTCTACCTTGTGTACAGATTTATGTTTGTGTAAAGTGCCATCATGCAGATTCGGTAGCATTTTTAAATGCAATTAGCACAGGTGTCCATGGCTACTTAAGGTGACAGTATTGGCAAATGAGGCCCCTTGTTACTCAACTGAATGTAAAAACTGCTAAACAGCCAATGGAACTGTTTTTATCTCTAGCTTAAATGGAAGGAATCCGGGTATTTTTCCAAACCAAATATAACATTTTTTTTCAAAAGATGATGGGGAAGATTTAAAATATCCTAAAAGTTCTTACGCCTGTTTATCTCTCGCAGATGCTCTCTCACTCTCTTCCCTCCGCCCCCACACACCTCATCCTCTCACTCAAAGAATCAATGTCCCAATGATTTCTTTATGCACTCCTCCTGGTTAGCTTCAGTAATCCAATCAGGGAACAGAAACGACAACATGTTACTACAGATGGCGACCAATCTGCCAATGTAAATAGTGAATCACAAACTACGATGACTCTTGATGCACAGTTCACAAACAAAAGATTCCTCAGACAGAGGCAAACAAGTTAATAAAAATTGTGATGGTGTAAAATTTTCAAAAGGGTTCTAGTGCCAGTATTTAGGCACCTAAAGTGCAGATAGATGCCTAGTGGGATGTTCAACTTTCTTTGGTGCTGATTTCCTTTTGAAACTCCCACTAGGGGGTTAGATCCATGAAGGGGACTTAGACTCAGCATTGCAAGCAGTGGCAGATTTTGAGTTAATGGGGTCCTGTGCACAACTTCATTTCCCCCCTCCCACCCCCCTGGGTACCCAGCCAAGAAAAAGAACATCCTCTCTTATCGCCCCACACCGTTTTTCATTCTTTCTTTCTTCATCGTCCTCCTATATTATAAGTAATGGGAAGTAAATGAAAATAAAGCGAGGTACCTTGATTGTTTTTGTAATCTAACCTTTTTTTCCTAACTCATCATGTCCTCTTAGAGGTAGTTCCAACGAAGACAGCAGTTTGACTGTGGCAACAACACATCTCAGCACTTTCCTCCAATAAGGACATTCCTTTTCAAACTGAGCCGATAACACAGAATCAATTCTTCCAGATAATTTACACCTTTGAGTGAACTTTAATATTAATTATTATAATTAATTATTTATTATCATTAATATGAGCTTTGGAAGTTTCATGGTCAGCAATATGTCTTGCAACGTTTCTCCAATTAGAGTGCCCGTCAACGAATATTTGTTTTCCTTTACTATGGTCAGGGAATAATTTGCAAACATAACAATAGACTGCCTTAGTGGTTTCCAAAAAAAATCAACCAAATTCTCATTTCTGCCGTCCCATGTTTCTTCATCCTCAGAAAATGAGACTCATTAAGACTTCTAAATTGCTTTCATCCTGCAACCTCATACTCTTTTCTCAAATTTTCCATATAACCTAAATTTTTTGGTTTATTTAGTAAGAAATATTCTATCATATCCAATTAAACAGATTTTGGCCATAATGCAATGTCTTCAGGGTAGGTTTCTTCCCTTATTTTGACAAAATTACCAATGTATTTTCAGAGTCCACTTGTTCAACTTTTGCAGTCATTGTGGTATCCCCACAACTCGTCAACTGATCAGATACTTCATATGTTTCCTAGCCCATACTTTTTTATGAACGTCCACCATTCAATACTTCACATTTTTAAAATAAGATGACAAACTGTCTTTTTGTGTAGCTTTGTCTTCCTGCCTCACCTTCATTTTTTTTATGTTTTTGACTGCCAGACTCATAGTGTCATTTCATTATTGCTAAAAGACTGACCTTCTTTTCAGGCAGATTAAAAATGTCTGAAAACGCAGGGGCATAGCCACAGATGGGCTGTGGACCACCCAATTGGTTTAACGTAGTTAATCCTGTGTTTTTATCAGGCTATGTAAAAACGGGATTCTGAATCACTACATACTAGTCACAGGCATTGTTGCAAAGTGTGGGGGTGGGTGCTTTTTTCAGTTGATAATTGGTCAAGCAGACAGACTTTGATTGGCAAATGAGGATTTCCCTTAGTTGCTATTATGCTGTTGCCAAGAAAATGAAAAAATGGCGAAGCAAAATTCTTTGCTAGGCTACTTCAAAATACCACATTTAGAGCACAGTTAGTAGAATAAGTTTACAGAAAGCAGAAAGCCTGGACCGCTTTGAGATTTGCAACACTTATTAAATTTAGTCATTTCTCAGATTTTCCCTGCATTTTGGAGTCCCCTATCATTGGGGAGCCCATGCCACCGCAAGGTTTGTTTCACAGTAAATCCATCACTGATTGCAAGACCTACTTTTAGGCACCCTACTACCCAGTGAAATCCTTAGCCCTGAGTTAGGGACCCAGGCTTCCTTATACAATACATGGAGAGAACTAGGCACCTAAGAATGGAATTCACAAAAATCCAGCGAGCTGAGCAAGGAGCTGCCAAAGCTAGTCATGAGGACATGCTGAGGGAATTGTGGTCTAAGATCTGGCTTGCAACAGAAGTCAGGTGCCTATCTCCACTTGGGACTTTCATCTGTGAACCCTATTCTGGAGTTAGGTGCTTAATCCAGGCCAATCCTTTTCCACAAAAAATGTGGGTGGGGCAACCTTTGGGGCAGAGATAGACAATGTGGTTGACTCTTATACTCGAGTGGTTAGGATAGTCACCTGGGAGACCTAAGTTCTAGTCCAGGCCCCAAAGACAATTTAAGCATAGGCGTCGACTCCGTGGGTGCTCCGGGGCTGGAGCACCCATGGGGAAAAATTGGTGGGTGCAGAGCACCCACCGGCAGCTCCCCGCCATTCCCAGGGCCCGCGCCCAGCTCCCCGCCAGTCCCGGGACCCGCGGCAAGCTTACCTCAGCACCGGGAGATGTTGCGGGGCCCTGCTCCCGATGCTGGGCGACGTTGCGTCGGCGGCGGGGCCCCGCAACGTCACCCGGCATCTTGGGCGGGGCCCGGCGTTGGAGGCGGGGCCCCGCCACATCGCCCAGCACCCCCCCACCGGCGCCACCAGAAGTCGGCGCCTATGATAAGTATTTTATACAAAGTGTAACAGCTTCAACAGGAAAAACTGAGAGACTCACCCCTGCATACCCTACAGTCGAGTGGTTAGAGCACTCACTGAGAAGTGGAAGAGCCAAGGTCAAGTCCTGCCTCCAAATGAGGCAGAATGGGAACCGAGGTCTCTCCCATCTTGGGTGAGTGATCTAACCAGTAGGCTATAAGGAGAAGGGCAGGACTACCACTGCCTCCTCTGGTTGTGTTTTGTGGTCCTTGATCCAGTAGGTGAGCTCATAGGTGGCCTTT
This sequence comes from Chelydra serpentina, assembly GCA_037349315.1. Classification (NCBI taxonomy): domain Eukaryota; kingdom Metazoa; phylum Chordata; order Testudines; family Chelydridae; genus Chelydra; species Chelydra serpentina. Next base: position 63,310,550 of record JBAIAC010000004.1, read on the forward strand.
GAGAATGTCTATTAGATTGAGCTCCCAGGAAGATAAGTGTGTAAATTTGAGGATCCCTGGTGGTTAGGTGCTGAGCAGCTCAGAAGTGTCAGGACTGAGGTGGCTTTGTACATGACCACTGGCAGAGATTTAGGTGCCAGGAGGACTTGACTGGTGGAAACATTGGAATCTAGAGACTGTAGTGTTTGGTGAGAGCAGAGTGGGGGTTTTGAGGATCTAAAGTTTGGTCTTAGAAGCCTGAAGTGACAGTTTCGGGATCTAAATCTCTTTGTAGAACTAGCCCTATTGGCATTTTAGGTGCGTAAATAACTTTTAAAATCTAGGAGTCTAAGTCTCATTTGTGACATCATGTGAATAACACACCCATATAATAAGTCTGTCCATATTTAATTTCTATATCAAACATAACAGTCCCACTTTCAAACCTTAGACTTAGGCTCCTAAGTCCTTTGGGCACTTTTAAAAATGTTACTCATGATAACAGATACAGAGAAAAAGACACTGCATTTGAAGGAAAAAAACTCACTATCTATTTATGCATGTCCTAAAAGTTTACTGGGTGCCCTACAGAATGTAAGACATGATGCCTATCCCAAAGGGTGCAAATCATTTCCTTGTGTTTAGCTTAGCAAGGTACCTTCCTAAAACCAGTCTTCTTATCTGTTTTATTTCTTTACTACTTCTGCTTTGTGGTTTGTTCCCATGTCTGAATTCCTCAATTCCACTCTTCAGCCCTTATCCATCTACCTTTTGCTATCCTCCCAATTCCAGTATTTATTCACATGTACAATATTTTAATTCTCAGTAAGTAGCCTTCCCCCCCAACCAATTAATAACAGTAACATGGTAGACCGCTTAAAATGAAAATTTGTATGTAAAAATTTCCGCACATTGATAAGTGAGTCAAGGTTCTGGTATACATATATACTATATAAAACCACTAATCTGTCTCTGCCCTCAGTGGTCTTTGGAGCTTCATAGGACAACTTCTTCAACCTGGAAAATTATGTTTTGAAGGAACCAAACATTTCAGGGAGTCTAAATTTAAAGTTAGAAGATTATCAGTAAAGCCTATCTATTGGAATTACTTATCTGAGCCAAAGTAATTCAAGTAATTCGGGTGCAGTGAAACACTTCTAATTTTAAATTCAGGAGCACTGAACAGTGAGTTGGATTCTTAGTTGATACCACTCTTTCCCTCTCATTCTCTCTGCTTTTATACCCTAGCTTTTTTTAAAAAATGGTGTTTTTTTCCCGAAAATCCAAGTGCTGGTGGAATTAAAAGAGAATTGTACCATTAAAATTAAAAAACCACCCCTAACTAACAGATATTTCCAATGAAACATAAACCAGTTAAAGAAAATTGCTAAAATATAATTATATTTACATTTGAAAAATGCACCAATGAATATTTTTGGATGTGTGCTATTCGCAAGTTGTTTGCGTGTGGGAGTAGCATGTTTATTGTAGAAATTACTTCTAAGCAGACAACCCTACTATATAGGTGGATGATACACCAATCAAATGGTCAGAAAGTGACATTTACATAGCTGTTCATTAAAGATGACTAGCTCCATAAATGGTGTGATGAACAGGAATGATGAAAGATCATTTTTTGTTTGTTTTGATTTGGTTTGTGGGGGTTGCTTGTGTGTTTGGGTTGTTGTTGGTTATGAACATGTGCATGCCTCTCTGTATTATGATGGATTACTTGCTATGGAGTTAGATCAAAACAGGTTGTTAAAGGAACCAAACAGGGAAGTTAAAACAATAACTCAGATATGGAGCATCCCAACAAATACTCAAATACAATAGCCAGGTTTATAGCCATAAAGGGAAAACTCCCCTGCCCCACCTTGGTTATGTAGCTATTTTTCCAAGGCTGGGAAGATAGCTGACTGGCTGGCAAGGATTTAATTAAAGTTAGGGAGACCATTTTGCAAGCAGGACAGTCTGTTTCTCCCAGCCAGAGATGGAGATTGCTGTGCTGAAGGGATCTACAAAAGCTGGCAAGGAAAGGTTAAGGTGTAAGTTACTCCCATGAATACAGGCCTTTCGTTGGTTTTGCCATTTGCTCTGGTGATTGTTTTGTACCTTTTGGAAGGGATGAATAAATAACACATTGTTTTGAAGGTGCTGTTTTGGAGTTTGTTTTTTTATTCAGCTCACTGTTCACAGGTCCCTGGAGTGGAATGCTTTCTAGGTGACAAATATAGTGGGGCCTGTTGCATTAACAAAATTGGGAAACAGGGAGACAGCAGCCCAGCAATATGTTGGGATGGTACTGAATTATTATGAATCACTGTGGTTGTTATAAATGAATGTGGTGAACAAGAGTTTGGTATGGCTTGATATGTCTGAATTTGCTAGAGGATTCTGGGAGCAGGGTTCTCTTAGCATCAGACAGTTGGTATGGACATTTACTGAGAGTGACTAGAGGTTCTATGTGCTTTGTTAGGGGGCTTTCCCTTCACCCTCTCCCCTGGTTCTTGTCACACAGACAGAAAGCAGAAGACCAGAAGTCCGAAGTGCAGGCAATGTGATGTTTATTAGGGTTAGAGCCAAGCAAGCATATCCATAGTTCTGCACGCCAGCAGAGTCTGTTTCCCAGTGTTCCATTCCCAGCTCTGATGCTGCAGAGTGTTTTCCCCATGTTCCCCTTCCCAGCTCTGACACTGCAGAGCTTTGTCTGTGTCCCCATTCCCACCTCCTCCTTCTTAGCAAGCCCAAATATACCTTCAATGCATGCCCACAGTCCCACCCCTTTCAGTTTATGGTCATGTTACATTTTTGGGGGGTCATGAGTCTAGGGTCTTTGTCCCACCTCTTTTGTATCCCATCAGAGGGGTGAGAAGTGAGGTTGTGCTACGGTCAGGGGCAGGCATTTCTTTGGCCTTTTAGTGTTTTATATCTTCCCTCCAATTCCCCCTTGCCCCTCCTGACTGGTTGCTTGACCTTGCCTTGAGAGAAGAGCTTCCAGTGTATGCTCATATATTACACTCCCACCATACCTGGTAACACTATATCTCCATCTCTTATTTCTTTTCACCCCATCTGCTTGTGGGCAGATGTAACACTCAATGCCTTTGTCCTTTGTTTAACATATTAATATAAGATATAAGAGTATCAAAAATTCAAACCCAAAATTCTATCTCAGGTTGACAAACAAGCCTATATACTAACGTGTATGTTTCAACATAGAACTTTGGAATATACCAGCTGTTGGCCAGCTCACCAAGTAAAGAAAACACAAAAACACGCCATCCGTGAGCTTGACACAAGCTGACCCTGGTCAAAATGACCCATTTGGATGGCATCACACTAAGAGCTCAAGTGAATGATTGATGAGAGGGTAAATGCTGACTGATCTTTGGTCTCTGGTTTGCAGTCCCTTCTAAAATATTAATTAGAAAAACCAGTAATGAAACACCCACAGGGCATATTTCTGGGACATGTGACTCCTTTGAGAACAAGAGGCATAAATGCTAAGCAAAGTAAATTAGTTAGTTAGTTCCCCAATTAACATCTGAAGATGTCTGTGATGCTGTAAGACAGAGGGTCTCAGGGTAGCCAAGACCCTGCTATGAGGGGCTTTTGTAGGACTTTTGAACCAGAGGGCCTCTGGGTAATCAGGGCCCTGCACTGGGGTACATTTAACAGACCAAGTACTTGAGAGGGGAAGAGAAGAGATGAAGAGAAGTCTTCATCTAGGACTGGTAGCTATACCTGATTTGTTTGCCAATCAGGACACTATGTAAGGCCAACATAGTTACTGAGGGTTTATGCTTAGGGAATTGAGGCTTATTAGGGAGACATATTATATAACCTTCTACTGCTTGTGTGAGTCTTTCTCAAATAAACTGCTGTGCATTGAGCAAATTGAATCAGAATGTTCACTGGTACCAGTAACAATCTGCCCAGCTGTGGGCCATTAAAGACCCATTTCAACAAGATCCAGTTTGAGTGGTTGGACAGTGTGGGTCCACCCAAACAGAGGTGTGGGAAGCTAGGACTGTCATCTAATGAGGGCACTTGACAGGAGGACTAAAAGGGGCCCAAGGCATAGTTTGCCCATATATCCATGACAGCGATTTTTAAAATCAGGGAAGGTTGATGTGCATTGTGCATGTAAGGTATAATTCTATATTGAAAACATTTTGGAGCCGCACCACCCACAAATGGAACACAGTCCTTCTCTGAGCAAACCTGTGTTCATGGAAGGAGCCAAGGTCCCCCCACAAGATGGTCAGGCTGCTTCCCCTGGTGTGCTTGGCAGGCCTGGGCAAAGGAAGAAACTTGAATTCCAGTGTCGTCCTTCACCTGCATAATAGCCAGTGAAAGTCTTGCCCTGAATATGAACTACAGGGTTTATCCCTAAGCATGTTAATGGATTGAAACGTATTTTAAAAGCTGTTGCAAGAAGATGTACACCCACACTTCTGTCTCTCTGAATGAAGGTCTTCATTGCTTTTAATAGAAATTTGTGCCCGTTTTAAGCTCAGTGGTGAACAGCTGATGGACACAATTTTAGGAAGCAGACAGCTACACTTCCAAAGTTAAATTAATATTAGGCCTTGTCTACACTACAGAGGAAATTTGAGCTAAGCTACGCAATTTGAGTTATGTGAATAGCGTAACTTGAATCGACGTATCTTAGTTCTCCTTACCGCGGGGTCCACACTACGCGATGTCAACAGGAGACGCTCTCCCGTTGACTCCCCCTACTCTTCTCAATCCAGAGGAGTACAGGAGTTGATGGGAGAGCGATCTACAGTCAATTCAGTGGGTCTTCACTAGACCCGCTAAATTGACCGCTGATGCATTGATCGCCGCTCGTCGATCCCCCAGTAAGTGTAGACAAGCCCTTAGTCTTTACCCCTTGCTACCTCTACATTTAGGGACAGAAAGTGGCAGAAGGCTATTTTGAGGATTACCCCACAATCCAGCTGTTATACTAGCATTCATTGCTATAAAGCACATGGCTATTAGGTACCTCTCTCTGCTTCAATTTCCTCATTCTTTTTTCCTAATAATTGTAAATAATAATTAATAAATAATGTAATTATAGTAAGAATTTCTCAAACTGCCTCAATATAAAATATGATATAACTTTTTAATGAAGTTTGACAGACTGTGACCCATTTTAGTCCATTTAAAACAGGCACATATTGGTAAGTGTGTTTTAAGAAGAAGCCATACATTTCAGAGGTAGCCAAGGCCACCAAAGGAGTTGACAATTAATGTCGAATCTACTCATTTCTCATGAATAAAAAAGTAAATAGCTGCATTAAACACATGTAACCTGTCAGAACGTGACTTATTGCTTCTACTCTTCTCATTCAATTTGATAATATGTTTTCAATAATAAATAACAAATTCAATAATAAATTCAGGCTCCGTGTGCTGAGCCTGGGAAAACTTCTTTTTCATCTGCCAATGTTCTACTGGATTTATATGTACTAGGTTAAAAACAGGTAAAGAACAAATTTAAGCTACGTGTGTTGGATAGAGGGGAATAGAAGAAATGTAAAACATAGGTTCAAATTGTGAGAAAGGCTGGGTTTAAAATACTTGATTCTCTTAAACTTCTCATGAGTAATCTGATGATCCAACTATATAAACATGCAGCAGCCACCAGGATATGCCCGCCCCCAATATCTCTAGTCAGAATATAACAATACAAATCACAGAACATTTAAATAACTCATTCTCATCTAGAAAACTATTCTGTCCCCTACCTTCCTGGAGAATAAGCCTTCCATTCCATTCCACCAGATAAATGCTGGGTTTCATGGCTATTTGTACCATCCTATTTGGTGAACAGACTCCCTTGCTTAGTCTCTTCTGGTTTTCCCCTGGTGAGTTCCAGACAATAATTTGTATTTAGAAAAGGCTATAAATTTCTCCCTTTCTTTATAGAAAGACATATATGGCATGTGAGAAGGATGAAGCCAACACACCTCTAAAGGAATTTGATAGCATTCTGTAGATATTGATTTTAAAGAACTATCCAATTCCATTAGAACTCTGTTGGCTTCATTCTTCTCAAATGCTGGTTCAAATAATCTGTGGAAAATATGTCATTTTGTAGAGTTCTGAAGCAGGAATATTGTTCTCTATTAAATTCTTTTCCATGAGGCTTTCTTTGATGGAGAGATCATGTGATCTGTAAATTGGCTTGGAGGGAAAAGGAAAACCCTGATTAAATTCCAATGGTTATTTTGTATATTCAGTGTAATGATAGAACCAGAGCACTGTGAACTCATTAGTTTTACTTCATACGGGCTCATGAAACTATTTTCATTTGCGTCAATAAATATGGGTTTGCACCTACCAAATGTTGCTTTGATTTTGTGGACTTGAATTAATCACAGAACCACAAGTTTCCCAGGTTTTCAATGCAAATCCATATATCAGCCCAGATTAGTTCAAGGCTAGTCCATGTTTGTTCTACTTTTCTTTCAAAATTTTGATGAACGTGTGTGGTCTCTATAATGTACTCTGCATACTTATATGGTCCTTGACACCCTCATATCTTGAGTTTGTACTGAAACCTGAAGTCTGGTGAGTTGACATGGCTTTGAATGTTTTGAAATGTGAACATTTTGTACAGCTCTAAACAGCATGTGAAAGTTCACAGATTATAAAATACTTTCCCTACCTATGCATGGATAGATTGTCAAAACAGGAAAGTATCCACATTTGTCTAAATTGGTTCAACCCATTGCTAATAAAAAATATTATGCTTATGATCAGAGTACAGGGGGAAGGAAACCTATGCAAAAAAAAATTAAAATTAGGATTTTTATGACAGCAGCTAGACTATTAGATGCATACAAAAGAATTATTTGATGCACTCTGCATTTGAAATTTACATTTAACTTATTGAACCATTAGATTGCTTAAGATGAATGACTGAGGAATCATGACACAAAAGACACAGAAACAAATTATTTCTAATTGAGAGAAACTCAGAAATCAAAACTGATTAAAATATTTATATGCACAGTTTTCAGCTAGTAAATGAAAAACAAATAGCAATGAATGCTTAGAAATCACCCATTCACCCAACATTCTGGATAAATGAGGAGCATTTTAGCAGTTTTGTTGTTCAATCTCTCTCTCTCTCTGTATGTATGTGTGTGATATGATATATGATATGATATATGATTATATGAAATATATATATATGAAAAAGAAATATAAATAAAATTCCATCTTCTTTAGTTTATCTACAGTTGGCCTAAACTGACCTTTTGCAAATATATAAAGCCCTGTGAAATATGAGGATTTCATATTAGTGCCCAATTCCTTTTCACGTGTAATATATTACACCACCGAGACACTGATTAATAATGAAAAAATGAGATTAGGCAGGATCAAGCTGCAAGATTTCCATAGACCTCCAAGCAACATTGATCCTCAAGTGGAAATGTGAATAGCCACATACTGAGGGACTCTGGTTTAAAAATCTGAAGAAAAAATGTCCGGGTGATGAAGAGCAGTTACTCTCTTGGGTCATGATTACCACATGCTGGTTTCCTACAAATAAAGATGATGCTAGGCATTAGTAGATTTTTTTACCATTTGAGAAACAATGAGCAAGCATGAACCTGGAATAATTCATGTTCCGTTTACGGAAATTATCGAACTGTTAGGCTCTGACTTATTTTGTGACTTGTGAAATTGGGAACACAGGTATAAACTCCATGTGCTAGAAATTGAGAGAGTGCATTCATGTTGAATAATGAGGATGATAAATGTATGAATATATGACAATTCACCATAATATGTGATTTATTACTTTCTTGGCGAACATCCTTAACGATAATATTCTTAAAAGAAAACACTGCACAAAAGTTACCAGTATAAAGTGTTTCAGAATCCTTATAACTCAAACTAAAAAATACCCTACCAAAAAGCAAAGTAAACGATAAAAAGATATGTATGGTAAAATGTGGAGCACAATAATAGGGTTGTCAACTTTCTAATCGCACAAACCGAACACTCTAGCCCTGCCCCTTTCCCAAGGCCCTGCTCCCCGCTCACTATATTCCCCCTCCCTTGGTGACTCACTCTCCCCAGCCTCACTCACTTTCAATGGGCTGGGGCAGGGGGTGGGGGTGTGGGACGGGGTGAGGGCTCTAATTGGGGGTGCGGACTGTGGGGTGGGGCCACAAATTAGGGGTTTAGGGTGTGGGAAGGGGCTCTGGGCTGGGGCAGGAGTTTGGACTGCTGGGGGGCAGTGAGGGCTCCAGCTGGGGGTGCAGGCTCTGGGGTGGGGCTGGTGATGAGGGGTTTGGGTGCAGGAAGGGGCTCTGGGTTTGGGGGGGGCTCAGGCCTGGTGCAAGGGGTTGGGGCTCAGGCTTACCTCTGGCGGCTCCTGGTGTGTGGTGCAGCGGGGGTCTAAGGCATGCTTCCTGCCTGTCCGGTCTCCGCGCTGTGCCCTGGAGGTGCAGCAGGTGGCTCTGCGCACTGCTCTAACCTGCAGGCACAGCCCCCGCAGCTCCCATTGGCTGCGGTTTCTGGCCAATGGGAGTGCAGAGCTGGTGCTTGGGGCAATGGCAGTGTGCGTAGCCCCATGGCCCCACTACCTAGCAGCCAGACCTGCTGGCCCCTTCCTGGGCACAGTGCGGAGCCAGGACAGGTAGGGACTAGCCTGCCTTAGCTCCGCAGCGCCGCCGACCGGACTTTTAACAGCCCATTCAGCTATTTTCGTAGCTGAAGTTGTGTATCTTTGATCTCGATCGGCGGGTAGCGATCGATCTTTCGGGGGTTGATTTATCATGTCTAGTCTAGATGCAATAAATCGATCCCCAAGTGCTCTCCGATCGACTCTGGTACTACACCACCACAAGAGTTGCAAGCGGAGTCGACGGGGGAGCGGCAGCAGTCAACTCAGCGCGTGAAGACTACCCTATTCCCATAGCTGAAGTTGCATATCTTAGGTTGATCCCCCCCGCCCCAGTGTAGACCAGGTTACTGTTGCTGAATTACTGACTACAAAGTATAGGCCCAGCATTGAAGATGGTAATTTGGCCTGCAGTAATGAGCCAAAAGCACGGGGAATCAGATATGCTGATTTTCACCAGTGATGCTCCAATTAAGTTTTTGCATCATCAGAAAACTTGATCATGTTTGAATTTACTCCCAACAACGAAAGATACTCATTACTCCATTGTCCTGCATAGTAACCCAAACATGTAGTAGCATTAAAAAGGTATACAAGGTAGTTCTGCTTAAAGACTGATACATGAACAATTTAAAACTTTCTAGCATGACAGGACTACCTCTTGGATCAGTTTTCATGTGCATGTGGATGAAGCAAGGTATGTGGGCTACTTGAAAGTCCTCTGTGGAACACTAGAAGATTCTTGACCACAGGTTGAATGTCAGTGGAAGGTATAGCATTATTTTAATTGTATCAACTGTGATATAATGCTATAATACATCACCTTTACAAACATTTGTTATCTCAGATGTAGCTATCATTTTCATCTGCAGTTTAAGGACAGCCTGTGGCTTTTCCTTAGCATTTACAAAGAAAAACAAATGTCCAGGTGTATCATAAAATGCCAAAGGAATTCAGAGAGAGGGCAACTTCTTAGTGTTTTCCTTGGACTCCAAAAATAAACTGCATTAATCATGTGCACAAAACAGCTATTGAAAATACAAGCATGCTTTCCTCTTGGACTTGCCTAAAAACACAAGCAGTTGGAAAGACTATATCTAGATGACACACACTATGAGTGCGTGATTTGTTTAATATTATCCCCATAAAGGCAGTGTCATGAAGGAGCTGGTATCTTGGCAAGTAAGAGAAAAAACTAAGATAACAGCGATAGAATCTCCTATCTCTATTGCAAGACAGCGACCATATCTTCATGAAACAAGCAAGTTGTCCAAACAGACAATACTTTTCCTTTTTGTTAAACATCCTTATGACAGGTTTAGATACTGATGAGATCTCAGAGGCACAGGATAGCCTAAAGACAATCAGGGTTGCTATGAGTCCTCATCTATCTAGTGAACGCTTATAGCCCTTTAATACCTGGGCTAAAGTGAAAGTGATTCCTTACATCTCTTCTTCAGTTTAAACGACTAAAGTTTTGACAACAATTGCTGGAAGCATAAAAGCTAGACATTTCGTACGATTTTGTCACTATCAAAGTGGAGGAAGATTCAACCATTCTTTAGGGCAACAGCTGGCTTTCTGGTTTCTAATGCTTTCTCATGAGATGTTAAGTTTATTTAACCCAGTGGAAACCCAGCATAAGAATCCGAGATGCTTCTTTTGCTCACAGTAAATTCCGTCACAGGGGTGGTGGACAAAAATCAATTGCACATGTGCATCAGGCTTTCTTATGGTAGGCTGTTGTGTTGCACCCATGACATAGAAAATAAATATGGGGGAGAGGGATAGCTCAGTCATTTGAGCATTGGCCTGCTAAACCCAAGGTTGTGAGTTCAATTCTTGAGGAGGCCATTTAGGGATCTGGGGTAAAAATCGGGGATTGGTCCTACTTTGAGTAGGGGTTTGGACTAGATGACTTACTGAGGTCCTTTCCAATCCGGATATTCTATGATTCAAATAGTTCTTTAGCCTTGAGGTGGTGAGCTTGAAATTTTTGACCAGTTTCTCCATCCGCAGGCATTCATTCTCAAGGGCTAGCACCTAAAGCTGTTGCTAAGTGGCATATCTGCCATACAGTGGAAACATAACATTGAATTTCAGGAAAATCAATTCCCAGTTTTACAAGATCAAACCCAGAAGACAGCAAAAGAGTAACTGGATTTTATTATATAATGATAATCATTGTACTATACAGATTCTTGGAAGAGATGCATGGCAAAGAAACATCACATTGATTTACTAGTAATAAGCTCTGACTGTTATGGTTCTAACTGAGCTGCTTGAATCACTAGATATAAGACTATTGATCATAAACAGTGAGCATCTTCTTATCTGTAAATAAGGTTTTTTCATTCTATTTCTCAGTACTTACAGATTGGTGAAAATGTGGTGAAGCGCAACAAGACACCAGATGTCACTGCTGCAGAGTATTGCTAGGGGGAAAAAAAGGGGAATTTGAGGCTTCTCATAAGCAAAGATATCAAATCCAGAAATGGATCCTTTGGGTAACATTTTTGAAAACTAGCCTGACCCATTTTCTCATGAGTCTGACATTTATTATTCAAAAACATTATTATTAAGGGATCCTGTTTTCTCTAGCTGGCATATGTATCTATTTTCTCTTCAGTAAAAACTCAAAGAGTAGATGAAAAGAAAATAGGTGCTTAAGATGGAAAATATGTATATTCATTGAAAAAAAGAAAGTTAATGAATATTGTCAGTATATACTAAAAGAGGTCTCCACTCTCTATAATTTTAACAACATATTTATTCTACTATTTTAAACAAACAGTTCTAGTAACTGTGTATAAGCTGTGCCTTGCCTATATGAGAAAAGTTGCATTAATTAACAGAAGTGATTGTAAATCAATCTAGTCAAAGTGGTCCAATGACCCTACTTAGATGCATTTAAACTGGTTTAATCTTCTCTTTAAATATATTTAACTTAATTTGGTAATTTACACATACAAGCTCAACTAAATTCAGCAGGAGTTAAAATGATCGAAATACATCCAGCATAGGGCCAGGTAGGTTACCCCAGGTTAATTATATAGAAAAAATGTATTTAATTAACCTTGTGCATATAGACAAAATTAACCCCTCATATAGACAAAACTAATTCTCACCTTGCTGTTCTACCTTACTCTACAAATAATACAGTTGCCACAATCATCATTACTATTTAACGTTTTCATTCATGCTGTCACAATTTAAGAGTTAACTGTACCTTTGACCTCACTCCTTGTCTTCCTCAGGGGCACCAACTGTAAAGTTTCAGGCTTCCCAGTCATCACCTCTCTTGGGCAGAGACTGCCCCTCTCTCCCTCCAGACTAGGGGGTTCGTCTTACAGTCCCTCTGCACCTCACCTATGATTTCCCCCCAAAATCAGACCAGATTCAAACACCTGTGGTTAACTCTTTTTCTAAGAGCTGCTACAGTGTATACTAGTTACCAACAAGCCTTCACAAAGCAAAACACATTTTTTCTTGGGGCAAAAGGGTTACAGAAAAAACGTAAAACTAATAAAAGTGCCTATATGCATGCTAAGGGCTTACTAGAGGTCACCCATCACTCTTATGGGACCCTAGTAAGCCAAAGTCTTCCAACCTTTCCATGTGAGTTGGCTTCTCCACTGGACAAAAGTTCCTGTTCATTTTCTGAATAAAAAAGAAGGCCCTGTGTCAGTTTAAACTCAGGATGGGAGAGGTAATATCTTGTATTGGACCATCTTCTGTTGGTGAAAGAGACAAGCTTTTGAGCTTACACAGAGCTCTTCTTTAGGTCTCTGTGTAAACTTCAAAGCTTGTCTCTTTCTGCAAAAGAAGTTGGTGCAATACAAGATATTACCTCACTCACCTTATCTCTCTAATATCCGGGGACCAACATGGCTGCAACAAAACTGTAGACTATTTATACCAAAACCCTTTCTTTGTCTTTGTCCTGTTTGAACCAGTACATGGAAGCCACCTGACAGAATTGTTTACAATTCCTTCATCACCCCACACTGGTTTTGGTACTGTGGCAACTTTTCCCCCTTCCTAGTGTTCCATATAATTCCTGGCCACCAATGATACTTAAACCATTCATAAACTTAATACAATATGCTCTCCCACAAATACTGCATGTGGTTGCAATATCTGCCACACTTTCATCAACAAAATTAACTAAAGGAAGAAAGGAAGTATACCAAGAAAACCATCTGGTTACCGTGTTACAGTATGGTGAGTGACAGTAGCAATGTTCAGAAGGTGCTATTTCCCCCTCTTGAATCCCAGAAATATAGATTCTGACACTATCTCGGGGTTGGGGGGGAAAGGTGGGAGAAGAGCAGAGAATTGTGAACATGAATTACTCCCTGAATGGAAGTCCCTGTATAAACATTGTTTGCCTAAATATTAGACACGAATTAATTACATAATTACTTATGTGTTTTCCAATTGTTACTTAATTTGAATATATCCATACCTGAGTCAATATAATATCCCCCTTAACATACTTGTAGATAGCCCCATCAGACTGATACTTTTGGATCAGAGGATTCAGTATACTCTGTGAAAGATTTTCTTGTTTTTGTGTCAGATCCATCATGTATTGCTAATAGCAGTATCAATTTTATATTCTATTGCTCATGCTTTTGACAACCGTTTTGTGAAGTTGCAGATAAAATTCACAAAGACAGGTCAGTGAATACATTTCAAATTGGTTAAACAGTTTAGCTTGTGGTACCTAGGCATCACCACAAGGCATACTGAAACTGTAGTCACCCAAACTGAATCATCTTGTCATGAGTGGTCCTGAAGTATTTGAAAACTTTGAAATGTTTTTTGCCATGGGTTGATATTAGGGAATGAAAAGACATTTGACATCTTGAATTATACACTCTACTGTCTAAGTGATATGCAATCTTATTATCAGCAAGGAGGAAGTGAGTAGGTGATTATAGTGTATGACTGGATAGTTTAATGCTGGACATATTTTATTTTATTATCATCACTCGAAGAAATAAGTATCCTCTAGGTCAGTGGTTCTCAAACTTATTTGATTGCATGCCCCTTCTTTGTGTATGTAGTTGTTCTTGTCTCCCTACCACACAAGTATATACACTAATAGAGAAAATCAACATGCAACTCTCACTAAATATTAGAAACAGATAAGGCATTGTTTCAGACAGAGCCAATGATCAATTGTAGTAAGAGCAAAAGCAAAATTGTGATTGTGGTTGATGCTTGCAATTAAATGTGCGCATCGCGTCATAGCAAATGGATTAATGTACAGATGGCAGTGACTTTGTACAATGCTATGGAAGCTTAACAAAAATCTGTCAAAATACACAGCACCATCTAGAGTCAAATGCACAGCATCATGTGAGGACCTGATGTGTCTGGAGGAATCAGCTTTGATAGTTCTCAGTGCTGTACATCAAATGTGTGCAGTAAGGTTTTTTTTTCTTAAAGCTTCTCATGCCCCCAGAATACATTCTGTGCACCCCAGTCTGAGAACCTCTGCTCTCGGTGTATGAGAATGACTCTGGTAAGCTTCAACTGTGAGGCCAACAGGCATCATATAGTAAATAAATCAATAAGGCTTTAAGTCCTTTAAATCTTCCACCACATTCTGTTTGGTGAAGGATTTTTTTTAAAGACACTAAACGGCTAGACGAAGCAAAAGGAGACAGTTTACTGATAATCTTGTGGTCTTACCACTAACTTGTATCTTGAATGACTTTGGAATATTTGTTACTGTATACTTATTGACAGTTGCAGAAAATGTGCTTTGTTGCTTGGCTTATCACCTGAGCAATGAATAAATTAAGAAATCTACCTGAAACTGAGAGTATTTCTAAAGATTGAAAAGTATTTTTGTTTATTGTTATTAAACATTGTGACAAAGTTCCTCCTCTACCTCAGTGGGTCCTGAGCTTATTGGCGTATTCTGCTTGCCTCAGAGATCTTCCCCTCTAGTAGAATCCACAATCCAGGTTAACTCCTCCTGTGTCTGATCAGGAGTTGGGAGTTTTGGGGGGAACCCGGGCCCGCCCTCTACTCCGGGTTCCAGCCCAGGGCCCTGTGGACTGCAGCTGTTTAGAGTGCTTCCTGGAACAACCGCACGACAGCTACAACTCCCTGGGCTACTTCCCCATGGACTCCTCCCAACACCTTCTTTATCCTCACCACAGGATCTTCCAGCAGTACGCCCTCTTACTCTCAGCTCCTAGTGCCTCTTCCTCCCAGCTCCTCACACGCAACCTCCTTCCACAGCTCCTGACATGCGCCCCTCACTGACTCACTGGGAGGCTTTTAACTAGTTTCAGCCAGCCCCTGATTGGCTGCAGGTGTCTCAGTTAACCTCCCTGCCTTCTGGAAAGTTCTTAATTGGCCCCAGGTGTCTTGATTAACCTGGAGCAACTGCCATAAGATATCAGGGATTTGTTTAGCCTGGGGCTAACATACTGGTTCCTTACCACTTTCCTATAGCCCTCTGCCCTTGCCCCGTCACAACAAATAGGGACAGACTCCGATACCTTTATTCAAACAGAATCTCACGTACTGTATTTGTATTGGGGACTATGTAGAGGTCTCATGCAAGATCGGGGCTCCATTTTAACAAACAGTAAGAGATAGTCCTAGCTCTAATGAAGAGTCTAAGAAGGCAAGTAAAATATAAAGTGTGAAATCTGCACCCAGTTGACATGAATGGGAGTTTTGCCATTGACTTCAGTGGGACCAACATTTCACCCAAAGGAGAAGAGAGAAACAGATTGGAAGTCCTTTGGGATCATCACTCTTACATTTTTATACAGTGTCCAGTACAAATGGTTTTAGAATCCTGTGCAAGTCTGTATGTATGTTCTGTGTTACACTATTCACATGCCCCTTGGAGAGGTAAATAGTGGGCTCAGAACATCCAAGTGGGTGAAGTTCTGTCTGGGAGAGAGTGTGTTTAAGTCAGGGGAGAAGGGAGTTTCTCAGCATTGATTCTTTGGGTTGGGCAGTGGCTGTGTGGTTGCAGCTCTCAGGAGCGGCTGCCAGATAGAGGATTTGCACCCTGAGTGCCTAGACTTCCCAAGATAAGGACAGGGCATAGGCTATATTCAGACTTAAAACACACAGGTATTTAATGTCTAGATCCTCTCACAGGAGGTTGGTGAGTAGCCACGAGTGGGCACTCGACTGGAGCTATGACACTTGATCAGGCTTCCTTGGATGTGAGAGAGCAGGCAACCATATTGGTTAAATTCAGTCAGACATTGAATACTTGGCAGCCACAATGGTACCCACAATTCATAATGGTGTGTTCTTTCCAGGATTGATATAATTAGAGCTGCACCAAAGACTGATGTGTAACTTGCTCATTCCTTCAATTACTAGGATTTTGAGACTGTTTTCTCCAAAAACGCACAGAGCATTCACAAAAGGGTTGAGCCTGTTTGCATCTTGCTGACCTCTTGTTCCAGTATCCTTCTTCATTTGTAGAAAGTTCTCTTGGAATACAAACCTGCTAGCAAAGCAGCAGGGGTTGTTTTGCTTCCAGCTCCTGGGAGCCAAACCTGCAGGACTGAGCAAGTGAACCTTGCAGGGGTTTGCACATCCTGAAATAAAATATTAAAGGCAATCAGTTTAATTTTTGTAAAGGTTTCTGTGAATGTTTTTATGGGCTTTGCTTACGAAAATATGCTTTCAGTGTAACCCTAGTTTTAACTGACTCATTTAAAGAATCTTGTAGAGACTAAAGAAACATGGTTTTCTAGATTAGATGTGTGTTGTTTCATTGGAAATGTCAAGACATAAAGCCATCAGCAAACCAACAATATAATATCCAAAATAATGGTACAAGATTAGCACTACCTGGCATGAGTTGGTGGTACTGTAATGGAATTTATAATCATTGAATGGAAAATCAAAAGATACAAAAAGTAGTGCTCAGCACCACCCTCATTCTATCAACTTAGCAATTTTTGATTGATTATGCCATTCTTTTCATTGGCTCAAATCAAATTTACATTTCCCTCCAAGTTGCAACAATGCAATAATGGTTATTGTAATGAAGTCATTAAATCTGGGAGTCAATATTGATGTACGATCAGAAAGATCTTATGAACTGCATTGGCAGTTACAAATAATGGTTTAATATAAACCATTGGTTCCATAGTTATGAGTAATCAATTTATATTGCTAAAAATTGGACTTGTGGAAACAAACATTTTTGTATACTTGGCCAGATCCTGAGCTGATATAAATCAGACTAGGTATACTGCAATACAGTTATATCAGTTTACATCACTGGAGGATTGTGTTTTTAACAGAGGAGATGCTATTATGTCAGTAGCAATACCGACAGTCCAAAATATTCAAAAATTATGAGTCAGGTCCCATAATATCATAACATTTGGTTTAAAAATCATGATGTTTTAAAAAAATACATTTGGTGGGGGGTTTTCTTCTGATTTTGAACCTTCAGAATGCAATCAGGTATCATTTTCAAACTTTCCCCCCACAATTAGAGGGCTAGAAAATTTAATTTTTATTTTTAAATGAAAGCTGAGATTCTTATTTAATCATTTGTCCCTAGGGGCTGGGGCTTCATGGGAAACATCAAATATTGTGAGACTTGTGATAAAAAATGCAAGAGTTGTCAAGACTGCTGTCATTCAACAACTGTAAAGAAAAAAACCCCAAACACTACCACCGCAGAGGCTAACTAAAATAGTAGCCTTTTTTTAAAAAAAGGTGAGGCTTCATAAGGATGTGCTAACTGGTCATCAAAACTGTTGTATCAACACAGAAACAGGCACACAGTAGATCTAAGGTCCGGTAACTCCCAGAGGAGGTGACTTCCTATCTATCTCCTGGTTTCCCAGAAGAAATTCCCTGTACCTCCTCATAGAGGTGTAACCCTTCTGCCAGGACGAGTTGACAGCAGCAAGGACCAGGTTCAGTATATAGGGGTCCCCTTCTCAACAATGCAATGCAACACCGGCTTGAGCCCCCACCCAGTAACCTGGGAAAATCTTATACACACCCCTGGGCGCCTCAGAGAGGCAATACTTCCCCTCTCGCAAGCACAGAGCCTTGGTGTAACAGGAAATCTTTAATAGCAGCAGGAAAACGACACCAGCCTTAAATTGGGAAAACACCACAACTAGGATCCATAAACCAAACGGTGAGCAAGACCCACCCCAGACAATTGGGCCATGTCCTGTCCCTTGGGTTCTTGAGTCCAGCAACCCAAAAGTCCAGTCCCAGAGTTCAAAAGTTCATCTGCAGGGTGCTACACGCCACCCGCCTGGGCAGCAATGGGGAGGGGAGGGGCACCTTACGTGGCGTGAAGATGATTGCCTCACCCCTCCGTGGGGCTTCGCTCCGCTCCGCCAGCCGTTCCGCAAGCCCCTACAGCTGTCTCCACAAACTGCTCCGCCCCACCAACAGCGCCGCTCCACCAGCCGTCCGGCAAGCAGCTCCAACTGCCCCCATGAACTGCTCCGCTCTGCCAGCAGCACCACACCATCGGCTGTCTTGCCAACTGCTCCACCAGCCACTCAGCAATTTATCTTCAGGCTCCCCCACTACTTAACACAGTGCTCAGCAATTTCAGCTCAGTGATTTCAGCTCATAAAACTTTTAGCTCTTTAGTGATTTCAGCTTGTAGTTTAGGGGAGCCCTAGTGCCCATTTGCACTATTAGCCCAGAGTGATTTCAATTCAGCAGCCTGAAACCAGGCTTTCAAGGAACTCAACATTAACTCTGATATTCCACAGTGGAAAGAAGAGGAGGTGCAATTGGTGTCTCAGACCCTCACAAGGGGCCTACACCACCAGATTTAAAATCCTTGCTCTTAGCCAAAAGGCCAGATCAAGATATCTGTCCCCAGCCTTTCTCCCCTCACTGGGCTTTGGAACCCATGTCCCTTGGCTGGTGAGTGCTGCTTAACTAATGGCGGATTGCCCTTTATCGTGACAAAAGGCCAAGTACATTTCCACTGTCCATGATTTACATAAGCAGTATAACAGTTTATTCTTCCTGCCCCAATAACAGAAATTCCTGCCCCCATACAGAAAACTGGGGATCCTACAGCAGCCCAAAATGCCCATTTGGGCCACTATGGTTCGTACCAGGCGGGGTGGGTGTGCCTATGTAAATGGGATCAGCCCCTGGAGTGCTTTGCCACCACTCACCACCAGATGTCAGGGTGGGGCTCATCCTGACTCTGCTTACAGAGGGTATGTCTACACTGCAATCTACGTTGTGACTGCAGTTCAGGTAGACATACCCGTGCTACCTTTATCTGGGCTGGTACGGCTAAATATAGCAGCGTAGACATGGGGGACCAAGCCTTGGCACAGGTTAACAAAGCAAGTAGGTACTGAGGGTCCTCAATGTGCTTATAGAGATCACACTGAAGCCTCTGCCACCACTTCTATGCTGTTATTGTTAGCCGTGCTAGCGCAGGAAAAACTATCATGGGTCTGTCTATCCACGCTTCGGTCACACCCCAGGTTGCAGTGTACAGGCAGACTTAGCTAAAGGGAGGCATGCAGGAAAGAGGCAGGATAACCAGACTCTGAAAAACACAAATTCCCCCAACATTATACACAAATAGACTTTCACTCTAAGGTTGGATAATCTTTGTCTCATTTACAGTTTGTATCATTCTATACCAGTGAACAACAATATAAAAATGGATGATTTGAAACGCTCAGCCTTTCTCCTATTTCCAGTCCTCGGTGTAATTTGAATTGGAATAACTTTCCTTGAGTTATTCCATTTTGACCCGTGAAGTCAATGGGCACTGCTCAGGTGAGTAACTGCTCGTTGGTGGGAGTCAGAGGTTCACAGTCTGCCTCTAATAGTATATGTTTCTGGGGTGTTTGAAGCCAGAGTTTTGGTACAAACAGAAAAAAAATGACTAGAATGATAATGGGATATGCCATGTTCTCTTACAATGAAGATGTCACCTCAGATCTCAATATCATTGTCACTTTCAATATCCTTGTCTCACTGAGAAGTTTTCATTTTGTTGAATACATTTTTGAGGCAGAGTACTGGTCCAAAATAAACATACTTCTTAACAACCATAGCAAGTCGCTGTTTAGAGGCAAAACAAAGATAGAGGCCTCAACCCCATCCAATAGAACTGTCTCTGGAGCAGTACATGCCTGACAGCCTCTGTAGAATGGCTCAAGATGGAGAGAGGGAGAAAATAAATGAGTACTTTCTGATCCATCATTCTTTTTTCTTTGCAGTGTTTTGGTCACCGATTCTCTCCTAGGCATAAGACTGAGTGACTAGTGCAGTGCTGTGCCTCTCTCTTTTCTGTATTCACACTTGGATGTGTTGAAGGTACTCCGCAGGCTCATCTTTCATATTTACTTTACAATCATTCTGATATGAGAGACTCTACAAATGAAATTAAATCTCAGTTCCTTTCCCCAAACGTTCATGTTTTAGTGGAGTGATACTAGCATCACAAGTAGGGCTGGCTGGAAAACAAAATTCAAACCCCAGGTTACTGCATGAATGAATAAAGTGTAGAATGTACCATCATAGTTTCATAGATTATAAGACCAGAAGGTGTCCACTGTGATCATTTGTTTTGACTTTCTGTATAACACAAGCCTTAGGACATCCCTAAATTAATTCTTGTTTGAACTAGAGCATATCTTTTAGATCATCTATAAATGATCTGCACAACAACACACTGGTGGCTGATATCAGATCAGATCATAAATTTGTGCTGGCATCAATGATTTTGAGGCTGAGAGCCACAAAAACGTGCTGAGAACTAAGGTCTATGACATGCCAAACTGAAAGAGGCAGATATCAGGAAAGAATACAAAGATGCCATGCAATCTAACATCACAGCTCTGGCAAAAGAAGAAATGAATATTGAAGATATTACAGTAATGGGGGGGGCATACAAGTAGAGATACTTAGCAGGATAAATTCATGGCTGGTGAAAGTGAGCAAATTGATGGAGTAGCATGTGACTATGCCAATGGTGGATTTAGCTAATAGGCTGTGAAGGGCAACTCTGCCCTGTGAGCCAAAAGAAAGATTCGCTGTCATCCACTAGGAACTGTGCTAATCTTATCATAGAACTAATTTATGTATTGGATTATTAATAAGAACATATCTGCCCAAAGGGAAACATGTATGAAATGTAGTTGTAGCTATGTCAGTCCCAGGATATTGGAGGGACAATAAAAGATATTACATCACCCACCTTGTCTCCCAAAGTGAAATATGGTGACAGTTAACAAGGACATTCGAACTAGACCCTTAAGAATAGGGAGTCACTGAGGTTGAAAAGGGCAGTGACTTAGTCAGGCTTCTTTGGGATGTGAAAGAGCAGATGGCCATATGGAGTAATCTGTGATGAAAGTAGGTGCCTTGAATCATGGAGAGTGGGGACTTGAGCCTGGGTCTTTGATGCCTCTAGCCAGTGGCTTAATTATTTGGCCACAGAGAGTTTCTCGTTCTCTTGCTCTTGTATTATGACCAGAAATCATAGTTAAATACTGAGAACTTGTTAGGTTTGCTATGCTGCCTGCTGTGAAGGGGAGCAAAACTGCAGAGAAAGCCAGGGCTGTATGATAGGGGAAAGTATCTATGTGAGATGCATCTCCTCCGTGTAGCTGCCTGCCTTGTGTCTATAAAATTATCTATGTGGCCAATGGGCCATGCAGCAAAAATTATTAAAGAGAAGAAGAGAGTGGTGAGTAATTACTTCGTGTGGTATGCTGACAACCAGATCTATAAAAGATCTGCAGAAAAATGTGTTGAACATAGAGACAGCACTAACGCCAAGCACTTTGTGATCTTCCCATGGAACCATGAGGCTCACCAGCTGCTGCTCTGGCTGTGCTGCCATGGCAGGTGATGGTGAGGCTGGAGACCACCATTAAGGGACATTTCAGTACAGAGCTCTGTGGAGACCCCAGTACTGGTGAATCAGACCCCCCAGGGAACTACAACATCTGTATATTTTCTGGCCATGCTTTCTAAATGGTCCTGTGGACTTGGGCTCTGGAGGTGGAAAGTATGTACATGTCCATGGAATACCATTTTGAACTTATTACTATAGCTTGCTGACCCAATCAAACGAGTTCAAAACATAAACAAAGATCATCACATGACACTGTGGATTATTTTGCAGTGTAACCCAAGGCCATTTGCTTTAATTAGGGTCCTCTGAAAGAGGGATTCAGTAGCAGATGATCAAAGCACAGTTAAACACGCTTTCCCTCCTCTCACAACTCTCTTTTTGTCTACCTTCTCATGTTTCTGTTTTCTTTTCCCTGTATCTTCCCAGAACAATATTGGTGAATGTTAATGATGAAATATTTGGTTCTATTCCATCCAATCATGTTTAGAAAATTTAGCCCCATACACTGTATACTTTAAGCATAATGAGACGTTTATACTAATGAATAATAACGATATACAAATGAACTCCACTTCTGATTAGCTGCGGCCATGTCACTACCTGGTTGGCAAAGAATAATAGAAGAAAATTGATACAGTGCGATGTTTTGTTGTTGGGTTTTTTGGTCATTTATCGTAGTCAAGAGAAGCAAGTTAGAAAAATCATACAGCACAGGGCATGTGCAAGGCAAAATAAATTAATGTTGCACAACTCTGCCATTTTAAAATGATGTTTTCATAAGCAGGTCTGCATGAAGAAATGATGGTAGGTGATATTTCTGTTTAGTCAGAAGTGACAGAGCCATTTTATTTCATGAGCAGTCAACAGTACGCACAATCCCAATAAAAATAACAACAACCAACCCGCAAACCAAAATCAGCGATAATATTAGATGAACATGAGGAAAGAGAGTTTGAGGATTATGGAGCAGATTTTGTTCTCAGTTACACTGCTCACAGGGAGGGTGGCAATGGTGGGTTTCTCTCTCAATTCAGCTGGGTGAGAAAGTAAAGACTGAATGGCACTTTTCATGCTGATAGATCTCTTTTGCTGGAGCAGCACTACCTTCCTTGGAGCAGGTTGCATTAGAAAGATATTTGTAATTTTTTTCAAGCACTGTGACTTAACTGTATTTTAAAATTTATTTCCTGAAATGGTATGGCCCCAGGGTAGCATTTCAACATATTAGGGACTTGGAGCCAGTGCCTGCACCACCACAGTCAATGGGAACATGATGAAATGTTTAATTCTGCTTGCTTTACTTGCTCAGATAGTCCTATTGATTTCAGTGGGATTTCATGTTAATAAAGGGGCAGGATTTGGTATGATTTAATTTATGATTTAATACTCAGGTACAGATGGGCTTCCAAAATCACATTGTTGGTAATCGATATTAAAATCATCTGCAAAAGACAAATCAAAAGTGGCCAGTCCAATATTTCTTGCAAACTAAAGCTCTTCTTATTTAGGTGAGAGTTTTAAGCATGCAAGGATTATGCTCCAAGAGTACACAGCTGTTACTATGGGGATCACAAGATGGCTTCATAATTGTTGCAATGCAATGAACCGAGGATGAAATATTGCTGACAGTTAAGAGCAGTAGAAAAAGTGGGTCTGAATGTCCTTTCACCGGTACTTGTATAAGTGAGAGGATCATCAGGCCCTATATTTTTTTATTGTAATGGACTTCAATTCACGACAAGTTTGGGTTTTCAAATGTATAAATAAATATGGAGGATATATTGGTGGATTTTGATTCAGACACAATGACAGCAAAGGACAAAGCCCACATTGCAAGCTGTACAGGAAAAAACCAAGATGACTTAAATGACAGCATCTATATAAATGCAAGAGGAGCTATTGCAGTACAACGTGTCAAAAATATGGAAAGAAATAATGCAGACAGGAAAATGTAGGGTGCAAACAAACTTGAATCTGGTAATTTTAGAGTCCACATATTTTGCTGTTTTCTGCTTAAACCAAATTTTCATATTAAGAAAAGAAGTCTAGCAAGTTTCTTACCCTTCAATATGTGATCACTGTCACAGATCATGGTGAGCACCTTTCTTGACCACCCACTATCACTGCTGTGAGGGGAATCTGTGCTTGAGTGTTTTATGCTCCTGGAGCCTGAATGGAGTCCAGCCACTGCCCCAATCTCGGGGTCCCTAGGCACACTCTTAGGATGCATACCTTCAATCTGGCACCCCCATTTTAAGTGTTGGAAACTGAACTGCTGTCCAACCACCTAGTCCCTCTGGGCACAGCATTGAACCTTCAGACTGCCCAGCACTCAATCATATCCTTTTCCCAGAACGCCACCTAAAAGCAGGAGCTTTTCAGTTTTAACCCCCCACAGGGGAACACAATATTGGTGAAGCAGTCAACACATGCACATGTTGCCCGCTTTAATATCTTTATGTTCTTTACTTAACAGATACCCACAGGAGAGTGCTGATCAAACAAAACAATAAAACATCCTAAACACAGTGCCCCTCGCTAGCTCACCCTTCCCTTGGTGGTCCTTAGGGGATCTTCTGTGTTCTATTAGACAGACAGGGTCCTCCACCCCTTTACCTATTTCCTGCCTCTACTGCAGGCTCGCTCATATTAATCTGGTGCAAAATGCCTCATTCACAGTTCCACCCTGGGATTCCCTTTATAGACTCCTGCTGGAGTCATCACCTGCTGCTTTTATTCAGCCTTTTGGTTTTTTTCACTTCTCTCAAACCCCTTCAGACAAGGGGAGGAAGTGTCTTCTCCCACCTACAGCAATCCCATTGCCCCAAGTGTTTTACTTTGAATGGATGATCCTTTAGTGCTGCTCACTCACTGTTGTCTCTAGCCTGGCAGAGACATGAAACAACCCTGCTAAGTCAGGGTGGATCCACATACACTTAGGCTTTCAATGACACAGTCATGTCATGATACCATTTCATTAAATCATCCACAATTCAGAGAGACCCCCACTTCATCATAATCTCACTCATAAAGCTGATAATCTGTTGTGTTCTGTTACGCCATTGTCTGCAGGTAAACAACAGGGAAAACAAAACTCCCCCCGCCCATCTTCTCACAGCCCAACGCCTAAACAAATTGAGTAGTGCTTGAGTCATTTAAAACTAGATTGCATTGAGAACTCCTGCTGTCTTGTGAAATGAAAGATTATTCCCTTCTATGCAGAGAAAACAATCCTTCATTGCACAAGATGAACTGCCTCTTCATCTCTGATGTTTATGATTCTATCATATGATTCTGTAAATACGTACTATAGTCTTGGAAATGGAAACAAATCTGGTGACCTACAGAAATTGCAAATGAAATGCCTTGTGGCTTATGAAGGAATTCAGTGCCAGGTGGTCACCAGCATTTCCAGTTGCCTTTACCCATCTGAATGCCAGTAGGTGAATATCTGCTGCTGCTGACAAGATTGAAATGTGACGATTAGCCCTCTGGGGCTAAATTTATGACCAGATTTGGGCTGTGTTGTGACAGCAAAATATGAGTGTTTGCTATTTTGCTACTTTCCCAGGCCATCGTGATTTTCACCCTCTTAATCCTAGTAATGTATAGTTATTACAGAAGATATATTTTAGTCCCTTGTCTTACCTCAATGAATTGTTGATCTCAACACTAAGGTAAGGCATCCGTAGTGGAAGACAGTAAAAGAAGGTGGGATCTATTTGCTACTGGAGAGCACACTTGAGGCAATAGTGAGGAGAGGTAAAAGTAGACGTGGATCATATAGGATAGGGAGCAGGACATAGGAAGGGTGGTGGTGAGATGGAGAGTTAATGTTAAGCCCGGTATTGCGATCAATGGAACTAGAGACAGAGGGCCAAGTTTCCCTGAAGTTCAGCAGCTTGTAATGTGAGACATGGAACTCAGTCTGAAACCCCCTGAAGCCCTGGATTTTGAAGATATTAGCACAGGAACACATGTTCCAAAGAAGACTCATAACAACATAAGAAAGCCCATACTGGTCAGACAATGGTCCATCTAACCCAGTATCCTGTCTTCTGACAGCAGCCAATGCCAGACTCTTCAGAGAGAATGTACAGAACAAGGCAATTTCAAGTGATCCATCCCTGTTGTAATCCAGGTTCTAGCATTCAGAGGTTTAGGGACACCCAGAGCATGCCGATGCATCCCTGACCTCTTGGCTAACAGCCATTGATAGACCTATCCTCCATGAATTTATCTAATTATTATTTTTTTAACTCAATTATATTGTTGGCCTTCACAACAGCCTCTGGCAATGAGTTCCACAGGTTGTGTGAAGTATTTGCTTATGTTTGTTTTAAGCATGCTGACTATTAATTTCCTTGAGTGACCCCTAGTTCTTGTGTGATGTGAAAAACAAATAAATAACATTTTCTTATTCACTTTCTCCACACCATTAATGATTTTATAGACCTCTATCTTATCCCTCCTTAGTTATCTCTTTTCTAAACTGAATAGTCCCAGTCTTTTTAATCTCGTCTCATATGCAACATACCCCTTCCATACCTCTAATCATTTTTATTGCCCTTCTTCAACTGTACTTTTTCCAATTCTAATATATATATATTTTGAGATGGTGTGACACCAGAATTTCATGCATTATTCAAAGAGTGGGTGCATCATGGAGTTATAAAATGTCATGATGATATTTTCTCTCTTATTATCTATTCCTCTTCTAATGGTTCCTAACATTCTGTAAGCCTTTTTGAGTGCCACTGAACATTGAGCAGATATTTTCAGATAACTATCCACAATGACTCCAAGATCTCTTGCTTGAGCGGCAACTGCTAATTTAGATCCCATCATTTTATATGTATAGTTGGGATATTTTCCAATGTGACTTACTTTGCATTTGTCAACATTGATTTAGTCCAGGGTACCTGGGCAAGAAAATGACATATTAAATTAGGGGTTCCCAAACTGACGATTTATTCCTACCCTTTGTTTCCTATTTAACCAGTTACTGATTCGTGAGAGGACTTCGCTCTTATTTGCTTAAGAGACTACTTAAGAGACTTTGGTGAGGGACCTTACCAAAGCCTTTCTGAAAGTCTAAGTACACCATATTGACTGGCTAACCGATTTCCACATGCCTTTTGACACCCTCAGAGAACTCTCATAGATTGATGAGGCATGAAATACCTTTACAAAAGCCATCTTCTCCAACATAGGCACAACTTGCACAAACAATCAAGGAAGTTTTTGGAAAGTGTAGGGGACAATTTCCTGGTGCAAGTGCTGGAGGAACCAACTAGGGGAAAAGCTCTTCTTGACCTGCTGCTCACAAACAGGGAAGAAATAGTAGAGGAAGCAATAGTGGATGGAAACCTGGGAGGCAGTGACCATGAGATGGTAGAGTTCAGGATCCTGACACAAGGAAGAAAGGAGAGCAGTAGAACAGAGACCCTGGACTTCAGAAAAGCAGACTTTGACTCCCTCAGGGAACTGATGGGCAAGGTCCCCTGGGAGAATAACATGAGGGGGAAAGGAGTCGAGGAAAGCTGGCTGTATTTTAAAGAATCCTTATTGAGGTTGCAGGAACAAACCATCCCGATGTGTAGAAAGAAAAGTAAATATGGCAGGCGACCAGCTTGGCTTAACAGTGAAATCCTTGCTCATCTTAAACACAATAAAGCAGCTTACAAGAAGTGGAAGATTGGACAAATGACCAGGGAGGAGTATAAAAATATTGTTCAGGCATGCAGGAGTGAAATTAGGAAGGCCAAATCACACCTGGAGTTGCAGCTAGCCGGAGATGTTAGGAGTAACAAGAAGGGTTTCTTCAGGTATGTGAGCAACAAGAAGAAAGTCAAGGAAAGTGTGGGCCCCTTGCTGAATGAGGGAGGGAACCTAGTGACAGAGGATGTGGAGAAAGCTAGTGTACTCAATGCTTTTTTTGCCTCTGTCTTCACAGACAAGGTCAGCTCCCAGGCGGCTGCACTCCGCAGCACGGTATGGGGAGGAGGTGACCAGCCCTCTGTGGAGAAAGAAGTAGTTCGGGACTATTTAGAAAAGCTGGACGGGCACAAGTCCATGGGGCTGGATGCACTGCATCCGAGGGTGCTAAAGGAGTTGGCCGATGTGATTGCAGAGCCATTGGCCATTATCTTTGACAAATCATGGCAATCGGGGGAGGTCCCGGATGACTGGAAAAAAGCTAATGTAGTGCCCATCTTTAAAAAAGGGAAGAAGGAAGATCCGGGGAACTACAGGCCAGTCAGTCTCACCTCAGTCCCTGGAAAAATCATGGAACAGGTCCTCAAGGAATCAATTCTGAACCACTTAAAGGAGGGGAAAGTGATCAGGAACAGTCAGCATGGATTCACCAAGGGCAAGTCATGCCTGACTAACCTGATTGCCTTCTATGACGAGATAACTGGCTCTGTGGATGAGGGGAAAGCAGTGGATGTGCTATTCCTTGACTTTAGCAAAGCTTTTGATACAGTCTCCCACAGTGTTCTTGCCAGCAAGTTAAAGAAGTATGGGCTGGATGAATGGACGGTAAGGTGGATAGAAAACTGGCTGGATGGTCGTGCTCAACGGGTAGTGATCAATGTTTCCATGTCTAGTTGGCAGCCGGTATCAAGTGGAGTGCCCCAAGGGTCGGTGCTGGGACCGGTTTTGTTCAATATCTTCATTAACGATCTGGAGGATGGTGTGGACTGCACCCTTAGCAAGTTTGCAGATGACACTAAACTGGGAGGAGTGGTTGATATGCTGGAGGGTAGGGATAGGATACAGAGGGACCTAGACAAATTGTAGGATTGGGCCAAAAGAAATCTGATGAGGTTTAACAAGGACAAGTGCAGAGTCCTGCACTTAGGACGGAAGAATCCCATGCACTGCTACAGACTAGGGACCGAATGGCTGGGCAGCAGTTCTGCAGAAAAGGACCTAGAGGTTACGGTGGACGAAAAGCTGAATATGAGTCAACAGTGTGCCCTTGTTGCCAAGAAGGCTAATGGCATTTTGGGTTGTATAAGTAGGGGCATTTCCAGCAGATCGAGGGACGTGATCATTCCCCTCTATTGGGCACTGGTGAGGCCTCATTTGGAGTACTGTGTCCAGTTTTGGGCCCCACACTACAAGAAGGATGTGGATAAATTGGAAAGAGTCCAGCGGAGGGCAATAAAAATGATTAGGGGGCTGGAGCACATGACTTATGAGGAGAGGCTGAGGGAACTGGGATTGTTTAGCCTGCAGAAGAGAAGAATGAGGGAGGATTTGATAGCTGCTTTCAGCTACCTGAAGGGGATTCCAAAGAGGATGGATCTAGACTGTTCTCAGTGGTAGAAGATGACAGAACAAGGAGTAATGGTCTCAAATTGCAGAGGGGGAGGTTTAGGTTGGATATTAAGAAAACCTTTTTCACTAGTAGGGTGGTGAAGCACTGGAATGGGTTACCTAGGGAGGTGGTGGAATCTCCTTCCTTAGAGTTTTTTAAGGTCAGGCTTGACAAAGCCCTGGCTGGGATGATTTAGTTGGGGTTGGTCCTGCTTTGAGCAGAGGGTTGGACTAGATGACCTCCTGAGGTCCCTTCCAACCCTGAGATTCTATGATTCTATGAAGGCCACTGAGTAGCCAAGAGATCAGCCACTCACTACCAGCCTGAGCTGGATTTGAACTAATGACCTGTGGTAACATTTTAAAAAGCACCTAAGTGACTTATGTGACAGAGTTCCACCTTCAAAAGTGATTTACTGCCAGATTTTAAAAGGTATTTAGTCACAAATATGCAGATAGCAGGATTTTTAAAAGCACTTATGTGTCTAACTGCCATTGAAATCAATGATATCCATATCAGTGGAGTTATTATACCTATATGCTCTTGAGAATCCCCCTTTACGCACCTAATATCTTTAAAAAATTGACTGTTATGTAGGATTCTTAGTCATATTAAAAGCAATGGGATTTAGGCTCCTCAGTGACTAATTCACTTTTGAAAATGGGATTTAGGATCCTAAGTCACTCAGGTGCTTATGAAAATGTATCCCTAGAAGTGAGGTGTTCTCCACAACATTATTAATCTCCTGTGCCCTTTTGTTCCCTTATATCATTTGAATTAACAAATAAAATATGAAGGTATGCAGTTTAAGTAATATGACAGTACTGAAGCAGGATAGATGTGCTGCAATAAAACAGTAAGAAACAAATGAAGGTTGCAATTGATATTCATCCTGGGTAAATCAAAATAGATAATAGGACAATACAGGCCAATGTACTTATGAAGGAATATAAAAACTGGAACAGGAACAAGCAGTAAACTTTTTTTCTTTTTCCCCCTGAGCACCTTGAACAATATAGAAATACCCTGGTTGCGGCAGAAAAAACAGATAGGGGTCATTTCTATTAGTCCCCATTATCTGACATCCAGAGGTCTTTGAATGAGCAAGGTTAAAAGCCCCATTCATTCTCCAACTACCACCCCTAGAGGGAACCAGCTGAGGGCCATTTCCATCAGGCCTAGAATACCTAAAATTTAGAGGTCCCTGAGAGAGAAGGATTTAAACCCCCCTGAGTCTCCAGTCAATGCCATTGCAAGGAACCAGATGGGGGCTATACATTTCAGACTTTACCTACCTGACATCTCAGGACTACCTATTTTCTGTTTTCACTTATCTCATTGTAATGGGTTGTAGTAAATGGGGGAGAATATTTTCTTCTTGTCATTCCTGTTTAAGATGAGCTACTTTTTTTTGTATTACCCTTTGAGACTTCCCTGTCATGAGGCCCATTATAGAGACACACTTCTATTTTAAGGTAAAACATACTTTTTATCTTTGTGTCTATAACAGAGAATCTCCTCACCTCCCTGATATTATCCCACTGGTGTGAGGCAGAAAACAAGGTGGCTTGGATAAATCTCTCTTATTGTTGACTATATTGCGATTAAAATTGTCCAAAACTTTTTCTGACCGAGAAGAGCTTTTTTTTTTTTTTTTGTCAAAATGAAATTTCTGCTGGAAAAGACTGCTTTTGGGGGTTGCACTGAAAAACAAAACAAAACAAAATACCTACACAAACTGAAAACCAAAAATGTTGCTCTTTTGTCAACTGAAAAAAGACCTTTTTTTTTTAACTGGAATCTGAAAAATTTGTAATATTCAGTTGCCAACCCCCCTCCTCCCCCCCGCCGCCGCCTGTCCCCCCACCCCAATTTGGCTTTCAGCTTTTTAAAGAAAAAATCCAATGAAAATTAAAAATGTTTTGTTTTTAGCTAATTTTTTTGTGGGAAACAACATTCCCAATCAGCTGTAATCATGGTCTGAAACAAGCCTAATGATGTGAGGTAGACATTCTTTTACCTCTGTCCACTGCCCAATCAGTGAACTCAGAAGCAGTTAAGAGTAAGACTCTGGCATCCTTATCCAGTCTGAATCCTACTTTATTCCATGAATAGTCTTATTGGGCCAGACGGGATATTCTTATTTACAATGAATTGCATCTGAGTGTTATTGAACGGGACTACCCACCTAGTAAGGGTGGCAGAATCTGCTGCTAAAGGTTAGCTTGTGTAGCCCTCATTCTAGAGAGCACTTACTCACAGGAATAGCCCTTCAATTAGGGTACTCCTGTGAGTAAATGTTCACTAAAGCATTGCACAATCTAGTCTAAATTAGTGGCCAAGAAATCTGGTTCAAGTTCTTCACCATGTTCCACTTCCAGTGTATAAAGGGAGATGGTTTTCTCTGCAATAAGAACTCTTCAAAGTAAAGTTGACATATTTGAGTCTAAATTAAATGCTGTTTCAAATAAAATTATAAGTTGAGACAATGTGCTAGGAATATGGAAGAAAAAGTCAATGACATGTTAATAATTGCACAGATTTTTCTGTTCAAAATTATAGCCCTAATGCGCTAATATTAGCATTTAGCAAATGTGATGTGCTTGTTCACTGTAAACTAGAACTTGTGGAAAACTTTATTCAATCTACAAATATTTGGATTTGCGTTTCCCCTACATATTACTACAAAGGCCCTAGCAGTTAAAGTTTCAATTATTCCAGCTATATTGTTCACTACTTACACCAGCTGAAGCTCTGACCCTAGGCAGCGTACAATACCTTTGAAAGAGCAGCTGAATTCCCTTCTCTGGGTTTCCAGACATCAGCCGTTTCCTTAAACTTTCTTTAATTGAAGATGATTGTTAAACATTTCAAAATGCCTCTTAAGAGCCTTAATTTCATTTTCAAAACTGACCTGTGGACTTATGACTTATTTTAATTATGATTTACCATTTTTGTTCCTCATATATACAGTAAACAGAGCATCATTAATGCATCTCTCTAGAGAGCTATGAGGATGCTATATTATTGGAGATGTTATATTGTCATACAGATGGTCCTTGGTCTAGCAGGCTTGACTATAGTGCATTTGTGCTCCTAATTAACTATAGAATAACAATGCCGATTGCTTGGCTGTGTTTGAAACCTTCTGTTCTCATATGTTTCAATGTGATGTTTATTCACAAACAATACTTGGATGTTTTGTTGGCCTCAGAACAGCATTCAGATAGGTACTAAAGTTGGCAAGAGTTAGTCTACACCCACTTGTCAGACTATCGGAACACATTAACTATCTTCGGGAAGCATTTCCTTAACCTATCATTGATTGAAGGGTAAAGTCTATGACTGTAGTCTGCAAATATTTCCTGGCAGTAATTCAATATATCTGGAGCTCACTGTTCTGTAATGAACTGCAACTCTAACTTCCTGCTAAACTAAGCTGGCTCTCAAGTTCATTATGGAAGTCTTTAAGAAACAAGGCTACCATGATCCTTACTCAATTCTTTAAAAGATTAGTAGTAAATTAAATGCTGGCACACAAGGTAAATTAGAACATCAAACGATACTGGAATAATAAACTTTAAACAGTGTACCAAATTACGTTAAGCATGCAAAAGGCAAGATATGTAAATTAAGCCCAAGACACCATGCTACTGCTGTGCACATAACTGTGTGAAAAGTAATGGGAGGTGGATATATTTATTGCAGTTTTGAAGTTATTTGACTGATTCCAAATGTAGCCTCCAGGAGTACATTAAGGCAAATGCTGACATATGGTTTAATCCTGAATTTGAAAACATATACTGTGTAACTACTGCATTTAAAACAAACCAACCAACCAACCCACAGTTCACATATGTTTATTCACTGATTAGGTGCTCAGAAGAACAGGACTTTTCTCTTTGATGTTACTTCACCCGGTTTAAAAGTGGCCTGTATGGCTCGTAACAAGATTGTCCCTGCTCTTTGTGCCAGTGTGCAAAGACAGAGAGGGAGAAAGGTAAAGGATTCATCCATTAGAGCTACCCTTACCTCCCAGTCTGACAGAGGCAAATTCCTGCGTATTCTCCTTTCAAGCCAGGGTTCTCTGACGTCTCCTGGAGGAGTGTGACTTTACATTGCCCCCAGTGCAGGACTGTATCAAAAACTGCCCTATGATAAGGGAGAGTTTATATGTAGAAATGAGATGAATATGGACAGACAGAAAAAAGTCTTAACTTATAGTAGAGTAGCACCTACAGGACTGACCTGGGATCAGGGCCCGACTGTGTTAGCACTGTGCCTACATACAGTAAGAAAAAATGTGTGCCCCAAAGAATTGGTAATCTAAGTAGACAAGAAAGAGAAAAGAAGTATTATAATTACCATTTTGCAGATGGAAACCAAGTGCTAGATTCACAAAGAAAGATAGGTGTGATGACGCTGAGTTTCACCATCACTATTTTTAGGTGCCTAGAAAATCATGGGGATTCACAAAGCCTGAGTTAGGCGCCAAGGCTTCCTGTACAACAAATGGAGGGAGGGAGATAAGTGCCTCAGAATGGGATCCACAAAAGCCAGCATGCTAATGGGTTCCTGTCTAAACTAGCCAATGGGAGACGCTAAGGCCATGGATGTGTCCCAAGCCCCAATCCTCAGGGAATTCAGCACCTCCTTCTGGTTGGAATTCACAGCTGCAAACCCTCTCTTGGCATTAGATGTGAAAAGGAGGAGGATAACAACCTCCTTCCTAAGTTTTAGCTCAGTGGTTAGGGTACTCACCTGGGATGTGGGAGACCCCTAATTCAAGTCCCTCCCCCCCTCTACCAGAGAAAGAACAGGAATTTGGACACAGATCTGCTACCTTTCGGGTGAGTGCTCTAACTACAGGGCTATAGGACATTCTGATGTGGGGAATGCCTTCAGTCTCACCTGTTGAAGCTGTTCCACTGTGGATAAATAATTAATAAATCAATTGGCGCAGGAAGACTGGATCCTGCATCTCCCACTTGAGCCCTCTAACCACCAGGCTGCAGAGTAATTCTTATGCGTGTGCTTCCTCTCTCTCATCGTGGCCCAATGATTCTTTTATTATTAATTCACAGTGGAACAGCTTCAACGAGAGAGACTGAAGGAACTCTCTACATCAGAATATCTCATAGCCTAGTGTCAAATCAAATCCAATTGTGTAAGGTCACATGTGACATATATCTTTTGTGAATACAAAAAGAAAAACATACACAATCTAAAAAACCACCAACGTCCATATAATAGATTAAAGTGTGAAATACAGCTTAATAAAATCTCTCTTTTTGTCACAATGCTAAAAGGACAAAAAAAGTTCAAGAGATTCCATTTCTCCCAGTAATTGAGAAAATACTGAAAACCATTATCTTTTGAGATGGTGATAATTTTTTTTATAAAAAAGAGGAAAAATCCAGCATCCCTGTAGAAGTTGGGAAATTATACAACCCAAAAGATAAGGAGGTAGATCTTCCAACTCTCCATATTTACTTGGGCAAAAATAAATAGATGAAGGAACTTTCCCATATCTACCTTTAAGGACAGCAATTTCCATGGTTTGAAATCTTAACTGAATATATACCTTATGCAAATGAGGGTTTGATAACTCATTTATAAACATAGGCCGTCTTCATAGTAGAAAACCAAAAAGGAAATTTAGAATAATGAATTATAGACAGATCTTCTTGTTGGATAATATCTATTACTGTCTGTTTGAGTAGTTGATTATATTAATTAAAATATTATTGACAATAAGTGAGTAATGGAAAAACCCAACCAAGTTATAATAAATTGGAGGGTTTTATACCATCAAAATAAGGAGTAGACAGGTTGTTCCTCCATCTCCTGAAAGCAAAGATGGGGCAACCTATGATCTACCAAAGTACAGATCTTAGACCAAAATTTAAGAACAACTCTACAAGCTCTACTACTTACATAAAACCACCAATCTTGGCACATAAAAAGGAGACAAGGTTAGAATTTGGGAGAATTAAAAGTCTCCTCAAAAAATTATTTTGAACAATCTTAAGCTGAAGTACGCCCTTTATCCACACTTCAGCCCCATAGAGCATCTGTGGTATTATTTTAGCATTAAATATTCCTAATACTGGGGCAGCTCTGTTCCCATCATGTGAGCAGGTAAAACAGAGCATCTCTTGAGGTAAGGGTCTTTTGTTTTAAATCTTTATAATGAGGGGATCAATTGCCCAAATGATTAAACTTTATCCCTAAATCAGTAAAAGCAGATTCTTGCTGTACAAGGCAGCCTTCTATCTTCCATTCAATTTGGGGAGGGTTCTTCCCAGAAATCATGACCTTGGTCTTGTTATAACTGAGAACCAGGTCCTGAGAATACAATAAGAAGAAAAATGAGATGATAATTGGCAGAAGCCTCTTGGAGTTTGTGATAAAACAGCTATGTCATTGCCATATAATAACACCGGGCTAGATGTCCCCTTAATTTTCAGTGGATAGAAATGATCCTTTAAAACATCTACCACATTATTAATATATACATTAAAAATAAGTGGCACTAGAAGGCATCCCTGCTGTACTTCCCTAAAAGTAGGAAACACATTAGTGCATTAGTTCTTACCTTAGTCATATTGCTCTGGTGTAGAGCCTCCAAATATGCAAAAATCCTTCTTAATTTCACCCAAAATTTGTCTTGATTAATAGAAAAAAATGCTATGTTTAGATCTATGAAAGCAGCATACAGTCTAACTCCCTTAACCACAATATATTTATAAATAAAATTAAATTAAAATAATTATCGATTGTGGCTCTACCAGCCCGAAAGCCGGACTGCTCCTCATGTAGTAAATTAGCCTCTAAAGCCCATATTTCAAGTTTAGATTGTAAAAATCGGATTAAATATTCCATGCCACATAGAACAGACTAATAGATCTGTATGAAGTAGAATTTTTTCAGTCCTCTTTTTAAAAAAATAGCAACTATGATACTAGACTGCCAGCCAGATGGAATCCACCCAGAATGGTTAATGACAATACATAATTGAGTCAAGGCTGGTGATCACCAATCAAGGTTCGACTGAAAAAATTAAATGGGGAGAAAATTTTCCCCTGTAGCTTTTTTCTATGGTTGGGTTAAAATAAATGACTGGGTTTTACCTGTCTGTCACTGAAGAGGAGAGTGGTAAATCAACTATGGTAGAATTAAATAAAAAAACTTTTTTGGGGCAGACTCATTAAATACCTGGCTAAAATATGCTTTCCAGGCTTCATCATTAATATGGGGGGTTCCATAAGTGGGGTATATCTACCAGAGCCTGAGGACACTATCTTCCAAAATGTGGAAAAATGTTTAGCTTTAGCTGCTGCTTCAAAATCCTTCCACAAAGATCTAAGATATCCTTGTTTTTTATCATATAATAAGCCTTTGTATCTTCTTCCGGCAGCTACTAAATTCTGAAGTAAAGTGGAGAGAGGTTGCATATTACCTTATTAGCTACAACAGACCTTTCCTTCGCATACTCCTCATAAAACCAAGTGTGCTTATCTTTTAAAAGAATTTTTGGAATAATTAAAAGGAAAATACTTATTAGATTAATTATTAATTATTATTAATTGTTAATTAATTATACGGATAATATTATAAGAAGTCAATGAAATATAGGTAAAATGCACTTCTCTATCCACTACATTTCTAGACTGGTTCTTTAATTACATTGTGAGAATATATCTCAGGATTTTACATGAATTCTTTATCAGTTGCATGAAATGTTCTGGAATGTATTTGATTTAACTGGATCCCCCAAGTTTGATCCTCTGATCTCTTCTTGTAGGCCCACCAACTTCACCATCTCCCCTCCCTGAAATGGTGCTATCTTTTATGGGAGTCATGCCCTGGTCTACACTGGGGGGAGGGGTCGATGTAAGGTACACAACTTCAGCTACGTGAATAACGTAGCTAAAGTTGACGTACCTCGATTGACTTACTGCGCCATGAGGATGCCGCAGAGTTGACTGCCGCCACTCCTTCGTCGACTCTGCTTCCGCCTTTCGCGATGATGGATTACCGGAGTAGATGGCAGAGTGATCGGGGATCGATTTATCACATCTACACTAGACACGAAAAATCGATCCCCGAAAGATCGGTCACTACCCACCGATTTGGCGGATAGTGTAGACCTGCCCTTGGACTGAATTCCAACAGGATTCCCCACCTCAGCCTTATGTTCACAGTCTCCCAGGCAGATTGCAATTTAGTATACTGTGGTGTTTGGAGGTGAATTAAATTATTATTATCAGGCTCTTGGTCAATGTCTTATATATACAGGATTGTCCAATCTCTTCTCTTCTATCTATGGAGAGCTTTTACCAGAACAATTTATGAATGTTATCCTGGAATTTATCTGGGTAGAAAAATAAGATGAATGATTTGGAGTTCTTTACATTTTTTTGAAACATTTTATTTATTTTTTTACAAGAAATGTGGTTGGCTGAATCTGAAATCATAGTCTCTCCTTGTTTTTAATCCCCGCCCCCAAGGAGGTCAATTATCAAAAAGGGGTCATATATCAGGAGGACTTTCCACCCTGGTTTCTTTACACCTAAAAGTCCAGATTTTATCTTTGGAATCAAAGTGTTAGGGTATTCAGGCTGTATTTCTTGTGATCTCCATATTTTTGTATTAAATATTTATTTCCCCTCCACCACCACTGCTATATCCTCCCTGTTTTATTTGGAGTCATCGTGGGAATGTTTGGATAAGAAAATTGAAATAATAGGTCTCCAATGGCTTCTCTAATTATTTTAGGAGATTTTAACACTTGAATAGGTACTCCAATGAACTCAGTAGCGGGGGAAGAAAACATGGAGGAGATTTTTTACCTTCACCCTCGAAACTCTTGAGAGCAGGTGGTTAACATCTCCAGAAAAAATTAAAGTTTTAGATAATCCATATTAGATAAGTGATATTGAAACTCCCTACAGAGGAGAGAGGGTGAGATTGTCTCCAAATCAATCAGTGCCAGTCAACTCTCAACTTAAAAGTTTTATTTAAACTTCAAAACCCGCCATGGAGGAAAGATTCTACATCAAACAGGCTTCAGTCTAACATAGATGATACTAGTGACATCACAGCTCCCAGGAAGGGAAGCTTCTCATTAAAACTGCCATCTCCACAGTCTTCACTTCCTCCAGCAGACTTGGGCTCCAGGGTTCACTACAAGAGAGTTCACTTGTTCCAAATCTCCAGATACTCATAGATTATAGAGCAATATTGCTAT
Source organism: Chelydra serpentina (assembly GCA_037349315.1). NCBI lineage: Eukaryota > Metazoa > Chordata > Testudines > Chelydridae > Chelydra > Chelydra serpentina. The sequence goes on from JBAIAC010000004.1 coordinate 63,348,648, forward strand.
ATAGTGGAAGCTGCCACTTATTCACTCACAGACTCCCAGGAACTCGTTCACTAGTCCCCAGACAAGCTGGCTGGCTGGCCCCCCAAATACTGCTCTCCCTGTGCCCCCATGTGCGGTTCCTCCTTCTGGGCGTTGAGCTCGACTTCCCATAGCCTATTGGTTAGTGCACTCATAGGAGAGGGGGAAGATCCCTGTTCTAATCCCTTCCTCCCAGGCAGGCAAAGGGAAGACTTGAACTGGGGGGTTTCCCAGATCCCAGGTGAGCACCCTAACCACTGGCTAAAAGTTATGCCTCTGCCACTGCCTTTGTAAGCTTGCTTATAGGGATCTGACCTGGTGGGCTAGTTCTGAGCATACTTACTGGATCAGGCCTTGCAAGTGAGTTAGTTACTTCCCTGGGTTTGGGCACCCCACTGGGGCTTAGGCATCCACATGCAGATGCTTAGTGTGGGGCTGCAGAGTCAGAAACATAGGTGTTTGGGAAATCTTTGCCACAAAAATGTAGGTGCTAAGCAAGTTTAGTCACCTACAGGGTTTGGCAACAGCTGAGCAGGTCCTTGGGAATTCCAGAGGGGCCTGATTCTGGGATTTAGGCACCTAAAGTGGAAGTTGGGCACCCAAGTCCTTTTGTGAACCTAACCCTAGGAGATTAAGTGATTTACCAAGCGTCCCATGGGAATTCTGTGGCACAGGTGGGAATAAACTCAGAATATGTAACTCAGTCTAATGCCTTAACTACAAGAGCATTCTTCCTCTCTGTTTATGGGTTCTGGACTGATTTGTGTTACTTATTGGATTAGTAAACACAATGAGTAAAAGGTTAAAGAAATGGAGTCCAAATTGACCCACCTGGAGATCATAGACAGAGGTTCTCAGAACCAGGAATCCTGTTCAGATGCTTAGCTGAACCTTATTCAAGCTACTGTAACCACTTGGGTTTGCAAAACTAAGTGGTACTCTCACAAGTAATTTGTCCTCAAAGTATTTCAGTACTTTTTTTTTCAGATGCTTGGTCCAAAGTAAATTTTAATTCATCAGAGTCCTTCCATTGATTCAATGGGCAATGGATGGTACCCCAGGTCACAAAGAGTAGGAAGACACAAACATGAAAAACTTTTAAAGCAAACTTTTGGATCTTCAAAAACATTTTCAGGTCAAATTCAGCTTGTATTTTAAGATGAAGGACTGGGTCACTGATCCCTAAATATTTTTGACTTTAGTCTCCAGTATCCATTCTAATAATCCTCTGCCTAAAACATTAAGTACATTCCTATTGCAGAAAGAATAAATATTTGCTGAAGATATTTCAAAATGGTAACTAGCAGAGGTAATTCATTGCCTCTATCTCTCATGCTGTAATCTGGCAGTTAATGCAACACTGTAAGAAGTATTTATTAGGATATCCTGCTTACACATTTTATTGGCTTCTCCTTTCTTTGTTACAATATTTCACGTATATGTTTGTGTCTTTCCTCTAGTTTATTCAAGCAAGAATAAGACATTACAGTGGTAGAATTGCAGTGTGTGGTATATTTAACTAGGTTGTTAGAGTAGTGGCTGTTAGTTTGTCCTGGCAAGTGTACAATTCAAGCAATTTAAGAGACAAAAAAAAAAACAGAAAAGAAAAGGTGATATGGGCATTATGAGCACTATAAACAGTTGGCCAAGTTGACTGATCTCATAAAGAAATCAATGGAGATATAGCCATTTATAGCAGAAGTGAATTTGGTCCAATTACTTTCAGTTAGCTATTTGTAATTTACACCAGTGGACCTGAAGCCCTTCTTACACTCTTGTTGTCTAATTACCATTGTTGTATCATTAACTTGTTTGTTTTAGAGCCAGAGCATGAACCTTGCTGTTCAGTCATATGGGAATAAGACAGCACAAGGTGAGCAGGAAGTAAAGTGGAGAGAGTGGGTAAAGTGGGTGGGCAGGGGTCGGGAGTGGGTGGAGCCTTGGCTCGATACCTCCTCACTAGCTCCAACACACTGGCGAGCACAGCTGAGTCAGCACAAAGGAGAGAAGTAATCTGCAGCAGAAAATAATTTACACTGTTTACTTCATTCACTGAGTAATAAGGAACAGAGATTAGATTATGATTGAGTCACAATTCAGTCCCTGCTTTGCTCCTGAGGTAACACAACTACACACTGCCCCTTTAGTGCTGATTTAAAAAATAATGATTGTTCAGGGAAAATAATTTTTGTTTGTTTTTGTTTTTCTAGAATTTCTGTTTTTGTGGAAAAGAATTCAATATATCCTTTTTGTTTCAATGAAAAAAAATTAAACCTGAACATTTTTTGTTTTCAAAATGGTTTTTGTTTTTGCTTGTTGGGTTTTTCCCCTCCTTTGTTACTCCTCTTTTATACTTGCACTCCTTTTTCCATGGCAAAACAACAACACAAAAGAAAACAAAAACAATGTAGCAGAACAAAACAAACATCATAGGACCTAATTGCATCAGCCACACCATCAGGGGCTCATTCACCTGCACATCTACCAATGTGATATATACCATCATGTGCCAGCAATGCCCCTCTGCCATGTACATTGGCCAGACCAGACAGTCTCTATGCAAAAAAATAAATGGACACAAATCAGACATCAAGAATTGTAACATTCAAAAACCAGTAGGAGAACACTTCAATCTCTCTGGACACTCAACAGACTTCAATGTGGCCATTCTTCAACAAAAAAACTTCAAAAACAGACTTCAAGGAGAAACTGCAGAGCTGGAATTAATTTGCAAACTTGACAACATCAAATTAGGCCTGAATAAATTCTGGGAGTTGCTGGGTCACTACAAAAAGTAATTTTCCCTCTGTTGATACTCACACTTTTTTGTCAACTGTTGGGAATGGGCCACATCCAACCTGATTGACTTGGCCTCATTAGCACTGACCCTCCCCCCCACTTGGTAAGGCAACTCTCATCTTTTCATGTGCTGTATATTTATACCTGCCTACTGTATGTTCCACTCCATGCATCTGATGGAGTGGGTTTTAGCCCATGAAAGCTTATGCCCCCCAAAAGTCTCTAAGGTGCCACAAGGACTCCTCATGGTTTTTTTAAAACAGTTTTTTTTTTAAGTTACTGCAAAATATTCGGGTATTTTTCACTTTTTTTGTAATTGAAAAATTGGGAAAAAATAAAAAAAAAAATCTCAAGAAATTTTTATTTCCAGAATGCCATTTGTATTTTTTAAAAAATTCAACCAGTCAATACCCTTTCCTCAGGGCACAATGTTAGATTGCAATGTAGTTCTCTGATGGTGTGTAGCAAGATCGAGTTATTATAACAAAGGTGTCAGTGTGGCTCAGTAAAATGGATTAAGAAAGAGGGATTTGCCCTAAGGCCCTGGACCAGGATGTAGGCTTACATATAATACTGCAACTTCAGACCAGTAGAGAGATTCTACTGCTAGCTGGGTATACTAATGGGTGAGACATTAAATTAACGATCTTTGAGGGGGAAGCTAATAAATCCTTGCCAGAAATGTTTATTTTTCTAGTCAAGAAATTGATAATGACAGAATGAACTTATTCAGGTCCACCCATGTAGTTCTGTAATATGTATTTTTAAAATAAATTCCTTTTAAAAAAGAAACAGTGTTTAGGAATTGAGATGGGAGAGAACCCCTTTGTTTTGCAGAGCCCCGAAGTGCACTAACCACCGCTCGTTTTTGGTTTGTATGATGCTGAAGACCCTGTTCATGCTTAACAATTAGCAATTGTTAGCAATTAATTGGCAATATTAGGTCACATCAGCTGAATTTCATTTGTTGAAAGAACAAAATATTTGAAGAAAGTGGCGAGATAGATGGTAAAAGTGTGAGCCATATAAAATACAAAATAAGCCCCTTTCTTGGTCTTTCTTGTAGCATCGTCAGTGAAGAAATATTCAGTAGTAAATACATATTCTAAATAAATGTAAAACATGAAGGATGAAGTATAAACCTATCCACTTTAGAAGGTTTACCTACTCTGGATTTGCATACAAATTTATGCATTCCAAATGATATAATTAATTCTTAAACCATAATTGAATGCAATGAGTTAGGTATCCAGTGATTAAAAAAAAAATAAGTATCTTAGATCCCTGTTTTAGTGGTGTTTTATTACATTGCATATATTATTTATACAGGGGATTAAAAAATGTATTAAAATAGAAATGCCTCCCTAATAGCTATTGCTTTGTGAGCACTGCCCTGCATTAGTACAATCGATTTTCACATCATTTTCATGCTTCTGCAGTAGGTCTACCCTACTTTAAATGCACAGATTTGCTATGAGGATAGAATATTGTCGCCAAGCATAAGACAGCAGCTAGATTTATTGGGACTCTGAAATTAGAGTTTAAAACTCTTCAAGTCTCTTCCCTACGTGACCATATTCTTCCTAGGTCTAAGCTATCTCTAACTATTCCAGGGTTCTCTTTTCAATCTGGAGGAGAAGTTCACCGCAATGTTGCCAAGCAGTAGCTAATCCATCGCTCATGGTATGTTCTTTGAGTACTGATTGCACAGTGTCATTTTCTCCATGTATTGGGGATGCTTCACTTGTCACAGGCCCTTGAAAGGAGTCAGCTTTCATCAATGGATCGTGACAACACGGAAAGAATGAATCACCTGAAGGAAGCATAGGGCATAGCATTTCAAAAGTGATCTCTGAAGACTGATTATTCCTCATCCTTGACACTGTGCCAAGGGCAAGATACATTGAACATTTGGGATGTAATGGAGCCTACAAATCACTAGTTGCCTAGGGTCCCTCTCAGCCCACAGGAGGATAGCATGCTTGGCTTTTGTTCAGTTTTTATTATATGTTGTAAACTTTTGACTGTTCTGATATGTGTTGTCATTGTTGCGTCAAGATTGGGCCCTGACAGGGTGTCTGACTTGATTGAGATCAAAAACGCTCCATTGAAGCTAACAGAAAAGAATAGGAATAAGGCTATTGTGGGACCTTTACCAGTCAAACTTGGGCTCTGGTACCTGTGCCATATGGAACCAAAATACAGGGCAGTTGTCAAGTATAAAACCATACCAAAAATGACTGTCCTTTGGTCCATGTTGAGAACTGGTGCAGGAGAGAACTGCTAGTAGTTTGCTGTAAACTGTAAGCCATATGTTATGAAATTCACGTATTGTTAAAAAAAAGAAGTATTTGTCCTGAAATATGTTCCACTACTCTCAGCTTGATTATTGTTTTTTATTACGGAAACCAAATTAAATGATACTTTTGTCACAAAGAGAAAACAACAAAAGGCTAGTTATAAACCTCAAGATAAACTACCCCTTTGTTGTTTTAATATTGAAGATGTTTGCTTGACAACATATTTTTAATCTTTGTGGTGGCTCAGTTGACTATGGTTTAGAACAATGTCAGTCCTTTCTGAAACAGCATTATCAATGATAGCAGCCAATCTACCCTGTTGAGCAGGAATCAAGCTGGTTTTATTTTCCTCCCTTTCAAAGATATTTTCTCTTTGTAAAAGCTAGAATAGGCAACTATAACAGTATTATCTCAGCTATGGTAAATCCTAATCAAAGTAGCAGAATACCAAAGGGACTGAATGGCCCCAAAACATACTTCAAGTTGAATTTACAGATTTGTTAGTGGTACAGTGCCCACTTTTAGATGAAAAGATGTGGCCCACCAGAAAGTGGTGAAGCGCTCTTTGAAGAAGTTTAATAAACAACAGGATTCCCTAGTTGTGTGTCAGAGTGTTGCCAAGGTAAATAAAACATAAAAATCCAGCTATCATCTGAACCAAATGAGCACATCCAAAGACTCCTGGACCAGTGAGAGTCACAAAGCCCTCTAAATACAGACAGTTGAATCTGCAGGATGTAAAACAGCATGAGTTTAAAAACTCATTTTTCCCCCTGAATATTTCAAGTCCAAAGATATTTTCCTAGCACAGACATGCTGTTCTAAAAGTTATGGTATTTAATAGTATTATTTCTTATTTTCTTCATATGACAGTAGTGAGCTAAGATTTTGTAAAACAATCTACAATCTCTGTACTACCCTACTATTCACCTACATTACCACTGAGGAGGAAAGAGCATATTATTTATCTAAATGACATTTGTAAATCTTTGCAACCACTTAGAAATTGGACCAGTATTTATAGATTTCTTATTGAACATACACAAGTAGGTCATTCTAATATATAGGAAGAGAAGTAATATTTCACAGATTAAAGTTGCAGATCTTTTTGATCCTGACATAACATAAAGCCTTTTCAAACAACTGACATTTCCACTGAGTCAATTATTTATACTTCTGTAGTCTTTGGAATTTATAAATTGTTCAGAAGGCAATAATTTCATCAGATGGTGTTTAGCTTTTGAAAAACAAAAATGTGAAAAACCGAAGTATGTTTAGCACAACAACGACATTACAGATATAAATGATAAACAAGGAGGGAAATTTCTATTAGCAGACATTATGGAATAACAAAACAAAACATAGTCTAGCCACCTCCCAATGGAGGACTGTTCCCTATAGCTTAGATTGAAGTTATCAAAAACTGGCTAGATGGTCGGGCTCAACGGGTAGTGATCAATGGTTCCTTGTCTAGTTGGCAGCCGGTATCAAGTGGAGTGCCCCAAGGGTCAGTGCTGGGGCCGGTTTTGTTCAATATCTTCATTAACGATCTGGAGGATGGTGTGGACTGCACCCTTAGCAAGTTTGCAGATGACACTAAACTGGGAAGAGTGGTTGATACGCTGGAGGGTAGGGATAGGATACAGAGGGACCTAGACAAATTAAAGGATTGGGCCAAAAGAAATCTGATGAGGTTCAACAAGGACAAGTGCAGAGTCCTGCACTTAGGACGGAAGAATCCCATGCAGTGCTACAGACTAGGGACTGAATGGCTGGGCAGCAGTTCTGCAGAAAAGGACCTAGAGGTTACGGTGGACGAAAAGCTGAATATGAGTCAACAGTGTGCCCTTGTTGCCAAGAAGGCTAATGGCATTTTGGGTTGTATAAGTAGGGGCATTTCCAGCAGATCGAGGGAAGTGATCATTCCCCTCTATTGGGCACTGGTGAGGCCTCATTTGGAGTACTGTGTCCAGTTTTGGGCCCCACACTACAAGAAGGATGTGGATAAATTGGAAAGAGTCCAGCGGAGGGCAACAAAAATGATTAGGGGCCTGGAGCACATGACTTATGAGGAGAGGCTGAGGGAACTGGGATTGTTTAGCCTGCAGAAGAGCAGAATGAGGGGGGATTTGTTAGCTGCTTTCAACTACCTGAAAGGGGGTTCCAAAGAGGATGGGTCTAGACTGTTCTCAGTGGTAGAAGATGACAGAACAAGGAATAATGGTTTCAAGTTGCAGAGGGGGAGGTTTAGGTTGGATATTAGGAAAAACGTTTTCACTAGTAGGGTGGTGAAGCACTGGAATGGGTTACCTAGGGAGGTGGTGGAATCTCCTTCCTTAGAGGTTTTTAAGGTCAGGCTTGACAAAGCCCTGGCTGGGATGATTTAGTTGGTCCTGCTTTGAGCAGGGGGTTGGACTAGATGACCTCCTGAGGTCCCTTCCAACCCTGAGATTCTATGATTCTATGATCCTAGTAAATGTGCTTCCACCAAATTCCTTGCATCTGCACAGTGTAATGAATCAGACCATTTGTATATTTTTTCCGGATAGCCTACATTTTCCTTTGTTTCATGTCCCCAATTATACCCCTTGGTACCATATGAAACAATGCCTCACACTCCTTGTAGTTACACCCTTCCAATACTTGTATCTATGCAATATACCATGTCCCCCACATTGATAATAAAGGATTATTGAAATATGAGATTATGAAACAAGAACAATTACATTGATAAGAAAAGGACCATGCTGTAATTCTGAAATTGATTTGCTACAGCTTCCTAGTTCCTGCAAGCAATTAAAATGCTGCAGTGCAAGAAAGTAGCAGGGCTAAAACCAATGTGATATTGGGATAAGTCAGCACAGAGGTTTTCCACCAAATGAGATAACAACACTAAAATCAAGCCATGATTTAAATGCCACAAAATGAAAACAAACCAAAACAGTCTGTCACAGATCCAATAATAAACATGGTTTCTGTAAAGGGAAATCATGTCTTACTAATCTATTAGAGTTCTTTGAAGGGGTCAACAAACATGTGGACAAGGGGGATCCAGTGGACATAGTGTCCTTAGTTTTCCAGAAAGCATTTGACAAGGTCCCTCACCAAAGCCTCTTAAGTAAATTAAGTTGCCATGGGATAAGAGGGAAGATCCTTTCACGGATTGAGAACTGGTTAAAAGACAGGGAACAAAAGGTAGGAATAAATGGTAAATTTTCAAAATGGAGATGGGTAACTAGTGGTGTTCCCCAAAGGTCAGTCCTCAGACCAATTCTATTCAACTTATTCATAAATGATCTGGAGAAAGGGGTAAACAGTGAGGTGGCAAAGTTTGCGATGATACTAAACTGCTCAAGATAGTTAAGACCAAAGCAGACTGTGAAGAACATCAAAAAGATCTCACAAAACTAAGTGATTGGGCAACAAAATGGCAAATGAAATTTAATGTGGAAAAATGTAAAGTAATGCACATTGGAAAAAATAACGCCAACTATAGATACAATATGATGGGGGCTAATTTAGCTATAACTAATCAGGAAAGAGATATTGGAGTCATAGTGGATAGTTCTCTAAAGACATCCATGCAGTGTGCAGCGGCAGTCAAAAAAGCAAACAGGATATTAGGAATCATTAAAAAAGGTATAGAGAATAAGATGGAGAATATCTTATTGCCCTTATATAAATCCATAGTACGCTCACATCTTGAATACTGCATACAGATGTGGTCTCCTCATCTCAACAAAGATACACTGGCATTAGAAACGGTTCAGAGAAGGGCAACTAAAATGATTAGGGGTTTGGAAGTGGTCCCATATGAGGAGAGATTAAAGAGGCTAGGACTTTTCAGCTTGGGAAAGAGGAGACAAAGTGGGGATATGATAGAGGTATATAAAATCATGAGTGGTGTGGAGAAAGTGAATAAGGAAAAGTTATTTACTTGTTCCCATAATATAAGAACTAGGAACCACCAAATGAAAGTAATGGGCACCAGGTTTAAAGCAAATAAAAGGAAGTTCTTCTTCACACAGCGCACAGGCAACCTGCGGAACTCCTTGCCTGAGGAGGTTGTGAAGGCAAGAACTATAACAGGGTTTAAAAGAGAACTAGATAAATTCATGGAGGTTAAGTCCATTAATGGCTATTAGCCAGGATGGGTAAGGAATGGTGTCCCTAGCCTCTGTTTGTCAGAGGGTGGAGATGGATGGCAGGAGAGAGATCATTTGATCCTTACCTGTTAGGTTCCCTTCCTCTGGGGCACCTGGCATTGGCTACTGTCAGTAGACAGGATACTGGGCTGGATGGACCTTTTGTCTGACCCAGTATGGCCATTCTTATGTTCTTATGTTCTTCTTATGTTCTTAATATATTTACGTATGTGGTAATCACAGGAATTTGTGTAGTGCTCAGAGTGAACATTTCTTTGTAAAGCCAAATAAGGGCAGGGTGGAAAAGGAAAAGGAAGAAGAAAAGGGTTAAAATGTGAAGATGTGGATGATGCTGATGATTGAGGATGACGATTGAGATTGGGAACAAGAATGTGTTATGGGAGAACCTGGCTGAAGAAACAAACACCACGGTGTAAGGTAATTTAACACAAGTAGCAGAATCCTGTGTTTGTCTAGTGTAGTATTTACTCTGTGCCCATCACTGAAGTATCTTGGTAGAGCACGACATTACCGGCTCCTAAGTGTACATGCGGTATATTCAGCAAGCAGTTGATTTTGCTACTCTTATTTAAACCGATGAGCCTTTGCCATGAGTAGTCCCACTGACGTAAACATTTGAATTCTGTGATTGATTTCTAGCACATGGATTTGTTACAATTTCTGGTATGAAGAGCACCAACTTGACGCTAGTCGCTCCTGCATTTTTTCTCTTTATTCAGGCTCTAGCCGCCATTGCACCACTCACTGTGTTACAACTGCATGCACATTTGACCGTTTTAACTACACCAGTGCAGTTACTGAAACGCCCTCCCCACCCCCATGCCCTCTCAAGTACACACAGTTGTATCCATATAGCTCATTTCCATACAGAAAGGGGAATAAACTCTACTTGCATAAAGCACCTTTGTACTGGTATAATTGCGTCCATAATAGGGGTTGTACGAGTATAACTACATCAGTACAAAAATCACACCCCTAACCAACATAGTTATAGTGGTAGACCTTGCCTATGTGAAAGGAAGAAACAGTGACATTTCTGTTATCCCCCATAAATTCCTCTACCTGGATAAACATCAGCACACTTGCAAAACTCAGACATCACCTAGGATGGGATGTCAAATCTAATTAATGCCCCATGTAATGTCCTTGAAATCTTCCCTGGGTTAATGTGAAATCCTTGCTTGAAATTTGGAGGGCAGCATGACATTTACTTTAAGTATTTATTTGTGAAGACGTTGAAAGTCTAGAACAACAATTATACTTAATGGGGGTTACAGTGTGCTGTTGTTGATGCACACGGTACTTTCCTCGATGATGTGAATCTATTTACCCACTGTTTGCTTGGAGGGGGAGAAGGGGAAGAAGGTAAGGGAGAATTCTCTTCCTAAAAGGAAAAATGGAGGTAGAGAGAATTCAAAAGGTTAGCAAACCATCAAAGTATTTGTAAAACAGAAAAATAAAAATAATGTTGCAAGTGAGTGCTACTTAAAGCAGTGACTGCATCTCTATTATGTTACCTCCAAAACCACCAGGCTAAAAGAGCAAAGTCAAGCACTCAAAAATTAGGAAATACCAGAATTGAGATAACCATGGTAGGCTTGATTCAGTTCTCCTGTGCATTTATGTTATGCTACAGTCTTTAATTACATGAGCGCACACTGTTTTCTCCTCTTGAGCTAAAGGCGTAACTGATAGCAGCGGGAGGTTGTTATCTTCTGTATAGACCAGCCACTTCGTCTGGTGGCAGTAAGCGCAACCTGCCTCAGGTGGCACATGACCAGGATTATAACTGAATTTGGGCTGCTGGTTGGATCATTAGCTTCCCAGGCTTGGGACAGGTACTGACAGAGTATGATGTGAACGCTGATCCATGTCCCCACCTGCCACTAAGGTGGGATGAGACTGTGACTTTGCCAGTGGGTTTCCCTATGTGATCATTCTTCTCAACGGAATGGATCCAATGGAAGACACTGGATGTTACACTTTTGACTGTGCTTATGTAATGGTCTGGAAGTACAGTCTGTGATTGTCATCTGTATTGCTTCCCACATGGCAATTGGCTTTGCAGCCACAATTTTGGCTCAAATACAAACTTAAAAAAATCAATTTAGATGGCTTCACAATGCCATCTGGATTTGAACTTCTTAAGGAGACCAAATTATTCTGGAGTTTTCAATTAGCATTAGTAGGAAAAATATATAAATGCCTATGAGTTATATCTTTCCATTCAAAGAGCCAGAACAAAGGAAAGTAGTAATAAAACATAGTAACATGTATATAGAACTTTCTGTTTTAAACCATTACAAACATTTATTATGATGTATTTAGTGCCCAAAATGGGCTATTGTAGATACTTTTTAGCCATGTAAGAACACAGATCTCTTCCTCGAAGAGATTACATCGTAGGACCAGCTCCTTCTCCTGATGTAATTCCAATGGGACATAACTGAGCTCTAAAGAGATAAAATACAGATGTCGATTGAGCAAAAGTGCAATATTAAGTGATTAGATGATTTGGGGAGCATCTTGTTAGTTCTACATTTCATATATATATATGAAATGTAGAACTAACAAGATGCTCCCCAAATCATCTAATATATATATACCATCCACTCCTTCTCTGATTCTTTCCATTTATCCCTGAGCCATTTTCTCTCCATTGTTAATACTGATTCTACCTCCCATTCTCACTGATTTCACTTCCTCTTTTTCCTCCACCTCTTCCAATAGATCCTGGTGGAGTGTGAAGGAAAGAATTTCACAACACTCCAGTGAAGTAGGTGAATATTATTAACTTGATTTTGAAGAGAGGGAACCTTACTTATTTAATCAGAGAAGTGTACAGATCATAACTTAGAGTTAGTGTAGCATCTGAATGAGAACTCAGGACTGAAATCAGTCTTACCTTGTACGAGCCATTCATAGTGCTAGAATGATAGCTGAACTGTTCCTTCCAGGTTTTCATAGGAACTTCTTAGTAACCACTGTCACAGTTCAGGATAAGTGGACCTGAATTCTCCCCCACCCCACTCTACCCATTGTAGTATGGCAACAGCACCTACTTTTAGGTTTCCAGTTCCTCAGCAATCTCCTCTCTTGGGTGGAGACATGCATATTTCTCTCTTCTGACCAGGGTATTTCCTGGCTGAACAGTTTCCAGCCAACACTGTGAATCCCCCAGCAAGTCAGACTATCTCAGGTGGTCTGCTTTGCCATTCTTCTCCAGAGGCTATAAACAACCTAATTACCCACAGTTAAAGTTACGACACAGCTCTTTCTAAGCAAGCACATTTATTAGTAAGGTAAAAGTATTATGGAGAAAACATATTAAAAACAATAAATGAATCGACACACATGCTAATAAGCTTACCAGAGATCATTCCAGTTTCAGCAAAGGCTCTGGCAGATGACATGTCCTTCGAACACCATCCAGGGGTTTTTATGAGGTTACAAGTTCATAACTTCCTTGGCTCAGAACAAGCACATGTATGAAAAATTTAATCCTTCCTTTATACACCCTTGACCTTTGACCTGGGAATAGTAATTTGTAGACTGTGGGTTTCTCCTATGGGCATAGCTTCAAAAGGCTGGGTTTTTGCATAACTGGAGCAGTTGCATCTGCATACACCGTCCTCCCTATAAATTTTAGGAAAACACGTTTAACTTTAAAAGTTCACATTTTTTCAAAAAGTCCTTTGAAGCTCATAATACCTCTCAGGGTTTACATTAGTCAAGTCTCCTACCTAGAGATGTTACATATAATCACACAATAAGACATAAATATTTGCATTTTTTATACAATGAACCCCTAAGATACTTAAAACTTAATTCAATAATGTTTGTCCATGATACTTTAGGAAACTGTTGTATCTGTCACAACCATATTCTAGAATACAAAGTTAAACCCCACAATCCCCAGCATACGGTTGCTAGAGTTTAGTGAGCTCTGTATGTTGTTGATTAAGCTGATATAGCATTTTATGTCTCTGTGATGTGTGGGACAAGGTGTTTTCTCTCCTCTTGGAGGCCAAAATGAACTCATATACAGTGCCCCTGCCTTCTGAACCACTCCCTTTCAAAGACATTGATGGTAGGATTGGCTGCTCAGGGGAGGTGAATCTTGGGACCAGTATGGTGCAGGAAGGGAGACAGTCTACTACCCCATCTGCAGATGACAAAAAGCAAGTAGGGAGAGGGGGTAAATGGGTAGGAAGTGGAGACCAATGTTTACAGGATTATCATCTCAGGGTTGTTGTATTTTTAAAACTTTTGAGGCAATTGGCTGATATTTGAAGTCACAAAACAGCACTCAGCATACCATGATATGGAGTGCAATACTTTCCATACAGCTTTTATACCTGACTCTTGTTTTGTGTTCAGACCATAAGTCTCTCCTATAGCAAACTTTTCAGGTTGCATTGTGCTTATCAGATTTGAGTCGCTTCTACAAATGGGACTCTTTATCTTCTAATCTTCTGTACTAGCCGAGAAATGTGACCCTTCTTTGAATTCCTTGCCTAGCCTGCCTGCTGGGCCCTACTGTTGACAAGCTTGCTTAAATTACATTTTCTTTCATTGGGAAAGTAATACATTGCTTATATAAAGTCTGTGACTGAAGCCCAGCGCATTGGAGCAGCACAGCAGCACAGTGAAGCAATCACAGATAAAAACAGGACATATTTGTAAACAGGTTGTGAGTATCTTGGTTTTCATTCACCTGTGGCCTTATAAATAAAGCCAAAGGGACAGACATTAACCATTCTGTATTTCCTTCATGAATATTTCCATCCCAAACCCTGCATATCTTACCATATCTCTGTGTTTACAAGCCACAATTTCTATTAAATTGAAATCACTTTCCCCTGTGGCCAGCAAGGCAAAGGTGTGACTACCAAGCCATGCAAGGGGACACTATTAAAATGAGGACAGCATTTGAAAAGGAATGTATGCTATTTGGGAAGGGCAACATTTCATCATATCCACAGCCCAGCAGCTCTTACTCAAAACAATAGAAACATTGTATGTGAACAATATTTTGAAATTTAAACCAAGTCATTTATTCCAAGTCTAAACAAATGTGGGGCCATATCTTCCTCTATGTGGATTATTCATGGCTTGGGGATTAGCCACTTCTCAAATCTGTTTGTGGAGTTTGCTTGCCTTTCATATGTCATCCAGAGAGGTGGTTTTTGTTTCTTTCCCGTCCATTTGGCCCCAAAATTCACTCCTCTGTGGATCAGCAAGAACAAGGTTATCAGAGCATAGATATTGTACCTCTGTGCTCTGCTATTACCCCACACAGAGTGCAGTATTTTAGTTATGCTCTCATGTCCTCTCCACCTGACAGGTGTCCTGAAACAGAGAAGGCAGTTTTACTGAGTGGGCTGGGAACACAAGTTACTGATCAAAAACCTAATCATCCTGTCCCACAATGTGATAGAGATTTCCTCAGATCATTGTGTTAGAGCACAGGGTTTGCCTCTTTATTCCCCGTGGAAGAGGCCACATGATCTGACTTGAACCTTGAAGATCTGCAGGTCTACCTTTACACCCCTGCCTATCCCCAAACTCTGCTTCTTGACAGTAAGGATCCATTTGAACTGTGATCTCATGGACTCCTCCAGGCCTCAGGGACAACCTTAAAAGGCAAAACTGATATTTTCTTTAGTGTGTGCATAGTCGTCTAGCCAAGCGATGGCATCTTCAGTGGCATGAATCAGTTCTCCCAGGCCACCGCGGAACCTAGTCAGTAAGCATTCATCGACAATGTGCATCATCATCTATGTTGCGCTGCAGCTGCACAACGGGCTGTCACAAAGGCCCCAGTGATACTGGTTGGCTGCACAGAGACCTTACCCGGTCCGGAACCTGTTTAACAGGGATCATTGGTGATGGAGCAGGTCAAAACCAGGCGGGCAAATTGTGGGGTCAGTGACGAGGGACTGGTTGTAGATTATAACAAATATCCATTCCTCTCGCCAGAGTGTTTCCACCCTAACATCCTGGCATGGCGGATGAGACCATAATGGGTGATGTGACAGCAAACATGCAGCCTGGGGAGATGGATCAGCATCCTCGTCGTGCCAGCCACCAGTACCTGATGGCAGTCATGGAAGCTAATGGTCCAACCAGTGAGCCAAATTCCACGAGAACCAGCTCAACGAATCCTGGCACTGTCAACACCAACAACCTCAACGTGCGAAACTGCTGTAGAAAATGTAATACTACTTGGCTAGATTGTCTTGTCTCAGTAAGCTCTTTAGGGCGAGAGGGGCAACAATCTGCATCTCCCTTGTCTCACCCTGTCTCACTCACTCTTCCCTATCCTGTCCCAAACACTGCCTGCCCCTTTCTGCATCAATTTCAGGACTGGATATTGGAGGGACTACCCTTAGGAGCAGAGAAAGGAAGAGATGCTAGGGAGGACTGTGGTTCTGTTTGGAAGGGAATTTTCCCAGGCAGCACTAACTTACTCTGGGTTGTTCCACAGGGTTGGCAGTGGGCCAATGCCACTAGCAGCAGTTGCCATCCTGCTCCCCCATTTTCCACCATCTTCCCCTTGATCTTTCCTGTGAGGTCTCTGTGTGATCAGGGAAAGCATTTAGGCCTTGTTCCCCCCGGCTCTCCATCCCACTTTGCTATATGTGAGGCTTTAGCCCCTCATCAAATTCCAAGGATGAGCACAGGGGTTTCCCCTAAAATCATCAAAAATATTTCTAGTGTAAATTATGCCTAATAATTTTAACAAGTAAAGGATGCTTGTTTTCGGAACTCCCATTTTGTGATGTATTAAAAATTACTATAGCAGGAGGTTAGTCAGCTCACACAATAAAAGATGGTAAGAGACTCTTTCAATAAGTGCACACTGTATTGCACTATAGCTGAGTCTGTTGTAAGATAACATTTACATAATATGAATGCTGAATTCTGATTATTTTTCAGATTTCAGTATTAGCCTTTAGGAAATACATTTTAAAAAGTTGGAAAAAATCACTAGACCCTCAGATCAATGGACTTCAAACCAAGTTGTTGGCAGGTGGCTAGGGATAGGAGCGGGGGACACCACATACATAGTTAAGACTAGGGGAAAAACTTACAATGCATGAAACTATAATTATGTTCAATTCCAAAAGGAAAAAATAGCTTTTCCAAGATATGCTAATTTCCCTCTCTCTTTTTTATTTATATTAGGTGATATCAGCATACAATAGAAAGCAAATATTAGTAACCCAAAATTATTAGTTTGAAACGGCTACATTTTCAGTTAAGAAAAGTTAGATGTAACGAGAAGAACCAAATCATAGTTTTTAAAGCTGTTTCCATTCTATTCTGTACATGTTAGTATACCACGCTCTCCACCATAGTATCTGAGTGCCTTCCAATATTACATTAAGAAATGTAAATGACTAGCATCTGTCATGTGTTTGTTCTCTCATCCTCTCCCCAGTGGGAGAAGTGTATGCGGTAAAATGTGTTGTTCTGAGTGGGATGGGATGTTAGTTTTTTGTTTGTTTGTTTTTCTAAACATCATCATCATCATCAATCCCATAGCAACACTGGACGTTGAGGCACCATCATTGATGATCAATCAACCAATTGTCTCCACCCCTGACGACTGTGTGTCAGTGCTTGAGTCTCCATGAAGTCCATTCCTGTCCACGTTTTTATGTTGTCAGTCCATCACTTCTACTGTCTACCTCTTCTTCTCTTCCCCTGTACTGTTCCTTGGAAGATGATCTTGGATAGGCCAGATGATCTTGTTACATGAACGTACCACTTCAGCTTGTGCTTCTTCATGGTCGTCAGGAGGTTTTCATATGACCCAGCATGTTGGGTGACAATGTTGCGGACCTCTTCATTAGTGACATGGTCAAAGTAGTAGATGCCCAGGATTTTACAGAAGTATCTCATCTCTACCACCTGTATTTTCCATTCAAGTTCTGCTGTAAGGGTCCATGTCTCGCACGCATACAGAAAAATGGAGATGACCAGTGCATGCGGTTTCAGTTTGGATTCCGGGAAGATGTTCTTGTTCCTCCAAATTCCTCCAAATTGGCTTTAGCTTTGCTATTCTTGCTGCTGTTTGTGCAGTCCTCACCAGAATTTCTGCCTTTGATCCTTCATCAGTGATGATTGCCCCCAAATATTTGAACTGTTTCACTGTCTCCAGCTCTTATCCACTGACAGTGATATGTGAGCTGATCTCGTCACATTTATTTGTCGTCAGCTTGGTTTTCTCTGCACTGATTTCCATGCCGTATTTTGCGGAGGTTTCATCCAATCATTTCACAAGGTTGGCAATTTCATCTTCGCCACCTGCCAGGCTGTCAATATCATCAGCAAACCGAAGATTTGAGATTGTTCACATCCCCCACCCCTCCCAGTGCTGACCGTGCATATATGATCTTCTAGGGCATCAGTCATTATGTGCTCCAAGTAGATGTTGAATAGTGTGGGTGACAGAAGGCAGCCTTCCTAGACTCCAACAGTCGTGCCAAACCACTCTCCTATTGTGCAATTCAGGAGAACTGCACTGCTGGCCTTGGCATACAGTTGTTTAATGGTAAGAATAAGCTTATGACAAGTTTACACTTCTTCATGGTTTCCCAGAGAGCTTCGTGCCATACTCTGTCAAATGCCTTCTTGAAGTCTATAAAGACATGATAGATGTCCTGCTGGTGTTGCAAGTACTTCTTACACAGAACACAAAGATTGAAAATCTGTTCTGTGGTACTTCCTCCCGCATGAAAGCTAGCCTGTTCTTCGGTGATGATATTCTCCGCTTGTGGCTTCAATCTGTTCAATATGACTTTCAACATCACTTTGCTGGGATGGTTAATTAAGCTTATGGTCCAGTTATTTTAACACAATTGCAGGTTGCCTTTTTTGTGGCAGAGTGATGATTAGTGCCTGTGTCCATGGGGAGGGCCACTCACCGGTCTGCCAAATCTTGTTGCAGATCTTGTTGAGTACATCTATTACTATTTCTCCTCCGAATTTCATCAGTTCGGCTGGGATGTTGTCAATACCTGTAGACTTTCCATTCTTTAGTGATTTCATAGCTGTCTCCACTTCTTCATGCAGTATTGGAAAGTCAACCTCCTCTGTTGAATCTGGGCTATCTAGGACACTAGGATCTCCATTTGTCTGGTGGTTGTATAGATCAGAGTAGTAATTTGTCCACCTATTGATGATATCCTTTTCTTTTGTAAGACAGTTCCCTTCTTTGTCTTGAATTGCATTAGCTTTGGTCCATCTTTCCTTTGTCAGGTCTTTTACAACCTGGAAGGCTCATTTGCTATTTTTATTATTGATATGTTCTGCAATTTTAGAGCATTGTTTTTGATCCATATATCCTTAGCCACCTTCATTCCTTTCTTGATCTTTCTGCCAATTGCTCTTTATTTATCAGCTCCCTCAGTGCTGTTCTTGTAGTTCCCTTCTAATGTCATACATTTGTAGTATTTCATTTGTGACCCAAAGTTTTGTCTTCTTATGGTGTTTTCCAAGAATGTCCATTGCTGCCTCATTCATTATAGCATTTAAATGGTTGGTCATTGTTTCTACATCTTCCTCTAGAGCAGGGATTCCAAAACTTGGTTCGTGGCTTGTTCAGGGTAAGCTCCTGGCAGGCTGCAAGATGCTTTGTTTACCTGAGCGTCCGCAGGTACAGCCACTCGGAGCTCCCAGAGGCTGCAGTTCGCCGATCCCAGCCAATGGGAGCTGCCACTGCTTCCATTGGCCTGGAGTGGCGAACCGCGTCCACTGGGAGCTGCGAGCAGCATACCTATGGATGCTCAGGTAAACAAAGCATTTCATGGCCCACCAGGGGCTTACTCTGAGCAAGCCGCGAACCAAGTTTGGGAACCCCTGCTCTAGAGCAAACAGCGGAGAAAATTTTCTGCGGATAATTGCTTAGAAGATTATTCTGCGGTTCACCACTCCAGGCCAATGAGGGTTGCGGGAAGTGGCAGCCAGCACATCCCTTGGCCCACGCCACTTCCCACAGCCCCCATTGGCCTGGAGCAGTGAAACACAGCCAGTGGGAGCTGTGATCACCTGAACCTGCGGACACAGCAGGTAAAGAAACCAGCCCAGCCAGCCTGGGGGCTTACCCTGGTGGGACGCATGCCAAAGGTTGCCAATCCCTGATGTAGTTAATCTGACTGTGAGCTAAACCATCAGGTGCGTGCCACGTTGATCATCTGGGTGCTTTATGTGCTCCTAATGTGTTTGAAAGATTGTTATAGCTGGCAAACTCCAAAAGTTTCAGTCCTCTCTCATTGGCTACTGCAATCAGAAAGGGCCACAATAATCTCGCCAATCTGCCTTTGCATCAGTACCAAATTTAGCATTCCAGTCTCCCGGTACAATCAGGATATCTTTCTTCTGAACCTTATCAATGATGTCTTGGAGCTGATTGTAAAAATCTTCAATTTGCTCATCATCATAGTCTGTTGTAGGGGCATAAACTTGTACTAGTGTGATATTGAAGGGTACTGCCTTTAGACAGATGGAAATAAGCCTTCTGGATATTGGATGGCATCTTAATACTGAATTCTTGATATCTTTATGCACAAGAAATCCTGCACCATTGACATGTTTGTCCTCTCCACTGTAACAGAGTATATGGCCTTCTTCTGTTAATGTCTCTCCAAGGTTCTTCCATCTGACCTCAGAGATTCCTAAGAGGTGCCAGTTGTATTGTTTAATTTCATACGTGAGTTCTTTCAACTTCCTTATTTGTCTCAATGTCCTTACATTCCATGTGACTATAGTGATGTTATCTCTTCCTCTTTGGATCCTCTTTGTTGGGGTTACACCAGTAGTATACTTGTTTTGCCCGCCCTGGTGGGAGACGGTTGGCGTGGTCATTATTAACCCGGGCTGAGACCAATCTGGTAGGGACATGGGTGACTTGCTGATCATATGGTGTGTCATGGGCAAATTTCTAACCTGGCAGAGCCCATCCCTCTCCAGGCAGCCCCCTTTTAGTCTCCTCTTACGACATGCAGGAGGAGCACTGGACCTATTCTGTGCCCGAACCCACAGGGTTTCTAAATATACCTGATGCTATATATTTATATTAGAGAAGGCAGGTGAAAGAAATGCACCTTGGACTTGGAACAGAAGGTGGTAAGGTTCATGATGGTCCCCTAGTTCCTGTGGATTTCATTCCATGGTCTTGGACTTGGCCCCCAAGAGAGTTTTGACTCCCACACAGATGAGCTTTTACCCTTACTGTAGAGTTCCATTGTGCCAAGGAGTGAAGTTCTCAGCCAGTCTTCATCCCAGTTCCCACACATCGATTGTTTGTTTGTGTTGTAATTTGAAAAGTCAGAGATTCAGTTTTGGAGCATTGGTGGGTTTGGGGTTTGTAATGTAAATCTCTGCTGAACAGGCTGGTCTGAGGATCAGTGTTGTGATAGTTCTCTCTCCCTGTTCTATATAATGATGCTAAATTATCAAAAACAAAATTATTCAAAGTGAGAAAACCATTTAAATATAACTGAGAATAAGCTTATAATACAGTCACTTAGCCTTAAATATAATAGTATTAATAGGGATACCAAAACACAGAGTTAGGGCTAGTCTACACCCAAAAGTTGCACTGCTTTAACTATACTTATGTGGCTGAAGTGCTACAACTCCCTCCTAGGGTGGATACAGTTATTCCAGTATAAAGATGCTTTATACCAATGTAGCTATTCCTGTATCGCAGTGTTTCCCAAACTTGGGATGCCGCTTGTTCAGGGACAGCCCCTGGAAGGCCTGTTTACCACAGGTTCGGCCGATCGCGGCTCCCACTGGCCACGGTTCACCACGCCAGGCCAATGGGGGCTGCAGGAAGCGGCGGCCAGCACATCCCTCGGCCCGCGCAGCTTCCCGCAGCCCCCATTGGCCAGGCACAGTGAACCACGGCCAGTGGGAGCTGCGATCGGCCGAACCTGTGGACACGGCAGGTAAATAAACCTGCCCGGCCCACCATGGTCTTTCTCTGAAGAAGCGGCGTCCCAAGTTTGGGAAACACTGCTATATTGGAAGGGTAATAAATTATACTGGTATAAGACACCTTTATAGAGAGATACTGCATCCACAGTAGGAGTTGTATTGGTATACCTATTTTGGTAAAAAAAATCGCACCACTAACTGAAATAGTTATAGCAGTACAAAAAGTGTATGTAGACATAGGCCTAAACAATTACTTTCTTGTTCAGAGCTAGAAATTAAAAGGCTAACTTTAGTAAAAGTGGTCTGCTTGTGGGTTAATGTTTACCTGGTGGTCACTGAAGGGTAATAACAGGTCTGTTTTCTGGGTAAATATAGAGTTGAAATTGAGTTTGTGTTTGCCTCTCAGGAGACGTTTCCTATTCCACTATGAATAGACAAGTAACAAAGACTTGCTCACTGGCTGTTCAAAGCTGTACGGCCAGCTTTGTCAGGCTTGTCCCTTTCTATTTATATGTGACAGTGGAGGAAAGGTATTTGGTAAATAAATAGGCACGTTGCCTGCAACCGTGCACTTCACAGAACCTGCCAGTGCTCAACATCTCTCTGAACTAGAGACTGAAAATGAACTACAAGTTTCAGAAATGAAAATCTCTCAACACTTGCATGCGCATTTTACTATGGTAACTAGTGACTGCGGAGAGCAGGCCAGGGCACCTTTTCCACTGCCCATGTCTAACTGACAGTGGGTCAGTTATAACATATGAGCCACTGAAAGCAGAAAGGTCAGACAACTGCTAAGTGCAGTGTTTGTCACTATTTGTATTCTAGAATAGAAGCTAGAAAAACAGGCCCAGGGCTTTAAGGGCTCAGGAGAACTTGGAGAAAAAACTATTTTGATACAAAGTGTATCATGCTCTTTATTTCTTAAATAATGCTTCAGAACACCTTGAGTGGTTGTCACTAAAAAAAAATCACCATTTATTATGTAATGATAATTGAATTTTCAGGTTAGGTGTGGTATTTCCCAAACTTAGAATAAGAAATCCTATTTTCCATCATAAGTTTAAGAATACACCAATTATTGCTGTAACTTCAAAGACCGCAGTCCGTAATGCTAATAATCATTTTAGTGGTGAACATTGCACTAGAACAATTCCACATTGAATTCCAGAAACATCTGGACATCTTTAAGTCTGTTCACCAAAAAAATGCAAAAATAATAAATAGCAGAAGTTATACAATAAGGGAAAAGTTTTGCTCAAGCAAAGCCAGTGCAGTTCCATCTCATTAAAAAGGTGCTGTCTGGGGACACTATGTTGGAGGTGGTCACATGGGTGGTTTGTTTACTTTCCATTCATGCTGCCTTGTTCTGTTCTGTGCTTCTTCCTTATACCTTAGCATGCAGTGGGTTTTAGGGACTGGATCCATGACTTCACCCATCTGCCCCCACAGTGGGGTAGTGTATCAGTTGATGCTCAGCTGAAAAGAGATGTATTACTATTGTTTCTCTATATTATGGTAGAGCTTAGTCAAGATCAGGGCCCCTTTGTGTTGTACTTTGTACAGATATGCATTAAAAGAGTCCCATCCTGAAGAGCTTACTAAAGAGCACAAATACAATATAAATATAAATACAAATCCTAGTCCTTAAATAGTTGCAGCCACTTTTATCTTACATTATGAAAATCTTCTTTAGTAGTAGTAGTAGTAGTAGTGTGCCAGATTTGTACACAGATCTGGTAAAAATAAGGGATGGACCCTAAATCAGAAGATCCAGGTGCACATTTTGATCGTACGGACCTCCCAAAATGTGTATATTTAGAGATGAGGTTTTGATTTTAAAGACAAGGTCCCTTCCTTCCCTGTGGAGCTTCAAATCTGTCCCAGACATATGTTTGCTCAGGATCACACACCCTCTCAGAAATGCTGAAATACTTGAATCTTTTGAAGCTGCTCATAAAAGTGTCATTGGATGACTTTTCTGATGAGTTGTGAAGGGGTCTTTCATCAAATGTGACTCTGTTCTGGGACAGTTTGCTCGGGGTCAGATGAAAATGTTTATTTTATTCATTTTCTGGACTGATTCCAGAAGCCCTCCAAGCTCAGAAACCCTAGTGAAGTCAATGAAAATTGTACGCACAAAGGGCCTGATCCAAAACTCATTTAAATCAATGATAGTCTTGACTTCACTGGGCTTTGAATAAGGCTATTAAGGTTAACAAGATTGGGCCACAAATTTGTAAGGTATGGACTGTATTATTATGTTGAATTAAGTAATTTGTATGTACAGTATGTAGATCTGTGATCTCTCTTTGGGGGTAATACTGACTTAGAAACCTATGATTATGTGCAGTTATAGCTGATTAATAATTGTACTATTTTGATGTGCATAATAAGAGCTGCTATTGCATCAGATTACAATTCTGCCGGGTTTGGGTTTTTTTAAGCTCCCCTCAGAAGTCTAGATGGATGACGGCTATCTTCTCATCTTCAGGTATGAAATCTTTGTATCCTGTGACACAGTATACATTCTGTCTTCCTTTACTACATAACCTAGAAGATGAAGTGATCTGCACGAATATTTGTGACTGTGCTACTGAAGTATCCATGCAGAAGCCGATTTTAATGACAGCAGGATTCATTCAAGAACATGTCTGGATCATTTGCTTTTGCAGTTTTTCCACTTCTTAGAAGCTTACAGTCAAGATTACAGATGTGATTATGAACAGATGCCTTTCCTGTTAACACATTATCTCCCATGTGAATATTGACTGCTTAGTACAAATGCATTTGGAGCCTGATCCAAAGACACTGAAACACATTTGAAGACTCCCATTGACTTCAATGAGTTTAGAATCAGACCCTTGTGCTATGTAAAGATACCTTAGTGAATTTTTAAGTAATTGTTTGTGGACACTGGATGTGAGAGTAGCTAATTACAGAAATTGTTTTCTATGAGAATCAAATAATCCCTACGTGGTTTGCCAAAGAATGTTGTACAAAACAGATAGAATACAGCAGAAAATTCTCACTTTGCTAATCTGCAAACATCATACACTTCACAAAAATAAAGAAAGAAATGAAATGAAAGGCTCCTCCTTTCATTAAATCAACTAATGTATTGCACAGTACTATAATGAGGACCCACCTTATGAAGCCACTATTACTTTAACACTACATTCATTAGTGTTAACTATGAAGTTTCATGAATTATTTCTAACCATGTCAAAATAAATGAACAAAGTATACTTTGTGATGCACAAGCCTTGTTTCTTTCTTTGCTTTTCCCCACCTTGCTTATTTGTTTGCTTGATAATTCACAAAACTGATTGATCCACTGTGGAGGCCTGTTTCAACTCCCATTAACATCAGTCCGGGTCTTCCCGTTGAGTTTGATGGGAGTTGGATCAAGCCCCAAGAGCCCCAGTATCAAGGAAAATAAATCATGTTTCTTGTAATCACTAATTAGATTATAAGCGTTTCAAAGGACTGTCTTTTTTCTGTGTTCGTACAGCATTTCAGATACATAGATTCCAAAGCCAGAAGGAACCATTGTGATAATCTAGTCTGGATCTCATGTATCACACAGCTGGAGTATCAATTAGAGGTAGCTAGAGGGGAAGGAATGGGGAGGGGCAAATGCCCTCTCTACTCCCACAGTGTTTGCACTTGCTCTAGGTTCCATAGGCCACAGAGCTGGTTGGGGTGGGGGTGGGGATGGGGGGACATGGCCTGACCACTTTTAAGCAGAGGTTCCATACTAAATCAGTGTGTGGCTGCTGCCAGAGTGGTCCAGAGTGTGCTCTGGCTCCATGGTTACAGTGCCACTGAAGTTTGACCCGTTCACCCATTCATACAGATGTAGTGGTGGTTGGGCCAAGTTTCAGTGAGTAGCATAGCAACACGGTGCAAAGGGTTGAAGTGCCAATCAAATATGGTCTGGCTGTCCTTCCATCCAGATAGAGGGATGGCTGGGTCAAATGGTGTTGTGACTTGGCACACGGGAAGTTTGTTCCTCCACAGTGGAGCACAGGAGAGTCTGCTGAGAATTTGACTTCAGGCAACAGTGTCTCATGCACTGTGTGAGTGCAAGAGAAGGGAGATCCCCCAGCCAAAGGAGACCTAGGGTCCCTGCAGGAGGAGGAGCAGGGTCAAGCTGGAACCTGAATGGAGACCCTGCTGTGGGGTAGGCCATAGAACTTCCTTAAAATAATTCCTAGAGCATATTTTTTAGGAAAAACATCCAATCCTGATTTTAAAATTGCCAGCGATGGAGAATCCACCGTGACCCTTGATAAATGGTTCCAGTGGTTAATTGTCCCCACTGTTAAAAATGGTACACATTATTTCCTGTCTGAATTTGCCTAGCCTCACCTTCCAGCCATTGGATCATGTTATTCCTGTCTCTGCTAGATTGAAGAGTCAATTATCAAAGATTCGTTACCCCGGTGGGTACTTACAGACTGCAATCAAGTCACCCCTTAACTTTCTCCTTGTTAAGGTAAATAGAGTGAGCTCCTTGAGGCTATTACTTAGCATAATGGGGGGGGTCTCAGTTCTGATTGGTGCCTCTAATATAAAATATATATTATAATTAACATAATATATAAGTTCTCTTGTGAATTTCAGTATTTTTAAATCTCTATTATTTGCTCATGATATTGTATAATTACTGTTCAGCACCTAGGTACTTTTGTTAAAGGTTCTATAATGCAGAAGACAGTGAATAAATAAAATGTGCCATAAAATCTGTCAAGCAGTTGTTATCCAGCTCACCTGTAATGCTTTCACAGCATTGCTACATAACAGTCAAATATTCAGAACTGAGATGAAATAAGAAAAGACTGCTAGTGAATTTAATATGACTACTTAAACTGCATTGGGCCAGATTGTATCCTGCTACACTGTGGGTACAAATATGTGGGGGAGCAGCTGGTTAGAACAGCCGCTATGTTCCAGAGAGCACAGAGCCTGTTCCTTCTGCATATACCTGAGAGCACAAGGAATCCCAAAAGGGGCATGGAGGAAGTGGGGAATTTCTTGCACTGCTGGAATGAGCATCTTGCTCGCATTCTCTACGGAGAATTCCTCCCACAGCTCTTCCTAGGGACAGTACAGTTCCATGCTCCCCATGGTGGGGCTGTGCCTGTAAGCCACAGCTGAATGCTTTAGGAAGCATTTGACAATTTTATTAGGTGACTCACAGATGGAGGAACCAAAACTAGCTCATTACCACTGAGCCGTTACCACATTGAGCCTGATCCTCCAACCCATACTCAGGTGAGTAGTCCCGTTAACTTCGGTACAAACTCATTATCTTTACCCTGCTCTCGCCACAAGGCAAAATAAGTCTCTCTTCCTGACTATTGAAAAGAAAACAATTGTTGATGTGCCTTTTGAAAATAAAATTGTCCTCAGAAGACCTGTTACCACAGAAAAACCAAGAGCTGCAAGACGAAGAGCAGTGATTGTGTTTCACCTATGCTCTGTATTCTGCTTGATGACTTTATTCAGCTTTAAAGTTCTAAAGGTAAATTGTCTGATTCTCACTAAAATAGCCACGTAGCCTCAGCGTTCACTGACTGTGATTACTTGGGGAAAGACACAGTTCCTAAATTACAAAGGTTCATCTCCCCCTCCCACCGTCAACTCCTCATAACAGACAGGAGTCAGGCTACTTATTTGTTTGTTTACATATAAGGGTGGTAAAAGAGGTGGTACTTTACTCAGGTTCTTCCACAATCCCAAACTCCAGCCACAATCCAAGAGTAGCTGGCTGGTTTTGATCACCTCTGATAATAGTTAACAATGCGGATTTTAAATGGTTGCCTGTGTTATTCCTCAGAGTTAACATTCAACTCAGACAAATGTGGAAAATTCATGCTTCTCTTAGGGTCAAATGCTGAACTCTGTGCTGGGATGGGGAAAAAAATAATTCCTCCCACATATATCCCAGAGGGTTAGTGAAAGGCTTCTCTGTAGCCTCCAAAGTCTTTGTATTCCCTATAACCCCTGATGCATGAGTAATTTAGGGCTGTGCATCTCTAGAGTGGTGAATCTAAGGGCTGGTCCACACTAAGGGGGAGGATCGATCTAAGATACGCAACTTCAGCTACGTGAATAATGTAGCTGAAGTCGAATATCTTAGATCGATTTTTAAAAGTACTTACCCCGGTCCACACAGCAGCAGGCAGGCTCCCTCGTCGACAGCGCTTCCTCCGCTCGCTGAGCTGGAGTTCCGGTGTCGACGGGGAGCGCTTCTGGGATCGATTTATAGTGTCTAGATGAGACGCGATAAATCGATCCCAGAACATCGATCACTACCCGCCGAATCGGGCGGGTAGTGTGGATGTAGCCTTAAGGACACCTATGAAAGGGTATGCCTGCCTGGCAGTGACCCCTGCTGGCCAATGGTGGGTCTGCAGTATCCTGCCTCGGTTTTCCATTATGCTTGGGCTCTCTTAAGACGTCCACACAGTCCAGATATTCAAAACGTTTCCCTTCTGGGGTCTAATTCATTAAATCCTTCATAGAGCCTTTCAAAATAGAACTCAAATCCACAGTCTTCAATCCAGTTTCAAGCTGGGCCCAATCCTTACTCCCTGCGGGTCTGTTTTCCCTTCTGAATTCAAACACTCTTCCTTGAATGACAAAGAGTCCTGTGGCACCTTATAGACTAACAGACGTATTGGAGCATAAGCTTTTGTGGGTGAATACCCACTTCTTCAGATGCATGTAGTGGAAATGTACAGAGGCAGGTATAAATATGCAGGGAAGTATGTCTTCCTTGAACATTTGTCTTCCTGCTGTCCCAGCATTTATTGCCTGGGGTTTGGCCTTCCCTGCTTTCTCTACAGGCTCCTTAACCCACAGTTTGGGCTCTTGAGTCTAGAGGTTTGGGTGGGTTTGAGAGCCTGAGATGCAGCCCATGCCTCAATAGCCACACTGCTATTTTTAGCACGCTAGCTTGAGCCCTACTAACATGAGTCTGCCTACTTGGCCTGAGATGCTCACTCTCAGCTGCTGTGTAATCTCACCCTCAGAGGTTAGCCACCCTGTGACAACACCCCTCAGCACTGTCCCTGCCACACCACTGAACTATTCTGTGGAAAGTCCCCCTAGCTAATGTGCCACTTGCACGATGGAACCACAGTAGTGAGTTTTAAAGCCTTCCCAGTCCTGTGGAGTGGGAAAGGGAAGGTTGGCTCTAAGAGATATTTTTAAAATCTTTTTGCACTCAGCCCTGCATGAGTACATGTTCAGACAGAGCACTCACATCACAGCCAGAAGGGCTAGAAACTTCTTTTTCATGAAAGTTTAAATTCTGCAGACATTGATAGGTCCACCAGAGAAGACTGACATGGCATACTGCCATGTACCGGATCAGTCCGAACCCTGATAACAGATAAATAGGAAATGCCATAACAGATGTCTGCTTAAAATGCAAGGGCTCTGCTTGTGAATCTTATGTAAGGTTCAGCATTGCTTGTTCTCACAGTCGATGGGGAAGTGGGTCTGGCTTCCAGCCCAGGTCTCTCACATAATGATTAACCTGAGACTACATGGCACCATCTGGTACTGTCTCAGGTATGAAACATATAAAAGTGCCTAAAAAAAGCTGTATTTTCCCTCCGTAAGCAGAGTCTTATTTGAGAAATGGCACCCTTTTTTCAGAAGTGTAGTCTTGAAATCTCTCATGTAAAGCAAAACCAGAGAGTACCCTCTTACTTCTGCTTCTTTGTTAAAAACCCTGACCGTTTTTATTTTTTTTTAAAATCACAGAAAAGTGCAGATAGAGCAAACATTTCACAGTTAACTAATGTTCTTGAAAGGGGAAATGTGCTTAAATCAGGGAACCAGGAGCCTATTTTCATCTCTGACAATTGCTTCCTGTTTGTGGCTGGTGTCATATATAATATCTTACTCAGCTGGAGGAATGGATAACCAGAGAGTGAAATTAACTGATGTGAATAATAATACATAGCTTTTATATAGCACTTTCCGTCTATAGATCTCAAAGCGCTTATAGAGGAGGTCAATACCATTATTCCCATTTTACAGATGGGGACACTGAGGCACATAAGTGACGTGACTGGTCTCAGCAGGTCTGTGGCGGAGCTGGGAATAGAAATTGTGCTCTAGCCATTAGGTCACTCTGCAGCCATATAAGAGATAATACAGAAGCACAGGTTACACTGGGCTAGTGCAGGGGTACATTACCTAAGGAGGAGCTCCTGGAGGCATTGTTTAACCCACACGCCTTCTGGGTGTGGTGTTATATCTCATTTAGTGGCACTGAGACCACTTAGGCTTGGTCCACACTAAGCCCCCAGTTCGAACTAAGATATGAAACTTCAGGTACGTAAATAACGTAGCTGAAGTCGAAGTATCTTAGTTCGAACTAAAAGGTACTTACCGCAGGTCCACACGCAGCAGGCAGGCTCCCCTGTCGACTCCGCCTACTCCTCTCGCGGAGCAGGATTACCGGCATCGACGGTGAGCACTTCCAGGATCGATTTATCGCGCCTAGACAAGACGCGATAAATCGATCCCAGAAGATAGATTGCTTGCCGCCGAACCAGCCGGTAAGTATAGACGTACCCTTAGAGAAAGAGAGTTAAATGAGTCTGCTCTACAGCTTCACTAACAACCAGTTAGCTTTTAGCTCATGCAGTAGAGGCTTATGCACTAAGCTCCAGAGATCACAAGTTCAATCCCGCCCACTGACAATCAGAATCTGTCAGTATTACAATTGCACCAAAAGTGGTCAGGGAGAGTAAGTCCACATTACCATTCTGTTACAGGATATGCCTTGCATTCTCCATACAGGGGAACAGCTCCTCTGGCCAGCATGTAAAAGGGTAGAGCCATGGCTCTCTTACTCATGCCTCCTTTTCCTTTTTTGGCTGCCTTGCCTCCAATGCAAGGGTTTAAAACACTGAAGGTGCTCCCTACATCCTCCCCAGGAGTGGGCACACACAGAGATACAAGGCCAGGTATGATTCTGTCTCATTATCGTTTGCTCTACCCACACCTAGAATATTGTATCCATCTTGGGGCACCATGTTGCCAGAAATATATTGCTGAATTGGTCAGAGAAGAGGAACTGAAGTATGAAGAAGATTATAGTCTGACAAATAAGTGAGGGACATCAGAAAAACCCACAAATATTTGAACTGTGTAGTTTAAAAGTCAGAATAGAAGAACTGGTAGGATAATACATAAACTGGTCCACCTATTCCAAACTGTGCTCACTGTTGTAGAGTAGCTGATGATTTTTCTAAAACAATCCGGGGTGAAAAGAGTTGAAGGTGATGTTTAAAATGTTATTGTTAGGCTGATCTGTTGTTCCCGCTGAGAAGTGCTAGTTGCAAGTTGGGGAATACCTGCCTCCAAAACTAAGCTGGAAAAGTGCCTACCTCCGGCATAAAGATAAATTGCTGATCTAATTTATCCCAGGTACCAATGGCCCTTACGGCTTTTTCTGGCAGCTGAGGATCATCAGGACTCAGAGATACATGGCCATGCCCGATTTTCTCTGGCTCTGCCCTGCACCAGCAGCCAGGAGAAGTGATGGTTTAGGAGCTGTTTTGGTGGCTCTGTGCAATTCAAGTATTCCCATACATAGAGTGAATCCTCTAGTGGCAGGCTAAGCCCACTTTAATGTTGAGTTCTGGGCCCCGGGCAGCCAAACACAGCCCTTACATGGCAGAGAATCTGACTATAATACTCCGTTAAGATAAATGGGATAATTCACAGCTCTCAATACTGCATTCGTTCACATTTGGAAAGTTGTCTGGCAAGAAACTTTTTTAAAAAAAGGAAGCTTAAATTCTGCAGGAACTTCCAGATAAGTGCTGCTTATCACAATATCGTGGCTCTGCATGTCCCCTGGATGTAAACATAAAAAGATGAATTATTTATTATTTATGATGGCATAAAGGGTTATGACTAGAAATAAAGGGATGGAATTAAGAAAGGAGAAATATTGGTTGAAAATCAGGAAAAAAAAAACCTTCTCACTCAAATGTCTCTTACAAAGTAGAGACGTCTCTGATGGGGATATGTGAAAGACCCATCAACACTAGAAAATGTACTGTAATGATCAATTCTTCACTGGCTGTGACATGGATTAGAGAACCTAATAGGGCTTTTCCACTTCTGTTTTCCATGATTCTACAGTAAAATTAGAAGGCAAAATAAACAACTGTTCACTACAGCCCCAACATTTATTGCTAGTAGGAGAATGCTTACCATTACCCAAGCTAATCACAGTGCAACATAACTTCAGCATTTTATACTGGATATTATTATAGGTACATATCACTATAACATAGTACTTTCATTTTGAGCCCATCATGGTGCTGTTACTGTTTTCTAGCAAAACACGTTAAATTTAAAGGGGGGAAATGAGTGGGAGGTATGGTACTCAATTATATCTACTGTGGCTCCTGCTTTAGGGGGTTTATGGTTAGAGTTGATGTTCATTACTACTTCGCAATAGGAGCTGGGATTTGCTCTGTTGTGTGTCATTTGCAGTTTGAGGCTCTCCTGAGTTCTTAAATGTTCAGCCTTTCATATACCATGGCATTTAGTTTGCTCTCATGTCTTCAGCAGTTTCTAATTCCACTGAAATTATTTGGTGTCTAGGTCAGTGATTAGTGAATGTCAGCGTTCTGTTGGGATGTGAGGGAAGGAAAGGGATTTTCATTGACAGTGGAGTTTTCATAAGCAGGGACTCCTAAAACTTTGCAAAACTTGTAGGGATTCTAGAACTAACCATATAAAAGGTTAGTTTCAGATTCAGGTTACATGTCTGTGAAAGGAAACAAGAACCTCCATGTTGTACCTGTGTGGGCTAACCAGAGCTGAGGTCCAGAGGTTAGGCACTTGTTTACTTCCTCCCTGGAGCAGATGGACAGAGAATTAGTAAGGAGGGAAATGAGAGGGGAATGGATGGCATCTTCTCTCCACACTCTCCGTCCTCATTTATTGACCAGAATAGGTGAGCCAGCATGGTGCAATGAGAAAGAAAGTAATTTGCTGCTGGTCAGCAGTAATTCCCACCACATAATATCAAGGAGGGAGCAGGGAAGGAATTGTGATGTTGAAGAGTCTCTGAGCTACAACGCCCCCTGGAGCTACTCCTAGGGTGGTGCAATTTATACACCACCCCTTATTCGGGGGCTGTGTGTAAATCTTCCACCTAGCCCTAAATCAGTGGTCCCCAACGTGGTGCCCGTGGGCGCCATGGCTCCCGCCGGGGCATTTATATGCGCCCACCGTCAGGGCCGGCACCAAGGAACGAAGAGGATAGGAGCGCATCCGCCGGAGAACCTGCCACCGAAATGCCACCGAGGAGTGCTTTCGGCGGAGAAGCTGCTGCCGAGGAGTGCAGCCACCGGAGAAGTGTCGCCACCGAAATGCCGCCAAGAAGCGTTGTTACCCGCCACACTCTTCTGAAGGCATGAATGTGCTCTTGGCCACAGAAATGTTGGGGACCACTGCCCTAAATGATTATCAGAGGGGCAGAGGGGAACCCAGTCTTTGTAATTAATTGTGGTCAAGTTGAGGTCCTACTACAAATTATAGTGTACGTTTGACTAGTTTAGCTTGAAAAGAGAGGTTATAGTTCATAGATTCCAAGGGCAGAAGGGAATATTGTGATCATATAATCTGATCTTCTGTATAACACAGGCCAGAGAACTTCCTCAATTTAATTTCTAAAGCATATCTTTTAGAAAAACATGCAAACAACATTACCAGTGATAGAGAATCCACTACGACCCTTGGTACATTGTTCTAATGGTTTATTTCTCCCAGTGTTAAAAAAGTTATGCCTCATTTCCAGTCTGAATTTGTCTAGTTTCAACTTCCAGCCATTGGATCATGTTATACCTTTCTCCACTAGATTGAATAGCCCATTATTAAAATATCTGTTCCCCATGTAGGAACTTACAGACTGTAATCAAGTTATCTATTTGATGATTCCCCATTTACAATTACATTTTGAGACCTATCAGTAAGCCAGCTTTTAATATATTTTGTGTCATGTTAATTTTATATTGTTCTAATTTTTATTCAAAATGTAGTGCAGTACCAATTCAAGTGCTTTACAGAAGTCTAAATATAGTACATCAACACTATTACCCTTATCAGCCGAACTTGTAATCTGATCAAAAAGAAACAAACTACCAAACTGTCAG
The DNA here is from genome assembly GCA_037349315.1 of Chelydra serpentina. Lineage (NCBI taxonomy): Eukaryota > Metazoa > Chordata > Testudines > Chelydridae > Chelydra > Chelydra serpentina. The sequence goes on from JBAIAC010000004.1 coordinate 63,382,089, forward strand.
GCTAGTTTCACAGGTCAATTTTCTATAAACTCATGTTGACAGCCATTAATTATATTACCCTCCTTTAATATCAGTCCCTGATTGATTTCAGATTGACAAGACTATAATTACCTGGGTCCTCCCATTTACCCTTTTTAAATATTGGCACAATATTAGCTTTCTTCCAGTCTTCGGAAACTACCCTGGTGTTCCAAGACTTATTGAAAATCAATATTAACATGCCAGTGAGCTCACCAGACAGGGCTTTTAAAACTCTTGGAAGCAAGTTATCTGGATCAGCTGTTTTTAAAATGTCTAACTGTTTAACATCCTCCAGAGATACTAGTGGAATGGAAAGCATGTTATCATATGAAATGACTATATCATATGGCTTTTTTCCAAATACAGAACACAAACATTTATTGAACACTTCTGCTTTTTTTCTGTATTACTGACAGGTCTTCTATTTCCATCCAGTAATGGACCAATAATATTGCTTGGATTCTTTTTGTTCCTAATCTATTTTTAAAAAATCCTTCTTATTGCCCTTAACTCTTCTGGTCATACATTTCTCCTTTTAACCAATACAGCCTTCTCTCTCAGTTGTGGGAGTATGGCTTTTTGGGCATTTAGTAATGTATTCTGAAACAATTTTCAATTATCATTCACATTTTCTGATTGAATTCTCCTTCCCAGCTGATTTGACTCATAATTGTTTTCAGCTTTGTGAAATTGGTTCTTTTAAAACCCAAGTATATATATCACTGGTATGGACTTTATTCTCTTTGCACATTATAAATGTGATCATGACACATTATTTTTTACTTCTGGATGAAGTCTAATATAGAATTTTCCCAAGATAGATGCAACACTTCTCAAGTTTGAAATAATATTTAGAAATTCCACAGATTTTTTAGTACTAGCAGCATGAGACCTCTAGCATATGTCACTCAGATTGAAATCCCCCATGATCAGAGAGTCCCCCCCATATCATTACAGACAGAAGCATAAGGAGACAGTTATCTAGCTCTCTAGTGTAATTTAGTGGTCTGTAACAGACACCAGCTAATACTCCATCTTGTGCTTTATCTGTTAGGACATTGATCCATAAGTATTCGAGATAATTTTCTTCTGAGTTATCAGTTACTTGGAAATAGGTACTGCCATTTTTGAAAAAGAGTGCCACTTCCCCTCCCCTTCTGATCACTTGATACTACCTAAATATGCTATAATTATTGCTTTTAACATTCTAATCATGGGAATCATTCCACCAATTTTCTGTAATATCAACTAGATCAAATTTATGCTCATAAATGAGCAATTTCAATTCCTCTTGTTTATTACCCTGGTCCTAAGCATTGGTGTAGAGGCAATTAAATCATTTCTTCTCTTCTGCCCTATGGTTCCTTGATTAATTTTGCTCTCAACACCTCAATTTGGGGCTGTGTATTCATATCTTCCCTCTTTTTACTCTTCCCTTTTTTTATTAGTTTAATGCCCTGCTAACTACTCTAGCCAATCTGTCCCCAATTGGTGGAGTCCATTTAAACTATACAGCCTCCTCTCCCAATAGAAGATGGACCAATGTTCCACAAAACCCAAATGCTCTACTCTTTCCCACTTATCTGGCCAGCGGTTCATTTCCAGAGTCTTCTTCCTTCTATCTTTCTTTGGGATAGGAAGGATCTCAGAGAAGATTGCTTGAGCATTTTTTTCACCATGCTTCTGAGTTCCCTGATGGCATGTACTATGTGCAAGATATCCTGCAATGCAGTGTCATTAGAGCTGATATGAACATCGTCAATGGATCCTTTACCATCGACTTCAAAAGCCTATCTAATCTTAGAGTGCTGTCTTGAGTCTTGGTTCCAGGCAGTCAGCACAACATCCTGTTGTACTCCTGCCCCTTGCAGAATGGTCTTTCATTTCTTTCTAGTATTGCATCCCCAACAAGGTTTGTTTATCTTCCTTGGATGGTTGGAGATGTCTTTGTGGACAATCTTGATTTTCTTACAGATTTTGTCAAGCTGACATCTATTTATTTGTCCTGTAATCTCTCCATTCCCTTGAACCAATTGGATCTTGAATGGTATCTCCCACAGTTTCCAAGCTGAGGACCTGGTATTGATCGTAAATTTCCAACAGTGTGAAATTCCTCCCAATTATCTTCTCTCTGGTACCAACAGCCAGCCACATAGAATGCCACCATGAACTCTTGCCTCTGGTGGTTACAAACTGCTAGGCCTCCTCTCTGATTTCCTCTCTCTCCCCAATTCCTTAACACCGAGCTTCTTTCTGCCTTGAACCTGAGGTACTGGTATCCCCAAACCCGGTGTCTAGGAACTCCTCGGCATCTCTGATTCTCAGTAGCATCTCTGCTTGCCTCTCCAATTCAAGAATCTTCTCCTCCAGCACAACTACTAGATTACACTTCATGTACAGGAGATCCCTTCTGGCTTCATGTTGCATGTCACCACCAATGTTCCATCACTGCTCATGTCAAAATCAAATGTAGAACTAAATCCGGACAGAAAGCCTCTTTAAATTCCCTCCAAAACTCTCCTATTAGCTGCCTCTGTTTGCGGCTTTCGAGTTTGTCTAGCAACTGACTTTTTATATGAAGTTTTCCTGCTCAGATCAGCTCTGTCCTTCAGCAGCAGGTAGTCATTAGCCACTCAGAGACATCAACCAGTGGAACTGGTCAAAGCTCCAATGGTTAGAGACTCGGGGCATTTACTAAGGCACCAACAAACCAAACTTTCTTAGCTCCTTACTCAAGGGCCCATGGCCCAGCTACTCAGCCTATATAAAGAGCGCAAACAAATAAACATTGAAACAAACAACCTACAGACAAACACACCACTCATCAAGTCCTACTACCTCCAAGCATGAAGTCCACAGCTACGCCCTACAAAACTCTCCCATTAGCTGCTTCTGTTTTTTGCTTCTGCTTCTGAGTATCCAGCTATGGGACCTGATCCCTGTTTCTTTGGTCAGGGAAGACAGGATTGGACTGATGGGGGGGAGAGAAGTCACAAAATGCAAACAGTAAAGGCTTTCATTGCAAACACCCTCTGGATTAATAATAACGTATTGCCCTTATTTCAGTAATTTACTCAATACACAAGCTCATATCTCATTTCACTGAAATCTTCCCTGCACACTGAGTTCCCTTTCACCCCCCCTGCAGAGTTGTCAGCCTGCCCATCAAGTAGCTCCTTTCTGGCAGCTTTGGCTTTGATCTAAAGGCCTCAGATGTGCCTCTCCCTCCCATAAAGTGTAGAATTTCCTCTTAAGTACTGGGCAGTGTCAAATCCTTCTCTGTGGGTATTTCTACACTGCAATCCGAGGTGTGATTGCAGCATGTACCTGAGCTAGCTTTGAGCTAGCTAGTTAGTTCAATTAACCATAGCAGTACAGCCACAGCAGTACAGGCTGCACAAGCCTGCCCCAGATCCTGAGCATGTACTTGAGAAGCTAGCCCATGCTGCCACCCAGCATAACGTAAGTTCACTGCTTTGGTGACTTGAGCTAGCTGGAGCAAAGCCAGCTCAGGTATTCTAGTCATTCTGCAATCACAGCTCTCATTGCAGTGCCGATGTATTCTCTGTGAGACGGCTGGAGAGAAAATGACACAGGTGAGGTTTAGGCTAGAGTGGTAGCTCTGCAGTGATGCTCCGTACCTGGGCTCTCCATCTCCTCTACCATCTGGTCAGATTCCCCTTCATCCCTGTCAACTTCCTATCTTCTTGCAATGGTGAAAGTGACGTTTTGGCTATCAGGTGTCTAATTGAAGGACAAACATGTTCTTCTCTTTAGTACTATAGTACTCTGATCTACTGGGAATGTCATACTGCAGATTGGGTATTTTGTGGAAATTTATTGGCCATAATGAATAAAGCTCCAACCACCATCTACACATGCAGTTAAACCCTTTACAACAACAGGTCAGATCATCTTAAGAATATAAATATGAGTTTTCGCTTGCTTATAAATAGTTTGCTAAGAAGTACATTTGTCATCTTGAGATGCAGAGCATTGATCTGAGATGCTGAAAAATCTCTGCTCAAAACTGTAGTTGCAAATCTCCTTCAAGACCTACCCAAATATCCTCTTATTTGAAATGTGTCAACTATAGAGCGGAGTCAGGACATTGCCAAGGGAAAGCCCATGAGTTTCCAGTGTCCCAAGAAGCCCCGTGTACAAAATCAGCATTAGCAATCATATTTCCAGCTGAAGAAGGCTAAATGTGTCTCTGTCCTACCACAAATCAGTGCTACTCTCTTATTGGTTAGAGGGATTCCTTCAGAGAAACATAAGGCATTCTTTCATCCTGGGATGAAAGGCCTGTATATGCAGGACCCCTCAGGCCTTGCCAATCTAGAACCAAAGGACTAATTTTGAACACCAAACTCAGATCTCCCTCATGACATGCTATCACTAGATTTGACCTCTGTTTTATAGACACTGGAGTAGATGACCTGTTGAAGGTGTGTTCACTTCCCACTCCCTGCCCACCTCATCCCTTCAGGGACAATCTGTGGATGCTCTGAAAGTGATTGGAGGGAAGTTGGACCAAACTCTGGCCCAGTGAAAACAAACTATAACTTGCATATATAGTGATCAGTAGGGATGTAACTATCACAGGGCTGGTCTTTCAGGGAATCAGATGCCTCGTCTACCTTTGACAGGCTCCACAGAAAGAAATGAGTTCCAGATCCACTTGGGGATAGTTAACTGCCTAAGTAGCTGGAAGGCAGTTAATTAACTAAGGAGCATCTGGGCCTAATAGCCATAGGAGAGCTCAGTTGAAAAAAAAATCCCATGGAGGAAGGATGCCCCAGAGGAAAGGAGCTCCTAGTGAGCCTGAACTGGGCAAAAGCTTTTCAGGTCTGGGGGAAAGACTATAGCGCTCTCCAGACAGCAGAGAAGTCTGAGGTCTTATAGGAGAAAGAGCCATTGCTGGACCTCAAGACTTGTTTTGGGACTTTTAAGTTTTATCTAGGCTCTGCAGTAAGAGCTTTAAACCCTTGTAGAAGTGTTCCTTTCAGAAGGCCTAATTAAAGGAAGATATACTATTGCAGAGCAGAGTGTTCAGCTTCTCCTTGACTGGGCTGTTTAAGTAACCTCATTGAGTGGAAACTGAGGCAGGCCACCGCAGAGATACACGCAGCCACAATGGCATGCTTGGAAGGGGATGGTACCCCTGCTACAGTAACCCAGAGACTTCAGCGTCAAAATCACAGACCTTTGCCACTTGTACTAAAGGAAAATACTTTCAGTTACCAGTAAGTAGCAAGATAGTGTCCTCTCAGCCACTAGATGGAGACATGTTCTCTTGAAGAAAGCCACTGTTTTACAATCACTTTTAATTTCACTTAATCCCTTCCCCCAAACTTTACACTCTTCCCATGAATCTTGTAGGCTGTTTATATTTCTTCTCAGCTAATAATTCCAGCTGACGTACATAATATTGTGCTATTCTCTCAGAGGCTGGTAGTCCTATACTGTGTCCTACTTCAAGAGGGAAGAGTGGTAACTCTTTATAGGCAATATGGGTTAGATGAGAGGGACAAGTGCAGGGATTAATCTCGTTTTGCATCCAACTCTTCTGAAATGTGGCAACCATATGCAATATTTTTAACTGTTGTGCAATCCATGTAACTAACATATAAAAGAAATATTACAAAGCTGATTGTTTTCAAACTCTGTTCTTTATAACTGTTAGATACAGTATATGCATTAATTTAGATATAAAAAAATAGGCTCCAAATCAGAATCAAATAGGAATATTTGTTGATATGCATCACCTTACCTGGTATATTTGATGAGACTGTCAGTCCAGTGAGGTGAGATCAGTAGCGGAGGACTATATAGCTCTGATGAAGTAGCCCTGTATCATCTCTATACTGAAAGAGAAGCTGTGTATCAGAGTTTGTACGGAAACTTACAATATGCGGAGAGTATTTGAAGAAAACATCAGCTAAGTCTTTCTTTTCAAATGTTACTACTTACAGAAAGTCACCAGTATGATAAGAATTTAAAATCCTATTAGGCAATTCAGATTTTTTTTCTGTAATTTGACATGAAAGTCTTTTTGTTAGTGACTTTCATATTGTATTAGCTATAAAGAAGGAATGAAGAAGTAGGCTCTGGCTGCTAGCCAAGTCTGAGCTGCAGTGCTACCACAATGAAATTCTAGGATGAATGGCAGAGGCATGCAAATGAGTTAGGAACTCAAATGAGCAGCCACGGCACAGACATGCCATTATGAAAGCACAACATTAACCTCAGATTTCTACCATTACAATGCAGTTCAAAATTTAGGAAGCTGAGCATGAGCCCTGAGCTGTTTGCTATCATGCAATCTCGTATACACTGTAACAAATGCCTCTTTTACAGCAAATGGACAACTTTGAGAGACTGCAGACCATATCGGTGAACACTCTTACAGCAGCTCCTCTTTTTTATACATCATTCAAAGCAAGTGGGCATTATTTTGCCTTCATCTTGTAATTTGCTTCACAAGGTTTGCTCTATAATGGTTCTGGTTTTTTATTTACGAGAATGATATATTTTAATAGCCATCACTTTTTGTGAAAAGAATATAAAGTCTGTGTATTGTCTAAATTTGGCTTCAAAATGAGGCATTGCCCCCTTAAAAAGTAAGTGGAATGACAGAAGGCAAAAATTATTATTTTAGGTAGTTCACACTCTAGGTAGATATACCAACTAGAAAAGATAATCTATATTTATTTAAAGCTAAAATTGCAGGGAATATTATGTGACAAAAAAGAAATGATACATTTGTATGTTTGTTTATTTAATGCTTAATGAGAACATCTGGTCATGTTTCTGATTATTTTTTTCACGTAGACTGCACTGTCATAAAGGCCTTTCCCCCCTAAAGCCTACAGAGGAAAGTCAAGGTTTAAATGACATAATGAACAGATTTATGCAATTGAATTGTGGTGTCAGTAAACCTTTACATAAAATTATACTACTGGATGTGAAAAGTGCTTAAAGAAGACCGCAACCAATATTCACCCAGTAATCAAGGTACTGCACTGATAGTGCTCTGAATGGATGATATACGCCAAGTACTGCAAGACAATTTCCTCTTGCCTACGTGCTTTCAAAAGAAGTACTACATTTAAAACTATGTGTCACAGTGCAAAAACAAAAATAAATAAGTACGTGGAATTAGATTTCTTAACTTGTGATTTTTAATGGACTTGAACTTATTAGTTGACTGTGTATCCAGACAGGGATATAAATCTAACTTCAGCATTCGCGATAGCTCCAATGTAAACAAGCCCTAGGATAGTTTAGTACTGGAGGCAGTGTGGTCTGGTAGATAGAGCACTGAACTGGGACTCAGGAAACTCGCATTCTTGTCCCACCTTTGCTATTGATCTGTCAGTTTACTGTGGGTAAGCTGCATCACTTCTCTGTGCTGCATAATCTCCAATGGGGTAACGATACCAACCTCCTTTGTAAAGAACTTTGAAATCCGTAGAAGTGCTGTATAAGAGTTAGGTATTATTATTGTACAAAAAAGAGATTAGGATATTTGACCCACGAGGCAATTAATGTTGGTTGATGGTAGAGCAAATATTAAGATAAGATAATGTTAGTGTTTTCCTGTATATATTTTTAAAATATTAGGGATTGAAAAGAATCACGCACAGGTAAAAGCTCTGACTCGATTTCTACAGCCCCTTCCTTTGTTATGAAGAAAATCACTTCCTTCTTCTCCGGATTCTCCATAGCTTTTTCAACATCTCCCCAATGGGAATGGATTCCTTTATTTCTTATATTTCAGAACTGTGTGGAAGGCAAGAGATTTTTGTCTTTGAAAGAACAAAGGCTTCTCTGGTCCTCCCTTTGTGGAAGTGCCATTGGTCTCTTTTGGTGGTAACATGGACCTACTGTCACTCGGCTGTTCACCTCTAAGGGTTCAGGTACTTGTTTCTACCCTCAATGTTAGTATGAGTCCCTCAAAGGAAAGAGATAGTAGTGAGGCTTTCTCCTACCGGACTCTCTCTCATGGATGAGACTAGAACTGGTTGGAAATGTTGTCACAAAACGTTTTTTGTCAAAAATGTCATTTCATTAAAACCAAAATGTTTTGCAGAAAAATGTGAAATTTATGTCAATTTTATCAGGAACATTTCTAGGTTCATGATGGAATTTCTGATCATAGAGAAAGACCCACTGCAGAATAGCCAATAGCTCATGTGGGACTATTTTGGTCTTCTCCTTTGTGTGCATGTGTGTGTGGGCAGGGGGGAAACTGTCTCCTTTTCATTCTGATGCCTGATGTGGAACAAAACTAAATTCTGGAAGCTTTAAATTTTCCATGAAATGGATTTTTTTCCCCTGGCCCTCCCTAGCTAAAACAGGTAGCCACAACTTCAAGTGTACATCTTTCTAGGCAAGGCAAATTATTTTGTAATTTCCCTGTCATGTCCTGCCTCTCACTTCTCCCTGCCTCTTTATTCCATCAACCTCAGCCAACCAATCAACAGTTCTAATTTTAACAATATCACAGGGCTGGATCTTCAGCTTCATTAACTCCTGTGCAGCTACACTGATTTCCATCAGCTCAGGATCTGACCCATTATGTCTAATCCCTTCTGAGACCCTCTTAAAACTGCAGGCTTTTTACACACACACACACACACACACACACACACACACACACACACACACACACACACACAATTAACTTGTACTCATATTACTCAGAGAATTAACAATTTAATGTATGCTAATTTCTGGTTAATCACAGGATTGATTGACGTTGGTAAAGCTTTTACGGTCCAACATATATTTTAGAGTCCTAACTGAAAGCTACCCAACATAAACTGCTGATTATTGTAAAAGAGAATCTACAAAAAAAATTTATCTAGGAAAAAGAGTTGTTGTAAAGGAGAGAGTGAGACAGAAAGAGGCAGAGAGAATGCTCATATCTCAAAGCAAAAAAATGATCTTTCTTTCAAAGGACTTTAATATATATTATTTTCCAAGATACAGGACTTCAAAGCTTTTGGAAAAAATGTAGATAAATAGATTATTTTTATATTGCCAAGGTGACTCATCATTTCAACAATTCTTGTGATATTTTTATGGACTCCCACCTCAAATTACTTGAGTTCTGTCTTATAAAAGAGATGTTCCTTTTATCTGAATTATTTTATCTTCCCAAAGACGGAGAAGGAAAAAAAAAACACTTCATAATCACCTACAGTACATTGTTTGATGTCATCACTAGACCACTCAACAAATGTAGAAAAGTATGATTACTATGATGTATAAAAGACTGATGATAGTCACTACAATGCTTTATACCTATTTGAAGAGACAAAAAGCAACAGAATTAAAGAGAAAATATTTCTTACAATCCCAGAGTAAAGTTAGAAGTTCCAGACTTTGTTAGTTTGCTTTCATTTTGTGGTGTATCTATAGATTCTAAGTCCTACCAACTTTATTTGTGGGGACCATCTAGCAGCTACCCCTCTTTTACTCCAGCCTCAATTCTTGAATGGCTTGAGTTGGGACAACCCTCTCTCCAGCCGAGGAAGTGAAATCTGGCTTCTTTTGGAGCTTGTGAATACTACTTAATCAAAGCAAAAATCTGGAAAGTGACAACTGCTTTCTGCGAGTGAGTGTCTAAGTGCTGCCAATTGCTGGAGTTCAGGATGCTCAGCACCTGGTATGTGGCACTTAGGACATCAGGGGATCCAGCCTTTAGTTGGCTGTTCATTAGAGACTAGAACTGCAGAAGGTGTTCCAACCATAACTTCCATCTTGGAACTTACTGTGGTCTAGTGCAGTGGTTCCCAATCTTTTCCATTCCGGGACCCTCTTTCTTCCACACCAGCACTGACCTGAGACCCTTTTTCCTCTAGCTGGTGGTTCCTGCCATTTAGCAATACGACAATGTCAGTGTGTTGACAGTCCCCTGAGAGAGACGCTTGTGTCCCTCCTTCTCTCCTGGGAGTCACAATTGGAGCCAGTCAAAATTTGTCAATACTTTTTTAATGAAAAATGGCTTTTCTCAAAACAGAAATTTCAGTGACAGAGGCCCATTTTCAGGTTTTCAGGAAAAAAACAAATTGCGTCTTCAAGAAAATCTAAAAACGTTTGAAGAAAATATTGGATGACAATAAAAAGTTTGTTTTCCTCAATTTTTTGTTCAGGAACAAAAAACACTTCCTGACCAGCACTCTTAAGTTGAGTACCCTTGTCATAGCCTGCCCCTAGAGAGAAGCATTCTGAGGAAACCAATGTTGATCAATGATACATTCAGCAAGGGCAGAGCCTCATTGAGTTAGAAGAATCCTTGTGTATTCCGTGAGCTCAAACGAGCTATTCAAAACTTTTCCATGTGAAAGCTAATGAACTACAGGGTGGAAGGGGCGCTGCAGATGCTGGCTACTCATTTGTTTCTTCACATGAAATAGCAAAGAGGCAGGCTTTGGCTTACCTTTATTAAAGTCACACATTTTACAACCTGCTCAAGGAGCTTCTCTATTTCCGCTGGCATCCTTTGCCACCAAAACATCCAGATGAACTGGACAATGTCTCCTAAGAGCTTAGGATGCAATAGACTGCATTCTAGTGACAAGGTTGCTGGGGTTTCCCCCCCACCCCCTGTTTTGGGCATTATCATTACAACAGTGGCGTAGCCAGGTTTAGAGCACAGGGGGAGCGGCGGCACTATAAAAAGGCGCCTCCCCGCTCCCCCTGTACTCAGCCAGCAGTGCTTTAAAGGAGCCGCTGTGGCGCCCCCGGGCCTTTTAAATCACCTCCCGAGCCTGGCTCTGGCAGCGGGGCTGGGGGGGGCGCTTTAAAGGGCCAGCTGCTCCCCGCAGCAGCAGGAGCAGCCGGCCTTTTAAAGCACCCCCCCAAGCCCAGCTCTGGCAGCGGGGCTTGGGGGGGCACTTTAAAAGGCCGGCAGCTCCTGCCGCTGCGGGGAGCTGCTGGCCCTTTAAAGCGCCCCCCGAGCCCAGCTCCCGCATCCGGGCTCGGGCAGCACCTTAGCGCCGCTTCTCCTCACAGGGGGAGCGGCCACTCCCTCTGCTCCCCGCCAGCTACGCTACTGCATTACAAATACCAGCACAGCAATGGCAAATCAACTAGGTGCAATAAATGACTTTTGGAAAGCTTCAGAGATTTGTCCTGTTAGTAGACACCAAAACAGGAGGTCCTTTTGTATTGATCATTACCACCCACACTGGATAAATGTTAAAAGTTGGGAAGAATATTTATCTATAGTTTCATCCAGTTGTTTTGAGAAATACTGGCTCTTCTGAAGAATATTAATAAATATCTAAACAGCTGTTCTTGAATATTTGCAGCCATGTTAGGAATTCATAAGCTCTTTGTGTCATTGGAGAGGGGAACAGATTTGACTTGACTGGCAGCTGAAGAGCCTAACATAACACTAGCAATATCTGGAACACAGGGTGCAGCTAAAATTTTCCCCAATTATATAAAGCTTGTTTCACTATTCATAGTGAAACAAAGGCTGATGCTCAGGGAACTTTCATGTTTACAGAACAGCCATTTAATAAAAGAGTCTATTAGTTTTGTGAATCCATGAGCTTTTCTCTGAGGAAGTCATTTTTAATTTTTTTCAAGAAGATGGAAGCTTGCTTTAATTGCTCAGTTCCCTCTCATTTTAATGGTTTCATGCAAACCCTCACTCCCTTGCCAGCAGCTACCGTGACAACTTCTTTGCAGTACTGCAATAGCTGACAAGCCTTCTGTTGCATGTGGTGGTCTAAGTCCACTAAATAGGAAAATCAGGATGCAAACACCAGATCCACAGAAGAGGGGGAAATGGTAAGAAAGGGAGTGGGTGACACTCTGTAACTCAAAGTAGCACCCTGGAACCCCATATTCACCATGGTGATATGATTATATGTTTTGTACAAAATATACCTTGTGAGGTATCATTTTAAAAGTCTTGATTTGTTGGACATTAATATCCTGTTGGATTGTATGAACTATCATGGTATGTGAAGTTATGAAGTATTGATATGTGTGTTACTGAAATATGGTGAGAGGTTGGAAACACTCACAACCACCCTTTCAGTTACAACACAGGAGTAGCCAGCAATAGTCAGACAGTGTTAATGGCTCATCAACACCCATCAAGAAAATAATCCATTATCCTAGAGAAGGCACCTATGTAGTTGAGACTGCTTGATCAATGGAGACTGCCTGATCACCATGTCACTGCAAAGATCTTTTCAGCAAGTTGGAAGAAAGTATAAAAGAGGGGAAATGATATCATCACTTGGTCTCTCTTCCCCCTTCCTGCAGCTCAACACGTGGAAGCACATCTGGAAGACAAACTGGGGAAGAGCGGTCCCAGGCTGGAAAAGGAGTCCAGTCGGTGTATTGAGGATCCTGCTTGTACCATCTATCAGGGTAAGAACAGCTCTTCAATTGAACTCTTGCTTAGACTAAGTTTAGGATTTAGAAAGTCTGTTTCCATTTTTAATTTCTTAAGGTAACTATCTCTGACCTTTATGCCTACCACTTATAATCACTTCAAATCTATCTTTCTGTAGTCAATAAATGTATTTTAATGTTCTATCCTTACCAGCGTGTTTGTCTAAAGTGCTTGGGAAATCTGCTCAGGTTATAAAGGCTGGTGCATGTCTCCTTTCCTATGAAGAAGTGGCAATCTAAGTAATAAACGTACAGGCTTCTGACTGGTGCAAGACAGTACAGCTCTGGGGTGCAAGACTGGAGACCGTGTGTGTGTGTGTGGGGTGGGGAATTGGCTGAAGCATCCCTATTGATGGCTCATGAGTGGCTGGGAGATCATTCATGTAACACAATTGGGTGTGTCCCTGCCTCTGGACGTCTGTGTAAGTCCTGTGCTTGTCAGAAGTTTGCAACTTGACATTAGCATCACACTGTGAGGGCCGGCCCTGCTCCAGGTTGCACTCTTGGGACCCCATCCCAGAGGGTGGTTCATGACCACTCTGCCATCTCGCTGCATGGAACAGAACAGGGAGCATGCACTGTAATACAATCAAATTCCCTTTGAAGGGAAAGCTGGATAACAAGAAGCAGCTGAAGACAGATACCAGCAGGGCAGGGAGACTAAAAAGATATCACACAACTGGATGAAGCAAAATGGAAAATTCCATGGCAAAAATGCTGAATTCCATGGTACATTGCAAAAAACTGCTGGATTCCACAACCACAGAATTACATAGCCTACAGGACCTTGACTGAGATAAATGAGGTAGTTCACACCTATTAGAGTTATTGTTTCAAGCTGTCTGCAGATTCAGGTAATGACCACTGCATCGATTTGTGGTTGGTTTCCAGATGAGGAGAGATTAATAAGACTGGGACTTTTCATCCTGGAAAAGAGATGACTAAGAGGGGGATATGACAGAGGTCTATAAACTCATGACTGGTGTGGAGAAAGTAAATAAGGAAGCGTTTAATGAAATTAATAGGCAGCAGGTTTAAAACAAACAAAACGAAGTATTTCTCACACAACACACAGTCAACCTGTGGAACTCTTTGCCAGAGGATGTTGTGAAGTCCAAGACTAGAACAGGGTTCAAAAAGGAACTTGGTAAATTCATGGAGGATAGGTCCATCAATGGCTATTAGCCAGGATGAGCAGGGATGGTGTCCCTAGCTTCTGTTTGCCAGAAGCTGGGAATGTGTGACAGGGGATGGATCATTGATGATTACCTGCTCTGTTCATTCCCTCTGAACTGCCTACCATTGGCCACTGTCAGAAGACAGGATACTGGGCTTGATGGACAATTGATCTGACTCAGTCTGGGCATTCTTATGTCCGTATGTTCATGTTTCAGAGGTTATCTTGACAATCATAAGGGATAGAAACATATTTTTTATTTTAACAAAAGGATGGAAAAAGGGAGAAAAGGATAGGGTGATGGCAGCCTCCACCTAACCTGTTCATGAGCCCCAGAGAATCACAAGCCATGGGCTGAGACCACTGCTCTAACAGATAGGCTGTCAAACTAGGAGTCTGTTGACCTGGTTCTATTCCTGTTGTTGACCTGTTATGTGATATTGAGTATCATTGCCTCTCTTTCCCCTCCCACCCTTTGTCTCTCTTGTCAATTTAGACTGTAAGATCTTCAGGACAAGGATTGTCTCTTACTGTGTGTTTTTCTATGGCACCTAGCACAATGACACCTCATCTTAGTTGGGGCATCTAGGCACTACTGTAATACAAGCAATCATTACTAAAAATAATAAGGACCAGACAGGTCCCCCTCGTGGTGGTATGTTGCATTGTCAGTTCTGCTGCACAAACATGATCTGGGGCCATGTGGAATGTACTCCATTCCCATTGACTCCAAAAAGAACAGCAGGTAGTCAGTACCTTGCAGGGCCAGGCTCTTGCCTAGGCAAATAATTCCAATAATGCCATTATGTTTCAAGAAGCAATAATACATTGAAATAAAAAGCATATAGATATTTGTTTGTTGTTTTTAGGAGCTGATTCTCTTTACAACATGTCACATTTCCTGCATAAACAGAATATTTTAATAATCCAGAATGCATTTGATAGAACTATTTGAATTGCCTCCTGTGATCGACAGTATCTTCCCAGTACATTAGAATCCTTCCTGGAGATAGTAAGTGTAAGTATTCCTAGAAGCTTTCAGAATCACTATAAAAGAGTCAGGAAATGACAATTCTTTCAAAACATGCTTTTCATGTTCTCATAAAAACCCTCTGTATATTTTGTGGAGATTCTTACTTTCAAACTCAACCCCCAACCCACAAAACTGGAATGTGTGGCACCATCAAACAAAAATCCTTTTATAGGAGGGAGTAAAACAAAAAGGGCACTATGAATAGTAAAAAAAAAACCAAAAAACCCCAAACACCCTTAATCAAGGGCAGATAACATGAACATGGTTATTATCATTATTATATGGGCTGATGGATAAAGTTTCTTCAATAATTCGCTTCACGTTGCTATTCTTTTGAGCACAATGGGGGAAAAACACCTCAATTACTCATTATTCACAACATTAGCAAAATTGATATTTATAGCAAATGCATGGGCGCAATCTAGATCTGAATCTGACATCTTGTCACGGTATACCACTTGCATCAAAAACCCCTCTTATTGACAGCTTTGCTTGCTTTCCGGATTCATCTTTTGCCTTATAATCTTGAAAAAACCCCAGTGAAAAAGAAAGTTTTAAAGCCTTCTGAAAAATTAGTAAAATGCTTTAAGATGATCCACCTGCTTTAAAATTGCAGATATACTAACCTTTATATAATCAGCTTTCTTACGGGGAAACTTCAAAGCAAATCAGCTACCTGCAAAGCGCTGCCACATGTAGCGGCAGGGTTAGAAGGGGAAAAGATTGACGGCGGGAAGAAGAGATGGTAGGTGGGAAGTGGAATACAGGTTTTAGTTGCCTTATCGCTAAAACGTATATAAGTTATTATTTCAATTGTTTTTTTAAAGGGAAGAAATGTTATCTACCTTTTTGTTGTTATTTTTGGACACTGATCATATTTATAATATAGGGTCATTGATCCAAATGTTATTCCATGTTATGCGTGGATCTCGCATGGAAGGAGATAATTCCTTACATCCTGTACTCAACTTGTGCACCTAGAAACAACTGCAGCCCCTGTGCTCTCCAGCAAGGCAGGGCTTTTCCCTGTTAGCACTCCAGAAGATGCTAGACACCTCCAAAGAAGCAGGGGAGTGACACCACCTCCCTTCTGCATATCACAAAGGAAAGCATGGTGCATTTTGGTGTAATACATTCAGTCCAACTGCACTCTAGGAAGCTTAGGGAGGCATTGGCCCTTCATAAAGTGTGGGACCATTCAGAGCATCCCCTGGGGCAGAACAGCTCTACACTATACCCAACATGAGCCTGTGCCTTAACAGCACAGTGTTGACCTTTGTAAATGAAATGAGGGGATGATGAGGCTGGTTGCTTCATACTTTTGTTTCAGTGAAGATATATCACTTAAAAAAAACCCAACCATTGACTACGAACACAGCTTTTGAACAATCAAAGCCATGTTTTATAGTGCATTTTCAACAGATAGTTAAACAAAGAGTGGTAAAAAAAAAAACCTTCTGGGAATTTGTATATAGGAGTGTGTACAGTTAATAGCGTGCCTTTGGAACATTTCCCAGTAGCAAAGTTCCATGCTCCATGATACAAACACTGCAGCAACCTCATTCTTTGTACCTCTGGCAGATAAAATTCTGTTCCTTCTGCTTCTGGAGAAACTGGACCTGTGTTTGGGCTGAATCTAGGAATTCCGAGCCAGATCCTCATGTGCTACAGTTAAAACGCATTTACACTGAAATCAGTGGAAACAATCTTCGAAAGTGCTTAAGGCCCAGATTCTGAAAGGTATTTAGGCACCTAACTCCCATGGAAATTATTCATTCATTCATTTCAATGGCCATTACCTACCTAAATACTTTTCAGGATCTTGCCCTAAGTGACTTAGGTGCCATTGGATTTAAATGGGACACGGGTGCCTAAATCACCAAGGCACATTGGAAAATTTTGCCCAATGGTTCTAAATCAATTTACATTGATTGTGGATCCGGGCCTCAATGTATTTGTATTTCTAGGATCAAGTGTTTGTTAGCTGGATATTATGAGGCACTAGGTACTATCAACTACCATTAACTTTAGTAGAGAGTATGGACATATCATCATCTCACAAGATTAGGCCCTAAAGAATGCAGCCATACTAGGAAAATAAATGTATTTGGTTCTTTATCATATGTTAGCTAATGGGTGGGCCCGAATCCTCAATTCCTTCTAATTCCGATGGGAGTAAGGTGCCACAGTACCTTTACCTAACAAATGATGAGGTTCTAATGTGGACAAGGCAGTTTGTAGTATTCACACATTAGCAGATCAAGGTAAACATTAGTGCAGAGTGTGTGTTAATAGTACAACTGCCTAGGGTTTTGCCTTGAGCTAGTTACCATGTGTTAGCAACACGGGGGAAGGGATAGTTCAGTGGTTGGAGCATTGGCCTGCTAAACCCCAGGTTGTGAGTTCAATTCTTGAGGGGGCCATTTAGGGATCTGGGGCAAAAATCTGTCAGGGGACAGTACTTGGTCCTGCTAGTGAAGGCAAGGGACTGGACTCAATGACCTTTCAAGGTACTTCCAGTTCTATGAGATAGGCATATATTATTAATATGGTGTTTTTTTTTTAGTGGAGACAAGGCTATAGTGGAAAATGTCTGAAGAGCTTGAGGAATGTCTGTTTCCACAATATACCGATTAGCCTGTAGTGCTCCTGAAGAAAAGATATTTAAGTTCTTCTCAAGGGGCAGGGTTCACAGTTGCCAACTTTCACACGGTAAATAAGCACGCCGACTTTCACAATAAGCCAAAAATAAATATAATCCCATTTCAAAACAAGGCCAAAACAAGCCAATCCCTAAGAACCCCAACACTTTATGTGACTAGATCCCCCCGGCATGTAGTCTGGGACTGTGGTGGGCCCTCTGTGCACTCATGATTCTCTCCCTCCCTTGACCCCTCTTGCGCCTGCTTTGCGGGAGCCGATCAAAAAAAAGAAGCAACAAGCTACAACAAGCAACAAGCTACAAGCCACAAACTAGCCAACATGCAACTCACAAGCCAATTAAGCCCAAAACAAGCCTAATTTCTACATTTTTTTGGTGGGTTTGGCATGTCTGGGAGGGTTGCTGTTTTGTGGCACATGGCCTCACTACAGCCATTTTTAAGGTAGTAGGTCTGCCAAGAAACAAGATGTTGGATATGCATTTAAAATACTCCCTTTCCTGCCTTAGGTTTTCTCCTGTTCTGTGACGGTGGTGGTAGTGTGGTAGTGGTGTGTGTGTGTGTGTGTGTGTGTGTACAGTTCTGCAACCACTGTGTGACCTTTTACAGTAAACAGTTTGGTTTGGAAACCTTCCCTGGAGTGGGGCAGAACCTGCTCTTATTGCATGACATAGGGAGCAAAGGCATGTTTGTGGGGCCCTTGAACCCTGTATATTTTCTGAATGCAAAAAAACTGTAGAGGTACCTGTGGTAAGGAATGTTGTGCCAGTCCACTGTGCAAGTTCACAGCATTCAATAGCCTTATCATTTTTCATTTCTCACCTGTGGTGGTGGTGTGCAGCGGTTGCACATTAAGCGGCAGGGGGAAGAAAGCCTGTGTAAATACAGGTTAAAGAGCTCCTAAATTGTATTTGATGCTTTCTACAAGGCAGGCATGTATTTCTTTATTTGTGAGTGCATGTTATCTTTATTTCAGCCATTACATCTAAAGCACAGGGAAGGGGAAGAAAGGATATAGGCTTTAAAATGTCTGTTCATATAAAATACAGACAAGACACATAAGGACCGGGGGGGGGAGTCATAAAAGAGAATGAAAATACAAGGCTAACTTTGAAGCGAGAGGTCTCCAACAGTGTACTTGCAAAAGGAACATTAGCATATGCTCCATGAATAAGTGAAAAAGTAGCTGTGATGACAGTCATGTACCCAGAGTGGATTTATGCCAACGTGCACCTTTACATGATACACAGAGAAAGATGGGAAAGTTCAGATCTACATTCAAACAGCCCAGATCTGTTCCTAACGTGGTGTATTTTTAGCTACTAGATTTAGATTATGGCTTCTCGATTCTGTGCTCTGCTTTCACCTTCCATGAAGGTTATGGAAGTCCTGGAGCTGACTTAACTTGCACCAGCTGGCATGGGCCCGAAAAGAACCTCTTACAGGTAAATATAGTCAGAGTGCATTGTTTCAGCCAACTCCTCCCATGCCCCCCATGTCCTTGACATGATTCTCGGCACCCTTTGTTCTGGGGGTTGCTGGGAGGGTGATGTAGGAGCTGGCATAACTAGCTCCATACCTACATTAAAAGGAGGGTCAGCGGGATAGGGAATCTTCTTAATTAGCCTCAAAAAAAGCCAAAATGAAAGTCAATGGAGTTACAGTGATTGACATGAGCTTAGGATCTGGCCTGTTAAAGACCACCAGGAAAGGCCCAGGTTTAACAAGTCTATAGTTTGTATTAACATTTTGTTTATTTATTTATTTGGGCCCTGTCCTGATGGGTGCTGTTGCTCTCCCCCCCTGCTGCTCATTCCCCACCCAGGCTGCTCTGCTCCATGTGCACAGCATGGCTGGCAGTGACACTAATATGATTTTCAGTCTCTAAAGTGCAGATGGCACTCTCCATGCTTCAGAGACTGTCAATCTTGTTAGTTTCACTTCCTGGTCATTAGCACATGGAACAGAGCAAATGGGGAAGGAGTAGGAGGAGGTGCAGCAAGTCACCGAGGAGAGTAGGGGAGGGGAATTCTGCCTCTCAACACGATGGGGGAGCGGAAGTAACCAGGGGCTAGGAGAGGGACGGGAGAAACAAGAATAAATATATAATGTGAAAAAGAAAGAAAGAAAGAAAGAAAGAAAGAAAGAAGAGAAAAGGGGCAAAAGAGACCAGAGTAGTGGTACCTGGTGGTTACCCTGGGGGAAGTCAGGATGTGGATAATGTTATGAGGGCCCAGTACTGAGTGTGTCGAGATGGTGGAGTGGACAGAGTGCATGGAAAGTAGGCGAAAGAGAGAGCAGTGAAAAGAATACCATACATGGGAGCGGGGGTCAGTACTCATGGAGGGGTGGAAAGTCTGCACTGCATGGCAAATAGGAGACACAGAGAGCTGGTTTTATAAAAGAGAATGGGAGGCACGTTTGAATTAAAAAAAATTAATTCTGTTTTCACAATGAACTGATACTGGGTAGAAAACAGACATGGTGGTCGCCCTACACTGGTGCTCAACAGAGAGTGAGGACAGGGAAGAGTGATGACCCTGTCCATTTTCCAGCCGAACCTGCGAGGGTGAGAACTCACAGCACCCCATGGAATCATACATATACCAGTGGTGCCAGCTATGTGAATAGAGGTACTGAGCCAGATTTTGACCCCTACTCTGATTCCTCTTGTGCTGCTGTGGTTGTGCACAAGGGCCAGAACGCTGTCCAAATGGGGCAGCTGAGGAGTCTCCCAGAGCGATTTTTGCCCTTCAGTTTTTTGTGATGTGAGTGAAACTTAAATCAACACTCAGACAGGATGAACCAGAGCAGAATATAAGCAAATAACTATTGCCGTGAAGCTCTTGTTTAGCACAGTTCTGCTGGTAAGCAGATAGGACAAAACAACACAGAGTTCCCCCCACCTACACTTTTGCCATAGATTAATGCACAGAAGGTGGAAAGAGGACAGTCTTTCAGCTAGAATCTCAGCTGAATTAAGGCAGAGTATACCCGTGAATGATATGCTATCTAAGAACCTGACTTTTCATCTCTTTGTTCACATACAGTACTTCTTCACACAATGCACAGTCAACCTGTGGAACTTGTTGCCAGGGGATGTTGTGAAGGCCGAAACTATAACTGGATTAAAAAAAGAATAAGAGGATAGGTTCATCAATGGCTATTGGCCAAGAGAGTCAAAGATGCTATCCCATTCTCTGCGTGTCCATGAGTCTCTGACTGACAGATGCTGGGACTGGACAGCAGCGGATGGATCACTTGATGATTGCCCTATTCTGTTCATTCCCTTTGAAGCACGTGACATTGGCCACTGTTGGAAGACAAGATACTGGGCTAGGTGAACCAATGGTCTGACCCAGCATGGCCATTCTTGTATTACATATATAGTACATACTTGTCATAGGGTGGCTGGCCCTTGTAAATGTGCCAGAGTAGGTGCTCCCATGTGGCCAATTAAGAGGGGCAGCACCTGAGGATATAAATAATCAGGGAGAGATCACGTAAGTGAAAGTCATGGAGAGAGTTAGTCAAGAAAAGTCAGAAGACTGCAGAAGTCTCTGGGGAAATATGCAGAGTGCAGATGGATCTTCCAAAGCCCTTCCTGGGAAGAGGGAGGAATTGGCTAGGAGACTGTATGCTTGAGACGTGGAAGAAGGTTGAAAGCATGAGAGCAGCATGAGGGGTTTACTGGCTGGTGTCCCCAATCCAGAGATCCAGGTCTGGAGGTCTGGAGAGGGCTGAAGCAGAAGGAGCATCAGAGGGAGTTGCCCACTGGATCTGATCTGAAACCAAGGGCTATAGAGGGCTAACGGCAGGAGAACAGCGGAAGAGCTTATCTGCTATCATCTGCAGGGCTGGAGAGCTGGATGCAGAGAGACTATGAGAGGGCCACAGGGAGTGAGGGATGCTCCCAGCAGAGACACTGTGGGATTCCACCTTGGGAAGGGTGGAGGTGCTCTCCACTGAGAAGGGCTGGGATGGCTGACGTGGTACAAGGACCAGAGAGGGCTTTGCTGGAGATCCAGGGCCTGGTGAGGGTCACCAGGTCTGTATATTGCATGCACAGTAAAGATTATGGTAAGGGTATTATGGACTATGGTACTGGGGCTTGTTTTGTTAAGGTTTGTGTGCACAGGACTTTGGTAATAAATGATCCCCACAACGGCTATATTTATACTTGTGAAGATTCTGTCGACTATGTCTGGGGACTCTGAAGGAGGGAAACTGTCTGAGGCAGTGGTGCTCCATTCAGGCTCACCCTATAGCAATACCATTGCTGCTGAATGGAGCTTCTCTTTTTTTGATGAAGACTATTCATTTTAACATTCAGGGGTAAATTCTGAAGGCTCCTGGGATTCTGTAATACCTGTCTATGGTCTATCCTTGTTCCATCCAGTGAGCTCCCACTGATGTCAACAGGCAATTTGTATACAAATTGGGGAAATATAATTCAATGCATACAACAGCTTTAATAAGCAACATCTTCTTCCCTTCTACGGCTGATTGTCACTGGCTATGCACATATAAAATTCTGCAAAGAAACCAAAGTTAGTAGTTAATTCAGCATGATCTCAGAAAGTACATTTATACCTTCACAGGCTTCTCTCTGCATTAAACCAGCTTGTCATCCTTTCTGACTCTCTTCATTGTAATTCAAGAGATATAGTACCTGTGATCACTGAGAAATATCTTCAACTTTACTTAAAAATTAAAATCTGCAGGTAATACTTAAAATAGACAGCACACTTTAATCTACAGATTTTGTCATTATTAGCTGGCTCAGTTTTCATGTTGTGCACAAATGTTGACTTTTTTTTTTGCTTTGCTAAACCTTCAAAGCACTATTTGATATTTTTGAAAAAATCACAGAATACAAAAAGAAATTTCAGAATTGGGATTTGAAAGGAAATGTCAGTAAAACTAGGTGAGCCTGTATGTAATTTCATCCGCCTAAGATGAAATAGAACACAGAAAGCTAGGAACTTTGTTGAACCCACTATCCTGTAAAGCCTTCCTAAAGATAAGGAAGAGACCTTTTTTTTCAGCTCTGTAAAAGCTTAGAACCAAACTGTTTGGTGAAAATAGTCATTATTTAGGCCAATGGGTTGCATTATTTGAGGTGGGAGATTCTCAATAAGTGATACTTCTCTAACGTTCTCATAGGGTTATGAGTATTAACATTGGTGATGGTGAATCTCCAAAGGTTCAAGCTAACATTTTAAAACCTGGGGGCCTAAAGCTAGGCATCTAAATCCATATTTCAGTATCCTAATAAGAATTTGAGTTGTAGAATGTATATCCCATTGACTTGAGTAATAGAACAGGAAAGTTATTTAGAAGATGAAATATGGACTTTGTTGCATGTTTGGCATCTGGTTTTTAAAATTTTGGTTTAAAAGATTTGGTTCACATAAACACTCAGCACCTGCTTTGCCACTGCATTATTCCATTTGTACATTCGTGTAATTCCATTGACACCAATGGAGTTACACCTGCACACAACTGATTAACTCATTAATGAGTCTAGGCCAGTGGTCCCTAGACTGTGAGGCGCACCCCTCTAGGGGGGACAAAGAGGAATGTTCAGGTGGGTGCGCGGTGGGGTCCTGGCCAGCCCCCATGGGGGACAGGGAGGGAGCGCCACCCAGTCCTGTTGCAACCCCAGACCAGCTCCAGCCCTGGCCACAGCTCCACTCCACCCCTTGCTTTGCCCCCAGTCCAGCTCTGGCCCAGCTCTGCCCTCATTTCCTTTCTGCCCCCAGGCCAGCTCCACCTCTAGCCCCAGGTGCCTCCCCCATCCTCAGTTCTGCCCCCAGTTCCGCCTTCAGCCCAAGCTCCTCTGCTGAGTCAACTGTGCAGTAATGGAGGTGGGATGCAGACAGATACCATTACTGGTAATGGGGGTGGAAGGGGACAGTGCAACAGAAAATGTTTGGAAACAACTGGTCTAGTCCCTGAGGCTTATTGCAGTACCTCTATAGAATTGTAATTAACTAGGGCCAGATTCTAATGCCCTGAGTAATACTGTATTCAGGGAATAGTTCCATTGATTTCACAGAGGTGCAAAGCTGTCATTGCTGGCTTTGTGCCTCCTCATCCTCAGCATAAGGAGTATGTACAGTAGGGAGCAGGTGTGCCAGGCCAGCATTTGGTGCTCCTTCTCTGGCTGCAGGCAGCATAACTTAGAACAGTCCAGTAGCTTCTTTAAATTACTCCAGGGAACATTTCAACCCTCCCAAGCAATTGTAGCAAGAAACACAGCATAGAGCCATTTATCCTCACCAGTTGTAATGAACGTAAACCCTGTTTAGATGAGGATTGAGCCTTGAGTGCTTTGAGAGGTTTGGTAAGGTGCTGTGAGGAAATGGACAGAGGAAGGATCTAAGGTGAAAACAAATATTTTGAGCTATTAATGGAACCCAGTTGTTCACAAAGCTTTGAAGTGAAGTTAACTAAAACTAATATGACGATGCACTAGCAGAACCTATTTTCCAGGTAGAGAATTGGCTCATAGAGTTCTGGAATCTTATAGTATCCCTGGAGTGACAGGAAGTGAGAGTCTTTATATAGGAGTTCAGCATTCAGTGGAGTTGTCCCTGCAGGATAGGATACATTTTAAATCACCTGGCCTGGATTCAAAAATACAGCAAAGCACATTTAAATGAATACAAGATGAAGAATAATTTTGGGGGAAATAATGTAATTTTCGTGAAAGTAGTTAATCTGTTTAGCAGTTTTTCAGTCCACCAGTTTCTTCAAATGGTGCTTCCTCCTCTTCCAGTTGCTGTGGTTAGATGTGTTTTGATATCTCTCGTGACTCTAGAGTCATGAGCCTCTTGACAATTCATGACAATCTCTCTTGTTCCATCCAATAGGGTTGGTTCTTGCTTGGCCTTTACTCAGTTGTCTTTCAACCGCGCTAAGTCCTGATCTGTACTACAAAGTTAGGTCAATGTAAACCACCTTGTGTAGATCTAGTTGTGCTTGTGTCTACACTTAAATTTGTCTCCCACCAATGTGGGATGACATACTAAGATGGACACAGCACGAGTGTATACACTGCATTACCTATGTTGACCCTAACAGTCCTTCAGATCATGTCCCAAAATGCCAAACACTGACTGGTCTGTTCACAATTCTGAACTTCATTACCTAGGGGTCACAGAGACCAAAACTCCTCCCACCCCTTTAACGCCCTGGACATTTTTGATATGCCTTCTCCTGATTGTCCAGCAGGGCGAGCACACCTAGCAGCTCTATATTGTTGTGTGGAACTGCCCAACTGACCACGCTGGCTCCACATTCCAGATGTGCTCCGGCTTGGAGTAGACAGGAGGTATTGGATATCATGAGCCTGTGAGAGAAGAGGTTGTGCAGGCACAGCTATGGACCAGCCAAAGAAATATGGACATATATGAGCAGATTGCAAGGGGAATGCAGGAAAAGGGGCATGACAGGACCAGCAATAGCGCTGCTTGAAAGTGAAGGAACTGTGGCAGGCATATCAGAAGGCCAGGAAGAAGAACAGTCAATCCAGTGCTGTGCTGTCAATCCTCTTCTAAAAGTTTCTAGGGATGGTAGCCTTATTTCTTCCTCTGTGATAGGACACTTTCCCAGGCCATTCGGCAACAACTTGGGCATGCACCATTGTAGTTAATAGGCTAATGGCACATGGGTCTTGGTGATTTCAGGATGCAGGACACAGCAGGAAGCTATAATCATTGGGATTTTTTTTCAATGAGATCCAATTTTGTAAATAAATAGCATCAGCGTCCCTTCAATCTACCAAAAGTACATTCAACTGTCATTCTTCACCTGCTGAGCCGGTAGATGAATCTTTCCTTTGTGCTGTCAGGGTGGCCAATTGTATGGTTGCATAAGCCAGGGGAACCAGGGGTAGGCTGGGTCCCTCAGGAACACTATTAGCATTTCAACATTGCTGATGGTAATTTGCCAAATGGGAAAGAAAGTCCTTACTTTTTGACCAGTCCTGTGTTCTTAAAGATGTGAGCACCATACTCCTTTCCTGACCAACCAACACTGATGTCATCGAAGCAAACCTGGTGATCCACCAATGCTTGCATAACTATAGTAAAGTCACCCTTTCTGTTGTTCTTTTTTAATTTCTTGCAGTGATAGTTACATGTACATCACACAATCTAACATTTAATCTCTTTCAGAAGCAGCTCTGTTCCACAGGTCTTAGACATCATCCACCCTTTGTTGAAAAGAGTTAAATCCAAATGAAGGAAGAAAATATGAACTCTGATCTCTCTCGATCGCTCTCTTTTTAGGGTTTTTTTGGGGGGGCGGGGGGATTTGGTTTGAAAACAAAAAAAATGGTGTGAGTTGGTGGATTTTACAATGTACAATTTTACCTTAGAATCACCTGGATCCTGTGAGGCTAGCACAAACAGGGGTGAAATCTAACCATCCCATCTGCTGATACCCAAAACCCAGACCACACTGGCAGCACAATGGTTCTGTTGCATGGGGTGACAGGTTGCAAAGAGGTGTCATGGATCAGTTCTCCATTGAGGAATGAAACAGAGTGGCGTCCATGGTTGGGTCATAGGAATAGGGAAGGATAGCTGGTGACTGCATGAACTTCACAAATTCTTCTATAAAATTTTTCTATAAAAATTTCTATAAATTCTTCTTGAGAAGTGTATTGGCTTGCAGCTATTATTGAAGGTATTATTGAAGGCATTAGGATGTGCAGGTGCTCTATGCATGGGTTCTAGGTTCAGAGATTTATCCACAGTTTGGTTCAGTCCTCTCCACATTTTTTATTCTCTCTTCCAGATTATCAGTGAAGATTGTAAATAAAACTGGGGTCGGGCCCAAACCAACCTGCCAGATCTGAATACCCACAAAATATTTTGTCTCAAACCCAACTCTAAGAGATATCAGAGGGGTAGCCGTGTTAGTCTGGATCTGTAGAAGTGACAAAGAGTCCTGTGGCACCTTATAGACTAACAGAGGTAGTGGAGCATAAGCTTTCGTGGGTGAATACCCACTTCATCGGATGCAAGCAGACCTATAAGGTGCCACAGGACCCTTTGTCACCTCTAAGGGTAGGTCTATACTTACGCGTCCCGTCGGAGGCGCGCGATCGATGTTCTGGGTTTGATTTATCGCGTCTTGTCAAGACGCGATAAATCGAACCAGGAAGTGCTCCGTCGTCGACGCTGGTAATCCAGCTCGATGAACGGAGTAGGCGGAGTCGATGGGGGAGCCTGCGCGCCGCGTGTGGATCCCGGGTAAGTGCTTTTTCATTCGAACTAAGGTACTTCGACTTCAGCTACGTTATTCACGTAGCTGAAGTTGCGTACCTTAGTTCGACATGGGGGGGTAGTGTAGACCTAGCCTAAGAGAGAAACTAACAGACAGTGGCAATTTACCATACACACTTCTTTGCACTTGATACTTGGCTGTTTTTCAATCTTTGTTTGTGGCCTTTAAGGCAATTTGCAATCCATGTGGCAGTGCTGCTATCCCAGGCATTTTTAATTAATTTTATGATTTCTAATAAGATTTCCATCCCAGTGTTGCAGACTCAAGAGGTAAAGTTTGGCTAAGTAGCCAAGTCTTTTGTGATTCACCCACCACTAAATATCAGTGCATTTACCTTGGAAAGATAGAACTATATGCAATAGAGGAACTCCTACCGTCAAACAAAATTAAACTACTTTGCCTAAGGCCTTGGGTACTGTTCCACTTCCAAAAGATCATGAGGCTAGCACAATATCATTGATAGTGATGTCACTCCTAACAATATTAAGAAGATTTTCAATCATTTTTAAAGCTTTTCTCATCAAGTATCTGTCTTATGTTATAATATATTTCGGATTTTTGTAAAGTTTCTTTTTTTTTTTATGACTCTATTGCCATAAATTCAGAGGGCCGGCAAGAAAAACAACTTTATTGGCTTAGATACTCAGCTGGTGTAAATCAGCATTGTTCCACCAGTGTAGGATATAGCTGTCCTGATATAAGTGTAGCTGTAGTTTAAAAAAAAATAATGGTGCTACATTTGAGTTTTCATGTATATATTTCTCTACTGATTCTGTACTTGTAATCCTGTATTTTCAAAGTTACCATTTGGCGGCTCTTCATAATGTCTACCAAATTTTCACTTCAAAAGCATATTTTTACCACATTTTTTTAAAATAGATGTTTGTATATTTATTTATTTTTATTCTGTTGCCTTCAAGCAGGATCATAGTTTTGAAAATGAAAAGTCATGCATGCATTTGCTTCTGGTGTTATCATTACAGCAGGATAGGACAAAAGGGATTGTATTGATGAACAGCACATGTAAAGGAGTGTGGTCAGCCACGTTTAATTGATTCAAACAGTATCAATATGGTGCTTTGGGGGGAAAAAAGTTTTCCTTCACATTTCTTGAGTTTCCTGAAGCCAAATGCATAATACCTAGTGGGCTGTCTTCCACCTGGCTTTCAACAATATTTTCAACAACATTTCGGAGGTTCTGAAAATTTTTAAAATTCTTGCTGTCTTTAAAGAACCCAATGCTAGCCAGAATCATTGTTGTGAAGGCAGAGGATTAAAAGTAGGAATGGAAAAGAAGTTACTTAGCCTACAAATGTTTTAAAATGTTTTTTTTCCTTTCTTCATGCATGTAAAAAGATGTGGCGAAATATGTCAAGAAGGTCAGACAGCAAAGATGAAACAAACACATCTGCTCCAATATGTTTCATTCTGTTCATTTTTTACAGTGGCCAATCAATAAGGAGCTCACAAATGTTGATGTATAAAAAACTAAGGGGAAGATTGTAATGCCCTTTCTCACCCTGAATAGTATCTTACTACTTGAGCAGTCTCATTGTAACCTGTGATGACACCCTGTGATTACAACTCGAGTAGACATATCTAAGCTAGCTTTAATGTAGCTAACTCAGTTCCCAAAGCAGTGAATCTGCAGCAGCACATGCTTCGGTATGGACTGTACAAGACCACCTGAAACCCTGGGTAATTACTCATGGAGCTAGCCCATGCTGAAGCATTCACTGCTCCAGTACTCGAGATAGCTAGACTAAAGCTAGCTCAGGTATGTTAGCTCAAGCTGTAATCATGCCTATACAGTCTTACCTTAGTGTGAGACGGGGGCTGTTTTAACCTATACCAGTTGTTACTGGTCCCCGTAGCACTGTCCCTTACTTTTTTCTTTCAAGGTGTGGCCACACCTCGCTTTCCTTGCTATTCAGTAGTCTCCCTTTTCAGTGGCCAGAGGTTTAGAAAAATAACCCACCAGTTCCAGGGTAAACAAATATCTCCACCAGCTGCATCTCTTGCATCCTCTCATCCACGTCTTTGCTCCAATTTTCCATGAGAAACTGGGACAAACAGCTATATCTGGACTAGAGCTGGTTGAATTTTTTTCAAAAGACTCTCACTAATTTCAGTGGGCTTTGGATCAGGTCCATAATAATCAATATTAGCATTAGGTGTATTGAGATTTCTTTTCCTTTTATTTGATGAAATCCCCCTTATTTTTTTCTCAAATATAATGTTTTTCATTGAATCAATTTGAATGGAATTCTGATGGTCACAATTGACGTTAATTATTGCTGGGCAGCCTTGATTGACAGAAATCTATCTTCTGTTGTCATGGGAGGCAGAAACAGGAGATAATGTAGCTATCTGAGTCCTGAGGCAAAGCTGAGGATAAAGAAGGCTATTTGCCTGTCTGTCAAGCGTAAGGACATCAAGATTTGGCCCTTAACAACATTGGCATTACCACTGCTAGAAAGCATGCTGAAAATCCTAGCACTTAAAAAGCAATTTGACTGCAATAAGGCTACTGATTTAAAGCGTAAAATAGGCTTATATGATTTTGGGACTATAAGATGAGAATTGTTTTTTTAAAGATGCTTTCGATTGTTCTCTTGTACAATGATTCTCAACCTCTTTTAGTCTCTGACCCACATAATGTCTACAAAATCATCTCACAACCTACCATATCCTACAGTCATCCCATAACAACCGTTTCTTGCTCCTCATGCATGCTGAGCAGGTTTCCATTGTGTAGAACTGAGCTTTTTCAAGCCATATACCAGTGAGTCAAAACTATTCAAAAACACTGATTTTGGGGGTGGGGAGGGAGTAGGTTAAAATGGTCAAAATTGTGAATTTAAAAATTGCATTGTTTTAGTAACAAATGAACAAAAATATAGCATATTTATTAAACTGAGGGATTCTTTTTATATTTATCTAGCTTCAAACCAAACTCCTTTACATTTTTAAAGGAAGTTTTCCAGCAAGTTAATCCTAGGTCTGTTGGCAGTGCTCAAAGGGAATTAACAGAAGCTGGGATCCAGCACTTTTCCTCCCAGCAGAAACAGAATGGCAGAGCTTCTGAATTCAAAAAAGAAATGCTTTTGTTGTTTCAGAGGAAAAAGAAAACGTGATGCAAAGTTTGGCATAATAAAATAAAAGGCTAAAGGGAAATAAAGTTGGAAAGAGAACAGTAGTGTTTACAGATGCTGATAAAATCTGTTTTGCAATATTTGCTTCACCTTTAGGGTAACATTATGACCAATGTATATACTGGTGAGCAAGGCAGGGAGAATGCAGGAAACCTCTTCTTATACCCCAGTGCAGGCATTAACAACTGCAGCACTGCATTCTCATGAGATGCTCATGCCCAGCATCCTCATAGGTGCTAGCTTTTCCAAAAGCAGTCGGGGGTATGTGGGGCCTTGGGGTGGGGCTCCTCAGGAGTTCTAGGAGGCATTGTATTGGAGTGACTATGCAAATAAGGCAAGCAACTATGCTGCTGTCTGTGCTGAGACTCAAAGCACGTGCAGAATGGCCTGGGTATTTCCAGAAAGTTGAACAGGCTTAGAAAGCTGCTTGTCCTAATTGCAGAATTGCTTGCACAACAGTCAAAAACCCTAGTTGAGTGGAAAAGATCATGAGATTGGCTTAAAAGTCATGTGATATTAAGAAATAAATACATTTGGAATTTTTTAACTTTGCCTTCTGAGCCTTTTTGAGCCTTTAGGTTCATGTTTTCATTTTTTTCTCTGCAAGCATAGGAGCTAGAAACTTACTCTTATTTGAAAAGGGAAGTTAAGATTCTTATGTGATCACATGACTCCAGGAGCTGCAGCTTTAAGAAAACTGCAAGCTGCAATATCCCTACTGACGTAAGGGGGAGCAATGTGGCTCAGAACTGGAAACCATGGAAGACGAGTCAGGCGGAGAATTCCTGTGATGATGCACATTGTTGAGTTTAGTTGCACGTCAACAAGTTTGGTGTGTGCCAACCAACTCCATTCTGGCACACAGTACTCTGCTATTGAGTACGAGATGACAAGGACTGGGGTCTTTAGGTTTGGAGCAGTCTCTCACCGTAAAGAACTTGCTGGTTTTCTGAGAAGGTTGTTGAGTGTCTTGACTTGTGCTGCTGCCTTGCTCAAGTATCTTGCTTGGCTTTTGCATGTCAGTGTTCGGTTGAGGGTCATACCTCAGTAAACTGGGTATAAGAAAATAAGAATGGCCATACTGGGTCAGACCAAAGGTCCATCTATCTCAGTATCCTTTCTTCCAACAGTGGCCAATGCCAGATGCCCCAGGTGAACAGAACAGGTAATCATCAAGTGATCCATCTCCTATCACCCATTCCCAGCTTCTGGCAAACAGGCTAGAGACACTATCCCTCCCCATCCTGGCTAATATCAATTGATGGGCCTATCCTCTATTAACTTATCTAGTTCTTTTGTGAACCCTGTTATAGTCTTTCCCTTCGCAACATCCTCTGGCAAAGAGTTCCACAAGTTGACTGTGTGTTGTGTAAAGAAATACTTCCTTTTGGTTTTTTTTAACCTGTTGCCTATTAATTTCATTTGGTGACCCCTAGTTCCTGTGTTATAAGAAGAGTAAGTAACACTTCCTTATTTGCTTTCTCCACACCAGTCATGATTTTATAGACCTCAATCATATCCCCCCTGTGACGGGGCAGACTGGCCCCGCACTGGCCCTGGGAGGGTTAACCCTTCTCTGCTGGCAGAGGAAGCCACGCCCCTGAGGCCCTGCTGGGCATGCTCCAGCAGGGGGCCAGGTATAAAAGCCTGCAGAGCTGCTCAGTCAGGGCTAGCTGCTGAGGAGGAAGGATGCCCAGCAGAGGCTCCAGCCCAGGAGCTAGGGCAGGCCTTACCAGGGAAAGCTAAAGAGCCCAAGACCGGAACTGGAGGCCAGCTGCTACTGGAACCCCAGGAAGTTCAGGGAACTGAGGAGCCTGGAGACTCAGAAAGCCCATGGACTACTGCACCAAAAGAGCCGGTAGGAAGTGACCCAGGGGGGGTGCGGGAGTGGTACCTCCCACCCCAGTGAGGGCAGCGTGTTTTGGTGGGATTCCCCGCTGACCCTGGTGGGCTGTGTTGCCTGCTGTTAAGGCCCTGGGTTGGCTCAGTGGTTTGAGCATTGGCCTGTTAAACCCAGGGTTGTGAGTTCAATCCTTGAGGGGGCCATTTAGGGATCTGGGGCAAAAATTGGGGATTGGTCCTGCTTTGAGCAGGGGGTTGGACTAGATGACCTCCTAAGGTCCCTTCCAACCCTGATCTTCTATGATTCTAAGGCACGCTGAAGTAACTCAGGCCACTAGGCCGTGCTATCCCTTCAGGGGAAGAGACTAAGGGGGACTCTGGCCATTGAGTCCTGCTGGGTGGGCCGCCCAGAGTGGCATAGAAAATGGACCGGGAACTAGACAGGTGGGTACCTCCTAGCCCCCCTGCGACTCAGAGGGGTGACGGAGTACGAACCCCGCCACACCCCCTCATGCATATCAAGCTGAAAAGTCCCAGTCTTATTAATCTCTACTCATATAGAAGCCATTTCATAACCCTAATCATTTTTGTTGCCCTTTTCTGAACCTTTTCCAAATCTAGTATATCTTTTTTGAGATGGGGCAACCACATCTGCATGCAGTATTCAAGACGTGGGTGTACCATGGATTTATATAGAGGCAATATGCTTCAGCCTCTGGCCATTCATTACAATGTTTAGTTTCCTTTTAGTAGGGGCATGGTACAGGTGGAATGTGCTACAGCAGGAATCGGCAACCTTTGGCACATGGCCCACCAGGGTAAGCCTCCTGGTGGGCTGGGCTGGTTTGTTTACCTGCTTCCTCTGCAGGTTCGGCTGATTGCAGCTGCCACAGTTCACCGCTCCAGGCCAATGAGGACTGTAGGAAGCAGCGCGGGCCGAAGGATGTGCTGGCCACCACTTCCTGCAGCCCCCATTGGCCTGGGACGGCGAACCGTGGCCAGTGGGAGCTGCAGTCGGCTGAACCTGCGAACGCGGCAGGTAAACAAACCTGCCTGGCCTGCCAGAGGGCTTACCCTGGCAGGCTACATGCAAAGGTTGCCAATCCCTGTGCTAGAGACTGTCTTGCTGCTGCTAGGCTGAAGGCGCCATGTCTTGCAGTAACCAGCCAGCTTTGCAGCAACATCATGCAGGGTGTTCTCCAGATCATAGAAAGTTGGAGCCTGCAGCAGATGTTGTCTGCATAGAAAAACTTCTGCGACTGGGTTTGTGGCAGGTCGTTGATGTATAGATTAAACTATAACAGTGGCAGGACTGTTATAGGCAGTTTAAACTATAACAGTCCTGCCACACTAGGTTACAGGAAAATTCTTTAAACAGTGGCATGACATTAGATAGCTCTGCTCCTAAAAACAATCTTTTTCTTTTAAGTAGAGCTGGCCCCAGCCATAAGCAGACTAAAGAATTGCTTGGGGCCCTGAGCAGCTCAGGGGGGGGCCCCCATTCGCTTATTTAGTGTGTAACATTTGGGTGGGCAGGGGTCAAAAATATGCCCACTTAGGGCCTAAAAAGCACCACTTCTGCTTTTGAGTAAAGTATCTGAATGAATTTGATATCGCCATTTCAACACCAAGCTGCCCATATCCAGTTATCTACCACGTAACTGACATCCCAATTTCAATGAAGTTCTGAAATATTGTTTCTTCTGAGTCTTTTCAAGGGTTCTAAAGGTTTTGTGAAACCACAGATTAATCTGGGTTCTGTACATTTGGGGGAAAATGCATGATAAAGAGGTCGGAGTGTGAAAACTGAATAAAAAGAAGGACTTAAACACAAGCATATGTTTTTAGAATGTTACAAAACATAAAAACCTACGCAAAAATTGTTAAATAATTTGCATGTACAGAAAACAGATTCTTATTTTCAATTCAGCACCATAAATATTTCCAATTAACATTTTAGCAAGAAGCATATGGCTAAGAACTTAGGTTCAGTTCAAGCAGAACATCATTTGGGATTTAACTGATAGGTATTCAGTAAAACTCCACAGCATGTTTAGCAAACAGCAACAAAAATGTGTGACCAATTTAATAAGCGTGTGCATTGGGAGTGGCTATAAATATGTTTCTAATGAATACCCAACTACCCTTGTGAAATAAACATTTGTGCACTGTTCCTGTCTGTTTGGGCTCCTTCCGCAACCCCCAGCCTTCCCAGAGGAACTTTTTTGCATGTATTAAGAAGAGAGGAAGAGAGAGAAAACAAAACAAAAATTCCCACAAGAAAGAGAGAAAATTTGGTGGCTCAACAATTTTCTGCCAAAAAGTAGGCTGTATAACTATTGTTTGAAATTGGATGAATATATATTCATCTACATGTTCAATATCCTTAAAAGGTTTTTAGACTCTAAAATGTTCGGACAAAATCCTGTGGGTCCAAAAACTGTGCGCCTGCATGCAGATCATACCTCCACTGGGCCAATACGTAAGAATGCTGCAGCCTGCTCCAACTGCTGTGCTGGCTCCACCTTGCAGTATGGTGGAGGTGAAGCCATGATCCTACCTCCTCCTTCTCCTCCCTGCCCTTTCCGTCAGTGCACCAGAAGACTGTAGTTGTAAGTGGCCCTTGCTTGGGCATGCAAGTTGAAGAAGGTCAGACTGTCTGTTGCCTGAACACTTATGACCGTTTCAAACACAAGCTAGCCTACAATAAGCACAATCTGCCTGGTGTAGTTAATTATAATGTTCTAGAATCAGGGGGGTATGGCAGATGATGGTCACACTGCCACCCTACCTGAGAGTCACTTACAGGAAGACAATTTTCAGTGTAGATTGGGCTCCTTGCATGATCCACTACAGAAGGATGCCCATGGTGTACGCTGGATCCCTTCAGACAGCCACAGCCACTTTCTGGGTTGTTCTAGGTAGCTCCAGCCCCTTGATGGAGCAAAGGTTTCATGTGTTTTATACCACAGTGATACGGTCCTGCTGACCTTCTGCCACGGGGATCCTACCAGAGAAGCTGGCAGAACTGGGGAACTTGACATCTTAACAAAGAAAACACAAAGAGTGAATCCGATGGGGTGGGGAGTGAAGTAATTGGCTAAGTGAGGAATGATAGCATGCTTTGCATATTCACTAACATTAGGCAAAATGTTCTTGCTCAGCAGAAGAACTTAATCAATCAAGAAATGATTTTAAATAGCCTTAAAATTGCTTATGTTGTCTTGATCCTATATGCTAATACAGAGATTCATGTGGCTTCAGTACTCTAGGTGGCAATCAGTCTTTCCAGTAACTAAACACAATCCTTTTAACGAACATCCTGTAAAATCCACATTAAGAGGCTGCAAGCTTAATTCATTAATCTATCATTAGCCAATCACAAAAACAGGGGGCTGGGTATTTATGGCGCTTATTCTATGCCAACCTTATGGCTCAAATTTGCAGAACCTAGAGTTGAAGTGGTCGGGTATGCACGTTGCAAATGTTTCTGCCAAGTGACGTTTCTACCCATGTCTGATCAAAAAGCACATAAGCCAACAGAAAACATCTATTCTGGGGGACTGGTTTACATCTAAAAATGTTCTGAAGTATTTAAACCATTTTTAGGGGGGGGGAAAGAGATGTGGGTTGACAGTTTGTATGACAAGTTTAACCCAATGGGATTTTAAAAAGCTGATATATTAATCCCTAAAAATCCTGGTTTATAACAGGAAGCCTTATAGGCTCTTACCTGTGTTGCTAATGAGTGCTGTTAGAATACCAACATTTAAAAAATGCTTTTCAAAATATTTTATTTAAAAATATAATATATACTTTAAGAATAGTTTTTAGACAATAGTTTTCACTCAGTGCCAAAAGATATTACACTTTGACTGTGACAAATCCCTCAACTGAAATTAATTTTTAGACAAATCCATCATATTTTCCAGGCACAGTTTCATATAAAGATTTTTGAAGTCAGATTCATAATAAATACTTTGAACTTTGGTGCTGCGTTCCAGCTAAAGATCTCAGAGGTCTCTGCAAAGAATAAGAAATTGAGCCTTTCAACTGCTGTGGGAGGTGTAAAATAAGTGTAATCATCCTAATTTTTACAGATGGGAATGCTGAGCACAGAGATATTTAGGCCTAGATCATCAAAAGCTATTTAGGCACCTAAACACCTTTGAGGATTTGGGCCTCAGTGACTACCACAAGACCATGTATAAAGTATGTAGCAAAGTGAGGAATAGACTCTATTTCCTATTCTCAGTTCTATGCAAGTTCTGGGAGGCTTAAAATATCTGTAGGCCATAGTAGTTGAAATCTAGAAGTGGCCATTGTGGTTATTTGTCAGCTACCTCCCTTTGCTCTTAGGTGTTCATTGCAACCCCAGTGATAACCTGCCACCTTGTCCTTTCCACTTAGCTCTTTCTGCCAATCTCTTCCATTCCAATTAGCTGTGGCTTCTTGCTACCCTTCTCTGGCCCTACAAGCTGCCCACTTGAACTCTGTTAAGTAGGTGGAATAATACTATGTAGTCAGTGGATAGAGCATTGTTTAGTGAATTCCCCCACAACATACCTGTACGCAATATCATCTGTTAAGTGGTCAGAGCCAATCTAAAAGGATTGCTGCTATGTCAAAGAGAAATCAAACAGAAAATAGGCAAATCCTGTCCCCCCTCACCACAGTTGCCAACTTTCATGCAGTAAATAAGCACTCTGACTTTCACAATAAACCAAAAATCAAACTAATCCCATTTCAAAACAAGGTCAAAACAAGCCAATCCCTAAGAATCTCAACACTCTATGTGACTAGATTCCCCCCGGCGTGCAGTCTGGGACTGTGGTGGGCCCGCTGTGCACCCCTGACTCTCTCCCCCCCTCTTGCCCCTGCTTGCCCCTTGCCCCTGATTGGCCCCCCTTCCCCCTGCTTGCTGGGAGCCAATCAAAAAAAAAAAAAAGAAGCAACAAGCTACAACAAGCAACGAGCTACAAGCCAAAAACTAGCCAACAAGTAACTCACAAGCCAACTAAGTCAAAAACAAGACCAATTTCTGTGTTTTTTCTGCAGGTTTGGCACGTCTGCCCCTCAATTATCTCTGCGGGTACAGATGTGGCAGACAGCAGCACTTTCACTGCCCAAAAGTGACCTAATGCCAGAACCACAACCTAGGTATGCTGCAGTGCTGTGGTCACGTTAAGTGGGTATTGGATTACAATTCAGCAATTGCTACTTGATCATCACCGGTGTCTGTGAATCCATTTGTAGCACAGAAAGAAATTCTTCCTTTCTATCCAGCTATTGTAATTTCCCCAAAGGGACAGGAGATTTATTTTCCCCAGCAACAGTACTTGAGAAATTTATCAAGTACTGGACATTGAACACCTTCTAAATGACCCTCCTGGAATATATGACAAACCAGATTCCTTCCTTCCTTTCTATTTATCTATCTATCGATCTATCTTTCTCAATCACAGACCACAATCGATCAGTTGTAGTTCTGTTCATGATTGAAGTAGACCAAAGACTTAAATCTTAAAGTTAAGAATGACTTTTTAAAATAAGTAAAATCTATAAATTTCCAAGCTCCAGTTCAAAGCACCACACTTGGCCATTATATTACTGCAGAGCTCCATTGTGGTGACATTCAACCGCATAATGTCTACTACAATGCACTAAGGCATTTGGTGGATCATGTGATGATGATTTGATGCCCATGACTCATAGTTCATGTGTCAGAGACTGCAGTCATCAGGGGTTTTTTTAAGCAGTGTGACAGCCAGTGATGGATGTCAAAATGTTATAAAGGCTATGTCATTGTTCGAGCCAGATTAAACAGAGATGTTTTCAGGATTCCAGCAGCTCCAAGTCTGTCACCAGTCAGAATGCACCTGTCGACTGAGGATTTAAAGAATGGCAATATGAGAACATCATAAAATTGTGTTTCTAAAAAGTGTGGGTATAGAGTAATTGCTCACGGTCACATCAGGAGAAGATTTGTCTGTTTACTGAACTAAACACATTCAAAAGTCTAAATGCACTATGAATCCATTTTTAAAATCATCTGGGAGAAAGTCTTTATTAGTAGACAGTTTCCCATTATTGTACTGGTATCTATTTTAGCACTGTGACACTTTTGCTAAAAATACCATAAGTAAAAAGGAAAATGTTTTTAAGGGGTGTGTGTGTGTGCGCACAAGAGAGAGATTGAGTGTGGACGAGGCAAGGTTAAAAAACAAGAATGAACAAATAAATACAAAACACAGCAAAATGGTCTGGCCAATTAGCAGCGTTCAGCTTAAGAAGACCTCTGAGGAACCCATCACAAAAAAGAGCAACCATCCAGCATGTGTACAGCATCCTCCACAGCACTACATATGCACAGCTGGCTGTCCTGGATGCCCCAGGCCTGGCTGGTATTGGGACAGTGAACCACACCACACCTCAACCTGTTAAATTGGCTCCAGAGGCAGTGTTGGACCCCAAAATAAGGTAACTTCATCAGGACTGATGCTGATGTAGGAGTTCCTGGTAGTGGCAGAGGCACTCTCCTATTCTGTCCATCCAGAGTGAAGTTATCCGCTGGATGGAGAGTGTGCAGCACAGTGCAGATAGGATTTCTGCTGTGCATTTGGTATCCATGTGCATCCCACATATCTCTGAACAGTTTCAAGTGAGGCATTTGCTGTACTCACATGATCAGTTGTTGGCAGCATTCTGCCGGATGTTAGGTGGAAAAATATTGTCTAGGACCAATAACCATACAAGACTTATTAGCGTCAGTGTGCCTGTGATAATTCTCATTATTTGATCAGACTGTTTGTGTGTGGCAGAATATAACCAAACTGGGACAGTGTATTTGTCAGAGGAGCAGAACAGTGTCAGCCCGAAACTGTGCAGCGTTTGTGTGTTGGCTTCCCAGATGGACACTACTAGATTGTTCAGGAGACATTTTCTGCTCATGATCGTATGAGCTACTTTTGTGGGATGGTGTGTTTATGTGAGTGTGATGTAAAGTAACCCCTAGATACAATGGCATTGGATTGTGTGCCAGCCACTGACCGTTCAAAAAGATGGGAAGCTCAAGTTGGCTCTGAGCATGGTGAAAGTGGACATGGTCTTTGGTTTCAGTCTCTAGTTCTTGCAATAGCTTAAATTCATAACTTTTCTAGACACTAAAAATCATGGACTGAATAGAGAACTGGATTTATTGCTTATTATAACAATCTATAACCAGCGCCGGTGCAAGGAAGTTTCGCGCCCTAGGCGAAACTTCCTTGCATCATCCCTGCGCCACCACTCCCAGCTAACACCCCCCTCCCCGCCCGTGGGCCGCGGCAGCTGAGCATGGAGCCGGGGGGGGGGGGGGGGGGCTCACCGCAGCTGCCTCCCGGCTCCAAGCTCAGCGGCTGAGCATGCAGCCCAGAGGCAGGAGGCAGCCGCCCGCCCCCCCCCCCAAGTCCTGGCGCCCTAGGCGACCGCCTAGGGTTGCCTAGTGATAGCGCTGGCCCTGTCTATAACCCCCTAACCATCCCCACTCCCAGCTGGTTTTTCTCCTCTCCCTTCCTTTCCTCCTTTTCAATGGATGGGTGTTAATGTGCCACTTCACCTCAAATGGTCCCTTGAAATATGTGTTAACTAATTAGGCTAAACAATCTGTTCCACCTTGTATTCAGCTGTGACACTCTGAGTAAGTTTCCCAGACCTAAAGAAGAACTCTGTCTAAATTCGAAAGCTTGACTCAAGTTGGTCCAATAAAATATATTACCTCACCCACATTGTCTCTCTAATATCCTGGGACCAACATGGCTACAACAACATGGCATATAATAGTCACCTAAGGTAGCCATATCACTGTACAGATTCTTTTCAGTCTTTTGGAAGTCACGATCCCTTGAGGCCAGGCAGATATCTTCAGCATACATGAACCATCTGGAAGTAGTGTTCAGTAGGTCATTGCTGAGTACATTAAATAAAGTTGATGCCAGCACCAAGTCTTGCAGGAATCCATTCTTTTAGAATCTCCAGTTGCTAATTTTATGGCCCAGAGACACCTACAACATCTACCTTGGAGCATCAGTTGCCATGACAACCCATCTAGTAAGAATTCTTGACATCTTGTACAGCAGATCAGTATGCCAGAGGGTGTCATAGGTTGCTGTAAGGTCAAAAAAGACAGCTCTAGTTTTCTTCTTCTCTTGAAATCTATTCTCAAGGTATGTAGCAAGCGCTAACACTTGGTCAAAGAGCTTTGATTTGGTCAGGAACCTGCCTGATCATCAGTCAAAATTTGTTCTGTCATGGGCATAATTCTGGAGTAGAATCATCTGCTCCAGGACTTTGTAGCTACAACTCAGGAGTGATATTGGCTGCTAAAGAGTGACCTTTACCTGGCTTTAATAAAGCTGTCACCTTAGCTTTGCACTATATCTTGGGTATTACATTCTCCTGATGAATCATACCAACTATTAATCCCATGCCAAAGGGTGGTGGGAACAATGGACATGGCTTTAGGTAGATAGGTAACTTGACCTGTGGATTCATGAATTAGAGATAGGTTTGATTCAATACCCCACCTTGCTAAAGTGTATCAATGTAGAGTTA
Organism: Chelydra serpentina; assembly: GCA_037349315.1. Lineage (NCBI taxonomy): Eukaryota > Metazoa > Chordata > Testudines > Chelydridae > Chelydra > Chelydra serpentina. The sequence goes on from JBAIAC010000004.1 coordinate 63,422,295, forward strand.
GAGAAGAGGCTCAAAATCCAATACAAAAGGAAGATCTGAATTTTTCAGCTGACCCCTCTTAATATAATGGACTGATTCAAAACCTCAAACCTAAGCACCCTCCAGCTTTGGTGTGCTCTAAATCTGGATTCTGATCTGATTTTTTTTTTTTTAACTTGGGCCCCTTTTTAAGTGAAACAAGGAATTATTTGTGGTACTACAAATATTCAAAGGATTTTTCTTCTTGTTTCTGAAGGAGCACCGTTGTTATAAAATCTGGAATGTTGTACTGAGGTACAATCTGACAGAAGAACCTCCAGTCCTGGTCGTGCATTTCATATAATGGAATGGCTCCATTAATGCAGCACAACAGAGGCCATATGGTGGTGTTTTCAGCTGTTGGGGAGCACGGTTTTCTAAAACTAAGTCTAAGAAATTAAATTATTTTCAAACATGTTTTTCCCCTTTCTTTTAAATTATCAAACTTTTATGGTGCATTCCAGAAACTAATGCAATGGATTGGAGAGCAGCACTTTGAGTTTGTGGTTCTTGATGAACCATTTGTGACATTTCTTATTGAATTTAATATGGAAATTAATACTGATCCCTGACGAGATTCCATATAGCATAGAAACCTCCATCTTAAATAAGATTTTTATACAAACACCTCATATCTCCTTTCTAACTGTTGTTAGATTTTATCAGTTTTGACTGAGATCCCTAAGGTTGTAAACATACAACTTACACTAATTCTCCACACTGAAAATGAATATTTCTTCCCTGCACTCGCTTCCTGTCTCCAAATAAGCCTGTTATTAGTGGTGGTGGTAACACTTCATTGAGACTGCCTCTTACTCTATAATAAACTAAAGCCCTATAACATTTAAATGTATTTTTCACAGTCTGATTCTATTTTCTTTTCATGCTTGTTAAACTTTCAGAATAATAGGAAACAGCAAGAAAAATATTATTCTTAAGCTAGGCAGAGGTGAATCAGCCAAATCTGAGGCTGAAATGACAAGCACAGCAGTCACTGACAGAAACCAGCTGCCAGGCCTCTTTATATGCAAGTTATTCAGGGAGATATCAAAACGTGGAAAATATAATACTCCTACCATCATTTCTTGTTGTATTAATGCCCAGGTGAGTTCTTCTGAAATGCTGCAGTTGTATCTTAGCAAAAACAAAAAGCAGTAAAGCATCATACTTATTAGGGTCCAATTTGCCACAGCGGCAGTCAAGTGCTTCAGTCTTTCCCAGTGGCAATACAGAGGGAGGAATGGGGATAGAGAAACTTAAATTAAATTCATAGTGCAGTGCACATGTAGAATTCAATATTGACAACTCTAATTACACACACCTTTCCATCATCATAAGTTCATTAAGTAGAAGGAAAAGGCTAGAAACAGCAATATCAACTTCTTGAAGAAGAAGAAGAAAAAAAGGAAGCCCAATATTATATAGTTATTGACATTTCCACTTCCTATTTAGCAAATCCTAAAATGTTGCCTGAAGAGTTAATGGATATATTATATTGGGGGGGTGGGAGAGGGGAGAGAACCAGGTAAGCTATTCTTAGAAATGTATTTTGGAAAATTATTAGATCAGAATGATGTGAGAAATATGCGCCCTTCACTCTGGGTGAAATTGTGTACATAGGGCCAGCAGAAGACCTATGCATTATTCGAGACCCACCTTGCTATGCCCTCAAGGCAGTTTACTACTCCTGCTGTGTTCCAGCGGGAATGCCATAGGAAATGCAGGACACTATGATCAGCTGATAAGTAGCAGCGTGTCCCCAGCTACACTCGCTCACCACTCACGCTGGGCTGCAATCCAAAGGCAAACATTCACAACAATGGAAGTTTATGGGGAATGGGGTTTCATTGCACTGGGTGTGTATGTATTCTATCCTCAACTAACAAGCTTGCAATCTTTCCATGTCACTCTTGTGCTCCTTTATCTGTGAAGTTTCTGTAATTGCTGAGTTCCTCAGTCCTATGCATCCTGCCCTGGACCCTAATTCTTGCGAATGACTCCATACCAGGCAAATTGTGCCCATCCCAGCCAATGCCACTGCTGTAACCTCCCCTCTGCATGGGACCCTAGCATCACTGAGTTCAGATGTTGGCAAAGTAATGAACGCTAATCAGAATCACTGCAACACCCTTATAGCCCACATCACTGTGCCCTGATCCACTGATTTAGCCATAGCTTATTTATAAGAGCAGAATATTGCACCAGCAGTGGGAATAGGAGATAATCTTGTACCATCAATGACATCTAAGAAATTTACTGGCTAGTGTAGGCCTCCCCACGTCATGATGTACCCACAGAGTCACCTCAGTGGACATGTTCTGTCAGGAATGGTCTAGGTAATATTTAGTCCTGCCACGGGTGTAGGGGATTAGACTAGATGACCTCTTGAGATCCCTTCCAGTTCTATGATTCATTGTCCACTCCATATACACACAGAGTCATCTGCAAAGCCACAGAGTGAAACAGGCCTTATATCCCTATGTGAGCAGCCTGAATGACACCAAGGCCAAGTTCTGCTCTTATAGCCATTGTGTCAGATCCTCAACTGGCATAAATTGGCATTACTCCACTGATTTCAATGGAGCTATGCTGAATGACACCAAATTACAATCTGGCCAATGGACTTCACTGGAGTGCCTCTGGATTTATTTTGGTGTAAATGGGAGCAAAAATTAGACATTTAAGCTTGGAAGTTCGCCTATCGCCCATAGGGTTTTTTTTAGCTATTTTTTAGCTATTCATAAATCAATCATGATTTCTACATATACGGTGTTATTCTTTAATATTTGCAGAATAGTTTATGGAAATGAATTTTAGGATAACAAATATTTGTGAATGTTTCTCTCCAGTGCTTCACCTGCATTTTATGGTGTTCATCTACATCACACATTGTATTGTTTCTGCTTCTTGATTGGCTAATATGTTTTAAGCAAAGGGCTAGTGAATAACAAGAATTTCTCATTTTAATTTTTAGTTAAAACATTCATGCTAATATTTATGAAACTTTAGGGCATTCTAAATATTTTCACAACTAAATTAGAGGGACATTCAAATTATAAGTAATTTGACTCCATGAATAACAGTGGAGCAAAATCCCAGGGTATATTCATGAAAATGTTTCACTCTTTCTACCAACTCTGATGATGGCATTAACTTTTTGTGAGGTGTACTGCGGGACTGGGATTGGTAGATGTGTTTAATAATGCTATTAAGGTGGATAATGTTCTAAAAAGGAAAAAAAATGAGTCATAATTCTCATTGAGAGGGAAATCAGTATTTTTAAGGTGAAGTGAAGGGCAGTGAAATTGTATATGACACTTGTCTTTATACAAACAACTATAAAGGATAGAACTACTAGACCGTATGACTTTGCCAACTAGCAGCAGTTTCCATTTCATCCTCCTCCCCCATGAATCTCTATAGAAAATGTAATACTTTATAGGCATTTTTGAATATTTTTGCTGTGTATGTGACTCAGTCCCACACAGCTGCTCAGAGAACTCTTAGCAGTTACCCTCCAGAGTGGCCATAAAAATTGCTTTTGTTTTTGCTGAGTCTGCTCCTGACAGTCTGTTTTTGTCCTCACTCCAGATATCATTCATTATAAAGCACATTCTCTCAACAGGTGCATTAGTGCTTGGAAATGCCAAAGACAATTCAGTTGAGACAGTCTGATATTTAGATAGAGGATGCTATTTTTACTAAAAGATTGAGCATCCCCAATCTACCAGGATTCCATATTTTTTCTGTCTGCCATCTTGCTGTTACCTATCAGTCACATACTGCTTGACAAGGAGCATTCAAACAATTTTCATCAATTACTTGTCAGGTTACATTGTCCAGACTTGTGTTTTCATCATCTTTTCCTGGAACAACATATATCATCTAGTAAAGGTCTGGCAGCTTAAAAACTGTCACATGTTCATGCCATTTGGAAATGGTGAAAAAGTATTAAAATCCTACTAGAAACATACAGTTAACAAAATATATATCCAGGTCCCACATAGCCCCTTTTACTGATCATTTGCATTATTCATCATGACTTGCAGATATATCACTTCCTTAGACCAGGTATATGGTAGGGCAGTATCAATGAGCTAATATTTCTGGAATGGAGGCACTGGACTAGATCCTCTTCTTCATTGCAGAGCAGTGCAAAGGGTCTGGAAAGCCACAGATCTGCCTGGCTGAGGAATGCCCATGGCATAGCAGAATCCCTAGATGGTGTAAAGCCAGCATAGCTGGCTCCTACATTCCTAACCCCAGGGTCCCAGGTGTTAAGAGCATGTTGAGGGTGGAGGGGGACATAGCCAGAATGCTATTGTACTGTTGTTATTCTGAGCTGGCATGCTCTTCCCTTGGACTATTGCCAGATGGTGTATTTTGGAGAAGCCCTTACACTTCACTAAAGTACATCATGCCTGGGGCTGGCAAAGAACTGGCACGTGGTCAAATAGGCACAGCCGTCTTTTTTGCAGCCTCCTTCAGCTGTGCTTATCCGATACTGAATGCAGCTGAGAATCTAGACTATTGTTTCTATAACTATTGTATTGTGGAAATGGTGTTCCTGGGAATTATCCTATAATGTAGCAAAAGCTATGGTGCTACATACTCTGTTTAGTAATGCAGTCAGTGACACACATCTCCATCCCACATCTGAGCACAAAACTTCTGATAGCACTTGCCACTGGATATGTTTTCAGTGGTTAATATTTATATTTCTTTCAGATCTTTTGGGCCAGTTCTTAAATAAGAATATGAATCTTAGTCTTTTGCAAATTCTCCACACCTGTTATCATAAGTACATGATGTGAAACCACATAGCCTTGTGCAGCTTACAGTTTTATATATCTCTCCCCATAAAAAAGTCACCATCAACAGGAAGCTTTGCAGACATATCTATCTCTTGTAAAGAAATCCCTAACTATTTACATCCAGAGAAGAACCACATATTATCAGTACATCATTGCTACTAATTTATCAACACTTTTCATCTTGTTGCAGTAGGATCCCCCCCTGACCCAGTGGTGGAATCCTCTACCATTGTCAGGACCCTGGGCTGGAACTCGGTGGAGTAGGGTGGGACCAGGTCTCCCTACCCCCGATGTTAGACCCCACCCCCCAGGGTGGCAGCCTCCCCATTTTAAGAGAAGAGGCCTGCATTTGTCTGCCACCTGCATGAGCTAAGATGACAGGCAATAGCCTGCTTGGTTGCTCTGCCCTGCCTGAGGGCCTGAGCCTCCTAAGACTGTTAGGCTATGTCTACACTACCACAGTAAATCGACCTAAATTACGCTATTCCAGGTATGTGAATAACGTAGCTGGAGTCGACATAGTTTAGGTCAATTTACTCCAGTGTCTACACCACGCTGGATCGACAGGAGACACTCTTCCATTGACTTAATTTACTCTTCTTGTTCTGGGTGGAGTACTGGGGTCAACCGGAAAGCGATCTGTGTTCAATTTAGTGGGTCTTCACTAGACCCTGCTAAATCAACCGCCAGTGCATCAATCACCGGAGCATCGATCCGGCGGTAGTGTAGACATAGCCTCAGTTTGCTCTACCTGGCCTGAGGGCCTGAGGGGCCAAGATCATGTTACTGCTCGTCCCTGCCGCACCACCAGGGCCGTGGACCCTTGCACTCGATTTGCTAATTCCTTGATAGTGGGCAGCACCCTAGTGGCATAGGGAGGCAGAGTCGCCTCCCACTGAGCCAGAAGGGGAGGTACAACTGCAAACCTACTACAGTTCAGCTGTAATATCTGCTTTAGAGAACATTCTTTTGGGGAAATTTATTTTTTAGAACATTTATGGAAAATAAACCATAAGGAATGCAAATACATGCAAATAAAATATGTTCCAAATTTCAAATGACTATTTGCAGATTATTGTTTTTTAAAGCATTTGTTCTTTTAAAAAAAAAATCAGCTGTAGTGAACTCCCAGGTTCATAGCAGCTGTAGCTTTATATTTATCCTCAGGTCAGGTTTTGTTTCTGCAAATCTTCACATGGTTTCTATGTGCTCTTATAATTACATCAGTAGCATCTCTAACAGCTATTTCCCTTTTTAAATATGCAAAATTTATCAGTGATTAGTAACCATCTGTTACCAGGTCTGTTGTAGAATATTGTGTTCATCATTCTAAGAGGATAGGGTTTAATCTGTTCAAATAACTCTAAAAATTAGAGGTATAGAAACTTTTAAAATATCTGGTTTATTTGCTTGCTTATTTTTACCATATTTTGAAATGTTGGCACATCGAGCTAGATCCTTAACTGACGTAAATTAATATAGCTACATTGACATCAGTAAGATATATACCAGCTGAAAATCTGGTCTCTTAAATTTCAATTACCTGGAATATTTGTTATTCTTCGCTAATCTCTTTTTATGCCCAGAATGTATGGATACATACATTAAATACATAGACAGACAGTCAGAGAGAAAGTATTTTCAAAAGATTTAAGCAGATGAAGATTTGTGAAATGAGTTCAAGGCCACAAGAAGAAATGTGGGAACAGATTTAGAAATACACTCTGGCTGCTTTGTGCTGCTTCAGTGATTCAAATCAGCAGTAACCCAGTTTAATTGACTGGGTAAAAGAGGTTTATAGCTGTATAACCATGAACGTTGTCCCCACAATTATGGAAATTCATTGACACTGTCACATATCACCACTATGCACATATCACCACTGTGCACAGTCATTAAAAAACCTAAAGACTAGAAGCAACTTTTCAAAATCAAAATAAATAAATTAAATTAAAAATATGCTAATGAACAAATTTAGAATTGGCTTCAAATTTTGAAGTCAAGCATATGGTGATAAATAGATGGATTCTTTGTAGCGTAACAGGCACCCTGGCTGTATCTGGCTCTGTATCTAGCATCCGGCATTGTTGAGGCAATTATGGGCTCTAATTCAACACAGCATTTAAGCATATGCTTAAGTTGCATTGAAGTGTTTTGCTGAATTGGAGCCATCATAATTAACACAACTAAAACTCTGATCCTGTAATGCGATCCATGTAGGTGGATGCCTTCCCCTGAATGGACACTTATTGGAGCTCTGCTGGGGCAAAGGGGCCAGTCTGTGTGGATCTCATTGGATGATTGGAGGCCTAAAGCCCTGTTCTTGTAAAGGGATCCACGTGCATGGGCCCTTATACCCAGAGTCGTTCTTAGGCATATGCAGCATACACTGCTGTGTAGGGCACTCAAAAATTTGGGGTACCCCTGGGTCTTAGTATCCACCCTCCCGCCTCTTCCTATCCCTATTCTAATCTGACCCTTCCTTCAGGCTCCCGCCACAGCTGGCTGCTGTAGCCTGGTGAGTCTTCCTCAGGAGGGGATCTAGTACTTAAAAGTGAAAGTCTTCCAGCCTGCCAGACCTATTAGCACAACATTGGAACTGTTAAAGAGCCATTTAAGTGGTAATGAAGCCATTTAACAGGCATTTCAAGCCCCAGGTATATACTGTCAGTTTCTGAATTTACTGACAAAAATAGTTATGCATTACTGTAATATTTACTCAGAACATGTTAGTCTACAGGACCTTAGTTTAAAATTTGCTTTAACAATATTTCATTAGTGTGTTGCTGAAGATTATAAAATCACATCTCTAAAAAATCCTTGCATAGATGTTTAGATGCACAATCTGAGTATTCATATTTAGCCTTAAATGCTTAGATCTTCAGACATATTGTTTTTAAAATAAATCCTTCAAAAGACCACCCTTATCTAAAATACACATGCAAGCCCAGGCTGCCGTTGGGCATAGGGGCACCAGTTTAATAATACTGCATAGGTCCCCATCAATCCTAAGGATGCCCCTGCTTATTCCCATGGAGTCATACTGAAGTCAGTGGGGAAGTTAGTTTCCAGTTTCCACCCTTGACTCCCATGTCTAATCCATGTTTGATTCCTTCATGGGAGTTAATGCTACTCTGTGTGGAAGAAAGGGACCATGTTTGCAGATCTTTTTGAAGTATTTGAGCCTTTGTACCTAATCCAGCAACCCTCGCTTACATACATGAATAATCCCTACACACAGAAGCAGTCAGTTCAGTTAAAGCTTGTATGTGTTTAATGGAAAGTTTAGGTATAACCTTTATAAGAACCATCAAGACTTGAACTCATTTTCTGTGTCTGAAGCCAATACCACAAAGCCAGTCTCTAGAATGGCTTTGGTTTTATATGCAATGTTGTTGTAGCCATGTTAGTCCCGCAAAAGTTTGTCTTAGGCCTGGTCTACACTAGGACTTTATGTCGAATTTAGCAGTGTTAACTTGATTTTACCCTGCACCCATCCACATTAGGAAGCTATTTATTTCGACATAAATGGCTCTTTAATTCGATTTCTGTACTCCTCCCCGACGAGGGGAGTAGCGCTAAATTCAACATGGCCATGTCGAATTCATGGTACTGTGGACGGAATTTGACGCTAATAGCTCCGGGAGCTATCCCACAGTGCACCACTCAGTGGACGCTCAGGACAGCAATTCGTACTTGGATGCTCTGACCTGCCACTCAGGAAAAGCCCCGGGAAAATTTGAATTCCTTTTCCTGTCTGGCCAGTTTGAATCTCATTTCCTGTTTGGACATCGTGGCGAGCTCAGCAGCACTGGCAACGATGCAGAGCTCTCCAGCAGAGGTTACCATGCAATCCCAGAATAGAAAGAGGGCTCCAGCATGGACTGATCGGGAAGTTTTGGATCTGATCGCTGTGTGGGGAGATGAGTCCGTCCTATCTGAGCTCCGATCCAAAAGACGGAATGCAAAAATTTATGAAAAAATATCCAAGGCTATGACGGAGAGAGGATACAGCCGGGATGCAACGCAGTGCCGCGTGAAAATCAAGGAGCTGCGACAGGCGTACCAGAAGAGCAAGGAGTCCAACGGACGCTCCGGATCACAGCCACACACTTGCCGTTTTTACGAGGCACTGCATGCTATGCTCGGTGGTGCTGCCACCACTACCCCACCAGTGTCCGTGGACTCCGACGACGGGGTCTTATCTACGGCCACATCGTCGGAGGTTTTTGTGGACGGTGAAGATGAGGAAGGAGAGGAGGAGGACGAGGCAGTTGACAGTGCTTTCAATGCTGATTTCCCCGACAGCCAGGATCTATTCATCACCCTGACTGAGATCCCCTACGAACCCTCCCAAGGCAGCATCCCTGACCAGGAACCAGGCGAAGGATCAGCAGGTCAGTGTTTTAAACATTTATTTGGAATACAATAGGTAATGGTGTATAAGCACTGTGTTTGTATTGCTTAATTGGCCTTAGGCACTTCAGCTTTGAGTCTTTTCCAGTGCAACTACTCAAAGTCTGTCAATATGTATGGGGATAGAGGAGAAATCCCCATCGGAGATCTCCGCGAAGCTCTCCTGGAGGTACAGTGAAAGCTTTTGTATCAAGTTCCCAGGGAGAGCAGCCTTATTGTCTCCTCCATGGTAGGATACTTTCCCGCGCCATGCAAGCTGCAGGTACTTTGGTATCATTGCCTTGCATAGCATGGCTGCATACGGCCCCGGGGTTTGCTGGCATTGACGCAGCATGCGGTCTTTCTCTGTCTCCGTAATCCTCATCAGAGTGATATCAGTCATGGTGCCCTGGTTTGAATGAGTGTTTTTTTTAGTATAGTGAATTCTTCATTTTCCTTTTAAAGAAAGATACCCGGCGGTTTCCATCCACGTGGGGGGGAGGGAGTTGGGAGGCTAACCATTCGAACTTAGTGGTGCGCGGGCAGGGAGAGTTCCCGGGACCAGTCACGCGGAGGGGGGGAAAAGGTAGGCGAGCCATTCAAACAGAGCGGTTCGCGGGCACTTTCAGTTCCCGGGACCGGCCACGTGGAGTGGGGGTAAAGGGTTGGCGAGCCGCTGTAGATGAGCGGTTTGGGCAGCAGCAGGAACTGGCCACCGCCAGGAACTGTGATTGAAACATGGGAGTAGAGCACTGCTGTGAAGTAAGCTCTCAGCAGTCCAAAGGCAACGGCTTACCATGGTCTCCAGAGAGCAGATTTCCAGTGTTCAGCAAGGCTTCTGGGATCTGTACACCGGGACCCCAGACACTCAGGATAAAGACATAATATTCGACCTTCTGGTAAGTGGACATGTGATAGGTACTGTGCTTGGTCTTATTCACAGGGAAAGAGTATAGGCATTGTTCTGGAAAAAGTATCTTTCTGAGGAATTCACTCCCTTTATCTCATCCCACAGCTGCGAGTGTCTCCCGCCCTATCCGTGGATCACCCTCCCAGAGGCTTGCGCTGATCAGGCGGCACAAAAAGAGAACCTGGGACGACATGTTCTCAGAATTGATGGTCTGTTCCCCAAATGAGGCGGCACAGCAGAGAGAGGATGTCTCAAGGTCCGAGCGAGCAGTCAGCGAACGGGAGCAGAGGGCTGAAGCTCGCGAGGACAGGTGGCGGCAGGAAGACCAGCAGGTGACTCAAACGCTGCTGGGACTAATGAGGGAGCAAACTGACACTCTCCGGTGCCTGGTAGATGTTCTCCAGGACAGGAGACAGGAGGAAAGAGCACCTCTATATGTTATTTCCAACCACCCTCCCCCGCCATAAAGTCCAATCCCCCCTTCACCCAAAGTCACTAGAACGAGGGGAGGCAGGGGCCGTGGAAATAATCACTCCACCCCTGCAGACTGCTCCAGTAGCAGAAGGCTCTCATTTCCAAAACTTTAGATGGGTCCTTTCCTTCCCTCCAACCGCACCCCACAACAGTTCCCTGCCCAGGTTTCATCTAAAAAATATGCTCCCCTTAATAAAAATGTTTGTTTTGCACAGTGCTGTTTCCCTGACTTTCTTTCACAGGACGGTTTGGTTTTGGGGGAGTGGGTAAGGGGGTTTGTAATTAGCGACGACAGGCGCCTGAACCAGGGTACAGACAGGGGGAAAGGATCAACATAAAGTCACTCTCACATTGCATGCACTGGGCACACATGTCATTCTGGGAGGGGGCTGTCTTAGTCACAGGGCCCCCCCCCCATAGAGAACATCTGGTGTGGGAGGGTGGCTGCAGATCTTTTGCGGCTGGCGATAGCCTGCATGACAGATCCATGCAGCGGGGGATCTGTGGCCGCAATCCATGGCCAAAAAGTCACAAAGGCCCCACCACAGACAGTTGCGAATAGGAGGGGTTGCTGGCTCCCTTGAAACAAGCAGTCCAGCACTGCGGACTGCTCTGGGAGCAGGAGCATGTCATTCCATAAGTTTGGAAGCGTACTTTCCAACACTCCACCCGCTCCCCAACCGCGGTATGCGTCCCAGGTTAAACCCTTAACCGAGAAATCATTAATAGAGACGGTTTTAATAAACAATGTTTCCTTTATTATACTTTTAAAGCGTTGAATGAAGGGGGGGAAGAGGGTTGGTAACTGGAGAGGATAGGCAACAGAAACTGGGTAAAGAAACGGGGGCAGGTTCAGCTTCTGTTTAAACAAGTGTAACAGTCACTGGTTACCCTGCTCGCTCTGGAAGCTAGCTTTCAAAGCTTCCCGGATGTGCAGCGCGTCCTGCTGTGATCTTCTAATCGCCCTGGTGTCCGGCTGTGCGTAATCAGCAGCCAGGCGATTTGCCTCAACCTCCCACCCCGCCATAAACGTCTCCCCCTTGCTCTCACAGAGATTGTGGAGCACACAGCATGCTGCAATCACAATGGGGATATTTGTTTGGCTGAGATCGGAGCGAGTAAGTAAGCTTCTCCAACGACCTTTGAGATGGCCAAAGGCACACTCCACCACCATTCTGCACTTGCTCAGCCGGTAGTTGAAGAGCTCCTTTTCAGTGTCCAGGGCTCCTGTGTACGGCTTCATGAGCCAGGGCATTAGCGGGTAGGCTGGGTCCGCGAGGATCACTATAGGCATTTCCACATCCCCAACAGTTATTTTGCGGTCCGGGAAATAACCCCCCTGTTGCAGCTGTCTAAACAGACCAGAGTTTTTGAAAACACGAGCATCATGAACCTTGCCCGGCCATCCGACATTGATGTTGGTAAAACGTCCTTTGTGGTCCACTAGTGCTTGCAGCACCATAGAAAAATAGCCCTTTCGGTTAATGTACTGGCTGCCCTGGTGGTCCGGTCCCAGGATAGGGATGTGTGTCCCATCAATAGCCCCGCCGCAGTTTGAGAATCCCATAGCGGAAAAGCCATCTATGATCACCTGCACGTCTCCAAGGGTCACTACCTTTGAGAGCAGCAGGTCAACGATTGCATGGGCTACCTGCATCACAGCAACCCCCACGGTAGACTTGCCCACTCCAAATTGATTCGCGACTGACCGGTAGCTGTCAGGAGTTGCAAGCTTCCACAGGGCTATGGCCACTCGCTTCTGGATAGTCAGGGCTGCTCGCATCCGGGTGTCCTGGCGCTTCAGGGCAGGGGACAGCAACTCACAAAGTTCCAGGAAAGTGCCCTTACGCATCCGAAAGTTTCGCAGCCACTGGGATTCATCCCAGACCTGCAGCACTATGCGGTCCCACCAGTCAGTGCTTGTTTCCCTTGCCCAGAATCGCCATTCCAGAGGATCAACGTGCCCCATTGCCACCATGATTTCTATGGGCCGGGGTCCCGTGCTTTGCGAGAGGTCTGTGCCCCTCTCAGAGTTCATGTCCTCCCGGAGCTTCCGTTGCCTCCTCGCCCGATTTCTCTGCATCTGCCCCTGGAAAAGGTGGACGATAAGGCGCGAGGTGTTGACAACGGACAGAACAGCAGCGATAATCGCGGAGGGCTCCATGCTCGCTCTCCTGTGGTGTCCGAGCTGTCAATCACCGGAAAAGGGCGCGAATTAATTGCCCGCCGGCGCTTTCACGTAGGGACGGCGGGAGTGTGGGTCGAGTGACGACATTTACCTATAACCACCCTCGACACATTTTTGGCCCCAGAAGGCTACACCCAGAATTCCAGTGGGCAGTGGGGACTGCGGGAACTGTGGGATAGCTACCCACAGTGCACCGCTTGCAATGTCGACGCTTGCCCCGTTGCTGTGGACTCACAAATTCGATTTAATGTCCTTGCTGTGGATTCACATGATTGACTTTGCAATATTGGTTTCACAAGTGCGGTTTAAGAAAAATTGAACTAGTCTCGTAGTGTAGACATACCCTTACTCACCAACAGAAGTTGGTCCAATAAAAGCTATTACCTCATCCACCTTGTCTCTTTGTTTTTATAATCATTTAAACAAAACATCTACAGTGTTTAGCTACAGTTTCAAGGGGCTGTTTTCATCCCTCTATTGCAAGTGCCTTTTTCTCCAGTAAATTATTGATCCTTGTGTAGCCCAGGGTCCAGTGTGATTCAACAGCAGCCATGGGAACTATAAATTGTGGATTACAAACTGCAGCTTGTTGGGAGAACTTCCTGGTTCCAGCCAGGATGTACCCTCTGCCCTCCCAGCAGGAAGTTTCAGCACTGACTGAAGTGGGATCATGTAGCAGGCAAGCAGAGAGGAGGCTGCTGCACTGTAATCCTGTGATGTGTTTCTTTACAGAATAAAACCTTGTTCCTGGTGGTTTGTCTGAGTGGGTCTGGTCTGAGGTGAATACACACTGACACGCAATGCAGCACACACAGAGGAGCCTCAAGCCCAGTTTCTGAAGGGACAGACTTATCTTAAACAACATCATATTGGGCCAGTAGACAGGAAGGGGCCTACACTTGTAACAAGTGTGTTGTAATGCGGTAGATAGGCCCCACACTGACCATGAGAGGGTAAAAGAGAGCCAGAAGACTCAGCTGCTGCAGCCCACTACACCTGCAGCAAATGTCAGGCATGGAGAAGGGAGTTAAAAGGAGGAGTCCTGGCCCAGTTCAGGGTTGAATAGAAAGGGGGACAGAAGTCTGCTTCTTTTGGTGGGAGAGAAGCCTGGCTGCAGTCCAGAGACTAAGTTATCTTGCCGTTTGGATATGCCCTGGTTAGAAGGAATGATCAAACTCTGGGAGTGTTGGTGGAAGCCTACGCTGTTTGCAGACAAGACATAAACATTCATCAGACAACCCTGTTTTTTATTGTGAGGGTTTTTGGTTCCTGATTTCCATTGGACCTTAATGGCCTGGAAGGCCAAAGCACTGCTACGTCCTATCTTACAGAAACAGCAATATACCAGCACAGATCTGCAACTGGGTGTGTTTTGTCCTGACAGGTCATCGGGGGATGTCACAGAGGCAACCCGGTTGAAAATTTGGTGGAGAATGCAGGCAAGATATAACTCCTGAGGAAGGGGACAGGTCAGGACTTAAAATAAATAAATAAATAAATGACACCATAAGGAAGAGACTTAGTAGTTGTTCCATGTCCAGCACAGTGGACATGGAACAACTACTGAAATGGATGGCATTTCAGAATGCCCAACACCAACAGCAGGAACAGCAGGTCCCACAACACAGGGCTGGTAGCAGCAGCTGATCCAACACATAGCCGGCCAGTAGCAAAAGGAAGAACAGCAGCTGGTGCAACCGGTTGTGACCTTATTGCAGCCTCCCGCAATGCCTGGGATTTCCACCACAGACCCAGTGGGGGCCATGGTACTGGTCAGACCCAAGAGACGGGGCTTTAAGATGATCCAGAGGCTGTTCATGAAACGTTTTGACTAAGTAACAGCTGCAGAGACATCCAGGGACTAACGGGTTGGCCTAGGGTGCCCAAGAGTCTACCTGCAAGCAGCTCACCTCTGAGTGTTCAAATGCAAGGATCAGATGTTCCATGTTACTCTCTAATTTGGAGTCAAAACTTTTGGCCTGTTGGCAGGGCCCTTATGAAAGAAAAGCAAAACAATTTTATCACATCAAACTCTTAAATCTGTGGAGATTCTGAGAGGGCCTACTTATAGCTTCCTACCCTCTGGAATTAGGCGTATGGCCACAGCTATCCATAATTTTGGTTCCCAGAATCTAGGCCCCCATATAGCCTGTACTGAAGACATGCTCATGCTGCAACAGAACATCTAGACTCCACAACTGGTAGATGATTTCTGTACTGTGTTTGCTGCCTAGGCAGGGGAAATCCACCTTATCTTGTAGCACATCCAAACTGAGCCCAGACAATGTATCTGGGATATCCAGTGGCCTCTTCCACAGAATATGAAGCTGTAACTCCAATGCATGCTGAAACTTGGGGTGATTAAACACTCACATGGAGACTAGAGGAGTCCAGTTATGTCGACCCCTAAAATGGATGGGACCACGCAACTGTGCATTAACTTTAGAAAAGTCAATGCCATCGCAAAATTTGATGCATACACCATGTCATGCATTGATGAGCGGCTGGATAAGGCCAAATATATTGCCACCCTAAATCTTACTAAGAGATAGTGGCAGATCCTATTCACTCCAGTGCCTTGAGAAAAAGCCTCCTTTGGCACCCCTTACAGCCAATATCTGCTATGGACCATGATGTTTGGCCTACACAGAACTCCAGCAACATTCAAATGGCTAATGGACCTGGTCCTCTGGCCCCACATCAGTTATTCCAGGGCCTACCTTGACAATATAACCTAGATAAACCTTCTGTATGGTGGGTGAAGAATTGGCTGGAAAACCATATTCAGAGAGTAGTTATCAATGGCTCACAAACTGGAAGAGTGTGGTTCTCTAGTGATCTGTCCTGGGACCAGTTATATTTGATATCTTCATAAAAGGCACAGAGATTACATGTATAAAGTTTGTGTATGATAACAAGCTGGGATGGGTTGCAAGTACTTTGGAGGACAGAATTAGAATTCAAAATGATCTTGACAAACTGAAGAAATGATCTGAAATAAATAGGATGAAATTCAATAAGGACAACTGCAAAGTATTACCTTTATAAAGGAACAATCAGTTTCACAAAAACAAAATGGGAAATGACTGCCTAGGAAAGAGTACTGCAGAAAAAGGATCTGGGAATTGTAGCACATCACAAACTAAATATGAGTTAATGTAAAACTGTTGCAAAAAAGGGGAACATCATTCTGTGATGTATTATCAGGAGTGTTGTAAGCAAGACACAAGAAGTAATTCTTCCACTCAACACCACTGATAAGGCCTCAAATGGAGTACCATGTCCAGTTGTGAGCACCACACTTCAGGAATGACGTGGACAAATTGGGGAAAGTCCAGAGGAGAGCAACAAAAGTGATTAAAGGTCTAGAAAACATGAAAAAAACCCACCTGAGTTTGTTTAGTCTAGAGAAGAGAAGACTGAGGGGGGACATGATAACAGACTTATAAGATAAGTGTAAAAGGTCATTATAAAGAGGAGGGTGATAAATTGTTCTCCTTATCCTCTGAGGACAGGACAAGAAGTAATGGACTTACATTGCAGCAGGGGAGATTTAGGTTAGACATTAGGAAAACCTTCCTAACTGTAAGGGTAGTTAAGCACTGGAACAAATTACCTAGGGAGCTTGCAGAATCTCTATCATTGGAGGTTTTAAAGAACCTATTAGACAAACAGCTGTCAGGGATGGTCTGGATAATACTTTGTCCTGCCTCAGTGCAGCAGACTGGACTAGATGACCTATCAAGGGCCCTGTAAGACCTACATTTCTATGATTCTATAATGCTTTGGTGGATATCCAGAAATGGGAGGCCCACCTGAAGCAGGTCTTCTGAAGAGGAGGGACTAACAGCAAATCCCACAAAATTCAACATAGGCAAAGACATAACTACGTACCTGTGTTACACATTGGGGAAGGGCCAGGTACAACCTCTGGCAAACAAGATCCAGGCCTTAATGGCCTAAGTTCAAAGAAACAGGTATGCCCGTTTTGGGGGCTAGTGGTACACAACTACTGTTTTGTATTGGTGTCCTCATCTACTGTGGCCCCTCTCCCCCATCAGTTCCAGGGAAGTATCCCAAGGAAGATCCATTGGATGGAAGCCTTGAGAAGGCCTTTCAGATGCCAAAGGTTCACCTCTGTTGGGAGCCTGTTTTATACAACCCAGACTTCACCATGAAATTCCTCCTATTCACTGATGCTTTTGAAGTTTGTGGGTGGCTGTCTTGTCCCAGGTGGTCCATGGTGAGACATACTGTTCTTCACCTAAGCCACAAATTGTTCACAAGAGAAAGTGCCTACTCTATTACAGAAAAAGAAGGCTTTGCAGTGACATGGGCCATTGAGAATTTCTGATATTACCTTCTGGTCACAGATAATGCTCTTCTATGATGGCTCCATGCCATGAAGAACACTAACCTCCTACTAATGAGGTCTCTCCCGCCCTTCTTGTTCCATGTCCAGCATAGGGGTGGGAGTGCTCACTGAAATGTGAACCTCAAGAAGGAGGGGAGCTGGTGAGGGAGAGAGGTGCCCCAGGCAGGATCCTGAGGGGGAAGATATATGATGGGGCAGATAGGCACCACTCTGACAATGAGAAGGTTAAGAAGAATCTGGTCCTGCCCCTCTTTATCTGCAGCTAATGTAACTTGTGGAGTGGGGAGTTAAAGGGAAGAGACCCAGCCCAGTTCAGGGCTGACCATAAAGGAGAGCAGTTCTCGTCTTCTCTTGTTGGGAGAAAACCCTGGCTGCATCCCAGACACTATCTTGCCAGCTGGATAAATCCCTGTTAGAAGAGATGACTATACCCTGGACAATTGGTGGAAGCACAGACTGTTTGGAACTGAGCCTGGAATAGAAGGGCAGGGTCCCACTCAAGCTTCGGCAGACAACTCTGTTTTGAATTGCAGGTTTTTTTGGTGTCTGATTTCCTTTGGACCTTAATACTCCAGAAGAGGTAGGACTGAAGTATGCCTTGGCTGGAGGGCAATGACAATGACGTACTGGTGGAGACCTGTAGCGGGGTGAGTTGTGCCCAGACATACCTCAAGGGGATGCCACGGGGGCAATCTAATAAATGCATGTATTAGCGGCAGTGCTCTGAAGGCTATTTGAGCCTCAAAGGTAAACTGAAAGTGAGTTTATGCCATCGGAACATGAAATCTGACTAACCTACATATTCACGCATCAAGAACTTGTCCCTTAACAATTGGCTAGGTTTAAATTTTGAAAATAAATACAATCTAAGGCCACAATCTTGCAAAGAAATACACATTTAACTTTAAGCATGTGAATAATCCCAGCAATTGAAAATGATATTGGAAATTAATTTGGAATTTTCGATCCCATTCATTATAAAAGATTTCCAACAATAGGGAAACATTGCTTGGCTCCCTTACATTTTTTTAATATAACTTCAAAAAATATTTTTAACAGATAAGTCCCCTGCAATATGAGCATGGCCTATTATGTACCTCTTCATTCTGGTGATGTCTTGACCTTCTGTTAACACACTATAAGTCCTCCTGCTCCACCGTATGAATTGTTCTTGGGATCAGGGCAGGTCATGTCATCCCCTCTGAAGACATGGCTCTTATTGATCCATATATCATCTGGCAGGGGATGTTGTAAGAGTGGAACAAATCAAGTGCAGCATTCTCCTACCCCTTAGGTCAAGGTCATCACCTCCAATAATGAGCCTAGATGGGAGTCTCTGAGTACACTATTAGCAGTCTCAGTGGTTTAGCCTCCACAGTCCTTTGCACTGCAACTGCAGAAAATTCACAAAATGAGTTAACACTGTTATTTGAAGAGTTCCCTTATAAGCCTTCTGTCTGAAGACCCATTGTGACCAATAGCAGATAGTTCTTGTGCTGAAGTTTAACTGTAAAGATATTTTGTGCAGTGTTAGATTTTTTCATACGCTCTCTCATATGCTGATGCTTCAGGGTGTTTGATCAGCTCATTATAGAGGGGGGAGAAGCACACCAATTGCAAACCATGATCATGATTCATCATAAAGTAGGTTGCACCTATTTACGTCATTTTACCTGCTTACTTAATTTAAGCACATGCTTTTATAAGCTGGATTGTATATCATGTGCCTATTTCACAATAACATTTCCAGGTGCAAATGGAGATAAAGACAACTAATTAGGTATGTGCCTATTTTCATAAAAGTAATTAACCATAATTAGAGTTTTTTTAATAATTGCAGATTGAATGCTTTCATGTGGCATTTTTACAGAAATTTATTCTTGTAGAAATAATTTCTACTTGAATTCTAAAAGAAAAATGAAATGTCACTAGGAAACTGCTCTTGCAAATGTTGTTGTCATTGAAAACATGGTCTGTAGCAGTACCATGCCACACTGGGCTGTGATCACACAAGCTAAGCAAGGATAGCCCTGGACAGGTCAGCATTTAGATGGGAGAACTGCAAGAAAAACTCAGATGGCGTAGGAGATGGTGTCAGTGATTCATTAGGTCACATTCATCTCTCACTGAGTCAGTGCCCAGGATACTGTTAAGGACTGTGGAGATGAGGTACTGTCTTTTTTATCAGATGTCAAGCTAAACTCATAATGATTAGTGGTCCTTAATGATGTGATGGCACTTCTCAGAAGAACATAGGTGTAATTTTTTGCTATCCTGGTCAAATTTCAACATGAGTAAGTAGATTCTACCCACCAAATTCTGCTTGCTGTTTCAATTGAAGATTACATTCCCCTTTTAGGGAAGGAAATAAACAGTTGTACAGAATTGCTCTGCACACTTGAACACCTGCCATTAACCACACCATTTCAGTGGTGAATGAAGTGAATCCAAGAGAAAGCCACGAGCTATAAAAATTGTTATTTATTTATTTTGTGTGTGTGTGCTTTGTAAAGGCAGGGAAAGGATTGTTTTGAGGTTTTTCCTACCCTTTTATATGAATGTTTATTATAGAAGGCATATCATAGAGATAATTAACAAATAATATTATTATTAATAATAATATACTGCTCAAGTTCCTATGCAGCGCTTTTCATCAACAAATCTCTACGCCCTTTCCGAAGAAGGTGACTATCAGCACCATAGGTTTAGATTAATGATGGAAGACAAGCTGAAAAGAGCAAACCTGGAGAACAGATTTGAAATGGAAGAAAGCGAGATCATTTGATGGACAGGAGGAGAGGGACTGCTTAGGATGAGAAAAACACAGAATAATGAGAGAGAGAGAATCAGATAAAGGGAGCTGTGAGGAGAGAGGAAAGGAAAGTGGGAGGACGAGGAGGTAGGAGTTGAGGTTCAGGCCAGGGCATAACTCCATAGAAGTGAAGATGAGGAGTTTGATCTGCCTAAGTGCCAATCTGAGCACTAAAGTAAAGTTCTCAGGGCTTTTTAATTAAACAGAATTTTGTGTTTCTTGACGATAAGTTAATAGCACAAAGATGAAAAAAAGTGCATGAATTTAGTATGCCCGAAGAGGACAACATTCAAAGCTAAAGTGTTCTGGGTAATAAATAGATGTCAATCATTTTTAAGTTCACTTTATTGATCCCTCCCATCCACACACATAGCCTTTTGAGAGCACAAAGAACAGTTATGTACAACATATGCTGGGTTTATTGAGTTGGGAATATATGAATGTATCAAACAATAACCTCCTACGTCTTTCTACCCTTCATTTCACAGCATACAGGATGAGAGTGTGAACAGTATTATAACACTGTGTTAGCTCAGTTTTACACCAATGTAATGCCATTAATTATTATATTATGCTTGCTTCACTTTGTCCCATTAGCCGGGGTCAGCAGCACAGATCCACAGAGCATATGTGGTTGGCACAACTTTTATAAATTTGCCGGCCAGGCCTGACATTCTTGGTTTGAAAACAGAGTTTTCCTTCTTCAGGGTGGACTACCTGCCACAGTTGATGAGTCCCACTTGCCAAACAAAGGCACGGGAAAGTGAAATGACTTTTCCAAAGTTACCCAGAAGACCAGTGGTGAAGCCAGGAATAGAAAACCGGTGTCCCAAGCCTGTATCCTCGCCACTGTATCATGCTGCCTTATATTAATTAAATTATATTTTATTGCCAGGTATTCAAAAATCACGACCTAGGCCCCAGAAAATAAAGGATATTTGCGTTAAAGTGTAGGATTTTTAACATAACAAATTGGGGACCTTTTTTTTTTTTGCTTTGTTTGAGCCTTTAAACGTTGTATTGTTAACATTTTCTTCATAATTGTGAAAGACATTAACTTTTTAAAAATATGAAAGCTGAAAGTCTTCTTTAATCCAGTAGCTTTAAGAAGAATACCAAAGATCATAGATTCACTATAAATCATGAAAATTGGCAACACTGTATTATAATATATTCTTATAATTGTGAGCACCACTACTTGATTGTAAACTGTTTCCTGTTGCTCCTAATTACTTCTGAAACTTCCCCTACCACTTAAAATTCTAAATCATCCTAATGACTATAATGGATACCGTGGACTTTTCTGCTTATTATATTACAACCTTGTAGAAGAAAGTGAAATGATTACCCTATTTCTAATTTCAACAATGAAAAGCAAAATCTGCTTTTTTTCAAAAGGTTTTATGATGCCTTTTATCACTTTAGGATTCTTTTCATGTACAATATTTTTTAAATCTAAAACTTTAAAAAATAAACCCGAGTAAAGGCGTCAAAATATTCAGAAGGGCTTTTCAGTGTAAAACAATACAATACGTTTTGGAGGGGAGAGAGGAAGGGGCGAAAAAGAGACATGAAAAACATTTGTAACGAAACCAGAAAATGAGGAACATTTCTGATGTTGGATATCATTAAAAACACACAACTTGGCTCCATTTTAGTAGAAGGTTCACCAAAATCTGCAAAATATTCTGGAAAAGTGGATGCCAGACCATTATCACTTTCCTTCGCATGGGATCCACAGCCCCTCTTGAAGAATTCCAGTGATCTTTAACCAATACTTTTGATGTAATTAGTCTTTTCTGTGCGGTTGCTGCTGTAAAGATAGAAGGTGGGAGAGTAGGCCAGCTGGACTCCTCCTAGGTCTGAGATAATCACGGATGGCTAAGTGAACCACCTCCAGTTTTCTGTGCACCCCATTCCTTTGAAGGATCTTCTGTGGAGAAGGCAAAAACCTCCTTGCCTTCAATTTGTCAGCAGTGGGGTGATGTTTCTTCCCAGCCACTTTACCTCATCTGGGGAATGAAATGACAAAGATGACCCAATATTATTAGTTCATTTCCAGAATAGAGATTCCCTATTATCAAAGTGCATCTCAGACCCCAGAGACTGATCAAATGAATGGAGGAAGCAAGCCAGCTGATCACCTACCAGAGAATCCAGTGCAGTGGTGTTAGCTGATCACCCCAAAATGTTTGATAATGTGAGTACAGTTTGCAGCCAATAACCTGAGTACATAGCAGAAAGAGATGAAGGAATTTAGGCCCTTAAGACACTGGGTTGAGAGAAGAAGGAACATGAAGGTGGTTCAAAGCTTTGAGTAGAACAAATGAAATTCAATTGGTTTAGAGCCAAAACTGTGCAAACCCCCTCTCTGGCTCCCCGTCCTTTGTTGTACATTCAGACCTGAAGGCCCTGGCTCCAGGACAGTCTACCTGTTAGGCTGACAGGGATCCTGAAAGCCCTGGGCAGAATGGGGGTATAATCAGGGACTGGATGTGGCACTAAATGATGCTGAAGTGAATTAAGTCAGACTGAGCAGAAAACCCATTCTCTCTTCCGCACTGTCGGTCAGTCAGACGCAGGAATCTGGCCTCCAATTCCAGTTTATCC
Source organism: Chelydra serpentina (assembly GCA_037349315.1). NCBI lineage: Eukaryota > Metazoa > Chordata > Testudines > Chelydridae > Chelydra > Chelydra serpentina. Next base: position 63,444,891 of record JBAIAC010000004.1, read on the forward strand.
TGGTGTAATACCCTGAAGCATATTTTTCAACCAGGGCTATTGTCTTCAAAATGCTGACACTGTTAAGAGTTTCCACAATGGATGATGCTAGCATTCCTTTGTCTTAGGGTAGGGGACCCTGGACATGACTTGTCTCTGTTTAATCCATTCAATTTCCTTTTGAGAAGACACTTCCATGAAATCACAATCCACCATAACCCAAAGTGGTTGTACAATTTCATGAGACATCTTGATTCACCTTGAGTCAACTTAATTCAGACTCTCGGCTTGTCTACACTACCACTTAAGTCAATGTAACTTATGTCAGAGGTGTGAAAAAAACATTCCCCTGAGTGACGTAAATTATATCGACTTAAAGTAGTGTATACGCCATGTTATACCGACATAGCTTCTGCCTCTCATTGAGGTGGAGTAATCATGTTGGCGGGAGAGTGCTCTCTGGTCAATGTAGCACGTCTTCACCAGACGTGCTACATCAGCGCTGCTGCATCGATGCAGTGGCACCAAGGTAGCGCAGTAGTGACGTCAAGCCCTCTCTGTGTGCGTATATAGGGGGTTAACAAAAATATTTGTATTTTAGCATTAAACCATGATCTCCCATTTCTGGATTTAAATGTCTAGATTTAATACATTTCTGGATTTAAATTAGGCCACTATTTTCTGCAAAATTACTTTATGATTTTGCAGGGGATTTAAGATTAGAATTGTGAGAGTGTGAGCAATACAATGGGAATAATTTACTCAAAATCTTCTCCCTGCAAACTTGGATTTCTCCAGGCTAGGATAGCTGTTATCTTCTTGAATGATCACAGCAATGGATTGCAGCATCATAGCATTAAGGAGTTGTGGATTCTCTAATGCTGCTGATAATATCTCAGTGCTTGCTAACTGCAGAACAACTATTATTTGTTCCTAACCAGTTGAAAAATTAGAAAGGCCCAGGCATGTCTTAAATGCCAGTATCATACAAAGAAGACCCTTTCTAAAACAACAGTTCTAAAAGCTAACCTATTTTTAATACATACCTACAAAAATCTAAAATGCACAATTCTAATCAAATTTGCTGAGTTTTCAGACTAAAACATTTTCCTTGAAAGGTGAACACAAACAGCTTTGTAATTTAAAATCCTGGATATCATTAGTCCCAGTAGCATCTGTGATTTCTTCAGGGAGGGTTTAATCAGTTTGTTGTGACATAGTACCAGGAAATGAATTGTGATTGATCACTACTGCTCCAGAATTGGCCAGAAGGGAGCCTAAGCAAATCATCTGAGTAGTGCCTCTGAGCTGCAGAACCTTAGACAATGAAAGGTTTCCTGAAGCTTGCAGAAATATCGCCAGGCTACAAGGATGGATTCTAACAACTCTTTCGATGCTGTTGTTAGTGCTGTCATTGGGAATTGCCCTGTCCTGTTACCCAACACCCTGGTTCTGAGACCAGTACTCTTAAGTCCTGATACTGTGTGGAGGGCAGAATTTACCAGTTCCCTGAAGATAAATACCATTGGAGCTGATCAAAAAATGGCAATTGACTTTCATGGAAAATTTTGAAGTATTTTGTTTCTTTTTTAACAACATCATAATTTCTGGGGAGAAAAAATTAACCCTGCCTCCTTGTCGTCCCTATTCATAGACTTTAAGGCAGGTGGGGACATTATAATCATCTAGTCCAGTGCTTCTCAAACTATCTGATGTGCCGGATCAGCAATTTTTTTCCAGTGTGCCGGGGACCGGTACCATATTTGTCATGTTGGAGGAGCTGACTCAGCAGCGCGGATTCTAGGCCCTAGAGTCTGCGCTGCTGAGTCAGCTCCTCCAACATGACCCGCCCCCAGTCATATGACGGGGGACCATGGCTTGGGGTGAAGCTGAGTGGGGGGCGGCAGGCACAGCAGGGTGCAGCACGCCTGGACAGGTAAGTGAGCCGCTCCGGCTGTGCGCTCCTTGCTGAGGGGCTGTGCCAGGGAGGAAGTGGCGGCAGTAGCAGGAGGTGCTAGAGCATGCGGTGTGGGTGCGGCTGCTGCAGGGGTCTGCGCCAGGGCCCCATGGGAAGGGCAGGGGCAATAGTTTGAGTCCCAGCTGCTCCCTCAGGTTAAAATGGTGCCTGCGGAACACAGTGGGCTTCTCTTTGTTGGAAGGGCTTTAAATCCCCGCTCCCGCCTGCCGCACCACGGTGGGAGCCCCCCCGTGAGCTGTAATGGCACCTGGGTAGCGGCACTTTGCCTGCTGTGTAGTGCAGATGTGGGTTGTCGTTCACCCTTCTGCAGGCCGGGAGCTCCAGAGCACTGGGTCCACGATCCTCCGCAGCCTCCTGAAGTGACCGTGGGCAGGTGCTCACTGAGCCGCTGGTGGGGTGGGGCCTTTATATGTGAAGGAGTGAGGTAAGCATGTGTTCGCGCATCTCATGCAAAACATGCTGTAGCACTATGGCATAATTATCAATATTATAATATGTGCTTCTGAAAACAATATAATTTAATATTGTGGATTTTATTGACTGATCATTATTCTTGGTGAAATTCCATTGTGATTTTAAAATTATACTATTATTTCTTTCTTTCTTTCCTGGAAACTCTCTGTGGACTGGCAGCCGATGGCTCGCAGACCGGCACCAGTCTGTGGACCACCACTTTGAGTAGCACTGATCTAGTCCCTAGTTAAATTGTTCCAATGATTAGTTCCTTTTGATGTTAAACATTTTCACCTTTTTTCTAGTCTGAAATTCTATTCTGAATCTACTAAGAAAGCTACAATAATTGTACACACATAATGAAACGAGAGCAGTAAGAGAATATGTTGTATTCAGAACCTGTGGCAATGAATGCTTTATAAATACCTAGGGAGACAGAGAGAGAGAGAGAGAGAGAGAGAGAGAGAACTGAATAGGGGGAACAGGATTGAATAACTGATCAAAAGAGTACTGTAAAGACAAGGAAAGACTGAAGAAGAATCTGGTTATGTTGAGAGGAGGATAAGTCACTGATGGGAAAGGACCTCAAAAGGCATGGACAGTTTTATTAATCAAAATATTTTCTATTCTAACTTGAAATGTCACCCAGAACTAGATCTGAGCCATATTTTTTATCCTAGCCATTTTTTCAGTGAAAAATGCAGACATTGAAACACTTTATACATTTGAGTCAATTTTGCTGAATATATTTAAATTGTTTTTTTACATTTTGAAACAAAACATTTTGGGGTTTTTTTTATTTGAAATTATTTTTTGTTTCATTTCAGGTTGAACAAAACATTTAGTTCAATCCAAACCATTTTTTCTTTACTTTTTGATTCACCTACATTTTGATAACTTTGTTTTCCAGGCAACCCAAAAAGATTTATTTATTTATTTATTTATTTATTTATTTGATTTAGAGGGATTTTTTAATTCATATAGCTATACCCAAGACATTTAACCAGAAGTGAGAAATATTTTCATTTTGATTTCTCCCTCCTCACATTTAACAAACAAAACAGAAGTTTAAGGGAATTTAATTTGGGTTTTTCTTTCAGTTCAGTGTGCAGGCTACATCTTTTTTGTATGGGAAGAATTTTGTTCTTTCGGAAGTGTCAATACTGCTTCTTCAGATAATACTGAAGAGCAATAGATTGGCTAGTCACTTCCCTGAAACCATTGTAGGTAAAACTGGAATTTCTGTATTCTCGGGACATGAAAATAAGTCAATGTCCTGCTTGCAGATTTTAGTTCTGGAAACACTTTATCCTGAAATTTCAATAGCTGGTGAAATCTTTTAATTTATTCAACAGGTACTCTGAATCAAATACATTAAAGTAACCACTAATCAATCCTGTTCCTTGATTTCAAATTCCAATTTTTTCTTTTTTCCCAGAATAATCATACTCTTAATCAGTGATTTTGGGTTGCTGATGTTACCATGACATTGTTCATACTAAATGTATTGTTTGCTTCACTTATTCAAAACCAGATGCTATTTTAACTTAGATTTCATTTACTCTCTAGCTTTCTATTCTTGTTATATTCATGATATTCCAAATCTGAGCTGTGCTGCTTGGCAATTATTCATCAGGTAAGCTAATAATATTGTTTGCGCTCCTCGATTGGATGAGTAATTGTTAGGATCATGTTTTGGAGAGAATGCTCTTGCTACAGAAATTGTAAAATTTGCTTTTTCTGAGTGCAAGCATAAAATTCCCTTTCTGAGAATATTTGTGCTAATAAGCACACGGCAATTCCTGAGAAGAAAACACAATCCTGCCAAAAATGTGGCTCAATCAAATTTAGCTTTAAATTCAAATGAATATTTTGCATTATGGCCCTTATCGAAGCCCACAGAAGTCATTGGGAGTCTTTCTATCGATTTCAATGGGCTTTGTATCAGGCTGTAAATGCTCAGCTCTATTAAGTATAAATGATGTACCTAAAGTCTCTAGGCAGTTTCAGTGAGATATCCTGCATTATGTGCTACATAATTTTGAAGGACTTTGGAATCCTCGGAGATAAAAGGAGATAGGCAAATGTAACCCTCATAATGTTATTACTATTGATTTATTTGGGGTGAGCCTGTTATTGGAGGCTGTGGAAATTTCTTAAAGTGACATAGATGTTTTAATGAACAGCACTAGAGAGAATACACACGGCTGATACCCAGTAGATGGTTGATATGGAAGAGACAGATCTCAGGATAGGACATTGACAAAGAATGGTTTCTTATGGAATTTGGATAGGACAGAGCAGAAGATAGGAGGAGTCTGGAGGTAACTTGAGTAGCATGGTGTCTGGAAAAAAAAGTCCTGCGATTATAACACTGGGGCCAAAAGAACAGAGGCAAACAGAGATGGAAAAGATGTGACAAGGGAGATATAATAATAAAAAGGAAGAAACTGAAAGGAAGTGGAAAACAGTGTGTGTGTGTGTGTGTGTGTGTGTGTGTGTCTGGCAGCTGACAGAAAGACTGGAAAAAGATGAGAGCACATGGAAGCTCAGGCTGGCAGAGAGAGAAAGCAAAATTGATTAGTTCTTGGCATAGGATAGAGAAACTTAGACTGTCATCTGAGACTGAACTGGCAGAGAAAGAGAGACTTTGGGTTTACAACACCAAGCAGGGCCTGCTGCCTGGAGGTATGAATGGGAGAGAGAAAGTTAGAGGCATGGACAGATCCAGGGAGATCTGAGGAGAAAGATCTGAAGCCTGGAGTAAAATATATATATATATACATATATAGGAATGAAGACCAGTCTGTTATATAATGAGCACCAGGAAAGCTGTTTGACCTGGAGTAGAGAGAGAACAGGAGAGAGACTATAGATCCCTAAAAGAGAGACAGTAACCTAGTGAGAGAAAGAGAGAGTGCTCAGAAGAAAGAAGTGAGAGAAAGAGAGAGTGCTAAGAAGTGAGATCAAGAGAGACATGGGGAAGTTTGAAGAATGTTAAATAGGAAGCTGGAGAGGTCACTGAAGCAGAAAGAGACAGGGAAATGGAACCTAGTGGAAAGCTGGGCAGCTGATACTAGGAAAAGCCAAGAGATGCAGTCTGGAACCAGGCAATGAGACAGATGGGACCCTGAAAGTAGAGAGAAAACAAAGGTCAAAAAGCATGAAGGCACACAGCCCCAAACAAACTGTTCAGCAAAGAGTCTGCCAGGCTAAAAATCTCTCACAGTAGCTGTGCTCCACAATTGTAGCTGAGAAAAGGAAGAGAATGGCAAGTACAACAACAAAACATTTTATAATTTCACTGCTCTGTAGTGTAACATACGGTATGAACAGAAATATGCCATCAGATAGCTTTGACGATATATTATAATCATACACTTTTCAGCTCATTCAAATCAGTTACACCACATCTATGCTTCATAAATGCACAATCCCCTCAATACTTGGAAGGTTAATTTTCTTGAGCCATCTACATTTTTATTATTACTATTATTTTAATATATGAGCCAGAGTAATTGGTTTATACCTCCCATGAGCACCAGAGACATATTAAAATAAGTGTCATACATACAAATAACGTGACTTGGATTACCTCCAAAATTAGCTGGACTGAGGCTATAAATGTATCTACATGACTTACTATTCTTACAGAAAGTCTTTGTGTACATGATTTTAGTGCCAAACATTATGGCACTTTGCTACTGAACCATGACATATACCTTTGCTGTTTGAATGAAGTGAATTATAAGAAGCATTGATCCTAAGTGCCACATTTTTATGTTGCGAAAAGTACTTAGAAGGTTGAAGTGACTTTTGCAAACATTTTATAAAGACAAGGAAGCTGAAATTCCAATCATATTTGCTGGCCCTTTACTACTACTAAATAATGAGGCAAACCGTTCCAGCTACTTGAACTACCAACTCTGCTTCTTTCCTCAACGAGGAAATGTTGACACTTACAGGTCACATGCTGTGGTTGTTCGATCTATTTAGAGGGGCAGTCTCACTTTATTAAACACTTAACATTTCAGAACTCTCACCTTTTTTCCCAGCTAGCTACCGAGTATGTACTCGGGGTGGGGTGCGGGGCGAGGGGTTGCGTTGGAATGGTACTCAGCTAGCCACCACAGCTACACTGCTATTGTTAATGTCCTAACTTGAGCAGAGCAAACACGTGTCTATCCACCCATGTCAGGAAGCAAATTCCAGCTGTTGTGTAGACATACCCTTAGATTATTCTCAGTTGTGAATGCATCTTTACTCAACTCTATGTCACTTCACGCTCTCGCTCTCTCATTCCTCCTGGAAAATGGAGGAAAACAAAGAAACAGAAGAAAATAGTATCTTTCGCAGGTGGTATCAGATCATCATGTTCTTCCTTCTCCCTGCAGTCACTTAACCATTAAGTACTTTAAAATAAGAAAAGTCCCTTGTGATCTTATAGGCTTCATTCTGTGCTGTAAACATTAGTCTTCATTGTCCCATGGATCTTAATCAGTATGAAGTGGGTAATTTCCCTTTTTCTTGTGTTTCACAACAAATAAGACTGTTTCTGCTGTTCTTCGGCTTGTTTTTCAGCATAATCTCCAGAAAATTACTTTTCTTTCATTTCATCATACTGTATTCAGGTAACTAAGCGTATTTCTTTTGAAGATTACATCTGTTGGAGATAGTCTGAGAGTACTATGAGGCATGCTCTAAGTTTATCATGAAGCTTGTACATTTCTTGTTTCCAGTTCTTCATTTCAACATTTATAGCTCCAAGCATTTTTGCTACAGCCAGAAATAAATGCAGACTTGATATATTGGCTTCCTCCAATGCGGTAAGATAAAGAGTCCTCCAGTTTTCCCTTAGCCTTTTTTTCAGAAAAGACCCACTCTTCTTTTTTAACTAATTTTAATTATATTACCACAAAGAACTGTTTTTTTCTTTGTGGTGCTATAATTAAAATCCTTAAGTGCATTTTTCAGTCACTAATCAGGTTCACATGTTCTTTGATGACGGTAGTTTCTACTGCCTGCTACTTCCCATCACTATCTTGATTTACTGAGCAGCAGGTAACCCACACTGGCGAAAGATAAAACTAATTTTCTTGTATGATGTTTTACCTTGTGTAAGGCTGTGATCCTGGAAGTTGCTGTGCATTGGCGGCGCCCCTCGTCCCCGTGTACAGTAACTTGTAGGATTGGGGGAGGCAAAGTGGGTACCTGCTGCTTTGTCAGATCCTGCCCTGTGCTTAATCTTTATAAAAACCTTACAATCTTTATGTGTTTTTTTTGGCAGAGTGGATACCCAGAGTTCTTCTCTCTGATATTTAAAAAGGGATGTGTATGTTTGATCAGTAAAGAGAGCCAGGTATGAAAGGTTGTTGTTGAGAAAAGAAAATATATTCCTTGGAGGCATCACATTTTAAGCGCAAAGTGCCTGTGGCAGTAGAACTGAGACATCAGAGCAGCTTCATATTTACAAACTATTGTAAAAAAAATTTCCTGGAACATTTTTTTCTGAAAACATTTTGGTGTCTTATCTAGTTGGCCCTTTGGAGCCTTGCCACCTGATTCTTCATTGCATCTGCATTGGAAATCATTTATATCTTGATTCAGGAAGACACTTAAGCACAAATATAACTTTAAGGAGATGAGTAGTCCTATTGACATAAAATTAAAATGAATTAATTAATGTAGTTAATTAAAATTAAAGCACATGTTTGCTAACCTGGGACTCCAGAGACTGGGGCTTAGTACTCTGCTGAGCCACAGATGTCTTGCATGACCTTAGGCGAGTCACTTAGCTCCCCATCTGTCACATGGTGATAATAGCTCTTCCTGACTTCTCAGGGGTGCTGTGAGGGTAAGTACATTAAAGATTGTGAGGTGCTCATATGTATAGCAACAGGGGCCCTATACATACCTAAAATAGATACTGGATTGGGGCCTTACGCCAGGGCAAAATGACTGTAAATGGTATCAGAGCAGAAGGACAATGTTTTACACTTCATATTCATGTTGTCCTGCTGCAAATAATAACAGAAGGTACAGAGCAGCTGAGAATCATGCAAAGACTTAATGTACATGCTTAACTTTATACAACAAGTCTCAGTGGGACTTCTCACACTGCATAAAGTTAAACATGTGTATAAGTGTCTGTAGGTTTGTAACCATGAAGAATATTAGCAGAAGACAACTGCTTTTATGATAGAAACCAACTTTTTCTCTGGGTAATCTTTAATTCATCACAAATATTATATATATAATATTTGTGATGAATTAAAGATTACCCAGAGAAAAAGTTGGTTTCTATCATAAAAGCAGTTGTCTTCTCCTGCAGTCTGTGTATATAAAAAGAAATACCTCTAAAATACTTGCCTGGGCAAAAGAACTACAAAACTAGCTCTTTGCCAATATATCTTAATAAGGACATTTTCAATACATAAAACATGAAATATGAAATCACATTAATTTTTATAGACAGATTTAGCATATTCATTTGGACTTTGAGAAATAAACTGAATTTGTGTGTGTTTGCTTCAGGCTATTTGTTATCTGAATAACTGTTTGTGAATCATACTCAGATCAGCCTGATTCGCCATTGCCTTGACTGTGGTGTAGGCATATAGACAAGTGCAAAGTGAGTGTAAAATACTGCCATTATAAGGGTATATCTAACATTGCAATCAGAGATGTGATTGCAGGTATGTAGGCATACCTGCACTAGCTTTAATCTAGCTAGCAAAGCTAAAAATAGAAGTGAAGACAGAGAGTCATGGACCTAAGTGCAGGCTAGCAATGCAAGTATGTACCCGTATGTTCTGGGTGGCCTTGTACGGACTTCACTGAAGCCCATGCCACCACATCATCATTTCTACTTGTAACCACACAAGCTAAATGAAAATTAGTCTGGGTATGGCTATGTGAGCTACCATCACACCTCCAATTGCACTGTAGAAATACACTGATTTGATTGCACATGCAGTGCTGTGGAAGGCAACGGAGCCCAACATTTTTTCTAATAGAACTGAGTTTGTTAACATTGTTGTGTATTTTCCCCGATATAATTATTGTTCTTTTATGCTTTATATATTTTGTCACAGTTGATTATGGGCTTTGTGGCTGACTTTTAAATTTAAAAACAAAACTAGAGAAAGGAAATGTAAGGATGGCAAAGAACACATTTGAAATTATACTCATGAGCATATATATTCCTCTGCAATTGAATGTGTTGGTACAGAATATCAAAGTAAGAAAAAAGAGTGATTTTCAAGTGCACCGTTATAAATTACAGGCCAGCTTGTTAGGTGGTATAAATTGCAGGAGCTTCACTGACTTCAGCAGATGACAATTTATGCCAACGTCAGGACTTGAGTCATGATGGAATGCTGTGAAATGTCATTCCATTTTTTTAGGGGGGTGTTCCAGTAGTTCTGGAAGTATTGGAAATACATTCTGGTATTTCTTTTTTTAGGACTTGGTCACCAACCAACGTGCCTTTGTAGAAAAGCTTTCAAGAAGAGGAATACGTAAGCACTGATAATATTTGTTATTGTTGATACATTTTGCAAGTATATTGAACATCTTCATTGTGCTAGATCCTTTCTTGAAAAAACCTACTCATGAAAAAATGACCTTGAATTAAGGATGTCATAGAATCATAGAATCATAGAATCTCAGGGTTGGAAGGGACCTCAGGGGGTCATCTAGTCCAACCCCCTGCTCAAAGCAGGACCAACCCCAACTAGATCATCCCAGCCAGGGCTTTGTCAAGCCTGACCTTAAAAACCTCTAAGGAAGGAGATTCCACCACCTCCCTAGGTAACCCATTCCAGTGCTTCACCACCCTACTAGTGAAAACGTTTTTCCTAATATCCAACCTAAACCTCCCCCTCTGCAACTTGAGACCATTACTCCTTGTTCTGTCATCTTCTACCACTGAGAACAGTCTAGATCCAGCCTCTTTGGAACCCCCTTTTAGGTAGTTGAAAGCAGCTATCAAATCCCCCCTCACTCTTCTCTTCTGCAGGCTAAACAATCCCAGTTCCCTCAGCCTCTCCTCATACGTCACGTGCTCCAGCCCCCTAATCATTTTTGTTGCCCTCCGTTGGACTCTTTCCAATTTATCCACATCCTTTTTGTAGTGTGGGGCCCAAAACTGGACACAGTACTCCAAATGAGGCCTCACCAGTGCTGAATAGAGGGGAATAATCACGTCCCTCGATCTGCTGGAAATGCCCCTACTTATACAGCCCAAAATGCCGTTAGCCTTCTTGGCAACAAGGGCACACTGTTGACTCATATTCAGCTTTTCGTCCACTGTAACCCCTAGGTCCTTTTCTGCAGAACTGCTGCCCAGCCATTCGGTCCCTAGTCTGTAGCAGTGCATGGGATTCTTCCGTCCTAAGTGCAGGACTCTGCACTTGTCCTTGTTGAACCTCATCAGATTTCTTTTGGCCCAATCCTCTAATTTGTCTAGGTCCCTCTGTATCCTATCCCTACCCTCCAGCGTATCAACCACTCCTCCCAGTTTAGTGTCATCTGCAAACTTGCTAAGGGTGCAGTCCACACCATCCTCCAGGTCGTTGATGAAGATATTGAACAAAACCGGCCCCAGCACCGACCCTTGGGGCACTCCACTTGATACCGGCTGCCAACTAGACATGGAGCCATTGATCACTACCCGTTGAGCACGACCATCCAGCCAGTTTTCTATCCACCTTACCGTCCATTCATCCAGCCCATACTTCTTTAACTTGCTGGCAAGAACGCTGTGCGAGACTGTATCAAAAGCTTTGCTAAAGTCAAGAAATAGCACATCCACTGCTTTCCCCTCATCCACAGAGCCAGTTATCTCATCATAGAAGGCAATTAGGTTAGTCAGGCATGACTTGCCCTTGGTGAATCCATGCTGACTGTTCCTGATCACTTTCCCCTCCTTTAAGTGGTTCAAAATTGATTCCTTGAGGACCTGTTCCATGATTTTTCCAGGGATTGAGGTGAGACTGACTGGCCTGTAGTTCCCCGGATCTTCCTTCTTCCCTTTTTTAAAGATGGGCACTACATTAGCTTTTTTCCAGTCATCCGGGACCTCCCCCGATTGCCATGATTTGTCAAAGATAATGGCCAATGGCTCTGCAATCACATCGGCCAACTCCTTTAGCACCCTCGGATGCAGTGCATCCGGCCCCATGGACTTGTGTTCGTCCAGCTTTTCTAAATAGTCCCGAACTACTTCTTTCTCCGCAGAGGGCTGGTCACCTCCTCCCCATACCGTGCTGCGGAGTGCAGCCATCTGGGAGCTGCCCTTGTCTGTGAAGACAGAGGCAAAAAAAGCATTGAGTACACTAGCTTTCTCCACATCCTCTGTCACAAGGTTCCCTCCCTCATTCAGCAAGGGGCCCACACGTTCCTTGACTTTCTTCTTGTTGCTAACATACCTGAAGAAACCCTTCTTGTTACTCCTAACATCTCCAGCTAGCTGCAACTCCAAGTGTGATTTGGCCTTCCTAATTTCACTCCTGCATGCCTGAACAATATTTTTATACTCCTCCCTGCTCATTTGTCCAATCTTCCACTTCTTGTAAGCTGCTTTTTTGTGTTTAAGACGAGCAAGGATTTCACTGTTAAGCCAAGCTGGTCGCCTGCCATATTTACTTTTCTTTCTACACATCGGGATGGTTTGTTCCTGCAACCTCAATAAGGTTTCTTTAAAATACAGACAGCTTTCCTCGACTCCTTTCCCCCTCATGTTATTCTCCCAGGGGACCTTGCCCATCAGTTCCCTGAGGGAGTCAAAGTCTGCTTTTCTGAAGTCCAGGTTCTGTATTCTACTGTTCTCCTTTCTTCCTTGTGTCAGGATCCTGAACTCGACCATCTCATGGTCACTGCCTCCCAGGTTCCCATCCACTATTGCTTCCTCTACTATTTCTTCCCTGTTTGTGAGCAGCAGGTCAAGAAGAGCTTTTCCCCTAGTTGGTTCCTCCAGCACTTGCACCAGGAAATTGTCCCCTACACTTTCCAAAAACTTCCTGGATTGTCTGTGGACCGCTGTATTGCTCTCCCAGCAGATGTCGGGGTGATTAAAGTCCCCCATGAGAACCAGGGCCTGTGATCTAGTAACTTCTGTTAGTTGCTGGAAGAAAGCCTCGTCCACCTCATCCGCCTGGTCTGGTGGTCTGTAGCAGACTCCCATGTCATTTCACTGCACATAACTAGAGAGCTTGTAGCTTTCCAGGAAGCTCAAAGCTAAGTGTTACCCTTTGAGGTTATGTTATGATTATCATAACAGCATGCAAATATATATATTGATTCAATAATACGACTGTTTGTATGGACTTTTATGGTGTGTGACTGATATTATTGCTTCATGTTTATCATAAAGCTCTTGTGTATCATATAGATCCACATTCACAAATCATCTGTCATCAATGACCTGAATTCTTTTCTTAAGGATGCCATCAGGTAAGACCCATTTGTCGTAAGCTATGATTTTTGTTCTAGCTAAGCTTTCCTGGAATAGACCTGCAAGTATGAACATAGCAGTGAACCATTTTGAATAGCTCCGTGAATAATTTGTTAGGCAGCAATTTTAAAGCTTTCATAGCTCTAATATAAATTTTAAATGAATTTTGGTAAACATATCAAGGTTATGCCAAAGTTAATGCATTTTTTAGCAAATAATCCTACCTTCTTGAACAGAGCATCACATGTTGGAAATGGAATGCGAAATCAGCTCTGCACTTTACTCCTTGTTGTTCCTTATGTACAATATAGCATAATAAATATTAGAGTCAGGAGGAAAATGACTCAGAAAGTTTTGAGCAGGTCAAATTATACCTGCCCACTGATTTGTAGAGAAAACTGGGAAAAATATATCCAAATATCATGTGTTGAAATTTGTGGTTTGTAAATGACATACAATAGTCCAGAGGTAATATCCTCGGATGGTGAAAGTCAGCATACATCCACGTGTTCAAAGGACCAATAGGGATAAGCCAACTTCACCAGCTGAGGATCTGGCTCTATCTTTAAAAAAAAATAAAAACAAAAATAAAAAAAAGGATAATCAGGCTCCTTACAGTCAATTCACAGTGCAAATATGGATTCAGGACAGAAATCTTAAAGATGACCTGAAAAAGAAAAGAAAAATTGGGCCTTTGCCATTTTTGCTTCTTTATGATACATGGTGCTTTTGAAAGGTATTTGTAACTAACACACACATACACCTTTTCTGCTTGTTTTTTACCTTAACAGTTCAGCTCATGTCCAACCTGAAAGACTCCCCAGTGGCTGAAGAACTAATGAAATTGTGATCTCATACGAGACTGAGGGCCAAATACTCCTGTAGCGTAATTCAATGTAACTCTATAGACTTGAATGGATCTATAATATATCAAACTACACCAGTTGAAGATTTGGTCCTTTGTTTTTTAATTTCTGTTATTGGTTATTTAAATACAATGCCCAATTGATGCTTGGGGAAAAAAAGCTGTCTTGCTAAAGATGTAATACAGGTGCCCCTTCAGTAGAAGTGAGAACTCACAATATAATCCTCTGAGGCCTTTTGTATAGGAGAAAATTGCACTGGTTTAACTAGAATTTTCTCTTCTCTCTGTCTCTGTCTCGCTCTCTTTCTATGTAAAATGTAAAAAGAAACAGATATTTTTTACCTTGATGTAGTTATAGGTCACCCAGTATCCCCTAACCTGAGGTTTACTTCAACTAGCTACATCAAGGTAAAAAACTATAGTAGCTTGTCTCCACTAGGAGTTTACATCTCAGGTTAACTATTCTGGTGTAAAAGCACACATCAACCATGAAGATATAGTCTAAAAGTGTGATTTTGAAACCAATTTAATTAAACTAGTTCAAAAGACTGTGTGGACATGCTTATTTAAGTTTAAACCAGATTTATTTAAGCCTGATACTCTCAAGAAATCCCCCAGAAAAACTAGAAAAGACTAGACTATTCCTTATTGACTGATGGAAGATCTACTTCAATTGAAATAAACACAAGGGGATTTATTGTGCCAATGTAGCTAAACAAATTTAGGCCATGTCTACATGAGAAAGTTGCACCAATTTAACTTAAACCATTAGTTTAAACTGATTTAAATGAAAGCAAACCCCTGTGTGGATACTCTGATTTCAGTTTAAGATTGACTTATTTTAATTTAGCTTAAACTGATTCCTAATTGACTGAAGCTAGACTGAAAAAAAAAAGTCTAGTTTAAATAGAAATAAAAGTATTCACACAGCCGTTTGCTCTGGTTTAATTAGAACACTTTAAAATAATACCTTTAGTTAAATTGATGCCATTTTCTTAGTTAGATATGAGTTTGGACTTGATGTTTCTGTTATTTCAAAGATTTTTTTTTAAAGTGCAGGATAAAAATTCAGGTCTTTTATGTACATCATAAAGAATTGAAAAGGGCATATTATTTTGTTAGTCACCTTTTACAATCATCAATTTATGGAAAGTCTACACTCAAACTAAGAAACCAGAAGTGAAAATTATACACTTCTTGCTATACTATAAAATAAAGTAACAATCAAAATAACCTTAGCACACCAAATTTTACCAAGCATATTGACATAGTCCCCAGTGCTGCAAACACTTAAGCATATGCTTAACTTCACAAATATGAGTCATCAGCTCTACTGAAGTCAAGGGTCTCTTTCTCATCTACACTAAGGCCTCTTTATACTACCATTGACTTCAATGGGACCAGTATTTAACTCTAGCAGTGTAAAGTTTCCTTAGGCCTGGTCTCCACTTAAACTTTAGATTGACCTAGCTACGTCACTCAGGGGTGTGAAAAAATTCCCAGGTGCAGCTATGGCCTGGTTGATGGAAGAATTCTTCCATTGACCTAACTACTGCCAAATGAGGAGGTGGAAAACCTTTTCCATGGCTGTAAGAAGTGTCTACGCTATGATGATATAGTGGCGTAGCTACCGTGCCACTGTAGCGCTTGAAGTGTAGTCATAAACTTAAAGGGGCCTAAGTATAAATGAGAATTAGACCTAACGGGGCTACTTGCATAAGTGCTGTACATAATTTAAGTTAGCACTCATGAAAGATGCCAAACTCTCAGTCCTGGACAGCATGGATTGTGGCACTGCAAGCTTCCTCAAACTACCCCTTCAATGTGCCTTAACGCTTACTTCATAGGATCCTCTTTAGGGAAGAACAGAGTTGTTCAGCTTCTTATTGACGGATTTGACCCAGACTGAAAGATTCCAGTCCCCTGGGCCACCTCTAAAGAGACATTGTAATGTGTTTTTTAACCGTATTTCCCACCTCCTTTTACCAGTTCACAGTTTTATCAAATGGTGATCGATTTACTTAGGATCACTTACTGAATTAGCTTTCTTCCTCTAATCCCCGTGAAGCTTCAAACACCTTCAAAACTCTTTTTTTTTTACAAAGTCTGTGAGAGCAGTGAAATGGTGCAGTAATATCATTATATTTTCATTAATATTTCTGCTGCGTTTTAGTATAAAGCAATCATCACATTTTGTACAGGCAATCCGCATTTTGAATGAGCCTAAAGATACTTTTGATCAGAGTTTAACATACATCCTTCTTATCTGAAAATACTGTTAAAAATGTTACTTGGATTATAAGCAAAGCTTTCATTTGTACAGCCCATGGCTGTCTGTGTCATAAATATGCACATATCTCTGCTTCAGCAAGACTTTGCTAAGCATATTTCATGGTACTTTTCATATGCACTGGATTTGATTTGTTTTAGGGCACAATATAAATTCTTTGCTGTGATACAGGATAAAAAAAGTGCTTTCAAGAAATCTGTTCTAGTCACAAGGCTGTACTCATTTTGCAGACCCAAAGTTTTATTAAGTGTCTAAATAACCTGTTATCGCTGTTGTTTATGCACCGAACTACTCATCTGGTTCTGACTACAGTATCTACCTTTCCTTGCAATATCTCCATTTCCATGTGTTTGCCCTCAGTCACCAGTGTGAATTCTTCCAGCACATAATGATAGTGTTTCACATTCCAATCCATGAGCCATGCTACATGCCACAGAATACAAATGTGTATGAGGTGGTAGTTTCATTATCTTAGGGTCAGTAGAATTTCAAGAGCTCTGAAATTACCTCTATCAGCGATGCAAGTGTCAACTTAGTTTTAATAAATCTTTAGAAACAGCCACAAGTTACTTCTAGGACATCTTCCTATTTCCGGAAATACATCATTCAGCTGCCAAACCTGCTATCAGGTTGTAGCGAATAGAATTTCATCCATTAAATGCAAAGTCTCACTTCAGCTTTTGCATGCCATTGCACTATGATAGCTAAATGTGTGATTAACCTGAAGTTTAGCTGATATCAATCCAAATGTATGCTATTCCACTTAAACTGGGACAAGGTCTTGGAAAATTGTATTTTCTACAGAATATGCGTAAGGAATACTATTTTTACCATATCTCTGATTATTTCACAGTACCTGTCCTGGATGCCATTAATATTGTGGAAAGAGATTACGGGCTAGAGTCACAAAAGGATTTAGGTTCACATTATGGAATTAGGTGCCTAACTGCTACTTTAGGTGACTAAATCCAAAATGTAAATCTTCAAAACCTTGGCTCAGCTATTTCTTAACTCTATCGGTGCCTAAACTTCCCAGGTGCATACATTTTCACTGGTAAAGTCCCCTACGTGACTAAAACTCTGCCAGTGAGCATTCACCACAGCTGCATCAGTCTAGGGCTTGGTCCACACTGGGGGGGGGGGGGGAGGGGAGGGGAGGGGAGGTCGATCTAAGATACGCAACTTCAGCTACGAGAATAGCATAGCTGAAGTCGACGTATCTTAGATCAAATTACAATTACTTACTGCGGGTCTACGCGGCGCAGGCTCACTCCCCCATCGACTCCGCTTACTCCTCGCGCCGAGCTGGAGTTCCGGAGTCAACGGGGAGCACTTCTGGGATCGATTTATCGCGTCTACATGAGACGCGATAAATCGATCCCAGAAAATTGATCGCTACCCACCGAATAGGGCGGGTAGTGTGGACGTACCCTAAGTGTCCAGGCTCCTAGCTCATGCCTAGGCAGTGTCCTCCCTCCTGGCCTGAAGGAGCAGGGCCTGATCCAGCAGGCATTCTCAGAAGCCACCTACCAGATCAGGCTTTACCCAAAACAACACCAGAGAAGGAAGAGATAGTGCCCCCTATAACTTTTAGCTGAGTGGTTAGACCGTTCAACCGAGATCTGGGAGATCTGTATTCAGTCCCTTACTCTGCCTGATGTTGAGAAGGGACCGGAAATAGGGTCACCTTCCTCTATGGAGAGGGGCCTAAGAGGTCTATGGGGTATTCTGGGTCAGGTTTTTCTCATTCTCCTGTTGAAGCTGTTCCACTGTGAATAAATAATGAAATATGCATTGTAGCAGGGGAGCTGGAAACTAGATCCTCTCATGTGAGTGCCCTAGCCACTGGGCTACAGAATCACTCTCCTGCTCTCTGTCTGGCCCAGAGCATATTTAAGTATGTGTGCACAGCAGCTTTAAAAGTTGAGTTTGAGAGAGTCCTGACCCAGAATACCACATAACACTCCTAGAAAGGGCCCCCCATAGTCAAATTCCTTCATAGCAATCAGAGAGGGGAATTGAATTCCTATCTCCTACAACTACATCCTGGGTGAGAGCTCTAAGCATTGATTTATCAGTCAGGGTGCTACTGTGGTTTTGTTGTAAGAAAAGCTGTGAATCCCAAGCAAAGGAGGGGACTTAGGGCACACCTCTCTTCCCAGCATTTGCTACTGGCTAGTTAAGGCAGATCACTGCTCAGCTAACTGGCTTCTGTTAATCTCTGAGGCACTTAACTCTGCCCATGTCAGGAGAGCCTGGGGACTGAACTCAGGGCTGTGAATTCCACTAGACAGCAGGGCATCTAAATGTTAGATGTCACAATGCTAACTCAATGTTCCCTTTGTGGATCTAGCCCTATGACATTTTGGTGATTTGCATTTCTTTGTCTTCAAAAAATCATTTTATAACTAGGATAGTTGGGAAATGAGAGATCAGCTAATTTAATGATAAATCCTTCAATTTGTCATCCGTCAAAAAACCCATTAATCGGAGTAAAAACTGTGGTATATTGCCCAATTATGACTTAGAACTAACAAGGTATTTTATATACATTGATTACTCTAATGAATCCTGACAAAAGCTCAGTGAGTGAGAGAAATATTTCTCTACCTTTTATATAAATGTGGAAACTGAGACATACACAAGTTAAGTGGCTTGCCTAAAATTACACATTTAGTGGGTGAAAAAGCTAGGATTCAAAAATTAAGGAGATCCACACTCTTAGTCCCATACTTTGACTATTAGAACACACTGCAAACCTGATTCTTGATTATCTGTGAATGTAAATCAGGAGTCTTTCATTGTCTCTACTGAGTTTTGGATCAGGTCCTTATATTATAAACTCTGGGCCAGGAACTGTCTTGCTCAGTTTATATAGTTCTTTATAGCTATATCTATATATCTATGACAAAAGACTGATACTGATTTGGACCTTTGGAAACTACTGTTATGTAAATATAAAAAATAATTACAAGTCAAACATTATTAGGCTAATGTTCTTTATGGTAAATTTAAATTCATTTTGATTTTTTCCCTCATTTCATAGATGTCAAAGATTATCTTGTGTGGTAGAGCTCCGACCCTGTCCAGGTGGGTCCCGCACTTCTAGGTGGTTTATGTTAGCCTCAGAGGCTCACTGCAATCCTCCACGTAGCCCATCTCTCTCTAGGACTAGGGTTACAGTCTACTGAGCCCTTTTCATCATAAGCCAGCACAAGGTTGGTGAGAGAACTCCCACAGTCTCTGTTGTCCCTATGAGCTTATCTCAGAACAGATTAGCTTCCTGTCCTGATGGGGCCTGTCTTCCCCTCCCAGGAGGTATTTCTGTAGTGACAGGTTGGGGGAAACCCAGGACCGCCCTCTACTCCAGGTTCCAGCCCAGGGACCCTAGTGGTAGCAGCTGACCTTTCACTACCAGAGTTGCTATGTTTCCCTGGGCCACTTCCCCACAGCTCTCCTGCTTCTCACTTCTTCACCCTACCTTAGGGCTCCCTTACTGATGGCTTGAGTGTATCCTCATTTACTCAGTCCTTCAGTAACAACAGCTCCCTGGCTCTCCACAGCCTGACTGGAGTGAGCCCTTTTATATGTTCAGAAGAGCCTTAATTAGAGTCAGGTGTTCACATCACCTTAATGGCCTTACCTGACTCTTTGCAGGTTAATTAGAGTCAGGTGTCCTCATTAGCCTGGAGCAGTCCCTGCTCTGGTCAGTCAGGGAACAGAAAACTGGTAATCCAGTGGCCAGTATATCTGCATGCTACTACTTTGTTGTACCCAACTGGCCTGGGTCTGTCACACTTGCTATATGCGTCACTGATGACTACAGTTTTAATTTCTGTTTTTCTGAAGGTGCTTTTCTGGCTTTCTGATTATTAATTAAAGTATACAGCTATGCCATGCCTTTAACAATCTTGCTTAGGTAAGACATGAGAACATAAGAGAAGCTATACTGGGTCAGACCAAAGGTCCATCTAGCCCAGTATCATGTCTTCTCACGGTGGCCAATGTCAGGTGCCCCAGAGGGAATGAACAGAACAGTAATCATCAAGTGATCCATCCCCTGTCACCCATTCCCAGCTTCTGGCAAACAGAGGTTAGGGACATCATCCCTGCCCATCCTGGCTAATAACCATTGATGGACCTAACCTCCATTAACTTATCTAGTTATTTTTTCTCTTCTGTTTATAAAAAGTACCAAAATCGTATAAACTGCAAGAGACACTTGTTTACAAGTTGGTATTGATCATGTGATCTTGTTCCATTACAAAGTGCTTTGTATTTAGATTACACTCTGAGATTTTCACTCTCCCCGCCCCCGCTTGGCAAAGAGAAAGTGGAAAAAAATCAATTAATTGCATTTTCAGCAAAATGTATTTCAGGAAAAGTATGTTAGACATACTCAATAAATATGTTTTCATCTCCATGGTTTCTAATATAAAACATTATTAAGGCTACAAAAGATATAACACTATTGAATGATCAACAACCTTCAGTATGATCAGCACCTTAGTATGTTTATCCAGATCATCCTATTTCCTTTAATAAATTCTTATCAGCTCTTACTTTATTCTCTCTCTCTCTGTGTATATATATATATATATATATATATATATTTTCAGTGAAAATAATATACATTTGTATTCATGTATGAGGTTAAAAACCAGTTTGGAACACAGACATGAAAGATTAGACATTTCCTCATGGAATTCTAATTTAATGTTCAAATGTGCACATCCATTATTATAATTATTATTATTATTGTATTAAATAATAATAATTATTTATTTGTTTTACTCTAGCATGTAGGGGCACTGTTCATGTATCAGGACTGTATTATCCTAAGTAGTGTACAAACACAGAACAAAGAGATGATCCATGAAATCATATGTCAGTGTACCACATTATGTTTTCTTTTTACAATGTATTGGATGTGTCCAGCATCTCAAAATAGTACGGTGGTCATTTTATTTAATTACCAAAGTAGCCAAAGAGACATACACATATGCTTAAAAGTTAAGAATGTAATTAAGTATTTTCCTAAATGGAAGTGTGGGGTTTTTTTGTTTTGTTTTTGTTTTGTTTTGAATAAGAGCCTATGCTCCTGATTAGATGAACTTACCTGATATAAGATAGTAAGGGCTTAAGTGTATTTATTGGATCATGTACTGGAAATACATAAGCAATATATAAGTAATATAATTGTTGGCCTAGTTTAGTGTGGTCAATAAGTTCTGAAATTTGCAGTTCTGTAGCCTCACTAGTAATTGAAAATACATTTTGAGGTTTGGCAAGTAAAAGAATTAAAAGGTTTTAATGTTAATATAATATTAGTTATTTTAATTGGGATGAATTTTATTGCAGAAATGGGCTATGATTGTTACTCCGAAGGTTAGTATGTGGAAAACAAAAACAAAAACCACAAAACTCCGATCTTGTATTAAAATGGAATAATCTTTTCTAAATATAAAGTTTTTGATTCTGATATATTAATGCATTTATACTGTGCTATGACACACACATACCAAACAAAGTACAAACCAAGTGTGTTAGTGCTGTAGCAGACTGGTCCACATAGAATTTTGAACCTAACGTAATTTCTACAACTTCTAGTAGATCTTCTCTGCCACCGGATTGCAGCAGATACATCTGTTATATTTGAGAACCATAAATCTTCAAGTTAAGCACACCTTTAATTTGCTGCCATGCAGCAACACAATGTTGCAGCAAGAGATTTCAGGATAGTTTACATTTCAAATTGACATTAGGGTTTAAAAGGTTTTAGGGTCGCAAAGATATTACTTTAAGGGTAAATTTATGTGCTGGAATCCAGACACTTAACTATATGAATTAACATTGATTGTCTAACCTTGTGATGTGACTGGCAGAGCGCTGCTTGAGTGCTGTAATTCTCATGCACTGCAGGAGGCATGGTGTTATCCAAATCCCAATGGTACTCCACTGAATTGATGAAATGACCAGGAAGGCCTAATTAAAGCTGTTCAGCTCAAATGTATTGATGTATTACATCTATTACAGCTTGGTTCAATAGGTCTACCCTATGAATGCTGCCACAGCCTGTAAAGCAAACTAAACAGACTGAATAAACAATGCTGAAAGGAAAAGAGACACCCATGGAACCAAAGCTGCAAGATGCAAAATGCAACAGGATGACCTATGGACTTATCACATAATCCTATATAAATAATTATATTCTTTATCCTTTACCAGATGAAAAAAGGAGGCACATGCTAAGATTAAAAACTTTTCTGTGCTTTGTGCATACTAAATTTCTGACTCTTCTCCTGAAAGTTTAGTTGCTTTTTTATAAAAAAGACCGTCAAAAATTAGTGCTTTTTCCACCATTCAACCACCTTTAAACAGCAAATCCATTCTAATGGCCAGGGACTCTAGTAGTGCCCTATTTCTTCTCTCTGTGTTTACGTTGGGTAATAAATTATTAACATATCTAGTCTGTGTTAATCCATTCCTCAGAAAATTGTATTTCTGCACGCATTTAGCAGAAGAGAGCTATACAACGTATTGGTAAAAATATATACAGAATCAGAGCCATGCATAATATCTATCTCAAGCAGAGTTGACCTAATCCAGATGAAATAAAGGGTCTTCTTTTTCTACTGCAAGACTGTAGTCTATAATAACAAACAAAATTAAAAAAAAAAACCAGAAGGGAAATTAATAACAAATATAGAGTGAAATTCTACTCTGGGATACATCTGACTATCTGCTGGTGTGCTTCCACAGCAGAGAGAGCTGGCTGGGGAACTCCAGTCTTTGCTGTCTTTTTGAATTCTGGTCAATGGAGGAGAGATAGTGGAAGAATGCACGGACTTTGTAACTCCATTTGACTTTGAAACTGCACCGCTTTGGTATTAATTTATGTTCCTCCACACATGGAAGTGGAACATATGGTCCTAGACCACAGCAGCCCAGATATAATCTAACTATGATATGTAAGACAAATGAAACATATTTATTTGAAAACTGGCTCAGAAAAAAGGTGTAGATATCCAGCTATAAGCAGAAAGCCAAAGACATGCCTGGAGTTCTGCTTTGCAGGAGCCCCAAGTATTGTGTCATCATCCAATTTTACTTTGAGTTTGAATACTTGGCCTTTCTTTTCCCACCTCCCCTACTGTAAGACACTCAGCCCTCCCATGAGTCATGTTCCCTCTCATAGAATGGTACATAAGAACATAAGAATGGCCATACTGGGTCAGACCAAAGGTCTATCTAGCCCAGTATCCTGTCTTCCAACAGTGACCAATGCCAAGTGCCCCAGGGGGAATGAGCAGCACAGGCAATCATTAGTGCCCTCATTGCTGCTGTTGAGTCCCTCATTCCACTGGTGAAGGTGAGAGTTGCTCTGTAATCTCTGTAGCAGATGGAAGATGAGGTTAAATAGACTCCTTTGTGGCCATCTTCCCTGCATCTCTTTTCTTGAAACCAAAAGAAGGAAGGGAGGGAAATACACATTTTGGGGAGCAAAACCCTATGTAAGACAAAGAGCATGGAGAAAGAAACTAGAGGAGACAGACTTCTGACTAAGCAGCACACTTAAGGGCTTATTTTGGTTTCTTTGCCTCATCCAGACCTCCCTATATCTTTTGCTCCTACCACTCCTCCTTCAGGGCTCTTCTGAATCACTTACCATTAAGTGTCTTCTGGGCAGATAATGTAGTTATATTTTACCCTCCTTCCCAACATTTTCTTGGAATGATTTAGCTGTTTGGACAACTCAATTTTTGTTTTTTTGGGGAGCCAGCAACTGAAATTCAGGAGCTTCTGAGTATACCAAGCAAAATGAATGTGTTGGGTTTTTTTGAAGCAGGGGACTATTGGAAAACACATGCTCCTCTTTCATGTGTGCTGCCATGGGGATCTGACCGGACTGAACATAAGGAGGACTACAGCTCTGCCTTTAAGAAGTGTTTAGGATGGGAAACCCCACTCATCATTTTGATAGGGTTTCTCAGAGGAAACCTGAAATGTAGCTTCCCTACATTAAGCACATTTCTCAGCCGTTTTCCTAATCATTAAAAAGCAGATGCGGGATATTCAAACCTAAAGGATAATAAGGTGATAAATAAAAGCCAACATGGATTTTTCAAGGACAAATCATGTCAAACAAGTCTAATTATTCTTTGACAGGTTACCCAGCTCAGTGCATAGGGAGAAGCACAAGACATGATATATCTTGACTTTAGTAAGGCTTTTCTCACAGTTCCACGTGATATTCTAATAATCAAAATAGGGAAATATGGTTTAGATGAACTTACTATCAGGTGGGTGCATAATTAGTTGAAAGACCCATTCTTAAAGAGTAGTTTATAATGTATCAGAGGGGTAGCCGTGTTAGTCTGTATCCACAAAAAGAACGAAAACTTCTGAAGTGGGTTTTTTACCCATGAAAGCTTATGCCCAAATACAATCTGTTAGTCTTTAAGGTGCAACCGGACTCCTCATTGTTTTTTTTACTTTATAATGGTTCACTGTGAAACAGGGAGTTTGTATCAAATGGGTCCCTCAGGGGTCTGTTCTTGGTCCAGTACTATTCAATATTTTAATTAATGACATGGAAGATGGAGTGGAGTATATGCTTATAAACTCTGCAGATGACACCAAGCTGTGAGGGGTTGCTAGCACTTTGGAGGACAGGATTAGGATCCAAAATGATCTTGATAAATTGGACAATTGATATGAAATCCTAAAGATGAAGTTCAATAAAGACAAGTGCAAAAATACTTCACTTAAGAAGGAAAAATAAAATGCAC
This sequence comes from Chelydra serpentina, assembly GCA_037349315.1. Lineage (NCBI taxonomy): Eukaryota > Metazoa > Chordata > Testudines > Chelydridae > Chelydra > Chelydra serpentina. The sequence continues at coordinate 63,469,704 of JBAIAC010000004.1, forward strand.
AACCCCAAAATGAGGAATAAGTTGCTAGGCCAAAGCACTGCAGAAACAGATTTATGGCTTATAAGTGGTCACAAATTGAATATGAATCAACACAGTCTGATGCTTTTGCAAAAATGGCAAATGTAATTCTGGGATGTATTAACAGGAGTGTCATATGTAAGATGCAGGAGATAGTTCCACTCTACTCACCACAGATTAGGCCTTAGCTGGAGTGCTGTTTCCAGTATGGGGTACCACATTTTAAAAAAAATAGTGAACAAATTGGAGAGAGTCCAGTGGAGAGCACCAAAATGATAAGAGGTTCAGAAAACATGCCATATGAAGAAAGATTGAAAGAATTGGGCATGTTTTGCCTGGAGAAGAGAAGGCTGAGGAGGAACATGATGAAAATCTTCAAATATTTAAAAGGTTTTTTTTAAAGAGAATTGTAATCAGATAATTCTCTATGTCCACTGAGGGTAGGACAAGTAGCAATCAGCTTAGTTTGCATCAAGTGAAATTTAGGTTTCATAGGAAAAATCTTTTTTAACTAAAAGGATAGTTAAGCATTGGAATAGGCTTATAAAGGAGGATACAGAAGCCCTGTCATTGGAGGCTTTTAAGAACAGGTTAGACAAACACCTGTCAGGGATGGCCACGCTATACTTTCTCCCGCCTTAGTGCAGAAAATATGGACTAGAAGGCCCTTCCAGCCCTACATTGCTGTGATTCTATGTCCTCTTCTGGTTGGATTTTTTACTTGCTGGATTTTCAGGGCAAATATGGCAAGAAAAATAGTAAATGGAGTTAGTGTGGACCAAGGGCTAGATTGTGCCTTTAACGTTCAGCCCTGCTTGGAGTTGCATCACCCCACCCCAAAGAGAACTTGGGAAGGGAGTGTGACTGGTGTACATGAAGTGTAAAAAACCTGCTTCTCTTCTTGTATTTGTATTAATCTGCAGGATGGTGTAGAGGGGACCATCACTCCCCTCCTCTGCTTTGGGCTGCACAGAGTGGTTGATAACAGGCAAATTAGGAAATATGAATGTATACAAACCCTCCATTGCAGATTAAATACATCCTAAGGTATTAATGGTATTTTTTTCAAAAGCACTTTTCATTGCGTAACGCTTCCCCCATTGAAGTCAATGGGCATTTTATCACTGACTTCAATGAGGGGTCTGTTCTACACACAATTCTTACACTGACTGAACTATTTTAATTAGAGGTGTGAATTTCTACTGGAATAATTCAACTTGAAATCCCTACAATGAACATAGTTATGCCAGTATAAAGGTGCCTTGTACAAGTGCCCCTTCCTGTATGGGAATAGCTATATTGATCTAAACACCTTCCTACTGGTATAACTGCATCCCAGAGCTGGTTGGGAATGTTTTGATGAAACATTTCTTGTCAAAAATGCTTATTTATCAAAAACAAAACTTGTAATGACAATTTATCAGTTCAGACAAAACACATAGGGAAGGTTTTTCAGGGCCTGGATGAAATTTCTTGTCAAAACCAATGAGTGAGTGTTTCACCGCAGAATAGCTAATGGCCTGGTGGTTAAAGCATCATGTGGAATTTGGAAGTTTAAGTCTCTCCACTGCTTGATTTGGATCAGGCACTGGAACCCAGATCTCCGACTACCCCCAAGTGAGTACCGTAGCCACCAGAATATTTGCTATTCTGGGCACGGTATGAACTCTGATTTTAATTAAACATTTCCAAATAATTTGATCTTTTCCTGAGGCAGAACAGAAAATATTTTGACATCTCAATTTTTTTTGTAGGACACAAAAATCTTTTTCCTCCCAGCTCTACTAGAGGGTTACATTACTTTAACTACACCAGCACAGTTAAAGTGATACAATTGTTATGTGTGATGAGTCCTAAGATAACCTACTGTGACAGGTTGGTATCACAGTAACCCTCTTGGAGCTTCCACCTGGTGTGCCAAGACTACTTTTGCCCCTGCTTTCCTGCCTTTTCCAGCTTGGGACTCCAGAATCCTGTCTGTTTTGAGCCAGGTCCGCTGATCTGCTGCAAACCCAGACCCAGGTCTGAACCACATCCACTAACAGCTGTAGGCCTGCCTGGAAGCAGCTCAGGAAGTGCTCTTGCCTTTGACACCCAACTCCCAACTCCCAATGGGGTTCAAACCCTGAATAAATCAATTTTACCCCATATAAAGCTTATACAGGGTAAATTCATAAATAGTTTGCCTTCTATTTCAAAGATAGAAAGATATGCACAGCTGTTTGCCCCCTCCAGGTACTAACACGTACTCCAGGTAACTTAATAAGTAAAAAGTGATTTTAATAAATACAGAAAGTAGGATTTAAGTTATTCCAAGTAGTAACAGACAGAACAAAGTGAATTACAAAGTAAAATAAAATAAAACACGCAAGTCTATGTCTAATCACATTGTATACAGATAAAAACCTCACCAGATCCAGCAAACCTCCCTTTACAGGCTATCTTCCTCCTAGCCTGGGTCCAGCAATTGCTCACACCCCCTATTGTCTTTGTCCTTTGTTCAGTCTCTTTCAGGTGTGTCCTTGGGGGGTGGAGAGTCTCTCACTTTAGCCAGCAGAAGACAATATGGAGGGGTCACCCCGGGGTTTAAATAGATTTTCTCCCCTGGATGGATGCTCCTCCCCACTCCCTGTGTAGCATCATGTTACCCTGGAGTTTTGGGATCACATGGGCAAGTCACGTGTCCATGCACAGCTCAGCACAACCAGTCCCGTGACATTCCTGGCCAAGCTTAGATGTGGATTGGTGTGCAACTTCTTTTGTCTGTTTAAGAGTTTCTTGATTGGCCTCTTTACCTGCACATTCCTTTCTCAAGACATGATCCCATGCTTTTACAAAGGCTATGTATAAAACCAGCAAATATACAACCAATATTCATAACTTCAACTACAATAATGATACACGCATACAAACGGAAGGAATAGATTCAGTAGATCATAACTTTTACAGAGATATGTTACATGGCACATGTAGCATAAAACATATTCCAGCTACATCATATATACATTTATAAGCATCTCCCCATAAAATCTTATGGAGACACCGTCACACTTACCCTCCCAGTAACAGTGTAATTTGTACAGTCATAGAGAACTGCAGTGGTATGTTCAGAATCAGAGAAAAACTAAAGTAGTAGTAATTTTCAAAAGAGGGTGTGGAGGGTGGGGTGGGGGAAAATGATCCAGGAAGTTTCTAATTCTTCTTCACCTTTTCCTCATCCCAAGTTAGTGTTGGCTGTTCTTGTTTTTCATCTCCAAGCATTCCTGTCAAGTATGTCTTCCCGGCTAACATCAACCTTCTTCATGTTCACCTTCAGCATCTTGAACCACCTTTTTCTAAGGGCTGGTCCACACTACCCCCCAAGTTCGAACTAAGATACGCGACTTCAGCTACGTGAATAACGTACCTGAAGTTGAAGTATCTTATTTTGAACTTCAAAGTACTCACCGCTGGTCCACACGGCGGCACGCAGGCTCCCCCATCGACTCCGCCTGCTCCGTTCATGGAGCAGGATTACCGGCGTCGACGGGGGAGCACTTCCTGGTTCGATTTATCGCGTCTAGACAAGACGCGATAAATCAAACCCAGAAGATCGATTGGACTCCTCCGACGTGGCGGGTAAGTATAGACGTACCCTAAGTCTTCCTCATGGTCTTTGTCCTATAATTACTAGACCTTGTACTCTCTGACCAACATATTCCATGTCTTGTTGTCTCACATTACCAAACCATCTCAGTCAATGCTCTCTAAGCTTTTCCATGATGGGGGCTACCTGTATTATGGCTCATACTGTGACGGGTTGGATCACAGAAACCCCCTTGGGGCTGCCAAGTGATGTGCCAAGACTACTTATGCTCCTGCTTTCCCTGCCAGCTTGGGACTCCAGAACCCTGCCTGGTTGTGCCAAACACGCTTGCTGGCTACAAACACAGACCAGGGTCTGAACTACAGCCCACAAACTGCAGGCTTAACTGAAAACAGCTTAAGAAAAGTGTTCCTGTCTCGAACACTCAGATGCCCACCTCCCAATGGGGTCCAAACCCCAAATAAATCCGTTTTACCCTGTATAAAGCTTATACAGGTTAAACTCATAAATTGTTCACCATCTATAACAATGATAGAGAGATATGCACCGCTGTTTGCCCCCTGCCCCAGATATTAATACATGCTCTGGGTTAATTAATAAGTAAGAAGGGATTTTATTAAATACAAAACGTAGGAGTTAAGTGGTTCCAAGTAATAACAGACAGAACAAAGTAAATTACCAAACAAAATAAAACAAAACACGCAAGTCTATGCCTAATACAGTAAGAAAACTGAATACAGATAAAATCTCACCCTCAGAGATGTTCCAATAAGCCTCTTTTACAGAGTACCCTCCTTCTAGTCTGGGTCCAGCAATCACTCACACCCCCGGGGTTACTGTTCTTTATTCCAGTGTCTTTCAGGTAGCCTTTGGGGGTGGAGAGGCTATCTCTTGAGCCAGCTGAAGACAAAATGGAGGGGTCTCCCAGGGGTTTAAATACACTTTCTCTTGTGGGTGGACACCCCTCCCTCCCCCTGTGTAGAATTCAGCTACAAAATGGAGTTTTGGAGTCACATGGGCAAGTCACATGTCCATGCATGACTCAGAACTTACAGCGTTAGGATTAGGGTTAGCAGCCATTGTTCACATGCTTCCTTGAAAGTCCTCAGGTAGACTTCTTATGTGGATTGGAGACTTCCAAGATCCATTGTCTGTTAAGTGTTTCTTGATCGGGCATTTAACTTGCAAATTCCTTTCTAAAGAAGCTGACCAAATGCCTTACTAAGGCTACTTAAAATCAAACAAGTACACAGCCAATATTCATAACTTTGAGTACAAAAATGATACATACAAATAGGATGAATATATTCAGTATATCATAACCTTTGCAGAGATGTGTTATATGGCTTATCTAGCATAAAACATATTCCAGTTATGTCATATTTACTTTCATAAGCATATTTCCATAAAGCATTATGAGGTGCAATGTCACACATACCATTTCACTGCAGAGTCTACCAGCTTTTGTTTTATCCAACATCAACCTGAGCATTCCCATTTTGGCAGTGTAAAGTAGTTGCTCTTCTCTCTTCCTCAAAGGCCAGCATTCTGACCCATGTGCCATGGCTGGTCTAATCATTGTCCTATACCCTTTGATTTTTAGTTTACTTGGCATATTCTTATTACCAAGAATTCCCGTAAACTCTCTCCATTTGCACTAACCTCTCTTCATGCGAATCCTAAGGTCCACATCCATGTTCAACCATAACTCAACACTGAACCAAGGTATTTGAATTATTAGGGAATTTCTAAGTAAAATTAACAAATACTGAGTGAATAAAATCTTGACCATCTTGAAGAATAATGGGAATAAGCACAATAAGTAGCATGAATTTATAAAAAATAAATCTTTGCAGACAAACTTGATTGTTTTTATGTTAGCAAGAACAAATACATTATTATTATGTGGATGAGGAGAATGCAGTAGATCCAATACATTAATATTTTAGCAAAGCATTTGAACCTGTCTTACAAAATCTTATCTGAAACTTATTTCAGATTTGTCGGGATAGCAACCGTTGTATGGACAGAATGCTCATAACAGCAGGGAAATGATAAACTGCAATGGGTGCAGTGTCTAATGCTGCAAGTATTAGTTTTGGTTTTATTTAACAACTTAATTAATTAAGTAAAGGAGGCAGTAAACAGCAAGCTAATGAGATAATGAAAGCCACAGATGACATTAAATTGGGTGACAGTTGTAAACAGCAGTGAGGTCAGAGAAATAATACAAAGAGACAAACAGAGGTTAGTGTTGGCCAGAAACTAACTAACTAAATCTGACTTTGGAAAATGCAAGATCATAAATAAAAGGTGAAATAATCTAAAAACACAGATGCTTAATACATGGGAGAAATTTACTATTTTATGAGTCATTTAAGAATCTTGTTATTTTAACCATGCATCTTTCATCTGGAAAACCAGGAGTCAGTTGCAGTACAAGTGTTTTCTGTCATGTAAGCTGTGGTGCCTGTGTAATGCCTACAGACCCCAATTGTCAGTGGGTGAGATGGAACCTGGGACCTCTGGAGCTTAGTGAATAAGCCTCTACCAGACAGGTGGCCAACCTGTGGCTCTGGAGCCACATGCAGCTCTTCAGAAGTTAATATGCATCTCCTTGTATAGCCACCGACTCCGGGGCTGGAGCTGCAGCCGCCAACTTTCCAATGTGCTGGGGGGTGCTCACTGCTCAACCCCTGGCTTTGTCACAGGTCCTTCCCCCACTCCACCCCTTCCTGCCCCCTCCTTTGATCCTGCTGTGCCCTCGGTCTTTCCCCCTCTCCCCCCAGGGTCTCCTGCATGCCACAAAACAGCTGATCGGGAGGTGCGGGGAGGGAGGTAGAGGTGTTGATGGGCGAGGTTGCCAGTGGGGGGAAGGCACTTGGAGCTGGGGGCAGAGAGCTGATGAGGGGCTGCTGATGTATTACTGTGGCTCTTTGGCAATGTACATTGGTAAATTCTGGCTCAGGCTCAGGTTGGCCACCCCTGCTCTACCGCATGAGCTAAAAGCCAACTGCCTGTTAAGTAAGGCTGTAGAGCAGACTCATCTCTTTCTTTAAGTGGTCTCGGTGCCACTAGATGGGACAGAACACCACACCCCGAAGGTGTGCGGGTTACACCTGCACCCTTATTTATCTAGTGATGGTCATGCAATAGCAACACATAACCTCATGAGATAAAGGCTTCCATATTGAAGCACCATTGAACAAGGCTGCCTGCGGTGAATCACTGCAGCTTGTAGCTTGTGCAATTATTTGAATAACAATTATTGTATTATGCCCACCCTCTGTCCTTTATAATTGCTGTCAGTTTATAAAGATTTTAATGGTGCAGACCCTGGTTGCAATTCAATACTAGGTTTATAAAAGGGACTAGCAGATCTGGGTGCTTTAAGGTTTGAATTTGAGACACCTTAAAGGGGATTTTCAGAGGGCAGTTGATTAGATCTTTTTAAAGATCAGGCCTCTTTTAGGCATCTCAAATTGGGTGTCCAAATATTGGTCAGTGAAAAATCACTAGTCTCTTCTGAAATGTTGGCCTAAATCTCCTCCTTATAGCTCATTCTTATAGCTCATCCTGCTTTTGTGATATCAACTCAATGACCACTATCCTAAGACTCCAACAGATGCATCTTTTATTGGCCAATTTTCTTTCTCTTAAGGCCTGCCAGAAAGCAAGAAAAGGGGAGCGGGGACACATTTTAAAGCCCTCAGTACCCACTCTTACAAAGCCAGGTCCCAAGTTCCTCTTTACTTTTTCAGTGGCCACAAAATATTGTGAACCTACACTATTTAACAGCCCGAAGGAGGAAACGATGTAAGTTGGTGGTTCTCAACTGTGGTCCACCGCTTCTTCAGGGAAAGCCACAGGCTGCATCCACAGGTTCAGCTGGTCATGGCTCCCACTGGCCACGGTTCGCCGCTCCAGGCCAATGGGGGCTGCGGGACGCAGTGGACAGCACATCCCTCAGCCCACACCGCGTCCCGCAGCCCCCATTGGTCTAGAGCGGCAAACTGCGGCCAGTGGGAGCCGCGACCGGCCGAGCTTGCAGATGCAGCAGGTCAACAAACCGGCCCGGTGTGCCAGGGGCTTTCCCTGAAGAAGCGGTGGACCACAGTTGAGAACCACCGATGTAAATGCTCGTATCTCAATGGCTTAGCCAGTGCCATGAGTGGGGATATATGTTACATCACACTCTCTTATTGGCTTATGAACTGTAGCCCCACTCTGACCCACCTTCATTAAACCATTCATGTGGAAATCTGCTTTTACTGTATTTTGTGTTGTAAAATTCCCTAAATGGCTTAGTAGAGGGCCAGGGATCCTTTAGAAATACATGCATTGTTATTAATTATAACAATTGGTAGTTTTTCAATTCTGTTAGTCACATTTTTTATTGTATCTTATCAATATTCAAGCTGTGCCAGTTTGGAACAACTGCGTCTGCAGCTGAGATCATAGAAAATGATGTACCACCTCAAGCTAGTATATTCTCATATTCGTATCAAGTGTAATGACATTACTGCACACTGAAAGGTGAAACTACACAGGGGCAGGCGGAAATAAGCTATTTGTCTTACAGCCAAGTGTTTCAAAGTTTTATTGGGGCAAAGGGGTGATAGGGAGGGAGAAGTGGGAGGAAAGCTGGAACCAGCTTTTCTGTTCTTTCTGACATTTTTCAAAATGTCAGCCAGAGTGTTTTCAGATCTCTGGCCTTGTCTGGAAAGCCACTCACCACATGACCCAAATCTAATTCAAACTGTTCAGTTCAGCTCTAATCAATATGTCACTCTGAGATGTAATGCTGTGATGTTGTTTATACATTCCTTTTGGACTGTTTCTCATTCCCACATAATAATGTTCCAAGTGTAGAGCTGTTTATGAGCATCATACCTGTCACCTGCCATGGTCAAACAGCTTTCAAGGTGTGGCCAATTAGATTAATATTTTTGCTTATTCACACTTATTACAGTCTTATGCAACTGAAAAGAAAGGTTTTTCCCTATGTGTTTCTTCACAAACACAAGCTAGGAAGCATCTCTTACTGCCCAGACACTCAGCTCATTCCCTAAGGATCTTTTTTATAAAAAGAAAAGAAAATACCACTCAACAGTGTGGGAGTGAGCCACCAATGCATCCTCTGAATGTCTGAAAACACCGTATTTTAATTAACAATGTTGCATAGAAAGCGTCTGCTTTATATTTGCAGTGGTTTGGTGATGATCATAGAACAAGAATTAACCTTGCTTTGACAATGGATTTTTCACATTTGCATTACAGGTCAGCAGCTGAATGATATCTGTCAAACTGTATACAATCACATCAGGTTAAATAATGATTTCCTCATGTCGGGCTTTGCTTCACAGTATTTTCATCAAAGAAGTGCCTGCAGCAAAATGCCCATTAACTGCTTCCACCCACTGTTCCTAGATAATTATCCATATCCATGCTTTCTGAGGGGAAAAATACTGGCTATTTGTTATTTTTGTGTTACAGACTTCGTATTGCTGTGGGTTAGGTCAGATCACATAACATGACACAACCTAAGACATTACAACATGACAAGGACTTCATTTTGCCAAAGAAATATAAAGAAACATTGTGGACATTTTTTTTAAAAAAGGTAGCAGCTTCAGCATAACACAAACCACAAAGAAGAAAATAAAAAGCTGAACAGCTTTATGTTTCTATTAGTCACAATGTGGAATTCCTCCCTGCATAAAAATTCAATTACCTCCATGCAAGAGGCTGACTTCCCAACCTCTAGGTAAACTACTAGAACATATTTGCCTAATCATAGAGGCCCCCATATTTCTCACGTTCACTCACAAGAAATGTTAGCTTCTAATTTATAGTATATCTAGGATTAGAATAAACATACCACTATTATATTGTGCTACTTGGCAACCAAGAACTTTAGAAATATTTGTGAGTCAGTCAAGAATCTCCCTAATGAAAACATAACCTATTGAAATAGTTAGCACGCACATTTGTTGCACGTATTCATTTATACCTTCAAATGCTTATATTTTTCCCAAAGTGAATAAAGTTAGGCCTAATAGTCAATGGCCAAAACCAGATCTATTTATTCCACTAACTAACCCTAGGAGTTTTGAAAGAATGGAATTTAGCTCTGTACCACCTGTTTAACTTTTGGATTTGCAAAATAAGATCCTTAGCAAAACATAACCTACCCCAGTTTTGCCCATCCCTACGATAGAGTAAATATTAAATTATAAAAATAAACAGCTTTGTTAAAAGAAGAAAAACTAACTTGCACTTATTCCTAAATTGTACAATTTGTGTTTCAGCACATGTGTATTTTTAGTGCTCTCATTAACTAATACCATAGAGTAGGGCCTTAGTTCAGAATAATCCCACTGAATTCAATGGGTTAGCAATTTGGACTATGTGCCAAATTCAGAAATGCTAGGGAGTAAGAACTTCCCTTAGACTCCTCCACGGGCTAAACTCTATGCACCTGCTCCTCCCCTACTCGCTGAAGCAAGTGGGCGGGGAGTGACAGAGAGCGGAGACTTGGCTCCAACCCTCAATGCACTTACTCTGGGCTGTACGGTGCAGGAGATATTATAATTTGTTGCAAAATTAGTCCGGTAGCAATTTATTAATTTCCAACCCCAGAACAAAAACCGGGGAGGGAGTCTGCTAAACTTTAAACTGTCACTCCTGACCAAATGGAACAGACTCAGCCAATTAGGTATGCAGCAGAAATAGCATGTAACTTTTCAAGTGAAATGTCCCAATGAACCAAGACTATAAGCAAGATGCTGAAAGAGTTTGAATGTGTCATGATGCAGCAAAAATAAATAACAAAATACTTCCACTGATCTAGTAGGGTAAAAAAAAAAAAAAGGTCTCACCACTCTACATTTGCAAATGCAGTTCAAACTTGAACCGAAGCTAATTTTGAGTGCTTTTGTGGTTTGACTTGATCAGGTTGTATGGCACAAGTAACCAGTTCATTTCTTCAGCATTTGGTTCCTGACTAAGTAGTACACATAACCACATGCTTAAAATTAAGCACATCCTTCAGTGCCTTCCTGGCCTGGGGCCTTCGTAATGAACTACTGCATGGGCTTTTGGAGACACAGAAAGTACTCTTGGTAAAGTAATATTTGTGGTAAATGGGGGGTCTTAATGACACAAATTCTACATTCAACTAATGTTGCCGATGCAGTTATTCCAGATTTACACTTTTGAATTGAGGGTGTAATCTGTCTCTTGTCTCTCCACCTGCATCATTTCTGAAATCATTCAGCATCAACATATCTGAGCACAAGTCTAAAATCTGAAAAGAGTGGGTGGAAAGAGGTGGTCCGATTCTATCATAATAGTCTATTAATTGGGACAGAGTAATGGCACAACATTGCTAAACAGTTTACCTTGTTCTATCAAACTCTACCCAACAAAAAGGCTTTTATTTTGAGGAACCACACTACTCTAGCAATTAATGATTATGCTCAAGTCCAGACTGGCCAGCTCCCAACGTAACTTGCTTCACTATACTATGGCCTAATTCCGATCACACTTGCACTGCTTTTGCACCAGTGTAGCTCCATTGACTTGAATGGAGTTACTCCTGTTTTACACCAGTATAAGTGATATCAGAATCAACCTCTAAAATTACATTATTAGTCTATGTGGGAATGCATTTTTGTATGGTAATATGGGTTAGAAATAGGTATATGGTGGGTTTGCGGTTTGTTGAATAAGAAATTAAAAATATATATGTTCTGTGAACGTTACATGATATGATGCCTTCATTTAACTGTGAAGGTGACTTACAGCATAATATTTCCAAATTGTACTTGAGTGGATATGGGATTTTCTGTGAATATCAATGCACTAATTTTCAAACTGGCAATTTGCTCCTTAACAAACCATGTTGTAAAAAGAAGGAATTAGGCCCCAATACTATGAGCTTCAATAAAAATGATCTTAACAAAAATCTTTTTCATAATACAGTATATCCCTAATGAACACCTGATCTGTCAAGTGTTAAATTTACAAGGTAAATCTCTGCAAATAGGCTGGACATGGTTCAAGAGTTTAAGAGAAAAATCATATTTTATCACTGCTTTGAGGAAAGTCTTACGCATGGTTGCCTTGGTTCCATTGAACAGAAGGAAGATCTCTGGAGTCTTTAGATCCATCCTCTAGACTGGTAGAGGATGACTGACCTGAGATTCACCTTATTTACCTTGGTGTTAATGTGCCTGTTCCACTTCAGGTATAAGAAATATTGAAGTGAGTTCTTCAGAGTTCAGTGGAGCTTTGTTAAAGCTACACACATACACTGCAGGGAAAAAAATCCTGTATATATAGTCTTTAAAATGTTTGCAATGAATCACAATTATATCTTTCTAATTTAATCTTAAACAGAATGCTATGAAATCTGGGTATTTAGGATGAAGCTTTACAAATCTATTCCATGAAAATATAATGGCATAAAGACCTTGTATGGAGTTTATTACTAATAGAATGACCAGTCTGGATCAAATAAAGCCCACAGCTATGTTTCATGCTTAATTACTCTCAAAGTAGTTCAAAGCCATTTGCTTGCTGTGTCTAGTCATATGTCTAAAATAATATTTACAAAGCTGATGGAATGATCAGAAAAGAAGTGATGTTGCTTGCAGTGATGACCAATAGCAGCACCGGCAGCTAAAGAAATTTGCCTTTTGTATTTTGCTTTCACCAAAGGCAACTAGTTAGTGTATAGCTTAGCTGTCAAATAATGTATGGCCCTGTTGGCACACTTACAGTAGAATGGGCACAATGTGATTTGGAAGAAATGAGCTGACATAAGGTGGAATCATCTGTGAAAAGGAAGAGGTCATTACTGGCTTCTTCTGCTAGATGACTTAGGAAGAGGAATAAAAGTATCAAGCTCTGCATGGATCCTTTAGGCTTTCCAGGATAGCAAGCCATTGGCAATGACAAGTTGCCATCTGTTAGGGAGCTATTCAGAAGAAAACTGAAGATGCTGAAGGATTTTACTGTACTAGAGTCAGCAAAATTGTTTGTTATTAATGTCATTGGGTCTGTTGGTGTTTGCAAGGATGCATGCACATACACACACACGCACATTTTCTGACTGAACTAGATAAGAACAGCAAAGAATAAATTATAATTATTTCCACATTACTGTTTGCCAGTTCAAGAAATCTGTCAATTATTCTAAGTCTAAACAGGTCTTTTAAAACACTATTTTAATGTGTTTTAATGTCTTCCAGGAACAAAACATTATTTCAAGCAAAAGTGTTATGAAAATCACAGACTTTACTGTTTGGGGTGTATGATTTAATACCTATTGAATGTTGAATATATATATCACAGTAGCCAGACAATTGATATTTTTATGTATTCCTTTAAGATGCATTGCTGTCAAATTTCCTGATAAACATGGCAAACTTTCAATACAAAGTCCTCAGCAAATCTCTTTTATGCATGTGAAATTTGAAAAAATGTCAGCAAATGAAATATGTTTCTCTAAACAAGTTGATGGTTTGTAGATATCTACATATTGCAATTTGTTCCTTACAAAACAACCAATTATGTTTTGTGGTTTTGATTATTTAAGTTTAAAGCAAATGAAATTCAATAAAAAGTTAATTCTGACGCTCCATCAATAATGAAAATGAATTATGGAAACCCATATTGCCTACCAAAAAAGTCAGATGTTTACAATGTTAATGAGCTTTTTATTAGGGCAAGTTTTGCATTTAAAAATATTCTGCAGACAGCAAGAATAACGATACTACTGTAATGTAATCTTGGATCATGATGCAATTAATATGAACCACTTTGAGATGTTCTCTGAAAGTGATGTTTTGAAAATGCTCTTGAGTATTAATCATAAAAAATAAAAATCTTGCCCCAGACAGCATGGAACCATTTTTAGCTGCAATTGTCTCAGTTTTCTGACAGACCTTTTTAATCTTTCTGAATGATTCTATAAATCTGAGTTTGGTTCTTTCTTCATGTAGGGGTCACCCATTCAATAACTCTAGAAACAACTATAGCAAATCTCAGGCTTGTCAGCATCATCCAAAGTTCTTAAAAACTGATTAATAACTGTTTTATTAGCCTTCATTAAAGCATGATATATGGTATATTTTTCTCAGTACTGGATTAAAGTTCTCAATTAGAGTCCAGTTTTCTTCCCACCAAAGTCAATTGCAAAACTGCCAGTGATTTCAGTGGCAGCAGAATTGGGACCTCAGGCAGTGTCTTTAATGAAGGTATCCATTAGCAAAGCAATTGGAAAGTTCCCATTTGGTTAAAAGCTTTCTCGCCATGTATACATTTTCATTGTATTTTCAGATAATTAGTTCAAATTCTTAACTGGGCTCCAAGGTAGCAGCTCCATTGGTTTCAGCGAAGCTATGCTGATTTGCAACAGCTGAGGATCTGACCAGAGACATCTGTCACCAAACACTCATAAAGGTAACTTCAATTCTACTGTAAACCCTCATCTCTTTTCCATTTCTTTCTTTTCATTCATTTCAAAATACCTGTCTCCATCCACCTGCATATACAATGAATTCTTCATCCAGTCTCCTAACTTAAAGCAGGAGTAGGCATGCTGTAAACCTTTAACCTAAGTGAGACCATTGATCTTTCACTTTCAGATTTACTCTGCTGAATGAGCTGTCTTGTGATTTAGTGGTATCCTCCCCCAGAGTCACAGCCATCTCTCTAATGAGGTCAGTTTTCTCCAACACAGGATGTGCTGCTGCTGTCATTTTGTTGGCTCTCTGTTGACTGTTAAGTCATTGAAAATGTTTTCCTGTCAATTCTTTGAATTCTTCTGCTATGTGAAGGGCTTTGTGAGATCAATATGGGATAACATTTGGTAAAGTTTCCTTGTAATTTTCCTTTTTCATCGTTTTGATTTGTCCTTGACTAAAATATCACGCTCAAAAGGATGCTGTCTGATTGCTTGTGATGGTCTCACTAGTGAAAACTGATGGAGGAAAACAATATTTCCTCTTATCCTTCCTTTATCTCCCATCCTGTATAACTTTTAGCATCACCTTTAAGGGATGAAATATTCTTATATTTCCTAAAAAGGACAAATAAACTCGTTTCTGTTCCAGGCCAGATAGAAAATAGAGAAGACGTGCACTGAAGTGAAAAAGATGTAGGTTGAGGGCAGTAAAGGTCTAGGTACTCCACTGGTGTAAATCAGTTGAAGTCAATGGAAATGTTTTGTATCAGCTGAGGATGTGACTCAGCATGCTAACTGTGGAGTTTTAGGGTGGAGGGGAAGTATGATTGGAGTGCATTCCCAAGGCATCCATCTTTGTATTACACATCATAATCTTTTTACTTTAACAAATATTCTTGCATCTTTATAGGCCACTCATTGTTATTTACCTCTTGTTTAATATAGGCCTTAGGCCCCCTCTACTAGAGGCACCTCTGGATTTAACTGGGAGTGTTCCAGTTGGGAAGATCTACAACTCCAATGATGCCTTGGGGAAGAGAGAGAGACTTCCAGGGGCTACAGAGAGAGCATGTGGAGGGAGGAGAGCCAAGATCCAGATCAGGGGAGCTGAGATTGCTTTGTGGAGCTCTGTCCAAGCCAGGAGCTGCTGCTAGAAAGCCAGAAGCTGCTGCTGAGAGTCTGCTGGAGCTTTGAGTAAGTAAGGACAAACAATCCCCCCCAAATCTAAAACATAAACAAAGAGAAGTTAAGATGGACTCAGAAATTTTGATTAACATATTTTTTCTCCTTTTTTCTCCTATTTCCCATAGGAAAATCCCTATAGAGGTTGAAGCTAGGCACAGTTCTCAAACTTCATTACACCATGACCCCCTTCTGACAACAAAAATTTCTACATGATCCCACGAGGGGGGACCAAAGCCTGAGTCCACCCGAGCCCCGCCATGCCAGATCAGATGGCAAAAAACAAAGCCTGAGTCAGGGGAGGGAGGGAGGGAGGAGAGGAGGCAAAACCAAAGCCAAAGCCCAATCCCCACTTGTAACCTGAGCGAAGCCCTCTGGCTTCGGCTTCAGCCCCAGCAAATCTAACGCCAGCCATTTATCACAAATCAATTGACAAAAATAATCTGTATGCAGAGAGTTTTCAGCATTAGCAATGAAGAAAGGCCTTCATTTTATTCAGATGTTAAGAATCAAAATAATTTGTTGTAATAACGATGAAAATAAACATCTGATGAATTAACTTCCTTTGACATAGTTCCAAAGGAAGGTATTGGAGGGAAAATATAATTCATGGCAAGGACAGGGTGGAAATAACAAATGAATCCACTTTGTTAATGATAATATATATAAATATTATATATTTCTAATCAGAAAGCACCCTGAGAAGTAGGGATAAATTTTCAGCCTCCACATATAGGCTCCACATAGAGGGAGTTTGTAAGGGGAGTTTTCAGCCTCCACATAGAGGGAGTTTGTAAGGGGAGTGCGAAGGGGGCAAGCTATCCTTGCCATTCCTAATTCTTTTTACCCAAACTAAAAGGAGAGGCAGAGCAACCAGGTGGCTGCAGACGGGGGAGTGAGTATCTGTTGAGGGGACAGTTTGGCACTTTGACCGTGTGCTAGAGTGTTTGATTTCCTGTTTGAAAAGTGTGATTTGGGAGTGCTTCATTGCAGACTCTTCTAAAAAGACTGTCAGTCAGCTGCGCACCAGCGGAGCAGCGCATAGCAGAGAAGCAAACAGGTGGAGTTCGCCTGGGAGTTCGCCTGGAGAGAACCTACTGAGGCATCCCCCTTGCAGGTTTCCCTGAGTAGCTTCTGCCACAAGTGAGGAAACTCTTCGAAGGAAGGAACTATGGAGGCTGAGCGATCCGCTGTCGTGACCTGCACAGGATGTGCCATGTTTGTCTTTCTTCCACAGGATAGAAGCGACTTTGTCTGTACAAAGTGCAAGCTGATCTCCATATTGGAGGAGAAGATTCAAGGTCTGGAGAAACGAATATCAACCCTGCATTCCATAAAAGAAAATGAGGAGTTCCTGGATAGACGTCAGGATAGGCTTCAGCGGGCGCAGTGTTGTGAGGATTCAGAGGAGGCTGCGCAGCGGGGACAGAAGACCAGCGAGGATAATTGGCGGCATGTGACCTCCAGAAGAGGAAAGAGTATGAGACAAGTCCATGTACCAGAAATGCATATTCAGATGAGCAACCGTTTTCATGTTCTCTCCACAGGCACTAGTGCAGAGAGTGGAGTGAATGATGCATCTGAGGGAACACAGCAGAAGGAGACTCCACTGATTGGAAGGCATGAGATGCACAGTCCTAGTGATGGGGGTTCCACGACCACCACTCCCAAGAGGAGGAGGAGGGTGGTGGTGGTCGGGGACTCTCTCCTCAGGGGGACTGAGTCATCTATCTGCCGCCCTGACCGGGAAAACCGAGAGGTGTGCTGCTTGCCAGGGGCTAGGATTCGTGATGTGACGGAGAGACTGCCGAGACTCATCAAGCCCTCAGATCGCTACCCCTTCCTGCTTCTCCACGTGGGCACCAATGATACTGCCAAGAATGACCTTGAGCGTATTACTGCAGACTACGTGGCTCTGGGAAGAAGGATAAAGGCGTTTGAGGCGCAAGTGGTGTTCTCGTCCATTCTCCCTGTGGCAGGAAAAGGCCGGGGTAGAGACCGTCGAATCGTGGAAGTCAACGAATGGCTACGCAGATGGTGTCGGAGAGAAGGGTTTGGATTCTTTGACCATGGGATGGTGTTCCAAGAAGAAGGAGTGCTAGGCAGAGACGGGCTCCACCTGACGAAGAGAGGGAAGAGCATCTTTGGAAGCAGGCTGGCCAACCTAGTGAGGAGGGCTTTAAACTAGGTTCACCGGGGGAAGGAGACCAAAGCCCCGAGGTAAGTGGGGAAGTGGGATACCGGGAGGAAGCACAAGTAGGTGAGTGCAAGAGGGGAGGGCTCCTGCCCCATACTGGGACAGCAGGACAATCGGTGAGTTATCTTAAATGCCTATACACAAATGCAAGAAGCCTGGGGAACAAGCAGGGAGAACTGGAAGTCCTGGCACAGTCAAGGAATTATGACGTAATTGGAATAACAGAGACTTGGTGGGATAACTCACACGATTGGAGTACTGTCATGGATGGATATAAACTGTTCAGGAAGGATAGGCAGGGCAGAAAAGGTGGGGGAGTTGCGTTGTATGTAAGAGAGCAGTATGACTGCTCAGAGCTCCAGTATGAAACTGCAGAAAAACCTGAGAGTCTCTGGATTAAATTGAGAAGTGTGAGCAACAAGGGTAATGTCGTGGTGGGAGTCTGCTACAGACCACCAGACCAGGGGGATGAGGTGGACGAGGCTTTCTTCCAGCAACTAACAGAAGTTACTAGATCACAGGCCCTGGTTCTCATGGGTGACTTTAATCACCCCGACATCTGCTGGGAGAGCAATACAGCGGTCCACAGACAATCCAGGAAGTTTTTGGAAAGTGTAGGGGACAATTTCCTGGTGCAAGTGCTGGAGGAACCAACTAGGGGAAAAGCTCTTCTTGACCTGCTGCTCACAAACAGGGAAGAAATAGTAGAGGAAGCAATAGTGGATGGGAACCTGGGAGGCAGTGACCATGAGATGGTCGAGTTCAGGATCCTGACACAAGGAAGAAAGGAGAACAGTAGAATACAGAGCCTGGACTTCAGAAAAGCAGACTTTGACTCCCTCAGGGAACTGATGGGCAAGGTCCCCTGGGAGAATAACATGAGGGGGAAAGGAGTCGAGGAAAGCTGGCTGTATTTTAAAGAAACCTTATTGAGGTTGCAGGAACAAACCATCCCGATGTGTAGAAAGAAAAGTAAATATGGCAGGCGACCAGCTTGGCTTAACAGTGAAATCCTTGCTCGTCTTAAACACAAAAAAGCAGCTTACAAGAAGTGGAAGATTGGACAAATGACCAGGGAGGAGTATAAAAATATTGTTCAGGCATGCAGGAGTGAAATTAGGAAGGCCAAATCACACTTGGAGTTGCAGCTAGCCGGAGATGTTAGGAGTAACAAGAAGGGTTTCTTCAGGTATGTTAGCAACAAGAAGAAAGTCAAGGAACGTGTGGGCCCCTTGCTGAATGAGGGAGGGAACCTTGTGACAGAGGATGTGGAGAAAGCTAGTGTACTCAATGCTTTTTTTGCCTCTGTCTTCACAGACAAGGGCAGCTCCCAGATGGCTGCACTCCGCAGCACGGTATGGGGAGGAGGTGACCAGCCCTCTGTGGAGAAAGAAGTAGTTCGGGACTATTTAGAAAAGCTGGACGAACACAAGTCCATGGGGCCGGATGCACTGCATCCGAGGGTGCTAAAGGAGTTGGCCGATGTGATTGCAGAGCCATTGGCCATTATCTTTGACAAATCATGGCAATCGGGGGAGGTCCCGGATGACTGGAAAAAAGCTAATGTAGTGCCCATCTTTAAAAAAGGGAAGAAGGAAGATCCGGGGAACTACAGGCCAGTCAGTCTCACCTCAATCCCTGGAAAAATCATGGAACAGGTCCTCAAGGAATCAATTTTGAACCACTTAAAGGAGGGGAAAGTGATCAGAAACAGTCAGCATGGATTCACCAAGGGCAAGTCATGCCTGACTAACCTAATTGCCTTCTATGATGAGATAACTGGCTCTGTGGATGAGGGGAAAGCAGTGGATGTGCTATTTCTTGACTTTAGCAAAGCTTTTGATACAGTCTCGCACAGCGTTCTTGCCAGCAAGTTAAAGAAGTATGGGCTGGATGAATGGACGGTAAGGTGGATAGAAAACTGGCTGGATGGTCGTGCTCAACGGGTAGTGATCAATGGCTCCATGTCTAGTTGGCAGCCGGTATCAAGTGGAGTGCCCCAAGGGTCGGTGCTGGGGCCGGTTTTGTTCAATATCTTCATCAACGACCTGGAGGATGGTGTGGACTGCACCCTTAGCAAGTTTGCAGATGACACTAAACTGGGAGGAGTGGTTGATACGCTGGAGGGTAGGGATAGGATACAGAGGGACCTAGACAAATTAGAGGATTGGGCCAAAAGAAATCTGATGAGGTTCAACAAGGACAAGTGCAGAGTCCTGCACTTAGGACGGAAGAATCCCATGCACTGCTACAGACTAGGGACCGAATGGCTGGGCAGCAGTTCTGCAGAAAAGGACCTAGGGGTTACAGTGGACGAAAAGCTGAATATGAGTCAACAGTGTGCCCTTGTTGCCAAGAAGGCTAACGGCATTTTGGGCTGTATAAGTAGGGGCATTTCCAGCAGATCGAGGGACGTGATTATTCCCCTCTATTCGGCACTGGTGAGGCCTCATTTGGAGTACTGTGTCCAGTTTTGGGCCCCACACTACAAGAAGGATGTGGATAAATTGGAAAGAGTCCAACGGAGGGCAACAAAAATGATTAGGGGGCTGGAGCACATGACTTATGAGGAGAGGCTGAGGGAACTGAGATTGTTTAGCCTGCAGAAGAGAAGAGTGAGGGGGGATTTGATAGCTGCTTTCAACTACCTAAAAGGGGGTTCCAAAGAGGCTGGATCTAGACTGTTCTCAGTGGTAGAAGATGACAGAACAAGGAGTAATGGTCTCAAGTTGCAGAGGGGGAGGTTTAGGTTGGATATTAGGAAAAACTTTTTCACTAGTAGGGTGGTGAAGCACTGGAATGGGTTACCTAGGGAGGTGGTGGAGTCTCCTTCCTTGGAGGTTTTTAAGGTCAGGCTTGACAAAGCCCTGGCTGGGATGATCTAGTTGGGGTTGGTCCTGCTTTGAGCAGGGGGTTGGACTAGATGACCTCCTGAGGTCCCTTCCAACCCTGAGATTCTATGATTCTATGATTTATGATATACATATCCAAAATTGCATGAGCAACTTTACCACACATTACAGGTGAAAACACGTGTGGGTGCATTTGAACCATTCTAACACTTGGACATGTGTGTGTTACAGAGTCAGATGACTCTTTTAGAGATTTGGGTTGACCCCTGCCCTGGGACTAATCAGTTGCCTCCCTGCTGGCATGATAAAAGACCAATAGGCAGCTCACTTGAGATCAGGAGATGGTCTTTTTTGCAGGGGATCATGAGTCAGGGTAAGGGACCAGAAAGGGGCTCCCCACACCAAGTTAGGTAGACATCTGGCTGGGGTATCCCTACTTTGTAGGTGGCAGCAGAAACACTCTGAGGCAGAGGTCTTAAGAGCAGCTGGGTGACAGGACTTGGTTTACCTGTTTTAAATGATGTTGGTCTGTATTTGTGTTGAAAAATTAATGCATCCCTGGGAAAAGGGAAGGAAATACTGACATTGGTTGGAACTTCATGGATGCAGCTAGTTGGTGTTTAGCCAGCCAGCTTATATGAGAGTGGAGAAACTGAGGCAGAGGCAGGGTCCAAATGTGCTGAATATGGGGAGATCCAGATCATGAAGATCCTTTAATAAATAGATGAGTGAAAATCTAACTATGGTTGTTTCAGAAAAAATAGGGAACTTTACTCGTCCTCTCCATTATGAAACATTCACTGAGAAAGCACATTCTGTAAGGTGTTCTAACATCTTGTTTTATACAAGGTACTATTTGCTAGGGGTTAGATTATTGTTTAAAGGCATTGCCTAAAGGGAATCCACACCACCTACACTTCTTGACTCTATTATCGCCTTGAATGCTAGGGATCACAGGTGAGCTTGATGCTGCAGCAGCCTTTTACAAGGCAATACTGTGCATTTTGGCTTTTATCCAAAGCCCAATGAAGTGAAAGGGGTCTTGGTCAGGGTCTTAGCCCCCATCCTGCCAAATTCTGTTAGTCTTGAGTGTGGGGGACTTGCTCTCTCCCCTTCCTGTTCCTCCTATTGCGAGGTCACACTGCACAGCGGATGCCATTTTGAAGAGTGGCCTGCCCCTGCCAGCGTGACCTTGCATGCATGGTATGTGTGAGGTCATGCCAGGCAGGGTGCAGAAGCGTGTTCTTCAAAATGGCGTTCCCTGTCCATGATATCGGACAAAACCATGCCCAGTTTTGTCTCAGAACCCGACAGGGACAAAACTCATAAAAGAGGACTAGCTGGCTTATAACCAGACCGATGGCCTGCCTATGCCAGAGGAACTAAGGTGGGACTATGTCTGTTTCTGGAGAGCAGCCAGGAATAATAATTAAAGATTTCTTATAATATTAAGAAGTGGCAGAGCCACTTAGCAGTATGTTAAAATACAGAATGGCTTAAAGCCTAAAAGAAAACATGACAGAAATTAAAGGCAAACAATTGAATCTATTTTCAAAAGTATTGGTCTGCTGGAACAGAGTGACAAATTCTAATGAATGTCCTTAATGATTTTACAGTGGGATAAATCATCTGTGAAAGTAAGGTGGTTATAAAAGACACTTACAGTGCAGTATGAATGCTAAATGAAATCAGACATCCTTATAATCAACATCAGTAACAGTACCATAACTAATTTAACTGCTTCAGAGAGCAACCTAATAAAATGTACCAAAAGAAAGAATCTATGGCTTCAAAAACGTTGCTTTTTAATATATATTTAGTTTCAATGCTGAGTAAAATGCTTACACAACTAACATGAAGCCATTTACTAAAAGAAGCTAATCCCATTTGTAGTCATTCCTTTCTCCCTTCAGGGCAAAACACCCTTGACAAAAATATAGGGGATGATTTCCAATGGATTTAATTAGGGTGATTTACAAAACAAATGCCAAGAAAATGTTAATCTTTATCCACAAATCATCTTGTGGATGTCAAAGTCCAAGATCACATCAAAGAATTTCCAAGATTATATATATCAGAGGTGAAGGAACCATGCAAAATAATGGCATAGAAAGGAAAAGGTGAGGGATAATCTATTCGGGGCAGCGACTGTCTGTTCTGTGTTTGTACAGCTCCTAGCACAATGGATGCTAGGTGCTACCACAATAAAAATAATAATAGCATCTGAAGGAAGGGGAATATTTAAGAGGGATAAGAGACACCTTGGCAGACGTGTTGTGATAGGTGCAGTCTTAACGACAGCTGAAGTCCGATCGATCCAGGTGAAGAGACACCTTAGGCAAATTTAGTTTTTTTAACCATGTCCCATGACCAGGGATTGCTCCTTAGTTTTATCCAGTAGACAAAACACATATTCTAGCTTCCACTTTGCACTTTTCAGAATTATAGCTCCCTGTAAACTTGATAGGATACAATAAGCTGACTTTAGTTCCTCAAGGAGGAAAGAACTTTGTTTTTTTCTCACAAAGGAACTCAGGTGTGGAAAGAATATGATTCCTGCACCCCCCCACCCACACATCTCGTCCCCCATATATTAAAACCATGCTTTTCTTTCTCACACTTGTCCATATCGGCTCCTTTTCAATCAAAGGGCAGGTCTACTCTTCAAACACTACATTGGCGCTGCTGCACCAATGCAGCTGCGCTGCTGTAGCATTTAAGTGAAGATGCTACTACACTGTTGGGAGAGCTTCTCCCATTGTGGTAGATAATCCACTTCCCCAAAAGGCAGTAGCTGTCCCAGGGAGGTGGCAGTGCAGTCTACACTTGGTGTTCGGTCGGTATAAATGCATCATTCAGGGAGGAAGATTTTTCAAACCCCACAGCAATATAGTTATACTAATATAGGTCTGTAGTGTAGACCTGGCCAAAGTATCATGTCATGTCAATTTTAAAATTAATTTATTTCAGAAGTTACCCTGCTGCCCAAGGTTTCTCTGGATTCAGAAATCATGGATACATTCTGCTTTAACATGTTCCTCTTTTTAACAAGTAGAGCTGGGTGAAAATGTTTGGACAAAACTTTCTCCCCCATAAATGCAGATTTGGGTCGACTGAAACATTTCAGAAATTCATGTAGAATTAACCAAATTGTTTCGTCCAGAAAAAAAAAGCAATGTATTGATTTTCCAGCTTCAAATGACATTTCATTTCAAAGTTGATTTCAATTCTGTTTTTAAACAAAGTTTTAAAAATATTCGGAAATTAAACATTTCTCTTTGGGTCAAACAAAATTAGATTTTTCAGTTTGGCCGGTGACCAAAAAAATCAGTTATTCGAACGGCTCTATCATCAAGTCCTGCAATGACAGGAGTCCACTTCTTCAATAAACTTAACAAATAGGCTCACTCCACTGAAATAAGAAGACTCAAGAGTTTGATCTTGATTCTTTAAAGGCTAGTGGCTGACGGGCTCACACAGGAGAATAAGCATTCAAGAGTTTGATCTTGATTCTTTAAAGGCTACAGGCTCATACAAGAGAATAAGAACTCCCCACATCTATAGACCTAATCTGAGCAGGCTCTGTTTACCATTCCCTTCATATGGAGTAGGTGTAGGGGGACTCATCAAGGGAGGGGTGGAGAATATTCGCAGTCATGGTGCCATTCCCCCACTTGCTGGTCAGTACATCTTAGCTGACATGGGGGACTGGGGATGGGAAGACTGTCATCTTTTTCTGCAGAAACAGGCCACCAGTAAGCTATTAATCTCTTACATGGAGTAAACTGTGTCTCTCAGAGCTACCCTTGAGGTGATGCAACTTACGTCCCACCCCTTTTTCAGACCTGTGCCTACGGTCACAATCTAGCCCTCAAAGTTCAGTTTTATGCTCTAACATACATGAACGCCGTGTGAATTTACCATCCCATTAAGCAAATTCTATGTTTTCCATCTCCTTATCTCTTCAGTCAACCCACTGCCCACTCAGTATTCTTTTAAAACTATTTGTTGTTCACTGTACAAGTGCAGCAAGTTGGTCAAGTTTTCACATCACTTGCTGATACCACTGCTTCCAGTTTCTTTACTTCTTGAAATGTTCCTTCTAAAGCAGTTGAGAATCCATCTGATTGAGCTGATGATGCAGGAGTTTGGCTCTCTGAGGGAGGTAGGCTGTGCATGGCCTCTGCAACGAAACCCTCATAACAAATAAATCTAATCATTCTCTTTTCAGTTTGGCTTTTTTCTTAATTTGTATAAATAACGTGTGCCTCTAATTAGCTCTTACATTTTATCAAATAAAACTATTTGGACAGTTTTGTCAGGCAAAAACTTGTCATCAAAACAAATTTCTCAAATACAAGTCCTTGCTCTCAGTTCAGGAATTACATCCTGCCCAATTTCATCATCTTTGTCTCTAAGGGTGTCTGCTGCTGATTAGCATAGAGCCCCTACTCCTTTCCTGGGGATTAAATCAGCGGTGTTACTTTCTATCTTAGGTCTTTATCTGGCCCCCATTACCATGGTATCTGAGTGGCTCACAATCTTCAGTGTATTTATCTTCAAAACACCCTTGCTGGGTAGGAAGGTGGTATTATACCCAGTTTACAAATGAGGAACTGAGAGAAGGAAGGCTGAGGGGCAGATTTTAAAGGTATTTAGGCTCCTAAAGATGCAGATAGGTGCCTAGTAAGATTTTCAAAAGCACCTAACTCCTATTGAAAGCACTTAGTCACAGTCACACAGGAAGTGTATGGCAGAGCAGAGAAATTGATATGCAAGGGTATTGCATTAAACACTGGATCAGCTTTCCTCTTCTGTTAGAGTGAAGTGTTTGGAAGCTGGGTTCTAAATGGGCACCTCGTTTTATCTAATGGCATGGCAGAACAGATATACTTTCATTTCATTGAGCAAATTATTCATTGTGACTAATATTCAGCAAAATCTTTTTCCTCTTTGTGAATTATCTGCAAAAAAGGTTACAGTTTTCACTGACATATTCGTTATTTTAAGTTACTCACCAAATAATTTTGGAGAGTAATTCTTGATCTGCTGTTTAAACATCACATTCATATGATGGTTCTGTTTCCTGATTAGCTAAGCATAACTTTTACAGCTAGATTCAAATACATGTTTGACGTTG
The DNA here is from genome assembly GCA_037349315.1 of Chelydra serpentina. NCBI lineage: Eukaryota > Metazoa > Chordata > Testudines > Chelydridae > Chelydra > Chelydra serpentina. The sequence goes on from JBAIAC010000004.1 coordinate 63,495,153, forward strand.
TGTTTCACTTTCCTCAACAAATGTTCACATGGACGTCAGTGACATCTTTCACAGAGGATCAGAATCTGAACCTTTGTATCCGGTTTGTAGTGTAAATGCTTGAATACCATTCAAAATGAATGCTTTTATATTCACTTAAGATGAGTTATAAGAACATTTCTGACAGAGTACTCATGGAAAGCAAACACAAAGGCATGCAAAAACACCTTGAAGTGACTTCAGCATGTTTATTGCAGTGGATGTTTGTGAAAACTGTTTGCAGATGCTTGTTTGGCTCTAGTGAAAAATGCTACCTTTGGTAACAGTTTAAGAGAATTACACTGGTTATATAACCATTTTCTGTCATTTACGTTTGAGTTATTCATTTTCCTGTGCACAAGTTTTTGAAACTTAAGTATAAGAGAATTTGAGAGCATTTTCTGTATAATTTCAAGGCAGGAGAAACAGCTCAGCAAGATGACTGAAAAGACAGGGAGGAGTACTATTTAAGAAACAATCAGAATAATCAGCTAAATGTCCTTTAGTTTGTGAGTGGAGGAAGCACTGCTATGGCTTGAGGATTCTAAAACTAGCAATGCTAGACAGAGTTTGAGAGCTATAATGGAATCTCATATAATAAAATAACTAAAATATTATGTAATTATTATTTTAATATTATTATTAAGAAAATGGGAATTGGGCCAACCTGGTTTGAATTTTGTAACTAAATTCTTTATTCAGCAAAGTACAAAAGCACATGCATATGCACTAGTTTGCACTGGTCATCCATATGGGCACTGATGACACTGCCAAGTCTAACCCTGAGCAGATTAAAGGGACTAAAGGGCTCTAGGAGCTAGGCTAAGGGCCGGGGCACATGTTATCCTCCCAATTAAAGCTTAGGGCCCAGGCAGGGGCATGCTCATCCTGCAGATGAATGTATGGCTGCTCAAATGCTGTCAATGGGAAGGCTTCAGTTGAAGCCATGGGGTGCTATTCCAGGAATAAATTCTGCTGGGAAGATATGGGTTCCCCCTGACCAAGAAGGGGAAGATCATCTTCATCCACCAACTCGCCAATCTAGTGAGGAGGGCTTTAAACTAGGTTCAGAGGAGTCAGATGACAAAAGGCCACAGGTAAAGTAAAGAAAGTGACCTCAACAAAGGGATAGATGTTGTGGGAGACATGAAAAATTACAATAGGATTTTAGGGGCAACAAGAGGGAAATCAGTGAGAGAATCTGCTCAATATCTTAGGTGTCTATACACAAATACAAGGAGTATGGGTAATAAACAGGAAGAACTGGAAGTAATTAGTTCATAAGTCAAATGACTTAATTGGCATCACAAAGACTTGGTGGGATAAGTCTCATGACTGGAATATTGATATAGAGGGGTATAGCTTGTTCAGGAAGGACAGTCAGGTTAAAAAAGGAGGAGGTGTTGCAATTATACATCAAGAATGTATGCACCTGTTCTGAGGTCTAGAAGGAGGTGGGAAGAAAATCAGGTAATAGGTCTCTAGGTAAAGATAAAAGGGGGGAAATAGGGATGATGGCATTGTCAGGGTCTCCTATAAACCATCAAATCAGGAAGAGAAGGTGTATAAGGCATTTCTAGAACAAATAACAGAATATACAAAATACCAGACCTGGTAGTAATGGGAGACTTTAACTACCCAGACATCTGTTGGAAAAGTAATGCTGCAAAACACAAAATTTCCTGTAAGTTCTTGGTATGTATCGGGGACAACTTTTTGTTCCAAAAGGTGGAGGAAATAGCCAGAGAACAGCCATTTTAGATTTGATTCTCATCAATGGGAAGGAATTGGTAGCAAATCTAATAGCGGAGGGCAATGTGGGTGAAAGTGATCATGAAATGATAGATTTCATGATTTTTAAAAAAGGAAGGGGCAGAGAGTAAGAACAATGGACTTCAAAAAAAGCTGTCTTTAACAAACTCAGGGAACTGATAAGTAAGTTTCCATGGGAAGAATTTCTAAGGAAAAAAACAGTTCAGGAGAGTTGGCAGTTTCTCAAGGAGACAATATTAAAGGCACACATTGAAACTATCTGATGTGAAGGAAAGATAGGAAGAATAGTAAGAGGCCAATATGGCCCCATCAGGGCCCTATAAGAATCTGAAGATCAAAAAAGAGCACTGAAAAAAGTGGAAACATGGACAAATTGATAAGGATGAATACAAAAGAATCACACAAGAATGTAGAAACAAAGTCAAGAGTCTAAGGCACAAAATGAGTTATACCTAGCAAGGGACATAAAATACAAATAATAAGAATGGCATTAATTACATTAGGAGCAGGAGAAAAACGAAGGAAAGTTTAAGTCCTCTACTTAGCAGGGATGGAGAGCTAATGACGGATAACTAATAACAAGAAAGCGGAAGTATTTAGTGCCTACTTTGCTTCAGACTTCACTAAAAAGGTTAAACGTGACCAGATACTCATCACAAATACTATTAACAACAAGGGGGAAGCAATGCATGCTAAAATAGGGAAAGAAAAGTTAAAAAATATGAGAATGAGAAAGGCTTGCTATTATCAACTTCATTCCAAGCAGAGCTTCATATACTTGCACAACAACTGGTGAATCACTGGCTACTGTAGAAGGATTACAAATAATTGCAGCTAATTGCTTTATTTCCAATGACTTTATCACTATTAAAGGTCAGTTTGAAAGTATTGCACACATAGAGTGGGTATTTTGTTTTAATTAACTAAAGATAACAAAGAGTATGTGTGTGGTACCAGCAATTAAATCCTTAACTTAGAAGAAATAGGTACAAATACCATAATAGGCATCTTTCTTAAATAGCCCCGAGGGAGTCATCATTGTTTTAGACTGACTGAGGTGGTGTTGCTATTGCCAGACCCTGTCACATTTGTTGGTAAAGCACAGTCATAAAGAGCAATAAACATTTAGTAGGGATAGTGTGCAACTGAGTATTATAACTTATTACCCTGTGTGATTCCATGGAAAAATAAGTCCAAATAAGAATCTAGAAATTGCACAAAGATCAGGCAAGGGGTCTCTAGATACTTAACAGGAAAGTTGAAAAACTCCGTAATCAGGAATTATGCAATAAAATGCCCACAGAGAAAATTCTTTTCTAAACATAGGCCATTACTGGTTATCTTATGTCCTGAATCATTAAAGTTTATATCCCTTAGACATTTTTATCCTAGGTAGAGTAAGATTAAGGGAATTTAGATAAACACACTCACAGTTCATACAGCCGCTTAAATATATGTGCACATTTGGAATGTAATATATTTAAATATAAACGATTACATTACATAGTCCAAAAATCTATTTCTTAACTGTGTCTGCATATCCTCACCCAGTCTTAACCTAGAGTCCAAAACCCTTCTTACAGCTCTGTATTCTCGACATCAACTACAGAATCTCACAAATCACCCATCCATCCTCCCCCGCTCATTATTAGCCAGATGTTAACATCTCAGAGTAGCATGATCTCTCTGGTGCTATTTCCTGTGCAATCTGCCCTGTCTAAGAGGAACAATTTGGGGGGTTTGTATTCCCTTAACTCAGGCTATCTTGAGTAGCTCCTGCACACTATAAAGTTTCCAGCTTCCCCCACATATCCTTACTGTGGGGGCTTTATGAGCCCCCCACAGGATCCCTGGGCACTGCCTCTCTTTGCTCTGCCAAGCTGTGGAGCTCTTCTGAGTCTCTAAGATTTAAATCTTCCCGCAGCTCGCATTGGCCGGGAACAGTGAACCACGGCCACTGGGAGCTGCAGACGGCTGTGCCTGCGGATGGCCGCAGGTTGACCACCACTGATATATGCCATACAAATAACATTTACAATGAACCTGTCTGGATCCAAGCCTATTGTTTGTTATACCCAGGGGATCGTTATAGTGAAAGGAGAATCAAAACAATCAGTCCCAGGTGGCAGGGACAATCAGTCCTGACAATCAGTCCCGGGTGGCAGGGGTCTGACAGCCCCGAGTCCCAGCCCCGCCGCCTGGGGTCTGACAACCTCCTTGGGGGCGGGGGGAGAAGTCCAGGATATACTGTATCTGTAGTTAGGATCCAGGGACCAGGTTCGTTATAGCCAAAGGTTCATAATAATGAAGGGCATTATAGCGAGGATGTACTTTATAGTAAACCCCTATTCAGTATTTCGCCATAAAGAATTGGCATAGTGTAAACTGCAGGGAAGTGCAGGTGTAGGGATATTAAAGAAGGTACGGACAGTGATTCCCCCAAGTGAAAGTGACCCCCTATAACTTGTCTAAAATCCAACAGCTTCACCAAGTAAAAAGATCTCTTGGGTCTCTTTTGTTAATTTACAAGCTACTGTCTGTGTCTATGTAAAGCTTGTAAATCATTGATTGTATCTGTTCTCAGAAAGATACTTTATTGCTATGTGAAACTTGCAAGCTGTTGATTGTGTTAGTACATCCTAAGACAAAGAGCCTGTTCTCAAAGCAATACTTTAACAGTTGTGATAAAGAATGTATGTTGATGGATGCATGATATACATGAATGGCTAGGGAGGTGCCAGCCTAGAAAGGGAGTATCCATCGGCCGAAGAAAGGTTTCGAGTGGACCGATACAACCCCCGGAGGGTAAAACTGGGATCCACCCCACCACCTGGAAGGATGAGAAAAACAAACTTTGGACAGCGTGGAGCCACCAGGAATGCCACCAGGAATGTGCCATCTGCTGACTGAGTTAGCAACAGCAAGATGAAACAGTTCCCATAGACTGACATAGGAAATAATTCCTATAAGAATGGCCTCTAAAAACTGAGGACTTGGAGTCTCTGGTTCTGCTGCCAACCTCCAGGAGCATCAGATGAATCTGACAAGGACTCGGCTCCACCCTCATGCCCAGGTTACCTGGCCAGTAACTTGGCATGAGCAACTTCTAGGCTGGTAACTATGACATCTATGCAGAACGTGTGTGTGTGTGTGTGTGTGTGTGTGTGTATGAATGAATGTGAAACTGAATGAAATGTTATAGCTATAACTGACTGCTTACTATGATTCTTTTTGTATTCACAATAAACGTGACATTCTGTCTTATCCCCTTTAAAAAGATCCTGCTGGTTTTTATTTTATTGGTATAACACAGGGTGTCTTGGTAAAACAGGATCCCATGTTAGGAATTTTAGATTACCAAGAGCAGTTACTGACTGGTTTGATTATGACTAGATAAGTGAACTGGGATATTAAACATAGCAACTATTATTTTTCTATTATACATTTTATGTCATGCATTTGAAAGGCCCTCTTTCCTTCTTCCTGCACTGATGCATGTCTGACTCAAGCAGAATTTTGTGTGGAAAGATTTTCTTATGATGCTATCTATTAAGGGCCCATACATGTAATAGTTGAAGTACATGGGAGTTTTCAGTATAATCCTGGATCAAGACATTAATGTGATGTGTGCACCTCTGTGTGTCTTAACATTCTTTTACTGAGTTTTCAGATATAACAATACAGTTATTCATTTGGAAGAACTGAAAGAGTATGGTGGGGAATAGGTGAGGGAGGTGGATCCGGCAGCAAAAGCCAATTAATGTTTTCTCTCTTTTACAATCTATAGGCTCATTATCCTCCCTTCCAAAAAGCATGAGCATGGAGAGCTGAGGTGGAGCTGAAGCTCAGCATCTTAATTTAATTTTCCAAAATATATCTCAGTGATCTGAATCTAATCCCACGTGGGCTGCATGTCACCTCATTTTGGGATGATCTCAGAAAGGGAGAGGATAGAAACTGATTTGGAAGAAAATCTAGAGGAGAGACAGAATGTTTAGAGGACTTTGACAAGTGGCAAAGCTCAGCAAAGTCACGTACTACCACATTTTCAAAGCATTCTTCAGAGATGTTAGCATGGTCCTCAGGTGTACAATGGGAGCAGCACAGTTCAAACACCATCCACTGTATGTTAAAAATAAGAGTTAGCTACTGAGTCTGTGTTACACACATACCTTCTGGGTGTGGTATTCTGTCCCATCTAATGGCACCGAGACCACTTAGAGGGAGTTAAATTAGTCTGCTCTACAGCCTTAGCTAACAGCGAGCTGGCTTTTAGCTCATGCAGTAGAGGCTCGTGCATTAAGCTCCCAAGGTCCCCAGTTCAATCCCACTCACTGACAATTTGGGTCTGTTGGCATTACAAGTGGGGGTTTGTCCCTTATTTCAGCTGGGAAGTCTCTGAAGCTCTGGATGTGCTTTCTCAACTAGGGGAAGTATATAATCCACACACCTCCTCACAGGCGCCAACTTCCTGTGGCGCTGGTGGGAGCTCACGCCCAGCGTCGGGGGCGGGGCCCAGCAACGTCTCCCGGTGCTAAGGTAAGATGGCGGCGGGCCCCGGGGTTGGCAGGGAGCTGGCCGCGGGTCCCGGGGCGGGCGGGGAGCTGCCGGTGGGTGCGGAGCACCCACCAATTTTTCCCCGTGGGTGCTCCAGCGCCTATGCACCTCCTGGATGTGGTGTTCTGTCCCATCTAGTGGTACGTAGACCATTTAGAGAGAGTTAAATGAGTCTGCTCTGCAGCCTTAGTTAACAGCCAGTTGACTTTTAGCTCATGTGGTAGAGGGTCGTGCAATGAGGTCCCTGGTTTGATCCTGTCCGCTGACAACAGGGGTCTGTCAGCGTTACATCTGCAGTATATAATGTATTTTGAAGAGAAACGTTTCTAATGCTATTCTTAAATTTGGTGGCTAATGAGAGAAGTTAGAGGAGAGAATAATGGAGTGGAGAACTCTAACATGGGGAAGAGAATTTGCATTCTTTTTCCTTCAACTATCCACACACAAAAAAAGTAGGAAAAAAGCCAAAGGCAACGTGGTAGAGGATTATTGTAGGGATTAGCCTGGGAAATCTTAGTTCACAGGAGCTAAGCCTTAAGGAATAGAATGTGACAGTGGTAGAGAAACAATGACAGGAGACATCACTCTGACATCCATGCAGCTTAGAAAATACTGTGATGAAAAGAATCCATTTTTAACAATACTTTCAGAACACCCATCACGAAAATGATGTTTTGAAAGACAGAAAGCTGCCCACCAGACCAACGGCAAAGAGAGCTGGATAGAAATGAGGGGAGGAAAGTAGAGGCTGCAGGGGAACAGGAGGAGTTGGAGAAGGGCCGCTGTGGAGAAGTGAGCAAAACACAGAGAAAAGGCACATTAAGATAGGAAAAAAATAAACCCAAAGAGAGAAATTATCAGAGATAATCATTGTAAAGGGCCAGATTCTTCCACTCTTCCTCACACTGAGTGATAATTTACTCAGCAAGTAGTTCCACTGATGAAAAGCTACTATTCAATATGAGGCAGAGTGGCATAACCTTGCTCAAAGGCATTAACTACTGCAAACTAACTTTATGGTCTCTTAGCTTGATTGTCCCTTGGCCTACATGCCCAGGTAGGGGTGTACAGAGAACAACCTCATGCATGCATGTTAGCCAGACCTTGACTCCAGGCATGCAGCGGGTAAGTAAGTGCAGTGTGGTGAGACTGAATAAACAGCTGGCACAGGAAGCCATTTGTGGTACATAACAAATTTGATTGGCCCTTCAAAACTCAGGCGCTACATATTCCTGAGTGCCATCTCCTGGGATTTTATCTATACTATCTACAAATGTACAGTCATAGAACACTCATAACACACTGTCACCGCTGCTGCCACTTACTGCATGTGGGTAGAGAGCAGGCTGGTACTGGGGAGAACCTTGTGCCCGCCTTTCCTCCAGTTCATCGGCTGGTAACAACACACACACACAGGTCTTATGGCAAAGTCAAAAATTTAGCCCTACGGGTTTGGACCCCTTTGTTTGTGATGGTGTCACAAATTATATCTGTTTTCTGCAAGATGACTGTTACTGTTGCCAGTTACAAGCCCAGTAAAACATGGGTTACAAGCCCAGTAAAAAGTGCTTTTCAAACACATTTCACAGTTCGTAAATATAAGGATATTGTTCTTATCATGTGTACGTTTGGCATGATAGGCTGAGCAACACAGTTACAGCTTCCTTTTGAGATGGTGATTCAGATGAGTTTTTTAAAATTAAATTTAAAATTTAGAATAAATTTTATTTTTTTCTATTCTTTTGTGGGGGGGGGCAAAACGGGCACTGGGGGTTTAATTGTTTTAATTTGGAAAGGAAAGTCTGCAGAAATATGTAAATATAATACAACTATTTATCCTTTTAGGCTAATATTTAGTTTGGTATTAGAATTGGGAAATCATAGAATCTCAGGGTTGGAAGGGACCTTAGGAGGTCATCTAGTCCAACCCCCTGCTCAAAGCAGCAGGACCAATCCCCAATTTTTTTGCCCCAGATCCCTAAATGGCCCCCTCAAGGATTGAACTCACAACCCTGGGTTTAGCAGGCCAATGATTTTGTTTCACCTAATACCTAGTTTTCCCAGTTCAGCTTGCTTTCTTTAATGATATATGTGGCAAAAAGATATTTAATTTTCCACATGTGTGCCCTTGTGCTTTTGCACTCATTCTTCCTGTTTTATGCTGAAGTTAAAATCTATTCATAGTAGGATGCCCTCATCAACAGAGATTGTTTGTGCCGGGGATGAGCGTGTGACTGGATGTTTGTCTAAGAAGCAGGTGGTGGCACATTTGTTGAAGTAGACCATTTGTTGGATTATTAAGACAAACAGAGGTGTCTATTTATTACATGCAAGGTAATTCCAGTTCATGGCTACTGTTCAGATTGTGGCAGCCATCAGGTTCGGATTCAAACTTGCAGCATACGCAATACGGCATGAAATCCAAAAGGAGAAAAATGATGGAAAATAGGATCATGTCAGCATCATTTAGCAGGCTTAGTTCACAGGAGCTGTAGCTAGGATGGTTTGCCCTTTCCAGTATATTCCCACTTGTGGGATACACCCCCCATAACTCTGAGAAGAAGGATGACACCGAGCAACAGGAATGCAACAAGCTGAGGTCCATCTTGTGGGTATTTAGAAGTCAGTAGCTAGCCACAGATGTAGAATTACTGAGAATAACTGTGCGGGTATTATGTAAACTCCTGCATGTCTAAGAGATAATAGTAGCCAATCAGAACATAGGGATTTGCACAGTTAAGTTATGAAACTACAGTTCTGGTTTAGTAATTGTACAGGATTTTAAAACTTTGGTTAAAATCATTAGTGGATAGAATTGTCTATGAAATCAAGCCTGCCTTTCTGTTAACATTCTCCTCCCTGCCTCAAACTCACTTTACCTCTCTTGGCATAATTCGTCCCTCATGTAAGGCAATGCAAATTCTATGAATTCCGCTCTCATTTACTCAGAGTTACTTGAGATTTACACTGATGTAAACAAGATCAGAAGCTGTCTGATGGGTTGTAATGGAAGAGGAAAATGGGTGCAAATGGTAAAGGAGTGTAAGAATTTACTTTCTGGTGACTATACTAAGTGTAATTTAATGTACTATGCAAGTGTATTGAAGTCAATGGAGCTACATCAACAACTGAGGATCTGTCTTAGAGGGCCCAATCTCCTCTCACTAACCTCAGTTATGCACCACTGAAGTCACTGGAGTTACTGTTAGAAAACAGCATAAATGAGAGATCACAGAACAGGACCCTATCCTTTCTAACTTGGACTCTCCTTAGTGCTGCTTTTTCTGCCACATCCCTTTTCTCCCTCTCTGAAAAACCCTACTCATTCGCATAAAGATATTGACAATATATAAATTCAGAGTAATAGGGCCCACTTCCATGCCACTCTAACATAGTGTAAATTAGGAGAAGGAATGTTTTAGGCTCCAGGATTCTGAGGTTCTTTCTGACTCTGTTTTGCTGTTTCAACGTGTATTTGTAAAAGAAACATACACGCAAGATTTAATAAGACCACATAACTATATTGTCAGAATCTCAATATTCCCAGCAAACGTATGAATCAAACCACAGTTTTTGCTTTTAAATTAACTTCTTTGCTGATCACTCAGATGAGCTATACTTGGCAAAAAATGGCTGACAGGTCGGGGATTTCTGTCTCCTATCTCCCTGCCAAAAATCAGGTACTGAACATTGGCAAAAATGCTGTTGCTTGGGAAACGCGTGTGTTTGTTTTCCAGTAATTTAGTGCTCATCAGAGATACCAGATTGAGAATGGCAGACTCTTAAATTCTCAATTTGTCCACAGAAGTGTTACAGCATAAGCAAGGCAGGGCATTCCACAGGGGCAAGCAATGAGCTGAGGAACTCTTGCCCCGTTTACACACGCACACACAGAGGTTTATCTTGGTAGACTGAACGACTTTCAGAGTCGTGTTAACTAATACAATCTTAAACAATGAAGACAGGGTCAAGTTGTGTTTAACATTGGGTAAGCTGGTTGTGGTTAAACCTATGGTTCCATTATGTTTGTTAATAGAACTCCTCAAGGTCATTTTCTAACATGACCTAATTTTCTAGTAAAGACAAGCCTGTCTACGCACTTCCCTGTCAATGTGGTTGAATCCAGTTTTGGAAGGATTATTTCTCAGGGTGACAGGTACAGAAGCTGTTCAGAACTTGAAAAGAGCCAGTTGGTTCTTAGGGTGTGTTTACACTGCAGCTAGCCTGGATAGACAAACTTGTGTTAGCTTGGCTCATGCTAGTACTCCAAAAATAGCTGTGTAGACATTGTGGCCCCAAACAGAGGCTTGGAATAGCCATCCAAACTCAGACCAAGGGAGTAGGGTGGATGTGAGGGTCCAATCTGCAACATTCACATGGGTAACTTTAATGCACTAGCATGAGCCCCACTAGGCTCATGGGAAATTGGGTAAACTGAGTAAACAGCTGCAGAGTAGCCATACCCTTAATGTCCGGAACTGTTTCATGCTGCCCTATGGTTTTTAACCTTACACACACACGCATGGAAAACCCATATTATAAATCCACCTTACCTTTAATAGTTCCATATTTTTAGTTATTATTATGATGCTGCCCCATCACATTTGCCATAGTACATTAAAACAATACAATGTTTGATTCTTTCCAAGAAGCAAAAGAAGGATATTTCACAAAGAACACTGTCTACATCCACCTGCCCATAAAAGCCATAATCCAATCGCTTAACTCATCCAGTTGTACCAAAAAGAAGCATTTATTCTCCTTCAATGTGGCTGGTCAAAACCTTTCCAACAGAATGCTTTTCTGTCGGAAAATGCCTCTTATCAGAATTGAAACTTTCGGTAGCAATGGGTCAATTCTGATGTAATGTCATTAAAAATTATCAAAACAAAGCATTTTGATAATATCAAAATGTCCCATTTCAGTTTTTCAGAACAGATTGTTTCAATTCTTCATTTTGAAACAATTTTTCATTTAGAAATGTATTGATTATTATATTATAAATTATAGTATAAAAAGTCGACACTGAAATGAAACATTTCAATTTGATCAAAACAAAACATTTCGATTGAGTGATCTTATTTTGTGGTAAATTTTGAAATTTGATGAAATCCTGGTTCCCACAACTCCTATCCTTCACTCATGTATATTTATTCTCCATCTTTATGTTACCTTCAAAAACTTATGGTCAGGTTTTTGCACACAAGTAATTCCATTACTTTCAGTGGAACTGCTCACGTGTCTATGTGCTCACAAATATAAGGTCTTCACAGTCTGGACCTTAAATTGGGGAAATCCATATAGGTATTATTAAAAAACCAAACTTGCTACTAAAATAGCTTACTTTCCTGTTTTTTCCCTGCCTTCTTGAAACTGTCAATCTGATGTATTCTAGGCATGATACATCATGTCTGGTTGTATCTGTCACATCTTAAAATAATGTGAATGAAGTATCACAGTTGAACATAATTCGGAATCCATCAGTGGAAAATCAAGTAATGCAAAGGATAAATTACATGATATTTGGGGAAAAATATGTTTAGCCAAAGCTTTACAATATTTTCCTTCTAAGTTAATATTTTTGTCTTTGCACACTAAAGGCACAGATCATTGTGGATATGGAAAAGACATTGAGGCTTGCTGAGTCACTGAGCAACTTCACAAGTCTAACTAACCAGGAGAAGACCATCCCCTCCCACAGAGAAACAGAGAGGAGGAGACCAGAGGGATAAAAGCCATGTGAGGTTTGACTAGTGAAGTATTTGTCATTCCCTCAGGTGGAAGACCCAGCAGTGAGAATCCACGACGAAGGAAAGCATAAAAAACAGAGGCCCATGGGAAGGATAGGCTCCTCCCCCTGAATGTATAGTCATGAATAATTCATCATTTTTGGTGAAATGGCTATTGGGCATGTTGATTTTTATGTGTCATTGTTATCAGATCAGGTAACTTGAAACAATTTATGAATGTCAGTAATGCCAGGGATTATGCATGTTATAAAATTATCATCTCAGCCAATGGGGAAGTGCAGCCACAAAACCACTAGTGTGCTTAATATTCATTTATAAAACACCATAGGTGTGCTCAGCACTTTATAAACCACATAGGAAGGCAAGGTGCATGCCGCAAGGAGATTATTTATGCAGGTGGTCCTTACAAAAATAAAGATAGCAGGATTGGAAGAATCCCTGAGTAGTGTAAAGTTGGCACAGTCAGCTCCATGCACCCTCCCTGTCATGGGGGAATGAGACATATCAGGGTGTGTGTAGATGTCAGGAGCGGGGCATCACTGGTGTTTATTAGAGAGGCACTAGGGCTGCTTTAATTTATTCTGGAAGTCAAACTGATAGTTCTGAGGATTAGAAGAACACAGAGTTGATGCACTTTCCTCTTCTCTTCCCTCCTCTGAAACACCTTAGGATTCGGACTAGTAAATAGAAAATATTACCTGAATAATACTGCCACGTTGCCTATTCTTAGTACATGGAATATCCAGGGAAAACTGCAAATGCAGTGTTCTGGTCACATTATCTGTGTAAGGTGGTTGGAAAGTTTTGCAGGGTGACAACCATATAAATGAGCTGCAGAAGACCTATCAAAAACAAAACAAAAACAAAAAAAAATGCATTAGAAAAGAGGATGTTCTTTGAAAAGAAGAAATCCTACAGGCATAACCCACTCATTCAATTTGGAAGATATTTTAATTTTATACTCACGACTGATTTTTCAGCCAAGCACTGTGACCTTCATAGCACAAATGAGCTCTCCGTGTGACTTGTAATAGACATGTTTGTTAAGTCTGTGACACACTCTTTTGGAATACAAAAGAAAAGGTAATTGGAAACTAAGCAAAAGTTCTCCAGTCCTGGAAATAATCATCTCTCTGATAATGATGCAATTGCCAACTGCTAGACAAAAGGCATGTTTGAAATGGACACATTATTGGTGAAACTTGAGAAATGGTTTATAGTGAGGCTCTCTTGTGAAAAGCGACTGTAAAAATGACATCCTGGGGCTCCAAACTTTATTCTCTCTCTTCTAGATCTAGTGTACTCGGTAAACACTAATTTCAAAATAGAGAATGTCTCTGTGATGGGTTCCCCCCAGGGTGCCACCTGGAGCTGGGGTACCCCTGAGCCCTCTGACCCACCTCCCTGGACTCCCTCTCACACTGTGCTGCTGGGATAAGTTGCAAAGCCCTCCAAGCTTCCACTTCCATAAGCATTCACGCAGGCAGGGACATACCCAGCTGCGGTAACATGCAGGGTCTCTAATCACCAGCTTCCCAGCCTAGGACCCCAGAGCAGTACCATCCTGCCCTGGTCAAATCTGGCCAGTATATGGGTTTAATACCTGGTCCACCTCTCCCTCAATGTGAAGAGGACCATGCACGCTTGTGGTAACTGAGCTGAGATTTTTCCCCAGATAACTTAGTCAAATGCACACTGGTTTGGATTAAAACATAAAATAAATTTATTAACTACAAAAGATAGATTATAAGTGATAGCAAACAGATCAAAACAAATTACCCAAACCTCCCTCCCCCCACTAGATGGGACAGAACACCACACCCAGGAGGTGTGTGGGTTACACTGTCTCTGAGAGGTTCCTATTGCACACAGTTCCTGGGGTTATCCTTGTGCTTGTGTGCATTTCCTCAATAAGCCATTAACATTGTTTGGCCTTTTCTACAGTGGTACCTGAAAGGCTGCTGATGGGTGTCTTCAACCTCACAACGTGTTTCAGTAACACATACATAGCCAAACTTCATAACTTCACATATGATGATAGCACATACAATCCAATGAGATATTAATGTCTAGCAGATCAAAACTTTTAGAATGATACCTCAGAAGGCATACTTTGTGAAAAATATGATGAATTTATGATGAATAAGTGGTGAATAAGGGGATGCCAGGGTGTCACAGTCTCGGTCAAAAGTTAATCTGACACCCCTTTCTTAGGAAGGAAATTTTGCACCATTTTAGGCATGTTGATTTCTGGGTGTCAATGACATCAGGTAAGGTGACTTGCTTTGCTTGGGCACACCTAAAGAACAGACTGATAGGAGTTAGTGGAAAGCAAGAAAGTAACTAGGCAGATATTCAGTGAATCTGTGAATTTACATTGCAGTCTCCTTCCCTTTCTTCTGGCACAAAAGGACACAGGTCATATGGCACCCCAGTAGGTGGGTCATAGCAGAGCTAAATGGTAAGATAGGTTGGGGAAAGGGCTGATGATCTCTGCAAGGTTTGTTGTCCTAGAGAAATAAGATTAAGATTAGACCCAATGAAGGTGGGATAGTTCTTTCCACTGATGGGCCACATGCCACAATTATTTAAGTACAGATGTAGCACATGTTCATAACCATTAGTGCATCAGTCTTCGGTGTGAGCACAAGTAGGATGTGGTTGTGGGACCGAACAATAGCAAGATCAAATAATGGTGCTACAGTTTGTTTAGCTTAATTATAGGTCATTTCCGCCTCACAGCATTCTCTTATGGTATTCACCAAAATTCATTCTAATGTATTCAGACTGTTAGAAATGTATGTTTACAGCACTGAGGTACTTTCCATATTCAGAATAGGACATAATTCAAAAACCCCAGCAAAATTAAATGCTGTGCATAATAATGGCTTCTACTGTAGTAGATTGCAGTGAAAGCATGAAGGAAATCTGCAGCACTGTTCCTCATGGAAAATATTGATTTCATCAACACCGGACCTAATTCTCCATTGCCCTGCAGTTTGCATAGTCAGTTACACTTAGGCAAAGTGGATGCAAAATGCATTCTTATGTGGTGGCACTTTAGTCCCATTATTCCCTCTTCTTCCCCAGTTATAAGTTATTAAATCAAGGGACCTGGCAGTGGAGAATCAGGCCCAGTGACTCCTATTGTGAGCTAATAGAGAGGCTCTTGTATGAAGAAAAGAATGTGTCACTGGAGACCAATTTAAGGATGTTTAGAGGATTTATTTTCTGTTAGGAAGAAATGGAAGAGAAAGGAGAAAAGAGTAGTTTGGGGAGCTATAATAGCAGGATTGGATCTCAGCATTTACCATTTATGTCTGTGCATGCTATGAGCATTTCAGAGAAGTGTGTTGCTGCTTACTAAACTATCTAGATAAGATAAGGAGAGCACACAGTTTTTATAGGGAATTGCTTGTCTGGTGAAGGTTGTGTTTAACCTAGATAGGGGGATGTCTTGGGATGAAATCAAAATGTGCTATTACTCATATACCAATATATGTCAATTATTCAATAGACAGTACTTCTCAGTCTCATGTGCCTTAAATCTGAAGTCCAAATAATAAAACCTTTAGAGCTGTAAAACTGAAATTCATAGAATTAGTTTAATATTTATTTGCATGATTATAGAAAATCCGGCACTGGGAGCTTGGGGATCCAGTGGGTTAATGTATAGCTTTTCATCCCTTGTGACCTCAGTTGAAATGAGAACTTGGATCACAAGTGAAAATGAGCTTGGTGGTCTCAGGCTTGTTTCACTTTTTATTTTCTTCACACCATTAACCAATTTGGAAAGACTGGCAGTCTGTGCTCTAGAGGGGCTCAAGATTGGAGAGAAAGGTCACAGGTCAGGATTGAGGTGAATTGCCAGAAGCTCTCTGGAGACACTTGCACAACACCCGCTCATGCTAAATCTCTTCAACACCACTTAGCAATACTAGAGAGCTGTGTGGAACAATGCAAAGGAGAGCAGAATATGGAAAGGCATAGAAGTGCAAAAGGCAGTTCAAATTCGTATAGAAATAATAATGCATCATGACCCACAGCTTTCAAACTCAGGTCTGCAGAGTTCATGAGTGCGTCCACATTCCAACCCTTCACCTGACAGACTGTTGACAATGGCCTACCCTGTGAGGCTCTGCCCCTGAGGTCCGATTGGTAGAGCGGCTGATTGGCCCACTGGCCCTATTTAAGTCTGCAGCAGGAAAAGGAAGCTGTTTGATCAACTGGGCTCCATCCTGCTGTGGACTGTGTTCCTTGTGCTTCCTGCTCCTGCTTCTTGATTTCCTGGCATCTTGACCTGGCTTAACAACTGTCACCTGACATGTGGTTAGTGGCCTCCAGTTTGTTTCCTGCCTCTTAAACCCTGGTATATTGACTTGGCCAGACTCTTGTTCCCAAGTCATTGTTCTGATTTCCAGTTTGTCTCCTGCCTTTGATCTCCCAGTATCCTGACCCAGCTGACTCTTGACAAGCACCCTCACCAAAGGCTCTTAAGAAAAGTAAGCTGTCATGGGATCAGAGGGGACATGCTCTCCTGGATTAGTAACTGGTGAAAAAATAAGAAACAAAGGGTAGGAATAAATGGTCAGTTTTTCAAATGGAGAGAGGTAAATAGTGGGGTCTCCCAGGGGCCTGTACTGGGACTGGTACTGTTCAACATATTCATAAATGATCTAGAAAAAGGGGTAAACAGTGAGGTGTCAAAATTTGCAGGTGGTACAAAACTACTCAAGATAGTTATGTCCAAAAGAGACTGTGAGGCGTTACAAAGGGATCTCACAAAACTGAGTGACTGGGCAATAAAATGGCAGATGAAATTTAATGTTGATAAATAGGAAAGGGATAGATCATAACTAAAGAAAAGGAATGACACTATCAGCAGTACTTGGGTTTCTATTACAGTGAACCTGGCCATGCCTTTTAGACTGCCCAGTATGAATAACAAGGAGGTCAGGGAAACAAGTCAATCCAGGCATGATGGTGGGAATCAGCCGGGGTCTTGAGAGAAGATAATTTCCCAGAACGCTATTCCTCACTGAGACGCACTCTGAACCCCATCCAAGGGCTTCCCATTTGCAGGTTCCTATCCAGCTGCGCATTTTGGGGACCCCTGACAGATTTCCCTCCAACAGGACCTCATTGATTTGGGAGCAGCAGAAAAAATTATGGATACCACTTCAGTTCAGGACCTATTGATTTCCCCTGCTACACAAGGCCATGTCTGATGTGAGTGAAACTATTGACAGTTCCTTGCTGTCTTCAGGTCCAGTTATAGAGGAGACTGTCCCTTAAGGCCATTATTCAGGGACACAGAGAAATAATAGTTTGGCATGATCTATTCCCCACATTTTCCCCACATCCTTGGTATCTGCTGGCTAATCCTTCATGATCCCATCATTCACTGACAAGAAGAGAAGGTCACTTTCCTATCAGATTTCTGGCAACTGCATATCCAGGGAACAATGAATGTTGCACCAAGACCCAAGAAGGCTTAAGTACATGTAGTTGCTTGCATTGAAACACCTATTGAGGGAACTAGGGAACTTCCCCTCCCCCAAGTACTGTGACTATACTCATGTCTTTGAGAAGAAGAATGCAGAAAGCCTCCACCCATATCAGGACTATGCTTTCTTCATAGAACTTCAGCCAGGGGCGAAGATACCATTTGGGAAGATATACACAATGTCAAAGCCTGAAGTAGCTGTGTTACGAGAATATCTTCAAGAGAACCTGGCCTGGGGGTTAATGTGGAAGTGGATTTCACCAGCTAGTGCCCCAGACCTTTTTGTTAAAAAAAGGGACAGCAGCTTCAATCACTGTGTTGATTACTAAAGCAGATAACAATTGGAAACCATTACCTGTTACCCCTTATCCCTGAGTTGATGGACCATGTGGGAGCTGCCTGCATATTCTCTTAACTGGACCCTCAGAGAGTTTACACTCTCCTTTGTATCTGAGAGGGGGATGAATGGAAGACTGCCTTTTGGACCTACTATGGCCACTTTGAATGTTTAGTTACACCATTCAGACTGACCAATGCATAGCAATGGTCCAGCACTTCATTCACAATGTGCTACTAGACCAGGGGTGGCCAACCATGTTCTTTTGGAATATTGTTCCAAAGATAGCAACCAGTGACTAGATCAAGAGAAGGGTAGAGACTTGGAAGTATTGTTTAGCCCTGCTTTGGAAAGAACTCGCTGTGGTTCTTAATCATGCAATGCAGTGCTTTAGAAATACTTATAGGCATAATTATTTAACAATTAGCAGTTTTACATATATTGCCCTTTACTTATAAAAGAAAATGTTTTTTTATTGACAACACCTATTTACCCAGTGAAACTCTCAGACACAAAATATTACCAAGGCTAATAGTTTAGCAGATACCAGATTCAAAGGTACAATAGGACTTTCAGGAGTGGGGAATATACCATTATCTCTTTTAGTTTGTGAGTGAAGCTGATTTTCTCCCCACCCCCACATCTTTGTTTTTAAATAAATTTCATGCTCATGGTGAAGAGGCTGATTAGAATAGCAAAGGAAATAGCGTATGTCTTGGGACACAGTTGCCTTTTTAGAGCCCCCGAAGATTCAACAGTTCACATCTTCTCATCCTTGGCATCGCTTCAAAACAGATGTTTAAAAAATAAATAAATGTCAAGCTTACAGTTAAAAACATTTGTGTCCAATAGTGTCTTTGAAATGTTTAATGATTTTTTTTTTACAAACAACCCTCTTCAGCCTTGAATGGCCTTTGAGATATTTCATATTTAGCTACTCTTTCTGCCGAAGACTTGCTCTTAAGCATTATTTTTTCTCAGCTATGCAAACTTTAAACATTTCAGAATGGATAGAATAGTCTACATTTCTCTTCAAAGAGACTTGTGTAAGACTGCCAAAAGCCAATTCTTGTTTTAAATTGCTGCCTATGTACAAATGAATTGGTTCACTTATTTCATGTACACATTTTTTTCCAAGACTAGGCTGCTGAAATAAATGATTATGTTCCTAATTAAATGACAAAATAGCCCCAAAATGTAAGTTAAATTTGAGTTTGGGGGTTGAGGCTACCAAAGCCTATGCCTCTGTTTGTCTCGGTAAGTATATAGCTTTAGCTATTTATTATGCAAACAGTAAAGGTCACATCTTCAACTGCTATAAACTGCTATAGCTCCATTGACTTCATTAATAATGCTGCCAGATCAGTCATTGGCAGGGACTGAACTTGGAAACTCTGGATCTAAATATATGCGACTCTACTACTTGAGCTAAAAGCCTCTGCTGAATTCCATATAGAAGCATTATTATAAATGTTAACCTGTATGATGTGCTGTGGGCAGGGCCGTCCCTAGGAGGGTGTGGGGTAGAGGAAGAAGTGATGAATCCGTCACTTCCGGGACTGTCCCATCACTTCCGGGACTGACCGTGCCAGCTAATTGCACTTGCCTAAGGGGCCCCGCAAAGTGCAGGGCCAGGAGAGGTCACCCTGATTTGCTGTACCCAAGGGACGGCTCTTGCTCTGGGCTGCAGAAGCTCTTGATGAGCTTTCCTTGCCAGGGCAGCACATAACCTATAGTAGCTGAATGTAGAGCTTTGCCTCTGCTTGTGGCTAGTTAAATATATATGTGCACACATATGTTCATACTTATCAAGACATCAGAAAAGGATACTGAAGCACAATTTTAATAGGTAGTATATCATGGCATCATCCCTTAATTAAACTTCATACAACAGATGGTTCTATATTTCATAGGGAATATACTGTACTGGTCTTCTCAAACATGATTCACTCTCATTAATCAAAGTGATTTACTATATTTTGGTTTTACGCTCTTTTTACGTGACTCAACAGATTTGAATATCTGAGTCATATATGGGCCCTAGTGTTGAAGCATTATGATCTACTCTGCATGACAATGTGAAGCAGTTTATAGTAAATGACATCTACAGTCACTCTAGCAGTCAGCCAACATTAAGAACATATTTGGGGGCATGTCATAATTTCTCAGCATTTGACATGAAAGCACAAAGTTCTCTTGGAGACCACAATCAGATGTTTATTAGTGTCACAACAGTGTATAACAACGTGACTTTGTTTATACCAGACGTGGCTTTGTACTTTACCCGTATTACACAGTGTACTTGACAATGCTGAACCTAACATTTTCCCTGACTACAACTGTAAAATGTTTAAATCGCAGGCCTTTGCTGTTAGAAAATGAAAGAAAAGCAATGTGTCTGATGCTGGCCTAATGAAGTACAGGACTTCTTTGGGGAGTAAAGATGTGATAATTCCTATAACTAAAAGTATTCCATGTAAATTGTCAGCTATTAATATTAAAGAAATAACTAATGAATAACTGCATGCAAGATTGCATGGAGATTAGCAGTAAAATATTTAATATCAACTGATGTTATCAATCATTTCCCAATGTAATTACCTACATTGTTGAATAGAAAATTACCTTTAAAATCATGTTTCAATTAATTATTACAGATAACTTGTAAAATATGGCTGTTAACATATACCATTTTCTAGAGTTTCACTTTCACAATTACTATAGAAGAATCACGCTCTGTAGATATTTTATTATATTAATTCTCTTTCCACAATACTTCATTAGAGAAGGAAAAGATAATTTGAACCAATATCCCTGCAATTAAGTTATCTTTGTCTCTATCCCATCTTTCTGATTTGTTTTATTTCTTGCCATAATTCTTAATGCCCATCTCGTCTAGAAGAAATCTAACATCTCTTAAACCATTTAAATTATTTAATTCACTTGTGCCCCCAGTGATTGAGTCTGTATCCAAACAAACAATTATGTATCAAAAATGTAGACTTGAGAAGGACTCAATATTAATTTGTGCCTTCCTGGTTGTTCCTAAAGATAGAAGTCTGTAGGTGACATCTTTGAGAAACAGCTCCTGGAATGGGGCAATGTCAAGGTGAAAAACTCTAAAAAGAAGCCGTGGGGATATTGTACCTAAACCTGGTTCATAAGCTCCACAGGGCTGAAGATAAACTCATAGAAGAAGACCTGCTAAGTAGCTGTTCAGTACTGAAGCCTGAAGGCAAGCACTGTGGAAGTGATGCTTCAGTTTATCCAACACCATGAGTTATAATGAACATTTGGTTAATAAAGGAAATTGGGTTACTACTATTCAGAAGAATCATGGTTGCATTGTATCTGTAGGATTTATTCTAGATAGAGGAACAAATCTCATTCTCTGTGAGAAAATCCACAGTTAAGTTGTTAGTATCTAGCCATGATTAATATGGCATGGCATACAGCACCTGCCATAGACCTGATGTAGTTATTAATACCAAGAGCCACAATGTTTTCTACTGGAGGAGAATCTTATAAAGGTCTTCTCTGATACTAGTGCCATTAAATATGAGATACACAATAGATCCTCTTTAGAAGTTACTGGGAATAGTTATCTCATCCATAGATATTATAGCAATGGCATATATATTAGAAAAAGCTTTCATGCATTTGACACACAAATACAACAAACTCCTTATATGAGGGTAAGGATCTGTGGCTACCAATTGGTATTAAAGGCACTTCTGTCATGCCTGTTATTGAGATCATACAGAACACAAGCAGTAGATTTTAGCTTATCTTTGTGATTCAAAGTAAATAGACCGATTTTGATTTAGCTGCTCTCATTAGACCACAAGGAACATCCAGAAGCAACTTCATCACATTTATTACACCACAAGCATATGCAGGGGGGAGTGTGTTCTTCCCTGCCTGCCAAGGCGTCCTATAGCCCTCCCTAAGTCCATCCACAAATAGATATTCAGTTGTTTATCAGATACAAGATATGTCATAGGGTCATGACTTACTTACTGTAGTAACCGCCAGGATTGATGCATAATAGGGGATCATGCCCACAGTCACACCTTTAATGGTGCTGAATTACTGGTCTTGGAGAAAAATGTACAGATGTTCTAGTTATAATGTATACAAATTACAGGTTAATCAATTTAAACTTTGTAGGCTGAAAAAAATAGCCTCCAATCATTATTCCTTAAAGAAAGAAAAATCCACAGGGCACACTCTCAGTTTACATTCCAGTATTAACAGAAACATTTTAGAAGAATCAGACCTCAAAGTAATAACCACATAAAAAACCACAATATAAACCCACATCACAGAATTATTTTGATTTATGTTAGTAGCATAGATAGAATTACCTCAGGGAATTTACAGTGCAATTCAAGTGGAAAAAAGATAAGTCTCAAAATTTGGTCTCAGTACAGTTTTCTACAGAGAAGTCTCACTCAAGAGGGTCATAAACTGACTTTAATGGAAGTTAGTAATTTGCCTGCTGCATGTTGAGTTGCCTAATTGTTGTTTATGTTGATGTAATTGCTATGATAAAAGTAGTGAAATGGACTAAACCAGATTTTCAGAGCTGTAGAATGATATCCTCATTAAATTAAGAGATGATCACTAAATTCAATCTGATTGGCTATTAAGACATTTTCTAATGTTAATTCTGCATAATAAAACATGTTTTACTTCATGTAAGAGACAACACAGGCAGAACAATGCCAAGAAATGAATAGAGCTATTTGAAGTCTGATTAACACTGATATATTTTTTCTTCACTATTTTCTAATTTCTTTTTTTCATATTTTTGGTCCTTTATAGGTCATTTTATAATTGAACAGATCAAAATAGGAAATCGCCTAATGGCAACTGGGAGTCAGGCTTTTTTGCCACCCCAGGCAAAAAAAAAAAAAAAAACCCCAAAAAAACCACGGCCGGAGTGCTGCCGAAGCAAAAAAAAAAGCCGGGGGGGGGGGGGGGGAAGGCAGAGTGGAATGTGCCACCTTAAAATTGGCCTGAATGCTGTCCCTTACAATGTGCCGCTCCAAGCATGTGCTTCCTAGGCTGGTGCCTAGAGCCGGCCCTGGAGTCAGGACACACTAGTTCTATTCCCAGGTCTTCCACTGGCTCACTCCATGACCTTGCACAAGTCACTGAATCGCTCTATAACTCCATTTCCACATCTGTAAAAGAAGGATAAGAGTAATTACTCACTTACATAAAAGGTGTGTTCTGAGCATAAAAATGCTTCTCACTTATTTAGCGATTACCATATGAGGATCATAACATGCGGTACTAATATTAATTAAGTAAGCCTGAATATACTCCTGTGAGTAAGTAGTAGTATCTCCATGGGGAGATGGATATACAGAGAAGGTAAAACTGCAGTTTTGAAATCTGCGTATGTAAAGGTAGGCATATAAATACATATGTAGGAATCTAAGTATGATTTTGATTTTCAGAAGGTACTGAACACCTATCACTCCCATTTTGCACCCAAGTTTGCTATCTAAAGCTCCCATTTCATTGAATCCAAGGCACAATGAAGATTGTTGTCAGTTTTGGACATAGTTCTGATGCACTCTCATGTAATGAAGCTGTCGATAGGCCTTCCTTCCTCCTTCAAAGACACATCTGAAAAAAGAGAAGACTGTGTGGCAAAAAGAAATATCAAAAACCTTCTAGTGCTGAGGAAGCACTGATGTATCATAGAATATCAGGGTTGGAAGGGACCTTAAGAGGTCATCTAGTCCAACTCCCTGCTCAAAGCAGGACCAATCCCCAATTTTTACCTCAGATCCCTAAATGGCCCCCTTGAGGATTGAACTCACACCCTAGGTTTAACAGGCCAATGCTCAAACCACTGAGCTATCCCTCCCCCTGTAGGAGCAGCTCAGCACAAGGCCCCTGCAAGGAAAGGTGGAGATGGAAGGCCGAAAGGGATTTCAGCAGGGATGCAACGAGAAGAGGCAGCAAGGTTGGGGCAGGTGCTCAAACATCAGGACAGGCACTAATGTACCAAGAAAAAAAAAAAAACACTAGTTCAGATGCTGCAGTAGGTGCTGAGATGGAGGGTACAGCAGACTTTGAAACACTCAGAAACAACTGCCAACATGCTACAAAAATGCACTGGCACTTTAAAGGTAAAAGCTTCATAATTTAAGCAACTGACTGGACTGATTGCAAGGTAGGCTAAAGGATACACACAAGAATCAGGTGGAATAGCTGGAGAGATATGGAAATTGTGAAAGTGAGCTCTTCAACCATCCTTGGCCAAGAAAGAGCTGATCAGAATGTTTTGTGGGCAGTATTTACATCTGACAGTGATGATATGTGATGGCCAGAAGAGCTTGGTGATTTATTTTTCAGTGAACAGTTTATTCACTGAAAAATGGAGTTCTGTCAAACTGAAACTATTCACAAATTCATGTCAAAATTGCTGAATTTCATTGTCATCCATAGTGGCAATTCATAGTCTTCCATAATGAAAATGATTAGTCATGGGGTCAGGGACAGAAAGTGGGAATGATTTTTAGACAAGTGGATGGTTAGAACACTCAACTAAGATGTGGGAGTCCCAAATTCAAATCCCTGCTCCAATGACTCTTCAAGTATTTATACAAGGTAGCACAGCTTCATGAGGAGACATTGAAAGAACTCATTCCAGAATATCTCATAATCCTAGGGCACTTCTCCTGCAATTTGGGAGACCCACATTCCTCAGATTCCTTCTCTACAATAGGCATAGGAGGGAATTGAACTTGAGTCTCCAACATTTCATGGAGCTAAAGATGATGAGGGAGGCCCTCCTTCCCTGCCCTCCGTTGTTTTGCAAATCTTGTCTTCCTTTGCTTTTGTCATAATACACAAAATCAAAATACAAAATTTCAAATCGGGTTTAAATTAAACATTTCATTTTGACCCAGCCTGAATTTTTATGACTTTTCAGCTTGACAAAAATGTTGAAAAAGTTGCTTTTCAGTTTGACCTGAAACCAAACCTTTTTTTAAAAAAAAATATTTTTCAGAATTGCCAGAAAACTGAAAACACCTGTTATTTATCCGGCTCTATTGGCCAGTAGAAGCATGAGTTGGCTCTTCTCAGTGAACACTGGACTTGGGGTCAAAACTGAAATAGTTCCTCCAGTTTCACACAAAAACCCAAGAGTCAGAATCCTGGCAGCTGGTGGCTTCATAAAAAAAAATACAATAAACATGTTTTAGGCAAAGTCAACTTATCAATATGAAAAACTGATACAAAACAACACAAATGCATAATTACCAAGACCAATACATACTAAACCAAAGCAACTAAAGGCTTTTGTTATTCTGCTATTGACCTGTGTCATCCTTTGCCACAGATCCCCCTCCTTGACATTTGCTAATGATTTACATTTACTAATTATTTATATCATATGTTATTTTTGCACTGTGGGAGGAGCTTCCTTGGTCTTGGCTTATGAAAATACATCCTAATGTTCACTTCCCTCACTCATGGGGGAAAGGGAATTAACTAATTAGTGTGTATCTGTGTAGGCATGTGTCTGCAATTACAAATAAGGAATGCAGCACACCCCTTGTTACTTCTGCCAGCAGGATCCTAGGCTTTAGGGTCCTTTGGGAAGAAAATTGGATGTTATATAAGTCCTTTGTATTAATTAATATAAGAATCACTGAAACATGTTGCTCTGGGAATTGGTGGTGGTTTTCATGATGAAGGTTTGCTGAATCAGCCCAGAATTCAATTCATTTCATTCTGTTAAGGTGTACTCTCGTAACCTCTCTCTTTGAAAGGTTCACTTAGCTCTAGTCTCAGTATGTGAATAACTCCAGTTTTTCCCCCCTATCCTATTAATCAAATCCTTCCCTCAGTCACATCTGGGCAGCTCCCTTGAAAACGAGTTGCAGAAGTATAAATTAAGGGAGGATCTCGCCCTGTGTCTTATTGTAAGCATGGTTTGCAATTCTGTAGCATGTAAGTAAAAGGCATTCTAACCTAAAGCCAAATTGACTCCAAACACACCACCACCTTCAATTTACCATCAGATAAAATCTTGAAATAACATAAAATGTGTTGTGTTTTGTTGCATATATGTATTATTAATTATTAATTATTAGTAGTACTATTATTTATTAGCAGTTACAGGGTACTCATCACCCTGGTATCTAGGCTCACACTTTAAGGGGGGAGCATATAGCATTACCCAAACTTAACTAGCAAATTCTTTGTGACATTCCACCCACTCTTCTCCTGAAGCACTGAGCTTGTCAAAGACGGAGGTGAAAAAAAACAACTAGCCAAAACAGAG
The DNA here is from genome assembly GCA_037349315.1 of Chelydra serpentina. NCBI lineage: Eukaryota > Metazoa > Chordata > Testudines > Chelydridae > Chelydra > Chelydra serpentina. Next base: position 63,521,408 of record JBAIAC010000004.1, read on the forward strand.
CTCTGGGCAATCCTGCTTTTAACTCCAATCCAAAAAACATTCTAGAGTCTAAACATCACCAAGACATCCTTCACCTGAGCACCAGAATGACCCAAAGAAACTAAATCCAAACAAACAAAAAAGAGAGAGAAGATAAGTGGATTTAAAGATATTGATCTCTCCTTATAGAAATCCTTATGTATATACTTACATTTATGTGGTCAGCAAAGAACAGTAATAGAGAACAGAGAAAAAAAATCTCCTTATCTAAATTAGGTGCTTTCCACACACGTCTTGGAAAATATGTCTTATATAATGTAAATAAATTATAAAGTACCAGAATGTTTGACATCTGATGGTCCATTTTCTTTGAAAAAAAAGCACTTAATTGTTAATATTAGATTCCATAAACAACTATAACAAAAAAGGGCACTAGAATCAGAATGAAAGAACATGAAAGGCATGATGTTGACAGTATTAATACCAAATCTGATAGAGCATAGCAGTTATGGAAACATAAAACATGTTGAAAACATCATAATTATAACTGGTTAGAGACCAAAGAGAAATGTGCAATAAAAGCAAACATAAAAGCAATCAGATAAGACACATTAAAAGGGAATTTTGCTGTAAACATGAATGATAGCTACAGGATAATATTTTGCGGACATTATTCAATTAAAAATAAAATAATATTTTATGACATTGATCTTTGTTATTTATTTGTTTACTTCACTTGTTTGGGATTAACTTTCAGGTTTCACATACAAAATTCTAACACTGTAAAGGAAAATGTTATACCAATGGCTTATACATGGCTGCTGTTTGTGGATGAGTAAACTCGAAACAACTGGCCTTTGCTTTTCTTTAGCTGGTAGAGTGTTTGCGTTTTGTTTGGGAACTTTTTTTGTTGGACTATGTATGCTTTAGTCTTGAGGTGTTACCCATTTTTTTATCAAAGACATTTTAATGGTTGGAGATATTTTAAGCTGAGGCTGCCGGACAGGGCTGCTTGCTTAACCCCTTCTTTATAACACTGCCACGAGGATTACCAGTCTTATTTCTATGGATGTGTCTACAGTGCAATTAAACTTGTAACACCTTTGTGTCAACTGTCTGTAATGGGCCATGTTGATTATCACTTCAAAAGTTTCTTTCCTACTGATAACAGTTCCTTTCAATTAATTAGCCTTTTACAGTTGATATGGTTACTTCCACCTTTTCATGTTTCTCTGACTGTATAAATATCCTCTCACTGTTCCATTCTATGCATCCGACGAAGCGGACTGTAGTCCATGAAAGCTTATGCTGAAATAAATTTGTTAGTCTCTAAGGTGCCACAAGTATTTCTTTCTTATTTTCTTTTTGCTGACACAGACTAACACAGCTACTACACTGAAACCAGACATTATTTGTTATACTCCTGGGTATTTTTCGGTTATTGACCCTTGATTTTCATCCTACTCTATTTATTTTTACAGTTAAGTATAGTTCACAAATTGATCTATAGTATGCCTTGCAAACTTGATTTTGGGTCAAGCAAAGATGGCCATTTAAAAAAATAGACATAAATTATCAATTTTCTTTTTTAACTTAGATTTTTAGTGTTTTTAAACCTTTATTTGGAGTTTATATATTATACTCTTACAAGTGATTTGGATCAATTTATTCATCTGTGTGCTATTGGACTGTTTAGGGTGAGCAATGATTTTTAAATTTGTAATTTATTTTCCTGTTTCTACTGAGTTTCTATACTTATTTTATTTAAAGGGTTTTAAAATCTCTCTGGATTGTTGTTTTTTTGTGTGTGGGGAAATTTTTTTTTAAAACTTGGTTTTATTTTTATTTTGGAATGGAACCAAATGTTGAAACATCTATTTTTTTCTCCAAATCAGAATCTTTTTTTTTTTCCCTACCCAGGTCTAATTAGAAGCACAAGTTACATTGAAGAAAACTCATAAGAATAAGCACTAAGAGATTTAGGATCACAAGTTCTGTTAAAAGTCAAAGTGGTTAATGGGCAGTAGCTGGAAAAATATATAAAATCTGGAGCTATATATTTTCATATTTGGTATTGCTGAAATAACTGGACTTCATTCCTACATCCAGATGATGAATAAATATACAGTCCAAGTTAAGCTATTTTCTATAAGACATAGTGAAAATAGTGAAATAGTGAAAATTTAGCTATATATATTTTCACTTTTTATATGTTCTAATTTTTTACCAAAACCTGAAAAAAATTCAGTTTAAAAAAAATGAAAACTTTATTTTGATTTTCAGAAACAGAAACCATTTTTAACATAAAAGTCCCCCAGATTTTGTGTTTATAAAAACCCTGAAACATACCGAAAAAATAAATAGATAAAATTTTTTTTTAATGGGGAGATGTAATAAAAAACAAACTTCATGTGGAAAAAGTAATCAAAATATCAACAATTGTTCATTTTTGAAATATTCAAAAAATACTTCATTTTTTTTAACCAGGTCTAGCTTTAAAAGATTTGTATGCTCCTCTGCCCCTGAAGTCACTATATGATGGTCCAGTCCCCATGCACTAATTTGCATCAGAGGCACAAGGGACATTATGGCCGCCAGGGACTGCCAGTCCATAAACGTAATCCAGAACTAGGTGATGGTAGGAAATAGCATAGGGAGCAATATAGCAGATCTACTTGAGAATCACCACGCATTGGGGGAAATGATAAATGCTCATAAATGATCTGTAAAAAGGGGTAATCAGTGCGGTGGCAAAACTTGTAGATGATACAAAACTACTCAAGATAGTTAAGTCCCCGTAGAATGCGAACAGCTACAAAAGGATCTCTCAAAACTGGGTCACTGGGTAACAAAATGACAGATAGATTTTAATGTTGATAAATGCAAAGTAATGCACATTGGAAAACATAATCCCAGCTATACATGTAAAATGATAGGGTCTAAATTAGCTGTTACCACTCAAGAATGAGATCTTGGAGTCATTGTGGAGAGTTCTCTGAAAATATCCACTCAATGAGCAGCGGCAGTCAAAAAAGTGAACACAATGTTGGGAATCATTAAAAAAGGGATAGATAATAAGACAGAAAATGTCATATTGGCTCTGTATAAATTCATGGTGAATACTGCGTGCAGATGTGGTCGCCCTATCTCAAAAAAGATATATTGGAATTTGAAAAGGTTCAGAAAAGGGAAACAAAAATGATTAGGGGTATGGAACGGCTTCCATATGAGGAGAGATTAATAAAACTGGGACTTTTCAGCTTGGAAAATAGACAGCTAAGGGGAGATATGTTAGAGGTCTATAAAATCATGACTGGTGTGGAGAAAGTAAATAAGAAGTGTTATTTAGTCCTTCTCATAACACAAGAACTAGGGGCCACCAAATGAAATTAATAGGCAGTAGATTTAAAACAAACAAAAGGAAGTATTTTTCACACAATGCACAGTCAACCTGTGGAACTCTTTGCCAGAGGATGTTGTGAAGACCAAGGCTATGACAGGTTTCAAAAAGAACTAGATAAGTTCATGGAGGATAGGTCCATCAATGGCTACTAGCCAGGATGGCCAGGGATGGTGTCCCTAACCTCTGTTTGCCAGAAGCTGGGAATAGACGACAGGGAATGGATCTGTTCTGTTCATTCCTTCTGGGGCACCTGGCATTGGCCACTGATGGAAGACAGGATACTGGGCTAGATGGACCTTTGGTCTGATCCACTATGGCTGTTATTATGAAACTTCCCTGGCTGAGTAACACAAAGATGTGTTAGCAGATGGCTTAATAATATGTCCCAGTATTCTTGAAAAATTATAATGATGCTGCGATATAAATGTTTTATTGTGGTATCATAGGTAAAAAAAAATCTTTTTAGTTTATTTTAGGTTATTTAGATGGTATGTTTGCAACTAACATCAATAACTACACTGGCAGCACTTAAAAGTTTATTTCATTTTGGAAGATTCTACTAGTTTGAGAGCTAGTCTATATTTAAAAGTGAGAATTCTGCTTGAACTAAGAACATCTTTCTAAACAGATGAATCTGTGACAGCATGTGAGCACCATTCACGGTAAAAAATAAACACACATGTAGACACACGTATTCAAAAATACCTAATTCCACAATTGTATCAGCGCTGCAGGTGCACACTGCATAGAACATTAAATTGCCAGATTTAGAGGGGTGGGGCGTCTGTACTCAATATGTTGAGAGTGATGTGCCTGAACATATTCTTATAAATGGATGGGGGCAAAGGCATGGTTTGGATGGGATGGGATGCTGAAGTGAGGATTTTATCAGACACCAGTTCATTGAATTGTAACAAAGTTTTCTTGTTTTGTAACTGGTGTATTGTACATTGGATAGTGCTTATATGAAGAGCATATATGAGCAATGTATATAGATGCTTTGCGGGAGAGGGGGAGGACAAACCTTGGAGAATATTGTGAAAAAAATTGAGGATTTTGAAAGGTAGCACTGCTGAAATTGAAGGCCATGTCTGTGCTGTGATAATGTACAGTGTAGGGGATGCCAGTGGAATATGTAGTACAGGTTATATACTATTAAGAGAAGCCATCAATATGTAGGAAAGGGGGAGTCAATGGATGCATTTAGAATTACCAATGCCTAATACTAAAGATAAAAGATAGCATCCTTCTGACACTGACCAGAAACCCTAAGTAGCATTTTGGGAGGCTTTAGGAGATGAGCAAGTAAAAATGGCAATTTGTTTTCAAAAGCTCTGTTAATCTGATTTGTAGGTGACAGAAGGTTACAATGGATCTAAAGAATAAATGGTATTTTCAGAAATGATGTACTCTACTAATGTATCCACTTGCCAAATTTGAAAGCTCTAGATAAAGCATGGGACAAACTATAAGGACTGTGATACTGAAAAACATCTGAAATTAATACCTACCTGATCTTTGAGATAAAATTTAGTTTCAGTGTAAATACTAAAAAAACACTACTTTTGTTTTCATGTTGACATTTTAACACACTTTTCAAAATAGAACAGTTACTTTAAACATTATTTAACAGTCATGCATGTTTGTGATTGGTGAGCCATGGATGCTAACCTGAGGTATGTTTTGTAGCAAAATAAAAATAATAAAAATATTCTTTTCACAATAAGTTGTTGAGTAGGTTTTGGTCATTGGCTGGTATATTATCATGACTTTAAAATTCTGATTAATTTTTTCCTCATTGGAAGGTTATCTTAGATGTAAGAAAATTTAAGATTCATAAGAAAGAAAGGGGAGGGCTAGAATCTAATGAATGTATAAATTGGAGCCTGGTGATTGCATGTGAAATGCATGTGATGCATGTGAAATAGGAAGCATGTCGACATAAGGTCTCTATACTGAAACTTTGTATTTAGCCTACTTACCGTTTGGCAAAGTTTTGAAATTATTTTATAAGGAATTATTTTCACTTTTATAAAGCTCTGCCTACAAGACTCTGTCATAAGTAGTGTAAGAATAAAAAGAAACCAATTGTTTAGGAATTAGGAATACCTGTCAAAAGGGACAGGACATACATGAATTTGTATGCCCAGCCTACCTCTGTGCCTTTCATGGTATATCTACATTGCAATCAGAAGTGTGACTGCAGTGTGCAGTGTGTTTGCATCCGAAGAAGTGGGTATTGACCCACGAAAGCTTATGCTTCAATACCTCTGTTAGTCTATAAGGTGCCACAGGACCCTTTGTCGCTTCTGCAGATCCAGACTAACACGGCTACCCCTCTGATGCAGTGTGTAGACACATCCAAGATAGGTTGATCTAGCTAGCTAGTGAAGTCATGGCAGCATGGGTAAGGCATGTGCTGCAGTAACATGAGGTTTGTAGTGTAGACATATCCTCACTGTATCTCCCAAAGTATACTGTATTATTCTGCTTCATCGGGTGCATTCCAGTTTGAGAACACTAGGGTTGTGTTCACATGTTTCTACATTTCTGAAATGATAAACACGGCAAATCACCCATTCTCCATTTCCCCAACACATTTTTTTCCTTGTCCTTGATCTTCTCTAATCAACCTTCATTAACAAATCCACCAGCAGGTGCTTTGCATTTCATTCTGTCAGGGCTAAGCGCTGTCATCCACCATGTGGCTTGCAACACAGAGATACCAAGCGTCATGCAGTGGAGCTTCCCTTAGCCAGGCAATCCATTCAGGGATACCTCTCTACAATGTAGCCTCAAACCATGTGTTCTATTAGTCAAAATGAGTTTCACAGATGTGTTTTTGTTGGTAACAGAGAAGTAATGGAAGAAATCATTCAAAAGAAGATTTCCTAACAGCAAAACGTATTAGCTTGTGGAATCACTTCCCTAGGGAAGTGCTGGGAGCCCTGTCACTTGAGTCATTTAAACTAGACTGGACAACATACTCTAGACTGTGCTGTAGGGAAAAAATCTTGCACTAGCAGAGAACTGGGACAGACAGCCTAGTTGGGTCTTCCTCTTCTCTAATGTATATGATTCTCTGAAACTGTGGCACTTGAGGCCGTGCCACTGATTGACATAAAACCAAATAGAAGAGTGGCAGAATGAGTTGGAAAGAGGGAATGAGAGATGCTTGGTGTTTGCAGAGGGCTTGTAGAAAAGAGACAACATAGCTGAGATTACAATAGGAATACAGATGGCAGGGTTAAAATCTTATTTTTTCAGATAAAAGCTCTCTATGTACTTCTCTTTGAGCTCGCTTGTGAACAAGCTCTATATTGTAAATATCATTGTGTTTGAGGAGCTCAGTGTCTTAAGATACTTTAAATATCAAGACTTGTGGCAAATAGTATTAACTCGGAATAAGCTGTTGCTCTTTCACTATTAATGGGGAGTGTTGCAGTATTTTAAAAAGTAAGAAAGAAACTAGCTCCATGCCTCAGGAGTGAACAAGTGATAAATGGAAATATGCAAATGAGTTTTCTCAAGAGTGCGAAATGTGAAAGCCTGTAAGTTTTTATATAACTTTGGAAGATTAAATGTTAAAATCATGATATATTTAATGCAAGCTTTTAAAGCACAGGAAGGATTTTTACAATAGTTTAATTTAGAATTGTCATCCTCTAGCATTACAAATGCATTTCCTTTCAGCTGTGTCTATATATAACCTGTCCCTATTCTAACACTTTAAAACAGGAATCTGGTTTGGACAGTACAATTATTTCCCTCCTATGATATTTTCAGAGTTTATGAATGTTTTAGTAAAGGCTACTTGTTTAATTCAGGCAAAGGTGGGAGAAGGAGTAAAATATTTGACATTGAACATAAGCAGCAAAGTTTACTTGACACAGTGGTTAAACAGAATGCTTTTTTTATAAACCTAGGTATGTGCAGCTCATATTACAAAAGCCGCTCTTCCAGGAAGAAGTAGAATCTACTGGTGTTTAGCAGCAGCAGTTATACGAATTAGGGACACGGATCAGCATTGACATCACACTCCCTGTCAGTACCCTGCCCTGGGCCAGGGAAGCTAATGATTCAACTAGTGGACCAAATTTGGTGATGAAACCTGGTCATGTGACTCCTGAGGCATGTTGTGCACACGCTAGGAAGAAGTTGTCTGAATATATATCACTGTAAGCACATTAGTCATTTTCAATTTTAAAACTTCTTGTTGAATAGATGGCCAGTTGCACTTTCCAGTTGCTTTAGAACGGCAGACAATTTTCATTACTGCTGTCCCTTGGCGTCGATACTGAGTTGGACCATACTTCAATTGCAGCTTGGATTCTATAAGAGGACCACAGGTAAGGGGTACTAAAAGGATGCTCTTTACTGACACATCCCCCAGCCTCTCCAGCCATGCCTCCACTCGCACTTTTGAATGCACTGTACCTCCTCTCTGGTTGAAGTGTCTTGCACCACTGTAACTATCAAGCCAGGCAGATTTCCATCAGTGGATACCTGGTGCCCAAGTCTAAATCATTATTTCCGAAGGCTACGAGAATTAGGAGAGAAATACTGAAATTAGAGATGGGCCTAATACTAAACCTTGAATTGAAATGTCTACCCAACCACACTGAAACAAAAGTTTCAGACTTTTAAAATTGAATTTAGGGCTAGAATGTCTTAATCTGCTGTGCAGGGGAGAAATGTTTGAGACTGTGGGCATAAGGAGAAGAGATAAGGTTACTTGTCTGAAGGGATGGATTTAAGGGCAGTCAACCTGGACCTCCTGGGGTGCAGGGCTTGGGGTGCTGTTTTTGTTGTTAGTGATAAAAGGGACAATAGAATGTGTGAAGTAAAATGTTTCAGGTATTCTGTATGTGGATTCATTTTTCACTAACCTCCTAGAATGTTCTGGACTTTTACAGAATTTCAGGGACCTTTTCCGACTTTCTGAGAACTATATTTTCCTCGAACCTCCTAGAATGTTGTCAGCCAGACCCTTTTGGGTATATAAGGAGCGGGGCACTACCAGTCGTCAGTCATGAACAGAAGTGAAGTCAGAGCCCAGCTGTGATATTGGGAACCTTATTTTATTGTGCAATTGTGAAAGTGTACTTGTGTTTTAACACATGAAGAGTGTAAGTGACTACTAAAGGATATATTTAATTAGATGCCAGAGATATCTATTGAACATCTATCTATGCAACAATATAAAAGAAATATTATTACTTCTTTTGCCATGCTTAACATGTACTGTTTGATGACTTTCTAAGACTGTGGAACATAGACTTTTGCTCTCCCTAAAAATATCTGTTCTCCCCACATAGAAAATAAAAGATGCCCACAAAGAAGCCTTCAAAATCTCAGTATAGCAAGTGAAAAGCTCAAATGCAATCTAATTTGCAACTAGGGGCAAATGTGACGGGAAAATATCTGGAACAGAACAACATAGACTGGGCTTTAGGCAGTAGCGATTGTCCCAGTGCAGGAGAAATTGAGGAGTGAAGCGTAAATGATGGAAGTCCAATTACTAAGGAATTAGCAGATTTACCTGAAGATAAGGAATGGAAATGTGAGGAAAGTGATGGAGAATCATCAAAGAAGACTGATGATAAAGAAGAATGTGGCTCACATGAAAAGAGGAGTAATGCCAAAGAAAAATCTGGTTTACACAAAAAGGAGAGAAATGAAAAAGATGAATCAGCCTCGCATGATGACAGAAACAGCTGTGAGAAAAATTGTACACCACAAATCAGTACATCAGATCCTGCTTTCTATCCAGCGATCCTAAACTCTGCTGATATCGATCATACAATTTTGAATGGGCCTAGCAGATGAGCATTCCAGTAAATGAGCAGAAGCGACACTTCTCAAAGTCATGCTGCAAAAGAGTGCTCAAGAATGGTGAGAAACTGAATCGGTGTTAGCTTGTTTACTTGAAATCAACTGACAAAGTGTTCTGTTTTTGTTGCAATATATTTTGCAAGAATGCCAAATTGTTGCTTGTGCTTTCCAGGTACAATTACTGGCATAACTTAGCTGATTTTCTGAAGCAACATGAGAAGTCACCCAGCCATTTTATGGCCTACTCCAAATGTATGGAGGTTAATTCCAGACTCAAGCTGAATAAATGCATAGATGCAGAAAACCAGCATATTATTGTTATAGAAAACCAGCATTGGAGAAACATGCTCAAGCATCTGATCTCAATTACCCTCTTCCTTGCAAACAATAATTTGGTTTTCCGGGGCTTGCTGGATAAGTTGTTTACTGAACATAATGGTAATTTCCTTGGTGTGGTAGAGTTCCCTGGGAAATATGATGATGTCATGTGTGACCATCTATGTCAAGTATCAGAGGGGTAGCCGTGTTAGTCTGGATCTGTAGAAGCTACAAAGGGTCCTGTGGCACCTTATAGACTAACAGAGGTATTGAAGCATAAGCTTTCGTGGGTGAATACCCACTTCTTCGGATGCAAGCAGTGGAAATGTCCAAAGTGCACTTTTATATCTGCCTCTGGACATTTCCACTGCTTGCATCCGAAGAAGTGGGTATTCACCCACGAAAGCTTATGCTTCAATACCTCTGTTAGTCTATAAGGTGACACAGGACTCTTTGCATCTATGTCAAGTAATTCGTAAAGAAGCTATGGACCTTTACTGCAGTAAAACAATTCAAAACAAATTGACCTTATGGCAAGGAAGGTGCTTGATAACATATTGATGAAGCTTGGCAAAGTGAAGTAATAAGCCATAGTAATGGAATGCACTCCCAACATTAGTCACAATGAAAATGTCATTTACACTAAGATTTGTTCACATTGAGGACGGCTGTATCCATGTAAAGGAACACTTTATCCATTTCCTGTCTGTGGATGACTCTACTGGAAAAGGCCTAACAGAACTATTTATGGATGTTTTGAATTAGAATAAAATAAAGCTTCAGCCAAGGTTATGACAACGACGCGAACATGAAGGGAAGAAATGGTGGCATCCAGGCAAGGATCCCTGCACTGAATCCAAGAGCTTTCTTCATGCCTTGTGGCTGCCATTCCCTCAGCCTGGCTGTGTCAGATGCAGCATCATCTTCTTTAGACAGCTGCAGCGGCACAGGAGCCAGCAAACAGAGCTGTAAGCAGGGGAGATTGAGTGGGAGTTTGTAAGGGGAGTTTCTAAGGGGAGTTTGTATTTTGGGACTTGTTTGGGGTTTGTTCTTGTTGTGGGTGGTGGTGGTGTGGTTTGGTTTGTGTTTTACGGACTAACAGGGTTTAGGTGAGAAGGCTGACAGATACAGAGGCAGCAGTGGTCATGAGCCAAGCAGTGGAGGACACAATGAGGATGACTGGATGTGGCAGCTGCGGCATGTACATGATTCTGGAGGGGGTACCTGATAGGAGTTTTGTCTGCATGAAGTGCCACCTGATAGAGCTGATGGAAGAAAAGATCCGAGGATTGGAGATGCAGGTGGAAACTCTGGTCGAGTTTAGAAGGGGGTTCGAGCAGTTGATGGAGCAAAGGCACGAGGTGGCTGAAGGGGAAAGCTCAGAGAGGCAGATGTAAGCAGGATCAAAGGCCTCTGAGGGGGGACTGCTGGGTGAAGAAAATGGACAGTGGAAGCATGTGACTTAGGCTAGGTCTACACTAACCCCCCCGTCGAACTAAGATACGCAACTTCAGCTACGTTAATAACGTAGCTGAAGTCGAAGTACCTTAGTTCGAACTTACCTGTGGTCCAGACGCGGCGCGCAGGCTCCCCCGTCGACTCCGCCTACTCCGCTCGTCGAGCTGGATTACCAGCGTCGACGGCGGAGCACTTCCTGGTTCGATTTATCGCGTCTTGACAAGACGCGATAAATCGAACCCAGTACATCGATCCCGCGCCTCCGACGCGACGGGTAAGTATAGACATACCCTAAGAGAAGCAGGCAGAGGCAAAGACAGGCCAGTGAAGGAGAAATAGAGCTCAAGAACAGGTTTGCAGAGTTGGAGAATGAAGAAGGGGTACAGCAGGTGGTCACTGAAGGTGGAAGGGCAAGGGAGAAGAGAAGAGCGGCTAGTCCCATAGAAAAAGGGGAAGAGTCGATGGAGACAACACCAAACATGAGCCCCAGGAGGATACAGGATGGGTTGAAGAGGATTACAAGGGAACATAGGAATGGAAAGGACTTCCAGCCAGAGGGAACGGGATAGACTGGAGGATCGCACTGTCACCAGGAAAAGGCAGGTCTACGTGATTGGGGACTCCTTACTGAGCAGAATAGACAGGCCTGTAACCAGAGCTGATCCAGAGAAGAGAAGGGTGTGCTGTCTACCGGGTGCTAAGATACAGGATGTGGACCTGAGGTTGAACAGGATCCTAAAGGGAGCGGGAAAGAATCCATTGATCATCCTTCATGTAGGAACAAATGACACGGCTAGATTCTCACTGGAACAAATCAAGGGGGACTATGCCAGGCTGGGGAAGACGCTTAAGGAAATCAAGGCTCAGGTGATCTTCAGTGGGATTCTGCCTGTTCCTAGAGAAGGGCAACAAAGGTGTGACAGGATTATGATGATCAACAGATGGCTCAGGGAGTGGTGCTATAAGGAGGGTTTTGGGATGTATGGCCACTGGGAGGCATTCATGGACAGAGGACTGTTCTCTCGGGATGGACTTCACCTGAGTAGGGAAGGAAATAGACTTCTAGGATGGAGGCTGGCACAACTGATCAAGAGAGCTTTAAACTAGGAATTTGGGGGAGACGGTTGGGAGATGTCCAGATAATCTCCACGCCGGATTTTAACATTGAGAGGGAAGAAAACGAAGTAAGAAAGGATATAGCTGGGGGTAGGAGAATGGACATAAGGAGGAAGGGCAGAGTGGATACTAGTCTAATAGGTCATACTGGCAGTACAGTGTCCATACCAAATTGGGTAAAGAATGTGAGTGAGGCCAAACAGCAAAAATTAAGATGTTTGTACACCAATGCAAGGAGCTTAGGTAACAAAATGGAGGAATTAGAGCTACTGGTCCAGGAAGTGAAACCAGATATTATAGGAATAACCGAAACATGGTGGAATAATAGTCATGACTGGAGTATAGGTATTGAAGGGTATGTGCTGTTTAGGAAAGATAGAAATAAAGGTAAAGGTGGGGGAGTAGCATTGTATATCAATGATGAGGTAGACTGTAAAGAAATAAAAAGTGATGGAATGGATAAGACAGAGTCTGTCTGGGCAAAAATCACATTGGGGAAGAAAACTACTAGAACCTCCCCTGGGATAGTGCTTGGGGTGTGCTATAGACCACCGGGATCTAATTTGGACATGGATAGAGACCTCTTTAATGTTTTTAAGGAAGTAAATACTAATGGGAACTGTGTGATCATGGGAGACTTCAACTTTCCAGATATAGATTGGAGAACAAGTGCTAGTAATAATAATAGGACTCAGATTTTCCCAGATGTGATAGCTGATGAATTCCTTCATCAAGTAGTTGCTGAACCAGCAAGGGGGGATGCCATTTTAGATTTGGTTTTGGTGAGTAGTGAGGACCTCATTGAAGAAATGGTTGTAGGGGACAACCTTGGCTCGAGTGATCATGAGCTAATTCAGTTCAAATTAAATGGAAGGATAAACAAAAATAAATCTGAGACTAGGGTTTTTGATTTCAAAAGGGCTAACTTTAATAAATGAAGGAAATTAGTTAGGGAAGTGGATTGGACTAAAGAATTTATGGATCTAAAGGCGGAGAAAGCCGGGATTATTTCAAGTTAAAGTTGCAGAAGCTATCAGAAGCCTGTATCCCAAGAAAGGGGAAACAATTCATAGGCAGGAGTTTTAGACCAAGCTGGATGAGCAAGCATCTCAGAGAGGTGATTAAGGAAAAACAGAAAGCATACAAGGAGTGGAAGATGGGAGGGATCAGCAAAGAAACCTACCTTATTGAGGTCAGAGCATGTAGGGATAAAGTGAGACAGGCTAAAAGTCATGTAGAATTGGACCTTGCAAAGGGAATTAAAACCAATAGTAAAAGGTTTTATAGCCATATAAATAGGAAGAAAACAATGAAAGAAGAAGTGGGACCACTAAACACTGAGGATGGAGTGGAGGTTAAGGATAATCTAGGCATGGCCCATTATCTAAACAAATACTTTGCCTCAGTCTTTAATGAGGCTAATGTGGAGCTTAGGGATAGTGGCAGCATGACAAATGGGAATAAGGATGTGGGGGTAGATATTACGATATCTGAGGTAGAAGCCAAACTTGAACAGCTTAATGGGAGTAAATCGGGCGGACCAGATAATCTTCATCCAAGAATATTAAAGGAATTGGCACATGAAATTGCAAGCCCATTAGCACAAATTTTTAATGAATCTCTAAACTCAGGGGTTGTACCATTTGACTGGAGGATAGCTAATATAGTTCTTATTTTTAAAAAGGGGGGGGAAAGTGACCTGGGTAACTACAGGCCTGTTAGTTTGACATCTGTAGTATGCAAGGTCTTGGAAAATTTTTTGAAGGAGAAAGTAGTTAAGGACTTTGAGGTCAATGGCAATTGGGACAAATTACAACCTGGTTTTACAAAAGGTAGATCGTGCCAAACCAACCTGATCTCCTTCTTTGAGAAAGTAACAGATTTTTTAGATAAAGGAAACGCACTGGATCTAATCTACCTCGAATTCAGGAAGGCATTTGATACAGTACCACATGAGGAATTATTGGTTAAATTGGAAAAGATGGGGATCAATATGAAAATTGGGAGGTGGATAAGGAACTGGTTAAAGGGGAGACTACAGCGGGTCATACTGAAAGGTGAACTGTCAGGTTGGAGGGAGGTTACTAGTGGAGTTCCTCAAGGTTCAGTTTTGGGACCAATTTTATTTAATCTATTTATTACTGACCTCGGCACCAAAAGTGGGAGTGTGCTAATAAAGTTTGTGGATGACATAAAGTTGGGAGGTCCTGACAATTCAGAAAAGGATCAGGATATCATACAGGAAGATCTGGATGACCTTGTAAACTCGAGTAATAGTAATAGGATGACATTTAATAGTGAGAAGTGTAAGGTTATGCATTTAGGGATTAATAACAAGAATTTTAGTTATAAGCTGGGGACACATCAGTTGGAAATAACGGAAGAGGAGAAGGACCACGAAGTCCTGGTTGATCATAGGATGACTATGAGTCGCCAATGTGATGTGGCTGTGAAAAAAGCTAATGCGGTCTTGGGATGCATTAGGCGCGGTATTTCTAGTAGAGATAAGAAGGTGTTAGTATCGTTATACAAGGCATTGGTGAGACCTCATTTGGAATACTGTGTGCAGTTCTGGTCTCCCATGTTTAAGGAGGATGAATTCAAATTGGAACAGGTACAAAGAAGGGCCACTAGGATGATCCGAGGAATGGGAAACCTGTCATATGAAAGGAGACTCAAGGAGCTTGGTTTGTTTACCTTAACCAAAAGAAGGCTGAGGGGAGATATGATTGCTCTCTTTAAATATATCAGAGGGATAAATACCAGGGAGGGAGAGGAATTATTTCAGCTCAGTACCAATGTGGACACAAGAACAAATGGATATAAACTAGTCATCAGGAAGTTTAGACTTGAAATTAAACGAAGGTTTCTAACCATCAGAGGAGTGAAGTTCTGGAATAGCCTTCCAAGGGAAGCAGTGGGGGCAAAAGACCTATCTGGCTTCAAGATTAAACTAGATAAGTTTGTGGAGGGGATGGTCTGATGGGATAACATGATCTTAGTCAAAGGTCAATTAATTGCCATCAGTGATAAATAGGACCAATGGTCAATGATGGGATGTTAGAAGTTACGACAGAGAACTTTTTCCTGGGTGTCTGGCTGGTGAGTCTTGCCCACATGCTCAGGGTTCAGCTGATCGCCATATTTGGGGTCGGGAAGGAATTTTCCTCCAGGGTAGATCGGCAGAGGACCTGGAGGTTTTTCGCCTTCCTCTGCAGCATGGGGCATGGGTCATTTGCTGGAGGATTCTCTGAATCTTGAAGTCTTTAAACCATGATTTGGGGACTTCAGTAGCTGAGACATAGGCGAGAGGATTATTCCAGGAGTGGGTGGGTGAGATTTTGTGGCCTGCATTGTGCAGGAGGTCAGACTAGATGATCATAATGGTCCCTCTATGAGTCTATGAGTCTATGAGATTCAGTATCTCCCTTCGGAGTACTGCAAAGGAGATACGTCCTGTTTTCAGCATCAGCTATCAGGTAGAAGATCCTCACAGACAATATTACAAATCTGACCGTGAACCTACTAAGTGACACTTGGTAAGAGAGCAGCATTGACAGAGTAAGGCCAGCAAAATACCAAGTGAGTGAGGTTTATGATGCACTGATGGAACTGGTGCAGTCAAGTAAAGCAGAGGCGAGAATCTGACATGAGGTGCAAAGCCAGATCACTGACTTCAAATGCAAGAAAAGTGACTTTTTGAACGAAAGGACTAGGGTTAACATTCTAAGGCCGTAACCTAGTGTAACCCTATTTAGTACTGGTCCACTCAATGTTGGTGCATGTCTGTTACAGCTGTCCCCCTGCTGGATTCTTTTTCAATAGTGGCCGCCCCCCCCCGGGCCATGGAACTGACCAAAGTCAGCCTGGCCCTGCTCATGAAAATGGCTTGTACAGACTACCTGTGGAGCCATTGCTCTGCCTAGGGAGGAGGCTTCTTGCTCCTTTGTCTAGCTCCTTTGTTCAGACCCGGGCTCGGTGTAGGGGTGCTCTGCCCAGGTATGCAAGACCTAAAGTGGCCACATAGCTGAGCATATGAGTCATACCTGTGGCTCAGAACTTGCCCAGGCATGTCTATGCTTAGCTGTAGTTTTCCCTGCCTTCTCTCCTCCCCTGTATCCAAAGAAGCCAATCAAAAGTACTGGTGGGAAACTGCCTAAGTTTGCCTTTAAAACCAGACATTTTCTGATCAGACCCTGGAGAAGTTCTTTGCCATGCCACCTGGTCTGATCAGCTAGGGGTCTTGGGAGGCCCTCTCCCCGCTCTCATTTGTTTTTTGAGCGTACCCCCGTTTTAAACTCCCCTCCCACGAACAACGAATTTGTGCCTGAAGATCTCCTGATTATTGTAAGCGAATCGAGTTTTCTCTGCTTGTTGCTGTCCTGGAAAGTGGTAAGGAAAAACCTCTTGCACACTTCCCCTTGTTTTAAGGCTGGCTTTCTTTCCCCAGCAGGCAGACTCCTTGGTCTGTATTAGGTTTAGCTTTTAGTCTAGATAAATTGTAATTTCATTTTGCATAGCTGTGGTTAAATTTGCTTTAAAGAATTGTTTGTATTGTGTTCTGTGTTACTTGCTAACTTGTGTAGTCTTGGTTAAGTTAAATCATAGATAAGATTTTACTGTGTTCTGTATAATTGTGTATAAGTCTGTCTTCCCACTGTCCAAACCCCCCAAGCTCGCCCGTGTCTCCCCCCCGAGCTCCCCAGTCTCATTGCAGTCTCTCTGCTGTTTAAACTTGCAGCCTGTCTGCTCTCTCTCTCTCCCTCAGTTCAAATCTCCCTCTGGTCTCTGCTCCACCACGTGTCTCCCCCCCGCCCCCCAACCTCATTTCTCTACCACTGCCTTTCCAAGCCTCAATTGCATTACTAAAGTCTAGCATAAAAACCCCATTGGTTACTTTCCTTTTTCTCTCTAACACACCTCACATTTTACATTTACACCACTGTGACCCATTTTTACCTACAGTTGTTGGTTATTTAACACATTTCACCCATAACTGTTAGTTGGTTATATGCTGCTGTGACACACCCTTTACATAGAAATTGTTAGCTACCTGTTACATTTATACTTCAGTGTTAATTGGTTACCTACTGTATTGTACCCCGCTGTACTGTACCCCACTATTGAAACCCCCTATCCTGTTTACTAAAAGAAACCCCTCCCCAATTGTCTACCTTAACAAACCCCATACCCCTCACTATTGAATTTTCCCTGTTTTTATATTCTCTTAATAAAGTTTATTTTGCACCCCACCCGTGCAGTAATTGTCCCCCAAGATCCCCTACCTGCTGGCAGGGACATGGCGTCACGAACAGGATCTTGGGGTAACAATTGCTGCCTCCCCTGTCCCTGGAAAGAGGCCAAGACCTCTGGGACAGATGAGGATCAAACTAACCACCTGCAGTACCACTCGCTGCAAAGTAAACAGCAGCCTCAGGCCCAAGAGTGGGTCTGCATGATTGGCAAAGGCCAGAGCTCCAGGGTGTACACTACCCACCTGGGGCTCACTGATGTGGGGTGCCTTTTAACTTGTCACCCCACATTCAGGGCCAGCCCTGCTGATTCCAGCCTCCGGCTAACCTGCACTAAGGCAGGAGAGCCAGCCGCAGATTCAGATCCTACCCGCCTCTGGACGGAGGTGGGGAGGGTCACGAAAGCCTGCGGGGGGACCCCATCTAGACTCACCCCTGAACCCCGAATTTTGCAGGGGTCCCCTGCCCACCAAATACTAACGGACCTGGTACAAAAGCTGGAAGGGGTTCGGAAGCCCAAGAAACTGTGGCCTGATGTATACAAACCCCAAAAGGTGGCCACAGTCGCCTATGAAATCCTGGCTCAGGCCCTTGATAAGTTAACCATTTTTCATGGGGCCCTAATGGCCTCGGCCAAGGAGGCCGTTAGCCAGCCTAGCCAGAAAGGGCCGCCACCACCTACCGCTAGACAGCCCAGTCCTAATAACACCCCCGAACGCCCACCCCCATATGTTCACCCAGAGGCCCCACTTCCCCTTGAAAAAAACGCGCTATACCCCGCCCTACCCTCAGCCCCACCAAATGCCCAAGCCCATACACCCCCACCCACTGTGACCTCCAGTGAAGCCCTGCCTATATCCATCAGCCGCATAAAGGTTGATGGTCAGGGCAATGCCACACAGGTCACAGAATTCCGGCTCCGCTCCAAAGCTGAGATGAAGGAGTTCATCTCAGACACCGCTAGGGGAGCCAATGAGCCGCCATTACTGTGGCTGGGCCGTTTGGCCCTGGAACATGGACAGGAGCTAGTAAATAGGGAAGAGGGCATAGTGTTAGCCAGGACCAGTAGCTGGTCCCGGGGTCTCACAGGAAGCATGGTAATATCTAACACCGCATGGCCCCTAACTGCCCCAGCCCTGGCCTTCCTCCATTTACAGCACTCCCTTCAAGGGATCCAAGTCCCCAAAGGAAGTGTCAAGGACCTCTCTTCCCTAAGATGTGCCATCGCAGGGGGGTCCATCATGCTATGGTCTCCTGCCCAACACCCTCTCGGACTAACTCAGGCTCAGATTAACCAGGTTAATGCCTTCCGGCATGTTGTTGACCCCACTGAAATACCCATAAACGAAGATGCCATTGACTTAGCCATGGATAACAGTACCGCCCCTGACACCGGGGCAGTTCTGTGGCTAAGGGGGTATGCTGGACGCCCCATCGGGCAGCTCTATGGGGCCCTCGAAAGGGTAAGGTGGCCTTCAGCCCAAGCCCTACCCATTAGTTCCCACCCACCACACACCAGCCCACAGCCCAGATCCCGGCACCCGGAGCATTCATTCGTAGAACGGAACATTTTTGGATTCTTGTTGTATAAAGGCCTCACTAAGGAGGTTGTGCGTAAGCTCAGCAGTGAGCAGCAAAGAGCCTTGGCCATAGCTCTGGGATGGGAAGAACGACTAGAACCTTCCCAGCCAAAAAAACGGATAACGGCCGGGTGCTTGGCGGCGGCCAGCACCCGGCCAGGGGACTCACGCCCCTATTATCCGCTAGTTTTTGACAAGGGCCTCGTCACCCACTTTTTGCTGGACACGGGGGCACAGGTGTCCATTATTCCCCCTCACGTCCCCCACACCCCCACAGGACACACTATCTACGTGCAAGGCCTCAATAGCACAGAGCCCCACCCAGAAGTAAAAGTACATGCATACATAAACCACACACCAGTAACATTTCAGGCCCTAGTGGGGCCCACGCCCCTCCTCAGAGTCAAGGAGTTACGGCGTTTCAACCTGGCCGAAGCCGTACTCGAGGCGCTGCCTGTCACCCTATCTGGTACCAGTGCTCCCCACGAACCCGAACTGCTTAACCCCACACCCTGGAAATACAGACCAATACCAACTGCCCCAGCCTTCCTCCATTTACAGCACTCCCTTCAAGGGATCCAAGTCCCCAAAGGAAGTGTCAAGGACCTCTCTTCCCTAAGATGTGCCATTGCAGGGGGGTCCATCATGCCATGGTCCCCTGCCCAACACCCTCTCGAACTAACTCAGGCTCAGATTAACCAGGTTAATGCCTCCTCCACCACAGCTCCCACTGAGCCAGGGGCTATTGCCCAACTAAGTGCCTATGCCTCTTGGATTGTATCTGATGGGGGCACATCGCCCTCTCCTCGAGCAGGAATGCTGTGTGCTCCCTGTAACACCCTCAAAGTTAAACCCTTAGATTTTTCCAGCTCAGCTCAGAAGGCCGAAGCAGAAGGCGTCCTGTTGGCAGCCTCTCACATTGTGGCAGCCCATCCGAAAACACGCGTGGTCCTGGGAGTGGACTCAAGCTACTGCGTGTCTATTCTGGTGGGAGAAGGACGGCCCACCACTCCTGAAGAAGCATGGGCACAGATTACCCAACTAGCAGCACAGTCCAAGATGCCATGGTTTGTCACTCATTGCCCTTCACACAGGTCTAACAGAAACCCTCTTCATTCCAGCCTGAATCTACAACTCCAAGAATATAAGTGTGACACGTCCCAGGTTAACATCATTTCTTGCAGCAACCCCTTTGTCACCTGGCTCCATGATGAGTGGGGGCACCTGCCTGCCCGTGCCCTACATCAGCTGTTAACTGACCGAGGAACACGAACATCAAGCGTGTCTAGGCAGCAGTGCACCCAAGCAATTCAAGGGTGTCTAAGCTGCCAATGGGCACAGGTCACTAACAAGCCTGTCTATGCTCATGGTGCTTATAGCCCTAAGCACTTTAGCCCGGGTAAAACCTGGCAGATGAACCTCATTGGCCCCCTCCCGGGGGCCAAACGGTATCCAAAGGGGCTTGTAATAGTTGACCTAGGGTCTCGTCAGTTAATGTGTTCTTCCCTCAGGCGATCTACTGCACCAGCTGTTTCTGTAGCCCTTCTCCAGGTAATTGCTGCCTGGGGGGCACCCGAAGAAATCCAAACTGATGGAGGGCCACCGTTCACCAGCAAAGCTATAGACCAGACTGTGTCCCAGTGCGGGGGGCATCTCCAAACCCACCTGCCATACCACCCCCAAAGTAGCGGGGTTGTGGAGGTCATAGGGGGCTATGTACGGTTTAACCCCCTCTCCTCCAGTTTAACTTTACAGCAAATCCGTGGACTGTCGCTTGGTCTGGAGGCCCTCGCCAACATCACAGCAGAGGGGCTTCGTCGAACCAGCGACGCTCTCATGATCCTGGCCAACTATGCCGAGCAGAACCGTCTTCTGATCCAGGCCATCCTACAAAAGGACTTTTGTGTTGCCTTGAAGGACCTTGATCCTCGCTTTAAGGGACAATGTTGCCTACGCCTTCAGCCCAGGTGGAACAACATCTCAGCTGTGGCTAACCAACTGTCCTCCTTCGCCGTTCAGATTCGTAAGGAGCGTGAGCAGTGGGATTGGTGGCAAGCCCAGTGGTCCAGCTGGGGGCTGGGATCCTGGGCCCAGTCCATCAAGCAGTGGCTTATTACTGTGGCTATTATTCTTGTAGCCTTTCTGTTGGGGATAGCAGTAGTCAAGCAGTTGATTCAAAGGGTTGTGTCTGCCCTGCCCTTGCAGGCGAGGTACTCCTCCATTGCCCTTGACAGCAGCGAACCATCACCCCTACATTACTTAGATAGTGAGGATCTGTACTTAGATAGTAAGGATCTGAAACCCCTCTGGCCTTGGTCTTTGCACGGGGCAACCCCCTCACAGCCCGTGGGGTCGGCCAGGGGGGCATGTCTGTTACAGCTGTCCCCCTGCTGGATTCTTTTTCAGTAGTGGCCGCCCCCCCCCGGGCCATGGAACTGACCAAAGTCAGCCTGGCCCTGCTCATGAAAATGGCTTGTACAGACTACCTGTGGAGCCATTGCTCTGCCTAGGGAGGAGGCTTCTTGCTCCTTTGTCTAGCTCCTTTGTTCAGACCCGGGCTCGGTGTAGGGGTGCTCTGCCCAGGTATGCAAGACCTAAAGTGGCCACATAGCTGAGCATATGAGTCATACCTGTGGCTCAGAACTTGCCCAGGCATGTCTATGCTTAGCTGTAGTTTTCCCTGCCTTCTCTCCTCCCCTGTATCCAAAGAAGCCAATCAAAAGTACTGGTGGGAAACTGCCTAAGTTTGCCTTTAAAACCAGACATTTTCTGATCAGACCCTGGAGAAGTTCTTTGCCATGCCACCTGGTCTGATCAGCTAGGGGTCTTGGGAGGCCCTCTCCCCGCTCTCATTTGTTTTTTGAGCGTACCCCCGTTTTAAACTCCCCTCCCACGAACAACGAATTTGTGCCTGAAGATCTCCTGATTATTGTAAGCGAATCGAGTTTTCTCTGCTTGTTGCTGTCCTGGAAAGTGGTAAGGAAAAACCTCTTGCACACTTCCCCTTGTTTTAAGGCTGGCTTTCTTTCCCCAGCAGGCAGACTCCTTGGTCTGTATTAGGTTTAGCTTTTAGTCTAGATAAATTGTAATTTCATTTTGCATAGCTGTGGTTAAATTTGCTTTAAAGAATTGTTTGTATTGTGTTCTGTGTTACTTGCTAACTTGTGTAGTCTTGGTTAAGTTAAATCATAGATAAGATTTTACTGTGTTCTGTATAATTGTGTATAAGTCTGTCTTCCCACTGTCCAAACCCCCCAAGCTCGCCCGTGTCTCCCCCCCGAGCTCCCCAGTCTCATTGCAGTCTCTCTGCTGTTTAAACTTGCAGCCTGTCTGCTCTCTCTCTCTCCCTCAGTTCAAATCTCCCTCTGGTCTCTGCTCCACCACGTGTCTCCCCCCCGCCCCCCAACCTCATTTCTCTACCACTGCCTTTCCAAGCCTCAATTGCATTACTAAAGTCTAGCATAAAAACCCCATTGGTTACTTTCCTTTTTCTCTCTAACACACCTCACATTTTACATTTACACCACTGTGACCCATTTTTACCTACAGTTGTTGGTTATTTAACACATTTCACCCATAACTGTTAGTTGGTTATATGCTGCTGTGACACACCCTTTACATAGAAATTGTTAGCTACCTGTTACATTTATACTTCAGTGTTAATTGGTTACCTACTGTATTGTACCCCGCTGTACTGTACCCCACTATTGAAACCCCCTATCCTGTTTACTAAAAGAAACCCCTCCCCAATTGTCTACCTTAACAAACCCCATACCCCTCACTATTGAATTTTCCCTGTTTTTATATTCTCTTAATAAAGTTTATTTTGCACCCCACCCGTGCAGTAATTGTCCCCCAAGATCCCCTACCTGCTGGCAGGGACATGGCGTCACGAACAGGATCTTGGGGTAACAATTGCTGCCTCCCCTGTCCCTGGAAAGAGGCCAAGACCTCTGGGACAGATGAGGATCAAACTAACCACCTGCAGTACCACTCGCTGCAAAGTAAACAGCAGCCTCAGGCCCAAGAGTGGGTCTGCATGATTGGCAAAGGCCAGAGCTCCAGGGTGTACACTACCCACCTGGGGCTCACTGATGTGGGGTGCCTTTTAACTTGTCACCCCACATTCAGGGCCAGCCCTGCTGATTCCAGCCTCCGGCTAACCTGCACTAAGGCAGGAGAGCCAGCCGCAGATTCAGATCCTACCCGCCTCTGGACGGAGGTGGGGAGGGTCACGAAAGCCTGCGGGGGGACCCCATCTAGACTCACCCCTGAACCCCGAATTTTGCAGGGGTCCCCTGCCCACCAAATACTAACGGACCTGGTACAAAAGCTGGAAGGGGTTCGGAAGCCCAAGAAACTGTGGCCTGATGTATACAAACCCCAAAAGGTGGCCACAGTCGCCTATGAAATCCTGGCTCAGGCCCTTGATAAGTTAACCATTTTTCATGGGGCCCTAATGGCCTCGGCCAAGGAGGCCGTTAGCCAGCCTAGCCAGAAAGGGCCGCCACCACCTACCGCTAGACAGCCCAGTCCTAATAACACCCCCGAACGCCCACCCCCATATGTTCACCCAGAGGCCCCACTTCCCCTTGAAAAAAACGCGCTATACCCCGCCCTACCCTCAGCCCCACCAAATGCCCAAGCCCATACACCCCCACCCACTGTGACCTCCAGTGAAGCCCTGCCTATATCCATCAGCCGCATAAAGGTTGATGGTCAGGGCAATGCCACACAGGTCACAGAATTCCGGCTCCGCTCCAAAGCTGAGATGAAGGAGTTCATCTCAGACACCGCTAGGGGAGCCAATGAGCCGCCATTACTGTGGCTGGGCCGTTTGGCCCTGGAACATGGACAGGAGCTAGTAAATAGGGAAGAGGGCATAGTGTTAGCCAGGACCAGTAGCTGGTCCCGGGGTCTCACAGGAAGCATGGTAATATCTAACACCGCATGGCCCCTAACTGCCCCAGCCCTGGCCTTCCTCCATTTACAGCACTCCCTTCAAGGGATCCAAGTCCCCAAAGGAAGTGTCAAGGACCTCTCTTCCCTAAGATGTGCCATCGCAGGGGGGTCCATCATGCTATGGTCTCCTGCCCAACACCCTCTCGGACTAACTCAGGCTCAGATTAACCAGGTTAATGCCTTCCGGCATGTTGTTGACCCCACTGAAATACCCATAAACGAAGATGCCATTGACTTAGCCATGGATAACAGTACCGCCCCTGACACCGGGGCAGTTCTGTGGCTAAGGGGGTATGCTGGACGCCCCATCGGGCAGCTCTATGGGGCCCTCGAAAGGGTAAGGTGGCCTTCAGCCCAAGCCCTACCCATTAGTTCCCACCCACCACACACCAGCCCACAGCCCAGATCCCGGCACCCGGAGCATTCATTCGTAGAACGGAACATTTTTGGATTCTTGTTGTATAAAGGCCTCACTAAGGAGGTTGTGCGTAAGCTCAGCAGTGAGCAGCAAAGAGCCTTGGCCATAGCTCTGGGATGGGAAGAACGACTAGAACCTTCCCAGCCAAAAAAACGGATAACGGCCGGGTGCTTGGCGGCGGCCAGCACCCGGCCAGGGGACTCACGCCCCTATTATCCGCTAGTTTTTGACAAGGGCCTCGTCACCCACTTTTTGCTGGACACGGGGGCACAGGTGTCCATTATTCCCCCTCACGTCCCCCACACCCCCACAGGACACACTATCTACGTGCAAGGCCTCAATAGCACAGAGCCCCACCCAGAAGTAAAAGTACATGCATACATAAACCACACACCAGTAACATTTCAGGCCCTAGTGGGGCCCACGCCCCTCCTCAGAGTCAAGGAGTTACGGCGTTTCAACCTGGCCGAAGCCGTACTCGAGGCGCTGCCTGTCACCCTATCTGGTACCAGTGCTCCCCACGAACCCGAACTGCTTAACCCCACACCCTGGAAATACAGACCAATACCAACTGCCCCAGCCTTCCTCCATTTACAGCACTCCCTTCAAGGGATCCAAGTCCCCAAAGGAAGTGTCAAGGACCTCTCTTCCCTAAGATGTGCCATTGCAGGGGGGTCCATCATGCCATGGTCCCCTGCCCAACACCCTCTCGAACTAACTCAGGCTCAGATTAACCAGGTTAATGCCTCCTCCACCACAGCTCCCACTGAGCCAGGGGCTATTGCCCAACTAAGTGCCTATGCCTCTTGGATTGTATCTGATGGGGGCACATCGCCCTCTCCTCGAGCAGGAATGCTGTGTGCTCCCTGTAACACCCTCAAAGTTAAACCCTTAGATTTTTCCAGCTCAGCTCAGAAGGCCGAAGCAGAAGGCGTCCTGTTGGCAGCCTCTCACATTGTGGCAGCCCATCCGAAAACACGCGTGGTCCTGGGAGTGGACTCAAGCTACTGCGTGTCTATTCTGGTGGGAGAAGGACGGCCCACCACTCCTGAAGAAGCATGGGCACAGATTACCCAACTAGCAGCACAGTCCAAGATGCCATGGTTTGTCACTCATTGCCCTTCACACAGGTCTAACAGAAACCCTCTTCATTCCAGCCTGAATCTACAACTCCAAGAATATAAGTGTGACACGTCCCAGGTTAACATCATTTCTTGCAGCAACCCCTTTGTCACCTGGCTCCATGATGAGTGGGGGCACCTGCCTGCCCGTGCCCTACATCAGCTGTTAACTGACCGAGGAACACGAACATCAAGCGTGTCTAGGCAGCAGTGCACCCAAGCAATTCAAGGGTGTCTAAGCTGCCAATGGGCACAGGTCACTAACAAGCCTGTCTATGCTCATGGTGCTTATAGCCCTAAGCACTTTAGCCCGGGTAAAACCTGGCAGATGAACCTCATTGGCCCCCTCCCGGGGGCCAAACGGTATCCAAAGGGGCTTGTAATAGTTGACCTAGGGTCTCGTCAGTTAATGTGTTCTTCCCTCAGGCGATCTACTGCACCAGCTGTTTCTGTAGCCCTTCTCCAGGTAATTGCTGCCTGGGGGGCACCCGAAGAAATCCAAACTGATGGAGGGCCACCGTTCACCAGCAAAGCTATAGACCAGACTGTGTCCCAGTGCGGGGGGCATCTCCAAACCCACCTGCCATACCACCCCCAAAGTAGCGGGGTTGTGGAGGTCATAGGGGGCTATGTACGGTTTAACCCCCTCTCCTCCAGTTTAACTTTACAGCAAATCCGTGGACTGTCGCTTGGTCTGGAGGCCCTCGCCAACATCACAGCAGAGGGGCTTCGTCGAACCAGCGACGCTCTCATGATCCTGGCCAACTATGCCGAGCAGAACCGTCTTCTGATCCAGGCCATCCTACAAAAGGACTTTTGTGTTGCCTTGAAGGACCTTGATCCTCGCTTTAAGGGACAATGTTGCCTACGCCTTCAGCCCAGGTGGAACAACATCTCAGCTGTGGCTAACCAACTGTCCTCCTTCGCCGTTCAGATTCGTAAGGAGCGTGAGCAGTGGGATTGGTGGCAAGCCCAGTGGTCCAGCTGGGGGCTGGGATCCTGGGCCCAGTCCATCAAGCAGTGGCTTATTACTGTGGCTATTATTCTTGTAGCCTTTCTGTTGGGGATAGCAGTAGTCAAGCAGTTGATTCAAAGGGTTGTGTCTGCCCTGCCCTTGCAGGCGAGGTACTCCTCCATTGCCCTTGACAGCAGCGAACCATCACCCCTACATTACTTAGATAGTGAGGATCTGTACTTAGATAGTAAGGATCTGAAACCCCTCTGGCCTTGGTCTTTGCACGGGGCAACCCCCTCACAGCCCGTGGGGTCGGCCAGGGGGGCATGTCTGTTACAGCTGTCCCCCTGCTGGATTCTTTTTCAGTAGTGGCCGCCCCCCCCCGGGCCATGGAACTGACCAAAGTCAGCCTGGCCCTGCTCATGAAAATGGCTTGTACAGACTACCTGTGGAGCCATTGCTCTGCCTAGGGAGGAGGCTTCTTGCTCCTTTGTCTAGCTCCTTTGTTCAGACCCGGGCTCGGTGTAGGGGTGCTCTGCCCAGGTATGCAAGACCTAAAGTGGCCACATAGCTGAGCATATGAGTCATACCTGTGGCTCAGAACTTGCCCAGGCATGTCTATGCTTAGCTGTAGTTTTCCCTGCCTTCTCTCCTCCCCTGTATCCAAAGAAGCCAATCAAAAGTACTGGTGGGAAACTGCCTAAGTTTGCCTTTAAAACCAGACATTTTCTGATCAGACCCTGGAGAAGTTCTTTGCCATGCCACCTGGTCTGATCAGCTAGGGGTCTTGGGAGGCCCTCTCCCCGCTCTCATTTGTTTTTTGAGCGTACCCCCGTTTTAAACTCCCCTCCCACGAACAACGAATTTGTGCCTGAAGATCTCCTGATTATTGTAAGCGAATCGAGTTTTCTCTGCTTGTTGCTGTCCTGGAAAGTGGTAAGGAAAAACCTCTTGCACACTTCCCCTTGTTTTAAGGCTGGCTTTCTTTCCCCAGCAGGCAGACTCCTTGGTCTGTATTAGGTTTAGCTTTTAGTCTAGATAAATTGTAATTTCATTTTGCATAGCTGTGGTTAAATTTGCTTTAAAGAATTGTTTGTATTGTGTTCTGTGTTACTTGCTAACTTGTGTAGTCTTGGTTAAGTTAAATCATAGATAAGATTTTACTGTGTTCTGTATAATTGTGTATAAGTCTGTCTTCCCACTGTCCAAACCCCCCAAGCTCGCCCGTGTCTCCCCCCCGAGCTCCCCAGTCTCATTGCAGTCTCTCTGCTGTTTAAACTTGCAGCCTGTCTGCTCTCTCTCTCTCCCTCAGTTCAAATCTCCCTCTGGTCTCTGCTCCACCACGTGTCTCCCCCCCGCCCCCCAACCTCATTTCTCTACCACTGCCTTTCCAAGCCTCAATTGCATTACTAAAGTCTAGCATAAAAACCCCATTGGTTACTTTCCTTTTTCTCTCTAACACACCTCACATTTTACATTTACACCACTGTGACCCATTTTTACCTACAGTTGTTGGTTATTTAACACATTTCACCCATAACTGTTAGTTGGTTATATGCTGCTGTGACACACCCTTTACATAGAAATTGTTAGCTACCTGTTACATTTATACTTCAGTGTTAATTGGTTACCTACTGTATTGTACCCCGCTGTACTGTACCCCACTATTGAAACCCCCTATCCTGTTTACTAAAAGAAACCCCTCCCCAATTGTCTACCTTAACAAACCCCATACCCCTCACTATTGAATTTTCCCTGTTTTTATATTCTCTTAATAAAGTTTATTTTGCACCCCACCCGTGCAGTAATTGTCCCCCAAGATCCCCTACCTGCTGGCAGGGACATGGCGTCACGAACAGGATCTTGGGGTAACAATTGCTGCCTCCCCTGTCCCTGGAAAGAGGCCAAGACCTCTGGGACAGATGAGGATCAAACTAACCACCTGCAGTACCACTCGCTGCAAAGTAAACAGCAGCCTCAGGCCCAAGAGTGGGTCTGCATGATTGGCAAAGGCCAGAGCTCCAGGGTGTACACTACCCACCTGGGGCTCACTGATGTGGGGTGCCTTTTAACTTGTCACCCCACATTCAGGGCCAGCCCTGCTGATTCCAGCCTCCGGCTAACCTGCACTAAGGCAGGAGAGCCAGCCGCAGATTCAGATCCTACCCGCCTCTGGACGGAGGTGGGGAGGGTCACGAAAGCCTGCGGGGGGACCCCATCTAGACTCACCCCTGAACCCCGAATTTTGCAGGGGTCCCCTGCCCACCAAATACTAACGGACCTGGTACAAAAGCTGGAAGGGGTTCGGAAGCCCAAGAAACTGTGGCCTGATGTATACAAACCCCAAAAGGTGGCCACAGTCGCCTATGAAATCCTGGCTCAGGCCCTTGATAAGTTAACCATTTTTCATGGGGCCCTAATGGCCTCGGCCAAGGAGGCCGTTAGCCAGCCTAGCCAGAAAGGGCCGCCACCACCTACCGCTAGACAGCCCAGTCCTAATAACACCCCCGAACGCCCACCCCCATATGTTCACCCAGAGGCCCCACTTCCCCTTGAAAAAAACGCGCTATACCCCGCCCTACCCTCAGCCCCACCAAATGCCCAAGCCCATACACCCCCACCCACTGTGACCTCCAGTGAAGCCCTGCCTATATCCATCAGCCGCATAAAGGTTGATGGTCAGGGCAATGCCACACAGGTCACAGAATTCCGGCTCCGCTCCAAAGCTGAGATGAAGGAGTTCATCTCAGACACCGCTAGGGGAGCCAATGAGCCGCCATTACTGTGGCTGGGCCGTTTGGCCCTGGAACATGGACAGGAGCTAGTAAATAGGGAAGAGGGCATAGTGTTAGCCAGGACCAGTAGCTGGTCCCGGGGTCTCACAGGAAGCATGGTAATATCTAACACCGCATGGCCCCTAACTGCCCCAGCCCTGGCCTTCCTCCATTTACAGCACTCCCTTCAAGGGATCCAAGTCCCCAAAGGAAGTGTCAAGGACCTCTCTTCCCTAAGATGTGCCATCGCAGGGGGGTCCATCATGCTATGGTCTCCTGCCCAACACCCTCTCGGACTAACTCAGGCTCAGATTAACCAGGTTAATGCCTTCCGGCATGTTGTTGACCCCACTGAAATACCCATAAACGAAGATGCCATTGACTTAGCCATGGATAACAGTACCGCCCCTGACACCGGGGCAGTTCTGTGGCTAAGGGGGTATGCTGGACGCCCCATCGGGCAGCTCTATGGGGCCCTCGAAAGGGTAAGGTGGCCTTCAGCCCAAGCCCTACCCATTAGTTCCCACCCACCACACACCAGCCCACAGCCCAGATCCCGGCACCCGGAGCATTCATTCGTAGAACGGAACATTTTTGGATTCTTGTTGTATAAAGGCCTCACTAAGGAGGTTGTGCGTAAGCTCAGCAGTGAGCAGCAAAGAGCCTTGGCCATAGCTCTGGGATGGGAAGAACGACTAGAACCTTCCCAGCCAAAAAAACGGATAACGGCCGGGTGCTTGGCGGCGGCCAGCACCCGGCCAGGGGACTCACGCCCCTATTATCCGCTAGTTTTTGACAAGGGCCTCGTCACCCACTTTTTGCTGGACACGGGGGCACAGGTGTCCATTATTCCCCCTCACGTCCCCCACACCCCCACAGGACACACTATCTACGTGCAAGGCCTCAATAGCACAGAGCCCCACCCAGAAGTAAAAGTACATGCATACATAAACCACACACCAGTAACATTTCAGGCCCTAGTGGGGCCCACGCCCCTCCTCAGAGTCAAGGAGTTACGGCGTTTCAACCTGGCCGAAGCCGTACTCGAGGCGCTGCCTGTCACCCTATCTGGTACCAGTGCTCCCCACGAACCCGAACTGCTTAACCCCACACCCTGGAAATACAGACCAATACCAACTGCCCCAGCCTTCCTCCATTTACAGCACTCCCTTCAAGGGATCCAAGTCCCCAAAGGAAGTGTCAAGGACCTCTCTTCCCTAAGATGTGCCATTGCAGGGGGGTCCATCATGCCATGGTCCCCTGCCCAACACCCTCTCGAACTAACTCAGGCTCAGATTAACCAGGTTAATGCCTCCTCCACCACAGCTCCCACTGAGCCAGGGGCTATTGCCCAACTAAGTGCCTATGCCTCTTGGATTGTATCTGATGGGGGCACATCGCCCTCTCCTCGAGCAGGAATGCTGTGTGCTCCCTGTAACACCCTCAAAGTTAAACCCTTAGATTTTTCCAGCTCAGCTCAGAAGGCCGAAGCAGAAGGCGTCCTGTTGGCAGCCTCTCACATTGTGGCAGCCCATCCGAAAACACGCGTGGTCCTGGGAGTGGACTCAAGCTACTGCGTGTCTATTCTGGTGGGAGAAGGACGGCCCACCACTCCTGAAGAAGCATGGGCACAGATTACCCAACTAGCAGCACAGTCCAAGATGCCATGGTTTGTCACTCATTGCCCTTCACACAGGTCTAACAGAAACCCTCTTCATTCCAGCCTGAATCTACAACTCCAAGAATATAAGTGTGACACGTCCCAGGTTAACATCATTTCTTGCAGCAACCCCTTTGTCACCTGGCTCCATGATGAGTGGGGGCACCTGCCTGCCCGTGCCCTACATCAGCTGTTAACTGACCGAGGAACACGAACATCAAGCGTGTCTAGGCAGCAGTGCACCCAAGCAATTCAAGGGTGTCTAAGCTGCCAATGGGCACAGGTCACTAACAAGCCTGTCTATGCTCATGGTGCTTATAGCCCTAAGCACTTTAGCCCGGGTAAAACCTGGCAGATGAACCTCATTGGCCCCCTCCCGGGGGCCAAACGGTATCCAAAGGGGCTTGTAATAGTTGACCTAGGGTCTCGTCAGTTAATGTGTTCTTCCCTCAGGCGATCTACTGCACCAGCTGTTTCTGTAGCCCTTCTCCAGGTAATTGCTGCCTGGGGGGCACCCGAAGAAATCCAAACTGATGGAGGGCCACCGTTCACCAGCAAAGCTATAGACCAGACTGTGTCCCAGTGCGGGGGGCATCTCCAAACCCACCTGCCATACCACCCCCAAAGTAGCGGGGTTGTGGAGGTCATAGGGGGCTATGTACGGTTTAACCCCCTCTCCTCCAGTTTAACTTTACAGCAAATCCGTGGACTGTCGCTTGGTCTGGAGGCCCTCGCCAACATCACAGCAGAGGGGCTTCGTCGAACCAGCGACGCTCTCATGATCCTGGCCAACTATGCCGAGCAGAACCGTCTTCTGATCCAGGCCATCCTACAAAAGGACTTTTGTGTTGCCTTGAAGGACCTTGATCCTCGCTTTAAGGGACAATGTTGCCTACGCCTTCAGCCCAGGTGGAACAACATCTCAGCTGTGGCTAACCAACTGTCCTCCTTCGCCGTTCAGATTCGTAAGGAGCGTGAGCAGTGGGATTGGTGGCAAGCCCAGTGGTCCAGCTGGGGGCTGGGATCCTGGGCCCAGTCCATCAAGCAGTGGCTTATTACTGTGGCTATTATTCTTGTAGCCTTTCTGTTGGGGATAGCAGTAGTCAAGCAGTTGATTCAAAGGGTTGTGTCTGCCCTGCCCTTGCAGGCGAGGTACTCCTCCATTGCCCTTGACAGCAGCGAACCATCACCCCTACATTACTTAGATAGTGAGGATCTGTACTTAGATAGTAAGGATCTGAAACCCCTCTGGCCTTGGTCTTTGCACGGGGCAACCCCCTCACAGCCCGTGGGGTCGGCCAGGGGGGCATGTCTGTTACAGCTGTCCCCCTGCTGGATTCTTTTTCAGTAGTGGCCGCCCCCCCCCGGGCCATGGAACTGACCAAAGTCAGCCTGGCCCTGCTCATGAAAATGGCTTGTACAGACTACCTGTGGAGCCATTGCTCTGCCTAGGGAGGAGGCTTCTTGCTCCTTTGTCTAGCTCCTTTGTTCAGACCCGGGCTCGGTGTAGGGGTGCTCTGCCCAGGTATGCAAGACCTAAAGTGGCCACATAGCTGAGCATATGAGTCATACCTGTGGCTCAGAACTTGCCCAGGCATGTCTATGCTTAGCTGTAGTTTTCCCTGCCTTCTCTCCTCCCCTGTATCCAAAGAAGCCAATCAAAAGTACTGGTGGGAAACTGCCTAAGTTTGCCTTTAAAACCAGACATTTTCTGATCAGACCCTGGAGAAGTTCTTTGCCATGCCACCTGGTCTGATCAGCTAGGGGTCTTGGGAGGCCCTCTCCCCGCTCTCATTTGTTTTTTGAGCGTACCCCCGTTTTAAACTCCCCTCCCACGAACAACGAATTTGTGCCTGAAGATCTCCTGATTATTGTAAGCGAATCGAGTTTTCTCTGCTTGTTGCTGTCCTGGAAAGTGGTAAGGAAAAACCTCTTGCACACTTCCCCTTGTTTTAAGGCTGGCTTTCTTTCCCCAGCAGGCAGACTCCTTGGTCTGTATTAGGTTTAGCTTTTAGTCTAGATAAATTGTAATTTCATTTTGCATAGCTGTGGTTAAATTTGCTTTAAAGAATTGTTTGTATTGTGTTCTGTGTTACTTGCTAACTTGTGTAGTCTTGGTTAAGTTAAATCATAGATAAGATTTTACTGTGTTCTGTATAATTGTGTATAAGTCTGTCTTCCCACTGTCCAAACCCCCCAAGCTCGCCCGTGTCTCCCCCCCGAGCTCCCCAGTCTCATTGCAGTCTCTCTGCTGTTTAAACTTGCAGCCTGTCTGCTCTCTCTCTCTCCCTCAGTTCAAATCTCCCT
The DNA here is from genome assembly GCA_037349315.1 of Chelydra serpentina. Lineage (NCBI taxonomy): Eukaryota > Metazoa > Chordata > Testudines > Chelydridae > Chelydra > Chelydra serpentina. The sequence continues at coordinate 63,554,546 of JBAIAC010000004.1, forward strand.
CTGGTCTCTGCTCCACCACGTGTCTCCCCCCCGCCCCCCAACCTCATTTCTCTACCACTGCCTTTCCAAGCCTCAATTGCATTACTAAAGTCTAGCATAAAAACCCCATTGGTTACTTTCCTTTTTCTCTCTAACACACCTCACATTTTACATTTACACCACTGTGACCCATTTTTACCTACAGTTGTTGGTTATTTAACACATTTCACCCATAACTGTTAGTTGGTTATATGCTGCTGTGACACACCCTTTACATAGAAATTGTTAGCTACCTGTTACATTTATACTTCAGTGTTAATTGGTTACCTACTGTATTGTACCCCGCTGTACTGTACCCCACTATTGAAACCCCCTATCCTGTTTACTAAAAGAAACCCCTCCCCAATTGTCTACCTTAACAAACCCCATACCCCTCACTATTGAATTTTCCCTGTTTTTATATTCTCTTAATAAAGTTTATTTTGCACCCCACCCGTGCAGTAATTGTCCCCCAAGATCCCCTACCTGCTGGCAGGGACAGTGCACAGTTCAATTTATTAATGTTCATACGTTTCAGTTATTCTTAAAATTAAAATGTTTCTATAGGCTTAGAGGAGTCAGATTTTATTATTTGTTTACATATGGCATGAATAAATAGAAATTTACAGATCCTAGCAGGCAAATTTATCATCTTATATAACAGGGATAAATTATGCATTCAGATCATGCATCAAAGTCATGAAATGGAGTATAAATGCAATAAAAATAAGATATTCAAAAGTTTAACAAATGGAGGAGGGAGGTGCCAAAGACGCTCCTCGCCTAGGGCACCATTTGGTCTAGGGTCAACCGTGCTTATCTTCCATTCTCTTCTGCAAACAAGTGAGCAGGGAGGATTCAGAGACGTGCTGGAAGTGCTAGAAGATGTGGCCAGGGTAACTAGCCATGTGCAGAACAGGAGTAAATTGTTCTGTGAAAAGACACAGTAACTTAATCCCCTTCCAGAACAAGGAAGTGAGGGAATAGGATTATGAATGTCTGGTCTCTAGTATGCTCCTGGGTTGGAATAGCTATTAGGCCATTTTGTTGCCCAGTCACCCAATTTAGTGGGATCCCTTTGTAACTCTTTTCAGTCTGCTTTGGACTTAACAATTTTGAGTAATTTTGTATCATCTGCAAATTTTACCACATCACTCTTTACCTCTTTCTCCAGATCATTTATGATTATATTGAACAGCACTAGTCCCCATACAGACTTCTGGGGGACACCACTATTTACCTCTCTCCATTCTGAAAAGCTTAAGAAAGCTGTGCTATTTACAGATCTAGGCCTGCTCACTTCAACTAAGAAGAGGAACTGATCATTTCAGGCCACAAGTGAGTACATGGAGAAACTGGGGGGTGGGGGGACGACAGGAACAGGAGTGAAGTCAAAGGTTTAAAATTAGGGAACCAGAAGGAGACACTAAGGAGAGAACCCCAGTGTAAAGGACCAGGCCATAAGCAGTCTGGCCTAGTCATCACAGCTGGGCTGCTGTCCACAGATCAAGGATGGCCATAATGCAGTAAGTAATCAGCAAGCAGGGTTCAGAGTAGTCACTAGAGCAAGGATCAATAAGCCAGGGACAAAACAGGGCAGTATCAGAGACCTGAAATAAACAGGCTGGAAGCAGGAGGCAAGAATCAGGCTGGAGTTGGAGATCAGAGATCGTTACCAAGCTGGAATCAGGAGGCAAGTGTCAGGGTCGGAATCCATCTGGGGTTGGAGACATAAGAATATAAGAATGTCCCCTACTGGGTCAGACCAATGATGCATATAGCCCAGTCTCCTTCTTTCAACAGTGGCCAGTGCCAAGTCCTGCAGATGGAATTAAAAGAACAGGCAATCATCATGTAATCCATCTCCCGTCATTCACTCCCAGCTGCTGGCAGTCAGAGGCTAGGGACACCCAGACTATGGGGTTGCATTCCTGACCATCTGTGCTAATAGCTATTGATGGACCTATCCTCCATGAAATAATATAAGTATTTTTAGGATGTCAGTGGGTGACCGCTGATTCTTGCATTATGAGGAGTAAGTAACACTTCCTTATTTTCTTTCTCCACACCAGTCATGATTTTATAGACCTCTATCATATCTCCCCTTAGTCGTCACTTCCTTAGCTGAACAGCCCCAGTCTTTTTAATCTCTCCTCATACAGAAGCTGTTCCATACCCTTAATCATTTTTGTTGCCCTTCTTTGTATGTGTTCCAATTCCAATATATCTTTCTGAGATGTGGTGACCAGAACTGCACACGGTATTCACGGTGTGTGGGCATACCAGGGATTTATATAGTGGCATTGTGATATTTTCTTCCTCATTATCTATCCCTTTCCTAATGGTTCTTAACATCCTGTTAGCTTTTTTGACTGAGTACATTGAGTGGATGTTTTCAGAGAACTATCCACAATGACTCCAAGATCTCTTTCTTGAGTAGTAACAGCTAATTTAGACCCCATCATTTTGTATGTATGATTGGAAAACATTTTCCCAAAGTGCATTACTTTGCATTTATGGACATTGAATTTAATCTGCCATTTTGTTGCCCACTCACCCAATTTAGTGGGATCCCTTTGTAACTATTTTCCGTCTGCTTTGGACGTAACAATTTTGAGTAATTTTGTATCGTCTGCAAATTTTGCCACATCACTCGTTACCTCTTTCTAGAGATCATTTATGATTATATTGAACAGCACTAGTCCCCATACAGACTTCTGGGGGACACCACTATTTACCTCTCTCCATTCTGAAAACTGACACTTTATCGCTACCCTTTTTTTCCTGCCTTTTAGTCAGTTACTGATCCATAAGAGGACCTTTCCTCTTATATCATGACTGATAACTTTGCTTAAGAGCCTTTGGTGAGGGACTTTGTCAAAGGCTTTCTGAAAGTCCAAGTACACTATATCCCTGGATCACCCTTGTCCACATGTTTGTTGACCCCCTCAAAGAAGTCTAATAGACTGGTGAGCCATGATTTCCTTTTACAAAAGTCACGTTGACTCTTCCCCAACATATCATGTTCATCTATGTATCTGATAATTCTGTTCTTTACTATAGTTTCAACCAATCTACCTAGTACTGAAGTTAGGCTTATGGGCTTGTAATTGCCAGGATTGCCTCTGGAGTCTTTTTTTTTTTTTCAAATGGTGTCACATTAGTAGGGCCCTACCAAATTCATAGCCATGAAAAATGTGTCATGGACGGTGAAATCTGGTCTCCCTCCATGAAATCTGGTCTTTTGTGTGCCTTTACCCTATACTATACAGATTTCACAGGGGAGACCTGTGTTTCTCAAATAGGGGGTCCTGACCCAAAAGGGAGTTGCAGAGGGGGAGGTCACAAAGTTATTTTAGGGAAGGTCGTGATATTGCCACCCTTTCTTTTGTGCTGCCTTCAGAACTGGGCGGCTGGAGAGTGGTGGTTGCTGACTGAGGGCCCAGCTCTGCAGGCAGCAGTGCAGAAGTAAGGGTGGCAATACCATACCATGCCATCCTCATTTCTGTGCTGCTCCTAGCAATGACTCTGCCTTCAGAGCTGAGCTCCCAGCCCGCAGTTGCCACTCTCCAGCTGCCCAGCTCTAAAGGCAGTGCCACCGCCAGCAATAGCACAGAAGTAAGAGTAGCAGCACCCCCCCGACCCCCCATACAATAACCTTGTGAACCCTCCACAACTCCTTTTTTGGTCAGGACCCCTACAATTACAACACCATGAAATTTCAGATGTAAATAGATTAAACCATGACATTTACCATTTTAAAAATCCTATGACCGTGAAACTGACCAAAATGGACTGTGATAGCATTAGCTATCCTCCAGTCATCTGGTACAGAAGCTAGTTTAAATGATAGGGTACATACCAGAGTTAGTAGTTCTGCAATTGCATATTTGAGTCCTTCAGAACTCTTGGGTGAATACCATCTGGTCCTGGTGACTTATTACTGTGTAATTTATCTATTTGTTCCAAAACCTCCTCTAATGACACCTCAATATGAGATAGTTCCTCAGATTTGTCACCTAAAAAGAATGGCTTAGGTGTGGGAATCTCCCTCACATCCTCTGAAATGAAGAGCAATGCAAACAATTCATTTAGCTTCTCCGCAATGGCCTTATCTTCCTTGAGTGTGCCGCTAGCTCCTCGATCATCCAATGGACCTCCCCCCCCCCACCCCCCCAATTGATTGTTTGACAGACTTCCTGCTTCTTATGTCCCTTATTTATGTATTTATTTTTGCTATTAGTTTTTGAGTCTTTGGCAAGTTGCTCTTCCATTTGTTTTTGGTCTGGCTAATTATACTTTTACACTTCACTTGCCAGAGTTTATGCTCCTTTTTTCTCAATAGGATTTAACTTCCAAATTTTAAAGGATGCCTTTTTGCCTCTAACCACTTCTTTTACGTTGTTGTTTAGCCACGGTGGCACTTTTTTGTTCCTCTTACTATGTTTTGTAATTTGGGGTACACATTTAATTTGAACCTCCGCTATTTACTTTTTTAAAAGTTTTCATGCAGCTTGCAGGCATTTCACTTTTGTGATTGTACCTTTTAATTTCTGTTTAACTAGTTTCCTCATTTTTCTGTAGTTCCCCTTTCTGAATTTGAAGACTGGAGATCAGAAAGCAAGGTCTGGAGTCACAGCAGACCATATGTCTATATAATTGCCCAGACAACTTCCTGGGGCACCCACCAGGATTAAATAGTGCACTTGGCCAATCAGAGGGACACAGGGTGTTCTCACTCTGGACCCTTTGGGCAATACTTCATGCAGCTCCCAAACTCCACCATGCTCTTTGGATCGGGGTCTACAGGGCCTCTCTGTGATCATGTGGGAATGTCAGCTCAACCAGACTCTGTAGATTATCAGTGTGCCCTTCCTCCAGATTGGCACCAGGCCTCGTTTATCTAGGTGGCCTTAATGGAATATTTTTATCAGGGCATGGACATGGGCAGCAGGTTCCCAGGATTGCTCTTGAGGACCACAGCCTTGTCAATCAATGAGTTAGCATAATCTCCCACTCTGCAGTTTAGAGTTAAGGATAGTGTGGACTATATATTCCTAAATACCTTTGGATCTGGAGTGGTGGAAGCAGCTATTGGGCCCCGTGCTCCATGCAAGGTTCAAGAGGGATACATGGAAAACAGGATGTATCTTAAGGGACTGAGGGCACATCAATTTGAAGATGACAGGGCTGATTTGCTGAAAAATCCAGAATTGGTCCAAGGAACTGGTTGTCTTGCTTGTGGTAAAGCTTATTCATACAGAGGTTATTTTGCTGCAAGCCAGACCTTTTAGCCTACTATGAAAGCATGGCCTTCTTGGGGTCTGTGGTCTGTGTACTGACTGAAGTCCTCTTTTGCAGCTTCAAGGTGGTCCTTTAATGCCTCCTAGCTATGATGTATTTGTTGGATCCAGTTGGTGGCTGTTGGGTTTGGAAAGGTTGCTGGCAAGACCAGGTGAAACCAAGGATGAATCCTATAATTTGCATAAAAAAACTGTCCTGTGGACACATGGTCAGCATTGTTGCATGAGAATTTGGCGTAAGGCAGGAGGTAGAACCATTTATCTTGGTGGTAGTTGACAAAGCACCTTTGGTATTGCTCTAGCACTTGCTTCACCCGTTCTGTCTGCTCATCTGTCTATGGGTAGAATGTGGAGGAGGTTAAAATGTGGACCTTCAGTAACTGGTGCATTTCTCACCAAAAGCGTGATACAGACCAGAAACCCATGAAAGTGGATAACATGCATGACCAGGAATTGAGCCATTGTTTTATCAGAGGGCAGGTAGTCACAGGGAATGAAGTGCACCATTGTGGTCACAATGGTCAAGACCACTGTGTGGCTTCAGAGTTTGGGAAATCCACTATGAAATCAATGGTGATTGAGGCCCGGGGTTTAAGTGGGTTCTCCAGGGGCACTAGAGAGCAGAGGGGCTTAGTGTGCACATGGGTCACAAGAGTCTATGTAATCCTGGAGTTTGGATCACAGACAGAGTCAGCAGAAGAAATGGAAACCATGTAGAAAGTCTTAAGGTGGTGAAAATGGCTGCCAATGGAGTGTCATGTCAGAGATGAAGCACTTCTAGCTGCAGGGGCACCCCTGTGGAACATATATGTGCCCGTTGAGGTATGTGATCCCATCCTGTGTGGAGGATTCGATTGCATTTTGGTTCTGGCTCTCATTTGCATATCAGAGTAGATCAATCAGGTCTTGGTGTATTGTGGCACTAAGGAAGTTGTGAGGTTTTAGGAGAAAGGGTGATTCTTGGTTAGAGTCCTTGCACTCTTGATAGTATTTTCCCTTTTGGGATAAGACTGGCTGTAACGGTGCGAGACTCACCCCTGCGGCGCCTCCTGCTGGTCTCTTCGGGGAATCAGCTCACCAGCCTCCAGAGTGCCCTCTGCAGGCCCGTGTCCTGCTTGCTGCTGGGCCCCGAGTCCCTCCCAGACCATGGTGCCCCTTTGACTGGCAGTACCCCACAGATCTGGGTCTCCCCTCCCTGGGGAACCCCCAACCCAGTATCCCCACCTTGCCTCAGCCTCTGGGCTACTGCCAGTCATCCTCAAGCACCCACTCACTAGGGCAGACTGCAGTCTGTATTAGTCAGTTATGAAAGACAAGCAGGTTTTTGGACTTGCTGCCTCTGCCTACCCATGGGCTTCCCCCTGCAACTCCAGTGCCCCTTTTGGCCTTAGTCTAGGCCTGAAGCCTGGGGAGTTGCCAGCCTGGAGCTCCCCTGCCTTTCCCCAGCCCTGCTTCATTCCCAGTACCCTTTCTGCAGGCAGCCAGGCCCTGCTCTTTCCCAGCCTGGAGAGAGACTTTTTTTGGGCCTCTGGCTCACAGCCTTTTTATACAGGCCTGCTGTGGCCTGATTGAGGTGTGGCCCACCTGTGGCTGCTTCCCCAGTCAGCCCAGTTTAGCAGCTCTCAGCCGCAGCCTTCTCCCAGGGCTGACTTTAACCCTTTTTCTGCTGGAGTGGGGGAACCACCCCACTACACTGGCCCACCAGGGTTCCTTGCCTTCCTGACCCCACATATGGTGATCAATTAGACCGTGAGCATGTGAGCAAGAACAAGCCAGTCGAGCACCTTAAAGCTATTTATACTTTTTTTCCTGACTTGGACACGCTTCTGCAGTCAAAGTCTGTCCTCACTTATGCTGGTAAAAATCCCACGTTTCAGATGAGGGTTGATTTAGCTCAGCAGGCACTTTCACTTCAGCAGTATTGCATTGTCATAATTAAGAACAGATTTGGACCTATTACTTTTAGGATATGTCAACACTGCACACTTCTTTTGGTGGTATATAGTGTACATACTCACATAGCCCCCCTAACACAGCTATAAATAGACCATGCAACATGACTTAGGTGAGTAAAGACATGCCTAAAGAGTCTGAGTATATACACAAGTACATGCCTTACACAGCTCCATACTTGCCCATGCCAAGCCCCTTCTCTGCTATGTTTAGCAGCATAGTGTCCTGCTGATGGATCATTTTCCTGTATCAGGAAAAGACTCTGGCAGTGGGGAAAGTTTCACTGTTGGGGAGAGCCAGCAGAGAAAGGCTCTGCCAGCTCCCACTGCTGGACCTTTCCCCCACTGCAGGGAAAGTCTCCAGAAGCAGGGAAAGGCTCTGGCAGCGGGGAAAGGCTCCAGCAGCTCCCTGTTGCTGGATCCCTTCCCTACAGCGGGGAAAGATTCCAGCAATGGGAAGCTGTTGAAACCTTTCACTGCTGCCCAAGTCTTTCTCTACATACGTAGCTACACACTGCAATGTCGACACAGCTTGTTTTTCACTTCAGTGTAGCTACACCTGTGCTGGGGCTGCCAATACTGGGGTGTGATGTAGATGTAGCCTTAGTGATGTCCGTTTCCTTCTTCATATATCTACAGCAAATCTGAAGGCACTCTAGTTATTTGCTGATGTGTTTTCAAAACAAATAATTTCTTAAGCTACGTTCAGTGTGGATATTAAAGATGGTGTATGAGCTAGTGGGAAGAATTGGTATAATTTCCTGTATTGAGTGATCATACCCTGAAAGAACTTACACCACAAGAGGACACATGGGGAAAGCTGTACCACAAAAGACAACTAAGCTGAAATTCCCCCAGTTTCTTTTACTCCTTGCTATTGGTTGCTTCCTACTACAACCTGTCCCTATACAGTTTCTTTATCTGTTTCAATGTCATCAGTAAAAAGTGTTATAGAATCCCAGTCAGCTTTTCTGAAATCAAACATTTTATGCTTATTTCTCTGGTACAAAACCTCATCAGTATTTCAAACCTAGTGATTTTGTATTCACTGGATACTGCATGCTCCTTACCATCAACCTTATTTATTAAACTTATCTCAAATCATTGGACTAGATATAGAATTGCCTCTAACTATGCAGGCTGTTTAGCAAACTTTGTGTTTAAAAAAAAAGAAGCAATTCTACACTTCTAGTAGAACCTCTTTCCCTGTTTTTTGCATAGTTGCTATCAAAATCAATATCAGGGTAATTAAAATCCCCATGATAAAGATTCAAGCCAAGCTCTTACAGACCTGTCTAATCTGGAAGAATATTGGCTTATCTGCTATTTCTAACTACCCAAGAGATCTGTTGCTACATCAGTGAATTACCTGGCTACTTTTATTATCCAAATTTCTATCTAAACTCACTCCAGTGTCAGCCACAGTATTTATGCCATTTATCCTAGCAGAATACATTTAATTCCTCAACAATACTACTGAACACGCCTGCTTTTTTTTTTTCCTGGCTCCCTCTTCTTTGAATCCTGACATTTTAAATCCTCAGTCACTATATTGCTTTGTTCAAGTGTGGCATTTTAATCATAGCATATCATATGTATAAGCAAAGAGCAACATTAGCAAAACAAATGTTTTGCAGTGAGAGAGATTGGGAAAGTCGTAGTGCCCGATTGTGCAACCTTCATATTGTTTAATGAGTAATGCTGAATAATGTGAGTAATGGTTGTGGATTAAGGCCCTTCAAAAACTATTAATAAATATTTATAGCTTTTATAAATGATGACTAAACGTGTGTTTGGAAGACATAATAGATTGCAAATATATGAACAGTTTTTACATTAGAAGACAAAGGAATTATTAAGGGTTCAATTCTGTAAACACTTATGCTTGTTCTTAGCTTTAAGCATGCGATGAGGCTTATTGATTTTAATGTTGCTCCCATTCTCTCCTATGTGACAGACTCCCCAGCCAGATTACATCTCCCATAATGCAAAATGGTACCTGTCCACTTGACCCACCCGTGGTGTGCCATGGGAGTCCTGTGACCACAAGTGCACCATGGGAGATATAGTCCTGTCAGGAAGCTTGGCATACAATTCCTATGAGTCACTGTGGTGGCTCAGTCAAAAACAGAGATTATCTGTGGAACTGAAACAGAACATTTCATGATTTTCTAAGTTAAAATTCAAAAATTTCAGCAAAATTGACATTTTCCTTTGAGAAATACCCACTCTGAACAGGTATAAATGACTAGGAGAAAAATTCCATTTAATTATTAGGTGGAAAATTTCACTTAGGCTAATCAACTTCATTTTTTCTTGTGACATCATCAGTCCCCAGGAATGTAGTGCAGCTTAGTAATATTCATGTATGCTGGCCCTTAAAAAATTATCACTCTTCTGTTGATACAGAGTTTTCTAAGGAATTCATATCTACAAAATACACAATGAAGTCTTCTATTACTTCTATTTCTCTTCTATTAGCTCCAAGTTAATGGATGAGCATATGTTGACATGATCAATGATAACAGGATGCAAGCAAACATTGTGATTAATGGTCAAGCTCTAGAGGTGGTAAAGTAATTTTCTTATCTAGGATCATACATATCCAACCAAGGAGGCTGCTCTAAAGAAATCAGAAGAAGATTAGGGATGGCACATTTAGCCATGGCTCCCTTATAAAACTGTGGAAAAAAACATGGTATCTTGAAATGTATAAAAGATCAACTAGTAAAAAAGCTAATTTTTTTCCACCATGACTTATGGATACGAATTCTAGACAACTAATGCAGTTGACAAGAAGAAAATTGAAGACTTTTAGATGTGTTGCTGGCAAAGTCTCTTGCATATCTCCTGGACAGAAAAGGTGACAAACACTGATGTTAGAAATATTATTGGAGAGAAGCAGACTCTACTCTTGGAAATCAACAGGCGTAAACATATGTACTTTGGTCACATCAGGCGTACAGATGGAAATAATCTTGAGAGAGATATCATGCAAAGAACAGTGATGGGTCATTGTTGTAGGAGATTACCAGAAAAGAGATAGATGGTGTGTGGCAGATTTTTGGGAGGCTAGCTGCTGAGTGTGTGAAGTTAGTGAGGGATCGAAATGGCTTCCAAAAATTCTGCTATAATGTCACCAGTGTTCAGTCATGAATAATTGAAGTTTGCTTAGCTACTTAGCCGCCAAGAGAATAGAACTAGTCATTAATTTTTTAACTAAATTTTTGTCAGATTCATCAAAGCTGAGACTTTTTATGGAAACATATTAGTTTTGAATAATCTTTAGTCAGGAAAAATTTCTCGGGTCAAGTATAGAATTTCTGGTCAAAACCAGAGACAGAGAGAGACAGAAAGCACCACTGAAGGAGAGTGAATAGCCTGGTGGCTAGGGCACTCACATGAGATGTGGGAAACAGGTCCAAGCCCTTGCTCCAAATGATGCAGAGTAGAGAGCTGAATGTGGGCCTCCCACATCTCAGGTGAGTGTCCTAGCCAGAAAGCTATTGGTTATTTTAGGTTATGCTGCTCTCTGTTCTCAAAAAAGTTTTGAAATATCTCAGTTTCATGCTGATAAGGAATAAATCCAAATGCCAAAATTTCACTTTTTTTTTTCAAAAGGGAATTCTTGTTTTCTGGCGAACCGCCTTAAGAGACATGGAGGATGCAAAACTTATTGAACAGTTAATTAATCCATTAATATATTTATTTATTTCTTTTTTCACCTCTCCTTACGGTTACTAGTCTTTATGCCGTTCTGTTTTCCCAATGCTGTGCTTCTAACACACTCATCTTACCGCATACACATATGATCATTACTTCTGTCACTTCTTCTAAGTCTAAAAACAGTCATGCATGTCTTCCGTGGATCTCTCATATTTATCTGTCATTCTGAGAGAATCCTTAATCTGATACTTTAGTATTACAGCCAACCAGCACTTACAGCAAGCATTCCTCTCCATTCTGAGCCTTAAAAAGGATTAATCATATTTTTAATACTTGTCCTTACCTCTGATAAAAGATGGGGAAAAGGCTGTTTGTGGTCAGCACTCCTAAAATTGGCAACTCTGCTATCAGGTTCTTTTCTTGCTCCTTCTGTTAACTGTAAGGCTGGTGCAAACTATCCTAGCTATATAAGTAATCAACCCTTTATGAACCATCGCAGAGGAGAAGGATGATTCTGGGTCAGGACACTTGAATAGACCTCAGGAGACTTGGGTTTAATTTTTGACTTTGTCATAGACTTTCAGTCTGACCTCGGGCAAGTTACTAAATTTCCTTGTACCTCAGTTCCATATCTGTAAAACTGGGAAGGGGAGCATGAATCCTTCCCTTCTCCCACCTTTTGTTTGTTTTGTGTATATAGGCCATGTCTACTTATCTATACCAGCTTGCCACACAGCAAATCCTGCAAGCACATTGCTACAGCTCAGGAACTTGCTGTGTAGACAAACACTTATACTATAAACTGTTCAGAGAACTCTTAGTATGTAAAGTCTCTAGCAGAATGGTGCCCTGATTTCAGATGGAGCCTCAACACAAATAATACATATTAGAAATAATTATCTTCTTCCTTCTCAACCAGATTAGCAAAATTATTCTCATCTACGCAACTTTCCCGAAACATCTCCTGGTTAGCTGAGTAATCAATGGGCATTTTTTTCTTATATTTTGACACCCCAGCATTATGTGAAGACACGTGTTCCGAGCAACAATCCTTACCCTTTTCCAACTAACCTTTTAAATAAAATATTGCAATAGTCCAGTATTTTGAGGATGAAAGTGCAGTTTTCTTAAAGGTCAGTTCAGTCCAGATATGTTTTCACTTTAGACAATACATTATGAACTGTGGAATCTAGTAGCAATTTTCAGCACCAGTAACAATGGGAAGTAAATTTCAGTCACTCACAGTAAGATGGCAATGTGGTGACATTTGAAGCCTGACTATGGGCTCTTACAGTCACTGTGAGAGACTGCCTGCTGAGTGGAGAGCACCTCTTTCTAGTTAAGTGGGTGAATTTTAGATACAGGTGAAAAATAAGATCAGAACACTTTGCAAAATGATTGCAAGTCATCAGCTATGTGGCAATTTCCCCACCATCACCCTCCTCTCATAGCAAGTCAGAATTGAAATATATTAAATTAATAAATCCCTAAGAAACCAATAATCTCACATTTTTTGTACAATTGTATGTGACAGATGTTTTTATCTTTTAGTTCCAGTGAGCCACAATCATTGTTTTATATTCCAGATGTATGTCCTTGCTCTCTTAAAACTACAGTAGTTGCACTACACAGTAAAGCAATAAATGTATAAAACATTCTTTTGAAGTGCCTGCTTGTGTCATAATTCCACTTCCATATCTTTAGTTGTTCTAAAATATATCGAACTTTCAGTGTGGGGGTCAGGAGATTAGAACACTTTGTAGTTCCTCTGCCAATGTCTTTGTTTAACTTGGAAAATAAGCTACAGCACCCAGGGAGTGATGAAATCAAGGATATGTAGAGTCACAAAGGCATAAAAATGTTAAACACCGTATACTGCAGACATTTCTTAAGAAAGAAAAGTGATATGTCTGCATGTGTTTACTCCAGGTACCCACCAGTGAACCATCTTTATTAAAACTTATAAAGAATACAAAACAACACTCAAAGGCTTTGAAATAAAAATGAGTTTCTCTCTGAGCTGCTGTCTTCTAGAATCATCAGGCTTTTGACCTTGAAATGATATGCACTGTGTCTGACCCCGGCATACTGTCAGTTAGTTTAAACTTCATTTAACATTTTATTTATTACCTGAATGGAAAACGGCAAACCTCTTGGGATTTTCCAGCTTCTCAGAGCACTAGATACACCATCATCATTTTGAAGGAAAATTATTTTTGTAGTTTCACAGAAAACAAAGCAATTGCAACACGCAAAAAAATATATTTTTTAAAATTCCTACCTAACGAACAGTAGAATGAAACTCTTCAGGACAACCTTTACTAATTACTTTGGAATTATATGCAAATGGAGCTTTAAGTCAAGCTTTTGTCCATACGTTAGAGCACAATGTCAATATGTAAACTCCTTATGCCAAGAAGAGCAGTAGATAATGAAATATTGAGAGGTCCCAGCACTGACTGAGATGGAGGTAATGTGGTATGTTTTTTGTGCATGTGGGAGAACAGGCATCAGCCCTATACATGTGCTGATGAGTGCTGGGGCTTTGACAGATCCTAATGATTGGTGTTACAAGTATCAAGAAGAAAGGAAAATTGGCAGCATTCTTGCTTATGCATAGGTGTCCCAAATTGCCACATTGGGTTGGGTTACCAATAGGCTAGTGGGTAGATATATTTCTTGTCACATTCTATGGTGCAATTTAGGCTAGAAAGGGGTTGTGTCACTGCCTAGTCTGTAACCCAAAGTGTCTAAAAAAGGTCTGCTGCTGTGGTTCTCTTGCCTGGACAATACAACTCAGAATACAAGAGTGCACTGAGTGTCTATTGGTTATCCAGCTCTGACTCAGCAATTCTATCCCAGCAGCCTGCTTGTTACCCTCTAGTCACATTCTGGTTACACCTGGCAAGACGATCCTAGGGCCTTCTCATCCTGAATTGTCCCAAAAGCTGTGCTCTGAAATGTACAACCCTCTTCTGGACCATTCTGATTCAGGATACAATGCCCAACAGCTTGGCACTTTAAATGGAGTTTTCACCCACTTTAAATCAAACACAGCACTGAGTTTGTTTAGATTACAAGTAAAACAAGTTTATTAACAAAACGAGATTAGATTTTAAGTGAGTTCAAGTACAAAGGATCGAGTTAGAAATGGTTACAAGCAAATAAAAATGAAAAACGCTTTCTAGTGTCTAAGACTTAACAAAACAAGCTATAGCCTTTTTTCAAGGTAGTTTCCTTACCAGTCTACCACCCAGCAAGATGGCTGGCCATGCTTCTGGTCAAGATCTCCCACAAAGTCCAAAATATTTGGTTCCTTTGTCTTCATTGATGAAAGATCACTTGGAGGTCTTTGCCCTTCTCTTTATAATCCAGGGAATCTTAGAAATTGATTATTTGAATGATTACCCCTCCCCAAAAAACTAAGTTTGTTCAAGCTGTGAGGAAGGCAACGTGGAGTCTGATGATAAAGGAAATTCCATGCTGGTTTCTTCCCCCACTGGTGTTTGCTAAAATGCAAATTGATTTGTTTCCTGCAATCGCCTCCCACGGCTGTCTTGATGGTCCTGTTTACTTTCTATGTAATTAGCATTTGCATTTTCTCTTAATGTACCTTGGAGATTTCCTTCCAGGTGACATTCCTTTGTCTAGGATCTTTAGCCTTGACTGGCAGACACCCTTTGATAACATAATTTCTAATATGTTTGTAATTTTGAATTTGTCCTCTGTACATACACCACACAATAATATTACTGGTCAGTATGTTATTAGCTTTCTATTGACAACTTCCCTGACACCTTTTAGATACAAGTTGTGACATTAGTCACTTTTTTATTATTATAAATGGAGATATGCCAATCTCCTAGAACTGAAAGGACCTTGAAAGGTCATCAAGTCCAGTCCCCTGCCTTCACTAGCAGGACCAAGTACTGTCCCCTGACAGATTTTTTTTGCCCCAGATCCCTAAGTGGCCCCCTCAAGGATTGAACTCACAACCCTGGGTTTAGCAGGCCAATGCTCAAACCACTGAGCTATCCCTCCCCCCACTTGGGGTTCACAGAACCCACTTGGGGTTCACAGAACTGGTCAGGCCAGAAACTTACTGCCAGAAACCAATAAGCCCCTTGCCCTCTTGCATTGAGATGCTTTTAGGGTTTCACTTCCAGTCTGAAGTTTTAATAATTACACACATTTCTAATTTAGTACAAATGTCAATTAGACAAAGAGTAGGTGAAAAAAAGCAATTGTTGACTCCTAAACCTCTCCAATCCCCTGTGACAGGATCCCCGGGATGCAGCCTGGGACCGCTGTGCCCCCTGAACTCTCTCCAGACTGGGCTGTCTCTCACAATCCCTTGGTAGTGACCATCAGCAAGCCCCTCCAGGCACTGTTATCAATCAGCACAACCACATGTGGAGACCGCACACCCAGCTAGATTGCATGAATGCTCCCAGAGCCATTGATGAATCACACAGAGAAAGGCACCAGAGCCAAATCTCCACAGCTCCCAGCGCTCTACCTCAGGAATATACCATCTTGCACTGCTCAAGATGGGCAGTGCATATTTATTCATTGGTTCACCACTTCAGCAATGGAAAGGGGATATACACCAGCCTTTGCAAAACCTGAGCAGATTTCATACACACACTTCGTACAAAGTCACTGGTAAAGATAAACAGTAAAACAAATGTATTGACCATAAAAGGTAGATTTTAAGGTATAGGCAAAAAGTCAGAGTTAGTTACCAAAATAAATAAAATATAAGCATGAAGTCTAAACTCTCAACCCTATTAGACTGGACAATATCTAGATTAAGCAGTTTTTCTCACCCCACTGGATATGGCAGTCCTTAATATACAGGTGTGTTCCTTAAACCTGGGCCAATCTCCTCTGTTGGAGTTTCCGTCTTCTTCTCAGTGTCTTTGTTGCTTGTAGCATAGGTGGGCGTAGGAGAAAGGCCCAGTATGTGTCCGCTCTGTCTGTTTTATACCCTCAGTCCATGTGCTGAGTCCTGGCATGTCTGGGGGCATTGCTGAGTCTCCAGGCAAGGTTGAGCAATTCCCCCGGTGTGGCCTCAGGCAGGTGAGTCATTGAATTGTAGCTCCCTTGCTGGACAATGGCTGTTGATAGGTTGTTTGGAACCCCACCGGGTGTTAGTTACTTTCCTTGCTGTTGCCTCTGGGGAACTAATATCTGGCTGATTCCCCAACTTACAGCATGTTTTAGTGACAATCATACAACACAATTCTCACAACTTCATATGCATTAATGATATACATATATAGATAGAGAAATGATTTTCAGCAAATCATAACCTTTCCCCTGATACCTTTCATATGTGATCTTACATATAAAGCATGTTTTATATGTAAGATCACAATTATATAAAAATGAGGACTATAGGGGTTACAGGACACTCCCCCAAGGTATAGAATGTCACATCCCCCATTCACCATTACTGGTCACACTACCATCATCCTCCCTTTCATCGAAACTTGCAAACAGAGTGTCTTTGTTGACTCCTCATTCTCATCCCCACACACATGGGCTGTGCTGCTGTGCTTCTTTCACAAGATCTCTAAAATATTTCTCTTCTTCTCTGTCCTGACAACTGAACCATTTATCTGTACCCTGGTCAATTCCGATATTATTATTGCAACCACCCTTTTCCAGCCTCTAAAATTATCTTCTTCGTCCATGATCCGGCCATGTAACCTCCACTTTGATCCCTGCACTGTCCTGTCCCACACATTTGAACATTGCATCAGGTCTAAATGTCTTGTCTTTACCTTCAAAGGTCTTCCCAGCTCCATCCTGACCTTCATCTCTCCCCTCTGCTTTTACTGAGTTCACCCTGTGACGGTGTACCCCATAAAACTTTATGGGGAGATGCTTATAAATGTATACATGATGTAACTGGATTATGTTTTATGCTACATGTGCCATGTACCATATCTCTGTGAAAGTTATGACCTACTGAATTTATTCCTCCTGTTTATATGCATGTATCATTGTTGTAGTTGAAGTTATGAATATTGGTTGTATTTCTTGAGAAAGGAATGTGCAGGTTAAGTGCCCAATCAAGAAGCACTTAACAGACAATAGAACTTGCAGACACCAATCCACATCTGAGCTTTGCCAGGAATGTGGCTGGTCTGAGAAGGAACTGAGTTGTGCATGGACAGGTGACTTGTCCATGTGACCCCAACTCCATTTGGTAACTGGATGCTACACAGGGAGAGGGAGGGGTGTCCACCCAGAGGAGAAAATCTATTTAAACCCCTGGGAAACCCCTCCATTTGGTCTTCAGCTGGCTAAAGAGAGAGACTCTCCACCCCCCAAGGACACCTGAAAGAGACTGAACAAAGGACAAAGACAATAGGGGGGTGAGTGATTGCTGGACCCAGGCTAGAAGGACGATAGCCTGTTTACTGGACCTAGTGAGGTTTTTATCTGTACACAGGGCGATTAGACATAGAACATAGAACTGCGTGTTCTATTTTATTTTATTTAGTAATTCACTTTGTTCTGTCTGTCACTACTTGGAATCATTTAAATCCTACTTTCTGTACTTATTAAAATCATTTTTTACTTATTAAGTTGCCTGGAGTACGAGTTGGTACCTAGGGGGGCAAACAGCTGCGCATATCTTTCTATCTTTGAAATAGAAGGCGAACCATTTATGAGTTTGCCCTGTATAAGCCTTATACAGGGTAAAACGGATTTATTAAGGGTGCGAACCTCTTTGGGAGCTGGGCACCTGGGTGTCAAAGGCAAGAGCACTTCCAGGAGCCTTACAGTTGTTAGTGGACTTGGTTCAGACCTGGGACTGTGTTTGTAGCAGATCAGTGGAATCTGGCTCAAAACAGACAGGATTCGGGAGTCCCAAGCTGGAAAAGGCCTGGAAGCAGGGACAGAAGTAGCCTTGGCACACCAGGTGGCAGCACCAAGCAGGTCTCTGTGACCCCACCCCGTCACACACCCAAAGTGCCTTTACTGCCTCTGTTCTGTCGACACCACGATCAATTTCTTGCTCATGTCTTTCTCCCAGGCTCGCCCAAATACCTTTTTCATGCAAGTTGACATCTCTCCTCAAGAGTCCCTTCTTCCAAGTGGAACACAAAATCTTATCTGTATTACAGTAGTGTTTGTATTACAGTAGCTCCAATTAAGGTCATGTCCCCTCTGTGCTAGGTACTATACAGACACATAGTAGGAGACAGTCTCTGCCCTGAAAAGTTTATAATCTAACTAGACAATAGGTGGGAAGAAGCACAGAGGTGGAGTGACTTGCCCCAGCTCACACTCAGGCCACTGGTAGAACTGGGAATATAACACCTTTCTCCTGCATTTCACTCCAGTGCCCTATCCACGGACTACAGTCTTGCCTTTTCAAGAAATGAGCTAATAACAACAACATTTCTTAAGCCTCCAGTTCTTCCTTCTCCACACCTCTCAGCATGTTCATATCTTCCCTGTGTGTATTTTCTTTAGATTGTAATTCCTTTGGAGCAAGCTGTTTATATTGTATGTCTTGTAGAATGCTGTGCACCTCATTTTTTAACAAATAATACATGATAACAACCAGCTAGGAGGGAACATGAGCTATAGATTGAGTCTGGTAGGCAAGTGGGATCAAGGAGGCTGTTCCAGGAATAAGGAAGCATTGTGAAAAAGAGGCATGGTGTTGTATGTAGGGGATTGAGCTGAAGATTCAGTAAGGTGTGTGGAGAGGGTGGAATATTACAAACAAGGAGATGAGGGTATAATAGGCAATACATGAAATGTTGTCATAAGCAACAGATACTTGAGAATTTTTAATTGAGAGACTGTATAGCTTAGTGGATTGAGTGCTGTCCAGGGACTCAGAAAACCTAGGTTGTATTCGCTCCTTTGCTACTGGCCCTCTTCTTGGGCAAGTCACTTCACTTATCTATACTTCAGTTTCCCTACTGCAAAATGGGGCTAATGATACTGCTTTACATATAGAGTTAATGATAAAAAGCTAGATATTAGGTCTGTTAATGATACTGATTGACTGACACGCTGACAGCTTTCATAAATTGATGCACAAACAGACCAGACTAGCCCCAACATACAAACTCATAGCTCTGCCAATTTGGAATGCCTTCTAATAGGCAGGTAGGCTGGGAAATAACGATGCATTGCCCGTGGAAAGTACCAAATATGTTTAAGATTTCTCTATAAATGAAGGCAAAAGAATTAAGGTAATTCCTGCATTCCTGGTTCTCCTCGGAGTGCTACTGAAGTCAATGAGAGCTTGATTTCACAAGATGTGTCTGTCTCAGCTCCTTCTAGTATCATGTCAGTGGATAAAGCTATGGGAGAAGCAGGAAGCTGAATCAGACAAACTTTACTCTTTTTTGACAGTTTTGTGAAATATTGGAAAAGATCACTTCTTTTTAGTGAAAGTTTCCAACACAAACCAAAACCACCATTGTTGATATGATAGCAAAGCTTCTTTCCACTCATCAGCCTTGAAACCTGTCACAAGGAAGTGGGGAGCTGGAGGTTAAAGGGTAAACTGGATTTTATACAGCATGTTTACATGGGTTGCATTGTGATCAATTTCAGGGACACAATCAGGCATCTAAGATTGAGAATTCAATAAATACAGTTAAAAACAAATTGCAGTTAAGTGATAATATTGGCAATTGTGGCCTAGTTGTCCAATTTCACTGCCTTTGTTTCAGACTTTCAAGGAAACTAATCAAGCATTTATTTGAAGAGAACTTGCTATTCTTTTTGGAAGAAGAACCACATCTGGAAGATGGGAATGGGAGTTTGTGAAACTGATTCGATCACCCTAAAACAATGGAGTTTAAAAGCCAAGGAAGAAAGAATGAGAAGGAAACAATATAAGGAAAGAAGTTATCTCTGTCCCCATGTTTCTGCCTGCGAACAACCACCTCCTACACCCATCCTCATCCCTCAAATTTAAAATAAACAGCATATTGGCAAGGCAGGGCAGACAGTACTGCAGCCAGGTCAGCACAAATTGAAGTGTTGCTGGATTTTATATGCAGAGAGAGAAAACCAAGCTGTGCTTTCCTTTTCAATCCCAGTGAGGAAATGTCCTATAAACTACTAATGATGGATGCATCTTTTATCAAACACATATAGCAAATTCAGGGTCTAGGTCTTTCACATTTAAGTGGCATTTTCAAGTGCATGAAGAATAATTAAAGCTAGCCATTGGGACATTCTCCTTTTTGTTGTAATTCACTAGCGGCTAGGGCTTTAGTGACTGTCTTCTAAAGCTCTACAATATTTTTCTATGACTATAAAGGACTTTTCTATTCTGAGGATTTTAAGTCTGCTGTAGGACTTTTTTGTTATTGTTGCTATTGTTCATGGCTCAAGGAGAAGGCTATTTGTTTTACTAAGATAAGGTTTCTAAAACATCCTGCTTTTAAAAAAAAATACTACAAAAACAGATGATGTTTTCTCCCTTTTTCTAGTTATCTATTTTCTTTAAGGAAACTGAAATGTCATCTTGCCTCCTGGATAAATTAACTTTTTGTTTAAAATGGAGGCAAAAAAAAATAACAACCTTTGAGATATAAATAAAGGTCAACTGAGGAGGTCTGGCATGGAGCATTGCTGAACACAAAGTTATTTAGCTGGACTTCTTAAAAGAAGTTGGATATTTTGCTTCCATTTACTTCTGATGCTGAGGCATCTGGGACTTTTGCTAATGACTTCAATGGGGACAGAATTTCCCCCTATGAATCTCTAAGCCCCATTGATTTCAGTGACAATCCACACGGGCAGAGAGGATTGCTCACATACATGGACTTGCAGGATCAAAGCTTTATAGGTCTGGTTTAAGCTTAACTCCTTCCTGGGGTTTGTCCTTATTCTTAACACAGGTCATAGAACCTTATTCATATTGAGCAGTACCTTACCCTATTTCAATAGGGCATAGTAGCATGAGTGGTGCAATCAGCCCTATAAATAAGAACAAAATAACGAAACTCAGTCTAAGCTTTCTCCTCACCGTAGCTATTCATGGGGTTTTTCCTGCAGGATCCTTTTTCTTCCTGCTCATATTTTGCTGTCTTTGAGAGACATTGGAATTCTTTTATACTGCTGGTTTGCAGCTAAAACCCCCCACCTGAACTGAGATAATGACTCAGCAGAAGTAGCTGTCCATCTCTACACAGGGTTCAATTATCTGACATTATCTTGAACAAGAAAAAGAGGCCTGTAGCTATCACAGTTTAGGGCAACTGAACCTGTATTGATCCAGCAATGGCATGTAGGCTAGGCTTCAGGGTCCCCTTACCATCACCTCTATTGAGTGGAGACACATAACTCACTCCATCCTGACTGGGGTATTTTCAGGCTGCACAGTCCCCTGACTATATTGTCTATATCAGGGATCAGCAACCTTTGGAACAGGGCCCAGCAGAGAAATCCGCTGGTGGTCCAGGACAGTTTGTTTACCTGCAGCATCCGCAGGTTGGCTGATCGCAGCTCCCACTGGCCGTGTTTCACTGCTCCAGGCCAATGGGGGCTGCGGGAAGCAGCATGGGCCGAGGCATGTGCTGGCCACCGCTTCCTGCAGCCCCCTTTGGCCTGGAATGGTGAACTGCGGCCGGTGGGAGCTGCGATCAGCCGAACCTGCGGACGCTGCAGGTAAACAAACCATCCCGGCCCGCCAGTGGATTTCCCTGATGGGCTGCGTGCCAAAGGTTGCCGATCCCTGGTCTATACTATACTGTCTATCACTCTACTGTGATATCTCATCTAGAGTTGGCCTAAGCACGCCATCTTATTTTTCCTTTAGAGTCTAAGGGTATGTCTACACTACGGTACTAGTTCGATTTCTGTGAAACCGAACTTGTGAACCCGATATTTCCAGGTCGATTGTTCGAATCCACACCAGGGATGTTTATTCGAATGTCCGAGTCCACAGTAGGGGGGCAAGCGTCGACATTGCAAGCGGTGCACTGTGGGTAGCTATCCCACAGTTCCCGCAGTCCCGCCTGCCCACTGGAATTCTGGGTGTAGCCCCCAGTGCCTTGTGGGAACGAAATTGTGTCAAGGGTCGGTGTACGTACATTTCGTCACTCGACCCACACTTCCGCCTTCCCTACGTGAAAGCGCCGGCGGGGAATGAATTCGCGCCCTTTTCCTGTGGCTGATAGCTCGGACGCCACTGGACAGTGAGCATGGAGCCCTCCGCGATTATCGCAGATGTTCTGTCCGTAGCCAACAACTCGCGCCTTATAGCGCACCTTTTCCAGACTCTGATGCAGAGAAATCGGGAGAGGAGACAACGTAATCTCCGGGAGTACTTAAACTGTGAAAGGGGCATTGATCTCTTGCAAAGCTCTGGACCCCGGACCTTACACATCATGGTGGCAATGGGTCATGTTGATCCCGTGGAACGGCGATGCTGGGCAAGGGAAACAAGCACTGACTGGTGGGACCGCATAGTGCTGCAGGTATGGGATGAGTCCCAGTGGCTGCGAAACTTTCGGATGCGTAAGTGCACTTTTATGGAACTTTGTGAGTTGCTGTCCCCTGCCCTGAAGCGCCAGGACACCCGGATGCGAGCTGCCCTCACTATCCAGAAGCGAGTGGCCATAGCCCTGTGGAAGCTTGCAACCCCTGACAGCTACCGGTCAGTAGCGAACCAATTTGGAGTGGGCAAGTCTACCGTGGGGGTTGCTGTGATGCAGGTAGCCCGTGCAATCGTTGACCTTCTGCTCCACAAAGTAGTGACCCTGGGAGACGTGCAGGCGATCATAGATGGCTTCGCTGCAATGGGATTCCCAAACTGCGGTGGGGCCATAGATGGGACACACATCCCTATCCTGGGACCGGAGCACCAGGGCGGCCAGTATATTAACCGAAAGGGCTATTTTTCTATGGTTCTGCAAGCACTAGTGGACCACAAAGGACGTTTTACAAACATCAATGTTGGGTGGCCAGGAAAGGTTCATGATGCTCGTGTTTTCAAGAACTCTGGTCTGTTTAGACGCCTGCAAGAGGGGGTTTATTTCCCCGACCACAAAATCACTGTTGGGGAGGTGGAGATGCCAACAGTGATCCTTGGGGACCCTGCCTACCCGCTAATGCCATGGCTCATGAAGCCATACACGGGAGCCCTGGACACTGAAAAGGAGCTCTTTAATTACCGCCTGAGCAAGTGCAGAATGGTGGTGGAGTGTGCCTTTGGCCGTCTCAAGGCAAGATGGCGAAGCTTACTTACTCGCTCCGACCTCAGCCCTAAAAATATCCCCATTGTGATTGCGGCGTGCTGTGTGCTCCACAATCTCTGTGAGATCAAGGGGGAGACATTTATGCAGGGCTGGGAGGTTGAGGCAAATCGACTATCAGCAGATTACGCTCAGCCAGACACCAGAGCCATTCGAAGATCACAGCGGGAGGCGGTCCGCATCCGGGAAGCTTTGAAAGCTCGCTTCCAGACAGAGCGGGTTAACCAGTGACTGCTACACTTCCGTAAACAGATACTGGACCTTCCCCTGTCCCTTTACACATGTCCCGTTGCCCATCCTCCCATTACCAACCGCCTTCCCCCTCCTTGGATCAACGCTGTAAAGTCACAATAAAGGAAAGATTTTTTTGTTTGAACCTGTTCCTGTACTTCTTCTTGGGTAATGATTATCACTGTGTAGGCATACGGCGGTTGGGGGGCGGTTTGGTTGGGGGACACTTTCCTTCAAAGGGGAAGCTGTAGATCCTGCCCAAAGCGCAGTGCAAAGAGGTGTTCCGCTTGCTTAAAGGGACCATCACCCTCTCCTAATCCCATGTGTGTGTGGTGGTGTCTATGTGCCTTGTACGTATTGAGTATCGCCAACGGATCACACAGTGCATTGATCTATCCAGCAGGCTACTGTCAGCCGCAAAAGATCAGCGACCACCCTCCCCAAACATACAGTGCACCACCCAACCCCCAACCCTACGTTTAGAATGTAGAAACCAGCACAACGAAGGAAAGGTGTGCTTAATGCATGCAATGTGTACTGTGCTTGTCACTTCAGCAGTTAACCTGTCTGCACCCTCGTTTGTGCTCCCATTCTCTGCACTTAAAAACCATGTTAACCACTACCCAGAGATACAAACGGTCCCATTTAAAACACTCAGGGAAACATCGGTGAACCAAAAAACAAGATTTATTCAACAAAACAGTAACTTAACATGGAACCTGGGAAGGGAGGTGCTCAGGGGTGCCGCTAAATGGAGAGGAGGGAAAAGTCTATGGTTTTGGGAATGACAGCCTTCTGCTACTGCAGCGGTCTGCAGGGGTGGATTGAGTATTTCCACGCACCCTGGCTCCCCTTGTCCTAGTGACTTTTGGGGAGGAAGCCACTGGACTTGGTGGCGGGGGAGGGCGGCTTGAAAGAACATACAGAGGCGCTCTTTCTTCATGTCTCCTGTCCTGGAGAATATCAACTAGGCGCCGGAGCGTGTCTGTTTGCTCCCTCATGATTCCCAGCATTGTTTGGGTCGCCTGCTGATCCTCCTGCCGCCACCTGTCCTCGCGCGCTTCAGCCCTCTGCTCCCGTTCCCTGGCAGCTCGCTCGTACCGTGCGAAGTCCTCTCTGCGCTGTGCCGCCTCCCTCTGTGACAGCATCACTAATTCCGAGAACATGTCGTCCCTGGTTCTCTTTTTGCGCCGCCTTATCTGGACTAGGCCATGGGTGGGAGAAGCACTGGTAGGGCGGGAGACAGTCACAGCTGTGGGATAAATGAAAGGGAGTGAATTCCTCAGAATGATACTTTTTCAAGAACAATGACCATACTCTTTCACCGTGAATAGGACCAAAGACAGTGCCTATCACATGTACACGTACTACAAGGTCAAATACTATGCCTTAAGGCTGAGTGAGTGTCTGGGGTCCCGGTATACGGATCCCAGAAGCCTTGCCGTACACAGAAAATCACCTCTCTGAAAACCATGGTAAGGTGCTTACTTTGGACTGCTGCGAGATTGCTTCACAGCACTGCTCTACTCCCATGTCTCCCTCAGTGTTCCTGGCGGCGGTCAGTAACTGCTGCTGGCCAAACCTATAATCTACGGCGGCTGTCCTAAACCCCGCCCCCCCCCCGTCCGCGTTGCCGCTCCAGGGAACCAAAAATGCCCGCGAACCGCTCTGCGTGAACGGCTCGCCTACCCTTCCCCCCCCTCAGCGTGTCCGCTCCAGGGAACCAAAAATGCCCACGAACCGCTCAGCGTGAACGGCTCGGCTACCCTTCCCCCCCCTCAGCGTGGCCGCTCCAGGGAACCAAAAATGCCCGCGAACCGCTCAGCGTGAACGGCTCGCCTACCCTTCCCCCCCCCCTCAGCGTGTCCGCTCCAGGGAACCAAAAATGCCCGCGAACCGCTCAGCGTGAACGGCTCGCCTACCCTTCCCCCCGCTCAGCGTGGCCGCTCCAGGGAACCAAAAATGCCCGCGAACCGCTCAGCGTGAACGGCTCGCCTACCCTTCCCCCCCCTCAGCGTGGCCACTCCAGGGAACCAAAAATGCCCGCGAACTGCTCAGCGTGAACGGCTCGCCTACCCTTCCCCCCCCCAGCGTGTCCGCTCCAGGGAACCAAAAATGCCCGCTAACTGCTCAGCGTGAACGGCTCGCCTACCCTCCCCCCCCTCAGCGTGGCCGCTCCAGGGAACCAAATATGCCCGCGAACCGCTCAGCGTGAACGGCTCGCCTACCCTCCCCCCCCTCCGCGTGGCTGCTCTAGGGAATCAAAAATGCCCGCGAACCGCTCAGCGTGAACGGCTCGCCTATCCTATCCCCGGTTTAGCGTTGCTGGTCTCTGGGACTGTCCCTACCCGCGCACCGATATGTACGACTGGTTTTGCTCCCGACCCCCTACCACCACGCGTTAACGTAAACAGCCGGGTGTCTGTCTGTAAGGGGAAAAGGAAGCATGCAGTATACTAATTATACCACTCATTCAAACCAGGACCCCATGACTGATATCACTCTGATGAGGATTACGGAGACAGAGAAAATCTGCATGCTGAGTCAATGCAAGCAAACCCCTGGGCCGTATGCTGCAATGCTATGCAAGGCAATGATACCAGAGTACCTGCTGCTCGCATGGCGCGGGAAAGTATCCTACCATGGAGGAGACAATAAGGCAGCTCTCCCAGTGAACGTGCTAAACAAGCTATCGCTGTTCCTTCAAGACAGCTTCTCTGAGATCTCTGCTGGTGATTACACCTCTATCCCCATACATATTGACAGACTTTTCGAATAGTTGCACGGGAAAGCGACTCCAAGGTGAAGCGCATAAGGCCAATGAAGCCACAGTTACAGAGCGCTAACACACCATAACTATTGTATTGAAAATAAATGTCTAAAACACTGACCTGATGATCCCTCTCCTGATTCCTGGTCAGGAATGCTGCCTTGGGAGTGTTCGAAGGGCAGCGCAGTCAGGGTGAGGAATAGTTCCTGGCTGTCGGGGAAATCTCCAGGGTGACCGCTTTCAATTGCCTCGTCCCCCTGCCCTCCTTCCTCTTCTTCGCCGTCAGCGAAAACCTCCTCCGATGTGTCCGTAGAATGGACCCCATCATCGGTGTCCACGGACACTGGTGGGGTAGTTGTTGCCGCACCACCGAGCATGGCGTGCAGTGCCTCGTAAAATCGGCAAGTCTGAGGCGCTGAGCCGGAGCGTCCGTTGGACTCTTTGGTCTTTTGGTACGCCTGACGTAGCTCCTTGATTTTGACGCGGCACTGCGTAGCATCCCGGCTGTACCCTCTCTCCGTCATAGCCTGTAAAATCTTCTCGTAAATTTTGGCATTCCGTCTTTTTGAACGGAGCTCGGCTAGGATCGATTCATCGCCCCACACAGCGATGAGATCCAAAACCTCACGATCACTCCATGTTGGAGCTCTCTTTCTATTCAGTGATGGCATCGAAACCACCGCTGTAGAGCTCTGCATCATTGCCAGTGCTGCTGAGCTCGCCACTATGTCCAAAGAGGCAATGGGATTCAAAATGGCCACAGAGGAAAAAGCATTCAAATTTTCGCGGGGATTTCTCTGAGTGGCAGGTCAGAGCATCCGAGTACACAATAGTGCCCTGAGCGTCCACCGAGTGGTGCACTGTGGGATAGCTCCCGGAGCTATTAGCGTCGAATTCCGTCCACAGTACCTCGCATTCGACATGCCCATTTCGAATTTGGCGCTACTCCCCTCGTCAGGGTGGAGTACCGAAATCAATTCAAGGAGCCCTTAATGTCGAAATAAACTGCTTCCTAATGTGGACGGGTGAGGGATTAAATCGAGTTAACGCTGATAAATTCGACATAAAGTCCTAGTGTAGACCTGGCCTAATAGAGTAATTACCCACAGTTAAAGGTACCACAAGCTTCCTATGCAAGAACACTACAGAGAAAACATATTAAAAACAATAAAAGAACTTACACACCTTCTAATACGCTGACCAGAGATCATCCCAACCTTAATATGGGCTGTAACAGCAACAAGCCTTCAAACCCTCACCCTGGGATTTTCCCTGTGGTTTAAAGTTCATCACAGCTTCAGCTCAGAACAAGCACACAGTCTTATGGGCCTCAGTAGGCCAAGTCCTTCTAACTCTTCCCTAAGAATTGGAGCCATCTGTGGACCAGAGGATCTGGTCCACAGATGGGTCGGGAAGAAAGCTCTGAGCCTTTTTAAAGACAGAATATTTATTCAAAAATGATTTCTTTGGATAAACATCCCGCTTTGTTGGAGACTGAGCGATATTGACAAGTATAACTCATCAATTGTGAGTCTCAGATTACGTGGAGGTGCCACTTTTATATGTGAAAAATGGTGTGGCTTTATTCTTTTATCTTGCTTTCAAGAGCAGATCATTCTGTTTATTTGAAGGGAATAGAGAGGTATTGGACCTAATTCTCTACTATGCTTATCCCCATTTTACTCCTGTGTATCCATACTGAAATCATTGGAGTTCCATTGGAGTAAATCTGAGGTAACAGAGCAGATAATCAGGTCCATTGTTTTCCCCCATAATCCATGAGCTGAAGACCTGGCCTTTTGTAAGTAAAGGGAGATGTGCAGGGTAAACTTTCCCATACTTACAAGCCTTATTTACACTAGGATATCCTAAGCAGGATTTAACCCAGTGGTCCTCAAACTATTGTATTGGTGACCCCTATCACATAGCAAGCTTCTGAGTGTGACCCCCCCTTTATAAATTAAAACCACTTGTTTATATATTTAACACCAGTATAAATTCTGGAGGCAAAGTGGGGTTTGGGGTGGAGGATGACAGTTCGTGACCCTCACATGTAATAACCTCGTGACCCCCTGAGGAGTCCCGACCCCCAGTTTGAGAACCCCTGATTTAACCCAATTTTGTGAAATAATGCTCAGTAGGCCATATATTTCAAGGTATTTAGGTGCCTAAAGCTGCAGATAGGTGCGTAGTGGAATTCACAAAAGTGCCTTCATACCTAACTACCACTAATTTCAAGGAAGATAGGAACCTAGGTGTATTTGAATATCCCACTAGATGCCTAACTACTGCTTTAGGCACCTAAATAACTTTTAAAAATTTGGCCAATTGTGCTTTATTATGGTCTACACTTGCAGTAAAACCATCTTCAGCAAGGTTCAGGTGCATCCACTGCTGACAACCATTTTCAGTAATGGGTAAATTACCTAGAAAAAGTTATAGAACTGACCTACTTAATATTCTTGGTTGTTCAGACAAAGGTACGATCCATCTTTTCTCTCGTCTTCTCTTTCAGAAACAGAAATATCTCAAAGGACTCACTGCAGGTCAGAGGTCAAACTCAGGCCCAGGTCAAAAGTTAAGAGAAAGACCTTTATCTTCTTTCTTCTAAGTCCTCAGTCTTCTAAGTCCTAAGTCCATCTGCTTCAATGACTTTCTCTCTTACTGAAATTTCTAGTAAGCAGGGCTGGCTCTGGCTTTTTTGCCGCCCCAGGTAAAAAAGCCGCCGGCCGCCCCGCTCCCCCTGCCGGGGTGCCGGCGGGGAGCGCAGCTCTCCCGCACCGCCAGCTGGGAGTGCGGCATGGCCGCCCCCCGCTGCCCTGGCCGGGGCGCCAGGAAGAGTGGGGGTTTTTTTAAAATAAAAAAAATTAATAATTTTTTAAAAAAAAACCTCAGCGCTGCCCCCCTCCAGGTGCCGCCCCGACCACATGCTTGGTCGGCTGGTGCCTGGAGCCGGCCCTGCTAGTAAGACTTTCCTTTTTTTGAGACATTATTAGTTATGTATCAAGTGGAGTGCCCCAAGGGTCGGTGCTGGGGCCGGTTTTGTTCAATATCTTCATCAACGACCTGGAGGATGGTGTGGACTGCACCCTTAGCAAGTTTGCAGATGACACTAAACTGGGAGGAGTGGTTGATACGCTGGAGGGTAGGGATAGGATACAGAGGGACCTAGACAAATTAGAGGATTGGGCCAAAAGAAATCTGATGAGGTTCAACAAGGACAAGTGCAGAGTCCTGCACTTAGGACGGAAGAATCCCATGCACTGCTACAGACTAGGGACCGAATGGCTGGGCAGCAGTTCTGCAGAAAAGGACCTAGGGGTTACAGTGGATGAAAAGCTGAATATGAGTCAACAGTGTGCCCTTGTTCCCAAGAAGGCTAACGGCATTTTGGGCTGTATAAGTAGGGGCATTTCCAGCAGATCGAGGGACGTGATTATTCCCCTCTATTCGGCACTGGTGAGGCCTCATTTGGAGTACTGTGTCCAGTTTTGGGCCCCACACTACAAAAAGGATGTGGATAAATTGGAAAGAGTCCAACGGAGGGCAACAAAAATGATTAGGGGGCTGGAGCACATGACTTATGAGGAGAGGCTGAGGGAACTGAGATTGTTTAGCCTGCAGAAGAGAAGAGTGAGGGGGGATTTGATAGCTGCTTTCAACTACCTAAAAGGGGGTTCCAAAGAGGATGGATCTAGACTGTTCTCAGTGGTAGAAGATGTCAGAACAAGGAGTAATGGTCTCAAGTTGCAGAGGGGGAGGTTTAGGTTGGATATTAGGAAAAACTTTTTCACTAGTAGGGTGGTGAAGCACTGGAATGGGTTACCTAGGGAGGTGGTGGAATCTCCTTCCTTAGAGGTTTTTAAGGTCAGGCTTGACAAAGCCCTGGCTGGGATGATCTAGTTGGGGTTGGTCCTGCTTTGAGCAGGGGGTTGGACTAGATGACCTCCTGAGGTCCCTTCCAACCCTGAGATTCTATGATTCTATGATTCTATGTTAATTTCCTGGTTTTGAAAATTCTTATTTACTATCCTGTCTACCCATATCTATTCTCCAGGTTCAGGAGCATTTTATTTTGCATAATGTGTTGGTCTCAATACTTACATGGACTCTGTGGTATTTTCTGGTATTGTATCTAATATCTTTATATACTCCATGTGCACTTATTTGATACAAGGTATCTAGCTTACACATGTTCTGTTTATATTCCTGGTTGGGAATATAAAAGAAAGTAATCTTCCAGATATCAGTGAAAAAAGAAAGGTAGGACTCAAATTATTTAATAGTTGTGTGAAAATTGGCTGCATTCATCTGACATAATTTAAATGGCATGTTGTAACTTATTTGTGAATAATGGCTTACTGTCCCTCAAATATATAGCATTACCTACACTTGAAGATAATTATAGTCTTTTTTTGCTAGGTATACTTATTGTACCTGCAGCAGATGTGTGTGTGTGTGTGTGTGTGTGTGTTTGAATCACAACTTCCTGCGTAAAGCACAGTGACAGTTTTAAATAACTCAAACCTGTCCTCTACTCTCTGCAGTGGCTTACCATAGAATATTGAACCAACTTCAAAGTCTCAGATCTTATCTGGGAGGTGCTCAGTATCTTGTGCCCAGTACATCTCAAGGGATGACGACCATGGCTGACAACTCTTTCTTATCAGGCACAATGGGTCCTTTCTGATATTAGGGTAAAACCCATCTGTGAAGAGGGGCAGCCTGAGACTGTGGAAAAAACTCCTACAGGAGCAAAGGACCATCACACGCCTCACCACTCCAAGGGCAAGGTACACTTCTTCAATCTTCCCTTCTATAACACACACATAGCACATGTACATCCAATTTCACCCCCAAAACCATACCGAATCAAAACACTGCATTGCACATACAATTTTCTCCCTGGGAAGAAGATGCGAAAAAGAATGAATCCCACATGACAGATGTTAGCCACATCACTTAACGTACTACTAAAACATGCTCAGATACTATGGTGATAAGGGTGGTACAACCACCTATATTGAATAGAATAGAAATTTTAACCTTTTTCCCTCTGCCCTTAAATAGTATTGAACATTAGCTATACAGGTAAACTCTTAACTCTGACTCTCTAATCAGTTATTATTTATTATTTGTATTACCATAGCGCCTAGGAGGCCCAGAAATGGACCAGGCCCCTATTGTGCTAGGTTCTGTACAAACACAGACCAAAAATATGATCCCTGACCTCAAAGAGCTTACAATCTAAGTACCAACAAGAGGCAGTAGATGGATATAGATAGATGGAATGTACAAGGAAACAATGTTGGTCAGCATGATAGACAGTGGTATCAGCACAGCAGAGATCTAACTGTTGTCTGGCTTTAATGTAGGCATCATGGAAAAGGAGAGTTTTAAGGAAGGATTTGAAGGAGGAAAATAAGTTAGTTTTGCGGGTGTCTATGTGGAGCTCCTCCCAAGTTTGGGGGTAGCATTGGAAAAAGCATGCAGGTGCTCGTTTGAAAATTTAATGAATGGCCAATAGAAGTTGGCATCATGGGCAGATCTGAGGTGGCAATCGACATCACAGTAGTGAATGAGAGATGATAGGTAAGGTGTGGATAGGCTGTGAAGAGCCATGAAAGTGAAGCCAAGTAGCTTATGTTTGATCCAATATGGAAGAGGGATGCAAAGAGATGGATGATGTGTTCAGAGCAATGGGCGATCACAAAGATCTTTGCAGCAGCATTCTGGTTATAAGCAGGACAAGATTGCATTTGTCAGTTTCAGATACAAGGCTGTTGCAGTAATTGAGGTGTGAGAAAATGTGAGGCAGGATGAGAGTTTTAGCTGTGTGGGTGGATAGGAAAGGCCATATCTTATATGTGTTTTGCAGAAAGAATCAGCAGCAATTAGACATAGCCAGGATGTGAGGATCTACAGAGAGAGTGGAGTCAAAGATGCCACCCAGTTTACCAGTCTGGGAGACAGGCAGGATGGTGGTGCTGTTCACAGTGATGAAGAATGGAGGTAGCAAGGAGGGCTGAGGGAAGGTGAGAGATTAAGAGTTCTGTTTTAGTCATGTTGAGCTTGAGCTGACAGCTAGACATCAATGAGGAGATGTCAGAGGGACAGGCTGAAATTTTAGTTAGGACAGAAGCAGTTTGATCTGGAATAGAGAAGTAGATCTGTGAGTTATCAGCATAGAGATGGTAGTTGAATTTGTTTTTGTGGATGAGATTACCCAAAATTAAGGTGTAGAGGGAGAAGAAAAGGGGACTGTCAACTACTCTGGGAGCAGCCTCTCTAGAGGTTCCAACTTTCTCCTAACCAGTCTCCCTCTATTAACCTCTAATTAGCCAAGTCCATCAACTTGACCTAAAATGAGTCAATCAGCCCTTAAACTCCAGGGCTTGCAATCTTTCTTTGTCTCCCTATCAGTTTCTTAGGACATGTCCACACTAGAGAGCTTACAGAGGCAATGCTGTACCAATGCATGTCTCCTGTGCAGCCTCTCTATGCCAACGGGAGAGAGCTCTCTCGTCGACATAATTAAACCACCCCCAAACAGCAGTGGTAGCTATGTCAGAGAGAGAGCGTCTCCTGCTGACATAGTGCTGTCCATACCGGTGCTTCTGCCGGTGTAACTTTTGTTGCTTAGGAGCGTGTTTTTTCACACCCCTGAGTGACATAAGTTATACCCACAAAAGTGCTAGTGTAGACATAGTGTAGAGGCAGCTAGGCATGGAGCTGTTGCCCCTCTGCTATCCCTGGCCTTTCTGCCTGCTCTTCTCTCTCTGTTCTCCTTCCTTTATAGCTCAGCTTATTTTTCTTATTGGTCCCAGCTGTGGGTGCGTGCCTCCATGATTGGCAGCTGCGCTGTATGTGGTCAGCCTGCTAGCCTGTAAGTAGGGAAGACTGTCCTTTCCCTTCTGCCTATGCCCAATATGGGGTTTGTAAACCCCATTACGGGGTCCTATGATAAAGCCCTGGGGAACACCCACAGAAAGTTGAAGAGGAGATGGATAGGGCAGGATAGGACAGAGCCACAATAGACAAGAGAAGGCAAGATTGAAAGAATAGTAGCAAAGTTAACAGTGTCAAAGGCAGCTGACAACATGAAGATGGAGCTCTGGTTCTTAGTGTTGGTTAGGAAGAAGTCATTAGATACCAGTTAAATAACTATACAGAGATAGTTTTCTACTAACAACTTTCTACTAAAAAGTAGTTTTCTTAATGTTGCAATCATCTCTAGAATGAATACCAATACCACTGTTAGTAACCACTTCATAGATAAATTTAAGGATCATTCTTTGGTAGTAATGAGTTTCTATTAGCATTTCAGAATTACTAGCTTGCTAAGCGGTTTTATCATCCATTACAACACTCCTTTTCCATTTATTGTCCCCTGGACTCAGTTGATCTCTGTGTTCCCATCTGAAAACTGGCAGAACCTTTTAGTATGCTAGATGGGTCCTCCTCGGAGATCCATCATGTTCATAGGGACCAAATAGTCACTACAGCACACCTGTCATCAGAGTCCATATTTCAGAATAAAGTACTCTTCTGTTGATAACAGGAGTCTCCTATTGCATGATGGAGAAGTCCTAGTATGTCTCAATATTGTATCCAGTCTTGGATCCACTTTTGGCATGACTATTGTTTTTTTCTTGCTGCTGACAAGTAAATCTCATTCAAACCATATCGCCTCGCAGGGGATGTTGAAGTGTATTTATATATGCAGATTATAGTGTAGACTATAGGATAACTTTTGTTTGGCTTGCTTGCAGATGACATTTGTAGATGCTAAGTAGTTATGAACATTTTAAGGCCAATTTGTATTAAGGTATTTGTAATTATATCCTAGTCCTCTAGGTGACTTGCATTTCTCAAGGAAGTTGCTATCGATTCTATTTACAATACATTTAGTTAGGACAGAAAAAAACTAGATTATGGTCTTCATCTGTTACCATACTTTTTATTAACAATGTTTTCACAAAACACACTCCATTTAGTCCATTAATCTGTGGATCTCTTGGATTTTGGATTGTGTGTTCAAGTCCATATTGCTTAGCAAACCATGCAGATCCAGTACCATTGAAATAAAGTCCATTGTCATTCACAATTTACTGTGGAATCTCCTGTCAGCTAGGACTGCACTTAATCCTTTTGATAACATGATAGTTTATCATGGTTCCATAGTTCTCTCCAAGGACACCACTTTCAGATAATTAGAGCAATAATCCATGATAACTGCTTAGTCTTTCTTTTGTAACATAATACATCTATGCCCATTTTTCCCACGGAGACCCTGGAGATTCCAGTAGTCATAATTTCTTTTGGGTTTAAATTTCTTTAGTGCAGAGCAATTACATTTAGCAGCCATGTCCTCAATATCTCTGTGAATGTTAGGCCAATATATGACTCGTATCGCATATCACTAGCATTGTTCTGTTCCTAAGCGACCTTTGTGTATTCATGTAAGGATAGACTTTCACACATAGACAGGCATTACAATTCCTGTACCTTTCATTAGAATTCCATCAATCACTGGCAGTTCTGCTTTTTTAAAGATACACACTCTAGATGAATGTAACAGTTTTCCCATCTGTATAGGACAGCTTCTATAACAGGTGGCAAGATCTCATCTCTTTTGGAGCCTGACTCTCATTTATACCAATTTGACAACGGTGTGACTCTGACTTTAGTAGAGTTATTACTGATTTAAATCCTCATGAAAGAGATCAAAATCAGTTCCTTAGTCGATTAGGCAACTCCTTCTTATGCAACTCAAGGAATAGCATAATTGTCTAATCAAATTCACATTTGAAAACATTTTCAAATTACAGAAAAAGTGTGTCAGATGTGAATTTTGGTTCCACACTCAAAGGGGGCTTGATACCCCCTCTCATTTACACTTATTTAGGTCTCCATTGATTGTAACAGAGTTACTTCTGATTTACACCAGTGTAAGTGAGAAGAAAAAGAAGCCAAATGTGTTCTTTAATACTAAGTGATTATCTGGTACATATACAATCTCCAGATCAGTATTGTGCAGTCTTATCAACATTCTTGGTATGTGAGGAGATACATCCTCCAGGCTGTTTGTTGAAAGAGCAATAAGAGGTTTGTGGTCCGTTTCTTCAATGATGTGCAGACTATAAATGTAGTTATGGAAATCCTTGCTTCCATAAACAATTCCAAGTGCCTCTTTTTCTATCTGTGTATATTTTCATTCCACTGGCTTCTTTGCCCAGGATGCATGTGAAATGGTTCTCCAATCTTTTCCCTGCACCTGCAATAATTCCAAGGTATCCCAGGGTGTATTGGTTGAGATTCTCATAGGTAACCTAACTTCAAACAATGAATACTAGATTCTGCAGTAAACATTTCTTTAAGGTTTTAAACTCTCTCATGCAATTCTGCCCACTGCCATGCTCCCAATTTACGTAACATGTTTTGTATGTCTATTTACTTCCCAAAGAGACTATTGATAAATTTACCCAAATCATTTACCATTTCTTAAATACGGGGCACTCCCCTTTGGCCAGAAAGGTTGAGCTTGCTTTGCACAGTTACAATTTTTCAGGAGTTTTTTAGGATGTCAGAGTGACTCCCCAGTATAGGTTCATAGATTCTAAGGCCCAAAGGAACCATGATGATCATCTAATCTGACCTCCTATATAACACAGACCATATAGAACACAGACCACAGAACTTCCCCAAAATAATTCAGTGTTTCAACGAGAGCGTATCTTTTAGAAAAAAAACATAACAGTCTCTGCTCTGAAATAAGTTCTTTTCTAGAGCTGTTCTTACTCCATAATAATATTGATTTCAGTGGGAGTTGTGAGTGCTCAGCACTGCTGAAAATCAGGCTAATTCTCTTTAGAGGACTAAACAGAGACATGGATGACTAACTTCAGGCACCAAAGTTTAAATTCAGGGACAGAATTTTCTGACTGTCTCCCTCTCTGTAGAGGAGTATACTGTGCTCCACTCCATGATACCTGAGCACATCCCGTAAGGTTGCTGAATACACAAAATTATTTATCTCTTTCCAGATACTGGACTCTGTGTGCATGAGTGTGCAGTGTTAATAGTAAAGGACTAGTTCAAAAGAGTGGGATTTGCAGTTAGTGCTGAAGTTACTGTGATTTGTGGCCACCCTAATCTCTTCCAGGACTCAGAAGTGAGTTCCAGATTTGTAAGACCTTTGCTGAGAATGAGATTGCTCTTGGCAGCCTGTAGCTGCTGAGTAGCTGGGCAGCTGTTTAATTAACAAATTGTCACTTTGAGACCTAGGCCTGGAGAATTATCATAATTAAATCCAGAGGTCTAGAAGGAATGCATTACCCTGCTTGAGTCTGAATGTGATGGTGGAGAGGCAGTCTTCACAGGCACCTTGCCAAACAGAGGTAGAAAGGATATTTGTGGTGGCTGTGGTTATTCAGATAAACAGAAGCAGTAGGGAGTCCAGGCGAGGCTGTAGACTAATTTAATAATCTGGGTGCAGTTGCCCTCAGTGAAGAGACAGGTTACAGAAGCAGTGAGTGAGCTCTTCATGAAACTTTCCTCTCTCCACTCCCACTTTGTTTCAGTCTTTCCGCAATTAATCTGTAGTCACTGTGACTCTAAGAGCATCCCAGTGCCAGAGGGCTATAAGGGTGGGGTGGGGTGTGTGACGGTGTACCCCATAAAGCTTTATGGGGAGAGGCTTATAAATGTATACATGATGTAACTGGAATATGTTTTATGCTACATGTGCCATGTGCCATCTCTGTGAAAGTTATGACCTACTGAATCTATTCCTCCTGTTTGTATGCATGTATCATTGTTGCAGTTGAAGTTATGAATATTGGTTTTATATTTGCTGGTTTTATGCATAGCCTTTGTAAGAGCATGGGACCAGGTGTGGAGGAAAGAATGTGCAAGTTAAGTACAAGCACTTAACAGACAAAAGAAGTTGCAGACCCCAATCCACATCGGGGCCTGGTCAGGAATGCAACTGGTTGGGCTGGTTACCGAGGGGTGCATGGACATGTGACTTGGCCATGTGATGCCAAAATTCCATGGTAACATGATGTTACAGAGGGAGGGGAAAAAGACTATAAAAGCCCGAGGGAGACCCTTCCATTTTGTCTTCAGCTGGTTAAAGAGAGAGGCTCTCCACCCCCCAAGGACATACCTGAGAGAAACTGAACAAAGGATAAAGACACTAGGGGGTGTGAGCGACTGCTGGACCCAAGCTAGTTCTACAGCCTGTAAAAAGGAAAAGATCTAAATCTGGTGAGGCTTTTATCTGTGTTAACTTTGGGTAGACATAGACGTGTTTTATTTTATTTTACTTAGTAATTCGCTTTGTTCTGTCTGTCACTACTTGGAATCACTTAAATCCTACTTTCTGTACTTATTAAAATCACTTTTTACTTATTAAGTTGCCTGGAGTACGAGTTGTTACCTGGGGAAGGCAAACAGCCGTGCATATCTTTCTATCTTTGAAATAGAAGGCGAACTATTTATGAGTTTGCCCTGTATAAGCTTTATACAGGGTAAAACGGATTTATTAAGGGTGTGAACCTCTTTGGGAGTTGGGCACCTGGGTGTCAAAGGCAAGAGAGCTTCCAGGAGCCTTACAGTTGTTAGTGGACTTGGTTCGGACCTGGGTCTGTGTTTGCAGCAGATCAGTGGAATCTGGCTCAAAACAGACAGGATTTGGGAGTCCCAAGCTGGAAAAGGCCTGGAAGCAGGGGCAGAAGTAGCCGTGGCACACCAGGTGGCAGCACGAAGCAGGTATCTGTGATCCCAACCCGTCACAGGGTGTTTTCACTGGTATCAGGTAGTGAGTTTTTACTGGTCTACCCAGTTCATAAGAACATAAGAATGGCCATAGTGGATAAGACCAATGGTCCGTCTAGCCCAGTAGCTTGTCTTCCAATCATAGCTGGTACCAGATGCATCAGAGGGAATGGACAGAACAGGGCAATTGATCAAGTGATCCATTCTGCGTTGCTGGGTCCCAGCTTCTAGTTGCCACAGCTTTAGGGACACACAGAGCATTGGGTTGTGTCCCTGACCATCTTGGCTAATTACCACTGATGGGCCTATCCTCCATGAATGTATCTAATTCTTTTTTGAACCCAGTTATACTTTTGGTCTTCACAACATCCTCTGGTAGTTGAGTGTACCTTAATTCACCTATGTCAGAATCTGTATCTAAAGAGTGTCATATGAGCTATCACTGGAAAACTAATAACTCACTGATCATTAATATTCTTGCATGATGTGTATGAGGTGTATACAAAGAGTTATGGATATGTGCTGGAATTATGTTCCTAAAATGTGTTTGGCAAGTGATGCATAACCCAGACTGCCCTAGACAAAGGCATGTGTATTTGTTTTTGTGACCCATTTGTCACCAGGGAGAGACAATGAAGACACATTTACATAAAATGTAATCCAAGCCATCAACCTAGCAAGTGGGGTACATATCCTCTTGCAGAGGTCTGAACCTCAAATGATAAGTAATTGAAACAAACGATTGTATACAATATTACTGTATTATAAAAGTGTGTCAAGTAAGGTCTTTTCTGAAAGCTAGACACCCTGGTGAGTAATATCATTGTGAAATGTAAGTATTAACACTATATGAGGAAATATGGATACTTCATGATATCATGCTTGAATGTCTGTGACCAAACACAGAGAGAAACAGGTTTTCTCCCAGACAGGAGGGAAGGCAGCTATCTGCCTATCTCCAGATAAATGAACCAAGGTGTGTCCCAAAACAATGGACTGTCCATTTATGTACAAATCAGCCAGGGGATGGGAAACCCACAGGAAGGGTGAAGTCATACAGGATTTATACCCAGCTTGCTGTTTTGGCTGAAGTTTTACACTTTAAGCACTGGCAAAGCAGTTTTAAGTGATTCCTCAGTTTTAAGTGATTCCTGAAAACAGTCACAGATATATTACAGTTTGTTGTCTTCTGTTTGCTTATTTCAGGTGAGGGAAATAGAATAGAAACAGAAGAAAAATTAGCAAAGAAACATACGCTCAGTTTAACAAAAAAGCAGTTAGAAGATCTATGCAAACAATGTAGCCTGTTTTGTTTGGGGGAAAAGCCAAATGAGATAAGAACTTGACCAACAACAGGAAGAACTGTTGGGTCTACAGAAATTGTGAGAGGGTGCAGGGGCTGGAGCATCAAGAGGAGCTGGACTTTCCAGCTCAGCACGGAACCAATAATGGATGCAGTTGGAAAGGGAAAACTGCAGTTAGAAGCCCTTTGATTCAAGCAGGAGCAAGAAGAAAGAGAGAAGCAATATGAACATGAGCTCAAAATCTGGGAACTAAGGAAAGAAAACCCGCAAGTAACAGATATCCTTCCCCAAAATCCATACAGTACTGAGGAGTACTTTACAACTTTTGAAAGATTTGTGAGTTACAAAAAAATTCTAGAAGACAGGAAAGTCCCCATTTTGTTTTAAAAGTTATCAGATCAAGCTTTAAATGTGTTTAATGCAACGGAGGCTGAACAGGCTTTGAAATATCCTGAGTTTAAAAGGCTGTATTGCAAAGGTTTCAAATTATTCCTGAAGTGTATGAAGTGAAATTTAGGTCTCACAATGAATGACAAGATGAGTCATAGAGAAAATGTGTATAGTTTCTGTGATTTGTTGAAAAAATGGGCCCACAGGGAAGGGGGCAGAGAATTATAACTGGTTGTTTGATCTTTTTGCACAGGAACAATTCCTGACCGTGTGTTCTGAAGAGATCACACAAGCATTCTGGGATAAATCCCTGGATTCTGTGCAAAAACTGCAGATGTAGCTGATGAATACATGAAAGCTAAAGCATCCAGTGACCGCAAGACACAGAGGGAGGGGCAGAAGCCTAGTGTAAAAGGGGGACCCCATTTAACCCTTTGGAAGAAGGAGTGTAATTGAGAGCCCAGGCACTTACCTCCCTAGAATCAGTCCCATCCTCGAAATCACACTCACAGACCCCTGGTACAAAAGAATGGTCCAAGAAGATGCTAACAGGGTAACTCCACTGACCACATGGGGAATAATTTCTCTAAACTGATAGAATCTAACACCACACCCCACCTAACACAAATTAATGCAGTTGACATTAGCACAGTGTCACCTGCAGGGCCCTTGACTAATTTTGTGAAGTCTAACTGAAAGGAGGTGGATCGTTAATTTTTAAAAGTTGCCAAGATAAATGACAAAGAATGCATAGGATGGAGGGACACTGGTGCCCAGATTTCTCTAGTCAGGGAAAACATGTTGAGGGAGAATAATACTATCTGGTCAGGAGATAGAATGTCTGGCATTGGGAAGACATAAAATTCCTGTGCCTTTAGCTAAAGTGCATTTGGAGTGAGAAGGCTTAGACAGTACCTTAAAAGGTGGAGTGTTGGACTGCATTCCAGTGGAAATGTTGGTGGGAAATGACATCTTAACCATGACCATGGCTGTTAATATTGTAACCTGTAGTTAAAAAAAGGAATATTCTGTATTCCCAGAAAGGAACTAAGACACAGAAACTAGTTTGAGGGGACAGGAAGACACTTTCAGCTCTAGTTCAACAGAAGAAAGCAGTGCGCCTTCAGGTATGGATAGGGTTGATTCAAACTCCTGTGTGGCAGAAGAAAGTACCATGCTTTCAGAGCATTGGGTTGGGGGGAAGGAGTTAACCCCTGTTACTGAAGAAGCTGTCCCAGCTGTCAGATGCCAGCGTTTTGCAGATGAACAAAGGGTAGATCCCATTCTAGAGTGCATAAAGGGACACGTCCTAGAGGTGACCCTGGTGAGGAGAAATGGGGAAAGATCTTTGGAACAGCAAGGAAGGTTGTACAGGGAAGAACACATGGGAAAGAATAAAAGCCCTGGGGAACCTTACAAGCAACTAGTTTTACATGTGCAGCACTGTAAGGAGTTAATGTTGCTAGCCAAGGACTGCTCTTTTGTTGGCTACTTGGGACCATGAAAAACCTACAATTGGTTAAAGAAGAATTTTTACTAGCCATGGATACAGAATGATGTGGGGAAATATATCTTGGTGGTAATGGATTTTGCTAGTAGATACCCCTGAAGCAGTAGCTCTAACTTAATAGAAGCAAATAATGTGGCAAAAGTCCTTTTCACTATTTTTAGCAGAGTGGGTTTCCCTAAAGGGATTTATATCAGATAGAGGGTCAAATTTCATGTCCCAACTATTCAGAGAGTTATGAAGGTTGTGTAGAGTGAAACAAGTAAGGGCTGCCCAGTGTCACCCAGAGACAAAAGGTTTGGTGGAGGCGTTCAGTGGGATAGTAAAATCAATTATGGGAATGTATGCAGACAAAAAAGCTAGTGATTCAAATAAAATGTTACCCTATCTGTTAATTGCTTATAGGGAGGTTTCTCGGGAATCATAGAATCAAAGAAGATTAGGATTGGAAGAGACATCTAGTTCAGGGATTGGCAATCTTTGGCACGCGGCCCTCCAGGGTAAACCCCCTGGCGGGCCGGGCTCGTTTGTTTATGTGCAGCGTCCACAGGTTCGGCTGATCACAGTTCCCACTGGCCGCAGTTTGCCATGCCAGGCCAATGGGGGCTGCAGGAAGTGGCGGCAAGCACATCCCTTGGCCTACGCTGCTTCCCGCAGCCCCCATTGACCTGGCCTGGCAAAGCATGGCCAGTGGGAGCTGCGATCAGCTGAACCTGCAGACGCTGCACATAAACAGACTGGCCCATCCCGGCTCGCCAGGGGACTCAGCCTGGCGGGCTGCGTGCCAAAGGTTGCTGGTCCCTGATCTAGTCCAACTCCCTGCTCAAAGCAGGACCAACCCCAATTAAATCATCCCAGCCAGGGTTTTGTCAAGCTGGGCCTTAAAAACCGCTAAGGATGGAGATTCCACCACCTCCAGAGGTAACCCATTCCTGTGCTTCACCACCCTCCTAGTGAAACAGGTTTTCCTAATATCCAACCTAGACCTCTCCCACTGCAACTTGAGACCATTGCTCCTTGTTCTGTCATCTGCCACCACTGAGAACAGCTGAGCTCCTTCCTCTTTGGAACTTCCCTTCAGGTAGTTGAAAGCTGTTATCAAATCCCCCCTCACTCTTCTCTTCTGCAGACTAAATAATCCCAGTTCCCTCAGCCTCTCACCATAAGTCATGTGCCCCAGCCCCCTAATAATTTTTGAAGCCCTCCATTGGGTCTCTCCAGTTTGTTCACATCCTTTCTGTAGTGGGGGCACCCAAAAGTGGATGCAATACTCCAGATGTGGCCTCACCAGTGCCGAATACAGGGAATAAACACTTCCCTTGATCTACTGGCAATGCTCCTACTAATGCAGCCCAATATGCTGTTAGCCTTCTTGGCAACAAGGTCACATTGTTGACTCAGATCCAACTTCTCATCCACTGTAATATCCAGGTCCTTTTCTGCAGAACTGCTGCTTAGCCAGTCGGTCCCCAGCCTGTAGCAGTGCATGAGATTCTTCCATCCTAAGTGCAGGATTCTGCACTTATCCTTGTAGAACCTCACTGGGGTTTTTTTGGCCCAATCCACAGGCACCTGACCTTCTCCCTGGAAGGAAAATGAGAGGACACCTAGATCATATCAGGGACTCCTGGGAAGGGTATACTGAGGTGGGGGAAACCAATAACTGAATATATACAGGGGTTCAGGGAGGAATTAAAAGACATGATGGACGTGATTCAAACCAACCTCAGGGACAGCCAATCCAAGCAAAAGGCATTGTATGATAACCATACTTGTAAATGCTCTCTTGAAATAGGGGATTTGGCATTAGCACTAAGCCCTGTGAAAAAATACAAAATGCAAAAACCTTGACTTTTGAAATATGAAAAATGAAATATGCAGTGAGTTAACCCAGTTGAAAAGGCAGACATATTATCTGTACTACAAACACACAAACAAGTATTTTCAGCAATTCAGGGAGGACTCACATGATGATCCATAAGAGCATCACTGAGGATTCACAGCCTGCATCCAGCCGACCTACTGTACCACTGGCAAAATGCAAGAGTAAATTTGCACAGATATACAGAACATGCTGAACATGGGAATTATTAAAGCATCTGACAGGTTTTGGGCGTCACCTATGGTTTGGTCCCCAAGGAAGATACCACTGTAAGATTGTATGTTGATTATAGAAAACTCAATGCTGTCACAGTGCCTGATGCTTCCTATGCCTGGAATTGATGATATACCTGATGTTTTGAGCAAAGTAGATATCTTAGCACATTTGACCTTGTGAAAAGTTATTGGTGAATATGCACAGCCTTCAGATGAAAATGAACAGAAAAAATATGCTTTGATTACTGATATAGGACTTTATGAATTTATAATATTACCATTTTTGTTAATTAATGCAGGAACCACTTTTCAGAGGCTGGTCAACTGAGTGTTAAATATATTACAAGAATTTGCAAAAGCATATGTTGATGATATTGCTATTTATAGCATCTTTTGGGTAGACCACATGAAACTGTGGTATTGTACTGTCAAAACACAAAGACACAGGTCCGACTGTTAAAGGCTGTAAGTGTAAAATTGAAGAAGACAGAGTTCCTTATTTGGGCCATTGGGTAGGTAGTGGTCAGATCTTTCCGGAGCCCCAGACCAAAAAGTAGATCCAGTCTTTCATAGGCCTGGTTAATTATTTTTGTATGGCTTCAGTGATAATGTATCTGAAATCACAGATCTGTGTAAAAAGAAAAAGGCAAAGTTGTTTAGTCAAAAACCTATCACAAGTGATTTCATGAGGTAAAAAAAATCTTGTGTGAAAAGCCTGTTCTGGCCAGCCCAGATTTTTGATAAAATGTTTAAACTTTGTACTGATTCATCAGGTATTCTGCTACCAACATTTCTGTTGGCTTTGTGGTCTATTTGTATTTATGTTATGAAGATATTAATATTCTTCTGCATTTTATTTTCCTCAGTAATGGTGGCTAATTCCCTGGCACTGCAGCAAAAAGTTGCTAACTTTCTTTTATTTGACTTTTTGTTCATTTTTCAGAAGATATTCAAAACAGGCACGAGGGGACAAACTTTTAAATGGCTTTGTTTTGACAATGAGCTTTAAGCTTCAGACATAAAGTAGTTCCAGATGTTTGATTTCCACACATGCTAATGTGCAGAGGCACAATTTTGAAGAAGGGACATTTTCTTATAATGCAAGTGGACACCTGAGTTTCTCTCTCTTCAAAATATCTCAGTTTCAACCCATCTTTCACCCCTCTTTGCCACTAGGCTCTGTTGTTCACTTCCTCCATTTATACTCTGGCCACCCTGCTTGTTCCACACTAGCACAAAGAACAGCAGCTCAGAAATCTCCAGAGCAGAAAAGCTGCCAGAGGAACTAAGCTCAGATCTTGGAGACTGGTTTACCCCAGGAGCCTGCATGTCACATAAGACTTGCAGCAGGTTGGCTGAGATGCACCTTAGTGGGAGGAAAAGAGCTGCTTTGGGAACATTCAGGAGGG
Organism: Chelydra serpentina; assembly: GCA_037349315.1. Classification (NCBI taxonomy): domain Eukaryota; kingdom Metazoa; phylum Chordata; order Testudines; family Chelydridae; genus Chelydra; species Chelydra serpentina. Next base: position 63,599,225 of record JBAIAC010000004.1, read on the forward strand.
TCAAATCCCTTTCAGTACTCACCAGCTGTCTTAGTAAGCTCTCAGAAACACTGATGGGATTGTTTTTTAAGTTTAATGCATATTTGCCCAGAGCATTGGATGGGCTCTTCAAATATGAAAATGAATAATCAAATCACAACTGATTTAGAGGCAAAATGATACCAAAAGGAGTTACAAATTGGCCTGATTTTGAGCAGGGCCTAATCTCATCTATGTTTGGACATGCATGTGCAATGTGGGTGCACTAACACCTATGCATGCAGGGGAAGTCATCTAAAACCTCCAGATACAGATGATAGAATTAGGACACACAAAGCGCACACTTCACAATGAGTTTTTGAGCATGACGATTCTATCAACTACACATGCAGGCTGGTTTTGTAGTTAAGGTACTGGACTGGGACTATAGATATATGAGTTCAACACCTTTGTTTTCCATAGATTTGCTCTGTGTCTTGGCCAATTCATTTAATGCCTCTGGGACTTGGTTCAACATGGGGAAAATAATACCTTCTTCTTCTATATTGACTATTTAAATGGTAGATTCTTTGTGGCAGGGACTTATATAGTGTTATGCATACTGGAAGCCCTGGTATTGGTTGGTGGCTATAAGTGCTACCATAACAAGTGTGAGTGCACAAAAATTGTATACATGGGGTGAGTAACCACAGAGTTGCTTAGGAAAGATAGTTTTATGAAAGTGTGGCAAGAGACCACCCTGGCTTAACCAGGAGATATCCAGTGATCTGAAACTCAAAAAATACTCCTACAAAAGTGGAAACAAGGTCAAATTATGAAGGATAAATACATTAACAAAACCCAACAACAAAAGCAGGTAGGGACAAAATTAGAAAGGCCAAGGCACAAAGTGAAATTAAACTATCTAGAGACATAAAGGGTAACAAAAAAACATTCTACAAATACTTTTGAAGGATGAGGAAGACCAAGGTCAGGGTAGGCCCGTTACTTAATGCAGGGGCAGGGGATGGGGGGGAGGGGAGACAATAACAGAAAATGTGGGTATGGCCAAAGTGCTGAATGCCCTTTTTGTTTCAGTTTTCACCACAGAGGTTAGTGGTGATTGGATATCTATCATACTGCATTCATTGAAAATGAGGTAGGATTTGAGGCTAAAATAGAGAAAGAACAATCAAAATTACAAGTTAGATGTCTTCAAGTTGGCAGGGCCTGATTAAATACATCCTAGAATACTCAAGGAGCTGAATGAGGAGATATCTGAGCCATTAGCAATTATCTTCAAAAACTCATGGAAGATGGCAGAGATTCCACAGGACTGAAAGAGGGCAAATATAGTGCCAATCTATAAAAAGGGGAATAAGGGCAACCTGAGGATTTACAAACTAGTCTGTTTAACTTCAGTACCCAGAAAAAATAATGGAGCAAATAATCAAGAAATCAATTTTCAAACATCTAAAACATAATAAGGTCAAGAACAAATCATGTCAAACCAACCTAATAGCTTTCTTTGACAGGGTAATAAGCCTTGGGGATAGGGTGGGGGAAATGGTAGATGTGATATATTTTGACTTTAGAAAGGCTTTTGATAATGTCTTGCATGGCCTTCTCATAAACTAAGGAAATACAACCTAGATGGAGCTACTATAAGGTGGGTGCATAATTGGTTGGAAAACCATTCCCAGCAAGTAGTTATCAGTGGCTTACAGTCAATCTGGAAGGACATATCAAGTAGGGTCCAGTACAGATCAGCTCTGTGACCGATTCTCTTCAATATGTTCATAAATGAATTGGATAATGGCATAGAGAGTACACTTATAAAGTTTGTAGATGATACCAAGCTGGGAGGGGTTGCAAGTGCCTTGGAGGATAGGATTAAAATTCAAAACGATCCGGACAAACTAGAGAAATGGTCTGAAGTCAATATGGACAAGTGCAAAGTACTCCACTTAGGAAGGAACAATCAGTTGCACAAATATAAAATGGGAAATGACTGCCTAGGAAGGAGTACTGCAGAAAGGCATATAGTGGATCACAAGCTAAATATGAGTCAACAGTGTACCTCTGCTGCAAAAAAAAAAAAAAAAAAAGTAAACATAATTCTGGGATGTATCAGCAGGAGTGTTCTAAACAAGGCATGAGAAGTAATTCTTTCGCTCTACTCTGCATTGATAAGGCCTCAACTGAAGTATTGTGTCCAGTTCTGGGCATACATTTCAGGAATGATTTGAACAAATTGGAGAAGGTCCAGAGGAGAGCAACAAAAATGATTGAAGGTCTAGAAAACATGACATATGAGGAAAGATTGAAATAATTTGGTTTGTTTAGTCTGGAGAAGAGAAGACTGAGTAGGGAAATGATTATAGGTTTCACTTACATCGAAGGTTGTTACAAGGAGGAGGATGAAAAATTGTTCTCCTTAACCTCTGATAATAGGACAAAAAGTAATGGGCTTAAATTTCAGCAAGGGAGTTTTAGGTTGGACATTAGCCATGGTCTACACTATGAGATTAGGCAGAATTTAGCCACGTTAGGTCGATTTTATAAGCAATGCATCTACACAACTAACCCCGTTCCGTTGACCTAAAGGGCTATTAAAATCGACTTCTGTACTCCTCCCCAGCGAGAGGAGTAGCACTAAAATAGACCTTGCTGGGTCGAATTTGGGGGAGTGCAGATGCAATTCAACATTATTGGCCTCCGGGAGCTATCCCAGAGTGCTCCCGTGTGACCGCTCTGGACAGCACTTTCAACTCCGATGCACTAGCCAGGTAGACAAGAAAAGCCCTGGGAAATTTTGAATTTCATTTCCTGTTTGGCCAGCGTGGCGAGCTCAGCAGCATAGGTGACCATGCAGTCCCAGAATCGCAAATGAGCTCCAGCATGGACCGAACAGGACACACTGGATCTGATTGCTGTATGGGGAGAAGAATCTGTGCAGGCTGAACTCCGATCAAAAAGAAGAAACATTAATATATATGCCAAAATCGCACAGGGCATGGTGGAGAGAGGCTACAACAGGGACACACAGTAGTGCCACATGAAAGTTAAGGAGCTCAGGCAAGCCTACCAAAAGACAAAGGAGGGAAACAGTCGCTCTGGGTCAGAGCCCCATACATGTCGCTTCTATGAATAGCAACATGGCATTCCAAGGGGGATCCTACCACTACCCCACCACTGTCCGTGGACACCTGCAAGGGGGGAGTCTCACGCAACAAGGAGGAGGATTTTGTGGATGAGGAAGAGAAGGAGGAGAAGGAGGAGGAAAATGTGCAGCAGGCAAGAGGAGAATCCATTCTCCCCGGCAGCCAGGACCTTTTCATCACCCTGGAGCCAATACCCTCCGATGACGGATTCCTGGACCCTGAAGCTAGAGAAGACACCTCTGGTGAGTGCACATTTGTAAGGGGTAGTCTGAGTCTCCAAGGATAACTATTGGCATTTCAACATCCCCAACAGTTATTTTCTGGTCTGGGAAGTAAGTCCCTTCTTGCAGCTGTTCAAACAGCCCAGAGTTCCTGAATATGCGAGCATCATGCACCTTTCCCAGACATCCCACGCTGATGTCGGTGAAACATCCCTTGTGATCCACCAGTGCTAGCAGCGCCATTGAGAAGTACCCCTTGTAGTTTACGTACTGGTTGGCAAGGTGGTCTGGTGCCAAGATAGGGATATGCATTCCGTCTATCACCCCACCACAGTTAGGGAACCCCATTGCAGCAAAGCCATCCACTATGACCTGCACATTTCCCAGAGTCACTATCCTTGTTAGCAGAAGGTTAGTGATTGCCTTGGCTACTTCGATCACCCCCACAGTAGATTTGCCTACTCCAAATTGATTCCTGACTGACTGGTAGCAGTCAGGCGTTGCAAGCTTCCACAGGGCTATTGCCACTCACTTCTCAACTGTCAGGGCTGCTCTCACCTTGGTATTCCTGCGCTTCAGGGCGGGGGAAAGCAACTCACAAAGTTCCAGAAAAGTGGCCTTACACATGCAAAAGTTTCGCAGCCACTGGGAATCATCCCATACCTGCAACGCTATGCGGTCCCACCAGTTTGTTTGCTGGGCCCAGAATCAGTGTTCCACTGTATCATCCTGCCCCACTGCTGCCATGATGTCCCAATTGCCACATCCCGGGCTTTCAGGAACATCAGTGTCCATGTCCTCCTCACAATCGTTCTCGTGCTGGTAGCTCCTAGTCAGGTTCTTCACATACTGCAGGATAATGCGCGAGGTGTTTACAATGCTCACAACATCAGTGGTGAGCTGAGTGGGCTCTATGCTTGCCGTGCTATGGCGTCTGCGCAGGTAACCCAGGAAAAAAGGCACGAAATGATTGTCTGCTGTTGCTTTCACGGATGGAGGGGAGACTGACGACATATACCCCAAACCACCCGCGTCAATGTTTTTGCTCCATCGGCATTGGGAGCTTAACCCAGAATTCCAATGGGCAGCAGAGACTGCAGGATAGCTATCCACAGTGCACCGCTCCATGAGTCAATGCTAGCCATGGTATTGAGGACGTACTTCGCCGAATCAATGCGCTTAGTGGGGACACACACAATCGACTGTATAAAATCGCTTTCTAAAGATCGACATCTATAAATTCAACATAATTTCATAGTGTAGACATCCCCTTAGGAAAATCTTCCTAACTGTCCAGGTAGCTAAGCACTGGAACAAATTGCCTAGGGACATTGTGGAATATCTGTCATTGGAGGTTTTTAACAATAGGTTAAACAAACACTGTCAGGAATGGTCTGGTAAGTTATTACTTAGTCCAGACTTTAGCACAGGGGACTCAATTAGATGATGTATGGAGATCCCTTCCACTCCTACACTTCTATGTGTCTATGCACAAAAGGATGCCAGAGCCTGAAAATCAGGCACAAAATGCAATTTAGAACAATCCACTGAAATATTTGATTTTGTTTAGGATTGTGCATGCAGATAATCCTTAAAATCTCTTCGAAGACAGAATCAGGATACTCCTCTGATATCCATTTTCCCCTCATTTCCTAAGAAGGTTTGTTAAGTAACAATAGAGTCCATTTTTTTTGACAAATGCTGTCAACTGGGGCTATTGTTTTTTGTTGGTTTTTTGGGGGGGTGGGTGGGGGGTGGAGAGGAGAAATTTTCTGTAAAAAAAATAATATAGCAAACTTTTCTTACCAAAGACCTAGTCATTTGAAAAATCTCATTGGCTTCTTCTGTGCTGTCTCAGAGGACAAGTCACTTAAATGTAAACCATTTATTTTATTAACTACTGCTATCAGACACAGCGTGCCATTTGGGGGAATATGTCTCTTTACTTCTATAGTTGTCTGTGGGGGTATATCAGTGAACAGAATCTAAAAAATAACAGGCATGAAAACCAGCACACAACTAGATCAGTTGGATTATTTTTTCTGTGTGTTTCGGTAGTACTTGTAAGGAGCTCTGTGGGATCAAGCGTCTCCTCAGTCACTCTTTGCCTCTATGCTTCGGCTTTGAAAATGGGGTGGTAGGGAGGGAAAGTAAAGAAAGGACCCTGCAGTGTTGGGAACTCTCATTCCCATACTCCAGTTAGCCTGCCACTTTGATAAAATGGGTCATCAGTGGCATCTCAACTAAAAGCCATTGCTATGTTTAGTGCATACAAGCCTTTCTCCAGAGACAGCACAAGCTGTTAGTTCTGCTGCCACATGCCTGCTGTGTAAATGGAGCTATGTAACTGCTATGACATTGTTTACTCTGCATTGCACCTTTACGTTTATAAGGAGTCTGCAGGTCTGCAGTATTCTGTGAAAGGCAGAGCTGAGGCAGCCTGGTACAGAGTAGACACTCACTGTGCTTGCTATTGAAGGTTTTCTGACTTTGTCTTGCTTTGTTGTGGCCCATAAGCTAAGTAAAGCAAGCAAAACAGCATGTTTGGCTGCTCTTGTATTTAGCAAAAACAGCACATACAGAACTTTTAAAGAGGTAGGAAAACTTCTGTAGCAAAACAGGGGCCTGTGATGAGTTCTCTCCCCCATACCCTCCTGGAGGCATTGGTGCCCTGATACCTGCCCTCCTTCAAGTAAACTCACTCAGGCTGGGCTAATAAAAACATTTAATCCTCCAGAAGCCTAGAAGAGACACTGAACAACTGGAAGCCAGCAGGCCAGTTAAGAAGGCTTGACTGCTTCTTCTCAGGGAGTGTTGGGTGAGGTTGGGACAGGACAGGAGCTGGACTCCTCCTCAGTACTAGCCCAGAGCCCAGGGCCAGGTCAGGGCCTTGGCTAAAAGCACGGTGACAAAGCAGTTACCTTTGATGTTTGTTTAAAGGTGCAGGCAGCCAAAATTTGAGTTTGTTATTATTTACTTATTGAAGACTGACACCAAGCTTCCAGCGTAGGCTGCCTGCTCCAAACAGACTTCCACACTTTGTAAACTGAGATAGGAAGCATCTTCTGCGTCACATTCAACCAGAAGGAGACATGACAGTGCAGCTACTCCTGTGACAGGGCTCGATTCACTTGTCTACTGGAAATATTTTGTGCCACTCCTGTGATGCAAAACAGACAGACACTCAGCTAAGCCACTTAAAATGGTTGTATGGGTGCTTTGCCTCACTACAGCAGCCCATAACATCCCAGAAAAATCTGGTCCGAGATCTTCTAAATCTAGTGGTTTCGCTTCCAATCCAAACGTGCAGCTATGCTACAGCAAAGCATAAAATCCCAATGCACATTCGGTGAAGAAAAACATCCTGCACTTCATCTTTGCAATTTGATCTTTAAATTATCCAATCATTTAACACTTGAAGAAAGGTGTTGTCATGGTAACAGGGCTAACTGAACTTCTGTCCCTTTTCTGGTACCCCCTTAGGTTTTAGACCTTATGCCTGTACCTCTCGTTGGGGTGGAGTTCTGCAGTTCTTCCACTCTAAAACTGGGTTCTGGGTTACAGTATTCTGCATATTAACCATTCTTCCCCTGTAGGTCCTACTGAGTTCTGGCACCAGTAGTTCTTCCTTTCAGGAGTCTGTAACCAATGGTACAGTGGTGTACAGTGATCAGACAACCAAAGTACTGTGCATTTAATGGTAGAACAAAACTTTAGAGAAAAAGGATTTTAAAACAATCTACATGCTTCTTCATCTTACTTACAGGCTTACCATCCCCTGATGGCAGACGAGGCAGGCCTAGCTCCATTAGATACCCCCAGTGGGTGCCTGTGTCTCAGTCTGAGTCCCCTGAACAGCTCCTCTCCACTTTAAACCCCACTAGAGTTCTTTTGATCTCTTGTATTTCTTGGCTTTTCCTGTCCTTGCTTTGTCTCTTAACAACCCTCAAATGGTTACTGAGGGATGGCTTATCTTCAGCCATTCTTTCTCCTTCCTGCTTGTTTTCTCAACAACCCTCTCTTAAACTTAAACCAATATATTCAGATAAAAAGCAGCCCGATAAGCAGGTTAACATACAGTACTCAAATTATTACAGAGCAGCTCCACATCCATCACTGCTACAGAGTCAATTAAAGAGGGTTTCATATAAGGGGCATACATACTAAATGAAAAATCCAGGTGGTCTGGTGAATGGAGCACAAAGCATGCAACACAAAGTGTGATAGAAAGATATGGCAGTGTGTGGGAGAAGAAAGGGAAAACGAAGGGATGCAGGCTGAGATTTTCAAGGCCAACCAGGAATGGCCACTGTACAGCCAAATTCCTTAGCTGGCTTTAGAAATCTCAGCCATAATGTACTGTTAAATGCGATGGTGAATTATTTATATTTTATTTCTATAGCCCCCATCATTAAAGGCGCTTAGTCTAAGCACCTTACATACAGGCCAGAGCATTCCCTTTAGCACAAAAAAGGATGAAGGGGAGAAATGCCCCCAAAATGTGTTTAAACTGGAGTGGGAAGGGGGACCCATTATGCAGCCGCTACTTATGACCCCCCTCTTCTCCCTCCATTTCAGTGGAAGCAACTGTTATGCAGGACCAGATGCTCAATAAAAAAAACCGGCAAGTAAAATGGAAGTACTCCCTGAAACCATACAGAGACTTGAATCCAGAATCAGATCTGAATGTTGTTGCCTCAAGAAATCCATGCCCCAACAAGGGAGAAAGGTGATAATTGAAAAGCTGTGGAAACATTTTGGCTCATAGGAATCATGTCACCCAGGAACTAATGCAAGCTAGGGAACTTTCCAGTGACTGAAAGAAGAGATGCCAGCAGATACACATCAGTGAATCTGCTCTGTTGACCTGTTTGTGGTTAACAGCACACTATATTGAACATCATTGTGACAGCAGCCTGCAGTAGATGATAGCAAGTCATACAGCATAGGACCCTAGTTGCCAGTAGCATATGAAGGGAACATAACAGCCTAACAGGCATGTGAAACACAGAATTACTATGTAACTAAAAGAAATGTTGGAATAACTGGATTTGCAGCGTTTGAATTAACATCCCAGGTGCACGGGCATAGCAGTGTTTATTGCACACTATGTAACTCAGAGGAACAGAAATAAAAGAGGTTACTTTGAGAAAACATCATTTGCCCAGTGTGTACTGAGAAATTATATCAGGGACATAACAGCAAGCAGTACATAGGAGTAAAAATCACCACCTCATCCAGACAAGTATCTAAGCAGTCAAAGATGACAGGTTGAAACTGTCTCAGAGTAGACATAGGAACCCATAGAGAGACAAGGTGGATGAGGTAGTATCTTTTATTGGATCAATTTCTGTTGGCAAGAGAGACAAGCTTTCGTACTTACACAGGGCCCGTCTTTAAATCTGGGAAACAAAGTCAGTTTCACGGCTAAATACAAAATTTGAACAAATTGTCGTATAACTAATGCAAGGGACCATTCAAGATGAAGGAGCCAATGAAGCCCTCTCCAGCCATAGGGAGAAAAGGAAGCAGGGGTGGGTGGGAGAAGCAGCTGTGGGTGGTTGATAATGGGTTAGAGATTGTTATAATAAGCCATAAATCCAGTGTCTCTATTCAGTCCATAATTACAGATCAGACACACCAACCCAAAGCGGCACCAAATCCTGCCAGAACAACAGAAGCAAAACCTGCAAATATATGTGCACTGCTAGAATGATCAGCACCCCCCACAGCATACCTTTCAAGATCCATAGGTCCTTCACATGCCTATCGCAATATGTAGTATACCGCATACAGTGCATGAAATGCTTCAACAACAACTATGTGGGTGAAACCAGATAATCACTATGCTCTCAAATGAACTCACAGGGGAAAATGATAAAAGACAAAAAGACTCCCCATAACCTGTGGGTGAACACTTTTCACAAAGCCATCACTCTGTACCTGACCTCGGGGTGCTGGAACGGGGAGGCCAAGGGGCCATGGTCCCATCATTTTTTACCAGCCATAAGGGCAAGCGAGGTGGGGAGGAGGAGCTGGAGAAGAGCAAATGGGGTATTCGGGGTAAGAGGCAGTGCAAGGGGGGACTCAGGTGAAGGGGCAGGAGTGGGGCTTTGGGGAGAAGGGTGGTGCAGGGGCATGGCCTGGGGGTGGTGCGAGGGCAGAGGCTCTGGGGAAGGGATGGTGTGAGGGCAGGGACTCAGTGCAGAGGTGGAGCTTTGGGGGTAAGGGGTGCCATACATGGGCAGGGCCACGGTTCAGACACCAGTGGCCCCTCCACTTCTAGTGGCCCCTCCACTGCGTGTATTGAAACCACCAATGACGGCACAAATTTGTAAAAAAACTAAAACGAAGTTTATATGGGGGCGGCAATTATTTTTGAGCCTAGGGGCGGCAAAATCATTAATCTGCCACTGACCTCATCAGATTTCTTTTGGCCCAGTCCTCCAATTTGTCTAGGTCACTCTGGACCCTATCCCTACCCTCCAGTGTATCTACCTCTCCCCACAGCTTAGTGTTCCATTTTGGCCGGGACAGTCTCCTTTTTCAGCTCTGTTCTGGTCGTCCCTACATTTTCACTAAAACTGGGCATTTGTCCCTGATTTGTGCAGGCAGCACTGCCTTCAGAGCTGTTCCCCTGGGCAGCAGCCGCCCCCTCTCTCTAGCTGCAAGGCAGAGCGGAGAGCAGAGGCTGCTGCCAGGGGTCAGCTTTGAAGGCAGGCACAGCATCCGAGAAGCGCTACCTTTTCCCCCTGCGGTAGCAGCCCCTGCTCTCCAGTTGCCAGGCAGAGCGGAGAGCAGCAGCTGCTGCCAGGGGAGGTCATTTTTGAAGGCAGCGCTGCCCACCATCAGCATGATCAGAGAAATTTGCTGCTGACAGGCAGGGCTGCTTTCAAACCTTTCCCCCCAGGCAGCAGCCCCACTCTCCAGCTGAACACTACAGGTAGTTCTTATGTCTGGGTCAACCTGGGACAGCTATCCACTGCTTGCATCACAGGATAGTGAGAAGTTTACTTAAAGGATTGTGCTTCAGAGATGTATAATCCCTTCCCAAGCAGCCTGATGTTCTGGTAAAATGAGTGTGCTACACACATTAGAATGATGCACTCCTCCCTGAGTTCAGTGACTGCAGTCACTGGTCTTTAAGCAGGATACACAAAGAGTAGCGTGACAGAGTGGAGAGTTGTGCTATTGCCTGGGGGGGCGGGGGTCAGATCTGAAGGCAGTGATGCCCACCAGCAGCAGCAGAGAAATTTGCTACTGGCAGGCTGTGCTGCTTTCAGAGCTGAACCCCTGGGCAGCAGCCCCACTTGTCAGCTACAAGGCAGAGTAGAGAAGTAAGGGTAATATGGTATTTCCACCCTTACTTCTGCACTGCCTCAAAGTCTGAACATTCCTTACTGTGCGGCTCAATATGGAATGCTTTGAGCAACTTAACCAGGAGGCTGTAGAGAAGCACTACATTAATTTTCCTATCAGCTCAGTGCAAGGTCAGCAAAGAAAAGGTAGGAACCCCATTTCTTGATGGGCACAAAGCATGGCTAAATGGATTGTCAGCATCAGCAGGGTTGAAGGATGCCGCACGCAGGCCAACCGATGGGGCTTTTAGTTGCAGTGCTCTGATTTGTAAACACTGGTTGGTTAGCTGACTTGCAGCTGCAGGCTGAAAACAGCGTGATGGTCACGTCACAGCTCCAATGTTTGCCTAGCTTGAGAGCCTGAGTGATGAGGCAGTTTGAAATAGGAAGGGTTTTTAATTGCACATTTTGTGGTAGCTAAGAGTCCCCCTGAGCCAAAAAACAGGCTGCCTGCAGTAGAGGGAGAGAGCTGTGTTCAGATGCTGGGCTGAGCCAGTGTTCAGAGAATGCCTTGTGAAGAAACACTTGCAAATAGATTCTACCCTGGTGTTTAAGTAGCAGATTTACCAGGCCATAGAGATCTCTGGTGTAAACCATTTGACCTGGAGATTAACTTGGCCCATAGCAAGGAATTGGTTCAGCAAAACAGGGGCTGTCAGGAGCAGGGTCCAGCCAGAAGCAGACTGACATCGTGTATCCAAAAAAATCCCTACAAGGAGCATAGACAGTTCATTCACACATGTTCTCCTTTGTCAAAGGCTGGTTTTGTCAGAAGTAAGGGTAGCAATACCACCATACCTTCACAAAAGGCACAGTCAACCTGTGGAACTCTTTGCCAGAGGATGTTGTGAAGGCCAAGACCATAACAGGGTTCAAAAAAGAACTAGATACATTCATGGAACATAGGTCCATCAATGGCTATTAGACAGAATGGACAGGGATGGTGTCCCTAGCCTCTGTTTGTGAGAAGCTGTGAATGAGCGACAGGGGATGGATCACTTAATGATTGCCTGCTCTGTTCACTCCTTCTGGGGCACCTGGCATTGGCCACTGTCGGAAGACCTGATACTGGGCTAGATGGACCTTTGGTCTGACCCAGTATGGCCATTCTTATGTTCTTATGTTCATGCTACCCTTATTTTTGTGCTGCTGTTGGTGGGGGTGCTGTCTTCAGAGCAAGGCACCCTAGCAATCAGCTCATGCTCGCCATTGCCCAACTTTGAAGGCAGTACTGCCATCAATCACATGATGTTGCCAGGTGATGCTTTTGTTACTTTTGTGGGGGTAGGGAGGTTTGTGTGACCTGTGTCCTTAGAAGAATCAATAGTTTATGTGTGGTCATTTTTTGCTATACAAATGTCTAGGAAACGTCTCTGTAATTTTAATGAAGATCTCCAAAATCAGTTCAAGTTTAAAAAAAAAGACATTTCAACATTGGACAACAGCAAAGTTGTATGCGAGACATGTGGAGCACATTTCTCCATTGCCCACAGCGGTCAAAATGACATTACCCAGCACATTCAAAGCAAGAAACACAGAGATGCTGATAAAAGTAAGTATCTAACACCAAGAGAGTCAGGATTTTTTTCTGAGGCAAGACACAGAAGCTGAAAAAGTTTTTGCCAGTGACAGTGTTTGGTTACCATTCAGTGAGGTACAGACACAGTTTCCGGTCTAATGACTGTACCTCACAATTCATTAGGAAACTGTACCAATTTCAGTTTTCATCTGTTCGCACAAAATCTGAGGCAATCGTTTGCAACATCTTAGCCCCTTTATCTACTAAATAAGTGCAGCTTGAGTTGGACAAGTGTTCCTTTAAGCTTAGTGTAGATGCATCAAACAAAAAGGAGCAAAAACTATTTCCTGTTCTTATATAGTATTTTCTCCCACTGACTGGTGTTTGCACAAAAATGATTCACTTTTCGTCTCTACCCAGAGAAACATCAGATTTGCAGTGTGCATTCATCCAGCAAGTGATTGAGAAGTACTCTCTGAGCTACAAGATTGTTGGAATTTGTGCAGACAGCACCAATACTGACTTTGGGGGTGCCAGACGTTATGGGAAAAACGATTTGTGGCAAAAGCTCCAGGTCAACTTAGGAAAAGAGGTCTTTGGCATTGGGTGTGATGCACATATTGTGCGTAACTGCCTCCAAACTGCAGTCGACTGTCTTCCTTTAGATGTGGTGAGCTTTGCTGTAAAGATTTACAAATCCTTTCATATCTACGTGTTGAAGAGCATGGCAGCATGCGAGTCCTCTCATTGGGACCAGCAATACACAGGATTTTGTTGATTTTCGATGGGCTTAAAGCATATTTTCTTTCTCAAGATAAATGCCCGACACTGCTAAAGAAGCTCTTTGATGATCCTGCCACTCAACTGTGGCTTCTATTTGCCAACAAACAAACTGCCATGTACCAAAACATAACGGAGATGATAGAGAAAAACGATTTGTCAGTGACAGAAGTTGCATTGCAAATATGTTATCGGAGAGGCTTGGAGAAAGATTTGTCACAACAGAAGTGAAGAACTTACTGCATGCTCTTGTAGAATGCGAGCAAATGAAAGAAAGGGAGTTTTACGATGTAGTTGACAATTTTTACACAACATGATTGTCCTACTTACAGCACCAGAAACCTGCCTTTGAGTGCACCAAAAAGTTTTAGTGTAGTAGCCGTGTTAGTCTGTGTCAGCAAAAAGAAAACAAGAAAAATACCTGTGGCACCTTAGAGACTAACAAATTTAGTGGGCTCTGCTGAGGAATATGCCGCAGTGGGAGCAAATGCAAGACAGCCTCCTTGCATGCCACACCAGAATTCCCACCTTAAATAGGTTGGATGAGAATCATCTTTTTGATGAGTTGTCTAGTGCAAAATCAATTGTCTCCAGTTGTCTTTCAGACTGGAACCATCAGAAAACACCAATCACCGAAAGGTGGCAGAAGATTTTTCGAGAGATGGACAGTAATTCAGTACAATACACACATCTAGCCAAGGCTGTGGAATTTGTGCTGTGTCTGCCTGATATTACAGAGCCTGTTGAATGTGTCTTTTCAATGATGAATGATGTGTGGTCTCCTGAAAAATCACATCTGAATGTCTTCACCATGAAGGCTTTCTTGTGTGTGCAAGTTAACTTTTCTCTAGACTGTACTGCATTCTACATTAAGTTGCTGAAAGACAAGCAAACCCTCAGAAAAATAGCAGCTTCCGAGAAATACAACTGATATCAAGCAGTTTCACACCCTGAAGAATGGCAAGATGAGGAACAATGCCAGTAACCACTGAGTTTTAAGTAAAATATATGAAACCATGAAATATAAGAACATATATATAAAATATATGAAACTGCCTTATCTTTTTTGCATACTGTAAGTAAACTCTCCTGAGCACTGACCATCTCTTAACCAGTATCCCGTTTTCAGTTTAGGGAAATATGGTCGTACCACTAACAGCCTCCCTCAGCTGTTCCTCCCCTTTCCTTTCCTCCCTATTATTTGAGGGATCACTTCACCTTGAATGGTCCCTTTGAAATATGTGTTAACTAATACTAAACAATCTGTTCAGATCTTGTATTTAACAGTGACACTTTGAGTTAGCTTCCCAGACCTAAAGAAGAGTTCTGTGTAGCTTGAATGCTTGTCTCTCTCACCCTAGAAGTTGGTCCAATAAAAGATATTACTTCACCCACCCTTGTGTCTCTAAAATCCTTGGACCAACACAACAATCCTGCATATCACTTGGATCACCTGGATCGATCGGACTTCAGCTGTCGTTAAGACTGCGCCGATCACAACACCTCTGCCATTCTTCTCGCACTCTTGCCTTTCTTCTCCACGTTCGTCCGAAACGTTTAACGATGTCATCTTCCCATCTTCTTGGAGGCCGACCGGGGGGTCTTTTCTGTTCTCGCGGGTACCACTCAGCGGTCCACCTGTTATCCGTGAGCCGTGCTGTGTGGCCCGCCCATCGCATCTTGTTATGTCTGCTTTCCACGACAATATCTTTCACACCGCTGCGTTCTCTGATGATTTCATTTGGTATACGATCCAGAAGGGAGATTCCCAACATAGCTCGTTCCATTGCCCTTTCAGCTACCAACAGCCGTTGCTCTTCTCTCTTCGTCAGTGCCCACGTTTCACTGCCATACAGCATGGCTGGCAGCACTGCTGAATTGAAAATATTTTTATGTGTGGTCTTGTCAATTTTTCCTTTGAGGACGTCCTTGATGGAATTAAATGCACACCATCCTGCCCGAATCCTTCGCGAGAGTTCTCCGTTCAGGTCTTGGCGCATATTAACTTCTTGGCCCAAATATATGTACTGTTCCACTTCTTCGATGTCTTCTCCTGTTACCGTTATTCGGGCTTTTTGTAAGACGTCTGATCGCATATATTTCGTTTTGCAGCGGTTCATTTTCAGGCCGACCTGACTACTTTTCTTGTCAAGTCTTCATAGCATGCTCTGCAGTTGGTTGGTGCTTTCGGCAATTAGTACAATGTCGTCTGCAAATCTGAGAAACAACATGAGTAAATCCTGCATATAAAACACACAAAAACTAGGCTGTAATACCGCATATATTAACCCATGTTATGCTCAGTAGAATATGCCCAACACCACCACACTTCAATACATAAGTGATCCATATCATCCATTAGTCACTGCTTTAGATACAATCATGAATCAACTCAGCAGGGCCTTGGAATTGTAACATACATGAATTCTACCTTGCAGTAATGCTAGCAAAAGTTATGAGTAATATTAGGTTTTGCTCAATGTACACCTGTGGGCATTTCAAACAGTACACTTCAAGGAGGTGAACCCAAATATGCATTGTGTGTTGTATATGACCTTTTCTATGTGTAACTGGAAAGAGAGAATGCAGCATGCCCTGACCTCACCTTCATTTTGCATAACCAAGCCCAAGTGTGCCATGGAGGTAGAACAGACACTACCTCTTTTGTTGCAACTGCTAATGTGATAGCGCAAGCTGAATTTGATAATTGGCTTTAACAGTGAAACCCTGAACCCTGAACTGAATCTATTCACCAGGTGGCAGAGAACGGGACAACAGTTAAGCAAACTCTAAAGTACTCAAACAATTATGAGTAAATAGAAATTCTGTATTGTGACAACTCAACTAACTAGTTCCTTTTTTTGTGTGATAATTCTGTAACTGTTATGTTAGTATATAGATCTGTTTGTTAGCCTGGGATAGCATTTTGGGTTTGACTTTTTGATACTCTTATACTAATAGATGTAAACAAAGGTCAAAGACAGTGATGTCGCTTCTGCCTAGTCAGATGGATTTGTTAGTACAATGGGAAAAGACAAGAGAAGTTAAAGTGTTACTCAGAGCACGCTTTAAGATTGCCTCAACCCCTATCACAAGGGAAAGTAAAGCAATCAGTTGGGAGGGGCAAAGGGGCTTTTGGAGGGGAAGGTATAAAACAGTAAAAGATCCAAGAAATGCTCATCCCTGACCTGAGCAAAACCTCACTCCTTACCCCTTCTCTGGGGTACAAAAGAGGTGGGACGAAGACCCCAGACCCAAAATGGAACATGACTCTTAGTTGTGAGGGGTGGGACTGTGTGTGTACATTTCAGGTATAATGATACCTCCTGAGAGGAGGGGGGAGAGACACTGGGAAACAAGGTTCTGAGGCATCAGTTATGGGACACATGTTTGCTGGAAATTAATCCTAATAAACATTGCATTGTCTGCACTTCGGACTTCTGCTCTCTGTCTGCGTGACAAGAACCAGGGGAGAGGGTGAAGGGAAAGCTCTCTAACACATTATAACCACCATTCTTCTGACTTGAGTAGTTTAGACTACACAACTGTAGAGCATACTAAGAGGACTTACATTAAAATAAATGACCCTATTCATTTCAGTAAGCTATGAGAGAGAAAGTCACACATATTCACAGCAGATGGCATCACTACCTATTTTAGCTCAAAATACTGGGAGGAAGTGGGAAGAGCATTAGTTACTTGGTGTGAGGAAGGGTTAGTAAGAATGTTCTTTATAGTTTAAGTCTGGGATTTTCAAAGGAATTTAAAGAGTTAGGAGCCCAAATCCCATTTAAATTCAATAGAAGTTGGGTGCCTAACTCACTTTGGCTTTTTTGAAAATCCCTCTATATGTCCTGAGCCTAATATCAAGGATCATTTACATGGTAAGTAACAGTGGAGAAAGAGATCTTTTTTTTTCTTAAGTGGTGAAAATACTGTCTCATCACCTCTACTATTCAAATATTGGCTGTTGTTATTAACTGCTTAATATGAAATGAAAACACTTCTGTGCCAAATAAGTGTATGTTTTGTAGATCCATGTATCCCTATGTGATACATGCCACATATTTATTTATCTTTAGTTCAGTGGGATCTATGTTTCAATTGGGGGAGGGATAGCTCAGTGGTTTGAGCATTGGCCTACTAAACCCAGGGTTGTGAGTTCAATCCTTGAGGGGGCCATTTGGGGATCTGGGGCAAACATTGGGGATTGGTCCTACTTTGAGCAGGGGGTTGGACTAGATGACCTTCCAACCCTGATAATCTATGATTCTATTAAAACAATTCACAAATAACTGTACATTATCCTCACAGAGGCAGTATACAAATATCTCTCACTTGCCAATTTTAGCAAATAGGCATGTTCAAGCACACACAGGATCTATATGTACCTTGAAGTGGGACTGTAGCCCACGAAAGCTTATGCTGAAATAAATTTGTTAGTCTCTAAGGTGCCACAAGTAATCCTGTTCTTTTTAAATCTTCAGTGAGCCCATATTTATCCATATATGGGTGAATTTAGTATCCAAAGAAGATGTATGATTGACCATCCTGCAAACCAAAATCCCTTTCTGAAAACAAAAAGAACAAAAAACCAAACAAAACCCCTCAAAACACAACCACCACCAGGCTCAGCAACAAGCAGCAATAGTGCCTGTTTTCTCATGCGGCCCTGCCACTGTGCCTCAATTCTGATTGAGAGGGATCATCTCTAAGGTGAGAGGTTATTTCAATTTCCGTGACTCATTCAGCCTTTGGCCTGTCCGTGAGAGAGCCAACAAGTGTGCCAATTAGTCTGATATATTTGTATTAATGTCAGCACGAATGGCAAAAATTAACAAGTTTGGACATTCTGTAAGTAATTTGACATTGGTATGTAAGAAAATTGAGCATTGATTTTAATGATATGTATGAAAAATTGCATACTTACTACAGAAATATCTGGCTGATGACCAGCAACGGACTGGCCTCTGTGCATGTGCACCACTGCTCACTACTAGATGGAGTCAGAACAGCTCATTTCATTCTAAACCTAAAATGTTAACAGCTAACGGAGATTCTCCTTTGCGCTGGTTATAGGAGCATTCACTTTTGGAGTGGGTCTGAATTCCAGATCCTATGTCACATTGCAGTTCCTAGCGAGCATAGTGCACAGCATAGCAAGACCAATGAATTCGTAGGGCATGAATTTGGTACATATCTGCATGCCTGTTTGTCACTTTTTTGAGGGCACCTTTAATAAACTTACACTTCACCTGTTCCCATTTTCCTAATTGCATTTTAAATAATAAAGAGTTTTTGCCAGAAGAAGATTTCCATAATTTTAGCCAGAAGCGATACTATGCATGGAGCGAGGAAAGGAATTAGTCCTGCAAAATACTTTTTTTTCAATCTTACCATGACATTTTAAATCAGTGTGTTTGCTCACATCTGGTGTTTTTCCTGGTCTCATTTAATCAGCCCAGTTTCATGTTGCCTGTAGTTCTTTTCATAGGACTGTTTTCCTTGGGCCAAATTCTGCTTTCACTGACAATTATGATCCCACTTATTGTAATGGAACTAGGATTTTACTTATTGAATATAGAAGGTTTTAAACTGTCCATTTTTAAACTCCTTTTTCTGGTCTGTGAACCCCTTAGCTACTGAGTCAAGGTTAGGGAAGCTGTGCATAGTTATTTTTGTGCTTTATAAAATGTCTAACATTTTTGGTGCATAAATCATTTTTAGCTTTACCTAATTTCAGAGCATAAAGGGCATGTCAAACTTTACTAAACCGAAGCCCCGGGAAGCAGTCGATAACCATGATGGATTTTTATAATGATATAACCCTTAATGAATTATTGTAGTTCTTTAACAAGGTTTTAATAAGAAATTTCTTTTGCCAGCATGGTTATTAGTTCTCTCATATGAATAGCCCTGGGCCTGTCTTCCATAGAATAGTACAACATAATATTTCTTTCTGTGTCAATCATACAGTACTGCAAAACTCCAAGCCATGAATAAAATACACTTACTTTTCTTTGTTTTGTTTTTTATTTTAAAGGTCAGGTTTTTAGAATATGTAAGGTGAAAATAAAGATGTGCTGACTGCAAGACCACTGTTTCTCATGTATAATGGAAAAATGCCCACCACAGTATTCTGATCACCAGTCAGATGTTTCCTATACACTAAAGTAACTTTTTTAAAAATGAGAACAATATGCATATTTTGCTCTAATGGGTACATGTGTATAATGTACATTATAGTATACTATACTGATTTTCTTCAGGTTCTTTAAGAAAGCATCTGACTAGTGATCTGAATACTGCAGTGGGCCTTCTTCCATTATATATACATGAGTCAGGAATGGCAACTGTCTGTCTCAAAAAGTTGATGGTACACACACCAAAGCAGTTCAGTTACTGTGTGATGCAGCAGCAACACAAGTGGATAAAAGTCCAATTGTAAAGCCACAGTCCTTGCAACAAATAGTGCAGGTGCAAGGCACAGGACCAGAAGATAAAGTTGGAGCACTACTAGCACTTGAGGCCTGCTGAGCTTTCCTCTTCACTCTCTTCATTTTCCTCTCTCTCAACCATCACTCTTTAGCCTCTTTGACTCCCTAGGCACAGGGCAGACTTCCAATGTGGCCTATTGCTAGCGTCATCTTCCCAGCTTGTGGTGTCAATGTTTAAAGTTGTCCCCTCTACAGCCTAAGCCTAGGTCAGCTAAGTGGCCTTGCAACATCCATGAATTCTCCATACAGGACAGCCTTTGGAATGCATCCATCTATCTGGTGCAGATGACTAAACCAATGGAGATGTCTGGGTTTCAGAATAGTGATTTGACTTTGAAATTTTGCTTTCTTGAATACTTCAGTTGTGATGTGATTGTCCAACGTGATATTTAGAATATGATGAAGACAGAGGGCATGGAAGGTGTTTAACCTAAATTAAAAAAAATAAATAAATGGAGATATGCCAATCTCCTAGAACTGGAAAGGCCTTGAAAGGTCATTGAGTCCAATCCCCTGCTTTCACTAGCAGAACCAAGTACTATCCCCTGACAGATTTCTTAGCCCCAGATCCCTAAGTGGCCCCCTCAAGGATTGAACTCATAACCCTAGGTTTAGCAGACCAATGCTCAAACCACTGGGCTGGGCTGGGCTATCCTATCCTATCCCCTCCCCTCCCTGCTGTAAGTGGTCCAGGTTTCACCATCATACAGCAGCATGCTCAAGCCACACATCTAGTAGAATCTATCTTGGTGTTCAGTGTCAGTTTCCTGTTTTTCCACATGCACTTGAACAGTTGTCCTAATGTGGTGACTGCCTTTCCAATGTGAGGACTAAGCATGTCATCCAGAGACAAGTTATATGATACAGTTGATGCTAGATAACACAACTCGTGTACATCTTCTGGTGCAGTCAACACACCTTGTGCTATAATCATCATCTTCTTTTGGTTCATGATTAGTCCAAATTCGTCACAAGCTAGCAAAGCTATTGCAAAGTTTAGGAGCTCCTCTTCACTGTCTGCAGTGAGCACTGAAGCACTGGTGAAAATAAGTTATTTTAGCAGGTGTTTGTGCTTTTTGCTCTTAGATGTGCAATGTTGAAGAGTTTTCCATCTGATCTCATATGGAGATTTACACTGTTGATGCTAGGTAAGAAAACATGATGAAGCAGCAGAGTGAAGAATATACCAAAAAATGTTGATGCCAAAACACATCCTTGGTTGACACAACTGCGGATTTCAAAGCTGAAAGACTGATCACTGGACTATAGCCTTCATGCCATCATGGAAGGATCAAATCAAATGGATGTGGACTCCAGAGCAACCAACTTTCTCAAGCAATTGGAAAAGATCCTTTATGCTGACCAGATCAGAAGCCATGTAGAGAGGTTTTCCGTGTTTTCAACACTTTTCTTGAAGTTGCTTTAGTGCAAAGATTATGTCAATAGTTGATCTACTAGCACAGAAGTCACACTGACTTTCTGGATAAACACATCAGCAAGAACTTGAAGTCTATTAAGAATGGCTTGTGCAAATGCCTTGCCAGCAAGGAGAGAGATTCCTCTATAGTTGTTGCCATCATTCTTTGTTTTTATACGTTATGATGCTGACATCCATCATGTCTTGTGATAATTCCCCTTCGCTCCAAAAGGTAAGCAAGACATTATGCAGTTGTTTAAGCACAACCTGGTTTCCTTGCTTCAGTATTTCAGCTGGAATTCCTTCTTTTCCTGTAACCTTTCCTGGTGCTAGGGAGGTGATTATTTATAGATGGTTCTATATCAAGCTTTTCAATAGTCTGAAGTATGGAGATTTCATTTAGCATTGCTTCAGAAACAGTGGTTTCACGTGAATTGTTGGTGACAGTGTTGCAGTAGTTTGCTTCTGTCAATGATGATGTCTCCATTAAGAGATCTGAGTGGAGCAGTCATCTTGTGTTAAGGACCTGTTGCTTTCTTCATTTAATCAAATATACAATGCACACTTGGCCAATATGAGGTTAGCACATGTCTCAAGAGAGGGGTTCTTGTTATAACAGAGATATGCTGTGAATTTTTCTTCAACAAATGGAAGAATTTCTGAAAACCTGTCTTGCCTTGTATAATCTTTCTTTTCTTTTCTTTTTTACCAAAAGTTAAGGTTACAGTACATGGAAAGTCATTCTCTGTGTTTTTCATGCTACACCATCATTCAGGAGAGTTGCAGTCGATGACATAGCTTCCCTGAGATTTGCAGTGAATTGAAGACACCTTCCTTGGTCTTTTGTGGAAGACATCTTCTTTGGTCTTTTGTGTTGTTGATGTTAATGCATGGGCAATAGCTTTGTTTGGTACAATAGAATTTCTGCAGTGAAAGCGTTATTTTGCATCATACAAGCACATACTTTGTGTCACAGTTGCACTGTGAAAACTGTGAATATGGAGAACATCCTATAGGTGTTTTCTATGGGTTACAATTAAATCCAGCTGGTGCAATCGTCCAGATCTCTACTGTCCCTTCAAGATCTTCTGGCCCTGACTGCATTGGAAGTAGGTTTTGGTAATGCACTGGTGCGCAGCACCAGTAGTCTTTGCACAATGTTGATCATTTTTCCCACTCTATGGTGGCCTCTAGATAGTGGCCACATCTCGTGGTCTGACTATAGTGTTAAAGTCTCCCAGTAGAGAGTCACTTGACCAGTAGTAGCTTACTGATGATGTTGTTGAACCACTGATAGAACAAGACCCTCCCTTCAGACAGGGAAGTGTTGGGACACATGTACCGATACATTTGGTAAAGTCACCTGTGATAGATACTCTTAGCAATATGATACATATGGATGTTGCAGTGGGATATTCAACCCTGGGTGCTCATGTATTTTTGACTGTGAAATCCACCCCATGTAGGGAGGATAGAGGACCCTTGGGTAGAGGACCCTTTCTCATTCAGGGGTGAAACATTGTAATAGAGTCTCTTTAAGCCAGTCAAGTTAGCACTGCTACACTCATCTATGGACTCATCCTCCACATTACATCTGCCTGGAAGGTGCCAGGGAGAAAGCTGGGGCTAAGGTACAGATGTGAATGGTGGGAGGTGGGGAATTTGTTGTATTATTAGCATTTATTAGTTAATCTTATCCCTTTTCTTCCATAAAGACTTTTTTTCCTGCCCCCAATAAAGTGCCCTTTGTTGTGGCATTTCATTTGTTAGAGTTATTATTAATACATTTTGTTGTCTGTGTATGGGGTTATATTCCTTGTTAAGAGTGATAGCATAAGTCATTTTCCCAAATGACAGCACTCCTAGTGTCCCAGGCACAGTGAGGCGAGGTGTCACAACAAAGAACCCAGGAACTAACTGCGAGGTGACTGAAGAGAGAATTAACAGACATGAGGAAAAATATTTGAGCCATAAAAAAACAAAAAAAAAACCCCAAAACCCTTAACCTTGCAGAGTCAACACTCAAAAATTAGAAATGTCTGTGAAACCTTGTCACTGTCTCAGAGCAATGGCACCTGTATTCTCTGTCTGTGATACACCAAGGGCAACCATTTAAAGGTTTCCAGCTCCCAGTCATCAACTCTCTTGGGTGAACACATACATCTCATGCCCTTCTGACCAGAGGTTTTAAGGCTGTATTGCTCCTTGATTTACACTGTGATATCTCCAGCAAGCCAGAATGCCTAACCAGGCCAACATCAGTGCTTTGTTTTCTCTCTGAAGATTATGATCAGCGTATTGTCTCAGTTATAAGTTACCACACAGTTTCTTTTGAGCAAGCACATTTATTCTGAAGGTAAAAGCATTACAAAGACAATGTATTGAAACCATTAAAGAATCTACATGCATGCTAAAAAGCCTATCAGACCTCACCCCCAACTCCAGCCTAGGGACCTGGTAGGTTTCTGTCCTTCAATACCCACAACTGAGTTTTCCCTGTGCTTACAAGTTCATCCATTTTACATCTAGAACCAGACCTAGGCTGGGGAGTTCAGACATGTCTTTATACATTTCGGGCCTTTGACTTTTGCCTTCTGTAACAGTAATCAACAGACAAAGACCTTCTCCTCATGGTGTAACTTCAAAGGCTGGGTTTTTGCATAACCAGAGTTGCGTAATTTGCATAAATCTTTCCCTAGGGATTCCCCAGACAATCCCCAGACTATCCACTTAATGCTTATTGTCCCCAAAAGCCATACTTCTCTGGCACATTATAGTTTCTGAACTCACAGGTCTTTCATCTGTCACATCTGTCTTCTGAAGAGGTTACATAGAACCCTGGCCCTCAATAATACACAAACATAATACAATAAGATCCCTCAAGTATATTTCTGGAAATTGCTCTTTCACAAACCTTCACTCAGCCCCCTTGTGTATATGCATTGTGCAGCAGTCTTTAATTTGATGTGCATATACTATAGTGCCTAGGAGCACTCGTCATGGACCAGAACCCCATTGTTCTAGGTGTAGCCCCTTCGGGATTTAGAGAACATGGCCCCTTTAAGTCTTTGTCATGAGGGGAAGAAGTGCTGATTGTTCCAGGACAAGGTAGTGTTGTTGGTTTTTGGGGGGTGGGGCATGGAGAGAGGGAGAGTAACAGGGGATGTGTTTGGAGCTCCAGACAGAAGGACTGCAGCAAGCATAGTGAAGCAGCCAAGAACCTGTCCAAAGCCTGGTAGGGACAAAGTGGCTGACCAGGGACCCAGGACAGGAGCCAGGAGGAATACTGTGCCAGGGAGGAATCACCTGAGAAGGACAAACCAGAGCTGGACCCAGTATCACTGTTGCCAAGACCTATGCAGTCGTGAGTACTGGAACTTACTGGAATAAAGAGGAAGGCTGCAGCTAGTTAAGTGGGGAGGTTGTCACTCTGTATGGCTTTGCAGAGAATGGAAGAAGAGGGCACCAGAGGGGCTTGATGGGGAAAGTTTACTTGTGCCAAAGATAACCAGGAGCACTCAAAACTCACTGCCAGACTGGAACTTTGCTTAGGACTCGTGAAGTCTGAGTGCAGACGCAGTGCTCAGTGTTTGCCCTTTTCAGACTGTGGCACCACTGGGCATCTGGGGCCTTGTGTTGGATGTAACCCTGTTTTACCCCTCCCCCTATTCCCCCCCCTGTTGTTTTTCTTCATACATCTCTCTGTGAATAAATATTTCCCTTTCCTATAGTCACTGTACTATTCTGGTGTGTGTGTGTTCACTCTGGGCAGTTTGGAACAGGTGTCCCTGGGGTGGAAGGGACTTTCCCTGCTGCATTACTGCACTTGCCTTTTCTTGGCCAGAGCTGCCTGCAGAGCAGACTCCATCTTGACCACAGGGGCGCTCAAGTTACATAGCTGCTGTCTGAACACAAAACAAAAAGACCATCCCTGTCCCAAAAGATGACAACCCTAAGAAGTCTCTACTGAGCATGTGCAAACTGAGATTTTTTTAGAGGTTTATATTTTGGCCAAATTATAGCAATTTTTTACTTGATGGCAAAAGGCATATTCCTGGCACCAATGTGACTTCCCTGCCAAAATTCAAGTCCCTGATTAAGCTTCTTTAAAAAGGACAATATCTATCTATCTATCTATCTATCTATCTATCCATCCATCCATCCACACACAGGACTAGTATGTGTCACCCACCTGAAATTTTATATTATAAAAAAGTTTAGGCCTTTTTTGGTCTGATTTAGATAAAAAATATTAAGAAAGTGTGCCTAACACACATGAACAATTACATTTGATTACTCTGAAGTCATTTTAGTTGCAAACAAGGAAGCATAGGGAATACTCAAATCTGCATGTCAACAGATTTAAAGGAGACTAATTCTGATTAAAACTAGCCATTTTTGTTGATCAGTACATTTTAATAGCACGCAAAGAAAAAAAAGGCAAAAAGACAAGTTTAAAAGGCAGAATATTGATCTCACCTGCTGCTGTGTGTTTCAGCACATCATTTATTTCCAGCTGTTTGTTTCATCTGCTGTTCTTGGTCAGTGGCTGCAGTATTGATTCTTGAGATGTTTTTCTCCTTCACTGTGTCTTCTTTTCTCTTTTCACTTGGCAGAAGTTGCAAGAGATGACAGTGTAGAGACCCAGACAGCTGATGAACTAAGAAGGACAGAGCTCTATGACCCAGAGCAAGAGAATAGCCACAGTCTCCCATCACAGCACATACACATACAGTCTCAGCTATATAGCCAGCCATGGCTTTGTATATAGCTCTATATAAATAGTGAGTGTCATATTTCTTCTGACATGGATTTTTCATGACTGTTTTTTGTTGTTGTTGAAATTGTATGTGCAAATATATAAAAAATGTGAGCATTGTGGACTGTAAATAAACAAACCTGAGTGAGGGAGAATGGGGAGGAGGGACTTCATCTTTGATTATCTTAACTGGTATTTTAAAAACAATTAGATATGGTCATGTTGAGATATGCCAAGGTGAGTTAACTAACCAGAGGAAGCCTGGATCTTGTGACCTGGTTTGGTGCAAACACGCTACAAAACAATGCATCTCAGCCCTGATCTAGACCTCTTGTTTTTGCAGGCACCATATCCAAGGTGAGCTAAAGGGATACTTCTTTCTGGCTGAGTCAGTAGGAGCTGTCATAAACATTTCCCAGTCAGCAGGAGTCATTTCTGAGTCAGTAGGAGCTGTCACAAGGTATTCTTACTTACTGTGTATCATTCTATATGTGAGAGTGACCTATCTAAACATTACCAAAATACTTGTGGATAATCAGGTCACTTCATCCAACTGGTACCTAAAGCTCAGCTCTCTCATTCAGTACTGGCCTGATTATGCAATACCTTTCTGCAATAACAGTTTAATATTGGTGTAACTCCACTGAAATAAATGGAGTTACACTGTTGTAAAACTGGGGTGATGGAGTACAGAATTAGGTCCTTTACTTTATGCACACTTCTAGTGCCACAACTCTCAAAAAAGGCATCTTTGCTAAATTTTGAAAACATTGAGTCACTCTTTACCTCTTTGTACTGAAATTCATAAATTTTAAAAAAACATTCATGTTTTACGATTTTTAATATGCCCCCTTTTAGCTTCATCTTAATTTATGTTTATTATTTATGGTCTTTTTAGGTATTGGTGCAAAGCAGAATATGGGGTAGATATACAGAATTATGGATACAGATTGGGCTACTGATCATGATACGATTCCCAAGGCCAGATTAAGACCAAAGAAAAGCTTGGAAACGTGGCACAAGTGTAACCAATGCAGAGAAGTCTGAATTGGTCTGTAGACAGCCTAAAACAAATTGATCTGAGAGTGTGAACTACTCCAAGCATCTCAAGGGGGTGTTAACTCCAAAATCCATTCCTATAAAGGGCCCTGTCAACACCACTCCAGCAGAATATTTTGTATGTGACCAAAGAAGAAGAGGGCAGTGGGCGGTGCCCACCCTCAAGCAGGTACAACCTGGCTGCTGAAGTAGATATTTGTGGTTGGGCAGGGGGTGCTGCTGTCACTTCTGCCTCTGTGGAGGGGAAGGGGACTCACTGATGATTTCAAGGGGAGGGAGATCCTTCTGTCACTCATGGAATCCCTCCTCTTTTCACTGCCACTGCAGGTGGGGCACATCAACAGCATGGGGGCAAGGTCAGAAGGGTGGAACCATGGGAGGTCCAATGTTGGGGTATATCTAGACCCTGGATGAATTAATCCAGCACTAAAGTTTCTACTTGTTAATGTAATCCTCCTATTTGTGGCATTTTGGCAACACAGTTCGTTCTAGTTTACTGATGTTCACACACTTCATTGCTTCTGTAGATCAACCTCATTGCACACAGCAGGGGCTCCTCATTGGCTGGTGGGCTGGAAGCAAACTACCAGCCTGCCAGGTTTCCAATGCCAGGTTCAGCATTTCCCCAGATGTTTTCTACTGGAAAATTTCCAAGCAGCTCTTCCCATACCCTAACTCCGTGTCCCACTCTCCCGTCCCTTAACCCTAAACTTGTGTATTCTCCCAATTTGCTTCTTCCCATGATAGAGGCTCTGTGCATCTCCCAAATCCCCCTCCCTCAATACCAAGATCCCCCATTCTCCCTGTCCATGCTAGGACCTCTCTTTGCCCCCCATTTCCTCTCTCTGATACCAAGGTCGCCTATTCTCTCCTCCATTTGAGGGGCTCTGTGTCTCCCATTTCCCTCATGTCAAAAAACCCCATTCTCCTCGTGTCCCCAAGCCAGGGGATCTGTGTTCCCTATTTATTTCATAGCATCCAGAATCCCCTCCGTGGTATTGTGATACCAGAGGAAAATTAGCTAATCACCTGATTTTAGTTGACATCAGGTTTTTCTGGGGTTCAAATTGTCAATTGGGATTTTGACACCCATCAACACCTTGAATTTTACCTGCAAATTTGGGTTTGATTGGATGGGACCTTCAGAAGTTATTGTGCTACAGACAGAACTGCTGTCAAGTTGAGTGTTAGGCCTCACTTCTCTCAGAGAACATTGCAGCTGTAGTTAGCCCCTTCTAACAAATTCAGAAACAAATCTAAAGAAGCACAGACAATGTAAAAAAAAAAGAAATGTTTAAGAAGATCTTCTGGAACTGGCCAAGATTTCTTCCATTTCCTAATATTAATTGCCCACCACACACGATACCAGGGCCATATAGGTGGGATGTGGGCATTCATGAACCTCTAAACACTATACATGTTCTCAGTGTATTATAATTACAGAAACATCTGTGCTGAATAAATAACCTTGTGCTGAATCACC
Organism: Chelydra serpentina; assembly: GCA_037349315.1. Taxonomy (NCBI): domain Eukaryota; kingdom Metazoa; phylum Chordata; order Testudines; family Chelydridae; genus Chelydra; species Chelydra serpentina. The sequence continues at coordinate 63,627,440 of JBAIAC010000004.1, forward strand.
ATGGAAATTTGCAGGGTTGAGTAGCCCTGAGAAGTTTTCATTTTTTTTGTCTGTAGTGAGGTGGTCTAGAGGAAGAACATTAAGCTACAGTTTAAAGCACATGGAGAGTCCTGGTACAAACCCTCATAAAGAATGCTTTATATATTTTCTTCAAGGAATATCTATGTTTATATCTTTGGCTCTGATTTTATCTTTATCTGGGTTGAATACTTTTTTCCATTTTACTCCCTTACTTTGTGGAACTGAGCGTGCTGTACAGACCGCTTGTTCAGGCACTGGGGAGGGAATGCCTCTTGTGACTCAAAAGCATTTCATTTGCACAAATTCACTAGATCACAGCCGCATCATGCATCAGATACATAATGAAGAAAAAGTAACATGCAATGATCCACTGTAAAGCCAAATGTTAAATATCACTGGCAAAACAACCATTGCATAGGGATTGTATCAGTAGTGGCCATTAGTGCATGGGTTAAGGACCAGCTTTGATGGGCTCAGGAAGGAGTTTTGTTCTTTGACTTCCTTTAATTGCAAGTGACATGGAGCTTTGAAGGGCATCAGGTTAGAGAGGAGACAATATGGAGAAATGCCACTAATTCAGATACTCAATATAATGCTGAGGTCAAAACATTTTATGCAGAAGAACGGAAATAATAGGAATTCTTCTAGATTGCAGCCAAGCTATAATGTGATTGTAGCAGTATAATTTATTGGTGAGTGCATATTGTAGGTCTGGTGCTTTGCTTGATCCACAGGAAATATGATTCCATTACAGTCCTATCTAGAGTAAATTGGCTCTTTAGCTCATGCTGTGGCAGCTCATTCCTTTAATTTTGGTGATCTCCAGTTCAGTCTCCAGTGTGTCAACCAAAAGGGTGCCCATCTCAGAGAATCTGATAATTTTTGGCGGGGGATGGAGGGGTTGTCCATAATTATATACACCCTGAAAATACACTTGAGCATTTACTATACACAGATATTTTAAGCGTATAAACATTTGTACCAAAAAGCCATAAGGCAAAAAGCTGATAGAGGACTGTGAGTTGACAAAAAGTGAAAAAAGGTAAATGGAAAGATAATGAAGCAAATAATCAAACAATCAATTTTAAGCACCTAGAAGGTAATAAGGTGATAATAACAATTAACATTGATTTGTCAAGAACAAATCATGTCAGATCAACCTAATACCCTTTTTGACAGGGTAACAAGCATTGTGAATAGAGGGGAAGCAGTAGATGTGATATATCTAAACTTTAGTATGGCTTTTGATGCTGTTTCACATAACCTTCTCATAAATAAATTAGGGAAATATAGCCTAGCAAACCTACTATAAGCTGGGTGCACAACTGGTTGGAAAAACATAGTCAATGAGTAGTTATCAAGATGGAAGGGCATATTGAGTGGTGACCCACAGGAATCTTTGCTGGGGCAGGCTCTATTTAGTATCTTCATAAATGATTTGAATAATGGCATAGAGAGTTCCCTTATAAAGTTTGTGAATGATACCAAGTGGGGACGGGTTTCAAATGCTAAGGATTAGAATTCAAAATGACGTTGAAAAACTGGAGAAATGGTCTGAAATAAATAGGATGAATTTCAATAAGTACTAATGCAATGTACTACACTTAGGAAGGAACAATCAGTTGCACAAGAAAAACATGGGAAATGACTGCCTAGGCAGAAATACTGCAGAAAGCGATCTGGGTATTATAATGGATCACAAATGAAATGTGAGTCAAAAATGCAATACTGTTGCAAAAAAAAAAAAAGCAAACACCATTCTGGGATGTATTAGCAGGAGTGTTGTAAGCAAAATATAAGAAATAATCCTTCCACTCCACTCAGTGCTGATGGGCCTCAACTGAAATACTGTATCCAGTTTTGGGCACCACACTTCAGGAAAGTTGTGGACTGATAAGAGAATGTCCAGAGCAGAGCAACAACGATGATTAAAGGTCTAGAAAACCTGACCTTCCAAGAAAGACTGAGAAAGAATAGGTCTGTTTAGTTTGGAGAAGAGAAGACTGAGGTGGAACATTATTACAGTATTCAAGAACATAAAAAGGTTGTTGTAAAGATGAGGGTGATAAATTGTTGTCCTTATTCACTGAAGACAAGGCTTGAATTGCAGCAAGAGAAATGTAGGTTAGCCATTAGGAAAACCTTCCTAACTGTCAGGGTAGTTAAGCACTGGAACAAATTACCTAGGGAGGCTGTGGAATCTCCGTTATTGGAGATTTTTAAGGACAGGTTAGACAAACACACACCTGTCAGGGATGGTTCTAGACAATACTTAGTCCTCCCTCTTGTAGGTGACTGGACTAGATGACCTATTGAGGTCCCTTACAGTCAACATTTCTGTGATTCTGTGATTAATGAAGAAAATGAGGAAAATGACTGCACTACAACTAAGGTGGGGCAGAGTTTGTCTGGGCTTACCCAGGAAGGACAGCTCTGCTTTATGTTGGGGGCAGGGGAGGAAGGAGGTCAGAAACTGCTGTAAAAAAAGGTGCTCAGTGGTCAGCTTTGCAGCAATGACTCACCCCCCATCCAGGAATGTGAGGTCCGAAGGGCATAAAGGTACTAAACCTTGGCCCCGGAGAATTGATTTGAATAAACATGGATTTGCCTGCACTGTACACTTTATCTGCCGGGTAGTCTCAGACATCTATCTAATAAAGTTGTGGCTGATTAAAATCCATAACATGTGTCTCCTGTCCTTCTTGCGGTATACCCAGACAAGCATGAATATTGTTGGAGGTAAACAAATGGATTCAGAGCACTGTAGTGATAAGTAGGGATTTGCTGCAGATTCATCTCCAAATATACCCCTAAATAGAGTTTTATCCCAATAACTTTTGAGTGTGCATATCAGAGCAGACATTCATGTTTATATAACATTGTAGCTCAAAGCTAAATTTTCAGAAAAATTGTGCGCACAGTTACCACAATCCAAAGTACAGTCACACTAATTATGCATGCAAATTGCCAATTGTTGATGTAACTGGTTGTTCTCATACAGAATTAGGTTGCAGTATGGAGACCTATTTTCCTGGAAACATAAGTCAAAATCTGATTAGGAAATGGAATTAGTTAACAGGGTGCTGACGTTGTAACAGTGGCCCCTCCAAAGAAACTAAACATGGACTTATACATCACATCACATCACATCTCTCAGAACTGCTATACTATTTGCAAGATAACTTTAATTACAAATAAAAGGAGTATAATATATGCCTGCCTATGTCACTGATCGGTCTATCAGCCTTCACAGAGAAAGCGCCAATTACAACACGTCAGACATGTTGTTCTAGCCAGTTCTCCAACTACCCGCTGGCCAGGCTGTCAGTAGCAATGGACACCTGATTGACATAGCGCATAACATCTTAGAACTCCTGAGCGATCCGCAGCCTCCCAAGCAGCTGGGATTACAGGCGTGCACCACCACACCGGGCTATGCCTGCCTATAAGTTTAGAAAACTAGGATTATCATACCTGTTTCCTTTAAAACTACTGCTTCACTCATGATATTTTGAATTAGTGTATTTACGAATTAGTGTATTTACGTAGCTATTTACATATTCACTGTGTTTTCTTTATTTCGGCCCCAATCCTATGCAAGGATCTGCTAACATGAATCCCTGTACCCATCAGTAATTCCAGTCATGTTATGCCCATTGATCCATGCACATGTGTAATTCTATTGAAGTCAGTGGGATGAAAGGGTCCATGCCAGTGGATCATGAAGAAGATTGAAGCCATTCTCCTAGAATTCTAATAAGATTTTTGGGGAACCAAATTTATATAGGAATGATTAAATATTCAAGGCTAGATTCTGTTACCCTTTCTACACTAGGTAGCAACACATGGGGGCTATTAATGGAGGACGTACTCTCAGTGTGAGCGAGGACTGCAGAATAATCACTTATTTTTCTAATTTTTATTAACAGTGTTTTGCAGATTGCTTTCTAATCTTTCATATACAACAAAGCAATTGATAGTAGACTAGCTAGTAGCTTGTAGGAGTCACGGATAACGTTGTAGGGATGGTGTCACAAGGATGTGTTAATACCAGTTATGAGGTGTATATGAGAAGTGACAGTGTATGATCACTGAAGCCTTGATGAAGGGAAATGTTGAAATGTCACCTATAAGTTACTTTGCAGCCAAATAAAAATTGCTTGAAAATAAACTGACATATGAGAAGTTTTGCTGAGGTGTATGATGTGATGTTTATGCTTGTTTAAAGATTTCCATCCAGCCATAAAGACTACATGAAGCCTAGGGCTGATGTGTTATGGACCTCAAAACCTAATCACTTCCCTGGGTTTAAAAACAACTTGCACCACTGGGTCTAGTGAGACCTCTTCTCCTTCTCTTCTACCCACTCCACAAGTTTGCTGTTGCTGGGAAAGAAAGATTTTTTTTTAAATAATCCACCAGAATCTTCATATCCTTTGAAACCAGGTTCTTACCTGAAACAGTCTGGGTTTATGCTATTTGCGATTTGGCTCTATTACTAAAGTCTACCCTGTGGGTACTTGGGAAATGAAAAAAAAAAACTTGGGTGAGAAAGGAGAAAATTGTCTAGAATTGGGTCTACAACCAACCTTGGTCTGGAACTTCCACAAATTTTAGGAGAGTTCAGAATCTAAATCTAGATCAAAATTGCACAACTGGCTTCTATTTCCGTCTACTGTAGACACGATAAATCGATCCCCGATCGCTCTGCCGTCAACTCCGGTAATCCACCGTGGCGAAAGGTGGAAGTGGAGTTGACGGGCGGGCGGCGGCAGTCGGCCCTGCGGCATCCTCACGGCGTGATAAGTCGATCGAGGTACGTCGACTTCAACTACGTTATTCCTGTAGCTGAAGTTGCGTACCTTACATCGACCCTCCTCCCCCCAATGAAGACGAGGCCTTAGTAAGGAACAATCAGTTGCACACATACGAAATGATTGCCCCTAGGAAGGAGTACTGTGGAAAGGGATCTAGCGGTGATAGTAGATCACAAGCTAAATATAAGTCAACAGCGTAATGCTGTTGCAAAAAAAGCAAACGTCATTCTGAGATGTATTAGCAGGAGCATTGTAAGCAAGACACAAGAAGTAATTCTTCCACTTTACTCCATGTTAATTAGGCTTCAACTGGAGTACTGTATCCAGTTCTGGGAGCCACATTTCAGGAAAGATGTGGACTAACGAGAAAGTCCGGAGAAGAGCAACAAAAATTATTAAAGGTCTAGAAAACATGACCTATGAAGGAAGATTGAAAAAAATTGGGTTTGTTTCATATAGAGAAGAGAAGACTGAGGGAACATGATAGCAGTTTTCAAGTACATAAAAGTTTGTTATAAGTAGGAAGGAGAAAAATTGTTGTTCTTAATCTCTGAGAATAGGACAGGAAGCAATGGGCTTAAATTGCAGCAAGGGTTGGACATTAGGAAAAACTTTCTAACTGTCAGGGTGGTTAAGCACTGGAATAAATTGCCCAGGGAGATTGTGGAATCTCCATTATTGGAGTTTTTTAAGAGCAGGTTAGACAAACATCAATTAGGGATGGTCTAGATAATAATTAGCCCTGCCATGAGTGCAGGGGACTGGACTAGGTGACCTCTCGAGGTCCCTTCCAGTTCTACAGTTCTATGATTCTATATTCAGAGCTGTCAGAAGGCACAAATAGTGAAGACACGGAAGAAACTGTTATCCAGATTACAAGTTAGAATTCATTCTCTGCTGCAATCAGGCACTGCATGATATCTAACAAATTCAGAAAAGCAGGATTGTCTTCCTGAAGCTAGGACATGTGGGAAGTACAGCAACCCCATAACTAATATAAATCTGCCAGTGAAATAAACAACAGGCTTAGCACTGCTGGTTGGTCTCAAAAGCAAAGAAATGGATGAGAATTAATTCATATGATGGGAAAGTTGGGAAGAAAAGTTCAGGGCAGGAGATAAAAGAAACAAAGATGTTTCAAACAATATAAAAGGAATACAGATTTTTCAAACAACTTAAAAATGCCTACTTTAATGGTATTAATTGCATTCTCCTTTTTTTTGTTACAAGGGTTTAACAATAATGTATTTCTCTCCAATCATGATGTTCTAAGTTATATATAAAAAATATTTCTAAGCATCATCATATATTCACAACATAATGGTCCTAGGATGATTATCAGAATCATGAACCATACAAGAATATCTTTTATGGTGCTTGGTATGGTGGAAGCTTAGTACAACTACTGTTTGCTGTGTGCCCCTGAATCCAAGTTCTGTTGATGTAAGCAATAGGCATTTGGATTATTATAGACAAATGGAGTGTAATAAGTGGTGTTTCAGGAGACTGTCATTTTGAATGCACTAGAGTACCTCAGCACTTTCTTCAACTAGCACACTCATGTCAATCATCCACATCAGGGTTTTCATTAGCTCTATAACTGCCTGACCTTGTGCCAGACTTGAGCAGACGGGTAGTTCATAACCCTTTACTGTCAGAATTAGCATTCATGATACTACTTAAACTGTGGAGCAAATTTAGAGTTCATTATTAAATGAGGCATATGTTACTACACTTATAACTGATTCAGTCTAGTTATTTTTAGTTTGACCTTTTCTGTATTCATCAAATCAGCTTTGAAATAGACATTGAGGTACCCTTTACTGAGAGTTATAAAAATTCTTACAGCCGATGTTTTTTATACACTTTTCTGGCAAATTCTTATTAGGTCTTAGTCGCTGCATGCTATATGGAGTGTTTTGCTGTTAGCTTACTTAAGTACAAACCAGGTAAGCTGGAATCATTAGGATGTAAATGATCATATTCTTCAGCTATATCATCCCTCTTTCTCTCTGACAGTGTATCCAGATTTGAAAGGATAGAGCTACAATTTCAGGATATTAAAACTGCTACTAAACATGGCAAAAACTGAGTTAAGAGGATGAGCACAGCAATTATTGGGGCAGATTTGTTTCCGGTGCAGCTCCAAGGGTGAACTTTACCCAGTATTTTTTTTTTTTTGGCTAGCTCATCTTTCCCCTCCCAAGCTAAGGCACTGAGAACAGATCAATCTAAAATTCAAACCCACCAGCACATTACAAGTTTAAGTACTGTATCTTCGCATTTTCCTTTCACTATCCTAGGTCTCTAAATTTTAACATGGAAAAGACATCCAACTAAAATTATGCTGACATTCCTTAAACTTATTAGGGCATCAAAAAGTCTCTGTTACCATAAAATTATCTTGTCTTATAAATACATACATACATACATACATACATAAACTCTCACTCTTATAGCATTCAAAGTCTCTAAATGATCAACATCCACAAAAATATGAGAATATATGTGTTCTGATGTTGTATGAGGATAGCTAATGATGACAACATTATTATCTTAATAATGCAGCATAGCGTCTGCAGCTGTATTCCAAACTGACCTATTTACATTCATAGAAATAGAGAAAAAGGCTCTGATTCAGCAAGGTACTGAAGGACATATGTCTCTTTAAGCATGTCAGTAGTCCCAGAAGCCAATATGACTACTCATGTGTTTAAATTATGCACATGCTTAAGTACTTGCTCAGAACCTCCCTGAATTAATTCCTGTTTGAAGTAGAGCATAGCTTCTTAGAAAGAAACATCCAATCTTGACTTAAAAATGATCAGTGATGGAGAATCCACAGCAACCATTGGTTAATTGCTCCAATAGTTAACTACCATCAGTGTTAAAACATTATGCCTTGTTTCTCGTCTGCATTTGTCTTTAGCCCATGGTCCATGAAAGTGATGGATATATTTGCAGTTCCAATACTACAGGGAGCTGACGACCTGCTCTCCCCGTATCAATTTTTGGGGAGCACAGGCGTGAGGCATCGTCATGCTTTAAAAGCACAATTGAGCCCATGTACATTGGATACAAAGTGCTTTGTTGAATTAATTCTTAATCTCTCAAGTAAACCAACAAAAACAAGGACATTTAGAATGCTATGTGACACTGCTCTGAAGTACCCCACTATGAATCTCTATTGACAGGGTCAGAATCATAGATTAGTACACAATGTTAGGCATCATATTTAATTGGGACATGCCATGGTCTCTTTCCTGACTGAAAGCAGAGACTTCCTGTGCATGAAGTATAAATTGATGGCTGCACTTGAAATTATTTGAGATCTTGAAGGGCAGCTATTGACCCTATGTAGCATCAGAGAGTCAGAAGAGTTCTTGGACTGCCAGCTTCAGGTAGCAGCACCAGAGAACCAAATGGCAAATTCATTGGTTTCAAGGGAACACAGAACAGTAGAAAAGACAGGATTGCCAGTTTGAGACCAAGAGAGGAAAGAGAAGCAAGAAACATTCTTCGCAACCAGAAGCAGAGGGGTAAGTCAGTCTGTGACTACAAGCAGAATGAGGACTCTAGGGACATGGTGGAATATCCATCACATAAGGTCTTTAAATCAGGACTGGATATATTTTTTAAAAGATATACTATAGCATAAACAGAAGTTATGGGCTTGAGCAGAAATTATTGGGCAAGGTTCTTTGGTCTATGTTATGCAAGAGGTCAGACTAGATGATTATAATGGCCCCTTCTGGTCTTAAAATTATGAATTTTCTAACATCAACAACAGTGTAAACTGCAAGGATAACTCTGTCATTGTTTCAGTCATGTAAAATATAAACTTCCACAAGGCTCCTGCTTTGACCGCAGTCGGGTCCCTCACTGCTTCTGCCATGCTGCTGAAGGAGAAGAAAACTGACTTCTACAGGAACTGCCTATTATTGTCCCCTTCTCCCTCATTTCTGGCTTTTTGTCTGTCTGTCCTTAGATTGTAGCCTCTTAAGAACAGACATCTTTCCCCTTTTTCTAATGTTTGGAAAGCGTCTAGCATAGCCTGAGCATTAGACTATAACAATAAGTAGCATACAACAATCAACATAAAATACATAAGAAAGATCTGTTTGAAGTTCAGCTTTTCAAAAATAGGAACATTTTTGCTAAAATGTTCATGAAAAAATTGTCCCTGCCCTCCACCCTCACCCCCATCAACATTTTTGATTTTTTCCCCAACTAACTCTATAGTTGCTTGAAAAATGGCAAGGCATTTTTGCTAAAAAAACCAACTAAATATTTTGTCTTGTTTTTTTAATTTTGTAATAAAATGTTCATAGATTCATAGAATTTAAGGCAAGAAGATACAATTAGATCTTATAATCTGACCTTCTGTACATCACAGGCCTTTACATTTTACCCAGTAACTCATATATTTATCCAATAACTTCTGTTTGACTAAATCATAAAGTCCAGAAAGACATCTAAGTCTTGACTTGAAGAGATCAAGATATGGAGAATCCTTTGGGAGTTTTCCACACTTACTGTTAATATGGTGCCTTATTTCCAGTTTAAATGTGTCTGGTTTCTGCTTCTAGTCATTGGTTCTCGTTATGCCTTCTCTGCTAGATTAAGCAGCCCTTTATTACCCAGAATTTTCTACCTGTGAAGGTACTTAGACACTAATCAAGTCACCTCTCAATCTTCTTTTTGATCAGCTAAACAGATTTAGCTCTTTAAATCTCTCATTGTAAGGCATTTTCTCCAGCCCTTGAATCATTTCAGCTCAGGACATTACTGGTCATTACTGATTGGGATATTTACATCAAAATATTTTGATGGAAGAGGCAGTTTCTGTAAAATCATAGTTTCCCATGGGAAAATTTTGATTTTCTTGAAAAAATTCTATTTTCTTTTGGGATAACCGAAACAAAAGATTCTGTTTTGGGTCAGCTTGATCCTAATCAATACACTTTGGTTTGTGAAGCTGAATCAAAATGTTTTGTTTCAGATTGGTTTGACATTCATCTGTGTCTCCTTGAGCTGCCATGGTGCATCATGGGAGTTGTAGTTCAGTTGCCTCAAGTGCCCATTCTTCTCTGTGGGCTGGTCTTTCTGGCTAAACTATAGCTCTGTGACCCTAAGAACTCCTCAATTGCAACGAGCAAAGGGTTCATTGTTCTCTAACAGTAACTCCTGACAGACCCAACAAACTCACTGTACCCATTACATGTCATTCATGGTATTTATCCAGATAAGGTCAAGTGAATTATCTAATATAACTTATGTCATACTGATCCCCATAATCATTGTAAGATATATGTCTGGATGATATTTATGGAATTGTGTATATACTGGAAAATATACCTTAAAGTCTGAATCAAAGCAGGATTGAAAAGTAGGTTTTGATGAGACAAAGGATGTATATTCACCTTTCTGCCATGATTGATGTAAAATAAGCATGGTAAGTCAATATAATAGAAGCCATTTGTCAACATGAGAAGGTAAAGGCAACATGGAGCCAGCACACCAGGGAATAAACAATGGGTCATTCAGACACTTGAGACAAAACAATGACTTATAAGGAATATGAGGGGAAGGCAAAAAAAAAAATCCATTCATCCTTCACTGAGGAAACAAAAAGGAAAGTGTGTTTTTGCATTTATGAAAGGGGAATGCCAGCCATGTTGCTTGGAGATGCTGGGAGATTGCTTTAGGTCAGATAAACTACTTTAGAAAAGGGTTTTAGGCTGTTAAATTTGTTGGCTGATCTATTCACTCTGTATTAATTATATTGATTACTTAAGAATCCCCAATTAGCTCTCTGTGGTTTGGCAGAGCCTAGTCCGAGATCAGGTCCAGAGTTATTAGAGTTAGTATTATTTTGGGGACCCCATTGTGCATGAAGGAGACAATTACATTTAGGAAAGGTATTTTTATTTAACACAATTACAAAAGTCAGAAACACTGCAAACCAGCATGGAAAGTAGAGATAATATACATTGAGCATCTGAGCATCCATATACACACACCAACCCTTGCTGAAAAAGTTGAAGTGTTAGTCATCATCCTTGTCATCAGCCTCACAATCATTATCATCACTAGTGAGCATTATCCTGGCACTCCTCAGTCATGAAGGCTAGGATACAACTTTTATAATGTGTTATGATGATGTTTACTATGTCTAATACATATTCAGTAGCGGTTTCCTTATCTATATTTCCTCACTCTAATAATGTCTTCCCATAGACTAGTAGACCTTTTACCTCAAGTTCATTAGCATATATGTCCATTAGTTACCATGGCATTATTGTGGTTGGACATCTGCTGATATTCCTAATTTAAAATATATGAATCTGGCATAAACTGGCATTTTGTGGTTATCTGTCAGCAATTTAGTTATAATTGTTTATTAGAGCACTATATCTTGTGATAGCTTATGCTCTAGGGTTATTCCTGGTTCGTTGCTTATGCTAAGACTTTTGGGGCCTTCCACCTCGATTAGTTTAGCTAAACACTCCCATTATGAACCATGGTCTCCCTTCTGGTTGAACCATTGCGGTGCATTATGGGAGTCACAAAATCACCACATATCATGGGACATGAATTCTGGTCAGTGTCTGGCCCATAGAGGGCAGTGGAGGCATGAGGCACTTGAACTACAACTGCTATGAGGCACTGGAGCAGCTCAGGGGGACACAGATTAATGTTCAGCTATGGTACAGAAATTTTGATTTTTGACTAGCTCTATTACTCCTGCACATAGCAAGAAGGTTTCTGTGAACTGTTTAATGTCATAAGTTTCTCTGTGATATTTCCTGGCAGCACAGGTTTCTACACTCATCATTCCTTTGAAATATGTATGTGAGAGTCCAGGAAGAAATGAGGAGGTGTTTTGGGCTGTAATATCATCAGTATGCTGAAGCTGTTATCATCTGTGTCAGACAGGAATGCAAAGATGCACTAGTGCCTGATGCTAGGTCCCAGTATAGTCAATGGAAAGCTTAGCAGAGAAGCAGGCCTCTACCTAAACCCTGACCGAGAAAGAGCTTTGGGCATGGTAAGCCTGCTGAAACTCAGCCCAAAGTGGAAGTGAAGCTTGTGGGTCAGAGAAACCACCTAGAGGAAATGGCAAAGGTAACACCTGCTGCCTCTATTGAGGGGTTGCATTCACTTATTATCCGAGATTCCACAGAATCAAATGAAAGAGCTGCACCATTTCTCTCCCTACTTAGCTTTACAAGAGGAGCAGTGTCACAGGGCATCTCTGTCATTACCCCGCGTACTCAACTGCTTGTGTGGCCCTAGGATTACAAACACAACCAGGCTGTTATCTTTTATCAAGGTGTGTATTTATTCTTTCCATACAAAGTAACAGTGTATTGCAGGCTCACAGCAAGGGGAGACTTCCCCACAACCTTCACCCCTCAGCCAAGGCCCACCCTCTGAGCTTCCCTTCTGGGCAGCCCCTTGCTTCCTGTCCCTCCCACTTATATCCTCCCAATTACCTCATCAGCCCAGTGATTACCACCCAGGTGATCATAAACCCCCCCACCCCCAACAGAAAGTGTATAATTGCCCCCAACTGCGCCTGAAACCTTCTTCAGGCTGCAGCAATATCAGTGATTAGGGTGCTGCTGATAGTGCCCTGTCAGAAGCAGGAACAAAGACCACACCACCTGTCATAGAGTTGCGGTTGTGGCCCCACCCAAGTTTGGCCAAAGCCTTTGAAAACCTGGATATTTTGCTTACCTGGACTTTCCTGGGAAGAAGGTGAGTAAATTGAGGCTAAACCTTAAGCCAGCATCACTGTTACAACGCATGTTGGCAGCAGATTTAGTTATGTTATTTCCCTTTTCTCTCCACCATCATTGAGTGGCTTCGGTGAGTTTATTCCTGAGAAGGATGAGGACAAACAACAGCAATCACTTATTAGCTGGCCACTCACACAACCCCACTCACAGAATATGGGCAATTCTGGTACTTCTGGGAGTGGCCTGGGCCCACCCCCCACAGGCGTGACCTCACATGCATGGTGCATGCACGGTCATGCTGAACAGAGGATACCATTTTGAAGAGCGTGCTGCACTGTCCCCGCTGGTATGACATCGCATACACCATGTGTGCAACATCACAGCAGCAGGGATGGGATAGCACACTCTTCAAAGTAGCATCCCCTATCCAATACCAGACAAAACAACATTTAGTTTTGTCTCAGTTGTGGACAGGAGACAAATCTTAGAACAGCAGGGCTGTCTGACTGAAAACCACTCAAATGGCTTACCTATCACATATGTTTGGGAGCTATGTCCAAGTAAATCTACATGTGGTGAACTGAGGACAGAAGAGCCTGCAGAAAGCAAGCCTTCAACTCAAGCCATACTGGCTCTGCTGACAGACTCTTTAAAATTGGATTGAAGCCAGACTTCAAAGAAGAAAATGAGTTAAAAAATAAAACATTCTTTTTTAATTCAGAGCTGAGTTTAAAAGTTTACAGGATCTGAAGGTGTGTTGGGCTTTTTTTTTTAATGACACTGGTTTCTCTTTGAAGTCCAGCTTCCAGACAAGACTCATCAATTTTAAAGAGTCTCTGAGCACAGTCATAGCACTCAAATTGAAAATACAAAAATGAAGGTGGACGGGAATATGTCAGAGTCCGACATGCATTACTTTTTTTTTTTGAACTAGTGATCAGAAAAAAATAAATTTCATGTATCCTCATTAAAAAAGTAACAGAAAAAATGGTTGGAAAGTTGAGAATAGATCCCTAAAGAAAATATTCTTACCTGGATTATCAAAATCTTTACAACCAATTGGCATGTTATTAAGGTTATTAAGAAGGGAAGTAACCTTACTGAAGTCAGTGGAGTTATACAAGTGTAAAACACCAGCGAAGTGAGTTCTGAGTCTGCCCCCAACTGTATTATATGCATTAAACCCAGCTATCCCTCAAAGGTAAATGTTTCAGCAGTAAAGGCCCAATCATGCTCCCACTGAGAACAATCAGAATGTTGCCATTATCTTCAATGGTAACAAAAGTGTGTTCTAAGAAACCATCAGCTCTCTGTAGTAAAGGAAAATGGAACCATAAATTAACTATCAAATGTATCTGATATAAGCCTGGCTTTAGTTTACTTTTCCATTATTTTTTCAGTATATATTTTGGATAGCTGCATGAGGTAAATTGATATAATGGTGCCTGCTCAGCACTGGTTTGTTGGTCAGAAATTATAAAGAGCTGTATGAAAGAGATATTAGAGAAGACCCTATTGGGCAGAAAATTAGAGCTAGGTCCTCCTCAATGTATAACGTGCTGTATCCAGTAATTGTTGCTTTCTGATTAAGAGTATTTTCAATTACGTATTCCATCAGAATGAGATGTTGAGAGATCTTCCTTTGTTGCAGTGCAGTGTTGTTGTAGCCCTGTTGGTCTCAGGATATTAGAGTGACCTGAAGAAGAGCTGTGTGTAGCTCGAAAGCTTGTCTCTTTGGCTAACAGAATAAATTTAATTGGTCCGATCAAATATATTGCCTGACCCACCTTGTCTCTCTAACTTTGAAAGAGAGGCTTTTAAAATTGATTTAGGTGTATTTGTGTAAGTCTCTCATTCATTTATTGAATTGATTAAAAAGGGGGGGGATTAATCTGAGTCATCCAAGTGATGTCTGACCTAGAAGTGAGAGTCTAAAAATGTAGCTAATGGGTCTATGTTTGTTTTGTTTAAGATTAAAGATGTAACTATGGCCCCATTAAAGACAATAGCAAATCTCCCATTGACTTCAGAAAGGCCAGGGTTTCACCCACTGGGTATGCTTCTCCTCTCACTTATGCCATTAATGCCATTTATGTCAATACATCTGTATAAAGTGACCACAGAGTGGGTGTACAACATAGCGATTCTGATCTGCTAGCATTTTACACCATCTATGCACAGATGTAAATATTGCCACCAGGAAAAAGGCAGTGGAGAAGCAGGCCAAGAATGTACAGTTGCACAGACTTAGGATGTACAGGAGTCCGACATAACCCATCCATTTTTTTGTCCCTCCTGGTAACTGAGTTGAACATGCTTTGGATTACTGGGAAGATCGGAGATCTGCATTTGATGGATAGTAAATAACCACCCCTGATGGACTGTCAAATGCTGTCTGGAATAAGTATTTATTGTTTAAATTGAGATTGTAAGCTGCTCTAAGGACATAAGAAAGTATAATTAAGAGTTAGTTAATATTTATTACTTATTTGGATACTGCTGGTGTTCACAACAAATGGAGTGTGTGTGTGGGGGGGAGGGTTAAAGGCCGAATCCGTCCTGTTCCTCTAGAGCTTTCCTGCACTGAGGGGGACTACACCATTCAGAAGTGGGGGACTGGAACCCCTTTCCAACACAAATTTATTAAGAAAAAGATGTCTTCTCCTTCTCCACACAAGGAAGCAGCACTATCTGTTACTAGAACTGTGTTCTCTAGGGTATTCAAGGGACAACTGGGACCCTTTTCTTCTAAATTATGTTTTCCCCCCACACAAACACTCTTCTACTTCTAAATAGTGTCTAGATCCCCCTCAGTCTGCTGAAACCAGCCCTGCAGACTAGCTCAATGAAGAGCTACCCTTCCTACCATTTTCTTTGGGAGTGGGGAGTTACCTTACTCTTAAGTGTCCCTATTTTTAACTTCATCCCAGCGCTCTTCACAGGTCTTTGTCAGGCCTAATGCAAATTCAAGAAAAAAATATATTATCATTATAATTATTATTTACAAAACCAAAACAAGAAGCAATTTTAATGTAGTTGAACCCACAAGGTTCAGTGTGGGGAGATGGAAGGAGAGATACTTGGTTTCATTGTGTCCCATTTCTAGCTACAGAACATTCAGTATAATACTGGTCCTTCAGGTAGTATCCAATCAATGGCCAGGTTCTCCTCTCCATTGCATTGGATACTATATTGAAGTCACTGAAGTTATTCCAGATTTACTGGAGTGTAAAGGAGATCAGAATGGTTGCATTATCCAGGTCAAGTTGAATACTTTTCAACTTGAATTAACTTTACCAGGCAGATTTTGAGAGGCACTGTCAAATACTTTACTAAAGTCTAGATATATTACATCTGCTGACTTCCCTGCATTCACTAGGTTTGTAAATTCACTCACAAGTATGATCAACTTTAACTGGCGTGATTTGCTCTTTATTTCATTATCCTCATTTCTTTTACAAAAGTCTCTTTTCTTTTTCTTTTTTTAAAAATCTGTGACCTCAATTCCTGTGCTCCTGATTTTAAAGAAGGGCAAGTCACCCTTAGGGTAAGTCCAGGATCTTCAGTTCTTTCTATCTTAGATATTTATAAGGCATCTAAAGCCTTGATATATGAGCATCAAGGAGTTTGGGTGAAGGACGACAAGTATTTAATTTTGAGGTTTTGGCCCAGGTAATGATGAGAAGCATTAGAAATTAGAAATTGGCTTGAGCCACAACATTCAGATCTAACATCAGATCCAAATCTTTAACACCTTCCTTCTGATGACACAGGGTTGTTCAAATATAGGGTTTCAGTTCAAGCCGAAATGCATTAGAACCTGATGTTGACTTCAGATTTTGTAAATGACTCAGTGTTCTTTACTATACTAGTAGTTTCAGTGTTCTAGATTAACAAAATAGTTTTCCAAAAGATAAACTGACCAAAACATTTTCTGAAGGAAAATCATGCCCTGCTCCATCCAGTAGCACTATTTCATTATAGTAAAAGAACAATTTTAGCAGTATTTTACTTGAACTTTCAAGATGCTTTTCACAAAATCTCTCACAAGAGTATATTAAGAAAACTAAGTAGACACGGGGTGAGAAAATAACTGAAAACATGAAACAAACAATAAGAACAAATTATTTTAAATACAACAAATCAACAAAGGGTTAATAATTTAATCCAATGATCCATGCTATCACCAGTATTTAAGGCACTAATGTTCAGGAAAAGGGGTGAACAGTGATGTAGTGGAATTTGCAGACAATACAAAATTATTTGTTAGTCAAGATGGGTAAAGTTGGAGGTCTGCTATCCCGCTCCAGTATGCAGCACCTCACCTCATTGTACCTTAGTTTCACCTTCTATAATATGGGGAAAATTAAACTTACCCATTTTTGTAAAAGCACTTTCCAAAACTAAAAATGGAAAGCTCTAGTTATATTGTAAGGGTTATAGCTATGTTATCTATCTTCTTAAGAATAGTTGGACAGTCAATTTTCCCTTTATATCCATATCCATCTTTATGTTCTACTCATCATCTGGGAAATTAGTGGTCAGTTAATTCACTTGATTTGTTCAAGAGAAACTAATCTATTTTACTTTCAGATTTTAGTAGCCTACTGGAGTTTATGCTTCAAAAATTCATTGCTATAATGAAAGGGAGAAAAAAAACATGAGACATCCCTCTATTTCCACAAGACTAAATATGTTTTCATTAATGTGGTTGAGGCTATTTGCCAAGAGCTTCAAAACTATGAATGTTTGAGAAAATCCTAAGATATATAGATAGAGTTATAGATGTCTGAGTTCTTCAGTTATACAGCAGCAAAAAGAATGTCTGATTTTGCTCCCGGTGAATTCAGTAGGCATAGGTCTGTCACATCTCCCATGTAACCACCTCCCTTCTCTTTACCAGAAATGACAAACAACAGAGAAAACAGAATGCATAATGAGACTAAGATATTCACAAATCAAACCATCTTCTGAGATTTCCAGCACTTTGTGGATTTGGCTGTATAATAGCTCAAGAGCAGTATTTTTATGGTCGTTCTGCTTCTGACTGATACCAGGAAGCATACAGTTGTTATGCATGCACAAGCACACACAGAGAGAACAAAAGTCCCACTCCTGTGCCATATGATAACATGAATATAATCAATCCTACTAAAAGATTTTGCTCAAGTTCATTTTAAGAGATGGGAGATGTTTCAGATTGAATCTCCTTTTAAAGAAACTTATTAAAATAATTCATTTCTACATTTTATTAGCATGCTAAAAATGTATATGATTGTATAAACATTGCAGACAGATCCATTTGTCAGGTTTTGAATATATATGATTACAAATACTTGTCATTCACCATTCATACAAACAGAAAAGTTGTTGATGAACCAACACTTCTGAGTTGCTGCAAGTGGGGGAAATTTATATATTTTTGAAGAGAATCTGACCCTTGCTTATTTCAAGGTTAGGACAGAGGGCCATAACAAGAACTGCAGGGACAGCCTCCCTCTTCTTCAGGCAAGGGTCAAGGTCAGGTGCCACCCCTCTTCTTTCATTTTGTCTCCTACTTGCCAATATTGGTGCTGGAATGGAGACACCGGTTTGTGACTGTCAAATGGGGCCCTCCTGGGGTTGGTTCAGTGGTTCCTACTTCACAGTGCCTCCAACTCAGCATCAACCCCTCTTTTTGAGAGGCAAGGGGTTAACTCCTATGAATGGGCACTGTAGAGATATGTTTGTAAAGGTTATAATTTAGAGACGCTCCCTCATAAGGGACAGTATTATGAACATAGGAATTTGGAGATATACCCTGGAAGTGGGGGTTGGAAAAACAGTATGGCTGTGTGCAGCAGTTCACTAGAGATGCTCTCCAGTTTGTTTTATTTTAATGTTTTATTCCTCTCTCATTCACTGGTTTGCTACTTAATAAACCCCAAAATCATTACATGGTCTCAGAAATGCTGAATGAGAAGGAAACTGCAGTCATTTTGAAGTTAACTCCTGTGTTTGCAATTTAAAGCAGAGACAAAGGGAGGCACCAGAGAAGCAGGTGGAGCACTAGGACCAGAGGCTTTTGCATGTATTTGTTGAGCACAATACTAGCTTGACTAGCTTAAGATGGGGGGGATGGGGGAGGAAAGAACCAAAAATGGATGTGTTGCAACCTCCATCCAGTCTGCAATTGCCAGGCAATGTTGCATATAACTGGAAAAAAATCAGACAGAGATTTGAATTATATTTAGGATCCATAGGGGCAGAGGAGAAAAATGATAAAGTGAAATCAGCTATCTTTGTGGATGTTGTTGGGGAGGAAGTACTGGATATTAATAACAACTTTAAGTTTGAAGAAAGTAAAAGCATGAAGTAAGTAAAATACTGATTACATTTGAGGAACATTTTATGCCAAAAAGGGATGAAACCTTTGAGAGACACACTTTTTTTTACATGCATGCAAACTGATGACACCATAGAGTAATATGTCACAGAATTAAGGAAACAGTAAAACCTGTGATTTTGGTGAGCTGATAGAGTCTCTGGTTAGAGATAGAATCATTTTTTGGAATTAAAGACAATGTGTTAAGAGAGAGACTGTTCCGTGAAGGAGACTTAACTTTAGAAAATGCTCTCTAAATATTCAGGGCAGCAGAAACTTTGAAAGCACAAGTCAAAGAGCTGAATCCATCAGAAGGGGTTGTCCATATTCTAAATACAAAAGAATATAGCCAGAATAGAAGAGTGGAACCACTCCCTATGAAAACCATTGCTAGGGGGAAGACTGGGTATAGATGGTCATGTGGAAGATATGGGTCACAGCATGACCCCAAACAGTGTGTTCACTTGGGGAAAATAATCATTGTGCATATGCTGCAGATCCCAAATGCAGAAAAGTCAAGTGCATCCAGTTAAAGACAATCTGGTTGATGAGCTTTTCATAGATGTAATTTAATGTAGCAAGTCTGATGAGAGGAACTGGATACTGCGTATGACAGTGAATGTAACAATTATTCAACTGAAACTGGGTGCATGAGTTCAGGTTAATATTCTGTCTGAATAAGATTACGAGAGACTGAAAATAAGACCAAAACTTGGATCATTAAAATAACTGATTAAAGTAACGATTATCCTGGAATAAATAAATATACCAGTGAAGGAGAAGTGCACTGTTGGCATCAACCATAAAAACACTATGTATAGGCTCCCTTTCATTGTAGTGCTAAAGGAAGTGACACCAACTTTAGGCCTGACTGCATGTGAGAAACTCAATCTGGTAAAACGGATGCTCTCACGATGAGATCGTATTGAATCTGGCCATGAGGCACTCTTTTGGGACTATCATAACCTGTTTCAAGGGTTGGGTTGTTTGCAGTGTAAACATGCAATCCAGATAAACAAGCAGGTCCCTCCAGTTATCCATTCATGTAGAAAGTGTTGTTTGCACTCTGTGATAAACCTAAAGCTGAGCTTGCAATGACGGAAGTAATGCAAGTAATACAAAAAATTAAGGTGCCAACACAATGGCTGATCTCACTCATCATTGTGGAGAATGGCTTTTCTCCAGCTCAGCTGTCAATGGGAAGAAGGATCAGATCTAATTTACCAATTACTGATAACCTGCTGAAATCTCATGACAATGAAGCCATACGGAAGAATGAAAGAAAATCAGAAGTAGAAGCAGAAATATTATTTTGAAAAAAGGGCCAGTGATCTCCCATCTCTTAACCCAGGTAATAGAGCGTGCCTGAGGAATACTTCCATTTCTAATACTTGGAGCCAAAGGGATACCATTAAAGAACAGTTGCATCCAAGGTGTTATATAGTCCAGACAGACCAGGGGGACACATTTCAACACAATTGAAGGAGTCTACGAGTAATCCTAGAAAATTCCTGCACATTGATGGTAGATGTGGACTCTGGCATGTCCCATTTGACTGATCCTTTATCAAAATACAAAAGGAGAAATTGTCAAGGAAAAAGAGAACAACTCAGACTCTAACAAAAGGAGGAATCTACTGAGAAGATCAGAGTGGGAGATTAAACATCCTGAAAGACTCATAGAGAAGGGATATTTGAGGATGTACTGAAAACCTCTCCTCTCTAGGTAGTTGCCATATTGGGTTTATGGAAATGTACTATATGGGCTGAGAATGTAATGCATGTGTTATTAGATAGTTGTTAGCTGTATATATATAAACAGCTAACAACTATCTAATAACACATGCTAGTATATAAGAGTTAATTTGTTTTTCTTTAAGAGGGAAGATGTAGAGATATGTTTGCAGAAGATTATAATTTAGAGACGCTGCCTCATAAAGGACAGTCTTATGAACATAGGAAATTGGAGATATGCCCTGGAGCTGAGGGTTGGGAACACAGCATGGCTGTGTGTAGTAGTTCACCAGAGAAGTGCTATAGCAGGCATCGGCAACCTTTAGCACATGGCTCGCCAGGGTAAGCTCCCTGGCGGGCCGGGATGGTTTATTTACTTGCTGCGTCCCTCTGGTTCAGCCGATCGCGGCTCCCACTGGCCGCGGTTCTTCGTCCAGGGCCAATGGGGACTGCGGGATGCCTGTGCCATGTCCAGCAGCCCCCATTGACTGGGGATGGCGAACCCCGGCCAGCGGGAGCCGCGATTGGGCGAACCGGCAGGACGCGGCAAATAAATAAACCGGCCCGCCCCGCAAGGGAGCTTACCTTGGCGAGCTGCGTGCCGAAGGTGGCTGATGCCTGCTCTATAGTATGTTTTATTAAAGTTTTATTCCATTCTCATTCACTGGCTTCTTATTTAATGAACCCCAAGATCATTACAGGCACTAGACTTAACAATAGAGGAAAACCTGTATCTGAGTAGTGGCAACCTCTCCGTCAGTATCAGGGGTGATCCCAGGAACAGATTCCTTAAGGGAATTACATATATATCTTCCCCAGCAATAGGGCAATATGCCTGGTCTCCAGTGCCTGAATATACAGATTAATATAGTGTATGTGTACACTGCATTTTGAAAGGAGCCTCCCAGCTGGGTCAACAGACTTGAGCTAGCGAGGCTCATGCTAGCACTCTAAAAATAGCTGTATTGATGGCACTTTGAAGGTGTGGCTAGGGCTGGAGCTCAGGCTCGGAAGCCCACTCCCCTCTTCAGGTTCCAGAGCCCAAACTCCAGCCCAAGTCACAACTTCAAAGCTCTGTCTACACAGCTATTTTAGAGTGCTAATGAGAGCCCTACAAGACCAAGTCTGTCAACCCAGATGGGAGGCTCTCTCCAAAATTCAGTGTAGACATACCCTAAGTGCCTAAACCCTACATGGCCAGTAACTCACCCCCAACTTTGAATATATCACCACACTCACCTTTCGCTGACCAGTAGGCTCTTCCCAAGCACTGCTTTCAGCAACAACTCTCTCTCTCACTCCCACACACAGTAGCGCTGGACCAGGAATGTGAGAACTCCCATTGCTCCTCTCCACATATGCAAACCTCTCTATACCACCTCCAGCCTTCTTCCACTAAATGCTCTTTCCTTCCCTGTTCACTGTTCTCCAGAGCATCCTTCTACTCAGTGCCTTCCAGCAGTCCCATTACACTTTCCCTAAAGGATAAAGCACCATTTGCATCCTAGGAAGCACAAAAGCTCAAGGAGCTCCTACTCAGTACCATTACTGTACTCATGACTGTGACTGAAAAGTCCATTCTAATCCAAATCTTTAATTCTGAACATTTATTGATCACTAGCAATTTGCTTGATCTCCATGTCTATGCATGAAAGAGCAGGATGACAGGCTCTGCAAGTCGGGCTGCTTAACAATTTTCTATTTACATTATTTTTCAACAGAAAATTGGGTATACAAGTGAAATGAATTTTTTCAAAAAGTGTCTGATGTCTATGGATTTTTTAAAATTTTCCATCCTAATCTAAAATGTTCCCCGCCCCCCAAATTCCAAATATTTTGCTCAAAAAACAAAAATATTGTAACTGAGAATACATCACTGGAAACTGCAAAATTTGATAAAGCAGCAGCTGCTGCTGCTTTATGGAAGTTGCAATTTCATTGTCTTACATCCCCATTTTTCTCTATGGGCTGGGCTTCCTGGCTGGACTACATCTTATGGTGCACCATAGTCAGGAACTCCCATGATGCAGAGCCTCCTCTTTCCAAGAAGGGAGACCATCATGCATGACTGGAGATGTAGTCCAGCCAGGAAACCCCTGGAGGAAAATGGGAACACAAGGAACCTGATCTACAGTTCCCATGAGATACTGCAGCAGCATTTCTGAATCAACTATTCTGGGGTTCCATCCAAACACATTTAATATTCAAATATGCATTAAAATTATGTTTTTCCACAGAAAAAATATTTTCCAACCAACCCTATGTTCAAGGCTTGATTTTTTTTTTTAATAAAAAGCCCCCTTTATTTATTGGCCACTCTTTCTGAAATGTAGAGGCCAGTGTAGCCTATAGGACTAACCTGCTTGCTTGCATCTATCTATCTATCTATCTATCTATCTATCTATCTATCTATCTATCTATCTATCTATCTATCTATCTATCTATCTATCTATCTATCTATCTATCTATCTATCTATCTATCTTTTCTTATAGTTTAAGTATTTGGTTTATTGTAATAGGTTTATAGATTTATATTAAAGTAAGTTTGGCTGTAATGCAAGAGACCTACAGGCCATATCTTGTATGTTAAGCTAAGACGAAGTTAACACATCTATATTAAGACCTTTTACCCAGAAAAGTAAAGTTGACCTATACCTTGTTACCTAAATAGATAATTACCCACGCCTATGTCTATGACCTTTTGTCTAGGCCAATAGACAATGGAGAATGGCATAGGGGTTTTTTCAATGTTATGCCCACAGACTTAACAGGTACACCACAAGGAAACTTATGTGCGTATATACGTGTCATCAATACACACAAACATACTAGCCTATGGAGTAAGCGTACCCTAACATTTTGTGGGTATGGAATGAAATTTGGGCATAGGAGAAAAGATTTATGGCACTTGTGCCCTATAAAGAGGTGACCCACCTCTTTAGAGTACTCTGCTCGATCATTTTTACTTACTCTATCTTACTCACACTCACTCACTCTATCTATTCTATCCATCTACGATGACTACTACTATTAGTAGGCTATACTTGTTCTTCTTAAACTTTAAGTTTCAAGGGAACTAGGCTAAGCTTGGTTTCCCTAAGTTTTTATTCTTAGTTTGTTCTTTAGGTTTTGATTTTAAGTAAGTTAGTCAACTAAACCCTAAGTAGCATTAGCTTTTTCTAAGCACTGCATCCCTCACTCAAGAATTGAGAAACCTGAACCGCAAGGCTGGTCCTGTGTCCCTTACCACCAGGTTATTAAGGAAGGATGTGAGTATATTAACCAAAGCTTTGTTGCATCTAATACTATATTATCATATGTAGCTTTTGAATATCAGTAATGCAATTGTAAGTTTGTAACTCTGGGTATTTTACCATTTACTTACTATTATTGATTTTAATAAAAAATCTTTAAGGCTATATATGTTTCAGTGTGAGCTTCCTGTCATACCCCCAAGGGTAAATTCTGTGGAGCCTGATTCGGGACAAGAACTTTTATTTTCTGATCAAACAGATTGGCGAGCCTAAAACCTGTACTATTAATATTGATAATTAAGTATTAATAATATTATTAATCAAATTATTAAATTTAATTACAATAAAATTAAATCAATGAATTACATTAATATTATCAGTACACCCTAAATCAGGCTACACCAGTCATTTAAAAATATTTTATTTCACTAGTGTCATGTCCAAAATACAAATGTTCATAAGGTAGTATAAGTTACTCATTTCTAAGTGGGTGTACGTAGTTGTAACTATAAACATATGAAGAATGTAACAGCAGCTTGAGGTTGTAGCAGGAAATGAAACTAATAGGAGAATGTAAAAAAGTCTACAGTGAATATGGCCTAACTTCTCTATTTTGTCTTACACCGTCTCACATCTTCAGGTTGCTTTTCCTGCTACTCCCCATCCATCTATCCCCATGCTACATAAGATGCTCATACTTAAAAAGAAGTAATTTACATAAGCCTTTATATCACCCATGAATTTAGCCCTTAGTTGGATTAGATGCCCTAATTTGCCCCACCCCCCATATTAAAGATGATTCTATGATGTTCTGGCTATTTTGGATTTTCACCTCAACCTTGATGCTGTAGTCTCTGCACCTAGATAGGTGACTCGTAAATGCACATGCGCTAATAATAATAGTAACTGTAGTGAATGTATACATAGAAGGCCCTTGTGGTTAATCTAGTGCTCCCTTACAGGAGTGCATAAGGTCCAAGTACTAGCAGAATTGCTGTAGCTCTAGTACATGAGGGCAGACCCCTAGTAAGTGATGGGCTTGGAGAAAATTAGAAAAGGGGCAGATTGTGTGGTCAGTGGTTTATAAATATATAGCATCAATGCTACACTAAAACAATAAAGAAAAATATCAGGTACTTAGTAGTGTCCTGGCAAAAACACATAAGAAGAGCTAGAACAGCCGGAGTATGAAAGTACAATAGTTAAGATAATGAAGTCAAGTAAATTGTCTTCATTGTTGTGCTTTCATTGGCACTGAAGCATACAGTGATAAATGGAATTGACCTGTTTGATGAAAATTACAAACCTTCATATTTATTAAACAATTATTAACACTTTTATAACATTGCCATTGTACGTCCATTACACGCTCATTGCATTACAGCAACTTTATTTCCTTGTTTCATTGTTCCGGTATCATCGTGCACCGAGAACATGTGTAAGACAAGTCTATTTTTTATGTTGTACAGTATGTGAGGAAGGTTCAGTTCTTAATGGAAGTGTCACATCATTTCCAGATCAAATTATCTAGTTTTAACAGCTAAAGGGAATCAAATTAATCAGGAAAAACAAACAAACGAACAAACAAACAGAATACAAAACAATACAAATGGTTTGGTTCCCAAGGTGTTGATTGAAATGTGTGAAGGTCATGTTTACCAGTTATCACATCAAGTGTAAATTGTAAGTTTAAGAGTATTCTCCATTAGTTATCATTATAGTGTTTATAGGAGGAGTATATACAAAGACTTCAACAGCAAAGAAAGTGTTCTAGTATTTTGCTATAGTATTTACCCTGTAGTATTTTGCTGATAAGCAGATCTGTGTCAAAATAAACTCTTTATTATGAACAGGAATTATGTATGGCAATAAGGTAACAAAACTTTCTACTAGTCTCTGGCTGAAGCCTACGACAGCCCTGTCCTGAACTTCCTTGTTTCTGCCCCAACAGGAAGCATATCCCAGCAAACAAAGGACTGCATCGAGCATGTACAGAAAGTGTGGCATTTCTGCACTGCCTGGCAGACTTACGCTATAGCACGTTGTCCCTTTTTTTAGATTCTTTTAGAATTTAAAACTGTTAAATCAAACTATCAAACTATTACAAATACAACAACTCCTTAACTCTTTAGGTTTCCTAAACAAAACCCTAATATGCCTCGATTAGTCTCTAAAACAATTCTTATTTGTAACAGACTGTTCACTGTCAGCGTCAATAACAGGACCAGTTTGTGAATTGCTTTCACCATGTATGTTTGCTTTCACTTCCCTTGTCTTGGTCAGGTTGTCAGGTATTTTAAGCAGGTGCTTATGATTCCATGACTGGCCAGTGCCCATCCTGCCAAATTCTCACGAGTCTTTGTTTTTTTTATCCGTGGAAGAGGTCTGGGTCCTTTATTGTAATATTCTGTCTAACTGTAGTTTCCCAGTCTTTTCCTCACTATCACATACTCCTTAGCTTTCCTTTTTTGTCTCATAGCTGGTGATCAAATATTTGTATGTCAGTTGTAGAAGTTCAGCAGGTGACTTTCCGTAATGCAGCAGTGTAGCTTTATAGTTGAATAAAGCTAAATCTGACTCTTCTCCTGCATCCAGTGGCTTTTTTTTGAGTAAGTTATTCATTATATGTACTCCACATTCAGTTAATATATTGATTTGAGGATATTTGGGTCTAGATGTCTCTTGATGAAAGTCGTACATTTTAGCAAAGTCAAGGAATTGCCTCTTCTTGAACTGTGGTCCATTGTCAGTCATTACTGTTCTTGGAATTCCATGATGAGCAAATACTGTGGTGCTTCTCAAAATCTCTTTTGATGTATTGCAGTCAGTGGTTTGTGATCGGTTTCTGCTTTGAAGCTATGACCATAGAGAAAGCCACAAAATCTTGTACCTATATATGCCAGATTGTGTCAATTCTGCTCAATTTGTGCATACATCTTCTCTGTTACTGTCATAAACCTAAATACAACCAATCAGTTCCATGACACTATAGTAGTACTGCTCCCAGCTCTCCTTTCAAGGCATCCGTGGAGAGTATGATGTCTTTCAGTGGATCAAAAAACTGCAGCACTGGAGCTGATATCAGAATGTGCTTTAAATTGTTTAGCTCTTTCTCATGCTCTGGCATCCATGCCTATTCACTAATCTTGTGTAAAAGATGGCTTAGGTGAGCTCTGCAAGTTTTATAGTTAGGTATGTATTTGCTGATATAATTCAACATGCCTTTCAATTCCTTTTTTATCTTCAGGTCTCAGCATGTTCAGCAGTGTTTGAAATCTAGCCAACACATCTAATTTGCTGACAAATTTGGCTCCTGCCATTTCAGACAACAATTCACTTCCTATGGGCATTTGGAAGTGTTCTCTTTTAATGTTTTTGTTCAGTTCCTCAGCTCCCATGCAATCCTCCTCCTTTTTATCCTCTTCAATTACTAAAGAGTGAACCCAATCTGCAGGTTCTTCTATTCTTCAATTTATACCATTTGCTTTCACGTTTTGCAACTCCTCTTCTAGCCTGTTTCTTAAAGCTTGTGGAATTTTTCAAGTAGTATGTATTACAGGTTCTGCATCTTATTTTAACCATATCTTGTATGCTACTGGGAGCAACCCAATAAATCTTCATATTCACCTGGATCACCTGGATCGATCGGACTTCAGCTGTCGTTAAGACTGCGCCGATCACAACACGTCTGCCATTCTTCTCGCACTCTTGCCTTTCTTCTCCACGTTCGTCCGGAACGTTTAACGATGTCATCTTCCCATCTTCTTGGAGGCCGACCAGGGGGTCTTTTCTGTTCTCGCGGGTACCACTCAGCAATGATTGCGGTCCACCTGTTATCCGTGAGCCGTGCTGTGTGGCCCGCCCAGCGCATCTTGTTATGTCCGCTTTCCACGACAATATCTTTCACACCGCTGCGTTCTCTGATGATTTCATTTGGTATACGATCCAGAAGGGAGATTCCCAACATAGCTCGTTCCATTGCCCTTTCAGCTACCAACAGCCGTTGCTCTTCTCTCGTCGTCAGTGCCCACGTTTCACTGCCATACAGCATGGCTGGCAGCACTGCTGAATTGAAAATATTTTTACGTGTGGTCTTGTCAATTTTTCTTTGTCAATCTTCACATTATGCTATTAATATTTTTATATCTGGTTCAATGTCGTCTTTCTGTCTCTCTGCTCCTAACGAAACCAAGCATTTCACATGTGTGGGCCCCAGACTGGTTGACTACCTTGGTGTACCACCATAAATACTTGTTTTATCATTTTCCCTTTGTATTCAAGTGTTGGTGGTTTCCCAACACTGGAATGTTCCTTCCTTGTAGTCTTTCACAAACACTCTGGTTCTTCCATTTCTGTGTTATCCTTATTTTGTCAGACTGACAATTTCCTGAAATATCCTTAATGAACGTTATTGAATTAAGTTGAACCAAGCTGAATTAGATTTAATACCTCTGGGGTCCATTGTAATAAAAATGCAAGTGTGTATGTGTTATTGTGGAATTGTTCAGAACTTCTTTAGGAGACTGAGTAATGCAGTCTGTGGAAGGTATTAAGAACTTTAAAGGGCTTTTTCGAATGATTCATGTGAAGTGGGTTTCCTAGTAAGTAACTGGGGATAAGGGGAATGCAAATGATCCACCTAGCAGAGCCGTAACAAGGGCGAGGCGAGTGAGGCACTCGCCTCGGGCGCGCTTACCTGAGGGACACAGAAGGGTCCTCCTTGCCTCGCAGGGGCGGCTCCAGGCACCAGGGGCGGCAAGGCCGGTCGCTTTGAGGGTGGAAGTCAGGCAGCGTTCAGCAGCATGCCTGCGGGAGGTCCACCAGTCCCGCGGCTTCGGCAGCAATTCGGCGGCGGGGACAGTGAAGGCGCGGGACTGGCGGATCACCTGCGGATCACCGGCGCCCGAGCCGCCCCTATTGCCTTGGGCGCCAAAATCGCTAGTTACGGCTCTGCCACCTAGAATTCTCCTTTTTGAAGCTAAGCCCTAGGAAGGAAAACTCACTGTCCACTAATTTCCTTCTCCTGGAAACTTCAGATCAAAGACCCCTGAACTGTATAAAGGGTAGACTAACTAGAGTATGCTTGTTCTGAGCTGAACCTGTGATGAACTTGAAACCACAAGGAAACCCCTTGGGTAGAGTATTGAAGGAGGCTCCTGCCAGAGCCAATGTTAGCATTGGGGTGATCTCTGGTGATCTTTGTAGCATGTGTGCAGGATCTTTTAGTGTTTTCAGTATGTTTTCCCTTTAGTGCATTTACGTTAGGAATAAAATAGGCTTGAGTTCAAATTGCTGCGTGGTAATTATAACTTTGGGCAGTCACACTGTTCACCATCTCTGAAGAGAAAGCAAGCAGACCTGCTTGGGCAGCCGGTCTCTGCTGGGAATTACACAATGAAGGCAGGGAACCATTCATCATGGAGATATCCTGGTAAGAAGAGATAAGAGAGAGAATGATGTCTCCACCCAGGAGAGGTGATGGCCACAGAGCCGGAAGCTTGAGAGTGGATAAACTTGATGGGTCATTGAGGGGAAACAGGTGTAGTGGTCCTGAAATGTGACACTTACAGTTATTTGGATTTCTGTTATTACATTTATTTGTTCACCAGTCTATATTGTATGTCACGTAAGTGCCATTTGTGCATATTTTAATTAGGCAGTCCTGATTTTTCAGCTTCTTCCATTAGTGTACTTAAGAACAGCTTTTTCTCTTCTTTTGAGAAATCCCTTTCTGCACTTAATACATGCACTTTCCTGCTTTCTCTGCACATTTTAGCATAATAGTTCCTTTTTTAAAAACAGTTTTTTGCAGATTTGCCTGAAGCCTGGACATTACCTCTACTCATGCTGGTTGGCACATCACTAGCATTGTCTCCTGCTTTCCATGTTTCTGTACTTGGCCAATGTAATTTCAATGAACTTTTCCTTTGCTGATTTAGGTATAGAACACACAGTCATCAGCACTGTGCTTTTCAGTAAGCTTTTTATTTGAGCTTCTGTTTGTTCTGCTGCTTGCTCTTTCTAGTGTCAGATCCATCTCCTTTAATAGCCATTCACAATTTTTTTATTGTTACACTTCAGGACAATGTGGTCTTTAATAAGAGTTGTAATTGTGCACATCCAAAGGACTGACATTTTAGTTTTACATCTGTGACAAACTTCTCTATTGTTTCCCCCTCATCATGTATTCTCATCTTAAATGCATATCTTTCAAAAGTAACATTTCTAGGGACAAAATGGTCATTAAATATTTTCATTATTTCTGCAAAGCTTTTCTCTTTCTCTCTCACCAATCACAACCTATATGGAATATAATGCGCACATCAGAGGCTTCTGTGCCTTCCCCTCTTAAGAGCAGAGTGACCTTTTGCTCATCCTCAAATTTATTTGCCCCCTGGCTTTCATATAAAGTTCAGGTTGCCATTTTAACTTTCCCCAGGCATATGTAACATTTGCTTTGATTCTCAGGACTGGTGAGGGTGTTTCATGCAGTTGCACAGACTGTGTAATAGCTATATCAATAATACATCTTCCACCAGGTCTTCCAGCACTCATAGTACCATGTTGTATCTTGCTGACTAGCAGACCTGTGCCAAAATAAACCTTTTATTATGAACACAGCTATGTATAAAAATGAGGTAACAAAATTTCTCCTATTCTATGCAGCTACAGCCTGTGACTCTCCTGTTCTGGGGTTCTTTGTTTCCACCTCAGGAGGAAGTATATCCCAGCAAACCAAAGACTGCATCTACAGTGTTCAGGAGGTGTGGCAACTCTTCACTTTCTGGAGAACTTACTCTAGAGCACAGACCCGTGGAGACATAAAACATTTTAATATTATTTAGGGATGAGTACAATGCATCAAAATCCAGAATGAAATAAAAAACAACTGAAACTCTCAATTGATGTGTTTGGCCTACACATGGAACATGGGAATGGTCTCTAAATGGACAATTGTCCAAGAGATACTGCACAATGCTTAATGGAAGTCTGCATGGGTACATGCTCTAAGGACCACTTTAACAATGATTGTACAGGCAAAGTCACATTCCTTTCTGAACTAATAGCTAGTTTCACCAGTGTCTGGAGCAGGTTGGTAAAGAAGCTGCAAAACATAGCTGAAACAGTAAGAGGGCAATTATTATAAGCACAGTAGGTGTGATAGTTACTTCATTCTAGTGAACAACCTCTACCTATCTGCATACATACGTGTGCTAAATACATGTTCTTGGCCTTCTGTTTGTGAAAGATTAATTTGTTAAGGAATATGGGTCTCTGTATTCAGGTTTTCATGAAGGATCCTCCCACTCAAATCAAATGAGATTGAAAATGAGATGAGGGCAGAAGCTTTGACACCTTTCAAGCCAGGGCTTTGGAGCGGAGCCTGGAGCTGGAGCACGGAGCAGTAGGTTCTTGCCCGGAGCCGGAGCGGAGCAATTCAAAAATTTGATTGCTCCAAATCCCCGTTTCAAGGTTCTTGATTTTATAAGAGGAAACTCTCATAGTTTTGGACTGCAACATGCCCTATTTGCATAATTTATTGGTCCCAGAACACACACATCTACTGTTTTCTTTTATTTGATTTGTTATTAGCCTTAGACTTTTAAAAATGCATGCAGCTGAAGAAGATTTTATGTTGCTCTCTGTAAACATTTGACTGGGAGCACAGTGTTGAAGCTCTGAAGTGTATTTAATTGGGATGTAGTAGAATTACAAAGATCAAGGCTTCTCTTAATGTAAAATAGCAAAGAAATGTCTATCGTAATTCATGTCACTAGAAAAAAAACCGGTTGGCACTATTCAAGTTAATCTAAAGTCAGAAAAGTCATATTTCCTGCCTCTCATGACAATAGTTATTCATATATAATTAAAATGACAATGTAACATGTTTCTTCACTGTTTACGCATAATGGAATTGACATGAACAATTTGGAATATTAACATTCAAATGTCTACTATGTCAGAACGCTCAGTGACCAACTTGAGATTAATTTTCTTAATTAAAATTAATTTAAATGATACTTTAAGTGCTATAGAAATATTGAACAGCACATGGTCTGGACATTATTTCTGATGCTGGATTTCTCCATGAATATAAAACATGTCTTTTTCAAAACAGTTAAAACAATTAATTGTCATTAAGGATTAATGAACTGATGACCTTCTGGTTTTAAAATGAAGAAGCTTTTGAGTTATCCGAGTACCCCAAACCTTCTTAAACTGAAATCACTCTCTCTTTAGTGTATCCTGGTACTCAAAAACATCTAGACCACGTTTTGTCAAACTAGGGGACTAGGCGGGGGGTGGGATGGGGGAATTTCTCAAGCATTAAAAGTTTCAATCAGAAATTATTATTTGTGTCTCTTTCTCAACATTTGCCAGATTATTGAGCTAGCACACCACTGTACAAACTAAACTGTTTTCAGTGGGCAACAAAAACAAATATTTAAAGATTTTAAATATTTAAAGGCTTTTAATTTTGCTAACTGATAAGTTTATCAACTACAGAAGATTATAATTCATCTTTATGTAACTTGGCAGGTGCTGAGCTGAGACTATTATTGCATATGCAAAATGCTCCTTTTACTGTTTTATTTGTCTTGGTCCTCCCTCACCCCCATCAAGGACACATGCTTGTCCATCCTGTTGTGTCTTGTCAGAAATCTAGATTGTGATCTCTCTGAGACAGGGATTGACTTCTTATTATTTGTCTGTGCAGTGCCTAGCACGATGGTGCCTCAGTCTCCATAGAGTTTAAGACCAGAAAAAAAACATTGGATCATCAATCTGACCTGTACAATACAGGCAATTAACTGTCACCTGGTTTACCTTGTATTGAGCCCAATAACTTGTGTTTAATTAAAGCTTAATTTCTGTTTGGCTAAAGCATATATCCCAGACAGGCATCTGGTCTTTATATGAAGATGTTTTATCTTAGATGTAGAACTTTACATTTGGCTTTACTAAAAGGCATTTTGTTTGAATAGATCCAGGTTACCAAGATTCAGATCACGCTGTATGACTGACCTGTCCTCATCATTATTTCCCATTCCATTAATCTCTGTGTCATCTGCAAATTTGATCAACAGTGATTTTATATTTACTTCCAAATCACTGATTAAGGGTGTAGTACCAATCCTTGTGGTGCTTCAGTAGAAACTTCTCCCCATTCAATGATGTTTCCTCATTGATCATTACTACTTAAGATCCATCAGGTAGTCTGTACTTGATCAATTTTATGTGCACTTTTTTATATTGTTTAGTGTTGTTGTTTTAATTGGAAAGTTATGCATCACTAAGTCAAATGCCATAGAATTGTCTAAGTGTATTGCATTTACACAGTTACTATTATCAGTCAAACTTGTTATGTCTTCAAACGAAGAAATCAGAATTGTTTGACAAGACCTGTTTTCCATAAAAGCATGTTTGCTGGCATTAATAATATTCCATTAATTATATATACTTTAAATTGTATTAACAGAATTTCATGTAGTTTTTTTCTTATTTTCTCCTGGACTGATGACAGGCTAATCAGCCCATACTCCTCCCACTTGCCCCTTTTGCCACAACATGTACTCTTCTAGTCTTCTTGAATTTCCTCACTATTCCAAGATTTATTAAAAATCTAACCTCAGCTGGAGAAAAATCTCTGAGCCACCTCTTCTAGGACTCTTGTCTAAGTTATCTGTGCCTATTGATTTTAAAAATGTTTGTTCTTATAATATGTTTAACCATTCTCCATGCTTACTAATTAATTAGAAAGTACTTCCTCCTCCTCCTCCTGTGATATAAGCATATTACCCTGTTTCTTTCCAAATACCAAATCAAAATATTTATTGAGCACTTCTGCCTTTTGTACATCATTATTAACAATTTACCATTTCCATCTAGCAATGGACATATATGGTTGCTAGGATGTCCTAAATGGGAACACTTAGTGCTACTGTAATACACTATAATAACAATTAACAATATTGTATCAACCTCTCTTATTCAAAACCCTCATGATCCTGAGATTTTTCAAAAAGGATTTTAGTTGGATATTCCCAAACATACTAATATTGTTCAAACTGAAACAATAGTACTGAGCTTTCAAGCTCCTCTTTTAGCAGTGCATCTAATTATACTAATGATTGAAAACCATATGATGTAATCAATAGGGCTGTCTTTAAATATACTAATTATATCAAGAGCCAACAATTAACCAGATGCCAAAGCGGTGTTCTCACACATTGATGGTCATTTACAGCTTCATAGAGGACCTATAGTATATAGCATAAAACTTCCATTCAGTTGCATAGGCTTCCAGCTGATACCGAAAGACCTCATGCAAGGCCTAGTTCAACCAGCAGCTGGCAATATATAGTTTTCCTATTAAAAGAATAACATAAAAAAATGAAACAGAAAAACTGAAAGTAGGGAATAGTGGGCTACACAAACAAAAAACCAGAACAAAACAAAAAACAAAAAAATCCCCAAACCCTGCTTTAGATTACAAAGCCAAAGATTGCAGCCAAGTAGGTGAAGTAATATAAGTAGTCTGACAGCTCTATACTACTTTATTCACTGAACCGTTACACCAACAACATTTTGTTTTGACTGGATTAGTTGTGTTGTCTTATATGTACCATTCTATTTTTGTATTGAAACTGTAACTAACTACAATAACTATCAGTGTTGCCTTTATGACAAGAAGAAAAAAAAAGATATTTTCTTCCTAACAATCAGCACATCAGTATTGGTGAGAAGCAAACCCAATAATTCCCAGATTTTTTTTAAAAGATGTTAAATTAAAGGTTGATAAGTTATTTTGTACTACACTAACAGCAATGAAATAGTGCAAATAAAATATAATGAAATGGAAATGCTTAGGAATATTAAATCTTATTAATAGTTTCAAAATGAATGATCAAAACCAATCTTACCGCTCCTGACATATAGATACATGTCTATTACATGTATGAACAGAGTTTCCAAAGAGATATAAAATTAATATAATAAGGGCTGAGGATAGGAATCTAAAAACTATTAGAGTTCAGGAAAAAGGAAGTATTCTAATACTTCTAAGGGGTAACAGTGCACAAAGAGTATGAAATATACGAAAGGCGATATTCATGTATATCAGACTTATTCGACTGAGTGAACAGAATAATAAAAAAATAAAAAATAAAATAAAAATAATACATAAAAATTAAAAATAAAATAAATAAATAATGAAGTAACTGACCCTCAACGGAGTGAGCACTATTTTATTTTACACTCAAGAAAGTCTGCTTGTATCAAGTGGAAAAGGATCAAAAAGCCAGGGTGGCAAAGGTCCAACTGCTGGTATCATTCAGGTATCACCTATGTTGCAACTTGTGCAAAATATCCCATGTGCTGGACACCTGGAAAGAGAAGATACATTGTCTCTTATATTAGCCCAATTCTACTGGCCAGGTGTACATAATAATGTGAGAGAATATTGTTCCTTCTGCCTAGAGTGTCAGTTAGCCAGTGGCAATTGAGACACCCTTCAAGAAAATTGGAATGAACATGGTTGGGGCCCTAGAAAAAACAGCATTGGGGCAGCAGTACACACTGCAGATCATCAACTGCACAACCAGGTCCCTGGAGACTGCTCCTCTGCACTCTGTGAGAGCTGTGGTAATACTGCCACAGCTCCTGGATCTCTTCTCAAGCATGGGATTTCCCCATAAAATATTTGCAGCTCAAGGGACTAACTTGACCTGCAGAAAGGAGCATAATTCAGTCATCAGCTGGGAGATCAAGTCCCTGAAGACCTCGGTGTACTACCCGCAGACCAATGGCCTGTTTAAGAAGATGTGAAAGGGAATGTTGAGGCGCTTTGTCAGAGACAACCCCAAACTGAACAATTCGATTAGATTTTGCATTGACCTTGTGAGGATTAATTCCATCTCATAATGTGATGCCTACCCAATGCCAAGGGTAGACAAGTTACTAGAGTGGATGGGACTGGTGAAGCACCTGAGCACTATCGACTGAACAGAAGGTTATTTGGCAGATTCCTTTATTCCCTGTCTTGCAAGAAAAAAAACCCTCTCTTCCCCACCCACTTCGGGCACTTTGAATTCAAGACTATGTCTTTTGGCCTTCATGGAGCTGCTGCAACTTTCCAACAGCTTATGAATAGGATCCTCAGCCCCTACCATCAATATGCTGTAGACTACATAGATGACATCAACATCTATAGTCCCACCTAGGAAGACCACCTACAGCATTTAAAGGCGGTGTTAAAACCCCTCCAGGATGCGGAACCTATGGCCAACCCTGAAAAATGTAGGTTAGCCATTGATGAAGCATCCTATTTGGGGTACCGTGTAGGAGGCGGCCTTATGAAACCAGCAGTTAACAAGGTACAGGCCCTAACAACATGCCCTAATCCCCAGACAAAGAGGCAAGTGAGGCATTTTCTCATTCTGGCAGGATATTACTGGACATTTGTCCCCGGTTTCACCTCAATTTCCCCTAATGCAGACCTCATAAAAGGCAAAAACTCAAAGAGGATCCAATGGGATGAGAAATGCAAGGAAGCTTTTAGCAAGCTGAAAACAACTGTACCAGGTGCCAATGCTCTTCAGCCCCACTTTTTCCTGGGAGTTCATACTGCAAACAGATACCTCGGATGTCTGACTTGGTGCCATACTCTCACACAACTTTGGAGGAGAATACCCAATCCTGTATCTGTGTACGAAGCTGTTGTGACGGTGTTGCTTATAAATGTATATATGATGTAACTGGAATATGTTTTAAGCTACATGTGGCATGTAACATATCTCTGTAAAAGTTATGATCTACTGAATCTATTCCTCCTGTTTGAATGCATGTATCATTTCTGTAGTTGAAGTTATGAATATTGGTTGTATATTTGCTGGTTTTATACATAGCCTTTGTAAGAGCATGGGATCATGTCTGGAGAAAGGTATGCGCCTAATCCACATCTGAGCTTGGCCAAGAATGTCACTGGGCTAGTTTCTGAAATGTGCATGGACATGTGACTTGCCCATGTGATCCCAAAACTCCAGGGCAACATGATGTTACGGAGGGAGGGGGAGAAGAGTTTATTTAAATCCCTGGGAGACCCCTCCAGAGGGTCTTCAGCTGGCTAAAGAGAGAGAGGCTCTCCTCCCCCGGAGGACATACCTGAAAGAGACTGAACAAAGGACAAAGTCAATATGGGGTGTGAGAAATTGCTGGACCCAGGCTAGAAGTTCTACAGCCTGTAAAAGGAAAAGACTGGAACTGGTGAGGCTTTTATCTGTGTTGAGTTGTATTAGACCTAGATGTGTGTGTTTTATTTTATTTTACTTATTAATTCTCTTTGTTCTGTCTGCAACTACTTGGAATCACTTAAATCCTACTTTATGTACTTATTAAAATCTCTTTTTACTTATTAAATTACCTGGAGTACGTGTTAGTACCGGGGGGGGGGGGGGGGGTGGAGGGGGGACAAACAGCTGTGCATATCTTTCTATCTTTGAACTAGAAGGCGAACTATTTATGAGTTTACCCTGTATAAACTTTATACGGGGTAAAACGGATTCATTCAGGGTTTGAATCCCTTTGGGAGTTGGGCACCTGGGTGTCAAAGGCAAGGGCACTTCCTGAGCTGCTTCCAGGCAGGCCTATGGCTGTTAGGGGACGTGGTTCAGACCTGGGTCTGTGTTTGCAGCATATCAGCAGAATCTGGCTCAAAACAGACAGGATTCGGGAGTCCCAAGCTGGAAAAGGCAGGAAATCAGGGGCAGAAGTAGCCTTGGCACACCAGGTTGCAGCACCAACGGAGTTTCTGTGATTCCAACCTGTCACAGCTGTTTCCTAGAGAAAAATCTTACTCAATTATTGAGGCATTAGTGATTAAATGGGCTGTAGATTCCCCCAGGTTGCTCCTTCTCCCTAGTCACATATCATGCTCCCTTAAACTGAATTCATACCATGAAAGACACAAACCCACATATAATGAGTTGGTACCTTGTACTACAACCCTATTGTTTTACAGTACAACATTGGGTGGGAAAGGACACAGATTTCTTTTTGGGGGAGTTCGGAGATGAAGACAAGCCACCGCAGAACAGCCTTTCCAGCTAGAGGGAAGGGGTATGTGAAGGTCCATGTCCTAACTCTGGTGGAGAGGAAACTAACAAGCTCTTCTGGGCCTCTGCAGCTCTAACAAAGGCATGTTCTGCCTGGAGAGAGAGGAACTTAAAAAGGAAAAACCTGACACAGGAAAGGGTGGTGAATAGAAGGCGCTCCATATCAGAGACTGCTGACAACAGAGACAGGTCAGCAAAGAGGGAAACAGTCATGGACTTCACCACTTCCGAAGCTGCATGGACCAGCTGTAAAGTAGTATGTCCCAAGAGGAGGTGCTGGAGGTAGACCCCACTAAAAGACAGCAGATCCTCTGATAGACCAAGTGCAAAGAGCTGAATCCAGAAAGACTGCCTCAGAGACAGTCTACCTTTGCCTTTCTTAGTTTTCCCTCTCCGATAAGGGAAAGAGAGGGGGAGAGGACCTTTCTTTTGTCTGTTTGTTTTACTTAGAGAACCCCTCATATGCTACAGACTTGGGGGGATGACATTATAAATGACTGGAAACAGAGTCTGGAGGGGACTCGAGGGAGCCCATGCCCCCTCCCCCATAGCCCCACCACAAGTTGTATTCTAGTCTCTGGTCTCAGCCTAGCCTCCTTAATATCCTTTGGGCAACCATTCCTGGCTGACAGATTTGTCTAAACGTGGATCCAGGACCACTCACCCATGGCCTGTCCAAAGTGGCCACCTTCACACCAGCCCATAAGAGCTCTGCATAAAACCACCTCTGTGATATAAGACAAGTTCAGAACATTCCCCACCCCTGCCTTGCAGTTGCTCTATTGAGTCTGTTCACCTCATGGAGGTACAGCTGGAGGTCAGCAGCACAGAGAATATTGTGAATCAGGTCCTCCACAATGGGACGAACATTCCAAATATTTTTTTTCTAGAATTGCATGTATCTGTTTTACTTGGTTGCCTGTACAAAGTAAGTCATTCCATTTTCTAATTCTCATGGAAATTAATACTAATATTATGAACAAAAAAGAAAGAAAGTTCATTCTTTCAAAAGCTCTTACATTAGACAGGCCGTACTTTTGGCTTATTCAGACACAGCAAGCTGGAATATATTTTGATCACCAAAGAGCTTCAGGCCAAGCAATCAATCTTCTGCTCTTCCTGCTTTGCTGCCTACATGTCTCCTGCTCAATTAATAAACTATTTGTTATTTTGTCCCACTGCTCTCTTTTTTTATACTATCCACCTCAAGTATCTGCTTTTCACCTTCATGTGTTGGCATTACAATTGAATGCTGGCATGTCACTATGTAGGTGTGAGGCAATTCATGGTGCAATAAAAGGAGCGAGTGTCTGTGCATGTGTGTGTGTGTGTGTGAGCGAGAGAGAGAGGGAGAGTTTGGTTTTGTTTTACTTTGTTTTTATATAAAGAACTAGGGATTGACAGAAAAGGATGCTATTCCAACTCAGGGTTCATAATGTTTTGATGAAGGACAAACCCAACTTATTCAAATCTTACATTACAAGATGGGTGAGGCAATATATTTTATTGGACCAACATCTGTTGGTGAAATAGACAAAATGTTGAGCTTACACAGAAACTCAAAAGCTTGTCTCTTTCACCATTTCAGCATGAAAGCTTGTCTCTTTCACCAACAGAAATTGATTCAATAAACCATATTCATAAACAGAAATTGATTCAATAAACAGAAATTGATTCAATAAACCACCCATCCTGTTTAGCTAATATCCTGGGACCAACATGGCTAAAACAACATTGCATACATTATTTACAGTGACAGAAATTCCTCCCTCACATGTCCCTCACCTGGAGCCACAGCCACCTCCTCCAAACCATTCCCTCATTCTCTCTTTGATGTGTTTTGAGAATTGCCCATTGACCTGAAATCATAGGGAGTCAGAGCTGGAAGTGACATAAAGAAGCCACCTACTCCAGCACGCCTGCACTGAGGCAGGGTGAAGTATACCTAGAATCCTCATCGCATTTCAATATCATCTTGGAATTCCTCACTGCCCTGGATCTTCAGCGAATGCGAGGTTTAAAATATATATAACATAGACGTTTCTATGTATTCAGTGTATTTCTGACTCCAGGCTTTACTTCTGCTCTGAGACAGAATTAGAGGGGCATGGAAAGGGTTGTACAAAATTGCCTTTTCTTGTTTATCTGCAAAATCAGCAAGGGGGACATGAAGGCAGTGGACCAGAGGAATATGGCCCGAAGAGGCATATCATCTGGGCGGAGTATGGAGAGAGGGCATGGAGCCATTGTTCCTGTTGTGGGAATGAGGCCTAAATAATGAGATTTTTTAAAAAATAATTAATGTTTGGTATAATATAACAGCTGAGGCTTTAAAATAAACAAATAAACAAAAACTACACAATAAAAATATCACAGAATAAAACTGCCAGTGTTGGAAACCCTGAAACGGGTTTTTATCTGTTTGGTTAAAAACTAAAAACTCAGCATTTTCCATATGGTTAAAAGCCCCTTTTCTCCCTATTCATCCCTTTCTACCATCCATTACCCTCCATATCTCACCCAAGTGTCATTCCGCTCTCTTTCACACACATCCATGCACACATACACACAAAATTGGAGAAATGGTCTGAAGTAAATAGGATGAAATTCAATAAGGACAAATGCAAAGTACTCCACTTAGGAAGGAACAATCAGTTGCATACATACAAAAGGGGAAATGAATACCTACGTAGGAATACTGCGGAAAGGTATCTGGGGGTCATAGTGGATCACAAGCTAAATATGAGTCAACAGTGTAACGCTGTTGCAAAAAATGCAAACATCATTCTGGGATGTATTAGCAGGAGTATTGTATGCAGGACACGAAAAGTAATTCTTCTGCTCTACTCTGCGCTGATTAGGCGTCAACTGGAGTATTGTGTCTCGTTCTGGGCGCCACATTTCAGGAAAGATGTGGACAAATTGGAGTAAGTCCAGAAAAGAGCAACAAAAATGATTAAAGATCTAGGAAACATGACCTATGAGGGAAGATTGAAAAAATCGGGTTTGTTTAGTCTGGAGAAGAGAAGACTGAGAAGACATGATAACAGTTTTCAAGTACATAAAAGGTTGTTACAAGGAGAAGGGAGAAAAATTGTTCTTCTTAACCTCTAAGGATAGGACAAGAAGCAATGGGCTTAAATTACTGCAAGGGCGGTTTAGATTGGATATTAGGAAAAACTTCCTAACTGTCAGAATGGTTAAGCACTGGAATGAATTGCCTAGGGAGGTTGTGGAATCTCCATCATTGGGGATTTTTAAGAACAGGTTGGACAGACACCTGTAAGGATGGTCTAGATAATACTTAGTCTTGTCTTGAGTGCAGGGAACTGGACTAGATGACCTCTCGAGTTCCCGTCCAGTTCTATGATCCTATGAAAATGCGTCTTCTATACACTTACTAAATTTTTCATGGGGGACCCCTGTTTTGGTGTGCGTCATAAGATCTGCTGGAGCAGGACACATCCCTGCAGTCTTTATACCAGCCTGATTTAAATTTTGGTACTCATTAAAAAAAAACCCAACAAATCAGGGAAGTTCACAAACAACCAAACAAAACTGTTAAAACCCGTTACATTTGAAAGTGATTTCCTTTTATTTAATTGGAGTCCATCTAGCACACCACCAAAAACAAGTTACATGTTCTTTACAAAAAAATACACCTTCAAGAATCAGACTGCAATTTTGTAAATTCTGTTAAATCTGGGAATGAATAATTATGAAATTCAACTAGTTCTCCCTTGTCATATAATCCTTCCTATTGCTCATGTCAGATAAATCCTATTTCTATTTATCAAAACATTCTTTCACCCCACCAACACATCACGTAATAACACAAAGAATAGAACTTTGATATAACTTATTTTATCTTTGACTATATTGCTTTCTCTATAACTCATTTAATAAACAATACACCACACCACTATATACATCCAACAGCAATTTACCATTGCAGAATAAAACAAGTGTTCAAAGCTAAAGTAGGGTAGGCGGTGTAAGACAGGTGAGAGAGAGTGAGTGATGAAGGATTATTTGGCATTGAAGAATTGGTGGTCTGGGGGTATTTTTTGTTTGTGTATATTAACAGAGTGCCTATTTCTCTTATGCACTTGCTGCAAATGAATTCAGGTATTGTACTAAATGTTCTGATCTTAGCTGGGTGTTTGTGTGGCAGTTGTTTAATAATTTGTTGGGTCTGAACATTCAATCCCAGATAGGTCATTTTGGCTTGTAATTGTTTTGATTCCTGATTGTTTCTGAAAACAAAAAAGATGGTGTTTATTCATCTGTTACAGCTGGAATTTTACAATTAACGCCTAACAAACATAACATATTGCTTTTACAATATGGTACTTTGCCTCTTTCAGCTCTTCATTGCTTAAGCAGTGTTGTTGCCATTGACAAACATAGCCTGTTATTACCATGCTCCCATTTTGTTGCAGATGTGTTGACCATTGGATGAAAGTGCTATTTAGTGGTGATTTGTAAACAATACATAGCACGAGTATTGAAAGGAAAAACATTTTGGGGAAAAGGGATTAGAAGCTATAACCATCCTGGAGGAACTGGAAACTTTCAGACTTAAAGCAATAAAAAGATTTATTTTCACAAACAACATAGATATAGATTTTTTCGCTCTCTCTATATATCTATAGCATCTCAAATATCCAGACCTCATTTTATTGTTTTACTTTGGACTAATTAAACACCATCAAAATTATATAAAGCAACCGTTATGAAGTGCTCTTTTAATCATTCTCCTGGCACAGTTAGTCACATCTTATGTGAATGTCAACCCATCATTAGGGACTGGAAAAAAAGTAATTTCCCTAATAGAGAAATTAACTAAAATGCCACTGAAAGTTGTTGTGTTGTTTTTTTTTTAAATTGATCATCCTGAAGTCACAAACTTTACAAAAACAACCTCAGTGGCGTATGGAAAAGTTGGTAGATACACCAATGACAATGTCTCAAACTGCCTCTAAAGCAGGGGTCTCAAACTCAAATTACCACGAGGGCTGCATGAGGACTAGTGCATTGGCCCGAGGGCCGCATCACTGACCCCGCCCCCTCGCTGCCTCCGGCCCCGCCCCCACTCCACCCCTTCCATTAGGCCCCACCCCTTCTCCGCCTCTTCTCCGCCTCCTCCCCTGTGTGCACGGCTTCCCGCTCCTCCCCCCTCCCTCCCAGAAACTGCAAAGCTCTTCCCATGCGGCCCGCGGAGCTCTTCGCCAGAACAGCTGTCTGGTGGCAGGAACTGCCTGGGGATTAAAAAAAAAAAATTGGGAGAGGGGCCACGCGGGGAGCCCGGTGGGTTGCATGTGGCCCGTGGGCCACGTGTTTGAGACCCCTGCTCTACAGATTTTGGAAATAACTTTTAATTAATAGTGACAGGCAGAAAGTCAAACCACTGAAAATTACTAATGTGCCTTTTCTGGCCTTTTGTTAAAATGTTTGGAATAGC
This sequence comes from Chelydra serpentina, assembly GCA_037349315.1. NCBI lineage: Eukaryota > Metazoa > Chordata > Testudines > Chelydridae > Chelydra > Chelydra serpentina. The sequence continues at coordinate 63,670,952 of JBAIAC010000004.1, forward strand.
CATGAGACTTATGGGACTCTTAGATACTAGGGGACAGATTCACCAGCTGTGGTTGTTTTGTGCTGTCTAGTGACACAAATCATCCTGTTAAGACATAACCCTGGTTTATGGTTGGTATGCCTCACTGGAGTGTTGCAAAGCAGCCAGAGCACACTGGTAAGTATGACTCATAATCTCTCAAGAACACACCACTTCTGTTGAGGAACAATTGAAAGATGAACTAATTGTGGTACATCATAATTTAATGTAGTCTAATTTCTCCGTCAACTCTCCCACCATTTCAGGGTGGTTTGGTAGAGCAAATAGCTTCATATTTTTCAGAAAAGCCTTTTACATTCAGGTTTGTTGCTAAAAACATTGCAACAAAGCACATTTTTTAAAGGTTCAAAGTAAGGGAAATTACAGATTAAATGAACCAGTTGCTGATCAAATGTTAACATAGGCTCAATCTGTTCAGTGTTTCCCTGATGAAAATGATGACAGCTTGTCAAGACACCCAGGATCAAATTTATCCCTTATATGACTTTGTAGATATCAGTTCCATCGGTGGAAGAGTTCAGTATGTCCCCTAGATTCTGTGTGTGATTATTCTGAAGGCTCATACTAGAACACTGGCAACCTAAGCTGTTGTCCTGTCATAGGTGCCTATCTCCAGGAGAGTGTTCATGGTTTAGGATCCTGAGTGGAGGGAGGCAGTCAGCCAGATGCATACGGCGCCTATGTTCCTCTTCTATCCCTGGCATTTCACTCCTGGTTAGCTTAGGCATCACCCTGCTCAACTTTCTCGTTCCTGGGGACCCATTTCTTAGGCATCTAACTCTCCCAATGGATTGTATGGGGAGCGTGGGCACCAAGACTGGGGCTGAAAATTCCACTGGGTGGCAGGGCATCTGGGGTATTAGGCATTGCTTCACTCAGCATTGCAATGCCTAAGTATCTTTAAGGATCTGGGTCTTAGGCACTTTTGAATATTTTATCCTTAGTCTCTCTGGGCCTCAATTCCCCATCTGTAAAACAAGGATAATTGTACTTCCCTATTTCACCGTTGTGTTGTAGATATAAATATGTTCAAGTTAATGAAGTGCTCATATACCATGGCAACGGGGGATGTGTAAGTAATAGTTTCTAAAACAACTAAGGCAGGGGTCTCAAACACGCGGCTCGCGGGCCACATACGGCCCGCGGAGTTATTTCCTGCGGCCCGCCATCAGTGCCGACTCCACTGGCAGCCAAGCTCCAAACATTACTAAGTGTTTATATTTTATTAAAACCCCTCTTTGCATTACAGTTTTTAAAAAGTTAATACATTGACTTTTAATAGAATACTATATTACTCTTCATTTTTTTCATTTTTGACTATACTTTTGTATCATTATATGAAAAGGTTTCAGTGATGCGGCCCTCGGACCAATTTACTAGTTCTCATGTAGCCCTCGTGGTGATTTGAGTTTGAGACCCCTGAACTAAGGTCCCTTCATGGAAACTATCTGCCTTGCTAGAGACGGATGTTCATATGTTGTTGCTCTGGCAAAATTGTTTGAACTGTTTTCCCCATACACCATTTCCAATCGCCCAACCTCACATTAAAAAAAATGGTTTTATTCGCTCTAGTTTTCAAGACAGAGTAGGGAATTTTTCTGAAATGAGTTTTCTCTGAGAGAAGAGGATGGCATAGACTTTCTTAATTGGTTTAATGGACCTCTCTCTAAGCAATAAAATTGTGAATATTGGCTTTAGCTTGCCCTTTAAAATTCAATCGGGAGGAGTTGCCAACACATATGGTATCCTGTCAAGCATTTCACTTATTATGGTGTGTGTGGAAAGCCTAAGTCTATGCTTTCTGCCAGTAGTAAGAAAGAAATGTCCTCTGTGTTTATAAAAAGCTATACAATTCTTCCACAAAAAAAGTGTAGAAACCTAATTTGTGACAATGTATCCTTTAAAGATGAATCTTCAATAACTCTCCAGATTAATATCTTGGATAACATAATAAAGGCAATCAAACCTGTAATCACATTCTAATGAGTGGAGGATGGTGAAATATCAGCCTTACCTATGCTTACTCATAATGTGTGTTTGCTGGAGTCTCTCAAGTAATGTATTAACTACAATTCTAATTAAGTAAAACTGCTCCCTCATCCATTGTTTTTATAAATATTGGACCTACGGACCATAAATTTTATGTGCCACCTCTACCATAGAAAATATCATTGGCTGTCTCTGTTTGATATATTAATGTGATACTTAATATATAAGGGACCAGGTTTTCAGTTGATGTAAATTGGTGTAGCTCCATTTATTTCATTGGAACTATCCCAATTTACACCAGCTGAGAATTTGGATTCCTATGTGTACCTGGAGAAGCAATATGTTTGTATGGCACTCAACATACCCTGATCCAATTGGGGCCATTGAATGTTACTGTAAAACAAATAATAATGGTTTCCATTTCAGTATTGGCAATTATAAAACTCTATAAGAGTTAAATCAAACTATATTATTTCTGAGTCTATGATACTTGGTATATCTCATGTGAACCATTTTGATCCATTTAAATGGAATTGATTAGTAAGGAACACCGAATCAAGGATTCAGCCATTTAAAACATTATTGGGTCTGAAATTCTGTGACAGCTAAGAACTGGCACATGAAAGGAGTCTCTTACAGCCATTATGGTGATGGTAAAGAGTGAATGAGATGTGAGGCCATATAGAAAAGAGAGGCAATAGTGAAAATGATGAGAAATTAAAGCATTGATGGAGCTCTCAGTAGGTGTGTACTCAAGGCAGTAGAATAGATAGGCAATATTGTGGAGATGGTGAAAGACATACCTGTAGATACAAGATCAAGGATAATTCCAGGGCAACAGAGTATAGAAACAATGGAAGGTCATAATCAAGAAGAGAAATAAAGGAGATAGAATTGTGTTGTAGGTTGCTCCTCCCACACAAAAGGGGATAAAGTTACAGTTTTACTTGATCAAGGAACTCGGAGGGTGGGAGATATAAGAGTGTGGAGAAGACTAGACCTGTGTGCTTGAATCAGAGAGTTAATCTGGGTATGCAATGAAACGTAAATCTATGGCCCAGAGTCATCTGATTCTTCATAAGAATGGTAAAATGTAAGCTGATTATGATGGGGCCCATTTCTCAATTAACGTATCATATAGTTCCAAGCTCATTGGTGCATATATGAAATATTAATCTGACAAAAATATAATAATTCATAAAGGGTCTGCATATGGCCTTGAGGAAAAACTGCAGAAGACAAAATGGCCAGTGACTCTAGTCAGTAGGAGCAGCTGCAGAAGCAGCCATTCAGAGGATTTTCTACCATTTTGTCTATATTCTCTGCCCTGAGATGATGGAGCAAACAGCCAATCAGGCTCCCTTTCTTTCCCTCACCGTTTCTTCATCTGAGCTTCACTCAGCACCTGCCCCCTCTTTCCTCTTGTCTCCTATGCTTTTCTCCTCACTCCATTCCCTTCAGTGCCCCATCTTTTCTTCACCTTTCTTTCAATTTAGCTTATCCCTTCCTAACTAACCCTCCCAAAACAAAAATTGTGGAACATTCACTGCCATTAGATTGTTCACTGTGCTTGTGTTTTAGATCAGTTTTCCCCACTCTGTGTCTGTCTTGTCAATGTACATGGTAAGCTTTTCAGAGCAGGGACTGTCTGCTACTCAGTGTTTGAATCCTGTGCCTAGCACAATGGCACCCTATTCTTGGTTGATCCATAAACACTGCCATAATAAACAAGATTATTAACAGCAATAATAATTCTTCACCCACAGCTATGTGCATTTGCAATTACTGTTGCTTGGTTGTTCTAATACCTTATCTGCATGAACAATCAGGTCCTTAAATCCTTCTATGACCCAACTAGTAAGCATAAAAGGGAGGATCAGTGCAGGCTATGGTAAAATATGCATCTTCTACTGTCTGAGGAAATGAAATGAAAAATCATGAAATTAAGGTAAATCACACTGATAATAATGCTGTAATTTCTTTTTGTATTTACTATGCTGTGACCCCAAAAAAGACAGTTAATTAAATTAAGGGCTTTTTACATGTCTTTTTTATCGTTTCATATTTATTTTTAAAATGTAAACCATGCCTAGGGTTAAAATTTTGTCACAGTGTTTTTTCCCCTTGATGTCACAAGATAGTTACTACCTCCTTACAAGCATGTAGGATTGACCTTTGGGAACCATGAAATCTACATCCAAATGGCTGTTGATTTTTAGTTGAGATCCATTTGCACCTTGAAGTGTTAGCCAATAACTGAACTCCGTACTCAACTGAGCAAGTGATGCAGCTCTGGCCATAAGCAGGGGCAGAGCAGTTCACCAGAGTAAGAAGTCACATGGTTTAGAAGAGGATGGATAGAAAGCAACTACTTCAATGGCTCTGATACTGACACTCCGTGGCCTTCACTTCACTTTTCTGCTTCTCTTTCCCACTGTGAAAAGTAGATAATGGCCAGGTCTACACTACAGACCTATATTAGTATAACTAAAAATCCACACCAGGAGCGACATAGTTACACTGATCTACACCCCCTTCCCCCACGTACACAGCACTATGATGGCAGGAGACCTTTTTCCCGTCGACATAGCTACTGCTTCTCAGGGAGGTGAATTAACTCCTCTGACAGGAGAAGCTCTCCCATCAGCATAGGAACTTCTTTGCGTAAGTGCTACAGCAGCGCAGCTGAATCGATGCAGCTGTGCCAATGCAGTGTTTGAAGCGTAGACTTGCCAAATGATACTTTTGTCTACTTCAGGAGGGTGATCTGCTGATTAATTGATGTTTATAAAGTACTAGGTATTATCATTTCCCAGACTGATGGATAGTTTAGATAGGTAGATTAGGCAGAAATGGGGGGTACTGGAGAAAGACAATAGAATAGACTATAGGTGGGAGCCAGGGGGAAAGACAAAAAAGAGAATATAACATACAAATTTCAACAATGGAAATGTATGGCTGATGGGAGCTCTTGTAAGCCCTGCATGGACAGCAACATGAAGCGCCTTGGTTCTACTTTGCAGAAGAGGCCAACGGCAGGTCAAAGATTCCTTTTGATCATATTAGGAGATGCCTGGTCCACTTGGAATCAAAAGAAAGGATTCTATTCCCAGTTCTACAACTGATTTACTCTGTAGGCTTGAGCAAGTTACTTACAATCTCTACGCTTTGCTGTCCCCTCTGTAAAAAATAAGGATAATGGCAGTGAACCTCCTATGTAAAATGGAATCACTTGGAAATCTATGGAGGAAAATACTAAGGTTGCTTTTCTGCATAGTGTGTGGACATAGATGACAGGAGTTCATTAACATCAAAATTCTGATGTCAGTTACACTGGTATAAATCAAAGTATCTCCATGAAAGTTACTAGTTACTCTGGATTTATAACAGTGTAATTGAGATCAGAATCTTGTCGTAAATAATGGGGATGTGAAAAATTCTTTTGTAGGCCCACTCAAAAGTCCCCTCTGCTTGGAACATTTCCAAAATATTGATGCTAGTCCACATACCATCATTAGGATTCTTCTACTTGTTCTTGAGGGCAGGCAGCTGTATAATATGGGATATTTTTGGAATTCATGAACATATACACTGACAAGTTCACTCATATATTTACTGCCACTGGAGCATGAGCTATTATTCTTTGAAATATTTCAGCAAGAACATGTTTTCACCTTAAGGTGGAAGGAGAGACTGCAGTTAAAGTATTATGATAGAAAAGTAAGCTAATAGATATTATATTTGGGCCCAAACCAGAAAAGTACAGATAACTATATCAAAATTTGGAAGCATTCAGATCTGGATCTATCACTGGAACCAGATTATATCACCCCCTCTCTAATTGAGATACATGAGCACTATTTCCGGCATGAAACACTAATTTTTTGTTCTGTATGTAAATCAAATTGCTTCCATTCATTTATCTATGTTTAATTTATGAATCAGGAAATGCTAAAATAATATTTCAATTACCATTGTTGACATCATTGAGGAAAGCATTTAATATTTTAGTTTAATTGCATATATAAATGACTTGTAAACTTGCCATTAATACTATGTAGTTTACAACAACGTTATCCACTAATAGGGACGTGTTTTCCTGTGCCCTTCAAAAGTGGTAAATCAAAAATACCTTGTTCCAATTGTACTCTGGGATATATACATAAAATCTTCAATGGCTTCTTTGGGAGGGAGATGGAGGTACTTGATCACAGAACTGGGCCCAACAGTTTGTGTGCAAATTAGAAAATCACAATACAGAAAGTTGAAATATATATATAAATGCCATTTTTTATACAGTGTCTAAACCCAGGGGACAAAATGGAGAACGCAGAAAGGGGTGGGTAAATATTTTACAGTATCATGGCAGGACAAAGCTAGTGCCAAGCAGAGTGCTTAAAAGAAAAGGACTTTGATTTTGAGATAATAGGGGATTTTTTTGTGAAATGTGGTAATAACTTAAAGAGGGAGCCTCAACTTGGTTAACATTATATGAAATAATACTTAGCCCTTGCATGGCATTTTTGATTTGTAGAGCTCAAGAGAACTTTGAAAAATCGAGTGAACATTATTAGCCCTGTTTTACAGCGGTGGAAGCCAAGCACAATGGGCTAGATTTTCAAAGTTATTTGGCATCTAAAGATGCAGATAGGTGCCTAGTGGGGTTTTCAAAAATGTCACGATGTCAGGGATCAGGCCCTACAGCAGAATCAGTCTCCTGGAAACCCAAGAAGCACAGCTGGCCTGTGGCAGGCTATCTGATTGACTGCACCCAGTGATTGGTCCGGAAGGACAGCTGCATGGCTCAGCAGCAGCAACACGTACCATGCCTGCAGTTGTGCTTGCCCTTGTTCCAGTCCCTGCTCCAGCCTGCTTCCAAGGATCTTCTCCAGCCCCAGTTCCCAGTTGGCTCCTCTCTCTACCTTCGGCTAGTTCCTGGACTCTGCCCATGCTGGACCCAGCTCTAACTGGTAGGATGAACTCTTGCTTTAACCCCTAGGCTAGACTGCCCATGGCCTGGTCTCTTAACATTAGGTTCCTAACTCCCACTGAAGTGTTCTTGGGATGAATGGGAGTTAGGCACCTAGCCTGCTTAGCTATTGTTTTCAGAATCCCAGTAGGCACTTCTCTTCATCTTTAGGTGCCTAAATATCTTTGAAAATCCAGCCTAGGGAGCCTGTCTGTTCCAGTGAAGATTTCACACCTTTAACTTGAATTTAAATATATCCTAAACTTTCTTGGGCATCTACCATTTAGCAGCACCGTTGAATTCAAATGTTACATTTTCATCTTTGTGTCCTGGGAGTGCTGTGCTACAGTATCATCCAGAAAGACAGATGACTATTATATCATTTTTACCAAGATCGCTATGTAGTCCCGGTCCATGAGTAGGGCTCAGTATGTAAACGGCCTAAGGCAGCGAGCCTCCCAGCCCAGGTCAACTTATTTGGGTTGGGAGGGCTCATGCTAGCGCTCTGTAACTAGATGTGTAGGCAGCACTTTGAAGTTGTGGCTCGGGCTCCTGAGCTGCAACTTCAAAGCACTGCCTACATAGCTACTTTGAGAGTGCTCATGCAAACCCCGCTAATCCAAGTCCATTGGCCCTGGCTGGGAAGCTTGCTTCCGTGGGCTGTTTAGACGTACCCCGAGATGCCATAGTAATATATATATATATATATATATATATATATAATTATTGTTTTTAAACTGAATTAAACAAATGCATTTTTGGTAGGAAGATGATCAGAATATTAATTGAATTATAGTACCAGGCATACTGTAATGCAGCCATTGCTGTTTTATAGGCAATCTTACAATGGAGGGAGTTACACGCTATTGTATTTCTACACTGTATTTACCAAATCAACAGTTCCGAATAGTAAGGCTGTACCTTTGGCCCTCCTCTGTTGAAAATGTAAAGAACTGTATGACTGCTAAGTATTGTTATTTTTGTCCCTAGCCTCATTGCCTTACATGCTTACAATCAACATGTAATTGACTGTATCAACAGAAAAGATCAGAGGTAGGGAGAGTTACATACTGAGATAGTGAAAACTAAATGTCTAATCCCCAGAGCATTTTTAATCATGTAGATCACCTGAGGAGGGGTGAAAATAGGCCAGATTTCCCCTTTGTTTTGAAATGTTCCTTCTTTGTGTATTGTGGAGAAGAAGTCAAGGACAGGAGAAAGGTAATAATCATGGCACTCCCTCCAAAGGCTGATCATTTCCAGGCCTTGGTTCTTCACACTCTGAACCTGCAGGTGTCAACAGAGACTTCCCCTGGAATTCCCCTTGTACCAGACTCCAGGGAAACGGGGGCAGGATGATAAAGCTATAGACCCTCAGTCAGCAGCCTCCAGAATCCTCAGTCAGCCCATGGACCCTCAGTCAGCAGCTTCCAGGACAGATATCCCCTGAAATCCCCATTCCACCTGACTCCAGGTCAAAAGGAGCTAGCTTTAAATAAAGCTGCTATGGGATGAATCCGGCTGCCATGCCATACTAACCTGCTTCTGCAGTCTCTACAATATTCTTATTACCTCTTCCATCATCTATTTCTGTTTTCATAGATCCAAATTTCCAGTCCTCCAACAAACTGGTTTATGATGTTCAGGCAGTACAAAACAGTTGGGAATCTGCCATAAGAGACCTGCTGCTTCACATAGTGGAATACACAGGTGATGGAAATCTACTGTTGGCAGCTCTATGCCAATTCACTTGCATCACTTACCCCTCCCCCCCACACACACAGTATGGCAGGCATGCTGGGAGTGGGCCAGGAGTTGGACGAATCTTTGTTAAAAAGATATGCTCTCTAGTGATCCCCAGCCTACATAATTGTCCTTCCAGATATAATTCCTACTGATGTAACTTAAAGCAGCCATCAAACCCCAGGGTCCACCCTCCAGTTTTGAGAGAGTGAAAATGTGGCTCAAAGCCACATTCATCAAGCCATCCTTTGGGATTTGCACTGAGCTCAACTCAGTGAGACCCAGGGATCTGGCCAATGACCTCTTAAGGCCATATAAATGGCCATACTGGGTCAGAACAAAGGTCCAGCTAGCCCAGTATCCTGTCTCCCGACAGTGGCCAAAGCCAGATGCCCCACAGGGCATGAACTGAACAGGTAATCATCAAGTGATCCATCCCCTGTCGCCCATTCCCAGCATCTGGCAAACAGAGGCTAGGCACACCATCCTGGCTAATAGCCATTGATGGACCTATCCTCCATAAACTTATCTAGTTCTTTTTTGAACCCTGTTATAGTCTTGGCCTTCGCAACATCCTCTGGCAAAGAGTTCCACAGGTTGACTGTGCGTTGTGTGAAAAAAAAAACACCTTCGTTTTGTTTGTTTTAAGCCTTCTGCCTATTAATTTCATTTGGTGACCCCATGTTCTTATGTTATGAGAAGGAGTAAATAGCACTTCCTTATTTTGCTTTCTCCACACCAGTCATGATTTCTTTTCCTATTTTTTCCTCCTTCTCTCTCATTCTCTACTCTCACAAATCATCTCATCTGTACTCTTTCTTTAAGTCTTTACGGCTACTGACACCACTCCTAATCTAGGCCTTCGGTGTATCCCCCAAACTGTCCCTAGTGTCCCTTCCTCCTCCAGTCTCTCTACCCCTGTACCCACAACCACTCTCCTCCATCCGAAATGCCCTCGTTTTACTAAACAAGAAAACAGAACATCAGGGACATGTATAAAATCAACCACAGTACCCATATCATTATTTTCACTCTACGCTGCTGCTTGTTGCAAGTAAGTGATTACTGTGTCATTTTTCATAGTAGACTGTAAGCTCCTTGGGGAGGGGACCACGTAAGTGATTTGTTCTGTGAAGTACCTTCAACACCTTAATAAATAACAAATAGCAATAACCATTAGTGAGGTAATGGGATCAGTAGAACCTACCAATTATCAGCACTTAAAACGCTAGCCACAATAAGAAGGTTAATTTAGAGAACCCTTTCCTCTAGTTCCTTTCTAATTAACAAGGCAGGACTCTTTATTCAAAATAAAATGCAGTACAGTAGCTTTTAATATTCCACGCCCCTCTTCCCACCCAGAAAGCACTGATTAGAGAGATCTACAGCCCCTCCAGCTAAGTGGCCCAGAGCTAGCAGACATGGATCTGGATTCTGACATAGATGGAAGTAGGAGCCAGGGGATTGGATTTTCAAAGGCACCTAAGGGAGTTTAGTCACCCAACTCCTATTTAAATTCAACAGGAGTTAAGTGCCCAACTCCCTTAATCCCCTTTGAAAATTCCAGCCAAGTTTAAAATCCAAATCAGGAATTTCATCTCAGCCAATGTTCAGAGGTGTTTGAATGTAGGGTTATGTTTGGGGCTTATCTGTACAATTTAGAACTAGTTTGAAGAAGTCCAGGAAGACAAATGTGAAGACAGTAGACTATTTTATATTGGGTATCAAGGTGGCCAGCTAGTATTAAGGAGTTATTTTTCCCAGTAATGACTAGGTATATAATATATTTCCACTCATTATCCATTAACATCTTACACTATTTACATTCTTATCCAAAGCGATCATATAATTATTCTTTAAAACTTTAATTATAATGAGTTTGACACAATAATGTTGATGAAAGGCCTTTAAATTCAGTTTTAAGACATGGAGTTTTCAGAGTTAATAGTAGAAATATGTTCTCTTTATTACAACAAATAAAGTGTTTAAATTGAAAATATTGATAGAGGCACTTTAGGCACAGATCATTATATAATTCTAGTGCATACATCAATTTGATCTTTGAACATTTCCCTTAGATTTTTTTTCTCTCCTCCTCCATCCAAACTTCTCTGCATTCTACTATAATGTTTGCCTCTAAAGGTTAGTCTTCAGACTTTCCCCCTGATGACCTTACATTGTGTCCCATTTATAAAGTGAAGTAAATTATGGGCTCAATCTCTTGCATGTCTCTGTGCCATGCACTTGCCCCTTCACCCATTAACCTGCACACTAAGTAGCTAAACTAGGACATAATTTCAAAACAAGCCTGCTTTCTTTCAGTAGAACAAATGCTGCTTTTAGTTGTTATGCCGTTTGAACATGATGCATTGCAGAGTTTCAATAGCATCTGATTTACAGCATTATAGCAAGGACTTTCCTACACTGTTAACATTAAATTATGCTTGTGAAGACACACAAGTTGGTTTCACATATGTTGCATTACAACACTGCGTGCTTTTGCTGTGATAGAGTTTTGTGTCATGCCACCGTGTGATCAGACATGAACTGAGCAAGATCACTGAGCCAGATTTTACTACACAGAGTTGATGATCACATTTACCCATGGTGCACCATTTCCCAGTGTCTCACTACTTGCAATTCACCGTCTGCAGCCAGCATGAGGCTCTGATAATTGGCTTTTGTTTGGCATCCTCCCTGAAGTTAATATTGAGTGGGAGTGTAGCGCTGTCTGCTGTTGTGCTTTTATGTTGGGATGAGGTACTGTGGCTTCGGCCACAACCTCAGCAGTCAGCTTCTGGGCAAGTCCTAATACGCACATCTTCCTGTGTCTTTATACAGGGATTGTGTTCTATGTTTCTGACTGGCAATCCCTTCACTGTTTGCTTTTTTCTGCGGGCCTATGCAGAAAGAGAGGTTACCCCATGCAGCGTGTGTAAAGGAGAAGATCACTGCCTTGTGTGTCTATCTGTTAGCATACATCTACACAGCATCTAGGAGCACGCTTTCCAGCACGGGTGGACATGTGCTAGCTCTGGTTGTGCTAGCATGCTAAAAATAGCAGTGCGGCCGTGTGGCCTGGGTGGCGACTTCGGCTAGTTGCCCAAGTACACACCTGCCCAACCCCTGGATACGTATTCAGATGGCTAGCCCGAGCCACAGTCTCTGTGGCTAAAGCCATATTGCTAACTTTAGTACACTAGCCAGAGTGGAGCAAGCATATGTCCATCTATGCGTACTGGGAAGCACTCTCCCAGCAGCTACGTAGACGTACCATTGCATTGTGTGTTTTCCATGTTTGTTTCATAGAATCATAGAATCTCTGGGTTGGAAGGGACCTCAGGAGGTCATCTAGTCCAACCCCCTGCTCAAAGCAGGACCAACCCCAACTAAATCATCCCAGCCAGGGCTTTGTCAAGCCGGACCTTAAAAACCTCTAAGGAAGGAGATTCCACCACCTCCCTAGGTAACCCATTCCAGTGCTTCACCACCCTACTAGTGAAAAGGTTTTTCCTGATATCCAACCTAAACCTCCCACTCTGCAACTTGAGACCATTACTCCTTGTTCTGTCATCTTCTACCACTGAGAACAGTCGAGATCCATCCTCTTTGGAACCCCCTTTCAGGTAGTTGAAAGCAGCTATCAAATCCCCCCTCATTCTTCTCTTCTGCAGGCTAAACAATCCCAGTTCCCTCAGCCTCTCCTCATAAGTCATGTGCTCCAGCCCCCTAATCATTTTTGTTGCCCTCCGCTGGACTCTTTCCAATTTATCCACATCCTTCTTGTAGTGTTGGGCCCAAAACTGCACACAGTACTACAAATGAGGCCTCACCAGTGCCTCTTGGTGGGGCTGGAGGGGAAGAGAAATGACCACTGGGGTCAACGTTTTTGGCAGAGGGACCTTGGTAGTTGTCTATTCCCAGGCTGGCTAACTGGTGACTGGAAAAGCATTCCAATGTTGCCAATCCACTGAAGATGTATTCCCCTGAATGAGTGTGATAATCTGTCTCCCATGTTCACCACTTTTACATGGTTATGTTATATTTTGTACAAAGTATGCCTTGTGAGGTTTCACTTGAAAACTCATAATCTGCTGAATATTATTATCATGTTGAAACATGTGCAACAACACTGCATGTAAAATTATGAGATTTTGCTATATGGTTGTTACTGCAACATGTTGTAGTTCTAGGTAATGCCCACAAACCAATTTCTCAGAGACACGGACACCCTATCACATCAGCAGACTGCTAAAGACCCATTGTTGCAAATTATCCAGCAGGGGAGGGGAGTTGCAAACAAGAAATTTACAATTCATCTGAAGGACAGTTTAGAGCTCACATACGCAAAGGAACTGCCTGCCCCCATGACCCAGCAAAGATTTTTCCAGCACACAGGATTGGGGTATAAAAAGGGGGGGAATGTCCCTTGGTACCCCTCTCCTCCTTCCATCTGTCTGTTCATGACAAAAGCGACTATCAAAGCACTGAACAAAGGGTGGGGAGGAGAATGGTCCCAGGCTGGAAAGGGATGCAGCCTGTGAAATGTATTGCAGCACATACTGAGCCAAACCTTTTGCATTTAAGCCTAATAGCCTTGGTAAAGTTTAGGAATAAGCTTGAATATTTATCCTTTTATTTCTTTTGTAACCAATCCTTACTTATATGCATCTATACTTGTAATCACATAAAATCTATCTTTCTCTAGTTAATAACCTGTTTGATTGTTTTATCTAAACTGGTGTGTTTTGATTGAAGTGCTTGGGAATCTCTAATTAGGTCAACAAGCCTGGTGCATAGTCATTACACCTTCTATGGTGCATAGTCATTACATATTCCATGGTTGGAATGATGGACTATCTATGAGTTTACATTGTCCAGGAGGATTCTGAACAGTGTAAGATGAACATTTCTGGGGAGCAAGGCTGGGGCTGAGGGATATGCGTGTGTTGCCCTGTTCCTAAATTATGGATGGCTGGGCATAGCCAGCATTGATGTATCCAGCTGTGAGTGATTTTACATGCTAGTGGCTGTGTGTGAGCAGAGCCGGGAGGGATTGCTGGTGACCTGCAAAGCAGTATAAAAAGCACCACAGTTTGGAGAGCTAAGGGGACACAGCAGTCCAGCAGATCAGTTTGCAGTAGGAAACTGCAGAAAAACCTGAGAGACTCTGGATTAAGTTTAGAAGTGTGAGCAGCAAGGGTGATGTCATGGTAGGAGTCTGCTAAAGACCATCAGAGCAGGGGGATGAGGTAGACGAGACTTTCTTCCAGCAACTAACAGAAGTTACTAGATCACAGGCCCTGGTTCTCATGGGGGACTTCAATCACTCTGATATCTGCTTGGAGAGCAATACAGTAGTGCACAGACAATCCAGGAAGTTTTTGGAAACTGTAGGGGACAATTTCCTGGTACAAGTGCTGGAGGAACCAACTAGGGGAAGAGCTCTTCTCGACCTGTTTCTCGCAAACAGGGAAGAATTAGTGGGGGAAGCAAAAGTGGATGGGAACCTGGGAGGCAGTAACCATGAGATGGTCAAGTTCAGGATCCTGACAAAAGGAAGAAAGGAGAGCAGCACAATTCGGACCCTGGACTTCAGAAAAGCAGCCTTTGATTCCTTCAGGAAACTGATGGGCAGGCTCCTCTGGGAGAATAATATGAGGGGGAAAGGAGTCCAGGGGGGCTGGCTTATTTTAAAGAATCCTTATTGAGGTTGCAGGAATAAACAATCCCGATGTGTAGAAAGAATAGTAAATATGGCAGGTGATCAGCTTGGCTTAACAGTGAAATCCTTGCTGATCTTAAACACAAAAAAGAAGCTTACAAGAAGTGGAAGATTGGACAAATGACCAGGGAGGAGTACAAAAATATTACTCAGGCATGCAGGAGTGAAATCAGGAAGGCCAAATCACACTTGGAGTTGCAGATAGCAAGGGATATTAAGAGTAACAAGAAGAGTTTCTACAGGTATGTTAGCAACAAGAAGAAAGTCAAGGAAGGTGTGGGCCCCTTACTGAATGAGGGAGGCAACCTAGTGACAGAGGATGTGGAAAAAGCTAATGTACTCAATGCTTTTTTTGCCTCTGTCTTCACGAACAAGGTCAGCTCCCAGACTACTGCAATGGGCAGCACAGCATGGGGAGGAGGTGACCAGCCCTCTGTGGAGAAAGAAGTGGTTCAGGACTATTTAGAAAAGCTGGACGAACAAAGGCTTGTCAAAGGCTTTCTGACATTCTAAGTACACTATATCCACTGGATTCCCTTGGTCCACATGCTTGTTGACCCCCTCAAATATATGTCTGACAATATTTTTCTTTATTATAGTTTCAACCAGTTTGCCAGGACTGAAGTCAGGCTTACAGGCCTGTAGTTGCTGGGATCACCTCTGGAGCCCTTTTAAAAACTCGGCATCACGTTATCTGCCCCTGACTGGCAACACTCCCACTGAGTTCAGTGGACCCATAATTTAACTGCGGTGGAGAGCTCTCTAAGTTACAGCAGTCTCCAGCTGTCTATGGTCAGAAGCACTTGCCAGCCTCTGCTTCAGCCCTGTCCCAGCCTGCTTCTCCCAGCCCCAGACTAATCCTTGGCACACCCTCCACACAAGGGCATGTGAGGGGGTCCTCCTCAGAGGACAGCCATTCAGTTCCTGCGTTGCAGGAACTCTCCCACATCTTTATGCTGCTCTTGTCCTTTTATCTGAGATAAAGGGGTCAGGACATGGGGGAGAATCTCACCCTATGCGTGAAATCCTGGCCCTATTAAGATCAGTAGGAGCTTTGCTGTTGGTTTCAGTACGGCCATAATTTCACCCTATATGCAGACTTCTGTCATTCAAAGTACCGATTACTCATATGCACAGTGTGATGTTCTATGCAGGATCACACCCTTAATTATCTGTCTTTTGAGCCATGATGATTCTGTCCTATCTGCAGTTACACTAAGTCTTTGTTACTTCTAAATTTTCCTTTTACATATGAGGCTACACTACCCCCTTCTGTTTTATCCTGACCTTTATTAAACTGCCTACAGTACAATTTCCCCTGTGCTTCAGTCTCCCCCTTATATTTGAAATTGACATGTTTCCTTGTATTTAAATAAGAGAAGCATAAGAGATCATTCAGGAACTTCTCTTAATTTATTCATAGCATTTAATTTCTACAGTAATCAATACATTGTTCTGAGATTTGTTTAGCCATTTCTCAGTATATATACACACAAAAGGTTGATATCTATTTATAGATATATACACATATGCATTTTGTCTCACTACAACTATTTGTAAACACACACACACACAACGCTCTAGGCTTTATGTATATCATTGATTTTTTAAAAAGAATAGTACCATTTATTTCTTAATTTTTTAAAAAAAAATTCTTTAACTAGGAAAGTTACTTATGAAAATACTGCTTGGGTATACCTCATGAAAACAAATGACATTATAAACATGAAGCATGCCCCCAAATGTGTAATACTTCACCCTTCCCAAAAATCCATCAGTCTGATGAAACATCCCGCACTTGTTGATTCAAACATTCATGAGAGCTCAGATATTTTTCACTCTTAATTTAAAATATAAACTTCCATGAGATGTGAACTTTAAAAAAGTCCATTCTAGAGAAGAGTTGTCCTCTTTGTATTCCTTTTTGACAAGTGTGCACAGCCACATCTTGCAATGTTTAAATCATATGTCTGTGCAGTAGTCCAAAATTGCTAGTAATGTGTTTCTATTAAGCCTACCTTTGTAAAGAGATGAAAGACAGTTTCCTTTGCCATTAAGTCTTCTAACTGTATGATTTAATAGTAACCTTACAAGTTACAATATATTAATGTGTTCTACAAAATTACTTCCCTCAACTATATGCCATTAGATAACGTATATACAGTATATTTCTGCACTATATAATTAGTCACCCCTAGATGATAATAGGAGTAATCAGAAGGAGTGAATTTGATTCACCAGCATCTAATGGATTTCTAATTTAAACACTGTGACTCTTATATAAATTGTCCAACATATTAAGTACTTTTTCCATCATAAAATCAACATGATATTCTAAAATTGCATTTTGCTTTTTCACAGGCCAGGTTACTTTAATGTTTAGCATTATCTAGCAATCAACTATTTAGTAGTTTCATTTTAAATCAATCATTAAGGAGGTATTACATTCATTTGTCTTGTGTTTTCACTAACACACTGTCATCTTCAAACTATTTTTGTAACCTGTTAGGTCTGTTGCTGAGGTCTGAGTATGTATATCGTTAGACTCAAATGTATCATCAAGGAAACAACTTCGACAGCTAAAATGAATCATTGATTAAAAATTATGTGAACATCAAAGTCCCAAATACTGAGTAACCTCTCGCCTTTGTCTGTAACTAGGAGTACGTGATCAGAGCTTCTTCACTTAACAGAGGCAAAATATTGCTTTGAAGGATAATTGCTAAATCCATCAATAACATTTGTTAGGAAATAAATCTGGGTAAATACAGTTCAGTGAATATTGTTTTAGATTTTTCAACACATTTTCTTTGGTTGTATTAGGACCATCTGTTTGTTCTGTGTTTGTACAGCGCCTAGCACAGTAGGTTCCTCAGTGCTCCCACAATACAAATAATAAAGAAGAAGAAAGAATAATTCTAGTACATATGTTTACTGGCAGGAGTGTTCACCCAAGCAGCACATTTTAAGCACACGTTCCAGGATCCGGGGGCTGGTCACTAGTGCACAACAGCTTAATTTTAGTTTCGCTTCTCCCTCACCTGCAGCGGTGCTCAACAGAAAGGATAACCATTGGTTGCATTGCAGAGAGGAAGTAGGGTTTTACACTCAGGGGTAATTGCACTGGATTGAGCTCCAGACTGACCACACTTCTATTTCCTTTTAAGCTCATGTGTTGCCTGACCTATTGATTGTGCATTAGTTATATTCACCAGTTAAAATGCCAATTAACCTCATGACCAGACCCAGAAGTATGAGTTATTACAATGGCCTTGGTGTGCAAAGGAGAGACAATCACACTTAGGAAAGGCGTTCTGTCCTTGCAATATTTTTAATAGCACAATTAGCAAAAGCACAAACACTCAAACCCAGCAAAGTGGGCAGAGATAATACAGAATGGTCAAAACAACCAGAGTCTGAACAGTTTCAGTAAAAATATTCCTTAACCCCCCTGCCCGAAATGAAACATTTCACTGATGTTTTCAAGTGAAAATATTAGAATTTTCAAAACGACTTCTTGTTTTGAAATTTCCTTTAATTTTATTTTTGTAATGTAAAAAAAAAAAAGCTCAACATTGAAAGGAAGCATGTTTCAACCAACCTGAAACTATTTGTTTTTAATTTATCTTTGTTTGAAATTACCAGCAAATAAAAAAATTAATTCTTCATGCAGCTTTAATGAAACATCCTGCACTGGCCAAAGGGCAAGGACTGCTGTTGTCTGAGACCCTTGCACAGCCAAACAAGAAAAGGAGGAACTTCCTGCTCATCCCTCCGCAGCCAAATCTGCCCCCACCCCCACCCCCAGCCTGGGGTGGTGGGGCTCAGGCTTTGGCCTTGAGCCCCTCTCCTGAGCTTGTGTAATAATTTTTGTTGTCAGAAGGGGGTCACAGTAAAATGAAGTTTGAGAACCACTGTGAGACAATGCAAAAACATACAGCTTTTGCAATATTACCATCCTATATTTAATAGCTAGAATATACCAGCTAGATATGCTTTGGTGTTGTAATAGCAAATAGTTCTCTTCCATCATGACTCCTTGTCCCTGTATAATAAGAGACTCGTTTTTCTCCTCCTTACATACTTTTCAGTCTTTTTCTTCTCATCTGTTCACCAAATTAAAAAAAAAAAGATTGATAAATTTGCCTACAAGTCTGTAATGGCTCATCTTCCTAATGCTTTGTGCTTTGGTCTTCTCTTTCCCTGGATGCACTATTGAACCCTCATGACCATTAGCCCTAGCCACTGATTCTCACTTAACAATAAGGAAAATTGACAACCAGACCTTGTTTTCAAAATTAATTCTTAGTAGTGGGTCTGAGTGTCCCCTCCCACTACAGTATTTTCGTTGTGACTCTTTAATGCTCACATTACAGAATACAAAAAAATCTCATTCGTTGGGAAACCAGGTCCATTCACATACAGTACTATCAGAATAATAGAGAGCTTCCATTACAATGAACATTTGAAAATTATACTATACAAAAAAGGAGAAAGAGTTGAAGCAAAATTCCTGAAAATCTAAAGATAGAACAACCTTTAAAGGATCATGTTGTCATTTACTCAGTGCATTTGGAAGTGTCAGGTTGACCAGTTCCAGCTCTGTCACCCCATCTCCGCTAGTCTATGATGCTTCCCATTCCCATAGGCCTTTTTCTCATTTCTTTTCCCCCACCAGAATAGATCACTTGGAGAATTTTTTTCACAAGATCTGTCTATGGAGCATCCCCATGTGCATGTGGATTTCCTCTTTTCTGCATGGAGGGACGAGGGTAGGGTTTAAGTTACCTCTGCTTCACTGCTCCCCGAGCCTTAAGCCATAAGGAACATTATGGTGTTGGCTATTTGGTGTGTACTTTAAAGCTGAAAAGCACCACATCCTATTATTCTATATGTCAAATCACCAGGTAGAATGAGCAGAGGCACTGTGGGCTGGATTCATTTGCACCCTACAAACTGAGAGCACACAGGTATATAACACTAATAAATATTTTTGTCTGGTATCTATTAAAAAGGGGCTTACACTGGAGGTTTCAGAGGAATAGGAACCCCACTGCAGCTGCATAACATAATGCAATTAGCTTATTCACTGCTGTGTACTAGTCTCTTTATCTAAAATAGTAGCTCAGACAGACATAGGGGTGGAATTTTCAAAAGTGCTTATCAATGATCTCACTCTACTCCCATTGAAGTCAATGGGAACAGAGCTAAGGCAAAGCTGGGTTGCTCCTGAACATCACTGTACCTCTGCATCAGGAGTAAAATGAATATTGTTATACATGATTTTTTCTTATAAATCATCTATTTCCCTGGCTGTCTTTTATTTGTGGAGATCCAGTAGGCCATTCAGTTGCTTGCATTATTTATTTATTTATTTCTGTATCATTTTGTCTTGGTGGCTCTGTTCTGACCCCTCCCCACACATCAGTATGAAAAGGCTCTATAATCCAGTATTATATGGTGCAAATTACAGGAAACTTCCACATTTTGGGGAGGAAGGACTTTGGAGAGAATGTCCTGCCACTCTCACTTTTCTGGGTCTCTCCTTGTTCAGACCAGCTTTGTCACTGCTCCCTTGCTTCTTCCTGGAACCTTTGTTGTACTACAGTCCAGTATTTGGATACCCATTCTGGCATGCTGTGCCATCCATTTTTTTGTTATTATTTCTTTACTGAAATGAGTATACAGGCAGTATATTCTATCATGCATTAGGCTGGGACTGTTTTTCCTTAACCCAGTCATGCACGAGTCACTGACAGAATGATTAACAACGGGCCGGTATGTGCAGTTTGATTCTCATTTTACACCCACATAGAAGTTCAATAGGAGACATCACTGTTGTTATATGTGCCTAGCATTGTCATTTTGAAGAAACTCAGTGATAAAGGTCTTCCCCAGCTTATTTGCTCTTTTGCAGCAGTCGGTATGTAATTTTTAGAACCCTTCAAATCTTTCAGCTTCCCCATAGAAAGCAAATGGATTACCAAAATATACATATTTTTTTAAATCTTTCGCAGCAGCACAACCAAATACATAAATAAATGAAATCACTAGATGTAAATTGACAGCCATTTTCATAAATAATCTGCTATGGATTTCCTTTGTGGCTAATAATGGAAGCCAAATATGTAATAATACTATTTGTGGTAAATCATAATGGGAAGCAAGGCTACCATTTACTGTAATAATCAGCTACCAGCATGGTATAGTGAGAAACTAA
Organism: Chelydra serpentina; assembly: GCA_037349315.1. Lineage (NCBI taxonomy): Eukaryota > Metazoa > Chordata > Testudines > Chelydridae > Chelydra > Chelydra serpentina. Next base: position 63,691,637 of record JBAIAC010000004.1, read on the forward strand.
AAGGTAATCGAACAGTACTAATAGAAAGATTAGGCTAAGGTTCATAAGCCAGTTGTATTGACTGAAGAAGAAAAATCAGGCCCTTGGCAATATTGTCATTTAATTGACCACCCCTTGTCATTTTATAATGGATTCAGCTAAGGTGATTTTTAGTTTTTAGGTAACCAGTGTACAGTACATTACAGTTTCTGCTGCAGACTCTGCTTTGATGGTTTTCATTGTAGTTACTTTGATTAAATACTGTGATGCTTTGTTCCTAATGCACATTAATTTTCCATCGGTACCTCTTTTTCATAGAGAAATGTGGGACTATTTCATTAGCCTGATGGATCGGGAATATAACTATCCTGTTTGGATTGCATATTTCTGTGTCAGCGGTAAAGAATTCATAAGATAGAATGTAGCTGACAAGTGAAAGGGAGATAGTAATTAAGCGCAGATAACGTGAGTCACCCGTTCAGTGTAGGCATCTCAAAAGTATCAGTAACTGTATCAAGAGACAAGGGCAAGATAAATGGCACAAAGAACATTTAAAAAATATTTCTGAAGGGCTGGCGATAGGTATCATGCTCATTTGTATTTCCCAAATCTTGCCTTTCTTATTTATTTGAAATATAATAGCACACTAAAGTCCCAATCAAGGATTAGGGCTCAGCTATGCAGGGTGTTGTACAAACATATACTGCAAAAGGACAATCCATGCCCCAGAGAGGTAAGGGTGAAATCCCAACCTTATTGAAGTCATCTGGAGGAGTTTTGCCATTTACTTCATAGGACCTAAGATTTCACTCCTAGTGTGTAGGTAGCGGCAGCATGTCCATGGAACAGACACATGAACAGGGGAGGGGAGGCTGAGGGAACATTAAAACCAGCCCATTTTTCATAATGCATGGCAATCTCATTTTGCCACCAGCCCAACCATTTTTAGACAGCTCCGTACTGCAGGCAGTGCAACTGAGTTAAGTCCTGAGGAGAATAAGGTGAGGGCTTTACAAATCTGTTTCAGGGCACTTTTTCCCCTACTCAGAGAGAGGTACAGGAAAAAAGGTGGGGGGAAAGGGTGAAGTGAGCAAGTGAGTATTCAAGCTGGCTTTGCCTAACTTATAAGAGAGTTGAGGGGCTTACAACAGCTGCTTAATGGTATCAGATAGGACCTGTTACAAATGTCATATGAACTACATTCTTCACAGATAACCAAATCAAAAAATGACACCATCCTGTGTCACAACAGGAGGCTGCTGGGTGACAAAATACATTGAACTACCCAAATATCATCTGAAAGATGCCATGGAACTTCTGACTATCCATGATGGGGAAACAGATATCTGCAAAACAGGAGGGACCATAAAAGCGGACATGAGGCCACATCAGGGTTTCTCTTTCAAAAAGGAATTGTTTTCCCTAGGAATGGGCCAACAAAACTGAATCTCACATAGTTTTCCTAGCAGCTTGGGTTGCGGATGAAATGCCAATGAAAGCAGAACTGGCAATAAGCCCAAAACATGCACATTTTGCTTTGAATGCAAATGTTTTCCCACAAAGATATCCTGAATGAGTACATAGGTGAAATGTTTTCTATGCCCTGAACAGGATCATTAATTGATTCTACTGTTACTGTCACAATTCAGAGACCCTGAAATCTGCAACTGAAGGGCAAACATCAGATTAATACTTGGTAAACAATTATTGGCTTTGACAATAAAGAAATTAAGCAAAGAACTGCTCCATCATGTATAGTATGGACCTCAAGACAGCCTAACACAAGCAAATCTTCTCTGGAAAAGGTTATGTCAGACCTCAGGTAACGTCAAATGGAAATCACTTTCTACTTCTGGTTAAGAGTTTTTGATAATATAAATATTGAAGATCCTATGTTCCACAACAGAGCCAAGAGCATGACTTGCAGCATTACAGAATGACATACAGTTCTGCAGGCTGGTATTTCATTTGAAATAACTTGAATATGAGAAATACTATACAAAAGTAACAAGAAACTGTATTTCAGTGAAGATGCAAACAGAGTGGCCTGTATACCTTCTACAATGCCTCTACAATATTGGACATTGTAGGAAACACTAGATCAGGCATTGGCAACCGTCAGCACATGGCTCACCAGGGTAAGTCCCCTGGCAGGCTGGGCCGGTTTGTTTACTTGCTGCATCCGCCAGTTTGGCGGATCGCAGCTCCCACTGGCCGCGGTTCACCGTCTACAGCCAATGGGGGCTGCGGGAAGCAGCGCAGGCTGGGGGATGTGCTAGTCTCCACTTCCTGCAGCTCCCATTGGCCCGGGACGGCAAACCACGGCAAGTGGAAGCCGCGATCGGTGGAACCAGCAGACACGGCAAGTAAACAAACCGGCCTGGCCCGCCAGGTGGCTTACCCTGATGAGCTGTGCGCCGAAGGTTGCTGATGCCTGCACTAGATTATCCCCATCCTTTTTTGTATAAGAAATTAGTACTCATGAAGATGCCAAACACTTTATTTCAGAGTAAAAGACTCAATTTACCACAGAACACTCTTAATACCAGCAACAACATTGCAAGTTTTGTTGCCAAAATGCCTCCATTTTTTGTTTTCTTCTTTTCCTACAGGGACCATTTCTCTGAGTGAAAATTTTGCTCTCAGAGCTGGATAAAATATTCTGGATATAGTTTCATGACAATTTTGAATTAAAAAAAGCACCTGAGAAAGAACTCTCATCTATGTGTCCTATAGCCAAATAACCCAATGCATTCAAGGGTCAGGATCTCTTGTCCTATGTCTACCTCTAAGGACCTTCCATCCTACCTCTACCACTCATTAGCCTAAATAGTACTTTTGAAAATATATAATATTTTATAAACAATGTTTGGCTGTGAAGAAGGGAAATATAATTATTAGAGCTGTGCAGGAAAGGGATTTCCCATCCCGTGAGAATTTTCAAGATTTTGACATCTTTTACAGTCCCGAAATGGGACAAAAAGTCAATGTCTCAAAAATGTTTGCAAAATAATAATCTGAAAAAAATGGATCAGGTCAATTGAAAACTTTAATTTAGATAATTTCAATTTTTTTCATTTCAATTTTGACTTTTTATTTTTAGCTTTTTTTAAAAGCATAAAATAACTAACCTTTCAAAACCAAACGTTGTTTTGAATCGAAAACATTTGGTTTGAAAAGGGTAGAAATAAGGTATTTTAACCATTTCAATTTTCTCCAAATGCTTGTTCAAATTGGGAGATTCATCAAAACCACCCTTCCCATGAAGTGTTTCAGTTGCAATGAGTTGACAATTTCTGACCAAAAAAACTTTTAGTCACAAAATTCCCCATCAGCTCTAATAATTATGTCTGTCTGACAGATATGGTAGTATAGGTGAATGAAAACAATTAGACCTCAAGTCTTCTTTATTACTAATATTTATTATTTCTATAATGTCCTGTGAGTACAAGATCCTAAGTCTTCTCTACTGTAATCCAGTGATTAGGTAAAGGACTAAGTAAGGAAGCCTGGTTTCTAACCTTGTCTCTGAGACTGGTTCACTGAGCAACCTTGGACAAGTCTCTGAACCTGTGCTTCCCTATGTTTGAAATGGGAATAATGACACTTACACCTATTTCCTGCTTCATAACTTAATCATGTTTTTAAAATTAATTCTATGTGCTAAACGAGATAAAGGAAAATGAGAGGAAGAAATACAACCCAGGAGAACCTTATGCTTCACCTTCTGATTAACTATGAGGTGGTTTGGGGGATAGAGGCAAGACGAGGAAAGGCTCTTCTTCCAGCTTCTTTGAAATCCTCTGTTGAAAGGATTTTGCATAACTGTGGTTTTTTTTCAGTATTTTCATTCTTCGTTACAGTCTACAGAAAGTCTCATTGTTAAAAAAAAAAATCTAAATTATGGAAGCGTGAAATCATGCAAAATAAATAGACACAAAATATTTCAGGAATTTCACCCAACCTACCCATAACGTTGTAGGCCAGAGGTAACAACTCATTTTCATGCTTGTATTACAAGGTATTCTACGTTTTGGAGCTTTGGCATCAAGGAAATATAGTACAGTGTGTTTTTAGAACAGAATTCATGTTGCAGAGTCCCTGGGATTTTTTGCCCACTAATGCAATGCAGCAAGTGTCTAATTTGCCCACAATCCTTACATTTTGCTCTCTCTTCAGAATACACCAAAGCATTTGCTAAGTGGGTAATTGAACTACAATGAAAACATGAATGTAGCCTTCTTTTCTGTCTTGCAGAGTGAAAGATCTAAGCAGTACGGGAAAAAAACTAAAAAACACTTATGCTTATGATGTTTGTTTTCTGATTTCTGAATGTATCTTATGAGAGTCACTTCAATGGGCAGGGTATCTCCCTCACCAAGCATCTCTGCATTATTAATAGCTGCCACACTCTGGCATGCTTGAAAAATTGCTTTTTACAATGAAAAATTAGGTTCATGTAACAATCTTTCATGAATTGCTATATGTCTTCCACTAATTAGTCTCTTAAGTAGTTCATCTGTGTCATCACTAAATCTTATACCAAGTAGAAAATGGATAACTGCAATATACAGGCCTGTAATTCCTTCAGACGTTTCTTCATGCTATTGGAATCTATGACATTCAGAAACTATATTAACCTTTGGAGTAAAGTGAATTTCCAAAGCAGTAACAGCAGAAGCATATGTGTCACCTCTATCTGGCAAGGTATGGAAAATACACTCTCCTTCTCTGCCCAAGCAATGGAGCAAAACACTTCAGTTATGTGTATCAGGCCATGCTTGCCCTGAAACATCAATCATAAATAGGTAATTTTTAAGCATTTTCATCCACATTCAAAACAAAATTGATGGATCTCTTGAGCAAGGAAGAAAACTACCAAGTACTAGAACAGCAGCAAAAAGAGATTGTCTCAGATTTAACCCGCTTGTTGTGCGGATTAAAGTAATAATGACGGATGGCAATAGATTTACTCCAACTTTTACTGCAATGCAGCTATTTCTGCCTTCTTTACTATTAAAGTGGTTGCAACCACTTTGTCTTTCAAAACAGTGTCTTTTCACCTATTTAGATGGCAAATATGATATTTTTCATTAAACATGCACAGGAGCAAAAAAACCTTTCTTGCAATTTAAATGGAAAATGTCTTCCGCAACCAGACAGAAAACCATGGATTGGTCTAGGTCATTATTAAAATATAGGCTCTGATCTTGCAAACACCTATGCATGACTGCATACCCATTGGCTTTAAGCATTTATGTGTTTTCAGTATCAAGATCACATGTGCATTCAGCCCATTGGACTACCAATACCCTTCTCACCTTAGATCATTGGATCCCTTTAAGCAAATAAACAAGGAAACAAACAAATAAATCTTCTGATGCAATAATGAACTAGTAACCTGGCATACAATAGAGCTGGGGTGGACAAACTTACTGGCTCTCTGAGACACGTACACTGCATCCGAGGGTGCTAAAGGAGTTGGCCAATGTGACTGCAGAGCCATTGGCCATTATCTTTGAAAAATCATGGCAATCGGGGGAGGTCCCGGATGACTGGAAAAAAGCTAATGTAGTGCCCATCTTTAAAAAAGGGAAGAAGGAAGATCCAGGGAACTACAGGCTAATCGGTCTCACCTCAGTCCCCGGAAAAATCATGGAACAGGTCCTCAAGGAATCAATTCTGAACCACTTAAAGGAGGGGAAAGTGATCAGGAACAGTCAGCATGGATTCACCAAGTCATGCCTGACTAACCTAATTGCCTTCTATGATGAGATAACTGGCTCTGTGGATGAGGGGAAAGCAGTGGATGTGCTATTTCTTGACTTTAACAAAACTTTTGGTAACACGGCTACCCCTCTGATACTTGAGTCTCCCACAGTATTCTTGCCAGCAAATTAAAGAAGTATGGGCTGGATGAATGGACGGTAAAGTGGATAGAAAACTGGCTAGATGGTCGGGCTCAACGAGTAGTGATCAATGGTTCCATGTCTAGTTGGCATCCGGTATCAAGTGGAGTGCCCCAAGGGTCGATGCAGGGGCCGGTTTTGATGAATATCTTCATCAACGATCTGGAGGATGGTGTGGACTGCACCCTTAGCAAGTTTGCAGATGACACTAAACTGGGAGGAGTGGTTGATATGCTGGAGGGTAGGGATAAAAAGAGGGACCTAGACAAATTAGAGGATTGGGCCAAAAGAAATCTGATGAGGTTCAACAAGGACAAGTGCAGAGTCCTGCACTTAGGACGGAAGAATCCCATGCACTGCTACAGACTAGGGACCGAATGGCTGGGCAGCAGTTCTGCAGAAAAGGACCTAGGGGTTACAGTGGACGAAAAGCTGAATATAAGTCAACAGTGTGCCCTTGTTGCCAAGACGGCTAACGGCATTTTGGGCTGTATAAGTAGGGGCATTTCCAGCAGATCGAGGGGCGTGATTATTCCCCTCTATTCGGCACTGGTGAGGCCTCATTTGGAGGACTGTGTCCAGTTTTGGGCCCCACACTACAAGAAGGATGTGGATAAATTGGAAAGAGTCCATCGGAGGGCAACAAAAATGATTAGGGGGCTGGAGCACATGACTAATGAGGAGAGGCTGAGGGAACTGGGATTGTTTAGCTGCAGAAGAGAAGAATGAGGGGGGATTTGATAGCTGCTTTCAACTACCTGAAAGGGGGTTCCAAAGAGGATGGGTCTAGACTGTTCTCAGTGGTAGAAGATGACAGAACAAGGAGTAATGGTCTCAAGTTGCAGAGGGAGAGGTTTAGGTTGGATATTAGGAAAAACTTTTTCACTAGTAGGGTGGTGAAGAACTGGAATGGGTTACCTAGGGAGGTGGTGGAATCTCCTTCCTTAGAGGTTTTTAAGGTCAGGCTTGACAAAGCCCTGGCTGGGATGATTTAGTTGGGGTTGGTCCTGCTTTGAGCAGGGGGTTGAACTAGATGACCTCCTGAGGTCCCTTCCAACCCTGAGATTCTATGATTCTATGAATAAACTTCAGAAGTTCGAGAGCTGGTGCACATCTGCCAGGGACTCGGGCTTGGGGCTTCAGCCCTGCTCCTGCTGAAGCCCCAAGCCCTGGGAGGTGCACCCCACAGGCTGAAGCCCCGACACCCTCCTCCCCCCTGAGGAGAAGCCCCTGCCACAGCACACTGCTGCAAGGCAGAGGTCCCGAGGCCCCCCACAGTCTGGTAGTGAAGAATGGGAGGGCATGGGGAGGACTCCATGAGTTGCACTTTAACAGTAAAAGAGCTGCAAGTGGCTCACGAGCCATGGTTTGGCCACCCCTGCAATAGAGGCTTCTTCAGTGAATAGTAATGTCTTGCTCTTATACAGCACTTTTCATCAGCAGATCTGAAAGCACTTTACAAAGATGTAAAGAATCATTACCCTCATTTTACAGACTGTGAAACTGAGGCAAAGAGAGGCCAAGTGCCTGGCCCAGGATCATCCAACAGGCCAGTGGGGAACCAAGATTATAACTCAGGTCTTCCAGCTCCCAGTGTAGTACTCTATCCGATAGACCACACTGCTTCAACTCCAGCACTTCTTCAGAAAAGGGAAGGTGAATAGCTACTCTCTACACTCTGTTACAGAGCTATATTTGGATTAAATGTTTTTTCTGTGGCACTGTCTATGTCCAGATGTTTTACTAATGACTATAAGAAAGAAAGAAAGAAAGAAAGAAAGAAAGAAAGAAAGAAAGAAAGAAAGAAAGAAAGTGTCATCTCAAATTCCTGACTCTTATCTCTTCTTTCTAAGAATTTCTTGACTCCTGGATAGATGAGTGGGTATCCCATTGAATCTTTTCAGCTGGTAGTTTTAGTTATACCTGCAACCACAGTAAACTTTCCTTAAACAGCTGGAAATTATGCTATGGGTACTCACTAGCACTCAGGGAAGAAAGACAAAAGTTATGGAAAAATGCATAGAACTGAGTTGACGAATATGTTTGAGATTATTCACCCGGTTCTATAATATGGGTAATGAAAAAGAATGTTTTCCAAATAATTCAAAGGGATATTGCAAAGCTATTCAAATAAATAATATAATGACAATAATTTGACCACCTCTAGTAATGGGCATTATCAGTTTAGGCTAGATTTTGCCATTTCAGACCAGCCCTGCATTGCTATAGGGGAAGCATAAGAAGTTATTCTACTCCCAGAAATGCAAGTGTGATATGCAATATACTCAACATTTGTAACCACTCAGCTCCACTAACAAGTGTGTACAAGAGGTAGAAACATAGTATTAAACCTCTCCTCATCCTTCCCCATCCCTTTTCATGCCTCTCATGGGTTCATAAAAGAACTAGATGGTTCAAAAAATAACTAGATAAGTTCACGGAGGATAAATCCATCAATGGCTATTAGACAGGATGGGCCGAGATGGTGTTCATAGCCTCTGTTTGCCAGAAGCTGGGAATGGGCGACAGGGGATGGATCACTTATGATTATCTGTTCTGTTCATTCCCTCTGGGGCACCTGGCATTAGTCACTGTCGGAAGATAGGATACTGGGCTAGATGGGCCTTTGGTCTGACCCAGTATGGCCGTTCTTATGTTCTTACACATCTCCATGAGAACAGGGGCTGAGCCACATAAGGGAGGGAGCTCCCCTCATCGGGGCAGTGCCTACATGTAAAACAGGGCACTGATCAGTGCTTAGCCTTCTGCTCTGGCCATATGATTTAAAGAGGAAGGGGAACTAAAAGTCCTATAGAACTCTCCAGGATGGATACTTCCACCCTGCCACCCCACAAAACCTATAGCCCTGCAACTCTGCAAAGGAGTCATAAAACCAGCTCAGCTGGCTCCTATGCTGGTGTAATGTTCCTACAGCATCCACTCATGGCCTGCAGCACATGGGGATTTCCTGGGGGGAAAGAGGATGCAAATGGGCACAGTTTAAAGCAACCCTGAGGCTCCTGGCCAACCCCAAGATCAGGAGTCATAAAGATGGTATATAGCCACCTTTGTCCCTTTCTGTTCAGTCTTGGCTTGAGTGAACTTGGCCAGAGGGCCCTCCAGTTTCAGTGTGGAGTTTTGGTTGCTCTCACCAAGTGCATCATCCTCATCACTACTTATCAAGTGAATGTGCTGTCCAGGAGGAGTGATTTATTGGGCTACGAAATAGAGCCAAAGATCTCAGGATGAACAAATCTTTCAGACTCCATCTGAGGTCTTTCAGAGACTAAGGACACCCACTATCTTCTATCTATGCCATTGTTTTACAACTTACTTTTATTTAAGCCTGATTCACACTTCTGTAACTAAAATATCCTTAAGCAATTTTCAGCTATGCACAGACCCATAATATTAATACTTAGTGACATTTGTATTTGATATTATAAGTTCTAACATTAAATGCAATGTAGTCCTAAGGACAATCTAATCACTTATACTTTAACGAGTGAATTGTAGGGCAAAACTTTCACATTTAAAAACTGGGGAGAGGACATGCACAATTTTTAGGCAGCCTTAAAGGAAAACAAAACAAAACACAGTATTAGACAACAGGAGTTTTCCTCTCATCGAATCCACAGCCCAACAGCAATGCAATCTGTTATTAGTGCAGAAGAGATGGCAGCATAGTGAAGGAGATAACCAATCTGTCCCCTGACAGATTTTTGCCCCAGATCCCTAAATGGCCCCCTCAAGGATTGAACTCACAACCCGGGGTTTAGCAGGCCAATGCTCAAACCACTGAGCTATCCCTCTCCCCCAAACCAAAAAGGGACATTAATTCTAAAAGCTTACTAAAAAATATTGTGTGGTAGGAACATCTGCACAATTTGCATCTGAAGCAGTTCTAGATCACCAGAAATAGAGAAGGAGGACAGAGAAAGGAGGACGGGAGGGTAATCAGAAGGATGACTGAGGAAGGAATTAGGAAGAAAAGATGTCGAAGGGGGCTGGCAGTTCTTAAAATATGTAATACTAGAGGCTCAACATCAAACTATTCTGATGCAGAGGAAAGATAAGAAGAGCCACGGGAGGACTATGTGGCTGCATAAGGAGCTTTTTAGCTATCTAAAAAACAAAAGGGATACATACAGGAAATGGTATAAGGGGCATGTCACCAAGGATGTATACACAGGAATTGCATGAGCGTGTGGGAACAAAAATCAGGCAAGCCAAGGCGAAGACTGAGTTACAGCCGGCAAGAAATGTTAGAAACAACAAGAAGTGGTTCTTCAAATATCTCAGACAAAAAAGAAAGATCAAGGCAGTGTGGGACTGCTGCTCTATGGGACCTCTCTTGTCATCCATGAGTTTGTAAATAGTATTGCCAGTGGCCCTGAAATATCTTCAGCTAATTACTTCAGTACCCTCAGATGGATAGCATCAGGCCCCACTGATTTGAATTCGTTCAAATTGGTCAAAAGATCTTTGATGTGTTCTTTACTTATCTTGATCTGCATCCCTTCCCCTTGAAAAGAGGGAAGAAAAAAGAGCCAGGGAACTACAGACCAGTCAGCTTGACTTCAGTAGCTGGGAATCTATTAGAGCAATGTATAAAACATTCAATTTGTGAATACCCAGAGGATGAAGGGGTAATCACTAGCAGGCAGCATGGATTTACCAAGGATGTACACAAGTACATACCCTACATGTGCTCTACTTGCCCAAGCTGTGCCTCCCTGTGTACACTGCTATTTTAGCAGTGTAGTGTCCCACTGCCAGAGTCTTTCTCCTCCTCAGGAAAAATCTCCCCCTGGTAGGGAAAGGCTCTGCCAGGTGGGAGACAGTGGGAAGAGACTCTGCCAGCTCCCTGCTGTCTCTCCCCTGCCAGAGCCTTTCACTGATTCTATGTAGTGTGGACACCACAGTGTGGACACAGCTGGCTTTTCAATGTGGTGAGTAGCCTCACAAAACATACATCATGTGGTCATTGATGTTCAGTGTAGACATACCTTCAGACAGGTCCATATCACTAGACACCCCTTGAGTGGCATTACCTTCATTATCCTTTTACTTATATCTCAACCCATAAGTCAAGGAAATGGAAGATAGGCAAATGACTCATTCTATGATATAACACTTACACAAGACACATTGGAAATGGCACCAGAAGCCATCCTGCAGCCTAAATGTCAAGTTGACCACAAACTGGTATTGCATTTTCACCCCTATTTAATTCTGTAGAGTTTTTCGGGAACAGATGGAAAGACAGAAATAACCCAAAAGACTACCACTAGTGTTGTGTATATAGACTAGTTGTCATGTTTTTTTTCAGATTTGAGAGCAAAACACAAAGTTAGTTGGTCATAAACCCTACTCTTCCACCTGCAAGTCAAAAGACTACAATGCTCTGGTTTAATACTGTAGGACTCAGAAAAAGAGGAATGTGCCAATTGCCATACCAGGTCCAGTATCCTGACTCTGACAATGCCCACTACCAGATGCTTCAGCAAAAGAAGTTGTAAAAAAACCCCAAAGTGGTAAATTTTTACAAATAACCTGCCCATTGAGGAAGTTTCTTGCTAATGAGATGGAGATTGGCTTATGAAGGTTCACATCTCTTTCTAGACAGACAGACAGACAGACAGAGATAGATATACTCTGCAGATGCTCTCATTATCCATATACATGTCTATTCCCCTTTTTTAATCCTGCTGCGCTCTTAGGCTCAATGATATTTTGTGGCAAGGAGTCCCACAAGTTAATTGTGCACTGTGTAAACCAAATGTTTCTTTCTTTCATTGGCTTTAAATTAAATTGCCTTTTTATTTCACTGGATGTTTTTGTTCTTTGATGGTGTTAATTTTTTGCCAGGTAGAAAACTGACAAAAAGGCAAATTTTCCATGAAACAATTTTTTTACTGAAATAGTAAAAATGTTAAGCTATTAAACACATTTTACTTTCTTAGAACAGCATTGGGAAAGCTGTTTTCCTGCTGGGGTATAATATATGCTCCTGAAAGGAGCTGGATGTAGTTCCCAGACAGGCAATCAGCTGGTCTTTTAAACAAGACTCATCTCCACTCAGAATTATAAGGATGGGTTTTGACAGTGTTTGGGGTTACTTTGCAGAAGGTTACTGTATGTCTGTGCTCTGTTTTTTGATATGTTATAGCTGATTTTATTAGGACAGGCCTGCACAACATGTGGCCCGGGGGCCGCATGCGGCCCGCTTGGGCTCACTGTGCGGCCCGCGGGTGGTGGAGGTGGGGGTGGGCTCACTGTGCGGCCCAAAATCTGGGACTGTGTCCGTTGGTCCTTTTTGCTTCTTGTCTCTGGGCTGGGTTGTCCCAATGCTGCAAAGAGGGTGTTCCCAAAGGAAGGTGCTTGCTTCTAACCCCCGAGGTTGTCAGTATGTCTGCTCTTCTCTAGTCAGCCCACTTGACAAGTTTGATTGTCCTTGGTCTGGTTCCCATCCCCTCTCCAAGGGTTGCAGCTGTCTGGAGGTGCCTGCCTTCCACGCCTTCCTCATTCACACCTCATTCATTCAACAGGGCAATTGAATACAAAATGGGGGGAAGATCTTATTCTACTTCTAGCAAAAAGACATTTTTCTTTTGCCCGCAATAACATATTACCAAGGTTCAATACAAAGTCATATAAAAGTTATACAAAAATGCATAATGCAGAGATTTATCTACAACTGCATTGATTGACTGTTGTGTGCAGAAATATAGTGACCCCTGGGGGGGGGGTGAAGAGGGGTGTGATGGTGGGGCCGAGAGGGGAGGGGGCGGGTCCTATTTTACTGCTGTGATCTGGTCACCCTATGCACTCTGTTTCTTTCCCCCTCTACAGGCTTCCACACCCCAGCACTGGGGAAGGAGAGGTTGTTTCCGTGGGGCGGGCAGCGCTCGCGGGGAGGGAGGGTGTTTGCATGGGGCCGAGGGGTTTTGGCCCTCAGTTGTTTTCTTTGGAGTAAAATGGCCCTCGTCGCTTTACGAGTTGTGCAGACCTGTACTAGGAGATAGCTGTTTTCTAGTTTCATGTTTAGATAAAAACAAATTGGGAGAGGGGAGTTTTCTTCCCCAAAAGGGTGGCAAAATGACATTTTGATGAGAATTCATAAATAAATATGAATCACATCCCTAGTGTTTGCTTTCAAGGTTATATTTAAAAGTTTTTTTTAAAGGAATCAGTGAACTGTGCTTCATCAATAAGTTTGTTACTATTTGAATGGCTGCCTGATTAAATTTTAACTGACTGGTTATTAGGCAAATTATGCTGCAATGTGAAAGTTCATAACCCCGGTGATTTGCAGTTGGCAAGTCTCTCTACAGCCAAAAATAGATGTCTCTTAAAGGTTAGTTGCTTATAGGAGAGCCTTTAGGTAGTGAACCTAGCCATTCATTGGGTTATTTTGTATGGTATTTGCATTCCTGTGTTTTATTTCTATAGCAAAATACAGCACCATTTTAATGTCACTGAGCATTATGGAAACTGCTATTCCATGCATTGAAACCATAACCATAAACATATTTTAACCTGTGTGACAATATTATTTCCTAGTACAGTTCTAAAACAAAGTGGTTTACAACTTGCATATTATATGACTACTATGAGTACATCAATCATTCACAAACATGCGTAATGCATGCTATTTTCATTCTCACTAGCTAATAATTTGGATCAATAATTCAAACATTTCACTTGTGTGTTTAATTAAATGCCTGAAGTCTCCATGCATGTAGTCATATGAGTGAATATGAGGACAGCAGGGGATCAAATCCCTAACATGGATAATTGCACTAAGCAATTAATAAAAAGCATTTGAGAAATGTTAGGCTGCAACTATAACCATAGCTTTTCCATGCTAGCACAGGATTCCCACTATAGGAGCACAGGATTTTCTTGTAGGGCTGGCCTCAGTCACTGAGGTTTATACTTATATAGATCAGACAGGACTACAAGAAGGACATGGATTATACAGACAACGTTATATGGTTATATAGTTCAGGAATGCACCTCTCTGATTTATTTAAATGTTGGAGATCTTTGTTTTGTTTTTATTTGCTGTCACTATTTTTTTAAGGTGATGCTGGTGCAGGAGTGAGTTTTTAAGGAGCAATTGTAATGAGGATTAAAGCTGGTAAGGAACTTGTCAACTGAATGTCTTTTCATCGGAAATGTCAAATTTGTCAAAACTGGGTCTATTCACAGAAATGTATCAGTCTTGACAAAACTTTTGTTTGGAAGGTTTCTTAGGTCCACAATGGAGTTTCTGGCCCAAAACCAGAGTGACGGACCCAGTCATATCATCCCAGATTAACCAATAACCCAGAGGTTAGGGCGCTAACTGGCATATGGGAGACCCTGCTTTGCCTGATTCAGACCAAGGACTTGAACCTTGATTTCCCCAATTAGTAGGTGAGTGCCTGAACCACCGGGCTATTGGCTTTTCTGGGGTAGATGTGGATTTCTCTCACTATTTTATGAACAATTTTGAAAGGTCTCATTTTTGCTTGAAAGCAAATGAGTTGTATCTTATTCTTTAATCATCCTGAGTAAGAGTATCAGAAGATGATCCATACTGACTAGCAGAGTGTCAAAGACTTAGCTATATTGAACCATTCCAAGACAACTCATAGGCTAAAAATAGATTTATTTAGAAAAATCTGATCTCTTGGCAGATAATCCAATAAAAAAAGACGAAATTAATCAAATATATTTATCCCTATTAGTATTGTACTCAGCTATGCAATGTTTTCCATAGTTTCTGTGTACATTTTCTACATATAGTTTATACACACATAATTTTTTTTCAAAAATGAAAGTCATAAAAATGCTCATTCTTTGCTTTGAAAGTTATTTAATCTAAAATGAGAGCAATAGCTAAATCTCATTGCTTTGTCTGTGTGGTTTACAGATGCTAATGAGTTCTCATTCTGGCATAAATGTGGTTAGAAATGCACCAGGTAAAGGAGATTGATCTCCATAATAGTTAATGAAACTGAAATGAAGAATAGATGAAGTAGTGTTTCAGATCCAGGTTTGGAATCATACTCACTCTTGGCAGAACGCCTTATTAACTGGGGCTCATTATGACTGATACAGCATTGTACACCTCCTTTATCTAGAAATAAAGGTTATCAAAGATCAGAACACAACGAGTCTATGAGGTGTTTTCACAACACTTCAACATGTTTTTATTACAGACTATAATGCAGCAATCTACATTGTGTAAGTATTAATAATACAATTATATTACCTGCATCTTACCTGTAGTTTTACTGTCAAAAGAAATTATATTATGACTAGCTTGGCTAATGGCACAACTAAAAGCAGTATTAAAAAATCAAAATGCAATACATGGAAAAAACAAATGTGAGATGGCATAGGGCAACAATATCATTCATCTTTACTAATGCAACCTGCAGTAAGTGCTCCAAAGATACCAACTGGAATGAACAACTGGAAAGAAACAAACAACGGAAAGTGACGTACCAGGGAGAAAAAAACATGTCTTACCAGTATTTATTTGGTAATCAATAAACAGCATAGACCTTACCCTATTTTAACAACTAATGAAACATTAGTTTAAAGTGCCCAGAGACAAAGAGATTTCAAATGCCACAAAAGGTTGCCAAGAAGTAAAGGTTTCTGCATTTATAAGATCACTCTCTGAAATACAGAGGTGGTTTTAAGGCAGTAATTCATTCAGGGGGTTCGGCTGACGCCGTAACTCTCAAAAGTTTAGAAATGTCAGGCGCCTACAAGATGAATTACTGCCTTACAGGGATCTCTAATTATATGTTATAGATAAGTTAAATGAAAGAACGCCTCAATTAAGAATAAAAAGGCGTGATTAGTGCAGATTCTGTTTATATGTCTATATACTGTACCAATCCTACACACACACTTTTGAAGTATAAGAAAAATATTGTGTTAAAGTACATTACCATTGCGACATTTTACATGGAACCTATTTTTGCAACTTTGTTTTTCAACAAATTGTTTCCCTTTAGGGTATTTTCTTATGCTTGGTATATTATTGCAATTATGGTCCTAATGCTCAGTTACACGAAGGACACTTTACATCACTCTGGCTGTATAAAAGGGAAGTACATTTATTTACATCCACTTTAAGTATCTTTTTTATGCTAAAAGAATGGTGTAAGCCTGCCTTAGTGTAAATTAGAATCAGGCCCCAGCTGCCAACCTTTGTGACATACAGCAAGCTATCAACATCAAGACCAACAGATCAGGTTGTGACTCCATAATATTTAAGAACAAACAACAATTTGTAAAAGCAGTTTGGTTTCCAAAAGAAGTGCACAAACTGATCTGAAAACCTCAGCAAAAAGAATGAGGAGTACTTGTGGCACCTTCAAGACTAACAAATTTATTTGGGCATAAGCTTTCGTGGGCTAAAACCACTTCATCAGATGCATGGAGTGGAAAATACAGTAGGAATATATATAGAGAGAGAGAAAGAGAGAGAGAGAGAGAGAGAGAGAGAGAGAATGAAAAATAGGAGTTGCCAAACCAACTCTAATGAGACAAATCAATTAAAAGTGGGCTATTATCAGCAGGAGAAAAAAAACTTCTGTAGGGATAATCAGGATGGCCCATTTCAAACAGTTGACAAGAAGGTGTGAGTAGCAGTAGCGGGAAAATTAGCATGGGGAAATAGTTTTAGTTTCTGTAATGACCCAGCCACTCCCAGTCTTTACTCAAGCCTAATTTAA
Source organism: Chelydra serpentina (assembly GCA_037349315.1). Lineage (NCBI taxonomy): Eukaryota > Metazoa > Chordata > Testudines > Chelydridae > Chelydra > Chelydra serpentina. The sequence goes on from JBAIAC010000004.1 coordinate 63,708,270, forward strand.
TGGTGTCCAGTTTGCAAATTAATTTCAGTTCTGCAGTTTCTCATTGCGGGTCTGTTTTTGAAGTTTTTCTGTTGAAGAATTGCGACTTTTAGGTCTGTAATTGAGTGTCCACAGAAGTTGAAGTGTTCTCCAACTGGTTTTTCAATGTTATAATTCTTGACATCTGATTTGTGTCCATTTATTCTTTTGCATAGAGACTGTCCGGTTTGGCCAATGTACATGGCAGAGGGGCATTGCCGGCACAGGATGGCATATTTCACATTGGTAGGAGTAAGAGGGAGATGCCAGCAGCTTTCTGGGAGCCGTGTGCAGCCGGGAAGGCACCCTCCCTGCCCCACTGCGGGCGGCTAACTGGATTTTTAACGGCCCGGTCAGCGCTGTTTATTGGAGCCGGCAGGATCCCTTTTCAACAGGGCGTTCCCTAATCTGATGCCTGGAAACCCTAAATTAACAACAGGTGGGCATATTGCAGTATCAGGGCCTTAGCTCTATCTTATCTGAAATCATGCACTGTGCTTGAGGACTGGGCCCTAAATTCTATTATCTAAAATCAATGGGACTTCATAGTGGTTCATTGGTCCCCAATGGGCCATCAATTTGATGACTGGTGCTTTTAACTAGTACTTATTTACAAGCTAAAGAGTTACTATAGCTATAATTTTTTTTGTTATTTTCTTTTATGTTGTTTGAGAGTGAGAAGATAAAGATAGAGGGTTTGAGGACAATAATGTAATAAAAAAGAGTAAAAGAGAGCTGACTTTTTTTTTAAATAGACTTGTCTCTGCCACATACTCTTCCACCCTCTCCTCCCACTTCTGATTCCTTCATTTTCAAAGAGGCAGAGCAAAATATTTCCAAAACATCTGCAAACAGTAGAGGCATAGGTTGAAATTCAAGCATCAGCAGCTGCTTTTCCTCGCACTAACCAGATCCACCAACTCAATCTAATTTTCTCAACTCAGGAACATTCAGCTTCTCACATTTGAGTAATCCACCAACATTCTGCTCAACTGTATTCAAAACACTCATTAAAGTAATTTCCATGAGAAGGCTTCCCCTTATTTAGCAACGTATCATCCATCAACTGTAGTCGGTCTGAGTCAGCCTCAGCCACTGTGCTGACTCATATGACTAATTCTAGATGTATTGCTACCATCATAAGCACAGATTGGGTAAGTCAAGAGGCAAAGTTGCAGAAGGAAAACATTCCTACGGTGACATTGAAAATACCCTGAGTTATGTTGATAATTTGATGATAACATATTGTGTGTTGTAGAAGATCCTTCAGAATTCAAACCTTAAACAGGAACAGATGGGAAATTATAATGGCAACAGACTATTTTTCTTTGTTCTTGTTGTTACATTTCTTTAAAGCTAGTTAATCTTGTTTTTTTTCAATGATTAATAGTAATAGACATTGGCCAAAATTTCCAAGCCATACTTAATAGTTAGGCGCCTAAATCCTTACTTAGGAAGACCTCATTTTCAGAGGTGGTATATACGTGCAGCTCATACTGAATTCAATGAGAATTATGAGTGCTCAGGCCTCTGAAAATAAGGCCACCCTTATTTTTATGCCTAAACACATATTTAATCTTGCTTTTCTTCAAAAACCCAAGAGTTAAAACATTGGGTGCAACATATTAAAACTCCTGAATGATAGCCTCCTAAATAAAGCTAAAAAGAATTAAAAAGTGAGTTTTTCAGGGCTCTGAATGCTGATTGTGAAAACAGAAAACATGGCATTTTATAGTTTTTTGTTTAATTTCTAATGGGAGTGGCTCAGCTGTTTATGTTCATTTTAAAACTCATTTATTTGATTTTATTTTTGTAATATTGTCTTTCATCAAATGATGGAAAAAGGGGATGGTCTAGTCTCTGGTCCTTTTTTTCAAATGTATTTGAAGTTGAATTTACTGTTTAATAAACAGTTGGGCTGATAACACAGGAAATTCACATTTGTTTCCTAGGTGCATAGGCAGTAGCTATTCTCACAATGTTCTTAAGAATATAATTCCAACTCCATATTCATTCACTGCTGGGTCTCTCTGCTGAATGCTGGTGTCAATTAGTAATAGTTTGGTGTCTTCTTATGTTATTTTTATCAGTCCCTGGGTGGATTTTCTTTTGGTCCTTTGCATGTCAGTTTTCTACAAAAAAGTAATGAGTAATTAATATCAAGCAAGTAAAATTGCCACCTTCCCAGGTAGTAGCTGTCCCTCACACACTCCTGAACCATTATTTGAGTTTTGGAGGATATTAACACTTAACGTCTTCCTCCCACAGTATGAAGTATCTTTGAGTATGACTCTTGCTCCAGCCTACATACTCTCCCACTTCCCTGCCAAATATGAAAAATCTTATATCCTTACAAAAAATGCTAAAACAGAACAAAAATACCTTCAAGCAATTTCTAATAATCTGTTACCGGTAAAGGCATTCATGAAAAGATACAGAGTTTGCAAAATAAACTGAAACTGGTCATCATTCTGCAGTCTACCTCTATAGATATTATTTCATAGGAGAAATCTGTATGTGAGTGGCATAGGTAGACACTACAAGAGCAGGAAAAATATGCATTCTGAATGCTGCTCTAACTCCACTATCCATTTTAACTCCCTAGATACACACATTTTATACATTATGGCCTAGATTCTCAGTTGCACTGAATTTTTCAGCTCAACCCCAAACATGGAGCAGGTGGGAGCAACCTATGGGAAATCCCCAGGGGACAGACAACCATCTATGAGTAGAAAGGAATGCAACATGCTACAGTCATGCCTCTTCCCCAACATGGGGGCTGTTATCATGAATGCAATATTGGTGAAGAGGGTTATAGCTGGTTCAGGTAGGACAGACAGGGAAAAAACAGAGGATGTCTTGCATCCCTCCCGTTGGGGAGGGATAGCTCAGTGGTTTGAGCCTGCTAAACCCAGGATTGTGAGTTCAATCCTTGAGGGGGCTATTTAGGGATCTGGGGCAAAAATTGGGGATTGGTCCTGCTTTGAGCAGGGGTTGGACTAGATGAGGTCCCTTCCAATCCTGATATTCTGTGATTATGTATCAAGAATGTACATATTTGTTCAGAGGTGCAGAAAGAGGTGAAAGGCAGACTAGTTGAAAGTCTCTGGATGAAGCTAAAAGGGGGGAAATAGGGGCAACATCATGATAGAGGGTCTACGATAAACCACCAAATCAGGAAAAAGAGATGGATGAGGCATTTCTAGAACAAATAACATACAAATACAAAACCTGGTAGCAATGCGGCATTTTAATTGCAGTTGGAGAAGTAGTACAAAATGCAAAGCACAAAATGTCCAGTAAGTTCTTGGAATGTGTTTTGGACAACTTTTTGTTTCAGAAGGTGGAGGAAGTAACCAGGGGAGTCACCATTTTAGACTTGATTGTGATGAATAGGAGGAAATTGGCAGCAAATCTGAAAGTGGAGTGCAATTTAGGTGAAAGTCATCATGAAATGTTAGCTATCATGATTTTAAAGAACGGAAGGAATAAGGACAATGGACTTCAAGAAAGCAGACTTCAACAAATTCAGGGAACTGGTAGGTAAAATGTCATGGGAAGAAAAGCTAAAGGAAAGAGTTCAGGAAAGCTGGCTGTTTGTCAAAGAGACGATATTAAAGGCACAAAAGCAAACTATCCCAATACAAAGGAAAGAAAAGAAGAATACTAAAAGGCCAATGTGGCTCCATCAGGAAATCTTTAACAGAAACTGTTAAGGATGAAAACAAAAGAATAACACAAGCATGTAAGGGAAAAATCAGAAAGGATTGGCACTAAATGAGTTACTTCTTGCAAGAGACATAAATGGCAACAATAAGTTCTATAAATGCATTAGGAGCAAGGGAAATATGAAGGAAAGTAAGTCCTCTACTTAACTCAAAAAGAGAGCTAATAACTGATGTCCTCAAGACAGCTAAACTGTTTAATGCCTATTTTGATTTAGTCTTCATTATAAAGGGTAATGGTGACCAGACACTCAACACAATTAATGTTAACAACAAGGAGGAAGGAATGCATGCTAAAAATAGGAAAAAAACAAGTGAAAGAATATTTAGATAAGATAGATGTATTCCAGTTGGCAGGTCCTGATAAAATTCATTGTAGGGTGCTTAAGTAGCTACTTGAAGGAATTCCAGAACCATTTGCAATTATCTTTGAGAACTCATGAAGGATGGGTGAGGTGGACATATCTTAATTTTAGTAAGGCTTTTGACAGTTACACAAGACATTCTCATGAGCAAACTAGGAAAATGTGGCCTCGATTAAATTACTGGTGCAAAACGATTTGAAAGATCATACTCAGAGTAGTCACCAATGGTTCACTTTCAAACTGGGAGAACGTATCTGTTGGGATCTCACTGGGGTCTGTTCTGGGTCCAGTACTATTCAATATTTTCATTAATGACTTGGATAATGGTGTCAAGAGTATGCTTATAAAATTTGTGGACAACACCAAGCTGTAAGGGGTTGCAAGCACTTTGGAGGACAGGATTATAATTCAAAATAACTTTGGAAAATTAGAGAACTGGTCTGAAATCAACAAGATAAAATTCAGTAGAGACATGTAAAGTACTATACGTAGGAAGGAAGAGTCAAATGCACAACTACAAAATGGGGAATAACTGGCTAAATTGTAGTACTGCTGAAAAGCATCTGGGAGTTACAGTAGATGACAAATTAAATATGAGTCAACAATGTGATGCAGTTGCAAAACAGTTTAAAATATTTCTGGGATGTATTAACAAGAGTGTCATATGTAAGCCATGGAAGGTAACTGATGAGGCCATGGCTGGAATACTGTGTCCAGTTCTGCTTGCTACACTTCAAGAAAGATGCGGACAAACTGGAGAGAATCCAGAGGAGAACAACAACAGCAACAAAAAGTGTAAAAACTGGGCACATTTGGTCTTGATAAAAGACTGCTATTAGGGGGCCTTTATAACAGTTTTCAAAATGTTAAGGGCTGTTATTAAGAGTACTGTGATCAATTGCTCTCCATGTCCACTGAAAATAGAAGTAATGGGCTTAATCTTCAGCAAGGGAGATTTGGGTTAGATTCTAGGAAAAACTTTCTAACTATAAGGATAGTTAAGCACTGGAATAGGCTTCCATGATGCTTTGGGGTTCAACTCAGACCATAAGTGGTTGTGTATCCTCCTGGCCTGTAACCCTGGGTGTCTCTGTGCTGTGCTACCTTGGTTCAGATCCCTGACAGGAGCAGCATGCTCACAGCACAATAGCCTCACATTGGCTTCCACTAGCCTGGGTTACTTCTTGCAGGGTGACCTCCAACAACCTTTCAATCCCACACTTCCTCCAAACCATCTGTCCGGTAGTGTCCAGCCCTGTCACTGAACACTTACAGAAATGATTAAATTCACAGCTCCCTTAAAGCAGCTCATTACCTTAACATACACTCTATTTTAATCAAGCACTGAATTGGTGCATAGTAAAAGTAAATGAAAAGTCATAGGTTTAAGTGATTCCAACTATAAGAAATAAAAGGTAGCAAGGGCTACCAACAAACAAAAGTAAAAATACGTTTCTATGACTAAAACTTGATTTAAACTAGAATCTCTTGTTCAAAGAAGTGTTTCTCTGCAAGTCTCTTTTCCAGCATGACTGAGCAGACTCTTTGGCCAGAATCCTTCACAGAGATCAAAGTGTTTGGCTTCTTTGTCTCTTTAGGTGAAGGATGCTAAGATGGCAAGTTCAAGCAGGTAGAACAACGTTTCTTTGCCTGGAACAGGTTTGGCTTAGGTACTGCTTGCCAAATCCATTTTAAGAACATATTTCTTGCACATATCTATTAAGTCCTTTGTGCGCCTACCTTACATACATCACACAAAGATATTAATGATCAATGAGTTATTAATTTTTCAGTGATATATCACATGCCACCTTTTGGTATATGTCATGATAACTGTGTGCTCACTGGCACTGGGGTGCAATTAGGGCCACAGCTTCCAAGGAGGATGCAGAATCCCACTCACTGGAGGTTTTTAAGAATGGGCTAGACAAACTCCTGTCAGGGATCCTCTAAGTTTACTGGGTGCTGCCTCAATGCAGGGGGCTGGACTAGACCGCTCAAACTCCATTCTAGCCATACATTTCTATTCTATTTCCATTTCCTATGCGTTGTCAGACCAATTGCAGGGACATTAATCTAATTTTATATTTAGGTATAGCACTTGTGATTGTAGTTCTAGAGCTATTTAATAAGCTAGGCATCAATCCCTAAAAAAAAAAAAAGAAAAGAAAAAAACCCACACAGAGAAGGCCATCTTAATTAAAGATTATGAGGGAATAAACCAAAGATCGCGTGTTCTGCTGAATTTTAGAGGAACTGGATTAGGAACTCTGGCAAATTTCTAAAGCATCTCTCTCTCTCTCTCTCCTGTGTTCATACCAACGAGACATTCTGAGCACCAAATTTAAAACATGTGTATCGAACCTACAACTGGGCTCAGAAATCCATATTTAGGCACCTCAGCCAGCACTTACATATCTGTAAATAGATTTTGAAGCCTATATGACGGCACTTATGTTTCAAAATTTGGCTTTGTGTGGTGATAAAGTAACTCACATTAATCGATTTCTTCAGCTATTTCATTAGTTTCACCATATATCAGGTAAGTTTTTATTTTAGATTTTGCCAATTTTTTCTCATAAAATGTTGCCTCAATCCTCTCCCCTCATGCATAAAGCTGGATTTTTAATTATTGAAATTATTGTTCTTAAGGAGTTTTGTTTCATTTGGGCTATTTATAATTTAAATGTATTAAGATGAATACTTTCCAATTAACTACAAAACAGCAATTTTTAGATTCCATAATTAGCAGCTTAGCAGTTATTCCTGACAGCAATTGTACTGTATGCACACAGGAGCCAATTAGCAAGACACTTAAAACTTGCCAAGTAAAGATACTCAAGCAATATTTAGCCGTGGATACAGTAGGTTAACCTGCATCCATCAAATATACTTCCTGATTATTTAGCATTTCAGAAAGAAATGAACGAGAAACAAGATTATGAAACCTCTATGTGAAAAATGTGTTTGTGAAGGACACAGTTGATCACCTCCGCTAGACAGGATAAGGGCCTGATTCTAATCTCACACCAATGTAAATCAGGAGTAACAACTTCAGTGGACTGGATTCTTTTCTCATTTATGCTTAATTTATACCAATGTTGCAGAGAGATCATAATCATGCCCTTGGTTTGAGCAAGAATGAATTTAGCTAAGAATTTGCCCCCTGTGACCTCCTAATCTGTCTGTCGGGTCTCTTTATATCTAACCTCTCTCATCACAACATCCATCTCTCTACCCACAAAGTGATATCTCTTGTCTAGCTGTTTCACGTTGTTCCCTCTCTTTCCCTTCAGAAAACTGTTAATAGAACATAAGTATCAAAAAATGTGGGTAAGTGACAAGGACACATCAGAATGCCAGTTGACTATTGTGCTTTCTCCAACTAACTAACAACACTTTGTATTAGTAGTATGTGACCTTGTTTGAAAGAAGAGATCAGTTAAATAAAAGCTTACTCTGATCCCTCTGCTTCTGCATGTGGAGAAGATGTGTATATTTTATGTATAACATTACTTATCACACCACAAATCTCCATAGCACTTTATGGTACAGATAAAGATGTATTTCCTGCCACAGTCTAAATTGAAATGGGAACAGATAAAATGTAACACAGGGAGGGGTGGCAGAGGATATATCATGTAATTATGTGGTCACTTGGAATGCTAGTACCTGTGTGCATATTTGTATGTAAACACGTGCACTTTATGTACATATAATATAAAACACCCATTGTACCATAAACATTTAGTTTTACACAATACTAATAAGTAACAATGCATGACAAATAGAAATATATTAAAATAAGTTCAGGACTTTAGCCCATTCCATCTTTGCACATTGTTGCATGTCCTGGTTACAACTGGAAGTGTCAAAATACTGCAAAACAGCCTCTCTTCCTGTATGTTCTACCCCATCAGAAAGGTGGAGTACCAAAAAATTCATAAGAAAGCTCATTTCAGGGAGAGTTCCAGGCCATTTTTGAAGACCTAGGAAATATGGATGATTTGGCTGTTTTGGGGTCATTTTATGTTCCAAAGTGAACATCACAACCTTGTAAAGTTCACAGCATAATTCAGGTGATAAAAAACATGAAGTCAGAGACAATCCTGCCAGCTTCTCTCAAACCACTTGACATTGTACAATACCACTGGGAAAACAGTAAATTCAAATATAAAAGACCTATAGTGGATTCATCACAACTCAAGCCAACTAGATCGGGCCAGGCCTACAAAGAGTATGGAACTGCAGGACGTGATATTGGTCATTTATTAGGTGACAATACTTCTTCTGAGTCAGGACTGACCCATGCTTCAATTTAGTGTTAAGGGCTCTTGACTTTCAGATTATACCAAAGTAAGACAAAGGGATGTCAAATCCAGCAAATTTTATTTCACATTCTTCATACCTAGCTTCCTCATGCAATTTCAGTTGCATATTGTATATGGTATTATTCTTTACCTCCTCTGGTAATGTCTGCTGTTAAGTATCTGCTGTGTTTCATCCTAGAGATGGGTGAAATGGCTTCTTTAAGTCTTATGCATACCTCTGAAAGGTATTGTGAGGATTACTTATTGCTTTGAAGACTAGGACTTTTAAGGTTCTTTTACAGATATAAATAAAGTGCCATGGAGAATTGCAAAGTGTTATTATTATACAGTCATATACCTTGTCTACAGAAGTACCTGAGAATATTTTTGTGATGCTGGCAGACCAGATGCCAGCTCTTCCCCAGACTGCAGGCATTAGCTAAGGGCTAACAAACTCATAGCTGGAGAACAGACCAGTTCACCTGTATGTTAGTTTTCCTTAAAAGAGGTATTTGTTTTATAAGCATGTATTTAGTGTTTAGACTCAGTGAAATGCTTGTATGTTGCTGTGTGCATTAATCTCACTTGTAATGTCTGTAGTTCATACTGTAAGAAAATATGTATGTTTTGCTTTTAACTTTTAAACTGTTTGCTCTGAACTTGTGAATCCAGGCATGGGAATTGTCCTCCCTGCTGATCCAGAAGGACTTTCAAAATCATATGGGCCAACCAAGAATATCACAATACAAAGGATTGGTTAATGGTCCTATCCCACTTGGGAAATGCCACATGCAAAAAGCTCCTCCTGTGGCCTTGGAAGCTGAACGAAGGAAATGAAACAAAGTGACAGGAACATTTTCTATCTTTTTGGCTATTTGAACTCTGACAGGGACAGAGACTAAACTGAAGCCAGAGATCCCCAGGGGCTGCGTCCTGGGTCTTCCCTGAAAGATGCTTTGAATTGACAGGTTTCAGAGTGGTAGCCATGTTAGTCTGTATCTGCAAAAAGAATGAGGAATATTTGTGGTACCTTAGAGACTAACAAATGTATTTGGGCATAAGCATTTCTGGGCTAAAACCCACTTCATCAGATGCATAGAGTAGAACATACAGTAGGAATATATATATATATATATATATGGGGGTTGTCATACCAACTCTAAGAGACTAATCAATTAAGGTGGGCTATTATCAGCAGGAGAAAAAAAACTTTTTTAGTGATAATCAGGATGGCCCATTTCAAACAGTTGGCAAGAAGGTGTGAGTAACAGTAGGGGAAATAGTTTTCAGTTTGTGTAATGACCCAGCCACTCCCAGTCTTTATTCAAGCCTAATTTAATAGTATCCAGTTTGCAAATTAATTCCAGTTCTGCAGTTTCTCATTAGAGTCTGTTTTTGAAGGTTTTTTGTTGAAGAATTGCCACTTTTAGGTCTGTTATTGAGTGACCAGAGAGATTGAAGTGTTCTCCTACTGGTTTTTGAATGTTATGATTCCTGATGTCAGATTTGTGTTCATTTATTCTTTTACGTAGAGACTGTCCGGTTTGTCCAATGTACATGGCAGAAGGGCATTTCTGTCACAGGATGGCATATATCAGATTGGTAGATGTGCAGGTGAATGAGCCCCTGATGATGTGGCTGATGTGATTAGGTCCTATGATGGTGTCCTTTTAATATATATAAAATATATATATTCCTACTGTTCCTACTGTATGTTCCACTCTATGCATCTGATAAAGTGGGTTTTAGCCCATGAAAGCTTATGCCCAAATAAATATGTTGGTCTCTAAGGTGCCACAAGTACTCCTCATTTTTGGGTTGTTGTTTTTTTTTTTTTAATTGACAGATCACCACAACTCTGTCATTCTTAGGAGTTCGATGATAACTCATTTGTGTGTATATGTTTGCTTGCTTTACTTGTAAATAACCCTCTTATTCCTTTTTCCTAGTTAATAAACTTTTAGATATTTTTTTACAAATTGGCTACAGGCTTTGTCTTTGATGTAAGATGTTGGGTACCAATTGATCTGGCGTAAGTGATTGGTCTTTTGGCTACAGAAAGCAACCTGAATATTGTGTGATTTTTTATGTAAGTGACCATTTAACGTGAGGTCCCGTTTGTTTGGGTGGCTAGACAGACTGGAGTGCCCAAGGGGATTGTCTGTGACTTTATGGTAAGACTGTTACCATGATCTAGGCATTCATATTTGTTACTAGCTTAGTGAAATCTTTATAGAACAAACCACCAGTCTGGAGTGTCTGCCCTGTTTTTGACATTCTGCCCTGAAGTAGGCACTCATGGTCATGAGCCACTGTAGACACTGTGAATCTGGACAACTTCTCTGATAACCTTTGTGAACTGATGAGTCTGTATTGACAGAATAATTGACCCTTTCAGCACTGTGCATGTCATTAAGCTGGAATGGTTTGTTGTCCCAGCACTATTCTGACTTTGCTTTGCAGCAATTTAAATGAAGCAACTCATGACCTAAATTAAAGAGATACTATTAGATTTTTCAGGCAAACACTTTGATCTACCTTATTTGTGTGCATCAGCAAAGGTGTCAGAATACCTGGTTAGAGAACAATTGAGGATCACTGTATGCTTTTAGCCTATTCCGAGCAAGACCTGCAGCAAATGACATTTCATTTTTTAGTTGTATCTGTAAACTTTGGCTAGCTAGTTCACATTCCAAAGCTTGAGATTATGTATCAATCAGCGCTAAACAAACAGTATGTGGCAACAAATACTGATATAACTATTGGAGCAGGGAAAACTGCGGGCGGTGTGTATGCGGGGAGAATTTAGCTGCCTTGCAAGTGTTCTCACTAACAGTTGTCTAATAGAGGAGACTGCAGTCTTGTAACCAGCAAGCTAAATCTACATTAAATCATCACCTGAGTGTCTGGAAGCAAATCTCTCTTTGCTTTTGAACAAAGATTGTACTGTATGGTGCAGTATTGCTTTCTGCCCTATAGCATGGTGTTGACATTTGGGCCTGCCACCAATGTTAAAATAAAGTGTTAGAAAGCATCCATGCTGCTTGAGTTCTGCAGTCAGTCAGAATGAGATAAAACAACCAACGACATTCTACTGGAGCCTGCTGTTTTTTATTTTTGTTTTTGTTTTTCTGACTGAGGCAGTGCCATTGACGATGCAGCTCAGAGGAAACAATCATATTCCATGACCAGATTAGCATATGCCGAAGCAACTGACCCAGGTAATGAAAAATGACAACATTCAGATGAACGAAGACTACATCTTAAAGCTCCTCTAAGAAAGAACATATAGCTATTTGACAAAGCATTGACAGCTATACATTTCAATCGGTCCTGTTAGCAACAGATAGCTGTATGGGAAATAATTGGCTTGACCACAAAACAAAGTAACAACAACATCTGTAAAAGCAGTGATGTCCAATATATTAGCGGCAGCAACCTATCTGCCCAATTTGTGACAGAAAGTGTAAGTCATAAATTGGACTCTACAGACATGAATATGAGGGTAAATATCAACATTCTACAGCTACAAAGTGGCAAATATCCATGACTTAGAATATCAGGGTTGGAAGGGACCTTCGGAGGTCATCTAGTCCAACCCCCTGCTCAAAGCAGGATCAATCCCCAATTTTTGCCCCGATCCCTAAACGGCCTTCTCAAGGATTGAACTCACAACCCTGGGTTTAGCAAGCCAATGTTCAAACCACTGAGCCATCCTTCCTACTATGTAACTATCTTTATGTAGTGTGTAACCAGGTGGTAAAGTTTGAGATCTTCCTATGAAAGCTGATAAACAATCCATGGTTGTTGATATTATTAAGCCCTAGCTCTAAAGACAGCTGAAAAAAAATCTCAACATTTTTTTTTGGTGGAAATGCCTTTTTGAACAAAATTAAAATTATTATTTGTTAAAAATCATTTTGACCAACTTTTTGGTTCAAAAATTTGTAATTTGGTGTTTTTTAAAAAATATTTTGCTTAGGGAAAATCACTTTTAACACTGTCTCCCACCCTTTTTCAGGTAGAAAATAAAAACAAAGTAAGTGATTTTTTTTACCTCCATTAAAAAGAAAATTTATCAAAGAAAATACATTTCAGAATTTTAAAAAATGGAAAATCTGAAACAAAAAGGTTTCATTTTGTTAAATATACTTCTTTTTTCCCACCCGCTCTAAATATTATGATTGTAAGATTTTCACGATAAGAGCCTGATACTAACAACAAATGAAGGGTTAGAGTCACAGAAGGACTAAGGTATCAAGCTGCCACTTTAGGCACCTAAACCCCAGAATGAAGCCACACTGGGATTCACAAAGCCCTTATCAGTGGCTGCCAAACCTTGTTGGCACCTAACGGCATTCAACGCCTACTTTTTTGCAGTAAAACTTCCCTGTGTGTCTATCTTTCTGTCTCTGAGCATGCATGCTGCTGTCTCGCTATTGGCATCCAGACTCCAACACACAAGCTGGCAGCAGCAAAGTGATCCTTTGCCTAACTTGCCGGCAGGACCCAATCCAGTAGGTGTGTTCAAAGCCTGTCTACTAGATTGGGCCCCTGTGGGCGAGCTCACTCAAAATGACTGAGGGGATGGGAAAGAGGAAGAACTCCTTACATCTTTTCAGCCCAATGGTTAACATGCTTACCTGGGATGTGTAAGATTCGTTGTTCAAATGCCCCCTCTGACTAAAGGCTGGGATTTGAACAGGGCTCTACCTCTCAAGCGAGTGCCCTAGCCACTGGGATATGGGATATTCTGATATGAGGTTCTCTCACAGTCTCTCTTGTTGAAGAAGTTCCACTGCATATAAACAAATTTTAAAAATCACTGGGCCACAGTGAGAAAGAGAGAGGGCGGTAGCAGAAATATGAGAATGACTCTGTAGCCTAGCAGTTAGACCACTCAGTTACTAACTGTGAAATCAAGGATCCAGTACCACTGTTCCAATCCCTTCACCCTCAAGGGAGGATTGAAGTGGAAGGTACACTTCCAAGTGGGCTAAAAGTTATGAGGTGGTCCTCCTTCCTATCTCCTGGGGCTTCTTGCAAAAATGGCATAGGCACCAAAATATCAGGAAAGGGTTTGTAGTGGAGAATCCCAAATAGAGGGAAGAGCCTCCCCACAGCCTGGATTTAGGTGCCTATCTCTCAGAAGGGGGCACATTTTAGGACAGACCCCTCATTTTACAAATTTCGCAAACATTTCACAAATTCCAAGGCTAGAAGGGACCACTGTGACCATCTAGTCTGACATCCTGTATAACACAGGGCATAGAACATAGCTTTTAGAAAACCATCCAATCTTAATTTAAAAATTGTAAGTAATGGAGAAATCACCACAACCTATGGTGAATTGTTCCAATGGTTAATTACTCTCACTGTTAAAAATTTATGTTTATTTCCAATCTGAATTCATCTAGGCTCAACTTCCAGCCACTGGATCATGTTATCCCTTGTTCTGCTTGATTGAAGGGTTCATTATTAAATATTTGTTCTTTGTGTAGTTACTTATAAACTGTAATTAAGTCACCTCTTAGCTTTCTCAAAACTGCTGGTAGTGTGTCTCACTATAGTACAGTTAACAATACACATGCTAACTAGCAGATAAAACAGAGTAAAAACTACAATACCTTCAGAAAACTATTCATTTTATGTCTCTATGAGGATTTTACGACAGCTGTGGGTTTTTTTTCCCCATCTTTGTTTTAAGGTATCAAATTTCCGAAACTCTTCACATAAGATGGGGAATGTAAAAAGTGGAAACAACAATTGAGAGGAAAAAAAGAAAATATTCAGTCCAATATGTTAAAAATGGCATAATAGTAGAACTTTCCCAATGTTGGGTACTTTGGGGGCTATTTAGGCTATGTCTATGCCACCTATTGTATGTTATGTTATAAAATAGCAAATATCATGGTTCAGACATGGCAGCAAAGGATGAGCAGGGTAATGGGAAGCAGTCTATTTCCTTCATGTTATAGACTAAGCAGATGTTAAAACTGGTTTCCATCAGAGCCCAGCTTCATAACAATTTGAAGAAGAAACAGAAACACTCCAGTTCTGGAAGATTCTGGCAGTTAATGTAGTGCCTAGTGAGGAAGACTTCATAGAATCATAGAATCTCAGGGTTGGAAGGGACCTCAGGAGGTCATCTAGTCCAACCCCCTGCTCAAAGCAGGACCAACCCCAACTAGATCATCCTAGCCAGGGCTTTGTCAAGCCTGACCTTAAAAACCTCTAAGGAAGGAGATTCCACCACCTCCCTAGGTAACCCATTCCAGTGCTTCACCACTCTACTAGTGAAAAAGTTTTTCCTAATATCCAACCTAAACCTCCCCCTCTTCAACTTGCGACCATTACTCCTTGTTCTGTCATCTTCTACCACTGAGAACAGTCTAGATCCATCCTCTTTGGAACCCCCTTTTAGGTAGTTGAAAGCAGCTATCAAATCCCCCCTCACTCTTCTCTTCTGCAGGCTAAACAATCCCAGTTCCCTCAGCCTCTCCTCATAAGTCATGTGCTCCAGCCCCCTAATCATTTTTGTTGCCCTCTGTTGGACTCTTCCCCCTAGAGGGGATCAGAACAAATAAACTATACATGACAGTCATAAAGCTTACTACACTATTGGAAGGTGCTCAGGTACTATGCAGATGAAGGTGGCATAAGAACTATATACTACTATACATTCTGCACTTGCTCAGCCTGTTGTTGAACTGCTCCTTGCTGCTGTCAAGTTGCCCCGTGTATGGCTTCATAAGTCATGTCAAAGAGTTCTGCAGCACCTTATAGACTAACAGACGTATTGGAGCATAAGCTTTCGTGGGTGCATGCATCTGAAGAAGTGGGTATTCACCCACGAAAGCTTATGCTCCAATACGTCTGTTAGTCTATAAGGTGCCACAGAACTCTTTGTTGCTTCTACAGATCCAGACTAACACGGCTACCCCTCTGATAGTTCATAAGCCATAGCATTAAGGGGTAGGTGGGGTCTCCCAGGATAACAATGGGCATTTCAACCTTCACTACGGTGATCTTCTGGTCTGGGAAGAAAGTCCCTTCTTGCAGCTTCTTGAACAGGCCAGTGTTCCAAAAGATGCATGTGTCATGCACCTTTCCGGACCAGCCTGCGTTAATGTCCATGAAATGTCCACGGTGATCCACAAGTGCATGGAGAATCATTGAGAAATACCCCTTGCGATTAATGTACTGGGTGGCTAGGTGGATTGGTGCCAGAATTGGAATGTGTGTGCCATCTATCGCCCCTCCGCAGTTAGGGAAGCACATTTATGCAAAGCCATCCACAATGTCACGCACATTATCCAGAGTCACTGTCTTTCGGCGCAGGATGCGATTAATGGCCCTGCACACTTCCATCAATACGAGTCCAACGGTCGACTTTCCCACTCCGAACTGGTTAGCGACTGATGGGTAGCACTCTGGAGTAGCCAGCTTCCACAGTGCAATCACCACGTGCTTCTCCAACGACAGGGCAGCTCTTATTTTCGTGTTGTTGTGCCGTAGGGCTGGCGCGAGCTCATCAAACAGTCCCATGAATGTGGCTTTCCTCATGTGAAAGTTCTGCAGCCACTGCTCATCATCCCAGAGGTGCATCACGATATGATACCACCACTCAGTGCTCGTTTCCCAAGCACAAAAGCGGCGTTCCACTGTGGTCAGCACCTCCGTGAAAGCCACAAGCAATCTCGTGTCATAGCTACTGTGCGTGGTGAGATCAACGTCACACTCCTCTTGGACTTGGTAATTTAAGGATTAACGTGTTGGTCAGAGCGAGCAGCATACTGGTCAGCAGTTCCAGATCCATTCCTGCAGCCTGAAAGAGGCAGGGTGTGCAGTACACAAACCGTTGAAAGAAGGCACCAAATGCAGGCGGAAGCACAGGGATTACTGGGATGCGAAGCAATGCATCATAGGGCGTTGGGACTGGACCCAGGATGCCCCGCGATCTCCTCCGCCTTCCCAGAAGTCTTAGCGGCAAAAGAGAAAGAGGTGCTCTGTGGGATCACTTCCCAGAGTGCACCGCTCCAAATAGCGCTGCAAATGCCACAAATGTGAACACTCTGTTGCGCAGGCAGCTGTCAGTGTGAAAACACAACAGTGGTTTTCCTTCTGCGCTCTCTGAGCGGTGCTGTAACTGCCGGTTCTATAACTTTGCCAGTGTAGAGGTGCCCTTAGAGAGAAAGGGAGATGGAGATGAGGAGATAATGAGAAGAGCATGAGAACTGGCAAGTGTTTGGATCCTTCATAGGCATTGCTTCTCTTGAAAGTGGTATACCAATCTTGTTACTGGATTCCTACTGAAAACTACGCTTCTCAGGGTCCAGCCTTTACACGAGGACAAGACTCACATTTCCTTTCTCTCCAAAAATATAAGGTTAGCCACTAGAAAGAATCAGTGGTGTTTTATTTTTGAAACATTTAGTTCTTCCACAATGAGTCCCTACATTTGACTATAGTCTACACAACTTCAGTGTACAGAACATGAATGCCTGGTAAAATACAGTGAAACCCATGCATAAAGATGCAGGAACTGCCTAAATGGATCAAATCACTGAGTCTGTTTACCTGTCTCTGAAAATGGCCAGTGCTTCAGAGGAAGGTGAAAGAAAAGCTGAAGTAGGTAGTTATGCAATAACTGGTCCATAAGGAATGTTCATTCCATAATCCCATATTAATGAGAAATTGGTTCATAAACTGAAGTAGGGGGGTTTACATCCATTCCAAAACTTTTTAAAAATCTTTATTATAATACTATAACTTCACAGTGTTCTTGGATACAGCAAAACACTGTTTATAGTAAAGCAGAATTTGCTGTTCTATTCAGAGCGATCCTTTATTCTATGAGGCTATTCTGTCAAAATGACTTCACGATAAGCTGATTCCACTGCAGAACTACTTAAAACACTACTCAAAAAACTACTCCTAATTCAGCAACCAGCACACAGCTCACATCCCTGACCATCCTCTGCTTAGTAAATATGTTCTGAAACAATCAGGAATTTCACTCTAAGTTTTGGAAAACGTGCAGGAAGCCACAATATTTTTAATCTCCACAGTATATCACGCCAGAAATATCAGAGAGATCATGAAGCATGAGCTGTAAACAGATGTCTCACTTAAATAGTTCCATAATGCAGAGAATCAGTGGGGTTTTCATTGTAAACTCTGAGGCATCCTGCTTCAGTTTCAAGAAGAATAGATATGCCTCATTAATGTCTAGGAAGGAACTTAAATCAGTGCAGCTGTGACCCAGGTCAGGATTATTCCTAATATTCACAATTAATGTCTGGAGAGCAGCTTGTCTACATCGCCACCAGCTGTTCCTTTAACCAATGGTGCATGTTTTGGCAAGCAAATGCAACTCAAGCTTCAGTGACTGATTATTGCATTACATTTCACTTAAGTTATAGCAGAAACCCAGTAGATTTCAGTCCTAATCAGCAGCTTTTTCTCCACTTATTCTTTCACTTTAATTTACGTCTTCCTCTTTTCTCTTGACACCTTTCATTGTTTGATCAGGAATTTGGGCCCAGTCCTGTTCCCAAGGCAGTGGGAGTTTTCTCTTGATTTCAATGGGAGCACTATCAAGTCCTTAGAGGCAAATTAAGAATGAAGAAATAGGTGACTGAGGTAAATCCACTAGAAGTGGTGATGCCCAATGAATGGATCCAATTTATTCATATTAGGCCAAATCTTGAAAACCATACTCAATCCTTAATCAGGCAAACTCCCATTGATTACAATGGTAGCTGAATGTGAGTGTTTCTAAGGGCTTATCCTCACTAGAAAATTACATCAAGTTGGAACATGATCTTGTGTATAAATATAGATAGGGAAATGGACACACTTCCATGGCCACCTTCAACCCCAAAATATCACTTGTATAAAGCTGACATGTCACATAAGTCTGTCTGATAGCATATGGTTTATCACTCTATCACCCCCCCACCCCATGCCAAATCTCTTAGTAAATCCTCTTCTGTCGTACACAGGGAATCTATAGGGATTTTACCACAGTAAGCTCAGATAATATCACAGTGTTTGCTGAGTTGCAGTAAAGTCCTTAGTCCTGAAGACATTTTTCTCCCTCTTTAACAGGTGCTTGTTTTTGTTGATTCTGCTAAACTATCAGGGAAAATGTGTCTAACATCTCTTGAACAGAAAAAAAAGGTGCTTCTCTTTTGCTACTCAGAATGTAATTACTAAAGCTCTCACATACATACATTGTTGGCGGTGATCACAGTGGCACCATGCCTAATACGGACAGATCAGAAAACATTTGTGCAGTAATCACAGAAGCATGCTAACTATCTTTGCCCTCGATTTATTTACTTAGGTAGGAACACATTTTCCAGTACTGAAATCACTGAGACTCCTGTTCTATTCTTCATCTTTTGATGTATAAATACAAAGTTCCTCATCCTGCAATTGTTTCCGTACCTTTACACATTTCTGTTACTACTGAGATCCATCATTTCAGGTACCTTTAGAGATGGCAGTAAACAATATCACTGGTACCCCTCTGCTGAAGTATAGCAATTTTGGGCACTTTACAGTGGGTGAATTTCCCACTGGAAGAGAAACTGGTAACAGAGTCAGGCAAATTTCTGTAATATACACAGGCCTTTACTATTCAAGTAGTCCTTTTGATTTCAGTAGAATAATTTGCCCAGTAAGAAACTATCAAATGAGTGAGGGTGGAAGAACCAACCTCTAACATATTAGTTTGGGAGGCAGTTAACTTGTGCTCCTGTCTTGGTCCAAAACTGATTTTGTATAATCTTAGACTTATCATTAAGGGCCAAACTCTGCCTGACTTATGTTGGTGCATGCTGGAAGGACTGGGGGAAGGAGGGTAGAGGCTACAAGAAGCCATATTATGGCCCAGGGCTGACCCTCAATTTCCCAGTCAGCAAAATGCTAGTAATAATACATACCAGCTACCAGAGCTGGCACTAGGCATAAGAAGAAGCACTTCACCTTGTGCAGTAACAATGGTTCTTTGAAATGTGTGTCCCTATGGGTTCTCCACTGTAGTTGTGTCTGTGTCCCTGCACCGCTGATCGGAGAATTTTGGTAGCAGTTCATCCTGCCCATGCATGCACCACTCCTCTCTTGTCATGAGGCTAGCCAGCGTGCACGGACAATCCCTCCTCAGTTCCTTCTCTAGGGCAGAGTGAATTCCTAGAACTCCGAAGTAGAGAGGAAGAGAGTGGGTCATGGAGCACCCATAGGGCACACATATCTCAAAGAAACATTGTTACTGCACAAGGTAACTACTTCTTTTTCTTCGAGTAGTGTAGGTGACTCACAAGCAGTGCCCTCCACTGGGTTGGGACTTAGGAGTCAAATCTGATTCGGCATCTGCAGCTGAATCCCCCCAGGATGGCATAGTGTTCTGGAAAGGTGTGTACAGATGATCAAGGTAGCTGATCTGCAGATTTCCAATATAGGAATACCCTTGGAGGAGTCAAGAAGGTCTTCAATAAAGGAACTGAGTTTTGTGTAGTTCTGGTAGTTATATTTTGCCAGCAAGGCTTGGTAATTTGCTACAGGAACTGGAGGGTGGCTGATGAATATGCCTTCCTGCCAAACAGATCCAAACATTTCCAGTCCTCATCATAAGGGGTGGATTTAAACTGATGCTGGCAGCCCCTTGAGTTAACTGTGTCCACTATGATGGAACTGAGAGGCAGGGAGGAAAAGAGAAGTTCTGTGTCCTTTGCTGGCCCATAATACTTTTTGTCTTCCCACTTGCACATTGTCTTTGGCGAGGTTCAGGAGTGCCTCATTAATTGGGAGGGCCACTCTAGAAGAGGTAGAGGAATGTAAAATGACTACCAGCTTGTGATGAGACTCGGTCACTTCCTGCAATGGTATTTGCAGGGCTTCTGCCACCCCTTGTGCTAGGTCCTGGAATAATTTGAAATCATCAGCCATTGATAGCAGAGGGGGCATCACCACCTCGTCTGGTGAGAACAATGAGAAATGGGCTTCCTCTCTTGGCTACTCAGGGGGTTCCAAAGCCCTTGAAGCTGCAGCTGAAGGAGGGTGTCTCCTTGTCTGCTGTTATGCCATGTTAGGGGCCTGGGAGGCTTGCTGTCTCTGAGCCTGCCAAGGGTCCCATTATGGCCATTGTTGGTATGGGGCCAGTGGTGGTACTACGGTTGGACAAACCAAGGAGGCTGAGGGTTGGGTAGGTGATATACCTGGTGTCCATAGTGAAATTGGGCTCCATATGGCAGGTGAGAAAAGTGTTGGGAACTCATATCCTCTCCCTCACTTTCCGTCTCTGATGATGTGAAAGTCAGTGTGAGCCAGGGAGATGTTGGGTGAACTCAGCACTGGGCCCCTGTACTGCATAAGGTCAAGTCTGGTGTGTCAGACATCGAAAGATCCATCGCACACCGGAAATCCACTGGTGTGGATGGTGTCAGTACTGGTGGTGGTTGTCAGTGTTGGAAGGATTGTATTGATAGATTCGGCGATGCGGACTTGGCTGTACCAGGGTCTGTGCCAGTGTCCGTACTGACAGAGCCTTTCGCTGGGTGGATTTTCTATGCCTTTCATGTTCCCGTTGTACCGGTACTTTTTTGTCCACGCTCATCAGTTCTTTGGGCAACCTGCTCTGTTGGTTCGGTACCGCACATGCCCTGGGTACCAGTTTTAGGTTGCTTCAGTGTTGTCGGCACCAATGATACTGATGGAGCCAAAGATCATTTTTGGCTTAATTAGAGCTTGCTACAGGGGCTTACAGACATTTTCTAAGTGGTCTTGAGTGAATGGCTAGACTGCCTAGGCTCACCTCCTTTCAAAGTGGAAGGTAGTGGTCAGAGTTCCCGACGGGACACTGGGAGCGAGGGGGTGAAAAATGCTTCAAGGGAAGCTAAAAATTAACAAATCTAAAGGAAGCTAATGATCCATGAACGGACAGGTCTAGCTCCGTTTCTAGCCAGGGGTAGTTGAGAAGGAACTGAGGATGGATTGCCCGTGCAGGCTGGCTAGCCTTGAAGCAGGTGAGGAGCAGCACATGTACAGGTGGGAGGCTGCTACAAAAATTCTCTGATCAGCAGTCCAGGGATGCAGACACACCTACAGCGGAGCACCCATAGGGACACTACTTGAAGAAGAAGCAGACTAAACAATTGCTTAGGGCCCCGGGAAGCTCAAGTATGTGGTGTGTGTATGTGTGTGTGTGTGTGTGTTCCTGCTTAGGGCCCACAATGGGCTAGCATCGCCTCTGCTGCTAACTAATATTTGTGAAGTTCTGTCTACACAAGTCTAAAATGTTAAAGCCAATGTTGGCAGCGATGGAAATTGAATTTGTGATCTCCTGTCTCTCTGGCTTATGGTCAACACAACAGACTATGGCTTAGATGCTATGCTGTTGTACTGCCCCAGGAGCAGCCAAGAAAAGAAACTGACTGAAAAATTGCAGCTCTTTCACTGTCCCCACCTTGAACTGGGGAGGGAGTAAGTGGTTTCACTCCTGTTTTGTGGAGTATCTTACATTCTCTCCATACCCACCGTGTGCCCAGCCAACTAAACTGTCGTGCAAGGAAAAGGGTGGATTTAAGTCTTCTACTACTGCCACCACTTGCTCATAGGGGGAAGTAAGTCTCTGCATTTTCCCCATGCACTGGGGCCAAAGTCTCAACCAGCATGGGGTAGAGTAGAGAAGCAGAGGGTGAGCTTTTCTCCCCACTTCTCTGCTCTGCAGCTGAGCAACAGATTCGTATCTGTAACGAAAGAATTGCATGAGCCCATACGATTTTGAGAAAGCTCCTTCTTCAGTAGCTATTTTTCCAACGGTTTGTTAATATTAATTTTTTCCCTATTGTGGATTTCTGAATTTTCAGAAGTATCCAGAACAGGGGGAAATATTTCACACCAAATTGTCAAAACTAATACAATACAATTAAATATGCTCCAATTTCTCAGAAGTTTCACTAAATCAAAACCCGGGCTAATTTCATTTATAACCAGTGGTTTGTAATGAATAATTCATCCTGTTCTACCAAAAACAAATTACACTTTTAGTCTGAGAAAATGGTTAACTTGTTATCTAGTTATCCTTCTTGACCCCAATTTCTTCCCATCTTCTGTTGGAAGCATCAACAAATAATAAAGACTGCACTAAAATTTTAGTTTAGCAGATTATTTGGGATAGATGTGACATAGGAATGGGAACTGCCAGTAACTTGCTAAATAAAAGTGAAACAAGTCCAAATTAAAAAAAAAAATCTTCCCGACTATAGATGGACAGAAAGAGATAAAAAATCTGTAAGCGTTCCAAACATCTTCCATTATCACAACAAATACTCCTCCTAAACCATGACTGACAGCACCACTTAATCATTGCCTCTAAACTCTTCTCTATTTAACTGCCCAATCATTGTTTCAGGGTTTACTTGCTGTTAGCTCCTGCCCCACTGCAGTAAGTAACATATGCTCATACCTGCCTGAACTGCAGGTATAGTGGCATAGCAGGTCAGTGGCAAAACCAGAATTAGAACGCAAGTCTCCTGAGTCCCAGGTCAGTGTTTGCTAAGCCACACTGCCTCCTGCATTTACAAGTAAAACATAACAGCTTAACTTCAATAATACATAAGGTGGTGATTTTTTTAAATTTACAATTCTAATAACCAAATATATTCAACCTAAGCTCTATTAAATTGAATGCAAGCCTCCTTTCCATTCCACTCCAGGGAGGCAGTACGAACTACTGGATTCTGTTCCTGGCTCCATCAGTGGCCTACAGGGTGATCTTGGACAAAGCACTCTGCCACTCTATGCCTCAGTTTTCCCCATCGTGAAATGGGGACAATGATTCCTACCTCCTTTGTAAAGTATTGTGACTTCTACAGATGAAAAACACTACATAAGAGCCAGGTATTATATTTTCCACAGTCTCGCTTGTAACTTTATTACTGATCATTCCCTTTTCAGTTGTAACTTTTTATCCTGTTCTGTGGACACGATTTCATGAATTTAAGAGAGATCAACTTTCAAGTATGCATCTCTAGACTCATTAACACTCAATAAACAATGCTCAAAGAATTAAAGTGGGAGACAAGCAGGAATGAAAACATTTTCTTTCCAAGAGATTCACCTGTGGCACCTTATAGACTAACAGAGGTATTGAAGCATAAGCTTTCGTGGGTGAATACCCACTTCTTTGGATGCAAGCAGACTAACACGGCTACCCCTCTGATACTATCTAATTTAAGTGAGTCATATAGCCATTATTTTTATCTCTTAATCAAGTTCTCTTGGCATTTTTCAGTCTGAACATACCTATATCTTTTTTTTTCTTTTCCTAATGAACCTTACGGATGAACCACTTTGCAATTTTTAAAAGACACATATTTTCCAAATCATCTGGTTGGTTTGGGTAACAGGAGTCAATTTAATTTGTATAAAGCAGATCTTTACTATTGGGATTTTCCTCTGCAGTCTTAATTTCCCTGCAGGGCTTTTAAACCCTTGATGATTTTTTTTAAATTAAGAATTATGTACCTAAAGCCAAAAGATTTACTAGTCAGAGAGAGCTGCTGCCCAAAGAATTGACAGACTTTTAAGAACCAGTAGGAAAGATGAAATATCAGTCATGCATAAGACTGAGAGGCTGAAAATGGAACAGTGAAGATGCATAAAATAAGTTTACTGATATAAAGTGGCCTTCATTAAAATGTCAAAATGTGCAATAGTTACCACACCGCTAAAGTTATTTCCTCTGCTAAATACAGGAAAACTCTGCCGTATAACAGAAACGACAATGTAATATTATAATTGTTGATATATGCTGTAACTACTATACTAATATTTTTATAGGAGGACGTCTTCTTGTACTAGTAAGAAAGGTGGTTAACAAACAATGAAAAACTAATTCAGGGAGAAGAGAAATCAGAAGCCATGGACCCTGAGGTGTGTGTAATAGAATAGCAAGAAAAGGAAGCTAGGAGAAATGTAATGATAAATATAATAAAAAAAGAAGCATTAGTGGAGTGGTCTTCAAAGAAATATGGATAAATATTGCTCTTTGTATAACATAAGTAGTGACCTGCAAACTAGGTCAGGGTCTGAAAAATGTTACATTAGTGGAGAACAACTGGAGGAAAATAATACTGGATGCCTCTAAACCAAAAGCAAACAGCTGAAGAAGCCATTCAAGCAACCTCATAATCATTTCTCTGTGGACTTGACCTCAGAAACAAATCTGCTGGCCCCATGTGCCCTAATCTTCTTGTTTATCTTCTGTGACAGTCTGGAAATCAAAAATAAGCCTTTTCCTTGACTGCCTTTACTAAATGCTTCTTTAGCCAGTATAGTGTCAGAATGCTGTATTCCATTCTTTTTTCCTCACTTTTTTCCCTTTCCCCTCGAGCCCAGCCGTGGCTCCCCCAGCCCAGATACCCACCCTCCTCCCCCCGCAGAGCCCAGTGATCCAGAGGGAGAAAACAGCCTGATGCTTGGTCCCAGGCGCTTGGTCCCTGATGCTTGGTTCCACTGTGTCTAATCAGTGCTTATCAAGATGAAGTTGTCACAAAGATTCATTCTGGGCACAGAGAAACAATATTGAAGAAATAACTAAGCATGTAACTTCAAAAAAATATACATACTACATATTCTGCACACACAGCTCAGAAGACTGGAATGTCAGACAGAAAACATTTTTAGAAAGGATATTCTGAAACTGTTCAATCAACAGAGCTCCCATTGATGTTAGCTGAGTTTTAAGGTAGGAACTGAGTACAGACTATGTTCCTCACAATTTTAAAATGATCTCTAGTTCAGTGAATTAAAATAAATATTAGGGCTCCACCATAAATCCTAGTGATCTTGTCAACCCAGGGCCTGTTTTTTGTGGGAATAATTCTTTTTTTTTCTATACAACTATGCATTTTCATTTTTAATGAAACAGCAAAACAGCATTTTCTGGAAGACTGAATCCATCCATAAGTATGAGACATTTCTGAGTTTAATGAGCCTTAAGACAATAAACATAAGTGAGCAATTGTACATTCTGTTAGTTGATCTCTTTTCTGGGGGGATTCCTCACGCCCTTTTTTCTTTCCTGCAGAAGAAACGTAGTCTTTTGGATAGAGTAGATAGCACTGCATGGATCAGAGACCGAGGTCACAAAGACACTGTCTTCAGATGGATGTCTCTACAGATGTAAATAAGCAGGTATCGGTGTTGCAGATCTTATCTCCTGTCCAATAGCTCACATGCTGAAGAAGTCAGCCTAATGAGTGTATCTACATTTGGAAGCACAATACCTTCAAAATTGTATGTCCTTCTCCTTCTCTTTACATTGCAAAGCACACAGGATAATCTTTGCCCTCATACATTGCTGCAAAACAATTAACCAACTCAGCATTGTATAACATTATGGGAAATATATATCTTCTTTTGTCCCCTTTGTAAACCAACAGCTCTTTGTTGGAATGCAAGAGCTTTCATGATGAAGAAACAATACCTTGATATTCCTAAACTCCCCCTGGACTTGCCTAAAAATTCTGATTGGCACCTTAGCAATTTAGATGCCTAACCCCCACTGATTTCAGAGACGACTTGTTAAAACTAAAAAAACAGGCAATATTTATCTAATAGATTATTACAAATACTTGCACTGTAAAAAAACAAAAGAAATTGTATTTTTCAATTCACCTATTACAAGTGCCGTAGTGCTATTTCTTTATCATGAAAGTTGAATTTACAAATGTAGAATTATATACAAAATAAAACAATGTAAAATTTTAGAGCCTACGAGTCCATTCAGTCCGACTTCTTGTTCAGCCAATCGCTCAGACAAACAAGTTTGTTTACATTTGCAGGATATAATGCTGCCCGCGTTTTGTTTACAATGTCACCTGAAAGTAAGAACAGGCTTTTCCATGGCACTGTTGTAGCTGGCGTCACAAGATATTTGCGTCTCAGATGCGCTAAAGATTAATATGTCGTTTCATGCTTCAACCACCATTCCAGAGGACACGTGTCCATGCTCATAGTGGGTTCTGCTTGATAATGATCCAAAGCAGTGCAGACTGACACATGCTCATTTTCATCATCTGACTCAGATGCCACCAACAGAAGGTTGATTTTCATTTTTGGTGGTTCAGGTTCTGTAGTTTCCGCATTGGAGTGTTGTTCTTTTAAGACTTCTGAAAGCATGATCCACACCTCGTCCCAATCAGATTTTGGAGGGCACTTCAAATTCTTAAACATTGGGTTGAGTGCAGTAGCCATCTTTAGAAATCTCACATTGGTACCTTCTTTGCGTTTTGTCAAATCTGCAGTGAATGTGTTCTTAAAACGAATAACAGATGCTGAGTCATCATCTGAGACTGCTATAATGTGAAATATATGGCAGAATGCAGGTAAAACATAGAGCAGGAGACATACAATGCCCCCCCAAGGAGTTCAGTCACAAATTTAATTAATGCTTTTTTTTTTTTTTAATGAGAGTCATCAGCATGGAAGCATATCCTCTGGAATGGTGGCCGAAGCATGAAGGGGCATATGAATGTTTAGCATATCTGGCACATAAATACCTTGCAATGCAGGCTAAAAAAGTGCCATGTGAACACCTGTTTTCACTTTGAGGTGACATTATAAATAAGAAGTGGGCAGCATTATCTCCCGCAAATGTAAACAAACTTGTTTGTCTTAACTATTGGCTAAACAAGAAGTAGGACTGAGTGGACTTGTAGCCTCTAAAGTTTGACATTGTTTTTTTGAGTGAAGTTATGTAACAAAAATACCTTACATTTGTAATTTGCACTTTCACGCTAAAGAGATTGCACTATAGTACTTGTAAGAGGTGAATTGAAAAATACTATTTCTTTTGTTTATCATTTTTACAGTGCAAATATTTGTAATAAAAATAATATAAAGTGAGCACTGTATACTTTGTATTCTGTATTGTAACTGAAATCAATGTATTTGAAATGTAGAAAAACATCCAAAATATTTAAAAAATTTCAATTGATATTCTATTGTTTAACAGTGTGATTAAAACTGTGATTAATTTTTTAAATCACAGTTAATTTTTTGAGTTAATCGTGTGAGTTAACTGCAATTAATCAAAGCCCTAATATATATTAATCGACAGCCCTAATATATGAAGCTTTTTTGATAAATGATAAAACAAAAGAATATATTCTTTTATCTCCCTTTGCCGATCACTTTTAAATATTTTATGTCCTCTCATGACCTCAAATTTTAACTCCTGAGCCATTTTGGTTGTGTAGTCTTACAACAGAAGACTGGAAGACTGCTTACACATCTGTCACATTCTCCTAAAAGGCAGGTTTAAAGTCTATGCTGTATTCGTTATGCAAATTCACATTGAAATCTATGGAGATGGTGGCTCATGCCTTTCAAAATGAGTTTGCACAGTAACTTTAGCATGGGTCATGACAGCCCACAAACATTATCTTTGGAGTGGCTTTAGCAGTTGGTAGTATACATACTGGAAAATACACATGCAGTGAGAAAAGCAACTTCATTGGCTTTTCTACTACCCATTTTTAGGTGAGCTGTTGATATTTTTGAAAATAATCTGTTCAATTGTTTTAATTATGTTTTCAAATAGGGGGAAAAAACCATTCAGGATATATCTATATTGCAATCAAACCATTGCAATCAGCCCATGCCAACTAATGCAGGCTTGCTAGACTCACGTTAAGGGGGTGTTTAATTGTGGTGTAGATGTTCTGCCTTGGGCTAGAGCCCAGGCTCTGGTACCCTGTGAGGTGGGAAGGTCCAAGAGCTCGGGCATCAGCGCAAGCCCATAATGTCTATACCACAACAAAGAGCCGCTTCGCCTGAGCCCTGCAAGCTGGAGTCAGCTGGCACAGGCCAGCTGCAGCTTTTTAATTGTAGTGTAGACATACCCTCTGATAACTAGCTGCTAAAATGGACTGCCTGCAAAGTAACTAACTTTTGTCAGAACTAACCCTTTCCAAACTGGAGCATAAAAGAACTGCATCTGAAACTACCAAACATGCTATTTTTCTGCACCTATATAAAAATGAAAAAACCTAAATAAGTACTTAATATAATATTTGATTTTTTAAAATTGTGTATAGCAAGAGATAGCCAGATACAATGGGATTTAAGATGGCTATGAAATTTTAAATGCATTTCAAGGGGATTATAGTCAAGTGTGAAATTGAATACTGGCCCCAGTGTCTTCAGTGTGCTGTTACTATTACAAGTTATATTTCCAGATTAAAAACTACATTAAACTAGAGCAGGGGTTGGCAACCTGAGGCATGCAGCCCTCCAGCTCCAATTGGCCGGGAATGGAGAACCGTGGCCTCTGGGAGCTGCGGGGAGCCATGTCTGGGGACGGTCAACATAAACAAAATGTCTCTCCACCTGCCAGCGGATTACTCTGATGGGCCACATGCCGAAGGCTGCCGACTCCTGAACTAGAGTTAAGGTTGAGCACATGTCAGTTACCTAACAGCAAAAACATTACAGGAATGTTGTGAGAGGTATTGTCAATAAAAAGGAGGACTGGAATATCATACAAGAAGATTTGAATGACCTTCAAAACTGGAGTAATAGAAATAGTTGAAACTTAATAGTGCAAAGTGCAAGGTCATACACTTAGGGACTAACAACAAACACGTTTGTATGAGATGGGAATGTATCAGTTGAAAGCAAAAGAGGAGGAGAAAGACTTGGGTGGACTGGTCACTCACAGGATGACTATGAGCTGCCAATGTGATGGGCCGTGAAAAATGCTAATGCAATCTAGGCTACAGCAGGCAACATCTTTTCCATAGAGATAGGGAAGTATTATTGCCATTATATCAGGCACTGGTGAGACCTCATCAGGAATACTATGCGCAGTTCTGGTCTCCATATTTAAGAAAGAGTCATTCAATCTGGAATAGGTGCAGAGGAGAACTACTAGGATAATTAGAGGAATGGATAACCTACCTTACAAGATAAGAGTTAAGGAGCTTGGCTTGTTTAGCCTAACAAAACAGAAGATGACTGGAGATATGATTGTTCTCTACAAATACACCAGAGGAATAAACACCAGGGACAGAGTGGAGTTATTTAAGTTAAGGGCCTATGTTGGCACAAGAACAAATGGATATAAACTGGCCATCACTAAATGTAGGCTTGAAATTAAATGAGGGTTTCTAATGATCTGAAACTGAAGTTCTGGAACAGCTTTCCAAAGGGCATAGTGCGGGCAAAAAAACCTAACTTCCTTCAAGACTGAGCTTGATAAATTTATGGAGGGGTATGATGAGATTGCCTACAATGGTATCTGACCCAACTGTGATTGCTAGTAGCAAATACCTCCAACAGCCAAAGGTGGACAATACCAAGCTGAGAGGGGTGCTTTGAAGGATAGGATTAACATTCAAAATGATCTGGACAAACTGGAGAAATGGTTTGAAGTAAATAGGATGAAATTCAATAAGGACAAATGCAAAGTACTCCACTTATGAAGGAACAACCAGTTGCACACATACAAAATGGGAAACAACTGCCTAGGAAGGAGTACTGCGGAAAGGGATCTGGGGGTCATAGTGGATCACAAGCTAAATATGAATCAACAGTGTAACGCTAAATTTGCTAAATACGCTAAATATGAATCAACCGTGTAACTCTGCTGCAAAAAAACAAACATCTTTCTGGGATGTATTAGCAGGAGTATTGTAAGCAAGACAGTAGAAGTAATTCTTCCGCTCTACTATGCGCTGATTAGGCCTCAACTGAAGTATTGTGTCTAGTTCTGGGCACCACATTTCAGGAAATATGTGGACAAATTGGAGAAAGTCCAGAGAAGAGCAACACAAATGATTAAAGATCTAGAAAACATGACCTATCAGGGAAGATTAAAATATTGGGTTTGTTTAGTCTGGACAAGAGAAGACTGAGAGGGGACATGATAACAGAAGTACATACAAGGTTGTTACAAGGAGGAGGGAGAAAATTGTTCTTGTTAGCCTCTGAGGATAGGACTTAAATTGCAGCTTAAATTGCAGAAAGAGCTGTTTAGGTTGGACATTAGCAAAACTGTCCTAACTGTCAGAGTGGTTAAGCACTGGAATAAATTGACTAGGGAGGTTGTGGAATCTCCATCATCGGGGATTTTTAAGAGCAGGTTGGACAAACACCTGTCGGGGATGGGATTTGGGGGGAGGGATAGCTCAGTGGTTTGAGCATTGGCCTGCTAAACCCAGGGTTGTGAGTTCAATCCTTGAGGGGGCCATTTAGGGATCTGGGGCAAAAATTGGGGATTAGTCCTGCTTTGAGCAGGGGGTTGGACTAGATGACCTCCTAAGGTCCCTTCCAACCCTGATAGTCTATGATTCTATGGCCTAGATAATACCTTGAGTGCAGGGGACTGGACTAGATGGCCTCTCGAGGTCCCTTCCAGTTCTATGATTCTATGATTCTAATAGATGGGGTGAGCTCTGAGTTACTGCAGAGAATTCTTTCCCAAGTGTCTGGCTGGTGGATCTTGACTAGAAGTGCTCAGAGTCTTCCTATTCCCATATGTGGTGCTGGGAAAGGATTTTCCCCCAGGTCAGATTGGCAGAGACCCTGGGGGTGCAGGTTGTTGCCTTTCTCTAGAGTGTGGGACATGGGTCACTTGCTGGTTTGAACTAGAGTAAATGGTGGGTTCTCTGTCATTTGAAACCTTTAAAATGGGATTTGAGGACTTCAGTAGCTCAGCCAGAGGTTATTGAGCTACTACAGGAGAGAGTGGGTGATGTTCTGAGGCTTGCGATGTGCAGGTGGTCAGACTAGATGATCATGATGGTCTCTTCTGTTCTTAAAATTCATGAGTTTGCGTCTATGTTGTAATTATCCCCAAAACAAGTATTAACAGTTCAGAGTTAAGGTTAAACTTAAAAGAAATCCAAACATGGCTTCAAATACACAGTTAGGGCACTCAAGCAATCTTAACTCTGAGCTCTAGGGACACTAACCATGCAGTTGTGATTAGTGCATAATAGTGTTTGTGGTCCCAGGCTAGATTAAATTGATTTTAAAGACATTTGATTTTCTCATGGTTTTTCACTGTGTAGTTATACAAAGAAGTTAAGGTTGTTTGGGTGGCCTAACTGCATTTCCATACCCTGTGCATGCATACACCAGAGGTAACAAATCCACCCAGGCTGGCATAATGTATGTGTTTTTCATTGAATCATTTCCTTGCTTTCCTCTAGATGTCTTCTACATGCATTTATGGGATGCTTTGTATTAATGAACTCTAAAACATTTTTTGTGGTCCCAGAGTTCTATCCATTTCCTGCTCCTGTTTTGTATCCTAAAAAGCAGATTGACAACAGATATTATGAAACAATTAAAGAGTAATAAAAAAGACATTTCCTTTACAGGAATTCATTGTTAAATTAGAGAGTACTTTTTGTGGTTTCTGGGTAAAATTTTCCCATTACTCGCCCTATCTTATTTTTGATTCTCCTAGAACACCAGAGTATCATGACTCTTGACCTAATTATTTGATAATGACAAAATAAGAGCATTTCTTATTTATTTCAGCTGAACAAATTTCCAGAAGAAACAGGCAACAATACTAGCCAAGACTTGTTTTTTTCCCAGAGGGGGAGAAAAGCCAGTAGGTACAGTAGAAGCAAATAATGAAAACTTGGAAAATTAAGAGACATCCCTTCCACTTCCAGTACTGAGCTGAAAAATAATATCAACTACCAGTCAGTGCTACATCTTGGATGTGTAACAAGATACTTTTTTACAGGTCACTGTACATATGTGACTTTTAGTAACATTTATGGGCATCCCATGTGCTTATAAACATCAGCAACCTTCAAACACAGACAGAAAATATCTGACTCAAATCAAGGAAAATAATTCAGTGAAAAACATAGATATCAGATCAGTCTGGGAGGACTCTGAAGAGTGCAGAATATCCAGAAGACAAACTTAAAACAGAATATCCCCTTTGCATTCTTTATGGTCATTCGCTTCCTGTAGTCATTTACACCTGTGCAGAGTCGGGACAAAAAATTCTACCATTCTTATTTATATTTTCATGCCCACGTTGCTACCATTGGAAATGATCACACAAATCACAAGGCAATGGACAATCTGTCTCTTTGTCTTTTGCTGTACTGTTTATTGAATTGTTTGATTATCAATCATACATTCAAATCATATTTATTTCTTTTTAAATGTCATGGGAATAAACACATCTAAAATACAGACACAGACACTGAACCAGATCCCGCTCTCATTTATTTACCCCCTGTTGGGATTACTGATTTACACCAGCATATGAGAGACAACAATGCATTGCATCCAGTTTAGGGTTAATTTAGACTATGGTGATAAACATCTTGTGTTCGTATTTGGGAGCACATGGTTGGTGGGTGGCATGAGGACACCAAGTTTAAATACTTCTCTTCTGAAAGGTTTCTGGAACAATACATTTTTGGAATGATATATATGTATATATTTCCCTAACACTAACCCTATGAATCCTTCCCTTGCTATCAAACTGTCACTTAGGGCACCAAAAAAAGCTCCACCACCACTGAATAGAAGGACTACTTTGTTCTGTTCCTATACCTTAACATTTTTATGAGGCTAGGTTGTTGGCCTATTGCTCAACACCCGAGCTGGAGGAGCAGTGGACTGCTCTTCATCGGGTCCCTACCATTTTACTTCTCCAGCTAAAGTGGCCCTATCTGGATTTAAAGGTTCCACATGTAGAGCTGTCAGGGTCATTGAACACATAAACCTTCCCATTATGTCAAGGTGCAGTCCACATATATAATATTGCAATGAGCATATGAAATAAATAATAGTCACATTTGCTTAATTAACCTGTCTACAGACACAAAGCTAGATTCAAAAATCATTCTGCATGCCAAATTCATGTAGACTTAAATGGAAGTTTTGCATGAAGGATTGGGACTTCAGTTTCTATTTTCATTTAAAACTTTCATTAATGAGCAAGTTGAGCAGAACAAATCTTACAGCATGTATCACTGAAATCTTTCAGATATCACAATATATTAATTAGAATATAGTTGAACATTTCCAGAGTATTTAACTTTGATGTCATTAATATATTGGGCTTTTTCTTCAAAATTCTAATAAAGACATAGGATCAGTGAAAACATTTAGGAAAATTATGCAAAACAGTTCTGTTTCTGTCAGAAGGTATATCTATCTATCTATCTATCTATCTATCTGGAAAAAAATAACAAATTGTTTTTATTCCTCCATTTTAAAATAACCATAAAAGTATACTTTGACTGGTAAAGATTCATAATCCAAAGTGCTTCTCTTTAAATAACAATCAATTTCTGAAAAAATTGATTAAAGTTTTCAATAAACATTATTTACATCAAGCTGTAGCAGAGTATATGCTATTGATTCCATTAAAATACAATGAAGTGAGTCATGGACAATCTTTATGATATAAAATATATATTATTTCTGTATGTATTCAAACTTGTAATAAAGCATTTAAATGATCAGATGATTATGTGTAATAATTTCAGGTCTAAACTCACTTTAAAAAATCTGAAAAGTTTAAGGCACATTGCCATGGATGCACAGGTTGTGCCCTCTCTTGGCCCCGTGTGGTCCGTGGGGGGGGTACCCCTTTCAGTGAGACAGCCCTTCTCGGGGGTCCACTCTCTCTCAGGGTCCAGCCCCTCCACCTCCTGGAGCCACACCTCTCTGAGCCTTAGCACGCCTGTCTCTCGCCGTGGGCCCCTCAGGGAGTCCACACACTCTGGACCCCCGGGCCTCCACCCCGGAAGGGGACGATGCAACCCTGGGAAACCAAGAAAAACCCCATAGCCAACAGGGAAAACAGCATACTCCCCCATACTGTCACACACATATACATACAAAAATAAACAGGAGTGAAGGCCCTGATTTAGGGAAGCATTTAAGCACGTGTTTCACTTAAAACATATGTATAAGTCCCATGAATGTGCAAAATAAGTATTTTTTTTTGTTTGGTAGGCAAACTGAAAAAAATCCGAAAAAATGTTTTGGGCAAGCTGAAACCACTTTTAATTATTTTTTTTGGCAAACCAAAAAAGTCATTAGAATTTCATTTTGGGCTGAACAAAACATTTCATTCAACCAAAATGAAACGTTTCATCAAATTTGATGGAGGGGGTTATCTTTTAAAAAATGAATCTGTAGTAACATTCAAAACAAAAACTAATTTTTTAATCAAAATTCAAAATTTTAACTTCAAAAATTCAAAATGAAATGCTTCAACTTCTGATATATGTTTGATCAAAACAAATTCTGCAAGTTGGACACAAATTTGTGAATGTTTCACAGTTGACCTAAATCTGAATTTTTCTGCAAAAAGATTTATCCCACAATTTTTGCCCAGCTCTAAATGGAACTTGCACATATGTATTAGTTCTTTGCTGAATAGTGATGCTTTCCTGAGTTAGGAATATATTACCTTTAATATCTATTTTTTAAAATGTTATACTCTTAGTAAGCAATGTGCATGCAGTTTAATATCCTGTACGCTGCATTAGACCAGCCGTACACAGAGTCTTTATTTATGTCATGTTCCCAAAGGAAAGATCAACATATATCAGGATGGGGTTGTATGGATATGAACATGATCATCAGTTGTATGAGTTTTGCCCACATCTCACTGTGCCCCTGTGCAATACTAGTGATGAAGGAACTGCGGAGTGTGTCTCTAAATTTCTGGGGAGAAAATGGATTGAGGGAGTTACCCATCTTCCAAAATGTGCTCATTTTGATGCCTACAAGTTTTCTGGTGAAGATATATGTACTGAAAGAGTGGCCTGATTTTCAGAAGTGCAGCGTATTCACAACACCCATTTGCTTCAGGACAATCTGCCATT
Source organism: Chelydra serpentina (assembly GCA_037349315.1). NCBI lineage: Eukaryota > Metazoa > Chordata > Testudines > Chelydridae > Chelydra > Chelydra serpentina. The sequence goes on from JBAIAC010000004.1 coordinate 63,743,588, forward strand.
TTCAGCAGCACCTCTGAAAATCATGCAATTTTATTCAGGTGCCTAAATATAGATATAGGGACATAATTTTAGGCACATAATTTTGACACTATGGGCCTATATTTATGGTTTTATCCTCTGTGATCTATTCCGCCAAACACAAACAGCTGACTGATGGCACTTTTTGTGCAGGAACCTAATATAAATTGAAATTCCATCCCACTGCAGCCTTTAATATTCATCTTATAGAGGATATAAGTGAAAATACTGCTTCACATAACAGAGAACTCTTGAGCTCAGTTGAAAGAAGCCTGTATTATGGCAAACCATAAAATATATCTGATCGCTGCATGTGGAATAGCAAATAACAGTGGAAACTATGTGGTTCTCAAATTCTCTACATATGGTGCCAAGTGAGAGGATTTCCTAAAAATACATTAATTGAAGATGTTAATTAGAAATAAACTAGCAATATCTTTTCTGGAGTTGAAATGTTGGAATTCAGGAGCAACAGAGAAGGGAAAGTTGTACTGAAGACAATGCAGTGAAAAACAACAACATTCTGTATGCCGGAACAGCTTAAAACCTAGGAAATTAAATAATCATTTGGAGACAGTAAATCTTATAAATGGGTTTATGAATTCTGCCAAGGAAATAGTGCCATTTTTTTTCCTGGGAGGGTGGTATTTTGTATTAACCATACAACAACCAAAGAAAATATTGAGAGGAAATTTACTTTAAATAATGGCTTTTTGGACAATAACTGATGCTTGAGTGTGTATTTCTCTTTCTCATGAGAGACAAATATAACATAGAACAGGACTATTCTGAATAGAAATCCTTTAAAAACTGCATTTTCTAGCAAGTGTATTTTTCCCCACTGGATATTTAAAAAAATTCTGTATAAAAAAGTGAAGGTAGTAGCCCTGCTTCTACAATAATAAAATATGAATGTAGAACCAGAGTGGTTTGCACTAGAGCACAAGTCAATATGCCCTAATAATAGATTTTTGCCTATGAAATATGTTTTTATATACTTGTAAATTGTTCATTGATCTTTGCAATCCATAGGCCAAGTATCATTAAACAGCCTCTAATGTTGCATCCAACATTTTTGGGTGCAAAATTAGAGCCTATGTTGAGTAGTTTTCAACATCTGATCTTTGTATAGTTACAACACAGCATGTTCATGTTTTCTTTGCATATAAAGTATTCCCCTAAGTCTTTTTCTGCATTCCTCTCTTCCCTCATCTTCTCCTATCTGGTGGTATCATCCTACCTACCAACACATCCTTTCTGTCTGATCCATTGGATGTTTCATTACTGTCACCTAAAATACCTGCATGAGATTCCTAATCAGTGTTTGCCAAGCTCCCCATCCCTCCTTCAAAGGTCTTATTAAGACTTCTGCTGAAGGATTCTAGCTCTATGAAGCACTTTGTATTATAGATTTCTTCCATATTGCCCTGTTTTTATCCCACTGTGCCTTAAAACTCCTTGGTACAAAGACCTGTCCATCACCCTACCTCTTCAGTGCTGTGCATAAAAGTGGCATTATATGAATATAGTCAGTAGTCCTGTGGTAGGTGCTATAATATTGGGGTCCAGTCAGGGTTTCTCCTTCCCCCAGCAACCCTGGGCTCAAACACTTGAAGGGGTCATTCCATTTCTCCTAGAAGCCACTAGGCGCCAAGTGGGAATTAGAACCCACTTGGCACCCCGTTTCCCTGGGCTATGTGGGTTTTGGGGAAGAAAGAAATTCCAGGGATGAGTCATCCCAGGGGTTCCTGAAGAATAATGAAAACAACAACTTCCATGAGATCTATTAGGGTATGGATGAGGAACAGACACCTTGAAGTCAGGGAGGTGTAAAAAGGTGGCTAAAATCTCACATTTGCATTTCCATGATTCTAGGGGGCTGTCTGCAGAGCTGGTTCCCAAATATGAGTTACAGCACCTTGAAGGCTTCATTAATTTATGCCAATTCCTAATACCCCAAAGGCCAAAATTGCAGCCAGGGATTCATGCAGCATAGTGGTATCTTCATTACATCCCTTGCCTCTAGCACACACATCACACTGAAGATAGAGGGAGCCTATCCGTCTCCTAGCATTTCTATCCTGCTCTTTCACCATAGGAAGACTCCTTTGGTACTGGTGTGATGCTCTCAAGGTCAGTTACATTGGCTGTTTGGCCAGAATCTATTAACAGTGCTGCATCAAAATACTACACATAAGGAGGCTGGCACCGGTCATCTCTGCCATTCCTGCCATGCAGCTACTGAACAAATATCTTACCTGATGTTTTAGTAAATACAAGTTTGCTTCCATACTTGTCCAGTCAGGGCCGGCTCCAGGCACCAGCCGACCAAGCACGTGCTTGGGGCGGCACCTTCGGGACAGCCAATTTTGGGGTGGCGCTTAGGCTTTTTTTAAAAAAAAAACCCCACACTTCGGTGGAGCGTCGCTTGGGGGAGGGGTGGGTTTGTTTCGGCTGGGCGCTGGGGGTGTGTGTTGCGGTGCTCGGGAAGGTTTGTTGTGGCGGGGTGGCACGGCGGGGTACTGAGGGGGGAGTTGTTGCGGCGGGGCGGCGTGGGCATGCCGCGCTCCCCGTGGCGCTCCGGCCGGGAGAGCAGAGCCGTGGGCATGCCTCACTCTCCCCGCCGCTCCAGTTGGGAGAGGTGCTCGGGGGGGGGGGGGTGTTGTTGTGGCACAACAGTAGGGGGGGGTTGTTTCGGCGGGGCGGCGCTTCGGTTTTTTTTTGCTTGGTGCGGCAAAAAAGTTGGAGCCGGCCCTGTGTCCAGTGAAGTGGAATATGGGTTTTTAACTAATATTATATCGTTTAAACCAATATATATTATGAAACAAATGATATTCATTTTTTAAAATTTCCCCCAACAAACAAATTAAACAGCATAGGACTTTCCATTTCCTGTTTTTTCTCATGACAAACAAAAGCCTCAACTGAAAATAAATGCTAAGCAATCCTTTAAAATTTAAATGATTGCACTTTAACAATGTACATTGCACATATCTTCAACGTACATGTATTGATCTATCTTATGTACTTCTATAACCCCCATTATCATAGAATCCAAGTGCCTCACAGGCTTTAGTGTATTTACCTTCACAACAACCCTGTGACACAGGAAAGTGACGCTATCAGCATTTTACAGAAGGGGAAATGAGTCCTAGAGAGGCTAAGGCCCAGGTTGAAGTTAGAAGTCTAAATAACTTTGAGGATCTAGGCCCAAATGACTTTCCCAAGCCCTCACAGGAAGACCATGGTAGAGCAGGGAATTCAAGTTCTGCCTCTAAAATCCGAGGGTAATGCCCTAAAGATCTTTAGCTGACCAGCTTTCCTCTTATATGGATATATGTTCATAACTATTATTATAAAGGGAAATTACTGGAGCACCATTTTATACATTATTCAATCAGCTTAGCCCTTTGTTGATGAGTGGCTGCTTTTTTAAAAAAACAGTATTTACTACTTTTAATGGCTTGAAAAGTTTAAGAACACATTTCAGTTTCTGTGTTAAACTGTTCACTTCAGCCATTTTGTATTAGTCATTTGTGGTGTTTAATTGGTCATCTAAGTCACATGTGTGACGGGTTGGGGCCACAGAGACCTGCTTGGTGCTGCCACCTGGTGTGCCAAGGTTACTTCTGCCCCTGCTTCCAGGCCTTTTCCAGCTTGGGACTCCCGAATCCTGTCTGTTTTGAGCCAGATTCCACTGATCTGCTGCAAACACAGACCCAGGTCCGAACCAAGCCCACTCACCACTGTAAGGCCCCTGGAAGCGCTCTTGCCTTTGACACCCAGTTGCTCAACTCCAAGGAGGCTCAAACCCTTAATGAATCCGTTTTACCCTGTATAAAGCTTATACAGGGTAAACTCATAAATAGTTCGCTTTCTATTTCAAAGATAGAAAGGTATGCACACCTGTTCACTTTCCCAAGGCACTAACGCGTACACAAGGAAACTTAATAAGTAAAAAGTGATTTTAATAAGTACAAAAATTAGGATGTAAGTGAGTTCAATTAGTGACAAACAGAACAAAGTGAATTACCGAATAAAATAAAAGAGAACACGCAGTTCTATGTCTAATCACCCTGTGTACAGATAAACCCCTCACTGGGTCCAACAATCACTCACCCCCCTAATGTCTTTGTCCTCTGTTCAGTCTCTTTCAGGTCTCCTTGGGGGGTGGAGAGCTTCTTCCTTTAGCCAGCTCAAGACAAAATGGAGGGGTTTCCTCGGGGTTTAAATAGATTTTCTCCTCTCGGTGGACACCCCTCCCTCTCCCTGTGTAGCATCCAGTTACCAAATGGAGTTGGGGTCACATGGACCAGTCACCTGCCCAACTCAGTTCCAGACCAGCCACATTCCTGGCAAAGTTCAAATGTGGATTGGTGACTGCAAGTTCTATTGTCTGTTAAGTGCTTCTTGATTGGGCACTTAACCTGCACATTCCTTTCTCAAGAAATACAACCGATATTCATAACTTCAACTACAACAATGATACATGCATACAAACAGGAGGAATAAATTCAGTAGGTCATAACTTTCACAGAGATATGTTACATGGCACATGTAGCATAAAACATATTCTAGTTACATATATACATTTATAAGCATCTCCCCATAAAGTTTTATGGGGAACAGCGTCACAGCCTCCTCCTGAACTTACTGCCAGAGACTTGGACACTGGCCATGGCGGAGGCAGTACACATAAAGCCCCTTCAGTACCGGCACACCACATGGTGTCATTCGTAATGGTTTTAGCAAAATGCGAGGTGCCTGGTCCCCGGGCGCCTGAAAATGGGTTGGGGTGTAGTATTGCTAACAGGATACAGATAGCAATACCTGTTAAGGCGTAGGAACCTCGGCATTTAGCTCTCTTTGCCATGAGGCGGCGTGCCTCGGTTTCCTCTTTCACACAGCAGCCTGGGCCTGTTGTGCTTTTGCTGTTGTGCCAAGCTTCCAGACGGTTACCCGATATAGGCCGACAGGTAACAAGTTTGTACGACCGTGAGGTCACCATCCCAAGCATGTACAACAGTTTTTCCCACCAATCAGGTATGTTCCCCATCTTGAAAGGGTTGACCCTCAGTGTTAACTCCTTTGTTATAACCCACAGATGAAGTAGGGAAAGACACAGGATTACCCACCCGTCTGTGTATCCTGGTAGGCACTCTGATGCAGATTCTTCTACCTCTTTGGAGCAGGCTCCTGAATCAGGCATGGGTTTGAGGTTCTGGCAAGGAAAGGGTGTACTGCAACCCGGCCTGCCCTCGGCCCCTCCCTCTGGAATTTCTCTGGGCTGGTTCCCATCCCCTTGTGTGGCTTCACCCATGCAGAGACTCGCTCCCTTCTGCTTTGAAGAGAGAGGTTTGCCTCCTACCCGTGTAGCAAGAACAATCTCTTTCTTGGACACCCCAGTATCTGTTCCCAACAGGTCAGCTGGACGGACTCCCCCCTCCAGTAGGTCTGACCCCCATCTTTCCATTCTAACCTGATCCACAGGAGAGGGGTCTGGCATCTGAAATGCAGACTTTTCACGCTCCTCCTGGGCAAGATCCCCCTGACAAAAGGTGGGCGGGCTCTCCGGCCCCCCCTCACCTTCCCTCCCTGGGCCTCTGTCTGGGCCAGACACTCCCATGTCCCCCTGAAGAGAAGGTGACCCTGGTCCAGCTGTGGGCTCCCAGCTGCAAGCTAAGATAGACCCTTCAGTGGCCTGCAAAATTCCCCCCTTGCTATGAGGTAGAACATTCCCCTCCCCCGGGGAGATGATTACAGGACAGGAACTGGCCACAGCCACCCCTGCCGCCACAGCTGCAGTCCCTGTGACTTCGCACCCCCCTCTGGGGTTTTCAGCACCAGGTTCCTGCTTGCTGCCACCCAGCCCTGGGACAGATTCTGCCACAGCAAAGAAATCATTTCCCAGTAGAAACGGTGCAAAATTGTGTGACACTGTTGCCACAGTTAGCATAGCCTGCAAGTTTTCCGTTTGCATGTGTACTTTTGCCAGAGGTGCAATGACTTTATAGCCACCCACCAGCTCCAATTCTGCCACTTTACCCGGCAACCAATCCTTCTCTTGGATCAGGTCCCTCCTGACTATAGAAATTTCAGCACCTGTATCTCTCAACCCAGTGATTAACTTCCCATTCAGTCTAACAGCATGCACATGCTCACTGCTTGGTGGTGTAGAAGTCAACTTCACAAACCCTGTGTGGAAAGAGGCAGCAGCTTCATGGGCCACTTGATGCCTGTTTTCACTCAGCAGGGGACACTTATCTCTCAGGTGCTCGGTGGACTTACATCGATAGCACCTCCTGGGCTCCTCTGATTGTACAGGGAATTTGGGACGAGTACTAGGGGAATGGGGAGGTGAGCGCCCAGCCTCCTTTTTCCCAGGGGTAACACGGTGACTCTGTTTTCCTTCAACCCTGTACCCCTCTGCCAGTGGTTTATGCTTAATTGCAGCTTGCGCCTGCTCATAAGAGTCTGCAAACCCAGCTAATTCACTAACTGCTTTTACCTGTTTGTCCCACAAGTACTGTTTTACATCATCACTGCACATATTCAGGAATTGTTCCTGAGCAACCAAATCACACATCCCTTCAAAGCTTGTAATGTCTTTTCCCCTCACCCACTTATCTACCAGAACTGTCATTTCATTTGCATAAGCCACATTACTTAATCCATCTCCCCTCTTAAGACTCCTGAATTTAACCCTGTAGGTTTCAGGTGTAACCTGAAACTGTTTCAAAACCAGTTCCTTAAATTTACCATAATTGGAGGCATCCCCAATGGGCATCTTATTGAATATGTCCAGAGCTCTGCCAGTCAGTTTGGCTATCAAGGTGGTCATTTTTTGATCTTCAGGGATCGCATGGAGGGAGCACAGTCTCTCGAAGGTGATAAAATATTCGGCTATATCCTTGGATTCATCATACTGGGGGCATAGACGCTCCCATTTGGGGATTTTTGGGGAAGCGGAGCCGGCCGCTGAAGGGTTTCGACTCTTCAACTCTGCAACAGCCAGTTCATGCTTCTGGGCCTCCATAGCTCTCTTGTGGGCCGCCTCCTCTGCTTCCATAGCTCTCTTGTGGGCCGCCTCCTCCCTGATTCTTTCTGCTTCCATAGCTCTCTTGTGGGCCAGCTCCTCTGCTTCCATAGCTCTCTTGTGGGCTTCTGTCTCTGCACTAATTTCCAGCGTACGTAATTCGATTAGTCTCCGATGTTCGTTTTCTTTCTCTGTTATTTCGAGTCTGGCAAGGTCCAGTTTTACCGTGGCCTCGCTTACAGACATCTTATTGCGGTCTGGTGCTGGGCCACGCCCCTCTGCAGTTCACTGAAACTGGACTGCACTCAGATCAGGAGCTCTTCAGTTAAGAGACTTTCCCAGCTTCCCCGATCTTCACTCTTACTTATTTGATTTCCTTTTCTGTCCCTACTTCCCTTACCCGAAATAAGCAAACAGAAAATAACAAACCAGTAACCACTTTGTCTGTTTTCCAGCCACCACACTTAAACTCACTTAAAATCACTACCAGTACGTCAAAGCAATCAGCTGTGCACAGATCCTGCCGACTACGCCACTGTGACGGGTTGGGGCCACAGAGACCTGCTTGGTGCTGCCACCTGGTGTGCCAAGGTTACTTCTGCCCCTGCTTCCAGGCCTTTTCCAGCTTGGGACTCCCGAATCCTGTCTGTTTTGAGCCAGATTCCACTGATCTGCTGCAAACACAGACCCAGGTCCGAACCAAGCCCACTCACCACTGTAAGGCCCCTGGAAGCGCTCTTGCCTTTGACACCCAGTTGCTCAACTCCAAGGAGGCTCAAACCCTTAATGAATCCGTTTTACCCTGTATAAAGCTTATACAGGGTAAACTCATAAATAGTTCGCTTTCTATTTCAAAGATAGAAAGGTATGCACACCTGTTCACTTTCCCAAGGCACTAACGCGTACACAAGGAAACTTAATAAGTAAAAAGTGATTTTAATAAGTACAAAAATTAGGATGTAAGTGAGTTCAATTAGTGACAAACAGAACAAAGTGAATTACCGAATAAAATAAAAGAGAACACGCAGTTCTATGTCTAATCACCCTGTGTACAGATAAACCCCTCACTGGGTCCAACAATCACTCACCCCCCTAATGTCTTTGTCCTCTGTTCAGTCTCTTTCAGGTCTCCTTGGGGGGTGGAGAGCTTCTTCCTTTAGCCAGCTCAAGACAAAATGGAGGGGTTTCCTCGGGGTTTAAATAGATTTTCTCCTCTCGGTGGACACCCCCCCCTCTCCCTGTGTAGCATCCAGTTACCAAATGGAGTTGGGGTCACATGGACCAGTCACCTGCCCAACTCAGTTCCAGACCAGCCACATTCCTGGCAAAGTTCAAATGTGGATTGGTGACTGCAAGTTCTATTGTCTGTTAAGTGCTTCTTGATTGGGCACTTAACCTGCACATTCCTTTCTCAAGAAATACAACCGATATTCATAACTTCAACTACAACAATGATACATGCATACAAACAGGAGGAATAAATTCAGTAGGTCATAACTTTCACAGAGATATGTTACATGGCACATGTAGCATAAAACATATTCTAGTTACATATATACATTTATAAGCATCTCCCCATAAAGTTTTATGGGGAACAGCGTCACAACATGGTACAAGTTTTGCTTCCCCGATAGGAAGGCTGAACCTATTTAAAGAGGAAAATGTGGATACTGTTCTGTGCGAAGGAATACTCATGCTTAAAGTGAATATGTATATTTGTATGAAGAACACCCTTTCCCCAAACATTTGTTCAAACAATAACCTACCTAAGCAGCTGTCACAAACAGGGTGAAATACATTTTTGTGCAAAGGGCCAATACAAGATGTATGCAGCATCTTAAGTTGCACTTAAGCCCTATTTCGTGGTTTTTGTGCTACCCCTCTGCACAGGGGTGAATTTCACCAACAGCAAGTAAAACAGAGTGTAGATATGATCAAACTGAACAGCCATTTGGAATTGGAGCAAAGTGTCTAAACATTGGTTTTGTGACCAGCTCTACGAATCCTATATTAAACCCCTTCAAAAGTCTGCAGTATGTGGAAGAAAAGCCACCAGACGGAGCTACTATAGCAGGTAAAAGGCATGCATTGAACTAAATAAGTGCACAATTGTCTGGAAAATTCAGAAATTGTAACTAAATGAGCCAGAGATCACTTAGAGAGACGAAGACTGACAAATTCCTGGACTCTGTTTCAATCTCACCTATAGATTTACAGATGATCCTGGACTTACATATAGGCACATTAATACCTTTACTCATGTCAATGGTCCTACTAAAGTCATAAATATTTCCTGGCGTATGTGCAGAATAACTTTAGGCAGAATCATAGAACTATAGGGTTAGAAGGGACCGCAAGGGTCATCTGGTCTAATCCCCTGGCAAGATGCAGGATTTGTTGCATCTAAACCATCCAAGACAGATGACTAACCAGCCTCTCTCTGAAAATATCCAGTTAAAGAGCTTCCACACCTCCCTAGGAAATCTGTTTCATTGTCCTACTGTTCTTACAGTTAGGGAGTTTTTGCTGAGATTTTATCTACATTTGCTATGCCATAGTTTGAACCCATTGCCTCATGTCCTGCCCTCTGTGGCAAGAGAGAACAATTTTTCTCCATCTTTCCTTTAGCAGCCTTTTAAGTAGTTGAAGTCTGCTATCATGTCTCCCCTTAATCACATCTTTTCCAAACTAAACATACTCAGATTATAATAATAATAAATGGAGATATGCCAATCTCCTAGAACGACCTTGAAAAGTCATCAAGTCCACTCCCCTGCCTTCACTAGCAGGACCAAGTACTGTCCCCTGACAGATTTTTGCCCCAGATCCCCAAATGGCCCCCTCAAGAATTGAACTCACAACCCTGGGTTTAGCAGGCCAATGCTCAAACCACTGAGCTATCCCTCCCTCCTAACTCAGCCTTTGCTCATATGGCTTGCATTCCATCCCTTTGAACATCTTTGTTGCTCACCTCTAGATCCTTTCCAGGTTCTCTACATCCTTTCTATTAATTGGTGATCAAAACTGGACACAGTACTCCAGCTGAGCCTAACTAGCACTGAGTAGAGCAGTACTATCACCTCCCATGACTTGCATGCTATGCACTTCACTTTTTCTGTCTTACTTTTCCAGTCAAACAGGGATATCAATGCTCGCCCACCTTTTTAACAACATAAAGTTGCTAAAAGGTACAACAGATATGGATCTTAGTCAATAATCACAAGGAACGAATGCTGGACCCAGCTTACCCAGTAGTGTTACCCTCTGATCAGGATATGTAGGAGCAATATTTTCCCTGATGGGCCTGTAGTAAATATCCCTTTGAGAGCTGTCAGATCAAAATGTAGTCCTTGGCTGTCAACCCATCAGTCTCATTTAGCCAGGGAGAAATGCACCAACTCCCAGCCCAGTTTGGCCATCTGGGTTGCACACCTTCTCAGTTCTCAACCTACAGAGCTTTAATGACTATGTACTAGTATGCATAACAAGTCAGACAGTGGTAACCGGTAGACTAAGGAACTCCGCCCAGCAGAAGGAGGAAGGATTTGGCAGATGCATAAGTGCTAGGCAGCCACTACTGATTAAGTCCACTTCAAGGATACAAATAGGGTAAATTATGACCTCAGAGTAGGGTGGATCAGAAGTTGACTCATAGGATGGATTCTTGATTCTTAGTAATCTGGTCAGATTTTTCTCTCAACCCCTATAAAAATGGGCTATATGTATGAGCAAGGGGAAAGGGGACAGAACACAAAGAAAAGGTAGAATTGGGGCAAGAAAAATGGAGGAGGCATATATTGTCAGTATCTAACTTCACAAGATTTGTATAGAATCAAATATATTTCACAGTAATCTCTATAGACTCCATAGATATCCATAAAGGGTATGGTTTTTTTCTTTTTCCACAGATCTCTATAGAACATTTCTGTAATTCTTTAAAATAAATGCCCATAAAGGGAGACTGTGTAACAATGTACTTCATTTTTTCTGTCTCCCAATGTCTCAAAGGAGAACTAAATTAATCTTTTTTACCTATCCACAGTGATGTTCTGTGAATAGATTGCAGTTGTGTTACCCCAGTGCCATTGTATAAATAAATTACCATAAAGCCTGAAGGTACAAATGGGAAAAGCAGGTGTTATAGGTTGGGAAAAACGAAACCACACTAAAATAGAGCTTGGTATGATGAAGCTTTTGTACAAGCTTTCCCCTTTTTGTTACAGAGAAGAGATTCCAAGGTTGCACTAAAACCTCTCTGTGTCCATAAAGTCAAACCTTTTAAACTCTCATTCATTATAAAATTAATACATTGCTCGGTGAATAATAATTTTCTCAGCCATATGATAAAATATATAATTTACTTTAAAGTTTTGGTTCACTATATATTTGGTTCACTATATATTATGAAACATTTCAACTTTCATTCTTTCAGAGTCTGGGTGTAAACCGTATAGTACACTTCTGAAGGCCAGTCATATTAGGATTATGGCAGCAATGCAGTGAGTGGTTGTTAGTACAAAGGAAAATTACCCTTTAGTCTAGCTTTTTATTTAAAAAAATATATATACCGTGGCCAGATGGTAGAGCAGGGAACCATATTCTAGTCAGGTTTAATTGTTCTTTTCGAAGTTCTAACAGTAATTTTCTTTGTTACGTTAGGTGCATCACTTAACCTATGTGTGCCTTAGTTTATCCATCTGTAAAATCTGTTTAAAGCTACTTGTTTACTTTATGTTTGTAAAGCACGTTGGTGATACTCAGATGAAAGCTGTTATAAACAGCTGTGCCTGATTCACTAGAGTTACTCAAATTTTGCACAGCTGTAATTTCATTTAAGTCAGTGCTCTTACATCAGCAAAAACTGGAGTAATTCATTGTCGAATCAAGCCCAGTAAATACACATTATAATTAGCCATAAAAAATACTGCTGGAATAGTAATGACTGTAAAAGGAATACAAACACAAAAGAGTGCATAAGAAAGATGACATATGTTTCTGCAATTTTTTCACTTTCTAAACATCAAAAAACGCATATTTTTAGGCCTAATTGGTCTGTAAATTAGCAGTTCAAACACAGCACAAAGTAAGATTGTTTTTCTAATCCAACATTTAAGTGTGCTAGTAACATTTTTCCGTTTTACAGCAGACAGAGGTTGGCCTGACCCTGGATAAATATTGACCTAATAAATCTAGCATTGAATTAAAGCATGGATATAATGAAGGAAGGCCCACAAATGGTGAAGAGCACAACAATTTAGTCAGTGTTATGGATCTGCTGTTGGGACAATAGAGATCAGTACAGTAATTCACAGAGCTTAAGATGGTCATAGGAAAAAAAAAATCCGCCAGCTGATGGTCACGTGATAGCAAAGATGGGGATAAAGAATGTGGTCCCTTGGTGTCTCTAGCTCCACCATCTCTCACAGTACCATGAATATCCACCATTTTCTCCATGTCTACAATGTTCAGCCTGCCCAGATTACAATAGCATGAGTATAGTACTGTACATAATTATTTCCCCCAGGTGAATTCAGAAGAGAACATCTCAACTAGGACAGCTTCATTCATATTCCTTTTTTTAAATAATAGTGTCCTCAAAATATTTATTAGAGTTTCATTCCAGTAGTCCCAACAGATTTCCTTACTTTTTTCCATAGAGAAAAGCAATGATATATACGATACATGACCATGAATATGATACTGACAATAAGAAGCATTAATTATCAAATTATTTAAACACACTTTGTTCCTTTCCCCTGTTGGGGAAGAAACCAGATTCCAGTTTTGTTAGAAAGTAGACTGTGTAAAGAGACACATGTATACATCTGCCCTATAAGCAGCCTCAATAAACTATATCTAGGGCTTCTTTCTTCAGGGTGGATTCACATTGTTTTCTTAAACTGGTTCACCCATCCCTAATCCACAGTTTGCCAACATAATTTACTTCTGCTTTTGGTGATGTCCAAGCAGCTGCAGAAATAATATAACCCCTTCTGGCCTTCACTCACATCTAAAACAAAACAGCTTTGATGCAATGGAATAATTTATATTTAGCTATATTTCCTCAGGGCAGTTATATAGTACAGCATATTGGATAATCTTCACGGAAAATGTTTTTTTTTCCACTTTGAAAATAAATGTAGGAACTTCCTAATTCTTTATTATTTTGACCTGGGCACATCCTTAAGGTTGAGTGCATATATGTGTTATGTAAGGTCCAAGGAGACAGGGGGAGATCAGTGAATAAAAAACCCCACGCATTTGAGCATATAACACATTTTCCCATATGGTCTATGGTCTTCAATAGCAAAAAACATATTGTTTTTATTGTAACAGAAGCAAAGTAAAGTCACTTTCATTAAGTATTACCAAACAGCAAGTACATGTGCAAAACTCTGAACCTTTCTCCCTCATAATCATAAGAAAATTACTATGTATTTTAAAAAATGACAAGTAGGTTATTTTCTCTTCACAACATGCAGCCCCTCCCTTTATCTTTCTTTTTCTTATTCTTGCACTAAACTTGTCAATATTTTACAGTGCCACCAGAAGCACTGTTTCCAAATACAATTAATGAATGGTTCTCTAGGAAACTATGGTCTTGCCTGGAGCTGTGTAGCTCACTATGACCTGTTGAACCTGAGATTACAACTCTTCCCCTTTTGTGCAGGAGTGAAATAACAGACTATGTTACATGAGTTAAGGATCAAAACATGAGGACACAGTGCACATCAGCAATATCTAGTCAAGATCTGGTCAAAGTTACAGGTTTCCCCCTGGCTGACAAGCCACAAAGGAGAAGTCAAAGCGGGATAAGCATGACCCAAATTTCTTCCCCAGCAATGTCTACCCCTTCCACACAATAAGTGTTCTTCCCAGGTTCTTGGAAGCAAATTGACTCCCAGATTTCAGTAGCAGAAGCTCCCTGCATGGGGAAGGAGAGAAAGATTCAAGGATCCAAGGAGACAAACTGGGGGTTAATGAGAAGTGCCAGAATCAGAAGAATGCAAATGTGAGCTTTAAGCTACATTTGCACACACATTCCTGACTTAACTCTGCGGGGAAGACTCATACCCATTTTAATGGTATATTTTAGCACTTTAAAGATGTGGCAGCACACTCTAATATCTATAAATGCTCATCACATTTCTCACTATAAAAGGCATTAATCATCCTATAGGAAATGGAGGGGAGACCCTCTTAATTACCTACGGACTCTGTTTTAAAAAGTAAATAGACCTCTGATTCTAAGCATAACAATTTTTAAAAACGTGAGGAGCGTGACTAATGTTTTGAAGTTTTATAAAATGCAAACATCTCAAAACACTAACAGATGACAAAGGACAAAGCTCATTTGCTCTGAGATAAAGAAGTTGATTTGATATTACTTGCAGAATGTGCTGTGTCCTCAGGATTAATAAGAGAAAACATAAGAAATTAGAAAACCTTACCAGAGAGAAGTGAAGGAGATACAGCACACAGCAGACTGTTGCAAAATGGCTGCTTTAGGGCTGCAGCACCTTCATTCTGCCATATTTAAAAAACTGGGCACCTAAAAAGGCATGAGGGGGAAAAAATGCCCCCTTTCCTGCAGCCAAGTGACTATGTAAGACTCTTTATATATTTTATGTAAGTTGTAGCCCTAATGGTTGAAGAGGGAAGCTTGAAAATGTCAATAATAAAAACTAAAACCAGCAGGTAAAATAATATAATGAAAACAAAATTATTACTGAAAAAATATCATATTTTTTTCCCAAATGATTATTTTTAAACACATGGAATTACAGTTCTGGGAAAACCTCATTGAGAAGAATTAGAAAGGATGAGACAAATACAAAAGGAGCTGCTCTTGGGGTAGGTTCTTTGTTTAGTGTTCCACCACCATAATATTGCTCTTAATCTGGCAGTGATAATAAAAGTACTGTTGTTTATAGTCAAAAGACTTCAGTGTGTACTCAATCCAGGTGATTCCTGGCCTATTTACAACCTGCTATAAAGTAACACCTACACACACAGATAATAGACTCATGGCACATTCTAATAAAAATGTAAAAGCTTGTTGGTAGTTTTTCTTTTAACTTAATAAAGGGCACATCCTGCTCCATTTCATCACTGGGAGCTGGAGAGAGCCTAACTGTCCATGCTCAGTAGTGTTTTCTGTCCACACAGGCGTAAAGATGCCGGGCAATAGAGAATCTGCCCATTGCTTCTATTTTTCCTCTCAGATCAATACACCCCGATAATCTGTGAAACAAGGGTTGCTTTTTTTAAACAGTACAAGATAATATTAATCATACTGTTGTCATGGCTTATTTTAGGGCCTAGTGTTCAGCAGCTAGCACAAAGGGGCACTGATCATATTTGAGGCTTCTGAAAATAATTACTTTATTTTATACCCTTTATTTATAGCAACTTTGACTATTATACTCGTGTGAGCATCCCATTGACTTTGACAGGACTATTCCTGAGATTAATGCAAGCAGCATTTGATCAAAAATGATGTAATATGGGTCTCATGCTTTTTACCTCGTTTCATTGCCTTGTCAGAACTACTTGTGCCGTTAATGAACAGTTGAAACGAGGAAGAGATATGTGCAAGTTTAAGATCAAGTAGTTAATTAATGGCACAAGAAGTTCTGACATGACAGAAAATTGAGGTAAAAAACACAAGACCCATCGTCACGCTGTCTGGAGTGGCTCACAACTGTGAGTGCCTATCTCAGGGCAAACTGTCAGAAAACAGGGCAGACATCCCTGGTGGCGTGATCTATGATTATATTTCACCAAGCCAGCAACAAATGTGAACCCCATGATCACTGTAACAGTCTTAGCATGGAGTTGGAGACAGTCCCCTCAGACTCTCAAGTCTATCTTGCCACCCAGACAAACTGGACTTTCTGATAAAAGGTCACTTCAACCAAAAATCACACCACATCAGGTTGCTCCGAGTCCCAAGAGACCAGTCACTTTCCCTAGATCAGTTGGTACTCCAGATCTTACTCCAATATCAACGCTGGTAGCCAATTTTATAGTAAACTAACTAAAGGTTTATTAGCCAAGAAAAAGGATGAGAGTAATTGAGAGATTAAAGCAGGTAAAATATGTATACAGCTGAGCCACAGTTTTTAATTCCAAATGGTAGCAAATATTTAGTAATCTACCAGTTTCTCAAAAGTCTTTCGGGGCTACCCAGAGAAACTCTAGGGATCCCAGTCTTCTCGTTCTGTTATTCCACCCTGTTAGACTCCAAACAGTCCAGAGATACAAGATCTTTCCTTGAATCCACACTTATAGCTTCTTCTCACAGAAAGCAAGCTGACAGGGTCACTACCCACGTGAGCTTTTCCTTTGATGACAGAGAGTAAGGAATGCATTTAGGATCTTTAAACTTTGATCATTACACACAATCAGGCCCTTTCAGAGGGCCAGAGAGGCCCGGGCCACTTCCAGCTTTTGAGGCCCCTAGCCATAATAAAAATAAAAAATGATGGCACATGAAAACAAAATAAGGCACCAAAAAAAGAATGAGACATAATTTGAATGTATATTTATTTAACATATGCTTTTCTAGCCTTTTTCTGTGCAAATGCACTAATTATTGAGGAAAAAATCTAGCTTTTGTGCAAGGTCACAGTTGATATTAAGCATGGGGAGCCCATTCAAACACTCTTGTCCCATTGTTGAACAGTGATAGTTCTTTACCTGCTTCAACACATTGAAGGTGCATTCACCTGAAGCTACTGATGCAGGCAAACTGACAAAAATATGCAATGGAATTGTGATATTAGGAAACACCCCAGAGAGTCCAAGTTTGAATATTTATTGAAGCAATTCCTTTGTCTTGCAATCCAATTTAAAGTTTGTAGAATATATTCATTAGAGGAAGATGACCTCATCACTGAGATCTTTTGAGATTTCTTCGTTGTACTGTTGCTGAAATTGTTAAGCTACAGAAAGTAGATCTTCATTACTCAGTCTGTTGAACTGCCAAAGAAACCCAGAAAGGGTACAAATTAATCACAGTGACTCAAATCGATGTGTAAGACCTGACTGAGTAGAGTAAATGATGACAAGGAAGACATTGACCCTATAATGCTGCTTGGCATCGGATTCAGTAGGTAAGTTGCAATTGGTGGAGAACTCAGATGAAATGCCAATATTCTGTGCTACTAATTTGGATTCAGTCAGGATCGCATCTCATTGTTCACGAATCTGTTGAATGTCATTGATAAGACTTTCAGTGTTATCCCTCTCAACATCAAGTGTAGCATTGCAGGCTTAAATTACCATATTACTTTGGTGTATCATTGTATGTAACTTCATCCACAAAGATGACATCAGAATGCATTCAAATTTGGACATGTGCTTCTGAATAGACTGAAGTTCAGTTCAAGCCCGTGCAGTGAGATTGAGATTCAAGCTCATTTAAAGCCTTTCTCATGGAATTCAAATGCTGTACAACTGGTTGAACACCATCAATTCATGCAGACCATCTAGTTTTGGACATCCCATGCAGTCAAACAGGAAGATATTGCTTCAGAATGGCCCACCTTTGTGGATTGCTACTGAAGAGATTGTACATTTGCGGAACAGTTCCAAAGTAAGTAATTGCCTCCTTGCATGATTCAGCACAGTCAACATCTACAAGGTTTAGTGTGTGGTTTCCACAGCTGGAGAAAATACAGTTTGAATTATGCTCAAGCAGAACTGCTTGTATACCTTTGTACTTCCCAGCCATATTAGATCCATTGTCATAGGCTTGACCAATGCAGACTTGAAAATCTAACTTAAAACCTTGTAGAATTGCTAGTAATTGAGCAGCAATTTCTTTTCCAGTTTACTCTCATGAAATTATCAAACAAAATAAATCTTTCTTCAATTGAAAATTTTGAGCTGTCTTTAATCTTAACATATCGAATAACCCATAGTAGTCTGTTCCTTGTTAGAACAATCTGGAGTGGCATCAACAATGATTGAAAAATACTTAGCATTTTGAATCTCATCAAGAATTGTTGTTTTCAAATGACCCACATAGCTCAATAAACTTGTTTTGTATGAGCGTGGAGAGATAATGGTCTTGCATGAGCTTTTAACTCTCTTGCGATTCTCGAACACGTTTAACATGCTCTGACAAAAGTGGGTCATATTTGCTGAAGAGCGCAACTATGCATAGAAAGTTTTCATTTGCATGATCACCAATACATTGACTAGAACCAAAGAAAGCCAATCCCCACTCAGAAAGAAAAAGGATGACATTCAGCATGCGCTCAATAATTTTTCCCCAGTTATTAGTTTCTGTAGAGAGTTCAGTAAAGAGTAAATTCTCAACTGAACGTTCAGCTGATGCTGCCCTACTGGCTGAGTTCCATGCAACATAGTTTTCTTTGTGTGATATTGAGCTCTCATGTGATGGTATTAGGTCTTTCAACTTCCTCCAACCCCTGTTGATGCTCCATCCTGATTGATCAGAGAAAACTTATGCATTTGCAGCACTTTTGTTCAAAAAGAAGCAGAGTGCACAGTATAGAGATTATTTTCCATACTCCAGCATAACCAGTCTCTTGTTCAGGACTCACCATTTGGAAGAGTTTTTTTGTCAGAAGACGAGTAGGGAAAGCATGATTATCAGCATCTCGTGGAATGTTACTTGGAATTTCAAAACAACTAATTTGAAGAAAAGATTGCATTTGGGCTGCATTGCTCTTTTCAATAATTCCAACGTCAGTCACAGTCAAACCTGTAGTACTCATGATTGCTATTGCTGCATTGTAGGGCGACCAGATGTCCCGATTTTATAGGGACAGTCCTGATTTTTGGGTCTTTTTCTTATATAAGATCCTATTACCCCCCACCCCTTGTCCCAATTTTTCACACTTGCTGTCTGGTCACCCTAGCTTCGTAAGATCTACATCTTCCTGTTGCTGTTGAGTTTCTTGATCATACACATGATCTTCTGCTGCATCTGTTACTGTTGGCACATCTTCTTGACTACTGTCCTTATGTTCAGGTATTGGCATTGAAATATCACCTGTTGCAGTTGTGGAGTTTTCATTATCCGTAGCATTGTTTGTTGGATAAGGTGTGTTTTCCAGTGGTCTGAGAAATGAAGTTATTGGCATTGAGCTCTTAGCTGCTGCTTCACTCAGGTGTTTTCGACATCTCTTGCTTACACCACTTTCAAATCTCCTCTTCATAGTAATCTAGCTGGTCAATATGTAGCCTATCCACACTTGAAATAATCTGCTGTAAATAAGTAGCTTATCTACACTTGAAATCCTCTACTGTAAACATGTACACAAATGCTGAATGGTACACAAATGCTGAAAAGACTTAAAATGAAAAAATACTAATTAAGAACACAAAATGAAACAGTTAGACAGGTTATTATCCTTATCACTGAATCAAAACTCAAGCACACAAGGCATAATATAACAGGCTGAGCTGAAGACAAAGGGCTGACATATACATAGTAAACACAGACTCAGATATAGATAGAGGGATAATGTCCAAAAATTTCCAAACACGTGTCCTCATGAAACTCACTGTACAAGATTGTCCTCACAAATTTTCACCTTGAATCTGGGCCTATAGACTACTAAAGCCTATGTGATGCCCAAGCTACCAAGCTAGGGATCAACCAACCAACCAGTCACCTCTTTTAGCTACCATATGAAGATAATAATGAGGAATTCTCACACATCAATAATTCCTTAGTCAACTAGACATAAAACTATAAAGACACTAAAATGTAACAATTCTCTACCTTTTAACATGCACCTGATCCAGCACCAGCCACTAGTAGTGGTTTGTTTATATAATCAGCTGATCTGAGAGGACACGTTCATCACGGTCTAATCTTGTGCCATCAGAACCGATATATTTTTATTAATATTTATGATAATTTTAACATGACAAAATCTATATCAGTTAATAAAAAAAATATGTCGTTTACCCAATCCCATCTCTTATTTGCTTAAATTTGCAGCTCTAAGATGAGAGCATGTGCCACATTTTGGTCCAATAGGGATGCGCATAAAAAGAAGTTGTGACGTGTATTCAATGCCAAAAAATTAACAAGTGTCTAAATTTGAGGCCCTTTGAGCTTGAGGCCCAGGCCAAATGGCCCTCCTGAATGTCCCTCCCCGCAATTGGCCCTGCACAGCACACAATGAACACTTGCTTTGAAGTAAGCACTTGTCTGCTAAAGTTCTTAATTTGGATTCCACCGGGCTTCTTCCTTGCTTGGTGGGTTATTTATTTGCAATTCCCAGTGTAAATGTTTGCTATTACATTATAACAGGACACTGATAAGTGAAAACAATTCATGTAACATCCCATTCATTTTCATTAAGTTTAAACACCAAATATATTTTATACATTTAACAATTACTTTGATGTATACTAATACACAGAGTGAATTGACCTGGGGCTTTGGCATGAGCTGGGACCTGGTCTGCCAACATCACATCCATATTACAACATTTTTTGATCAGCCTTTGCTTGCTTTAGTCTCATGAGTCTCTCTTGCATCTTTATACAAAATTCAAAAAATGTTTGCCAAAATATTTCTTTCAGTACCTGGAGCTAATATATCCTGATCAGCCCACCTTGCTCTCTTACTGAAGGAACTATTATATTTATAATATTTGTAATATAATTATTATATTATATTTTCAGTGAGTGCCTAATGAAGGGCCCTTGCTCTTCAAAATTAGTACATTTTGATAAGTCCTTAGTACAGGGAACATTATTATAGTAATGTTAATAATTTGCAATCATCATTTGTAAAGACTGTAAAGAAAACCACTATATTTATCACGTTGGAGGGAATTATTAACGTGATTTTACAAGATATCTCTAGGCAGACGATTAGAGAGATATGGGCCACATCTGACTCCGCTTACTCATGTTGAGTAGTAGCACTGAGCTCAATGCAAGTATTAATGTAAGTAAGGTGAGCAAAATGCTACCTATTATGGAATTTTCTAAGTTGTCTTAGACTATAAGAGCCAACTTCTGTTTGTTTACTCACAGATGTAGTCCTATCAAAGTTAATGGAACTTCTCACATGAGTAAATCAAACAGGATTTAACTCTATCCCACATCACCATGTCCCAAATAATAGCTATTCTTGAAAAAGTATGAACTTCTAATTTTGATCTGTGTGGGCTGGGGCTATCAGCAGGAATCTCATGAACATCAGGATAATTAAAACTGTGTTGCTCTATATTCAAATGAATTAATCTCAAGTCCAAAAGGGAGTGAGTTTGTTACAATGATCTTAAATAATTTTGAAAGAAAACGCTCAGGGCCTACAGCTTTTCCTTTTGGCAAGTACTTTATAGTTTCGGAGGATTTCTTTTTTGATAATTTCGTGATTGAGAAATTCTCTTTGTTCATAAAATGTGGATAGATTTATCAGATAGAAATTGAGTTAAGCCTCTCAGCTCTGGGGACACTGAAGAATAAAAATGTATATTAAAATCTGTTTTTTTGATTTTGTTATGAAATGTGACACATTTGCCATGTGTCAGTTTAATATTAGTGATGGGATTTTCTTACTCTTTTATTTTTAAGCAACTAGGCTAGTCTCCTGTCCAATTTACTTATTTTGTTTTTTCTGTTTTACAGTGGTCACCATAAAAATAATTTCAATTTCACCTCTAGCCTAATTAACTTCATTGTAATGTTCCTTATATTGACTCATTTTGGAACTTCTGATTCAAAATGATAAACGTGAGACCATTTCCGAGGCACTTTGGAAACAATTATTTGGTACTTGAAGTTATTACTGTTAACTCCACTCAAATTCTGAGATGAAAATTAGTTGCTTTTGGGGCCAAATACAGAGTTGATCTTGAACACCTAATGTCTAATGCCCACCCCCAGCCTCAGAATTGGCTTGGACCACCACGCGAAAGAAAATCCCACATTTAATTTAATATTACAGCATCCCTCACCCTTCATAGGATTGAAGAATGAGAGGGCTTTGTAGCTAACGGACAGAAAAGTGAAACAAAATCCTATTGGCTGCAATACACCCAAGGAGAGGGCTTATAACACCTTCCTTCCATACCCAAGGGTGCCATTCTGCACTGGGAAGAAAAGCTCCTCCCTCACCCTTGGGATTAGAGTAGAACAGGGTTTGGGGGCCTTGCTGTGGGTTCATGATAGTCACCGTTTTGGGGGCTGGGAAAAGAATTCCCCCTCCCTGCCAGATTGATCTGGAAAGGGTGAGTGTTTCCCTCTCAGCTGCCCAGGGACCAAGTGGGTCGGTTAGTTTTTCCAATTCATTTTGTTTCAGCTTGTCAGGTGCCCAGGGCAGATAATTGATCAAGAAAGCATCTGGCTCCCTGATCAACTGGAATTGGAAGTCGATTAGCAGAAGGCCACTCATAAAGAAGGTTGGGACTTGGATTGGGGCTCTTAATATCAGATACAGTGAGAAGACGCCACTTCTTCCTCATCCACTTACTCTTCGTATGAAGGGAGGGTGACGGAGTCCAAGAATGGTGCTGGGACCTGGTTAACGGGCTGGTGGGAGGGTTGATGGCAGCCCTCCACCAGGTGGTACAAATTACAATGGAAGGTTCTCCTGCACTGAATGAGTTATGACAGATTGTTCCCAGATATATTACTTAATAGATTTGGGACCTAGTTAAACCAGATTCCTGATCTTTTGTCTTATTTCCTGTGGTGTCCAAGGCAAACTGCTGTTACCTACAACTTCTGCCTCCATCAAGAATATGTTACACTAACTTTACACCCCCTCTAGATTCCCGTTGCCTGTTTGCTAAGACTCATAACACAACTTGTACAGTGGTACAAATGGTGCAGTCAGTAGCACCAGGACCCCTGAGGTTACGGATACCCAACCAGAGTGAAGGATACTCGGATTTAGCAGCACACATGTTTTCCTGTTCATGCCATCACCAGCCTACGATAAGTTGATATGTGTTGTGCTGTAGTAGACAGGGGCTGCCTAGGAGACCATGGCTCGCTCACTATCCCAGGGGCAGGATTGTGGCTGGGGTGGGGGGACCCTCTGGCCAGGGTGACTAATCGCCCTGGGTGTGAGCAGCTGAAAAGGACACATGGAAAAGGTGTGTGTGTGTGTGGGTGGGGTGGGGGATGGCAGCACCAGGAGATGCATGGAGGCATGGTGAGGGGACCTATACATGGGAGACAAACCCCCCATCTAGAGATGGAGCACACCATAAAAGCATTGGATGTTTTGTATGGGGCAGGGGTAGTGGGAGGCTGAGGTGGAAGGACTAAATCAGATCTGAGGATGGGGGAAGAAGGTTGGAGTACAACTGGGTGGATCTGGGGGTCTGGATCTAAGCTGGGGATGTGGCAGGGGTTGAAGCAGAGCTGTAGGGGATAGAAGGGGAACAGGGGCAGGGTATTCGGGTGTTTGAAACAGAGTTAGGTGGGTAGATCAGGGAACTAAAAGGGCTGGGGAAGCTGAGGGCAGGACTGAAGGAGGCTGGACTGTGGTTGAAGGAGACTTGGGGGAGGGACTAGATCAGAACTGGAGAGGAGTGAGACGGACCTTGGGAGGAGCTGTGTGTGTAGAGGAATAATGAAAGAGTTGGAGGGAAGCTCGGCAAAAACTGGAGGATGGGAGATAGATTGGGATTAGGAGGGATTGGGGGGGCAGATTTCAGAATCAGGAAGTGGGGCCCTAACCAATTCTTGCACTAGAACCTTCTGGAACTTTGCTATGTACAAAATTATACCCCCTTCCCCTACCACCCCTTACACACCACCTTTGAATTTCTCTTCACTGGTTCTGAATACAGGGAAATGTAAGGGTGTTGGAATATTTCACACAATGCAGCTCCAGAAGTGGAAAGGTGTAGGAAGAAATCAACTAGCAGGGAGAAGTAAGAAGATGAAAATTAAAGTAGTCCAGTACATACTTTAGTTTACACCTTAAAGACAATAATGATATATCCCTTTGAAAAAGACCCATGTAATTAACCTCACCAAAGGAGAATCAAAAAATGTGGTCCTACCTGGATGACACTGAGCCTTTTAAATTATTGTATGTGGCAACTAGATAATCACTAACTAGAGGAAAAAATGTGAAAGCAGATCAGGCCAGGAAGTGCAAAGACATGCTAACATAAAATAACTGAGATTGGAACGTTCTGATAAGTTGTCTGAGTGTGGGCTAGGTTTGGTGAAGAGATGTCAGTTATTTTATCCAACATTATTAAGCAAACCCTAATAGAGACACAGAACATGTATGTTGATGATATTTATATATCATAAGGCTAAAATCTAAACCCAACAACAAACACCCCCTCAACACACACACACAACTGGACCGTTCACTTTAGAACATTCACCCTCTGTCTGTAAACCAGCTGTTGTTATCAGCGGAGTTTGAGCCTTATCACATGTCACGAGTATTAACTTTTGTACAGGGTAGTCATTGGGGGGATAGCAAGCAGGGCAATTGCCTGGGGTCCCATGCAACAGGAGGCCTTGCAAAACTAAGTTATGGGCAGCGGGGGATTCATAGAATCATAGAATCTCAAGGTTGGACAGGAGGTCACCTAGTCCAACCCCCTGCTCAAAGCAGGACCTAATCCCCAACTAAATCATCCCAGCCAGGGCTTTGTCAAGCCTGACCTTAAAAACCTCTAAGGAACGAGATTTCACTACCTCCCTAGGTAACCCATTCCAGTGCTTCACCACCCTCCTAGTGAAAAAGTTTTTTTCCTAATATCAACCTAAACCTCCCGCACTGCATCTTGAGACCATAACTCCTTGTTCTGTCATCTGGTACCACTGAGAACAGTCTAGATCCATCCTCTTTGGAACCCCATTTCAGGTAGTTAAAAGCAGCTATCAAATCCCCCCTCATTCTTCTCTTTTGCAGACTAAATTATCCCAGTTCCCTCAGCTTCCAGTGGCATAGCCAGGTTTAGAGCACAGTGGGAGCTGAGCTAAAAAAAGACGCTGGGAGCAAAAAGCGTCGGGAGCAAAAAAAATGTTCCACTTCGGCTGCAGCGCAGGAGCAAAAGGCATCAGAGCACAAAAAAGGCACCGCTTCTGCTCAGTGGGGGAGTGGCCACTCCACCTGCTCCCCCCCTGGCTACGCTACTGTCAGCTTCTCCTCATATGTCATGTGCTCCAGCCCCCTAATCATTTTTGTTGCCATCCACTGGACTCTTTCCAATTTATCCACATCCTTCTTGTAGTGTGGGACCCAAAACTGGACACAGTACTCCAGATTAGGCCTCACCAATGCCGAATAGAGGGGAATGATCATGTCCCTCGATCTGCTGGCAATGCTCCTACTTATACAGCCCAAAATGCCGTTAGCCTTCTTGGCAACAAGGGCACACTGTTGACTCATATCCAGTTTCTCGTCCATCGTAACACCTAGGTCCTTTTCTGCAGAACTGCTGCCTAGCAACTTGGTCCCTAGTCTGTAGGAGTGCATGGGATTCTACTTTCTTAAATGCAGGACTCTGCACATGTCTTTGTTGAACCTCATCAGATTTATTTTGGCCCAATCCTCTCATTTGTTTCCCTACCCTTCAGCATATCCTCCCAGTTTAGTGTCATCTGCAAACTTGCTGAGGGTGCAATGCATGCCATCCTCCAGATCATTAATGAAGATATTGAACAAAAACAGCCCCAGGACCGACCCTTGGGGCACTCCGCTTGATACCAGCTGCCAACTACACATGGAGCCATCGATCACTACCTGTTGAGCCTGACGATCTAGCCAGCTTTCTATCCACCTTATATTCCATTTATCCAGCCCATACTTTAACTTGCTGGCAAGAATACTGTGGGACACCGTATCAAAAGCTTTGCTAAAGTCAAGAAATAACACATCCACTGCTTTCCCCTCATCCACAGAGCCAGTTATTTCATCATAGAAGGCAATTAGGTTAGTCAGGCATGACTCGCCCTTGGTGAATCCATGCTGACTGTTCCTAATCACTTTCCTCTCCTCAAAGTGCTTCAAAATTGATTCCTTGAGGACCTGCTCCATGATTTTTCCAGGGACTGAGGTGAGGCCGACTGGCCTGTAGTTTCCCGGATACTACTTCTTCCTTTTTTTAAAGATGGGCACTACATTAGCCTTTTTCCAGTCATCCAGGACCTCGCCTGATCACCATGAGTTTTCAAAGATAATGGCCAATGGCTCTGCAATCACATCCACCAACTCCTTTAGCACCCTCGGATGCAGTGAGTCCGGCCCCATGGACTTGTGCTAGTCCAGCTTTTCTAAATAGTCCTGATCCACTTCTTTCTCCACAGAGGGCTGGTCACCTCATCCCCATATTGTGCTGCCCAGTGCAATAGTCTGGGAGCTGACCTTATTCATGAAGACAGAGGCAAAAAAAGCATTGGGTACATTAGCTTTTTCCACATCCTCTGTCACTCGGTTGCCTCCCCCATTCAGTAAGGGGCCCACACTTTCCCTGACATTCTTTTTGCTGCTAACATATGTGTAGAAACCCTTCTTGTTACTCTTAACATCCCTTGCTAGCTGCAACTCCAAGTGTGACTTAGCCTTCCTGATTTCACTCCTGCATGCCTGAGCAATATGTTTATACTCCTCACAGGTCATTTGTCCAATCTTCCACTTCTTGTAAGCTTCTTTTTTGTGTTTAAGATCAGCAAGGATTTCACTGTTAAGCCAAGCTGGTCGCCTGCCATATTTACTATTATTTCTACACATCGGGATGGTTTGTTCCTGCAACCTCAATAAGGATTCTTTAAAATACAGCCAGCTCTCCTGGAATCCTTTCCCCCTCACGTTATTCTCCCAGGGGATCCGGCCCATCAGTTCCCTGAGGGAGTCAAAGTCTGCTTTTCTGAAGTCCAGAGTCCGTATTCTGCTGCTCTCCCCTCTTCCTTGTGTCAGGATCCTGAACTCGACTATCTAATGGTCACTGCCTCCTAAGTTCCCATCCACTTTTGATTCCCCTAATTCTTCCCTGTTTCTGAGCAGTAGGTCAAGAAGAGCTCTGCCCCCAGTTGGTTCCTCCAGAACTTGCACCAGGAAATTGTCCCGTACACTTTCCTTTCGACTTCAGCCCCACACGCAGGACTCAGGCTTCAGCTTTGGTGGGGATGGGGCCCACTCCTTAGTTTCTGCTCTGGACCCCAGTGAATCTAATGCCAGCCCTGCTTTTCTAACTCTGACCTGCATCAGGTGACTGAGGCCAGGATATAAAGTTCACTTTCCTAACTACATTCCTGTGTGTCACACCAGTGCCAGCTGTGTCAGGACCGTTCCACTGCTGTATTCCTGTAACAAAAAGTTATTAATGGTATTAAATGGCTCATCTAGTAACCTCCCATATGGATACATGATAGGTGGCAGCTAGACAGGCTGGATGAGCATGTGCTCAATTAAGTAGCATACCCCTAATGCCTTCTATCATCAAATATACAAACTTTAAAGATCACTTGGTTAGTGAGATTTATTTTTTAAAAAACCTGAATTTTCTTTATCTTTCTGTCCTTAGCTGGTTTCTTCTTATGCTGAATGCAGCAAAATGTCACTGCACTGGTAGTCAAAATGTTCAGGTTCAAGTGATCTTCAGATGGGTCAAAGATCCAATTATGTCCTGAACATGGAAGTTGGGCTTCTTTTTACAAGCAAGATATTGATTCACTGAGACTGCACCCATGTAATATAATTTAGTGGGTAAAACAGAAGAGCTGATCAACTGTTCCCTAAAAAACAGATTAAAACTGAAATTATATCTTCCAACAACTCACTTTGTTTCAAAGGAAAAAATATTTTCAACAGTTACTTTAATTTTGAAATCTGCATTCGCTAAATTGTTCTACTAAGACCTTGATTTATTGTCAGCTCAGAGAGAGATTTTTTCTTAAAGAAAGTCTGACTCAATTATACATTTTTGAATGGTGAATATGTGTATGTTTAAGCTGTGTTACTATTTCAAATTGTTTTTTCAATATACTTTGAATGCATTTTAAAGTAGCCTTTAAAAATAGCTAACAATCTAAAGAAGACTTTCAGTATTAGAAAGTACGGCTATGATTCAGTAAAACAATTAAGAACATGCCTGACTTTAAACAGACGAGTTGTCCCATTGACTTCAATTTACTTTAATGGATACAGGCCCATATCATTATTCTGGAAAGAAATGTAAACACGGGGTGGGGGGGGACATTTGGGATACTAATGTTACAAATAAATTAACAAGATAAGACTGGTGATGGGTCCTATGCATGGTGCTGACACTTATCTCTGTCTTTATAGATTTCTCAGCACTGTTGCCCTTCCCTACTGTATCCTCAGAACACTGCGGCAGTTTAGCATCTCTTAAGGAAACTCTAGCCTTGCTGCAATTAAAATATACTTTGATCATTGAAATGTTGAGTATCTGCTTTAAAATAACTATGTTAAAAATGTTTTATACATTTGGTAGGGGAGGAATATCCCATATGGGAACTGCTAAGAACAAATTTACAAAAAAACCTATTTCCTAATCACAGCAGCATTCCTGAACGAACGCAGTGGATTGCTTCTGCTCTTCTCTCCAATGCCCAATTGCTCCCTTGCCCTGTGTCCTCTTTGCCCTCACTTATCTACTGGGATGGGAGGTTTCGCAGGGCCTTTGTGTAGGGTAACAGTAGCCCTTCCTGCCAGTTTTCTAACCTTCTGTGGATTTCTCTGTTGGAGGATCCACTGCTTCTCTCTCTCTCTCTGTCTCTCTCTTTTCTTTTTTAAGAAACTGTTTATTTTATTTCACATAGTGGTTCATTAGAAACATTAGTGGTTGTTTCTCATTAGTGAGCATACTCCCTTTAGTGACAATCTTTGCATTTTAATTTGAACTTTTGTTGCTGTCTACTAAAATTAAAGAGTTATGAAAGAGTCTTAATAACTATTTAAACATCTACACTAGCCTGTGGGGAATCTATTTTAATCTGCACCAAAGCTTTTCTTTTTACTCCTACATTTTCTGCCTGGCTTTACCGCTTTTGCTTTTTCTCCTTTTTAAAAAAAAATTGGGCTGAAGAGCAGTTCAGACAATTTAGTCTTCCCCAAACCCTATCAGGCCTTCAAAGCAAGTCAGCTAATTTAATTTAGGAAATTTCCTATCCAAGACTCCACTCCTGCAATATGATCTGTTGTGGGTATGTGGAAACCTGCCAAAGTCATTAAAGCTCTTTGCCTGATGAGGCAACCACAACACTGGGTGTAATTTGAACAGATCACCTTTCTATGCACAACAAAGGGAAGGACAAGCCCTCTTGGACTCTGCTATGAAATAGTTTTAATGCAAGAAGAACATGATCTGGGTTTAAGAGAGAATAGTGGTTCCTGAGACTGTGAAGTGAAGGAAATCATAGTTTAATAGATTCTAAGCCAGAGGTCCATTGTCATTATCTAGTCTGACTCCTGTACAGCAAAGGCCAGAGAAATTCCCCAAAATAATTCCTAGACCATATATTTTAGAAAAAAATCCAATCTTGATTTAGAAACTGTCAGTGATGGAGAATCCATAATGATCTTTGGTGAATTGTTCCACTTTCAAAAATGTATGTCTTATTTCCCATCTGAATTTGTCTAGCTTCAACTTCCACCCTCTGGATAGTGTTATAATCTTCTCTGCTAGATTGAGGAGCCCATTACTAAACAGTGTTCCCCATGTAGGTACTTATTGACTATAGTCAAATCACCCTTTAACCTTCTCTTTGTTAAACTTAAGACAGATTGAGTTCTTAGAGTCTATCGTTATAATGCATGTTTTCTAATCCTATAATCATTCTCAGGGCTCTTCTCTGGAACCCTCTCCAATTTACCAACATCCCTTGTGAACTGTAGACACCAGAATGGGACATAGCATTCCAGCAGCAAACACACCAGTGCCAAATACAGAGGTAAAATATCTCTCAATACCCACTCAAGATTCCTTTGTTTATGTAGTTTAGGAATACAGTTAGCTCTTTTGGCCACAGCATCACATTGGGAGCTCATGTTCAGCTGATTATCCACTCTGATCCCCAAATCTTTTTCAGAGTCACTGCTTAAGGCCTAGATTTTTTTGTTCCTAGATTTATACATTTATATTTTGCAATATTAAAATGCATATAGCTAGCTTGCAACCAATTTACCAAGAAATCCAGATGGCTCTGAATCAGATATCTGTCCTCTTCATTATTTAGTATTCCCCTGGTTTTTGGGTCAGCTGCAAAGTGTATCAATGAGGATTTTATGTTTTCTTCCAGATGACAGATAAAAATGTTAAATAGCAAAGGGCAAAGGGGTCCCACTGGAAACTGACCCTCTGGAAACAATTCCCCATTTACAGTTACGTTTTGAGACCCATCCGTCAGCCAGTTTTTATTCAATTTAGAGTGTGCCATGTTAATTTTATATAGTTCTAGTTTTAAATTGTTATGCGGTATCAAATCAGATGCCTTATTGAAGTCTATGTATATTACATCACCACAATTACCTTTATCAACCAAACTTGTAAACACATCAAAAAAGGAATCAACTTAGTTTAACAGTATCTATTTTCCATGAACTCATGCTGATTTGTATTAATTATATTACCCACCTTTAATTCTTCATTAATTGAGTCCTGTATCATCCTCTCCATTATCTTGCCTGGGGTTCATATCAGGCTGATAGGTCTATAATTACCTGGATCATCCCAGTTACCCTTTTAGAAAACTTGGCATAACATTAGCTTTCTTCCAATCTTCTGGAATTTCTCAGTGCTCCAAGACTTATGGAAAAGCAAGCTCCTCAACCACCTCTTTTGAAACTCTTGGATGTAAGTATGATGCTCTATGATTGAAGTATGACCATTTGTATCAATAATCTTACCACTGTTAGACAATTGCAACAAATCTTGTACAAAGCATGTAATGTAAGGTGTCAATGGAAAAGTTATGATTTGCTAAGTATGATTATCCTGTTTATATGCAGCATCATTCTGTATCTGAAGTTAAAAAAATTGGCTATATACCTGTATTACCATTGTGTTTGTTCCTGGGGTAATACCCATAAAATAGTTTACACCCAGTCTAGCCAGCACATTGTGAATGGCCCTTTCAAGCTTGATTGCCCATTAAGGGCACTTCACTCTCACAATTAGACATAGAAGAAACTCATTCCACCCATATATCTCTTCCCTCTGATGCCCAAGCCTCTCAGGGGCCAATGGCTGTCTCCTGTGAGTCATCAAGCCATGTAATGATATGTGATATGCTCATGTGACCCTGGACTCCATCTTGTGCCAGTAACTTTCCACAGAATGGGCTATGAGCTTTGTTTGAAACAGAAACGTTTCCAGGCACATTGCAAAGGGTAAACAGCTCCCTGGAATAACACCATTTTCCTCTTTCCTGATCTTATTCTCTGGATTGTGGAATTACAACTAAAAGCAACATATTCGGCTATGGATAGAGGACCTTCCCATCTTCTGCAAGTACCAAAGACTTTACAAGCCAGCAGAACATAACACCACAGCTACTACCCTGATAATAAGAACATTGTTATTATTATATATAGAGGACCTATTTGTGATGTTATTGACATGAACTGTGACTGTGTAGATCATTGTTGCAACCAAGGTCCTATAGCTGCACCAAATCTTGTACAAAGGAGGTCAAGTAAGGTGTCTAGGGAAAGGTTGTAATTTTCTAGTTATGATTATGCTTTCTGTATGTGTGTATCTTTTTTGTATTTGAAGTTATGAATATTGGCTATGTACTTGTATCTCAATGTGTTTGATTCTAAGTAGCATCAGTGAAGCATTTTGGCAGCTTCTTGAGAAAGGACTATTCTGAGTAAATGCTCAATCAAGAAACACTTAACTGACAGTGGACTTTGGGAGATACCAATCCACATCTGAGCTTTCCTGGGAACGTTCAAACTAACCTGTAAACAATGGCATAGGCCTGTAAAAAGCTGAATCATTCATGGACATGTGTCTTGCCCAGGTGGCTACAAACTCCATTTTGTTGCTGTGATTTTGCACAGAAGAACAAAGGGATTTCCACACACAAGAGAGAGAATATAAAAGACCCTGGAAGCCTCTCCATTTGGTCTTCAGCTGGCTCAAGAGATGGCCTCAACACCCCAAAGAGATGCCTGAAAGAAACTGGAAAAAAGGACTGTAACTACAGGGATATGAGTGATTGCTGGACCCAGGCCATAAACCACAACATTGGTCTGAAAAGGATTGGGCCCAGACTAGAAAGGAGTCTAGTCTGTGAAAGAAGCTTATTGGAACATATCTAAGGGTGAGATTTGCTTGTATTCAGTTTCCTACTCTATTAAGGCTTAGACTTTTGTGTTTTGTTTTATTTTGCTTGGTAGCTTACTTTTTTCTGTCTGTTATTCCTTGGAACCACTTAAATCCCACTTTTTATACTTAATAAAATCACTTTTGCTTATTAATTAACCCAGAATAAGTAATTAATACTTGGGGGAGCAAACAGCTGTGTATATCTCTCTATCAGTGTTACAGAGGGTGGACAATTTATGAGTTTACCCTGTATAAGCTTTATACAGAGTAAAGCGGATTCATTTGGGGTTTAGGCTCCCAGAAAGACTGCTGGGAAAGTACCTGTTAACTGAGAAGCCCCTGGGATAAGTGAAACTTGGTTTCTGTGAACTGCAGAGGGGCATGGCCCAACCTCTTGGTCTGTGTTGTAGCCGACTGGTGTGTCTAGCTCAGCAAGACAGGAGTGGAAGGGAGCCTTCTCTGGCAGGGGGATTTGTTCTCAGTGGTATCCCAGCACATCTAGTGACAGTCTTGAGGGAGTTTCTGTCACCCAACCTGTCACATTATTAACCATTTTAACTCTTTTCTTCTTTTCTTTATTAATAAACCTTTAGATTTTAGTTACTAAAGAGTTGGCAGCAATGTGATTATTGGGTAAGATCTGAGTGATATATTGACCTGGCTATGTGGCTGATCTCTTGAGATCAGAAGAACCCTTTGTTTGATAAAACCAGTTTTCAGTAACCATTCATCATAAAGTCTGGTGTCTGGGTGGTGAGATAAGGGCTGGAATGCCTAAGGAGGCTGCATTATTGACTTCTTATTAATCAATGTGGTGAGACAGAAGTTAACTTTTAAATTATGCCAAGCAGTAACAATGATAAAATAACCACCAGTGTGGGGTGAAGCTGCCCTATTTCTCAGCAGTTTGTCCTGAATCTGGCATTCTCTGCTCTGACCCACGGGGGCACGGTGACAGTAAGATATCAAGACTTGCTGATTCAAAAATGACTAATGTTAGTAGCTTCTGTTTAACATCCTCCCACAATATTAGTGGAATGGAGAGCTTTATCATCATCATATGATGAGACTATATTGTCTGGTTTATTCCCCAAACACAGAATAGAAAAAAAATATTGAACACGTCTGCGTTTTCTGCATTATTAATGATAATTCTACCATTTACATCTAGTAATGGGCCAATATCATTATTAGGATTGTTTTTGTTCCTAATATATTTAAAAAGCTCCTAATTGTCTTTTTGTGCCTTTGCTTTCCTTATCAATTTTCTATATTTCCTAAATAATGATTGATATTCATTACTATCAACCTTCCCTTTCTTCCATTTGTTATATATTTACTTTATTTTATTTTTTATAGCTGTCTTCACTGCCCCACTAAACAAGGTTGTTTTTTTAACCAGCAGAGCCTTCTTCCTCAGTTGTGGGATTGTGGCTTTTGGGGCCTCTAGTAAGGTGTTCTTAAATTATTCCCAATTATCATTCACATTTTTCTGATTACACTTTTCCTTTCAACTGTTTTGACTCATAATAGTGTTTTTAGGTTTTTACAACTGGCCTTATTAAAGCACCGAGTATATATATTACCAGTATGAATTTCATTCTGCTTGCATATCATAAATGTCATCAAGTCAGGATCATTTGCACCTAATCTACCATGAAGTTTAGTTCTGTGTTCAGTTTCTCTTTATCTGTTAGGACAAGTTCTAATAAAGAATTCTGCTGGCTGGAACACTTTTTGAGTTAGGAAATTGCCAGCTATAATGTTTAGAAATTGCAAGGATTTTTTAGTACTGGCAACTAGATACCTCCAGCATCTATCACTCAAATTGGAGTCCCCCATGATCAAACAGCTTTCCTTCCTTTGTAAGGAGGCGGTCATCCTGTTCTCTAATGGTAGGCTTGTCAGTAGCAGACATCAACTAATGCCCCATCTTGAGCTTTATCTGTTAGCACATTGATCCATAAGAGTTCAAGATCATTTTCTTTCAAGTTATCAGTTACTTGTAAACAGGTTATGCCATTTTTGACATAGAGTTCCACTCCTTCCCCCCTTTTCTCCACTCAATGCTTCCTAAATGGTTTATAACAATTGATTTTGACACTCCAATTTGAGAATTATCCCACTAAGATTCCTGTTCCTCTTGTTTGTTACCCAGGCTCTTAGAATTAGTGTATAGGCAATTCAAGAATTTCTTCTTTTCATATCCTTGGTTTCTTGATTAATTTCATTCTCACTATCTTGTTTCTTGTACTCTATGTTCATATCTTCCTTCTTTTTTTCCTCACCTTTGGCTGTTAGTTTAGCACCCACTTCTTTACTCTAGCCAGCCTGTCTTCAAGAAGGTTGGTCCCCCTACTACTGAGGTAAAGTCCATCAAAATTATATAGCCCCCTCCCCCATAGAATGTCCCACAATACCAAAACACTCTAGTATTCACTACTTACCTAGCCAGTGGTTAACTTCCAGAATATTCTGTCTTCCTTCTCTTGTGTGAGTAATTCTCCAGTTGACGATTCTCTTGATTAAACATTTTTATGCAACTAGTTAGGGAGCAGAGAAAATATCATGTGTGGAACTGTCCCAGGTTGAGGTATCATTAGAGGAGGTTTTGGTACAAATTGATAAATTAAACAGCAATAAGTAACCAGGATCAGATGGTATTCACCCAAGAGTTCTGAAGGACCTCAAATGTGAAATTGCAGAACTACTAACTGCAGTTTGTAACCAATCATTTAAATCAGCTTCTGTACCAGATGACTGGAGGATAGCTAATGTGACACCAGTGTGCTAATGTGACACCAATTTTTTAAAAGGGCTCCAGAGGTGATCCCTGCAATTACAGGCCTGTAAGCCTGACTTCAGTACTGGGCAAACTGGTTGAACCTATAATAAAGAACAATATTGTCAGACATATAGATGAACAAAATTTGTTGAGGAAGAGTCAACATGCTTTTAGTAAAGGGAAATCATCTAACCAATCTATTAGAATTATTTGAGGGGGTCAACAAACAGGTGGACCAAGGGGATCCAGTGGATATAGTGTACTTAGCTTTTCAGAAAGCCTTTGACAAGGTCCCTCACCAAAGGCTCTTAGGCAAAGTGAGCTGCCACAGGATAAGAGGGAAGGTGCTCTCATGGATTGGTAACCAGTTATAAGATAGGAAACAAAGGGTAGGTATAAATGGTCAGTTTTCAGAATGGAGAGAGGTAAATAGTGATGTCCCACAAGGGTCTGTTATGGGACCAGTCCTACTCAGTGTAATCATAAATGATCTGGAAAAAGGGGTAAACAATGATGTGGCAAAATTTGCAGATGATACAAAATTACTAAAGATAATTAAGATCCAGGCAGACTGCGAAGAGCTACAAAAGGATCTCTCAAAAATGGGTGACTGGGCAACAAAATGGCAGATGAAATTTAATGTTGATAAATGCAAAGTAATGCACATTGGAAAACATAATCCCAATTATACATATAAAATGACGGGGTCTAAATTAGCCGTTACTCAAGAAAGAGATCTTAGAGTCATTGTGGATAGTTCTCTGAAAAGATCCACTCAATGTGCAGCGGCAGTCAAAAAAGTGAACAGAATGCTGGGAATAATTAAGATAGGACAGAAAATATCATGTTGCCTCTATATAAATCTACGGTATGCCTACATCTTGAATAGTGTGTGCAGATGTGGTCGCCCCATCTCAAAAAAGATATATTGGAATTGGAAAAGCTTCAGAAAAGGGCAACAAAAATGATTAGGGGTATGGAATGGCTTCTGTATGAGGAGAGATTAATAAGACTGGGACTTTTCAGCTTGGAAAAGAGATGGCTAAGGGGAGATACGGTTGAGATCTATAAAATCATGACTAGTGTAGAGAAAGTAGATAAGGAAGTGTTGTTTACTACTTCTCATAACACAAGAACTAGGGGTCACCAAATAGAATTAATAGGCAGCAGGTTTAAAACAAATAAAATGAAGTATTTCTTCACACAACTCACAGTCAACCTGTGGAACTCCTTACCAGAGGACGTTGTGAAGGCCAAGACCATAACAGGGTTCAACAAAGAACTAGATAAATTCATGGAGGATAGGTCCATCAATGGCTATTAGCCAGGATGGGCAGGAATGGTATCCCTAGCCTCTGTTTGACAGAAGCTGGGAATGAGTGACAGGGGATGGATCACTTGATGATTACCTGTTCTGTTCATTCCCTCTGTGGCACCTGGCACTGGCCACTGTCGGAAGACAGGATACTGGGCTAGATGGACCTTTGGTCTGACCCAGTGGGGCCATTCTTATGGTCTTATGATTTAAGTGACAAATACCACACTAAGGCTAATGAATAACAAATAATAGAAGCAAACAGTTCATATACAATTCATATGTTGACATTTGTTTGTATAAGCAACTCGGTGACTACTCTTCAATAGCAAATACCTTCATAGACATAAGACAAATTCCTGGCACTTTTGCATCAATGGCAAAGATCCTATTGACTTCAGTGGGGCCAGGATGTCAGCCCAGGATGAGTTTGCAAAGATTTATGGATAGGACAAAAAAGAGCTACCTTGACAACTGATACTAGATATAATGAATAATTCAACCAGCTTCATTTAAGAGAATATTCCAAGAAAGAGTTATACCACTTATTTTAAAACAAGAAAAAGAAAACTACTAAATGCAATAGTGACTTTATTGAGCAATAGTTGTTTAAAAATATTTTCCCCAAGATAGAGTTGTTACTTTTCTTGTGAAATAATGTCTTCAGTCTTGGTCTTCAGACATTTTACTATAATTGCAGTAAATGTTTACCTTTGGTACACTATTTTATCATGATTGCCCTTACAACTAGTTCCTATTTATAAGACAGAGTATTTGTAGCTGTTGTATAAAAAGAGTTGTAGCCATGCTGGTCCCAGGATATTAAAGAGATGAGGTGAGTGAGGAAATATCTTTTATTGGACCAACTTGTCTCTCTCACCAACAGAAGTTGGTCCAATAAAAGATTTTACCTCACACATCTTGTCTATTTGTAGTTGTGACAATTTCGCTCATTGGATATAGCCATGCTATTGAACAGCCAGTGACAACAATGGAAATTCAGTCCATCTTCTTCTTCCATCAAACTCCAGGAAGAAGAAGTGTTAGAGGCATAAATGTTCAGATATTTGCAATGCATGTTATGCCTATTGCAGCAGCTGTTCTTTGAATCCCCAGAATATACCATGTTCTAAACTCTAAATCTGAACAGCAGATAGTGGGGGGAAAAAACAGTACACATCTGAATCCCCCAAAGGGAAGAAAAAGGTAGAAAATATGACTACAGAATAAAAAAAAGTGAAGTGATCAATCTGATCAACCTGCAGGACCACCTGTGTCTCTTATTGCAAATTCCCTCAAAAACAAAAATCAACCCCTCATATGAAAAACTGGAAAAAGTCCTGCACAGTTGCTTCAAAGGATATTTTTCATCTTTGAAACAAAAAGGGGATGTGGGGCAAACCTGAAACCCATTTTGCCACACCAAGAGTTATGTGCCATCCATAAGAAATGCATCCATGACAACATGCTACTGAAGGATTTTCTGATGCCATCAAACTACATCTAGATTTAGAGCTGGGCAAAATTATTAATGTCCACTTGGTCTTGATCTTAAGCCCATTAAGATGAGTGGGACTTTTGCCATTGACTTCAATGTGCTTTAGATAAGGGCCTTAGAGTATTCTTATACAACAATAGTAGTTCCTGACATTTGAGTTTTTTCACAGATCTATGAAGATATGATCCTTTTCCTTTCTTTTGCTACGGTAAAAAATTATACACACAACTCTAATGAACACTATGCTCTCCCTTTTTCTCCCACTATTCAGTTGTGTTTGAAAAAATGGTATTTGGAAAATAAAATAAAATAAAATAAAGAGCAAAGAGGTTAGATAGAAAAAAATGACTGATTTTGTTAAGAGACTCATTGAACTAAACTTAATTGAACAGGATCTACTTTTCATAAACCCATGTTGATTTGAATTAATTACATTACCCGCCTTTAATTCTTTATTAATCTAGTCCTAGATCAGCCTCTCCATTATCTTGGGTGGGATCAATAATTGAAACTGCACAATCAAGTGGGAGGGAGAGAATTTAAATCGATAGTTGGTTCCATAGAAATTCTATCCACATCACAGATTTGTAATCAGGATATATATCAAATTCCACACATTATGTAATCAGAGAACACTTTCACTGCTTGATTACATGCTGCAGTAGTGATGATGGTGGAATAAGTAGCCATATACACAACTTGACCCTTTTCTGGCTGTCAATTATGTATATGATGAACTATTCAAAGATCAAGACCCATAGCCTACATTTTCAGAAGTGACTAGTGATTTTATATGCCCCATTCTTGGCAACTCAACATGAGATACATGAAAGGGTCCAGATTTTTAGAGGGTGGGTGCACATCAATGTTCCCTCTAATTTTTGACAGGCCATGTGCGCAAAAAATGTCTTCTGTGAAAATGTTTGACAGGCTGTGTGCGCAAAATATTTCCTCTGTGCAAATTGTTGTGCATCTGTGCAAAGTTTTGTGTGCGCGGTGTTTCGCCATGTGCATGGGGTTTAGGATCTGTGTGCGCGCACACACGCACACAGCTTAGAGGGAACAGTGGTGCACATTCTGAAAATCAGGCTACTTTAAGGTGTCTCAAATTCAGCACTTAAAAACAAGTCACCCCAAATCACAAGCCACTTGTGAAAAATTAAACCAGACATAGGCAACCTTTGGCTGATGGGTGCTGCCCCAGGCCAATGGGGGCTGTGGGTAGTGGCGTGGGCAGGGGATGTGCTGGCTGCCGCTTCCTGCAGCCCCCATTAGCCTGGGACAGCGAACCGCGGCCAGTGGGAGCCACGATCGGTTGAACCGGCGGATGCGGCAAGTAAACAAACGGGCTCGGCCCGCCAGGGTGCTTACTCTGGTGAGCCGTGTGCCGAAGGTTGCCGATGCCTGAATTAGACCAAGAGCTTTCATACAGTAAACAAAAGTTAAATAATTTCTAGCAGGCAGAATCACGTTGTTTTGAAATTTAATTGCAAATAATGTGCTACACAGTTTGGAGGAGGAAACAAAATCTAATAACGAGATTTACTGCCCTGCTCTTTAAGCAGGGAGGGGTTTGTCTGTCTGGTCCGGAGAAGAGGGGAATGCTTTCTGGCTTTGGGGAGGAGGGAAGACATAACATTGCTGGAAAAACAGGCAGCATGGTGGATGACTCACGACCTAAGAATGAGGGGTTTAAAAAGGTCAGCCTGGGCCTAGCCCCTCCCCTCATTCACTCAGAACAGGCTGGACAGAGACTCCAATGCATGGCTTGCTGCAGGACCACTTGCAGTCAAATGGTGAGCGGGGATGGCGGGGTGGGGGGGGGACCAATGTTCCCTCTAATTTTTGACAGGCCCTGTGCGCAAAAAATGTCTTCTATACAAGTTGTTGCGCTTCTGTGCAAATTTTTGTGCGCGCAGTGTTTCGCCGTGTGCGCGGGGTTTAGAATCTGTGTGCGCGCGCACACGCACACAGCTTAGAGGGAACAGTGCAGGGGACCCCTTCCCCATTTCATGACATAAAAACAGGCAGGAATTGCACACAGTGGCAGAGGGGAGTGGGCACAGGTTCTCGGACAACCAGCGGGGGATGGGGTGGGGAAACGACACCTTCCCTCGTTGCAGGGCATAAAAGCAGGCAGCAGTTTGGGAGACGGCAGCAGGGGGAGAAGGCACTGGTTCCCTTCCCATAGAACTCCCCACGTGGAATCAGTCTGGACGGTGAACAGGAACAGCAAGCGGGGAGCAGCCCCTTCTCCAGTTCAGGCCGTAGAAACAGAGGGGAGTTGGGACATGGTGGCAAGGGGCAGCAGAAACCTCATGTTAAGCAGCAGGGAGAGGCCATAAAATAGGCTCGATCCACTCCCACATAGATCCAGATGGTGTCAGGTAGGGAAAGGAAGGAACCCTCCCCGCCCCCCCAAATCACTACAGGAGGGACAAAGAGGGCACTGGAACCAACACAATTTCACATATAGCCCATACAGGGGCAGGGGGAAAGAAACCTCCCACTCTCTGGGAAAGCAGTGGTTGGGCTGCACTGGGGGATAGAAGTGCACAGGGGGCTACAAGCCACTCCCTCTTTCAATCAAGGGGGCAGAAGGGGCAGGAGCTGGTAAGCAGTCTCAGCATGGCTCCAGGGGGACACACAAAGGGGAAAGGAAGGGGTGCACAAAAGGGAAGGCTTAATTCTCCTTTTCCTCTGGCACCAGTGGAGTGGGGTAGCGATAGGAGAACAGATCCACAAAGGGAGGTAGAGTTGATTGGAGGGGGGATAGGTAGAAGAAGGAAAAGGAGGGGGCGAGTGGGCCCCTCCCATAGCAGTTGCAGTATACATGAATGTTTAGGGAATCATGGTGCAGTTTTTCCCTGCTGTAGCCAGAACACAATGGGATGGTTGTCCCCAGGGCAAGCCAGGGGAAGAATCCATACAGCAAGGGCAAGTGGCTGGGGGAGCCTGGGGTAGTGGACCGGAGTATCAAAGTCAGCCTATCAGGCTTGGGGAAATGGGGACACCAGGTGCAGCATTTGCTCACCCGAGTGCATTGGATTGTCACAGACAGCCTCTCAGGCTTGGGGAAGTGGGGTCTCCAGGTGCAGCTCTCACTCACCCAACTGAGCTAGTGGCGTCTGATGGGGGGCCAGTTAGCATGGAGCTGATATGAGTAATTAAATGTATTGCGTATGATGTTGTTTCCACAGCACTACAGGCTGTACAAAGCAGAACAGGTCATGCAGATCCAGTACATCCCACTCAGGTGATTTCAGGACCAACGGTAGACGCACAGGGCAGGGATCGCCAGCCACAAACCCAGACAAATGCTGTTCATGGTAGGGAACTTTGGCATAGGACAGTTGTCAGTGTAGTCCAGGGGTCAGTGGCACCACACACATGGCACAGTTGTGAAAAAAGTTTTAATAATTCATACAATTTCAGGAGCAGAAAGGCCAGTTGGCAATGCAGCCCATTACAAAGGAACAGGTGCTGTGGTACATGCTGTCATTGGCAACCCGTCAACTGGCATCCTCCACAATTTCAAATCGCCTTTCAGCCATTACATTTGTCAGTAGGCTAAATGACTACCCAGATCCTTGCGGGGATTTCTTAGTTCAGAGGTTTTTGGCAGGATGGTCAAGTAGGGGTGGACCCAAGGAGGATTCCCATCATCCCATCAGGGTTTCCATGCTCAGGGACCTTCTTCACATCCTCGGTGTCATATGTAATAGTGCACAGGAGGTGTCCCTGTTCAGGGCAGCATTCTTGACAGCAATTTTTGGTGCTTTCAGGATTAGTGAGTGAGTGCCTAGGTCCATCAGGGATTGTACGGGAAAGTCTTTGGAATTTTGTGACATAAGCTGGCACAAGTTCAGTGATATTACACTTGCGAAGTCAAAGACTCATCAAGTCATCTGGGGTGAAT
Organism: Chelydra serpentina; assembly: GCA_037349315.1. Taxonomy (NCBI): domain Eukaryota; kingdom Metazoa; phylum Chordata; order Testudines; family Chelydridae; genus Chelydra; species Chelydra serpentina. The sequence goes on from JBAIAC010000004.1 coordinate 63,785,439, forward strand.
TTGTTACCCTATGGGAGGGTGGCGAGCCTAGGGTCTGCCCTGTTCGGGCGTCGAGGGCCTTTATGGCAATACGGTGGGAGGGAGAAGGCACCCTTTTTGTACCTGGAGATGGGACTCCTCTCATGGCATATCAACTGATTACCATGTTGAGATGGGGGCTAACGAGGTTGGGGCTGTCAGCCCATGAATTTGATTCCCAGCGCAGATAGGTATGGAAGAAGAGGCTATTCAGGCAATCGGGTGCTGGCAATCTAATGCATACCAAACGGATGTAAGACTGAGGTGGAAAATCAACATTAATCAGTTGTTTTCTCATTTCAGATATGGGACAGCGGGCTATACACACGAGGGTGTGGATCTGTGGGAACAGTATTGTGTTTTAGGTGCATAGGCACGCATCCAGATTCCTGAGGGCTCCCAGCTGGGATTCGGTGGCGAAGCATTACTCAGCCGACACGCACGGAGGGGCATTATATGGGATCAACTGATACCGCTGTTGTATGCTGTGCGGGCATGTCAGCGGCCACCGGATATATTGTTGATACATCTGGGAGAAAATGACCTGGGAACACTTAAAGGGGTGGAGTTAATGCTTCAAACTAGGGGGGACCTGATGCAGATCTTGGCAATTTTTCTGGGCGTTAACATTGTCTGGTCGGATATGCTTCAGCGCAGGGTCTGGCGGGGAGCCTTGAACACCACCAGGGTGGACCAAATCAGGAAGTATGTGAACAGGGAAGTGAGCAAATTCTTGTTGCCCTTTGGGGGGACAGTAATTTCAGATCCTGGCATATTCTATGGGGCACCGGAGTTATTTCGGGAGGATGGGGTGCACTTGTCAAACTCATGTGCTGCCATATTTTTGACTGATATAAAGAGGGCATTGGGAGATGTCTGGGAACCTGGCTGGGTGTGGGGAGGAGGCAGCCAAGCTGACGGCTGGTGCCTCCTTGTGGCAGATGTTCAGTGCAGGTACTCCATATATTAAGGCACAAAAGAACGGAAAACTGGCTTGGAAAAGGAATTAAGGAGAGGTGCTTGGTAATTGAGCAAGCCGGGGGCAGTTGGGGACCCCTATGATTGGTACAGCAGGGAGCCAACCCCTCAGCAGTATAGTCCACCTGAACCCCTTCTACAAGGGGGCAGGGTGGGTAAGGTTCTGGCAAGGGAATTGCTGGAGGGACCTGGATGAAAAGTGGAGTGGGGGAGCTGGTGGAAGGCCCTCCCACAAAAAAAAATGGCTGGAATTGGAGGGTCCTGTCAGTGGATCTGCTGGAGGGACATAAATGTTGCACCTGCACTGCACATTTTATCTGCCTGGTTAGTCCCAGACATCTATCTAATAATAAACTTGCGGCCTGATTAAACCCATATCTAATGTTCCCTGTCATTCTTTCGGCATAGCCAGAAAAAGAGCTGGGATAGAAGAGAAGCAACAGTAATTCTAAAAGCTCTTAACTTATTATGAAGGAAGATTGACATTAGGAATGACAACAAATCATCTTCCAGTGAACCATTCTGCAAGATATCCCAAAACACCAAGTGCTATACGGGTAAAACACCAGCTCCATGATAGCAGTATATTGGTTAGCACTCCTCTATTCATGCAACCTGCTATTTCTACTTTGGAATATTATTTCATTTGCTTATCATAAAGGAGTAGAAAAAGATAGGAAGGGCTGAGATCCACCAATGACTTCTGCAGTTGGAAAGAATAAATAATGTGGTAAATGCCCTTCTGGCCCTAATGGTTGATTCATGGACTTATGTTTTCTCATTGGTCCTTCATTTGGAACTCCTAAAATCCTGTCTCATATTCATAACAAAATTCTGACCTTTTTTAATTGGCTCTGAGAGTGCACTGTTAATCCTATCTCAAGTATATGGTTTCAGAAACTTTTTTTCTGACCAGTGAGAAAAGACAGAGTATATTGAATTATAATCACTCTTTTATTGATTATAGTGGCTTTAAAGCAGCTCTTCTCAACCAAGGGTACACGTACCCCTGGGGGTAAGCAGAGGTCTTCCAGGGGGGTATATGAGCTCATCTACATATTTGCCTAGTTTTACAACAGTCTACAGAAAAAAACACTAGTGAAGTCAGTACAAAGTAAAATTTCACAGAAACAATGACTTGTTTGTACTGCCCTATATACTATACCCTGAACCGTAAGTACAATATTTATATTCCAATTGATTTATTTTATAATTATATGGAAAAAATGAGAAAGTAAGCAATTTTTCAGTAATAGTGTGCTGTGACACTTTTGTATTTTTATGTATGTTTTTGTAAGCAAATAGTTATTAAGTGAGGTGAACGTTGGTGGTACGCATGACAAATCATACTCTTGAAAGGGGTACAGTAGTGTGGAATGGTAGAGAGCCACTGCTTTAAAGGACTTGAAGTACATGTCACTCATTTCCCTTTCCAGGCCTTTAAAAGGGAATCTAGTTAAGTACAAATATTTTTGACAATTGTTGTAGTAATACTCAAGACAGACACTATATAACACCTTTCATTCAGTGAGGTACTCTAGTAATATTGATGCCATTTTACAGAGGGGTTAAATGAGTTGCCCAGGATTATCAATGGAAGCAGAATTAGAGCTGGAATTGAGGTTTGGTAGTACAACTGGAGACTATTGGATTGCCTATTTTCACGGTGTGTTGTGTGTGCGTGCAAACATTTCCTTTCATCCTAGTACACATCCCCTGATTTTTTAAATTGAGTTCCAGGTTACAACAACTCCAAAACCTTCTAAGCAAAACTCAGAAGAAATCATTGACATTCACCTGATGTTTTCTTAAACCCATCAGACACTACAAATGTTACATGATTTTGATGCAAGACAATAAATCGGTCCAGATTCACACAGGCCCAAGTGCATGTGAAAGGCACATGAATCTTTCAACAAATCTTGTCTGAGTTTCAAGTTTCTAATGAGACACAACACCAGGTGACTTTGTTCAGGGTTTTGCTGTGAATATTTGCATAAGCATTTGAGTTCTTGAGTACCAGTCCTGTGCTAAGACAGTTCTTTTCTATCTCTCTTTATAAAAAGTTATCCTTGTCCTGAAAAAATTGAAAATCAAATGTTACTTGATGTCCCTACATCTCAAAAATTCCTTGCTTGTTATTACCACTGTATGGAGCATGAAATGTAAAGACAAGTTCTGCCCCAAAGACTTATAATGTAAAAGACAGACACAAGAAATGCAGAGGATTGATTGGGATTTTTAAAATAATTATTAGAATTCAGTCCTAAAAATTCAGCTGTGATATCCAGGCGTTTCACAAGAGTTAGATTGTGGACATAGGCAAAATAAATTGGTATCGAGGAGGGAGTTGAATGAGGAGGGAGTATGTTCTTGCTGCGCTGGGATTGGAAGGTTATTCCACGCTTAGTACTATCATGGAAGAAGGCACAGAGATGGAAATGGAAGAAGGAAATGAGCAGGGCATTGAGGCTGGCATCACTGGACTGGAATTCGGTATAGGGGGTGCAATTAAAAATGAGATCTGAGATGTAGATCAGGGAAGTGTTGTGGAGGGCCTTGAAGGCAAGGACTAAGTGTTTAATCTTGAGCCCGTGGGCAAAAGGGAGCCAGTGGAAATGTCTCTCAACTTTGTCTCATCACAAAAAACATCACTCATGTTAAAGCCAAATGTACTTCTGTCTCACATAAATCTTGTTTCCTCACAGCTGGTTGCTTTGAATTAATGACACTATTTGTCACCCATTGTAAAGTCCAATGTCATACAGCTGGGCTTTGGCAAGATGAAAGTTTTGCTTGCAGAGCAAGCAACGGGGCATAATATCGATATGAATTCTAAACCAGACATGCTCATATGGTAGGGTGAACAGATGTCCTGATTTTATAGGAACTGTCCCGATATTCAAGGCTTTGTCTTCTATATGCACCAATTACCCCCCACCCTGGCTCCAGTTTTTCACACTTGCTATCTGGTCACCCTATCATATGCTACTAAAAAAGACTTTACAATTCCTGTCCATTTGTTTTGGTAGAGGTGGATATTTGAAAGCACAAGGAGCAAATAGCATGAAATATTCAGCCATTTCTGTTTTAATCTCTCTCTCTCTCTCTCTGTGTATATATATCTATATATATATCTATATAGATATATATAGATATTTGTATGACTGCTCTTATAGCAGCCATTAAGATTAAACATTACAGAAGTGGGAAGAAAACTGTGACTTCTTGTAAAGAAAAATGTCAGTTTGTTAGCCCAAGACACAATCAAATACTCTGTCTGCTATCTGGATTGGTGGTGTGGTATGTGTGGCATTTTCCTGCCTTTCATTGCTTTGTTTAGATATAACAAACTTGGGGAGTAATTCTAATATAATTTTGGTTTCCAAATTTCTGTGTCCTGCAGATTGTCTAATCATGCTGACATAATTCCTATACATCATCCTATCACTTTGCTTGTAGGAAACACGGGAAGTTTCCCACCTATATCACAAAATAGAGCTATATATTTTTATATATCAGACCATCATTGATATGTGGTAGTTATCCATCCACTTAAGTATTAATTATACACTGAGACTCCACAGAGCATTTGTGGTTTACATATCGTGGGGGACATGATGTAAAGAGAATATTACACACCGTTTATTTTAATAGAGATTTTAATTAAAAGTAGGCCTAGTTTCATTTAGGAGCTACACTACTAAAAATAGTTACTAGTACTATCATAATTCCTTTGCTCTACTTGCAAATTAAAGGTCAGAGTGGAGTAGAAAAATATATATTTGATATAATTGTATTAGGCTTTTAGTTTGTTAATTGAAGTTCATGGCACACACCTGTGTGCTCATTTCTTTTAGTGTCAACATACCCTAGAATACAACATAAATCCAGGAAAAGTAGGAGTGTGATTCTATCTGCGTTTGCATAACAGGTATGGTTGAGAGCCCAGTCCTGCTTATATTAATTTCATTCATAAACACTACTATAGTAGCTGAGTAGAGAGAAAAATACTATGAGACTTTTCTGCTAAACTCTGGTTTGTTACTTTCTCTTACCACTACACTCACCTTGTTTGTCTCTTGTCATCTGTCACCTAGAGAAAAAATTTGAAAAATGCCTAAATGATTTAAATGGGACGTAGGCTCCTAAATCACTTATGCACTTTTGAAAGTGATTATAAGATCTCTGTGGAAGGGAATTTGTCCAAGATATTCAAAGGTAGTTAGGTGCCTAGTTCCAATTGATTGATTTTGGTGTCTTTGTGGATATGGGCCTTTTTATTTGCTACGTATCTGTACAGTCCCTAATTCAGTAGGATCCCGATCCCTGATTTGGGTTCTTAGGTGGTATCATACTATTACTAAAATTATCATCATTATTGTCCTCATCATGAATACTGGGAAAATATAGTAGTATATTTTGTTCTTGAGTTTTTATGACCATTTTTAAATTAGATTACTTGGGTTGTCTTTCTTAAACTGGACATTTCCATAAATGTTGTTATGTGTGCAATTTTCTGGAGCATTTCCTTTGTGGTGGTAGAGCTGTTTGAGGTTTATTATTCTAAGGGTATCCTATATACACCCCTTGAAGTCCTTATGAAACCCCATTTTCCCTCTCATTTAACTTCTGCTGATAGGTTGAAGAGGACTGGATGATAGTCCTTTCACAGACTGTCAACTGTGCTCTTGAGGTCTGATCCAACTTGCAGGTGACTTTCCCATGATTTCAACAGCAGTTGGATTGTACCCATAAGATCCAATCCAGCACATGAGTAAGTAAATAGCTCTTTATAGCTTCAGTGGAATTATGTAAGTTTGTTCACACATGTATTTGCAGATGCGGGGATGTTCACTGGCTACAGGTCCTATATTATGTGAAGCTCTGCTTACGAGTTAAAAACGTTGATCTGTACCAGTTCTCATTCACTACTGCTTTAGGATTGGGAATGGAACCTGGTTTTCCCAAAGGCAGTACAGAGCATGCCACTTAGCCACAGGACTAATCTAGCCACTAAGCTTCTGAGTTTTAAGTTTTGGGTTTATTTTTTCAGTTTGTAATGCTATATTAATTTTCCTTATAAGGACTGGACATTAAATGTTTAGCATAACAGCAGGTGAAGCACAATGGAAAACTGGCTAGACCAGCAGCTTTGATTTCAAAGACAACTTTTATTCTTTAATAGTGTCTATGTAAGCAGGGAGTATCCATTACAGGTAGTGAGGTACAGCAGGAAGTTTCCAGCCTGTGTGCAATCATGGTGTGCATACATATATATTTTAATATTTATTAAAAAACAGGCCATATTTGTACTTCATGGTGGCAAAGTTTAGTGCATGTCTTTCAGGATTCACATGAACAAGACCAATATAAGTCTTCACTTGAGATTTGCCTACTCAATAGCTTCAATCCAGCAGGAAACCAATTTAAGGGGAAAATGCATTTTAAAAAAAAGCAATGAGGTTGGGGAGTTTGAGAATGAAATTTAGAAAACAATTTCTCATACAGTTCACCCTTGTGGCACTTCCTCCCTGGAGTGTCATGCAATGTTATAAAAAGTGTCGCTATAACAACACTAATTAATTTTAGTGGGATTTCATGGGTTACAGTAAAAAGCCAAACCACAGTAGTCCCATTCTATGTCATAGCTGGTTGGGTAAGAGAGAACTATATGAAATAGAAAGTAGTGCAGTAATTACTGAAAAGGACTGCCCAGGCCAGCCCTTGTCAAGGCAACCTATGCACACACCCTTACTTCATTGTGGACATAAGGGTGACAATCAATAACAATGAAGCTTATACACCTATTATTCAGTACATTACAGGATACATTGAAATAAAGGGTGAGGTTTATTCAACATAGTAAATCCCTTGTGGAGCTACATGACTTGAAAAATGATATCTGTCAATGTGCTCAGGCTTTTGCTTCACATAACTTGGAGGATTAGGGACTCCAGGAATTCTGAAATGAGTACTAAATCCACCCTCTGAAGAGTCTAAGATAAATACTATGAATAAGAAAGTGATAAATATCTGGAGAACTGTAAATAAACAAGTACTGACAAATGCCCTAATCTTTCCCAGACACGTTAAAAGGTTCTCATCACTATGAAGATATGGCAGCAATTCTATATTCCATATATTATTGACTCTCCAATTCCATTATAATGGCAGTACAAACTCTGTCACTCTAACTCCTCCAAGACATAACCAATCTTCCTCACAAACAGCGTTCATGGACTTCTGCCATAATATGGCTTTCTGAGAAGCCTGAATTGAGTTAGACAATTTTCTAAAATAGTAGTTTTCTTTTGAAAAGTTTCCAAACACTATTTTGCTCCTTCATCTTCAAATGCACAGCTTGGAAACATTTTAAATTATAAACTCAAAAATTATTTTGTCATGCTGGTGTCACTGAGGATGAGGGCTTTTAAGCAGTTATGGAGAGTAGGAATAACTGTAGAATTATTAAAGATTGATAATGAGTACTTTAGGGTATGTGCATGGCACATTTTTCTGTATATCTTATGTGGTCCAGTGTGGATCTTAGTGAAGAGCCCACACTTCATATGCAAAGGCTGTAGGCAAAGCCTCATGTCAGAGCTGCCATGCAAATTGTGTCTGAAGACATCATCTGTGTCCTTTGTGTACAATGAGTCAGAGATGTTGTGCCATATAGACATCAAAGACACACAGATGTTCTTCCAAAATCTTTTTTAAAATTGAAGAAATTCTCAGGCAAAAAGCTTTATTAACCTGGAGTCATGTTACAACGGGTTTTCTGGCTGGATAACTTTTCTCACCAGCATTTCCGGGTGGTTATAATTCTAAGGGCAGGGCTACACTACCAGCTAAGTTGATCGAATTTACACCGCTCAAGAGTATGAAACACCCCCTCCCCGCAAAAGAAAGATGCAAGTTTTGTACTGTCCAGACCAGTGCTATGTCGGCAGGAGAGCATCTCCCGCTAACACTGCTTACATGTCTCACAGTGGTGGATGAATTATACTGATGGGAGAGCAAAGTGTCAGCATAGCATGTCTTCACCAGATGTGCTACAGTGGCGCAGTTGCATGTAGTACACTAGTGTACACATGCCCTAAATGTGCAGTAAGACCCAGGAAGAGATAACCAAATGACATCTACTTGTAAGGCATGTTCAGAACAGGTGAAACACAGAAAGATGGGATTCCAGGAGAAATCACTTTTTCCCGATGTAACATCCCATCTCATCACTGCCTTATTCTCCCCTCACACTAGTGTAGACAGGGAGAACCCCATCTAACTCATTATAGTGATGTAATGGTGTCAAGCCAGGGTGAGTGTAGAATCAGGCCTGCAATCTTGATCCTTTTCCTCTGTTTTACTTTATTATGGATTTGAGGGAACCACCTATCTATAATGTGTAGGAAAATAAACTTCATGAGCATGGGGGGGGGGGCTCCAATCTGAGTGGCATATTCTGGAGGTCTTATCCTGCCAGTTCTAAAGCATTCTGGAATTTTCTAAACATTGGAGATAATATTATAGATAACAGTTTCCTAACTCAAAGAGTGCTGCAGCCAACACATGGGAATTCTTTATTAAAACTTGTCCTAACAGATAAAGATAATATGATCACAGAACAGAAAATTAATAGTAGATTAGGTACATGTGATCATGAGTTGCTGAAACTTGCAATGTGCAAGCAAAATGAAGCCCAGGCCATTAATATAGATACTTGGTGCTTTAATAGGGCCAGTTTCACAAAGCTGAAAACAATTATGAGCCAAAGAAGTTGGAAGGAAAAATGTAATCAGAAAAATGTGAATGATAATTGGGAATCATTTAAGGACACCTTACTAGAAGCCCCAAAAGCCACTATCCCACAACTCAGGTATCAGAGGGGTAGCCGTGTTAGTCTGGATCTGTAGAAGTGACAAAGAGTCCTGTGGCACCTTATAGACTTGCATCTGAAGAAGTGGGTATTCACCCACGAAAGCTTATGCGCCAATACGTCTGTTAATCTATAAGGTGCCACAGGACTCTTTGTCGCTATCCCACATCTGAGGAAGAAGGCTGTGCTGGTTAAAAAAAACCCAACCTAATCTAGAGTGGATGTAAAGACAGATATAAACAATATAATAATGATATATTTATCATTTCAAATATTTATATATTTCATTATTATATTGTTCATATATATATATATATATATATATATATATATATATATAACAAATATAAGCTTTATAAAAAGTTAATAATAATGAATATAAATCATTATTTGGGAACTGTAGAAAACTGATAAGGGAAACAAGGGGCACAGGAATAAATCTATGGCCAGCATAGTTACGGACAATAAGAAGTAGTTTTAAAAAAATATATTAGGAACAAAAGGATTCCTAACAATGGTATTGGTCCATTACTAAACAGAAATTGTAGAATCATCAATAATAACGCAGAAAATGCAGAAGTGGTCAATAGATATTTCTGTTGTGTATTTGGGAAAAACAGATGATGTGATAACTTACAATGATGATGGTTGATTGATGATGATGATGGTCCATTACTAGATGGAAATAGTAGACTTATCAGTAAACATAGAATCATATAAGGGACCTCAAGAGGTCAATCTTTTCCTGTTCCCTGCACTCATGGCAAGACTAAGTATTATCTAGAAGAGGGTTTCCCAAACTTGGTTCGCAGCTTGTTTCGGGGTAAGGCCCTGGCAGGCTGCGAGCCACTTTGTATACCTGACCGTTCGCAGGTACGGCCGCTCACAGCTCCCAGTGGCTGCGGTTCGCCGTTCCCAGCCAGTGGGAGCTGCGGGAGTTGCTCTTCTCAAAGTCCTTTTGGATCTGCTTCCGGTCCAGTCCTGAGTTTAGCGTGCTGTTACATTCCCCTGTTGGTAACCCACCTAGCCGTCTGTCTTGAGATTTATTATACCTTCACCAAGATAATGCCATGGTTCCATAAAAGGCGATATTTGCTTCTTTGCTTTGCCATTGGCTGTCACTCACACTATCTCACTCATTCCTTACATTAGTTGATTACATGTTCATAAGCATGAATACAGTTGGTGATATAGAGCAATACAGCTTTAAGCAAACATCATCGGGGACTTCCACTGCTTGTGGTTTTGTAACAGCATAACAGGAAACTCTGCAAACTGCACTTGAAAGGGCAAATAGGGCATGGGGGGTGCGCATCAGGCCATAGGGTCCAGCAGGGATCAGTTCTTAACCCTAATTCTATTCAACATTTTTATTAACGACCTTGAAAAAAACCATAAAATCAGCACTAATAAAGTTTGCAGATGACCCCAAAATGGGTCAGCGCTAAATAATGAAGAAGAAAGGTCACTGATTCAGAGCAATCTGTGTCACTTCGTTAACTGGTTGCAAGTCTACAATATGAATTTCAGTAGAGCTAAATGTAAATGTATACATTTAAGAAAAAAATGTAGGCTAGGCATGCAGGATGGAGGACAACATCCTGGGAAGCAGTAACTCTGAAAAAGAGTTGTGGGTTGTGGAGGATAATCAACTGAACATGGGCTCCCACTGTGATGCTGTGGCCAAAACAGCTAATTGTGTTTATATTGGTTAGGCTATAAGTTTACTCTACTGACAATATTTTTCAACTTAAAATATATTTAACAAGAAAACCGATTTGTTTGTTTGTTTAGAAATTATCAGTCTTAATTTCCTTCCTTTCTCCTGTTTGAGGAGCTTGGTTGTTTTCAGGCAGGTGCATTTCTTGGCAAGGATTGATGAGACCTGCTACAGCCAAGCAAGAAGCCCTAGGTGACCAGTTTACCCTTCCCCAGTAGAGTACCAGCTGGCAATTGCCCCCATTCTGTGATGGCTTGTCCTTCTTTTCAACTTGTCATCAAGCCAAGATTGTACACTGTAGGAGTACAGGTAAGCATCTGCCTCTATAGTCATTGCCAACCGCTCTCCATTATCAGCTGCCAGAACTGCTTCAAAGAATCCTGCACAACTTCCTCCAGATGCAGATCCCGAGTGTTTTATGTCTGCAACTAACCCTGCCTTTGCTGGCTGGGGAATCCAAAATGTAAAATAGTTTCCAGAGTGCATCCCAGATCACTATTAAACATAAAGTGTGTTGGGGTATCTTTTTTATTGGCAGGCATTCGAGGCTGGACTTTGTACACATGCTTCATCTAAATAACAGAAATATTTCCTCTGATGAGATAATGTCTTACAATGCAAAATAAAAGGGAAACTGTTAACTACATTGGCCACCCTTACAACTTGCCGGTTTTGCCGTTGATAAATCGATAAGGTTCCTGCACTCTCTGCACTGCCGCTCGAACTTACTCTACAATTTACCTAAAATACAGAGGCAATTATTTAGTTATCCAAGTTGTTCTGTGGGGCCATGATTTGGTAAGTAGATGAGCTAGTGCAGTCTCCCCTCTCATGGCTTCACACAGTCCCATTGACTCTGTGAGGGTCTGTACTTGTGCTTGGGGACGCCTTTGCAGGCTGGAGACTTTTTTTGGCAAGATTTTAAAGGCACGTTTTAGGCAGCTACAGCTGTTTGAAAAATAACCAGCAGCTGCAATCAGACATCCTCAATTATCCCTTGTGTTGCTGCTGCTGGCTTTATCTGATGACTTAGGGCCTGGTATTTCAAACCTTGCTTATGGGTATTCTCACATTAATACAATGTTCAAGATCAGCCCCATTAGATAGAACCTCTCAGAAGAGGGTTGGGTCTTCCAGAGAAAAGCCTAATAGTCAAATTAAAATAATAATCTAATTAACCCTTACTTAATTTGTCTGCAGTGTGCGAGCCTCTCCTGAAGGATAGAAGAGAGCCCTTTAGGAGGAAAGGGAGCTGGAGAAAAGGAGCTGTGTCTCTACCAATGGAAAACCTCCCACAGATAAAGAAACACGCTACGTAAGAGAGAATCTCCCTCACAATACAGCTTAAAATATCCTGATCAACAACCTCATGGGTGGCATGAAAAATGTCAAAGAAACACTTGCCTGTTAGAATGTGGGTTTTCATCAAAATTGAAATTTTCTGTGGGAAAAGGTAGATTTTGCAGATTTTTCCATTGATAACATTGAAACAAAAACATTTCAATTCAACTCAGGTTGACATTAATCTCTGCCTGCCTAATCCATCAGAGTGCCTCTTGGGAGCTATCGTCCTGGGTCCCTTGTGCCCCCATTCCCTCTAGTGGGTTCTTCTCCCCTGACAGATTATATCTCCCATGATATACTACGATCTCTCCCTGTGTCTGAGCCACTGTGGTACTTCCCTGATGTCCAAGGTCTGTGAACTGAATTTTTCAGTTTGTCAGTATTCATTTCAACATTTCTGAATTGAAACTGGCTGTGATTTTGTGATTTCCATTCCACTGTGGGGGGAAAAATCCAAATGTAAAGATATTAGAATTTCCCAAGGGACGGAAATTCAATTTTTCTATTGGCTCTAGCCAGCATGCGTTTAACTTGTGTTCTGATGTCAGCACTGAATGTTTGCTACTGTTCCTGCAGTGGTAGCTAGGGTTTGTGCTGTACAGGGAGATTACTTTCTTGTGTGTAGTGTGTTTCCTTATCTGTTGTAGGAGAAAAATCATTTCTTGTAACTTTTTGAAATATGTCACAGTAAGTAGAAATGATGTGTGGGCTTGAATATATGGTTAAGAGATGTCCCCAAACTTGGTACTGTTTTCTTGCTTTTTATTATGGGGGGGAATGACTTGTTTAACAAACTTCAGTCTTTTAAACAACCTTATTGGTTATAATTGTAAAAGCAGTTTTGTCTGCAGCATAATTAGAAGGGTACTGTGCTACTAGGTTATGCAATAACTATTTTTATTTCCCTTTTGGTTAGATAGTGAAGTGTGTCTTTTTTGTTAAAGCCTCACTAAGAACTTATATATGCCACATAATGAGCCTTTTTATTAGAGTGTCCCCAAACCCTTCTCTCAACTTGTGTTTATTTCCTGTAAAAAATCATTTGTATGGATTGGTAGCCAGGTGCAATGTCTCAGCTGGAAATATTGATAGAAGGGTATATTGCTCCCAACTAGACATTTCAGTTTGTTCCCTGGGGACAAAAATGGAGTTTGGAAACAGCTGGTCTGTCTTTGTTACTTCTGTATTCCCTAGATCACCACCTTCCATTTTCTGAGAGCTCTGCATAAGCTTCAGTCAATTGGGGAAATAAGGCATCTATTATACTGGCCTTCTTGAGAATCATCTTTTGTATATTAATCACATTAGGGATAAAGAGATAAAGAGGCAGAGGGATTCACTGTCTCTATTTTGTCCACTAGAACAGAGTTAAAGTGTGGGCTGTCTAGCAGACTTTTCTCTGCCTACCCCGTAGGCAGTGGGAGGAAATATTACCTACCAGCTATGGTAGCCCAATGCTAATGTGTATCTCTGTGGTGACCTGTTCCCCTGCAAGAACATACTGTTCATTCCTACACAGTTTGTGTAGTTCATAACACCCTCTATGGGTCAAATGGCATTCTCTGATGTGTACATGTTGCTCCCAAGGATGTAATTTGTCTCTAAAATGTTATTCCTAATGGCTAGTAAATTCTTCTTCTTTTAGCATCCTCTGAATAGAGTAGAAGTTATCAGGTCCTGCCGTACTATCTCTTCTTATGAAACAAAATGATAGGGAAATGATAGAAGAGGCATTAACCAATATCATGTAACAGATGATTCTGATCTTTATTACTCATACCCAGTTCTTGGCAGGCTACTTAAAAGGAGACAAAGGAACATTACACTGGACAGTTTAGCCAGGCAATAGTCCATGATATCATCAGAGGTGAAAAGTTGGGCTAGTTACACTCCACAGGATGGAGTGTGTGACTGGGGAGGAGAACAAAGGTCTGTCAGAAGAGCAGAAAGGCAGAAGGGCAATGTTCAGACAAAGCTTGGTGAAAGAAATTGCCATGGCAGGGAGGCACTGAATTACGTGAGTGAGGCACAGGATGCAGGTTTTTTTTTCTGGCTTCCGTACAAGTTTCAGATATGTGGTGCCCTTGTGAAGGAAAGCAAACAGGAGAGAGAGATCACGAATGCAAAACACAATGCATAATAGGAATGAAGTGAGAAATTTTGAGTTGGGAAATGCCACTCTTCTATCACATGATTTAGAGAGCATATTTCTCGCCATCTGTACCTCCACTGGCCTTTTTTTTTTGGCGGGGGGAAGGGGACAGCTGAGAACTACAGGGCTAAGAATAGCCTGTTTGTTTTGTTCCCTTAGTCTCTGAAACGCCATCCCGATCCCTACTTATTTGCTTGTTTTCATTATTCATGTACTCAGTCAGTATTGATATTACCATAGCACCCAAGCTCCTAATCAGATGGGGTCCCCTTTATGCTAGATTCTGTATAAACACATATAAAGCAACATCCCCTGCCCTGAAGAGCTTACAGGCTACAGATCAGACAGACAAAGGACAGGGGAAGGAAATGGGACATATCTTAGCTCATCAATTAGTTAAAGGGGGGGGGGAGCACATTAAAAAGTGTTTATTTCTGAAAAGAATCTCGCCATTGCTTGAGTGTGAATTATTTGTGGCCCGACTTTTTGGACGCAGTATAAAAACCTGTTCCAGTTCCCATAGGCTGCCTCATTCTGGAAGGATACTACCAGGAGGAAATATGAGTGCAGTCAGTAGCACCTGGGACAGATAGGAGCTGGCCTGTGGTATAAAACTCTCCCATGCCTTGTTGTAGATTTTCAAATAAGACCTCCTGCACAGAATCTTTTCCAACGTTCTACTCTGGTTTTACATTTGTTTTCCCTTTGTGGCGCGGCTATAAAAATATTTATGTATTATCAATTTACATTTTGAAAAGGAAATAAACAGGTTTGCAATTGCTTTTTTAAAGAGTTTCTTTCATTACAAAGATCATCAAAATAAGAATCCCCCCCCCCCACCAAAAAAGACCCTCATTTCATTTTTCATAAGCAATTTTTAGCTTTTGATTGATATTAGGTTTTTGTATCTCCTAATAACTGTATCTAGAAAAGGAAATTGTTGCTAATCCAGGCCTGAGGGTTGTGGCTTTAAATATAGATATAGATATGCAAGCATACTCATTACTGAAAATCACTGAAAAGCTGAGCAAAGATATTGGAATCGGGCCCAAAAGAAATATAGAAATGTATTATGCAACAGGACCATGCATAATCAGTATCCCCTTCAAGAGGGAGTTAGTGGGCAGTTGGTGTGTTGTGACTGAAAGAACAGTAAATATGGCAGGCGACCAGCTTGGCTTAACAGTGAAATCCTTGCTCGTCTTAAACACAAAAAAGCAGCTTACAAGAAGTGGAAGATTGGACAAATGACTAGGGAGGAGTATTAAAATATTGTTCAGGCATGCATGAGTGAAATTAGGAAGGCCAAATCACACTTGGAGTTGCAGCTAGCCAGAGATGTTAGGAGTAACAAGAAGGGTTTCTTCCGGTATGTGAGCAACAAGAAGAAAGTCAAGGAAAGTGTGGGCCCCTTGCTGAATGAGGGAGGGAACCTAGTGACAGAGGATGTGGAGAAAGCTAGTGTACTCAATGCTTTTTTTGCCTCTGTCTTCACAGACAGGGTCAGCTCCCAGGCGGCTGCACTCCGCAGCACGGTATGGGGAGGAGGTGACCAGCCCTCTGTGGAGAAAGACGTAGTTCAGGACTATTTAGAAAAGCTGGACGAACACAAGTCCATGGGGCCGGATGCACTGCATCCGAGGGTGCTAAAGGAGTTGGCCGATGTGATTGCAGAGCCATTGGCCATCTTTGACAAATCATGGCAATCGGGGGAGGTCCTGGATGACTGGAAAAAAGCTAATGTAGTGCCCATCTTTAAGAAAGGGAAGAAGGAAGATCCGGGGAACTACAGGCCAGTCAGTCTCACCTCAGTCCCTGGAAAAATCATGGAACAGGTCCTCAAGGAATCAATTCTGAACCACTTAAAGGAGGGGAAAGTGATCAGGAACAGTCAGCATGGATTCACCAAGGGCAAGTCATGCCTGACTAACCTAATTGCCTTCTATGATGAGATAACTGGCTCTGTGGATGAGGGGAAAGCAGTGGATGTGCTATTTCTTGACTTTAGCAAAGCTAAACACTGTCTCCCACAGTGTTCTTGCCAGCAAGTTAAAGAAGTATGGGCTGGATGAATGGACGGTAAGGTGGATAGAAAACTGGCTGGATGGTCGTGCTCAACGGGTAGTGATCAATGGCTCCATGTCTAGTTGGCAGCCGGTATCAAGTGGAGTGCCCCAAGGGTTGGTGCTGGGGCCGGTTTTGTTCAATATCTTCATCAATGACCTGGAGGATGGTGTGGACTGCACTCTTAACAAGTTTGCAGATGACACTAAACTGGGAGGAGTGGTTGATATGCTGGAGGGTAGGGACAGGATACAGAGGGACCTAGGCAAATTAAAGGATTGGGCCAAAAGGAATCTGATGAGGTTCAACAAGGACAAGTGCAGAGTCCTGCACGTAGGACGGAAGAATCCCATGCACTGCTACAGACTAGGGACCGAATGGCTGGGCAGCAGTTCTGCAGAAAAGGACCTAGGGGTTACAGTGGACGAAAAGCTGAATATGAGTCAACAGTGTGCCCTTGTTGCCAAGACGGCTAACGGCATTTTGGGCTGTATAAGTAGGGGCATTTCCAGCAGATCGAGGGACGTGATTATTCCCCTCTATTCGGCACTGGTGAGGCCTCATTTGGAGTACTGTGTCCAGTTTTGGGCCCCACACTACAAGAAGGATGTGGATAAATTGGAAAGAGTCCAGCGAAGGGCAACAAAAATGATTAGGGGGCTAGAGCACATGACTTATGAGGAGAGGCTGAGGGAACTGGGATTGTTTAGCCTGCAGAAGAGAAGAGTGAGGGGGGATTTGATAGCTGCTTTCAACTACCTAAAAGGGGGTTCCAAAGAGGCTGGATCTAGACTGTTCTCAGTGGTAGAAGATGACAGAACAAGGAGTAATGGTCTCAAGTTGCAGAGTGGGAGGTTTAGGTTGGATATTAGGAAAACCTTTTTCACTAGTAGGGTGGTGAAGCACTGGAATGGGTTACCTAGGGAGGTGGTGGAATCTCCTTCCTTAGAGGTTTTTAAGGTCAGGCTTGACAAAGCCCTGGCTGGGATGATCTAGTTGGGGTTGGTCCTGCTTTGAGTAGGGGGTTGGACTAGATGACCTCCGGAGGTCCCTTCCAACCCTGAGATTCTATGATTCTATGATTCTATGACTGCTGTGTACCATACCAAACACAGTAGTTTCACTGTTATCTTGTTCTCCCTCATCTCCTTGTTTTTTAGTATTCACCTATCATGTCTTGACATAAGCTAAGGACCCATTCTTATCACTTGTTATGCCTGAGAACACCACTGACCTCAGTGGAGTTCCAGACAGACACAAGTGCCCACCCATAGTGGAGCAATTGAAGGACCAGGGCCTAGGCTTCTAAGCTCTTGGGTGCTGGCTTGTTGTTGTTGTTGTTGTTATATTTGCCTTCAGTGCCTGGAACAACTTTTAAATTTTGAAAAGGAAATAAACAGAAATAATCAGAGAATATTGATCTCTGATTGGGGGCTCCACTAATAAATAATAGAATAAATACATTATCTCTAAAGGAGTAGAACATTTGGGAAGACGTTCCTCAATAGTATATCAGATAAAAATCGAAGAATTGTACCCTTCCACCTACTCAGAACCAGCTCCCCACACAACACCTTGATCCAAAAGCAATACTACCAGAGAAAACCTGAGCAAATGAAACCTATAACTTATTCCTGAGTACTGTGGCAGCAGATCTATGATGGAAATGTTTAAGATTACAAGTGACCTGGGTACTGATAACAATGGAACCTGTTCCAGTTCTCATAGGCTGCCTTATTCTGGAAGGACGCTGCCATGAGGAAAAGAGAGTGCAGTCCATAGCACCCGGGACAGATAGGAATGGAACCATGTGATAAAACTCTCCCATGTCTCGCTGTTAGTGATGCTTTAGTAATGATATTACAGTATAGCAACGACTAGTCCCTCCTGTCAATTGCACTCAGAATCTGCTACATGCGGACAGATTTCAAATGCTGTGGTTTTCTCAGCTGGTTCTCTGACAGAAGCTGTTGTCAGGAATCTCCAGACAACAGTGACAGTAACCTCTACAGAAATGGCAGTTACTCATGCTTTATGTATGTGTGACTCTCCACCTCACCACATTTCTCAGAAAGCTACACTCTGTATCCTATTTAAGGGATACAGTCAACTTGTGTACCAATCACAGAGTCTATGGGCCTCCTCTCAGTGTGAGCTGAGTTGTTGCTACTGTGCCCTTTGCTCCTGCCAATTTGTCGCTGCCTGCTGTGTGTAAAATGGCTAACCCAATAAGGCATTGGAGAGGAGCTGGTGTTGGCTGTTCACCTTGCTAAGGCAGCTATGTCTCAAGTTTCTAGTGCAAATTATTTGATTCTGAAACACCACTTATGCCTAGATGTATTCCTTGGAAAATTCCATCATGGGTACATTTCACACTCCCCTCCTGTCAGGCTCTAAGTTTAGCAGGCCAAACTCCTTTGCTCCCTAGTTGAAACTTCTTTTCAAATTGCAACTATTGTATTTGCTATTAAGTCTGCAAATATTTAATTTAGGGACTTCAAAGACTTTGAATAAAATATAACCATAATTTGCTAGCCTTTTTCCTTTTCATTAAAATTGTTAGTGTCACACTTGTATCCAAAGCTGTTTCTTCTAAGCTGCTAATGTGCCCCCTCACCATCCACTTCCATCCTCTTCCTGCAATCTCATCAAAGAACACTATGTTCTACTTTCTATTAAGCACCACAGTAGGTCACTTTAACAGATTATTCTTTTCAACTTCTTGCACAAAAAGAATTTTTCTATATTCTTTTACATTTTCAATCTTTGCTCTTCCTAAGTTACAAAAATAACTTCAAGGAAAATGTGAAATTGAATCTGGCATTCTACAATTATTTCCACATTTCCTTGTCCTTGATGAGTGACTGAAAGAAGGATGGCACAAGGGATTGGTAATGGGATATAAAGTCTTCAGCTTTAAGTTACCAGTTCCAATGTACCAGAGTTTGGTAGTGAATACAAGTTGTTAATTATAACTGACTATTTCATTTCCTGTGTGAAGTTAGTTGCTC
The DNA here is from genome assembly GCA_037349315.1 of Chelydra serpentina. NCBI lineage: Eukaryota > Metazoa > Chordata > Testudines > Chelydridae > Chelydra > Chelydra serpentina. The sequence goes on from JBAIAC010000004.1 coordinate 63,804,605, forward strand.
TGTCTGAGTCCTAGTGGGCAAGTGTCCTCATCCATGGTATGCATCCAAGCACGACAAGTAGGACCATGTTTCTCCTGTACAATAGTGTACAAGTCTTTGCATAAAAATGACCATACTAGGTCAGACCAATGCTCCATCTAGCCCAGGATTTTGTCTTCTGACAGTGGCCAGTGACATATGTTTCAGATGAAATGAACAGAAGGGGAAATTCAAGTGATGCATCCTGTGTCATATAGTCCCAGATTCTAATTGAAGGATGTTTAGAGACACCAGAAGCATGGGATTGTGTCCCTAACCACTTTGGCTAATAGCAATTGATGGACCTATTCTCCATGAATTTACCTAATTCTTTTTTGAACCCAGTTAAACTTTTGGCCTCCACAACATCCCATGGAAACAAGTTTCACAGGTTGACTGTGCATTGTGTAAAGAAGTACTTCCTTTTGTTTGTTTAAAACCTGATGCCTATTAATGTCATCGGGTGACCCCTTGTTCTTGAATTATGTGAAGAGGTAAATAATGTTTTCCTATTCACTTACTCCACACCATTCATGATTTTATAGACCTCTATCATATCCCTTCTTAATAATCTCTTTTCTGAGCTGAACAATCTTAGATTTTTAATCTCTCCTCGTGTGGAAGCTGTTCCACATTCCCACTCATTTTTGTTGCCCTTCTGTTTACCCTTTCCAATTCTTATATATCTTCTTTGAAATGGGACAACCAGAACTGACCACAGTATTCAAGGTGTGAGAGTGGATTTATATAGTGGCTCTATGATATTTTCTGTTTTATTATCTATTCCTTTCCTAATGGCTCCTAATATTTTGTTAGTTTATTTGACTGCTGCTGAATGTTGAGTAAATATTTGCAGAGAACTATCCACCGATGATTCCTATATATATAGTTTAGTGAGATCCTTCTGTAAATCTTCATAGTCAGCTTCGGAGTACATATCCACTGGATCACCCTTGTCCATATGCTTGTTGACATCCTCATGGAATTCTAATAGATTGGTGAGGCATGATTTCCCTTTACAAAAGCTGTATTGACTGTTCCCTAACATATCATGTTTATCTATGTGTCTGATAATTCTGTTCTTTACTATGGTTTCAACCAATTTGCCTGGTACTGATGTTAGGCTTACTGGTCTGCAATTGTCAGGATCACCTCTGTAGCCTTTTTTAAAAATTGGCATCCCATTAGTTATTCTCCAGTCACCTAGTACAGAGGCTGATTACAGTGATAGGTTACATACCACTGTTATTAGTTTTGTAATTTCCTTCCTAAATCATGAGTGAATGCCATCTGGTCCTGGTGACTAATTATGTTTAAATGTATCAATTTCTTCCAAAACCTCATCTATTGATACCTCAGGCTGGGACAGTTCCTCAGATCTGTCACCTAAAAAGAATAGCTCAGGTGTGGGAATCTCCCCAATATCCTCTGCAGTGAAGACCAAAATAAAGAATTCATTTAGCTTCTCCACAATGACCTTGTTTTCCTTCAGTGCTCCCTTAGCACCTCAGTAGACCCTACTGACTGTTTGTCAGGCTTCCTTCTTCTATTTACTTTTAAAAGGTGGGGGTGTTTTTGTCTGTTTGTTTTGTTTTTAGCTAGCTGCTCCTCAAAGTCTTTCTTGGACTGCCTTCTTATATTTCTACACTTGACTTGTCATACTGTATGCTCCTTTCTATTTTCCTCAGTAACATTTGACTTCCAATTTTTAAAGGATGCCTTTTAACCTCTAACCACCTCTTTTACTCTGCTGTGTACCCATGGTAGCATGTGGGGGAGGTGGTGCTCTGTTTTAAATCTGCAGTATACATTTAGTTTGAACTTCTATTAGGGTGTTTTTAAATAGTGTCCATTCAGTTTGCAGGCATTTCATCCTTGTGTCTCTTTCTTTTAATTGCCGTTTAACTAGCTTCCTCATTTTTGTGTAGAGACCCTTTTTGAAGTTAAATGCTACTGTGGTGGACTTCTTTGGTATTTTTCCCCACAGGGATGCTAAATTTAATTACATTAGGGTTGATGTTACTGAGTGGTTCAGCTATCATACTCTCTTGGATCAGAACCAAGGCTTACACTGGCCAGTCTCTACCATATGGGATTTTTTCTTAGAGCTGATCAAAATTTTTCATACAAAGCTTTGTTTTCAAACAAAAAATGGTTTTTATTCAAGCCTAAACACTTAAGTGCAAAAACCTGTGGGTGTTTTGTTTGCTTTTTTGGTTCAGTTTTCCAGAATTTTGTTGAAACCAGAAATTTCAAAATTTGGAAAAAGCAAAAATGAAATGCTACCTCTGTCACTCTCCAACTTTTCAAAGGTTGGAGAAGTTTTGAAAAATTATAGAATTGCAAAATGAAAAAGTGAGAACAAAACAAGAAACAATAACAGAAAAACCTCCTGAATATCTCATTCATCTTATAGCACTCAGAGGAAAAAAGAGGAAAGGGAAAAATGCCCCCAAAAATCCAAATTTTGAAATTTTGATTTTTTTCAAAGAAAATCATAAAAAAATATGTTTTTATTTCAAACCCAAAGAAACAGAAATCATATTAATTTTAACAGGATTTTTTTTTAAAATTTTTTGACCAGTTCTATTTTTACCCTTTACATTTTTGGGGGGGAAAATGCAAATGGGTACTGTAGTCAATGTAGTCATTACATTCCCTTACAATTTGTCAATATTTAAATTCATCCACCTTTCAAAGTCCCAGGGGAAAGTCCTGGCTCCAGTGAAACCAATGGGAATTTTGCTACTGATTTCAGTGGAGCTGGGATCTGACCTCCTGTGCTTTGGATACAATGTTTGTTTTCAGTGTTTTCCCCCCAAAACTGAGCACTGAGCTCATGGAAATTTTGAGGCAGCTTTTTTATGGTGCATTTGAGTTTCAAACTGGGATTGGTTATATGGTGGAATTTGAATAGCTGAAGTCGCATGATATTTCTTTTAGTTACCTTATTGGCTGATTAGCTGAGCCTTTCCATATGCTCAGAAGGATCAACAATTTTGACTTGTTTTTTTAGGGAAGTTGCATTTGGTGTGCTCCTTCTGAGCCAATCAGAAAACCCTAGTTTCTCAGTTATTTTCCCAGGAGCCTGAATTCTGGGATTTTCTAAATTGCCACTTGTAGGACCTCCTGCGTACATTTCTTCTCCACATCTCTGAGAGCTTTCAGCTGCTTCAGAGAGCGGATCTTTGCTGGTATCTGCTCTAATGGGGGACACAGACTATCATGGACTTGCCTGGCAGACCCTCAAATCACCGGAGGATAAAACAAGCCTGCAGTCCACCAGAAAATCCAGGAAAAGGGAGATCAGGCTATTGCTCCACTTTCTTGAATTTAAGGAAACAACTCCAGGTTGGACTGATGTGGGAGTCTGTCATAAGGTCACGATGGGGGAAGGATTTTGTAATGACAGAGTTCAGTCCAAACTCCAAATTTGTGGATATTTCCCCATTATTTTGTTTTTTATGTGGTTTGCTATATTGAGGCTGGTTTTCTGCATGGTGTTATATGCAGTTTGGTTGTGGTATGGTTGGTGTACTAGATGTTCTTACGTATAATTCCTTACTTTTGTGTAACTTAAGAATCTGTCCATACAAATTCTTACCTATTCAAGCAGACCTTACTACAGTAGGTCAAACTGCTCATAACAAATTATTTATCCAAATAACTTAGCTTACTTTTCTATTTTCACAGAGTCTACAGAGAGGATTTACAAAATTATTGGTTATTCATATCTAAGCAAATGCTTTGCTATGGAGAGTTTGCTAAATGATTCAGTCTGTGTGACTGGTTTCCTAAGTTACATAGTATTGTTTCTGTTCCCTTACTGGACGAATTGCATAAACATGTGTGGGGCCATTGGGACCGAGAAGGCAGGTAGGAGAAGGGAGCACATTAGGAAGAGGGAGAATGGGGTCAGGAGCTAAGCAGGTCTAAAAAATTGTAGGTGATTTTTAATGTTTTGGACATTAAAGAGTATTGTATCAGAGTAGGTACATGCATCTAATACTTTAAAATATTTAGGTTTCTTCCTGACTGAGGGAGAGTGAGAGAGACAAAGATCAGATTTATTGGCTGGTTAACAGATTTAACAGTCCACTTTCTCTTGAAATTGCATTTGCGTAGAAATGCATAGTGTTATTTGTGAATACTGCAGCCAGATCCTTGACTGGCTCATTTAATTGCCTGAGTGTCAAGCCTCCAGCCGGGGAGTCATATACAACCACACACACTATTTCATATGTCTGGCAACAGCATGGATTGAAATTTACCAGTTTCCATTAATCATGCTATAATTCTCGAACTGTTCACCACGGTCATTAATCAGGTGTACATGTGCAGTGCACCTTGCAAAGGGTGCATTCATGTACCTTCCTCTGTCTAATCTTATTAACTCTGATAATGCCAGATCTTTATCATTTCTTTCTCTATAGTCACTGTCAGTCATTCCCTTCAACAGATGTGTGTGTGTAAGTTGATAGCCAGAAGCTCCGGAGGTCAAAGCGCTCTTTACTCTATTGATGAACAGGGAGAAGCACTGCCACAGACAGCTTCATATGCATAGGTTTCCTCTGGTGACAAATGGTGGTGGGTGGATTCACCATAACTATAAATGAACTTGGATTTTCAGGCATTTTGGGCTTATTGAAGAAAGAGCTCATACCAGGGGCATGGAACAGCTTCCATGTGAGGAGAGATTAATAAGACTGGGACTTTTCAGCTTGGAAAAGAGATGACTCAGGGGGGATATGACAGAGCTCTATAAAATCATGACTGGTATAGAGAAAGTATTTGCTCCTTATCATAACACAAGAACTAAGGGTCACCCAAATTAAATTAATAGGCAGCAGGTTTAAAACAAACAAAAGGAAGTATTTCTTCACACAACGCAGAGTAAATCTGTGGAACTCCTTACCAGAGGATGTTGTGAAGGCCAAAACTATAACAGGGTTTAAAAAAGGATTAGATAAATTCACAGAGGATATGTCCATGAATAGCTATTAGCCAGGATGGACAAGGATGGTGTCCCTAGCCTCTGTTTGCCAGAAGCTGAGAATGGGCGACAGGGGATTGATCACTTGTTGATTACCTGTTCTGTTCATTCCCTCTGAGGCACCTAGCATTAGCCACTGTTGACAGGATGCTGGGCTAAATAGACCTTTGGTCTGACCCAGTATGACTGTTTTTATGTTCTAAGGATCCTAAGTGCTCTTGGCTCCCCTCCTGTGGACTTTGAGAGAAGCACAGACTAAGACTTTGTGATGAGCGATGGTGCGGAGAGCTGCAGATCTGAGTGAATCTGGTGAGGCTCAACTTACCCAGTACCTTAGTAAAACAAAGTCACTAAGTTTAGTTGGTTGGTGGTATGTCCAGGCTCCCTTGGGACCAGAGACAGAGCTGCATGGAGACACTTGGACTGCTGCTACTCACTGATCCAAATCATGAGCAGGGTTGGTGGAAGGGTTAAATCGTGCAGCCAAAAGACTTTTACCCATGGAACATTCTCACTACCAGGAAGGAAGTTAGACACAGTACTGCCAACATTACTGGAAGGAGGAGGGTATTTTACTCTTTATTCTTCTGTTGGTTTTTTTCCCAGTTTATGACTGTGTTCCCTTCCCCTAATAAAGATGTCCCTGTTTGTACACAGTCTCAGAGTACTTGCAAGTGGAGGTGTTCTGCCTGTTAAGTGCACTCGGGGAATGTGTGTTTAGTTTTCCCTGATTTAGGGCTCAAACTGGTTTTATTATTTGTTAAGAGGAACCCTGGATATATTGAGCTGGGCTTTTTTTGCTGTCATGAACCACCTGTGAAGGCGGCAGTCAACTAGTCCTGTTTGATTAACTATTAGTGTGCAAGATGTTAGGCTTGTGGTTTGGGGGACTGCTCTACCACTGCTTAATTGTCCCATAATACCAAGGGTATTTCAGAATTCTCTCACACAAGCACACTTATTGGATATACCTGTTTCTATCACCAAAGTCATTTTGTCACAGTAACCAGATGACAATTGTGGGCTTGGAGCGGGGTGGGTGCGGGGGGGATGAGAGCCCTATTTGTGAGGGATGCAGTCATATATGCCACTCATTCTTGTTTTATTAGCTGGGATAGTGATCCAAAGAGTTTTGATAACTGTAGCCCTCAACTTTCCATTATTACATTAACAGACTCTGTATTTCTGCCAACAGTGTTTATTGAGAATTCATAGAATGTCTGCTACTCAGGAGCATTTTTGGGAAGAAATGATCATGTATTGGTGAACAATAAGCTCCAGCCAAGGTGCTCTTAGGATTTGCAAGGCCCCTCGGAAGGAATAAGTTTGAGTCCCCATGGAACTATTAGGGTGCTAGCCCACCAGAAATGCTAAGTGGAAAGAGGAGCTTGTTCATCTGGGGCAGGGTGGAAACGCGAGAAGCAGTATACACTTCTGGATCTCCAAGAAGCAGTACATCTGTAATGGCCTTTGGCTGATGCTCCCTATGAGTGTAAAGCCATCACAACCCTACACAATTCACTCCTTCAAGAACAGATTTAGGCCCAGAAAGTAAGTATTTCTAAGTACAAAGGTTCCTGAATCTTATCAGGAGACCCGAGAAAATTAAATTGTAACATATTGAATCATACCAGATTACACTTAATCACCATAAATCCAGCTACATCCTGGTTTCTTAAAAGGAATTTACTTGGATGGATCACATCAAAGTAACAATCCAAAATGAAGATTGATCGGTGTAACTGTGATCCCTGTACTTTTCTGCTTGTCATGCTTTAATCCTATAAGCTAAGAAGATTCAGGAAACAGATCAGCTGCCTAGTCACATTTTACCTGGTCGTATTTGTTCATATGATCCTCCTTTCAGCTTTACAAAAGGTGGTCTCCAATGTTATTAAGAAGGGGAATATGTAACTAGTAACACCAAGTGATGGGGGTTATATATTTTAAAATAAAATGACCTCTTTATTTCTCGTCATACATTTTTTCCTATTCTGTTTAAAACACTTACTACTCTCCATGTTAGGAATTTAAGTAGTCAGCAGATAAATCATGCCGCTTGCAGGTACTAGAAATAGATATATTTGAGATGTGAGGTTATTAGAATGTCTGCTAAAAGACTGAAAAAATCATTTTACACACATAGGCTGCTTAATCAAAACCTGAGTTAATTATTTTAAAGGACTAACCATGCATTGTTGGTATAAAAACCTTTACAAATTGCAAAACCTTTTTTGCTCTTTCACGTGCTGTATTTCTTTCCCCAATAAAGCTCCAGCAAACTCATCAGCACTATAGATCACAAATGGGCTGACTTAGAGGTATTGAAATATGATGAGTATATACACTTGAGATGTCAGGTTATTAATAAATCCTGCAAAGTGATGGAACTGAAGCCATGACTACTACTATTCACTGGTTTGGGTTCATACACCTTTTCACTCGCCTTCCCTCACTTGTGCATCTGCTACCCTTCTGATTTGTACATCTGCCTTTTACCCTCTGCAGGCAGATGCACTGATACTTCTCATTTTCTCTCTCCAATCCCCCTTTTTCTTAGCTACTCCTTCCTTGTTCTTTATCTTTTTTCCCTACCGCTTGCACACTTTAATGTTGAAAAAACAATTCCTTTCCACAAATTCTTTCCATCTACCTTCTCTCCTACACCAACAACCAAAAAAGAAAGGTGTTTCTTTTTTACAGCTAATTTGCTACGTCACTGTGCACAGAAAAAGGTGAAACTTAAACTACAGTAAGGATTCACAAATGACAGAAATGGGTTATTTTTGTCAATTTTCTCCTTTACTCTTTAATGGATGCCCACACTGCCACCTTCCATCTCTGAAATCTCTGCTTTGCAAGAGCCAATGCAGTGCTGCTCATCTCTTAGTGATGAGTGTTTTTCACAATGTGCTGCAATTCTAACAAATTCCAAAGATTTTATTATTATCTACACAGAATCTGATCCTGCACCGGAAGAAGAATTGACTAGATAAACCGAATAGTATTTTCCCTCTTTTGCATAGTCTTTATTTCATTTCAGAATCAACCACCTGTAATGTCCAAATTAATTTAGAGTAAAATTCACCCCTTTATAGAGGATGAGATCAAAGTCAGTGCATCACTTAGGTTCTACTTAAGCTCTCCGGTTCACAAGTCCTGTGCTGGCCCTCTGGCACAGGGGTGAATTTCACTCACAGTGCAGGGATTTTGCCCTTTATGCTGCCACAATGTGGTTGCTCAAAGTAAATACACTATTGTGTGATCTAATTTTCTGAGTATACATGAATCACTAAGGTTTTTGGAATGATCCCACTATAGCAATAGGTTGGATGGTGCCCTACTTTAGGTGCACACTAAATACACACACAGCCATCCCACTGGCTTTTTCCAGTGTTGCTCTTTTGTGGTAAATCTCATATCAGTTAGAAATGTTGGGAGTTGGGGGGTCAGGGAGGTGGTTGGTCTCTCTTCTTCTTGCTTGAGATCATCCTTGTAACAAAGGTGTGACATACAGGAGTGCTAGTGAGAAACTGAAGTTTGTTTCAGGCCTGAGTCATCTGATATGCTCGCATAAGTATCCACTCACTCAAGTGGGCACTGCTATGATGCAGCCCTCCAGCTCCATTCCCAGTATGCATGTTTGAGGAAAACAAGTAATTGAAAAGCCAAAGTGTATCATGATCAGTGAAAGTAGCATTAGAAGGCCCATGTTTCCTAGAGGGACTCTTATTGAAGGAACACCAAGAAAACAGGGAAAATCAGGGAATTAGACTGGACGTAAACCTGCCTTCAGCATCACTCTTTGCTAATATAACACTGTGGCAGCATCTCAGCTGTGAGTTCTCTGCAGGGCAGCCGCTGGCAGTGTGAGCCTTGAATCTCAGTCTGAAGCTCCCCAGAACCCTGGATTTTGCAGACACAAACACAGCCTAGCAATGGACCCAGTGGAAGGAAGAGTTCAAGCTGTACACATACTTGGCAATGCAGGAGGACAACAACAGCAGCACCAATAGAGGTCAGTACCGCTTGGGTATGCAGCATGGTGGTAGTACAAAAGCCATACGACAAATTACACATCTGCAAAGACCCAAAGCTACTGAACTGGGCATTGGAAAGATGTCACTATCCATTGCCCACAGTTGATGATATCTTGGCAGAACTTTCCAAAGCCAGAATCTTTATGGTCTGTGAAGTGAGGAACAGGTTTTGTTATATAAATCAAGATAAAGAGTCCAGCATGCTGACGACCGTTGTAACACCATTTGGTTGCTACAGATGACTGATCATGCTGATGAGCATAAACCCAGCACCACAAGTTCCAGAGAAGTGTTGGAAGGACTGCCTGGGTTGAAAACAATTGCAGATGATATCCTCATTGTAGGTAAAGGGAGCAATGATACAGAAGCTGAACAAGACCATCACAAACTTGTCTACAGTGATGCAGGGACAAGAACATAAAACTTAGTTCAGAAAAAAATGTGTGTGTGACATACATTGAACATCCTAAAAACCAGAGGGACTGAAAGCACATTCCAACAAAGATCAAGGCAGTCAGAGACATGCCACCTCCAGTTCATATGAAAGGGAGATAGTGTTTTATAGGAATGATGCATTTTCTGTACAAGTTTTGTTCATCCCTGGCTGCAGCAGCAGAACCCATATGTCAGCTCACAAGGCAGGAGATTGAATGGGACATAGCAGGTCCCCAACAGCAAGGATTTGATTCATTGAAACAAATGATATGGATGTTCTGAAGTACTAACAGCCTGGACAGTGACTGACATGCCAGGGTGATGCATCAGATAAAGGGTTGGGGGTAGCTCTTTTGCAGGAGCTGCCGGTAACTTAAGTCAGCAGAGTTCAGATAGAGTGTGAAAAGGGAGATGCTCAAATAGAAAAAAAAGCATCTGATTGTTGTATTTGGAATGGAGCAATTCTATCATTACAGCTATGGCCACTCAATAATAGTGCCAACACACCACAACCCCCTAGAGACAATCATGGCAAAGCCCCTCCTCAGTGCTCCAAATAGATGTCAGCACATGTTGATGCACCTCCAGCACTACCAAATAGAAATCAGACATTGTCCAGGATGACTATTGGTGTTAGCTGGCACCCTGAGCGGGGCATATATATCCAGCATGGGGGAAAGGGATCAGAATATTTAATTCATTAACATGCTACACTGTATCCCAGTTTCAACAGAGATCCAGATGTAAATCAAAGAGGCTATAGTAAAGGACATCCAGCAACAGGCAATCAAGAGAGTGATATTAGCAGGGTGACTAGAAGACAAAAGACAAGTACCGATAGGAATAGGACAATATTTTCAAATGAAAGATGAACTGAGTGTTCAGGAGGGAATTATATTTTTAGGCCAGAGAGCTGTTATCCCTGCCTCATTACATAAGAATGGTATGCAAAAAATACATGCCTTGCCCTTGGTCTTGACAGCTGTGTTAGACAGGCTTGAGAATGTACTTTCTGGCTGGGGATGAAAAACCAGCTCAACTCCTTGATAGAAGGGTGTGACACCCCCTAGTCATGTGATAACTGCAAGCAGAAAGAGACCCTGTTACCATGTGAGCTGCCCACCTGACCATGGGAAAAGGTGGGAGTGGATTTATTTACCTTCCAGGAAAAGCAGTACTTGATTACAGTGGAGTATTATTCAGATTTCTGGGAGGTTGATACCCTGCCTATTACAAGAAGCCAGTCAGTGACTAGCAAGCTGAAAGCCCACTTTCTGAGATATGATATTCCAGACACTGTATTCACTGACAATGGACCCCAATTTGTCTTTGAAGAATTCAATAAATTGCATGCAAATGGGATTTTGATCACCACACCTCCTCCCTAGAATACCCACAGCACAAAGATAAGGTGGAATTACATGTGAACATACGAAGAGACTGTTACTATTTTTTCTGGTTCAGACCCCTTGTTAGCATTTTTGGTAATCAGGAAGACCCCATCACAGAGTGCCAATTCAATCCAGTCCAGGCATTGATGGGGTGAAGGAACAAAACCATACTACCAATGAAGGGAGAGCTTTTGCAGCCAGAAGGATGGAGACACCACTGAGAGCAGATGGCCAAGAATCAGAGAAAGCAGAGTATGACAGGCCAGTCAAGAACCCTACAAGCTCTGGAGACTGGTATTGTTACATCTGAAGAGCAGTGTCAAGAGACCTTGCCACTGTTTTAAACGGGAAGTCAAGAAGTTACACTAATTAGAGGAACTCTAATTAGTGTAAATCCGATATAGCTGTTTCCATGTCAGCCCTACCTGGATTTACCACTATAACATTGTGTCAAAGGCCAGAGTTCACCCCATGCTGGTGAACTTCACAGGCTGAACAGCCTCTTGGGTCCATTACAAGCCAGCACAAGCTTTTAAGCTTCTTTGACGGGTTAAAATCCATTTCTTGGCCAACCCTAAGATCAAGATGAACGTGCTAACAGGTATCTCAAAACCACCTTTGCATTTCCTAAATTCAGCTGAGTCAAGTTCTACCTGCAGCAACACTTGTTATAAACCAGTGTGTGTGTGTGTATGTATATGTAGGCCAATTCTGCTTTCAGATGGGCATGTGTAGCTTACTGGCAAAGTGCACATTCACAATGCGCTTTCATGGCTGCTCTACTATTATTATTAACTGATGAAGTTACTTTGTTAGCTCAAGGGGTAGTGATCTGTGCTGTGGTGCCAAAAGTCTCAGGTTAACAGTCTGCAGATGGTTCATGAAGGGAAACTTTATACATGTACTTCTCCCACTGACTTCCATGGGAGTTTCACATGCATACCAGATGTAGATTTGGGTACATAATATTTTTTCCTATCTATTTACACACCAGTTTTGTATGTCAAAAATAGCAGTTGTTTGGTGGGAATGGCGGGGGGGGGGGGGTTCCTACTTAAAATTCACCAAATATACAGTGAAGGCTCACTGAAAATCAGGGCTAAGACAGACATATTGGTCTTTTGTTCCTCTATTGTTAACTGCTCTGTAGTATTCTCAAGCAGTCAGCAAGGTGTCTGGCTGTCTGCAATATGAATGGCTGAGCGTTTCTTGCAAAGAATGGAATACACTACGTTGCTGGAATTGCATACAAAAAAAATCTTTAGTGATATGGAAAAAGGCTTTGGGACCTTGGATGTCAGTTCTAGGAAAGATGAATTTATAGGTAGAACAATATCTCTCCTAGAACTGATATCCGAGGTCCCAGAGGCTTTCTCCATAACACTAAGGGTTTTTTTCATGCATTTCCAACAATGTGATATATGGTGCACATAGTATTTTGAACTATTTCACACTCAAAGTGACACCAGCAAACTTTGGATCAGAAAATCAGTTCCCCTTTGCCCCTGATATTATTTCAGAACTGTTGTTTCTAGCAATTATTTGCTTAGCAAAATGGAAAGTAGCATTTTGCAAAGAAAGGGAAGGTCAGAGCTCAAATTCAGCTTGCCTTGACACTTGCTTTTCATCTAAAACCGTTCTTTGTGTTCATTAGGGATACATGATCTACTCTGGGAAACTAAATGACAAGGTGTCCATAGGTACAAACTAAACCAAACCTCTTTCAAGTTACATACTTTGTATAAGCTTATTTTGCAGCCCACTCAACTGCAGCAATCCTTCTATCCGACTATTGCAAAGACTGCTCTCCAGGTCTGTCTCTCTTTTTACAGCCAGCTGATCCCCTTCCTAAACACAGCTGAGCCAAACTCTGGCATCATTAAGCCAATGGAAGTTTTGCCATTGATTTCAGTGGAGACCTGGCTTTGTCCCTACTGTTCTGTAATAACAACTTTCACATCTCACAGATTCATAGATTCTAAGGCCAGAAGTGATCAGTGTGATCATCTAGTCTGTCCTCCTGTAAAACACAGGCCAGTGAACTTCCCCAACATAATTCCTAGAGCAGATCTTTTAGAAAAACATCCAATCTTGATTTACAAGTTGTCAGTGATGGAGAATCTGCCACGACCCTTGGTAAGTTGTTCCAATGATCAATTACTCTCACTGTTACAAATTTACGGCCTTATTTTCAGGGTGAATTTGTCTAGCTTCAGCTTCCAGCCATTCGATTGTGTTATACCTTTCTCTACTAGATTGAGGAACCCATTATTACATATTTATTCCCCATGTAAGTACTTATCGACTGGGATCAAATCACCCCTTAACATTCTCTTTGCTAAGCTGAATAAGTTCAGTTCCTTGAATCTTTCACTTTAAGGAATGTTTTCTAATCTTTAATTATTCTCACGGCTCTTTTAGGAATCCTTTCTGATTTAACAAGATCCTTCTTGAATTGTGGACATCAGATCTGGACACAATATTCCAGCAGTGGTTGCACCAGTGCCAAGTACAAAGGTAAAATATCCCCTCTACTCCTACTCGAGATTCCCCTGTTTATGCATCCCAGGATCACATTAGCTCTTTTGGCTACAGCATCACACTGGATTTTCATATCAGCCTACCCTGTCCATATCACATATACCAAACATAATATTCTCAAAATGATACTGCTCTATTACTTTAACTCCTCCTTAGATACATGTGTTCTACCAATTATGATATCTATGGTTTTATATACTTTGGTTTTGCATGTCCTCTGTCTCTATGTTTCACTGAAGAGGTACTCCCCTTAAATATGTGTAGGTTAGGTACTGATAGAAACTGAGGAAAGACCTTCAGTACTTGCTTATAGAGCCTTTAACAAGTCAAAATCTCTGATTCTATCATGCCATTCTTGGAGAGTACAACGTTTGAAGTATGTAATCTTGGAAATTATAGCAGTAAAATGAAAGTGTCCACCCACTATTTTGACAAAAACAAAACAAATCAGGGGGAAGGAAGAAAAAAAAATCACCTGTATTATTACAGTAGTTTTTAAGAGTGTGGGGACTACTGTTAGAAAAAAATAGAAATAAAACTCAACAGGTAAATATATGTGGTCCTGCAAAGATTTTTGGATTTTTTAAAAAGTCTCTCCTAGCCCTGATTTTCTAGACAAACTGATAATATCTTAGTGGCAGTTTTGGGATAAACCCATCAGCACCTTGTTTTGTGTCTAGAAGCATATAGCAAGCAAGGTAGATCTTGGACTAGAGATGTTATGGGATTACCTTGCAGATAATGGTATTCTGCACTAAGTGAAACATCAGATTATCTGTTTGAGTAGCCCGCCAAAAGTGCATTAAAGTAGTTCAGTCTTTTCCTTTTTCTCACTGATTCCCCCTATGCCCCTCCCCTATTGACCTTCTTTTGTCCCCTCAATCTCTATATTTCTTTCTTTCTTTCTTTTTTGAACCCTAAGGCCAGCTCATAACCCTCCTTCTGTGAGATGTTGTTCTTCCATGAAATCACATCAGCGGGTGATTGCATTGAACACAATGACACAAAACCACCACATATGGACACATCACAATGTAATATCAGGATCTTGTGCCCATTATCACTCTGTGGCTCTCTGCAAATGTAACAAGTAACAAAGTGGTTTTCTAGCTGTTGAAGTCTGACTACCTCCGTCCTCAATAGAGGGTGCGTGGGAATCAAACCTATTTTATGTATATGATAATGAGTGAATTTATAGTTTTAGATCAAATACCAAATCCATCATTTGTGTAACTACTTCCAAGTCACTTAAACCATGGTCCAATTTTATTTCTGATTGGTATAAGAATTTGTTTTTCTTTGACCTCACAACTTCACACTGCTTAGCAGTTTGTACAGTTTTGTGTTCATATGCAAGTGCACATAACACAATAAACAAAGTCTTCTCTCTTATACTGATGCAACTCCATTCACTTCAATGGCATTGCACTTGTACAACTGAAAAGAGAAAATAGACAAGGATTCAAAGCTGCAGGATAGAATAGGATGTATATAGCCTTTTGTTTATACTTGCTGGTGTCTGTATATTTACTAGTGTCTGTAAAACTCATAAAAATGTGCAGCATGCCAGTGCGTGATATATAGTGTCATTTTAATGCAGTGCTTTTCACTTTGTATTCCTTCTCCTTCTTCCTATTTAGGTGGCAATCACAAGACGTGGATTCAAGTTAAGAAAGAGGTTTTACTGGCAGCAATGCCCGGTTATTAGCAGATTCCATGAGTAATTGCGTGGGCAGCTTTGGAGATGCTTGTGGGTCACTCCCATGATTGGACTGCTGAAGAGATGTCTGAGCTACCTTCTCTCCTGCCTGTCATCCCCTTTTAATTCATTTTTGATTCAGGGAAATGTATATTATTTTGTCTAGTTGTGACTAAAAATAAATGTACTCTCTCATTGAAATCATAAACAGACTGGCCCTCATAAGACAGTTCAAGGATAATATTTAGGTATACTGCTGTGTATGTACTCAATGTATGAGTTTTGGTATGTCCCCCTTTAATCCCTCAACACCTTTGTTTTGTGCATCAGCAATTGATTTTTTTCTTTGTATTTATGAAGGTATTTGCATATTTTTGATTATTAGAATTAGAATTTTTTTCTTAGTGAGAAGGTCTTCTAATATGGCATGGAAGTTGTAATTTGAAAAGGTCACAAACCTATATTCGGAAACACTAAATGTAAGTTGATGAAGCTCAATTTTCATCTCCAAAGTTTTCATTTGCTGCTTTCAAAACTAATATTTGCATTTCCATTTTGGTGAAACAGTCTTGTCTCTTCCAGTAAAACAGACAGAGATAGGAAGCCAGATAAATGGTACTTCCACCAAACGAAAGAGGAACAATACAAACGGGATCTTTTGGACTGAAAACAAAATCATATCTAAGAAATATTATTGTTAGGAGGCGGCTGCAGGATGATTTCTGTATTTGTGTTCTGACATTATCAGTTTTCGGGGCAGAACATGGTTCTATTTGAAAAAGCAGAGGTCTCTGCCTGGGGCGCACAGTGGTTTCAAGTGATCTTAGTAGTTCCTGATGTGATTTATAAATAGAAAACATCTTCAAAAGGCTGGCCTGATGACAACACTGCATTCTGCGGTGCCCCCATGGAAAGCCCAGGTACCGTAAAAGGAGGAGTCACACACAATCCCCTCCTTTGAGGGGAACATATGAACATCAGGAAAATGATACTAGGGTACTCATTCTTGGGGAAAGCCTGGACATGTGGGTGAGGGAAAGCCTAGGATATTACTTTTTCTAATTAATTAAAAGGAAACCGTACGTACATTCCACCCTCTGAGATCAATAATAGAGAGGAAGGTGGGAGGAAAAGATGGGTAACCCTAGGGTCAAATATCATCCCACTGAAATCAATGGCAGTTTTGCCATTGTCTGCAATGTGAGTAGGATTTGGCCCCTAGTTTTCAAAGGCTACTTGTGACAAGGGAACTTTGGTAGAAGTCAGTGGTTCAATTTCCTCTCTTCCAGCTCCATCACTTCAGTCTCCCATTCTTGGATGGGCAGATTCCAGTGCTTCAAAATGATGCAGCCCTCTAGCCAAATCATAAAACTCCTTGCCTATCGCCTTCTGGGGGAAATAAAAAAGTGCAGAAACAACAAACAAAATCTTTTCAACTCATCACCCCCAGCACAAGATTTCCTATATATTTTTGATCCTCCTCTGTGGCATAAGGTCTCTGCTTACTCTCAATTTAACAGTTTCTCTAAGCAGAGAAACTCTGCCAGTCCCCCTTTTGACCCTGGACATCCTGAAGTATCTCCTTAAATAGTTTAGTCTGTTTCCTAAGCCTTCTTCCTGGCCTACTGCAGACAGCCTTCTAGCATTTCCTGCCATTCATCTGGCTCTGCTATGAAGTGTGTTTCTACTCACTATAGATCTCTCCTCCTTCTGAGTGACTGAATCGGTTTTCTATTGTAGGAAGCACTTCCTCTGGTTTACTGTCATGTGATGCTTGGTCACCTGACCCAAACACCAGCCCAAACTCAAACTATCATCTGAGAGGTGGATAATTAGGCACTTAGGCACTGGTGTGGCTGAATCCAATTTCCTTAGAGGACCAGCAACCCTGTGACACTACTTCTGTGCTGAATGTACTTATATACAATTATATGCATGCACGGTATCCTTGTATGGTATTCACTAATGACAGGTGAACTACAAAGTGTCCTTGGTTTCAGCTGTATTTGAATACCAACTGGATAACATCAGACAGGCAGCACTTAAAACATGATAATCTTAGGTACCAATCATGAAATAGTTTTGAAGGAGTGATCTGCATACTTGCTCTATGTAAGGAACATGGATAGTCAATACCGTAGTTGTTTCCATATTTAAATGTAATATTTTATTCATAGAAAATCTGCAGTCTGTCAGTGGTACAGGAAAGGATGAGCCATTGTTTCGTAAGTTTTTCTTTTGGCAGCTATTAACAAAGTTTCCCAGCATATATTTGAGAATCAGGGAGGGTGAACATGCACATCTAGGGACTCTGCACTGCAAAAAATACAATGTAAGAAGAGAGAGAATAGGGAGACAAGAATGAGAGAGGCAGTAAAAAATAAATAAAAGAAAGAACCCCATGAATATTCACTCAGTAACTCTTGTCACTACCAATGAGAGGTGAGTGTCCCTGAATTCTGGGGTAACCAAGGCAAACAGAGACCATACCTTCACCCATGGGATCCCCAGGCACAAGAAGAATATATTAAAATTTTAAAAGACACTGTCAAATACATAACACATTGGCATCCGCTCTTGCCTTCAATTTGTGTTGTCTACTGTAGGCATAAGCTTACTGCAGATCTGAAAATACCATCAAGTAGCACTCAATTCTTTTAAAGCTGGTTTTAATGCTGGCTCTAAATCTCATTAGCCGCTCCTGACAAGAGGGGCACTGAACCACATTAATTGTGCATCTAATGTGGGATACAAAAGGTCAGACAATATGTGGGAATGTCCACTGAATGGAATGAAGATGAAATAGTGACAAGCCCATCTATCTGTGTCTTAGTCCCTCTGTTGTGAACCTGCATTCAAAGTTAAGCAGAATTAATAGAGATTCCCAAAATCTTATTTTCCTTTGAAAAAATATTAAATATCTAGAGCACAGGGCTATGTTTACACTAAAAAAAAATCTTCTCTTGAAGTGTGTCTGTAAAATTGTACTTTATGGGTATTATAGTATATACATTTTATCTAGCCCAGACAATTAACTTAACTTATTTTAAAAACATTATATTTAATACATACAATAGAGTGTTAGCTATTTAATGAACCATGTGAGAATGTGAAATTTCTGCTTCTCTAACAATTAGCCTTTCCAATTGCCTATCTGAAAGGCAGGGAACAAAACCAATCAAGATAAAGGGTTAGTACGTTTGACTGAAATAGTCTTGAAAATGGATATTTCTATATTTAACTGGGTGGGAAAATAAACCAAATAGGAAATAGTAACCACACACAAGAATTGATTGTGAAATGACGTATCTAACTGCCTGACAATGCAAAGATTTCTATTACAAAACCACCACAGTAATGTGGATGCCAGTTTAGGGAGAGGGTAGGATCTCACTGCAGAATTATTATTCATTTTGAAAAAGCAGCTGTAAAAAAACCCATTTAATTCACTACAGTATCTGATGAAATTTCTCTCATCAGCAATAGTCTCACTGGAGATGTACCATCTTGTTTCCACATGCAAGCCTGGTGGGGGCACTAGGTCAACATATATGTTTTTCTGTATAATCTTTTCACTTAAAGCTGTATGCAATTACATTAATGTGACAAAATGTACACAAATATATGGCTCCTACTGAAAATAAAGTAAAACAAACACCTGAATTTGCATTTTGGAAGGGAAAGGTCCATATTGTGATCTGAGAGATACCAGTGAAAATATGTAATTACTCAATTTACATTCTGAATGATTTCACTTGAATTGCTCTGGATTTTCACAGTGCATCTCAGAATAGAATATGGCCCAAACACTCTTTAATAAAAATTAAATGACATGTCAGCGTATTCCAGTCCTCTGGAGCTATAAGTTCGAACTCGTTAGCATTTTCACAACAGTGCAAATACTTGAGGCAGTAAATTTGAATATGTAATCATAGAATTGTAGGGTTAGAAGGGACCGCAAGAGTCATCTAGTCTGCCAAGATGCAGGATTTGTTGTGGCTAAACCACCCAAGACAGATGGCTATCCAGCCTCCTTTTGAAAACCTCCATTGAAGGAGCTTCCACAACCTCTCTAGGTAATCACAACATCACTTATTAACCATCACTTTATCTCAAATAAACAAATACTATATGCTCACAGTAGTTTTCTTCTATTATTTCCTATAGCTTAAGAAGGATGAATGAAATAATTTAGCACAGAAATGCCTATTTGTTCTATAATCCAAAATCATATCAAATGTATAAAATTGTGAAACAAATAATAAGAGGAAAGAAATCTGCATGCACTCATTAAAGTATAAAAAGGTCAAATAACCTTGGAATTTTTGGGAACAAATTACAAAATTAGTGGGAATTAAATTTGATATATGTATGTGTGTGCACGTGCATGTTCATCCATCAGTTAAATAGCTGTGCCTACTATTAAAAAGATGTAATATATCTATATCTATTAGAATGTGTGCATTCATTTACCTACTAGTCCATTCATCTAGTTATAAATTTAAAAAGGCTAATTAAGGCGTGGTTCCCTGTAGACTAGGGAGGGTTGCTACAGGTTAATTGGAGCACCTGTAATCAATTAAGGCCCTGCCAGGAACCTAATTAAAAAACCCTGCTTCAGAAAGACAGGGTGTGCGAGGAAGGAGAGAGGACTGGAGTTTGGAGGTGTGATGTTGACAATTGAAAGACCAGAAAACCGGAGGAAGGGAGACCCTGCTCCAGCAGGGCAGGGAGACTCCCTCCCCCCACATCAAAGACCGAGGGTAACCCTACCCAAGGGGGAAGAGGGTAAGAAACCCACAGGGGTTGAGAGGGGCTGGGGCTCAGAGTGAGGAACAAACCCAGATCCCTTCCCTGATTCCCTCCTCTACCACCTTCCTGGGCCACTAGCAAGGCTCTTGGTGCCCCAAGAGCAGGGGAAGTGGATGCAGACCTCTGTCTATCATCCTCAAAAGATAGTCTGGTCAAGCAATTTAACTGCACTCTCAAGAACATGATCCGGAAGGTGGTGGCCCAAGACGGAAAAAAATGGGATACCCTCCTACCATACCTGCTGTTTGCAATATGAGAAGTTCCCCAGGAATCTACTGGATTCTCTCCCTTCAAGCTATTGTATGGATGCCATCCATGTTGCGTATTAGACATCACAAAAGAGGAACAACCCAACCAGGGAAGAATGTCATTGCGCACGTAGACTAGATGACAGAACGAATAGCCCAAGTGACCCCCATAGTATGAAAGCATTTGTAGAAAACACAAGAGGCCCAGTGAACCTACTACAACAGTCAGGCAAAAACACATTCAAGCAGGAGAATGGGTGCTGGTGCCGGTACCAACAACAGAAAGCAAGCTTGTGGCTAGCTGGTGTGGACCCTATGAGGTCATGGAAGCCATTGGCGAGGTGAATTATTAGATGAAGCAGCCAGTTCACCAAAGGCCAGAGCAGATCTACCATGTCAACTTACTGAAACCCTGGCTCGATTGGGAGATGTGCCTGGCTGTCCTGCCGGCTCCACCCCAGGAAGATGGCCTACAAGGGCAGGTAAGGATATCCCATGAATTAACCCCAGAACAGCGAACAGATGAGATGTTCGTTGAGATGATCCAGCGGAACCAAGACGTGTTCTCCACAAAACCAGGCCGAACGATGCTGTTCCAACACCACATCGTCACCTGTCCCGGAGCAAGGGTGACGATAAAACCATATTGCATACCCGAGGCAAAAAGAGAAGAAATTAGGGCAGAAGTAAGGAAGATACTGGAACTTGGTGTGGTTAAGGAATCCCACAGCCAGTGGTCCAGCCCTATTGTCTTGGTCCCCAAGCCTAACGTCACCTTGAGGTTTTGTAATGACTTCAGGAAGTTAAACAAGGTATCCCAATTTGATGTCTACCCGATACCACGTATCGATGAGCTGGTGGATCAGTTAGGTAAGACCTGATACTTGACAACCTTGAACTAGACAAAAGGGTACTGGCAGATCCCCCTATCTGAGGATGCCAAGGAAAAAAATGCTTTCTCTACACCCGACGGCCTCTTCCAATATACCGTCCTCCCTTTCAGGCTCCATGACTTTCCAACGATTGATGAACAGATTACTTCGAACCCATGCCAAGTATGCTGCCACCTATTTAGATGATGTGGTAATCCATAGCCCTGACTGGGAGACACACCTTAGGAAAGTGGAAGCGGTACTAGATGCTCTTAGACAGGCCGGCCTCACTGCTAACCCATCCAAACGTGCAATAGGGCTAGCCAAGGCCAGATACCTCGGGTATGTAGTTGGAAGGGGCCTGGTGAAACCCCAATGGAACAAAGTGGAGGCAATACAGGAATGGCCCCTCCTGATCCTCAAGAAGCAAGTCAGAGCGTTTTTAGGGACAGTGGGATACTATCATTAGTTCATCCTTCACTTCGCCACGAGGCCAGCACCTCCGATGGACCTAATAAGAAGTCGGAGCCCAGAGATAGTTAGGTGGACTGAGGTGGCAGAAAAAGCTTCCACACACCTAAGGATGGCCCTTTGCAGTCATCCAGTGCTTATAGCCCCAGATTTCAAGAAAGAATTCATCCTACAAACAGATGTCTCGGAGGTAAGACTCGGGGCTGTCCTTTCACAGATAGTAGAGGATGAGAAGCACCCGATCCTTTACCTCAGCTGAAAGCTCCTGCCCAGGGAGCAACAGTATGCCATTGTAGAAAAGGAATGCCTAGTGGTTAAATGAGCCATGGAGATTTTACAGTACTATCTACTTGGGTGGCAGTTCACGCTTGTGATGGACCATGCCTCATTCCAATGGATGCACACAAACAAGGAGAAGAATGCACGAATGACTAGATGGGGGGGAGGGATAGCTCAGTGGTTTGAGCATTGGCCTGCTAAACCCAGGGTTGTGAGTTCAATCCTTAAGGGGGCCATTTAGGGATCTGGGGCAAAAATTGTGGATTGGTCCTGCTTTGAGCAGGGGGTTGGACTAGATGACCTCCTAAGGTCCCTTCCAACCCTGATATTCTATGATTCTATGATTCTACAACCTTTCAACTTCCAGATACAGCATAAAGCTGGAAGCCAACACGTCAATGAGGATGGTCTGTCATGAAACACTGTCTCTCGTCCCAAGTATCCCAATCCCGTGGTGTTGAGCAGGGGCGAGGGATATATGATATAGCAGGGCCAAGGAGCAGTCGGAGAGTGGTAGAGGGGAAATATATAAGCCTAGCCTAATTAAGGCATAGTTCCCTGTAGATAGGGAGGGTTGCTGCAGGTTAATTGGAGCACCTGTAATCACTTGCCAGGAACTTAAAAAAACCCTGCTTCAGGCAGACAGGATGTGCAAGGAAGGAGAGAGGACTGGAGGTTGGAGGTGTGTTGCTGACAATTGAAAGACCAGAGAACCAGAGAAAGGGAGACCCCGCTCCAGCAGGGCAGGGAGACTCCCCCCCCCCAGCATCAAGGACTGAGGGTAACCCTACCCAAGGGGGAAGAGGGTAAGAAACCCACAGGGGTTGAGAGGGGCTGGGGCTCACAGTGAGGAGCAAACCCAGACTCCATCCCTGCTTCCCTCCTCTACCACCTTCCTGGGCCACTAGTGGGGCCCTCGGCACCCCAAAAGCATGGGAAAGGGGTGGCATCCTAGCCCTGCCCCCAGCAAGAAAAGTGTGGGACACACCATACCAACAACAGCCATTTTGCCGCAATACTGACAGGCAAGTGAAAAATTATTAACTTTTTGTAATCCTGACCCAAGTCAGGTGTGTAGGGCCAGGACCCCAATAGTATCTGTGTCTACATCACGTTCTTCTAGAAAGTTCAGCGTGGCTAATGTATTAATGCTTACAGCAATGTAACATAGTTCCTAAAATCATATTTTTCCAAGGCCCAGCATGGTATGTCACCAGAGTTAATAGTATGGCAAATTAGAAGCAAAACATACATGCCTCCCTTAAAATAAGGAGAAAGCCATGTGATCGGAGGGATCCAAATCCCTGAGAGAATATGCCAGGAATATCTCCCATTTTGTCTTATTTTAGGAAAATAGATTTTAACAGAAATTGTTAAGCTTCAAATATAAAAATTTCCCAGAGCCGATATGCAAAGTGGAATCTAGAATCTGTTGGTGAGCATCATAAATCAAATGTAATGAAAATTACAAATACAGGTAGACAAAGCTATGCAGATTTACACTAGCTGAAGATCTGGCCCATACAATTAATGTGTTCACAGTTAAAGGTGTTCTTTTTCTCAGGTGACATTCAAGCTACATTTTCCTTTTATTCTCTCACCTGGAACATGTCACCTCCACACAAACCTCTATAGGCACTTTCACCTGAGGCTGGCCTTTATGAAGATGGATATTCATACTTGGCAAGCAACTCCAGCTCCTTTCAGAAATAGTTTCAGCTTCTTTGTAAATGTCAGAAGAGGCCCACAAAACCAAACAGTTGCCAAACCCAGAATGTCTGCATGAATGTCACAATGATGCACGCTATATGCATACTGTATGTGTAGATTGTGTTCGTGTCAAATTCTGTCAGGTTTACCTTAAAGAAATGCTGTGTTTTAGAAACAGTTACCTGCGGCCGAGGGTGAAATCATATTTGTGCTCTGCATGGGTCAGTAGTTACTGGAGTTTGCCGCCACTGGGAAGAATAAAAGCATGTTGCCTCACCTCTACTTCACTGTGCATTTCAATGTCTCTAATCACACAACTCTCTGATTATCCTTGTTTTAACCACATATAGTTCAATAATCAGCTCTCTTTATTTTATTTCAAGATACTGTAGAGTATTTATTGTTGTTGCTATTTACATTTACTTTGGTGATAATGGTTAATTTCATACCCATCAAGAGATATCTTGGCTGGTGTTCATCATGTTTCCATGGCAGCAAGTTATTTCCAGGGGAATAAAGGACCTGCTCTCTCACTCACTATCATGGATGAGGGTATACAATTAACCTATGCCACCCGTATATCAGTTAAATTTGTGAATTTTCAGACAGCAATATATAGCTATAAAAGACGGGATTTCTCCTGAAACCCTTACTTATTCCAGGGGCCTTACTGACATCAGTATCACATGAGCAACACCTCCACCTCCTCATGGAGGTCAAGACTGCAGGTTTGTTCCCATTTCTAAATAACTCCTCATGTTAATTGAATCCAGTAAAATAAAATAAAAAGTTATTACAGTCCCAGTTCTTTACTCAGAATAACATTTTTGTGACCCAGTTACCTCCTCTCTCTTTGGGTCACATGATTGCAAATTATTATTTTATTTCAGAACTCAAGTTGATACCAGCAAAAAGAAAAGCTGAAAAATAGGGACATTTTAAATGAGTTATCTCAACCACTCCAGTTCCCCCGCATATAGAAACACATTCTGTTTTGAGAACGGCTGTTTGACTCACTCCGTTCCCAGTTGCACTGACTCCTCAGTTCTGGGTGTACCACCCCCAGAAATACTGATTCAGCAATAGCTCATCAGCCATTTTTGCAGTTCTTATAAATCCTTTCTGCAAAACCGCTTTTCAGAAATGTAGCCACTGGAAACAACCCTTCTTTCTCTGCAGGCCTGGGCAGGTAATTTGGGGTCAATATATATTGTATATCAAGTATTTTTTAAGGGTTTTATAATTTATGTAGAAGAATTGTGTGAATGATGTACGTAATCATGTACAATGAAAGCTACATTTAACTCTTGAGGTAATTATATTCATTAATGGCCAAATTCTGCCTTAAAATATGCATACAGGTTGCCCATTAACTTTGCTGGAAGTTATGCACATATTTATTAGGCAGTTGACCTAATAGTATCATTTAATTTCTTCACCATGGGGAAATTATTTTATCAAAGGCAGATCCTGAAAAGCATCACATTCTCACCTCTAAATGATGGCTACGAGATTAGCCTCTAACAAACCTTTCAACATTTAAAAAAAAAATTAAGAAACTTATTGTTTCCCTCCTTAAATCAGTGAAGTTTTGCTTCTGAAAATCCATCTACCACACATTCTTGGAAAGGGCCCAACAAGCCACGTGTATCCTGGGTAACTAGAGGTCTAAAATTAGCAATATTATTGGTTAGATTTATTGAAGGTGGGCACTTAGGTCCCTCTATGCAAAGCCCAAGTAAAAATGCTTTACAGGGAGGACTGAACATTGGAATTCTTTTCACAACCTAGAATTGGGGAACAAGGAGTCCACAGAGCCAGACCATGTGTTCTACTATAGCCTAATGAGCAATGCACAGAGTTTGGGACATGTGGATTTCCAGTATGATCAGGTCCACAATTACTCAATCAACTCCATAATGCTCTTTAGTGTGGCCTGTTCTGTGGTCCACAGGGGATCCCTGAGTTCCTCTGTATGTAGTTTTTTTATGGCCTTTGTGATCGTCCTCTGTGACCTCCCAGTGCAGTGGAAATGGGGCATTTCCATTGCATTTGAGACTTTCTGAGTATGAAGAACTTTAGGTCTGGCTCACAGGATCTGACCTTGTGTGTTGCAGTTCCTTAAAGTATCTCAAACTATTCCCAGGGCTGGTCTACACTAGCCCACAAGTTCGAAGTAAGATACGCAACTTCAGCTACGTGAATAACGTAGCTGAAGTCGAAGTATCTTATTTCGAACTTTAAAGTACTTACCCCTGGTCCACACGGTGGTGTGCAGCTCCCCTGTCGACTCCGCCTGCTGCGTTCACAGAGCAGGATTACCGGCGTCGACGGGGGAGCACTTCCTGGTTCGATTTATCGCGTCTAGACAAGAACAATGAGGAGGCATTGTGGCACCTTAGAGACTAACAAATTTATTTGGGCATAAGCTTTTGTGGGCTAGAACCCAGTTCATCAGATGCATGGAGTGGAAAATACAGGAGCAGGTATAAATACATGAAAAGATGTGAGTTGCCTTACCAAGTGTGAGGTCAGTCTAACGAGATAATTCAGTTGACAGCAGGATACCAAGGGAGGAAAAATAACTTTTGAAGTGGTAACGAGTGGCCCATTTCAGACAGTTGACAAGAAGGTGTGAGTAAGAGTAGCGGGAAATTAGGCTTAGTTTTTGTAATGACCCAACCACTCCCAGTGTTTATTCAGGCCTGTCCTCGCTTACAGACAGCCCCCCAACCTGAAGCAAATACTCACCAGCAACTACACACCACGCATAGAAAACACCAACCCAGGAACCAAATCCTGTAACAAACCCCGGTGCCAACTCTTTCCACATATCTATTCAAGGGACACCATCATAGGACCTAACCACATCAGCCACACCATCAGGGGCTCGTTCAACCTGCACATCTACCAATGTGATATATGCCATCATGTGCCAGCAATGCCCCTCTGCCATGTACATTGGCCAAACCAGAAAGTCTCTATGCAAAAGAATAAATGGACACAAATCTGACATCAGGAATCATAACATTCAAAAAACAGTAGAACACTTAAATCTCCCTGGTCACTCAATAACAGACCTAAAAGTGGCAATTCTTCAACAAAAAAACTTTAAAAACAGACTCCAACATGAAACTGCAGAATTGGAATTAATGTGCCAACTGGTCACCATCAGATTAGGCCTGAATAAAGACTGGGAGTGGTTGAGTCATTACAAAAACTAAGCCTAATTTCCCCAATACTAATTTCCCCGTACTCTTACTCACACCTTCTTGTCAACTGTTTGAAATGGGCCACTCTCATTACCACTTCAAAAGTTATTTTTCCTCCCTTGGTATCCTGCTGTCAACTGAATTGTCTCGTTAGACTGACCTCACACTTGGTAAGGCAACTCACATCTTTTCATGCATTTATACCTGCTCCTGTATTTTCCACTCCATGAATCTGATGAAGTAGGTTTAGCCCACAAAAGCTTATGCCTAAATTTGTTAGTCTCTAAGGTGCCACAAAGACTCCTCATTGTTTAAACTATTCTCAGTCAGGTCCAGATTATCTTTGTATCCAAACTACCCTCCTTCGAAAGAACACATGTAAAATATGTGAATGCCACTTTGAGTGTATTAATTCAGTAGATTCAATATTTTTGTAGTTTTGGACAATTGTCATTATCTAGCAGATCATAACAAAAGCCGTCTGTCATTACACTGCCTGTGGTTCCTATTCTCAGAGAATCCCAGGGGCTGTTCCTTCCTCCTAACCCCCATAAGAGAAAACCATCCCATTGGAAGTGGAAAGTGGCAGGCCACGGAGCACTGTAGCTTTGGTCTGTGAAGCCCTAAGCTTCAAGGAGTAGGGCAGGATACATTCCACTAAGGACCTAATCCTGATGCGCTTACTCTCTATGAGTAGTGCTTATTTCATTGATTTCTATAGGACTGCTCAAAGATCTAAGATCTCAAAGTGAGTGATGGTATCAGATTTAAGGGATTGTGCAGCGTGTACACTCCTGCTCTCTGAGGAGAACGAGGAGAAATGATACATCTGGCATCTCTGTCCCTTGCAGGCCATCCCCAAGGGTGGAAGAATGGTTCTGTTTCCCTCCATCTGTGGAGTTTACAGAATTTGGCCCAGGATAATAGAGAAGGCCTGATTCTGCCAACCTTATTCATATTGGAAAGCATTTAATAAAACAAGTAGTCCTACTGAAGTTAATCAGATTGTTCACATGAACAGTTGCTTACAAATGTGGCTAATGTTTACAGATTTAGGCCCTGCTATATGATACAGTAGTCTATAGCATGTTCGATAAGTACTTGCTATCAGGTCCCACATATGAAACAAGCAAAATCATTGTCTTGACAATACGTGCATCTCATCTGAGCTTTATGAAAGCTTGTCATAACTTCATCCGCCCATAGAAATCCATGTTCATAATAAGAAAGATACATTTAACAACATCTATAAGTATCTAGTAATCATAATACATAGGATTTTTAAATAAACAGAACAGTAAATTAAAATGTCACCAAAATGTTACCCCCTTACCAAATATGTGATACAATATGACGTTTTCGTCTGGTTCTGTCGGGTCACATCATATTTTGTCACATCACAGGATATGTTTAACCTAATGCAATGTGATATATGTGCAATGTCTATATCAAAAATTTAAAGGGATACCTTTAAAAAAATAAACGTGAATGTTGAATCTGCTACAGATTACAAATGTACTTCTGCTTCCTGATGATAGACAGGTGCCCTTATATTCTGAGAGTCTGAACCTGAGTCAGTAGCAGGTACTTCATTCCCAGCTACTTGCAAATAATAATAATAAAAAGAGTGGACAATTTCATTGAAATGCCACTTACTTTTTTCTTGTAATGGGTCTTGACAAGAAAATGTTCATGCTGTGTGACTTTGAAAATGCCCTTTTCTGGCAGCCAGCCTTTCTGCCAGCACTACTGTTTGCTGGCATTAAATAACAGGAACAAGGGCCAATTTAAAGTCCAGGAATAAACCAATTTGTGATGCACAGACTCCCCATGAAGCAATTATTCCCTTGGATGGGCAAATTGCCTTTATTATTCCATAAATTTTGCACAACTTAAATATTCAGTTACTGATGTACATTACTTGCACGGTAATAACATATTTGGTACAGTTGTCCAAAAAAGACAAGTACTGCATTAATGCTTTAGCTTGTTTAGTGTGACATTCCTGGGGGTAGGAAGTGTGGGTAAAGCAGGACTGTAGTATGCCCTGTGGAGATGTATTGGACAGGTTTAAAACAGAGATTTCTGTTGTCTTTGAAGGTGCAAGGCAGAGAATACATAGTTTATTCCCTACTCTTCAAAACATGGCGCTGCCCTCTTTTTCCCCCAGTATTTTGAGGTGTGTTCATATTTTCTACAGTCCCCTATAGTTGATTCTCGGTAGAATTTTTGGGTGGCCTCAGAGCCTCCCTGTCATATGCAGCTTCTGTAAGTGTAGTAGTAATTCTTGCTATCTCTGCAATAAGTCTCATTCTCTTGCCTGTAACAGTTTGGAAGCAATAGGCGGCAAGTAAAATAGAAGCAGAAAAAGAGAGCAAGCCCTTTATGTTCTATAAAGTGTGTGGTATTATTGTCTGAAAAGTACTTCTGCAAAAAAATGATTCACAGTTATTTTGTTTTCAAAGTTGTTCCATCAATATGTCCAAGGCGATTTTTTTTCCTCCTGCAAACTGCAGTAGGTGTCTACAGTTGGACATCCTAAATTTGAGCCACCTGAAACAAAAGGCCACTTTGGAAAACCTGGCCCAATATTAGCAGCAGAGAGTTTATAAGGAAGGTGATGCCCACTCTCTGAGGCTAGATTATAAAGAGATTATGGCCTGGACCTGCTCCATTTAAATCAATTGGAGTCTTGCTATTATTTCTGTGAGAGCAAGATCAACCCAGTGAAAATGGAACAGATATCAGTAACTAGACATTAACTTTACTTTTTGGTTATTTTACCATAAGGATTATATTTTAAACCATATTTTCTCATCTATGGCAGTAGGATGGGCAGCCAAAAGAGACACAGTGAAATAGAAATGCAGCTATGTATAACAAGTGTTTTAGTTATTCTGGTAGAATGAAATGGAAAATTCCCATTCACTGCTACGTTAGATTCTACATGCATACTTGTTAAACAGAAGGAGGGAAAGAGAACTAGACAGACAAATGAGCTGGTCTGTCTGCCAACTCCTTTCTCAATCCTTTAAAAGGACACTTAAAATAATCTGCTTCCTAGATAACAGTATTCCATTCCATTCCATCATTTCCTCTATGGATATAGAGAGTACATACTAAAAGGATGAAATGTAAAATTGTTGTTCTGATCAGCTGTGGCTGATAAAGTTTCCTTGGCACTTTTTTGCAAGTATAGGAGTGTTTAGCCCCAGATTCCTGGCCAATTTACACCTGGGTAATTACTAGAGGTGGGCAGAGAACAGTAATTGCATTTTGTGGAGGACTCTGATGTTTTGAAATTTGTTTTTGTTCCATTTGGAAATAATAATAATTTCTAAAATCATAAAAAATTCAAAATGTTTTGTTTCAATAATTTTGAAACAAAGTTCCGCCTGATCGGCTGATGGAAATCAGAAGCCCAGAAGCCAAGGAGCTTTGTCTGAGTAGGAACCTCAGTGCTTGTTAAAGCATGGGAACTTGAGTTTTTGACATAACACTGCCTGATTTCCAATCAAAATTTGTCAAAGTTGACAGATCCCCTCAGAATGTTTAGATTTCAACAAATCCACATTTTCCAATGGAAAATTATTCTACTGGAACATTTCTGACCAGCTCTGACAATTGCATCCTGCTTTCCTAAATGTCCTTTGCAGTTTCAGTTGGATACAATGGGCCAGATTCTGCTCTCAGTTACAATGGTATAAAGTCAGTGTAACGCCAGGAACTTCAGTTAATGAACTGGTATAAAGAGATCAGAAGCAGGCCCAACATTCTTGCCTTTATTCTGCATAATATATTGCCCCCTTAGTCTGGCAAAAGTATTTCAATTTATACTCATGTTTCACCTCTTCAACCTATTGAGAACTGAGATTGAAATTTGGTCCTTTATTTTAATAGGGATTTTGTCTGAGTAGATTAGAACACCAGAATATGACTCTATTAAAATAAGTCAAACGTAAATCATATTAGATAAAAAAAAGATAGATTTTTTGAAGGAAAGGGATATCTTTATTTAATCCAGACATAAGAATATCCTTTTCCTGAATAGGGGTGCCTAACCTATCCATGAGTACTTTAAGCGGTTAAAATGTGTGGCAGGTAAGAGGTAGTTAAGGAATTGTTATGTCTGCCTCACATTCTGTTCTATTTAAAATCCTCTTTCAGTATCTATATTTTTTCTTTTCACTTTTCGAACCCAATGGATCATATACAAACTAGCGTATTCAATATTTGAAATACAATAAGAAGTAATAGTTACAACACAATGTTGTACTTTACCTCTACTGTTTCCCTGGATAAATCTGGTTTAAAAAAATAAGATCTTTGATGCTTTGGTTTCAGTTCAATCTTGAGATATTTATTTATATCTAGTTATGTCAATAGTACTCATCACCACATCAGAATGCCTGTCAAAGCTGTTGACTTCAGTAGTCACAGGTGTGCCTAATGGCAGATTTGGCTTTAACATTACATTTCGAGGGCTATTAATAGTTCACCAGCTTTTTAAAGCTAGAACAGATGGAGGTGGTAGTTGAGGAAGGAGGAGTGTTGATCAAAGTTGGTTTAGGTTGATGTGGGCTTTCACCTTTTTCTTCCCTAAAGAAAGCAGATAACCTCAAAAATCCAGGTCATGGGACCCAAGATAAAAAGGAAGATTTTACTTTTTCTGAGCCAAGCAGAAATTTCCTTTATGAACTTGGAGTGAAATTTTCAGAAGTTTTTAAGCAACTTAGACCAAATTTAATGTCCAAAGTGCCTAAGTCACTTGGGAGCATATGTCCCATTGAAAGCTTTTCACAGGTGTAGGAAATTATGTGAGGTCAGACAATCAGTGGCGATCAGAAAATAATTATTTCATGACAGACACTGAGATTTAAAAAGTTAGACCTTTATAACCATTAAAACACAGATTGTCAACATCATGTCAATATATGCAAAGTAAATATCTTCAAATCAAACTCTAAATTCTCACACAGAATTTTTCCTATTTTGCCTATCTATACCTTTGATTATTAACATTGGAAATATTTATTCTTCAGTCTGTGTGAAATTGACATTTACTAACATTTTCCGATAATACTCAAGTCTGTACATAGTCAAGCGTAACTTTTTGTCCTATCTCAAAGACTAACTCAAGTATCCATTACGGCCAGTGGACACTGAAGCCAAGACATGTCCTGGGGTTTAGTGACCAGGGGAGGGGTTGATAATCTAAGTCCCATTCAAAAAGTACAATTAAACTTAAGGCATGTCTACACTAGAAGTGCTACAGCGGTGCAGCTGCACCAGTGCAGCTGTAGCACATCTGGTGAAGACACTCTATGCTGACAGAAAGAGCTCTCTCATCAACATAATTACTCCACCTCTGCGAGAGTAATTGCAACATAGCACTGATATGGCCAGTGCTTGGGTCTCTGTAACTTGTGTTGCTGGTGGGCGGGAGGGATTTTTCACACCCCTGAGCGACATAAGTAATATCGACATAAGTGATAGTGTAGATCTGGCCTTAGCCTTCCATGACATTAATCCTAGGGAAATGTATATAATGAAGTTGTTATTGCTGTTATAATTTGAAAATAAACAAACGTGTTAACGGTTAGAGACAATAATCAATATCATATTGTGTATCCTTTTTAAAAAAATCAGTGTTGATACACAAGGGAAAGAATAAAACAGCAGCAAGAAATCAAATATAGCACTAAACATCATTACTCCTGTTCTTAATTATGCTGGTATGTGCCTGTTTGGTTATTTGTTATATGATGACGTGGTCAGTGTAATGAGGTTTACAAACCCCATACTGAGCATAGGCAGATGGGAGATGAGGGTCTTCCCTGCTTACAAGCAGTCAGGCTGACCACATCCCTGTACAGCTGCCAAACATGGAGGTATGTGTCCAAAGCTGTGATCAGTAAAGACACCGTGTCCAGTTATAAAGGTGCGGGGATATAGAGGGAAAGGCCTGGAATAGCAGAGGGGCAACAGCCCCATGCCAGGCTCACCTCTGAGAAACTGACAAGGAGACAAAAGGAGATGCAAGCTCTGGAATTTAAGGACTGATTCAATTGAAGTTAAGAGGTTATAGACTTGTCTAATTGTAGATTAACTGAAGGGGATCCCTAGAGACCCCATCAAGAGCAGTTGACAGTCAGCCATGTTAACATTGTTATAGGTGAGATAATTTAGAAGGCTGTTTTCCTAATGCTAAGTAATTCTACAATAAAATTGTTTAAAACATATTTTGTTCTTCTATTAATGGAAGTGAACTAATAAGATACCTCCCTGTTTTATCTTTAATGCTATGCAAAGGCAATGCTTGATAAGATCATCTTTCATAGATTCCATTTCTTTCTAACAAAGAGATGATAAATCTTATTTTTAACCAATAATTTTACCTATTTGTTTTGTGTCACAATTGTGTGGTTCTCATCAATATAAACTTATTTGGTTCTTTCACCAGTGCTACAGAGACAAAGAAGATGCATTAATCTTGAGTGGATATTCAGGGTAAAGTCATTATTCTGTTGATATTTATAAGCCTAATCCTGCAATTCTTATTGACTAAATCCCCATCAACGTACTACTGATTTCAGTGGACAACAATTTGTCTGAGTAAAGACTGCAGGATTAGATCCCATGACATGACATGTGAAACTGATGTTTTAATGGCACGTAGGCAGACTAGGTGCAATTGAGCTATGCCAAATGGAATGACAATCTCCAGTAAATTCAGCCCTTGTAATAATTTCACATGAGGAAAGGAATCCAATCTAACAATGGCCTTAGCTACCAAATGCATTGAGATTCAAACCAAATCCTTCTGGGCTAGATTGTAATATCATAAATACTTTACACAGTCTGTAGCTGTCTTGTGGCAGCAAGTTCCTCAAGTTATTGAGGTCAAGAGTGGATATACAAAAAAAAAAAAAAAAGATATGAACACTATGAACTTCCAGAGTTCAATAGAGGTGTTTTTTTTTTTAAAAAGGGATATACACCTTCATTGTTCAGCATAACTAATTGCCAGCTGAAAGGACTTAAGAGGATACATCCTCTATGGATGTACCCAGAATTGTTCATTCAGGGCGGGGTGGAGGAGGGAGGAGTTGTACACATACACCACAAATGCATCTGGTTCTGGACAATGCCAGAGACAGGATACTGGAATAGAAGGACAACGTATGTGACCCATATTCAACTAAGAATAATGGTATATTAAATTGCAGTTAGTCCATGACACAATAATGTGTTAACAAAAAGATCTTTAGGCCTGAAATAATGGTAATTGTGTAAGGGAGGGGATAAAAGGGATAATGCACTTGTATTGCTCCTAGGCTCTTTAGAAGGAAGTTATTGCCTGTTTGGATGCTAAAGCTGAACTCTAGGCTGGAGGGACTACTGAAAGTGTCTTTGAATGACTTTTTGAATAAGTGCACTGTAATCTCTGACCAGCAACACAGAGTTGCTGGTGAGACAACATTACTGGAGATTTGTTAAGAGGATCGGATTCTATGCTGGGTAGATGGCATCTGAAATCAGTGTTCATTATTTAAGCAGAAATATTCAGCTAAAATACCTAGCACACAACACAAAACCTCCCCAGGTGCCAAAACTTCCATCTGCTGAAACTTCCAGCTTCCCCCTCAATTAATTCTCTTGTGCAATTATGTATTGTCTGTATGAAGATGTCAGCTATTCAAGATGAACAAATTAGGGGTATGGTAAAATAAATTGCATTTACTAGCAAAAAAACCTAGAGGATATAGTAGGAATGCTTATTTTTCATATTAAATAGAATCAAAACCTCTGGTTGAATTTTCATAAAGCTGCCACAGCATTTCCCATTTGCCATAGATACCAGAGGACCTTGCAGCAGAATTTAGGACCAGCTTCTTGTAAAGTACACCACTCTTGAGTATACATCTCAGACTTATGCAGAGTAACAGTTGTCTGTATACAACTATCATCTAGAACTATAATGCATGGGACAGATTAGAAATAACAGGATAGATTCTAAACTGATTTACAACATCAGATGACAAGAAAATTACGAAGTTCCAGTGGATGAAAGGACTATTTGTTGTAGACCGGAATCTGGCAGAGAGTTTGTAGAGAAGAAAAAGATGAGTCATTCTATAGGTGGGAGCCTTCCAAACTGAGATTGTTGGGCATTTTCAGTACCCAATTTGGAATAGTGTTTGTCTTAACCTCTTTTAGAAAAAAATACTTCGGGTAAACTAAGAGATCGGGTAAACTAAAAGTGACAATACGACTTTTAGAAACTGAGCAAAACAAATCCCACTTAGTTATATGTAGTAGATCTTTTACCAATCTATTTGTCTGCAAACCGAAGTCTCTGAGGCCAACAAGCTAAGGAGATGAGGAAAGAATTACAGATGCAGGCCACACCACTGAAGTCACACCACTGCATTTGATAGATTTGACATCAGAGATGAATTTAGCCCATGAAGTTCAAAACTGAAAAAGAACAAAAAGTGAAGTAAGGAACAGTTTCTTTACAAATATCAAGGTTTTCTGGCATGAGATACATGAGGAATGAGTGAGCCCACGAAAATTTTGGCCTGGTCCACTTAAAATTTAGACCAGGCCAAACTTCAAAATTTAGGTTGACATAGGTATGTCACTCAGGAGTGTAAAAAATCCATAACCCCATATCAACAGAAGATATAAATTAAATTAAAATTCATTTTCCTGAGAATTTGCAGGAGGAAATGTTGACTTTGTTGATTATCACATAGCAAGAATTTTCTAGACATGCCATCCACATCTAGCAGTGTTACAAAGAAATAAGGAAGGTGTCATGAACCTAGAAAAGGAAAGAACAGTGACTTTGATACAGAATAGAAAGGACGTCAACTC
The DNA here is from genome assembly GCA_037349315.1 of Chelydra serpentina. Lineage (NCBI taxonomy): Eukaryota > Metazoa > Chordata > Testudines > Chelydridae > Chelydra > Chelydra serpentina. Next base: position 63,840,209 of record JBAIAC010000004.1, read on the forward strand.
ACAGGGATGTGGTGGAAGTTGACCATATGTAAGTAGAACTTAAAGCTTTTACTGTACCTTTATCCAGCATATTGGTGGGGAGGGGGTGCTGGTTAGTCCAAAAATCTGGTTAATTAAGAGTTATACTTACCAATGGAATACCAATTTTCAAAGAATTAGAATACAATAAAATGAATACAGTATAAAATAGTATACAGGTACTCACCAATCCAGTGGTAGTACTGAACTGCAGAGTGGTTGGCTTCTTGAAGCACTTAGGTGTACACAGGTAAAGTTTTCTATACAGCAGGTTATCTTATGACACTACATATCACTATGGGCAGCGCATACAGCCTACACCCAGATTACTAAAAATACACTTAACACTAAAATTATACCGAACATAATTTAATCTTTCTTTGATGATTCAGAAGGTACTTCAGGATCTTGCAGTGCCTCAGGGTCATCATTATCAAAATCAATTATCATAGTAGATGCAGAACATGTAGGAGATTGGGCTGAATCTGTAATGACCCTATGACATACCCTGGAAGCTGTTTTTTGAATACATCCCTGATATCAGCTTGATTACTTGTCGTCTGCCTCTTTTGCGTAAAAGTAGAGTGCAGAACGTGCAACTGCATAGCCTTCTTGGCACTATATTAGTCCCAGTTACTAGATTGAAGATTTATATTGGGAGATATTAGAAATGCTGGATAATCGAGCTTTCCGGTCGATAAAGTGGCAGATAACACAGCTTTTACTGTATTGTTAGTTCTTTCAACAAACAAGCCCTTTTAATAGCATAGAATTATTATAAAGTTAGAAATAACCATTATTTATTTCATTGTAATAGAAGACACATAAGAATATCTGTGTATGCTGAGAATCCCAAAAAAGTGGGATTATGTGGGTAAGAGAACCAGAATTGTTTTAGAAAAGCACATGGTTACACTGAACCATCCAATACAGTAATAAATATTTGGGAAACTGAGGGATATTTATGGGCATCAAAGAAAACATCTGACTGTCACATTTGAGTGGATGTGTAGTGATTCTAGTACAGTAACAGTATTCTTTCTGCTTATATGTCTTGTTCTTTAAAGAACAGCAACTCCAATATTTGTTTGATATTTGCAAGATAAAGGCTGTATTGAGAGACAAATACATGTTAAAAGAGAATGTATAAGTAGAATCCAAAATTAATAAATATCAGCTACGAAAAACTGGAGTTCCAGCTTTTATATGACAGTGAGTAGATCTTACCTAAAGCTGCTCAGAAAACAGAAACATTTTGTTTAATTTAAAATGACTTATTGTAGCCTTACCATATTTCCATCAGTGGCCATCTTGCAGAACAGAGAGCGCTGTATCATGTCTGCTTCCCCACTCTGGCCTATGACCAGGCCACAGTTCCACTTTCTGCACGTTTTAACTGTTGCTTATTCTCCCTCTAGTCTGAAAACACCTCTGTTGCTATTTGAATTTGTATCCCAGTGGTCTGCTTTTCACAGGTGGTGAGTGCCCACAGATCCAATGGATTCATTTCACCTTCAAATCACAGGAGATATTTTTCAGCCTGCATAGTGGGAGGGTCGTAGCTGTGAAGTGTGTGCAATGTAGTATTGGAATATATGCCAGAAAAGTTCAATGGTGAAAATAAGACATATCCCACTCTTCTGTCTGTGCTGCAAGGTGGCAGCTGACAAAAATTTGGTAAATTTCAGCTTTTTTAAAACAATGCTGATTATACATACATAAATTGGCAGAGTGAGAAGCAGAAAAGAGGAGTGAGCTCATAGGATTTCAGCAAAACAGTGGGTGGAAATGAAGAAAAGAAGGTAAGAAAGGAGGAAGAGAATAATTCAAGGAGGTGAAAGAAAGGAAATATGGGAGACATACCATACCAGGTGGAGAGTGGGGTGATTAAGGAAAGGATTACATGTTATTTATGTAGAGTTATGGGTTTACACAATGCTGAGATTGATAATAACAAACTGATAATTTCTCTAGCATCAATGTATTGTGATGTGCATTTTTGGGACTCTAGGAAACCAAAAACTCAGCACACACAGGCCAATGAACATCTGTCAAGAGGTAGTGACTTTTGATCTCTAACCTGGGCCAAAGTCTATTCACCACTGACCTAAGGATAAAAGGCATTATATCCCACTTCCGGCACATTTCACTGTTACAACTCAGGCCACACAATACAGCCCAAAGAAATAATTTAGTCTACAAAAAGTCAGTTTATATATTTCCTTGTGCGTTCATTTTACTGTAAACAAAGCTTTAAATATGAAGCACTAAGTAATCCCAGGTGATCAGCTTTAAGGAGTTTAGAGGCAAGCATGGCTCTCTCTGACCTGTGCAGACTTATTTTTCATGTCTACCAGGAATATCAGTTAAGGACTTTCAAAAGTGATTTTCCGCTCATTGATCTGAACATGCTGAAATCTAGCTAACCCTCTAAAACTGATTTGACTGGCATTTTAGTGGCACAGTATAAACAAGGTCAAGTTAGTAATTATGTCTTTGCAAAAGGCTAACACATTTTTGTACTGTTTCATTTGCTTCTCCCATCCCTAATTTCATATGTCATCAAAGAACGAACTTGTCATATCAACGGTCTAGTGGCAGCACAATGACAATTGGAGTCCAAGGTTAAGTTTTGATCTCTGCCATTGGGTTTCTTATCCCTGGAGAATGACAGAGCACTGGAGGAAGTGTGCTCAGTGCCTGGTTACATGAGCAGTTGAAGAATCTGCTTAGACTGTATTTGGAAGCTCACTGAATGATTCTATGGGGAGACCTGCCCTTGTTTGAAAGAACATTTGACACAATGCGAAGCCATTACAAGGTTTGGGATAGGAGCAGGGGCACAAGGAATGAAAGGATTCTGGAAGAACAAACCTACCTAGCCCGCATCACCCAATCAAAATGAAAGGCTACAGTTTCATTCTTTGTCAGTGTGCACCGAAACGGGAAAGGTGGGTTTCACAGTCAGTGTGGGAAAATTCCCTCTGCACAGCTCACTTACACCAGTGATCCTGATTCTGCCACATGATCATCCTAAAAGCTTGTGTTTTGATTTCCTGTGCTCTTGATGCAACTGTGCTCTCTCGGGCAACAAGAAAAGGGCAAAACTTTGAATCTTTGTGTGACAAGATCTGAAAAAAAATACATAAACCCCCAAATTGTAAGTGTAGGAAAGTCACTAAGCATAACCAATGGTTCTCCAGTGCTCAGCTAGTAAAAGAACTCAAAAAAGAAGCATGTGGAATGAGAAGCTGTACTCCTTCACTATTTCATTGTATCCCAATTTTTTCTAGTCTAAGCAAAGAAGTGAGGAGTGGAAATTCCTCTGCATTTGTCACAAATTGTTTGTAGAATAAGAAAGGAAACGTGCCTTAGGTTGATGAAAACAGTGTCTATGTCAACTATGTTGGAATCATTCTTTCAAAGAAAGTTTACCCTTGTGAAAAATGGTTTGGCCGTGATGTTGGCAAGGTCAATGTCAGCTTGGATTATCTGTTGCTTAAATATCATTCAGGCAAATTAGTTCTGCCTAGGGGCTAGTCTATCCTGAACACCTAGTTCTCTGAAACCTTTTCCTTCCTGAATCAGCATTCCTTTTGTTCATGTGCCACAACCATTCTGTTTTTCTTCTTCCCCTTACTAATCTATTTTTTAACTCTAGACCCTCTGCTGACTGTAACACACAGATCTGCATAGTATCATGGTTCCTATTACTATAGTATGAGATTATTTATCCTCACAACACCACTGGTGAGATAGGGAAATGAAGACTAAAAAACAACCTTGACCTTGGTTAGACTGATGGTGTCCAGAGACCACCACCTGACCTGCTGACTCACATGTCTCATTGTTTCCTTATACTGCCCTGCCAGTCTGTCTATCTGGACCCATCTGTTTTTTTCTCTCTCCACCCCCCCCCCCCCCCGCATCTTCTACTTAGATTGTAAGCTCTTTGCAGCAATGTCTATCTTTTTGTTCTGGGGTTTTAGAGCACCTAGCTGTCCTGGTCCCTAAGGCCATACATGTCAACTCTGTGGGTGCTCTGGGGCTCCAGCACCCATGGAAAAAAAATAGGGAGTGCTTAGCACTCACCAGCCACAGTGGTTCCAGCCCCCTGTGCTCGCTGTCAATCAGCTGTTCGGCAGGGCCCTGGGGCTGGCGAGAGGGCTTCAGGGGAGGGGGTGGAGAGGAGCTAATGGTGGGTGGAAGGGGCAAAGTGGGGGCTGGGACGAGGCTGAGTGAGTGAAGGGCCTGGGGGGAGGGGTTTGAGCACCCCATGGGAAAACCAGAAGTAAGGGCCAGTGTCTAGGATTCCTAAACACTATGATTTTAATACAAATCCCCATTTTATGGATGGGTGATTGAAGCACAGAAAAAACTAAGGCCTAGCTCCTTAAAAGGTATGTTGGCACCTAAAGCCCACTGAAAGCAAATATCTTTGAGGACCTGGTCCTAAGTGACTTTCTAAATCAAGGCCACACAGGAAGCCTGAAGCAGAGCAGAAAATTGAGCCTGGATATCTTAAGTCCCAGCATAGTGACCCTAACTACTAAACCATGTTTCTTTTATTAGAATTTGAGGATAATGCTATAGCAGCAACACAAAACAAGGTGTGCGCTAGTTGGCTATTGTTGCCCACTTTTGTATTTTCAGCATTGTGCTTTCAGCCAGCTCAAACATATTGTTAAGATGAGCATTTAAAAGTGCTTGTAGTTAGAGGTGCTCCTTTAAACCAGTTACTACCCACCTAATAGTTTATTAATATTAGGATATGACTCATTCATGTTAAATTTATTTGAAAAACAAACCAACCAAAAAATCCTAAAATTGTTTTTGTAGGGGAGCAGAAGGGACAGGGGAGTGGGAGAAATTATAACTTTTTATTTACTATTTTGATCTGCCATATTTCTCCTATAAAATACAATTCTTAGTAGAAAGATGGAGAAAATATTAGGCAATATTATATTATTATGAATATATTTGTAATATTTTTATCCCAATTCTCATGTTCCCTGGACTATCTTAGATCCATTCCCCTCATTCTATCATCCAGAATTCTTTGACCATGGGATGGTGTTCCAAGAAGAAGGAGTGCTAGGCAGAGACGGGCTCCACCTGATGAAGAGAGGGAAGAGCATATTTGGAAGCAGGCTGGCTAACCTAGTGAGGAGGGCTTTAAACTAGGTTCACTGGGGGAAGGAGACCAAAGCCCCAAGGTAAGTGGGGAAGTGGGATACTGGGAGGAAGCACAAGTAGGTGAGTGCAAGAGGGGAGGGCTCCTGCCCCATACTGGGACAGCAGGGCGATCGGTGAGTTATCTTAAATGCCTATACACAAATGCAAGAAGCCTGGGGAACAAGCAGGGAGAACTGGAAGTCCTGGCACAGTCAAGGAATTATGATGTAATTGGAATAACAGAGACTTGGTGGGATAACTCACATGATTGGAGTACTGTCATGGATGGATATAAACTGTTCAGGAAGGATAGGCAGGGCAGAAAAGGTGGGGGAGTTGCATTGTATGTAAGGGAGCAGTATGACTGCTCAGAGCTCCAGTATGAAACTGCAGAAAAACCTGAGAGTCTCTGGATTAAATTTAGAAGTGGGAGCAACAAGGGTAATGTCATGGTGGGAGTCTGCTACAGACCACTAGACCAGGGGGATGAGGTGGACGAGGCTTTCTTCCAGCAACTAACAGAAGTTGCTAGATCACAGGCCCTGGTTCTCATGGGTGACTTTAATCACCCCGATATCTGCTGGGAGAGCAATACAGCGGTGCACAGATAATCCAGGACGTTTTTGGAAAGTGCAAGTGTTGGAGGAACCAACTGGGGGAAAAGCTCTTCTTGACCTGCTGCTCACAAACAGGGAAGAAATAGTAGAGGAAGCAATAGTGGATGGGAACCTGGGAGGCAGTGACCATGAGATGGTCGAGTTCAGGATCCTGACACAAGGAAGAAAGGAGAGCAGTAGAACAGAGACCCTGGACTTCAGAAAAGCAGACTTCGACTCCCTCAGAGAACTGATGGCCAGGTCCCCTGGGAGAATAACATGAGGGGGAAAGGAGTCGAGGAAAGCTGGCTGTATTTTAAAGAATCCTTATTGAGGTTACAGGAACAAACCATCCTGATGTGTAGGAAGAAAAGCAAATATGGCAGGCGACCAGCTTGGCTTAACAGTGAAATCCTTGCTCGTCTTAAACACATAAAAGCAGCTTACAAGAAGTGGAAGATTGGACTAATGACCAGGGAGGAGTATAAAAGTATTGCTCAGGCATGCAGGAGTGAAATTAGGAAGGCCAAATCACACTTGGAGTTGCAGCTAGCCGGAGATGTTAGGAGTAACAAGAAGGGTTTCTTCAGGTATGTTAGCAACAAGAAGAAAGTCAAGGAAAGTGTGGGCCCCTTGCTGAATGAGGGAGGGAATCTAGTGACAGAGGATGTGGAGAAAGCTAGTGTACTCAATGCTTTTTTCGCCTCTGTCTTCACAGACAAGGTCAGCTCCCAGACAGCTGCACTCCGCAGCACGGTATGGGGAGGAGGTGACCAGCCCTCTGTGGAGAAAGAAGTAGTTCGGGACTATTTAGAAAAGCTGGACGAGCACAAGTCCATGGGGCCGGATGCACTGCATCCGAGGGTGCTAAAGGATTTGGCCGATGAGATTGCAGAGCCATTGGCCATTATCTTTGACAAATCATGGCAATCGGGGGAGGTCCCAGATGACTGGAAAAAAGCTAATATAGTGCCCATCTTTAAAAAAGGGAAGAAGGAAGATCCGGGGAACTACAGGCCAGTCAGTCTCACCTCAGTCCCTGGAAAAATCATGGAACAGGTCCTCAAGGAATCAATTCTGAACCACTTAAAGGAGGGGAAAGTGATCAGGAACAGTCAGCATGGATTCACCAAGGGCAAGTCATGCCTGACTAACCTAATTGCCTTCTATGATGAGATAACCGGCTCTGTGGATGAGGGGAAAGCAGTGGATGTGCTATTTCTTGACTTTAGCAAAGCTTTTGATACAGTCTCCCACAGTATTCTTGCCAGCAAGTTAAAGAAGTATGGGCTGGATGATGGTAAGGTGGATAGAAAACTGGCTAGATGGTCGGGCTAAACGGGTAGTGATCAATGGCTCCATGTCTAGTTGGCAGCCGGTATCAAGTGGAGTGCCCCAAGGGTCGGTGCTGGGGCCGGTTTTGTTCAATATCTTCATTAACGATCTGGAGGATGGTGTGGACTGCACCCTTAGCAAGTTTGCAGATGACACTAAACTGGGAGGAGTGGTTGATATGCTGGAGGGTAGGGATAGGATACAGAGGGACCTAGACAAATTAGAGGATTGGTCCAAAAGAAATCTGATGAGGTTCAACAAGGACAAGTGCAGAGTCCTGCACTTAGGACGGAAGAATCCCATGCACCGCTACAGACTAGGGACTGAATGGCTGGGCAGCAGTTCTGCAGAAAAGGACCCAGGGGTTACGGTGGACAAAAAGCTGAATATGAGTCAACAGTGTGCCCTTGTTGCCAAGAAGGCTAATGGCATTTTGGGTTGTATAAGTAGGGGGCATTTCCAGCAGATCGAGGGACGTGATTATTCCCCTCTATTCGGCACTGGTGAGGCCTCTTTTGGAGTACTGTGTCCAGTTTTGGGCCCCACACTACAAGAAGGATGTGGATAAATTGGAAAGAGTCCAGCGGAGGGCAACAAAAATGATTAGGGGACTGGAGCACATGACTTATGAGGAGAGGCTGAGGGAACTGGGATTGTTTAGCCTGCAGAAGAGAAGAATGAGGGGGGATTTGATAGCTGCTTTCAACTACCTGAAAGGGGGTTCCAAAGAGGATGGGTCTAGACTGTTCTCAGTGGTAGAAGATGACAGAACAAGGAGTAATGGTCTCAAGTTGCAGAGCGGGAGGTTTAGGTTGGATATTAGGAAAAACTTTTTCACTAGTAGGGTGGTGAAGCACTGGAATGGGTTACCTAGGGAGGTGGTGGAATCTCCTTCCTTAGAGGTTTTTAAGGTCAGGCTTGACAAAGCCCTGGCTGGGATGATTTAGTTGGGTTGGTCCTGCTTTGAGCAGGGGGTTGGACTAGATGGCCTCCTGAGGTCCCTTCCAACCCTGAGATTCTATGATTCTATGAACCCCTATGTACTCCTTCTGTGCCTGTTGCCATGAAGAGATTCCTGAGTCACACCAAAATCTGGTGTTATTTATCCTGAAGAGTTCCTCAGGAGTACAGGATATTAACAGAGGTATTGGATCAGACAGTGTTCAAATGTTTGCCTAGGCTCGCCACATTCACATTTGGGGTCATTCCTCAGCTTCCACAGCTTCATAATGTCACCAGTGTTTGCCACCCAAGCTGTCACTTGATTTAGAGTTCAGTGTCTTCATTTAAGATCAGTGCTGGGAGGGAGTTGTTCTGAAAGAACCAAGTTCTGAGATACCTGGCATTTTCTGTGGTTTTGTTACTCTATCCTTCCACAGTGGTATTTTGGGGTAAGAGATTTTCAGAAACAAAGCCCTTTCTGAACTTCAGCCTCTTGGGTGATGGAATGTGTCCAGCCAGTTGGTGTCTTGAATCATGCACCTGTTTTGTCTCTCCTTTGTTTCCTGCTTCCCTGAAAAGCAGTATAATGACAGTGTGAGTCGGTTTAGAAGTCCCTGTGATGATCCTACAGGATTCATTAAGTTCGGTATTAAATTGTGTGTGCCTGGCTTGCACATAACCATATTGGGGCACAGTACACTGCAGATAACAGCTCAGGGCAAGACTGGTTGCTCAGGACATTTTAGGGTCAAGTTCACCATCTTGTTTGGCCAGTTTCTGGAGTACAGAATTCCTGGAGTTCACTTTCAGCTTCTTGATGTGCTCTTTGAATGTCAACCTTCAGTCCAACATGAACCCAAGATATGCCAGATTAGGCCATCATGTGGTCAATACATATAGTTGAAGATGGCTTTGAAACATGCAAAATGTTAGGGGTTGTATTGCTCTATTGGCTGCTTATGGCACCATGACCCATTGTGCACTTAAATGGAAATTGGCAACAATTTTGAAAAATAGCAAGCTACTCCAGGTCCTCTCCTCCCTGCTTGAGGATCAACATTTCTTTGTCAAGATGGATGGTCAGAGAAGTAGATAGCTCAACAGAATGGATTGCCCCAAAGTTCAATATTATCACTCTTGCTATTTAGTGTTTACACAAATGACTGATCAGAAGTCCCTGGTGTGTGAAGATTCACATATGAAGATGATCTTTGCATTGTCATGTAGTCAGAAAGATTTGAGCATTCTGAGTGCATTCTAATATTCTAATGAGTGTTCTTGGAGAATGGTGTTACTAGGGTTGGCATTCAGCAACCATGGATAAGACAAGTGAGTGCCTCCCACCTGAAATACTGTTAGGCTAAGAAAAACTTCAGATATCATGGGATGGTACAGTCCTTCAGCACTATGCACAGCTGGTGTAGTTTGGGGTGACAGACCAAACCACACTAGGTAATCATAAAAGCAGCACTAAAACAGTGGTTTTTCACCTATTGCATTCTGTGGGTCACCTTAAGAGAAAAAATCTTCTTTCATAGACAACTCTCTCAATACCCCAATTCCCTACCACATAGTGGTCAAATTCTGGGGCCTGCTGGGGAAAGCTCCACTAGCCTCTAAGAACCAATGAACTTCAGGGGTACTGATCTATAGTAAAGAATATAATGTGCACATCTCTAATGTGGTGTGGTGTTTAGATGTTGCTTGTAATTATTAGAACTGGGAGCACTGGCTGTTGGGAGTCTGAAAGGACAGGAAACAGGAAGAAGGGGGGGAGGGAGTTGAGAGGCTGGGAGAGCTACAGAGGGTGCAGCAGCAGCTTGGTAGAGAGGTTTCCACTTTAAAATAAAGACCTGTTGAAGTTTGTGAGTACCTTGCCTGACTGATACAACATGTGGTACTGATAATTCTACTTACTATGAGTCCAAAGTAGAATGAGGTTGCTTTTGAGTTTGACATATTTGATTTTATTAGGTACATGTAACTTTATCAAAGGTTTGACATATTTGAAACAATAAACTTTAGTTTTCAGTTTACTTTATACCATACTGCTACATACAAAAGATGACAGCTAAGGTAGGTGAAATAAATAATCAAATGTGAATCTGAGAAACAATGCATGAATAGTTTAAAAGTGCTGAGCAGTTTAGACCCTTTCATAGTGTAATACTTGGTGGCTGTGGACAGTCCTTGTTGATGACTTTTGCTGGCATAGTAGATGACTTCATGTGCTGAGGTGAACCCCAAACCTTGAGCATTACAGAAAAACTATATACACCATTCCTATATCTTTGTTTTACTGGTTTTTTTTTTTAAATCACAGGAACAGCTACACATGTACAGCTATTCAGTGGGCACCTAACAAGGCATGAACTAAATGAGACATGGCAGTCTGCTTACCACCTTAGAAATTGCATGACTTCCCTAATGGAGTTTACTACAGTCTAGACAAATTAGAATTCTACAGCATGGGGGAGAGGAGCTTTTGACATTGCAAACCAAATTGTTTTTGCTGAAAAAAAATAGCTTACAACCTCTATGAAACACTGCTAAACATATATGTCTGTGATAAGATGAATTCCTTTTGTGGGGCTAGTAAAATATTTCTTTGCGGGAGGGAATAAATCAAGTCAGGCGTTATCAGATTAAAGAAAAAAAAAGTAGGTTATAATTCCCCTGGGATGAGGAAAGTTACTAATTAAATGCCAAAAGTTACCCCTTAATGTTGCATTAAGGGGTATATAGTTAAATATATAAAAGCAAGGAAATGAAAACAAATTAAGGTACTCACGCTAACATTAACTTCCCTTCCTTGGATATCTAACTATAAAAACACTTTTGATTACTAGTTAGAATGTCAAAATATATGGCTAAAAGTGATAACAATTACACCTGTTTTACAATGGCAAAATGCTATTGACCAATGGAGCTACTTCTAATTTACATCAGAGAAAGTGAGACCAAAGTCAGGCCCAGTTTTTTTAATACTCAAACAAGCAAGTGTTGGCCGAACATTTCCTCTCTGTGGTAATAAATGTGAGAACATTTTAACCGTATAATTTCATACAAATGGTTTTCATTAAAATCTTTTTATCTTTAGCACACAACCATCCACTTTTATGTGAAACCAGAATGTACCATTTTAAAAGGGTATAGTCTCTTTGTTAAAAAATGTGGTTATTTGTTTACTAATTATGCACATTAAATACGCATCTCTGAAATTACTAAACAATGAAGAATACTCTATGTAGGCCCTGGGGACCTTTGTGTGAGCCGGCACCTGGTCTACCAGTGTCACAAACCCAAGTGAAGTACAATCCAGCATCTTTTTTCATTAATTAAATGTTTCTAACTCATTTTTCGTCCAATATAAGGGATTCTATTGGGAGCACAGACAGCTGATTTTTCATTTTGGCAGCAACTCTAGACAAAATGATGCATAGTCTTCATATTTTCTTTACAAGTGGCATAGGTTGCAAAATACTAGTGACAACCTCATAAAAATTATTCCAAATAGGATTATCTCACGAGAAACTCTTGCCCACTTCTACTTAAGATCTGAATAGTAGAATTGATTGTATCTTTATTGTATATTTTATGGATATGGATATTAAGAATGAAGAATAACTAAGAGGCACACTCTTTGCATGGCACAATAGAGTAAGGAATATTTTATAATAAAAGTCTAATAAAGAAAGTGTCTAGAATGCACGTTCTCCTCCTTGCAATTACCAGGGTGCTAACTGCATAGTAGTTGCTTCTTTCAAGAAGTTGTTTTTGACAGCTACAATTAGAGACATAAATTCATAATTACTTTTACTGAATATACTTAGGGCTAAATGGTGGTATTGAACCATACATTTGTATAACCAACTCTGCATGGGCCATCAGCAGACTTTCGATTCAGAATTTTTTGGACTAGAAGCATTAGCATTTACTGCTTCCCATAAACAACTAAGTCTCCTAGCTAGAAACAGTGGCATCACTTGAGCTAAAGAACCACTTCCCCTAACTGGGAGCAGTAGAACCCTTGAGCTGTGGACCTAAGCGTCTTAGCTCAGACTTATTTAGACTAGCCACTCTAGTGGGACAAAGACCTAAACTCTGCCAGAGTTTGTTCCATCTACATTTATAGTGGTGTAGAGTGTACTATCACACTGGGCGTTTATGGGAGGCATTTTGCCTCGTGAAGGTCTAGTCAGACATATCTGCCTGGATTATCTCGATACTTCAGTCAGCTCTTAAATGTCCAGGGAGGTGCAACTGCTGGCTCATTTGTTAAGGGAGAGCTGCATATGCTCACATTCCTGATTTGTGGCTGGTTGGCACAGAAGGTGAAGCGTAGAATAATTAATGGCTTTCACAAGGATTGGTCTTTGATTGTAAGGACTGCAACTGTGGCTAATTTCTGAACAGAAGCTGAATTCGGGAGAACTTGTAACTTTCTCATCTTTGTGCCACCAAGAAAAGCCTGACCACAATATCATCCTTAACTTTATTTTGCAAAATAACATGGCCTGAAAATACCTTATCATTGGAAAACATTTTGACAATATTAATTCCAAAGGGAGGAAGATGGTGCTAAAATGTGGAAGGATGCCAACATATGGGTCTCTCTTATACCATGGCCATCATCATGGTATCTGGGCATCCAAGGAAATTTTGAAAAGGTATCCTATTCCCCAATAAGCATTCACCTTCCCAAGCCCTATCTCTTTCCCCCACCTTCCCATCTAATATAAAATGAAGAAGAAAACAGAAATTAATGTACCTTTTATTACATCTACCTTTTCCCTCAAAACTTCACCTGTTCACTTCATCTTGCTCTATTTTTGATGGCACTTCACAGCACATTCCAAGCAGTGGTTACTCCTATTTCCTCCCCTGGACTCATCTAGCTCCCATTCCAGGCAGCATTTTGGACTTTTCTGTGATAGGGTTGCAGGATGGGATTTCTGTCCTTTTGTTGACTGATAGGCCACACATTGATCAGCACCCAGGAGTGATTAGTGAGCCATGCAGCTACTCTTGGAGCAAAATCCTCATTCACCTGTATTGAGTGCGGTTGAAAGCTGTTTTTATATGGTCAGTGCAGCACTACTGGTGAAAAGAGGGGGACAGGGACCTTTATAGATTGTGTAAGGATCAGGAAGGAAAGGATTCAGTGCATTGTGGGAATGGGGAGGAAGGACTATTGAAATTTGACAACGTATGGTCTATCTCAGCGGTAGACAACCTACGGCATGCGTGTCAAAGGCAGCACGCAAGCTGATTTTCAGTGGCACTCACACTGCCCGGGTCCTGGCCACCGGTCCCGGGGGCTCCGCTGCTGGCCTGCGGTACTGGCCGCTGGCCCCCTGCCAGATGGGTTCCATCCGCCGGCCCCATTCAGCCCACTGCCAGTCCTGGGTCCCGGCCACCATTCCTAGGGGCTCCACTGCCGGCCTGGAGTACTGGCTGCCGGCTCCACTCAACGTGCTGCTGGCCCTGGGTCCCGGCCACTGGTCCGGGGGGCTCTGCTGCTGGCCTAGGGTCCCAGCTGCCAGCTCAGGGCTCTTCAGCCGCCCCCAGCTGTGGCCCACTAGCCCCAGCCTGGGGCAGTGAGGGGTGCAGACAGGGGCAAGATGGCAAGCTCAGCACCCCCACCTTAAAAATTGTTCCAGCACCACTGTACTGGGATATTTTTAAGTCCTTATTTGCTGCTTACATCACTATCACACCATGTGGAACAGCGCACTGCATTTGATGTTGAAATTAGAATGTACATGCAAGAACTGGAATCAGAATTTTCTGACAGATTTCAAGATTTCCAGCGGTTTGGCCCAATCTTTCTTTTCTAATTAAACCTGAAAAGTTCAACGAAAGCAACTTGGATTGGTCTGTATTTCAGTGGATGGGTGTTGAAGATTTCAAAATGTAGCTCATTCAGTTAAAAAGCTCAGAATTGTGGGCATCAAAGTTTGGAGATCTGCAGAGTGCACTTGAAGCTACCGAGAGAGATCATGAGGCCTCTATTCTGACCTGCTGGACGTTCCTGCCAGGGAAAGTTAACTGAATAAAATTGTGTTTGCAATGCTTTCAGCATTTGGATCCACATACCTGTGTGAACAGGTATTTTCACACATGAAATCTGTCCTCTGTCCCTCGTGGAGCTAGTTAACAACTGATCACTCAGACGCCTGTGTGAAGCTTAAAGTATCCAAATACGTGCCAGACATTGGAAAACTCAGCAAGGAAAAGCCAGGGCAAGGATCACACTAAACTGATTAAATTAAAATGCAGCTCTTATTTTAAATGAAGCTTCTTAAACATTTTAAACACCTTATTTACTTTACATACAACAATAGTTTAGTTATATATTATAGACTTATAGAAAGAGACCTTCTAAAAACATTAAAATGTATTACTGGCACACGAAACCTTAAATTAGAGTGACTAAATGAAGACTCAACACCACTTCTGAAAGGTTGCCGACCTCTGATCTATCTGGTATATGCCTCTTACCTCCTCCACACTGCAAACTGGCATGGGCATGGGGCTGTGTCACAGCCTGAGACATGTACTTACCCATAGCACATAGCTAGCTTACTTGCCCTCACACATGCTTCTGGGATTTAGGTGAGGACAATAGTAGGGTTATCATACATGGACACATGTACAATTGCTAGTGTAGATGTAATGCAAGTTAATTTATAGTAAAAAAAAAAGTCAAAATAAAAGTTATAAGAAAGAAACTTTTTACTTGACCCCTCCCTCTGATTTTTTATTTTCAGTTCATGAAAAAATTGTCAAGATTGACCTCTCCCATTTTAGACGGGGAAAATGTCAAAATCTCAGAATCTTGCAGGACAGGAAAACCATTTCTCACCTCTTGCTCTAAGTAAAATCAAACTGTAGTTTCAAGCAAAATAAGCCTGTATTCTCTCATTGCCTCTAGAGTATTTGAATGTCTGGGCATTGTATTAAATACAGTGGACATCCTGTAAGGGCTAGATATAAAAATATACTATTACTCAGTATTTCTTTCCTGATGTATGCTTGATTCATATATCCTTTTTATGAATCACTGAAATGTCTTCTTTCCTTCCACACTAGCCCATCACATTTGCTCAAGTCTGACATAAAGACATTCACTGACCTCTATAATTACCACTACATCACAGAACAGTCAGGGACATTAGGATGAGGATCCAAGGTGCTCTTCCACAGACGCCAGTGTGTCCAAGAGACCTATTAGTCATGATGAGGCCGCTCACATGCAGTTTTAAATTGCTAAAGTTCCACTTGCTCAAGGAAATTAAAAAGAAAAGGTGGTAATTGTAGTGTTGTCAGTGTGGATTCCTACAAAGCTCTTAGATCAATATTGATTTAAAAGCCACAGGGAAGGCAATTGTGATGGCAGAACTGCCTGGATCTCTGAGGTGGAAAAACGGTATGCAGCAGATGAAGGATGGTCACTGCAAAGAAAAGGTCCAAGTTTAATTTACTGTTGTGTTTAGTCTGTGCACACATAGGCATTTTATGGTTTTAGTACTAATTTTTTGTTGGCTTTTTTTGGTCCATCTGTCAGATTAATGGACAAATTACTAATGACTGTACATTGTCAATTATTTCTTTAAAACTAGTGAACATAATGTAAGAGCAAAGTAACAGTATATCAAGGGAATATAGAAAACAGGAATGTTTCTTAAAAGACAGATGGTAGCATTTAGCTAACCATATTGGGCCAATTTTATGGGTCAAAGGCTCAACAATGTGCTGTAGATAAGAAACTTATTTTTTACTATACAGGCAACAAAAAAGATCAAACCAGATCAATAACTTACTATTAACATATTCTACTTAGCTTTGTGACCTAACCATGCTCTTTCAGTGAACATGTTCCTTTTTTAATTATAGGGGTTAATGGCTTTTCAATTTAAGGGTATTCTTTTTATGGCTATGCACAGAGGGTCTGATTTTCTAAAGGGTAGGTATGCATTTGTGTACCTATTTTTTTATACCATACAAAATTCCTCCAAGTCAGTGAAGGTACTGGGCATTTAATAATACAAGAAGACACAAGTCACCTAACTGGACATTAGACCTTGTAATCATAGTAACTCCATGCCTCAAACCTGCTGGGTCTTTGAAAATTGGCCCTTGAATGTTTGTACCTGGTGAGATATAGTAGGACAGTTTGGTGAATTTCTTTTATATATAATGTAGACTCCTAAAGCAGAGCTCTAGCTGGCTCTCCTATCCATACAGAAGATACAGAGGGACCTAGACAAATTAGAGGATTGGGCCAAAAGAAATCTGATGAGGTTCAACAAGGACAAGTGCAGAATCCTGCACGTAGGATGGAAGAATCCCATGCACTGCTACAGACTGGGGACCGAGTGGCTGGGCAGCAGTTCTGCAGAAAAGGACCCAGGGGTTACGGTGGACAAAAAGCTGAATATGAGTCAACAGTGTGCCCTTGTTGCCAAGAAGGCTAACGGCATTTTGGGCTGTATAAGTAGGGGCATTTCCAGCAGATCGAGGGACGTGATTATTCCCCTCTATTCGGCACTGGTGAGGCCTCATTTGGAGTACTGTGTCCAGTTTTGGGCCCCACACTACAAGAAGGATGTGGATAAATTGGAAAGAGTCCAACGGAGGGCAACAAAAATGATTAGGGGGCTGGAGCACATGACTTATGAGGAGAGGCTGAGGGAACTGGGATTGTTTAGCCTGCAGAAGAGAAGAGTGAGGGGGGATTTGATAGCTGCTTTCAACTACCTAAAAGGGGGTTCCAAAGAGGCTGGATCTAGACTGTTCTCAGTGGTAGAAGATGACAGAACAAGGAGTAATGGTCTCAAGTTGCAGAGGGGGAGGTTTAGGTTGGATATTAGGAAAAACTTTTTCACTAGTAGGGTGGTGAACAACTGGAATGGGTTACCTAGGGAGGTGGTGGGATCTCCTTCCTTAGAGGTTTTTAAGGTCAGGCTTGACAAAGCCCTGGCTGGGATGATCTAGTTGGGGTTGGTCCTGCTTTGAGCAGGGGGTTGGACTAGATGACCTCCTGAGGTCCCTTCCAACCCTGAGATTCTATGATTCTATGATCTGGAAGGCCTTTGCGCTATTTGTTACACTCAGAACCCACAGATATTCTCTTAACTCTCTCGTTTCCCCTTGATTAATACCACTCATCCTAGCTATATTACAGTGCTGCAGAAATTGATTCAGAGTCTGAATTCTCTAAAGAGAACATTCAAAACATTTAAATCCAAAGTATGGTTTGTTAAAATTTTCTGACATATTTTTGTTTTGTTAGAAGTTAATCTTCTGACATGTTTTCACCATTTATAAGACAAAGGGTCAGATCCAAACACATATCTGAGGTAAGAGGCACTTTAAATTGCCTTTGACAACATTTTGTATTCATGGTATTTATTTGCTTTACTACCTGGTATGATGAATATACAATCAAGTATCTAAATGTTGTTAGAATTTAATTGCATAGAGGTTCAATATATATAACCAACTTCATGTGGGCAACTAAATATTAAAATGACAAAAGCTTCCTAGAGTAACTGCAGTCTTTAAGTTACAATGGCAATTTATTTCTGTTGATGGTATAGTATGGAGAAAAATCAAGTTGTTGACAAACAACAACATTGGGTTAAGTTTGTAATAAAAAGTATCTAGGTAAAGATCACTAACTAAGAAATGATACAGAAAGCTCTAGTCTTAGGGCAGTATAGCACCTCTGCTCTGAAACAATGGTTTGGGAAGCCATTTTAATCTTAGAGGCTATTAAACTATGTTGCTATGTAATTAGTTTCTGAAAAATATAATCAGGTCCAGTAGAACTACAGGATTAAACACTAAATGCTGGTTTTATTATAAGATTATCGTTTTCTGAAATGTAAGTTAGAATCTGTGTGTTTATGGAATTCATCTACCCATGCTGCTGATTTCTACATACACATCAAAAGACTGTGATTTTTATAACATTCATACTTGTGTCCATACACTAAAGTATAGTATCACAGATGATTAATAACTAGCTTATTGCTGAAACATCCAAAGCATGATATTTATTCATAAAACCAAATCAGCAGCACTGTGGTAAAGATTCGGTAAGGCACTTAGGGTACATCTTCATGGCAGCTGGTGAGTGCAATTACAGCATGTGTAGGCATACCTGAATGAGATTTGACTGAGGTAGCTCATCAGAAGGAGCAGCATGGGCTAGCTGACTGAATATGTAGCCAGGGTCCCAGAGGGGCTTGTACTTGGGCAGCTACCACGTTGCAGCAGCTTCACTGCTATTTTTAGTGAGCTAGTTCTATCAAAGCCATCTTAGGTGTGGCTACATGTGCTGCAATCACACCTCCCAATTGCAGTGTAGACATACCATTAGGAACTGTTTATGTATGTGACTAGTCCCGTTGAAGCTCAGTAGAACTATTTGTGTGCTTAAAGCTAAGCACGTGCTTAAGTACTTTGCTGAATCAGAGCCTGTATCCTAAGGAACAGATCTGTCAGATTCTGATATGTTTGTTATTTTGAGTCAATTAAATGTTTTCATGCTGTAATTTCTAGCTAGCTGCTAGAATAGTATCATTCCCTGTAACAATCATGCAGACCTTTCTATCGCACCTGCATATCAAATGGACCCCAAGGCCAAATGCTCAGAATGAGACCAAAACTTTGAATATCGCTTGTGTAAGAATGTGCAATTTCTGCATAATTACTTTGTTTGACCATTATTACACCATACAATGCCCAGGAAAGGGAGATATTTTCCCCCATTTTAAACAATGGAGATCCATATAGTAAGTGAACTGTCCAAGTTCACAGTGGAGAAGACAGGAATAGGAGTCTATTCTGGTTCTAACCACTAAACCACACAAAATCTAACACAGTATAATTACATTAGTCCTGTGTGAGAAATGTAAACTGTTTATACTTCAAACGCGTACGACCTTTTAAGAGTGATTGTGGCATCTTTGCTTTAATTCCTGCCCTTTTAAAGAACTTTTTCCATAGTTGTGAATTTTCATTATCTAAATTTCACCACTTTTTTCTTGATAAATTTTATGGGTGCTTATGCTCAGGGATCTGCCCAGCACTGAATTTCAATGTTCACCTCTAGAACTAGGATGAACCATTAGTAGGGAATAAATTTATCTAACAAACTTAACCCCCGTTCAAAATTATTAACAAAACAATTTTTAAAAACCTATTTGTTGTTCAAAATTGTTTGAACATTTTATGAGGGGTTCAAACTAAATAGAAAAGTTGTCTCATGTAATACCTCCCTCTACTGTCCGCAGTCACAAAGCCTCTCTCATAACATCCCTATGCTAACCATAGCAATTGCTTATATGGAAAAGTTTTTAACCCTCAATAAAATCTATTTCAATCATTAAATGTTGTTTAATATAAAATTCCTGTGTTGAGCTCTGATCCTGCAAACACATGCATGAGTAATCTCATGGCTACTCGTGTGTGTATATTTACTCACAGGAACAGGAGTTAAACTCTGGAATAAAAGGGTAGTTATGTTCTGGAATAGGCTTCCAAAGGAGGTTGTGGAATCCCCACCACTGGAGGTTTTAAAAAACAGGTTAGGTAAACATCTGTCAGCAGTAGTCTAGATTTACATAGTCCTGACACAGTGCAGGGACCTAGACTTGAAGACTTCTCAAGTTCCCTTCAAATTCTATATTTCTATGAGGTTGCAGGTTAAGGAGTTTTGTAAGTTTAAATTCTATATACACATTTTAAAACCAGTTTAAACCATTTTTCTTGTTTTATGATTTGGAACTCAGCTAGTGAATGGGCAAGGGTTGGAGAGAAAACATGGGATGGAAGGAGAAGGGGCAGGAATGGGAAAACACTTCCAGAATTGTGGAGTCAGGTTAAATATCTCCTCCATCACTTGCTTCTGTGTTTATAAGCCTCATATGTTTGAGTCTACTTAGATCGTAAGCTCTGCAGGCTAGAGAAATATCTAATTACAGATCTGTAAAATGTATCATGCACTTTGGGACACTTATTATTACTCAGTATCCTCTTTCTTTTCTCTGCTTCTCTCTCCGTGTTTAATATCTTCAAGAGCTAAATGGCTACTATCATATGCTACCATGAGCAATCTGTGATCAAGAGCATTGCCTTTTGAATTTTGCTGGTTTGTGAACTGTGACTATTACTGAATAGCAGGCATCAAGTACAAGCCTGCCCCTAGTGGAATAATGTATATGATGATAACATCAAGATCCTCCTGCTCTGAAGTGATACAAAAACAATGAGGAGTCCTTGTGGCACCTTAGAGACTAACACATTTTGGGGGGCATAAGCTTTCATGGGCTAAAACCTGAAAGCCCACGAAAGCTTATGCCCAAATAAATTTGTTAGTCTCTAAGGTGCCACAAGGACTCCTCATTGTTTTTGCTGCTACAGACTAACACGGCTCCTACTCTGAAACCTGAAGTGATACAGTGATAATTTAATAAAAATTATCTTAATGGTGCTAAGAAATCAAACACATCAAGATGATGTCACTAACTTGTAGGCCTCTTGACAAGCACTCTTTAACCTTTGTTAGACATCTCATGTTTGCTGTGCATCAGCTTTAAAGATCTGGATAAATCAATTAATTCACCTTTATCCCCTTGAGGAACACTATTGATTTTTATAAAAATGAATTAAACATTCACTATCAATTAAGTTCTGTGTTTGCTTTTTTCTAAAAAAAAAAAAAAAAGATCCATCCCCTTGCTGAATGATAAGTTTACCTAACAGCAAATGCAATAGAGTATTGTACAGTCCACTTATTGGCATATATATTGGATAAAGACAACCCAATTACATTCCTGTTTACACTATATTGGGATTATACATTATGTTTACCCCAGTTTTTCAAGTAGCTTTGCCCAGTTAAATTACATCACTTAGCCTAAGTTTTACTGTTTTAACATTTATAAAATTGGTTATTAGATCTATGAGATCTTGAAAACAAACAATATATCTTAGGTTAGGTGTGGTTTGTATTTTATTATTGCTTCTCTAAGCATATGAGCTTTACTTGGTCACCCCCTTATTGTTTGTGCTGACAAATGATTTCCTATGGATGTTTTGTTACCAAAGAGACTAATTCCTAGTGTTCAGATCCTCCTCTTCTTGCTGTCATCAGAGAACCTTGTTTAAACACTTTTTTCTTTACTCCTACTCCTTCTCTGATTATACTTCTAACATCTATTATATTTGATCTGTCCAGTTCTTGTCCTAATAGCAATTAGAAGTCTGGATGCAAGCTAGAAAAATAAAATCTCTTTGAAAGATGAAAGATTAACTTCACACCCAGGGCAGGATAGAGAGCCAGTCTTCCCAAAGATGGAAACAAACAGGCGAGATCTACTCCAGATAAGTTCCATTCATGCAACTCCCCTGGCAGGATATCCAACAACACACAACACCAATGACATACATTTGGAATCATTACACGATTAGAGTAATCTCCCATTGGTTGATTGTACACTGAAGAGGTATTGGCTTTCACAAATAAACACTTTAATTGCTATCACATATAACACACTCACATACTGACTTGATCTTGATAATCATTCTCACTCATTTTTTTCCTTTCATCCCTGAAGCATTCTAAAGAATCTGGACCAGATACTCCACTCGTGTTACGCTGGTTTTGTGTTGGTCTAGTTCTGTTGATTTAAAACAAGATAGAACTGTGAAACTGAGTGGAAGATCCCATCCTCTTTGTACGTGAGCTTCTGTGTGGGGAGGTTTGGATATAACTCAAAGAACTATGGCCTCTGGAAGATTTGTGACTGATTCTAGTCTTCCATAAGAATATGACTTAAGGGATCTTTGCAAGAAGGTGAAATTTCCAAACTACACCAAACAGTCTATATACATTACATACATTCCACATGTATACCTTTTCTGGAGTAACTCACCCATTTGTCACAAAGGGCATCAACTCTGTAGCCAGAAAGTGAACATTTTTTAACTTGCGGTTATTGTTGAGTAAGGTACAGGCTAGAAATTTACTATTTACGAGCAGCCCAGGACAACAACAAAAACAGTCCAGACACATGAAATGTAATTACTTACTGCTTGTCAGGCAAGCTGCTGAATTGCACTTAAAAACGTTGGGTGCATTGACTGATCAGTGCATCCGTCCTGAAGCTGAACATGAAAATTGGCCTCCTGCCTCCCTTTCTAAGGGAAAACAACACTAAATGGTAGCAGAAATGAATTATGAGGTCTGCCTAGACTGCTGCTTTGCTAAATCCCTCTTCAGGCTCTGCTCAATCAATTTAAGCCAATACTTCACTTCTGGCAAGGTGCATCCTCACATCTACGTCTAAGGGTGAAGGTTGGTCCTTGCAATAAACTCCCTGTCCTCTGAAAGTCTATGAAGATCATAAACTTTCCTCCTCCTGACTTCTCTTCTCCCCCATTATCTTCCACCTGCAAGTAGGCAAGAGAAGGAAGCCTGCTTATTGAGAGAAGGTTCAAAACTTTCCTGCCTCTTTGCCCATTCAGAAGTGGAGAAATGCTCTATGTATGCCAATGTACTAATAGACTGCCTTAATCTGAACCACCCCGTGCCTACTGAAGTGCCCCAGATTGAACCATTGCAATGAGTGAGTGAACCCATTGCTGTGGTGCAGACCTGGGGGGAGCAGTCTTAGGGTAGGTCTATACTTACGCGTCCCGTCGGAGGCGCGCGATCGATGTTCTGGGTTCGATTTATCGCGTCTTGTCAAGACGCGATAAATCGAACCAGGAAGTGCTCCGTCGTCGACGCTGGTAATCCAGCTCGACGAACGGAGTAGGCGGAGTCGACGGGGGAGCCTGCGCGCCGCGTGTGGACCCCGGGTAAGTGCTTTTTCATTCGAACTAAGGTACTTCGACTTCAGCTACGTTATTCACGTAGCTGAAGTTGCGTACCTTAGTTCGACAGGGGGGGGTAGTGTAGACCTAGCCTTAAACTCACCCAACTACTGATGTAAGGGCTATTACCTAACTCAATAGGAATGTTTTTAAAAAGCCTTAGTTTGCAAGAGGGGGCGGGGTAGTTTGCACGGAAATAGAAATCCACATCCTGCTCCTTGAATTGACAGTGCTTTCCCCTCTGCACTTGGGATTTTTTTGTGTGGAAGAAGTTCCTGGAGCACCTGTATTTGAGCAAGTCCCAGATATACTTTCTTCAGCAACAGCAGGGCTCCTCAAGAGATCATGGGACCCCCAAAGGAAGTATTTCTCCCAAAATATCTCCCAAGGCTTATGGAATTGGAACTATTGGCCTTTTCAAACAGGTCAAACTGCACACTCCCTTTCTACCCACACACATTAAAGAATAGAGAAATTTTGCAAGTTCAACTGAACAGTTTCCATTGTTCTAAATGGGTTATTTCCATACAGGAGACTGGTACAATTCATCTTCACTCAGCTTAGTCATTTTGATAGATACAATAACATTCTGTAAGTATTTTCTAGCAATCCAATGCAAGTTCTGTTTAAGGTACAGGGAAGAAGTGTATATTTTGTTTTAAGAGTTCACTTTACCTATGATTTAGTAGAAATTAGATAACCTGAGGTAGTTTGTATTCTTAAATTCAAGACAGACAGGATTAAGGACATTTGGTTGCTAGAAAAGTATTTTTGGCAATATTCAGTCGTTTATGTTCAACAATCTGTACTGGAAAACCCTTGATATAATTTCCTCTTACAGAAAAGCCACACTAGAGCACTGGACTGGGACTTGGGATCTACTCCTGACTTGGCCATTGTCTTGCTGGGTGACCTTGGGCAAGTTACTTCCCTTCCTGTACCTCAGTTCCCCCATCTGTAAAATGGGAATAATGATATTGTCCTGCTTTGTAACGTGCTTTGAGATCTACTGATTAGAAGTATTATATAATCTAGGTATTGATTATTATTATTATTATTATTACACAAATTGGTTTGGGGATTCTAGTGCTAAATTAGCAAAGCATTTAAACATGTGCTTAATCCATCTGTATTGAGGGAAGCATGGAAGCATGTGCTTAACTTGTACTAAAATACTGAGTAAGGATGCTTTCATGAATCAGCATCTCAAATATGATAAGTGAGTGGAAAATGTTGATGATTTTCCTTTCTAAATTGAAAGAAGATAAGTTGGACACATTCATTCAGACTTTGCCAATGGATGTGACTATAGGCCTGGATTCAGCAAATCACTTAAGCATGTTTGGATCTTTAAACTTCAGTGCTTTGTTAAACTGTGGTCATAAAGCTTGTATTTACCAAATATATGGCAAAGCAATTCAACACTATCAAAAACCTTTTCTACAGCAAATGTTAAGGCAGCTGGGTCTAATTCTTTTCTTGATTTCTAAATGAAGGCCAGGTTTTATAATTCACATAGCTCTGTGTTGGTGAGGTTGTGGAGCAGAACTGCACTACTCCAGAGGGAAATTCAAGAGAATTTTCCTTAAGGGAGGCACAATCCCTCCTGGTGTTCTCTGGATGGCAGAGGGAAGACTGGTTCAGCACACTCTTTCGGTGCCTGGTCATCTCTACTGGCTGGCAAGGAGCAACACTCCCCCACTCACTCTCTGCCCCTGGGGATAAGAATCACTCAATAAGAGATGGTAGGAAGCAGAAATCCCTACACTGTAGACAGCATACGGACTGCAATTGTGACAGACCCTGGTGAAGAGTAGCTAATGTGGAGAAAGGATCCTTACAAATTTCATATCCCTCAGATGCTGAGGTCAAGTCATATTCTGGTTCCAGGTGAAAGACTCTCTGGGGAATCAACCCCTCTTCTTCCTGGAGTACACCCAACTTCATGTTGGTGGCTTAATTTTCAGAATGTTGCACCTAATCTGTTACTGAATATTCCAATGAATATAAAAAGGAGTAACTGCTACATGGCATCAAGCTTCAAGGTAAAAACAGTTGTTTCTCTGTTCGTTTTGGCCAATAATGTGTTAATAATTTCCTGCATAGTGATAATCTGGGTGGAATAATGGGCCTGACTCTGCATTCCATTACAATGGTTTTATGCCAGTGTGATGCCTTTGGAGACAACGTTACAAAGCAGCAGAAGCAGCTTCCAATTCAGCCAAATCCTCAAAAGAAACCTCAGTGCTCCAATAATGCTTTCGTTAATTCCCCTCCCCTTCAAATTCTCTGCAGATGTTTCAAGCACTAACTTAAAAATAACGTCTTTTTTTAATCCTTCACAGAACTCAAAACATATTGCTCAAATTTTCTTTTGGACAGAAGACAGGGGATGGTAAACTGGACCCAGAAGATGAAATGCGTAGGCTTTTTTGAGCATGTGAAAACAAATCCAACAGATCTTTATAAGTGCGATCTCACCCCCTTCACTAAAATTGTAACTGCCGGGTGACCTCTATATAAATATCATCAAATTATTGCCCCCTTCATCTTACACAAAATGTTAGAGGGACAAGCTAAACATATTAGCAGCTGTGAAACATATGTGCAAGCATATGAGGGTCCCCAAACATAACAAATCAATTTTCAGGACAGTGGATGGACATATTTTTGAGCCATGAAAAAAAATTTACTAATTAGTGACCCAAGAAAACAAGTCATGCTGAATAAAAACAAGCTAAAATTAGTAATAGACTAATAGCTTGCCCATTACCTGGGGCAACATGCGACTGACAGATGATGTGATGTTTGATGACAGATAAATACAAATCCCTTTTACCCTTCTAAATTCTGTCTACTGAGAAAATTAGCAATTTCATCAATATCATCAACTGAGGAGCCACTAAAGCACAGATATTGTTTCTGATTTAGAAGAGGTAAGAGAGGATGATGGATTCCATTGATAAGATGTCCTAAGCGGAGGCCAACCATATATAGCATGGTCTGGGTGCTATAGAAATACTGATGACTGCTGCTTCCATTCTGCATTACACAGCTTGGTCTCTACTGCTTTGTTTTCTGCATCAGCAGATGCCTAATTTTTAATAATCCTTCTCAGCCCCCTGCAAATATGAATTTTTAAAAAAAAACAGTTCCATCAAGTCATGCTTCTCCTCACCTCAGTAAAACTTGCAAAACATTATGTTAATATAATAGCAGAGCATCCAAGAGTGAACATCAAACACCAGCTAAAAAGAACAGAAACAGACAATCTTCAACTTCTGTTAACCAATTGTTTGGACTATTGTCGTCGTCCCCATTGATGTTCCCCTTCCTGCCACCACCATCACTGATGCCTGCACACAACTCCTTTTCCTCCCAGGGTCTCCCCAGAGTGAGTAAGTGATACTTATCACACAAGGATGGGATTCAAAGTGGATGCAGCAAACTGAAATTGCACTTTGACCTTCTCTTTCCTGAGCTGCAATATGCTGTTCTCAGTTTTCACCATTAGAAAAAAAACAGAACTGGGCAAACCATTTTTCCTTTCATGTGAAAATTATTTATTATTGTGTTTTATGTTTTTCATATTAAAGAACTGCCTCGAAGCCCCAACCAAAGTCTGATTCCTCATTGAGATAAGCACAATGGGCTAGAGTCAAAGGGACTCCTGACATTTTAGGTGTATAAATCCCAGATTTAGACTCCACTGGGATTCACAAATCCCCTGCTCAGCTGCCACCTAACCATGAACATTCCTTAAAAAAAAAAAAAGTCACTCAGCATCTAAATTTCCACTATACAAGGTTCTGAGGCAACTATGTTTCTGCCTCTTGGCCTCCTCACTGTTGCCTCACTCTAGGCATCCAGACACCTAAACCCTACTGCAATGCACAAATGGGGAGCGACAGGCATTCCTTCACCTAACTCATCTTCAGGGAACACTCTGAGCCTATCTCCAAACAAAACAGTCGGGAGAAAAGGAGGACATCCTTCCTTGTAGCTTTTGGCCCTGTTAGCATATTCACCAGACTGTGGGAGATGCCCCCACCCCATTCAAGGGAGAAAGGATTTCCACAGAGATCTTCCACATCTCAGGTGAGCACCTTCATCACTGAGCATTGGCTATTCTGATGTGGGGCTCACTTAGGATATGTCTACACTACGAGAGTAGTTCAATTTTTCTTAAACCGAACTTGTGAAACCGATATTGCAAAGTCGATCGTGAGAATCCACACCAAGGACATTAAATCGAATTTGTGAGTCCACAGTAATGGGGCAAGCGTCGATATTGCAAGCGGTGCACTGTGGGTAGCTATCCCACAGTTCCCGCAGTCCCCGCTGCCCACTGGAATTCTGGGTGTAGCCCCCAGTGCCTTCTGGGGCCAAAAATGTGTCGAGGGTGGTTATAGGTAAATGTAGTCATTCGACCCACACTCCCGCCCTCCCTCCGTGAAAGCGCCGGCGGGCAATTAATTCGCGCCCTTTTCTGGTGATTGACAGCTCGGACGCCACAGGACAGCGAGCATGGAGCCCTCCGCGATTATCGCTGCTGTTCTGTCCGTTGTCAACTCCTCGCGCCTTATCGTCCACCTTTTCCAGAGGCAGATGCAGAGAAATCGGGCGAGGAGGCAACGGAAGCTCTGGGAGGACATGAACTCTGAGAGGGGCACAGACCTCTCGCAAAGCACGGGACCCCGGTCCGTAGACATCATGGTGGCAATGGGGCACGTTGATCCTGTGGAACAGCAATTCTGGGCAAAGGAAACAAGCACTGACTGGTGGGACCGCATAGTGCTGCAGGTCTGGGATGAATCCCAGTGGCTGCAAAACTTTCGGATGCGTAAGGGCACTTTCCTGGAACTTTGTGAGTTGCTGTCCCCTGCCCTGAAGCGCCAAGACACCCGAATGAGAGCTGCCCTGACTATCTAGAAGCGAGTGGCCATAGCCCTGTGGAAGCTTGCAACTCCTGACAGCTACCGGTCAGTTGCGAATCAATTTGGAGTAGGCAAATCTACCATGGGGGAGGCTGTGATGCAGGTTGCCCATGCAATCGTTGACCTGCTGCTCTCAAAGGTAGTGACCCTTGGAGATGTGCAGGTGATCATAGATGGCTTTTCTGCTATGGGATTCCCAAACTGCGGCGGGGCTATTGATGGGACACACATCCCTATGCTGGGACCGGAGCACCAGGGCAGCCAGAACATTAACTGAAAGGGCTATTTTTCTATGGTGCTGCAAGCACTAGTGGACCATAAAGGACGTTTTACCAACATCAATGTCGGATGGCCGGGCAAGGTTCATGATGCTCGTGTTTTCAAAAACTCTGGTCTGTTTAGACGGCTGCAGGAGGGTGTTTACTTCCCGGACTGCAAAATAAGCGTTGGGGATGTGGAGATGCCTATAGTGATCCTCGGGGACCCAGCCTACCCACTAATGCCCTGGCTCATGAAGCCATACACAGGAGCCCTGGACACTGAAAAGGAGCTCTTCAACTACCGGCTGAGCAAGTGCAGAATGGTGGTGGAGTGTGCTTTTGGCCGTCTGAAAGGGAGATGGAGAAGCTTACTTACTCGCTCCAATCTCGGCCAAACAAATATCCCCATTGTGATTGCAGCGTGCTGTGTGCTCCACAATCTCTGTGAGAGCAAGGGGGAGACGTTTATGGCGGGGTGGGAGGTTAAGGCAAATTGCCTGGCTGCTGATTACGCACAGCCGGACACCCGGGCGATTAGAAGATCCCAGCGGGACGTGCTGCGCATCCGGGAAGCTTTGAAAGCTAGCTTCCAGACTGACCAGGGTAACCAGTGACTGTTACGCTTGTTTAAACAGAAGCTGAACCTGCCCCCGTTTCTTTACCCAGTTTCTGTTGCCTATCCTCTCCAATTACCAACCTCCTTCCCCCCCTTCATTCAACGCTTTAAAAGTATAATAAAAGAAACATTGTTTATTAAAACCGTCTTATTTATTAATGATATCTCGGTTAAGGGTTTAACCTGGGACGCATACTGCGGTTGGGGAGCGGGTGGAGTGTTGGAAAGGACGCTTCCAAACTCGGGGAATGACAGGCTCCTGCTCCCAGAGCAGTCCGCAGTGCTGGACTGCTTGTTTCAAGGGAGCCAGCAACCCCTCCTATTCGCAACTCTGTGTGGTGGGGCCTGTGTGACTTTTTGGCTGTGGATTGCGGCCACAGATCCCCTGCTTTATGGATCTGTCATGCAGGCTATTGCCGGCTGCAAAAGATCTGCAGCCACCCTCCCCCACCAGAAAGTCAGAGCCCCCCCCCCCCAGATAGAGAACATGAAAACCCCCTCCCAGAATGACAAGTGTGCCCAGTGAATGCAATGTGAGTGTGACTTTCTGTTGAACCTTTCCCCCTGTCTGTACCCTGGTACAGGCGCCTGTTGTCTCAAATTACTAACCGCCTTACCCCCCCTCCCCCCAAATCAAACCATCCTGTGAAAGAAAGTCAGGGAAACAGCACTGTACAGAACACACATTTTTATTAAGGGGAGCATAGTTTTGAGATGAAACCTGGGCAGGGAACTGTTGTGGGGTGCGGTTGGAGGGAAGGAAAGGACCCATCTAAAGTTTTGGGAATGAGAGCCTTCTGCTACTGGAGCAGTCCGCAGGGGTGGAGTGATTATTTCCATGGCCCCTGCCTCCCCTCGTTCTAGTGACTTTGGGTGAGGGGGGGATTGGACTTTGTGGCGGGGGAGGGTGGTTGGAAATAATATACAGAGGGGCTCTTTCCTCCTGTCTCCTGTCCTGGAGAACGTCTACCAGGCGCCGGAGCGTGTCCGTTTGCTCCCTCATTAGTCCCAGCAGCGTTTGAGTTGCCTGCTGGTCTTCCTGCCACCACCTGTCCTCGCGAGCTTCAGCCCTCTGCTCCCGTTCGCTGACTGCTCGCTCGGACCTTGAGATGTCCTCTCTCCACTGTGCCGCCTCCTTTTGGGAACAGACCATCAATTCTGAAAACATGTCATCCCGGGTTCTCTTTTTGCGCCGCCTGATCAGCGCAAGCCTCTGGGAGGGTGATCCACGGGTAGGGCGGGAGACACTCGCAGCTGTGGGATGGGAGAAAGGGAGTGAATTCCTCAGAAAGATACTTTTTCCAGAACAATGCCCATACTCTTTCCCTGTGAATAGGACCAAGCACAGTACCTATCACATGTTCACGTACTACAAGGTCAAATATTAGGTCTTAATGCTGAGTGTCTGGGGTCCCGGTGTACAGATCCCAGAAGCCTTGCCGAACACTGAAAATCAGCTCTCTGAAGACCGTGGTAAGGCGATGAGTTTGGACTGCTGAGAGCTTACTTCACAGCAGTGCTTTACTCCCATGTTTCAAGCACAGTTCCTAGCGGTGGCCAGTTCCTGCTGCTGCCAAAACCACTCATCTACAACGGCTCGCCTACCCTTTCCCCCCCTCCGCGTGGCCGGTCCTGGGAACTGGACGTGCCCGCGAACCGCTCTGTTTGAACGGCTCGCCTACCCTTTCCCCCCGTCCGCGTGGCTGGTCCCGGGAACTGGACGTGCCCGCGAACCGCTCTGTTTGAACGGCTCGCCTACCCTTTCCCCCCCCTCCGCGTGGCTGGTCCCGGGAACTCTCCCTGCCTGTGCACCGCTAAGTTTCAATGGTTAGCCTCCCAGCTCCCGCCCCCCTGCGTGGATGGAAACCACCGGGTGTCGTTCTTTAAAGGAAAAATCAAGAAGTCACTATACTAAAAAAACCACTCATTCAAACCAGGGCACCATGACTGATATCACTCTGATGAGGATTATGGAGACAGAGAAAGACCACATGCTGCGTGAATGCCAGCAAACCCCGGGGCTGTATGCAGCCATGCTATGCAAGGCAATGATACCAGAGTACCTGCAGCTTGCATGGCGCGGGAAAGTATCCTACCATGGAGGAGACAATAAGGCCGCTCTCCCTGGGAACCTGATGCAAAAGCTTTCACTGTACCTACAGGAGATCTCCGATGGGGATTTCTCCTCTATCCCCATACATATTGACAGACTTTTCGAGTAGTTGCACTGGAAACGACTCAAAACTAAAGCGTCTATGGCCAATTAAGCAATACAAACACACTGCTAACACACCATGCCTATTCTATTCCAAATAAATGTTTAAAACACTGACCTGCTGATCCTTCGCCTGGTTCCTGGTCAGGGATGCTGCCTTGGGAGGGTTCGTAGGGGATCTCAGTGAGGGTGAAGAACAGATCCTGGCTGTCGGGGAAATCAGCGGTGAAAGCGCTGTCGACTGCCTCGTCCTCCTCCTCTCCTTCCTCTTCTTCACCATCCGCAAAAAATTCAGACGACGTGGCCGTAGATAAGACCCCGTCGTCGGAGTCCACGGACACTGGTGGGGTAGTGGTGGCAGCACCACCGAGCATAGCATGCAGTGCCTCGTAAAAACGGCATGTGTGTGGCTGTGATCCGGAGCGTCCATTGGACTCTTTGGTCTTCTGGTACGCCTGTCGCAGCTCCTTGATTTTCACGCGGCACTGCATTGCATCCCGGCTGTATCCTCTCTCCGTCATGGCTTTTGAGATCTTCTCATAGATCTTCGCATTTCGTCTTTTCGATCGCAGCTCTGAAAGCACGGACTCATCGCCCCACACAGCGATCAGGTCCAAGACTTCCCGATCAGTCCATGCTGGGGCCCTCTTTCTATTCTGCAATTGCATGGTCACCTCTGCTGGAGAGCTCTGCATAGTTGCCAGTGCTGCTGAGCTGGCCACGATGTCCAAACAGGAAATGAGATTCAAACTGGCCAGACAGGAAAATGAATTCAAATTTTCCCGGGGCTTTTCCTGAGTGGCAGGTCAGAGCATCCGAGTACGGATTGCTGTCCAGAGTGTCCACTGAGTGGTGCACTGTGGGATAGCTCCCGGAGCTATTAGCGTCGGATTCCGTCCACAGTAACACGAATTTGACATGGCCATGTCGAATTTAGCGCTACTCCCCTCATCGGGGAGGAGTACAGAAATCGAATTACAGAGCCATTTATGTCGAAATAAATAGCTTCCTAATGTGGACGGGTGCAGGGTAAAATCGAGTTAACGCTGCTAAATTCGACATAAAGTCCTAGTGTAGACCAGGCCTCAGTCTCTTCCACTGAAGCTGTTCCACTGTGGATAAACAAACAAAGTCACTGTTTATGGGGGTGGGGGGGAAGACTGGATAGGATTCTGGATTTCCCTCATGATAGGTGAATATTCTAACCTCCAGACTAAAGAGTCATTCTGAAGCGTATGCTTCCTCTCTTTTTGGCCTAATGACTCCTTAAGTATTTATCCAAAGTGGAACAGCTTCAACAGGAAAGATTGGGGGGAACCTACACCCTGTGAGTATCACCTAGCTCAATGGCTAGAGCACTCACTGGAAGGGTGGCTCATCCCAGTTCCAGTCCTTTCTCTACCTCAGGTAGAGGTTGTGGGGGGGAGAGAGTTGAACTGGGGGGGTCTGCTATATCCTAGTTTTAGCTTAGGCTAGGTCTACACTACCCCCCCCTATCGAACTAAGGAACGCAACTTCAGCTACGTGAATAACGTAGCTGAAGTCGAAGTACCTTAGTTCGAATGAAAAAGCACTTACCCGGGATCCACACGCGGCGCGCAGGCTCCCCCGTCGACTCCGCCTACTCCGTTCGTCGAGCTGGAGTACCAGGGTCGACGACGGAGCACTTCCTGGTTCGATTTATCGCGTCTTGACAAGACGCGATAAATCGAACCCAGAACATCGATCGCGCGCCTCCGACGGGACGCGTAAGTATAGACCTACCCTTAGAGTCAGATATTTGCCATCCAGTCCTCCAAATAGCTAGTGACAGTCGCAATCACTTCAGTACTCATGCCCCCTCAACCATCCTCCAACTAAATGTTGTGCAACACAGCACATCTTTCATTTTCAATGCTCCCCCACATGTCCCAGTCTTTTTTGGTGAACTTTATGCAAGCATAAGTCTGCATAAAGTCATGCATTTCAAGTCTGTTAGCAAATCTATGCATATTTACTTTTTGTCTTAAACTCTTCCCCCTCATTTTTCCCTTTAAATATCTTATACTGTAGGAAAAAGTCTCAAGAAATGCTGTGTATTATAAGATTAAAGGATTCCTGGTAATCACAAAGCCTGAATAAAGCAGGAACTTGAAAAGTAACATTCAAAAGATGTTATATATGTCTTTTAAATAATATTCTCATTTTTATGACACTGCATGCAGAACATAATTAAAAAAGTCCCAGTGTGTCTGATGGTCCACTAGGAAATGCTAGTTTATATATCACACACATACACACTGTCTATACTTAATTCCATTGTCCTCACTGTGATCATAATTAGATCTGTGGTTCATAGCCTGTATTATGCATGCAGACTAGACAGCTTTAATAAAACTTATTGATGGCAATAAACTTTTCAAACAGTACAACAATTTCTATTTCAGCCAAGACCTAAAACCTGATGCAAGTGTGGAAGCCAGAATAAGTTAACTCAGTTGTGCCACTGGGATATAAAAACAAAAGCAACATGATTTATGCAAAAAGTAGACTTGATTTATGTTCACAGTAAGGATATATTTTGAATTAATTGTTGGATCCAGCACTATGTCCATTAGTTATTGTAATTATAGTAATTAATGTATATTTGGTGGCTGTTTCTTTGGAAAAAATGAGAAAGGCTTCTTAATTGTCTACTGTTTCTCACAAGTAAGGGTTCACAACTAAGGTAAAATTTTAAAGTGCTTTGGGGCTAGCTCTCAAATTGATTTAGGCTCCCAAATGCCACATCAAAAATTTAGACCCTCTACCCCCCTCCTATTCCCCCGGCCACTTAACTCTATAGGTGTCTAAACTCTCCCATGAACATAGGTTTCTGTGAGGGGCCATGAGCAAAGCTGTATAAGTCCTGACACCACTCTGCAGCTCAGAACCTAGTTTGTGCCTAAGTCCCAGTGAGGCACCACCACCAGGTTTAGGCATCTAATCCCAGGACTGGGTTCAGATTTGTGAATCCTGAGCAGGGATAAGGAGTGCCCCTCTTGCCAGAGCTCCATTCCTCACCTCAGAATTTCCTGCTGCCTAGCTTAGACAGCTCCCTTGATGGCTATTCTGAATTCCATTCTCAGGTGCCTAATTCTCCTCATGCCTTTATGAGAAGCCAGGGTGCCTAACTCAGGGATATTGATTGCACTAGGGTGCCTAAAGTTAGGGGTGGTAATGCTGAGCCTAAGCCCCCTTCATGAATCTGATTTAGGCACTTAGGGGTTGTTTACACTTAAAACGCTACATCAGCACAGCTACATTGCTATAGAGTTTTAGTGTAGATATTACCTATGCCAATGGGAGGGATTCTTCTGTCCACATAGGTAATCCACATCCCCAAGAGGCAGTAGCTAGGTCAATGGAAGAATTCTTCTGTTGACCTAGCGCTGCTATCTACACAGGGACTTTGGTTGGTTTAACTGTGCTGCACGGGGGGTGGATTTTTCCACACCCTAACCAACATAGTACACCAACCTTATTTTCTAGTGCAGACCAGGCTTCAGGCATTATCTACACAGCCCTGTCATTCAGGCTACAGGGTTGAGAATGTCAGTGTGCACTAGCATGCATCCACATAGGGGAATTACAGTTCAGCATGCTACTGCACATTGCAGTTCACAGCTCCATAGTCCAAACTGTACAGCTGTGTAGAAAAACCTTGTGTTTCATTGAAAGCCAATGGGACTTAGACTCCTAACATCTAAATCACTCATGAAAATGATTCTTCAGCTTCAAAGTCATTTAGGTGCTTTTGAAAATGTTATCCATAAGCTATAAATATAGGATCAAATTCTGACAATGAGACTGCTTATGTGCTTCAAGTAGGCATGTGCTAACTTGCTGAATGAGGGACTTAGGTACTATCATCCAAGATGCTGAGCACCCTCAGTTCCAATAAAAGTAGTGGGTGCTCTTCACCTCTCAGGAAATACTCAGCATCTCACAATGCATTGCACCCTTATTTAAGAGGATGGAGTTACGCAAGATAAGACAGAAAAACTTTAACAATAAGGCTGAACAATTCCATGAAAAATAAAATCAGTGCATGTAATAAGCAACTATGAAGGGGAACGAAACAAGCAGGGTCCTACACATACCAATCACAACATCAGGTATACCTCATCCAGTGCACTAAATGCCCCAACAACAACTATGGGGGTGAAACCAAACAATCACTACACTCCAAAATGAAAAATAATAAAACAAACACCATATCACCTGTGGATGAACACTTCACAACATGATCTCTGCATATCTGACCTCTCAGTCCTCATCCTCCAAGGAAATCTGCACAATGCTTTTATGAATTTAAGCTCCTAGGCTTGTTTTCTGACTTTGCTAGACACTAAAAATCATGGCATTAATTAAGACATAGGATTTATGGTTTATTACAACAATCTGTAACACACTAACCCCACTTTTCCTTTTTTGGGGGGTCTAATGATTGCAGAAATGTTAACTGCGCACACTTCACCTGGAATGGTCTCTTACAATATTAAGTATTTATGCTAAACAATCTGTTCCACTTTGCATTTAGCTGTGACACTTAGAGTACCTTTCCCAGACCTGAAGAAGAGCTCTGTGTAGTTCAAAAACTTCTCTTTTGCCAACAAAAGTGGGCCCAATAAAACATATTACCTCACTCACCATATCTCTCTTAGATCCTGGAACCAACACAGCTACAACATTACAAAGAAAGTATAAATGAGAAGAAGAGACATGTCTTACTTGGAGAAAAAAATGCAATTGAGGAACAGGATAGGGAGAAGAGTTATGGTCAGCCAATATAATGTATGCCAGATACCCTTTTCCTCTTCCTGAATTGCATGAAAGAGGTACTATATGTATAACAGGACAATAGTATACCCATCCATAGTAACCCATCCACACAGGACAGGGTTTCTCCACGGCTTCCAAACCCACACTGCCCTGCCCATTCTCCTTTAACCAGGTTTATTTTTTAAAAAATAAGCAAAACAAAGACAAACAGTTCCAGAGCTTACCCTTCTTAGCCAGTCCTTATTCAGCCAACTCTGCTGTCTGTTAGCTCTGTTACCCTCCAAGAACTGTAGGCCCAGGACAACCTTCTTAGGCTCCTTGCTCCAGGGCCTCACCACAGCTTGCTCCTATCACTCCATCCCTTCCTTCCCTATGACAGGTCTTTATAGCCCCACATATAGTTCTGATCACTTTAATTGACTCTATTGGGCCCACCTGGTCTAAAACAGGGGAAATGGGCTTGGTCTACTTATAGGGACCAGCTAGGCCATGGCCAGGCCCTATAAAGTTCACTTTGTGGAGTTCCTCATAAATGGTCTATTCATAGAGGTTGGCTTTGGAAAGGGAAAGGTTGGAGCTTCCAAACACCACAGGTTCTAGGGAGGGTCACATCCCCTAGGAGCTATGATGCCGCTGGCTAAGCCATGTGTGTTTGTGCTCTATGTGGGGATGGAAAAGCATCAATCACAATTAAACACTGCAGTATTAACTTCAGCTGCTTTTTCCAGTGTGATTTATACCAGATTCTGAGGGAAATGTATGGCCAAAAAAGTCTACTCTCAGCTTCTTTTCACCCTAAATAGCTTCCAATATCCATTATGCGCTTATTTAGCAGAGCTGGGTATGTGGAATATCTGTAGCTCTTCCAGGAGGAGGGAATTATGAAGCATTGCTTTGACACCTCCTTTCTAAAACTTTGTGTCTTATCTACTTGATTAATTAGCTTTTACCACTCAAGAATGAGATCTTGGAGTCATTGTGGATAGTTCTCTGAAAACATCCACTCAATGTGCAGTGGCAGTAAAAAAGCGAACCGAATGCTGAGAATCATTAAGAAAGGGATAGATAATAAGACAGAAGATATCATATTGCCTCTATATAAATCCATGGTATGCCCACATATTGAATACTGTGTGAAGATGTGGTTACTCCATCTCAAAAAAGATATATTGGAATTAGAAAAGGTTCAGAAAAAGGCAACAAAAATGATTAGGGGTATGGACTGTTTGCCATATGAGGAGAGATTAATACGACTGGGACTTTTCAGCTTGGAAAAAATACGACTAAGGGGGGATATAATAGAGGTCAATGAAATCATGGCTGGTGTGGAGAAAGTAAATAAAGAAGTGTTATTTACTCCTTCTCATAACACAAGAACTAGGGGTCACTAAATGAAATGAATAGGCAGCAGGTTTAAAACAAACAAAAAAGTATTTTTTCACACAACACACAGTCAACCTGTGGAACTCTTTGCCAGAGGATGTTGTTAAGTCCAAGACTATAACAGGGTTAAAAAAAGAACTAGAAAATTCATGGAGGATAGGTCCACCCATGGCTATTAGCCAGGATGAGTAGAAATGGTGTCCCTAGCTTCTGTTTGCCAGAAGCTGGGAATGGGCAACAGGGATGGATCATTTGATGATTATCTGTTCTGTTCATTCCCTCTGGGGCACCTGGCATTGGCCACTGTTAGAAGACAGGATACTGGGCTAGATGGACATTTGGTCTGACCCAGTATGGCCGTTCTTATGTTCTTATGATTTTACTTTCTGTCCTCTCCTGCACTTCTCACAAAGTGATTTGTGGCCATCCTTTATTAAATAGCCAGTTATAATCTACAGAAGTTCAAAGGTAAAAAGCTTCCATATTTGGTTTTTAATTATCCCTTCTTAAACATTTTGCACTGGTGCACTTGTCATGAGTCTGGAAACAACATTATACAGGAAAAGGAATGGAAACCCCATTTCAAAATTATGTTGAACATGGGTTGGGGGGAAGCCTAAGTCTATGACTATCTCTATGCATACCTAGAAGATTGTGTCTGCTCCCATCAAATTCAAAACACACCCTGGCCACAAAGATCCATAAAATTGTAACACCTATGCTATTGCAATCCTCTTATCTAGGAAGGAAGTCCCCCGCCCAAAGAAGCTCCAACTTGTTCTCAGCCCATCATCCCTATTATATATTTCCTCACGGTAGTATGTGAGCACCTTCCAGTAGTGCATTGAGCAACATGAATAAGTGTTGTTCGTTCTCTCAAACACAGAGAAGGGTGTGCAGTGAAGCGTCTTATATTGATTGGGTGTTTCTGATTTCTTTGGGGTCTCTCTCTCTCTTTCTTTTTATTCTTTTTTTTTTTTGGATAGCAAGGAAAAGTTAGCAAAGGTTCTTTTAAATTAATTGTGATATCCCAGGAATATTCCTAGAGCTAGAATGTACAACTCACTCATGTCAGTGAGCGCTTATTCACACAAGTAGTCCCTCTGACATGAGTAAGGGTTGCACAATCTAGCCCATAATATTTAATGTCCTTCAAACCTGACCTGGGTGATGTATTATCAACCTACAGGGCTTTCAAGAAATGTCTCATCAGCAGTATCTGGTGCTGAACTAGATATATGTAAAACTTCCAATTGGAAAACTCTTTGCTGCTGTGTTAAGGATTCTTAAATTCAAATTCAGACTTGAATTTTATTAACACTACCCCTACCACTCTGTCACCTACAAAAAAAACCTCATAATTCTAAAGTACAGCTTTTGCCTGCTGTCATTATTTATAGCATTTTAAATGAGGAGGGAGTCTAATTCTTTCATTTTCTGCTTTGGCTCTGGTTTACAGCTTCCATCAGTGCTCCAAGCTGCAATGATTATTCTTTTACCTATGAATAGGTGGTTGGAAATTCCTTTTGAGCCAATCAGCATTTCTAGACTGGCCAGAAGAACTGCTGCAGAGCAGTGGAACATGCTGCCTCCCCTAGAAATTCACCTCTGTACCTCTGCTAAGCTCTGAGATTCTGACATTCTGTGATAGCATGTTGACAACCCTCTTTAAACGTGCCAAGTATATTAGTAAAAGTAGTGACAAACACACACAATATCAAGTTAGATACAATTTTATGATGCATTTTCTTCATGAGTCCTAGTTCTAAAAGCTTTACCTTCATAAAGAAACATAGCAAAATATCACTGAGTAAGATATGGAGATGGCTGAGACAACTAACGCATTAGAATGTATGCATTTATAAGGCACAGCAAATGTGTCAAAGGACTAATGTAAATAGGATAGCTATGAATCTCCATATTCCCCTGTTCAAAGAACATAGCAGACACTAAAAATTCAGCAAAAAAGCTACCCTCATTTGCTTTGATACTATGTGTTACAGGTAATTTAATTTGTCAATGAGTACTGTATAGTCTCCTTTAAATTTTCTCTGTTATGTTGGGTTATGTTGCTTATGTGGCATCTTGTATACTGATGTGACACAGTATAATGTGATTTAATTCAATATGACAGTTACAACTAAGATGGAAACCTACTTTGAATCAGATACTCACCATCAATTTCAACAGCGGGTATCTGATCTGATTGGCTGAGTTTTAGGGGATTGAATATCTGTGAACAGCAGGTTCTTTTGGGTATTTGTGGCAACCTGCGAACAGTGATGCCTTTATTCTTACACATCCTTTGAGGGCACTCATGGTGAACTCACTGATATTCTCAACATGCCTACTAGCCTGGATAACTGTAGGGTCTAGGAGACAGACATAATAAACTAACACCAATAACGGACATCAGACCTCTAGGATATGATGGAACGCCCCCCTGAGTAGTCAGGAAAGAATTGAAAAATAAAATTAGCTAACAGTAATAGTAATGGAAAGCTTCATAAACACAAGTAAGGCCTCATAATTCTAGAAGCA
The DNA here is from genome assembly GCA_037349315.1 of Chelydra serpentina. Taxonomy (NCBI): domain Eukaryota; kingdom Metazoa; phylum Chordata; order Testudines; family Chelydridae; genus Chelydra; species Chelydra serpentina. Next base: position 63,879,922 of record JBAIAC010000004.1, read on the forward strand.
AGCAGTTACATTTTCCAGCATATACAAGGGATCTGGCAAGTATAGCATCACCAATATCTAACTGTTAAAGACATCGGAACTTTCCTACCTGTGTAGCATGGAGGTAGCTTGAATAAATTGGGGGAAAGTTTTATTGTGGGTTGTTTTTTTTGTTTTTTGGGGTTTTTTTTTGAGGGGGGGGGGTAAAGTTCCCTTTTCTTGGATGGATCTTGGAAAAGAACCACTTTCTGCAACAGCATTTCCTGCAGGTCTCTCAATGACAATTGTTACTGGGTAGGACTAACCTTCCTTAATTTGCAATCCAATGTGGTGGTGTTCTGTCACCCAGGACTCTATTGAGTAAATAATATCCATTGGCTTCTATTCTATGAAAATCTGCAGAAGTTTCAGAAGACGCATTTTTGACATCACAGCTGGCCGAGATATTCATTAGCTAAATGTGCAGAAGCATAAGATATATTTTAATCACTTTCTCTATTTCCTGTGATATTTGTTATGATGGCATCTGGAGTGAGTGGAGCCATTGGAGGTGGGACAGCAGACAGCTCATTCATTATGGTTAACTTTGACTATAGTTTTCCCATCTGGAGGTGTTCTCTCTCGGTCCCCTCACTGCCTTAACTAAAATAGCCAGGGTGGCAGATGTTCCAGTGATACTTTTCTTGAATCATGGCCCTATGCCACTCTTTATTTCATCCCAGTCCACTCATTCCTACTGCTAAATATATATTTTTCTAGAGATGAGCTCAAATCTTAATGTTGACCCTGAAAATCCCTAATTTTTGGTTAAGTTCAAATTTGGAAGCAGTATGTTCTAGGGATAGGACTCCCACATTCCCCCCACCCTCCTGCCTCATCTACCCAGACCTCCCCGCACAAAAAATAAAAACCTGTAACACAAACAAATCAACCACCCAAGCCTAACTAAACACCCTACCTCCACCCCCCAGCAACAACCAATCAGTCAATCAAATATTTCTAGCAGAATTTTTACCCCTAAAAAGAGAGAAGTCCCAGATACTCCATGAATCCCACTAAGAACTTTTCTGGTGCTGTTGATTTGAACCTAAGAACATAAGAACATAAGAATGGCCATACTGGGTCAGACCAAAGGTCCATCCAGCCCAGTATCCTGTCTCCCAACAGTGGCCAATGCCAGGTGCCCCAGAGGGAGTGAACCTAACAGGTAAGGGTCAAGTGATCTCTCTCCTGCCATCTATCTCTACCCTCTGACAAACAGAAGCTAGGGACACCATTCCTTACCCATCCTGGCTAATAGCCATTAATGGACTTAACCTCCATGAATTTATCTAGTTCTCTTTTAAATCCTGTTATAGTTCTAGCCTTCACAACCTCCTCAGGCAAGGAGTTCCACAGGTTGACTGCTTGTAAGGAAGTTGCTCAGATACTCTGGTAGTGGGTTGCAGTATAAAAGGTCTCGGAATCAGACTGGAGTTCTATTTCCAGCTCTACATCTAATCCACCGTGGGACCCTGGACAGCTTATTTCCCTTCTCTGCACTCAAGTGTGCCCATCTGTAAAATAGGAAATGATAGTTAGCCTCTGTGAAACTCTCCCAGATCCACACAATTGCTAAGTGTTATCTGAATCCAAACTTTGTAGCTCAAAGAAAACAAGAAAAATACCTGTGGAACCTTAGAGACAAATTTATTTCAGCATAAGCTTTCGTGGGTTAAGAAATCTCTCTGTTTTCCTTCTCTGTCTCTGTCTCTCTCACTCATTCTTTTCAAAGAATTTAGGGAAATAAGACAGGAAAGCGCTTCAAATTTTAATTATAATGGCAATGGTGAAATCACCCGGGAGAAAAGTAAAAGTCAACTGTGCTGTTATTGTTCTGGACTTGCATTCTCCCTCCCATTTCCCTCCCCCCTGATTAGTTCCACTCTCTGATAATAAAATAATTGAATCTCCAAATATAAAGCTATAAATATTAGCAGCTTTCAGGCTTGCTTCTTATGCAGAGCCATGACGGGTAGGTTGAAGATCAGTGAGTTCACAGGCTTTACTATGCAATCCTAGAGGGGCTTGATTGCCAGAGTTCATGTCTCTGACAAAGAAGTCAATGCGGCTATCATATTTTTCCTCTTCAGTTACAGCTCCCTCACACACTGCTCTCACATTACCCTCAATATCCCTCTCCCTAATGGCTCCCTGCTTGAGCTTCCCCAGTGACTGTTTACATGGCCTCAGGCTTTCCTTTTATATTACTGGTTCACTGAGCCCACCACAGAGGGTCATATCCTTGGGGGGAATTTTCTCTCTTTTTTAAAATCCTTTTGAGTCTAGGCCTTTGAGAGCAAAACATGAGTCTAACAGACCAAGGGAAGTTTGCAAGCCTAACTCCCCGCTTCCCCCTCCCCAATAGACACTAAGGAGCTTGTCTGTTTGTGTGACTGCCTGCCACACAGCTCTTTGCAGTTCTACTATAAACTTTGTTAAATAATAATAATAAAAATATCTGGGGAGTAGTGAAAAGAAAAAAAAATCTCTGGGATTTAGAATTGCAATTGTATTTGTGTGGCACACGGCAATTACATTTTGCTTTCATATTCTAATAGGAATGAAAGCATGGTAATACTTTATCTGCTATCCATATTACAGTATTACAAAAAAACCAGAAAACCTGATTTACACAGCCAAAAGCTTTAAAAAATCAATACACCCCAGTAAATTCCCTTTGTCTATCATATTAAATATATAATTTGTGGTGATGCACAAATCCTTTTTGGTTTAATCCAGCCTCTTTGAATGTAGGAGCTCAGAAGAAAATGTATTTGAGCTCAACATTGTAAGGAAAAACCTTGTCCACATTAACATAAGGAATAGAAATACAAATGCTGCAGGATTTGTATTAAACATTCTTTAAAAACCCATACTGATATTCAGCTGCAAAGAATAGAGGTACTGTACCTGCCAGACACTTGGCTTTGAAGAGAGATGCATCTCAAATCATGTCACAGGCTCATGTTTGGACAGCAGAGTCCGGAAAGATTACAGACCCACTGGAGATTACAGACACGTCAGCTTTGTTCTAGTCAATCTCACATCAACCTCACAAACAGCAAGAAAACAAGGTTCATATTTGCAAATTGTTGGTATCCTACATGTTAATTTAAAAATATCCAACAGTGGTTTTCTTAACTAATATTCTGAATGGACCTGATTATACAGCCTGAATCCACTCCCTTTGCACCTCTCTTGAGGCACCAAGGGCAACATTAACCTGAGGATCCTATCCCAGCCCTCCATCAGCATCCAAACTTTGGGCAGGTTTTGGGGGCAAGAACTGTGTGTGCAGACTACAGTGTGCTTCAGCAATTGCTTCCTGGTATTTGCTCCTTTGCAGACTGTAGCCAGGTGATAAAGGGTGTTAGATCATAGGGGTTGATATAACCTACGCCAGGGGGATGGATGGTATATGCTATTCCAGAGAAGTAGTGAGTCATCAGCGGGCTCTCTAATGTACCTCCCCATTCCCAGTACCAAACAGATCTCATTGCTGGGCAGAACCTGGACCATTATCTTCATTTTTAAAATTACATTTGTATTGCCATGTGATAATGTGACAGGTGCAAATGATCACAATCTATGTTGTCAAGAAACTCACAAAAATAAGGCAAATATTGAAGAAAACACAAACTTGTTGCTCAACTAAAACTCCCATTGAATCTTGAGTAAGACCTCTAAGATTTGGCCTATAGTATTTTAGCAGTGCTTATTGATGTATCATAATTTTTCTGTATTTTCTTCACCATAAGGGCTGTGCAATTATTAGTTCTGGCCAAACAGAATGAATGAATTTGACTCTATACTGTACACAACTAGAGTTAGTCACAATTTCAAATTTCAATGAAAAATGGACATTTAAAACATATACAAGGGCCCTCAGCCTCTAGGAGCTACTGCAGTACACATAAAATAATAATTTGAGCTTGCTATTCTAAATCATAGAATATCAGGGTTGGAAGGGACCTTAGGAGATCATCTAGTCCAACCCCCTGCTCAATGCAGGACCAATCCCCAATTTTTGCCCCAGATACCTAAATGGCCCCCTCAAGGACTGAACTCACAACTCTGGGTTTAGCAGGCCAATGCTCAAACCACTGAGCTATCCCTCCCCCACTCAAAAAGGATTCTCTGTATCTTAAAAAACATTTTGAATTAATTTAGAAAGACTTTTTTTTTATTTTGATATTTTTACTATTTTTGTCCAAATGGTGACAGAATCTTTGAGCTCTTGCTGATGTCTCTGAGGCAATGTTGAGCTATTTCACAGGTATCCACCATATACATGGTGTTGCACTGAATGTAATGACAAAATGTTAGCATTTGTCTGTAGCTTATTTAAAACATATTGCAAAAACTCAGTCAGGGATTGATGAAGCCTGAGCTAGGGCTTTCCTAAGGAGATCAAGAAAGACTAATTTGTGGGCACATTTTATTTCATGATGGACAAGATGTGGTAAAGTTTCCTACTTTTCAAGCAGCATTTCTCTTGATATCTCTCAGTGATTGGGAAAAAAATTCAGGGAAAGCACCAGGCTTCCATAAAAAAAAATATTCAGAGAATATGGAACCTCCTTTTGATTGCAATTCAGAATGTTCTGAAGCAGTTAAGCAGCACACTTTTATTTACAATGGAACAATAAGCCTTCACCTATGCCTATATAAATAATATGTTTAATGTCCTTTTTGTCCAGTTGATGGGTTGACAACCCCTCTGCATATTGCTATGTGGAAGACAATGGATACAAAGTGGCCTCTAGTCTTGCCTTTTCATGGTCATTAGAGCAGATACATGCATTTTAATAGAGGTGCTATAACTGCTCACTGATGAGTCCCTTCTATCAAAGGATGCCAAGTTATTAAAACTATAAAATAAAACTTCTGAAGGAGATGCCTTGAATTTTAAATATTCTCCTTTAACCAACAGGGCTGAAAAATAAAATCAAATAAAAAATAAAATATAATGCAATAGTAAGCAAAGTCCCTTGGATAGTTCACCAGGCAACTTATTTGAATGGCATATATTAAAATGTTATTTAAATCTGCAGAAAGTCATTAAAAACAAAGTCAGAAGTTCACCAGTATTGCCAGTCTATCCATTCTGAACATATTAACTTCCTTCCTTTTATTTTAGAATGATTTCAGGATTTCCATCCTACTGTCACGCTTTTTAATATTCTCAGATCAAGAACAGCAACTCTCTAACTAAGGTGAATTAAACACAGTAAGAATTGTATATTGCTCTTACCAGCATAGGTCAGACCAGCAACTCAACAATTTTCTGCCTCTTCCACTTTTAATATGTGGTGTGTTCTGGAGATGTGAGGGGAATAAACCTCTGTGGTTTGCAGCTCTATCCCTCAGTAATTTTAAGCATGCAATCTTAGCAGACAGCACATCAACAAATAAATAGCATGCATACCATCTATAAATTAGATTAACACCAGCACAAAAACAGACTGCAATCTCCATGTTAAGGATGTTATCTGTTGCATCCCACTTTGGAATGTTACACGTTAAGTAGAAGTGTGTTGAACCCTACAGGACAAATTTGCAAAGGAGGGCAGCTGACTTTGGTTTGGTTTGCATACCATTTTTCTTGTCTGATTTCCATCAACCTGTCCAAAAAATCTATTCAGAAGAAAAATAGTTTCATCTAAAACTCAGTTGTTTATCAGAAGGTCTATGAATCCTGGTACTTTTCAGTGAATCTGGGCTGAGACTAAGGTTTTTAAAAAAACTTGAAAACTTTTAGATTTCATTGTGAAATTATAGAGATGGGTATGGATTCCACATATGGTAGAAAAATGGAAATGTTTCCATGGTGGGGATTGAATCTAGTCAGAAGACTTGAAATGGTAGGAGACTCAGCCAGTCTCCATAGATATACAATATACAGATTGGCATGCCAGACCTTTTGGAGTAAATCCCCATAATTACACTCAAGTACACATAATCAAGCATAAGAATGTTCATTTGCAACCTAGAACCCGTATTTGCATGAAATAAAACTCTTTCTCAAATGTTTGTAGAGAGAGAAACCAGGATCCCAAATATTTGCAAAACAAAAAACAAACCATGGATTAATAGGATTTCAAGTGGGATTTAGTGAACATGGTTACAAGTACATTCTCTCAGTATATGTCCTTTACATACAACACTTTGACTCTCTAGAAGTGGGGACATTAGAAAAATAGACACAAGGTAAAAACTTTTATTGAAGGCAGGATTCCTGCAGTGTCAATGAATGTGATCACTTGCAACAAAACGTTTGCGCCCACTAATTTCAAATTATTTGTTACGGGAAAGATCTCTTGCAGACAAACCTGTACGTTTTGTGTTTCTCAGGAAGTCCTTCTAAACATATATTTGGTTTTCATTTATTTCCTCTGAATATAGGAACAACAACTGGCACAGAGGGTCAGTCTGTCCAGCAGGGGTCGCCCCCATTTGCCCAGGGTGGAGCTGATACACCCCGTCACATAGTCCTTAAGATTCCATGCTGAGTCCCCATCAGTCTCTGCAGTTGGCCTTTCTTCCTCAGCGTAGTCTGAAGACTCAATGTTTCCTCTGCTGGAGCCCTGCAGTACACATCCTTCCTTTTCCTCAGCCAGCCCCGACTAAGCTGGGCTGCCTCCTTTTATCTGTCCCCTCCACCCGGAGCATGTGCAGCAGGGGTGACAGAGCATGGTCTCCTGGGCACACAGTGACTGATCAGCCTCTGTTGGCTAAGTGCGGGGTTGATACACCCCATCACACCAACTTATGCATGGGGAAAATTTCCACCTTAACAGAGTCAGCGTGAGTATAGATATGCATCATTTTTTTTCCAGTAAAATGGGGTAGATTTGTTTTTCTACATCTGTGAAAACATCATTAGGTATAGTTACCGAATGGAATTCTGGAAAGCATCTAAGTTTGCTAGGGAGCACAAATCTTATTATGGGACTTGTGCTTCTATGTCACCGAGACACTTGAAAAATCCCACCTTTGCATCACTACTACATCCCTGATTACAGGCTTAGCTGTAAGAAATATTCCAGATGATCCTGCTCTAAGGTGGCTTGTCTTTCTAGATTAAGAGGTAATTTCTTATGTTGTGTTGATTTTGTGATTGTTCTGTTCCTGGTGAATAAACTAGGGGAAGAAGGAAGACTATTTGTGTATATATCTGTCACCCATTGCCAGAGGATCTAAGTACCTCAATATTAATTACAATAGAAATAGTAATAAAAATCTGTCATTGAATTCTGTTTTAGCAGGAGAAATAGCTGAATTGGTTTATTGGGTTTTTCATTTATTTCATTCATTTATTCATATATTGTTTTAATTTGTGAAATGTAGGTGAACTGTTTGCCTATGTGAAGAAATTACTGAAAAAAGAGTTCACTTGAAGCCATGAGATCTGCGACCATGTTTATATTTTGTGGGAGTAAGATCCACACTCCTAGCTCCAACTCATGTGAAAATTTTGGCTTCTAGACTTCTGAGTCTTTCCCTATTGGTATTTAAATGGAGTGACCACCCTGGGCTCATATGAGACTTGGAAAGACAGAGACAGACAGACAGACAGGGAAATCAGCCAAAGGTCTTCTTAGCCTTGGGTAGGTTGCCTGGGAGGGATATGAAAGCACAAATATATAAGAACCTAAATATATTAACAAAAATGTTATGGTTCAGATTATGAACACTTGACCCACATTGGACAGTGGGGCTACTCATATAAGTAACTGCTCACCATTGTGATTAAGGGGTACACAGTTTTGGCCAGTGTTATTGAGACAGACTTTTAAAATGCCACATTAACCACTAACTTGGTTCTTGAGTGGTCCCATTGATTTCAGTATAAGGCTATTAGAATCTGGCCCAGCATGAAGATGCTGAATTGGTATGTGGAAGTGGAAATTGCTAACAAATTCACTATTTTCATAAATTCAAAAATCTAATAATTTCACGGCCATAAAAAAATAAAACTCAGTAACTGATATCTGCTCTATATTTCTTTATTTTCTACCATGCAAAATCCATCATTACTCTATTTACATTATTGCTTCCTGATATTTGCATGAATTTTGGACCCCAATTATACACATACAAATTATATTGCCAGTTGAATCAAATTTGCAGACCTCTGCACATTATGCATCATATTTTGTGGCATTTAGATGAAGAATAAAATTGTTCAGTCAGTTCAGTGAATAAAAGGAATGCATAAGATTGTCTAGAATCCCAGCAAGCATACATCACATTTCTGAGACATATTATCTGCTTCAGAAATTGTTGTCATTCTGCTTAGTTTTTCACTCAGGGTTGTCAGCTGCTGAGAAACTAGGATTAAGCTATCCAAACTACAAAGCAGGAAAAAAATAATTAAAGCTGTCTTACACTAAACTTACCATGTAGTCTTTAATTTGTGAAATGGTAAATATTAGCCTTTTCCTTGATCTCTATCATCAAGGGTTTCCCAGTGGAGAAAGTTCTGCTCTAGGTTTTTGCTGTTAAACCTCCTCTAATGCCAAGCAAGCTGGAAAATCTTACTACTTTATGAGAATTCTTTAGGGTTTTTTAATGTATACACACCTCATTGATTATTAGTTTTCTCATTAATCTTATTAAAGTCTAGTATTCTGCATAGGAAATATTCTGATTACTGAGGGGAACATGGTTGTGTAACTGTAGGCTGTATCTTTAAAGGAAAAAAAAGAACACTTGTCCTATAACAGCTATCATGAAATTGCTGGTGAACTGCTGATGATTTCTCAGAGAATGGATACTGCCATTACATTTAAGGATCAATACTATCCTTACATTTAGGGATGACAGTCTACAGTAAGGGCCCAATCATAATCAGAAATTGCTCAGCACTTCTTGTACAGGGCTACATGCTACCAGTTCCTACTTAATCAATAGATGTTCCCATTTAAGGCCCTGATTCATCAAAGTTATGCCTTGTACACATGAGCAGTCCCATTGACTTCAGTGGGACTACTAATGTACTGATATTTAAAGATTTGTTTCAATGATTTCCTGAATCAGGGCCTAGACCAGTACCTCATCAGATCAAGCTCTGAGTACCCACTTTTCAATTATGGCTACCTTAGTAGAGTATCCAAATTCTATCTAAGGTATTTATATGCCCCCCCCCCCATCACTATAGAGTCTAAGCACCTCACAATCTTTAATGGATTTATGCTCACAACACTACTGTGAGACAAGGCAGTGCTATTATCCCCATTTTACAAATGACTAAATGACTTGACCAAGGTTACACAGTAAATCTGTGACAGGGGAGGGAACTGAAACTGGGTCTTCTGAGTAGAGCTGGTCAGGAATTTTTCAACATATTTTTCCATTGGAAAATACTGATTTGTCAAAATTGAAACATTTCATAGAGACATATTGGTTTCCATGCAACTTTCATTGGACATTTTTCTCAGATCAAACCCCGTGAGAGAAACCAGAAGAGTCAATATTCCAACTAAACCAGGAAGAGCAGGGACTTTAACTTGTGTCTCCCATATCAGTGTCCTAAACATGACTTATTTTCTATTTTGGGGTGGAGTGCTACTGCCTCTTTTGACAGAACTCTTGTTTTGCAGCCATCCCTATTCCTGAGTCCCAGGCAAAATCCTTCCTCCCAAATTTAGCATTGAAATATTCAGGTTTAGTCCTAGGTGTTCAAAATGGGCACTTATGTGCCTACACGAGATGGTGATTTGAGCACCTAAATAAAGGATAATAAGGCACACAGGTTTGAACATTGGGTTTCTTATGTTTCACTATTTGAACTTCAGGGGTTGTCTAAACAGTGGCATAGTGAGGATCCTGGGGTGTGAATAGCAGCCTGCACCATGTGGACAGTATGGGCACAAACTAAAATGCTCCTAGTTTGCATTGATGTAATTCTGGTTGAAGAGGACTATGTTAACTAGCAACCTTTTAGTACATGCCCACAGCGGCCACATGGAGAAGTTACAGTGAAGCACTTTGGTGAGAACTGCTAATGGTACCCTCAAAGTCCAGACTGTGTGTGGGGGGGGCGGGGGGGCAGAGATATAGCCTAAGAGAAGATGGGGAGAAATTATTTCAGGGAGAAATTATTTCAGGAAGTTTCACTATGTAGTAGTAGGATTTTATGTTTCTATTTTGTATGATTTACAATGAAGGATAAAGAATAATGAGATAATAACGTAGCATATATTAAATGTATTGATGCATGATTTGACCATATCCTGCCAGTCATACTTTTTTGAATAGCAGAAAGGAATGGCCTGATACGCTATTTGTAGAGATGCATCAGCCAGTTTTGTTTTGTTTTTGTTTTTGTCTGGATTGATTTCAAGTCAGTAACAGACCTTTGAGGGTCACCAATTTGTTGTAGGTTTAGCATTTTAAAATAAGTAAAAGAATGCCATGATTGTTTTCTTTTGCATTGCAACTTGATGTTCCTGTTCAAAATATTCTGTGTAAATTAATTCTGTTTTGTGTAAGCATAAGCTTTCCTGGGCTACAGCCCACTTCATCGGATGCATAGAATGGAACATATAGTAGGAAGATATATATATATATGCATACAGAGAAAATGTGAAAAGGTGGAAGTTGTCATACCAACTCTAAGAGGCTAATTAATTAAGATGAGCTATTATCAGCAGGAGAAAAAAACTTTTGTAGTGATAATCAAGATGGTCCATATCAGACAGTTGACAAGAAGGTGTGAGGATACTTAACATGGGGAAATAGATTCAATTTGTGTAATAACCCAGCCACTCCCAATCCCCGGTCCAAAAGTTTTTTTTCTCCTGCTGATAATAGCTCATCTTAATTAATTAGCCTATTAGAGTTGGTATGGCAACTTCCACCTTTTCACATTTTCTCTGTATGTATATATATATATATATATATATATATATTCCTACTATATGTTCCATTCTATTGAAAGCTTATGCTTAAATAAATGTGTTAGTCTCTAAGGTGCCACAAGTACTCCTGTTCTTTTTGCGGATACAGACTAACACGGTTGCTACTCTGAAATATGTTTTGTGTGTGAATGAGGGATGTGTGTGTTAAGAAGAGATAAGTGTGAAGGCCATCGCTGTACCAGATGGTCTAGGGAGGAACTGGAGACAGACACAAGGGCACCAGGAGGCTGCAACATGCCCCTATTGAAATGTCAGAGGAGGACAGACTGATGATGCTAAAGATGAGACAGACACCTATCAATGGGGACAAGATAGCTGTGATCAAAACCAGCATGGGGTAACTCCCTCAGGAACTTGATGAATGAACAAGATAAAGGATGAGAAGGACAATTTAAGAAAAGAAGCACCTGTCAAACAACAATTGATTACAGCATGACAGTGCAAAACTCATTGGTCCCAATGAAGGAAAATCACTATATAAACAGGGTGCCTTACCATGAAACTTTGGGTTCGTCCTGCCAAAACTTCCCCATCGTGTCACGACCAACAGAACCTGGCTCCTCCATACCCATGATCAACCTAGCTGGCCAATATATTGATTCAGACTCCTGGACTGGTAACTATAACATCCACTGGCGGGAGTGTGTGTGTGTGTGTGTGATTGAATGCATATGTCAATTGTTGTATGTTCAATAAACGTGGCATATTGTCTTTTCCCCTGAAAAATATCCTGTGTGCTTCTTATAAGCATAACAACTCTGCCTAAATATGCCACATTCTTAAATGTGTCTGACACTCTCAAAAGCAGATATGTAGATATTTTCTGACTTTAAATAATTTTGTAGAACATTTAAAGTAAGGCAATGAAAACTGCCACTGTCCCAGTTGTATTAGTCGAAGATATAGACAAGAAATATTTTTACTGTGACAAGCTCCTTCTTTGGGGAACAGACTCACCAATTAGGTTGCGACTTATCAGGTAAACTAATACATGTATCCATACCTTTTAACATTAAAAGCTCCACTGTTAACTCTCCCTCTCACACCTCTTGCATCTTCTCAGTGTGAAAGCAGTTGTACATGCAGCAGTTGAAGGAAGGTACAGTAATATGAAATCCATGTTATTCTTCCTAATGGTTATCACACTGACATCTCTACCTGATGCTTTCTTCCTTTTCTCTTTCCTAATCTAAGAAGTGAGCTGCTGCTTTATTATCCTGTGAAAATACAAGGAAAGGATGAAGTGAGAAATGTAAGTGGTGGCAAAAACCAATACAAGGGCAGTGTTTCTTTGCTTGTCAAAAACAAGCAAAAACACAAACAAAATGCTTTCACTTCAGGACACAGATCAAGGAAGAAAAGATAACTTTTTTTTTCATGATACTGTAACTGAACATTCCAGGTAAGTATTGAGGTTGAAACTTGTCTCCAATGGGAGTGTTTCCAAACCTGAATTTCTCTTCCCTTGATGAACCACTACCTGGTTGGCATATCAGTTTGCTCACTTTTATCAGGAATGAAACATCTTATTCTCCATGTGGCTGTAAATTGCTATCTGATAAGAAACATTTAACATATGCAAAAAATTGTGAAGAGAAATAACTTCACAGCACTGCTCTGCACTTGTATATCACTTTTTATCTGGATACTTTAGAGTGCTCTGTAGAGGTAGCTAAACAGTTTTATCCCTGTTTTACAGATAGAGAAATTGAGGGAAAGAGAGATTAAGGCCCTGATACAGCAATATAGAGCGGAGGGATAGCTCAGTGGTTTGAGCATTAGCCTGCTAAACCCAAGGTTGTGAGTTCAATCCTTGAGGGGGCCATTTAGGAATCTGGGGCAAAAATTGGGGATTGGTCCTGCTTTGAGCAGGGGGTTGGATTAGATGACCTCCTAAGGTCCCTTCCAACCCTGATATTCTATGAATATTAGCAGTGAAGGTAAAGTCCATACCTATTCAGCACAGCCCTTAAGAACTTGTTTAAGTTGCACTGGAGTCAGTGGAACTTATATACATATTTAATTAAGCATGTGCTGTACTGTGCTGTAATGAAGCACATGCTTCGATGCTTTGTTGAATTAGGGACTAGGGGCTAGATTTGCAAAGGTACTAAATTGTCTAAATGTGTTTTTAAGCACCTAAATCCCAGTTTTAGTGTCCATTGTGATCCACAAAACCCCTGCTGAACTGTGTAAGCACCTAAACTCACTCTACACTTACATTTTCAGCCTAAAATTCCTTGTCACCTCAGTTTATGCCTCTGGGCTTGTGCTCTGCTGCCTCATTCTAGGTTTCTGGATACCTATCTCCCACATAAGCCCCACACACTGGAAAGGGAAGGTGTGCCTGCTTATCACAAATGTCAGACCCAATCCAGTAAGGATATGCAAAGGCCACTTGCCAGCTCAGATCCCATTAAAAATCTAGCAGCAGCAAATAGGCAACAAAAGGAAGTATTTTTTCACACAATGCACAGTCAACCTGTGGAATTCCTTGCCAGAGGATGTTGTGTAGTCCAAGACTATAAAAGGGTTCAAAAAAGAACTAGATAAATTCATGGAGGACATAAATCCATCAATGACTATTAGCCAGGATGGGTGGGGATGGTGCCTCTAGCCTTTGTTTGCCAGAAGCTGGGAATGGGTGACAGGATGGATCATTAGATGATTACCTGTTCTATTCATTCCCTCTGGGCCACCTGGCATTGGCCACTGTTGGAAGACAGGATACTGGGCTAGATGGACCTTTGGTCTGACCCAGTATGGCCGTTCTTATGTTAAACATGCAAGCTAAGTTTAATATACTAAAGAAACTGGTTATAACTAGCAAACGGTCACTCTAAATGTTGTTTTAGGCAGATTACAGAGGTTCCTGAAGGCAAGCTTCTCTTGCTTGCAGCTTAAAACTCCAGGTATTTCTTTCACAGGCCAGACTTGATCACATGACCCTGCAGCCATAGCTCAAAGGCTGGTTGCAAGATACTCAGGAAGACTTCCCAAGAACGTGGGAGATTAGCATTTTCAGAGACCTATTCTTCTTCCTAATGGCCCTTTCCAGCCAGCATTGTACTGTTCCAGACAGCCATGAATGAGACTGAATGGAGTTCTGTACTATTTGTTTGACATCCTTGTTACAGAAAAGGATAAAGGGGATCATCTTCAAAATGTGGATGCTGTCTTGCAACATTTGGAAGACCATGGGCTAAGAGTACATTGAGACAAATGTGAGTTTTTCAATGTTCAGCTGAATACCCTTGAACATGTCATTGATGCCATAGGATTAAGGAAATTGCTAGAAAAAGAGAAGGCTGTTCTTGAAGCACCAACAGCAGTGAGCGAGTCACAATTACGTTCATTCATTCTTGGGACTGCTTAACTGCTATGGTAAATTTCTGTTTAATCTGGTGACAGTATTGGAATTTTTACATGAACTCTTACAAAGAACACAGGAAATGGGCTAAAGAGTGTGAGTGTTATATATTATATATATATATTTGGGAACTGTTTAAAAGTAGGGTGGAGATGTCTTGTCACTTTAAATATTTGAACGTTCCTCCTTGATCAGTGCAAAGCTTCATGTTCATGTTTTTTTCAGTTTTGCTGCAAGAACAATACAGCTGCCATCACAGCAGACAGCTGTGTTTCCATCAGCTCCCTCTATGTCTGTGTCTATCTCCTTCTCTGCTGGGTGCCCCAATGATACTGCATGCAGTTGAAATATCTGTCACATATACTCCCTAGGAAAGATCTGTGGAGAACCAGGAAGCAGACTGAGACTTCCTGAGTCACAGCCTGCTTCAGAATTTCTCATGAGAACAAATGCACAACGCAAGATCTCTTTGGTTTTGCTCAGCTCAGTCAACTTATCCACCAGGGTGCAAACAAGTTTGTTGAGTTAAGGAAAAATAAAAGGTTGTAAATGTGTTAAATTTACAAAGTGTGGCAGCCTATACAATTTCATAAATTGAATGGAAACATATTTCAGTTGACAAAAGTAAATTATAGAATGGCTTGGATGAAAGCTGTGATCTGAATAGCTGAAGAATATTCCAAATCCAGTTAATTATCTCTCAACAAAAGCTCACATCAGGGCAATAAAACCTTTCCACTAAAGTAACCACCATTCTACATTACAAGACATGTAATGTTAGAAAACAGTTTTATAAAATAGTTGTAATTAATTCTCAGAAATGAAGTTACAATTTTAAATTACCTAAAGAGAAGAACATCCTAGACATAAGGCCTAATACAAGAAGGCATGTAAATCAAATGTGACATAAAAGTACTGAGGATAATTAATTCATACGCACTCTATTGCACTGTCATCATGATTTATTTGTATTTATATTGTGTTTCTCTACCTGTGAGTGACTCCTATCACATGAAAATTAATTGAATTACCACAGTATATTTATATAATATTTAACATATCTTTCACAACGCATATTACATGCATAATTAATTTGTGAAATTTGGATTCATTGTAGGTATTTAAGTAGTGATTACAAAACATCAAGACTCAAGTTTATTTTTCAGGGAGGCCTCAATTTCAAGTATACACTTGTGGCCAGAATTTTGCAGGCCCAAGTTTTTCATGTGCATATTATATACCTAGGCTTTTTCATGCTCAGAAACTCAGTTATATACACACAAACTGCATTTGTATGCACAACACCAGATAGATAATATCTAAGCACACAACTTAGGTACAAACAAAAATTGCATGCAGAAAGCCACTTTCTTTTTACATGAGCTGAAATGTAGGAATGAATGAATGCATAGGGAAACTAAAGGTTTTTGCTGAAAATTTGCACCTAACCTGCATCTTTTATATATGGTTTCCTGTGTTATCATGGGGCTATGTGAACTTACCAATAAAAACTGAACAAGTTACAGAAATGATATGCTTGCTCTCAGGAAAGTACATTATGGAGTTCTCCTGGATTCAGCTTCAGAGACAACTGTTGACCTGTTATGCTTTAGCAAAAGTAAAATTCTAAGATAAGCATAACTGGATGGAGAATGGGAAACGAAAGGAGACAATAATCTGGAGGCAGAGTAACTGAATTATAAAGATAGGTTTTTTTTTGTTATTCTTACTCCTGCTGAATAAATGTCTGCAGTCATACAACACTGGGCTGTGTTATCATAAGCTAAAGTCAGACTTGGCGAATACTTCACTGGGCACCCTCAACCTCCAAAGTAAAACCCAAGTAAACCTTGGGGACTGTCTGAGTCAGCATTAAATTAGTGTCCCAAGCTAGTGGTAAGAGGCACTATGTATGGCCCAGAACCTGATGCTTTTGATAAAATGGACCATAGCGCTTAATAGGGTCCTCTATTCACAGGTAAATTTTACACTACATGAGGGTAAATCTTGAGATGTGTTGCTCATGTCTATTCCACAATAGGTGTGCGTGTTCGCCATGTGCACCGGTGTCGGACGTTTTTCCCCTAGCAGTACCCGTAGGGGAGCGACGCCTCCATGGTGAGGTATAAGGGGCGCTGCGTGCTCCCCCCACCCTCAATTCCTTCTTGCCAGACAACTCCGACAGAGGGGAAGGAGGGGGGGATAGACATCAGCAACACATCTCGAAGAACACCAGTTACAGAACAAGTAACTGTCTTTTCTTCTTTGAGTGATTACTCATGTGTATTCCACAATAGGTGATTCCACGCTATATCTGTTGGAGGCGGGTAGGAGTTCACAAACTCTCAGGATGGAGCACAGCCCTGTCAAACCCGGCGTCTTCCCTGGTCTGGGAGATGATCGCATAATGTGAGGTGAATGTGTGAACTGAAGACCATGTGGCAGCCCTGCAAATGTCCTGAGTGGGAACATGGGCTAAAAAGGCAGCCGACAAGGCTTGCACCCTAGTCGAGTGTGCCCTCACAATTGACAGCGCTGAATGGAGATAGGCTGACCCCTCATGCATTCGGCCTAGGCAATGAACAGCTGCGAGGACTTCCTGAATGGCTTAGTCCGCTCCAGGTAAAAAGCCAGAGCCCATCTCACATCCAGCACGTGGACGCGGCGCTCCTCACTGGACCCAGGAGGCTTGGGGCGGCAGGAAGATGTCCTGACCCATGTGGTAGGCAGACACCACCTGCAGGAGGAACGAAGGATGTGGGCGGAGCTGGACCTTATCCTTATGGAACACCGTGTATGGGGTCTCAGAGGTCGGGGCCCTGAGTTCCGAGACCCACCTAGCTGACATGATTACTACCAGGAAGGCTACCTTCCATGAAAGGTGCAACCAGGAACATGTAGCTAGTGGCTCTAATGGGGGTCCTGTCAGCCAGGCCAGCACCAAGTTCAGGTCCCACTTTGGGACAGGGGGCCTAACGTACAGGAAGAGACGATCCAATCCCTTAAGGAATCAGCCAGTCATGACATGGGAGAATAACATGTGCCTCTCCACCAGTAGGGGGAAGGCCAATATGGCTGCCAAGTGCACCTTGACGGATGAGGACGCCAGGCCCTGGGCTCTAAGGTGAAGGAGGTAGTCCAAAACGAGCTGGATCAGGGCAGTCACGGGGGAAAATCCCTGCTCATCCGCCCATCGGGAGAACCGAGAACATTTTGCCAAGTAGACTCGGCGCATGGAGGGTCGCCTGCTTCCAAGAGGCCGCGCAGAACCCCTTCCGAGCACGTCCTTTCCTCCTGGTCTAACCATTGAGCAGCCATGCCATGAAGTGGCGTGCCACTAGGTTGGGGTGGAGGAGGCGGCCCTGGTCCTGGGACAGCAGGTCCGGAGCCACACCGGGGAGCCCACCAGACTCGTGAGGGTCCCGTACCAATGCTGCCTTGGCCACACTGGGGCAATCATGAGGACCAGAGCCCATTCCATCTTCATCTTTTCCAGGACCCTGCCAATCAGTGGGAATGGAGGGGAAGGCATAGAGAAACTAGCCTGACCAGGACAGGAGGAAGGTATTGGAGATAGCACCTTGTCCCAGCCCCACACTCCCCAGGAGCAGAACTGGGGACAGCGACTGTTCTGCTGAGTCGCGAACAGGTCCACCTGGGGAGTTCCCCACTCTTGGAAAAGTCTGTGCAGCATCTCTGGGTGAAGAGACCACTCATGCTGAGAGAAGAAGTCCCTGCTCAAGCGATCCACCTGAGAGTTCAGGGCGCCCGGTAGGTGGTAGACCTGTAGGCAAATGCCGTGGGCTAAACAGAAGTCCCACAGCCTGAGGGCTTCCAGGCAGAGGGCAGAGGATCGGACCCCGCCTTGCCTGTTGATGTAAAACATCGAGGTCGTGTTGTTCATGAGAACCCTGACCACCCTGCCCTCCAGGTGCGAGCAGAAGGCCATGAACACCAGGCTGAATGCCCTGAGCTCTTTGACGTTTATGTGGAGGGCCAGGTCCTATGCAGACCACAGACCTTGGGTCTCAAAGTCTCCCACATTGGCTCCCCACCCCAGGTCTGATGCATCGGACACCAGTTCCAGCGATGGTGGCCTACCTCTGAACGGGACCCTGAAGAGCATGTTCCCCAGGGAGGACCACCATCGAAGGGAGGCGATCACCGGTTTGGGCACAGTGAGGACCTTGTCCATCCTGTCTCTGGCCTGGGAGAACACTGAGGCCAACCAGAGCTGGAGGGGCCTCATCCTGAGTCTGGTGTGATGAACCACATATGTGCACGCTGACATGTGATCCAAGAGCTGGAGACACGCTCTGGCTGTTGTCACTGGAAGCGTTGTGACTGTGTCGACGAGCCCTTTCAGGGTCTCGAACCTGTTCAGTGGGAGGGAGGCTCTGGCCGACATGGAGTCCAGGACCGCCCCCATAAACTCTATGCGTTGTATTGGGACTAAGGTGGACTTGGTGTCGTTTACCAACAGGCCTAGAGTGGCGCACGTGGATAGGAGGAGCACCACGTGGTTCCGCACCTGCGACCAGGAGCTGCCCTTGACCAGCCAGTTGTCCAGATAGGGGAAGATCTGGACCCCAGGAAGGTACCTGAGGTAGGCCGCCACCACAGACATACACTTTGTAAATACCCTGGGGGCCCTGGACAGGCCAAACGCGAGGACCATAAACTAGTTGTGTACCTGCCCAACCATGAAACGGAGGAAGCATCTGTGCCCCTCAAATATATGGATGTGGAAATACGTGTCCTGCAGATCGAGGGCGGCGTACCAGTCCCCGGGATCCAGGGAGGGAATGATGGAGGCCAGGGAGAGCACGCGGAACTTGAGCTTCACCATGTACTGGATCAGGCCTCGCAGGTCCAGGATGGGTCTTAGCCCCCCTTTGGCCTTCCGGATAAGGAAATAGCAGAAGTAGTACCCCTTGCGCTTGAACTCCGCTGGCACCACTTCCACCGCTCCTAGGCCAAGGAGCCATCCCACCTCCTGCTCGAGCAGAGCCTCGTGAGAGGGGTCCACCCAGGGGGACGGGGGCGGAGGGTGGTTGGACGGGGTAGATGTAAACTGGATGGTGTAGCCCCAAGAGATGGTGCTGAGGACCCATCATTCTGAACACATCTGCGACCATTCTGGGAGAAACGCACACAACCAGTTGGAGAAAGAAAGCTTTATTGTGGGTGGATCCCTGATGTGACATGGTAGGTCACCGAGCGTACCGTCAAAACTGCCGTTTCCCTGCCTGTTTGCCCTTGGAGGACCCAGGCTGGGGAGCAGACTGAGACTGCCTCTGTGTGCGTTTTTTATAGTCCTGCAACTTTTTATAAGGGGGCTCATATTTACAGTGGGTGGCCTGGGAAGGAGCCTGCTGCGACTTAAACCTAGGTCTAGCTGGAGTTGAAACATAGAGTCCAAGAGTCTTACGTGTAGTATGGGAGCCTTTCAGGCCATGCAGTTTTACGTCTGTTTGTTCTGCAAACAGAGCCTTACTGTCAAATGGAAGATCCTGCAAGGAGGTCTGCGCCTCACTGGACAGCCCAGACAGCAGGAGCCACAATGCCTTCTTATGGACACTGCGGAGGCCACAGACCGTGCAGCCGTGTCCGCCGCATCCGATGCTGCCTGCAGGGTTGCCCTGGCAGCTGCTGTACCCTCCTCCACCAGCGCTTTGAACTCCTTCCTGTCACGCTCCTGGAAGGAGTCCTTGAACTTGGGCAGAGAGCCCCATATATTGAACTCATACCGGCCCAGGAGAGCCGGATGGTTCGCCACCTGTAACTGGAAGCTCGAGGATGAATACATTTTTCTGCCAAAAGAATCCAGCCTCCTTGAATCTTTATTTTTTGGAGTGGGGGCTGGTTGGCCCTGCCGCTTCCTGTGGTTGACCAGCTTGACCACCAAGGAGTCAGGGGCAGGATGGGTGTAGAGGTATTCATGTCCTTTGGCAGGTACAAAATACATGCATTCCGCTCTCTTAGAGATGAGGGCCAATGAGGCTGGGGTTTGCCACAAGGCATTTGAAATTTTTTGCCACCCCTGACGTGGAAGAACGGTACCGCCGGTCGCAGCTGCTCAACAATTGACTCCAGTGGGCGGAGCCGCGATGGTGAGGCGCCAGTGATCAACGCCTGCGGCTGCGGGAGCAGTGCCATGGTGGGGTCCTGGAGTGAGACGACGAATGGAAACGGCATGGATGTTTGTGTTGCGACTGGATACAATAGCCCCTCTGAGATGGGGACCCTCGGCATCATCTGCCTCTCTCCCGTCGGTGTCCGCTCCTCAAGGCAGAGCGTTCCCTGGAGTCTCTGTCAAACAGAACCCAGACAGCCTGGTGGGGGTCGACAGCGACCTATGTGGACTATGCATGGGACAGTCGCTGAGCATCGAATGGCGTCGGGAACATTCCCTCGACCGTGACCAGTACCATGTTGGGGGCTACTATGGAGATCCCACCGGCAGCGTGTCTCTGGACCGTGGGGCCAACATTGGCGGTGCTCCTGGTACTGGCATGGACATAACGTCCCAGGATGCGTGCAGGCCTCTGGCATGGAGGGCATCCGAACATCCGGGGAAGCCTGCTCCGAATGGGCCGGGCTACTACGCTTGACCTGAGTCAGAGACCTGGAGGCTGATGGGGACCAAGGACTGCCCAACATGGGTCTAGCCTCTCCGCCAGTCTTGTTCTGGTGCTGCGGTGGAGAAGGCCTCTTCTTAGCCTTCTTGGTGTGTCCCGCGGACAGGCAGCGGTGCCAACTAGTAGATGGCACCGTGGGGTCACCGCACACTGACACCATGGTAGCCGGTGCCACTCGGAGCGGTGCATTGGAGTGAGGGTCAATGGCAATTCCATCAGGATGGCCCAGAGCCTAATGTCTCTCTCTCTCTTGGTCCAAGGCTTGAACGACTTGCAAATCTTGCAGCGATCGCTGAGATGGTTTCACCCAAGCAACGTAAACAGTCTGTGTGCGGATCACTCACTGGCATCGGTTGCCTATAAGAGTCACATGACTTAAAAGCCAGGGCCCAGGGCATGCCCTGGCCCGGGTGCACTAACTAAACTAAATTAAAACTAATCAAACTACTAACTACAGGTACCATAAACTGAACCAACAGGAGTTCTGGGGAAGAGCTGCAGCAAAACTGGAGCAGAGGAGTTCGGAAGCACCTTCACTGGTGACAAGAAGGACCTGAGGGTGGAGGGAGCACACAGCGCCCCTTATACCATGTCATGGAGGCGCTACTCCGGGGGTACTGCTAGGGGGAAAACTTCCGACACCGGTGCAAGTGGCGAGCATGCACACCTATTGTGGAATACACATGAGCAATCACCCGAAGAAGAATAAAAACTTTCCAGGGAGATGGTTTGAGAAGAGTCAGCAGCACTCTTCAATTTTAAATCTGTTTGCATGGGTTGTCCTGAATTAATTATAAAATTCTTTCACAAAATTACCCCCTTATCCTTTACCTGAAATTACTACAAAACTTTTTTTTCTTTTTGCCGCAAACATTTGGATGGCAAATTAAGACTGACGTACTGAATACTGTTCTAGTGCATTTTAGGGATTCATCATTCAAGGAATGAGAAATGATGTATTTTTGAGGCACTGCATACAGTGTTCCATTAAATGCATAATATGGTGAGAGACAAATCAAAACTTAGGAATCAACACACCACACAGTGCATGTCCTAATTTATTAACTGAGTATAGTGGTAATAGCCTTGACTTAGAAATATAATGTCAGATAAGAACATCAGTTGACAGGCTCAGTTTATTATTCCTCATTCTATGTCTTCTCTCCGGTCACCTCTTTCTCATTGTGGCTGCTCTTCATTAGTATTCGTAGCACTGTGTCTTGAAAGTGGAGATAATAGAACAATACCACCGTGGTCTTCCCAACAGCAGAGCCCTGCCAGTGATCCAGCTGTGTGTGAGAGTTCAGTGGTACAAAGTCACTCGTATTCCATTGTTCTTTCTTTTCCATCCCCGAGGGGTAACAACTCTAAACAAAAAGATGCTTTCAGACGATACAATAAGAGCTGGAAACATGTCAATAACAAATTTACCTGGTGATTCTAGGAGCCTAACAAAACACAGACAAATAAATAAAGTACAATGGTGCTACCAGTCTTATATACACATGTGTACTTGCCATTAATCTCTCCATCATGTTATATTAATACCAAATTCTTATATTGTGCTTTTCATCCATAACTCAAAACTTTACAAAGGAAGGCACTTCTCAGTTTGATTTGACTGATGGGGAAACTAAGCCTCAAAGAAATGAAGCGATTTCCTAAGGTCACCCAGCAAGTCAGTGAAAGAGCCAGTGCCCAGTAATAGTACCCAAGGAGATCTTCACACCCGCCCCAGCCCTCTTATGCCATGTAAAAGGACCAAAGTGGTGTAAAAGTCCCAGGATTCCCCCTGATACAGGGTCTGTGGAAGATTGTCTGCCAAGGATCCCCTCACAAGCTTCAGTATAAGGACATGCCGGGGGAGGGGTTAGAGTTGCAGGCAGGCCTTCCTCACCCAAAACTGTGAAGATTCTGAGGCCCCCAGGGCAGCAGAGGGAAGCTGTTATAATGAGACAGACCTTTGGGGATGTCTAAATTATGCCAAGGGCCTCTGAAGCCCATCAGAGCCGCCCAGGATTAGGAGGGCAGAAAAAGTGGCGTAATGACACCTTAACCCTGCCTTCTGCTCAGATGGGAGTTCTGTGCTGTGCCTAATCTCTGCAGTTCCAATCTAGTGGCCTATCCACTGCATCTGACTGCCTCTCCAGGTATAAAACAGGTTAGAGAGCATTGGCAAAAAATGCTTACAGTATTTGACTTGAATTGACACATCCCATCCATTCACTACAGTAATTTGGGGAAATTGATGTGAGGGCAATTTGGGGAATATTATACAAAATAATCTGTGGGAATTCTTCCTTTGTTCCACCACCACAAAGAGGTCCTAGCATGGGCCAGATCCAGCCCCCATGGATTTCTCTATTAAAGAAGAATTAACTGACCCCCTAACTCTATGCATG
This sequence comes from Chelydra serpentina, assembly GCA_037349315.1. Lineage (NCBI taxonomy): Eukaryota > Metazoa > Chordata > Testudines > Chelydridae > Chelydra > Chelydra serpentina. Next base: position 63,903,281 of record JBAIAC010000004.1, read on the forward strand.
TTGTTTTGTGCATGTGCACATGTACATTAGAGTGGGTTAGATTATGCATTGTGAATAAATTATCCAATGATTTTAGCCTACCTGTCCACAGAATGTTTGTGAATCTACTCTAATTCCTGCAAAGGTATTTATCTATAACAATAAGTTGAATAGAGAGAGATTGTAAATGGTCAAAGAACATGTTAATACCCGTTTTGTACAAAAGGAATATGGTGATTATAGAGCATTTATACATCTATACAGTTATAGTGGAGTTTCATTTGGAAAATCCATGTCAAGACCACAAACACTACTTCAGTTTCTCCATTCTCTCCCAAATAACTACAGTACTTATTTCAGAATGACTATGAATAGAACAGGTCATTCTGTACATTTGCATGAGGATGTCAGGTGCATGACAGTGGGATAATGGAAAAATGCAGGAATAGAACACGAAATATAGCAGGCTTCAGCTCATGAATCTAATAATAAAAAATAAAGAAAAAAGCCTAACTTGTGCTGAAAGCTCTAGTGGTATAACAATGTGCAAACACTATAAGAAGGATTTGTTTTTGTAAAGACTGGTATACTGACCCTGGGACTCTCTCTTACCCATATTTCAAGACCTGTTTATGAACTGCACTCCCTCTTTTTTTCTCTAAGACTAATAGTACAATTTATTTTTAACTGCATTAGCCCATACACCAATGTGAGACATTAGCTAAAACAAACGTGCAGTGCTTGTAGTCTGCTGTATCAGTATACATGCAGCAAAAGAATATCTGTGCATGTATGCATGAATGCAGTATGCTTGCATCAAAACAATAGCTAAAAATCTTCATTTATATAGTTAATCAAGTGCATTAAGGTTTTGGTGGCACCAACAGGAAGCAGTTTTATTTATGAAGTGATACAAGCCTCCTTAGGAATAAATATCGTAGTTGGAGAAGTGATTTATTTCCGTATATTTAAAATTTAGAAGATTATTTCAATGTTATATGCTAGATGACTTTGACAAAAGATAATTTCAGATATTTCTACAGTAAATTAATAAACCTCTGAATATTTGTAGATGCTGTTTCCAAAGCAATTAACATAAAACAATTATAAATATATTTTCTAAATGAACATAGCCACTCAGGCATAGTTATCTGTAAATGCCACATGGTGATTCTTCGGTGCCGTTATTTAAAGCCAATTTATAGTTTGATGTTCAAAAATTACATGGACATTTTGGACTTTACATAACCTATTGGATATGTTGTAGTATGGATTTTTCATGTTCTTTATTTTCAGATGTGAAATGGGAATTCTGCTAAGAGATATATCTCTGTACAGATGTGTTTACTGAAAATATTGCAAAATGGATAAACATGCATTGAAACATCTTTCCAAATATCATCTGTCTAATATAAAACAACAACATAGCAAAATCCCAGTAATAAAAACATCCTGTTTTTTGGGGTTTTTTTTGTTTGTTTTAGATCAGTTATTCCAATTTGGCCCATCTTTCCTCAAGCAGTTCAACTATTAACTTCATCCAATCAGTAGATTGATCCATTTTCTTAATTCTTTTATTCTGATCAACCACATTTCTTTAGATACTATTTCTTTTTGCTTCCAGAATGATGAAATACATTTACTGAGACTGTGGTCACAAGAATTTAGCTCTACTGTTTTTCCATAGCTGCCTGAGCCCTCTGCACTGGGTGGTGGCTGACTGAAATGGAATTTGAGGAGGTTTTCCCAGGTAGATGTCAGGACCCTTTGCCTTTCCTGACTAATTATTGCTTGGCTTTGTCCGGTAGTGCCATTGGTTGATCCTCTAGCTCCAAGGAACCCTCTTACTGACCAGAAGGGAGGGAGCTATCCTACACCTTCAAGGTGATTACCTGCCTTAATTCCAGATACAGCTGCTTTATTAGTTAACACCAGAAGCAGAGGGGCAGAAGATTCCCAGTGTGCCTTGCTGTGTAACAGACTTGGGTTTGCTGGATCAATTGGTGGTCTTCGGTACTGGTCAGACATATAGAACTAATTTCACACATAGTCATGATTTTCTGAGAAGAAAAAGCTTCTCTAGACAATTTTGGAAGACCATGCAGAAAGACTTTTGATTTGCCTTCATGAGAGCAGTGATACCCAAGCATATTATATCTATCTATCTACCCATCCCTCCTTCCCTCTCAGGCTGCATGGTTCCTGGGTACAGGAAAAACCTTTACAAGAAGGAGGATGAGGGAGGACTTTATAGCCTATGTGTCCTGTGGTCTGATAAGCAGTACCCAATCTCCCTATGAGCATAAAGAGGCCTTGAGGCCAATAATGGGTAGGTTAATTTGGTTGAGTTTGGAAGAGTTACTGCTGTGGCTGCCTTCTTCCTATGATTTATTAGTGCTTCAGGATCAGCGAGCTCATCCTGGCAGCGAGGGAAGGGTACATAATGAGGACTGAAGAATTGCAGACAGGTAGCATGTTCATTATCCTGTGCCTCTGAGCTTCTCAGCAAGATCAAATAGATATAGCTAACATGGTTGTTTGTATGAGTTGCTCTACTAAGCCAGTCTGTCCAGTTGCTGTAATGATAAGCTACATTCCTTCTCATCCTTGGGACTCAGATGTTTCTACTCATTCATGGGGATGGTTCCCCACTGATGCAGCACCAGTTGCTGGCAGTATTTAAAAAAAAATACTGGGGCATTTAGGCCTTCTCTCAGTACATGTAAGCACACATTTCTTTAGGAAAGAGGTATGACTTAGTGGTATCTGGAGCAGGGTTACTAGGCAAGATAGCAAGAACAATCAGCCATTGGATCTCAGAGAGTGTATTAGGGACTGATACGCTATTGTGAAGACTGGTGTTTGTTTATTTTTAATTTGCACTTTGCCTAACAAATTGGAATATTCTCAGCCTATCTGGCTTGGAAGCCATAGCATAATTCCCGTGTCCAGGCAACAGTAGCAGTTGCCACTCAGGATTACAGCTCAGGCCTGGGACAAAATTGGACAAAATGTGCACATCAGGAGGAGGCAAAGGCATGGGATGGGACTAGATCTTGCCTTTCCTTGGGGACATGATTAGGTAGTTTCAATGTGTGCCATTATCCACATGTATTTAGTAATGACTTAGAATTGACATGGTAAGTTATTGACTTGGTACACACATATGACTTGGTAAGAGTCCTAAGTCCTCTTTGAGTTTAGTTGAAGTGAAACATGACCAGGTGAGTCTTCTGTTGTACTTTCCTTGAGTTAGTGTGGTTTGTGGAAACAGGATCCTATAGTAGGTCTGGAGGAGAACTTTCTCAGCCCTGGTGATTGATAGCTCTAGGAGAATTCGAACTTGTCTGGAGATTAAATGGAGATTCCTGGCCTTTCTCCCTACACCAGCTGCAGGGAGGAGAGTGTTATACTATGGTACTAACAATAATAAATAGGGAATTTAACAATTTCCATATATTAGGGAAATCTTCCAGGAGTAAAGTTGCCATAGGGCATCAGGGCGCTGAAAAATGAAGAAAGCCCTCGGGCTCTCACTGTTGCTAACACAGGTCAGCTGATATATATATAAATGCACACACTAACTTCTTGCTGGGTGATAATTCACTCTTGAGATAGGTGGTCAGCGCAAGGTCTATGTACCACCTAAGATCCAATTCTGCCCTGGCAACAGACGACCCTCTAGATTTATATTTCTCTGGGAAATTATTAACTTCAGCTTTCCTCCCCAATCCAATAGTTAATTTTTAGTTGGATGTCTTATGTTTATGTCAACAGAAGTTAAAATCCTTATATTATTTTAAACGTTTTCTTAAAATAGTAGTGATTTAACTCCATAATTCTCCATGCATTGCAATGGGGAGATACATTTCCTGTGTACTAAACTACAATATATAATCATATTGTCTGGATGGTGGCTCCTTGTTTGACTGTTGGTGATATTTTCATCACATTTGACATGGAACATCTGTTGTCCTGGTTTATTTTTCTTTCTAATAGATGTAGTAATTAGAATTTCCTGTTTAATAGATTTCAGTCATCTCATAAAGTATTATTTAATAAGGCCTCCCAAAATCTCCTGGTTTAGTATCAGCATTAGGATTGTGATAGGCCTGGTCATCAGCAATTAAAGAAGCTGCTGTTGGGCCATTCTCTGTCGGATGATACAGTATATGATAAAGTGTTTTCCTGCTCAAAATCTTATTGGGAAATATCTGCATCGCCACAGGCTAGAACAGATACTAGTGTGAACAATTCATTTTATGTACTTATAGGTATTTCTAGAGCACTCATTACTATAGCATCTAAGCACATCTTTAACAATAATGGGGCCTATGGGTATGTCTATACCTCCATCATGGGGTGTGAATGCAGCTCTAGTAGATATACCTGAGCTAGCTTTAATCTATCTAGCTCGGGTCCTGGAGCAGTGAACCTGCAGCAGCATGCACGAACTGCCTGAATAGCTACCCAGGGTTGTGGGTCAGCTTTTACAGCACGTGCTGAAGTGCATGCAACCTCAGCTTCAGGACTCTAGGACCTGAGCTGGCTAGATTAATGCTAGCTTGAGTATGTCTACTAGAGCTGTGGTCAAAGCCCAGGATTGGAGAATGGACATGCACTCGGAGTTAAGCAAGCAGTCCTATTTTACAAACATAGAAACTGAGGAACAGAGCAATGTTGAGGGACTTGTCCTAACCCACACAGAAAGTCAGTGAAAGATCAAGAAACAGAACCCCAATCATCTGATGCTTAGTCATGTACCATAATTACAAAACCATTGTTTACGATCTGTAATATTGTCCCACAAATGGAAGGGATCAGACTGAATGACCCACATGGTCTGTTTTTCACCCTGCTCTTCTTTATGCCAATAGATGAAACATGGTATATATAATTTTTAACTATTGGCATAGGAAGAAATTCAAATAAATATACATAGATGGGTTCATATGGAATATGCATATACACATCTTCAAACATGCACATCTTCAATATGTCACATCTCACCATTCTTTTCTGAGTTAAGACAAAAGCATAAAGACAGAAAAGGATCATGACTATCATCCTCCATCTTAAAGTCAGGATTCTTCAAAATAGCACATTCTTCAAAAGAGAAAAATACACCCTGTTGGTGTATAATATTAGAAAAGAGACCAGTTATCCTAGGACATAATGAGACTGGGGGGAGAGAATGCAAATGGTTAATACAGAGTAATGATATTCAAATAAGTGAGGGCTTAATATAAAATAACTGATTTTGAGTGAGGCCCATAAGAACTTAATGTAAAAGTCAATTACTATTTTTTTTAAGTAACAAGACTAACTCCAGAATGCTGATTGCCTAGTGATTACACTTGCGAGATTACCCTGAAAAATATTGTTATGGCTATCTGCAGCAGACAGTGCTCATTAGCAAAAATATAACTACAAATGCAAATGGAAGGCTGCTATAGCTCCACATAGGGGGGCATTATGAATTTCATTTAAATATACGTGTTTTTAGTATTTTGCTTTTTAATTCAACGGAGAGGATATGAAGGTACTTTGGTTTTCAGTGTGCCATACTTTTAGCAAGAAATTTTGTTTAGAAGCTGCAATTAAATAATTCAGAAATAATTAATTCAGAAGATAACCCATTACATTATAACCCTCCCCACTGGTTAACTTGGTGCCAAAATGTATTGTTTAATTTATCATTCTTAGTATTTTTAGAAGGCCTCAAGATAGGGAATGAAGCAATAATAAATAGGGAATAGTGGATAATTAGAGAAGGAAATGTGGAACAAAATTACTAAGGGCTTTAGGTGAAGTTCATTATTACTATTTAATAGTGCCCAAGAGCATTTGATCAAATTATGGATCATGTTTAAATGTGGGCTGAGAGATATCCTTGTTGAGGAGAGTTTTCTCACTATCCCCTTCAGAAATTTGCACTGAATTTTATAGAATTTTAACAAGCATTAACAAAGCAAAAAGCATATTGACCCAGCCTCCAGGTTTATCACACACAGTGATTTAGAGAGAACTGAAGAAGTCTGAGATTCTTCATTCTCCCAGATATTGTTCAAGCTGAGACCATTACATGATTAAGCAAAAAAGCACTTTAAGGGTGAGTGATAAGGTGACATACTGTAAATGCAGCCCTTAGGGCTTTTAAGCACATAGTGAAGCTGATTTCTTCTTACTCCTCGGATTTGCTACTTTTTTTTTGACTCACCCTGAAAGCACCCAATTTCTGTCACAAAACTTTTAAAGGGAACCTGCACTTTAGGTTTGTATCTACCCTCTCTCTCCCCACCTTTTCTGTTTGTGATGTATTAAGAAAGTCTGACGTGATTTTCTAACACAGACATACAGATATACACACACATATCCTGCTTGTTTTTCTTTACCTCAGACATCCAGGTCTTGTTTATCCTGTTTTTTCCCTGGAAGACTTAATGGACAGCTTTATGGACAACTTTAGACAAGTGATTTTGTTCCAATTCTTTAAAGCCTAGTCTACACTTACATCTTATGTCGGCATAGTTATGTTGGTCAGTGTTGTGTAAAAACACCCATACATGCTAGTGACATCGCTACATGGACAAAACCCCCAGTGTAGATGCTTCTATGCCAACAGAAGGATGCTTCTGTCAACATATCTAATGTCCTTCAGGGAGATGGTGTTCCTATACCAGCAGACAAACTCCTCTTGGTGTACACTGCATTTACACTAGGGGTCTATGCTGTCATAACTACGTCAATATAGCTATGCTGGCATAGGGTCTGTAGTGTAGACATAGCCAAAAACTCTTTGATGCCTTTTTAGCTCAGATGCATAACAGAAGAACAGTTCTTTTGTTATAGATGCAATTATACTTCACCCCTCTATAAACGACTGAGAGAGCTCTGTCCATGTTTCTGGATCCTCCAAGAGGGATCCCCAGAAAAAGCGATTGTTTATATTTCTAAGGCCTTTTCTAAATGGGAAAGTTTGACCAGCTACCCCTTCCAAAGTGACATAAGCTAAATAAAAAAACCAAAAACCACTCGTATGTTGCACTGAGATTGTCCACACAGTAGTTTTATCATTATAACTGTATCAGTTTACATTCATGCCTTAGGTTATACTGAAAAAATGTTTCCCATATAGACAAGTCCTAAGATAAAAACAAAGAGAATTTAAATAAAAAAAACATTAAAGCACTGACTAATTCCTAAATTAGGAAGTTTATTTACAAGTTGTGAATAGATTAATTTATTAATATATTGTTAAACTTTTTAAAAAATAAAACTATTTACAGGGAGATTTTTGGAGATTACAGAAAGCAAAGGAAGGTTCTGATTCCTCCATTTACAAACTCATTTAGATTTCCCTCAAAAAACGATAAATAAGGAAAGTGCATTGTTACTTATGACTTAAAGGGAAATTGTAGGATGTTGAGTACTTTTGAAAATCAGACTGGTGCCTAAGTCTACAGTGACTCAGAGCCCTCACCAAGGCAATCAAACACCTACTATGTGTATGTCTACACTACAAACAACCACTTCAGTAATTACTGTGGCAGTGCATGTTCACAGTACGCTCCTTGGGTCAGTGGTGTATGCCCTCACCAGGAGTGCTTCCACTGACCTAAGAGGGGCATTATGGGAAGCCAAGAGCTCAGGGGGGGAGGGATAGCTCAGTGGTTTGAGCATTGGCCTGCTAAACCCAGGGTTGTGAGTTCAATCCTTGAGGGGGGCCATTTGGGGATCTGGGGCAAAAATTAGGGATTGGTCCTGCTTTGAGCAGGGGGTTGGACTAGATGACCTCCTAAGGTCCCTTCCAACCCTGATATTCTATGATTCTATGATCTCTCAGCTCCACTGGCAACTCCCTGCTAGGAGCCTAGCTGCCCCACAGACTCTGGGTGGGCTGCCCCCTCTTCCCCATTATCTGCTTAGAGTGGGTGGACTTCTCACTGGTGCCCAACTGGGAATAGTTTCTGAAGCTTCCCTGGCTTCTCCCCCTGGCTCCGAGCCAGGAGCAGGGTCCAGCCACCCAGCTCCAGGGAAGCCACCCAGCTCTCCTGCTGTGAAATTGACAAAGCAGACGATGTAAGGGATGCAGTGTCTACACCCTAACTACACTGACATAAGCCTTACGCCTCTCATTGAGGTGGAGTTATGTCGGTGTAGTAAAGCATTTACATCGGTGGGAGGAAGGCTGTAGTGTAGACACTGACATAATTAGGTTGATATAAGCTGCTTTATGTCGACCTAATTGTATAGTATAGACCAGCCCTAAGAGAGCTCCTGTTTACTATTGACTGTGATCTCATTGCATACACACTGGAGGACATTCAGTTTATCATGGACCACTTTGCATATGACTCAAAATGCTTTGGTTTCATAATGAGCTGTGGCAAATTGCCAGCACTACTATGATGGGTCCCCCACTTTCTCTTCTTGTGGGGGCATTTCAGGGTGCCATTTCTTGCCCCTGAACTGGGGTATCAGCTGTCCCACTAGTATCCCAGAGAAGGGGAGTGGAGAGGGAGGGACCTGGGCCCACCGTCTACTCCGGGTCCCAGCCCAGGGGCCCTAGGATAGCGGATAAACCACTTGTACTAGTGATACTCTCCCCTGGGTTCCTTCCCTCTCCTGCTTGTGGGACTTCCTGCCTTCCCTCTGCACAAGCCAGGTGTCCCTTTACCTAGGGTCTTGGTCTTCTTAGCCCACCACAGCACTTCTCCAAACTCTCCTCTGCTTTCCTCCAAACTGCTCTCTGCTCCACCACCAATTCACTTTGCTCCAACTCCTTCCCCCTCCTCCCCTGTCTGCCTGAAGCAGGGGGTTTTATTAGGTTCCTGAGAGGGACTTAATTAACTGCAGGTGCGCCGATTAACCTGTAGCCACCCTCCCTAGTCTCCAGGGAGCCACGCCTTAATTAGCCTAGGGCTTATATATTTCCCCTCTCACACTCTACTACTGCTCCCTGGCCCTCCTGTATCACAGAGCCTAAACAAGATGGAGGCCATGTACCAGCCAGCACCATACCACCTGCATCATGAGTACCATGATCCCATCATCACAGTTGACAATATACCCCCCTCAACTCGGTCAGGAAATGCTGGTACCTGGGTAGCATATTTTCCAACAATGCCGTGTTGGACGAGGAGACCATTCAGCACGTGGTGAAGGACAGCTTGGCCTTTGGCAGGCTCACCCACAGGCTCAGAAGGGAGCGTGGAGTCTGCCTCAGGCACAAGATAAAAATCTACTGTGCCGTTGTAGTCACCTCACTCCCCTAAGGCTGTGAGACGTGGATGCTGTACCAATGTCACAAACAGCTTGAGAGCTTCCACCTTTGCTGCCTAAGATCCATCTGCAACATCAAGTGGCAGGATGGGATCCCCAACACTGATTCCTTGAGAGGTTCCAAATCTCTGGCATTGTGAGCATGCTCATCAGGGCTCAACATCACTGATTTAAACATGTGGGTAACAAGGAGGTTTTGTGTATACTGAAAGTGGTGCTCTACAGCTAACTGAGCACCCATGAAGCCAGAGGTGCTCAGGGAGCTGAAGGGTGGGCTTTGAAAAAAACATAGTTTTACCTGAGGGAAGGAGCACCTCAAAGATACACACTCTGGAAGGAAAACTGAGACATGCTCTGGGTCCCAAGAGCCCCTGGGATTCCTAGAATATTATTAGTTGGATCGTTTCTTGCAAGTCCTTCTGACTTAGCTTGCAGTGAAGCAAGACTTCATGTGTCTAAACATGCTTGTAAGCTGTTTGCTGTTTTGAAATATTTTTTCTAATGCTTTGTTTCATTTGCTAATAAACATACTTGCCTTAAAAAGGCTGCAGATCACTAATGCCTTGAGTACACTAGCAATGCATGCACACATCACACAAACATTAGTCTGCACTAACTCAATATGCATTGATCTTAATACACTTTCAAAGTGGATTATAAAACACATAACTGGTAAATTAGTGCACTTTAAGAATTGCATCATATGTTTACAGATCATTTTAATGTGCATAAACTAAAGTTAGTGCCTAGTAAACCAGTCATGTAGACAATCCCTATAGAATTGGTCACAGGCTCCCAAAGGAAAAAGATGCAGGGGGCCAGTCAGACTTGCACAATAATAAAGTGCTTGGCATAGATGAGACATTGAACCCAGAGATCCTGGTCTAAGAGTGGGAAACTTAAGAGATTCCACCACACAGGTAAACGCACGAGTCCTAAGACTAGGAGAGGTGCACAGAAAGGGGACAGAGGTATAAACATCCCCATAACCATGGTGCCACCCAAATTGTAATACTCTGTTTTTTAAAATCCTGCTTATGCCCAGATCCTGAGAAGGTGAGTGAGGGGTATGGAAATTGTAGGAATATATTTTTAAAATCTGTGTTAGGACATGTTGATTTATCCATAATATAACATGTGCTAATACCTCAAAATGAACTGGAAATAGGAGAAAGAACCTAACCAAGAGAAAAGACTAATGGAGACCAGCAACAGGATAATGTATGTTCTTTATCAATTTCCCTCACTTGAAGGGGCTCATTGTCAGCCCAGCCATCATTTTTGTACACACAATTTTGCACGCACAATTATGTACATTGTCACTTCCTTTAGCAAAAGATAGAATGTACTTGTTCAAACTCATTTATGCTGAATTTGGGCTCAGTTTGTAAGGATAATGGATTTAGCACGTCGGGCCAGGTTCTCAACTGGTATAAATGGGCATATATATATTGACTGCAGGGGAACTACATCAGTTTACACCCAGCTGAGGATCTGGCCCATAAATCTTAACTCACCATAGAAGTGATAATGTGAAACAAAAATCACATGACTGAGAAAGAGCTAAGGGGCCTCCCATAAATCAATTCCCCTTAGCTGAATTAAGCTGCCTATACCCAGTTTTGGAAATGCCATTGACATTAATAGCTGTATATCACTAGCAGCATATGGAGAGCAATGGAATTGTAATAAAAATTAATCTAGCATTAGTCTGCAATATTCGTTATTATCCAATGACTATGTCCCTTCTCTTCCACTGAAAAATTAACTGTTAGAAGAGATGCAGTGATTAGAGTTCCTCCACTGATAATGTTCTACTCTGCAGTTGGTGAAATTAATTGCAAATCAAGTAGTGTCCCATACTATATATATATATAATAATTTTACTCTTCATAAAGCCTCTCTTTTGTCTCTTTGAGATGTCTTTCTGCTCTGCTGTCATGTTCATTCTTCTCTACCATGGGCCAGACCTCTCTCATCTGTTCTCTGATTTCATATGCAATTTCTTAGCTGCCCGTTGTATGCCTTAATGATATTCATGTCCATAACCTTGAAAATAAATCATTTCTTCTGAAGGTTGGATATGTCATCATGTGTATAATTCCTCCTACTATACATTCTAGTACATGTTCATAGGTATTTTGATGTCTGATGCATCATACATGAGAGTGATTTCATTTTAATCTTGATTATTTTATTTTATTTTAATATAACATAGTTACAACATTGAAATCAGAAGAAAATAGCTAGGCAAAAATCCCCGAGTGTTACTATGAAAAGATCAGACTGTCAGAAAACATAAAAGTGTCAACATATGTTTTAAGTTGTTGGGCTGTTCTGTTCAATTTCTTCTAGCCAGTCCCTCTGGCACACATCTACAGTGGATGTCAGCCCCAAAGTAAGCCCAGGGGAAGAAATTGTCCTTAAATGGTCCTTTGAGGCACATCAGGTCTCCAAGTATAATAAAAGCTAGAGCCACCAGTGCACTTCAAGTCATGCCTCAAAGACACAGTAGAGGTTGACTGGAGCAGTTTTTTGTTATTTTTATTACATTTACAAAAAAGAAGAATAGCAGAAAAAATTGTAAGTTCTCCTGCACATATACAGAATGGAAATATACTTGGATAATAACTATATTTAATATTTATTAAGGAATCAATTATTCTCTCAATTATTTTTGTCCTTTTTGAAACATTCTAAAGACTGAGTTTTCTGAGTCTAATATTTTTATGTTTTCCCCTACTATTAGTCCCAGACCTTTCCTTTACTTGTGTGTTTTCCCCACCCATTTCAATCATCTCATTATTTGTGATAAACCCGTACGAATGTTTTCTACCATCAAATGCACCTTTATGTTCTTTTGTGACCATTGATAATGTTCAGCCTCCTGGAAATCACAGCTGTTAGGTTGATGACTTATGCTATCAAGAATCAAAGTCCTAGTGAAGATTGGTGTTCCAGAAACAAATGTAAGAAATAATAAATAATAACAATAATACTTTTCATTACTGTAGCACCTTTCATCTGAGGATCACAAAGAACTTTATAAACTTGAAAGAAGCCCAAGAATGCCCTTGAAAACCTGAAATCTGAAGCACTTTCTTTTTAAGGCTTTGCATCTTAGAGATGACTAGACAATTACTACACTACAAGAAAAAGAGAATTAGAATTCTTATTTTTTTAGTGATTCAGTGTAATTTTACATGCTTGGGACTAACATTTTTTGTTGAAGGATAAGCCCCTGCTACCTTTTTAAACCTTAAATATGAATTATGACTCAAAATTACAAGCAGTTGCTTTTAGATGTAGTTTATAATAAACATCCTAGGATAAGTAACAGTTACAGTCTGCTCAATAATTAGGTTGACAGCAAGATAGTGCCTTCCAGACAGGTATTGGTTTGGGTCAACCTACGAGGCAATTTATCAAACTTGCTATAGTGCCTCCCAGGCAAGTGACTATTCACTTTTGTCTGGAAGAGAAGGCAGAATATTGAGATGCCTCCCAGGCAGAAAATTAAATGGGTCAGCCTTGGAGGAAGCCCAGAGAGGTGACGGTTTAGCTGTCCCTGAAAACGGATTAACATGCTAAGGTCATTCCTGAGTGCATAACTATTGGCTTCCACTAGATGACAAGCCATTATTCATGGACTTCTTCCTATTTCATGCCAGCTTATTTTAACAATAGATTTCTAGCTGATTAGTGTTTGGTGATGGTAACAGATTTTGTGTGTCAGGGGGTGGGGAGAGGGACGGGGAAGGACTGCATCTTTGTTAATGATACAAAGGGAGCCCTAATCTTTAAATATGTTTTGAAATCTAGCATCACATTGGAATGGATGGGAAAAGATACAAACCTTTGAACTGATTAGTTCCTATATATGCCTGCTTAATGTAAGCATACAAATCTCCTTTGGCATGCTTTCAAGTTGGGGCTGTGCATGTGATTACCTAGATGTGTGCATATACTCCTAAATGGGGCATGAGTGTCAAGAGATTTGTATGCCTAGACTGGCATTAGGCTCACACGCAAATGTGTGCTGCAATGAAAAATGCAATGTATAGGATATTAGAAAAATGAGTAAATTGACACACTGTCTTATGGAATAAAATAATAAAAACATCAGAGACCTGGACAAAAAGGAGGGTAAGGGGTATGCTAGAAAAAGTGAAATAATAGGATTAGGGGAAAATAAAGAGACAGAGCAAAATGTCCCTTATCCTACTTCTACTCACCCCTTCCTATTGCCATCTGGGAAATTTTTGCTACATTTTTATTCTATACAATCACAAGAGAAAAAGTGAGGTTATAACTGGCCACTCTGGAGTTGACAGAGGACAGCTCGAAGGCAAGTGGAGAATGGAAAGAATCAGACAAATTGGAGCGATTGATAGCTCTCGATGAGCACAAGATGGGGGTGTTTGTAAAGCTGAGCAGTGCTGAAGGCAATTCTTATTGGAGAGAAGGGATTTGATAAGAGGAGTATTAGAAAAAGGGCAGTATGGGTCACGATTCAGCATGGCAGTGAATGGGGGATCTGATGCAGAGTTCCATGCTTAATGAAGTGATTAGGGAAAGGAAGTGAGATTTTGAATTGGGATGAACAGTGAAGATGCCTAAACTTGTGTTCTAGAATTCACATCTAAGCAGAGATTTCTATGCTGAATATAAAAGCTTTAATATCTCATTTCCATAAATATAGTAAAACTGAGAACTTATTTTTGTTGGGAAGTAGAAAATTGAAAGGCCACATTAAAAGAAAAATGTCACCAAGGGCCAAATTCTAATAAACCTTAATTCATGTTAAGCAGCCCCTTCATTTAGCTGTGCATAGAAATTAAAAGGTGGTTTTTTTTTAGTCTGGCATCATACAACACCTGAAGTGTCAACTGCTGACCGGAACTGCTATATAGTTTAGAGTTGCACATGCAGGACAAGATGATATCTGACTTTGCGCCATTTCTTGGGGTGTGAAAGGAGAAAGGGTACTTCTGCCACCCTCACAGGAAGCAGATGGAATGTAGGTTCTTAATCTCTCCTGAACACAAGACTGCTCCAGACAAGTGTTGATTCTACAACTAGTTTCTTCTCTAAAGTGAATGGGATCATGATGCCAGCCTGGCTGTTCTGGCAGCCAGAATTAGCTGGGTGCAGGGTGAGCAGATGATCCTCGATAAGGGAGGTACAGAATCTGAACTTCCCCTCTACTCCCCAAAGATCCAGGAAACCAATGAAGTGTTTGCTTCAACCACAATGAATCCTGGAGCTCTCCCTGAGGTGTTGTGCTTCCGTACTGATCCTAGTACAGTCTGTGTTAAAGGGGCCACAGTAGTTGGATAGGAATGGGGCCTTCCGCTCCATTTTCTATTTTAAAATATATATATTGTCTAGTAATTTCAGGTAATATAGAAGTAGATATACCCATTAATCAACGGAATTAAATTGTAAAACAGGAGGTTGTAGGGGCTCACATATTCTTGCCTCTACTAGCAAAGTAATAGTTGTATTTTCCTTGCTGAGTAGTTATTCAGCAGAACTGTATGTTCCACTTATGCCTGGTATTTCTCTGGAAATATCAAAGATTAACTCTCTTATTTCCATCAAATTCCTCTCTAGGTGGGTTTTTGCTGTGTACTCGTGGAAGTGCCACTCTATCCCATTGACAACTTCGACACTCCAAAGTATGCTTTTGCAACCTGCTGAAGCATAAACATTAACATTGATGCCAACAGTTAGAGTGTTGGAGGATGGGGGGCAACTTTCCATTTTCAGTGAGCCAGTTATTCTCCCATATCCAGCAAAGAACCTGCTACTGCTGACACTGTTACGTCTTCATATGGAAGTAAAATGTCAAGTACAGGTTTCGTGTTAGCTTTTGGCACCTCAAAAGTGTAATTAAAAAACAAAAAGAAGGCTACAACCATGCCCATGGTAGATAACATACCTGACTGGCTTGCATGATGTCTTCCTTTCACTACTTCAGCAATTGGACTTCCTTGGTGGATACTGGTATATACCCATAACTGAAGTAGATTGATAGGTCAGCATTTGTGGTGGGACGGTGTATTTTTTACAATTGGTATAAAAATAGTAAAGACACTTTGTGCGTGGGGGGGGGGGGG
Organism: Chelydra serpentina; assembly: GCA_037349315.1. NCBI lineage: Eukaryota > Metazoa > Chordata > Testudines > Chelydridae > Chelydra > Chelydra serpentina. The sequence continues at coordinate 63,918,667 of JBAIAC010000004.1, forward strand.
GGGCAAGAGGGACAGAATGCCATCCTGTCCCATTTTGGAGTGCAATCCAGAGCAGTGAGAGGTTGTCACGGGCTGCCTTGTAACCCAGGGTGCTCCACTATAAATCCCTTTTCTGGACATTCCAAGCAAACACTGAGTGTCTGTGTGATTAGCAGCTCTGGTTCAGCAACTCTGACTCCAACATCCTGCTTATTACACCACAGCTGTACTCTCGTCTCCACTAGCAGTGATTACTACTAGCAAAGAAATTCCAACAGACTCCCAGTCCTGAAGTTCCCCAAAACTATCTGCTCTGAATTGTCCAGCCCTCTCCTGGACCACCATCTCACTGCTGATTCATATGTAAATGGGGCCTCCATTGTTTTTGGTCATAGCTTGCTTAATTTACATAGGTGACAGTAGATAGCTGCCTTTTTTCCTGTATGGAAGACAACCTCTTATTCCCTGCCTGGTTTAAGCAGCTTTTAATCATGGACATTTAAGCATAATATTAGTGAGTATTCATAATTTCTCATATAGCGTGGTTTGAGCATTGGCCTGCTAAACCCAAGGTTGTGAGTTCAATCCTTGAGGGGGCCATTTAGGGATCTGGGGCAAAAAATCTGTCAGGGGGCAGTACTTGTTCCTGCTAGTGAAGGCAGGGGACTGGACTCGATGACCTTTCAAGGTCTTTCCAGTTCTAGGAGATTGGCATATCTCCATTTATAAAATTATAAATTAATCAGCAGCGTGCCGTTAGCTTTCAGAAGAGTCCTTACTTGATACAATTTTATACTACTGTAATATTGCATACATTTAGTTGATTCAATTGTTTATCATTTGAGGTTCAGATCCCCTGTCATTATAGCCCAGATAAAGTTTTTCTTTTCTGCTGGGATATAGCTGCTATGCTGTCTTCTCTTCTGCTTGTTAGCTTTGTTTACCTTACCTATAAATCAACCTTCATTGATTCTACCTGATGGCCAGGCTGGACAGACAAACAAATACATATTCCTTTGTCTAGGCCAAACTATGATTATGCATTGCTTGCCAAACACGTTTAAAGACTATAATCCTAGCAGATATCCATAACTCTTTGTACTCACATCACACAAGAATATTCAAGATCAGTGAGTTATTATAATTACAATATTTTACATGACACCTTTTAGATACAGATTATGACAACACTGTTATATGTAGTGAGTGTGTCAGTCCTGACAGGAACTGCTAACACAGTAGTGAAACACCAATGGGCTTATGTCACACATCTAAATTTCACTCTTTTGAAAAAATTAACTAGAGAGAGAGAGTGAGTTAATTTTTTTCCAAAGAGTCAGTCTCTCTCTAGTTAATTTTTCAAAAGAGTGAAATTTGGATGTGTGACATAAGTCCATTGGTGTTTCACTACTATGTTAGCAGTTCTTGTCAGGACTGACACACTCACTACATATAACAGTGTTGTCATAATCTGTAACTAAAAGGTGTCATATACAATTTTGTAATAATAACTCACTGATCTATCTATCTATAGAGAGAGATAGAAAGAGAGAGAGAGAGAGAGAGAGAGAGAACACGAACCTGGAAAACATGAACATATTGCAAATATTACCTCTGGCTTTACCTATTTGCAGATGTTAATGATCCTGGATATTCATGCCTTTTATATCTGAAAAATATTAGCAAAAAATCAACCAGAGAAAATATTTCCTCTTTAATAAAAAAAATGGGGAAATAATTTGTTACTTGGAAGGTGGGGAATTGGGTAGATTTTACAGTTGGGAGGGCACAAGATAATCATAATCTGTAACTGGGAATGGGGAAGAAAGAATAGTAGATGATAAGTAAATAGTATTTCTTTAGACCAGGGATCGGCAACCTTTGGCACGCGGCCCACAAGGATAGGCCGGGCCGATTTGTTTACCTGCCGCATCTGCAGGTTCGGCCAATCTTGGCTCCCACTGGCCACTGTTCGCCGCTGAAGCACCAATGGGGGCTGAGGGAAGCAGCGCAGGTCAGGGGGCTTACCCTGGTGGGCTGCATGCCAAATCCCCGCTTTAGACCTTTAGGACTTTGAACCACTATTTTACATTTTGACATTGTTTTGACAGTGTCAACAGTGAAAACTTTCAGCACCACAGTCAACTTGGAAGCATCTAAAATTAGTCTCAAAGAATTAGTGACATTTTGAAGTTACAGCAAATAACTCTTTTGAGATTTATAGATTTAAGGCTAGAAGGGTCCACTGCAATCATGCAATCTGACCTCCTCTATGACCCAGGCCACAGAACATCATCCAGTAATTTCTGCATGAAGCCCAGGACATCTGCTAGAGCTATAATATAACTTTCTGAAAGAAATCCATACTTGATTTAAAGATTTCAAGTTATGGAGTCCACCTCATTCATAGATGAGTTGTTCAATGATTAATTACTCACAATTAAAAATTCACACCTTTATTTGACTACCTTCAGCTTCCAAATTCTGGATTTTGTTATACCCTTTTCTGCCAGATTAAAGAGACACCTGTGATCAAAAGACTTCTTGATGCCAACTGGCAGAGGGCACAGAAAGTGCACAGGTTTGTACAGGAATCCTCTGGGTTGGATATATAGCTAATAATTCATTGAAGATGTCTACCAAGAGCCAGTAGCCCTCTGGTCATCAAAACCATTACAAAATTGTTTCAGTAGGAAAAAAAATACAAAATGTTGAAATGGTTCATTGTAGCACCTCCAAAACCATAACAAAACATTTTGACTTTCCTATTCGTAACGTTGTTTCGTGTAGGAATCTACCTCAATTTGATTTTGAAAAACTGTAAAACTTTTTTTAAAACCTTGAAGCCAAACATTGAGTTATGGGTCAAACAAAATGCTTTGTTTGATCTGAAATCAAATTTTTGACTTTCATTTCACTTAATAATTTGAAAAAAAATGTCATTTTGGGTTCTTGAATGGTTTGTTTATTATTTGGTTCGGCCACTGAATGAACACACAGACACACACACACACACAGACACACACACTGAGGTTATTCACTCAGTTCTAGTTCTCTTGAATCCAGTTTCACTATTGAAATGAGTCAGCCGACCAGGATTCAGCCCACAATATAACTCCTTTTAACGGAAAAAAAAACTTAAAGTAATAAAAATATCATATTTTACAAAAGAAAAAGACTCATTTGTATTAAACTGCATGATATGGTTTTACAATGCAGTATCCAGATTCTCCGTTCATGAGTGGCAGCAGGAGGAAAACAGTTCAACCGGGAATCAAAACACCCTGGAGCACTGGGCAACCTGCTTATTTTGTCCCCCTTTTCTTTTCAACATTTCCACTTATGTAGCTTGAGGGTTTGTTGAATCAGTTTGAAGCAAAATCATGCAGAATTTCTCATAGGAGAGCCTTCAGTACAGTCACTTTCATTTTTTTTTACTTGCACAAAAGATAGATCTGTACTCTGTGCACAGATGAAGATGCTCTTGGGAGCCAACCTATGTATGCAAAAAGAGAGGTGAATGTTATTGCAAGAGTGCATACATTTTCAGATAAAACTTGACTGTGATGTGGTTAATGTTGTACAGTGCTTGCCTCCTGACTTTCAGATAGTGAGGTAAATTTTTAGAAGAGTGGATAATAACAAGGTGTATAATGCTTATTATTGATCTGTTAATTTTCCATGCACTGAACAGAAATTCTATTCCAAAATGAGGAATCGTCAGCTTAACATATAATCCTCTTGTCCATGTATTTGATAACTGTGTATTGTTTTCCAATAGAGCTTATGCTGGATACATGCCATTAACATTTAAAATTACTGATTTTTTTAAAACTAAATTGTGATTCTTGCAAAAATAAAAAAGAAAGAAATGGTTCTCAGGTTAATACACAGTGTTTTCCAGAATATACTAAAATTTAATTAATTGATTTTGATTTCATACACAATAACCCATCTATTTGTTCAAGGAGCCCTTAACATAACTTAAAACACAAATGTTTCATTATGACTAAACTGCAGCATTTCTACCCCATGTAACCCCCAAATAGCAAACTATACAAATTAAAAGTTGAAACAGTCCTCTTTTTCTAACCATTAACCATCCTCAAAATTTTCCTCCCCTTTCCAAACAGGAAGAAAAGCTAAGCTCTACAGCAAGGTACGAAGGCAATCAGACATAGGCTATTTAGGGCTATATGTGGAAAGCCAAATGATGAGGGCCCCACTCAATGAACACCAATTAACACTGCAGCAATATCACATCAGGAAACAGTCTAGTGTGCATGTGCTAAACTGTTGGCCACTGACTGGTTTGTCAGACCTGATTAGTTATATGTGCTGTTTAGTGACGGCCCAGGAAAGAGACGGTAAGCGCTATTATCTTTTAGCATTAGTGGAAGAAGTCGGCTTTTTGGAATGAATTTCTGTACTTGCTGTTGTCTGTGACATGTTTTGTTGATGATCATGATGGCTATAAGCATACAGCTATGGATTTGGTACGTAAGGAGTACAATCTTCACCCAACCACTGGTTACCTCCCTTACCCATCTCATCAGTAGAATTCCACATTTCTCTAGACTAACACAAATCCACTTGATATAAAATAAATTACCACTTGCTTCTCTCCACCCCATTGAAGAATGCATCATGTTCTCTAGTTAAAAATAAACTGAGATTAAATTAAGGAGTTTTCTTTGTGGCCTGCAAGTATAATCCGAAAAGCAACCTGACTATATGGAATGTATTCCTATAAAAACTGTCTCTACTAGTGCTTCTCTTAAGCCAAATGACACTTCTTTATACCAGTTTCAACTGACTTACTAGAACAGAGTACTCAAGAATGAATGGCAGCAGCAGTAACAATTGCCTTATCAGATTTAAGATTAAATAGTGACTGGAACACACTGAGTTCTTTTAATAGCGTTTACTTTCTGTGAAGAGCTGGTCGAACATTAGACATAAAAGGAACATGCAGCAACTCAGCAACAAGGAAAGACAACTTGTTAATACACAGATGAAGACATGAATATTTGTGCCCACATGACATTATGTTTTTTGTTTCCCTTTTATTGGCTAAATGTAGTGATGGGCAAATTTCAAAAGTTGTGAAGATATGGGACTTGGTTCTCTTCAGCCTTGCACTTTATGTAGCCATTTAAGCCTTGGCAAAGTGGGTGTAAATGACTGTACAAGGTCCAGACTGTGGAGAATCAGGCCCTTTACTTGCATGAATAACAAAATTTTAGCATATTCAAAAATTCTGATACAGATCTTCTCACTAGCTAGCATAGTTCCAATGGCATCAAGGGAGTTATGCCAAGTTATACCAGAGGACAATCTAGGTTATATGAAATATTTTGTCCTCTAAAAAAGGTTTGGGTTTATTTCATGTTTTGGGGGCAGCAGCTTACGCTCTTATTTGATCTTAACAAATTAGTCATATCTGAGTGAATAATTTGTGACAATTAATTTATCCAGTGAATTTAACTTTTTTTCTGTTCATAGAATATCCACAATCGGATCAATTTCATCTGTTTTGCTTAGACAGTAAGCAAGGCTTTAAATAACTACTATCTCCTTATAGCACCTTATTATCTTCTATATCCTTTTACATTTAAATTAAATTTAAATTTAAATTACACCCCCACACACACTCACACAAACCCACCAACACTTATCAAGATATGTCCATGCTTCAACATACTCACCATATATGATAGATTTCAGGGGGTAGCCATTTTTAGTTTTAGACAGTTCAACATGTGCCAGCAAAAGCACAAAACAAAGGAATCTTCATCCCCAATAGACTCAGCACTCAGTCCCCTCCTTATACACAGGCCCAATTGTAACATCCTGCCTCAACACTCATCAACAGGTACCTGGGCTCTTGTCAACACTAAAATCTGGTCTAAGCCCACCCTCCTACAAAGGCTCTGGCCAGCCAGCCCTTAGCCTTCAACCAGGTTTCTTGCTCCTAGGTATGAGCAGGTGGTCTGCTCTTCTTCCTAGTCAGTCCTCAACTGCTGGGCTTTCCATCTCCTAAGTCAAAACCCAGCACAGGTGTAGTAGCAAGGTGGGCCTAACAGAACAAGGGTGACTGGCCCAATGCCTCTTGGCCCTTAAAGAGCCAGGCCACTTTGTTATTCACCTCCACCCCGCACAATATGGTCCCTGGAAAAAAATTATGATCTGAGAAATTCTCCTTCTGTACTTCTTGTATCCTATTCATTTATGTATTCTGTTTCAGGTCTGTGCTCATAGATGCTCTAGTGCCCCCTCAAGTTACTAACCGTTGAGACTCCTTCAGACTCTCTTGACAGTCTTCCTCCAATTGCTCCCAGGTATACCAATAAAGAGTTAGTTGGTGATTGGAAAACTGTTTCCTTGTGGGGCACCATCAGGGTTTCCACTACTTCCCACTTGGGCACTAATTCCCACTGTCCAGTGCACTGGCCCAGGTTTGGGATGCAGGTTTCCATCACACATTGCTGACCAGAGCAACTCCTGCTAGAGGAGCTGGCACCATTGTGTCTTGTATTCCATTTCTATCTTTGTACAATCACAGTTCCTGTTCGAGCTCCACAGCCTGTGGTATGATTCTCTGTGACTCTCTCAACACTCACCAATGGGCACCTGGGCTCTGGTCAACTGAACAGTCCAGTCCAAGCCCACCCTCCTACCCTTTGGCTGGCCACAATCCCCATTAAGTCCCCAACTCTCAGCCAGGCTTCTTACCCCTAGGTGGGAGCAGTCTGTCATCTCTCCTCCGTAATCAGCCCTCAACTGCTAGAATTTCCTTCTCTTAAATTCAACACCGAGCACAGGGGCAAAAGGGTAGGGCAACCTCAGCAGGGCTGACTGGCCCCAAGCCTTCTGGCCCTTAAAATAGATGGCCATCCAGTTACACCCAAACCATGGCCTCCTGAATGTTTGTCACCCCCGTTTGTAGGGTCACTGGAAATCTTAGGACCAGATTTTCTACTGCACACAGTATCTGTAAAACCTCCCTGAACCTGGAGCTGGTTCTACACCAGTCTCTGTCCAGGCATTGTTCAGAGCACCCTTAGGGCTGCTCTAGTCTATTCCATATCACAATCATCCAAGCAACCATCTACTAGCTGGAGACAACTAGAGCACAGCACATTCCAGCCACATCTCCTCCCATTGTAAACCAAGATTTGCAAGGGGGGAGATGGTGGAGGAGCCAGATATGCCAGATCTATACCAATCTGGGAGTCCCTCAAACTGGAAGAATCCTCATAGGGGAGGCCACAGTCTTTCCAGACCTTTTGTTCAGCACAGTTGTTCAAAAGAGTCAGTGGCAGTAGGGAAAATCTGGCTCTTAAATTGTATGCTTTTTACAATTATTCCGGTGTGTGTCCTCCCATGTATGTTACAGAAGTGATATGTACACTTTGGGGCACAGCAACATAAATACTAAATATAATAATTCATGTATTCAACTTTTTTAAAAAATTGCAACCCTCCACCCCAAGATTATGTATTGGTGTACGCAGTTGTCTGTCACTGTTTGAGAATCAAGCTGGGCAAATTCGTTGTGATTGGTGAGATACTTATTATAGCAGGCATCCACTTGGAAGAGTATGCAACACTCACACCTGTAAATTTACATTTGGGTTCTGTGAATTCTTAGCATGCAGCTTTGAAACTTGCCTTGCAGAAACATTTGTAGCAGTAATACTCAATTTTCAATGAATGGGGATGCAATTAACACAAGAGGACACATCTGAATTTAGTTATTTGGTAAGTGTCAGCCATTATTCAGTAGTATTTACTCTGCTCAGGCTAGTACGAAGCCCAAACCTAAATCCAAATGGAAACTAAAATGCTAAAACAACATATTATCGTAGTAGAAAAATTATTCACTGTGAATGTTTTAAGCTATTCCTATGATAAACAAATTATTTTTTATTTTGTTCAAGCTCTTGAAATTAAGCTGAACTGTTTAGACCCGGAGAAGTTAAAAAACTGGAAAATATTTCATGAGCGTGTGTTTTTTTAATTTAAGGGCTGCTTTCTCCCCACAGCCAGTTACTTTCCAGGGGACAAGTAATCATTTAGAAGTCTGCCTGTACTTTGCGGGTACTAGAGTGTAAAAGCTCTTTGGGTTACCCTGGCTCAGCACCATGGAGTCTCATCCTGGTTCAAGAACAACAAATATTTATACGGTGCTATTCATATGGGGTGTCTCACAGTCCTTTGTGATAGAAAATAACGTAACAGGAGGCTAAACAAATACTCAGCCGAAAGCCACTCTCGATATACTGGATTTCATTCAATCCGTAGCAAGAGACAGACTCTGATTTCTTGATGATGAAAGACTCCAATTGTACAAGTGTATAATGGGGAAGAAAAATCCCTTGCCCCAACTGACTTTAGAATGAGACGGTGGAACATTTAACAATTCCACATACTGTTGGGGCTGAGACAGACAGTAGGGATTTATCAAGTCAGAGATACAGGAAGGGTTGCAACTAACACAAGTAAAATGATAAAATCAATATGGCGTGCTACAAGCAACCACTGTAGAAACTCCAGCTCACAGACAATATACTGAACTTCTTTAGCCCAAGTAATAAGCTGTGCTATAGCATTTTGTATGTGGGAAACCCTACAAATTGAACTTTATATAAGTCTTGGGAAAAAAAGAGTTGCAATAATTGAACCTGCATATTATAAAGACATGGATTGAAATGTCAAATTTATGGAGAATGATATATATATCATGGCCTCAATCCTGCAAACTTATGCACATGACTGTTTTCATATATGCAAGCGGTCCTACTGAATGGAAGATTGGAGACCATGGCATTATTTCACAGATGGGTAAATAAAAGATGTAATATTCCTGGATTGCTATTGACCAAGTTCTTGATTAATACTATGAAATTGCAACTATTAAGAAATAGTGAAAAAGAAAACAGACGTTAACAGCATTGATACCTCCCCTGTCTTCATTCTCCTTCTTCAGCTACTCTGAAGTCTTCTCCCCAAGCTCTGGTATTGCGCACTGGGCCCTCAGAATGAGTCTCTTGGAGATCTCTGCTCTCTTGTACACACAAGAATCCCTCTACTCCCTGTGATTCTACCAACTGAATTCCCTCAGCCTATTTATAAGGTCCAGCTGTCTGTTGAGTTATTACCTGATCCTTCTTTAGTCCCGCCCTCTCTGGCTAAGAAGTAACTAATTACTACCCAGGTGGAGTGAGTGTTTCTATCTGGCTTTTAGCCCTTTCAAGTCCATGATGGGGGTCCACCTCAACAGAGTCCTATAAAGACTGTAATTGCTTGCCAAACCCAGAGGAAGCATGCACAAATGAAGAAGGTTAATGATGAGGGAAGGGACTTGGGAGACAAAATATGCCCACCTTGTAGCACACTAAGCTCCATTTGTGCCTATCTATTTTCAACCCACAAAGGTCCTTTGGCTTACATTCCCTCTCTGACAATATGTGGTTTCTGAGTATTAATTATTATTGATATATTGCATATGATCATATTAATATTGGTGTAAAGTCAGGAGCAATATCATAAATCATGGCTATCAGAGCAAAATTATACAGTCCAAGTTGTGTATTATAAAAACCAAATCTTGCCTTCAAAGCCTTTCTGTAAATGTAATTTTAAAAGTTTGAGGCACTTTTATATTTTCCTGTCTCCTTCCTTCTCACCACAGTCTTCTGCTTAGGGTCAGTCTTCTCTCTTGTTTTGGTATCATTTAGGTAATGTCCTCCTTCCATTGCTTTACCTTTACCTCATTTTTTCTTTACCCTCCTCATGGTCTTATTCTTGAAAACTGAAGGAACCGAGGCTGGGGATTTTTCAAGAGGCCTAAGGGACTCCTATTGAGATTGGATGCCTAATTGCCTTAGGCTTCTTTGAAAATACCAGTCTGACAGTTAGAGGGCCAGATCCTGAGTGAGTTAAATTGGCCTCGCTCTATTGAAGTCAATAAAGCATCACAAATGTATATTAGCTGAGGATCATTTTTTCAAAATACTAGCCTTGCAAACTCAGCCTGAAATCGGAGAGGTACACTGATACAACCGTATTTAGGGTGAACAGATGTCCCGATTTCATAGGGACAGTACTGATATTTGGGGCTTTTTCTTATATAGTCACCAATTACCCCCCACCTCCTGTCCTGATTTTTCACACTTGCTAGCTGGTCACCCTACCCCTATTAAAGTCAGCAGAAGATGCACCCATATATAATTAATGGGCATATTGGGCTTAATTAACTTGAAAATATCAGTAACTGAATTCCCATGAGACAGATCCTCAGTAGGAGTCAGCCATGTAGCTCAAGTTTGAAGGCAGCTATGCTGATTTAAACCAGATGAGGACCTGACTTTTTTGGGGGTGGGGTGGGGAGGGGGGGCTGGAATACAAACCTACAGTGTAGGTTACTTGTCAGTGGTCTGGGGCTGGAGTGGAGCTCTTTTCAATTCTCACCTGGTATGGTCTCTTAGATATCACAGCCATCTGTCATAAATTAAAGTAGCCTCTAGATTGGTCAAATATATGCCAGGGCAGGGGCAGTTGCTGATTAAGAATCCAGGAGCTATAAATGTCTCCCTGAGAACTAAGACTGTCACCCCCTCTCTCCCCCCACCCCCACCCTTCTTGTTGTGCTGAGTACATCACAGCAGGGACCTGCCATGGGTGGGGGACAGCTACCAGGCATGGGCAAATCTGGTCAAGATAGATGAGAAATTGGTCCTTATTTTTTAGCTATGTAAGAAAAACCTAATAATCAATAAATTATTTTCCTACACATAAAGCAGGAAAGGTCAGTAACTGGTTAAAGACTGGCTGGAGCCCTTTGCTAAAAAGGGGCATCCCAGAGTGTTTATATGCCATATTGTGAAAAATGGGCAACACCATGATGCTATGATGCAACCTAGATGGATCTTAGCTCCATTAAAAGCTTCATCCATTGATAAGCATAGTATTAAAGCTTTTGGGTGATTTCTGATTGACCAATGAATTTGAATTTGAATTGAAATTGAACTTTAGCATGAAGTCTTTGAAACTCTGTAAGGAACAGCTCCCTTTCTTATCATTGTTGAGTCTATTGAACCTTTCAATATCTTGTTCTAGTTCTTTCAGTGGTAGGGTAGCAGCATACTAAATTATAGCTCTGCCAACCCACTGTGATCTATTCCCATCCCAACGTTGCTGATTCATTCCCTTTCTGTGAGGTTCCTGTGCAGGGCTGCTATAGTAAGACCCAATAAACTATCTCAACAACTGTGTTAGTTGTATTTTAACTTTTAGTGAGACAATCCATAAGGATACATAACACACCAATCAGGGAGGCAAGATTGGAGATGGGACAAAACTACAAGAAAAAGTCCACGTGGCTGGACATACTTTTTTAAAACAAAAATCTACTTGAAGAGCTGCAGAAATACTGTAAAACTTAGTTTCTGTTGGTACTAGTGATCTGATAGGATGAACTCTCTCTCTGATAATATACAGTAGTGGCTGGGAAGCCAATCTGAACTGCTGCACTATATTTTAACGTGATCCACGGATTTTATGTCTACAGATAGGTTAGATTCAAATGCATAGAGGCATGGATCAGGCAACTTTTCTGGTTCTGTTGAAAAATTATCAGAAATCTTATGAGAACATCTGTTCCCATCAGATTTACTCCAGCCTGCTCCAAGTAGTGCAAAACTGCTACCTGTGGCCGTGGCGTGATTGAGTATTTCCCCTTATCATGCTGCATTCTTGCTTGCTTTTCCCCTCTGAGAAGTGACAACTTTACCTCTGCCTATGTCAGGTCTTACAGATTCTACTGCAGGATCCACCAGGCATTAACCAAAAGGCCACAATGGGGTTGTTGGTCATGTATATATCCATTTAGATTGTTCTATGGCTCACATCCCAGTACTAGGTGAGCCAGGAGATGAAGTTCCAGCTACACATAGTGGACCTTTTCTCAGTACCTCTTCACTATCCATCCTTGCTCACTGCACTGTTTTGTGCTATTAAATAAGAATATTTCTATTTATTTGGCAAGACTGGAAACAATAAATATGAATTGATCAAGTATACAGCCAAGTGTAGAAGCCTACTTTTTTGGCCTTGGAAGAAGTTGTCTGCAGTGAGAAAATATTGCTGTTACTAAGAAAATGTTGTTTGTAGTCAAAGAAATACTGGTATTTAGAAATTAGCTTTCATTACACAAAGAATCCTGTCTTTTTTCTAGGAGAAGCCTGTACTTTATGCTTTTGCTCTCTGTCTATGTTAGCGTTTTGTACAAGCTGTCTTTCAGCATATCTTCAATATATGGTTGAGGACATAGATCTGTGCATAACAGAGCTTATATTTCCCCCCCAAGTCTGGCTCTCTCTAACAGGGGACATAACTCACATCTACTACTCACATGGTCTTACTGGGTTACATATCTAAGCTAAAGTCTCTAGGTCAGATCATGGCATTCTGCTTCAGTGGATGTAGTGTGGATGATTCAATATTGCCCAAGATGCACTGAATATAAGGAACTATCTCACAAAGCCTCTCACAAAGTCAAAGGGGTAGATTTGCAGAGCGGTTTAGGCACCTATGTCGAAAATATAGATCCTCAAAACTCGGCTCAGCTACTGCCTAACCCTGTAGGTGCCTAAATTCCCTACGTACCTAAGTTTCCACCAACTAAGTTCCCTCGGTATCTAAAAATCTGCCAGTGAGTATGCAAACAGCCACCCAATTCTTGAGGCCCAGCACCTATGTCATACCTAAGCCCCAGTAGGATCCTCAAACCAGACATTCCCCACCTGTCTCACCTTAAGGTCCTCATTTGGTAGATGTTTTCAAAGGCTGCCTAACAAATCAGGCCCAAACAAAACACCACTGTCAGAAAGGTGGTACCCTTTCCATTATGATCTTTAGCTCCACAGTTAGTGTACTCACCCAGCATGTGAGAGACCTGATTTGGAGCAGGGATTTGAACCACATCTCCTATCTCTCAGGAGAGTGCCCTAACCACTGGGCTTTCAGGTCATTCTCTCTCTTTTGCTGGCCCAATAATTAGTTGTTTCTATAAAGTGGAAATGTTTATACGAGAGAGAGAGAGAAAGAAAAACACTGTCAAATATCCTGGTGGTTAGGTCTTTCTCTTAGAAGTGAGGGGGTCAAGTCCCTGCTTACAATCAGGCACACAGGGGATTTGAGCCAGAGTCTCCCATATCCTGGATGAGTGTCCTAACCACTGGGCTAAAGCTTATGGGGTGGTAGTGGTTAGCTAGTGGGAGTGGTCTAGGTAGTGGGAGTGGTCTCACTCATCTAGGATGTTCAGAGACTCAAGTACCTGTCCAGTGACCCCTGAGCAACATAGCTAGGCTGATCTAAGTGTTAAGTATAAATCAGTCATTAGACACCTAACTCTCCCCATCCTTAGGCACCTAATTCTCTTAGGCCTGGGTGCCTAACTCAGGGCTGTGGGTTCCATTACATGACAGGACACCTGAAGTCAGGGGTTACAATGCTGAGCTTAAGTGCCCTTTGTGGCTCTAGCCCAATGTTACCGTTATGAGTAATTGACTATTTTAGTCCCGGAAGTCTGCTGATACAGACCATTTTACATCTTTGGTGTTGAAAGGTGCCACATTGGATAGTCACCATTGTATGGCCTGATCCAAAGACCATTGAAGTCAATGGGACTATTTCACACGCTTAAAAGGTAAAGATGTTCCAAAGTGTTTTCAATATTGGGGCCTAAATTACTAGGACAGATTTAACTTTCAAGTTATTATGAAACATTTTATGAGGCCTTAGGATGAAGTTCTGTAAAAGTTTTTATCAGAAGCCTTCACTGACATTGAAATCACAGATCTACAAACCCAGCTTGTATAATGCCTGAAGTTTTACAGTAATTTTTTTGCAGCAAAACAACATTAGAGTGTTACATGATGTTAAAGAAAGATAAGGAAAGAATATTTCCTCTATAGACTTTAAAGAACTACCATGACAGATTAAAATATTTTTTAAATAAGTAAAGGCACAGTAATTTTGCTGTCAGAATACCTGAAGGCATGCAATAAGAAAGTAAAGCGTACTGCAAACAATGTGATGCTGTATATGATGTCTCTTTCATAAACTCTGATTTTTTTCTTTTTCTTAAATCTGTGTGAAGTAGGGGAGGAGTCTTACAAACCAAGTAGAAACAGAAGCCAGGTAAGTGCAAGTAAATATAGTGCAGTGACAGTACCCGGAAACTGTAGTCTTCAAGTTTTCACCATAATCAAAGTGTGCCATCTGAATTTAGGTATCTCAAATGCCAGATATATGAATCAAGTCACAATCCTGCTAGCATGGACTCCTGTAATTTTGCAAGGTTCCAATTCTGGCATAGCCCAATGGAGACCTAGAGTTTAAAATAATAGTCTGGCTGCAAACTCTAATTTGTAGCATTCAATATACAAAATTAAGCTGGTTATCTTGTCACACAGCTCACGTGGTACATTTCTATCTGTGATTGGATTATTGCAACTCTTAGAATTAAGTATCTAGTTCAAATATGCGTATTTCAACATTTTTTTCTTTTTGCTGACACAGACTAACATGGCTACTACACTGTAACATTTCAACATTTGTTTCCCATGAATATTCTCTAATAGTCACTTAAAATTTGAAGTTTCCATGAATAGTCCCACTAGTAAACACAATGTTTAGACTATTCCTGGGAAGCATGAGAATTGGCATGTGAAAAAGGTGAAGCTAAATTAGTTTTTTATATTCCATTGAGTATTCCAAAATAATTTTTGATAGATATTTGTCCAACTCTAGTACACATTCCTCTTTATATGAGCCAGAGGAAGATGATGAGCAAGAGAACAGAGCATGATATTGCAGACCTTTGTTGAAAGCACAGGGTATGTAAACAATTTATCAGAGCCTGATTAGGGCCAGCAGGATTCTGAGGCTCATTTCTAATAGCAAAACTTGCAAAAAGACCACAAGGCAGAGAAAAGGGTCTTAAAGTCCCTTTATACTGTTACAGACTCACTGTGTATATTTAAGTAATGTACGTGTTCACAGGGAACATAATTTAGGAAAAAGAGATAGTGCTTCTTAAAGATACTTCCAGTATTTCATTGCACATTCTGGCTTAAAGATATCTGCAAACTAAATGTGTTAATGAGCTTCCTTATGTTGCTATAAATATATAAATCAAAGCAGATTTATAAGAGAGTTGTTCTTGCTTTATGATGAAATATTTTTCAGCTAAAGCCAATTATATTTGCAGTGGCTTATCACAGCAATTATATGAAGCAGCAGGCCAGTCAGTAATGACTTTTTTGTTAGGGGAGTGCTAAGAACACTTCCAACAGAGCTCCATTACCTGGATTACAATCACAGTTTTAAATTAGGTACCAATGCAAGTAATTTATTTTTGTTTTTGTTCTTAATTGGTCATTAACTTGTTCATGCCAATGATTTCTTTTCTATGCCAGTCACCCATTAAATATTTGCCAAAACACCCAGCCAGAAAGGTTCCCTATGGAAGAAGGAACATTTAAAAACATTCCTTATAAGGCAGTTCTAGGGCTATGTGGCTCCTCCATTTCCCCACAAACAGTTTCTCTCCCACCTCATTACCTAGCACATAGTTTCACAGCTTTACCTATCATAATTAATAAAAGACCACAGGAGCATAGGGATAGAGATATTGGATTGAACCAGTGGTTTATTCAGTATGTTGGTTCTGTCAGTGGCCAGCAGCAGATGCTTCAGAGGAAGATGAAATGAACAATTATGCAATAACCTTCTCACAGAGGAAGTTTCTTCTTAACCCCGGCAGTTAACAAGAGGGTTTATAGCTCTTTTCTTTTATCTCATCTAATGTACATGTGGATGTTCTCATTATCCATATAAACGTTTAATCCTTTTTAAAATTCTACTAATCTTTAAGGACTCGATGATATTTTGTGGCAATGAGTTCTCCAAGTTAATTTTGCATGCGTAACAAACTATTTCCTTTTATCAGTTTTAAATTTAAATCCAGCCCATTTATTTCTTTATAAAGTAATATGGTGAATCTATATCGTGCAATTTTCTGCTTCAGACATTTCACTTGAGTGAGTGTATGTATGAATATAATGACAGGAGGGTGACCTATTAGACCTAAGAGACTTTCACATCTCTAGCTCTTTGGGTCTGTGTGTATTGTTACAGGGGAAGCTGGAAGCCCTTTGCTGGCAGTTCTCCATGCTGCAGTGAGGGGAATCCTGCTTCTGGATCTTCAGCTGTTTTAAGCTTCCCTGGGTTTCAGCAGGCTGCAGCATAGGTTCCTCTCTTGGTCTCTCTGACATATTTCTTAGGCAACAACAGTCTGTCTACTACCCCTTCATGGAAACAGAGCCTCTCAGCCCACCTGCTTGAGGTCCCCAGGACCAGTGCTGACCCCAAGGTACCCCAGTAACTTAAACCTACCTTCTCCTAGAACTCCACTCCAAGGTGTGAACCTCCTGGGCTGCTATTCAACTTTTTCAGGAGGCCAGATGATGTGTGGCATGTAACACCCAGAGACAGACTTTGCACAGGACTCTAACACCAGTGTCTCTTTTACTTAATAGATACATCCAAGAGAATACAGATCATATAGAACGCCACAAACCAGAGGCTCAGAACAGGGGTGGCCAGGTGGCATGGCCCCATCAGTTTTTACCTGCTTTGAGGGCAAGCGATGGTGGAAGGGTAGAGAGGAGTAAGAGGGCTGGGCCTTGGGGGAAGTAGCGGAGTGGGGCAGAGCCATGGTTTGGGCACTGGTGTGCCCCCCCTTCTTCTATGGAGCTTCCAGCGCTCCTGCCACAAACATCCTCAACTCAATGCCTCACACTAGCTCATCCTTCCCTGGATAGTCCTTAGGGGCCCATCTGTATTCTGGAAGGCAGGGTCCCCCTGACTCATGCTTCTGCATGCTGCTTGTCTTAGCTTGAGTTTGTTAAAAACATCCAAAGAGAACACATAAAGAGCAGCATCTGCCCTTTTTAACCTCTGAAGCCTTCTATCAAGTGACATCCTATTCAGCCTCCTCAGGTGACCTGAGATACCTACCAGCTGATTTTTTTGCTTGGGAATCTCTCTTCTGACAACCCAGTTTCCCTGGCTGGGACCCAAGCTATTGTTTGAATCCATTTCATTTAAATGGTAGCACTCTTTAAGTCAATGGCCTTCTTTTGTTCCAGAGTTTGGAATTTCAGTCCAACATGGAGGCAAAAAGACAATAGAGAAGGCTAAAGGGACTGCATATTCAAAATGTAGTTGCAGTTTGGTAACATTCATACACAGAGGTCATAATCTCACACAGAATTCATCTACAGACAGATTCCCCAAATCCCCATATGTGCGTATGTCCATCTACCTATAGATCTGCTGTAGAAGTATGACTGAACTGGAAACCTGAGTACAGATACAACCAAATTTTTTGACAAGAAGGTTAGAAATCCAAAGCCATGTTGTATTCAAAATTTCATAGATTCTTGGATCCACGGCTGAGATCTATTGGAAGAACTGGGTGAATAATGGAGAAAAAATCTGCAAATATTGGTGAAACCCATGCTTTGTCCCCCTCTAGTGAGGTTTATGAGTCTGATGTGGCCTTTGAGCTAAGAGAGGGATGTCATTGAGCTCACGCACTACAGTGTTGTGACTATTACATCAAGAGGTTCTGGATTCAGCCCCTGCTCCTGCCCACCTAGAGGCATCATGTTACATTTGTTTGAATTTAAATATAATTTCCCTTCAGTCATGTTTGAAGATGTGTCATGTCTGCAGCCCATGAAGATTTGTGCAATCAAGTTTTATTTGAGAGATGTGATTTTTATATTAAGTACCTGAAAAAAAAAACAGTGTTAGCTCCTCCTGCTGGTCTTTTCCACACCAGCTATATATCTCTTGGTCTGATTCCTTTGGAATTCTCACCAACTTGTCTTTTGTACATAGAGACCTTCCTACATCATGCACACTTTCTCCACTGATGCTGGTACATAATGAAGGAAGCAAACAAAAAGGGTCATTATAAATCCAGCTCGCTGAGAAATGTAGGAGAAAATCAATATTGGCTAAATGGAATTGAGCAAAATTGGTAGGAAAATATCATTGGTCAGCTAAAAGACTATTCAAAGCAATGGAGAGTAAAGCTAAAAGATAAAGAAATAATTGTGCTTTTAAGCAGTCAAAGTGCAAAATGGTTCAAAAAAAGTATTTTAGATGATAATTTTATTAATGCAATTGACTCCAGTTATCAAAATCCACCAATCACACTCATGGCTTATTTAATATCCAGTGGCTCTTCATAGAAGAGTCACTCATGATGAAAGAAAGGGGTGATATAAATATTGGTGAGGATAAAGGAAATATTAGAAACTACGGGGAAGAGAAAAAAATGTATCACTGGATACAGGCATCATAAAATAATTAAAAAATGTCTGATTCTAAAGAGGGCTTTAATTTCAACTGAGGCTTCAGATGAGTGCAGAGAATTATTCAAGATTCAGTCAGTATAATCACTTATGATGTCATAAGATCTTTTCAATGGAGTTTACAGCTGCCTATAACTTTTAGTTCATGATGCATAACACCCAAATATGGTTTACTGCTTTTTAAGCCTAGATGTTAATATTGTAAGAACACTTTTCCTCCACACTGAGATAGCTGAAAGCTCTGCGACTATATTCCTCTTCTACAGTCACTGCATACGTGTCTGACTCCATGTACTTTCACACCTACAGATATCTCTTGGACAAAAATCCTTAAAATATTATATGAGGGGGGATAGAGAAGGAGTCATCCTTTCAAAGGAGTCACTATATTGTAACATATTCAGAAAGATCCAAATACCTGTCTGATAAGCTTTCAACAACTTTTATTTGAAGCCAGACAAGATAACTGTGTTGACTGGACTTTACATAGAGTAAGTATCCACTCCTGCAAACTATTCTCCCCTTCCTGCTTTAACTTTTCAAAAATATCCACACCTAATGCTGAGTGAAATTTTTCACCCAAAGCACTTTTCCTTGGCTGAAACATTTCAGGACAAATTCACCAAATTGTTTCAGTTGGAAAAAACAAAACAACAACAACAAAAGAGAAAAAAAGTGTGGAAAAAGAGCAGTTTCATTTTGAGATTTTCAAAATGAAACATTGCAATTTTTCAAACTCCAAGTGACTTTTTTCAGATTTTACCTCAATCTTATTTTTAAAGTATTAAAACCTTGAAAATGAAACAAAACATTTTGTTTTGGGTTAAAATCTTCCATTCAACCTGAAACTTTAGTTAGTGACTAAATTGACTATATCTGAGTAAATTGGCCTTCAACATTGGTTCTCCACTTGTAAGGTAACTCCCTTCTCTTCATGTGCCAATATATATTTATGCCTGTATCTGTAATTTTCACTCCATGCATCTGAAGAAGTGTGTTTTTTATCCATGAAAGCTTATGCCCAAATAATCTGTTAGTCTTTAAGGTACCACTGGACTCCTCGTTGTTTTTGTGGATACAGACTAACACGGCTACCCCTCTGTTACTTTAGTTAGTCTCCAGCACTACAAACATCCCAACAGTCCCAGATTCATATTTACCCAGAGTCTTGAGGAGGTCTCGATAAATTTGTTAGTCTCTAAGGTGCCACAAGTATTCCTTTTCTTTTTGCTGACACAGACTAACACAGCTACTACTCTGAAACCTGCAAACATCCAGTGATCAGCTTTCCATCTGCAGGAGAATTTGAAAGGTGTCCAAGTGTCCAATGACCTCAGGTTTATTCCTCTTTTATACCCAGTTTCTTAGGGTATGTCTATACTTACCCGTCGCGTCGGAGGCGCGGGATCGATGTTCTGGGTTCGATTTATCGCGTCTTGTCAAGACGCGATAAATCGAACCAGGAAGTGCTCCACCGTCGACGCTGGTAATCCAGCTCGATGAGCGGAGTAGGCGGAGTCGACGAGGGAGCCTGCGCGCCGCATCTGGACCACAGGTAAATTCGAACTAAGGTACTTCGACTTCAGCTACGTTATTAACGTAGCTGAAGTTGCGTATCTTAGTTCGATACGGGGGGTTAGTGTAGACCTAGCCTAAGTAATACATAGCTTGTTCATAAAAAAAAACCATCTGCTGAGCAGAAGCTGAGGTAAGTGTGGAGATTTCCAATCTGTAGTTCTCCATCAGTTAACCAGCTGTATTTCACATACCAATAGTTAACTATTAACAGACTTTGCATCTTGTGATTTGGAAAAACAACTCAAGTCGGGAGGGCAGAGGTCATGTTTACTCCTCCTGGTCACTCACTTCACCCTTCCCTCCTGGTCTGTTAGTTGTTCTAAGGTTTCCGAAAGGCCTCCTTTTAGCTGCTTTCAGCAATAAGCATAACAATTGATATTCCAGCTGCTGGCAGTGGTTTTAAGCATGTTACTGGGCACTGAGCTATCAAAACCCTGCTCCTACAGTTTGATAGAATAATAATAAACCCCAAATGTTGACATCTGCATTATTTCTATGTATTTGCCAAATGTGGGTCAGTATCATTCTCCCCATTTTACAAATGGGGAAAATGAGGCACATGAGGGAAAGTGACTTGCCTAAGTTTGCCCTATATGTCAGTGAAAGATTCAATCAGCAAGCCACACACATAGGCAGAGAGTTATATGGGCCCGTGGTGCCCGTGCTCCACCAATATTCAGGAACATGGGCCCGGCTCCACCAATGTTTGGGCTTAAATTTTCAGAGCCGTCCTGTTCACAGGACAGACTGGGGCAACCACCCTGGGCCCCGTGCTTTGGGGGTCCTTGCGCTTCATGGGGACGTGGGGTCCAGGACGGCATAGAGGTTAGTAGGGAGCCTGGCATTGGCAGCAGCGAGTGACCCGGCCCCAGCCCACTCCGCCTCTTCCTTCCTCTGCTCCGCCCGTGCCCCGCCTCTTCCCACCCCACCTCTTCCCTCCCCTGCTCCGCCCCCTCCCTGCCCCCATTCCACTCCTTCCCCCAGGTCCCGTCCCTGCCTCTTTTTGGCTTCCACCCCCTCCCCTGAGTGATGCCAGGAGCCGGCGGGGCAGAGGGGAGTGGACTGGGGCCAGTTTACTCACTGCTGCCGGCACCAGGCTCCCCACAAACCCCCAAGGCTGCCCTGATCCCCACACCCCCCTGAAGCACAGGGCCCAGTGCAGTTGCCCTGGTCCCTCCTATGGATGGGACGGCTCCGCTTGGACCTGTTCGGGGCACCACCAAAAATTATACAAACCTGGCGCCCGTGGCCACAGTGCCTGATCTCCTGCATCCCTTGAGCACGATGGGTTAGGAAAGGGTAATCCTGAATTATTTATTTTATTGCATTGATTTGGCTTGTGATTTCTCCTTTATGGTGGGATTTATTGCTGAGTTTATCTACAAAGAAAAAAGAGTTCTCTGGGTTCTGGGAGACGTGCAAGGGGAATAAAGAGAGAGTAATCCTACACTACCCCATGAGAGGCCAAGTAGGCTGTATTCCGATTGCTCCTTAGAAGTTGGGAGAGCAGGAGCTACACACCCAATATTCCTGTCAGAGAGCAAGTAGACAACAGCAAATTAGACCCATGGTTCCATCCCCCCTACTCAACACAAGTGGCTAAGAGCAAGAGTAGAGCTAAGCTGTAGAGGGATTTCACATCTTATTCCTCAGCTGGAGCAAGAAGGGAGCAGAGGGAAGACCTGTAATTGCCTGAGTCAACAATTCCTTCCAGGGGCACTTTCCTCTGAGGCATTGCAGTGTGGAGCCTCAATCTATCTCTAAACCAGGGGTCTCCAAACTTTATGAGACGAGGGCCATATTAGATTTTTGAAGGGGTTTCGCGGGCCTAAGCGACTGCACTGTCAGCCTGGGTTAAAAATATAATATGGAGATATGCCTATCTCATAGAACTTGAAGGACCTTGAAAGGTCATCGAGTCCAGCCCCCTGCCTTCACTAGCAGGACCAAGTACTGTCCCCTGACAGATTTTTGCCTCAGATCCCTAAATGGCCCCCTCAAGGACTGAGCTCACAATCTTGGGTTTAGCAGGCCAATGCTCAACCACTGAGCTATCCCTCCCCCCAGGGCTGGTTTTAGGGAGTGCAGGGCCCGATTTCGACAGGGTCCTGCCGTCGAAATACCGCCGAAGCAGCAGCAGCGTTTGAGCTGCCGCCGAAGTGCTGCTGAGGCAGGGGCTGCAGAGGCAGTGACAGTGATTAATTTGCTGCCAAATTGCCACCAACGGACATTGCAGGGCCCCTCTCAGACATTGTGGGGCCCCTCTTAGGTGCGGGGCCCCATTCCGGGGAATTGGGGGAATCAGCCTAAGGCCAGCCCTGCCTTCACCCAGACCAGCAGCGGGTGCTGGGTGGGGCCAGTGGTGGGACCCCGGCTGGCAGGAGCCCACTGAAGGAATCCCAGAGCGGCGGTGGTCCCGCCACGGGCTCCTGCCAGCCAGGGTCCCGCCACCCAATGCGATGTTGGTTGGGGGGCCTGATAAATCGAAGCCGCGGGCCAGATCTGGCTCGCGGGCAGTAGTTTGGAGACCCCTGCTCTAAACGATTAATGTTTTTCCAGGATTGTCAAAGGTGACTAGGACTTGGTATTGGCACTTTGTAATATTCTTATAAATTGAAAGAAATACAATTTTAAAAATGCCTTCATGTATTTGCATCATTTATGTCTTCAACAAAGAAAAAGAGCTGAGGAACTCCTATTACAAATTAGAATACATGGATTTATTTTTTAATTGAAAAACTGAATGATAGAAACTTTTTGTGGGTCGATGTTTCATTTATAGAAGTGAACTGATAAAAAGGACACATTTCAAGCAATCCTCAGTACAATGTTGCACCCCAGGGACATACTTGATATTCTAGGAGAGAAGAAGATCCTCCGATGGTTTTGGAAACATTCTTAAGTTTTATGTGTTCCTGTAAGGAATAAACAAACAGACATTTTTGGCCCGAAGCAGCCAAAGAAACATCTAATAAAAGGAGACTTGAGATTAAAAATTCAAGACAAAGAACAGTGTATGACATTTGAACAGTTATACCTTACTATGCCCTTCAAGAACTATGTCTGAATTCTAGGCTAGGCTTTGCCTCTGATGTTTGGAGTCCTAATTCTGCTACAGTAAAATTTCTCTATAATGATAGAAGAATTTGGACATAAAAGGAGAAATAAGCAGAAGGCCCACCTAGTTTATTTGCATATACATGCCATCTAGAGCCTGGATATGTTATTTAATCTAGTCTATTCTCTTCATAACTTCCGCATAATTATTCTATTTATGTCAAGTACTAGGATACTTTTGAAATAACCAGTTTTGCTTTTGTCATCAGGTATCAAAGTATTATTTGTGTGGGAATATACAGAGTAACTGTAATAACGGGTGTAAACACCAATGGGTGTACACCCAATAATCGGTGTAACCCAGCACAGTTCCATAAAAGTGAATGGAGCTATGCCAATGCACAGCAGCTGAGGAGCTGACCCACAATATATAGCTTATTTTAACAGCAACTGGCGCTGAGCTAAAAATCATACAGCCAAACAACAACAGGTTTGGGTTGGAGCTCACCAGCTATAGGAAGAGCAGGAGGGAAACACCAGGCCCTAGTATGCACCACAATTATCCTTCTTTCAACATTATGAAAAAAAGTTCAAAAGGAGCCCAAGGAAGATGGTAGGCCCAACTATTGACAATAAGCCAAACAATTAAAGGGAGTCATCAAATAGGTAGAAGCAAAAGATCCCGATCAGTGAGTCCATAATGAAGAATATGTGTTTAAGGCATGTAGCTGCTGCAAGGAAACTTGTGGAGGTGTCCTCGGTGCCACAATCTTTCCATCTACCTTCAGTTTCCACATATATCCTGTCTCTGCTATAAATGTTTGTATCTCTCCTATCGTGCATTCCAGTTGGGCTACATTTCTGTGAACAATATCCCATCCTCAATATTAAGTAAAGCGTATACAAATTATTTGTCTGGAAATATCTATCCTTAGGTTGTCTTGCTGCCAAAGTTGTACTTTAGAATTTTGGTATGTTTCATATCCATAATTAAAGTTTTGAAAAAACTAACCTGTAATAGTAAATACAGTATGTCAATGAAATGACATATGGTATAACTTAAAGATAATGAATAATTATGAATAATATTAATGGTCCCTTAATGTTAATGTCATTCTGTTAATTTAAGATAGCAATTAATTTTGTACATGAAACATATCCAGGTGCTTTGATTCATGTTTTAAAAATTCTTCAGCTTGCTAATTCTCATGATAGTTTTGCATATGAAAATTAATATTGTATAACTTCCATATTTTATTTTTTATTTTTAATGTGCTCTTGCCAGAACAGCCAATTAACACTTGGAGAACATACTTCACATTAATAGTATTTACGGTTATATGCAGTAATTATATTTAAGATGATTTCTGTGTGTTAGCTTATTCCACCGACAGCATTAAATTAATAAAAACGTATCTCAGCTAATTCTCATACATAAATTATGTGCCATGGTCTCTAAAGTTTTTGGAAATATTGACTTTGAAGCCCTTTCATATGTGTCAAGGACCCATTATTAGAGCTTTTTTTTTCCCCTTCAAACTGAGGGGTAATTGGTAGATGCAAGTGTTTTAAGAGGAAATGTATCCCATGGTGCCATTTGATAAAGCATGTTATGTACATATTTAAAATAAGGGCAAATAGAGTCTGTAGCTGGGATTCACAGTTGTTGCTTGTTCTCAACAAGAGAGAGAATTAAAACCACTAAAGAAAAGTAGACATACAATTTCATGATTGGAATATTGATATAGAAGAGTATAGATCAGAGGGTGGGCAACCTACAGTCCGTGGGCCACATCCGGCCTACGGGCCCCTCCTGCCCAGCCCAGGAGGCTAGCCCGCAGCCCCTCCCCTGCTGTTCCCCCATCCCCCACAGCCTCAGCATGCCACGCCGCCGACGCAGTGCTCTAGAGGGCAGGGCTGGGAGCTCCTGGGGAAGCGCAGCTGCAGAGCCTGGCTTGACCCAGTGCTCTGTGCTGCACGGTGGTGGCAGCATGGCCCGGCTCCAGCCAGGCGGCATGACTGTAGCGCCACCAGCCACCCGTGCTCTAGGCAGTACGGTAAGGGGGCAGGGGAGTTTGGAGTGGTGGTCAGGGGGCAGGGAGGGTGTGGGGGGGATGGGGCAGGAAGGGTTGGGGGGGATGGGCAGAGGTCCTGGAGGGGCAGTTAGGAGGGAAAGGGAGGGTTGGATGGGGCAGTCAGGGGCAGGCGTTCCGGGGGAAGTCAAGGGACAGGGACCAGGGGGTGGTGGGTGGGGAAGGGTTTCAGGGGAGCCGTCAGGAATGAGAGGCGGGGTTGGATGGGTCGGCAAGGGGCAGTCAGGGGCGGGGGTTCCAGGGGCAGTCAGGGGACAGGGAGCAGGGGGGTATGGATGGGGCAGGAGTCCCGGGGGGGCTGTCAGGGAACGGGGGGGTTGGCTGAGGCAGGAGTCCCCCGGGGGGGGGGGTGGATAGGAGGTGGGGCCGGTCCATGACCCACTCCCCTAACCGGCCCTCCATACAATTTCCGAAACCCGATGTGGCCCTCACGCCAAAAAGTTTGCCCGCCCCGGTATAGCTTGTTCAGGAAAGATAGGCATGGAAAAGTGGAGGAGGTGCTTCATTATACATCAAAAATATATACTATTCTTCAGATATCTCTGATGGTTGTTTTTTGCTGGAAGCATCACCTAGTGCTAAGGGGGTCAGGCCTTTCTTAATGTAGAGGAGGGGGTTGGTAGGCAAGCCCAGGCCCTCCTACTCCACTGGACTCCAACCCATGGCCCTGTAAGGGTCACCCATGGTTGAGCACCCAAGGACACTTTCAGGCTGCCCTCTCTGGGCCACTTCCTACCACTCATTTTATTGTCTAAGTTTTGCAGTCTGTTGTGAAAAGGTACTAATTGAAACTTCAGTCTGCCTGGGCCCAGTGGGTAGGCTCCTCTTCTCCAAGAGACGGCTTCTGCAACGCTCCTCCTCAGGAGCTCCCAAGTCAGATCATTCTTCCTGCCTCTTCTGAACTGTCATGCTTCCCTTTAAGTTCTGCCTTCAACTGGGGAATGCGCTGCAGCTGCAGCTGGGAAAGGTCATCTGGAGCCAATGTTGCTTTTTAACCCTTTCAGCTCTAGTGTGGGGTTTATGCAATGGGTCACAAGATCCAAAAGGAGGTGAGCAGTTGAAAGTCTCTGGGTAAGCATGGTTTGCTCTGTCACCCTCAGGTTCACAATATATCATAGCTAACTGATACCAGTTGAAATCAAGTAGCTCAGGGTGGATTATTCCAGGTAACACTTGTTTGTTTAATAAAGTTTCAGTCTCCACATTTAAGCAAAGTATGCTGTGTGTATCCCATTGTTTCCATTTCTGTCAGGTTATAATGTTGTCGTGATGATACAAGCTCAGTGACACATCAAGGTACAAAACCACAACAACGATTCAATTAATAATAATAATAATTAATAATATTGATTAAAGACAAATAGCTTACTATGTCCCCAAACCTGCAAAGACTTCTGTCTGAGCTTTAGCATGTAAGCAGTCTGTTTGCTTAAATGGAACCACTCACATGATTAAAGCTCCGAGCATGTTTAAATCTTTGCAAGATTGAAGGCTATGCCATTACACAATTCTGCTCACATTTAAACACTTCACATTTATACCCTGAGGAGGTCTAAGTGTAGTTAGAGTCAGAAGTGTAACTTTAAAAATGGCTTCATGGTGCACCTTATTTATTCTTTCACAGTGACTTCCATGCCAAATTTCAAAGTCAAACACAACTTGGGATATGAAAATCAGGCTTTCTGGGTCTTTCTGCCTCTTATACCTGTAATTTGAATTTAGCTGACAAATTTGTTGATGATGAATGAGACAGAATAAAATCCAGTTCTCCTGTTTTGTATGTCAATTAATCAGCTTCTATTTAAAGACACCCAAGGAACAATGCTGAGTAAGAATGTGGCACTTTTGAATCACTCTTCATATTTATTAGTTTTAGAAAACCTCAAAGTTAACTATGTGCTTTATTCATAGATTCATAGATTTATAGATTCTAGGGCTGGAAGGGACCTCGAGAGGTCATCGAGTCTAGCTCTCTGCCCTCATGGCAGGACCAAATACTGTCTAGACCATCCCTGATAGACATTTATCTAACCTACTCTTAAATATCTCCAGCGATGGAGATTCCACAACCTCCCTGGGCAATTTATTCCAGTGTTTAACCACCCTGACAGTTAGGAACTTTTTCCTAATGTCCAACCTAAACCTCCCTTGCTGCAGTTTAAGCCCATTGCTTCTTGTTCTATCCTTAGAAGCTAAGATGAACAAGTTTTCTCCCTCCTCCTTATGATGATTTAGTTGGGGTTGGTCCTGCTTTGAGCAGAGGGTTGGACTAGATGACCTCCTGAGGTCCCTTCCAACCCTGAGATTCTATGATTCTATGATTCTATGACACCCTTTTAGATACCTGAAGACTGCTATCATGTCCCCTCTCAGTCTCCTCTTTTCCAAACTAAACAAACCCAATTCCTTCAGTCTTCCTTCATAGGTCATTTTCTCTAGACCCTTAATCATTCTTGTTGCTCTTCTCTGGACCCTCTCCAATTTCTCCACATCTTTCTTGAAATGCGGTGCCCAGAACTGGACACAATACTCTAGTTGAGGCCTAACCAGCGCAGAGTAGAGCGGAAGAATGACTTCTTGTGTCTTGCTCACAACACACCTGTTAATGCAGCCCAGAATCAAGTTTGCTTTTTTTGCAACAGCATCACACTGTTGATTCATATTTAGCTTGTGGTACACTATAACCCCTAGATCCCTTTCTGCCATACTCCTTCCTAGACAGTCTCCTCCCATTTTGTATGTGTGAAACTGATTGTTCCTACCTAAGTGAAGCACTTTGCATTTTTCCTTATTAAACTTCATCCTGTTTACCTCTGACAATTTCTCCAATTTGTCCAGATCATTTTGAATTATGACCCTATCCTCCAAAGCAGTTGCAATCCCTCCCAGTTTGGTATCATCTGCAAACCTAATAAGCGTACTTTCTATGCCAATATCCAAGTTGTTGATGAAGATATTGAACAGAGTCGGTCCCAAAACAGACCCTTGCAGAACCCCACTCGTTATACCTTTCCAGCAGTTATTGGGAACCATTAATAACTACTCTCTGAGTACGGTTATCCAGCCAGTTGTTCACCCACCTTATAGTAGCCCCATCTAAGTTGTATTTCCCTAGTTTATTGATAAGAATATCATGCGAGACTGTATCAAATGCCTTACTAAAGTCTAGGTATACCACATCCACTGCTTCTCCCTTATCCACAAGACTCGTTATCCTATCAAAGAAAGCTATCAGATTGGTTTGACATGATTTATTCTTTACAAATCCATGCTTTTTATTCCCTATCACCTTACCACCTTCCAAGTGTTTGCAGATGATTTCCTTAATTACTTGCTCCATTATTTTCCCTGGCACAGAAGTTAAACTAACTGGTCTGTAGTTTCCTGGGTTGTTTTTATTTCCCTTTTTATAGATGGACACTATATTTGCCCTTTTCCAGTTTTCTGGAATCTCTCCTGTCTCCCATGATTTACCAAAGATAATAGTTAGAGGCTCAGATACCTCCTCTATTAGCTCCTTGAGTATTCTAGGATGGATTTCATCAGGTCCTGGTGACTTGCAGGCATCTAACTTATCTAAGTGATTTTTAACTTGTTCTTTTTTTATTTTATCTTCTAAACCTTCCCCCTTCCCGTTAGCATTCACTATGTTAGGCATTCCTTCAGACTTCTCGGTGAAGACCGACACAAAGAAGTCATTAAGCATCTCTGCCATTTCCAAGTTTCCTGTTACTGTTTCTCCCTCCTCACTGAGTAGTGGGCCTACCCTGTCCTTGGTCTTCCTCTTGCTTCTAATGTACTGATAAAAAGTTTTCTTGTTTCCCTTTATTCCTGTAGATAATTTGAGCTCATTTTGTGCCTTTGCCTTTCTAATCTTGCCCCTGCATTCATGTGTTGTTTGCCTATATTCATCCTTTGTAATTTGTCTTAGTTTCCATTTTTTATATAACTCCTTTTTATTTTTTAGATCTTGCAAGATCTCGTGGTTAAGCCAAGGTGGTCTTTTGCCACATTTTCTATCTTTCCTACCCAGCAGAATAGTTTGCTTTTGGGCCCTTAATAGTGTCCCTTTGAAATACTGCCAGCTCTCCTCAGTTGTTTTTCCCCTCAGTCTTGATTCCCATGGGACCTTACCTATCAGCTCTCTGAGCTTACCAAAATCCGCTTTCCTGAAATCCATTGTCTCTATTTTGCTGTACTCCCTTCTACCCTTCCTTAGAATTGTGAACTCTATGATTTCATGTTCACTTTCCCCCAAGCTGCCTTCTACTTTCAAGTTCTCAACGAGTTCCTCCCTATTTGTTAAAATCAAATCTAGAACAGCTTCCCCCCTAGTAGCTTTCTCAACCTTCTGAAATTAAAAGTTGTCTGCAATGCAGTCCAAGAATTTATTGGATAGTCTGTGCCCCGCTGTGTTATTTTCCCAACATATATCACTTTAGAGTGAAGATAGAATGTCCTGTCTACACTTACAGAGGAATGTAGAGTACAGACACTGTGTGCCCACCTAGCACAGGTATAAATAGCCGTGTAGACAGTGAGGGACTTCTTAGGCAAATAGAGTACAGACACACCAGAATCTTAGGTTATGTACCCTACCGGTATCTCGACACACCCAAGCAGTGCCTGCCAAGTCTACTCTGCTATTTTTAGAAGTGTAGTGTCCTGTTGCTTCCCTGTTGCCAGAGCCATTCCCCACCGCAAGTAAAGATTCTGGCATCAGGGAAGGGCTCTGGCAAGAGAGAGAAAGTGGGGAAAGGGTCTGGAATAGTGTTGGGCAGCCTGCGACCCATAGGCAGCCCATCAGGGTAATCTGATTGCTGGCTGCGAGACATTTTGCTGACATTGACTGTCCGCAGGCACGTCCCCTCGCACCTCCCAGTGTCTGTGGTTCACCATTCCTGGCCAATGGGAGCTGCAGGAATTGGAGGGCTGCAGGAACATGCTGGCCGCTGCTTCACGCAGCATCCATTGGCTGGGAACGGCGAACTGCAAACACAGGGGGCCGTGCTTGCGGATGGTCAATGTTAGCAAAATGTCTTGCGACCCGCAATCAGATTGCCCTAATGGGCCGCATGCGGCCTGTGGGCCACAGGTTGCCCACCACTGGTCTCCCTGCAGCTGGAGTCTTTCCCTGCCACAGACAGCAGCCAGATCCTTTCCTCACTGCCTCCCCCAACAGAGCCTTTCATGGCTATATGTAGCTACACACTGCAGTGTGGGGAAAGACCACCTTTCACTTTGTTGTGTAGCTGTGCGTACACTACACTCAGCCACAAGTGTAGACAAAGGCACTGTCTCTGTCCTGGTTTTGAAAAGAAAAAGTTCATATTAAATCTGTCATTGTTGACATTATCCGCCAAGAAATGTAGTGTGGCTAGGACAATGGTTTGGTTGACTAAAGTTGGATGAATGTAGTGTGGTTGTAGCCAGGATACTCTAGAGACAAGGTAGGTGAAGTAATATCTTTTATTGGACTAACTTCTGTTCTTTGGGTTTGATCGTCATTGTACAGCGTTTTCTGACCCTAGCCACAAGTAAACTGAACAGCTGCTCCTCAGCCAGTTTGAAAACATATTTTTAAACTTGATTTAACATTTTTGTATACAAAAATAACTTGGATTTTATACAAAAAAAATTTCAAACTGATTATCTCAAGGTTTCCTTATGACCTCCCTTGCCCTAGTCTCTAATTACCTCTCATAAGAAGGAGGGTGGAACAGCTCAGTGGTTTGAGCATTGGCCTGCTAAACCCAGGGTTGCAAGTTCAATCCTTGAGGGGGCCATTTAGGGATCTGGGGCAAAAATCTATCAGGGACAGTACTTGGTCTTGCTAGTGAAGGCAGGGGACTGGACTCAATGGCCATTCAAGATCCTTCCAGTTCTGTGAGATAGTTATATTATATTATAAAGAATGGCCATACTCAGTCAGACCAATGGTTCATCTAGCCCAATATCCTGTCTTACAACAGTGGCCTATGCCAAGTGAAGCACCTGAAGCAGAGTGAATGAACAGAACAGGGCAATTATTGAGTGATCCATCCCCTGTCATCCACTTCCAGCTTCTGACACTCAGATGCTAGGGCCACTCAGACCATAGGATTCCATCTCTAACCATCATGGCTAATAGCCATGGATGGACCTAGCCTCCATAAACTTATCTAATTGTTTTAACCCAGTTACAGTTTTGGCCTTCACAATGTCCCCTGACAATGAGTTCGACAGGTTGACTGTGTATTGTGTGAAGAAGTACTTCTTTTGTTTCCTTTAAACCTGCTGTCTATTAATTTTATTGGGTAATCCCTGCTTTTTTTTTGCTATGTGAAGGAGTAAATAACACTTTCTTATTCAGTTTCTCCACATCATTCATCATTTTATAGACCTCTATCATATTCCCCGTTACTCGTTTATTTGCCAAAATGAAAAGTCCCAGTCTTTTTAATCTTTCCTCATATGGAAACTGTTCTGTAGCCTTAATCAATTTTGTTACCCTTCTCTGTGCCTTTTGCAATTCTAATATATATATTTTTGAGATGAGGGGACAAGAGCATGCAGTATTGAAGGTGTGGTCATACTATGGATTAATACAGTGGCATTACATTATGTTCTGTTTATTATCTATTCCTTTCCTAATGGTTCCTAGCATTCTGTTAGCTTTGAGTGGATATTTTCAGAGAACTATTCACAATGACACCAAGATCTTTTTCTTCAGTGGTAACAGCTAATTTAGACCCTATCATTTTGTATGTATAATTGGGATTCTGTTTTCCAATGTTCATTACTTTGCATTTATCAAATTGAATTTCATCTGTCATTTTGTTGCCCTATCTGTCACCCAGTTTTGTGAGATCCCTTTGTAACTCCTTGCCGTCTTCGTTTGACTTACACAATTATTCAGAATAGTTATCATCTGCAAATTTTGCCACCCCATTGTTTACCCATTTTTCTAGATAATTTGTGAATTTGTTGAACAGTATTTGGGCTAGTGCAGATCCCTGGGGAACACCACTATTTACATCTCTCTATTCTCAAAACTGACCATTGATTCCTATTCTTTGTATTCTGTCTTTTAGCCAGTTACTGATCCATGGGACCTTCCTTCTTATTCCATGGCTCTTTCCCTTTTATCCCATGTATGCATTGTTGTTGCAGCTGTGTTGCTCCCAGGATACTAGAGACACGAGGTGAGTGAGGTCTGAAAAAAGAGCTCTGGTTAGTTTGAAAGCTTGTCTCTTTCACCAACAGAAGTTGTTCCTTTAAAAGATATCACTTCACCCACCTTGTCTTTCACATGTATTAATGAATTTAGTCTGACAACATCCCTCTGAGGTAGGGTGTGATGGTTTGCGGGATCTGTAATGAGATGTAGTGGCCTGATTCCTGCACCGACACATTTAGCACCTCTACCTCACCCGTGCAGGAAGGGTGGGGGTGGGGAAAGAAGTATAAGGGCTGAGCCTTGCAACTCAGTTGGGGTCAGACTAGGGAAGGAGCCAGGCATCCTTTCCAGGGAGCCAAACTACCTGTGGAGCCATGGTCAGCTGTGGTGGGCGGCGATGCTCCTAAGTTGGCCTGGAGAAAAGTTCATCTATCTCCTGTAGCCCCAGGAGATAGAGGAACCCAGAGAGAAGTACAGAGGGAGTCACTCGGGGCAGAGAAAAGGAACCAGGCCCCAGCAACTGTGGAATGACCCAACCAGACATCAGTAGAAAGCAGCCCAGGGAAATGAGACTTTCGGCTTGTTGTGTTGCCAGGAGGTGAGGCAGCAACATAAAAGTTCCCAGTGGTGGCATCACCCGTACCTCTAGCCAGGATTTAGGCACCTAAGTGGGGTGTGGCCAAACTCTCACCTTGACATTTCCTATTGGCTAGCTTAGGTAACTCCCCATTCAGCTTGCTGACTTTTGTGGATCCCGTTCTTCGGCACATGTACAATTCATGGGACGAGTTAGGCACCTAACTCAGGGCTGATGATTCCACTAGGCGGCAGGACACCTGAATGGTAAGCTACGTTCTACAGTGCCTAAGGCCCTCTTGGGAATCTAGCCCTTCACTGATAATACTCCAATTAAAAGGAGGTAAAGCATCACCTGTTTCCCCATGGTCCTGATACATCATTCCATTGGGAAGTGAGCACTTAGGGCTGGTCCACACTAGGGAGCGGGGATCGATCTAAGATATGCAACTTCAGCTACTCTTAGATCGATTTTTAAAAGTGCTTACCCCGGTCCACACTGCAGCAGGCAGGCTCCCCCGTCGACAGTGCTTCCTCCGCTCGCTGAGCTGGAGTTCCGGTGTCCACGGGGAGCGGTTCTGGGATCGATTTATCACGTTTAGATGATGCATTTTAAATAGTTTTACTTCCAGAGACCTTATACAGACTTGTTTACATTGGCTTAAATGCAGACTTTCATTAATAATGGCAAGATCCATCAGTACACTATTGAAAGAGATATACAATTAACCTGGCACTCTAATGTTCAAATGAGATTTAATGAAGATTCAATAAGCTTTGTGATTTCTGTAGGATTTGTATGGGAAATTACAGAGGGTTAACTAGGTGAAGTAAACTCAAATATATGCAGGAACAGACAGGGGGTTTCTTTAGTCACTTTTCATGATAATACGTACAACAGGTCAAGTATGTACAGATCAATGGGGCCATTTTCACCAATAAACTCTGGCTGCTTCATGCCACATCTGTGATGGTAAAGAAAGCATAAAACTGGCTTACCCAGCAAATTGGGTTTATGGTTACCCTAAATCATTGGAGTGGCACAAAGCAGCCAGACTATAATGATGAATCTGGCCTATGGTTTCAAATGTAAACAATCCATATAATATGTCCTGTTCTGCCAGACTCTCTTTCTTTCCCTTGTTTGTATATTTAGCCTATAAAATGTTCACAGCAGAGACCTTAGGCCTGCTTCTCTTTTGACTTTCACCTTTTTGGTCATTTACAGCTATGCAAATTGTAGATTTAAAATGCAACCATATCAGAATTCTCCTCTCCACTTATGATTGCACAAGATGCACAGCATAGCCTCTTGGGTTTTTTTTTGGTTTTTTTAATGTATGACTATGGCTTATTATATGGCCAATTGTACTGCATAAATTATAATAATAGTTAATGATGTTATGGGTCTGTTAACTTAGCAATGTAGTACTGTTAGAGTCATAGAATTTAAGGCCAGAGGAACTGTTGTGATGATTTAGTCTGACCTGCTGTATAACACAGGCCACAGAACTTCCCTAAATTAATTACTGTTTGAATTAGAGCATATCTTTCATTAAAAACATACAATCTTGAGATAAAAAATTTCCAGCAAAGCAGAATACGCCACAATCCTTGTTAAAAAAGTTCCAGTGGCTCACTGTTAAAAATTAGCATTTTATGTGTAGTCTGAATTGTCTGGCTTCAACTTCCAGCTGTTGGATCATGTTACATCTTTGTCTGCTATATTGAAGAGCTCTGTATTATCAAATTTATGTTCCCCATGTAAGTATTTATAGACGATCACCCCTTAATCTTCTCTTTGATAAGCTAAATAGACACAAGGGGGCTCAATCTATCACTATATAGCATATTTTCTAATCCTTTAATCATCTTGTGGCTCTTCTCTGAACCCTCTTCACTTTATCAATGTCTTTCTTGTATTATGGACACCAGAACTGGATGCAGTATTCCAGCAGGGATCAGCTCAGTGCCTAAAACAGAGGTAAAATAACTTCTCTGTTTATGAATCCAAGGATCACATTAGCCCTTTTGGGCATAGTATCAAACTAGGAGCTCATGTACAGCTGATTATTTATCAGTCCTTTTCAAAAGTTACTGTTACCAAGAACAGAGTCCTTCATCCTGTAAATTTGGCCTATATTCGTTGTTCCTAGATATAGGAGTTTACATTTGTCAGTATTAAAACATATTTGTTTGTACCTAGTTTAGCAAACCAATTAAAAATTAACTGTTTTGTATCAGTGACATGTTCTCTTCATAATTTACTGTCCCCCAAATATTTGTGCCATCTGCAAACCTTATCAGTAATGATTTATTTTTCTTCCAGGTCATTGACAAACGTGTTAAATGGCATAGGGCCAAGAACTGAACTCTATTGGATCCACTAGAAACACAGCTGCTCAACAATGATTCCCCATTTACAATTACATTTGAGACCTGTCAGTTAGTCAGTTTTCAATCCATTTATTGTATGCCATGTTGATTTTGTATTGTTCTAGTTTCTTAATCAAAATAGTGTGCAGTACCAAATGCCTTACATTCTTTATCAACTAAACTTGTAATTTCATCAAAACAGATATCAAGTTAGTCTGACAAATCTAATTTTCCAAAGATCCAGATTGATTGGTGTTAATTATATTACCCTCTTTTAATTCTTTATTAATCAGCCTTTCCAGTATTTTGCCTTCGATTGATGTCAGAGAGACAGGCCTATAACTTCACAGGTCATCCCATTTATCATTTTTAAATATTGGTGTAACATTAGCTTTTTTTCAGTCCTTACTGAAAGTCAACAAAACCTATTGAAAAATCAACATTATTGGTCAAGAGAGCTCATCAGCTAGGTCTCTTAAAACTCTTGGATGCAAATTACCCAAACATACTAATATAAAAATGTCTAGATTTAGAAGCAGCTGTTTAACATCCTCCTTATTGGTCTTGGAATGGAAAATATTTCACAATCATCAGAGAATGAGACTACATTGTCTGTTTTTTCCCTAAATACAGAGCAAGGATATTTATTGAATCTGTCTGTCATTTGGGGATTTTTATTGAAAATTCTACCATTCTCATTTAGTAATGGCCCAATACCATAGTTAGGCTTCCTTTTGGTCCTAATAGACTTTAAAAACTCCTTATTGTCATAAATTCTTCTGGCCATAGGTGTCTCCTTGTGTTTTTTATCTTCCCTTAGCGATTTTCTACAATTCTTAACTACCATTATATATTTATTACTCTCAGCTTCCCCTTTCTTCCATTTGTTATATATACAGGAGACCCCCGCTAGAACACACGTCTAGGTACTGCGCATGGATCCCAAACCCTTTGCTCTAGCAAGGGTCTGGTGTACTTTTATCATTTTAAAGCTGTTTTGACTACCCCTCTAGAAATTATATTTCTGAAATAATTATTGTATTTGGGATCATCAAATTAATAAATGGTTAAGTCATTAATACCACATCAGCAAAGGTTACTAAATTGCTCTTCCGACTGCCCCAACATTTGCTCCTTCAATGATATTTGAAAATTTTGAACCTTTTCTTGCATAGTATTTTTATTCTCTAAATTGATCTGTTTTGTTTTAAAGTTATTTTGACAACTAGATTTATTGATTCCAGCTTGAACAAATCAACATGTATCATAAAAAAGTGCATGAATACCCATTACTGGCTCATAGAGCATAATGTTTAGGATGAAAATGATTTACTTTAATTCTTAGAGTATAAAGTTGAAGATTTTCAAACCTGAGTGACTAAAGATAGGTTCCTAAGTCCATATTTAAGTACCAAGATCCAGATCCTCAAACACAGTTAGGCACCAAACTCTCATGGGAGTTATTTAGGCATCAAAATAACTGGATCAGACTCAGATGTAGAGGCCTGATTTTCAAGAGTGCTGAGCTACCTCCAGCTCCTTTTGAAGCCAACGAGGATTGTGTGTTGTTCAGCGCTTTCAAAATCAGAGCACTGGTGAAGTTGGAGCCTAAATTTAGGCAGCCAGGTTTATAAAACTTGGCCGATAGCTTTTCCATTTTCAAAAGTATATTTTACATATGAATTGAATTTCAAATGATCTTCACAGAAGTTAGAGGATGTCCTGGTATAATCTTTGGAGCAGCAAAAGGACTACTTGTGTCCAAATTCCATTGCGTAACACCTAATAGGGAGGACAAATAAGTCTTGATGAGGACTTAAGTGACACACTCCTAATGAGGAACACCATTTGATCTTCTCAACATCAGCACTGGTATCTTCCTGGAATTGAAAACATTTTGACATTCCCATGCAATGACCTAAAAACATTCTTGGGGAGGGGCGAGAAAAGGAGGAGAGGACTCACAGATGCTGTTGATGTCAAAGCTGCTGTGGAGACTGATATCTTTGCTTTTGAATGGGTGGTAGGGCAGGGAGGTGGGAGTTGATCAGCCACAAGTGTGATCCGCTAGCAGTCCAAAACAACTTGGCAAAGTTTCTATATTCATGGAATGATTGTTGAAGCCATAAACTATGTCACTTCCTTCATACTAGGTAAGATCCATGACCATGCAAAATATCAACCAAGCAATTTGTTTGATTGACAGGTGACAACACTTGAATAACAACGAATATCCTGGCAAGCACACAATAGTGCAATATGTGGCAAACACACAAATGACTACTTTTGTATGCAAAATGATTAATTAGGTATGTGTTATGAATACGTTGTGTTAGAGTGGTTTGTCTAAATGCTCATTAAAAGATTAGGCTGTGGTTCAAATGACTTCACTCAGTGACATGTGATTAAGCTGGTTATCAACAAATATCCTAGCTTTACTTTGGCATATGAACTGGTAAGGGCTATAGATAATTATGGTAAGCATAAAAAGCATTATGGATAATTTTGGTGAGCATAAAATGTGTGCCTAAAATCATTACAAAATATTTTTACTCTCCTTAATATATCTTTGAGGCATAATTCAACCAGATATATTAATTTGCATACACAATTAATCCTTATATTTCCTTCAATTAAGGATATATATATATCACAAGGGCTGCATCTATATAAACCCTACATTGAAATAAATACAAGGACCA
The DNA here is from genome assembly GCA_037349315.1 of Chelydra serpentina. Classification (NCBI taxonomy): domain Eukaryota; kingdom Metazoa; phylum Chordata; order Testudines; family Chelydridae; genus Chelydra; species Chelydra serpentina. Next base: position 63,956,645 of record JBAIAC010000004.1, read on the forward strand.
ATTGTGTATGTCTCACCTCAGTCCCTGGAAAAATCATAGAACAGGTCCTCAAGGAATCAATTCTGAACCACTTAAAGGAGGGGAAAGTGATCAGGAACAGTCAGCATGGATTCACCAAGGGCACATCATGCCTGACTAACCTAATTGCCTTCTATGATGAGATAACTGGCTCTGTGGATGAGGGGAAAGCAGTGGATGTGCTATTTCTTGACTTTAGCAAAGCTTTTGATACAGTCTCCCACAGTGTTCTTGCCAGCAAGTTAAAGAAGTATGGGCTGGATGAATGGATGGTAAGGTGGATAGAAAACTGGCTGGATGGTCGTGCTCAACGTGTAGTGATCAATGGCTCCATGTCTAGTTGGCAGCCGGTATCAAGTGGAGTGCCCCAAGGGTCAGTCCTGGGGCCGGTTTTGTTCAATATCTTCATCAACGACCTGGAGGATGGTGTGGACTGCACCCTTAGCAAGTTTGCAGATGACACTAAACTGAGAGGAGTGGTTGATACGCTGGAGGGTAGGGACAGGATACAGAGGGAACTAGACAAATTAGAGGATTGGGCCAAAAGAAATCTGATGAGGTTCAACAAGGACAAGTGCAGAGTCCTGCACTTAGGACGGAAGAATCCCATGCACTTCTACAGACTAGGGACCGAATGGCTGGGCAGCAGTTCTGCAGAAAAGGACCTAGGGGTTACAGTGGACGAAAAGCTGAATATGAGTCAACAGTGTGCCCTTGTTGCCAAGAAGGCTAACGGCATTTTGGGCTGTATAAGTAGGGGCATTTCCAGCAGATCGAGGGACATGATTATTCCCCTCTATTCGGCACTGGTGAGGCCTCATTTGGAGTACTGTGTCCAGTTTTGGGCCCCACACTACAAGAAGGATGTGGATAAATTGGAAAGAGTCCAACGGAGGGCAACAAAAATGATTAGGGGGCTGGAGCACATGATGTATGAGGAGAGGCTGAGGGAACTGGGATTGTTTAGCCTGCAGAAGAGAAGAGTGAGGGGGGATATGATAGCTGCTTTCAACTACCTAAAAGGGGGTTCCAAAGAGGCTGGATCTAGACTGTTCTCAGTGGTAGAAGATGACAGAACAAGGAGTAATGGTCTCAAGTTGAAGAGGGGGAGGTTTAGGTTGGATATTAGGAAAAACTTTTTCACTAGTAGGGTGGTAAAGCACTGGAATGGGTTACCTAGGGAGGTGGTGGAATCTCCTTCCTTAGAGGTTTTTAAGGTCAGGCTTGACAAAGCCCTGGCTGGGATGATCTAGTTGGGGTTGGTCCTGCTTTGAGTAGGGGGTTGGACTAGATGACCTCCTGAGGTCCCTTCCAACCCTGAGATTCTATGATTCTATGTGACTTTCTTTCTTTTTCTTTCTTTCTTTCTTTCTTTCTTTCTTTCTTTCTTTCTTTCTTTCTTTCTTTCTTTCTTTCTTTCTTTCTTTCTTTCTTTCTCTTCATGTTTTGTGTGTATGATTGCTTTGTTTATATCTATCTATTTCTACATCTAATCTATTTATATAAACAAAGCAATCATACACACAAAAATGCAAGAACCGGAGTTGAGTGTGGCTAACACTTTGCTGATTGAAAAATCCCCATTCACCAAGATAGAATTCAGTGCATTTCCAGAAATGGAATTAGCAAAGTCTGAAGAGGTGTAGGGTATGATCAGTAGAAACACAGTCCTTGTGATTTAAAAGAGAGTTGATGGCTGGCTAAATAGTCACACATTCATTGAAATCTGAGAGCATTTTACTAGTTTGCTCAGCACTTTGCAAGTCTGATCCCAAAATGGATTCTTTAAAGATATATAAACTACTGGGCTTGAAAAGAATATTTCCCTTATTGAAGCTACTCCGGTATTTATTTATGTTGTTATGTTGTTATGTTTGGACCTGTCTATCCAATTTGTTTGAAACATAGTACTGTAAAGACTTTAAGAGAATTTCCCAATTTTTCAGGGTTCTACTCTCTACAGTAGTTCCAGCAGGTGTTGGATGAACTTTGACTTGAGATTTCATGAGCTTTTGTCTCCACAGTGCCTTTTTGAAACAGGTAACAGACCCTACTCAGTTTCACCATGCACTTAAAGAGATTTTTTTTACAGCTTTCTGCATATATGTAACTTCTCTTCCAGTGTGACTTTAAGGCCCTCCACAGCAAAGGAATACTCACATATCTGAAGGAAGGAATGTTAACCTGACTTGGCAATAATTGTTTTTTTTTTTTTTTTTTGTAATGCATTCTGGTATAGGGAGAAATTCTGACTAAAATCTCTGAGACTTTGAAAGTCATAAACATACAGGGTAAAACCTGACCTCAGTGAAGTTAATGGCAAAGCACTCAATGACTTTAGTTCAGCCTAGCTTTCACTCACTGCCTTTTTAGTCTTTCCAATTTCTTACATTGTTACACCCACTTGTGATTTATTCAGCAAATCGTAAGGGCTGGAACTTTGGGGCTGATTCACCAGTATGCTATGGATGTTTTTGCAAAACAGTCATACATTTAGCTCAATTAGCCAGGTAACCAGGGTCTTTGGCTGTTTTGCATTGCTGTATGGTGCAAAGCTGCAAAGAATACTGGCGAAGCTGGCCCTTGATTTTTACCCAGAAGACTGAAATAAAATTGTTCATCACAAATATGTGAATGCTGCCAAATAGCCCTATTAAACAAAGCTGAACACAGTTTGGGTGCTGACTCATGCACCAGGTATATCACTGTGGAAAGCCAAATTTCCAAAGGAATTCTGGTACCTCAAAGAAATAAAGGACTGTTGCGGCGTTCCACTAAATTAAAGCATAGCAATGAAATGGTCAGTTCCCACCAAAATTTTCCTTGATATTTCTTTTGTTGTTTTTTTCTTTTAAATACTCTACTTGAGGCTGACAAACATGATCACATTTATATAATATTCTGTGACTGAAGCAACTGCATGTAATATATTGCAAATGAGAAGCCCACTAAAGTAAGAAAAATAGCCTCTTAAAAAAGATAACTCAAAAAAATTGAAATAAATTAAAAAAGTAGATTGTGTTATAAAATAGCAATAAAGCACCTCAAATGGGAAAAACAGCTCTGGGTGATTTGCAGATGTTCAAATGAAACAATTTTCTACAAGTAATTTTGAGTAAAATGACATACTTTCAAGTTAAGTCTGAAAATGGCTTATTGCAGAAAAAAACTTAACCTTATGTGGAAAAGAGTTTGCTATATATGTAAAAGGAATATTTACTATAAGATAGGCTTGCAGCTAGAGAGAACAATAAAAATATATTTAAAAAAAAAACCCAGGCAGAGAACTGATATCTGAGGAGCAAGAGTAATGCGCTCCAAATATCAGCCTCACTAACCTGTCACTTATCCACCAAGACTACCTCTAACCCACTGAATTTTCATTCAAAAAATGCTGGTCTTTATGGTGAGGGACGTTTACAGGTTCGTCAGGATATGGAGTAGCTCGTACTGTTGTTGTCTCTTGGCTTAACAGAATCTATGGTGATCATACCTGGATATGAATATGCATGGTCTACAATGTCAATAGAAATTTTTTTTTAAAGGAATGCCCTGAAAAATGAAATGATGCCAGGCTTTTTTGATTATATAAATTTCCCTGTGTCAGATATTAACTTTCCCCCTTTTGTGTTTGTATAATATTTTGTATATTGTTGTATAATCAGAGTTAGATGATTTATTATATCTAGGACAAGTGCACAGAAGGAAATCTTTGGATCTAAAAGTTAGAGGGTTTTCCACATGGTAAGAGGGGGTAAAAAGTAAAGAATGATGCTCTGTGGAATGACAGTTCCTAGTCATTTCAGGTTCGATAGTAATCTGTAGGAAGTCACTGGAGATTTCGTTAGCAATGTCTTCTTTTTGCCCCTCCTTGACATGTGCAGATTAGAAATATTCCAGCCAAATTTTCCCTGGTATGTCAGAAGTAGAACAATTTTTCTGTGCATTAGGTCGAATGAAAATGGCTGATAGCAAAGAGACACCTGGTTCTAATAAAAGAGAGGCCAGATGGTTCACTCATATAATTTGTCTGAGAGTGACCTGCAAAATCTTTGTTTTGGGTCTGTAGAACCTCTGTCTAAGAAAACAAGGTCACAGCAAAGTCATTGAAAGCAACACATCCTTGTTTGCGACTCCTTAAAACTGATGAATAGCTTCAATTTTCTCAGTTCCAAGATGAAGAGAATTGGAGCAGTTCTTTGGAGATCCGTAAGAGGTGGCATTGGCTGGATGAAAATGACATTTGTTGCATTGTTGTTGGCAAAGTTAGGGCATTTTTAAAAGGTCAAAGCTTTTTCTTCTTTAGAACTCAGTTATAGATAGATATGGCTGGGTGAAAGGAAAAGCAGGAGAAACAAATATTTTATCATTAAACATGATATGGTATGGCTGACATTTTTAAAGCTGCCTGAGAGCCTTTTTGCATCAAATTTCTGTGAGAATCTGTGATGACAGATTTTCAGAATTCCATAAATGCCTTCTGATTTCAAAATCAGAGTTGTTTGTTGTGAGGGGAAAGGCTCGGTAACCAAGTATTTTGCTCACATGCATGGAGCTGGGATTTTCAAATGTGCTTTTGTATGATAACCATCTAGTGAGGCCAACCCTGAGACATTTATGCTTCACCATTTTTCCCCCTGCTAAATGTGTTATCCACGTGGGGGTGGGGGAGGGAAAGAAGAGGCAACCAAAGTTGGGCAGGAAGCACAGGCTCAGCCCTTATACATGTTCTCTCATTATCAGAATGATCAGCTGCCATCCACATCTGTGACAAGGGTGAGCTATTAGACATTAAAGTATGTTCTACTATTTTTATCCCTGACGCTTCTGTAAGCCATAGGAGTGATAGAAAAATAGTGCCTAGTACAATTTTTAAGTTCTAAAACATGTTCTAAAATCCCATTTTAAAATGTGGCATTGAAAATTCCTGTGATGCTGCGTGCTTTAAGAATGGTTTAACTGCATAAAGCGCTCAAGAAAGAAACTTAATAAAACCATCACCCATTTAATCAAATCTATCCTCAGCAAGACAACAGCATGAAGGAGCTTCAATCATTCAGGCTTAGTATCTAGCAATTTCAAAATAATGTTAAGTTAAAATATTGGGTCCAATAATGTTTCAAGGAAGTAAGAGAAATGAAGAAGTCTGTAAACCAGCAGTTACAAATAAGGCAAAAATCCATCTCAGTGGTGGTGGTGTGCAGGGGACGACAGTGTTGAAGCCATGCTCAAATGACTTGACATGAATTAGCAGCTATGTATTCATTGCATTTTTAGTATTAGCGATACTGCTTAGATGACATACCATATTATCTTGTAGAGTATATAGGCTTCACCTGTATATTAAACAGCTGTATTTTTAAAAGAATTGTTTTAATAGAAATATTTACAATTCAGATTTCTCTTTTCTTCACTTTTTTCACTTCTGGGTGTATTCCATCAACTTTCAAATAAATAATTCAAAACTTACATGGTATTGAAATAAAGATTTGATAAGCAGGCAAGGGCTAAGATACCTCCTGGGTGCATGTACTTTTCCTCAGCAATGGCGCCAGAAGCTATAGGGTTAGCTTATTATACTAACTTGAAATAGTAATTTTTAAGATTTACTGTGTTTATATATTTTTTGCTTTTCTGCCTTGTACTCATTTTTTTCTATGACTCTAAACTTATTTTTGAAATACTTTCTTACTGATTGGGATAAGGATATATATTAGCCAAGTTTTTCAAAAATAAAAGCTAGGAGTTAGGAGACAGATTTTTAAAGATGTGTAGGCAGTTGAAGATACAGATAGGTGCCTAATGGGCTTTTCAGATTTGCTTAGGTATCTATGGGAGCTAGGCACCTATGTGGTTTGGAAAATCCCACCAGGTGCCTATCTGCATCTTTAGGTGCCTAATTGCCTTTAATATATGGTTCTAGGTTGCTGAATTTCTCCTCAGATAGCTAAATAACTGGCCAGATTTTCAAAAGTGTTGAATATCAAGGAACATTAGCTACAATGGGAACAGGTGAATATTTTGCACTTTTGGAAATCAATTGCTTATTTTGGTGCTTAAATATGGACTGTGAATCCTACCTTTAGGCTCTATTTAAAAAAAACCTTGGCCCTTATTTATATCTGCAAAGCACCTGACTGCTCTTTAGCAGTGTAATAATAAAATAATAACATAATAATACTAATTAATAATAATTAATAATAAATAATATAATTTCACAAGGACAATCCAGGAAAGCTTTTCATAACTCTTTTCACCATTTATTCATTTAAACTTCATTTTCCCATTTATTGCTTTATTCCTTTCTCATCCTCAGTGTTTATTTTTGTTTTACTCTTTATATGTGATTATAGCATTGAAGTGGGACTGACTCAGAGGAAATCTGGGTTCATTTTGGTAGGTCATCTGCTTAGACTGTAAACTCTTTAGAACAGAAAACTTGTTTAAGATTCTGGCCCCATTGAAATCAACAGGAGTTTTGCCACTGACTTCAATGGATCCAGGATTTCATAATTGTTCCCATATTGGATTATAAAACATCTAACGTCAGGTGATATTATATAAATAAGAAACAAGAAGGGGAATGTATCTAATGTTTTTTCCATGCATAAAAATACACCATTTGTCCTAGTTTTACTTCTGTACCTACTGAAGATTATTACATCTAAGGCAAGATATTACTCATGTCGAAGTAAGTGGGATTTTTTTGCCATTATCTTAAATGTGGGCAGCATCAGACCCTAAAATGGTGCATCGTCATCATGATGATCACAATCATCACAACCACTAGCCCTTTCTATTTCCACTAATCCAGTTTGGTTTAGTTTTTACTGTCCTGTTTATAACTATTGTAAACAATCCAGACTGAATCGTTATTCTGCACTTGATGGTATTTTCAACAGTGGAGGGACATTTCCATTATATAATCTCACTAGTGGGGAAGTTTATAGTCTGACCTTTAAAGATAGCTTGAAAATGTGCATACAAGTTCTATGCCATCAAGACATTTTTTAGTATATTGAAAACACAAGCTGAGATGCTTTTACTTTTTTATGAAACTTTAGTTAAAAAAGAAAAAGCTACATTAATTTTCACAAAAAAATATAATCACATATTAGAAAAAAAGAAAATGTTTAAGGCAACATATACAAATGGATCTGCATAACAGGAAATCTATTTGTGTGCCATTAATTAATGTTCTTCTTTCTAAGTTAAATATAAACCAAAAGTCTGAGATAGAGGATTATTGAAAAGTTGTAGACATTTTCTTCATGGATTCTGCACAATATATCAGAGTTATCTAGAAAATCTAAAGCTTGTAAACAAGGAAAAACTTAGGTTTGTGGGGGGGGGGAATTGAAATTTCAAAGTTGTTTTTCATTTAAAAGGAATCAAAGTTTATTCTCTTTGCAAATTTTATTGCATTTTTTTAGTATTCTGAAATTTGTTAAAAAAACATTATCAAAATAGTGATTGGAATTTTTCATTTACCAAAAAATCCCCTCTCTTTTTTATGAAAAATTCACACTATGCCAACTATTTTTAATGAAAACTTGAAAGTTTTTTTTAAAGATTTTTTTTAACCAGTTCCAATGAAATCTATACCAAATCCACCCTAATGGGATGGTCTAAAAATAATAATGAACTGGAACATTAAGGCACAAAAATAAACCATCAATCCTCAGATTACATCTTTTACCCTCTTCCCTCTTTAACAGCCCAAGAAGATATATGGACTTTCAAGTACGCCAGGTAAGTCAACAGAGTCTAGCTATTTGGGACCAAGTGAATTCTAAATTCAAGAACCTTTTATAGAAAATACCCTGGTATCAGCGGTCTCCTTTGAAATCAAGAGAACTCTAATTCAAGCTGTTGATTGCAACTGCAGTTGCATCACGTGATGACTTAGGAGGTCTCTCAAAATACAGTGTGAGTTTGGAGAGTAACCTAATGAATTTGCATCCCTGATTATCTGTACAAATCTACACAATAGCTTTTTCCATTTACAGTTTTGATGTAGACCGCTGAAACAGATCTATAGCATGATGTCAAAAGCAGCTCTGTAGGCAATGGTGGATGCATAGCTTTTACTATGAATATAGCCCCCCCGCCACCACCCCCAGTGATCATGTTGGTTTAATCCAACAATAGTCTCTTGATATTTGTATTCATTTTGTTTTGGTCCAAATTAGCCCACTTTCACCCAAGCGTAATCTCTCCAACTCTACATACACTTCGGTCATAATTCCTGAGAAATACGTTCCCAGCCCCACAGTGTTCCAAATTAAATCCCACTTCTTTTTCAATTTGGTCAGTGAAAACAGCTGTACAACAGAACACAGCACTGTAATGATACCAAACTGTCAATCAAAACTTCATATTCCCTAGCAGAAGAAAGCAGAAAACCTACTTCATCATCCTTGCCCCCACCCTTCCAAAACGTTAGAGTACTGCAGTGATGGAGTTAGCTCTGCTTGTTTTAATGCAATCTTTAAAAGGCAGTGAGGCTTTTGTTGCTCTACTTCCATGATCATTCAACAAAGAAATCACATTCAAAATTCCTATCTCCCAAACAATCACTCAGCAGAATAATATGCAGTGCTGGTGATAGGTAAATGAGAGTTTCCTCTGAACACAACTATGCAGGTTAGCAAGAAGTTTTGTCTATATTAATGGTGTACAGCTGGGTGTGCAAGCCACAGGGTGTTTTCTCTCAGACAACAGTTGAATAGCTGAGAAGTACCATTACATCCAAATGAAAAGGGGAAAAAAAAGGCGGGGGGGGGGAACCATTAAAAATTATCCTCTGTTCTTCCATGCACTCTCTATGACCCGACAAAAGACAAAGTGTGAAGACTACAGGAACCAAAGGAGGAGCAGCACCAAAGGAAGAATTGTGAAATGATCTTTGAGTCATCTTGTCATCCCCAGATGTCTTTATTCTTTCCCATGTTTGTCTGTTAGCTGCATTGTGAATAAGCAGCAATATTCAGCGATGTCAAAGAAAAACTTTCAGAAAACCATCTGTATAAACAATTGATGTAATCCAAAACTTTGGTCAGTATTAGGGGTAAATACATTATGCAACATACATCAAGTACACCCACAGTTCTAAGAAAGACCATCTCAGCTTTCAAGTGTTCTTTCATGTTGCACAAGGATTTTCAGAGAACACCCTATCAGATGTAGCACTCTCCCTGAAGCAGAAGCATCCTTCTGTAATCCTTTCTGATCTTCCCATTGCAAAGAGAAGTTCCACAGGTGTAATAGATTGGGCTTTACACATGAAAAGAGGAGTTGCAATCACATCATTATTGAACTATTCATTTACAGTAAAACAATAGGTTACAATAGCGCTGCAATGTCAGAGAACTTGCGGTTTCCCATTGAGAATTTGAGAAGTCTTCATCATATTTAAAAAATCCTACTTGAATTAATTTTATTACTATGGATTAGCAGCTATTCTAAACTCAAGATGCCTTACTTAACTAACAAACATAGAAAACATCATAAGTGAGTATCCAAAGGATTCTCCGTCCCTGGGCAAAATATTCACCCCCTTAAACCACTCAGCATATCCATGCAAACATGTATCTTTACATTAATGTTCAGGGCTCTGTAAAAACAATTTACTGTAAGCATGCAGCAGAACTGTAAGAATCATCATAGCCCCAATCCTGAAACACCGAGGTGAAGGGGAGCTGTGGGTACTCAGTGCTTCTCAGACTCAGGCCCAAGATGTCTTAAATTGTGCTCCCTCCTTTGGAAAAAATGGAGGCATCTAAAACAAGATGGTACTTTTGGAAATGTTGGTCTTAGCATGCAGGAGTGGAGTAAGTTATGTGATGGTGACACTCATGCTATATGTATTTTAATATTAACACTAATACATTATGTATATCAATGGGATTATAGGCCTGCATCCTTGACATAGGAATCCGAACCTACCAGCCGCAAATTCCTGGTGTATTTGTGAAAGGGAACTGTCCCACTTTTGATTTGGAATCTGGTTTACATTGAAATACAGAAAACATTTTTGCAGTTCTTATTTCTTGTGTCGAGATGGAGGAAATTAACACAAATTTCATAGACTTTTTGGGGAAAGGGCTGAGGGTATGCTTCTCACAATAATGAAGTGGTAGAAAGGGGTTTTCTTAGGTATCTGGCTGGCTGAATTCCTATTGAGATGATTATTTTAATACAGCTTGGATTTGACTGTGTTTCTTGTGTTATGTATAGGACTGTCAAGCCATTAAAAAATTAATCGTGATTAATCGCACTGTTAAACAATAATAGAATACCATTTATTTAAATATTTTTGGATACTTTCTACATTTTCAAATATATTAATTTCAATTATAACACAGAATACAAAATGTTCAGTGCTCACTTTTGATTACAAGTATTTGCACTGTAAAAAGCCAAGATATGGTATTTTTCAATTCACCTATTACAAGTGCTGTAGTGCAATCTCTTTATCATGAAAGTTGAATTTACAAATGTAGAATTATGCATACAAAAACGTGCATTAAAAATAAAACAATGTAAAATTGTAGAGCCTGTAAATCCACTCAGTCCTACTTCTTGTTCAGCCAATTGCTCAGACAAACAAGTCTGTTTACATTTTCAGGAGATAATGCTGCCTGCTTCTTGTTCAAAATGTCACCTGAAAGTGAGAACAGGCATTTTTATGGCACTGTTAGAGCTGTCATCACAAGATATTTACGTGCCAGATGTGTTAAAGATTCATATGTCCCTTCATGCTTGAACCACTATTCCAGAGGACATGCTGATGACTGGTTGTCTGGGTATACCGAAAGAAGGACAGGGGACACTTGATATGGATTTTAATTAGACCACAACTTTATTATATGGATATCTGTGCTACCCAGCAGTTAAAATGTGCAGTGCAGGCAAATCCATGCTTATTCAAATCATTACGCGGGGTTTCCACTAGCCACTCCCTTCATTTTCCATCTAGGTCCCCTCAGCAAATCAATGGCTTGGAATTTAGCATCCACCCCCCTCGTAGGGGCGATAAGGTGGACTATAAGAATGGGGCAGTTGCTTCCCTGCCAGACCAATCATAGGAGCCTCCCTCCCCTGTTCTGTTCCTTTATCCAGCACATCCTTTTAAATCCTTTACCAGGCCATTTATCTGGTCACTGGATGTCTTCTCTATGGAGTACCTGCACTGGGCATCTGCCACAAGAAGGCACCAGCAATTTGCTTGGCTGCCTACCCCCAAAACCCAGTTGGATTCCCAGACATCTCCCAATGGCCTCTTGTATAGAAGCCCCAATAGGTGAAGCCCCATTCTACTGAAATAACGCATTGTCCCTTGCACTATATCAGGACTGTCAAGGAAGGCAGCAGCTGGATTGTCCGCAACCAGGTACCACAATATCCACCCTCCGCAGTGGGCAGAACCAGTGACCAGCATTCTGGATCCTGTAATTGGAAGAACTCATTAAAACTTCCTGTATAGCTCAGCTGTGTGCCCACCAGGGCTGGCCTTACCATGAGGCGAACTGAGGCTGCTGCCTCCGGTGCCAGACTGGGGGGAGGAGGCACCACTAGGACCAAGAGTGTAGAAAATTTTGTCTGCTGCTGGTGCATATGTATTTTCTCTGCTCTAGATGCACAGAGATGGTAGAGTGCTGTGCTGGAGGAAGGAGGGCACAAGAGACATGGCAGGCAGGAGAAAAAGATGAGAGGGAATAACAGAAAGCAGCAGGAGCTGCAGGGAGAGAGAGAGGAAGAGGAGCCTTTTATGTACCTCTCTAGCACACCCAGGAGCCTATACTGATTAACACCAGCTTCTCAGGGAGCTTTCTGTTTCCTGCTGCTTCCCTGAACCCACTTGAGGATAACAGGCAGTCAACTGAAGTAGTAGGAGCCAGTTAGGCCCTTAAGACGTTGCTATCTTCCCTCACTCAGGCCCTGCTACCAGCCTGCTTATTAGTCCCCTTCAACTGAGTGTTGAGAGCCATTATAGCTGGCACAGAACAGCAGTCATGAGTGAAAGAAGAAAACACCCCTCTGGGGCAGCATTCAGAAAAAGAAAGCAAGCAAAGGAAGCTTTTCTATGTAAGCAGGAAGGAGCTCTCCTGAGATACATAGATACAAATGTTCACAGTGAGCCCTCCGGCCCCAGTGAGGATGTGAGTGGTGAGGAGATGCCTGATCTTCCAGTTAGTCAGAATGCAGGTGACCTGGCAGCTACTGCAGCATCCATATCTCCATCTCAACTGGATGTAGCCATGCACATTCCTGAAGAAAAGTGTAGATCAGAGAAGAGTGTGGTGGAGGCACAAGAAACAGCTACTTCTGAGTTTAGTTCCTTAAGTCTAGATGATCCAGGACTGTGGACCCACTTGAGCAGTAGCCTGAAAGACTTCCTTGTACTGCATGGACCACAGCAAGTGAAAAACTTCATGTTTCCAAAAGACAATGAAAATAGAAGTTTCCATCCAACACATTACAGCGTGAAATCCCCAATGGTGACAAAGTGGAGAGGCCATGGCTTATGTACTCAAAAACCCAGAATGCTGCATACGGGGTGTTTTTTTTTTGAAAACTCTTCCAGTCTAATGTTCCAGCCACATTGGGTTCTACAGGAACAAAGGACATGAAAAATCTGGCTAGAAATCTGGCATGCCATAAGAAGGCAGCAAATCACCAGAAATCATCCCATAGGTGGAAAGAGCTTGAGACGAGACTAAGGTTAAAGGTCACCATTGATGATCAGCGTCAAGAGAAGATTTCATCAGAGTCTATTTAAATGTTCTGAAAAGGCTCATTGCCATTGTGAGAATGCTTGCTACCCAAAACCTAGCACTGCGAGGCACTTCAAATCAGGTGTATGTGCCAAACAATGGAAACTTCAATAAAGTTGTGGAGCTGATGGCTGAGTTTGATGCTGTACTCCAGGAGCATTTAAGAAGAGTCACCTCCCAAGAAATGTACACACACCACTACCTTGGAAAAACAATTCAAAAGGAGATAATACCATTACTGGCAACAAAAGTCAAACAGAAGATTGTGGCAGATCTGAAGTCAGCAAGATATTACTCTGTTATACTGGACTTCACACCTGACATCAGCCATACAGAACAAATGATTTTAATGGTGTGTTTTGTAACAAAAACATAACCTAGTGAAAATGTCCCTGCAATGGTGACTGTCAGAGAGCATTTTCTAGAATTTATTGACATTGATGATACTATGGGAGCTGGTATGACAAATGTGCTTCTTAAATAGCTAAAAGATACAGGAATTGCGATAACTGACATGAGAGGTCAGGACTACGATAATGGTACCAACATGAGAGGAAAGAACAGAGCAGTACAGACATGGATCCGAGAGTTAAACCCTCAAACTTTTTTTGTCCCATGCAGTTCTCATTAATTGAACTTGGTGGTCAGTGATGCAGGTTCAGCTTCTAGTCAGGCTGCTGAATTTTTTAATGTAATTTAAGCATCTATGTATTTTTCTCTGCATCAACTCATCAATGGCAAATTTTGAAGCAACATCTGTGAACATCCTCTCTGACACTGAAACCCCTGAGTGCTACATGATGGGAAAGTCGAGTGGAGGTGATAAATCCAATCAAACATCAAATTGGGAAGATAGATGATGCCAAAGTTACCATTATGGAGGATAATGCTATAACAGGTACTGTTTGTGGGAGAACAGTGGCAGATGGAATCACCAAAAACATACATAACTTCAAATGTCTGTGTGGCTTAGTGTTGTGGCATGACATACTGTTTGAAATAAATGTTGTAAACAAGAGACTCCAAGGTGTTGACCTTGATATATCTGGAGCAATGGAACAACTGGACAAAGCAAAGTCATACCTACAGTCTTACCGGTCAGATGAGGGATTTCACAACGTTCTGAAGAGTGCACAGAAGTTGGCAGAGGAACTTCACACTGAAGCTATTTTTCCACCCATTTAAGAATACAAGAGTCATGGAAGAAGAAGACATTTTGATTATGAGGCACGGGATAATCCCATAAGAGATCCCAAACAACAATTCAAAGTTGAATTCTTTAACCGGGGGCTAGATTGTACAATCCAGTCAGTTGAAGAATGTTTCATGCAGCTCAAGGAACACAGCAGTATATTTGGGATGTTGCATGATATTCCAAAACTCCTCACCATATTTGAAGAAGACCTACTCCAGCAATGCAGGGCACTAGAGACAGTGTTGACACATGATGACATGCGCGATATTGATGTGAGTGATTTAGGTCATGAACTGAAAGCCCTTTCAAGATACATTTCAGCAGGATCAACTCCAAAGGCAGATGACCACCCTCTTTCCAAATGCTTTTGTTGCTCTGCGCATACTTCTAACACTTCCTGTAACAGTTGCCAGTGGAGAACACAGCTTCTCCAAGCGAAAGTAAATAAAAACACACCTACGTTCCACAATGACACAGGAGAGGCTGGTCGGCCTTTCAACCATCTCAATAGAGCATGAGCTGGCCCAGACTGTGGACCTTCAGGAAGAAGTTCAAATCTTTGCAACCAAGAAGGCACGGAAAGTACCACTTTGATTATTCAAACAGATAAAAATGCCAGTGTTTACTATGCAGACAAGAAAAGTTACATTTGTTGTTCAGGCGTTTGAAAGTTAACTGTTACTTAACATTTTTGAACAAGGCATTTTAAGGTGTTAGTTCTCCTTTATTGGGGTAGGTAGCAGAGCAGTACCATGAGAGGAGTAGAACAGGAAGAAGGCAGAATTGAAACCTTTCAAAGGTTTGGCCCAAGCGAGGGGGAATGGGGGCATCATTTGAGCTCCCCGCCTCAGGTGCCAAAATGTTGTGGGCCACCCCTGGTGCCCAGAGCCAAGAATCTCCATGCCACTGACAACATCATATGCCTGTCCCTGCCAGCAGGTAGGGGATCTTGAGGGACAATTACTGCACGGGTGGGGTGCAAAATAAACTTTATTAAGAGAATATAAAAACAGGGAAAATTCAATAGTGAGGGGTATGGGGTTTGTTAAGGTAGACAATTGGGGAGGGGTTTCTTTTAGTAAACAGGATAGGGGGTTTCAATAGTGGGGTACAATACAGTGGGGTACAATACAGTTGGTAACCAATTAACACTGAAGTATAAATGTAACAGGTAGCTAACAATTTCTATGTAAAGGGTGTGTCACAGCAGCATATAACCAACTAACAGTTATGGGTAAAATGTGTTAAATAACCAACAACTTTAGGTAAAAATGGGTCACAGTGGTGTAAATGTAAAATGTGAGGTGTGTTAGAGAGAAAAAGGAAAGTAACCAATGGGGTTTTTATGCTAGACTTTAGTAATGCAATTGAGGCTTGGAAAGGCAGTGGTAGAGAAATGAGGTTGGGGTGGGGGGAAGACACGTGGTGGAGCAGAGACCAAAGGCAGAGGCGCTGTGGAGGGAGATTTGAACTGAGGGAGACACAGAGAGCAGACAGGCTGCAAGTTTAAACAGCAGAGAGACTGCAATGAGACTGGGGAGCTCGGGGGAAGACACGGGCGAGCTTGGGGGGTTTGGGCAGCGGGAAGACAGACTTAACCACAATTATACAGAACACAGTAAAATCTTATCTATGATTTAACTTAACCAAGACTACACAAGTTAGCAAGTAACAGAACACAATACAAACAATTCTTTAAACCTACTTAACCACAGCTATGCAAAATGAAATTACAATTTATCTAGACTAAAAGCTAAACCTAATACAGACCAAGGAGTCTGCCTGCTGGGGAAAGAAAGCCAGCATTAAAACAAGGGGAGTGTGCAAGAGGTTTTTCCTTACCACTTTCCAGGACAGCAACAAGCAGAGAAAACTCGATTCACTTACAATAATCAGGAGATCTTCAGGCACAAATTCGTTGTTCGTGGGAGGGGAGTTTAAAATGGGGATACGCTCAAAAAACAAATGAGAGCGGGGAGAGGGCCTCCCAAGACCCCTAGCTGATCAGACCAGGTGGCAAGGCAAGGAACTTCTCCAGGGGTCTGATCAGAAAATGTCTGGTTTTAAAGGCAAACTTAGGCAGTTTCCCACCAGTACTTTTGATTGGCTTCTTTGGATACAGGGGAGGAGAGAGAGTGCAGGGAAAACTACAGGTAAGCATAGACATGCCTGGGCAAGTTCTGAGCCACAGGTATGACTCATATGCTCAGCTATGTGGCCACTTTAGGTCTTGCATACCTGGGCAGAGCACCCCTACACCGAGCCCGGGTCTGAACAAAGGAACCGAACAAAGGAGAAAGAAGCCTCCTCCTTAGGCAGAGCAATGGCTCCAGTTAGTCTGTACAAGCCATTTTCATGAGCAGGGCCAGGCTGACTTTGGTCAGTTCCATGGCCCGGGGGGGCGGCCACTATTGAAAAAGAATCCAGCAGTGGGACAGCTGTAACAGACAATGCCGAGGCGCCATAGAGCCAGGAGCATCTGCTCAGGTTCATTGCTAGCTCCTGGTGCAAGCTCACAAAATCTGCTAAACTGGAAGTGAGACAAGGCATCTGTTATGCCATTATCCATGCCTGGCATGTGATTGGAAGAAAAACAGATGTTGAGTTTTAAAAGTTGTAGAATAAATGCCTACACAGACTTCATGACCCTGAGCGATCTGGAAGTTTGGTGATTGATAACCTGTACCACTGCCATCTTGTCGCACCACAAGCACACCCGTTTATTAGCCAGCTCCGGTCCCCAAATAAGCACCACTGCTAAAATGGGGAAAAAATCCAGTTAAGTCATATCACACACAACCCCATTTTGTGTCCAGATATCAGGCCATTTCTGGGCACATCACCTGCCTTGATAAAACACTCCAAAACCTGTACCCCCTGCAGCATCCAAATGGATTGTTAAACCACCTTGTAATAACCATTCCACCCTCCACAATGACACCCCATTAAATTGACTCAAAAAATGTTCCCACACCTTCAAGTATTCCTTCATCTCTCTAGTAACTCGTATGTAATGAAGTGGCCTGGATATGTCCATTGTTGCCACCTCCAACTGGGCACAAAATGCCTGCCCGGGACAACAACCCTGCAGGCAAACTTCAGGTGACCCATAATAGACTACAGGTGTCGCAGCATGAGGTTTTTTGGCTCCTACAGCTCCCCTGAGCAATCCCAATAGTTCCTGAAGTTTACCCTGCGGGAGCCACAGTATACCCTCTCCAGTGTCCAGCTCGATCAATGTAGTCTGTTTTTTTCTTCCACTAGGGGTACCCCCAACTGTGTAGCCAGGATCTGAAATGTGTCCAACAGGTGAACACATCCATCTGACCCGGGTCGTCCTGCAAACAAAAAATCGTCTCAATAATTCACTACTTGGCATAGTCCCGCTGCCCGCACCAGTGCCCGGTGCAACATTGTACTCAATGTTTCAAATGCTGAACAGGATACTGAACATCCCCTGGGCATAGCCTTGTCACAATAAAATTGTCCCTCAAAAGAGAAACCCAAAAGGTCAAAGTCCTATGGATGCCCCGGCAGCAGTCGAAAAGCAGACTTGATATTACAATTAGCCATTAGTGTCCCTGGGCCACAAGCCCTAACCATACAAACGGCTTTGTCAATGGAGGAATAGCGTATGGAACATAGCACCTGGTCTATCCCATCATTAACAGAGCCATCTCATGTGTACGACAGGTGATGAATTAATCGGTATGTCCCTGGAGTCTTCTTGGGGACCAAACCTGGGGGGAAACCCTCACGTTTTCTATAGGTAATTGATCAAATGGCCCAGCCACCCTGCCCTCATTTAATTCCTGTGTAAACTTTTCTTTAATAATATGTCCCATCTCAGTGACTGACTTCACATTTTTTGACATCACATGGGTCCAGCTCCTGCAAAGGAGATCCAAAATCTCACAGTAAACCCCTCCCACAAATATGCCCGATCTGCTTTGTTAGGATAATACCATAGGATAACCCTTAACACCTCCGGCCTAACTGGCGTTGGTGCCCATGCCCATTGCACCACCCTCAGCTTGTCCCCCTCCCCAGCTTGAGTTCTGTGTCCCATAACCTGTTCCAACCAAGCCAAACCTGCGGTTGGCACTTGAGTCACTCCCAGTCCTGTTTCTTCCTTGTGAACGTCCCCTACCGCTCTGGCAAGAATGGGTTGAAAGGGTCCCAAATCATGCCTTGCAAACATGCCTGAATTTACAGCTGCTGCAAAAACAACTACTGTCATTAAATGCCCAGCAAATATTATTACGTGACTTAGGCCTCTCCCATGCTTGCTGTGGTATTAACAAGCCACTGTCTGTGTAAACTCTTGGTCCCCTCGGAGTCATCCACTCCAACCACAGTGTGTGATGCAGTTTGTCCCACCAGATCCCAGTTTGTGTTGCTGCCCTCAGTTGAAACTGCTCATCATAATTAAACAAGGACATGCCCCCAAACATTCCCCCATCTCCTGCCACCCAAACTTGAGCACATGCGGGTCTTGCCCTGTCACCCCATCCATACCCCTCAAAACTAGGTGCATGAAGTTGCTGCAACAACTGCAAATTAGCTTGCAGCAGCTGTGTAATACCATTAGTATCCCCACTGGGAGTGTATCTCCATGGACAGTCTGCTGCTGCTTCTGAGCCTCCCGCTCCTAGGCTGGGACTATTTATTACCCCACTAGCTGGTGGATATTCCAATACTTAGATTTACCAAGCCAGCATAAAACATCTTCTTTACTACCTTACTGGTTATTCAGAAGTCAACAACACAGTTCCCTTAATGTACCCAGCATTAGGCCTTCATCCAGGTACCCAAATCAAATATGATGAGGATTTCTGAAAATCATATTTCATCATATAAAGAAAAGGTTCTACCAATCCCAAAGGATCAGACACATTACCCCCCAGTTTATTGAATATTCCAGATCTTACCGAGATACACGCATACAGCCAATTCTTATTAACTGAACTAACATTTATTAAAAAATAAAAGAGAGAGAGAGAGTATGGTTAAAAGATCAATATACATACAGACATGATTTCAGTTCATTGAAGTTCAGATTCATAGCAGAGATGGCGAGCTTTGTAGTTGCAAAGAGTTCTTTCAGAAATAGTTCATAGGTTATTGATTCAGAGATCAAAATAAAATATTAACATTTAGATGAATCTTGGGTAAAATAATGCCATTCTCTATATGTCTCTTTGAAGTTTGTGATCCACGGCCTAATGGATAAATTGCCCTATGTTAATTTGTGTAACTAATTACTGGTGGTGTTTAGAAAACTGAAGGTTACATCATGGAGGTTATCATGGAGGTTAAGTCCATTCATGGAGGTTAAGTCCATTAATGTCTATTAGCCAGAATGGGTAAGAAATGGTGTCCTTAGCCTCAGTTTGTCAGTGGAGGGTGATGGATGGCAGGAGAGAGATCACTTGATCATTACCTGTTGGGTCCACTCACTCCGGGTCACCTGGCATTGGCCACTGTCGGTGGACAGGTGTAGGGTACTACGGAAGATTGTGTTATGGCATAGCAAGGGTGTTTTCGCTTTCTCATGCTAGCCAGGGTGTTTTTGCTTTCTCACACTCTTTTAGCGGCCGGCCACTGTAGGTCATGGCCGGCCAGCTGCAATCTGTTTTGAGCTAATTAAAATTGCTTTTGCTTTGCATGGCCTTGAGCCAGGAGGCGCCGGGAGGCGGCCCCTGCTTGCTTATGTATGAGATGTTCGTATATAATTGTATGAGCCCGGTCCCGCTTTGGACTCCTTACCAGGCCCGAACTTCGGTGAGCTGGGTTCCCCATCTCCGTGACAGCAACGCCAGGAGTCCCCGTTGCGGATGTGCCACTTTGCCTTCAATAAAGCCAATAACACACTGTGTGTGGGGGCCTCGTTCTTGCAGGGCACCCTGGGTAGGCCCGCAGCCTCCCACGAACATAACAACAGGATACTGGGCTGCATAGACCTTTGGTCTGACCCAGTACGACCTTTCTTATGTTCTTATGTTCTTATTGTTCAATGTCCAAATATCATATTCAGGGTGTACCAGCTAGCTGGGACCTCAATCTTGCAACTCAAACGTCCCCCGATTAAGTTTAAGCAGATCTGAGATGACAGAATCAGGACCCAATGGTCTTTTATACAGTGTTCTAGCATCCACTTGACCACACAGTCCTGGGTAAACAATATGCTTTTGATGTAACCTTCTGTTTTCTAAACACCACCAGTAATTAGTTACACAAATTAACATAGGGCAATTTATCCATTAGGCCGTGGATCACAAACTTCAAAGAGACATATAGAGAATGGCATTATTTTACCCAAGATTCATCTAAATGTTAATATTTTCTTTTGATCTCTGAATCAATAGTTATAATGACAGACAGGAACTGTCTGTTTACATGGGTAACATTCTTGAGTACACAATTAGTATTACTTCTAGCTTAAGAACATAAGAATGGCCCTACTGGGTCAGACCAATGGTTCATCTAGTCCCAGTATCCTGTCTTCCCACAGTGGCCAGTGAACTTATAGATTCTTTCATAGATTCTAGGGCTGGAAGGGACCTCGAGAGGTCATCGAGTCCAGCCCCCTGCCCTCATGGCAGGACCAAATACTGTCTAGACCATCCCTGATAACTTCTAACAATATAGGTTTGCATTTCTAAGTTCGAGCCTATTTAGCATGAATGGCCCTAATTTCCATTCCCATACCTTTCTAACATGTCTTTAAAGGTCACTTTGGGTTAGTTAGCCTGCAAGCTTTTTAAACCTTTCTGGCCATGTGTTACACTTTGTATAAAATTTGTTGCAATTATAAAACAGTGGTTGAAATAATGGCTTGCATAATTATATTTTAATCAGACAATGTCACATTTGGGTCAAGTTCTGTAGCTATCTTTAGAAATCTCACATTGGTACCTTTGTATTTTGTCAAATCTGCAGTGAAAGTGTTCTTAAAATGAACTTGTGCTGGGTCATCATCCGAGAGTGCTATAACATGAAATATATGGATGAATGCAGGTAAAACGGAGCAGGGGATATACAATTCTCCTCCAATGACATCAGTCACAAATTTAATTAATGTATTTTTTTAACAAGTGTCATCAGCATGGAAGCATGTCCTCTGGAATGATGGCCGAAGCATGAAGGGGCAGTTGACTGTTTAGCATATCTGGCACGTAAATACCTTGCAATGCCGGCTACAAAAGTGCCATGCAAATGTCAGTTCTCATTTTCCAGTAATTGTAAATTGTAAATAAGAAGAGGGAAGCATTATCTCCTGTTAATGTAAATAAACTTGTTTGTCTTAGCGATTGGCTGAACAAGAAGTAGAACTGGGTGGACTTGTAGGCTCCGAAGTTTTACATTGCTTTGTTTTTGAGTGCAGTTATGTAGCAAAAAACATTTTGTAAGTTGCACTTTCATGAAAAAGAGATTTCACTACAGTTCTTATGTGAGGTTAATTGAAAAATACTATTTCTTTTGTTTATAATTTTTACAGTGCAAATATTTGTAATAAAAAATAATATAGACTTTGATTTCAATTACAACATGAAAATATAGAAAAAACATCCAAAATATTTAATACATTTCAATTGGCGTTCTATTGTTTAGCAGTCTGATTAATCACAATTCATTTTTTGAGTTAATTGTGTGAGTTAACTGTGATTAATCAACAGCCCTAATTATGTATGATGTGTTTAGGGCAGCTAGAGATTTGGATAAGCATCTTTCTATTTTAAAATTTAAACAAATAATAAATAAATAGAACAATCAATCATTTTTAATACAAAAAATATCATTTTCTTAAGGTAAAGGCCTAACTGAATTTAAGAAATTTGTGTATGATTAAGGCTGTTGAAAGTATTTTTGATACAAATCCCTTGTAATGCAAATCTGAGGAAGTTCTGTTTCTAGGAGATATTAACCACAAATATTAGGTTCATATGCTTTGATTTTAAATAAGAAATATTGATTAATTAAAGTACTTTGTAGATAGTGATCAAAGATATAAAAGGTATCTTCTAGATATGCTAAAAACCTTGTGATACATTTCAGGTAGCATTTTCAAAAAACACTCAGCATTGGCCTAACTTTGCTACTATTGCAGCCAATTATTAATTGTCATTGACATCAATGGGAGTACTAAACCCAATGATGAAAACTTTTGAAAATTCCCTCCTTAATTTTTATAGGTAGAATAGTGAATGTGAAGTGAGAATCCTGAAGACAAACACAAGTGTAGTGATAATAAGAACTGAATGGTCACAAAGCTTGTTAACAGTCTAATTAGCAGTATGCAGAACTGATTCCAGCACATAAGTCAACTAAGAAAAAACAAGAAGAATAAATAGAAATTAAACTTTTATACCTGTTTCCCCAGGCTGGTGTTGAACAAAGCTTATGTTGCTGTACATTAAATGGCTAGTGACAGATTATGGTATAACTGACCAATTAAAAAAACAAATCTAAAAGTTTCAAAGAATTAGGAGAAACTTTAAATTTAAAACCAGATTTTGAAAGACTAGTAAACTTCAGAATGGATTTTGGAAAGGAGAGGCACTGCAGTATCAGAAGGAAAAACATGAAAAATTAGCCAAGGAGATTAGACAATCACACATGGAAGGGTTCTATGAAAGACTTATTGCTCTATTATAAGATGCAGATGCCAGTTATTGAGAACCCAGGGGAAAACAGACAAACAAATCATCCTGTTCATTGACTGCAACGAGCCACATTTTAGAAGCAGAAATGGGATATCCCAAAATATTTTATACATGCAGATTTACGGATCTTGGATTCTGGGAAAAGCCCTGCAGTAAGCATGTCCGCTTACTAATCTGAAACCACAACAGATGTGATTTCTCAATGGACTTTGTAAAGCTCACACACAAAGCACAATTCATATTTTGATGTAACTGCCTCAGTTCTTCATATTAAGATGATGCATGAAGCAGCGTTCATGTTCCTGATTGGTCCACATC
The DNA here is from genome assembly GCA_037349315.1 of Chelydra serpentina. NCBI lineage: Eukaryota > Metazoa > Chordata > Testudines > Chelydridae > Chelydra > Chelydra serpentina. The sequence continues at coordinate 63,979,621 of JBAIAC010000004.1, forward strand.
AACTTTTTTAAAAGGAGTCAATCCATGGGCCACCCAGCAGAACTTAATGAAAGAAGGTTGGTACCTTTAACAAACCACTTTCCAAATATAAATGGACAGGATAGTGGATCAAAAACTGGATCCTTCAGCTGGCCACCAAGGACTCCGGCTAGTGGTAATGACTAAAACTTACACCCAAATAGCACATTGAAAACTTTCTTTCCTTAAAATCCTATTGGGAAGACCACAGAGATACCAGAACAAGACCACAGTTGCAAAAACACTTTGAACTAACAGCTGAAGATCTTCAGAGTAGCGTTACAAATCACATGTGTTTATGTGATGGACATAGCCTTAGCTGACACCAGAGATAGAACCAAAGATCTCTTGAGCTAAAAATATGAGTTTTTACAGCTTGAGGTAAGAGTTAAATTTTGACTGGTAATAGACTCACCTCATATGTGAACTGGACATAGATGGGTCTACATAACACATTGGGCAGCGTTACATTTACATATACTGGAGAATTTCCTGAGAAACTATTTGCACTGTGAATTAGTAAGAGACCTATCAAATTTCCACTGAAGTCTGTGGATACATTCCCATTCATTTAAATGTGCATTGGATTAAGCCCTAAGTACATACTTCCTTTGTGTGAAGGAGAGAGAGAGAGAGGAGAGAAAGAAGATGAAAAGGCTTGCCTTTTGATTATTATCTGAGTAGGCAATTGTGAATTGAAGCAATAGTTCAATAATTAAATAACTGTTGAAATTTGTAACTAAAATTATTTTTATTTGAAAAGTCACAGCTAATCTCATAACTTCTGTTTAGCAACTAAATAAGGACTTTTATTATGAAACCCAAATTCCATATTGCTACCAAAACAGCATATAAAATAGTATAGAATTTAAAATGGGTTTAATAATGTGTGATAAGACTCTGTGGTCAAACTGACTTATTATGACTGATTATTTTTATTTAGTAAGGTTTTGCATCCTATGTTAAATTCATTCATTTAAACCAAATATTTTTGTTTCTGTCTATAATACATTTAAAGTATATTTTGATTAATGAAATGTATATTGATAATAATTCTTTAGTCTAGTCTATAGCTAAACACCTTGAAATTTACAAGAAATATAGTATGGGTAACAGATTAATTGAATTTCTTTAACCAGAGTTTGTATCTAACCCAGTTTTTTCATAGATCAATTCCTTTTCTCATGGCACTGTACTCTGGGAACCCCTTTTGGAGAACATACCCTAGATATGTAAATCTATGGCTCTTCCCTTAATTCACTACTTTTAGTAATTACAATTCCTGTTACTGACACCCTCCATGATTTCTTGGGGGTCCTGTAGGATTCTTCATAACTTTTTGATGAAGTAATGTTATCTTCCAGACTCTTAACATCCCTGATAAGGGATTACAAACACAAATATATATATATATATATACATACACATACACATTAACAGGGTGGGGTTTTCAAAAGTTCCTAAGTGAGTTAGGCACCTAATTCCAACTACCATTCAATTTGAGTTAGGTGCCTAATTCGGGTGCTCTTCAAAAATGCACCCCAAGTGTCACAGGATATGGTGATGCTCTGTTTATCCCCTATGACTCCCTGCTTCCCCGCACCCCGATCTCTTTCTGCAGGATTCCTTTCTAGGAAGCCATTTCCCATTTTGTATCTGTGCAACTAATTGTTCCTTCCTTCCTTCCTAAGTGGAGTAGTTTGCATTTGTCCTTATTCATCCTATTTACGTTAGACCATTTCTCTAGTTTTTTTCACATCGTTTTGAATTTTAATCTTATCCTCCAAAGCACTTGCAACCCCTCCCAGCTTTGTATCATCCAAAAACTTTATAAGTGTCATCTCTATGTCATTATCTAAATCATTGGTGAAGATATTGAACAGAACCAGACCGAGAACTGATCCCTGCGAGAACCAGTTTGTTATGCCGTCCCAGCTTAACTGTGAACCACTGATAACTACTCTCTGGGAACAGTTTTCCAACCACTTATGCTTTATAGTAGCTCCGTCTAGCTTGTATTTTCCTAGTTTGTTTATGAGAAGGTCATTTGAGACAGTATCAGAAGCTTTACTAAAGTCAAGATATATCATATCTACTGCTTCCCGCCATCCACAAGGCTTGTTACTCTATCAAAGAAAGCTATTAGGTTGGTTTGACATGATTTGTTCTTGACAAATCCATGCTGACTGTTACTTATCACCTTATTATCTTCTAGGCATCTGCAAGTTGATTGCTTGATTATTTCCTCCATTATCATTCCAGTTTCAGAGGGGTAACCGTCTTATTCTGTATCAGCAAAAACAACGAGACGTCCTTGTGGCACCTTAGAGACTAACAAATTTATTTGGGCATAAGCTTTCATGGCCTAAAATCCACTTTATCAGATGCAAGGTATGACAGGTTGGTATCACAGAAACCACCTTGGAGCTGCCACCTCGTATGCCAAGGCTACTTCTGCCCCTGCTTTCCTGCCTTTTCCAGCCTGGGACTCCAGAATCCTGTCTGTTTTGATCCAGATTCCGCTGATCTGTTGCAAACCCAGACCAAGGTCTGAACCACGTCCACTAACAGCTGTCGGCCTGCCTGGAAGCAGCTCAGGAAGTGCTCTTGCCTTTGACACCCAGGTGCCCAACTCCCAATGTGGTTCAAACCCTGAATAAATCCGTTTTACCCTGTATAAAGCTTATACAGGGTAAACTCATAAATAGTTCGCATTCTATTTCAAAGATAAAAAGATATGCACAGCTGTTTGCCCTCCCCAGGTACTAACACGTACTCCAGGTAACTTAATAAGTAAAAAGTGATTTGAATAAGTACAGAAAGTAGGATTTAAGTGATTCCAAGTAGTAACAGACAGAACAAAGTGAATTACTAAATAAAATAAAACAATCAAGTCTATGTCTAATCAAATTGAACACAGATAAAAACCTCACCAGTTCCAGCAAACTTATTTTCACAGGCTATAGTACTCCTAGCCTGGGTCCAGCAATCGCTCACACCCACAATTGTCTTTGTCCTTTGTTCAGTCTCTTTCAGGTGTGTCCTTGGGGGGTGGAGAGCCTCTCTCTTTAGCCAGCTGAAGACAAAATGGAGGGGTCTTCCAGGGGTTTAAATAGCTTTTCTCCCCTGAATGGATGCTCCTGCCCACTCCCTGTGTAGCATCATGTTACCCTGGAGTTTGGGGATCACATGGGCAAGTCACATGTCCATGCACCACTCAGTAACCAGTCCAGCCAGTCGCATTCCTGGCCAAGCTCAGATGTGGATTGGTGTCTGGGACTCCTTTTGTCTGTTTAAGAGTTTCTTGATTGGGCTCTTTGCCTGCCCATTCCGTTCTCAAGATATGATCCCATGCTCTTACAAAGTCTATGTATAAAACCAGCAAATATACAACCAATATTCATAACTTCAACTACAACAATGATACATGCATACAAACAGGAGGAATAGATTCAGTAGATCATAACTTTTACAGAGATATGTTACATGGCACATGTAGCATAAAACATATTCCAGTTATATCCTATACACATTTATAAGTATCTCCCCATAAAGTCTTATGAAGACACGTCACACAAGGAGTGAAAAATACAGTAGGCAGGTATATATATTTTAGCACATGAAAAGATGGGAGTTGCCTTACCAAGTGGAGGGTCAGTGCTAACGGGGCCAATTCAATCAAGGTGGAAGTGGCCTATTCCCAACACTTGACAAGAAAGGGTGAATATCAACAGAGGGAAAATTACTTTTTGTAGTGACCCAGCCACTTCCAGTCTTTATCGTTCCGGGTACTGAAGTTAAGCTGATTGGTCTGCAATTCCCCAGGATTGTCCTTATTCCTCTTTTTGTAGATTGACGCTATATTTGCCCTTTTGCAGTCCTCTGGAATTTTACTTGTCTTCCATGACTTTTCAAAGGTAATTGCTATGGATACTAACAAGGTTTTTTTCATACTTTGTCATGCAATTTAATCTTCATAGAACCAGGATGATCTTGGTAATATTTTAAATGCCCTTTTATTTTGATACATATTTGTTAAATCTTCCATAAACTAAAGCAATAGAAAGAGACATGGTGCAGTTGTCTAAAATTAGGATGGGGCACCATTTATGCCCGAGTTATAGTGCTACTTCTGAGTCTTTCTGTGGCCTTTTGTAAGTCACTTATGTAACTCACTGTATTAAGCATTATTATTATTTTTGGAATTTAGTATTTGTATTACAGTAACCCCCTAGAAGCCCCACAGAGGGACTGGGTCATACTGTACATACAGGCACTGTACATACAGATGCTGAAAATTCCCTGCCTGAATGAGTACACCACTTTAAACAATAAGGACTAAAGGTCTAATCCTGCTAAAGAGTCCTCATGACTGGTCACTTACGCCAGTGCAGAGTCCAATTAAACTAGCATGAACGTTTTGTTTGTCCCATGGTTTACATATATATATCTATATGTCCACTTCTACAACAACTATAGCTACCCTCAATCTGTGTGTGCGTGTGCGGGAGCGGGGGTGGGTATCTCAGTGGTATTTTTACAATGTAACTTTATTTTGTGGGGATTTTGTTATGTGAACCAAATCAGAGTCTTCAGAAGAGAGAACAATATGCTAAAAGAAATTTGTTCTGAAAAAGGAATTCTCTGATACTTGAGACAAGCAGCACAGCAGGAGCCTAAACAAACAAAAACAACTTTGGTGTTTGCTATTCTTCATTGGTGACAGTGGTGTGGTGAGCATCTTGCTGTTAGAGAACAATTTAAGAGAAAGTTCTGGCAGCATGTAGCTTCATTGCATCACAACAAAGGAAGAAAATGAGATCTTGTTCTTTCCTTATGAAATTCAGACCAATAGTCTCTGTTTAGTTTTGTGTATTGGTTTTATTTATTTTTGTCTCTGTGTTTGTTTTCATGGTAGTATATGTTAAAGTTTGACTCCTGGGGAATACTTTTCTCTTTGGGAATTCTTTGTATTAGTTTGGTTTTCTTGAGTCATTCAATAAAGCATTGGAGATTGGAAAAATCTAAATGGAGAGAGACATTCCCCAGTGAGGTGAAGTGGATTTGGAGTCAGAGACACAATGTTCCTTCCTTTTTCCCCTCAAGCAGGCCCAACTGGATGACTCAAGGGAAATGGAGAAAAATAGGGATATATTTTTTCATACTGGAACACTAATAACATTCTCCCCTTGTATATCACTCGTTTGCTTGAGAGGACAATTGCCATTTCCCCTCATGTCTTGCCAATCCTCCCTCTATATGTGGGACAGAATAGAATTCCCCTCAAAAGGTAGTTCTGTTTATGAAATACTAAGTAGAAAATGTCTTCCCATCACAGTTTTGTGCATAGTACTTATTGCCAGACCTTTGCAACCGGGGAACACTAACACAATGCAGCAGTAGCTTTCTTCCCTCCGTTGCTGTCTCGTCTTCTATAATTTTTTACTCTAGGGACACAGATTTCCTTCCTGGCTTTCATCCTTTTCTTTCTACATTCTTTTCTTCCTTCCTTGTTTGTTTCTTTCCTAGTCTTATTAGCAGCTGGGGTAACAGAGACTGAAGAATAGTCAGTCCTGGGTACATATATCTTTCACTCAATAATTGGTACCCTTTTCCTGCTAGCATCTAGAGGTTTTGCTTCCATAAAGGCCAATTGCAACAAGCCAGACATTAGCCTGATAAAAAGGCTTGATGCTTCTACTTATTAAGATTTCAAATGAAACAAATGAATAAACACTCTAAATTTCCTTAGACACTCACTAATGTTGACACCAGTTTGAGGCAGCCTTTTTGATTCAATTTTAGAAGCTCCTTAAAGTTTTGACCTTTTTTAATACATTGTTCTTTCTAGATTTTAAATTTCTTAAGCCCACAATGATTACGGACAGCATAATTTGGAATAGACACATGGACCAGATCAAATTTTCATGGAGGTCAAGGAAAACCTTTCCATTTCAGGAAGATATATACAAAAGTAAGGATATTTGTGATGGGGAGGAAAGGGGAATCACAACAAGAACAAAACATTTCTTCCATTCCAAGTGATTTTACTTCTCCATAAATGTTGCTTTTTCCCCACTAAATTTCAGCTGATATTGTTCATATTGAATCTTGTAAAAAGGCATAAAAAGAAAGAAAAACCTCCCTGCCATGTAATATGTCGTGTTTGTTTAACAATGAGCAGAAGCAAAAATATGAAGGGAAGAGAGATGATGGGAAAAAGACTCAGAGTGAGTTGTGATCTGACCCTAAGTATCTTATAAATATGGCATTCTTCTTTAGATGACTGATTGTGGGAATTGCTGCACCAGTGGAATTGAACCAAATAGGAGCAATGGTGGACACTACTGCTTGGAAAAAAAATAGCGCCAAATGTAGACAGAGCCTTAGATTTTAACATTATTGGTAAGCATCGAAGGTTGTTTTATTTATTGCATTTATAATATGTTTCTGACCAGCATATAATATCGGTCTGGGAAATAAAGAAAAAAATCGATTGTGGTTTGACACCACTAAATTCCATTTTCGGGAATAATCAAATGTCGGTTCTTGTTGTTAGTAGTATTAAAAGCAATGCTATTTCTCAGCTAACATTTCCAGTTCATTAATCTTCCTGTTTAGTTTTCTGAAAAGCTTTCCACAATTTGAAATAAAAAGGATGGGAGGACTGCACCTTCTGACTTTCTATCATACTGCCCTAAAAGGCTTTTTACATAATTCACAAATTCAGTTTCAAGATTTTACAGTTTAGAAACCTTACTTTTCTTCTTTTGTATTTTAAAAATATCTAAAGGCTTAAAATACTCAGCCACAAATTTTCATTCTTTTTAAAGTACCATTTGATGGTGATGTACCTTTATCATAAGAACATAAGAATGGCCATATAGGGTCAGAGAAATGGCCCTCAAAGCTGTCAGGGTTCCCTCCCCACTCTAAACTCTAGGGTAAAGACGTGGGGACCCGCATTAAGAGCCCCTATGCTTATTTTTACCAGCTTAGGTTAAAACCCCCAAGGTACAAAATTCCCTGCACCCTGAGAATGCTTCTTTCACTGCCACCATCAAGTATGTGACAGGAATCCAGGAAAGGAATCACTTGAACTTCCCTCCAGGGCCGGCTCCAGGCACCAGCTTGCCAAGCTCGTGCTTGGGGCGGCAGGTGAGAAGGGGGCGGCAGTCCGAGTCCCGCGGCGGCAATTCGGCGGCAGGTCCGCTCTTCCCGCCGCCGAATTGCCGCCGCGGGACTCGGACTGCCGCCCCAGTCTCGCCTGCCGCGGTGGCAAAGGGGTGGCAGGTCCGCCGCTGTCCCCTTACCGCTCCGGAATGGGACTGCCTACGTCGGGGGCGGGGGCCCGCCCCCGATGCAGGCAGATGTGGCGGGGCCCCGCTACATCTGCCTATGTCGGGGGTGGGGCGCCGCCACCCCTGCTTGGGGCGGCAGAATTGTAAGAGCTGCCCCTGCTTCCCTCCCTCCCCAAATACTCCCTCAAGCCGTACACCCCCTTTCCTGGGAAGCTTGAGAACAATCTCCCAACCAATTGGTTACACAGTGATCTAAAAACCCACCCCCGGGTTTTAACACCATAGAAAACAGTCAGCTTCTTAAAAGAAGGATTTTATTAAGATAAAGAAGGTAAAATCATCTCTGTAAAATCAGGATGGTAAGTAATTACAGGCACTCAATTTCCAAACTCAGAGAGACACTCCCCCCGCCCCTGGACAAAACCTTAAAGTTACAGAGAACAGGAATAACCCTTCTCTCTCCTACAGGGAATGTATCTGTGACAATGTCTATGGGGAGATGCGTATAAATGTATATGTGTAACTGGAATATGTTTTATGCTACATGTGCCATGTAACATATCTCTTTGAAAGTTATGACCTACTGAATCTATTCCTCCTGTTTGTATGCATGTGTCATTGTTGTAGTTGAAGTTATGAATATCGGTTGTATTTCTTGAGAAAGGAATGTGCAGGTTAAGTGCCCAGTCAAGAAGCACTTAACAGACAATAGAACTTGCAGTCACCAATCCACATCTGAACTTTGCCAGGAATGTGGCTGGTCTGGAACTGAGTTGTGCAGGGACAGGTGACTGGTCCATGTGACCCCAACTCCATTTGGTAACTGGATGCTACACAGCGAGAGGGAGGGGTGTCCACCAAGAGGAGAAAATCTATTTAAACCCTGAGGAAACCCCTCCATTTTGTCTTCAGCTGGCTAAAGAGAGAAGCTCTCCACCCCCCAAGGAGACCTGAAAGAGACTGAACAAAGGACAAAGACATTAGGGGGGTGAGTGATTGCTGGACCCAGGCTAGAAGGAAGATAGCCTGTTTACTGGACCTAGTGAGGTTTTTATCTGTACACAGGGTTATTAGACATAGAACTGCGTGTTCTATTTTATTTTATTTAGTAATTCACTTTGCTCTGTCTGTCACTACTTGAAATCACTTAAATCCTATTTTCTGTACTTATTAAAATCACTTTTTACTTATTAAGTTTCCTGGAGTACGAGTTGTTACTTGGGAGAAGGCAAACAGCTGTGCATATCTTTCTATCTTTGAAATAGAAGGGGAACTATTTATGAGTTTACCCTGTATGAGCTTTATACAGGGTAAAATGGATGTATTGAGGGTTTAGACCGCTTAGGAAGCTGGGCACCTGGGTGTCAAAGGCAAGAGCGCTTCCAGGAGCCTTACAGTTGTTAGTGGACTTGGTTCGGACCTGGGTCTGTGTTTGTAGCAGATCAGTGGAATCTGGCTCAAAACAGACAGGATTCGGGAGTCCCAAGCTGGAAAAGGCCTGGAAGCAAGGGCAGAAGTAGCCTTGGCACACCAGGTGGCAGCACCAAGCAGGTCTCTGTGGTCCCAACCAGTCACAGTATCACCAAGCAAAATAAACAGAAATCTACTTGCAGGGCTGACTACACTTACTTTAGAAAAGTGAGGTTTGGTGAGGAGACTGGTTTTCTGTAGGTTCTTTCTGTCTTCCAAGATCACTCTGACTCAGACAAAGCCACACACCAAGCTTTTTCCCCCTCCCAAGATTTGAAAGTATCTTGTCCCCTTATTGGTCAGATGCCAGCCAGGTCAGGTGTCAGTCTGGCTACCTGCATTGTTAACCCTTTACTGGTCAGAGGATCTTATAGCACTGCATCAGACCCTCTCCCCCTTCCCTTTATATTTATGACACAAGCCCAGTATCCTGTCTTCTGATAGTGGCTGGTGCCAGATGCTTCAGAGGGAATGAACAGAACAGGGCAATTATGGAGTGATTCATTCCCCATCATCCAGTCCCAGCTTCTGGCAGTCAGAGGGTTAGAGGCACCCAGAGCATGGGGTTGTGTCCCTGACCAGCTTGGCTAATACACATAATTACAGAATTGCTGAACATTATAATCAAGTTCACCCTGATGAGAGAAGAAATGGCCATGAGAATCACAAGCAGCTCATAAAATAATAGGTGTATTGTTCTGTCTTATAGCTGACTGAGTGATAAGTAAGAAAGAAAGTCTCTCATTAGATTTTAAATAGTAGTTTGGTCCCCATAACAGTTTTATACTGTTGTGATTCCATAAACTTCAATGAAATTACTCGTGACGTACACTAGATTAGCTGATATCCGTTCTCTTACAATAGAATATGCACCTCATATATGACATGACCTGAAATTATTTTACATGGGGGGAGGGATAGCTCAGTGGTTTGAGCATTGGCCTGCTAAACCCAGGGTTGTAAATTCAATCCTTGAGATGGCTATTTAGGGATCTGGGGCAAAAATCTGTCAGGGGTCAGTATTTGGTCCTGCTAGTGAAGGCAGGGGACTGGACTCGATGACTTTTCAGGTTCCTTCCAGTTCTGTGATTTAGGCATACATTGAGTAATTATTATTGATTAATTTATGCTTCTTTTGTTTCCAGCATGTATGCACAAATTTATTTTTCAGTTGCATTGTGATTATTCTAAGATTTGTATATGAGGTTGATAGAATGACAAGTAGAAATGCACTAATATTTGTATATACTTTTTAAATGGTTTATAGGACAGACACACCCAAAATGGATTTAGAGTGTATTGCATTTTCACATAAGAACCCTGATGGAAAAAGTTAGACCGGACGGATAGAGACATATATATATATATATATATATATATATATACACACACACACTATCAAAATGCGTATAGGCATTCATTGATTAGCTTGGTGATCCTATGATTCAAACCCTTATTATAGTTCTTTCTTTTGCAGGCTATGATTTGTCTTGTTTAAATGTAGGCCCTGATCCAGCAAAGACTTATTCTCATGCTTACCTTTAGGAACTGTGAGTAGTTTCATCGAAGTCAACTGAAGACTGCTCACAATGTGTAAAGTTGAGCAAGAGTGTAAGTTTTTGCAGGACTGGGGACCTTTATTTTAAAATCCCGTGAGCATGTTTTTTACCTGTTTTTGTAGAGTTTCTACCACACAGCTGGATGCACAAAAATAATATAAATAAATTAGTGTTAACGGTTACATTGCTCAGTAGCCTCAGATAGTGGGTACGCTGCTGAGGCTCCAAAGGGGTAAAGGTCTGAGAAAGCAGAGAAAGAGACAGGAAACCTCCCTGTACCTGCTCCTGCTCCCAATTCAAGTAAGTGTATTTTTTCCACTCATTTAAACAGGGTTTCCTAGGCAGAGCCATTTCTGTGCTAGGAGCAACAAAGAAGTCAGTCTACATGTTCATTGTTATACTTTCTACTTCAAGTGAATCCAGAAAACACAGTATCAGGCCTGTGACATAAAACCACTAACAGAAGGCAATTCCATGCCTAGGTAATGAAATAGCCCTGCTTCTTTAAATTTCTTCATTTTCAGTGGCATCTGAATTAACCTTAGTAGATGGAACAGCCAAGAAGTTATTTTGGGTCATATTTTTATATTTTCTAAGTAATGTTCCAATGCAAAATGAAATATTTGGAAGTACAGTACTAGTGGCATATTGTCATTAGAAACTGAATAACATGAGGTCCTCTCTGTTCTGCTTCTGTGGAATAGTGCGTCTCTTGGAAATCTATTCTTTTATCTATCTGTTCCTGCCCTGCTGCTATTTCTGCTAGTCAGGAAAGGTTTCCAGCCCATGTAGTCTTCCATTTAGAAGGCTTTTTGTTGTGGATTATAGTCAATGATTTAGCTAGTTTCTTGTAATGCTCGGCAGAGCATCCTCAGGCTTATTTTCACAGCTAAGCAAGATTTTGTTAGATGGTCTCTGAATTCAAAGTCTTTTTTTCAGACCACTCAAGAAGGAAAGTTGCTGATTCTTTAGAAACTGCTATATTGTATTTATTGAATAAAAAAAAAAGCAATCTTCACTTAGGATGATGTGGATAATTTACATAATACTCTTTTGCCATCATTTTTATAGAAAATTGTACCTATTTTTCTCTACCACAACAGTTTGGGAACCCAGTGTAATATACTACAAACAAGTTCCTGTCCTTTAATATGGGTTTGTCAGTTATAAACATTCATATGTAAAATTAATCTATTTGATTTAATTTTCAAAAGAGCCAAAATGATTTTGGAGCACAAGTCCCAGTGAATTGGACTCAGGCTCCTACAGATTGTCTAAGCACAAACTGGCACTGAAATATCTTGAAATTGGCTTCAATTCATGACTCTTCTGAGTCTGTGGGCAGATCTGCATTACCGGGCTAAGTCGTGAATAACATAGCTGGAGTCAACGTACTTTAGGCTGATTTATTGTGGTATTTACACTGCACTGGGTTGACAGGACAAACTCTCCCATTGATTTGCCTTATGATTCTCATTCCAGTGGAGTACTGGAGTCGGCGGGAAAGCGATCAGCGATTGATTTAGCGGGTCTTAGACCTGCTAAATTGATGCCCAATGGATCGATTGCTGCACGTCAATCCTCCAGTAAGTGGAGGCAAGCCCTGTGTGTGAACATTCTTATTTCAGATTAAGAGCATTTTATTTTAATTTTGTTTGGATCACAAGAAATTGAGTTAAGCTAAATAAAAAGCTAGCTCTGACCAGCCTCATTAACATGAATTATGATGTGATAGACCGAGAGTACCACACTGTGTTTTGTTGCACTAGGCAGAATGTGTGTGTTTTCTGATTGTTAAATGGTGATAGATTGCTATTCATGAAGGGGCACAGAAACTATGCAGCATATGCTCTGGAGCACATGTGTCACTCTGACTACCGTCAGTTTGGGAATGGGATTCAAGGAAGATAGAGAGTGGGAGTTCTATCTCAGTGAGCAGGGACTTGCCCCATGGGTCCAGTTTTGCTCTGGATACCCTGTCTGGAAATTTTGAACCCTGTGCTGTGTAATACTTCAGGACTGGACTAAACTGGACCAGGCTGAACTGGAGGCAATGGCACAGAAATAGTTTTGCAGCACAACTCGCCTAGAGAGTCAGTGGCACAGAGCTGAATTTGTAGTGAGGCCTAATTAGACTAGCAGTGGTGGCAGATTGGACTAGAGTAATGGAAGTGGACTTGGATCTACAAATCAGACCAGGTTCTGGTGGTGCAGACTTACTAGATGTTGGAAAACAGAATCATCCATGACCACCACTGAATTAATTAGTCTTGTGATTGGGTTTTAGGTGAGTGGGGATTATTGTTTGACTAAGATCTGCGGACCTCACCAAGCGAGACAATTAATACTTGGAACCATAGGGGCTGATACGTATACACTCATTGGTTTTGCTGATTTTGTTGTATGTAAATATATATGTGGTTAGTGTTTCTTTTACAAGTTTTTTAACCCAAGCAAAAGTTATTTATAGTTCCATATTCCCAAGGACCTACAAAGATGAATAGGGAGGTTATAGTTTAATTTCCCAGAAGCAGAATTAGGAGTGGGGCTCTGGGAGGGGGCATAAACCATAGTTTAATTTATTTTAGAAAAGGGATCCTAGATGAATTGAATCCATCCCTTGTTGCTGCCATTGTAACCTGGCAAAACAGTTGCATCTATGATATTTAGGAGCCTAATTTTCAGACACCAATTTTAAAAATCTACGGTTTTTTTCTTTCATTAAACCACCGTTAAATGTGCACAGAAACTGGTTTACTATCTGTCACTACCTGTTCCGACACTGTCAAAAATTGAAGTCACTGTTTTAGCAAGATAATGACCACCAATAATAGAACTCTCACTGGAATGAAATCTTTACTTTCAAATATATATCCTTGTTTATTCATAGTGAGAACTACAAGAATTTGTGAAGTGCTAAACTGATGTGATGTGTTGGTTAACTTGAGTACGTCATGGCACAGTGTAAAAGTAGAAGCGACAAAGGGTCCTGTGGCACCTTATAGACTAACAGAGGTATTGAAGCATAAGCTTTCGTGGGTGAATACCCACTTCTTCGGATGCAAGCAGTGGAAATGTACATCTGCCCCCATGGTTCCAAGTTTAATTGTCTCGCTTGGTGAGGTCCGCAGATCTTAGTCAAACAATAATCCCCACTCACCTAAAACCCAATCACAAGACTAATTAATTCAGTGGTGGTCATGGATGATTCTGTTTTCCAACATCTAGTAAGTCTGCACCACCAGAACCTGGTCTGATTTGTAGATCCAAGTCCACTTCCATTATTCTAGTCCAATCTGCCACCACTGCTAGTCTAATTAGGCCTCACTACAAATTCAGCTCTGTGCCACTGACTCTCTAGGCGAGTTGTGCTGCAAAACTATTTCTGTGCCATTGCCTCCAGTTCAGCCTGGTCCAGTTTAGTCCAGTCCTGAAGTATTACACAGCACAGGGTTCAAAATTTCCAGACAGGGTATCCAGAGCAAAACTGGACCCATGGGGCAAGTCCCTGCTCACTGAGATAGGACTCCCACTCTCTATCTTCCTTGAATCCCATTCCCAAACTGACGGTAGTCAGAGTGACACATGTGCTCCAGAGCATATGTTGCATAGTTTCTGTGCCCCTTCATGAATAGCAATCTATCATCATTTAACAATCAGAAAACACACACATTCTGCCTAGTGCAACATATGTACATTTCCACTGCTTGCATCCGAAGAAGTGGGTATTCACCCACGAAAGCGTATGCTTCAATACCTCTGTTAGTCTATAAGGTGCCACAGGACCCTTTGTCGCTTCTACAGATCCAGACTAACACGGCTACCCCTCTGATACAGTGTAAAAGTAGTTACTTGGTCCCCTATTGTGTGTCTTTTTACCTCAATGAAGCATGATAGAACAAAATACTTTAAAACAGAAGCTACCCCAGCAGAGGAAACTAAGGTGTTCTAATGCAACTCAAAGGCCTGATAAGCCACCTGCTATCAGTGGGCCATATTGTAAAGTTATCATTGTTATTATCATAACTGCTTATTATTTCTGGCCCTCACACACATCTTTCTTCACAGGCAATCCCATTGACATTAGTGGGACTATTCGTGGTATAAAGTACTTTTCAGCTAAGGATATCATAACGTGAGGAGTGCTTTCTCACATGAAGGTCCTTTCATTAAAAAAAATGAGTCTGTTGCGAGCAAGTTCAATTGCCTGTTGGGCATAATTTCCTTTCCCTTCCTGGGATACAAGATCTGGGCATGGTAAGTAGGCGGGATACAATGTCAAGGAGAAGGAGGTGAGCAATTGGCTGTGGGGGACGGGGTAAGGGAGAAATGGAAGGAGGTGGAACTAATGCAAATGAATCTATCTCCTTCACCCTCACTGGCCTACCCTACATAGCTGTGAGTTCTGCTAAGTGACTGGCTGACTTAATCTTACTCCCCTCCCAGAGAATAATTTGGGGGAAACTGTTAAGGGAGATTCATGTAGTTCTCTTCCCTCATATCCTCTTCCTTAGCTATCTCTATGATAAGGGGCAGCCTGACCAAATGATTTCACAGAATTATAGCAAAGAGGAGAGTTGAGGTGGACTTTTGTGGGATAGCAAACTCCTGGAATGTGTATCTATAATAAAATAAAATAAATAAATAGTCTCAATGATTTTTTTTAAAGTGCTGGCTCAGGTTCATTTTAAGTTCTTTGTGAAGGTTTTTCTTGGTTCTTATTTCCTCTGCAACCAATTCATTTAATTCTGTGTATGACTCACAGTTTTATACTGATTGGAGAAAATCCAAAATAAGCTCTCTCCTTGGAAATAGTTCTTGTATACATGTCATTCTTCAACTCTTTCAAATTCCAGATAAGTAATCTATGTTTATGTTTATAAATAACATAGGTTGATTTAATTATATTGATCAAGTATCAGTTTGGTGATTATTACAACCACTGCAGATCATTAATGCTAGTAAAGATAATAGTGTTGAACAGGAAGGATCTTTTAGTATTGAACAACCTTCTATTCTTCACTTCTCTGCCTATAAGAATTGCTGGACAGTGTTGCTGGGACAGTATGGCTGCTGTGAGCCGTCCGTTCGATGATCTCATATCAGTGGCCAGTGATTTAGTCTGTAAAGCACACAGGAATATTTCATGATGGAATGCTTTGATTAGTAATTATTTCCTAAGCTTCAACAATGTGGTTGGTGCGGCACAAGTCACAGGGAGTGTCTGCCCTGAAGTTCTAAACATCCACTATATGTAAATATGTATTATAATCATCACAACCTCATTGTACCAGCAGTCACATTATAGAGAAACAACTAGGGGTCCTTGTGGCACCTTAGAGACTAACAAATTTATTTGGGCATAAGCTTTCATGGGATATAACCCACTTCATCAGATGCATGGAGTGAAAAATACAGTAGGCAGGTATATATATTACAGTACATGAAAAGATGGGAGTTGCCTTACCAAGTGGGGGGGTCAGTGCTAACGAGGCCAATTCAGTTAGGATGGATGTGGCCATTCCCAGCAGTTGACAAGAAGGGGTGAATACCAAGAGAGGGAAAATTATTTCTTGTAGTGACCCAGCCACTTCCAGTCTTTATTCGGGCCTAATTTGATGGTGTCCAGTTTGCAAATTAATTCCAGTTCTGCAGTTTCTCGTTTAAGTCTGTTTTTGAAGGGTTTTTTTGTTGAAGAATGGTGACTTTTAAGTCTGTTATTTAGTGTCAAGGGAGATTGAAGTGCTCTCCTAGTGGTTTTTCAAAAGAGGAGACTTGAAGTGGACTTTTGTGGGATAGCAAACTCCTGGAATGTTTATCTATAATAAAATAAAATAAATAAATAGCCTCAAAGATTTTTTTTTTAAAGTGCTGGCTCAGGTTCATTTTAAGTTCTTTGCAAAGGTTTTGCTTGGTTCTTATATACCTGCTTACCGTATGTTCCACTCCATGCATCTGATGAAGTGGCTTATAGCCCATGAAAGCTTGTGCCCAAATAGATTTGTTAGTCTCTAAGGTGCCACAAGGACTCCTCATTGTTTTAACTGACACAGACTAACACGGCTACCCCTCTGAAACCTATTATATGAAGAGAAGCAGGACAATAATGTTTAGTTGGAGATTAGGGATAAAATTATCAATTGTAATTTATGTGACATTGAAAGTCTGTGGGATTTATGTTTCTAAGTGACTTGGGCACTTTTATTAATGTTACCATCAGAGACTGATCTTAAGATAATGATTCTGTATATATTCCTCACCAGTAGTGAATCCTTGCTGGAGAGATGATTTTACTTCTCTGATTTACTTAGACAACTTGTTATTTAGCTACAATAGTTTAATGCTTTCTTCAGGCCTTCAAGGTCAATTACTTTGTGTCAGTTCCAATACTTGACCAGTTGTTCAGATATCCAACAAGGTATGTGTTTTATTCACAGTCAATGTGTCTGGAGATTCTGACAAATTCTCTTCAGCTCCACTGTTCTTGGCGGGAGATCAAGATAAGTTTTGGTGCATCACTTAGTAGTATATTTTCCTCACATTCCTGTTGCTTCCTCTTTTATTTTTGTTGTTGTTTTGCTATATAGAGTGAATTTTGTAAGGAAAGTTAAAAGGTGTTTTGTGGGAGATTTTTATCTAGCATGCTTAGCATTACAAAGCATGGTTAAAACACATTTTAGTAAGAATATTGCCAACCCTGTTCCCCATATCAGTGATATATTTTAAAGATGGTATTCAGTGTCAAGGTGAAAGTAATATTTTCCAATTTTCCTCCCTCTCTCTCTTTCTTTTGAGCAACTTAGAAATAAAATATACCTTTGAAATTCAATGTGTCTGGCCACTCTTGCTCCTTTTTTGGATTCTGGCTTTCTAAAGCCTTAGAAGTTATTCCAAAATCCTTGATTCAGGAACTTTATTTTATATTCTCTTTAAAATCATGCTTTTGATTTTTATTTATTTTATAATTTCTCAATAGTAACTTTTAAAGTATTAAAAGAAGTCCCTCAATACAGATAATCATAACTATTAGAAAAGGGAAAATTATATTGAGCTATAATAATAATGTACAGTTATTAATGTTATGCTAGATGGCATACATCACAACAGTATACAGGTACTAAGAGTCACTTAATTTTTATGTAATTCATAGTTGATTATATTAGGATGGGCATATCTGAAAATAACAGAATATATCAGTGCAATCCAGACAGCCTCTACTAATTCTGTGATGTGAAAGGTTGTGTGTGTGGAGCTTAAAAGGAAATATGTATTTTGTCATTTATTTAATAGTAGTAATATTTTCTTATTTTTAGAAAATGACATCACAGTGATATATTTACTACAATAAGAAATTTCCTTTTTAACATCTACCTCCTAACTGTATATTTGACTGTGTTGATGGAATTATTTAGTATGATAAGGAAAAAAAGCTAATAATGGTTAGTCTGTGAATCTTTAAATGGAGGCCAGAATTATGCTGGACATGAAAGTAAAAAAGGGATGGTGACAATCTCAGAAAGTTTAGATACATTTTAAACAGCATTCAATGTTTCAGGTATTGGGGTTATCCCAAACGAATCTCTGTATCCTCTCAAATTCATCCTGATTTTCTCTGGATATGAGTTGACTTCTTCTATTAATCTCTTTTGAATCAGACTAATACACATTGACTCTTCAAAATATACTATACATTTAATTGTTCTTCCAGTGATGCAAACACCTCTAAACTTTCTTTATGAGTCACCGGATCAGCAAGCTTGTGAAAATAGATGATGATGAAATGGGAGAATTGGGTGCCAGGTTAATTTGCATATGTTGGTATCTGGTCTTCTCTTTAGATCAAAGGAGAAAACTGATGGGCACCTGTTGACTGGTAAAACTGTCATACTTCAGTGGAACTTCATTATGTCCATATAGATTTTTCCCATGTTCCTGTCTCATGAATTGTATTATGTGTACCATATAATCACATATACGTGAAAGGGATGTAAGCATATTAATTCATGTGGGTGATTTAGTAGGGAAAGAAGCCCACTCTGATCTGGAATTCCTTGATTTAGTCTAGGAAATCAGGGCTACAGTGGACAAAGAAGAGAGTGGGGATTCATTCTAGATTATTACCATGGTTCTTCTGAAAGAAGATGCAGCTCTGAGAGTGTCTCAGATTCCATTAGTAAACGAGATGAGGGTTGACAGCTGTAGACTCAGGCTGACCTGATAGAGTGATGGTAGCAAATTGGTGAATCTCGGTGGAGATTTTATGGGATGATGAACATTCTCCGCTGACCCACTTCCTACTCCCCACTCATGAGTGTCAGGACTTGAACAGTGACCATTTTAGAGGACAAGGAAGGATTGCTGCTATCAAAAGGATCAATTTATTTTCCATGAAGCACACATTATCAATAAAACACATATTAAATGGGTTAAGAAAGAGGTAACTGACAGATCTCAAAATGTAATTGGGAATGAAGAATCATCTTTGAATTGGGGAGCTGCTCAATAATTTTGTCAACGATCTGAAAGAAACACAAAACCACTGCTGAAAAAATTGTTGCTGACATGAAGATTGGCAGAGTGGCAAATAATGATAAGTATGGGGTAGTCATTCATAGCGATCTGATCCACTTGGTAAGCTGAGCCCATTCAAATAAAATGCATTCTAGTACAGCTAAATGCAAAGTCATCCATTTAGGAACATAGAATGTAGGCCCTCACTTACAGAATGGGAGCTGTATCCTGGAAAGCAATGACTAAAAGGTTTCAGGGGTCATAGTGGAGAAGCAACTAAAAATGAGCGCACAGTACAATGCTGTGGTGAGAAGAGCCACTGGGATGTATATAAAGGGCACTAGTGAAGGGAGATGATTTTACTTCTGCATATGACATTAGTGAGACAAGTACTAAAATATAGTGTACATTTCTGGCACCCACATTTTTAAAGTATGTTGAAAAACTGAAGAGGGTGCAAAAAAGAGACACAAAAATAATTCAAAGTCTGGAGAAATGCCTCTCAGTGAGAGACTTGAAGAGTTCAATCTGCTTAGTTTATCAGAAGAAGATTGAGAGGTGACTTGATTCCAGTGTATAAATACCATTGCTGAAATAAATGCCAAGTATTAAAGGACCCTTTAATCTAGGGGAGACAATCACAAGAAGCATAAGCTGTAAATTAAAGCCAGACAAATTCAAGCTAGAAAAAAGGCACACATTTTTAACAGTAAGGATGATTTACTATCAAGGGAACTGGTGAATTCTCCATATCTTGATATCTTCAAGTAAAGAATGGATGCCCTACTGAATGATATGCTTTAGTCAAACACAAGGTTGTTAGGGTCAATGCTCATGTAACTTGAAGAAATTTTATGGCCTCTGATACATGGAAAGTCAAACTTATGCTCTAATGGTCCCTTCTTGCCTTAAAATCCATCATTTTGTTAATTCAAAATCAAAAGTTTCTAAATTCAGGACCATGTATAGTCTTTTTTAAACACTTACCTAACGTGCCGAGCTTGGAGTTAAATAGTTCCATCATGTTTGTGTTATTTAAGTTTAACAAAAACCAACTTCATACACATAAACAACTGTGTATGTATATACACATATGTGTGTGTGTGTGTTTATAAATAATTTACCAGGTGTTATTTTCTCCATAACTCAAAAAAGGTCCATTTTTCCTAGCTACTATCTTTTCAAAGTGCGACAAAATTAAATGAAAAATTAAAGAAGGTCTAATCTTTAAAGTAGACATCTTTTTTGTAAAACGATGATCATATATGAGTAGGGAGTTGAAATGTAAACTATTTTACAGCTTTACCATTTGCTGTTTGTTCACTTCAAATGTGTGACCAATCAGACCAGAACTCCTAGGCTTGTAGGATTTGAAGATCATGCTATGTTGCATTGGAACATTAATTTCCCTAGGGTTTGTAATAAATTCTTCAGTCTACTCTATCCTATCTAGTTTATATGCCACAGCTTTATAGTTTAAGTAGAATTTAAGGTCAGAAGGGACCCTTAGATTTTCTAATCTGGCTTCCTATATTACATTTTACTCAGATACCCCCATTTAGAGCCCAGTAACTTTAGTTAGAGTAAAACATTTCAGTACTGAGGACCCTGAGCAGTTGTGTGTCAAAAGCAGATTAAAGGAAAGACAAGGGTTCCACCAATGACCAGCAGTCCTGCAATGGCAGGGAACTGACCTGGTGATATATCCAGGTGATGCCAGCAGGCAATCCATGTCCCATACTACAAAGAAGGGCAAAAAAATCCTCCTTACCAAAGGTCACTAACAGTCTGACTTTAAGGAAAGTTCCTTCCTGACTTCAAATCTGGCAAATCATTTAGACCCCGGGGAAGTGAGCGAGACACATCAACCCCAGGCATCTAAGAAAGAGGATTCTCTGTACCATCTCAGAGCGCACGTTCATCCTGTCTGATGTCTCATCTCCAGCCATGGCAATCTCTGATGCTTCTGAGGAAGGCGAACACTCGCCCTCCCCCAGTCCCCTGAGAATACATCTGGCTATTTGTACATCTGAGCAAAACAATTATTTCCTGACCCCTACAGGCAACAGGCTGAAGCCCTGAAATTGGCATGTGGCCTTGCTCCTTAGGCCTTAAAGATTTCCATATAATACCATTCACTATTTTGATACATTTAAAAATAAATAAATGTATGAAGAAAACCTCAATCATTAGAATTCATACATTTCTAAATTTAACATATTGAGACTTACTTTATTTACTACTAGCCATTTCTCAGTTAGTAAGAATTGCTCCACTGGCATTTATACACCATATAAATAGTAGCTAATGTGGGGAAGGGAGAAGCAGATTTACAGCCGAATATGCCTTTCTCTGTCTTGCTACAAGAAGTTCCTACCACAGCATGCCCCTCTATTACTGTATATCAGTGAGACAGTGGTGAAAGATGACACTGCCTGTTTGCTTTGAAGAGCGCTGAGTCTTTTGCTTTAATGAAGTAGAGAAGTGCAGAATGTCCACAGGAAACCAGACAATTACATAAGGTGCCAGCTAGCAATGTCTCATTTCAAACACTGAAATAACTTCCAAATATTAAGCAGTAAGGTTGCATCTTCTCCAGAGATCAGAAAAAACAAAGTTTGTGGTTCTAAGAAATTCTCAAAGGAACTTGAACCACTTTGCAAAGATGTTCCCCCTGCCCCCCAACCCCACTGCACTGTCTACTCCTCTTCTCTCTCGTTCCCTCTCTTTTTTTCTTTTGCCTTTATTTCATTTTCCCCTGAAATAACTGATATATTTTAGTTGGTGTGCATATAAATATATGTATATGTATATGTATTTTTTTAAAATGTGGTGGTCAACTATATTCATTTATTTGATGCTGGGTAGTCTGCCTGAATGTACCCCAACTGGAAAAGATGTTTCCACACAAACTGGATTCAAACTGACCACCCCTATGAATTAGTTGTTCTTTTCTCTTGTTATTCATAGAAGAATGACTTCCAAACATGAAAAGCTTTAAGCACAGATAGCCCTTTATGGCTCGGCCAGCTGCTTACCAGACAGAGCAATTGTTGGCTAGAACTAGTCCATTTTTTTCAATTAACACATTATTTTTGTCAAAAAAGACTCTCTGAATATCTTATCAGTTTAAATATATTTGTGTGAACATTTTCATATTTTTCACTATATCCTTTTTCAATATTTGTATGTATCTTTTTCATTGTATAGTTCTCTTTTTTTCAAGGGGAATTGTAAATAGGAAAGAGGGAAAGAAAAGAAAAAAATATTAACAAACGATATCAATTCTTTTTTAAATCAGCAAAAAGATACTGAAATAAAAAAGATAAATGGGTCTGTTTCAAAACCTGCATTATGCATACAACTTAACAATTGCAATACTCTTAGTTAACTTATTTTTAATATTTTTATATTGTTGACAGATAAAGCAAATGCCCTGGCTTTATAATCCGCAAGTCATATACATTATAGATCAAGATGGACCAATGGACAAAATCCCTGGCCTACCTTCATCGATGTCAATGTGGATTTTTTTTTAAACCATTGAGGGATTTGAACTGGAATTTCTATTTATTCAGTATAAACATATTCTGCCTCTCTTCTTCATATTTTCTTTCTTCTCTAATCTTGCTCATATATTAACTGTTCCAGGAGCATATGCAAGGTTGGGGGCAAACAGGGGCATCCCTCCGCTCCCATCAGTGGGGGCAGTGAACTCTCTGGAGCTACAGCGAGGAGAGCGAGCTCCTCCAGGACCAGGCTAGGGTGGGAGATGGCAGCTGCTCCAGCCCTGAGGCTGCAGGGGGAGATTCTGCCCCTCCAGCTGCCTGGGGAGAGTGAAGTCCACTGGCCCTAGGAGGGTGGGAGGGAGAGCCAGCTCCACCGGGGCCATGTGGGGAGAGGCAGCTCCTCCAGCAGTGGGCGGGGTGGGGCAGTCATCTGCCCTCTCCCAGCTCCCTCCGGCTGTTGGGAGATGGAGCCAGCTCCTCTGGTGGCTGGGGGCACAGAAATGCCCCTCCAAAAGCGGACATATGTTTATTCCTGTGCACGCCCTGAGCTGCTCATGCACAAGCTTTGAAATAACGATAAGCAGTGCTCCAATAGGAAGTCCAATAGAAAGTTTAGAACAGAGGCCTTTATTAAAATCAAACTAAGTTAAAAGGTGTTTGGATATCCACATACTGTCTGGAAAGGATAGAACTCCTCCTGGTTCTGTAATGTCCCATGAAAAAGGTTTTAATTTAAACATTCGGAAACGTGTTTAAAATTGTAGAGGCTCCCCAAACAAGGCATGATAAAAATAACAACAAAAGAGAGCTGGGGCTGAGACAAACAAAAACACCTTTCTACAGTGCAGCAAACAATTAAACAAGTATATCATAGATCTTGTCACCGTCATTCACATCAACCACATACACAAGATTAGCACCTGAGACGTGATCAGAACTGGTCAGAACAGCCATGTCCATACTGAGAGCGAGGATCAAAGTAGCATAACTTCAGGGATTCATCAGGTCATTTAAATAGCCAGAGCAGGCAGTTTAGGAATATGACGCAAAAAATCCAAGAGGAAATAATAACTAAATTAAGAAATAAGGCGCAAGATAACAAATTTAATTTACATTATGTAGATCATTACAGCTATTTTTATGTGTATGATATAAAACATGTACCAAAATTGTTGGTGTCTGTTTAATATATTCCCTGTGTCTTTTTTACCTTTGCTGTGTGTCTTTTCTGAGTCAGTAAAGGTCTACTCTTCTGGTCTGACTGATGATGAACCCATGCTCATCTTTCAGGGAGGTGATTGACATTTCTCTTTTGCTCTTTCTACAACAGAGGCAAATGCTTCCTACAAAGACGGCCTTTTCCTGACTATGGTCCTTTTATTTTTATTTACTTTTGGGTGTTGTTTATTTTGTATTTCAAACCTTTATGGTTTTTTGAAAGCTGCTTATCGGATATATAGCTGCATGTGAACTTTACATATGGTTTCATAGAATTGTTATCCATTCTGTTGCCCCAGCACTTGGATCATATAAACCTTGACTATCCTTCCCACTAGAAAAAAAAAACAAAAAACAAACCAGAAAAACCCTATAGCATATGCAGGGAACAGGGTTTTTTGTTTTGTTTTGTTTTGGGTTTTTTGTTGTTTTGGTTGCAGGATGTACCAGATGTCCTAATTGATCTTTTCTGTCTATGATTCTGGACTATCATCTACTTAAAGTGTAGTTTACTGGTTCAGGACGTATACTCCATGTCCCTTGCTAAATGAGTGGTTTCATCATAAACTAGTCTCTGGGTCAGGTGCTAAGCAGGTTTACATTGTCATGGCTCTACTGACTTGACTGGAGTCATGACAATTTACACCATCTAAGAATCAGCCTCCATGATTGTAACTTTGATTTCATTCTAGTAACTATAATCTTCAATGCTGTGCAGATTTCCATAAGTGCTGGAACTAGGAGTGCTGGGGATACTGATGCACCCCTGGCTTGAAGGGGTTACCATCATATACAGCAGGGATTGGCAACCTTTGACACACGGCATGTCAGGGAAATCCGCTGGCGGACTGGGACGGTTTGTTTACCTGCAGCATCCACAGGTTCAGCCGATCGCAGCTCCCACTGGCTGCAGTTCACCATTACAGGCTAATAGGGGCTGCAGGAAGTGATGTGAGTCGAGGGATGTCAGTGGGAGCTGCGATCGGCCGAACCTGCGGATGCTACAGGTAAACAAACTGTCCTGGCCCACCAGCGGATTTCCCTGACGTGCCGCGTGCCAAAGCTTGCCAATCCCTGATATAAATTGTTCACAGTTTGGTTCAATGGCTTTCAGTATCCCCACTATACTAATTCTTCCATAACCCCTGCATATTTCTTTGGATTTGATTACAGTATCACAGACCTTCTTGCAGACTCTGGTTAGAAAGATTTTCCATACACTGAAGAAACATATCTTTGGTTTTCTGGGCAAGTTGCACTAATACAGGTTTCACCCAACAGTATTGACTGCAATGTCTCATTTTCCCTATTCAGAACCATAGAGTGGTGTTGAACTGATTTTCTGGATCAGGGCCAGAGTGCTCAGCACCATGCAGTACTGAGTCCTTATTGCAAGTTTATTCTTTTTATTGGGTATAGAAGTAGAAATCACATATTATATTGCTCAAAAATGCCTATTCTTTTCTCAAGCTGGCTACCAACATAATTTCCCAGTTTTTGTTTTTCCCTCCCCCCCCACACATTTTAAGATGGCTTCACCAATTAACCTCAGAGCGTATTTTTTTTCTTCTGCAACATCTGTTTCAATGAACCTCACTTCAGATGCTTATATTTGCTATATTATGGTGCCTCACGATTATCTCAGGGAGTGTTGCTGTGCTTTAATTACACGTAATACAGGAGGCCAGTTATTTTGTTCTTGGCTCTTCAATGGATATCTCTTGGCTTTTCAACAAATCACTTGAAGGAGGAGGCAGAGGTAGATCCTCTTTGGTGCTGTTCAGTGTTGAATGTGATTTTTTTCTCAGGTTGGCAGCAAGCACTAGAGGACGTCCTTTTGATAGACAGTAATCCTTGAGATGTCAGCCACAGCAGTGACAACAGCATGATTCACTAAGTCATAATTGCTGCAAGAGCCCATGAGGCTGGGAGGTGCTGGAGTGGTTATGGCCAACTTCATCATTAATGATGTTGATGTTTTGTTTCAAGATTGAAACTGTGATATTAAGGATGGGTTTGTAACAGACTAGCAGTTTAGCATAATAATTCCTGGATATGAGGCTGCACTGAGATACAGTATGAAACACCATTGCACAAACAAACGTGTCACAAAGTGAAATAGCAAGGTTGTATTGATAGTTTGTAGGCAATGGCTATTGCCAGGTTGTTAAAGTAATTGAGATACTGTGCTTGTATTTTGTGATATAGTCATTTTCTGGAATCCACTATAGAAACTAACTTGAATACTCAGTGTTTCATATTATTTTGTTTTATTTTTTAACTGGGCAAATTTGTGCTTCCACTGATGCAGTTTGCATTGTGAAATGAATGATACCAAATGTATATAAAAAGACTATAGAGCACTTGAAAAACAGTAAAAAAAAACCCATCTCATTCTTACTTACTTTGAGTGTGGTGTTTTAAATTAAGGATATATTGTTATATTGCTCGTCTATCAGCAGAGTACAATGAAAATGAGATCACTGTCCAATGTGTCTAGACATTACAGAACCGTCCAAATGTTGGCAGCAAAAATATATTTTCTTTTCTTTCTTATTAACTTTCCTTTAACTTAAGGATAAATGACTTGGCTAGAAATTCCATAATAAAAATCAAAGCAAATACAACAATCACATTTTTATTTGTTTCCTTTATTAAGTGTATTAACTTATGAGTATTTGGGGTTTGCTATCATGCAGTGAATTTGATAACAACGCCATGTACTAGAAATAAATTTTGAACAATAAAATGTGTCTCCCGACTTCCTTCATGTTAACTTGAAGAGCCATATTTCATTTTAACTTTTATACAGTGAAAAATAAGAGTTATATAGCAGACAGAAGCAAAATGTAAAAGATGAAGCAGGAAAAGTCGTACTAAATACTCCTTGTACCTGAGCAATTCTCTCAAAACATTAGATCACACCAACATTAATGTTTAACATTCAGTTTAAGTAACATAAGAGAAGAACATTACTGGAACTTCAACTCCTTTATGGCAAAGGTCAGTCCAGAAAGTGAGATCTGAAAACATTTGAGAGAACCAGAGAGGTGTCCACTAAGTGAAAGAAGTTTATTTATGGCCTTCAATACCTAAAGTCTGAGCACATTAAAAAAGAAGGACCAAGTGCTTTGTCTTGTATAAATCAACTCTACTGACATCAGTGGAGCCTAGATGATTTACACCAACTGAGAATCTGGCCCAGAATTATTACCAACCAACAGTGAGAATTTCTCTTTTGCATCTGAGTACTACTCAATGTGTGAGGGGTAAAAAAGAGTGAAAGGCTATGGGGTACTCTAATATATTTCAGCAGCATGTGGTCCTTAAGGGATCATATCCCAGCAGAGGATTTGCAGTGCACACCAGAGCTGTACCTCTTCTCAATCTCTCTATCCTCACTCCGCACATGTCTTCCATGTTCTTTATGCAATGGTGGGAAGGGTGGTGGACGGAGCAGCTGGCTCCACCAAGCCAATACCAACCTATCCAGGGTTGCCTGTATTGACAGCGAAGGAGCCATTTTAATCTATGAAATGGCAATTTGGTCTTCAAGGCAATAAGTGAAATAATGTAGTAGCTGCCTAAGTTTAAACAATTTATCCCTTGAAAATTAAAACATTAAACCAGCAAGTCAAGATACTGTGCGGTTTGGGCAATGATTTATTCCAAGTGAGTCCATTCTTCCTCTGCCTGGTTTGGTAGACTTACACTCAGTTTCCATTAACTCTGCAAAGGTCTGAATGATTTCACAAGATATAAGTTAATGAAAAATCATAGTCTACATTTTCAAGACTTGAACAATGTCCATAGTTTTACACACACACACACACACATACACACACACACATGCCAAATTGTGCTCTTGATGACCTCTGTATATTATTGATCTCAATGACATTGCACAAATGGAATTGGAAACCAAATTTGACTAACTGGCCATTTTATACTGCTGCCCTTTTGTTTGATCATTTTTGTTCTGTTTTCTTTCTAGTTCATTGTCACTCTGAAAAGCAAAGTAGAGTACTGTCTCCTCAATTCTCCACCAATCTACGCAGTGGATTGCTAGAGGAAATGCTTTAAGAAATTAAAGCTGTCCTATAAATTACTGCTTTGAATTGGAGAAAGAATCTTGTCTTATTGCAGAATGTTTTAAAGTCTGACAAGACATTGTTAAAACTGTCTTGCTTATAATAAGATTATAAAAAAATGCACAGAAAGAAAGCTTTAGAATAACTTTTCTTTTGTTAATTGCCTTTCCTTTATTGTGCAATTGGAATTATTCTGGGTTTTGTCTCCAATTGTGATTTTATTGGTATCTATATAATGCTTTTAAAATGAAGGTATCACAAAACATTTTGGTTTAGCAGTGAGTTATATAGATGCTGCATGCCAAATGCAAATTTTATCGGAGAGTCAGCAACAGCCTATGTAATTCTACAAATATTTACTTTAGTGGTTGTTTTCTATTAAAACATGGCTTGATCCTCTGGAGAGACTAGAACAACTCCTACTGAATAGGCTTTGGATTGGGCCCTGAGAAAAAATGTTGGCTAATATCAAGATGATGATCCCATGTCCTTCGTATAGAGGTCATTTATGACAATTACCAAGCATTGCTTTAAATGATGACACCAGTATAAAGTATTAATTCATCTCAAAGATGAATATAATTGTTTGCTTGAGAGATCAGTTGTGAAAGTCTTTGTAGGTGTATTCTAACAAAATCATATGTTCCTATAGCATTTGCTCAGTGCTAAATCAGGCAATGTATCCAGTGGACATGAAATCAGACCAGGAGTAAGAAACCTGGACTCACTTTCCAGCTCTATTATCAAATTGGTATATAACCGTGGGCAAGTCTGTGGCTTAATTTCCCAATCTGTAGAATAGGGAACATATACACACTTTTGTATAGCGCTTTGAGGTCTACTGATGAGTATTAAGTGCTGTTGTTAATAATAAATAGATAATAGAAGTTGTGGTTGTAATAGTAAGATCCTGTAACACTGCTCTACAGCCAAAATGCTTCTGAAATAAATGTCGTCAAACTTTACTAATTCTGGGTCACTGAGAACGAAAATGATGCTAATTGTTGATTGGCTCTAGTTTTCAAGACATGCTATTGGGTCAGTATATACGACCCTTGACTTGGGAATGGCGGAGGATAAGTGAGTTATAAAGGGAAGGGATCTCAATTTAAACCAGAAATGACTAAAATACATCTTTGACTGGATCTATGAATAAATCTATGACTGGGTTTGGACAGTACTTGCTTTTTAGGCAAAACAATGAATGATGCAATCTGAAGCTGGTATTGCGTCATACATGATATGAATTGCATCATGTTATTCCTAGAAGTCATGGATGATGCAATCATAACGAAGCTTACATCACTCTGCTGAACAAATTGCTCTATATCAGCTCTAGAAATACAGTGTCGTGCTCTCTTATTTGTCAGTGTTTGATTTTGCAAAGGGACACATTTCTGTTTAGCCAAAGTGAGCAGAGACGCCTCGTACTTGTGTGAACAGTGCAGATAACTTCTGCTCTGTTTGTGGTGAAGTGACTTTTGCATCACAAAAGCGCAGTATAACCACTATGGTTAAGAAAGCCTATCACCTTTCTTTTGGCTGCAAAATTGGAGATCAGGACAAGAGGTGGGCCCAACACATATGCTGCAACACTTGTGCAACAAATTTTCGCCAGTGGTTGAACAGGAAAAGGAAATCTAGGCCTTTTGCAGTGCCAATGATTTGGAGAGAGCCAACAGATCATACCAGCAATTGTTACTTCTGCATGGTGCCTCCCAGTTGGGAAAGGTGTGTCAAAGAAGAAAAAGTGGACTGTGCATTATCCAAACATTCCATCAGCTATACGCCCAGTACCCCACGGAGAAGGACTGCCGGTTCCTGATGCACCAGAATCATTCTCACTTGAGTCAGACGAGAAAGAGGAAGAGGAAGAAATTTCTGGTCCTGAACCATCAATGACACAGGACCCACATTTTCTCCCATCCTCCTTCTCTGAGCCACACCTCATAACACAAGGTGAACTGAATGACCTTGTCAGGGATTTGGAACTCCCCAAGAGTAAGGCAGAGCTTTTGGGCTCCAGACTACAGCAGTGGAATCTCCTGGCAGGTGATGGTAGGGTTTCCATGTTCTGTGACCGTCAAAAGGATCTTGTCCCATTCTTCTTCATGGAAGGTGATCTTGTAGCCTGCAACAACATCGATGTTGTGATGGCAGCCCTCAACATCGTTCACGATCCAGATGGGTGGAGACTGTTCATTGATTCATCGAAGACGAGTCTTAAAGCTGTTTTACTGCATAATGGCAATGTTTTGCCATCAATTCCAGTTGATCATGCAGTCCATATGAAGGAAACCTATGACAACATGAAACAACTTTTGAGGTGCATAAACTATGACCAACATTAGTGGTCATCTGGGACCGGGGGGAGAGGGTCGATTTGAAGGTTGTTGTGGCGATTTGAAGGTTGTTGCTCTCTTGCTTGGTCTGCAGACTGGATACACAAAGTACTGCTGTTTTCTCTGCAAATGGGATAGTCGTGCAAGAGATTCCCACTACATCAAGAAAGATTGGCCACTCCGACAGTCATTGGAGTGTGGGAGGAAAAGTGTTCAGCATCCACCACTTGTTGAATCAAGGAAGATTTTGTTACCACCCTTGCACATCAAGCTGGGTCTGATGAAGAACTTTGTCAAGGCCATTGACAAAACACAAGCAGCTTTCAAGTACCTCCATGGAAAATTTCCAAGGTTAAGTGAAGCTAAGATAAAGGAAGGTGTCTTTGTTGGTCCTCAGATTCATGAACTTCTTCGAGATGATGCATTTGACCATGCACTGCGTGGCAAGGAAAAAAAGGCATGGAAAGCCTTCCAGTTTGTGGCAATAAATTTTCTCGGAAACAACAAGGCAGACAACTACAAGTTGTTGGTGGAAAACCTCCTCAAGGCATACAAAAGCCTTGGTTGCAACATGTCACTAAAGATACATTTTTTGCACTCTCATCTAGATTTTTTTCCACCGAACTGAGGAGCAGTGAGCGACGAGCACGGCGAGCGATTTCACCAGGACATTGCAACAATGCAGAAATGCTATCAGGGCAAATGGAGCCCATCAATGCTTGCAGACTATTGCTGGACAGTGACAAGAGATGCTCCATTTAATGAATACAAGAGACAAGCCAAGAAGCGCAGAGTAGACACTGAATAGGACTAAACTATGGACATAATAGTTTTTTGCCTTTTGTTTCATAATAAATTTTATTTATATAACCCCTTTGCTGATTTTTAAAGTGTTACATAAACAGGACAGGTGAAATAGTATCATGTAAAGCAACCATAAACACATGAAAAGACCTAGATTTACAATTTATGATTAAAACTCGACTATCTACATAATATACATAGACATAAAATGTAAAAACTTAAATATCTTAGAAACAGTAGCCAATCAGTTGTTTTAATTGTCATATTTGAATTCAGCACATCAAAATACATACTAAATAGCACATTTTATCTCTGAAGCAGACGACTTCTCAAAAATTGTAGACCAGTGTAATTTGGACAATTTACTAACTGGTACAGATTGAGCCATGGATATTCCAGAATTTTTAAATGAACCTTCAAGAGCACCCATGAAATGGGAATGACATAAGAAAGTTTACATATGTGTATCAGTCTTTCACAGGTGTGGAAGATGCATTATTCCCAAATGCCATAAGCACAAGTATTCAGGATTGTTGGAACTCAGGAGGTTTTTTCCCCTTCCTAATGTGAGTTGATATCCATTTTATTTCTCACTTCAGTTTAGTAGTTTTGGTAGCTCAGTAATGGAGGGATAAGAAGGAAAAGATAGTTTCACCTGCTAGAAGATAGTTAGCATTGTTTTACTTGTTCCTTATACAGCATGATTAGCATAAAACTGTACCGACAAATGTAAAATAATATTCATGCCCTAAAGACTTTACACTCTATGATAAGACAAAACATAGTGATAGATTGTGAACAAATCTCACATGAGGGAAGGGGACAAAATTCAGCAATAAGACCATGCTATTGTATTCAGTACTGCTCAGTGCTGCATGCTTCTTAAGGGTTCCACAGGAATTTTTCAAAGATACATCTACACAGAAAGGGGACATTAAGGTTTACCAACCTCACAGAAGAAATGTGCTTTAAGGAGACGTTTGGACAAGGATAGTTTGGTAGCCTTGACAGAAAGGATGAAGCATTCCAGGAACAGATATCTTCATGCAAATAGACTCAGATGAGAGGTAGAAGGAGATGAAGGGGACAGTTAGTGAAATCAATTTAAAGCATATTTAAAATCTACTGTTCATATTTTACACATAGGGAAGTGAGGCACACAGAATGAAATTCTGGTCCCACTGAAGTCGGTGGGAGTTTTGCCACTGACTTTAATGGGGCCAAGATTTCACCCAGAGAGATTAACTGACTTTCCCAAATTCAAGAAGGACATCTGTAGCAGAGCCAGGAATAGAATGCAGTTCTTTTAAGTCTCACATCAGTGCTTTAACCTTGATATATTCTTTCTCCATTAAAATTATCTACGATGTAAAAGGGTGTACATCACAGGATTCTGGAAAGCTATACTGTGCCCTCCTTTCCCAAAGGTTTCCTTTGTTATTCTAACTTGTAGAACCCCTTTGTAGACCCAAAAATCCTCCCTCATGAAAACTTCATCAACACTGGTAAGCCTCTGTGAAACATTTTGACTTTAACAAAGAAGAGTGGGGTGAGAGTTGCTAAATTAACTTGTCACATGTTCCAACCAGCTCTAATCAGCAATTGCTATTGTTGCAAGACAGGTGCAGTGATTGCAATCGGGAAAGAGTCTCACAAGACAATTAAAATCTGACCATCACTATGAAAAAAAATGAAAATCCCTATGCTATAAGACTAATGGTTCATGTTGCAATTTTGTGCTGCAACGAATTTAGCTGATGTAAGAAGATGGATGGGTCACTGAGTAGCTAGGAGGACACACTGAATCACCAGAATACCAGGGATAAACAATATCAACCAATTAGGAATTCTATAGGAGCATGATGCCCCCTTTAAAGGTTTTGTTCATAAGCATTGTTATAATTTTTTCTCTACTTGTACAGACGTTGCCATGGGACGTTTATTCCCATTGATGATAGGCCCCTGTATTACATATCCTCCAAAGATGGCACATCCAGTATCACAGTGTTCCTAACACTATGCTCAGGTATTGACTTGGATGACCCTATTTATGGAGTCTCCATCTCCACTTCCTGCAGAAACTGGGTTTCCCTTGGAGGTCTCTTATCTAAGTGCTGACCAGAACCAAGCCTACTTTGCTAATGAAATCTGACAAGACCACAGCCCAAGGTGGTACAGCTGCAGTCAACTGTCCCTTTGCACAGTAAAGAACACATGTAGATAAACCCCAGGCAAAGATGACAGTTGAGCTGCAAAGTGTAATTTTTGTGTCACATAGGGCAATACATTCCATGCATGTTTTTGTAATAAAAAAGTTACAGAAGACTATATATGAGAGGTATTAATATAAAAAAGAAATTTTGAACTGCTTCAAAGGCAAAGTTTTTATGCAGCTTGTTTTAATTATATGATTGCAATTTAATTATATTATAATTATGGCTGCAATTACTGTTTTGTATGTTTCATTAAGGCTGCATACATTAATTGCCCTAGACTCCTGTTGATGAGCTTAACTAACATAAGCAGACGATTACAATAGAGGATCCTAGTTAGCTTTCCATTATAATGTCTTTTCTTGCCTGGTTTCTCCCCAAAACAGGTAGCAACGGAGTGTAATAATGTGGTGATTTTCTGTTATCATCCACTCACTTTGTAATTTCATACCATATATAAATATTTGTTTATATTTCCAATTTGTTGCATCCATTTGAAAATATAGATATAACTATTGGGATGATTTTATCCCTAGTGTAATTCCATTGACCACGGATTAAGTTTATAATTTGTAACTATATATAATTTGTAATATATCTATAGAGATATCTATCTCTCTATCTATATCTACAAATTATAAAAGTAATCCCTAGTCAATGGAATTACACTAGGGATAAAGAAAACAAGAAAAATGCCTGTGGCACCTTAGAGACTAACAAATTTATTTCAGCATAAGCTTTCGTGGGTTAAGAACCCACTTCATCGGATGCATGGAATGGAACATGCAGTGAACAGATATTTATACATTCAAAGATACATGAGAAGGTTGAGGTGTCTATACCAATGCTAAGAGGCTAATTAATTGAAAGGAACTGTTATCAGTAGAAACTTTTGAAGTGATAATCAACAGGGGCTATTCCAGACAGTTAACACAAAGGTGTTAAGGGGGAAATAAATTCAATTAACGTAATGACCGAGCCATCCACGGTCAATATTCAAGCCTAAGGTAATGGTATCTAGTTTGCATATTAATTCCAATTCCGCAGTTTCTCTTTGGATCCTGTTTTTGAAGTTATTTTGTTGCAAAATTGCAACTTTTATATCTGTCATTGAGTGATAAAGTTGCACAGGCATTTTTCTTGTTTTATTTTTGCTGACACAGACTAACACGGCTACTACACTGAAACTAGGGATAAAATCATCCCAATAGTTATATCTATATTTTCAAATGGATACAACAAACTGGAACACTTGCTTGAATTAGCCAGTGGAAACAAAGGAAGATTTAATACCAACTAAATGATTGAAAGTGGAAATTTTTAAGGGATTAATATTGCTAGAATTTTGTAATACTTGTATTCTAGTGAACTTATACAAACTATAAATACATTTCCTAACTTGTGTTTTGCTATTCATTTTATATAGCATTTAGTTTCACAGCTAAAGTACAAATAATAGACACTTTTATAAAACAAAGAAATTCTAATCCCCAAGATATGGAGTAATTACATTATAATGCATTCATCCTCACTAGTGGTAAGGATTTCAATGTATGTATACATACAAAGAGACAAGCTCTTGAAGCCAGTGGAGTTATTGCATTGTAACAGAGGGCAGAATTTGATCAATTTTTTAAAAATTCATATGTACACAAATATTAAAAATCTCAGTAAAACATTTTTTATAATCAGATATATTTTTGTTTTGTTTTAGTCTGGCAATATATTTTATCAGATTTATTTTCATTAGCCCTTAAAATTCTTCCTGAGAAAATATGACATATATAACTATGTATTTAAGGCCCAGTTGTGTAACCTTTACTCATGCTGGCAACACATACTTCCAATATTGACTCTTGCCTGAGAGTATTTGCATGAGGAAGAGCTGCACATGTACGCTTTATTTTAAACTCTATTTTTGTCATGACCTCTGCGTATTGAAAGCATTGTATACAATTGCAGGACTGCTGATAAATATGTAATTGCTTATTTACTTCCTTTGCTCTGCACAAACAAATATGTCTAACCGTTATCTGGGCTGACTATATGCCCCAGGATATTGGAACATTCTAGGTTTTCAGAGATTTTGAGTTTGCAAAAACAGGATAATTTTTTCTGTTTGGAGAAGCTGAAGATGGGGTTCTGGAAAGTTCTAGTAAGAGCTCAGCAGGAAAGCAATGCTCCCAACATTCCCTACCAACTAGGTGTTGCCTCCCCGTTGAGCAATGTCTCTCAGCAGCTTTCCAGCAATAAGATGACATTTTCCTTTTCAAACCTCATCTCCAGCTTCTCCAAACTGAGAAATAGACCATTTTTGCTGATTCCCTCTTCCTACAGCTCCAGAGCTCAGAGAGTCACTTAGGGGAGCAGGGGAGGTAGAGGAGCAGCCCCTATCTCCCTCAGTCCCTGTCCTAGTTTTCACTTTTTCCCTGAGGCTGCTGCTAAAACTCCCACCTACCTCCCTGAGATAGCACAGCCTCTGGGAGCGGATGGAGGAAGGGAGGAAGGAAGCCAGTGTTGCTTTCCAGAGACAATGGAGTTCAGAGACAGCTGCTGCCTCTTCCACTTCTCAGGCTCTTCCACACTCAATCCACTGCAGTCAACAGTGTAGAAGAGGATGAAAGTTACTAAAAGGAGGTAAGAGAGGCATAATCAGAGACCTAGGGTGACTCAGAAAACTGGGGGTGGAGAAAGAATCAAGGAGTTATAACCAACTTCGTTCTCAGAGGAGAAGAAAAAAGCCCATTGTATAGAACAATATTTTGAAAACCCTCATATGTTTGAATGTGTTTATAAATGTATCATATAATTATACATTACACAAAAATAAAACAACAAGGAAATTCAGAGTTCACTTTACCAAAATTGACTGAAGAAAGTATTATAAATAGAAAATAATCCCGCAGTAAGAGGGGGATGAACTGGCAGACCTAATAGATTGTTTCCATACACTTACTTCTATCCATTATGCTTCTATGAAAAACCCTAAAGAACATTTGGCCAGTTATCAGATGGCCTCATTATATTAGGTGATGTCACCTCAAATTCAGTATTGTAGGTCATTCCTTACACAAAGTTGTTCTACTACAGCACATCTGAAATGATTTATATCCTGCTAAATGTTTAATTCATATCAGTGAAATATTTTCTCGGTAGTATCTGTCACTGGCTAGTATGTGTTGGAGTCTTTGGTAGAAGACCATATTTGCTGCAATCCTGTACTCAGTTTTCCCTGTCTGGGAATATTTCCTCCAGGTTATTGGGGAGATAGCATTGTTTCCTTAAATTTAAAACTGGCCATCTGTCTGGGAAAATAAAATATTAAAATCCATTGTATTGTGAATTCTTCAAATACTGGTAAGGAGAAATTATAAGAATGAAAAGGACTAAGGGTTTGTTCCAACTCCCACTGAAATCTATTGAAAATCTGTCATTAACTTCAAGGGGATCAGGATCAGATGTTTAGACATTAAAAGCATAGAATTTACTAGAAGTCCTAGTTAATTCCATTTTGAAGAGACTTTGGGCCAGTTTTTGATCTCATTTGCACGTACGTATTAATCCAAAGTAACTCCACTGTAAGCAATGGGGTCACACCTTATTTATACCAATGTAGCTGAGATCAGAACATAAAGTTTTGCTGGTGTAATGATGATGCTAATACATGGTTTTGTGCGGGAGGCAGTGCTTAATTTGTGCCAGAGTTTAGCCCCGGCACCTCTAGGCTTGGCAGTTTATAGCCCCGACACCTGTGGGCTTGCCATATCAGTTATGAAAGTAAAAAAAAATTGCTTTAGCCCCAGTATCGAATTGCTTGAGCCCGAGCACCTCTTCCATTAACCACTGGAGGAGGTGGTTTCGGGGAACACAGATGAGTGAACTAGTTCAAAAGGGAAGTAACCAGATGCTTTAACCAAAACTCAAATGTTATCCAAAACGTTTTGGAGACTTAAAAAGTTTTAGCTAATTTATATGAACACACAACACTCAGAAAAGGTTGATAATCTGCCCCTAATCACATCACATGTTTTCAGTTTTGCCATACCTCTGCTTGATTTCAGCTGGTCTCAGATTTTATCTGGTCAACCTGAAACCAAGAAACACTGGAAATATTATGTGAAGTACCCTATTCTCATGAGATTTCTAACAACTGTGGGAAGGAACATCCAGGCTTTTGGATCCTTCTTTGAACAGAACCTCCAAACCTTTTGAGGTTGTAGCATCACTAAAGAAGAATTACGCTTCTTTCATTAATAAAGACCACAACTAAATGTCATTAATAACCAGTTGTTTTTCCCTTGGCTGTATACCAGGGATTGGCAACCTTTGGCACGCGGCCCATCAGGGAAATCTGTTGACGGGCCAGGATGATTTGTTTACCTGCAGCATCCGCAGGTTCAGCCAATCACAGTTCCCACTGGCTATGGTTCGCCGTTCCAGACCAATGGGGGCTGCAGGAAGCAGCGTGGGCCAAGGAATGTGCTAGCTGCTGCCTCTCGCAGCCCCCATTGGCCTGGAACGGCGAACCATGGCCAGTGGGAGCTGCAATTGGCCAAAACTGCAGACGGTGCAGGTAAACAAACTGTCCCAGCCCGCCAGCGGATTTACCTGACGGGCCGCGTGCCAAAGGTTGCCGATCCCTATTGTATACCTATACATGTCATTTTGCTTGATTCTAGAGAGACCACCTTGGAAACCATACTAGTACTGGGCATAGGTGAAATACCTCTTCAGTTAGTGCTAAGGATGGAGCTTTTCAGCCGAGGCAGATTTGTTATCTTGAACAAAAGAATAGAATATTTATAGTGAGAATCTGATATGTTTGTTTTCTTCACTATCCCATGTAACTATTGTCATGATGTGCTCACATATTTTAATATTGTCCTTTAAGTCTTCCTTAAGCCTTTTCGTTGGCTAAGTGAAAATGTGGCAAATTTTAGCTTTTTGACCACTCTGTAAAAGCCTATGGATTTTACTCAGCCGGTAATTTAAGATATATCATACTGTCTCCATAATGTCATTTGCAGACAGTGATACCAAGACAATAAATTTCCTTGTACATATTGCCTTCAAGAAACAGAAATTAATGAATAGCAAAATTTATGTGACAGTATCTGGCATCCTCACTTATGTTGAGTACTACCTTACTTTGTGAGTAACCCACTGAAATCAGTCCTGTCCTATATTTCCTCATACTGATCTGAATGCAACCTTATTTAAAGGTAAACATTTTGTACCACAAAGTGCCGTGAAAGTTCACTCAGGGATAACCTCTTTCCATTTGGAAACCATGAACTACCTTTGAAAAGAAAAGGGCCAGACCCATTGAAGCCAATGCGGGCTGTAAGTATGTCCAAGAGCACAGTTTAAAAGATTTTAATTACAGTTGCCATTCTAAGCCTCCCACGGGGAGCAGCTTGCCTGAGGTAAAGAGATATCATTTGTGTTACCAGCAATATGAGAGTCTGATGACAAGGGAGCTGGTTTTAAATCTACTTGAACAATCAACAGTTTCTTTTCTTTGAATTTCTCACTCATTTAGCAGTTAATTATACATGGTTTCAAGGAGACACTTTCAGTTTATATTTATTACTCTTTGGAAGAACGCTATGCTATAGATCTCTCAATGAAAAGTCCCCCTACTTTCAAATTAACTGGTACACTCTGTAACCTGTTTATTTTGAGTTCTAATTTCACTGCTCTCTCCACAATGGCTATTTAGAATTGTTATTGTGATTCATATTACATTATGAACATCATATCTGATTAATTCTCAGCGGCAGTCTCCCCTCTTTACAAATGGATTTGAATTAAGCCATATGGTTATCTGATAATGAGTACATTTTCTAGGTCAAGTATGTGTTGTATTTTGAGCGGATATTTTTGAATTGTAATATAAAGACCTTCCGTTGCTATTTCATTACGAAGAAGATACAGATTCCCTCCCCGCCCTGTCTGTATTGTAGTAGACACAGATACAATATCAATTGCAGCTTCAGCTGGAGTGCAGCTATCTGAACTCAACTATACACATACTGTATAGTTTTCAGAAATCTCTAGAAGATTAGATTAACTTCGAATTCCTTTGGCTTCCCTTGGCATCTGGTTCTGTCTAAATGTTGGATGAGGGTGGGATTAAATTTTTAGTGGGTTTTGACTAGAGCTAAATGAAATTCAGAATTTCCAACCCTTGGGAAATCCCATTTGTTTTCATACAAAATGGAAAAAAGCTGAAATACTGAATTTTGAATTCCGTTGTTGTTGAGAAATGTTAAAACCCTATTTTGTCTGGACATTGTTGAGTGGAAAAAAAACATTTCAGCTTTCCCAAAATGGAAATGTTTTATTTGGTTCGTTGAAGTGACCCAAAACATTATATCTGAGTCAGTTCAACATTTAAACTGCATTTCCTTAGAGTGGTTCATCGCCTCATTGGCGTTGTGGTTCAGGAGACTGATGCTCCCATTCTCTGCTATGAGCCAGTCTCCCTGGTCACACTACATGTCCCATGATGCACCTACAGTCATATGAGTCTATTCCAAAAAAGAAGGGCAGCATAAACATGGAAATGAGATGGAATGGTGCATTGGTCATGAAAATTATTTCAATAAAATTTCTATGGATTATAAATAAATAAGAAAATAACATCTTTTCAATCACATAATAACAGTAGTCCTTATACTCTCTAATATGTTCCAGAGTGAAGTATCTTTAGGAATTTAGGGCCTGATCCATATAGGATTGCCAGGCATCTGGTTTTCGACCGGTATGTCCCTGAGGCCTCTAGGTGGGAGAGAGGTGGCTCTATGTGCTCCCGCAGCTCCCATTGGCTGCAGCCAGCTCTCAGGGCGGCAGCAGCACATGGAGCCACCTGGCAGCCCCTGCACCTAGGGGCTACAGGTACATGCCGGCCACTTCTAGGAGCCGCCTGAGGTAAGCACCTCCCAGAGTCTGCACCCCAACACTCTACCCCAGGCCTCAGCCCCCTCCCACGCCCAAACTCCCTTCCAGAGCCCACACCCCACCTGCTGCCTCAGCCCCGAGTCCCTTCCCATACCCAAATGCCCTCCCAGAGCCCATATTCCCTCTGTCACCCAACCTCCTGCCCCAGGCCTGAGCCACCTCCAACCAGAGGCCTCACCCCCCCAGCACCCCAACCCCCTGCCCAGTCCTGAGCTCCCTCCCCCACCCCAATCCCCTGCTCCAGCCCAGAGCCCTTCCCATACCCTGAACCCCTCATTTCTGTCCCCACCCCAGAATCTGCACCCCAGCTGGAGCCCTCACTCCACACCCCAACCTCCTGGAGCCCACACCCCAACCTCCTGCCCAGACCTAAGCTGCCTTCCACACCCCAATCCCCTGCTCCAGCCTGAATCCCAACCCATACCCTGAACCCCTCATTTCTGGCCCCACCCCAGAGCCTGCACCCCCAGTCAGAGCCCTCACCCCCTCCTGCACCCAACCTCCTACCCCAGCCTGGTGAAAATGAGCGAGTGAGTGAGGATGGGGAGCGAGTGACTGAGGGAGGGGAGATGGAGTCAGTGGGGGAGAGCCATGGGGAAGGGGCGGGGCAAGGGTGTTCAGTTTCCTACAATCAGAAAGTTGGCAACCCTAGATCCATAGCTCACTGAAATCAATGAAAACATTCCCGCTCACTTCAATAATCTTTAGGTCTGGCCTTTGTATACTTCACCCAACCAGGTACATGGTAAATTGTAAGCATCTGAGTGATTCGATTATCAATCCATAATCAGAACAAACAAATTGAGGTGCTAAAATCTCACTGTCAGTGGGACTTCCAACATGTTGCAAGGTAAGTATATGCCTAAGGGCTTTTGGGGATTGGATCCTACTACTGCTCACAGATAGACAACATTTTCTAGTGGACAGGAAATCACACCTGGAAGCCAGGAACTTCAGTTATTAGTCTGGCTTTTCAAATGATTCATTCTGTTACATGATAGTATTTCCACAGATTTCAATTGCAGTTGGATCTCAATGACTAGCTCTATATCTCAATTTCCCCTGTAAAATGGAGCCAATACACATATGTCTACCATATAGGGCTCATGTGAATATTCACTCATTAATATGTTTTGAGAATATTATCCACTAAATAGAATTATTAGCAATGCACATAGAGATAACAACAAATAAATAAATAGAATAGTTCTGGGCATTTACGGCTTTAACAGTGGACTCCATGTAAATCTTTATTTCTGCCTGATTAATGATGATGGCCAAGGAGTAAGTTAGGCCAGATACCCAGTTGTACCATGTCTATTTCTAGGTTTGATTTAGGGAAGAAGCTCTCAAACTGTGATCCGCGAGCTCCTTTCAGGTGATCTGCGGTTAGTTCACTCTAAGGTCCATGCCTGGGCGGACGCACATGAGAGAATGAAAGGCAGGCGTGGATCCACTAATTAGGTGCCTGGACCCTGGAAAAGTCACACATGTAAGGTGAGGTGGTACCCCAATAGGAGGTAGGTGGGAGGGGGCAGTGGGGTGAAAAGAAGGGGTGGGGGGAATTTGGGACATGCAGGGCTGCGGCGGCCAGAGAAAGAGGTGACTTTCCCCAGCTCCAGGGCTGCAGCTGCTAGGGAAAGAAGGCCCTCCTTCCCAGCCTCAGCTCTGTGGTGGGGGAGAGATGTCCCTCTTTCCCAGCCCTAGCTCGGGGGCTGCCGCAGAGGGGGAGAGAGGGAGAGACCCCCTCCTTCTCAGCCCTAGCTCAGGGGCTGCCGCAGCAGGTGAGAGAGGACACATCCATTAGAAAGGTAAGACTACGGATATTAAAATATGAATTGTGTGTTTTTATTTGTAGAACAAAAAGCATTAATTATTATTAAGGTTTTTTATATATAGCCCTTTTATCCAAAGCACTTTACAATAGTTAGCGAATGGTAAAAACAACATTTGGAAAGATCATTAAGTGGTCCTCTGAGACTCTCAGCAATTTTTAAGTGGTCCACGGAAAAATAAGTTTTAGAACCACCGATTTAGGATGTAATCCTGCCTGGTGCCGTTCAGCATATCATGTGAGACACTGAGTCTCAGTAAAATCAATGGGAGTAGAAAGAGCTATGCACTCACCTGAAGAGGCTCAGTACATTGCATGCTTCAGACCTAGTGCAGTCTCCTAGGTTTTAGTCCCACGCAGTCTTTAATATTAGGGAAAAAATAGGTTTGGACAATCTGGAGTAAGAACCAATATGAACATTACCCTTTATTTTCATAGACACTTTTAATAGATTTTAAAGCTGAAAGGCAACATGATGATTATCTAGTCTAACTTCCTGAATTACAGTGGCTGGAGATTTCACCTAGTGATTCTCGTCCAACAACTGGGGCTCAAAACTAGAGCATGTAATTTAGAAAGGTGACCAATTGTGATTTAAAGATTCCAGGGGATGGAGGATCTCCCATGTCTATTGTTAATTTCTTCCACTGGTCTTATTTCCAGTTTGAACTTTGCTCATTTCAACTTCAGCCTTTGTTTGCTCAATTAAAGAACACTTTTTGGAGACTTTAATAAGTCAACTTTTTTTTTTCTTCACATCTCTACTTTCTTGTTTAGTCTAAGCAAAAGTAGCCAACACAAGCTGAGAAGTGCTGCTGCTCTCATGAAAAAGTCTATTAGTGTGAGGTTTTTCTGCTGTGTGTGTGCCACAACCTCTTATGTTAGTGGGAAAGCTGTTCTCTGAATAAGGTGGGTGGTGGCTTGCATCATGTTGATTAACAGTAGGGCTACTAGAATAATGTAAAAAGAGATTAGGGAGCCCCATCATTAGGAAAAAAATAAATACAAATGTTTAGTCTTGAATAAGAATGCTTACTGTATTTTAAGATGCAAGATTATGTTTCATACATTAAAATTCATGGCTCTTAGTATAATTTATTTCTATCTGCACTGTATATTTGTTGTCTAGTTTTACATTAAAAATAGTATTAAAGTGTAAAGAGGGACATGTTCTCCACCCCAGGATACAAATGCCGCCCACTGAAGTCAATGGGTTCTCCTTGTATCCTGCAGCAGAGAATAAAAAGAGAGAGAAAGAGAGTACAGCTGAATGTGATTGAAAGCATCAGTAATTATACCAGGGGCCAATAGCCATAGAGGACTTGATTCTGATCTCACTGACACCAGCTTTAAACTGGTGAAATGCTATTAACATCTATGGAATTAATTCAGACTTACACAAATGTACCTGAGAGCAGGATCTGACCCACTGAGCACAAAACCTGCAACACCCTTAATGTATATTAATTTTAGTTGAAAATACTATTGGTATTTCAGAAAATACAACGTAAGGGTTAATGTGCTGGAAGTGGCATACATAGTGTATGATGAACTGTGTGGATCTCTCTTTCTTAATAAAACCTGAATCTAGGCAAAACTTGCCTAGCGTGAGTCCTGCTGCAGAGCCTGGGGAAGGTCCGACAAATACCTTTTACTGAATCTTTTTGCTGTCACTGGACTTCAGAAAGACCAGAAAGAGTGATTCAGTGATAGCCATGCTTGAAGTCCTCACTAGGATTTCTCTATGAAACTGACATATATCTCGCTGGTCTCCTAGAAAAAACTATGAAAACTCACCAGTGGGGTAATGGATCCAAAAACCCACTGTTTTTCTCCTGAAACTCAAAGCAAGCCTAAGGGCCCACAAAACTCTGAAAACAAAACCTGCAGAAAGGTTCTGTACTCTCAGTGGGAATCGACAGAGTTTGGGGGATATTTGCACTTCTAATTCCTCATCACCTAACTGAAGCATGTCACACTATGTTACTAGCAAGAGCACTAGCAAAGGTGAGATAGAAGTGTTTAATAGCTTCTAAGATTATCCAGAAGATACATCCATATCACAGTATTACTTGGCCAGTCTTATTCTATGCCAAAAATGTATGTTTTCATGAGCGGTAAAAATTTCAGAACTTGATTGTTGCTGTTATACAGCTCAGAGATAAATCAGTGTCTAAACTAAATCCTGAACTTCACCAAATAACAGATTATCAATTTCCATCACATTGT
Organism: Chelydra serpentina; assembly: GCA_037349315.1. Classification (NCBI taxonomy): domain Eukaryota; kingdom Metazoa; phylum Chordata; order Testudines; family Chelydridae; genus Chelydra; species Chelydra serpentina. The sequence continues at coordinate 64,023,683 of JBAIAC010000004.1, forward strand.
ATTTATTTATATGTGGTAAATTCATGGAGGTTAAATCTGTCATAAATATAAGGGGAAGGGGGAGAGGGTCTGATGCAGATAAAATCCTCTTACCAGTAAAGGGTTAAGAAATGCAGGTAACCAGACCGACACCTGACCTGGCCAGCATCTGACCAATAAGGGGACAAGATACTTTCAAATCTTGGGAGGGGGAAAGCTTTGTGTGTGGGTCTTTGTCAGACTCAGAGTGATCTTGGAGTTAGAAGGAACCAGTCATCTTTTCATCAAATCCTCATTTTTCTAAAGTAAGTCTAGTCAGCATAGCGAGTAGATTTCTGTTTATTTTGCTTGGTGTGTGTTCCCTGTGTTAGAGGGAGGGGTTATTCCTTTTTTTTCTCTGTAACTTTAAGGGTTTGTCCAGAGGAGGAAATCCCACTGAGTTTGGAAATTGAGTACCCTGTAAAATAATTACCATCCTGATTTTACAGAGCTGATTTTACCTTCTTTGTTTTAATAAAATCCTTCTTTTAAGAAGCTGACCGTTTTCTATGGTGTTAAAACCCCGGGGGTGGGGTTTTTTAGATCACTGTGTAACCAATTGATTAGGAGATTATTCTCAAGCTTCCCAGGAAAGGGGGGTACGGGCTTGAGAGGATATTTTTGGGGGAAAGAGAAACTTCAAGTGGTTTCCTTTCCTGGATTCCTGTTTAAACACACTTGATGGTGGCAGTGGAAGAAGCATTTCTCAGGGTGCAGGGAATTTTGTACCTTGGGGGTTTTAACCTAAGCTGGTAAAAATAAGCCTAGGAGCTCTTCATGCGGGTCCCCACGTCTTTACTCTAGAGTTTAGAGTGGGGAGGCAACCCTGACAAAGTCCATTAGTGGCTATTTGCCAGGATGGGTAAGGAATGGTGTCCCTAGCCTCTGTTTGTCAGAGGGTGGAGATGGATGGCAGGAAAGAGGTCACATTACCTATTAGGTTCACTCCCTCTGGGGCACCTGGCATTGGCCAATGTCAGCAGACAGGATACTGGGCTAGATGGACCTTTGGTCTGACCCAGTATGGCCATTCTTATGTTCTTATGTTCACTAGCAGTGTGGCATATTGCATGTTAATAGGTCCGGTATGGCACCAAACTGATGTATTTTTGACATTGAATAGAATTTGAAGAATAGCATCGATGTAAAATAGTTGATTTATGCTAGCATTATCATTGCAATTTTGAGGGGCAGGGTGCTGAACCTAGGGGGAAAAAGTCTGGACGAATCAAGATATGCAGTCCCAGTGTCAAAAAAAAGTCTGCATAATGGGGCATAATGGAGCCAACAATCTGCCAATAACATTGCACTCGGAAGCCTAGTGCTAACCTGAAGAGACCCAAATAGGCTGGGCCATTTCAGCCAGTTCAGTGTCTCTCCCTGGCAAACTAGGATTTCAGCTCCTTTCCAATGGTGAACCCCACCTCCCAAGTCAGGCCAGAAGCTGCACAGCCACCTTCTTTCTTTAGGCTCAGCTCCCCGTCCCCAATTCTAGTTGTGCATGCAGGGAGAAGAAGAGGGGGAAATATATCCCAGTGAGTTTTTGCTGACAAATTGTCAGCAGGAAAAGTGCAACTAAAAATAGCTTTAAAAATGTCTTTGTACTCATCTTTGTCAGGTTCAGTGTAAGGCTATGCTGCTGTACACCATCCAGAACAGTTTTGTGTTGGTCATCGTGTTCATCTTCAATTTCCCAGAGGTGCAAAAGATCATGACTTGTAAATAGGGCAGGTGCCAGCATGAGGATAATGTCCTCTTCTGTGATTATCATTCAGCATGTTTCATAGTGGAATGCTTGCAAAACCTGTCTTGAAGTGTAGCTGTACTTTAATAAACTTTAAATTATCAGGGAATTGGGTGAATAAAAGTGGGTATCAGATTAATCTTGTTTTCAAAAAATAATCTTTTAAAAAGCCCTGTGTGTGGAATATTTAATTAACCTTCCCTCCTCTCTCCCCTGTTCATTTTATCCACGCTCTCGCCCTCCCCACACGAGAATATAGAAGTGATGCAGAATGATACTTTGGGAGGAGGTGTAGAATAAATTAACAAATGGATTTGCAATGTTATATGCCCCTCCCTCCCTCCCGCGCAAAAAAAAAGCCAATGTGCTTCTTGGTTTGGCACATACAAAAACACATAGACTTCAAGGCCAGAAGAGACCATAGTAATCATATAATCTGACCTCCTGCAAATTGCAGGCCACAAAACCTCACCCATCCACTCCTACAGTAGTCCCATAACCTCTGGCTGAGTTACTTAAGTCCTCAAGTTCCAGAGAATCCACTATTCCCCCTAGTTCAAATCAGCATGTGACCCATGTCCTGTGCTACAGAGGAAGGCTACAATCTCCCAGGGTCTCTGCCAATCTGACCTGGGGGAAAATTCCTTCCTGACCCCAGTTAATAGGTAATCAGTTAGACCCTGAGCATCAGGCCAAGATCCACCAACCAGACACCTGGAGAAGAATTCTCTGTATTAACACAGAGCCCTTTACATCTATTGTCCCATCTCTGGCCACTGGAGAGGTTTGCTAATATCAGTTGCAAACTGGCCATATGCCATTCTAGGCAATCTCATCACACCATCCCCTCCATAATCTTATCAGTTCAGTGTTAAAACAAGTTAAGTTCTGTCCCCCAATACTCCCCTTGGATATCGTTGTCGCCTACACCTTTTGGACTCAGTTCCCCTTGTGGCTCATAGGCCTCTCCTACATCTCTGTTAGAACCCTAGTTCTCCCAACAGTACAAATCAATGGGAGAGAACTCCTTTACTCCATGCTTCTTCTTATTGAGAATCTGGTGTGGGGGATTCCATAGTCACCATTCCTGGGAGGAGGTTTCTTCCTTGGGACAGTCTGTGAGAAGTTTCCCAAAACAGTCCAGGAGCCCCAAATGGTCTACACAAGGCTGATTAAGAATACTGGAAAACAAAATGGAAGGTTTAAATGGCATTGCCATGCAATGTCCCACCAGTTAGGCAAACCTTAGCTTTAGGTACAGACAGCCGTTGAGAACACATTTCCTCTCCGTGTCATAGAATCATAGAATCATAGAATCTCAGGGTTGGAAGGGACCTCAGGAGGTCATCTAGTCCAACCCCCTGCTCAAAGCAGGACCAACCCCAACTAGATCATCCCAGCCAGGGCTTTGTCAAGCCTGACCTTAAAAACCTCTAAGGAAGGAGATTCCACCACCTCCCTAGGTAACCCATTCCAGTGCTTCACCACCCTACTAGTGAAAAAGTTTTTCCTAATATCCAACCTAAACCTCCCCCTCTGCAACTTGAGACCATTACTCCTTGTTCTGTCATCTTCTACCACTGAGAACAGTCTAGATCCATCCTCTTTGGAACCCCCTTTTAGGTAGTTGAAAGCAGCTATCAAATCCCCCCTCACTCTTCTCTTCTGCAGGCTAAACAATCCCAGTTCCCTCAGCCTCTCCTCATAAGTCATGTGCTCCAGCCCCCTAATCATTTTTGTTGCCCTCCGTTGGACTCTTTCCAATTTATCCACATCCTTTTTGTAGTGTGGGGCCCAAAACTGGACACAGTACTCCAAATGAGGCCTCACCAGTGCCGAATAGAGGGGAATAATCACGTCCCTCGATCTGCTGGAAATGCCCCTACTTATACAGCCCAAAATGCCGTTAGCCTTCTTGGGGTCGTCTCTTTGTCTCAAGTCTTTGCTCAGTTATATCTTGTGATTTATTTAATCTAAAAGGTGTTAGAATTCATTGTCACATCAGACTAGTATGTCATTCTTTCAACAAAGTGCCATTTGGCCACATGTACCATCCAGGCTTAATGAAACAGACTCCTGTCTCTGTACAATGGTTATTGCATCCCTTTTTATGCTCTCTCTTATTCCCTCCCTATCACAAATTCTGGGAGGATCCCCATCTTCACTGCTCCAAATTTAGTATTTCAAAATCTCATTTTGATATTGCCTTTCCTTTTGCCAGTCAAAAAGGTCCCAGGGACTAAACCCTGGATTACATGCCTATTGTTCCTGACTAGAAGTGTTAGATCCAATTAGTTAAGTCTGGCTGTACCCTTTTTATTGCCCTCTGAAAGAGACAGAATTTATAATTCCCCTCACTTATGCCCCTGCTACATAATAAATGTGAATTACTGCTAGAAGCCAAATCTGCCACACCAATGTCAGAGAGCAGGGAGACAACCGTTCCTCTCTGTATGAATCTGGTGAGATCACACTTGCAATAGTATGTTCAGTTCTGGGAACCTCAATATCACACATATATTAAAGCAGAGGGACTTCAAAGAAGTGCAGCAAAAATGATTAAGAGTTTGAAAGGACTGACATGTAGGGAAATAAGTACAGCTAGGCTAAGCAATGACTAATAAGATAACTGTGCACAAACATTGGAAGGAAGTAAATACCAAGAGGTACTCTGAGCAGAGCAAAGGGAGATAACTATCAGGAAAGGGATGAAAATAAGAAATATAGAATTGCAGCTGATCGTAAACGAATGTTAACACCGTTATCTCTATTAGATTTTAGAATAGTTTCCAAGGGGAGTGGTGGGAAGCACATTGCTTTGACCACTGAGAAATTAACTCAACACACAGCACTAAAAATATGCTTTAAGGAGCAATCCTGCAATGGACTAGACTGCCCTCTCCATTTCTCTGATTCTATATCACATTCTAACACTTTGCAGAATACAACCAAGGAGCTATGTATTGTACAGCCAAACATTACACTGCCCACATCCAAACCCAGAGGTTTGTGGAGTCTGGTTGTTGGTCCAATCCTGCTGCCTCTGAAATCAAGAGCAAAACTTCCATAGACTTCCATAGGCTGGACTGGGGCTCTGGAACCAGATCCATAGAGCATACAAATTAATGGGAGCCATTCCACTGACTTCAATGGGAGCAGGGGCAGGCCCTTAGTTCCATTTCATTTGATCATTTTTCATACAATGGGTACTATCAAGCTTTAACACCTTTTTATTTTCATATTTGAAAATATAAGAAAAGAAAACTCGCACTTGTGAATATTTTAATAAAGAACAATGACCTTGAATCTTTTCTTTAAACACTGACTCATAAATTACATCTTGGCTGGTAAATGGCACTTTTATTCAGCAATTTCCCCATAATTACTTAAATAAGAGTTCATAAACTAAACTGTAAGTTACAAAATATTCAAATGACACTACCAATATTCAATTAACTAGTTAAGTACACTGTGAAATATTAATTTTATTAAAACCACTTTTAATCATATCTCTAAATGTAGGAAGCTGCATTATCTGGACAGCCAGGCCGTCACTGGAAGAAATGATTCCTTTAAGCAGCTTGTTTATATTGAGCTAATTACACAGAAGTTATCTGGTTAGTTTGTGATTAACTTTGTCAATACAATCAACTTGTGACTATTTGCTGCACAGCAAGTTAATTATCTAGTGATCAGATCTTGGTCATATTATTAAATAATCCATTCAAAATGAAAGGATTTGTGTAGTTATCATTTTAGAAACAAATGAGAAAGTGCTGCTCTGTCCATAAGTTATCGTCAACAACAGCTGCTGTTGTACTTCTCCAAGCCACCTGGTTTCTGTATTACTCAATTAAACCGAGGCCTCTTTTTTTTTAGGATAGCACAATGTTATTTTGGATTATTGTTTGGCAGAATCTGAACTAATGTTTGAAATGTTACACGTGTGACTAAGTAATAATGGTTAACTTGGTAGCAAACAAGAGTAATTTCTATATGATGCCTGTGTGTTGGTCTATTCCTCAATTCAGTTCCTAGTGGACAGGTGTCAGGATCCCATAATTCATCACTGAAACCAGCACTTAATGATGTGCTTGAATGTTGATATTCTCATCAGAGAAGCCAAATGTGGCCAAACTTGCAATTTCATATATCAAGGGAGAAAGCAATCCATAACACAAATAAGCAGTAGTCTTTAAACAGGATTACAGTCTTGAACCAGGAAGGAGCAAATTAGCAATGAACTACTTTTCCATTCCATTCAGAAGAAGGTCAAGACACATTGGCATGGTGGTGTCGATGAGCTGACATTACCACTGCCCAGGATGTCTCTCTCCTTGCATACACAAAGGAGTCTGCAGTTTCCAGGGATGTAAGTCTGGAAACTTTCACAAGCACTACATTTACATAACTTCTAATAACATGAAATGAAAAGACATACCAGTAAACAATAGCAGCACTCACTAACATTTACAAATATATCTACTGGAGGTCATTTCTACTGTGAACCCATTGCATATACCAATTTGTTGTAATCTCATTATAAGTAATAAGAAAAAGCATTGTTAGCAATGAACAGCAAAAATTATTTGGAAAACACATAACTTACAAATATCATAAGACAAGTGGGGTTATCTCTAAACCCGATTTCATAGTTGCCAATGAGTATTTTATTGATCTAATTAAATGTCTCTTAAAAGGAATTTAATTTTGTTACTTATTTTGGCTAACATCCCAATACTGGGACTGGCGCGTTATCCAGGATAGGAAAAATGCACACAAATACTTTATTCCAGGAGTTACTGCTTGACATAATTTTCAGAGTCTGATTTTTCTGCTGCTAAAATTTACTCAGGCCTAACAGATAAAAATGTCTTATCCCAGAAAAGGTGTTTTATACACTTTTTTAAAAAAGGGTGTTTGGATTTTTTTTTTTAGGAAAAGATATATACCGTTTAGCATTAAAATCTTTTGGGGAGGAAGTGGAGGAAAGATTGAAACTTAAAAAGTATTTTGTAAAAAAGTAAAAAAAATATAAAATGTATTCATAAAAAGTATTAAAAAGTATTTTGCATACAAACTTTTGGAGACATTTGTTATAGTTTTTTTTTTCAAGTGAATACTTAGTATAATTTAGAAATCGATTTTGGGACATATGGCCTTGTGTAATAGTCATTACTGTCGGAGAATTTCAAGTGAACAGGTAAAGTTGTAACGGGCCATATACAACTCTATTTTCATATGTGTCCAACGATGTTGTTATTAATTATTTATTAATATTATATTAATGCCTAAGGGCCCAGTCATAGATCAGTCCCCATGATACTATGCATTGTGCTGTGCAAACACATAAAGAGAAATTACCTCCCCTAAAAGTTTATAATCTAAGTACCAGAGGAAAGACAACAGGTGGATGCAATAGACTAACAGGGGAAGCACTAGGTCATCATGACTGCTATTTGTGTTTAGTATTCATAATTTACTGATTGCAAACTGTGTACTCCACATACTATCCAGAAATGGAGGAAGGCATATTCCCTGCTGCAAGCCATTGTCGGGCATTGATTTTAGAGCTGAGTGAAATGTTTCAGCCAATTTTTTTTTAGTAAAAAATGCAGATTCAGTGACACCAAAATGTTTTTATGAACTCAGATTTTGTTAATTGTTCACATTGGGAAAAATGAAAAAGTAAAAATATTTTGGTTTTTTGATAAAAATGATTTCACATTTTGAAATGTCCTTTTGATTATATTAGAAAAATATTTAAGAAATGCTCAAGATTGAATCTGATCCAGACAACAATGAAGTTAATAAAGACACATCTGTTGACTTTGGTGGATGTTACATCATTTTCTTAATGGATATTAAAGGTAAAGTGTCTTGAAATCACAAAACAAGAGGAGTTTAGAGAAAAAAGTTTAGAGTAAATCTTAAATCTTGTGTGTTTAGGCAAAGTAGTGTTTACCTGGTCCTGATATTTTGATTTGGGCAAAACTGTCATTTGAACGAATAGCAGTTTTTCCTGATTAAGTAGTGTAAAATTTGGCCCACGATGTGTGTTAGTTAATTAAGTGCTCTGGAGCACACTGAGAGAAATGTGTGTGTATATATATATATATATATGTATAGCTTTGTGTGTGTGTGTACACTCATATATATATATATATATAAACGTATGATTGATATATCTATATCGATATCGATATAGATATCAATATAGATATAGCATCATTTTTGATTTATTGATTTACTCAAATAAGAACTCAATATAAAGGCTTCTATTTTGTTTCTATCATTCTGGTGCATGCAAATGTGATTGCAGGATCAGGGCCTATGTTTGGAATGTACTGCCAACTATAGTTTGCAAATAACCAATTTTGGGGTTTGATGGCAATTCTGCAAAATAAAAACAAAATTCATTTGGGTTGCCCAGAAAATAACATTTTTTTAAAAAATCAATGAATTAAAATAATAATAAAAGAAATGTGTGTTCCGGGTAAAACTAAATACTTTGTTCAACCTGAAATGAAACATATATATATATATATCTCTGTTGGCATGAGTCCTGATATTATTTTATTACAGGATTCAAATGTACATGTGCGTGAAAATCTAAATAAGCACAATAATTGTGCTGGTTTTATTTCACCTTGGGAAGCTCTCTACCATATGTAGTTTACATTAATTCTGGGATGATGGAGCTAAGCCACGTATGGCTGCTGCCAGGTTTCTATCTCTGGCCCTCTTGATAATATTCAATGCATATTTTAACCTTAGGAAGGGATTTTTCCTTTTTAAGTGCAGTGGTTTATTTCCGCCCACCAGAATAATAAAACAAAAATTAAAGTCTTTATATTCAGTTCTTATTTGCGGGTAAATTAATAAGTCAATGATACTGGTACAACTCACCTCAGTGTAGGCTTGGGGCATCTTTGTACTGTATAGTTTCATGTACCAAAAATATGCCAACAAGGAAGCCAAAATAGTCTACTCAGAGTTCTAACTAGGATGTTATTGGACAAAATTCATCCCTGGTGAATTTCACCCTTCATGTTTAACTGAAATAGAAAATACTTCTTGAGACAGCAGTATCTAAAGATGACGCATTGCACAAAGTGCTGTGCTTGGCTTTTCTTATTAGTACAGGCTTATAATCAGTACTCAGGAATTTTATGCTCATCTCTTTTTTTAAGTATTCCAGACAAGTCTGATGAAATTATTGATCAGCCTTAACTGATGACATGCCCATAAAGTCATCAACAAATGTCAGTGTCTAATACTGTGCTACATACAGATGTCCAAGATAATATATTATAGTGCAGCTGCATTGATAGATAAGGTTTTTTTAAAAAGGTGTTTATTTAGATGTTGGAAGCTTTCGAAGAGATTAATAAAAGTAATTTCCTTCTCTCTCTCTCTCTCTATATATATATATATAGAGAGAGAGTTGAAGAGCTGAGAGGGCATTAAAAATGCATTGTTTCCAATTTATCTTGGACCTTTTGGGCATGAAGGATGCACCAAGCTTGGTATATGATTTTCCTGTGAGCTGAGTGTGTAGATATCTCATTATACTTTACATAACTCCGTTTCTGGTACTCTGAAATGGCCCAGTTCTGCATAAGTATTTTCCCTTTCAGTACACATGGAAACATTGTGATTTGTGATGATAATACTAAGCCAACAAGCAAAATAACAGCATGTGAACATCTTCCTTTAAATAGCATTTTTCCCCCTACAGTTTGGATGTGTATTTGCCCACCTAGAGTTTAGTTTCGGAATCATATGTTCTCTAATCAAATTCTAAGTCAGCTATAATGACTCTCCCCCCTCCCTCCCGCCCCTGCTTACTAGTGCTTGTCATGAAGGTTAAAGAACTATCATTACTGGAAAATGAAGTTCTGCATTTATTAGTGCTGTGGTTTTGAAATAGCAGTGCTAACGCTCAGCCCAGCATGTCTCCAGCAAAGTTCCACTGGCTCACAGCTCTCATTTGCACTCCAACAAGGATTATGGGAAAATTATAAAAAGGTATTTTTGAGCCTCCTGGTAGAAAACAAATGTAGTAAAATCACTATCTGTACCAAGGGCCTCCTTAGGAATACATTATACAAATAATTCTGTATGGACTGACTTAGCAGGGAATTCACACAAAATCTCCATGCTCAACAACATCTTTGATGGTCCCCTTGGAATCCTGTTCATTTGGAAGGAGATAACATGTAGCACAGGCTAATCAGTCTCTGTGCTTTGTCCATATTGGTAGTGATCTGACTCATGGCTGGTGACATATTGTGCCTCTGTGGGGATAGAGGAATTCTCACACAAGGGTTTCTTGATAACTTTTCCTTCAAAAGTCTCTATAAATGAGGAGCAAATGTAATGTGATTATACTGATTACACTAATGACAGAGTTGATGATGAGTTGTAATCTCCTTTAAGAGGTCATTCAGTGAGCTAGTCTGCTGGTTGGTTAATATTATTCAGCAATCTAGAATTAATCGGAGTCTTTTCTTTTTCCTTTTTTTCCCTTTTCTTTTAGTATGGCATATGCACAAAGCTGTGATATGTAGCTGATGAATGATGATGATGGTAATGATAATGGCTGCTTGATTTTTTTTCATCCTAACACTCACTAGCCTTGTGCGCTGAAGGCGTACAGTATGCAGTAGGACTTTATTAGAAATTTCTGAGACAAGAGAGAAATATTTTTCACCTGCAAATCCCTTTCATCTGCACTTCATTCCCCAGTCTATAATGAACTTCTACAATGAAACTAAATAAGGAATTGTCCTAGGTGGTATTCTGTTTACAATGAGCTCATGGGATAATTGAAACTTGAGGAACAATATGATGCTCTTTTATTTTATGTATTTAATTATTTACACATCCCTTTATTAATGAATGCACTTATATTGCTGGGTTAAAGGAACTCTGTGTTTGCAGCAGAATATGTCAAGAGACTGAGTAATTATGTTCTGCATGTTATCATCATATATGGAGACAGCTTTTCAAATGGGACAACAAAGGTATGTAGAGAATATTATCTCAGAAAACTGTTAACCTCCTAAATTTTTTTTACTCACTGTGACCCAGATCACGTGTGGTGCTGAGAATTCTCAATTCCCATGCTCAGAACCTCTGCAGGTTGGGCATATTAACATTGCCCTTACCATGAATATGCCTCATTCACACACAAAGGAGGTGGAACAGGGGCCTCATATTTAAAGCATTCAACAGATTCATGGTAAGAGACAGCAGGCTTGGATTAATACCTATCCCACTGGTCACTATTACAGAGATTTTTGTTTTACTTGTAAAACCTATAACACTGTGGAGTTTAGTTACCATACCATTTCAGAATAAAGGTTAAAAATCTTTAGTAGGGATTACATAAACATGTATCAGAATAACATGTTGCATTCCTTGTGACAAGGAACAGTGAAGCAAGGAAGGGCTGACTCCTTCCACATTAAGGGAAATGAATATGCGCACACTCTCACTTTCTGGACTACTCAATGTTATTGTGGAGGTGATGTGCATGGGGGATTCCAGCCACAGTTCTCACAGAAAAAAGCATAGGTGCCGACTCCATGGATGCTCCGGGGCTGGAGCACCCACGGGGAAAAATTGGTGGGTGCTCAGCACCCACCGGCAGCTCCCCGCCAACCCCGGGGCCTGCGCCCAGCTCCCCGCCAGTCCCGGACCCGCGGCAAGCTCACCTCATCACTGGGAGATGTTGCGGGGTCCCGCCCCCGACACTGGGTGACGTTGCGTCGGGGGCAGGGCCCGGCGTCAGCCCCCACCGGCGCCACCGGAAGTTGGCGCCTGTGGAAAAAAGTACTGCTGGGCAATCCAGGGAGCAACATTAGCCTTGGCCTCAGAGGAATTCTTCCCCATTTCATCTCAGCCAGAGGCTAAGAGCCATAAGGGAAGTTATAGAAGGGAGCTAATTGGAAAGGGTGAAGGAGGAGGGAATCAAGTGTGAAAATCACATAAAAATGTTTTATTCTCAGTCATAATTATGTGTGTCCTTGTGTGTATTTCTAGCTCGTTTCCCCTGACATTCTCCCTATGACATTCTCCCTATGACATTCTAACGTTCCGGTAAATATTATATATTCAGTCAGACAGCAAGCTTGGAGGAATATTTTGCCATCTTTTTACAGGAGCAAATCCTGTAGCATAACTGTATTCATCAAGGTCATCACTAGAAGCTAAAGAATTTCAGATCTACACTTTGGTGCACGTTATTATTAGGAATGTGCATGGGTCCTAAAATTCAAGACCTAGGCTCATTTGTATCCAGCAAGTGTCATGTTTAGATTTGTGTTGGGGAAGCCTACTACTGGCAGCTGAAACTCCTCCTCAGGAGAGGTCTGCATCTTATCCTTCCCCATCATGCTGATGGAGCTGTAGGTTATTAAATCTCTCTCTCTTTCTCTCTCTCTCTCTTTCTCTCCCTGACCCTAGCCACAGCTCCACTCTGCCCCCTGCTCCACCCATAGCTCAGCTCTGCCCCTTTTCCCTCTCTGCCCCAAGCCAGCTCCATCTCTAGCCCCAGCTCCTCCCCCATCCTCAAGTTCTGCCTCCACCTCTGCCATCAGTCTAAGTTCCTCTGCTGAGCCAACTATGCAGTAATGGAGCGGGAGGGTGGGCAAATTCCATTACTGGTAAGGGTGGGGGTGATAGGAAATGTTTGGGCACCACCATATTAACGGGATGTGCTGATTATGAAGTACAATAGAATTTGGACTGAAAGTATGGAAATCTTGCAAGAATTATTAGATCTGGGCCCTTATTCATGTTGTATTGATCCTTATTCTGGTGAGTAACTCTATGGATTTCAATGAGACTACTCAAACAAGATAAGAACTAATCATCATGATTAAGAGTGATAGACTTAGAGCCTCTGTAAGTAGAGTACTACCCCAACGCTTCCCAAATCATGACTTGAATTTTCCTAAATTAATCATTTTATTTTCTTTCACTCTTTTACAACTGAAAAACCTATGGACTCCCACAGGTTTCCATCTTGTAAGCCCTCCAATTCAATATGAATTAAAGCCACTAGTGAAGATTTTGAGAAGTTGTGGGCTGCAGCACAGTATACAGATGATATAAATATTTATGATTATTTTTACAGTCTCATACTGCCCCAGGAAATAAACTGAAACAGGATCTAGTTGAAGGTGAGCGAGGTATACGATGGAAGTGATACCTTCCTGAAACAGTGGTACCATCTACACTGTCTCTAGATGTCATATGCTGAGTTTCTGCCAAAAAGATTTGTAGCTTCAGGGCCATGTTGGATCCAGCAATGCTTCTAGATTCTCAGGTAGCAATGGGGCCTCATAATGATTTTGTTGTAAATGCTGAGGAAGGAGGCTGCAATCATATCACTCCAACTCAGGCTTTGTGATATACACCCACAATTTTGTCTCCTCCAGTCTAGACTACAGTAACGTATTCTGCTTTGGAGAACCAAAGCAAACCAGCTTAACTAATAATATAATGGAAATATGCCTATCTCATAGAACTGGAAGGACCTTGAAAGGTCATTAAGTCCAGTTTCGCTACCTTCACTGGCAGGACCACGTACTGTCCCCTGACAAATTTTTGCCCCAGATCCCTAAATGGCTGTCTCAAGGATTGAACTCATAACCCTGGGTTTAGCAAGCCAATGCTCAGACTACTGAACTACTCCTCCCCCCTGCCTATACATCTGCCTGTCTTCTGAGTGAGATACCACAAGCCCATAGCACTGATGCCAACCCCTCTGTGCTGGCTTCCTCCCCACTTACAGGTATAATTTGGGTTTATTGGTGATCATCTCTAAAGCTTTTTGTGGTTTGTAACCAAGCCATCTGAGAAATAGACCTTCCCCCTATAGCTGCTAATGTATGTGCCGGATGTCAGAATTGGAGGCCGAGCTCACTGATTTCTCTGAGGGATTCCCTCGGCTTTGGAATTTGCTACCCTTCATGGTCCACTGGAGACAGAGTCTAGTTGACTCAGGACAAGATGTAAAACTTAATGATTTCATTTACTGTTTCGTTAATAGCATGTCTTGGGTTTGCTAGCTGGGATTCAGATACATTCTCTAACAGCCAGCCTTCTGCTTGTACTTGATGGTGACAGCTGCAGTAGCAGTAATGTTAACTGTATTTATGTTAGCTATTGCAAGTGGCACATGCAATTTATATGTTTTTAATGTTTTAAACCAAAGTATTTAGCTGCTATGAAGATCGGTGCTATAAAAATGAATAAAATAATGTTTTGAAAGTTCCTAAAATTCTTTTATTCGTACGCTGTCTACTATGATAAAACTCAAGGTGGTAGGTGCTTAATAAAATGACTGACAGGGAATATAATGCATGTTGCTAGCAGCAGCACTATTTCTGTAGAACATACTTCAGCACAGTATAAATTCCACATCTGTGAAGAATGATAATTAAGCAAGAATAAATACTAAATATTTAAAACTGCCAGTTCAATGCTGTTGAACAGAAATACTGCTGTATATTTTTTCTCATTTTTAATTCTTCCTATTCTCAATAGCACTTTTTCAGTTTCTATATTAAGATGTATTCTGCTATCCATAAGTTTAAGTACCCCGTGCTAAGTTATTATTCATTCCCTGCAGTGTAGATTTTGTAAAGTTTGCCTTCTCTTCTCAGTTGACTGTAGAGCAGCATTTAAATTGGATACTTTTGATCTGTATTTTTAACACTGCAAATAAATCCTTTTGCCTGTGTAATTTATATACAAAATCTTTAAATGGAAGAACAATGATTTAGAACACAAAAACAAATCAAATCTCTTGTCCATGTCTATGGCAATAAAGATGAGAATGTAAAATTTAAATATTATATTTTATATTTTTCCCAAACATAAGTAAAATTCTTATTGACCTGTTACACTATGGTACATGGGAGTTATATATGCCTTACATTAAAGCATAGTGGTGGACATGTGTGCACATACTTGCAATTGCAAGCACTTAATTTAGCCATGGTTATTTCTCAAGCCACATTAGAAAAAGAAGAATACCATTCCCATCTATATGGGAGAGACTCATTTTGATGTGGAAACTGATGCTATCAAGCACTGGAACCTTTCTTTTTTATTTCGCTCTCCCAAGACTTACATACAGTATCACCAGATGTGTCATCTTTACCCTATGTATTAGAGATGGGCCTGCCCCAAAACTCTAGATCAAAACATTCACAAATATGAACTCTGGAGCAGGGCCATCTGCACTACTTCTGGAGATAATTATGCCTAAAATGTAGAAAATGCTCTCAGCTGACTATTTTTGTTAAAGAAGCAAAACACAAAGAGCCAGACTGAATATGGCCTATCAATTATTCCAATATAATCATCTTTAAGTATGGAGACAGGTTTCAGAGTGGTAGCCAGGTAAGTCTGTATCACCAAAAACAAGGAGGAGTCCTTGTGGCACCTTAGAGACTAACAATTACATTTGTTAGTCTCTAAGGTCCCACAAGGACTTCTCATTGTTTTTACCTTTAAGTATAACTCTCTATCATCTAACTACTATCTAAAGAGAAAATAAAGTAAACAAAAAAAGTTATTAGAATAAAACAAAATGGCGCCCCTTGAATCAATTGATTCCAGAAGCACTGTTTCCATAGTAGTAAGTATTCTTTCTAGTCTAAAGAACTTCCCACGGTCAACTTTATCTCAAGGTACTTGATGCATGAATCTGTCCTTTCCAGTCTGCCAGGAACATTCATTTATGTGCAATGATTATTAGCACTGATAGCCAAAGCACAAGGAAAAGTCTCTCTCACCTACAATTAAATCTATTTGTGGATGTGAAAGTGTCTAACAAACCAAAGTAAGTTAATATTTTGGTTTATATTGTAGAGTTCTTTTGTCAACACTACAGATCATATCTGTATTTAAATTACAGAGAGAAAACTAGACCCTCAAAGGCAATAGTTAAATTATCCTTCCACCACAAGGCTTATTACATTCATGAGTCAGCTTTTCAAAGTTAAGCTCGTACTCTTGTGCAGACATACTGCAATGTGCCTAATTCATGCATATAGTTACCTTCTGTGTTCACACAAATCGGGTATTTGTGCATACATACTGGCCTGGTAGGTGCATATGGCAGATACGTATGTATATAGGCTAGGCAGGTGCAAAGATATGCACACAACTGCATGCTTCTAACATTAACAGTATGGCTGTATAGCTATGAAATTTAATACAATCACATTTTCCTTAGAGCTGTAAATCAGGATCAAATATATTCAGTCTATTATGCAGTATAAGAAGAATATAACTCGCACATGGAAGATAAAACGGTCTTTCTAGAGTAGTAGCTGTTTCTGTAGGATCTTGTCATCTTTCAGTTCTTATAATGGCAAAACTCCCATTGCCATCAGGGATAATTTTTCCTATCAAAGACCACAAGATCAGGCAGACATCATCTATAATGTCTTTTTATAATTTCCACAAATTAGTTTAATGGATCTCTTGATTTCTGATTAACTCTTGTATGCATTCGTCCACCGATATTAGTTCACATATTCAAGAGAGAGGACAAAACTAGAATATTTTATCATGATGTATTTCAGCTGCACTGAACTTTTGGGAATTTGCATAAAATTAACCTGCTTCTCAGCCCTTTTTGTTTTTGATTTGGCCCATCTCTGAACATGATAAAATAATCACATAGCTTCTTAGGAATGGCTTTTTTTTCTCGGAGATATCCAAGATAGTGTGACTGGATCACTGCAGACCAGAGATTACATATCTCTTACAGTAACATGAGGAAATGTATATAGAATCCTTCTGTGTTCTTGGTACTAGTATTACATCTGGCTGTAGCTAAGGTTAATGATCCTCTATTCATGGGCTACCAATTCACACCAAAAATGCCAAGAAAAAAGGAAGCATTTTTGTTATTTTTATTATACTTCTCATACTGTACACCTGATGCTTTGAGTCTAACTAGATGTAATGGACTCTATAGTAGTTGTTCCCTGATATATTACACCTAGGTGACTCTTGGTTGACCATTAATTTTGTTCCTTTGTTCTCTTAATAACACGTTTATCAAAACCAGATCTGAAGCTTAAACTTTTAGGTTGCAATTATGATTACTATTTCATTATACTCTTACAGTTCCACTTTTTGTATAAAGAATTATGGGACTGGATAATTTCAGTGTGATTGCAATGGTGATTTTCTTCTCAACTATCAATTACATTGTACTACAATACCATTGTCCATAATCTTTTGAATAACTAACATATAATTTTGTTCTGATTTATAGTAATTTAAATAGCATTTGATTAGGCTGAACTACATAGATATGACATCATTTGATGGGACTTTTCAAATGCATTTGAATGTTTGTCATACTCTTGTATATTAATCCAGTATATTCTAAAAAAGGCAATGGAAACTAGATACTGTGGGCCCATTTTACAAATGAGTCCACCTTATTAGATAGCTAAATACCACACTTGAAAAGCCACATTGCAGAATTCGCATTTTCTAAACAGAAAAACGAAGAACGATTTTCTGTGCCTACATGCAAATTTTAGTGACCATGATTGTTCTATTAAGGTATCTGCTTTTGAAAAATGGTCCCTGCTTTATACATTGATCCATCAATAAAAGGGAACAATGCTGTTCTCTAGCATCTCCATTCAATTTGCTTTCAGTATACACCTTATGAGGATTTTGATAATAGAAATAAGACTTCACTCATGTAAAGGGGCAGCATGGAGAGTGGGGGTGGGGAGTGAGTTCAGAGAGTTCCCCTATCCAAGGGGAAGCACTTAAAGGCAAGAAAGATTCACATATTTCCGAGTCATACAAAAGCAGATCACCAGCTGCCACACATCTTCAGTAAGCATAGCGTACTCCCCACATTCAGCCAGCTCTGCTGATTGGTACATGGGAGGGGGGGGAGCAATGGTCCATCTGTGAATCCAACGGAGAGTAGAAAGGGATCAGTACTTATGCTCCCCTACGTCGTTCCTGAACATTACTTGCACACACAAGTAGGGAGGAAGGCTGCTCCAGACCTGCATAAAACAGAAACAATCTGGCCCTTTGTCTTTTTTTTTTCTTCAGGAAAAAGTAGTGTATTGAGAACCTTTCCTACATTTTAGGCAAAGAGTAATTCCACTGACTTCACCTGAGATTGGGGTTCCATTGTGTTAGGCACTGAACAAACACATAGTGAGAGAAAGTCCCTGCCCCAGAAGAGTTACAATCTTAACAGACAAGATAGAAAAGGGGTTGGAGGGGAAAGAGAGTGGTGAAAGGATTTGCCCAAAGTCACACAGGTCAGTTTCAGAGCTGGGAATGTCTTCTGAGTTCCACTCCCATGCCCTAGCCACTAGCATAACCTGCAAATTCATTACCACCTCAGAATAACCCAGAAAATACACTGAGATAGATTCTCAGCTGGTGTAAACCAGCATAGTGCCATTGAAGTCAATGGAACTACGTTGTTCATACCAGCTGAGGAGCTGGCCTAATGAAGTTAATGTGCCTTGGATTCTAATAGTATATGTATAAAGAAAAACACCAAAATAGTTATCATAAGTAATTCGCCCATGTAGTTAACATTCTGGTTATACGAACTAGTGATAATTATATAAAGCAAAAGCACAGTGTAATTGCAATGCAGAGTAACTACGCGGTAATAACAGCAACCTTATTACACAGCTAGACTGCCTCTCAGGGCACCTGCTGTATTATATACAGCCTTTTTCTGAGTACATAGGAAGAATGCCCTGAAAGCATACATGGGCCTTTTTCTGGATACACAGGGAGTGACAATGAACCTTAACTTGCAACACTTACATAAGTAACCCTTAATTACATCAATGGGTCTAGCTTAAATTTCCGTGAATTGCAACCATACTGGTCAGATAAAATATTTTGTCAGCTCTGCACAATGACTCTGGGAGAACTTTTCTGTATAGAATCTCTACCCACAAGCAGTCATTGACACTGAAACTATGTAGTAGGCATAAAAAGACTGCAGATGAAGAAGACTCATTGTTTCCATATGGTTTGTCTTTTTTATTAAAACTGCTTAATTATCCAGCGTGAATATGGATGTATACTAAGTGCCCCAAATGAATAGACATCAAAGTGGATAAATACTTTGTTAATGTACTGAATAATGGCAGCCACTTGAAATGCTGACAATAACCCAGACTGTTGCACAGCAACCTCCCCTGCTTCATTTCCCAGTCACATGAAATGTTTACGAATACTCCTGTCTCCATCACAGAATCCCTTTTCTCTACCCCGCTCCACAAAATCTCATTTCCCCTCCTCCCCACCAAAAAAATTCATTAGCAGATGAAGGCATATGAAACGAACCACATAGCCTAAAAAAATGACTGTCAACATTTGTCAAAAAGTAGTGGAAGGAACCACAAATATTCTCAGTTATAATTAAGTAATATTGTCATTCTAACTCAGCCCTTACAAGATGTTCAGCCATAGCAGTTTGAATTGTGTTCTGGTCATTTCTTACCACCTAACAATGAACGGGCCTGATCGGTACTTGTAAAATAGTTTTCCAAGGAAAATCAAATTGCAGCAGAAAATGATGTTGGTATTTTAGGAGGCGGCACTCATTTCCTCTAAACAAATGTTTCATTGTGGTTCAGGAAGCATTGTGATGTTGGAGTTGTGTTCTTCTGGATGAGATGTGGGGCAAAGGTCCTGAGCACTTGTAGTCATTAAAAACAGTGTCCATGACACATTCCCAGGAGTATCAATGTTAGTGTTGCTGCCCTGCCCAAATTCCATTTTTGGTAATTAGAGTATAATTAATTACATTCCACTTGCAGTTACAAATGGATATATGTATTTTTCTTTACCTATCCTAAACAGTAGCATGATGTTGATCTTCATAATTAAACAGTTGCCACATTTCATCCTGTCTACATTTCAGATATGCAACTGAAATCATATATATATATAGGACCATAATTCTACATTCCTGTACAAATTTTTTGCTGATTGCAGTGGGAGTTTAGAGTGAACTAGGAACAAAGAATCAGGTCCCTTGTTTCAAAAGTGTTTAGGAATCAGGATAAAAGGCACTATATGAATATGTGCTGAGATGACATACTATATGCTCTGCTTTTTGATTAAACAAGATTGTGTATGCTTTCAAGAGGGTTACACTGTGAGGGTAAGTCTATACAGCAAATGCTGTGCACAGGCTAGCCTACCTGAGTTACTTGAACCCAAATAACAAAGGAAACATAAAACTGAAGACAGGTCAGTGCAGGCTTCATTATGGGTAGTGCAAGCCCGGCACAACCTCCAGGTATGTATTCAGCTTGCTTGCCCACTCTGAATCTTGTGCCGTGCTGTCTTCACTGCTGTAGTACCCTTTTCTGTTCACATATTCACTTGCCCCTTGTGGTGGGGCAAACTACTGGGACATGAGTCCCATCGATGGCCCTGCGCAGTTTGGAAACCCATGCCTCTCAAAACTAGCTATTATTTCAGGAATGTTACTTACACCACCACCCAGGGGTTAACTACAGTGTTACCTGCCTCACAAACCACGACCACTACAGTGGACCTCCCACTCCTAGATTGGTTTTACATGGACTTATAGCTGTTCGAGGTAGCTAGTTCCACAGGGCAATACCAACCCACTTCTCAAAGGTATGGCTTCCTTGAATCGAGTGTTCTGGTTCTCAAGGGTTGCTGCAAGCTCCTCACACACCTCCAGGAAGGTCCTGTTTCTCCTGAGTAAGGCTACGATTTAGTAACAGGTATTTTTGGTACCTTTTTTGTCATGGACAGGTCATGGGCAATAAACAAAAAAGTCACGACCTGTGACCTGTCCATTACTTATACGGAAAATACATGTGATTAAATATTGGGGGTGTAGTAAGATGAAGCCCTGAAACATAAACTCTTGGTATCAGAGGCCCAGTATGAGGCCTAAGGCCTGAGCTAAAGTAATGGCCAAGACTTGGCTAACATAAAGCAAAGTTATGCTGTGAGCCAGAGGCAGGCCCTGCTCACCGAACCTGGCAAAGAAAGGGCTGAGGTTGCATAAACATACACTGTTGCACAAACATATATTGGATACCAGAGCTATAAACAAATGGTACAAGAACATTCTTATGCCATCCACATACAGACCGTGAAAGCAGGGCCTGCCTCTGGCTCACAGCATAACTGCCAAGTCTTGACCATTACTTTAGCTCAGGCCTTAGGCCTCTTCCCGGGCCTCTGATACCAAGGGTTTATGTTTCAGGGCCTCATCTTACTACAGGGGGAGAGGTGCTGGGGGAGGTGTGGGGGCTGCTGCTTGGGGAGGGGGGTGCCTGGGGCCAGTGTCACCAGTTACCGGGGCCGCAGCTGGGGGCCGCCAGAGAAGTGGCTGGTGTGGCTGTCCCTGGGGTCACTCCAGCGGTGGAGGTTGTGGGATCTCCATCATTGGAGATCTTTAAGAGCAGGTTGGACAAACACCTGTCAGGGATGGTCTAGATAATACTTAGTCCCGCCAGGAGTGCAGGGGGACTGGACTAGATGACCTCTTGAGGTCCCTTCCAGTTCTGTGATCCTATGATTCCTATGGTTACCTGTGCTAGCTGAATTTAAGCTATCTCACTTAAAGCCATGCACAGATTTTATTTGCTAGATATATATTG
Source organism: Chelydra serpentina (assembly GCA_037349315.1). Taxonomy (NCBI): domain Eukaryota; kingdom Metazoa; phylum Chordata; order Testudines; family Chelydridae; genus Chelydra; species Chelydra serpentina. The sequence goes on from JBAIAC010000004.1 coordinate 64,045,139, forward strand.
AGTCAGTGACGTATTACATACTCTCCCCATTAATGTTATTCAGTCGTCTCAGAAAGAAAGTTGACATTCAAAGTAATATAAATAGTAACTAATAATAGTGTTCAATACAGGCGATGTTGAAAAAATATCCAACATACATCTTCAACATAAGTCCTCTAGTTAAACTGAAAATTAGGTTAACAGTCTCATGGATGGTGAAATAATATCGATCTCTGGAGTCTGTTTTTTTCCTGTAAAGAAAGGGAAGCTGCTGAAAACAATAATACCTCAACCAGGATTCCTTGTACTATTGGTGGGCAAGAGAACTGTAAAAGGCTCCCCATCATTGGTGAGTGAGTGAGGTGAGGACTGGAGATTCCTTCAGAATCATGATATAGTCGAAGCGTGGACTGCTAAAGGTTTCTCCAGATAACCCCATATTGTGTTTGTATGTTCAAGGCTTTTCCATCCAGAAGGGGAATCACAGACATGATCCTGAAAGACACTCTGGACATTCTACGTCAGTGGTTCTCAAAGCCGGTCCGCCGCTTGTTCAGGGAAAGCCCCGGGTGGGCTGGGCTGGTTTGTGTACCTACCGCATCCACAGGTTCGGCCGATCATGGCTCCCACTGGCCGCGGTTCACCGCTCCAGGCCAATGGGGGCTTCAGGAAGGGTGACTAGCACATCCCTCGGCCAGCGCCACTTCCCACATCGGCCTGAAGCGGTGAACCATGGCCAGTGGGAGCCGCAATCATCTGAACCTGCGGACGCAGCAGGTACACAAACTGGCCCGGCCCTCTCGGGGCTTTCCCTGAACAAGCGGCGGACCGGCTTTGAGAACCACTGTTCTACATGGTGTTGATCATATTCAGCTCTCATTTGTGAAGTCCATGGGATCTGAGGTTGCTCAGAACTTTCCAAGAAGTGTTGAGCACTTCTGAGTATTTGTTCCTTTTCCATTCTATGTCTCCCCTCCAAGACACCTTGCACCATGAATCATACTGCTAACAGCCCCCTGGACTGATCTTACTTCCAGGGAAAGAGGGAGACTGTGAAAGTCCCTCATCAGCTGGCTGGAGCAACACCTATTAGCTTATATAGTTTGTTTACTATGGAATAATGATCAATGAGCCCAGAACTTTGCAATGAATTCCATTACTTGTGGGCTATGTTTATGTATTTATCTCTATACTACCAAGGATTATTTTCTGCTGCATTTATAAAAAATTCTGGAGTTCTAGAATAAATCCCTCATTGGATTTTTTTCTTACTTTATTTTAATGATTATTCATGAGAAACCTAAGACTAGGCACAAAGACCTAAAACTTGCATACTTCAGCAAAATCCAATTCCAAACCCACAGGAAAGGATTTTATCCATACAAAACACATGAGACATAACTGGATGCTATAACAACCATTTGACTTTGATGCTAGTTTTCAAATTCTATTTAATGTCAAAATTACATCAGTTTGTTGCCACATCTGACCTTTTAACACGCCGCTAGTGACCACTGTGACAAAGTTCCTCCTCTACCTCGGTGGGACCTGTGCTTATTGGCGGATTTTTGCTTGCCTCAGAGATCTTCCCCTCTGGTAGAACCTCCAGTCCAGATCAACTCCTCCTGTGTCTGATCAGGAGTTGGGAGGTTTGGGGGGAACCTGGGCCCGCCCTCTACTCCGGGTTCCAGCCCAGGGCTCTGTGGACTGCAGCTGTTTAGCGTGCCTCCTGGAACAACTGCATGGCAGCTACAACTCCCTGGGCTACTTCCCCATGGACTCCTCCCAACACCTTTTTTATCCTCACCACAGCATCTTCCAGCAGTATGCCTTCTCACTCTCAGCTCCTAGTGCCTCTTGCTCCCAGCTCCTCGCACGCAACACCACAAGCTGAAGGGAGCTCCTTTTTAAATCCAGGTGCCCTGATTAGCCTGCCTGTCTTAACTGATTCTAGCAGGTTCTTCTTAATTTGCTCCAGGTGTCCTAATTAGCCTGCCTGCCTTAAATTGGTTCCAGAAAGTTCCTGCTTGTTCTAGTGCAGCCCCTGCTCTGGTCACTCAGGGAACAGAAAACTATTCATCCAATGGCCAGTATATTTGCCTTCTACCAGATTTCTGTATCCCACTTGTCTGGGTCTGTCACACCACATATATATAAGTACAATTTGGTCAAAACTGATAATCTGCTATTTGGCGAAGTCCAGGATTCAGTTTAGACACTGATTTATCTCTGAGATGTACAACAGCAACAATCAAGTTCTGAAATGTTTACTGCTAATGAAAACATATGTTTTTGGCATAGAATATGATTGACCAAGTATTACTGTGATATGGATGTATCTTCTGGATAATGACAATATCTTACAAGCTATAGGTCAGTCTGGAAATCAGAGAGACCATGAGAACCAGATCTGCAAACATGATTCATTCTACAAAATATGCTCAGTAGAATCTGGTTGGCCAGAAGCTAAGTTCCAGATCAGGTTTTTTTTTGTTGGTAGTGATTTTGATTTGAACTGGTTTAATACAAATAAAAATGTGTCATTTCATAACTATCAGCTAATGTAGTTTGTGTATTTTTTCAACATTTGAGATTCTTACAATTCCGATGGATTTTTTAGTGCTTACTTCTTCTTCCCTTGGTGTTTATTGACTTCAGTAGATAATGGGGCTAGAGCACTCACCTCTCAGGGTTTGGTCCTTAGAATACAGTGTAAAAGCACTGATTGCTCTCTAAAATCATTTTTTAATTATTATAGCTTGTTAACTATATAGGACCTGACTAAAAGTTAGACTTCAGCAAGCTTTGCATCAGGTCTACAAACGCTACGCTTTTTCTACCATTTTTACTTATTTATTCCTGAAACATATTTTTCCGATCTAGAGAAAAGTTATTGATTTAAAATAAATTCAGTTCAATTCTTAGTGGACAAGTTGTCTATCATATATATATATGGTCCCTATCAGCATAGCATCAGAGAGCTTCATAACTATTAAAAAACAGAAATTGCAGTACGGATCTCACTCACACAGTCTTTTCTTCTCAGCCACAGCAGAAATAGCGTGATTGTTTTTATTGAGCTTTTTGTTTGTTTTTTTGTTTGTTTTTTGTTTGTTTGTGCAGGCTTGTTACCCCAAGAGGAGCCTCTGACACACTTCAAACCAAATGCACTGCTTCAGGTAGAATAAACAAACAAATTTATTACCAATAAATATAGATTTTAAGTGATTATAAGTCAAAGCATAACAAGCCAGAGTGGTTACCAAAAGAAAAGAAAATATAAGCATGCAGTCTAAACTCTTAACACGATTAGACTGGGCAGCAACTAGATTAAGCAGGTTTTCTCACCCCACTGGATATTGCAGTCCTTAATATAGGTTTGTTCCTTAAACCTGGGCCAATCTCCTGTGTTGGAATCTTGTCTTCTTCTCAGGGTCTTGGTTGCTTGCAGCATAGGTGGGGGCAGGAGAAGGGTCCAGTATGTGTCCACTCTGCCTGTTTTATACTCTCAGTCCATGTGCTTGTAAAACAAACGTCCAGTCATGCCTGGGGGGCATTGCTGAGTGTCTCCAAGCAAGGCTGAGCAATTCCCCTGGTGTGGCCTCATGCAGGTTAGCCATCACATTGTAGTTCCCTCGCTGGACAATGGCTGATGATGGGTTGTGTGACACCCTGTCCAGGCATTGGTTACTTTCCTTGCTGTTGCCTCTGGGGATCTGACATCTGGCTGATTCCCCAACTTACAACATGCTTTAGTGACCATCATACAACATAATTCTCATAACTTAATATGCATGAATGTTACATATATGGATAGAGAAATGACTTTCAGCAGATCATAACCTTTCTCTTGCTACCTTACAAGGCATGCTTTATATGCTAGACCACGATTATATGAAAATGAAGAATGTGGGGGTTACGGTACGCTCCCCCAAGGTATAGAATGTCACAGAGGGGAAGCCATTTTTTTCAGGCAGCAAGTATTTCTCCCATGAAAGGTCTTGAAAACAAGGAAAGAAACCTTGAATTGGACTTTAAATTTCCTAAGTAGAGAATGGACCACTGAGCTGGTGTGTTCATGGTGGCCAGTGCTGTTAAACAGATGGAATAATATATTTTGTACAATTTGGAGCACTTTCAGGATGTGTGGTTTAATTCCTGCATATAACAATGAAGGCCACAAATGTATGGGGTAAATACTGGAGGAGCTTGTTTCTCTATATGCTCTTTTAATTTTGGATTAGGTCAAGGAAACAGCTAGTATTTTTATTAGTGAGGGGTAAACATCAGGAAGTCTGGAGGTTCACTTTCATTGTGATATAACTAGAACATAAAACTTTTAGAATCTCAAGAAAGTCTTGATTCAAGGTTTGGTGCAAGTTTAGGTTAGTTCTTATTTTATCCAGACTGATTGAACCACTGAAACAAAACCATTACAATTGTAATAAAAATATTCATTTCACCATAGTATTTTACTTTTTTTCACAGTCTCTGTAGTGTCCCTTCTACTCATAATGGGAAACATGGCCAAAAGTCTCAGTAAATTTTACTACTGCAGGAGGCAAATGTCCAGTTTTTAATAGCCTCTACTATAGTTAATTAAGGACCAAGTAGTGAAGAACTGTATATTCAGTTCTAATTTAAGATACATTTTAATCCAGTTACAGTGAAAAATTAACAGGGCAGCAACATGAAAAAGAGATTTTTGCACAATCTTTGAAACTCCTGCTATGCAATGTCATCAAGGAGTTGTGAAAACAGCTTGGAAAGATTATTTGCAAGTATCTAAACTTCAGGCAGATACTAGCAATTATATGAAGTCATGAGGGTGTTCCAGCATTCCTAATTATTGTCATTAGAGCTGTTTTATCTTGATTTCATACCCCACTAATGACTTTCACACATTCTAAAAACTCACTTAAGAATTTCATTTTGCTCATACTCATTGTCCTTGTACAGCACAACTTGTACAGTATCTCAACTTCTAGAGATGAATGCTTACCTAAAATTCGTATTACTGTTCAAATGTTGGCACATATTTATAAAAAGTGTTCCACTACTGCACTTCACATAAAATTTTCATATAAAACTTGTGGTATTTTGCCTTCCTATTCTCATTTACCTTACTTACATCCCATACGTTAATTTATTTCCAGTTTCCTTAGACAATTCTTTTTTTCTTGCCACTTCTCTATTTGGGGGTCAGTGAATTTTACAGCCTTCTTACAGAACTCTAGATTGTACATCTGGCTGTCATGCAAATAGGTCTCTTAAAGGTCCGCTGATATGCAGTCCAGGTACTGAGTCATTGGTCTTCCTGTTAGTGATCTTCTGTCCATGATCATTGCAAAGGCCACCTTACCAGAAGAACTCTCATTTCTCCACTGTCCATATCATAGAATCATAGGACTGGAAGGGACGTTGAGAGGTCATCTAGTCCAGTACCCTGCACTCATGGCAGGACTAAGTGTTATCTAGACCTTCTCTGACAGGTGTATCAATGTAGTCTAGCCTCTCCCAACTTGTTTTCAGTTGGGGCAACACTCGTTAAGCACCTCACAAACTCACTTAGTTTCATATCATGGAATGGCCAACCATTTGTCCATCTCAACATCTTCATTTCCATGATGGAGAGCATACCAATTTATTTTATTTTATTTTCTGGCCCAGTTTCTATTGTGTACATTAGGCAAGATCAAATTACAGTTTTGTACACTCTACCTTTTAACCTTTTCCGCATCTTTTTCTCATGGAGAACTGGGGTCAGCTCCCACCATTTGCACCATGAAGCTGGGGCAAAAAAATAGGCATCATTCAAGACATCACTATTGTCAGGAATCATTGAGTGTAGGTTTTAAAATTCTTTCACTCTTCTAAACTCTCTGCCTGTAATATCCTTTATAGTGAGTCCTACTCCCTTAATTATCATAGCCTCAGTCAAAGTTCACTCTAATTCTGGCCTGCCCAAAATTGTGTTACCACTGTTCGAAGTTGGTTTGCAGCATCTCACAGTCTTCTGCACTTATCACTAAGTCATCAGCAAGCATCATATGCCAATGAGGCTCCCTTTGCATAGTTTCACTTATCCTATTCAAGACAACTGTAAACCAAAAAGGGTTCACCAATGACAACTGATACCGGCCAACATTTACTGGAAATACTTTGCTGTAGTCCCATTTGGTTTTGACTATGATAGCCACTCCATTATACATATCCTGGATAAGATAGACATATCCTTCCAGCACACCTTTCCATGGCAACCTCCACCAAACTAATTATCTTGGTACATGACTGCACACCTTCTCCAAATCCACAAAGACACATCGAGTTGCCAGCTTAATTAGCTGATAATTAGCACATAATTTAATATCTCCTTTATGTTTAAAAATGTCTGCCACAAAGTTTTTATGCTATTAATCCAAAGACAATTCTATTATTAAAATTTAAACCATACATTTGATCTTGTATTTATAAATAATTTACTATTATTTATAAATGTTTATGACAAGAATTCAGCTTGGACACATAGTGTGGCTGTATCATAGTTGGAGGAGGGCAGCCATGCAGAGGGGAGCCATGAGCATGACCTTCCAACGTCATAAGCAGAAAAAAATAAAGGAATCAGCGCAGTACTGGATCTCCCAAAGGATCAGTTTTATGGCTCCATCTTGCTTCCCCACCAGCTAGCAGACTTTAATGGAATAGAAGGGCATAACCTCAACTCCAGGAGAGGTATAAGCACCACTCTTAGGTGAATTCTCCACTACAGGACACATGTGTGTCTTCTTATGTGCATCTTAGAAAGATTATGTCTGGCCTCTGGTAGCCCCTCAACACTCACTCCCTGCAGCTATGGCAGTGAGTATGAAAAGGTTTTTCGATTTCACTATATGCATGCAACATACACTACATGATGTTGCATTGTTTATTAGCACCTGTAAAAATGTAGAATGTCTTTCTTATGAGTTCATTCATATGCATTGTATATTTGTAAAGAGTTGAATAATCTGAATAAATATTATTATAAAATTAGGCTCTAAACATTTACATTGTGATTGGCTAAACATGTCAAAATGTGGGTAATTAATTCTACTGCACAATTCACTCTAATATATGGTCTTGCACTCATCACATCAATATCATACCACATTTCAAGCTGTGCTTGAATATAAAATTGTTGGCTTCCATTACTGTCTCTGAATGACTGAGACTGATAGAAGAACAAATATGTTCAGAATAGCTTGTTTTTGAAAAGGAAAAATATTGTTTCTGATTTTATGAGCCTTGGAAACAAGAGTCTAGCCATAAAAAACAGATGATCAAAACCAAAGTTTTCTGATAACTATCCTAATCTCACTCAGTTTTACTTATTTAACTGATTGATCTACACAGAGATTGGCATATAACTATTTTTTATCTACCTACTTGGGGCCCAATTCTGCAAGGTGCTGAGCAAACACTGAAGGTAGTGAACCCCTTCAAGTTTCACTGACTTCAGCCCAGGGCAGCAAACATACAAACGATGAGATGACCTTACTTTCCTTTCAGGGTCTATGAACCTCAGTGGACCTACCTTGACCTCAGTATACAAGAACTCTAATGCCATCTGATACCTTTGGTATAAGCTGAAGTGACAACTAGAGGGGCAAACACAGAGGAGCTGTGTCCCCTTCTTAGCAGTCAGGGAAGCCGCACATTCAGCATCCTTGTCATTAGATCCTCTGTGTGCCCAGACACTTGTCTAAATTATTATTAATCAACCCAAAATACAGTGTCTCTAAAAGGTCTCAGGCACTATTGTGCTGGGTGTAGTTCAAAAATAAATTACGATAAATTTCTTTGCCTGAGAAAGTTGCCATCTGAATGCTATGTTCCACAGGGATTACAGATGATATTAGCATCCTATGGAAAGGAATATACAGCATCAAATCATGTAGGAATTCTATATCATGGCTATATTCCCATCTCTACTGGGAACTGTGACGTCTCAGACATCCCTCTGAGAGAAGCAAGGCTAGACTACCCTACAGCATTACTCTATTTACAATGTGACCTCACATGGAGGCAGAGAAAATTCTTGGATGCTCACCCAGCAGCTCATCCTTGAAGGGGATTCATTTCTGTAAATATGGGGTCTATTTCTGTGACTCTTTAATTTTGATATTATCATTATTGAAATACATATTTCCATGCAAGTATTAAGTAATCTTATTCATAACATTTAAATATGCATGCACATTTGATTAACGTCTCATCATCTATGAATTTATTTTGTTCAGATGCCAAAAATGGTAACCATTAGACCTGGTCAGATAAACTTTATCCAAACCATTTTCCATTGGAAAATGCAGTTCCATAGACATTGAAATGCTTCATGAAATCATGCTAGTTTTTGGATTCCATTCCAATTAAAAATTAAACCAAATTTTGAAATCTCAAAGTCCTTTCCATCCTTCACACAGCTTTAGTGATCATTCATTATAAAATCTACTGGGTCCTGATATAAGGCTGTCTGTCATTTTTTTCCATTGAAAGGATTTTCCATACTTTATTTTTCCATGACGCTAATGTTGGGGGATATTTCCTTTTCCAAAAATGAGTAATCTAGCTTCTAGTAGTAATTGTGTTACAGTGGTTTCTTCCTTCAGTTAATGACCTCCTTTGTACCGTAACCTATTAGGATCACTCTGGGTTCTGTATCCTGAAAAAGTCTATTTGTTATTTTCCCCTAGAATACTGAAGCATTCTCACCATACATATAAAATATCCTGTTCTTCCACATTCTCTCCAGCACCTCTGACTCCCTTTTTAATATTCCCTACCATCACCTCCATCTTTCCTGCCAGTGGACCTGTGGATTTCTAAGGAAATTTGGCAGATGATCACTAATATGACTTGGCCTTCTGGCTAAGTCCCAAATACCACAGCTCCAAATTTCACCAAATTTCACCATTTTCTGTTGGACAAAGATGACCTGACCTCCACAGAAGAAAATGGAGGTGGGATGCCAAAGAGAATGTAGGAGTACTTATAAAAGAGGTGTATCAGTATTTAATTTCTCATCAAAACACCCAGATTTTAGTTCCATTTATCTTAGTCCAAAGTTTCCCAGCGAAGTCAGCCAGTACCCAACTCTCCCAAAACTCAGTATATTTTTCCAAAGGTGATTTCCTCTTCTCTTGATCTTCTCTGGATCTGTTTTCTCTCTTGACATTTCTTCAGCACTCCAGTGTTAATCTTTGGCCAGGTCTATACTAGGACTTTACGTCGAATTTAGCAGCGTAAACTCGATTTAATCCCTCACCCGTCCACATTAGGAAGCAGTTTATTTCGACATTAAGGGCTCTTTGAATCGATTTCTGTACTCCACCCTGACGAGGGGAGTAGCGCCAAATTCGAAATAGCCATGTCGAAAGCGAGGTACTGTGGACGGAATTCGACGCTAATAGCTCCGGGAGCTATCCCACAGTGCACCACTCAGTGGACGCTCAGGGCAGTAATCTGTACTCTGATGCTCTGACCTGCCACTCAGAGAAATCCCCGGGAAAATTTGAATCCCTTTTCCTGTGTGGCCATTTTGAATCCCATTTCCTCTTTGGACATCGTGGCGAGCTCAGCAGCACTGGCAACGATGCAGAGCTCTACAGCAGTGGTTTCAATGCCATCGCAGAATAGAAAGAGGGCTCCAGCATGGAGTGATCATGAAGTTTTGGATCTGATCGCTGTGTGGGGCGACGAATCAATCCTAGCCGAGCTCCGTTCCAAAAGACGGAATGCAAAGATTTACGAAAAAATGTCCCATGCTATGACGGAGAGAGGATACAGCCGGGATGCTACGCAGTGCTGCATGAAAATCAAGGAGCTGCGGCAGGCGTACCAAAAGACCAAGGAGTCCAACGGACGTTCCGGGTCGCAGCCACACACTTGCCGATTTTACGAGGCACTGCATGCCATGCTCAGTGGTGCTGCAACAACTACCCCACCACTGTCCGTGGACTCCGACGACGGGGTCCATTCTACGGCCACGTCGGAGGAGGTTTTCGCGGACGGCGAAGAAGAGGAAGGAGGGGAGGAGGACGAGGCACTAGACAGCGGTCTCACTCATCATTTCCCCGACAGCCAGGAACTATTCCTCACCCTGACTGAGCTGCCCTACGAACACTCCCAAGGCAGCATTCCTGACCAGGAATCAGGCGAAGGATCATCAGGTCAGTGTGTTAGACATTTATTTGCAATACAATAGGCATGGTGTGTTAGCACTGTGTAACTGTGGCTTAATTGGCCTTATGCGCTTCACCTTGGAGTCGCTTTCCCGTGCAACTATTCGAAAAGTCTGTCAATATGTATGGGGATAGAGGAGTAATCCCCATCTGAGAGCTCCGCGAAGCTCTCCTGGAGGTACAGTGAGAGCTTGTTTAGCACGTTCACTGGGAGAGCGGCCTTATTGTCTCCTCCATGGTAGGATACTTTCCCGCGCCATGCAAGCTGCAGGTACTCTGGTATCATTGCCTTGCATAGCATGGCAGCATACGGCCCCGGGGTTTGCTTGCATTGACGCAGCATGCAGTATTTCTCGGTCTCTGTAATCCTCATCAGAGTGATATCAGTCATGGGGTCCTGGTTTGAATGAGTGGTATAATTAGTATAGTGAATGCTTCCTTCTCCCTTTAAAGAAAGACACCCGGCTGTTTCCGTTAACGCGTGGTGGTAGGGAGTTGGGAGCCAAACCATTACTACTTAGCGGTGCGCGGGTAGGGACAGTGCCGGGGACCAGCCACGCGAGGCCGGGGAAAGGGTACGCGAGCTGTTAAGACACAGCGGGTCTCGGGCAATATTGGTTCCCGGGAGCGCCCACGGGAAGGGGGGGGGAGGGGTAGGCCAGCCGTTCAAACACAGCGGTTCGCGGGCGATCTTGGTTCCCGGGAGCTGCCACGCGAAGGGAGGGGGGAAAGGGTAGGCGACCCGTTCATGCTGAGCGGTTCGCGGGCATTTTTGGTTCCCGGGAGCGGCCACGCGGAGGAGGGGGAGGGGTAGGCGAGCCATTCCTGATGAGCGGTTCGCGGGCCTTTTGGGTTCCATGGAGCGACCACGCGGAGGGGGGGGAAGGGTAGGCGAGCCATTCCTGATGAGCGGTTCGCGGGCACTTTACGGTCGCGGGAGCGACCACGCGGAGTGAGGGGGGTTAGGAAAGCCGCTGTAGATTAGCGGTTTGGCCAGCAGCTGTTCCTGCCCGCCGCCAGGAACAGTGAGTGAGACATGGGAGTAGAGCACTGCTGTGAAGCAATCTCTCAGCAGTCCTAACTCATCACCTTACCATGGTCTTCAGAGAGGTGATTTTCACTGTACGGCAAGGCTTCTGGGATCCGTATACCGGGACCCCAGACACTCAGCCTTAAGGCATAGTATTTGACCTTGTAGTACGTTTACATGTGATAGGCACTGTGTTTCGTCCTATTCACGGTGAAAGAGTATGGTCATTGTTCTGGAAAAAGTATCTTTCTGAGGAATTCACTCCCTTTCCCTCATCCCGCAGCTGTGAGTGTCTCCCGCCCTACCCGTGCTTCTCCCTCCCATGGGCTACTCCAGATAAGGCGGCCCAAAAAGAGAACCCGGGACGACATGTTCTCTGAATTAATGATGTTGTCACAGAGGGAGGTGGCACAGCGGAGAGAGGACGTCGCACGGTACGAGCGAGCAGCCAGGGAACGGGAGCAGAGGGCTGAAGCGCATGAGGACAGGTGGCAGCAGGAGGATCAGCAGGCGACCCAAACAATGCTGGGACTAATGAGGGAGCAAACAGACACGCTCCGGCACCTAGTGGATGTTCTCCAGGACAGGAGACAGGAGGAAAGAGCACCTCTATATGTTCTTTCCAACCGCCCTCCCCTGCCACAAAGTCCAGTGGTTTACTCTCCAAAAGTCACTAGGACAAGGGGAGGCAGGGTCCGTGGAAATATTCACTCCACCACTGCAGACTGCTCCAGTAGCAGAAGGCTGTCATTGCCAAAACCTTAGATTTTTCCTTCCCCTCCCTCCAGTCGCACCCCTCAACACCTCCCTTCCCAGGTTCCATGTTAAGTTAATGTTCTGTTTAATAAAACTGGTTTTTTGGTTCACTGATGTTTCCCAGAGTGTCTTAAATGGGACCGTTTGTTTCTCTGGTTATTGGTTAATGGGGTTTGTAAGTGCAGAGGACCGAAGCACAACCGAGGGTGCAGACAGGGTAACAGATGAAGTGACAGGCACAGTAAAAATAGCATGCAGTAAGCACACCTTTCATTCTGTGTGTAGGTTTCCAGGTTCTCTACGTGGGGTTGGTGGTTGGGTGGTTCGCTGTCTGCTGGGGGAGGGTGGCCGCTGATCTTTAGCGGCTGGCAATAGCCTGCTGGATAGATCAATGCACCGGGGGATCCGTAGCCGATATTCACAACGAAAAAGTCACAGAGACCCCACCACACACACATGCGATTAGGAGAGGTTAATGATCCCTTTAAACAAGCAGTCCAGCACTTAGGACTGCTCTGTGGGCAGGATCATGTCATTCCCCTTTGAAGGGTACTTTCCCACACTCCACCCGCTCCCCAACCGCGGTATGCGTCCACGGTTAAAACCGTAACCGACAAACCAGTACAGGAGACGGTCCAAATAAAAATTTTTTTCCTTTATTGTGCTTTTAAAGCGTTGATCGAAGGAGGGGGAAGGGGGTTGGTAATGGGAGAGGATGGGCAACGGAACCTGTGTAAAGAAACAGGGGAAGGTTCAGTATCTGTTTACGGAAGTGTAACAGTCACTGGTTACCCTGCTCTGTCTGGAAGCGAGCTTTCAAAGCTTCCCGGATGCGCAGTGCGTCCCGCTGTGATCTTCTAATCGCCCTGGTGTCTGGCTGAGCGTAATCTGCTGCCAGGCGATTTGCCTCAACCTCCGAGCCCACCATAAACGTCTCCCCCTTGATCTCACAGAGACTGTGGAGCACACAGCACGCTGCAATCACAATGGGGATATTTTTAGGGCTGAGGTCGGAGCGAGTCAGTAAGCTTCGCCATCTGCCTTTGAGACGGCCAAAGGCACACTCCACCACCATTCTGCACTTGCTCAGGCGGTAATTGAAGAGCTCCTTTTCAGTGTCCAGGGCTCCCGTGTATGGCTTCATGAGCCATGGCATTAGCGGGTAGGCAGGGTCCCCTAGGATCACTGTTGGCATCTCCACATCCCCAACAGTGATTTTGCGGTCCGGGAAATAAAACCCCTGTTGCAGCCGTCTAAACAGACCAGAGTTTTTGAAAACTCGAGCATCATGAACCTTGCCTGGCCACCCAACATTGATGTTCGTAAAACGTCCTTTGTGGTCCACTAATGCTTGCAGTACCATAGAAAAATAGCCCTTTCGGTTAATGTACTGGCTGCCCTGGTGCTCCGGTCCCAGGATAGGGATGTGTGTCCCATCTATGGCCCCACCGCAGTTTGGGAATCCCATCGCAGCGAAGCCATCTATGATCGCCTGCATGTCTCCAAGGGTCACTACTTTTGGGAGCAGCAGTTCAACGATAGCATGGGCTACCTGCATCACAGCAACCCCCACGGTAGACTTGCCCACTCCAAATTGGTTCGCTACTGACCGGTAGCTGTCAGGGGTTGCAAGCTTCCACAGGGCTATGGCCACTCGCTTCTGGATAGTCAGGGCTGCTCGCATCCGGGTGTCCTGGTGCTTCAGGGCAGGGGACAGCAACTCACAAAGTTCCATGAAAGTGCCCTTACGCATCCGAAAGTTTCGCAGCCACTGGGACTCATCCCAGACCTGCAGCACTATGCGGTCCCACCAGTCAGTGCTTGTTTCCCTTGCCCAGAATCGCCGTTCCACAGGATCAACGTGACCCATTGCCACCATGATGTCTAGGGGCCGGGGTCCAGCGCTTTGTGAGAGGTCCATGCCCCTCTCAGAGTTCAAGTACTCCCGGAGCTTCCGTTGCCTCCTCGCCCGATTTCTCTGCATCTGAGTCTGGAAAAGGTGCGCTATAAGGCGCGAGGAGTTGGCAACGGACAGAACATCAGCGATAATCGCGGAGGGCTCCATGCTCACTGTCCTGTGGCGTCCGAGCTATCAGCCACAGGAAAAGGGCGCGAATTCATTACCCGCTGGCGCTTTCACATAGGGAAGGCGGAAGTGTGGGTCGAGTGACGAAATTTACGTATAACAACCCTTGACACAATTTAGGTCCCACAAGGCACTGGGGGCTACACCCAGAATTCCAGTGGGCAGCGGGGACTGCGGGAACTGTGGGATAGCTACCCACAGTGCACCGCTTGCAATGTCGACGCTTGCCCCCTTACTGTGGACTCGGAAATTCGAATTAAGATCCCTGATGTGGATTCGAACAATCGACCTGGCAATATCGGGTTACCAAGTTCGGTTACACAAAAATCGAAGTAGTCTCGTAGTGTAGACATACCCTTAGTTTTAGTCTCCCTCTCTCTCTCTCTGGACTGAGTTAGGTCTGGCTTCTATAGACCCCAGACCCCACCCACTCCCAGCAGCCCCTGAGAGAATTGGTTACTTGAAGTCAGCTGCTTGATTTTTTTTCCATTCCTCAGGTGACTGTTCATTTTGTCACACTACCATTTCCCTATCACCAGAATCTGCCCCAAATCTTGTGGGATTGACCATAAGAGCTGGTCAGAAAAGGAGAGCAGTGGGGGCAAAAGACATATCTGGCTTCAAGATTAAGCTTGATAGGTTTATGGAGGGGATGGTATGATGGGATGGCTTAATTTTGGCAATTAATTGATCTTTGGCTATTAGCGGTAAATATGCCCAATGGCCTATGATGGGATGTTAGATGGGGTGGGATCTGAGTTACGACAGAGAATTCTTTCCTGGGTGTCTGGCTGGTGAGTCTTGCCCATATGCTCAGGGTTTAGCTGATCACCATATTTGGGGTCGGGAAGGAATTTTCCTCCAGGGCAGATTGGCAGAAGCCCTGGGGTTTTTTCGCCTTCCTCTGCAGCATGGGGCACGGGTCACTTGCTAGAGGATTCTCTGCACCTTGAAGTCTCTAAACCACAATTTGAGGACTTCAATAGCTCAGACATAGATTAGGGGTTTATTACAGGAGTGGGTGGGTGAGATTCTGTGGTCTGCATTGTGCAGGAGGTCAGACTAGACGATCATAACGGTCTCTTCTGACCTTAAAGTCTATGAGTCTATAACGTTACTTGAGTAGTGAATGGGGGGGAGCTGAAGACGTAATATATCTTAATTTTACTAAGGGTTTTGACACAGTCCCACATGTCATTCTCATAAACAAACTAGGGCAATGTGGACCACAGTAAAGAGTAGTTATCAATGGTACGCTGTCAAACCAGAAGGGCATATCTAGTGGGATACTGCTGGGGTCTGTCCTTGATCTGGTACTATTTAAAATTTTCAGTAATGACTTAAATAATAGAGTGGAGAGTATATTTATATAACACCAAACTGGGAGGGGTTGTTAGCACTTTGGAGGACAAGATTAGAATCCAAGATGACCTTGACAAATTAGACAATTGTTCTGAAATCAAAAGTATGAAATTCAATAACGACAAGTGCACAGTACTTAACTTTAGGAAGTAAAACTAAAATGCAAAACTATTAAATGGGAAATAACTGGCTAGGTAGTAGTACTTCTGAAACTGATCTCTGGGTTATATTGGATCACAAACTGGATATGAGTCAACAATATAATAAAGTTGCAAAAAAGTCTAATATCATTCTGACCTATGAGGAAAGGTTAAAGGAACTGGGTATGTGTAGTCTTGAGAAAAGAAGACTGAGGTGGGGCAGGGAGCTGAAAATATTCTTAAAATATGTAAGAACTAAAATAAAGAGAATGGCAATAAATTGTTCTCCATGTCCACTGAAGGTAGGATAAAATGCAATCAGCTTAAGTTGCAGCAAGAGAGATTTAGGTTAGATTTTATGAACAATTTTCTAACTATAAGGATAGTTAAACTCTGTAGTAAGTTTCCTAGAAAGGTTGTGGAATCTCCATCATTGGAGGTTACTAATAACAGGTTAGACAATCACCTATCAGGAATGGTCTAGGTATACTTGTAGAAGTATAAGGTGCCACAGGACTCTTTGTCGCTTCTACAGATCCAGACTAACACGGGTACCCCTCTGATACTAGGTATACTTGGTCCTGCTTCAGCATAGGGGGGCTGGAATAGACGATCTCTCAAGATCCCTTCCAGGCACACATTTTAATAAATCTATGCTAGCCCTTGGAAAACTTCCCTGTAAAATTGTTTGTGACCCTGCTTTTCAGGAAAACCAAGTTTTTAACATTAAAAAATATTTGTTCATCTTGGAAAAATGCTTTGTCATTGCCCATATTTTTTCTTGGGAAATTAATATTTTAATATCTTAATAGGACACAGTGAGGTGTGCATTATGGCACCACAATTACATGCTTTGTCAGATAATGAAACTCAATGTATGGCCCTGTGCCTAGCCAATGCAAAGCCATTTCATTATTAGACCATAACAGTCTGCAGTTTCTTGTTGCTAAGTAAAGCATTTATAAATGGAAACATAAATTAAAATATTAACAGGCTTATTGTTACGAAGGACATTTCCTGGTA
Organism: Chelydra serpentina; assembly: GCA_037349315.1. NCBI lineage: Eukaryota > Metazoa > Chordata > Testudines > Chelydridae > Chelydra > Chelydra serpentina. The sequence continues at coordinate 64,061,735 of JBAIAC010000004.1, forward strand.
TTTGTTAATAATTTTTCATGCTCTTTTACAAAATGTACCTGGATGATTAATTCTGTGGAAGAATAAGTGCATGTGATATAACAAATGTTTTTTTTTTCTTTGAAGTATTCATTACCTGTTTAACTATTCAGAATGGAATCATGAACAAGTTACTAACTCAATGTTGTGAACAAAAAATGTGTTGCATTCAAACAATACAAGTTGCCCCCCTCCCCTTATTTTTTTTTGGGGGGGGGGGTTTCCAGTACTTTAAGGATGATGTGAAGAAGCCTTACAGAATATATAACATCACAAAGCTCACAACTCATCAAGTCAGTCATGATTTCAATTGTTAGATTGATGCCATGCAGGTCAATGCCTATGAGGAAGATGGAATCAGGTAGCTTCACAGATTGTTACTGGGTGTAATACTTTTTGCAATGGAGTCAGAAGCCTCTTCTTTCTAACATTATGTCTTCCTTCACTATAATCTCTACTTGAGTCCCATGAGAAAAAAACCCTCATCTTCTTTTTCTAACTAATCAGATTCTATTGATGCAATAGGGCCCTATTCCCCATAAATAGTACTTTAAGAACTTCTTTGTGTGATCCGCTGCATGGCAATCCCCTGTTGCACCCAGTCTTGAGAGTGCTGGGATCAAATTGGTCTAAGTGTTTGGTTAATTTTGTAAAATGTAAGGTCAATACCTTATCACAATAAAATGGTCAATAGTAGGTTTGACCAGAATAAGGAATGTAATTCCTTGATGATAAAAGACTCGATCTCTTGTCACTTTTACAGCATGTACATTTTGCATATGATTTATATGACTCTAGATGAGTTTCACAGAATCATAAAATCATAGACTATTAGGGTTGGAAAAGACCTCAGGAGGTCATCTAGTCCAATCCCCTGCTCAAAGCAGGACCAACACCAACTAAATCATCCCAGTTTCATGGCTCTAGTATACTTTACACTGAGATGGATTTTTTTCTTCCAAATGCAAATGTCTTATAAGTCAGGCAATTACTCAATTCAACCAAAATGGGAGGAACTGTCTCAAAGAAACAGTTTACCCATACTCACCAAGAATAATTTAGGCAAGTCTGTTATAGCTATCCTCTTAAGAATTTCAATGGAATAGATATCGCTCTTAGGACATTCTGTTCTTTCTCTATAATAGCATTGAGTGTTCCAGCAAAAAAATAGGAATGAGTGGTTCAGAGAGTGATGCAGTCATCCAATTGAAAATTATGCTTTTTATGAGATACTGTACTTTGGATTGATCATCTTTTCATTCACTTGGTTAGGCCAGCAATTATGAGATGATCTGCTTTCTTAGGCTTGCATGAACAACAAAGTATTTACTCTACATTTTAAGAAAGTTCAATTGTGTTTTGTACAGCATTTTCATGATTCATTTTTGCAGTTGTGTGTGGCCATGAATTAAAACTAATCCTTATCATTGATTCCATCCATTACTCAAGTAAGCCTGAACAGAATCTCTTTTTTTGGGTGGGGGGGGAAGGGAGGTTTAAAAATTCAGTTAGACTTTCCTTTTTTACTCACTTCTGCCCTACACTATGGAAGTGCTGAATCAAAGTACTAAGTGATGCTCTTCCCATGGTGTGATGTATCTCCTATTCCTTTGGAAAATGAAAGAGGAAAACTCTGCAAGCACCCTCAACTGAACAGTGGGTTGGCTCCCAAAACCTGTTATCCCCTCCCAATGCAATCTAGAGCAATCCTCATGGAGAAGCTCCCTGGCAGCACAACTCTTTTGCCAGGAATTTCCCCTCCTGGTCCTTCCTCTAGAACTTTCTCTACAGGAAGATTCCATAACATTTCAGCCCAGTATTTCAGGCCCTAGTAAAATCAAGAAGTAACAGAAATATTGAGTGGAAGCCTTTTTCTTCAACAATTTCCAACCTGATTTCTAGAATAAAGATGTACAGATTCTAGAGTAAAATATGCCTTTCAACTTTTTTGGTTGGTTTGTACATCACACCATTACAAATCACATCAGAATGTGTTGTAGTCTGACTTCTTTCAGAGCCCCATACCAAACCCACCTTTTCACCCACCAAGGCAAAAGCTAATAATGGGAGGCTGATGTGGGACAAAGGAAGCAATCTAAATAGAGTTGATCAAACCCTAGGAAGCCAAGAGTACAGACACATTTTGTTTTCTTATTTTACTGGCAATCTATATATATCTTATTTGTCATGTGATCAGATACTATGGTGGTGAGGATGGTATAAGAAAATATATATTATAGAACAGAAATAATTTTTCCCTCTATTGCATTTGTTTGATATATATATGAAATAGGAAATAAGATATTCCCCAACCTAAAACTATCTTGGATTCCATTATTTGTCTTAGTACATGAGAATGCATGGGCCACAACCTATGGTCCTTAATTGAGCAGAACTTCTGTTGAAATCAATGGGATTTTACTTGAGTAGGGACTGCAGAATTTGTCCCTGTGTGTGCACACCTTCGTTCATGGCTAGTCAGACAGTAAGTCATCAAAAACTTTTTTTAATTACATTTTCAGATGGTGACATAACTGGCTGCACCAATCAATATATCAATGGATTCCTGAAAGTGGGACTTTCCAAAAGGGATCACAGTCATAGTTCAGCTAATTTCGAGGCGTAAAAATCTTGACAACATTTTTTTTTCAATATGGTGCTCTTATGACTATTTTAAGGCAAATGCACAAAAAATGATCAAAAAACTTTATCATTTCTGCCTTTCAAGTGGATAGGGAAGAAGACAAGATTTTCATTTGTCAGAATCTTCCAAATGTTTGGAATATGTGTTTGAAACATGAATAGGTTTACAGACAGTGAGTTAAGAAAAAGGAGATACTGACTTTATCTGTCCCTTTTTGTAACCAAGCTATTACGCAGGTTGAGAAATTATCCAGGTAAAGTAATGCAGCCCCTACCCGGGTGTAATATCTCTTCTTTAAAGCTACTGGCTATATCCAGACATCAGGTTTAGCCTTAGGTAAATTAACTGCTTGCTAAAGCACTGTGATTTTTAGCAACTGACTAAGCTAAAAAAGGAAGCTAGGGGAAAAAAGAAGACCTGTGCTCATTTAAACCACTATTCTGCTCACATCTCTTACAAGCAAAATTCCTACAAGGAAGAAAATGAAAACAGCTACCTCACATCCCCGAAGAAGCTGTGTCTGCACCATCAATCTATGTAATGCATGAGATGAATGCAGTGAACAAAGGAATGCTTTATGTGTCTAGGACTTTTTTTTTCTTTTCATAATTTTAACACATTTCAAAGTGAACGTATTTGACTGTTCTTGGGGAGAAATGTTTGAAAACCCAATAAAACAGCAATCATAGTAATTTCTGGAAAGCAACCAATTTTTGATGTGTAAATTATTTACGTAATGACTTGCAATTGTGTTAACAATAACCACATACTCCAACAAAATGCAAGTGTAATGCAAGTTTGTGAACACAGAGTAATAAAATATGCTTCTAAGCTATGTTTTAGCTGCTCTGTCAAGTGGTCACTTATGGAAAGCCTTGTTCAAGTGGTCTGGCATGGAAAATTATACAAGACCTTGGAAACTATGTATTGATGTCGCTTATTTTTCAGTACAGAATTGGTCTGGTGTAGTTGTGATTTGATAACAATAAATGGAGAATGGAAGACCCGAAGCTTTTTTGCATTTTCTTAAATACTTTCTTACTAAGTCATAGAGGATGAAATCCTAGCCCCAGTGTAGTCAATGGCACAACTCCTGCTGACCTCAACAGGGCCAAAATTTCACACAAACTTTTAAAGTATCTTACATGTTTTCTTGAACCATTTAGCATTGGCAGGGGATAGAGCAGGTGTTCTAGCAGGACTTTTCCAGATCTAATTTCTATTGGGCATATTCTATCACTCTTCCTCACACTGGTTGGGCCTTACTCCATGAATAGTCTCATTGACATATATGAGACTTCTCATGAAGTCTGACAGTATTCAACCTGAGAAACTGTGGCAGAGTCAGACCCAAGATTTGTGTCTAGCTGTAGTACTTAAGACTATGAATATCAAATCACAATCTGATCTTCCTTGTATACGCAAACATATGAGACTACATGTTGTAGCCTAATTCAGTTCTGGGGGAGGGGGAGATCTGAAGATGCTGTCTCTGAGCTGCACATCAGTTGATCCCCGTGCCAGAGAGGTGGATTTGAATAGGAAAATGAGCAACACGGGCATAATTTGAAATACACCCCATCCAGAAAGTAATTGGAGTAAATTTCTATTACTATCATCAGTAGACTTACAAAAAATGTTAATGCATAGAATGACCTGTGCAGTTCATCCACTGTCATCTTAACAGTAATTCAGAAATAACGTGTATTAATAAAGGGGGTGTGACGGGGCAGACTGGCCCCGCACTGGCCATGAGAGGGTTAACCCTTCTCTGCTTGCAGAGGAAGCCATGCCCCGGAGGCCCTGCTGGGCATGGTCCAGCAGGGGGCCAGGTATAAAAGCCTGCAGAGCTGCTCAGTCAGGGCTGGCTGCTGAGGAGGAAGGACGCCCAGCAGAGGCTCCAGCCCAGGAGCTAGGGCAGCCCTTACCAGGGAGAGCTAAAGAGCCCAAGACCAGGACTGGAGGCCAGCCGCTACTGGAACCCCAGGAAGTTCAGGGAACTGAGGAGCCTGGAGACTCAGAAAGCCCATGGACTACTGCACCAAAAGAGCCGGTAGGAAGTGACCCAGGGGGGGTGTGGGAGTGGTACCTCCCACCCCAGTGAGGGCAGCATGTTTCGGTGGGATTCCCCGCTGACCCTGGCGGGCTGTGTTACCCGCTGTTAAGGCCCTGGGTTGGGCCCCGGGTCCCCTACCGGGGGCCACCGCCCTTGGGGGATGGGCCCCAAGCTCAGAACTCAAGACTGCCTTACCTGACTGAGAAGGCACACTGAAGTAACTCAGGCCACTAGGCCGTGCTATCCCTTCAGGGGAAGAGACTAAGGGGGACTCTGGCCATTGAGTCCCACTGGGCGGGCCGCCCAGAGTGGCATAGAAAACGGACTGGGAACTAGACAGGCGGGGTACCTCCTAGCCCCCCTGCGACTCAGAGGGGCGACGGAGTACGAACCCCGCCACAGGGGGTGTTAGGAAATGTTCAAATATACTTTATAATACTGACTCTGCTCTTCATTTTTATTAATTGTATGGACAAGATATAAATGGCTATATACGGCTATATGGGATTTGAGTTTTGCAATGAGAGCCATGTTATAAAGAGTGAGTTCATAGTAAACAAGAAAGCCAGAATGTAGTAATTTACATCAGGTGTGGCCTTAAAACGGACGATCCATGTACTAGAAGTACAGTTCAGATGTTTAGCATCTGCTAAGTTCTCTTTGCCTCAGCGGAGCAGCACAAAAGGACCTTAGAGGGGCTCCTAACGATTTCCCCAGCGTTTATGGTAGCTCCTCCTCATTCCCTTTAGCACAGGGGGCATGTTGGGGCCAGATGCAGGTTTGGAAGAGGTATTCTGGGGTGGGAAGAAGACACAATGGTCCCAGCAAGTCAGGAACACAAAGCTACAGATAGTGTTTATTGATACAATAATCTATGAATATCTCGGGTGCCTATATAATTTGGAACATCTCACTATAATAGTCTTTGAAGTTCCCATTCTTTCAAGATCTCACAACTGTCACAAACGCAATTTTGTCTTTCATGTAATTCAAAAATATTTTTCTGACCCAATAACCAGAGCCAAATTACATGTTCACTTTTGCCCTTTACTATCTTCGTAGTATTTCAGCTTCACCCTCCAAACAGAAGCCTTCTTTTAACTTAAACACTCTTTTAAGTTATACCTTCTATTTGGTTAGTTCATAGAATATTTACCAGTGACAGAAAAAGAAAAATCATTAACATATACCTGAAATTTTCTTAGGGTCCCAGAACTTGCATGAAGAAAATAAGTTATCTATTTTTCAATTTGGCCTCTGTGTCAAAAGTTAAGGACATGATTCTACCGTAATTTACTCTCTCTATATAAAGCAGAAGTAATGCCAATGAGGTAAAAGGAATGACACTGTATAAAACTGATACAATATAAATGAGAGCAAATTCAGGCCCCAAAGATCACATCTGAAAAAAAATAAATGTTGCAATATGTACTCAGTAGTTTATCCGTGACAACTTCTTAGATCCCTTACGAGACCCCTCCTTTCTTCAACTTACCAACAAAACTTCCTTACTTTCTGCATCCCTGGTTTCTTTACACACATTTTCTCGCACATTTGTTCTACTAATAAAGTTCCTCCACCAGCTCTACTGGTAGGTTTGATAACTCCTGGACTGGATAAATCTCTGGCAATAAGTTATCCATTATCCATCATAAATCCTAAATCTTTCCCTTAAAGCTGGCTGAACTAAGTCCTCTTAATTTATTTTTCTTTCTCCTAAAAGGATTAGAAAACAAAGAAGTAGCTGATTGAAGTAAGGCAAGTCTCACTTTTGACTGGTATCCATTACACAACAAAAACAACACTGTTGCTAGGAAACATGACTGGGAATCCTTTGACTTCAATGGGATCAATGGACGCAGTGGGGTACACCCACATGTATGTCACTGAATGATTCGGGTCCAAGTTACTACGTAATAAGAGTGGTCTCTGATACATCTTCACTGTAATTCCAGTTTCCACAGCAATCAAGCTAGCAATGCTTCGGCAAGATGTGAGGCCAGATTTTCAGCTGGTGTAAATGAGCATAGCTCCATATACACCAGCTGAGAATCTGGCTCTTCATTTTTGTTTTCTGTGTTGTGTCCTAAGTTGCTCTGTAAAGTGATTCCTCAAATGTGTATTATCGTAAGCTAGTAAGCTGTCCAAAATTAATAAAAAGCTTAGGGCTTGCTTCTCCTTTTCCTTTCACCTGTAAATCAGGAAGAACTTCACTGAAGTCAATGAAATAACAGTAGTTAGCATACCAGTGGTGAAGGAGGACAATTTTGTCATTAGTCTCTTTCTCAAAATAAAAAAAGTAAATAAATAAACAAAGAAAGAGAGGCTACAACCACTCCTATGACAGGTCTGCACTGCAGCTGGGAGTGTGCTTCCAGGGTGGGAAGACAGATGTGAAACCTCTGCTTGAGCTCGTGCACTAAAAATAAAAGTGTAACCGGGGGTAGCATGGGTAACAGTGTGGGTCAGCCAATTGAGTACATACCCAGGGCGTCCAAGTGGGTTTGTACTCAGGTGGCTAGCCAGAGCTGTCCCCCGTCCTACCCTGAGCTGCTGCTATTTTAACATGGTAGTTCAAGCACATCTAGGATGTCTACTTGCAAGGGAAAGCATACTCGCAGCTCCAGTGTATACCTATCATTTATACATTTCATTATCATAGATTCCACTTTTTTTAACCTGGTTCATCGTCCAAACATTATTGGCTAATGTTTATTTGATGTCATCCCAGACCTAAAGGAAGTACCCTACAGGGCCGGGGCTATCACTAGGCGACCCTAGGTGGTCGTCTAGGGTGCCAGGATTTGGGGGGTGGCGGCTGGCTGCCCCCTGCCTCCCAGCTCCATGCTCAGCCACTGAGCATGGAGACGGGAGGCAGCCACGGCGAGCTGCCCCCTGCCTCCCCACTCAGCCACTGAGCTTGGAGCCAGGAGGCAGCCGCAGCGAGCCGCCCCCTGCCTCCCGGCTCCACGCTCAACTGCCGCGAGTGGGCGGGGGGGGCTGAGCTGCTGCGGGCGGGATGGGGAGTCGCCTGCTGCGGGCGGGGGAGCTGGCTGGGGGGGGGAGGGGGGCGCTGGGTGGGGGGGGTCGCAGGGCTGGTGCAAGGAAGTTTCGCCTAGGGCAAAACTTCCTTACACTGGCCCTGGTACCCTACATCAGTGGTTCTCAACCAGGGGTACATATATCCCTGGAGATACACAGACGTCTTCCAGGGAGGTATGTCAGCTCATATAGATATTTGCCTAGTTTTAGAACAGGCCACATAAAAACCACTAGCGAAGTCTGTACAAACTAAAATTTCATATAGACAATGACTTGTTTATACTGCTCTATATACTATACACTAAAATGTAAGTTCAATATTTATATTCCAATTGATTTATTTTATAATTGTATGATAAAAATGAGAAAGTAAGTAATTTTTTAGTAGTAGCATGATGTGATATTTTTGTATTCTTATGTCTAATTTTGTAGGCAAGTAGTTTTTAAGTGTGGTGAAACTTGGGGGTACACAAGACAAATCAGACTCCCGAAAGGGGTACAGTAGTCTGGAAAGGTTGAGAGCCACTACTCTAGAGGCTCCACAGGCAAGGTTCACAGATTTGTAGATTATAAGGGCAGGACAGACAATTCGATCACTACTCTGACTTCTTGAGTAATGCAGGCAAGGGAATTTCACCCAGTTACTCCTATATTGAGCCCAGTAAGAAGGTTATTAGTAAGACTGGGTTGGGTTGAATGAGGACAAATCCTGCGAATGCTAGTGCACAGCACATATTCAGATACTGTCTCTTGCCCAACACTGTTCTCATAGGCAGGTCCTATCTGTTCTGCCCATGTGCATATTGTCCTCACCATCCGTGGCCCTGTCCCTGGGGTGCAGATTCTCCGAGCCAGAAGGCAGGTGAGTGATTGAATGTAAAGCAGCAAATGCCGAGGGCCGCCACTTTCTACTTTTTCCCCCATTAGATCCACTCCCTGCCCCAAAGTGCTGAAGTGAGAGGCATAGGGAGGGTGAGGAAGCCAGCAACTGTATCATTGAGAGGAGGTGCACAAGGGAAGAATCCTTGGCTATCTGCTCAGCAGTCCAAAGAATAGCTCTTGTAGCCGGGAAGAGGATCAGCTGTGGAAACTTTCCTTGTAGTTTGCTGACCTTTTTGAGTGACATTTCAGCTAGCATGAGTGACAGGAGCAGGGGCAAACAGGTGACTATCACTCTAGATGCAGGACTCTGGTACAGCAGGCATGCAAATATTATTGATACTGATAATCCACTCAAGTGTGGAAGAGGACAGCGCACCACTGCAGCCACACTTACTGATTGTGTTAAGGGTAAAAGTTACTTAAGTGTTGCACGGACGGGGCCTTGTGTAGGCCTTCACTGAGGTAAATTGAGCTCATGGCAAGTGTAAGTCTCACTTTCTTTTACAAATAAAAATGGTATAAGTCTTAGAACAATGAATCAGCTGAAAACTACCTACATTCCCACTGTTATATCTGTGATGGCAAAACAAGCCTGTTTAGGAGCTTATCAGACAGTAAACATGTATTATTTGGTGTCTTTAGCCACTGGATAATGTGGGCATAGACTTAAACAGGGTCTAGGTTACATCTGACACATGCCTCAGGACACCATATGGTACCGGCACAGACATCACATTTAAAAGAGAGAGCACCTACATTGGGTCTGCTTCATGTTTACATGCTTTCAACTTCCCTGTTGTGCCTGTGTTCTTGCAATGTCTTCCCTTAGCCTGTAGGTAGAGCTAGTGGGCACATACATAGACACACAGGGACACCCACCCACACTGAATCAAAGGGCTAAAAAATTCCTTTTCTCAGGCACTTCTGAGGCTGAAGGAAGAAAGAACGGTTGAGATACACCCTTCATTTCCTACTTTATTCAAAAAAGTTAGTGACTCATAAAATGTTATTTAACAGCTTGGGCTAAGTCACTCATGTAGATTGTTGTTGTATTGAGGGTCAGTGAATAGGGTGAACAGATGTCCCGATTTTATAGGGACTGTACCGATATTTGGGTCTTTGTCTTATATAGGTGCGTATTACCCCCCACCCCCATCACAATTTTTCACACTTGCTCTTTGGTCACCCTATCAGTGAAAGAGGAAATGAGATAGTCGCATGTTAATATACAGTCTGAGTTTGTGATAGGAAAACTGAACTATCCTGCTGAGGCAGCAATATCTTCTGCTTCATGGTCTCCCTCCCCTTTTCCTCCCAACTAATGTAAGGGGCAGGGCCTGCGTGGGGAGGTGCTATTTCTCTCCTGCTTCTTGGAGGAAAGGAGAGACTCCTACATTTGGGCTGAATTAATTGCCCTCAAAGATCTAGGACAGCTTCCCTTCTCCTATTAAAATTCATTTTTAAACAAAAGCTATTTTATTTATCCCTAAACATTTTGCCCACAGTTGGACTCTGATTAACTCTCACCTTGTTTAGTTTTTGAGAATTTCTTTTTTGCATTTGTTATGGATGTTAACCCCCATCCTCTTTACAGCCCTTCTGGAGCACATGCCAGTTTTGTTTTGCTCTCTTACTCAGCAGATGTTTTATACTCTCTTTTGCCTTTCGGTAATGTCACCATCACCATCAGCTTCTAAATATATAGGTCCACCAGGGACACAGTTCAAACTGTCAGCAGCACATATTAGCATTGGGCCCAATCCAGCAGCTTTTACTAATTCAGGCCCTGGTTGTACAATAAGATTTGCATGGGCAGACTGACAGAGCCTCACTGACTTCTCTGGGGCTCTGCATGGATGTGAGGGTCTGCACACATGGCTCCAACTGCAAGATCGGAGTCTTCAGTGGAAAAACTTGATTCCTCCAAGAGCTGCAGGGTTCTGCAAATTAACAGCATGCACATTACATACCATATGGTATGTGGTGCCTTTATTATAAATTCTGTCACTTCCACTGTCCTTGTCTGCAAGGTATCACACTAGCACATCATAACTCCTTGAAAACTGATCAGTTTCAGGAGAGGAAACACATTAGCTAGCAAAGGACTAGTGGGGAGTGTGACACATCTTATGTGATTGAGATGCTCTTCTTCCTTGTGGTTGTTTTAAATGTGAGGTGGAGATAAAGGTTTGTGATCATCATTTAAATTAAAGTGTTTCTAATAAGGATTAAATTTAGATTCCATTAAACTATTTTTGTATACATCCTAAATAGAAAATGGTTGTTACAAACATATTAATTGAGGTTTATCTGATATGACTGCTAAGCCTCGTTAAAACTGTTTGTAATAATGAAATGACATACTTTGAAAGTGTGGAATTTCATAGCAATCAACATATAAGATGAAGCATTTTGTGACAGTAAAAATAACAGTTTATAAAATACAGTAAGATACAAGTTAAACAGACATTTAAGCAAACTAAGACAATTCCACAAAACCTTTAATATAATTATTAATTTTCACATCAGTCCTTCCTCTTATTGATCTCTATATAGTTAAATCTACATACATTAACTACAGCAATTACAGTACATGTACATGAGTAATTATCAGCATTTGTCAATTAAATAGCTTGTGATAAAACCATTCCTTAGGTTCAACACCTCTGCAATAAAATATGTCTGTATTCCATAGACATTAAACATCATTAAAAAACTTCTGAACAATCATGTTCTGTAAACAGAACACTAAACATGTTAAAGAAGTTTATAATATATTACCTTAAAATATAAGGGTACTCCTGTTACTACAGGTAAAGGAAGTTTTTATTTCATATTTTATTCTAATATTAACTATTTTCATCTTCAGAGTGCTTTGCAAGCATTTATGAGTTGTAACTCTACCCCATTCTTAGGTAGCTGAGGAGTGGTAGCCTCATTTTCCAGGTGGAGAAACTGAGGCAAAAGTTTTCCAAAGGTTGGTGAGGCACAAATATTATAATTTATTATTTGTATTGTGATAGTACCCAGGAGCCCAAGTTACAGACCTGGACCCTATTATGTTAGGTGCTCTGCAAACACAGAACAAAAAGACATTTAGCTGCTGTTGATAAATGGAGGGCTGTCAAGCTATGAAAACAATTTGTGATTTATCGCGCGATTAAAAAATTAAATGGCAAGTAATCTCACTGTTAAGCAATAATAGAATACCATTTCTTTAAATATTTCTGTATGTTTTCTACATTTTCAAATATATAGATTTCAATTACAACACAGAATACAAAGTGTACAGTGCCCCCTTTATATTTTTGTTTACAATATTTCACTGTAAAAAACAAAATAAATGGTATTTTTCAATTCACCAAATGCAAGTACTGTAGTGCAATCTCTTTATCATGAAGATTGAACTTATAATTGTAGAATTATGTACAAAAAGATAACTGCATTCAAAAATAAAACAATGTCAAATGTTAGAGCCTACAAGTGCACTCATTCCTACTTTAGCCAATTGCTTAGACAGATATGTTTGGTTACAATTGCAGAAGATAATGCTGCCCACTTCTTGTTCACAATGTCACCTGAAAATGAGAACAGGCATTCGCATGGCACTGTTGTAGCCAGTGTCACAAGATATTTACATACCAGAGGTACTAAAGATTCATATGTCCCTTCATGCTTCAACCACCAAACCACCATTCCAGAGGACATGCATCCAAGCTGATGATGGGTTCTGCTCGATAACAATCCAAAGCAGAGCGGAACGACACATGTTCATTTTCATCAGCGGAGTCAGATGCCACCAGCAGAGGTTCATACGAATGTTTAGCATATCTGACACAAATACCTTGCAACGCTGGCTACAAAAGTGCCATATGAACACCTTTTCTCACTTTCAGGTGACATTGTAAATAAGAAGTAGGCAGCAGTATCTCCCATAAATATAAATAAACTTCTTTGTCTCAGCGATTGGCTGAACAAAAAGTAGGACTGAGTGGACTAAAGTTTTACATTGTGTTGTTTTTTGAGTGCAGTTATGTAACAAATTCGACATTCATAAGTTACACTTTCACAATAAAGAGATTGCACTACGGAACTTGTTAGAGGTGAATTGCAAAATACTATGTCTTTTGTTCATCATTTTTACAGTGCAAATATTTGTATTAAAATAATTTAAAGTGAGCACTGTCCGCTGTATTCTGCATTGTAATAAAAATCAGTATATTTGAAATTATAGAAAAACATTGAAAATATCTAATTTCAATTGGCACTCTATTGTTTAACAGTGATTAATCATGATTAATTTTTTTGAGTTAACTGATTCATTGACAGCTCTAATAAATTGTATAGTCAATTGCTTGACTGTTCTTTGGTTCATTATGAAATATATTCAAGAGACCAAATAACCAATATCAGTCAGGTTTGTTTCTCAAAGTCAATAACAATATAGTATAGGAAGAAAGACCAGTTTCTGGGACACTGTCTCATATGCTCCCAGGGTTCAGAGGCTCGAGCAGGAGCAGATCTAGGCTGGGGGCTGGAGCATGGCTAGAGAGAGCAGAAGCAGGGACAGGAGCATGTGGTGCTGTGGACTAGGAATGCATTGTTCAGCCAGTCAGGTTAATCAGACAGCTTCTATCACAGCCAGCTGTGGTCGTTAAGTTGCCAGGAGACTGGTTGCAGTGCAGACTAGGCCCCCACAGGTTTCTACTTTTTATTTTTGGTACCACGGTGTACCCCTTATTTCTTTGTTCTGAACACATGCATTCTAGGTACCAACTAGTGTGAAGGCACCTCCCAGGTTTGCACCAGGGTAGAACACCCAAATACTGGTCTGAGAGTAACTCATTACATGTTGCTATGATAAAGCACCCATATGTCCTGATCTTGACATTTCCTATCTACTTAAGTAAAAGCTCACGTCAGTTAATGCAAGGTCGTATGGGATACTTTACATTGTGGGGAGAATATAATTGCTCAGTCAACATAACTTCCCAACACTGATATTAATACTATACCAAACATATGTTTTGGCTAAAACTGCCCATCCAGGCACAGTGCAAATTTATGGCAATGGAGAACTAATTATGTCCCTTAGCTGTTCATATTCACACATTTTACTATCTGTTTTTTTTCTAAAAAGTGTAAACAATAAGTAACTCTGCTTAATTGGGCTGCGTTGAGTGCATTCAGCCATAACATTTTGTTTTTTAAAGATTCTTTTGTTGTTTCTGAATAATAACAAATCACTATCTCACTGTGCTGTTATGACATTTGATTAAGGTTTGGGAAGTGCTTTGAGACCCTTATATGAAAGGCACTAAAAAACTACAAAGTATTATTATCCTTTTTCTGAATTCCCCCAATTTGCAGGTTTCTCATAACATTTAGGGAAAGGCTGTCAGTGTAATCCCATAGACTCCTTTAGAGAAAGTATTTTGGATGTTTATTGTTAATTTCCATTTTAAGTTTTTAGATTTTTCCTGGGGTCTAGTCTCTTTCATTTGGCTGAGTAATGCGCAAGACAGAATTATATGTCTGATATGATGAAAATGGGGCTGCAACTGAGACTGTTACTTTTAATCTTGACACCTTGCTAATAGACTGCATTTATGGAATGGACTTTAAAGTGAAGTGAAACAAGAAAGATACAATGAGAGGGGGGGAAATATAGACTATGCCAACCAACTCTCAGAGGTTTAGTACATTCCACATGGTTTTACTAAGGAACTCCCAGGTGTACAAGAAGATCTTAATTTCTTAATCCCTTCTAGTTTGTGTGCTTTACCTCTTCTAGTGCAGACATGCAGAGAGATGAGTCATTTTTGCATTTGTGATAGAATCCACATGAAATTTATAAAAGTGAGTGCATGGCCATTACAGAAAAGAAGAGTGGTGGTAGTAAATGAATGTAATCTTTCTATATGTGTGAGTTTGTATGTGTGCACACACACGTGTATGTGTATAGATATACGCAAAACATACAACATGAACTATAGTTTCATCTGTATATATTTCTAAGGGAACAGCTCCTAGCAAAGGTTCCTTCTATAGTATAGAATCTTTGTGTTTGGAAAGGTCTTCAGTTGCCCTTCTCACTTCTTCAGATGAAAAGATATCAAGACTTTTGCAGCTATTTAAAAGTGCAAATAGCACACCAAATCTGTGTGATGTCCATGTCATGGTACAGAATAGCATGCAACAATGGGAAAGAAATTCTCAGAATTAGTCCTGCAACAGTCCACTGTCCTGAATACAGTCAAACAAGCAGCCATGGTTACAAAAGAAAAGTATAACATATCCCCTCCTCCCGCTTTATGCCTCTTACATTTTAAGACTAGCAGACAGCAGTAGAGATTTAACACACCAAATGTCTCTATTGGTTAAAGCAAATCACAGGATAGGTGGAACCCAAAGTGACAGAAACCTTTACAGTCAAACAGTAGTTGGAGAAGGGAAAGACCAAATAGAAAGTAACTTATTTTCCTCTGTGCTCCATGCAGGGGCGGCGCGAGCTTTTTTGCCACCCTAGGCAGCGGCGGTGGGAGAGGCTGCTGCCGAAATGCCGCCAAGATCCCCTGTGGCAGAAGAAGCCGCCATCGAAGTACCGCCGGGGTCCTCAGCAGCACTTTGGCGGTAACTTCTTCGGCCGCCAGGGATCTCGGCGGCAGCCTCTCCCGCTGGCGGCCACCGAGGAACCTGAAACGCCGCACCTGAAATCCTGGTGCCCATGGCCACTGCCTAGGGTCGCCTAATGGTAGCGCCAGCCCTGGCTCCATAGTGTAGCATAGCTTATCAAAGGGACACAGTACAGTAAAAAATAAAAGATTTAGGGGGGAAATATCTTTACATATGTTTAAAAATATCATAATTTATAATGAAAAGTAAGCACATTTCCAACACTTGCATTTACTTTTCACTATTTTTGCTGATTGTGTTTTGTTTCTCTTTCAGTTTACACAGTGAAAACACACAAGTCAGGTTTAGTTTTATTTTTGTTACATTATTCCACTTATCCCTCCCCCTTTGTCTACTTTTTAAATTTTTGCTGCAGAATCTAAACGTTCATTAAGAAAACAGTTTCTAGCACAGACAGTTCTGTATGTAAAGTGTTTTCTTCGTGTGTCTGCAGATTGTTTGGAAGGGTAGCTCTGAAAATTGTGAATTGCCACATTTCCCACAGTTCACTGTCAACCCAGTCTGACAATTTTAGGGTGAATGGGAGTTTTGCATGTTCTCAATGTGACCAGATTTTCACCCTTCATGTCAATTTTGGACAGATCACAGAACACAGGACAGCATTTTGGGTATAATCTAGGATTTAAATCACTAGAGTTATAACATATAATCTCTTGTGTAGGCATTCTTAGGTCTTCTCTACATAGGAAAGTTTTCCAAGCTTCACCAATATACCTATACAGGTATAATTATACTGTTATAACTCCATGAGGGGCATGGATCAGCGTTCGTGTCACACTCCCCCTTAGTACCCGGCTCAGGCTGGGGAAGCTAATGATCCAACCGGTGGACCAAAGTCAGTGATGAATCCTGGTCACATGCCACCTGAAGCATGTTGTGCATACACTAAGAAGAAGACCCCATGCGGGCAATTTAGCTTCTCATTTCAGCAGCTGCTGAAGCAGTTCAAGCCAGTACCATTCTCCCTACCATTGTGAGCTTTGGAAAGAAACTGCAGGGAGGAGCCAGGCGGGGTCGAAAGCCTGCAGAGCAGAAGCAGTTGAAGCAAGTGTCACTGTAAGGGGGCTCGGACTCACCCGGCGGTGCCGCCTGCTGGTTGTCCTGGAAATTAGCTCATCCAGCCCTGTAGCGCCCTCTGCAGGCTGGGGATCCGGCTTGCCCACTTTCCTCTAAGGCCCACAAGTCCCTCCCAGGACCCGGTGCCCCTTTAACTAGGGTGTTGCCCCTTTAACTAGGGTGCTGCCCCTCCCAGCAGTACCCCACAGATCTGGGTCTCCCCTCCCCAGGGAACCCCTAACCCACTATCCCCACCTCGCCTCAGTCTTAGGCTACTGCCAGTCACCAGCTAGCCCCCCGCGCCCTGGGGCAAACTACAGTATAAGCCACTCATCACAGGCAAGGTTGGGTTGGACCTGCTGCCTCGGCCTACCCGTGGGTTACCCCCTGTAGCCCCTGTACCTATTGGGCCTTAACCAGGCCTGGAGTTTTCCTATGCTGGAGCTCCCCCAGCCCTGCTCCACCCTAGGTCCTTGCAGCCAGGCCCTCCTTCCTCTAAGGCAGAGGAAGGCTCTCTCTGCTCCGGGCTCACTGCCCACTTATAAGGGCCAGCTGAGCCTTAATTGGGGCGTGGCCCCAGCTGAGCCTGCCTTCCCACTCAGCCTGGGCTGCTTGCTCCAGAAACAGCCCTTGCTTAGGGCTGTTTCAAGCCCTTCAGGGCATGAGCAGGGGTCTGCCCCGCTACAGTCACAGTTCAGGGCAATTGCACCTGTATTTTCCGTCATGGTCCAAGAAAGGCACCCATGTTAGGCTTCCAGATTCTTAGCCATCACATCTCTCTTGCTCCTGATTGGGGTATTTCCAGACTGCACAGTTCTATGCCTTCACTATGTTATTCCCCAGCAAGCCAGACTGCCTAGACAGGCCTGCGTCTGCACTTTGCTTACTCTTCAGAAGCTATAAACAGTGTAACTGCCACAGTCATAAGTTACCACACAGTTCTTTCTAAGCGAGTCTTTTTATTATTAAGGTGACAGAATTACAGAAAGTACATACTAAAAATAATAAAAGAACCTACACTCATGCTAATAAGCTTTCCAGAGAAAAGGGAACAGAACTTCAAACCCCAGCAAGGGATTTTCTGTGGTTACAAGTTCATAATCACTCTGTCTCAAAACAAGGACACCCATAAATCTGTGAGTCACTTTTTTTTTCCAGTCTGTGCCTCTGATCCTGTTCTCATGTAACTGGCGATCAACACACAAAAGCTTCCCGAGGCTTACATTAGTCGTGTCTCCTCCTCAGAGACATAACACACAGTTCCACAAAAATACCTACCCATTTGCACTTTTAATACAATGCATTTCTTAACTTAATTCAATGTGGTTTGTCCAGGATATTGCAGGAAACTGCCGTATCTGTCACAGTAGGGACCAAGGGATGTTGAGGATATCATCAGACTGTTCTCTGCCATTTTCACTCTGAATCCTCTCTGCCCTGTGCATCCTCGTACTGACTGTCTCCTCAGTTAAACCCCCGAAGCCCCCATCTCACAGACTCTAACCCACACACACCTTCTCCCTTCCTTTTTTTTCTCTCTCTAGCGAGCCCCATCTAAATATAACCCCTTTGAAAGGATTTACATAAGAAAATAAAAGAAAAAAAAGTCTGCAGAATTAACATGATGCTTTCAGGGATCACTTTGATCCTTCTGCTTGAATGTTATATCTTTCCCCCTTACCCTTTATTTGTTTTGTCTACTTTGTAAACTCTTTGGGCCAATGATTGGCTTTTATTCTGTTTGTCCAACAATGCCTAGTACTATGGGGCACTGTTTGTACTTGAGGCATTATGGTAATAAGCATTGATGATAATAAACAAGCCCTTTAACTATTTCACTGCTGTTTATTTTAACAAAATATGGGCTTATCTCGGAATTGCTGTCCACTTATTCCCAGATGTAAAATCCCAGAAACTCCAGCTCTCACCTCCGCAGAGACCAAGCTTCAACTTCCTCCTGACAACTTTACAATGAAGTTATGTGAAGTTATTGTGAAGTTATGTGTCACAATAAATAAATATTTATTTATTTATTGTGACAATGTTCCTCCTCTACCTCGGTGGGTCCTGCGCTTATTGGCGGATTCTGCTTGCCTCGGAGATCTTCCCCTCTAGTAGAATCCACAGTCCACGTTAACTCCTCCTGTGTCTGATCAGGAGTTGGGAGTTTTGGGGGGAACCTGGGCCTGCCCTCTACTCCAGGTTCCAGCCCAGGGCCCTGTGGATTGCAGCTGTTTAGAGTGCCTCCTGGAACAACTGCACGACAGCTACAACTCCCTGGGCTACTTCC
Organism: Chelydra serpentina; assembly: GCA_037349315.1. NCBI lineage: Eukaryota > Metazoa > Chordata > Testudines > Chelydridae > Chelydra > Chelydra serpentina. The sequence goes on from JBAIAC010000004.1 coordinate 64,080,419, forward strand.
CCATGGACTCCTCCCAACACCTTTTTTTATCCTCACCACAGGATCTTCCAGCAGTATGCCCTCTTACTCTCAGCTCCTAGTGCCTCTTGCTCCCAGCTCCTCACACACAACCTCCTTCCACAGCTCCTGACATGCGCCCCTCACTGACTCACTGGGAGTCTTTTAACTAGTTTCAGCCAGCCCCTGATTGGCTGCAGGTGTCTCAATTAACCTCCCTGCCTTCTGGAAAGTTCTTAATTGGCCCCAGGTGTCTTGATTAACCTGGAGCAACTGCCATAAGGTATCAGGGATTTGGTTATCCTGGGGCTAACATACTGGTTCCTTACCACTTCCCTATAGCCCTCTGGCCGGGAAGGAGGTAGAGGACTGCTGCTCCTGCTCATCTTGCTGGGGCTGCTGCTTGGCCCTGGGCCCTCCCAGCTGCTGTTTGCTGCTACTGCTGCTCCAGCTTCTCCCCTGGCTGGGCCAGGCACCCCTCCCACTACTCTACTCTCTGGTTGCTGGCTGCCTAGCAGCTGAACCCCCCCCCCCCCCAACACCTTGGTTGCTGCCACTCCTGCTGCTGCAGCAACCCCTTGGGGGGAGGGAGCCTGCTGGCCCTCTCCCCAGAGGAGGGGTGTGAGGGACCCCTGCTCCAGCCGCTGCTGTGACCACCACCATCTGTGAGGGGTCCTGCCTGACCACCGGACCACTGCCTGGAGTTGCTGGAGCTGCTGCTGCTTCCCTGTTTGCTGCCAGGAAGCTGCTGGTACCCAGAGGAGGAAGACCCGGAAGATAGTCGGCGGAGACTCTGCAGACCACCATGGAGGGGGCCTCCAAGAACTGAGTAATTTTTCGAACTGTGCTCTAGTGGTGGGGGTATTGACTGTGTTTGCAGGGGCACAGGGGGTGTGGCGCCGAGCCTGCCCCCTGGTCCACCTGTGCCCCCCCATAACCCCCACCACCACCGCTGCCCCCTCCACAACCTCTGCTAGCTGCTCACCATCTGCCTTGTGCTACGGCCTCTGGACTTAGCTGCTTCCATGGCCCGCCACAACCTTTTAACATCATTTGGGCCTGCAGCGGCAACCAGCCCCACCCATTGACTTTGTGCAAGCGCACGTGGGTGCACGTGCCCCCTCCCATACACCTTGGACTGACCCTCTTCCCCCCAGCTGCACGTCCCTTGCTTTGTCCCTTGCCACCTGCCCCATTTACCCCTTGCAGTTGTTTGCCCCCTTTTTTTTTGGTCCCAGCCCCTTGCTATTTTCAGTTTTGCCTGCCCCGCCCCTCTCCATCTACAGCCTTGTTTGTTTGCCCTGCCCTAGCCCTGAAACTAGTCCCTTGTTTTTCTGCCCCATTCTTAGTTGGTTGTCTCCCTCCCCCTGAAGCTCTGTTTGCACTGATTAGCCCCCCGCTTTCGTGAACCCACGCCCCTCCCATGCGCTTGTGCCCCTCCCCTGTTTAATTTTGACCCTATCTCACTGCACCCCCATGCTGTTATATCATCCCCTCCCCTAGTGCAACAAGAGGAGCCGGATTTCCCATCTTGAGTTGGTGACTGAACCCTACCCCTGCACTAGTCCGAGATAACCCTGAACCCTGTCCCCACTTTTAGTGCCCTCCTCCCCTGCCTGCAGCCTAGCAGGGAGGAGTGGTCACCCCAATTCCTCTCCCCACCCCCCGTCTCAAGAGTTTTCCCTTCTTCCCCTGCTCATCAGGGAAGGCGATATGGAGGGAGGAGCTCCTCCAGACGGCACGGCCGCCCCTCCTCCGCCTGTTCCCCCGTCACCCTCCCTAGCCTCCACCTCGACCGCCGCTGCCGAACCACCTGCTCTCGCCCCCGCTGGGGCACCAGCAGCGGCGGACACTGAAGAGACCTCCACTGCTGCCACGTCCCTCGTCCCCCATGATTCTGGGGGAGCCCCCCCAGCCGGCAGGAAGGGCCAGGGTAAAAAGAAGGGTAAGGGCCTCGCGACAAAGGCCAGGCCCTTCATGGCAGAGGCAGCCACTACTGCCACGGCATCCTTCCCTGCTGTTCCCTCTACCAGCTCTGTGGGTGTCCCACCCCCGGCCCCCAGAGCATACGCCCAGGTGGCGGCAACCCCCCCACCTGCCGCAACATCACCTAACCCGCCCACCGCCTCAGCTACCATCTATAGCGGCCGGGGCCCCTTTCCCACCTTGACTAGGAGGCATGGCGTCCGTTGCCTCCTGGTACCCGCCTCGCCCCACGTAGAAACCTATGTGCGGGCGTTGGCGAGGGTGGTGGGGCCCACAGCCATCGTAGCGGCCTCTAAAATGTACGGAAAGGTAGTCTACTTCCTCGCATCAGAGGCCGCGGCCCAAGAGGCGGTGGAGAAGGGCCTGGCGGTGGGGGGCGTGTTCGTCCCATTAGAGCCGCTGGAGGACTTGGGCGTCCGCCTAGTCCTCACTTCCGTCCCTCCCTTCCTCCCCAATGCCGCCCTGTTACCTGCCCTCTCCGCCCTGGGGAGACCCATCTCTGTAGTCAGCCCTCTCCCACTGGGCTGCAAAGACCCCACCCTCCGTCACATCCTCTCATTCCGCCGGCAGGTGCAGCTCCAAATGCCGCCGGCTGCACATGACGGGGAGGCGCTCGAGGGGTCCTTTATGGTCCCCTATCACGGGGCCCGTTACCGGGTATACTATTCCACGGGGGAGGCTCGGTGCTACCTCTGCCGGGCGATGGGACACGTCCGGAGGGACTGTCCCTTGGCAAGGAGGAGCATCCGAGACCCCTGAGGCCCGGCAGGGCGTCGGCCCTGTCATCGCCGGCACCCCTGAATGCCCGGTGCCCAGAACTGCCCCTCCTCCTTCCCAGTCCACCGCTGCTCCCACTCGGGCCCTGGGAGTACCTCCCCCAGTGTGCCCAGATGAGTGGGAGAGGCCCGCCGCGAACAGTCTGCTGAGGCCTGTGGAGGCGGGTGAGGCAGGGATACCGCCGGGCGTGGGAGAGGGCCCGCCTCAGAGAGATTTTTCTCTCCCTTATGCTGCCCCACCACTACCTCCCCGAGTCCCTAAGAAATTGCCCCTCCCCCTTGACCCGACCCTTACTAGCCAGCCCCCAGCTGAAGCCATGGAGGACTGGGCCTTAGTACAGGGGAAGTGGGGCAAGCGGAAGGCTTGAGCCCCGCTCCTTTCCACCGATGCGGAAGACCCCCGGAAGACCAGGAAGGGGGGCACTGATGCCGAGCCTTCCGCTTTGCCCCCGAGCGGCTTTTGTCCGCCAGAACTGGCTGGGGAAGACGTGGCAGCACCGGAAGGTATTACCGCCCCTCTCTCGGAAGCCCCCGATAGAGCCCCTTCTGCCCCTTTTGTCGACCCTGCGCGCCCTGACCCGAGCATCGCTTCAGGTGCCGGCGGAGAGAAACCCAGGGTGGCAGAAGGTGACCTGCCCTCCATCTACGAGGAGATCGAGGCCCTGGGTCTGACCCCAATCACCCAGGGGGAGGACGACCCTTTACCAGCAGGCCTCGATCTCAATGTCCTCACCCCGGTGCCCCTTTCCCCCCTCTCCCCATGCTCCCTCCCCTTGACCGCCGGTTCCGCTCCCACCTCCGAGGATCCCCTGGGCTCTTCCACCTGCCCGGTCGCAAGTGACACCTCGCTGTCGGCCGCCAAGCCTCCTGAAGCGACGGCCGGTGCCCTGCGGCCGGGACCCGAACCCCAGGGGGTACCCCTCAATGGGGTGGGACAACGGTTCTCCTTCCCAGGCGGGGACCCCGCAAATGTCTGTCCACCTCCCGATGCCGTGGCTGTAACACGAGCCCTCATACCAGAGCCCGGCATCGTGGGGGGTCCCCTTCCCAATTCCCAGATCCCTCAGCCACACCAAGAGAGGCCACCTCTCAGTGGCCCAGCTCCTGCAGCTCACGATCCTCTACCTGTTCCTCAGCCCGGCCCTGCTCATGTCCCTTTCCCTGCCCCTACTTCTGATCCCTGCCCTGCCCCTGATGCCGTCCCAATCTCCTACACCTCCCTTGGTGACACTGCCGCCCCTGGGGCTGTCTCCCTCCCCTTAACAGAGGATGACCCCCAGGGAGCGGCTCCAGTATTTCCTCATCCCGAACCACCAGAGTCTGCTCTTCTCCCTCCACCACCTCCCCCGACTAAGCCGAATTTTGGGTTGGGCCCTAAGGTGCTGGCCCAGCGGGAGCTGCGTCGAGGGTCCGCCCCTTGCCTGTCTGTTTCGGTGGGCCATAGGGCTGTGTCAGGGGCCCCTTCTTTCGATAGCCAGGAGCCAGTAACACCGGCCCCCCATACGCTGCGAGAGGAGCTGCGGGAGTTCCTGGAGGACGTCCGGGGCTCCCGCAACAAAGTACAGCTCGCTCTCCAGCGATGGGGGGATTTCCACCAAATCCTCCAGGCCGCGAGGGCCCTCATGGGGGAGGGTAAAGGGACTGGGAAGCAGGCCGCCACGGCCTACCAACGGGTCCGCCTTTTCCGTGACTCACTACTCAGCTACGGGGTGGGTCACGGATTGTTACGCGGCCCGATGGGGACCGTGAGTGAGTCTGCCAGCAAGGATCCCCCCCAGCCCTCCTCATGGCATCTCTCCTCTTGGCAACATTAAACACCCGGGGCTGTAGGATGGGTCTCCGCAGGAGCCAGGTGCTCTCCTTCCTTCGGGAGGGGGGGTACTCTGTAGTGTTCCTGCAGGAGACCCATACGGATCCAGCCGCTGAAGACAGCTGGCGGCTGGAATGGGGGGACAGAGTCTACTTCAGCCATCTCTCTGTTCGCCAGGCTGGAGTGGCGACCTTGTTCTCCCCCGACCTACGGCCTGAGGTGCTGGGGGTTGCCGAGGCTGTGCCGGGCCGCCTGCTGCACCTACGGGTCCATATGGAGGGGCTCGTGGTCAATCTCGTCAACATCTATGCCCCGACACCGGGCCCGGAACAACTTCATTTTTATCAGCAGGCGTCCACCTTCCTCGGCACCTTGGATCCTCGCGAGTGCCTGGTCCTGGGCGGGGACTTTAACAACACCCTTGAAAAACGGGACCGCTCGGGGATCGAGCAGTGCCCGGCCGCCGCGGACGTCCTCAGGGAGATTGTCGAACATCACTCCCTGGTGGACGTCTGGCGCGACCACCATCCGGGCGACAGCTCAACCTTCACCTTTGTCCGGGTGGAGGCCCATCGGTCGCACCACTCCCGGTTGGACCGCATCTATTTATCACGTTTTCACCTTTCGCGGGCCCACTCCTCCAGCGTCCGGCTGGCCCCGTTCTCTGATCATCATCTCGCTACCGTGACGGCCTCTCTCTGCGCGGAGAGGCCGGGGCCGGCCTATTGGCATTTTAATAACAGTTTGCTGGAGGATGTGGGTTTCGTGGCGTCCTTCCGGGAGTTCTGGCTGGCCTGGCGAGGGCAGCGGCACGCTTTTCCCTCGGCGCGGCGATGGTGGGATCTAGGGAAGGTACGCGCCCGGCTCTTCTGCCGTGATTACACCCGGGGCGCCAGCCGACGGAGGGATGCGACGATAGAGCAGTTGGAACGGGAGGTCTTAGAGCTGGAGAGGCGTCTGGCCGCCAGCCCTGAGGATCCATCCCTCTGTGGGGCGTGCCGGGAGAAGCGGGAGGAGCTCCGGGAACTGGAAGATCATCGGGCCCGGGGCGCCTTCGTTCGATCCCGCATCCGTCTCCTTCAGGAGATGGATCGCGGCTCCCGCTTCTTCTACGCACTGGAGAAAAAGAGGGGGGCTAAGAAACACGTCACCTGCCTCCTCGCAGAAGATGGCACCCCCCTCACGGATCCGGTGGAGATGTGCGGGAGGGCCAAGGCCTTCTACGCGAGCCTTTTCTCCCCGGATCTGACCGATCCTAACGCTTGCAAAGTGCTCTGGGACGAACTCCCTACGGTCAGCACGGGCGACCGAGACCGGCTAGAGCTGCCTCTCACTCTGGCCGAGTTCTCGGAAGCCCTCCGTCGCATGCCAACTAATAAATCTCCGGGACTGGACGGGCTGACCGTGGAGTTCTACCGCGTGTTCTGGGACGTCCTCGGCCCAGACCTTGTCACCGTCTGGGCCGAGTCCTTGCAGGGCGGGGTCCTCCCTCTTTCGTGCAGGCGAGCCGTGCTCGCCTTATTGCCGAAGAAGGGGGACCTCCGCGATTTACGGAATTGGCGTCCCGTCTCGCTCCTCAGCACGGACTATAAAGTCATAGCAAAGGCCATCTCGCTGCGGCTTGGGTCCGTGCTGGCGGACGTGGTCCACCCAGACCAGACCTACACCGTCCCGGGCCGCACCATTCTCGACAACCTGTATCTGGTCCGGGATCTCTTGGAGCTTGGGTGTAGGGATGGTCTGTCGTTCGCCCTCCTGTCTCTGGATCAGGAGAAGGCGTTCGACAGGGTGGATCACGGGTACCTCCTGAGCACTCTGCGAGCGTTTGGCTTTGGGCCCCAGTTTGTGGGTTTTCTCCAGGTGCTGTACGCCTCCGCAGAGTGTCTGGTCAGGCTCAACTGGACCCTGACCGAGCCGGTCAGCTTCGGGCGAGGAGTACGGCAGGGGTGCCCCCTCTCGGGCCAGCTGTACGCTCTGGCGATCGAGCCCTTCCTCTGTCTCCTCCGCAGGAGGTTGACGGGGTTGGTGCTCCGAGAGCCGGAGCTGCGGCTGGTCCTGTCGGCGTACGCCGACGATGTGCTCCTCGTGGTCCAGGACCCGGGCGACTTGGTGCGGGTGGAGGCTTGCCAGGCGATCTACTCGGCGGCCTCCTCTGCCCGGGTCAACTGGGTCAAGAGCTCTGGCCTGGTGGTAGGGGACGGGTGGCAGGCGAGCTCCCTCCCACCCGCGCTTCAGGCCATCAGGTGGAGCGCGGGTCCTTTGCTCTATCTCGGCGTTTACCTTTCTGCCACGCATCCATCCCCGCCGGAGAACTGGCAAGGTTTAGAGGGCAGGGTGATAGAGCGGATCCGGAAATGGACAGGACTACTCCGGTGCCTCTCCTTTCGAGGGAGAGCACTGGTAATCAATCAATTAGTCCTGTCCATGCTCTGGTACCGGCTCAACACCCTGGTCCCGGCCCCGGGTTTCCTGGCCAACCTCCGGACGTCGATTCTGGAGTTCTTTTGGTCAGGACTGCACTGGGTCTCTGCAGGGGTTCTCCATCTTCCTCTGGAGGAGGGTGGGCAGGGCCTGAAGTGTCCACACACTCAGGTCCATGTCTTCCGTCTCCAGGCCCTGCAGAGGCTCCTTTATGGTGCAGGTAGTCCGGCGTGGAGCGTATTGGCGCACGCCTTCCTACGCCGCTTCCGAGGGCTCCGATATGACCGGCAGCTCCTTTATCTCCATCCGAGAGGTCTTCCGCGAGACCTCTACGGGCTGCCGGTCTTCTACCAGGACCTCCTCCGGACCTGGAAGCTATTCTCAGCGACCAGGTCCGTGGCGGCCACCGAGGGGGCAGATCTCCTCGCGGAGCCCCTGCTACACAACCCCCAGCTCCGTGTGCAGGTGGCGGAGTCCCCCTCGGTGCGCCAGAGGTTGGTCCTGGCAGAGGTCACTAGGGTCGGAGACCTCCTGGACTACGACCGGGGAGACTGGCTGGATCCCCTGACGCTTGCTCAGCGCATGGGGCTCTCCAGACCTCGTACTCCCCGGCGCGTACTTCAGGAGGTGAAGGCTGCTTTGCCGCCCGCTGCTCGGGTTTACCTCGACCGGGTCCTGCGAGAGGGTATGCCCCGCCCTCCCTTCACCCCAAGCCCTCCGGACCTTTTTATTGGCCCCCTGCCCCGTGGACCCAACCAGGTCCCCTGTCCCTTCACGGTGAGCCGGCTGCACGAACTACAACCCGTCCGCTTCCAGACCGCGCCAAGGAAACGTCTATACACGCTCGTGCTCCACACCCTTCATCTCCTCGCCCTCACGTCCCGCCCCGATACGAAATGGCGGGACCTCCTGCCACCTCTAGAGGGTGAGAAGCCCCGGTGGGCCAGCCTTTACTCCTCCTTAGTCCCAAGGCCCGCCGGGGACGTCAGTTGGCGGCTCCTTCACGGAGCCGTGAGCACGGGCGTGTACTTGGCGCGGTTCACCCCTATTCCCGACACATGTCCCTTTTGCGGTGTGAGGGAGACCCTGGCGCACATTTATCTGGAGTGCGCCAGGCTTCAACCCCTGTTCCGGCTCCTCTCAGACATTTTGTTGAGGTTTTGGTTACACTTTTCCCCTCACCTTTTTATTTATGCACTTCCAATCCGCGGCCCCACGAAGTCGCGGGACCTCCTGGTCAACCTCCTCCTGGCCATAGCTAAACTGGCCATCTACAAAACCAGGGTGAGGAGGTTGGCCGATGGAGGCTTCTGTGACTGTGGGGCCTATTTTCGATCCTCTGTTCGTTCACGCATCCGGGCAGAGTTCCTCTGGGCAGCGTCCACTGGCTCCCTTGACACCTTTGAGGAGCAGTGGGCGCTGTCCGGGGTTCTCTGCTCGGTGTCCCCTTCTGGTTCACTTCGTTTGACCCTTTGACCGCACTCCCGTTCCTGTTTTTTCATTTTTTGTCCCCCGGAATTATTTGGTATCCAGGTCCTGTGGATCCCTCCCCTTAGGCTGAAAGCGGGGATCCTTTAGCAGTGGGCGGGCTTACGCCCGCCCACTTCCCGGATCCCAATAAGAACATACTGGTTCCTTACCACTTCCCTATAGCCCTCTGGCCGGGAAGGAGGTAGAGGACTGCTGCTCCTGCTCATCTTGCTGGGGCTGCTGCTTGGCCCTGGGCCCTCCCAGCTGCTGTTTGCTGCTACTGCTGCTCCAGCTTCTCCCCTGGCTGGGCCAGGCACCCCTCCCACTACTCTACTCTCTGGTTGCTGGCTGCCTAGCAGCTGAACCCCTTCCCCCCCCCCAACACCTTGGTTGCTGCCACTCCTGCTGCTGCAGCAACCCCTTGGGGGGAGGGAGCCTGCTGGCCCTCTCCCCAGAGGAGGGGTGTGAGGGACCCCTGCTCCAGCCGCTGCTGTGACCACCACCATCTGTGAGGGGTCCTGCCTGACCACCGGACCACTGCCTGGAGTTGCTGGAGCTGCTGCTGCTTCCCTGTTTGCTGCCAGGAAGCTGCTGGTACCCAGAGGAGGAAGACCCGGAAGATAGTCGGCGGAGACTCTGCAGACCACCATGGAGGGGGCCTCCAAGAACTGAGTAATTTTTCGAACTGTGCTCTAGTGGTGGGGGTATTGACTGTGTTTGCAGGGGCACAGGGGGTGTGGCGCCGAGCCTGCCCCCTGGTCCACCTGTGCCCCCCCATAACCCCCACCACCACCGCTGCCCCCTCCACAACCTCTGCTAGCTGCTCACCATCTGCCTTGTGCTACGGCCTCTGGACTTAGCTGCTTCCATGGCCCGCCACAACCTTTTAACATCATTTGGGCCTGCAGCGGCAACCAGCCCCACCCATTGACTTTGTGCAAGCGCACGTGGGTGCACGTGCCCCCTCCCATACACCTTGGACTGACCCTCTTCCCCCCAGCTGCACGTCCCTTGCTTTGTCCCTTGCCACCTGCCCCATTTACCCCTTGCAGTTGTTTGCCCCCTTTTTTTTTGGTCCCAGCCCCTTGCTATTTTCAGTTTTGCCTGCCCCGCCCCTCTCCATCTACAGCCTTGTTTGTTTGCCCTGCCCTAGCCCTGAAACTAGTCCCTTGTTTTTCTGCCCCATTCTTAGTTGGTTGTCTCCCTCCCCCTGAAGCTCTGTTTGCACTGATTAGCCCCCCGCTTTCGTGAACCCACGCCCCTCCCATGCGCTTGTGCCCCTCCCCTGTTTAATTTTGACCCTATCTCACTGCACCCCCATGCTGTTATATCATCCCCTCCCCTAGTGCAACAAGAGGAGCCGGATTTCCCATCTTGAGTTGGTGACTGAACCCTACCCCTGCACTAGTCCGAGATAACCCTGAACCCTGTCCCCACTTTTAGTGCCCTCCTCCCCTGCCTGCAGCCTAGCAGGGAGGAGTGGTCACCCCAATTCCTCTCCCCACCCCCCGTCTCAAGAGTTTTCCCTTCTTCCCCTGCTCATCAGGGAAGGCGATATGGAGGGAGGAGCTCCTCCAGACGGCACGGCCGCCCCTCCTCCGCCTGTTCCCCCGTCACCCTCCCTAGCCTCCACCTCGACCGCCGCTGCCGAACCACCTGCTCTCGCCCCCGCTGGGGCACCAGCAGCGGCGGACACTGAAGAGACCTCCACTGCTGCCACGTCCCTCGTCCCCCATGATTCTGGGGGAGCCCCCCCAGCCGGCAGGAAGGGCCAGGGTAAAAAGAAGGGTAAGGGCCTCGCGACAAAGGCCAGGCCCTTCATGGCAGAGGCAGCCACTACTGCCACGGCATCCTTCCCTGCTGTTCCCTCTACCAGCTCTGCGGGTGTCCCACCCCCGGCCCCCAGAGCATACGCCCAGGTGGCGGCAACCCCCCCACCTGCCGCAACATCACCTAACCCGCCCACCGCCTCAGCTACCATCTATAGCGGCCGGGGCCCCTTTCCCACCTTGACTAGGAGGCATGGCGTCCGTTGCCTCCTGGTACCCGCCTCGCCCCACGTAGAAACCTATGTGCGGGCGTTGGCGAGGGTGGTGGGGCCCACAGCCATCGTAGCGGCCTCTAAAATGTACGGAAAGGTAGTCTACTTCCTCGCATCAGAGGCCGCGGCCCAAGAGGCGGTGGAGAAGGGCCTGGCGGTGGGGGGCGTGTTCGTCCCATTAGAGCCGCTGGAGGACTTGGGCGTCCGCCTAGTCCTCACTTCCGTCCCTCCCTTCCTCCCCAATGCCGCCCTGTTACCTGCCCTCTCCGCCCTGGGGAGACCCATCTCTGTAGTCAGCCCTCTCCCACTGGGCTGCAAAGACCCCACCCTCCGTCACATCCTCTCATTCCGCCGGCAGGTGCAGCTCCAAATGCCGCCGGCTGCACATGACGGGGAGGCGCTCGAGGGGTCCTTTATGGTCCCCTATCACGGGGCCCGTTACCGGGTATACTATTCCACGGGGGAGGCTCGGTGCTACCTCTGCCGGGCGATGGGACACGTCCGGAGGGACTGTCCCTTGGCAAGGAGGAGCATCCGAGACCCCTGAGGCCCGGCAGGGCGTCGGCCCTGTCATCGCCGGCACCCCTGAATGCCCGGTGCCCAGAACTGCCCCTCCTCCTTCCCAGTCCACCGCTGCTCCCACTCGGGCCCTGGGAGTACCTCCCCCAGTGTGCCCAGATGAGTGGGAGAGGCCCGCCGCGAACAGTCTGCTGAGGCCTGTGGAGGCGGGTGAGGCAGGGATACCGCCGGGCGTGGGAGAGGGCCTGCCTCAGAGAGATTTTTCTCTCCCTTATGCTGCCCCACCACTACCTCCCCGAGTCCCTAAGAAATTGCCCCTCCCCCTTGACCCGACCCTTACTAGCCAGCCCCCAGCTGAAGCCATGGAGGACTGGGCCTTAGTACAGGGGAAGTGGGGCAAGCGGAAGGCTTGAGCCCCGCTCCTTTCCACCGATGCGGAAGACCCCCGGAAGACCAGGAAGGGGGGCACTGATGCCGAGCCTTCCGCTTTGCCCCCGAGCGGCTTTTGTCCGCCAGAACTGGCTGGGGAAGACGTGGCAGCACCGGAAGGTATTACCGCCCCTCTCTCGGAAGCCCCCGATAGAGCCCCTTCTGCCCCTTTTGTCGACCCTGCGCGCCCTGACCCAAGCATCGCTTCAGGTGCCGGCGGAGAGAAACCCAGGGTGGCAGAAGGTGACCTGCCCTCCATCTACGAGGAGATCGAGGCCCTGGGTCTGACCCCAATCACCCAGGGGGAGGACGACCCTTTACCAGCAGGCCTCGATCTCAATGTCCTCACCCCGGTGCCCCTTTCCCCCCTCTCCCCATGCTCCCTCCCCTTGACCGCCGGTTCCGCTCCCACCTCCGAGGATCCCCTGGGCTCTTCCACCTGCCCGGTCGCAAGTGACACCTCGCTGATGGCCGCCAAGCCTCCTGAAGCGACGGCCAGTGCCCTGCAGCCGGGAGCCGAATCCCAGGGGGTACCCCTCATTGGGGTGGGACAACGGTTCTCCTTCCCAGACGGGGACCCCGCAAATATCTGTCCACCTCCCGATGCCGTGGCTGTAACACGAGCCATCATACTAGAGCCCGGCATCGTGGGGGGTCCCCTTCCCAATTCCCAGATCCCTCAGCCACACCAAGAGAGGCCACCTCCCAGTGGCCCAGCTCCTGCGGCTCAGGATCCTCTACCCGTTCCTCAGCCCGGCCCTGCTCATGTCCCTTTCCCTGCCCCTACTTCTGATCCCTGCCCTGCCCCTGATGCCGTCCCACTCTCCTACACCTCCCATGGTGACACTGCCGCCCCTGGGGCTGTCTCCCTCCCCTTCTCGGAGGACGACCCCCAGGGAGTGGCTCCAGTATTTCCTCATCCCGACCCACCAGAGGCTGCTCTTCTCCCTCCACCGCCTCCCCCAACTAAGCCAAATTTCGGGTTGGGCCCTAAGGTGCCGGCCCAGCGGGAGCTGCGTCGAAGGTACTCCCCTTGCCTGTCTGTTTCGGTGGGCCATAGGGCTGTGTCAGGGGCCCCTTCTTTGGATAGCCAGGAGCCAGTAACCCTGGCCCCCCATACGCTGCGAGAGGAGCTGCGGGAGTTCCTGGAGGATGTCCGGGGCTCCCGCAACAAAGTACAGCTCGCTCTCCAGCGATGGGGGGATCCAAATCCTCCAGGCCATGAGGGCCCTCATGGGGGAGGGCAAAGGGACTGGGAAGCAGGCCGCCACGGCCTACCAACGGGTCCGCCTTTTCCGTGACTCACTACTCACCTACGGCGTGGGTCACGGATTGTTACGCGGCCCGATGGGGGCCGTGAGTGACTCTGCCAGCATGGATCCCCCCCAGCCCTCCTCATGGCATCTCTCCTCTTCGCAACATTGAACACCCGGGGCTGTAGGATGGGTCTCCGCAGGAGCCAGGTGCTCTCCTTCCTTCGGGAGGGGGGGTACTCTGTAGTATTCCTGCAGGAGACCCATACGGATCCAGCCGCTGAAGACAGCTGGCGGCTGGAATGGGGGGACAGAGTCTACTTCAGCCATCTCTCTGTTCGCCAGGCTGGAGTGGCGACCTTGTTCTCCCCCGACCTACGGCCTGAGGTGCTGGGGGTTGCCGAGGCTGTGCCGGGCCGCCCGCTGCACCTACGGGTCTGTATGGAGGGGCTCGTGGTCAATCTCGTCAACATCTATGCCCCGACACGGGGCCCGGAACAACTTTGTTTCTATCAGCAGGTGTCCACCTTCCTCAGCACCTTGGATCCTCGCGAGTGCCTGGTCCTGGGCGGGGACTTTAACAACACCCTTGAAAAACGGGAGCGCTCGGGGATCGAGCAGTGCCCGGCCGCCGCGGACGTCCTCAGGGAAATTCTTGAACATCACTCCCTGGTGGATGTCTGGCGCGACCACCACCCGGGCGACAGCTCAACCTTCACCATTGTCCGGGTGGAGGCCCATCGGTCACACCACTCCCGGTTGGACCGCATCTATTTATCATGTTTTCACCTTTCGCGGGCCCACTCCTCCAGCGTCCGGCTGGCCTCGTTCTCTGATCATCATCTCGCTACCGTGACGGCCTCTCTCTGCACGGAGAGGCCGGGGCCGGCCTATTAGCATTTTAATAACAGTTTGCTGGAGGATGTGGGTTTCTTGGCGTCCTTCCGGGAGTTCTGGCTGGCCTGTCGAGGGCAGCGGCACGCCTTTCCCTCGGCGCGGCGATGGTGGGATCTAGGGAAGGTACGCGCCCGGCTCTTCTGCCAAGACTAAACCCGGGGCGCCAGCCGACGGAGGGATGCGACGATAGAGCAGTTGGAACGGGAGGTCTTAGAGCTGGAGAGGCGTCTGGCCGCCAGCCCTGAGGATCCATCCCTCTGTGGGGCGTGCCGGGAGAAGCGGGAGGAGCTCCGGGAACTGGAAGATCATCGGGCCCGGGGCGCCTTCGTTCGATCCCGCATCCGTCTCCTTCGGGAGATGGATCGCGGCTCCCGCTTCTTCTACGCCCTGGAGAAAAAGAGGGGGGCTAAGAAACACGTCACCTGCCTCCTCGCAGAAGATGGCACGCCCCTCACGGATCCGGTGGAGATGTGCGGGAGGGCCAGGGCCTTCTACGCGAGCCTTTTCTCCCTGGATCCGACCGATCCTAACGCTTGCAGAGTGCTCTGGGACGAACTCCCTACGGTCAGCACGGGCGACCGAGACCGGCTAGAGCTGCCTCTCACTCTGGCCGAGTTCTCGGAAGCCCTCCGTCGCATGCCAACTAATAAATCTCCGGGACTGGACGGGCTGACCGTGGAGTTCTACCGCGTGTTCTGGGATGTCCTCGGCCCAGACCTTGTCACCGTCTGGGCCGAGTCCTTGCAGGGCGGGGTCCTCCCTCTTTCGTGCAGGCGAGCCGTGCTCCCCTTATTGCCGAAGAAGGGGGACCTCCGCGATTTACGGAATTGGCGTCCCGTCTCGGTCCTCAGCACGGACTATAAAGTCGTAGCAAAGGCCATCTCGCTGCGGCTTGGGTCAGTGCTGGCGGACGTGGTCCACCCAGACCAGACCTACACCGTCCCGGGACGCACCATTCTCGACAACCTGTATCTGGTCCGGGATCTCTTGGAGCTTGGGTGTAGGGATGGTCTGTTATTCGCCCTCCTGTCTCTGGATCAGGAGAAGGCGTTTGACAGGGTGGATCACGGGTAGCTCCTGAGCACTCTGCGAGCGTTTGGCTTTGGGCCCCAGTTTGTGGATTTTCTCCAGGTGCTGTACGCCTCCGCAGAGTGTCTGGTCAGGCTCAACTGGACACTGACCGAGCCGGTCAGCTTCGGGTGAGGAGTACGGCAGGGGTGCCCCCTCTCGGGCCAGCTGTACGCTCTGGCGATCGAGCCCTTCCTCTGTCTCCTCCGCAGGAGGTTGACGAGGTTGGTGCTCCGAGAGCCGGAGCTGCGGCTGGTCCTGTCGGCATACGCCGACGATGTGCTCCTCGTGGTCCAGGACCCGGGCGACTTGGTGCGGGTGGAGGCTTGCCAGGCGATCTACTCCTCTGCCCGGGTCAACTGCCCGGGCAGTGGCCTCCTCTGCCCGGGTCAACTGGGTCAAGAGCTCTGGCCTGGTGGTAGGGGACGGGTGGCAGGCGAGCTCCCTCCCTCCCGCTCTTCAGGCGATCAGGTGGAGCGCGGGTCCGCTGCTTTATCTCGGCGTTTACCTTTCTGCCACGCACCCATCCCCACCGGAGAATTGGCAAGGTTTAGAGGGCAGGGTGATAGAGCGGATCCGGAGATGGACAGGAGTACTCAGGTGCCTCTCCTTTCGAGGGAGAGCACTGGTAATCAATCAATTAGTCCTGTCCATGCTCTGGTACTGGCTCAACACCCTGGTCCCGGCCCCGGGTTTCCTGGCCAACCTCCGGACGTCGATTCTGGAGTTCTTTTGGTCAGGACTGCACTGGGTCTCTGCAGGGGTTCTCCATCTTCCTCTGAAGGAGGGTGGGCAGGGCCTGAAGTGTCCACACACTCAGGTCCATGTCTTCTGTCTCCAGGCCCTGCAGAGGCTCCTTTATTGTGCAGGTAGTCCGGCGTGGAGCGTTTTGGCGCACGCCTTCCTACACCGCTTCCGAGGGCTCCAATATGACCGGCAGCTCCTTTATCTCCATCCGAGAGGTCTTCCGCGAGACCTCTACGGGCTGCCGGTCTTCTACCAGGACCTCCTCCGGACCTGGAAGCTATTCTCAGCGACCAGGTCCGTGGCGGCCACCGAGGGGGCAGATCTCCTCGCGGAGCCTCTGCTACACAACCCCCAGCTCCATTTGCAGGTGGCGGAGTCCCCCTCGGTGCGCCAGAGGTTGGTCCTGGCAGAAGTCACTAGGGTCGGAGACCTCCTGGACTACGACCGGGGAGACTGGCTGGATCCCCTGACGCTTGCTCAGCGCATGGGGCTCTCCAGACCTCGTACTCCCTGGCGCGTACTTCAGGAGGTGAAGGCTGCTTTGCCGCCCGCTGCTCGGGTTTACCTCGACCGGGTCCTGCAAGAGGGTACGCCCCGCCCTCCCTTCACCCCAAGCCCTCCGGACCTTTTTATTGGGCCCCTGCCCCGTGGACCCAACCGGGTCCCCTGTCCCTTCACGGTGAGCCGGCTGCACGAACTGCAGCCGGTCCGCTTCCAGACTGCGCCAAGGAAACATCTATACACGCTCGTGCTCCACACTCTTCATCTCCTCACCTTCACGTCCCGCCCCGATACAAAATGGTGGGACCTCCTGCCACCTCTAGAGGGTGAGAAGCCCCGGTGGGCCAGCCTTTACTCCTCCTTAGTCCCAAGGCCCGCCGGGGATGTCAGTTGGCGGCTCCTTCACGGAGCCGTGAGCACGGGTGTGTACTTGGCGTGGTTCACCCCAATCCCCGACACGTGTCCCTTTTGCGGCATGAGGGAGACCCTGGCGCACATTTATCTGGAGTGCGCCAGGCTGCAGCCCCTGTTCCGGCTCCTCTTAGACATTTTGTTGAGGTTTTGGTTGCACTTTTCCCCTCACCTTTTTATTTATGCACTTCCAATCCGCGGCCCCACGAAGTTGCGGGACCTCCTGGTCAACCTCCTCCTGGCCCTAGCTAAACTGGCCATCTACAAAACCAGGGTGAGGAGGTTGGCCGATGGAGGCTCCTGTGACTGTGGGGCCTATTTTCGATCCTCTGTTCGTTCACGCATCCGGGCAGAGTTCCTCTGGGCAGCGTCCACTGGCTCCCTTGACACCTTTGAGGAGCAGTGGGCTCTGTCCGGGGTTCTCTGCTCGGTGTCTCCATCTGGTTCACTTCGTTTGACCCTTTGACCGCACTCCCGTTCCTGTTTTTTCATTTTTTGTCCCCTGGAATCACTTGGTATCCAGGTCCTGTGGATCCCTCCCATTAGGCTGAAGGGGGGGATCCTTTAGTAGTGGGCGGCCTTTGCCCGCTCACTTCCCGGATCCCAATAGGAACATACTGGTTCCTTACCACTTTCCTATAGCCCTCTGGCCTTGCCCCGTCACTATATATATATATAGTGACGGGGCAAGGCCAGAGGGCTATAGGAAAGTGGTAAGGAACCAGTATGTTCCTATTACTTATATATAAAGTAGCAGTGATCTGTAATTTCATGTAGTGTGACTACCCCACATATAAATCCTTTAAAAAAAGCCATGAAAAACAGTTGTTTTGATAGTAGCTTATTTTACATGGCCTACATGATGAGTCAAATTTGACCTGACAGTGTCCTTGCAAGGCCCTTTTGAATTACTGAAATATAGATGATTGTGTTTCTTATAGGAAAGGGGGAAATATAATTTTGTTTCATTTTTGTTTTTTGTTTTAATCTTAGTCTCTTGATAGAGGAACTGTGAACTCTCTACCTTATTTGAGAGACCACTGCACAGAGATGCAAAGTATATTAATTCTTGGCACCAACATTTTGTCTCTAAGGAACATCAGGACACCTTCTGTCCCGTAATTAAACTGAATCTGTTCCTGGATCTGTTTATCCTAGATGATGCCATCTTTTGACTGACAGTCCTCTGATGATGTATTCGTATAATGCATCATCAAAGTAAGGTGCTGTAGTGATGCATTACTGAAAGGCTCTAGGAGCAGATTCAGTTTATTCCTGACATAAAAGGCAGAGGACAATGCTTATCCCCAGGGGCGTATAGCAGTGCTGATCCTGTAGGTCGTTTAGCACTGCTGTCAAGAGAACATTGAACATGTCAAAGTGTATAATATAATTGCTCAAAACATAAGGGTGCTCTCTTACTACAGGTAGAGGGGGTATTTGATGATCTACCACAAATGGGCCAGGCAATTCAAACTACTCTATAATGATGCATCTGAAGAAATTGGTTTTTAACCCACGAAAGTTTATGCCCAAATAAATGTTAGTCTTTAAGGTGCCACCAGACTCATTGTTGTTTTTGTGGATACAGACTAACACAGCTACCCCGATACTTTATACAATGAATACTCAGACAATCTCCATTCAAATATATGGGGCCATTTATTATGTTGAGAACAGAAGAGAGGATCTTCAGAACTTTGGTAAGAACAAAGTGCTTTGAGGGAAGTAAGGAAAATCAAACTGAGCCTGAATTTTCTTCTGGGTTTGGAAAATTCCCCTTTTCTGGCTTCTTTTTCTGTTTTCAATCCTCCAGTAGGTCTCAGAGCCCTTTCTCCTTCCACTATACCCCTCCAACTATTCATTGTTTTACCTTTCTTTTGTCTTTTATGAAATAACAATATTAATCCCCAGTGATGCACTCCATGCAATATAAAGTACAAATTAAGGCCTCCATTCAGGAAAGCATCCCTATTCAAGATAACTCTTAAGCACAATTAACTTTAAGTGTGTGCTTAAGTCAATGACATTTAATAAGACAATGCTTTAATACTTTTCTGAATCAGATCCAAAGGCTAGTCCCTGCCTTAAGAGTTTATAGCTTGAAATAACATTAGAATCTAGATTTTAAGGCCTTTGTATCACTTTCAAACAAAGCCTTATTTAAATTGGTTAGTTGGCCTGAAATACCATACAAAAATATGAATGTTAAATGCTTTTTAAATTGTCAAACTAAAAACTATCATATCAGATTATTAAAAATGCTAGAGCAGCTTTCTCAAGAACAGCACCTAAATCTGGTCCAAATTCAAACACAGATTTTTATCATTTACTTGAATGCAATCTGTGTTTTCCATCGGATACTTTTCCTTCCTTTCCTTTTGTAGAAATTTTGGTATGTATTCTCTTTGTACAACTGTGCCACATTTCCATCCCAGAAGTGAATGCCTTTCACTGGAGTACAGAGATCTTTGTATACACTGGGCTATATTTAACTTTGTCATAAGTAAGCACATTCCTGTTTATTGGAATAGTGTTGGGTCCACTTACTCCAGCAGTGATTTTGACCCACTATCTATAAACCACTTTGGGATCCTGGAGTCTCAGTAAAGTTGTATAAATATTCATTGATAAGAGATGGAGAGTTAAGATGGCTGAGAGTACATGTTAGTGATTTAGGGGGAAATACAATGCCTGAATTATTATTTATTATTTGTATTGTGGTAGCCCCTAGGAGCCTCAGTTGTGAGAATTATCCCCCAAACAAGTATTATAAATTCAGGAAATTCAGACTTCAGGTTAAACATATGTAACCCTTCTGCCAGGTGGAGCCAGCAGCAACCAGGGCCGGGTTCAATATCATGGGGTTCCTTTCCATCAACACAACACAGAACTGGCTCAAGCCCCCACTCAGTAACATGGGAAAATTATACTCCACCCCTGGGCACCTTTGAGAGGCAATACTTCCCCACTCACAAGCACAGAGTCTGAGTGTAGAAAAGAAACTTTTAAAGAAAGGAGGGAAGTCACCTGACATTAATTAGGGAAAATGTCATAAGTGGGATTCATAATCATAAAACTGTGAGCAGGACACCCACCCCAGAATGTGTAGGGCAGTGCCTTCTGCCTCATGTTCTTGAGTTCCACAACCAAAAGTTCCTTTTCTGTGCCCCTGTCTGTTCCCTCACCATACCCCACTCACAATGGTTGTCCTTGATCAGAGAGGACCCAGGGTTCAGAGGTTCATCTGTATGAGTTCACCTCCCACGCGCGGAAGAAGGCACCTTGCTTGCTCCTCCATCTGAGCACTTGCTTTGCCTGGCCGCCCTGCCAGCCACTCCTCTTGTCTGCTGGCCACCCCTCCAGTCACTGCTCCTCTCCGCTGGCCATCCCACCAGCTGCTGCTCCTCTCCACTGGCTGTCCCGCCAGCTGCGGTTCCTCGTTGCCTTGCCAGCTGCTTGTTCTGCTCACCACCTTGTCAGCCACTTGTTCAACAGCTCACTGTCAGTCACCTTCTGTTGCCACCTGCCTCTCTTCTGTGACCTCTGCACATCAGTTTCCTAGTAAATTTCAGCTCTTTGCAGGCTCCTAATGAAGCCTATTTAGCTCTTTCTTTGAACAGTGGGGAGGAACAGGTTCAACCAGTACAGGGAGGAAATCTTGGCTGGGACACCTGTCCTGACGCCTCTTACTTTCACAGGGCTCTGGCATTTGAGCTCCTGGCTTAACAAGGTCCCTTCAGATAAGGGTGACCCCCTTATTTGGGACAGGTTACGGACAGATCTGCTCCCCTTTACTCATACAATAATGACAGCAATGGTAATAACATTTAACTATCCCTGCATTCAGTACTAAAGTGATTTGTAACCCAACACCAGCCAAAGTTGATTACTTTGAGCAACACACTGCTCTATCTGCTGGATATATAAGCATACCAGGACCAAACATGTGACATGAACACACCTAAAGTCTCCCCTCCTCCCAGCTAGCTGTCAGGGAAGAATTAATTCAGATCCTGCTTACACATAAGATAAATTCAAACATGTTAGAGTTTGGAATACACAGTTAAGGCACGCAAATCACCCTGCAGAGACACTATTCAATAACTGTATGACAAGGATTTGGGTATTTTAGTGTTTGTGGTAACAATTTAGATAAAGCTAATTTTTAAAGAGGCATTAGATTTTATTTCTTTTTCCCCCCTCTCTCCTGGTGTCACTACAGGGCAAAGTTAGGTTTATTTGTGTGACAGATATGGCAACTTCCTGGAAAAACTTTACTGAATTAAATTCAGCCTTATTTAATTAATTTTTCAGGAGTTAATTGTATTAAGCATGCAAATGTGTATGTATTATTGTGGTATTGTATGTAACATCGCTGGGGAAGAGATATACTTAATGTAAACCCTAGGAAATATTACGAGATTCCAAGGACTCTTTGAAACAATGTGCTTGACAAACAAATTATGAGAGATTCCTAGGAAATACTTGGGAGGAGGGGAAGGCAACTTCTCATCTCTGGACCCAACCTTTTTAAGCAGCGCTCTGAGAGGAAACTCTTTGTCTGTTGATCACCTGTAACATGTGGACAAGATCAGAGGCCCAATCTAGATAAAAAGAGTGATTCACAGTTTCATGTTTGTGCTTGTTCTGAGCTGAGGCTGTTATTAATTTATGACCACAGAAAAAGCCCAAACCTTAGTTGGGTTTGAAGGACTGATCATTTGCCAGAGATGGGGGGTAAGGTTAATAGCATGTGTGCAGGTTCTTTTATTGGTTTTAATGTTTTATTTATAATGCTTTTACCTTAAGAATAAATGTGCTTTCTTAGAAAGAGCTGGGTGGTGACTTAACTGTGGTCAGTTACTTTGTTTACAGCATCTGGGGAAGGAGGGCAAAGCATGCCTGCTGAGACAATCTATATTGCTGGGGATTTTCTGTATAGGCAGGGAACTGTACAGATTGGATTACTGGGGGAAAGGGACACACATCTCTGTCTAAGAGGGGTGATGACTGGGCAGCTAGAAGAGTAAGAGGTCCTTTGCTGGCCCACGAGAGGGAAGCACAGGTGCAGTTGCCTTCAGATGTGACAGTTAAAGTGCCAAACTGTGCATTTCTATAACTTAACATGTAAAGATTTCTTTCTTCTGGCATTATTCAACAGCCCATGCTGAAGGTGAAACTTACATTCATGAAGACTAATGAGAAAAATATACCATTAATCTCTCTCTTTCTCTCTGTATATATCTATATCTATCTCTATATATTCCAATGTAACCTATGCACAATAGTTCAATTAGTTTTAACTATAAAGGAATTATTCTGTTATTAAAATAACTCAAGACAAACAAATGACGTGAAACCAGATATTACATTTCTTAAAGGACTTTAAAAAAAATAATAATGTTGAGTCATTAATGAATTAACCAACTTACTTGTAAATTCCCAGAAAAAACCCTTTTGTACTCAAATGATAAAAGCTGTAATTTTGGCCAGGACATACCGTGTCTTTCAGACGTAAGGAACCGGTTGAATCCCACCACTAATGGTGAAACTCAGTTCAACCTTAAGATTCTAAAAGCTTAAAGAAAGAGACATCAAGAAAGAGGAAAACCTTCAAAAAACAGATTCTGTCCATAAGAACAGAATTTTCTGACCATACTACATTTTAGGTTTGTCCTGTAAACTATATTTTTATAGTTTACAGGAAAATTACAGGTGTATATAGTCTTCAAGGAAATAGGGTCTTTCAATGCACTATATGTTTGCAAAAGCAATTCCTCACTGAGGGAAAACTCATTACTGCCAAACAATCCCATTTAAAGATCTCTGAGGAGGTAAGCTATCCACAAACAACACCTAAGTAATAGCTAGCTATTTATCTGTTATACTGGAAACATGCTTCCCCCCCCCCTTCCCCCAATTCACTTTCTAGTTGAGCTTCATAGTTAGGTTAATTAGGAGTAGACATGCTGCAAATTAAAATCCGACATCTAAAGCTGTTCTGAACTTTCAAATTCCCATGGACCAAGTAAGTTTGTTTATACAAACTCTCACGCTTTTCATTATTCTAACGTCCTTTCGAAAAGGTTAAGATTTTCCAGTTGGAAATACAGTATGCATGTATAATGGTTTCATTATTTTATGTTATAGTAGTATATTGCATATAATAGAATTTGATCATTTTTCTGTATTTTAATTGTGCTGATTTTAAGTTGTTCTTAGTTCATTGCAATTAGTTTCTCCTCTTCTGTGACCTTTCAGTTGAACCTAGATGAGGGTTTTATGTTGTAAATAAATATAAGTGGGGGGGAAACTGATTGTCAGGCTTTTTAAAAAAAACGGAATTAAAATTAAGCAGTTTTAGGAGATACAAGATACATCACTACCATTTTAATAGGTCAAATGTTTCAATTGTTTAATCAATAAAATTGCCTCCTTCGCATATCTGGAAGGTTTTTTCCTCGGTATATCAAAAATAGAGCGAATCGAATCCCAGGAACACCTCAACTAATGCTATCCATAATTTTAGGTCCTGAACCTTTAAACTCCTACTCATATGAGTTGTCCCATTGAATTTAGCATGATTATCCATGTGACTATCAGTTAAGGAGGGATTACCCACGTGAGTAAGGGTTTGCAGTTTCAAACCCATGGGCTTTTAGCCTTATTACTATACATTTGACAGGAAAAAAGGAGCAATATACTTGAAGTGTAATAAAAACAGTAAGAAAAAATTAAATCCTCCTCTAGTAGGTTATGGATTTTCTAAGATACCCAGACAAGTTCAGAAATGATAGACTTTGGATGTATTTTCTGCAACTGATCTATTGGAAGATAAAAATGATTTAATTAACCAAAGTGGTCATTTTCATAGATGTAACTAAAGATTATTATTAGTTATCACATATGGATACATAAGCATTTAAATATCACCTTGATTCTTGACTCCCAGTGCTTTTGAAAATGAACACTTAACTTCACAAACACCTATTCACAAGGGAACATCAATTTTTGTAGTGAGCTGTGATCTAATTGTATATGATAATTAAATCCCATGTCATAGAGGCCTAAGTTAAACCAAAAGAGACTTCTAATCATTATTTTATACGTGCACCACACTGTAATTGTGCATGGAAGATACTCATTTCTTTAGATTTGCACACACACACACACAATGAAAAAGGATGTTTATCCATATGCTGTAGACAGCCTTGACATAACTTAAAGTCAAAATCAATACCCATATATAACTAAAGTGCACCAATACCATTCAATAAAACCGATTACCAGCAAACCAGGCATCTATGAAAATTTACCCCCCCACACACACACACAGCTCCCACAACAATTTTCTACCCTTACACCCTGTAATTTTCTTCTGCCTAGGAAATAAATAAGAGCTTATGAAAATTATGATGGTCTGTTAAATAAACTAAAAAGAATTAAGCAGGCACAGACATAGGTAACAGCAAAAAAGAAACCTACCAGAAAATGTATTATTTACAAGTTTAATGGATTAAAAGAAGAACCTTGTAATCCTTGCCTAAGTCAACTGACAGAAGATTCATATGGTTTTGATGTGGTATTCAGGATAAGCTATATGGTGAACAATAATAAGAGCTTTCTTGATTTCTAAAATGTATATTCCAGGTAACCCAGTGATCAGAAGAGAGCTGGTTTTCACCAGATCTGCATAGACCACAGAAACGCTTATCACTCTGTCTTTTTCTTCATGGGGTGCCTCTTGCAAGTAAAATAAAGCTAATCAAAGCCTGGAGTAGTTTTGTCAGGACAGAGTGCATTAAGCATACAGAAGCCACTAGGTGGCCTTGTCTATGTAAGCAGGAATGATTTGATGTGCTCCTTTATATTTTAATTGAAATGGAATGCACAGATACCGCCTGCTGCAAAGGGAACGTTCACTCTGATTAATGAGTGAAAGCTTGTGTGGTCTTAAATGTTTGTCTAATATGTACAAATATTCCATAAAGCAATTTGGACTTTTTTTCTCTGTTCTTGTCGTTTAAAATAAGTGTTTCAGTGTTGAAAATAAATTCCTGTATTTGTTCCCAAAGCTTGAATGACCATAGAGTTCTACCTGATTTTCATACCCCAGCTCTAAAAAATTATATCAATGAACTTTGAGTTCTCATTGCAAGTGTGTTTCTATTGCAGATAAATAGATTTCAGATTTCTAAATAGTGACACACTAGGAACAGTTGAAAGGTCTCAGCTGTTATACAGGATTGCTGTATTTGAATCACTACATCTTTTATGGAAACACATATCTAGATGTCCTTGACAATTAAGACACTTGGTTACAAAAGTGTATGCAGCCAACTTCAATTTACACATGAATAAATATGTATCTTTCGGACATTAACTCTCCTTTTTAACAGTTTTACTATATAGTGACTAAAGAAAACATATATATTCTTCCAGTCTGGATTTCTACTAAAAATACCTCTCTTCTGTCAACTTGGATCCCCACCATATTTTCTTTACCCTCGAAAAGGAAATATACACTGTGGACCTCAGCAATTCTCACAAAGCCCTTTTGGTCAATCTTGAAGATGATCAGTAATGAATCTTCCAAGAGTACGAAAATTGTTTTAAAATCATATTTTAATTACATATTTGTAATACTTGAAAACAGAAGTGACTATCTGCATCTCTAGGCCATTGAAGATTTTATGTAATTTTACATGGCATATTGCATCGATCCATATTAATTGTAGGTCAGCCTCTGGGTCTGTTTAAATATTAATTAAAAAGAAATTTTAGGGAGGCTCATGTCACTTCACATTACCTTCTACTCTTTCTCAGATTCATGGTGTTTTATTGACTTTGGCATTGTCTTCACATGTCTGAAAGTGGTCAACGTGGATTCACAAGATGGCCTCTGTCCTATCCCTACAGGACTATTCACTAGATCTGAATGGTGTATTTGTAATGCAGGTGGGGAGAAAAAAATCGTATTTTAAGCCTCCTTTTGTTAACACATGGCAAGATCTGAGTCTAAACTTGCTGATCCTGTTTGAAATGTGTGAGGGATCACTTATATGCAAGGTTCAACCAGGCACTGGCTTCTCGCTTCTGCCTTGTCACCTGCTCTCCACTTCCCCATTTCCTTGCCTTTCCTTGGCAGCACATTTCCTGGAATTCTACACATTCTATGCCATGGAGTAAGAATCTGCACAAGTTGCTGTAGACTTTACCATAACTTACATTGATTTGACTGACAGTTATTGTGGAGGTAGAATCTGATGGAGCATGAGCAGCATCCCCCTGCTTGGCCTCCTCTCCATCCATGAAGCCCTGGTAGAGGAGCTTCTGCAGAGCTCAGAGGTAAGGGGAACATGCTTCCATACAATTTCTCCTCCAGGTCTGACAGTACCCAATCAGATTCACATGTTTTATTCCCATTCTCTTATGGAAGGGAGCATGGGGCTCATTTTGACTTAATTAAAACTCTTATTTTCTTCAAAACATATCTTTTTCCAATGATGAGGCTATATTTGTTTGAGACCAGTTGGGTACCAGTGACTGGGACTTTCTGTCCACCTCAGCTCTACATCTAACCTTCTATTAAGCTTGATTTCTTTCCTCTCATCTGCTTAGCTCCCACTGAAGCCAGTCATCTCAACAATGCTCATATATTCAAAACAAATAAAATGATAGTTCTGACACTGAAAATATAAATAAATGTAATATATAATGTTTTAGGACTTATTTGTAATGAGCTCTTTTGAGCTATTAATGATTTTGTTAACTATAATATGCTCCGGTCTGATTTGCCGCCCCCACTTCTTCACCCCGTTTTACACAGGAGTAGTGGTTAGTTCACGTTCTGAAAGTAGCTTATGAGGCTACATTTATTTCCATATTTTTGAATGGATATTAGTCCTTGTAGGCGCTTGATAATTCCTTAAAGAACTGCCCAACTTTAAAGCTTTTTTTTTTCTTTTTGTCTTCTGGCAAGGTAAGCAATACTTTGCAATCAGCTTAGCATTAAATATGTTTGCTGCTGAAATAATTGATGTATATCAACATTATACATAAAACATTACAAAAGCCCAACAGCTATACTCTGCAGTTACGAGATTAAAAATAAAAAATAAATGAAAAATAAGTTGGTTGACAAAAATGACCTAGTTATCCAACTAGTTTGCATCACTGTATTTTTGACAACTAAGACTGAAAAAAACAAACAAACAAAAAGTCCCTATTCTTACTGATGAAAAATATGTTCAAGAAGAGTTTGGAAAATGTTGTATCTTAAAAGTTTGATTTATAAGCCTCTAAAATATAGTTTTAGCACTCGAATAACTGCATCTAATCCAGTTGCAGTACATAACATATTCAAAATATATCATGATTAAAAACCTAACGCCTATTTGATAAATCCAGGTATGAGCTAAACAGATCTGAAAAAAGTTCAGTTATGTACCAATTAAGTACCTAAAAGTAAATGTGTGGAGTCGGAAGGAGAGAGTTGAGTAGTAATCTTCTTTACAAGTTGAGTAGTACTCTTCTTCACAGGTTGTCATATATCAAAATCAGTAATACAACTCACGGAGTAAGGCGCTGAGTGGCAGAAACAGGCCCATAACTATGCAACTAACAAATATAATGCAAGGTCCTCAGTTGGTATAAATCAGCATAGCTCTATTGACTTCCTGATTTATACGAGCTGATGATTTGGACTATAAAATCCCTTTTGCTTCTGCTATAAGTAATGAAAATATATAGCAGAAGTATACCTAAATTAAGCACAATTGTAACTTATGGTATAAAAGTAGTGCTAAAAACTTCCATTTTGAACTCTTAAATGCAGCTGTCTAGTGCTGCTGAGAGCATCTGGCATATCCTGCAGCAGCTTGAGAGAGGTGCATGTAAGAACTGGTGTTCTACAGGAAAGAGTTCCAAGAAAATATACACACTTTCTAATGCAGGGGTCTCAAACACGCGACCCGCGGAGCTCTTCCCTGTGGCCCGCCGGGCTCCCCGAGGCCCCCCCCCCACCCCCCCTTTTAATTTTTTTTTTATCCCCAGGCAGTTCCCGCCACAAGACAGTTGTTCTGGTGGCGGGAACTGACTGGGGGTAAAAAAAAAAAATGGTGGGCGGGGGTGGGGCATGGGAAGCCCGGCGGGCCGCAGGGAAGAGCTCTGCGGGCCTCAAGGGAAGAGCTTCGCAGTTTCTGGGAGAGAGGGGGGAGAAGAGGGAAGCCGTGTGCACAGGGAAGGAGGCGGAGAAGGGGCGGAGAAGGGGTGGGGCCTAATGGAAGGGGTGGAGTGGGGCAGGGCCGGGGGCAGCGAGGGGGCGGGGTCAGTGATGCGGCCCTCGGGCCAATGCACTAGTTCTCATGCGGCCCTCGTGGTAATTTGAGTTTGAGACCCCTGTTCTAATAGCAGTAGATGGGTGCTGTAACAAGTGTTCCCTACATGTTTACCCTGAAACGAATGTACGACCATGTGATCTGCTCACTATCCATAAGAAATCATAAGTATTAGGCACAGAATTCTCAGAAGTTTCTGTAGTTGGGATTCAGGGGCAATGCACCTATGGGATATAAAGCTGTGCAACATATGTCTCTAGCTCAGCCATGAATTAATGATTCTTTACTTTCCCGGTTCCTAAATGATGCCCCTATGCAAACACCAAACAGAAAAAAAAATGCATAATGAGCAGGTAAGTTGTTCGGGCAGTTTGTTTGCACACACACATACACACAAACTGTATGTGAGATCTCAGTCTGAAGGTGTGCAAAGCATTTTCCTCATTTAGAGCCCAGTCTTTGAGGTACTGAACACCCTTAATTCTCATTGACTTTACTGGGAAAGGAGAGGGAGTTCAGCACATTGTAAGAATAGGCCTTCAGTGCCACATTTCAAAAAGATATTTAGGTGCCTATGTAAGCAAAAAAGCACCTACTGGGATTTTCAAAATCTGTTAGGTGTCTTTCTCCTACTGATGTCAAAAGAAGGTAAGTACTTTGATGCTCTTGAAAATACCACTATGTGCCTACCTCCTTCGTTAGGCATCAACATACCTTTAAAAATCTGTCCCTTAAAGCCTCTGAATACTTGACTCTAAAGCACAGCTGGCCTTACTACCTTTTAAATACAGTGGCTACCAGACCCTGATTCAGTAACACTAGAACTATAAAGTGTGGAATTCACAACCCCGCTAATCCAATGTAAGCCAAGTGCAGGTCTAGAGAGGAAGAAAAGACTGAGACCTAAATTCTACACCAGGAGGATTAAGGGATCTATAAAATCACACCCACACATACAATCTGAGCAAAATTAGTCATTTTATTTTGCAGTATCTCCTAAAGATTCACCCATCCTCCCCTAAGCCTTAGGCCAGCTATGCACAATACCTAATTACATATTCATGTTGGACAGGAAGTGTTTATGTTTGGGGGAGAAGGAATAGCAAAAAATATGGTTTAAAAGCCTGCTTAAAAAGGCTATTAGCACTCTTTCTCCAAACTTTTTCACCACCTAGTGTTTGTACCAGAATGCTCTTAAAGGTATGGGACTTCCTGCTGACTTCAGTGAGAGCAGGTTTTGACTCTAAATCATGATTGTCCTGCTCATCCTTTGTTTCCGGGATCTTTGATTCATTATCATCACTTCCTGTGGTACCTTTTTTTTTTTCTGTTGGGGACATCCAGGACACATGAGAAATAATCTTAGTTAGGGTGTGACATCTGATACTAGAGCCCAGTGCAGAACAGCTGTGGGAGTACAATACCAGAAATTGAAGGAAGCCCAACATTTTGCAGCTGAAGTTAATTTTTTACTCTGATAATCAATACACTTTGGTTTACCATTTCATGGAATAGGTCACAATAAGAAGATATAAACCACATCCTCTAGTGGTTGGCAGCAAGTAGTCGTGTGCTCATCACAAACACTAAATCCACTAATTAGCCATAGTTCAGAGATGAGCTGTGAACTCTTCATTTTTCTTAACCTGTATTTTGTAAGAGCTTTTTTATTATTGTGACTGTTGAGTCATGAAATTCAATTGTACATAATTCCTAGCAGAAAATAAGAAAACACAAAGGGGGGAGGCAGGGGATGAGAGACTACTCAAGTGCAAGTTTCATCCTCCTCCACTCTCTTTTTTTCTTCTTCTGCATTAATTGATATTAACCCCTGGGGAGAGGGGTGTTAAGATCTGTCAATCCACCATGCTGCTAGATAACTAATTAATACTAATAGATGGAGCTGTGAACTCATCAGAACAAAGCTGTTAATATTAAAACATCATAGGCTATCACTATCCTGAAGGAGCAACAAAACACAATTATTACCAGTGGGAAAGCAAGGGCTGATCTTCTGTTAATGCTTTCTAGTTCCTAAGGAAGATGGCAGTGTTGAAGTTCATCTGCCAAAATGAAACTGCCTTTCTGTACTCCACTGCTCATAAAAAACCCCACACTGTTGGATCCTCTCTCCCAACTGCCTGGGATCATCTCTGACAAGGTTTTACTATGGAAAAGTTGTAAGAACAGTTATTTGTAAGATAAACTTATTGTTGCAGCTAACAGCTTTGAGGTCGGAGGGTGTGGGGGGTGTGGAGATATCAGTGTTTCTCTACATACCAGATCTCTACATACAAGTAGGAGAACTTGTGAGAGTATCTTACAGGGGCACTAGAACCTGCTATAGTGTCTAATACTTTTCTGTGGGGATGTCACATACATTGATTTGATGTTGTATATTGTAGTTGAAGCAATAGCAGCTGTTCCTGCCAATTGCTAGTGATGGTGAAAGTAGAAAAATAAGTGGTACTATAGGGAATTTACTTTTAAAGAAAAGGCATCAGTTTGTATGTGTGTGTATAGGTGTGTGTGTTTAATATAACAAAGAAAAGAAAGATTGTTTACTATTAGGCAAGTTAAGCTAAATATTGTACCTGTTAATTAAGGGCCAAATCCAGCCCACTTACCCCACAGGTGCAGAAGCTCCTGAAGGCAGACGAAGCCATGTGATGCCACTGGGAAAGTTTCACAGAGTCCATGCATGACTGCCAATCATGAGTGAAATCCTGACCTCGTTGATGTCCATGGGAGTTTTGCCATTTTCCTCAATGAACCCGGATTTCATCACCTGAGTGCTGTGAGCCATTTCTTCACCCAGCAAAAGTATGTGTGCATGCAGGGGATTGGGATCAGGGAAGGGGGAAGAACCCAGTGCCTTGTGCTCAAACTGTATTTATATTACAGGACTTCTGTCTAGAAAATTGCTCAGGTAATTAATGCAGGTCATGGAGCAGCGGTGTCACCTGAAAGCTTGGTATATTCAACATCCCAGTTGCTGTACTCTGAGAATTGCCATTTATTTGATAAATGTCCAGAAGGCTCAAAGAAATCGAATGACATTCATAAATTTAAATGTGAGGCAATGAAAACCCAAAGCTTCAATTTTAATAAGCAGGGATTTCCATCTGGTAAGTCCTCTGGTGACATTACAGGTGTGTGTAGCAAAGACATTTACAGAGGCACAATATTATTGTCCCCAGGATTCTCTCTCAACATGTTATTGTGTTGATTCAAAGTTGAGCAAAATACCAGACACTTGCTCAAATCATTTCTTGAGAGAATAAACAATTGTATAGTACTGAAAGTACAACCTGAGCTGGAAGAGAAATATACAAGTGGAGCTGGACATTTTGTGTTCTACATAATAACTGTGACCAGGTCTAGGATACTATAAGCTGCTTCTCATGGATGGATCCCCTGCATCTATACTGAGTACTATGTCCTTCACACCAATGGACCGAGGAATCTGGCGAAGCAGCGCAGCTTGCAAGATCATGGTCTAAGGCTGGGTCAAAAAATTGAAAGTATTTTCTAATTAAATTGTAAAAAAAAAATGGTACAGTTTCATTCCAATTGTATGTGGGGGCATGAAGTGCTGCTGATCGCAACATTTTTCTAGAAGGGTGCAGTTTGCATGTCAAAACATGAAAACATTACTAAATGCCACATTTCCAAACAAAAACAGATTACTTCCAGAAAAGAATTTAGAATTATTAAAATGTCAGTATTTTTGAAGCTTTTGCTCAAAAACAGAATTGTTGTGAGTGAAAATTTGCACTTTTTCAGGAAATGAGAACTATTATCTAAAGTTGGAGTAAATAATGAAAATCTAAAATGCTGACATTTTCTAATTTTGTCGCAAATATTTCAGCAACCATGAGGTTTTTGCAAATGGGGTTATTGGTCCTGTCTATTAACATCATTAAAAGACATACAGATATCAGACAGCACAGTGCCAAAATAACACCCCTACGAAATGCCATAAAATACATTAGCGATTTTGCACCGTATTTATAGGGGATCCCAAATGCAAAAGGAAGATACCACATCATAAAAGATCTAAACAACTTTAAAGAAATGACAGGGAGGTGAACATCAGGAGCTATTAATTAATTGTAGCAAACAAATCCTGCTAAAAAACCTAACACATTATCACAGAATGCCTCTACATCTGAAGAACAGACAGGGTCATTTACAACATTTGGTGTAGCAATCTCTAAGCTGTGGCCACACCTGAAACTAGACACAAACTATTCAGTAATTAAGTTTGATTGAAGTATTGCTGAAGTTAGCTAGCAAATAGTCAAGTTCGTATGTGTCTTAGTCAAAAAGTGAACACTACACAGTTCTGGAAAGTAAAAAGTATATATGGGCAAACATCTCCCCCGTCTTAACTGTTCTGAAAGCATGAAGAGTATTACAGCATTAGAAAACACCGAATGACATTGTGGTGGGGTGTCTACCTCACCCAGAATGGGAAGGAGCTATGATGGCCAGGTAGGCCAATTAACTCTGCACCTGAAGGAGGAGCCAGGGAGCAGGGAATTATTTAAAACCAGTCTCAGCTGGGAGGAATAGGCAGAGCCTATAAAGCCAGGCAGCCAGCCACAGAAGGGGGCTGCTGGGAAAGGGTAGTCATTCCTTGGGAAGAGGGAGGAGTGTTTGGAAGATGCAGAGGTGAGCAGGCTGCAGTCTTCCTGGGGAGAGGGAAGAAGGTTTGGAGCTGGTATACCCAGAGAGAGAAGGGGAACCAGAGTGGAAGGAAGCCTTCCAAGGAAGGAGTGGTGATGACAGAGTTAGGAAAGCCCAGAACTGCTGGGTTGAGGGTTCCTGGA
Source organism: Chelydra serpentina (assembly GCA_037349315.1). Classification (NCBI taxonomy): domain Eukaryota; kingdom Metazoa; phylum Chordata; order Testudines; family Chelydridae; genus Chelydra; species Chelydra serpentina. The sequence goes on from JBAIAC010000004.1 coordinate 64,112,922, forward strand.
TTGGAACCCGAAGAAGAGGGTAGGCCCAGGTTCCCCTACCAGCCACCAAGTTTGTGGCATAGACTAGCAGGGCAGTGAATGGGAAATCTGCCTGATACTTCCAGTGTGGAGAGAGACTTGAAAAGCTTGGCATCCTGGGAGGAGCTGACTGACCTAGCTGGAGGGCTGAATCATGAAGGTGTCCCTGCAGGTCCTGGAGCGAGAGAGGTGCTGCAGGTCAGAGAGAGAGAGTTGGAGCGAGGGTGTTCAAACTTCAGAAAGGGGCATTGGTCTTGAGAGCTTATCCCCAGAATGACCAGGACGAGGTGCCAGTAGAGCACCACATGACAGACATCATACCCAGAACATCTGTTATCATTCAGTATAACAAATGATATAAAATATGACCAACTTCTGCTCTTTGTTTATCCAAAGTAACTCAATTATGCAAGTGAAAACAAAGCTTTTTCTGATATGTATTTCATACGTAGTTTAGCCTTCAAATGGGCATGTAGCAGCAAATATTCTTAGACATCTCAATATCTGCAACTTTTTGAAAACTATTCAAATGTATAACAGAAAAGGTTAGATCAATTCCACCGATCATAAACAATTCTATAATGTCTATTTCTGTAGTATGTAGATAAAATACACAAGCTGTAGATTACAGTGAGATCTATTAAGAAGAAATTATAAAATCTCCATCCTATTCTTTAATTAGTCCTAGTCTTTGATGTAGACTTGGAAAAGATCAGGATCAATTACATTTACTAACTGTGTACTTGATCCAAAGACCATTGAAGGCAATGGAAATACTCCCATTGACTAGACTTTGGGACAGCTTCTAAATTGCAGATGGTATTTAATGTGACCTTCACCTAGAAGAGAAACATGCACAAAATAAATATTATAATTACAAATCTCTGTGTTAATACAAATAGTATAAATGTTATTAATGGTTTGAAGAAACAAAGAAAAAATGTTGTTTGATTCCATAGCTAGAATTAGACTGAGAGATATCGTACACTCCAGACTGAAGCTGCAACTGAATGCTGGGAAGCCACTTTCAAAATCTTTATTTCAATATCCTGAAGCTTGGTTAAATGTGTAGTTAGAGCTGAACAGAATGAGACTGGACTATTTTCTAATTAACTGAGACTGATGTATAGTAAAATGTTTGATTGCTGGTCGACGAACCTATTGTGATTTAAATATGAAGCTTAGTTATACTTATTTTTTTCATTTCCTCCTATCTTCCATCCACTGATCTCCTAAATAATTTCACTGTCTGAGCCCTTGCTTTGAATTTGTTCCATGATTCGTGTCACAAGCAGATACTTGCTTTCTTTCCTGATGGGAGTTCTATTTGATCTGGAATTAGATGGTGAGAGGCAGAGTATCAAAATGTTCTTTCTACCAAAATGATAATAGCACTAATTAATAACATGGCTGCAGTTCCTTTTAGAGGATTTCAAAGTACATAAAATACATTCAATCTAAGAACACCCCTGTTAGGTGAATAAGTATTAGACATGTGCAGGTAACTGGATGTTAAATGGCTTCCCACAGGTCACACAGCAAGCCAATGGCAGAGCTCTCAATGGTGCTCAGAAATCCTGACTTCTGCTGTTCTAATCATTCGATAATACTACTCCTCATTCCTAATTCTGCTGTAGAAAAGTTGTGCAGTAGTAACACCCTTCCTTTTTCCAAGCCTGTGTTTTGCCAATTTCACAAAGTAATCATTTTGTTTCCCTTTTCCAGGATCTCACCTCCTGTTTCTGAGACATCCAGGGTTATGGCAGCTTTTAAAACCAAAGAAACATCTTGCAAACTGAGGACCACTGAGCCGGGCCATAGTCTCTAGGGTCTGATTCACTGCTGTGTTAGTCCTTTTTTTTTATGCTGGTGAATTCTAAGGAAGACCTCATGCTTTCCTCCTTCACCCACCAGCATTGCTGTCCCTAAGCATTCAGTAATCATGAATCAGGCCCTGAAGCAGTATTAGAAGCCTCTTTTTTGGGGGGAGAGAGGAATTTGTGTGCTTCTGTCCCATCTCTCATGCAGATTCATATCTATGTTGGCATTGCAAAATGAGAAATACATCTTTCTCCCTCTGACAGAACTAACTTCCTTTTTTGACAGGTGACACCATGTCTTTTGGCTCCTCGGGCTTTTTTTGATCACCCCCCAGGAATCCAGCCTATTCCTGATGAAGACAGAGGCTTGAATTACATGTTACTCCACCTATCTTAGGATAGTGTTTGGTGATGAAAGTTTATACCACCTAGTCTGAGTTTAAAGGAATATAACATCAGACCTGGGAGAGCAAGCTTTCATTATCGATTCAATATGTCCCATGCTAGATGATGGGTAAAAAGAAACGGGGAATGTCACCATTCTCAGACTCCGACAGTTTGTGCCTGTAGCAATTACCTTGTCCTTCAAATTCACCACAGCATCATACCTTGGATATAGCTACTGAGTCTATGCAAATGATGAGACCACCAATACTCTTCTAAATCTATCAAATTCTGGAACAACTCATTGTCAGACATCTGCTTGCAACTGGTTTAAAAATGTTGACTATTTTAATTGTTTTCTTGTGAGGTGCCCTGTGAAATTTTGAAGAATGCTATTGTGTATGAATCCGTTGCTGTTTACATTATAAATCCATAATAAACAATGATATACTGAAAAGTATAGTAAGTGTTTGTGTCCATAAAATCCTCTTTGAAACTTTGAGTAAGCTCCAGTGGAGCTGTCATGGTCTATTATGCTCCACATAAGCCGTTAGGGTCTATTATGTCAATTATCATACACATCCATGACAGATTGTTCTTTTTTGGCTTTTTAATATTCACATTAAAAATAAAAAGGGGAGCTTGGATGGTGTAGGAAATTGAAACTGCAAACACAGAGCCTTTCACTTTGAGGTTACCAGTTGAAATCTAGCTCAGATCAGCAGTAACTAAAAGTTGCTACCATCAGATGGTTGCAATTTTCAGTTACTGCTGATCTGTTTGATGTGTATAGAATGAATTTAGTGTTCTCAAAGATTAAGCCTCAACCACTGAAGTGAATAGGAATGTTGCTGTTTACTTTAATAAGAATAGGCTAAGACGATTAATTCAGGTTCAAACTGTCATCTGCACATACAGTACAATTAGGAATACACCACTGAAGTTTGCATTAGTTTGTTGGAAGTATCTGCTAGACCAGGGATCGGCAACCTTTGGAAAGCGGCCAGTCAGGGAAATCCACTGGTGGGCCGGGATGGTTTGTTTACCTGCAGCGTCCGCAGGTTTGGCCGATCGCAGCTCCCACTGGCCGTGGTTCACCATTCCAGGCCAATGGGGGCTGTAGGAAGCTGCAGCCAGCACATCCCTCGGGCCGCGCCACTTCCCGCAGCCCCCATTGGCCTGGAATGGCGAACTGCGGCCAGTGGGAGCTGCTATCAGCCAAAACAAACCATCCCAACCCACCAGCGGATTTCCCTGACGGGCCGCATGCCAAAGGTTGCCGATCCCTGTGCTAGACAGATACACTTGTGGTTAGTGGTCCAAGTTTCTTCTCAGTAATCCTGGTGAAATTCCACAGTAACTCCATTCAAGTCATTAGTGTTACTCCACAATTATACTGGTGTAACAGAAAGCAGAGTCTGGCCCTTTATCTATACTGGTTTCTTCCAAGTCAGTGTTGAAGCACATTGGAGAGGTACTGTGAGGAACCTAGAACTTCTGCTCTCTGTTAATCTTGCATCTTTCATAAATACTAAATTCATAGGGATTTTTAATAGCAAATCAACCACAAGGAAAGTTGTCCAATCAGGGGCCAGAGTCATGGTTGCTGTGCGTCTGTAGGCCTTTAGCACAAAGGCTGTTGGTCTGGGCAGCAGTTCAATGCACTGCTGTGGTGAAGCAGCTAAGGATGTTACCTGAGGATCTGGCAGGCCTTTGTTCTGTACTGGGGTCCTGACACAGTGGGATTCAATAAAAGACTAATAAATCTTTGTCAGTCTCTAATTCTTTTGATCCGTACAGCAATTTAGTAGAATGAGAAGACACAAGGATGTTGTAACTCTGAGTCAAGTACTGAATTTAAACTTACATTTTGTGTGCACGTGCATGCAAGTGGTCTGTCAATATCTCCCTATTTACCCATTTCCCTTCATCACAAAGACATCATGTTACATCCTGTCATGTAGGACTGGATATGGCTCTTTGTGTTGCCAACAATGCATCTCCTAACTCAGCCTGCTGGGATTGTTCAAACATGGTGGAGAGCCCACCCTCAATCAGCAGGGCTAAACCTACTGGGAGAACTCCTGACTCCACTGATGTCAATGGTAAAACTCTTCTTGCATTCAGTGGGTCAAGGGTTTTGCTCGCTGTTCCAGCCCAGAGAATGAGGGACTCAGCAAACATCCACAAAAATACAGCTTTGCCTCAACTTCCACCCTGTTGGGGAACCCAAGATGCTGACACCAGGAGAGAGTACTAGGTTCTCAGACTCAGTTTTTACAACTGAATTGTTCTTTATTGGTATAGGGGTGGTGTAAAAATGTACCATCTCTGTGGGAATTCCGGGACATAGTGGAAGCAGGGCTACTTAATCACCTCTTAAAAGGGTGCACTCCTCCCCTTTTTTTGCCATCGCCCTATCTCCTGACAACCTATCCTTACCCCTGTGGGGGGATAGTGGTGACAGCATTGTGCACTCCTTACATTCAGGTTAGTGATCACAAAGACCTCAATTGTACCCAGCCCCTATTCTGGGAGAAAAAAGGCTTCCATATGTCCGTAGCAGCAGAGTATAGTGCAGCTCATAGTGTATAATTTTATGTTGAAAATTTGCTTTCTTCTGCTTGCACATCATAGTGTAATGCAACAATTATGTGACACATTAAAAAAATTATGACAATACCTGCAGTGTATCCAAATGTGAAGAGATCTGCAGTCATTTCAAATGGGAAACCTGCTATAAGCTCACACAATGGATTCCCCAGCTAAAAAGAAGACATAAATTGGAGTGAATCAAGCATTCATTGCTAGCAGATCTGCTGCATGTGTTCATTGATGAGATGTAAATGTGCTTAGCAAGAGTACAGCATCAGAAGAGGACCATGGAATTATCATACAGAGACTGTAATGAGAATGGGTTAATTTGTATCATTTCTTATTCTAATTATTGTATTTGACACAAGGGAACAAAACCATTTTCAGCCATTTTCTTTTCTTGTTACCATTCCTTTTTACAAGAATGAGAAATCACAACAATCTGTCTACTTTTCTATTCTGTGAAATACAGTCGCATGCTGAACTGTTTCGACCCTTTCAATATTCCACATAGGTAATTTGAGAGGAGAGAGTCCAGTTATGGTCTCAATAAAGAGCATTTAATGAATCCTGGAAAAGTATAATTTGCATGGAAATGGCCTGAATTATGTTTTTTAAGTCTACAAAGAATGTAATGGAAAGGGGGAAAAAACAGCACAACAATCCTCCATCCTATGACAATGATTTTAATGAGAATTAAAATTTAACCTTTTATTCTATGTTGGTTTCATCTTGCAGCCCTTAGAGTCTCTCTGGTAAGACAGATGTACTGGCATTGAAAATGTTCTGTTCAATACAGATACTAATCCATTACTCTAACAGAAAACAATTGGTTAAGATACTACCCAACCTAAAAGGAAGCATTTTAGGGCTATGATTCCTGATGTCAGATTTATGTCCCTTTATTCTTTTGTGTAGAGACTGTCCAGTTTGGCCAATGTACATGGCAGAGGGGCATTGCTGGCATTGTAGATCTTTGATGATGCAAAGGTGATGGCTAGTGGCGTTCTGTTATTTTCTTTTTTGGGCCTGTCCTGTAGTAGGTAACCCCTGGGTACTCTTTTGGCTCTGTCAATCTGTATTTTTTACTTTAGCAGGTGGATATTGTAGTTTTAAGAATGCTTGATAGAGATCTTGTAGGTGTTTGTCTCTGTCTGAGGGATTGGAGCAAATGCGGTTGTATCTTAGAGCCTGGCTGTAAACAATGGATCGTGTGGTGTGTCCTGGATGGAAGCTGGAGGCATGTAGGTAAGTATAGCGGTCAGTAGGTTTCCGGTATAGGGTGGTGTTTATGTGACCATCGCTTATTAGCACAGTAGTCTCTAGGAAATGGACCGCTTGTGTGGACTGGTCTAGGCTGAGGCTGATGGTGGGATGGAAAGAAGCCCTTGAGGAATTCCACCATGATTTCAACAATTTCCATCCCACCATCAACCTCAGCCTAGACCAGTCCACACAAGATCTACAACCTATCCTAAAAGATGATCCCTCACTTTCACAGATCTTGGGGGACAGACCAATCCTCGCTTACAGACAGCCCCCCAACCTGAAGCAAATACTCACCAGCAACCACACATCATACAACAAGAACACTCACCCAGGAACCTATCCTTGCAACAAAGGCCGATGCCAACTCTGTCCACATATCTATTCAAGTGATACCGTCATAGGACCTAATCACATCCGCCACACCATCAGGGGCTCATTCACCTGCACATCTACCAATGTAATTTATGCCATCATGTGCCAGCAATGCCCCTCTGCCATGTACATTGGCCAAACTGGACAGTCTCTACACAAAAGAATAAAGGGACATAAATCTGACATCAGGAATCATAACATTCAAAAACCAGTAGGAGAACAGTTCAACCTCCCTAACCACTCAGTGACAGACTTGAGGGTCGCAATTTTACAACAGATAAACTTAAAAAACAGGCTACAACGAGAAGCTGTTGAACTTGAATTGATATGCAAACTAGATACCATCAACGCAGGATTAAATAGAGACTTGGAATGGCTTGGCCATTACGTTAATTGATTCTATTTCCCTTAAGTTAACGATCCTCATTCACACCTGTGTGTCAACTGTCCGCAATGGCCATCTTGTTTATCACTTCAAAGGCTTTTCTTCCCCTGCTGTTATGGTTCCTCTCAATTAATTAGCCTCTTAAGGTTGGTATAGGCACTTCCACCTTATCATGTTTCTCTGACTGTATAAATATCTGTCCACTGTATGTTCCATTCCATGCATCCGATGAAGTGGGTTCTAACCCACGAAGCTTATGCTGAAATAAATTTGTTAGTCTCTAAAATGCAGTTACAGGAATCTTAAATCCCATATCAGCACACCAGACTTTGATAATGCACATATGTGATGCTGTATGATTTAATATGACTATTTATATCATTGATATTACCACTGTTATACAATTGCAACAAATCTTGTACAAAGTAGGTCATGTAAGGTGTCAATGGAAAAGTTATAATTTGCCAAATATGATTATCCTGTTCATATACACGCATCCCCTTTGTACCAGAAGTTATGAATATTGGCTATGAATTGGTATCTTATACTTTGGAATATACCAAAGTATATTCCTGGGGAACACTCACCAGCCAGAAGTTACATTAGAGCCAGACAGCTATAATGGCACAGTAAGGACACTTCATTCTAACAGTGGACCACAGAAGAAACTCAACCCACCCAGTAAGCCTTCCTGGGAATGCCTCAGCAAGAATATGAGCAATGGCTGCTCCTGTGAGTCATCAAAGCATGAAAGGACATGTGATATGCTCATGTGACACTGGACTCCATGCTGGGCCAGTAACTTTCCATGCACCTGGATTGTAAGTTCTGTCTGAGACAGTAAATTCTAGGCACAAGGCAGAAGATATAAAAGAGCCCCTGAGATATCTCCATTTTGCCTCTTTCCTGCCCTGACTCTCACAGCTGTGGATTTAAAACTAAAAGGAGCATTTTGAACTACTGACTAAGGACCTTCAGTCTTTGGAAGTTACCAGAGAGACATTACAAGCCAGCAGTCTACTCATCACTGTTACAAACCTGATATAAGGACTTTGCAATTATTTTTATGTATATGATCTTTTAACCATTATTAACTTTCTTCTTTTCTTTTATTATTACACATTTATTTTTAATTTCTAAAGAATTGGCATCAGCATGATTATTGAGCAAAATCTGAGTTATATATTCACCTGGCTAAGTGGCTGATCTCTCTGGATTAGAATAATCCTATATTTGATTAAATTGGTTTTCAGTAACCACTCATCATAGAGTCAAGAGTCTGGGTGGTGAGACAAGGGCTGGAATGCCTATGGACACTGTATTTTTGATGTCCTGTTAACCAGTACATGGAGTCAGAAGTTACTTTTGTTACTGCCTTGGTACTATCTAATGATAGAATAAATGCCAGTTTGGGGTGAGTCTGCCCTGTTTGTCAGCAGTTTGTCTTTAATTTGGCATCCTCAGCTGTGACCTACTGAGGCATGGTGACAACATATTGTAACGGGGCAAGGCCAGAGGGCTATAGGAAAGTGGTAAGGAACCAGTATGTTAGCCCCAGGCTAAACAAATCCCTGATACCTTATGGCAGTTGCTAGAGGTTAATCAAGACACGTGGGGCCAATTAAGAACTTTCCAGAAGGCAGGGAGGTTGATTGAGACATCTGCAGCCAATCAGGGGCTGGCTGAAACTAGTCAAAAGCCTCCCAGTGAGTCAGTGAGGCGTGCATGTCAGGAGCTGTGGAAGGAGGTGGCGTGTGAGGAGCTGGGAGCAAGAGGCACTAGGAGCTGAGAGTAAGAGGGCGTACTACTGGAAGATCCTGTGGTGAGGATAAAGAAGGTGTAGGGAGGAGTCCATGGGGAAGTAGCCCAGGGAGTTGTAGCTGTCGTGCAGTTGTTCCAGGAGGCACTCTAAACAGCTGCAATCCACAGGGCCCTGGGCTGGAACCTGGAGTAGAGGGCAGGCCCGAGTTCCCCCCAAACTCCCAACTCCTGATCAGACACAGGAGGAGTTAACCTGGACTGTGGATTCTACTAGAGGGGAAGATCCCTGAGGCAAGCAAAATCGGCCAATAAGCGCAGGACCCACCGAGGTAGAGGAAGAACTTTGTCACAACATACATGAGTGCTTACATATGCAAATATCTGCTTTTGAAAGTTCAGATTAAAAAATGTTTGTCAACATTTCAGTTGTTAGATTTTTTTTTACCAACTTTATTTTATGGGGACCTTCCTGGTGTATGCTAATATGGGAATTTACATAATTGACCTCTGCATATATGCACATTTTTGAATAGGAGCAAATTAGCTCCCTGGTTCTGAAGATTTGGCCCCTGACTCCTCCTCCTATGGGAAGTGGTAAAACTGTCCCTTCAAAATAAAAAAAGCAGACGAGGGTCGGTCAATCCTCCATCCCTAAAGACGTGGAAGGGGGAATACAAGATTGCTAGGCTTTTCCTCCAAAGAGCCTCACCAGGCAAGGAAGAAGAGGACCCATTTTGAGGTAGGCATCAAGTTTGTGCAGAGAGATGTGCAGGATTTATAAAAAATTCATATAAGCCTCTAAATCAAACCTAAACTTTGGACTTTAGACTTGCACACATCCCCAACATCAGGCTTATGATTTTCCAGTTAGTTGAAGAGTCCTGAGCATATGCTTGTATAGAAACAGAGATACCTGAAGTAAGGCTGGCTTTACATTTATCAGTCACTAGAAGAATTACATATGTGTGTGTCAAAAGAACCGTTCCATATGATAGTTACAAAAATGTACTGCTGCAGCATTATTCATCAAGATATTATTTTTATATCCTTCATACATAAATCTGCAAGTCTTAGATAAAATTGTCAGAATAATTAGGTTTTTTTTCTTCCCCTACTACATCAGTGAATGAAATGTAGTAATTCCAAGGTAATATTTTTTGAGAAGACACCAAAGGGACAGAGTGATTCACAGAAGATAATACATAATGCACCCCCACCCAAGCTAGCAGAAGCTAATAATAAAAATGACCTTAATGGGTAATTTGTGTGCTTTTGAATGCAGCTTTGTGCACTGCAGACTAGCAGGAAAGAGAAGAGGTGCCGTTCAATTTGAGGGAGTACTGCAATGAAAATATTCGTGAGGAATAGAGGCTAGTGGCTCTGATTAGCTGGAGGAGAGAACACAAAGTTCTATAGCTGTAATAGGTATAATGCTGGCATCCATCTTGAGTACTGCTGCTGCCTTGCCAACCAGCTTGCTTGTTCTGCTTCTATTGAGGAATTTTTTTGTTAGGCAGGGAATAATTTTTTTAAAGGGGTGATGTGGTCTTAAAACGTTATCTCTCTAAGGTGTCAACCAGGAGAGAGGTACATCAGACTAACAAACACACATTACCTCCAAACAAAATGGAAACACAAAGGCTTTGGAGAAAATGTAAAGCAGCATTCCCAGAAGAGGAATGGAGAGTGGGATCCTTTACCATCTCCAGCAACAAATGTCAAGAGTTCATACACAAGTTCATGGGGGGAGGGATAGCTCAGTGGTTTGAGCATTGGCCTGCTAAACCCAGGGTTGTGAGTTCAATCCTTGAGGGGGCCATTTAGGGATCTGGGGCAAAAATTGGGGATAGGTCCTGCTTTGAGCAGCGGGTTGGACTAGATGACTTCCAAAGGTCCCTTCCAACCCTGATATCCTATGATACTGTCACACAAAATGTCCTTTCCTTAAGAATCACTGATGAGCAAAGCTTCTCTACATTTACATGGCTATTTAATGTGATTGCCATTATTATTAAATCTCTCTCTTTCAGTAGGGGTAGCACACTGGGGATTCGTCTAACCCGAGAGCTACAATAATTCATGCCATTTGCATGACCTAATTTCTAAAAGCAGCCTCTGATTTTGGGTACCTCGATTGGGAGCGCCTAACTTGAGACACCTGGGGCCTAATTTCCAGAAATATAGAGCACTCATTACTCTCATCAACTTCACATGGAATTCTGAGGTGACCAGAACTAGGGGAAAGTCAGGCTCAAATCAGGCGCCAAAACCCAAGGCCACCTTTCAAAATGTTTGCTTATAGAATCATGTAGGAGATGAACAGGCAGAGCACATGGGGCAGTGGAAGTTCCTAATGCACGAGCTCATCTTCCCCTTTGCAGCTCTGCAGCTGCAGATGTTTTTGTTGGGCTTTGTGCAACATTCTAACCTTTCCTTTGGATAGGCCAGTCATCTGTGCAGTGACCATTAACATCCTTCTGCATGACCCAGGCTAGCAGTGTTTTTTTAATGGATCATACCCTTACTGTTTATTAAGCAATTAGAACAGCTTTGGTGGGAAAAATTCCAATTTAGTTTCACAGAAAACTCACAAAAAGGGGAAAATGAAAAAGAAATCCTTTTATTTTTCCTCTTTCTGAAAATCCGGAGAAAGCCAAATGTTTTATCCAGCTTTAATAATAAGGCTTGGGCTGGCAGTAATGGCAATCTTTGTTCCCCCTAATGCAAAAGCTCCACTTACGTCCTCGATAAAAAGGGTCCAATGAAGCAGAGAAACATGTAATTTGTGCAGAAAATGGGAGTTATGCAATTTTTGTTGGCATAAACAATGCAGCAAATGCTGAGAAATAGCCTTGTGCATTCATGAATGGGGTCCTTTCTCTGCTCTGTCTCTTTTCCTTGCTCTTTCTTAGTTGGGGCACAAGAAGAAAAGGAGGGTGTCATTGCCTCAGAGCTGTAGTTTTCAAACCCAGAGTGAATAACAACAAATGACAGCTCATTCCTGCCTTCTGATTAAGGAGCAGCGGTGTTCTGATGGGCATTTGCTGGGATTGCAGCCAATTAAATGTTTATATGTGTATTTGATTGGTCTGCATTTGCAAAAAGGCTATTCCAGTGTTATTACTGAGCACATTAAAGGATACCCACCTCATCCAGTTTACCATAATAGAACAGAAGCAATAAAATACTCTTTCAAATTAAAATACAAATGGGGATGTAGTGTTTGAAAGGTAACTTTTTGAAAGAATGGATGCCCCACCTATTCAACTGCCTGAAAATAAAAAGCTATTAATTGTCTTTAATAATTTCCTTCAGTGTTTTTGTTTGTTTGTTGTGTTTTTTGGGGGAGAGGAGTTTACACAAAGGGGTACTGACAAGGTTGCTAAGGGCAGCGCACATGACATAATATATTTAGAATTTCAGAAAGCCTTTTGTTACATTCCTCATGACATGTTCCTACTTAATCTCAAAGCAGCAGCAAGGATTCAGGGCAGGACATGGGAATAACTAGAGAACAGGTTGAAAAACAGGAAACCCTAGCTAGTTATTGGGAAAAATATAACTATGTCTGACTAAAGGAAATATTATTTGGGTCCACAGGGTTAGTGCTTAGAAGGCTGCTCTGTGATTGTGTGTGTGTGTTTTAATTTATAAAAATGATCTACACAAACAAGGAACAACTGTAGCCCACTTACATTTTCTGATGACAAAAAAATGAAAGATGCCGAATAAGTGCCATGCAGTCAGCAAAACATAAAAGGGATTTAGATTTGATTTTTAAAGGGGCTGTGAGAGAGGGAATTAAATGTAATATTGACAAATATCAAACAATAAAAGTTTAGCATTCTAAAACATGGTGAACTCCAGCACAAAGCAAATGGAATTCAATTATACTAAGGGAAGTTTGAATAAATAACTAAATAACTGACTAACTAAATAAAATTTATTAACACAACAACCCTGACATAATATTGAGCAATTTTAATGGCTGAATGAACAAAACAATTCTGCATGCTCCAAAACAATTTGATACCCATTACCTAGGAACATATCCTTACTCACTCTACTTCTTGCAATAATAATACATAATTAATAATAAAAATAAGTAACAAATAATAATAGTTTGCATTCCTATAGCACTTTCTTATCCAGCAAAGGATGACTACTCTGGTAGGTAGTTATTATTCTCATTACCCATATGGGCAAAAAGGGTCTCAAAGGGCTAGATATCCCATTAAAGGGACAGATGGGACATAGGCTTCACACTTCCCCAATTCTGTCCCTGGTTTCCAGCATAAACTATGACAGCCTCAGTTCTGCTAGTGTAGAATAGCTTTCTCCTTCCTGTTTAGCCAGCACTTAACAGAGGAGCTGTAACACAAAGCAGAAACAGGACTGGAAAGACTGAGTGATTTATCATCCCAAACCACCCAAAACGACTGTGTATGAGTCCCTCAATGTCCATTGGCAACAGTCTGTAACTACAGTTGTTACCATGGCTGACAAACTCACTTCACATAACACATTGATGTCATAATATTTATACAAACAGTATCATGTAAGGTAGGGTGACCAGACAGCAAATATGAAAAATCGGGACAGGGGGTGGAGTGTAATAGGAGCCTATATAAGAAAAAGACCCCAAAATCGTGACTGTCCCTATACAATTGGGACATCTGGTCACCCTACTGTATGGTATCATATGAAAACTGGTGGCACTCTGATCATTAATATTCTTGTGTCATGTCTGTCGATGTTCTGGAAATATGTTACTAAAACATATTTAATCCAAGCAATCCAAAAGTGCAGTTGCTAAACATGTTTGTCCTAGGCAAAGAAATATATATTGCCTGGTCTGTTGAGGTCAAACTGTGTAATCCACAGACAATGGGCAATACATTTGCATATATTGTAAACAGAGTAATTGAGGTAATAGGAAGAGGACCCCAGTTTGCTGGAAAACCAACAGGACCAGAGTGTGAACCCCAAGGGGTCTTCCTGGGTCTGGTGGCAAAGACAATGGACTTTAGGGAATACAAGGAGAAGCAAAAAGGGATCCATCACTTAAGAGACAAAGAGGCTGTCACTTTCTAATTCTGTAAGGTTTCCCCAGCCATGTGGGTTGAGGATGCTGACTGTGAGAAGTTACCTGAAACCAGGATTGTGATCTGTTAAGCTGTAGACACTAGAAGAAAGCATGTTTTACTTTTGTTGTAATCAATTTCCGTCTCTATTATCCTTGCTTACTATAACTTCAATGTCTGTTCTTTATTAATAAATATGCTTTGGGGTTTACCATAAAATCATCTCAGTGCTGTACATTAAAATAAAGTGTAGGTCCTCAGCTAAATTATCAGGCTGATGTGTGCACTGTCTCTTTGGAGGCAGCCAATGTGGTAGTTTCTCTGAGTGTCCAGTGATAGAGGCTAGATACAGCAGAGGAACACTCTTCCTGGGAGTTCTGGAACTGGAATTCACTGAATGTTACCTGCCTGGCAAGGTTGAGATTGGCAGAGTCTCGGGGAGTTGGCTGCTGAGACAGTTAGATGGGGGTGGTAGGTTGCTGACTCACAATTTAAGCTCAAGCAAAGCTTTCTCTTGCTCAGGCAAAGGGTTAACACAGTGGTTTATAGTTCTGCATGCTCAGACAAAGCATCACACTGAGACAAGAGTAGCCAAATCTCCGGATTTTCACTCTTGTGCTTCTCCTACAATAACATTTCCTTACTCTATTATTTGTAGCAGAGTTAGTTGAAAAATAGGAAAAAAAAGCCACAGTAATTTCCTGCCTCCCCCACACTTTTCACTAAAATGTCGATCTTTACAAAACTTTATTTTAATTATTAGTGAGGAGTGAAGGTAAAAATATTTACGCAAACTAATGTCTTCCAATGGGCATGGATCTATCCTGGTCCCTTTTTACCAGTTGGTCCTAACCCACTGAAAGTTCCTTGCTTCCACTGGAGTGATCTTCTCAGGTTTGGAAGATGGCATTTCTGTGGCCAGATTCTGTCAATGACACAACACAATGCAACCGCACTGCAGCAGAGCGCCATAAAATTAAAATCTATCATTTCTATTTTGACACTGCATCAAATAAGTCACCATCACTTAGGAGTTTGTGTATTTGTTTATCTTTCTTTATGCTGTATTGTTCAGCCAGATATTCTGAAAGCCAGGATAAAAATAAATCCTTTTAATGACCACCAACAACAGGTTTCCTTATATTTCTTTTTTTTTTTTTTGGTTCATTGCAAAATCTCCCTCACTTTTGTTTTAAGTGAAAACAGCTGAGCCGGAATGTAAGAGTCATCCTGGGGAAGCCTACATTACCATAGGAAAAGGAAAATGTAACCTTTGATTTCCATCTCCCTTCTTCATCATAAATTCCCTTTCATGCAAAGCAAAACAAACACCTCCCCCCATCACTTTTGCTGGATAATATTTTATTTTTATTATTTTACTTTAATAACTTGTCATTACTAATTAATTATGTATTTCTTCCATACAAAACGAGCAAGATCAGCCAGACTGGTACACTTTGGGTCCCTAAACATTTTAAAGACTCATACTCTACAGCACATTCCCTCTTTCCCTCTGAATGGACGTGATACCAGAAGGTACAAAAGATCTGGACAATGTTATAAATCACCCGTCTTCCCAAAATGTGACCTCACTCCCCTCATCCAAACAACACCTTTAAAGAACAGTAAAAGCAGCAGGGCCTCCCCACAATCATTATCCTTGTATCTTTAGCTCCTATTAACCTAAAGAAAAGAGGGACTGGTGAGAAGGGATGTGGGGGGAAAATGCCACTCACATATGTCCGGGTAAGGTTTTAATGGAAAGCCCATCACCACAATGCTAAGTAATGGCCTAGATCTCATTCTACTTGCTGATCAGGACCATAGATGTGCTTCGTCTCTTTATCCTTCCCCAACCCAATGCCAAAAAGCGTGTAACATACATGCCTCATTCTAGAATCTGGAAAAACTGCCAGTCTATGACCATCAAGACTACACTAGAGTTTCTCAGCCTATTTGATACTATCTTAGCCCAGGGCGACACTAGGGGTGGGGGGGTTGATCTACGATACGCAACTTCAGCTACGTGAATACCATAGCTGAAGTCGGCGTATCGTTGATCGACTTACCTGGCCGTGAGGACGGCGGCGAGTCGATCGCTGCCACTCCCACGTCGACCCCGCTTCCACCTTTCATGGAGGTGGATTTCCGGAGTCGACGAGGAGCGCTTTCGGGGATCGATTAATCGCGTCTTAAGGAGACGTGAAAAATCGATCCCCGATAAATCGATTGCTACCCGCCGATCCGGCGGGTAGTGAAGACAAACCCTTAGTACCTTCCTGAACTGTGTCATGGGGAACTCAGGGACTGGCATGGTCCATGGACCAATTTTTGAGAAACACTGCTTAGATGACCCCTATGATCTCTTACCCCAGTAATAACAAGCAGAACCAGGAAATCCTAAACTTGGCACATCATAACCATTTACACCAATCTCCAAGAAAAATTCTCTAAATACTATTGATCCTCACAAGATCGAGGGTGAACAAAAACATAATCGTCCACAACCAGATTCCTCGCTGGGAGTCCAATCATCATTATGACTTGGGTTATTGACATTGTGAAGTCAGTGCCACTTAGCTCGTTTCCATAGTCTACTTTGTACCTCATACATCCAGTGAGCAGAAATCAGATGCAAGAGACTTGCCCTCCAAAAGACAACTGCTTTCATATATGCCCTCCTAATCTGCAATGTTTCACAAGTCTAACATTGGCATCCTATTGATCAATAGATCTGGCAATCACAAGGCTTCTGGAATAGTCTCATAGATGGTAGATTTCTCAAGACTATAGATCTAAATGAGAGAAATGGAGGGTTGCCAGCAATGAAGCGAATAGCAAATCTCCTATAATCAGGGGAAAGCAATGTGGCTTGAAGACATATTCAGCTTTTTGCCATTTGCTAAAGGCTAGCAAACACACTGCTTTTTCTTATGTTGGGAATCTGCTAAAGAGATGTTTTTGCTATCTTTTTGGAAATCAGTAAAAAAACCAACGTTTACTTGTTTTTGCTCTAAATGCAAAACTTTCCCATCAGCTCTCCTTTTAATTGCAGCTTTCTCTAAAGGCAGCAGAGAGAAAGAGGGAAGGAAGTGAAGTGAGAATTGATTCCCCACATGTCACTTTGATATGCTTTCATTTTTCAAAAAGTACCAAAGGTAGTGAGAGTGGATTGACTCGTAAAATATTTACAAAGCCAGCTTTATTGCCACAAATACATTAATTAAATTTATATTCTGACTTATTTGCAGAAAGGTTTTTGAACATTTAATTATTTTCTCTATTGAGGAAAAAAACCTCTGGGTTTCTATTAAACTCACTCAACTATGTTTAATATATGTCTAGAAGGACCTTTCTAGCTCATTTTTCCAATACGGGGGGTAATCATAATAATACGAATTATAAAGAATAATGATAATACTATTTTTTAAGGTTTTTAAGGCCCAGCTTGACAAAGCCCTGGCTGGGATGACTTAGCTGGGGTTGGTCCTGCTTTGAGCAGGGGGTTGGACTGGATGACCTTCTAAGACAGTGGTTGCACGCGGCCCGTCAGGGTAATCCACTGGCAGGCTCCGAGACAGTTTGTTACATTGTCCATCTGCAGGTACGTCCACCCGCAGCTCCCAGTAGCCACGGTTCACCGTTCCTGGACAATGTGCGCTGCGGGAAGCGGCACAGGCCGCAGGAACAAAAATAGAGGAAATTTCTAGGGGTAGCCCCCCCACTGCCAGGCCCATCCAGTGTAAACTAGACAATCTGACCACTTGATATAAGACAGTGAGCAGCTTAAACAACAGACATGTTAATTTAGACATCCTCCAGTGTAAGCTTCGAAGAGCAGGTACTGAATGTAGCCAGAACCAACACAAGTAAGGGCTTCAAAAAAAAAAACAACAACAGTGCCAACTAAAAGTCAATGCAACACTCTGTAGTCAACCATCGTAAAGAATCAGAGTCATATAATTTGAACATGATGGCTCAAACCAGTGAGCAGTCAAGACACCATATTCAGAACAATCTCCTAGTGACAGGGCAGCCCTACTGACAGTCCTGAAAAGAGGAAATTACAACAGTTAAGCCTTCTGGTCAAAAGGGCATGTGTTATTATTGCAAAGTTGTCAACAGAGAGCTCAATTTGGTTCAACATCCAAAATATCATTTATTTTTCTCCCAAAGCCAGAAACAGCCCAGCGTGTCTTTTCTCTGCAATTACAAGAATTGTTTGTATCCTTTCAAGTTGCATCCTATAGAAATCAATTTTCAGTAACTCTGAGGGCATGGACCTGCTCTCACTGAAGTCAGTGACAAAACTCCCATTGACTTCAACAGTAGGAGGATTGGGTCATTAGTGTACTGCTCAGCTGGCATACATCTTCCTATCTCCCCCTTCAGCTTACACATACACTCTGACTCGCTCTCTTTTTCCAGCATGCTACAAATCCCATGTGCATCTTATCCTTATAGAAATGAACTCAGTTGTGGAGTCTCCATTATAATTGGCATAGCAGTGTCCCCACCAGGGAGGTCTGAAATTGATACTATTTGATAGTTTCTACTATTTTACTAAGTCTTCTCTAGAGTACTAATGGAGCTGCTCACCATGCTTGTGCCTCTCTCTGTGTGTCTGAGCTACGGAGGTTAAGATTCTGATATAGCTCGCAGGTGGGAGCCTTATAAATGGCTTTCGGCTCTGTAGTTCCTGGACTCAATTCTAAGTGATGACTAAGATGATGGTTGTTATACTAAGACTGGGGAAAACATTCAGGAAATCTAAGTCTCTTCATTGGATCAGAACAAACTTACTTATGCACTTTATACAGGAGATACATATATGTGATTTCCTGGCTTTGAATTGAGTTATTTTAGTTTATTATTACTATGCAACAGTAACACCCCATTCACTAGGACTGTGAGTAGAAAAGCATAGAAAACACAATAAATGTTTAAATAACTTGATAAAACTTTTTTTCTTTGGGGAAGAAACAAGACTTTGTATTATGAATTAAATATAATGGACAAAACCCTGGGAGATGAGGAGGCCAAGAAACTGTCAGAGAAGTCAATGAGAATTGCAGATGTCTTAGGAGTTGGCTTGCTCACCAATATTATTATTATTTTCCCAACTGATGTGTATGAGAAAAAAAATTCCCTTTGCCAAAGGTGCCGTTAGTTAAAAAGTGTTGCTTGGGAATAGAGTGCAACTAAAGGAATGCAAAAGAAGAGAAAAAATGCAAACCAGTAAAAGGTAACTCCTTCCTCCCTAGTGGTAAAAACAGAGAGCTTACTTCCTATCTTTTAGTCTGGTGTGACTTCTTAGACAGATAGATGTCTCTGGCTCCATCTAATATTACAGTAAATAATACAACAACAAGGGCAAAGCACTGTATTCTCAGTGTGCACGGCAGGTAGGAAGAGGTTTTTCATTTCATATATCATTCATGAATGGATTCAGTAACTCCACAAAGTCAGTAGGTTTTAAAAACTTAATGAGAGATGAAAACGTTTGTTTGTGGATGTGTTTGTGTGTATGAATGTTCTGTAGTGTTTGGCAGAAAGCGACACATGGAATAGCTGGACATATTAAGCACTGGAGCTTTTTTCATTAGGGTAATGAAATGGCAACAATGTAGTTTACAGTAGTTTCCCCTCAGTAAATAATAAAGAAAGGGATATTTATTTGTTATTTGAAAGTACAAAACCAGTGTCTAGAGTAGGGCTTGGGCAAAATACAATTAGGTATAACCTGCCACTGATTTTACTTGTATTTCTGTGCACTGAGCCAAAAGGTTGCTTAGTTATAATTTTACAAATATAATTGTTGGTTGAGGTCCATATATGGTCTAATGTCCATGAAAAGACAATGAAGACACAGGCTCTAATCCTTAAAAGACAACAGTTAGCTTTCTACATGTGAGTATTCCCTTCTGATATCTACACATAATGCATAAAGTTAATTTTGCAGGATTGGGATCCTGATCCATGCCTCAAGGATCTTTCAGTCTAAGGGCTGCTGCACATTAGGGGCTCTACAATGTTGCAGCTATGCCACTGTAGCTTTGTAGTATAGACCATGAGTGCCAGAAGCTCTTAAGATTTGGGGGTATCATCAGTGCCTGAGTGGTGAGCCCACCCCACCCTTTCCCCTTGAGGTCTCACCCCCATCCCACCACTTCCCATAGGGCCCCACCCTGCTCTGCCTCTTCTCCCAAGGCCTTGCACCTGTTCCACCGCTCCCCTGACACCCCGCGCACCACTCACTCCTCTCTGACCCCTCCTTCCCATCACTTGCCTTTAAGGCAAGAAATTAAAAGTGATGGGGCCATGAACCTTTGTCCCTCCCTGTTCCTGTGCCCTTGGTATAGATCCTTTCTACAATGATGGAAGGGTTTTTTTCCCACCTCCCTGAGTAGGAATAGTATTCTTCCATCAACCTAGCTGTATCCACCTCAGTATTGCTTTGGCACTGAGGGGTGTGAATTCTTCGTATCCCTTTGTATAAGTGTTATACCTATATAAATCTAAATGTTAGGTGTAGAACAAGCCTAAGGCCCCATTCTTACAAAGACTTCCATGCATGCTTAACTCATGCCTGCTAATCAGTTCATCTATTGTCCTTAAGAGGATTTCTTACAGTGTGTAAATTTAATCAAGTGCTTCAGTATTTCTAGAATCAGACCCTAAGGCCTGGTCTACACCTAAAACTTACGTCATCTAACTACGTAGCTCAAGTGTTTGAAAAAGTCACACCCCTGAGAGATGTGGTTAAGCTGTCCTTTCATTGATGTAGTTGCCACCTCTCAAGGGGGTGGATTTATGACAGTGACAGAAAAACCCCTTGTGTCACAATAGCAAGTATCTACATTACAGCATTACAGTAAGAAGCATAGCTGTGCCATTATAGGGTTGGTAGTGTAAACATACCCAAACAGGCAATGACTGTCACTAGGGATCCCTCTTTATTTCAGTGGGGTTACATGTAAGTGTGAAGTTTCTGCTCACAGAAAGCTCATTTCAAGGTTAAACACTGAAGGACAAACTCTGTCCTGTCTTGCCGAGGCATTTTATTTCTTTATGGGACTGATCAAAAGTCCACAGAAATCAATTGAAAGACTCCCATTGACTTCAATGGGCCTGTGATCATGCTATATCTATATTTCTAATGGTTACGTAAATAAATAGTAACATTCTGCCTCTTGTTCGGTATTCATAAGAAACATGTACAACAATGGGATATTGGATTTTATTTTTTTTTAAGGAATAAAAAGTCAGTGTTAAGCTTCCGAAGAATTTTATATACAGTTAGGAAAAATTCCTTGACAGTATCCAACCTAGGTATCTTTGGGTACTGAAGAGAGATCTCTCTAAAAAAACAAACAACCTCACTGCCAGTAAAAAGTAGAAAAGACAAACCACTACTATTGGTTTCACTTCAAATGTTTTTCAGGGTACTCTATAAATGCAAGGCAGTTTTCTGAGTTGGAAAATTGCCATTTCATACACAAAAAGGTTATATTGCTTTGAAATGGCAAAATTTCATAATAAATCAAATTCACAAGTACTTGCAAAGCAGAAATTTGTAGTTTTTCACAGCAAAAGCACTGAATTGATGTGATATCAAGACAAGGTATCTACACTTCAGCAAAGACATAAACTAAAATTACATTGCTGCTGCTACAAGCATGCATAAAGTAGTTTATATTTTTCACACATGTTCTTTGGGTGAAGTTATAAGGGGCAACCGCTGAAGGAGATCTTGCATATATAATAAGTTGTTAGAAAGGCAGGAACGAGAGTTACCTAATTTCTACTTCAGGAATTCTGGACACATCTACTCTAAAGGAGTTCCACTCTTAACAAGCTTTGCAGTTGTATCAAGTTCATCAACCAAAAATGACTTTGATGAAACAACCCTCCTAATTCATATTGCGACAACTTTAGCTACTGCTAGTGCTTTTGCAATGAATCACCCATTCACCAGCAGTCCCAGCACAAACCCTTACTCAGTAGGAAATTTGCTGTGGACTTCAATAGGATCATGATTAGATCTCAAAAGTACACCTCGTTCTGAAAGTCAGGGAGGACTGTCACCTCGAGAAAACCAGTCATTTCTACTGAATCACAGAATGAAAGATCATAAAAGTTAAAGATGCTACAGGCCTATTACATCATCAAGTCCACCTTTCTGCCAATGAAGTAATTTCTCCGGCAGTCTATTTTTTAGTATTTTATTTTCTTCAGGTTTAATTTAAAAGGCCACCCTATGCCCAGGGTGCCATGTTACTGTTTTCTACATTCCTCACTCCATTTGGATCACTGTGTTTTGTTTGTTTGTAATCCCCATATGTATTAACTTTGTTTTATCCAAATCATATTGCATTTGTCTGCCTAAGTTTCAAACCTCTTTTGTCCCTTTGTATTTTTTCTCTGCCCTTACTGGTGTTTCACAACTCCACCCAGTTTAATATCACCTGTGATTTTCCTGAATGTGCAGTTTATTCCCTCTTCCAGATTACTAATGAAGGTATTAAACAAAGCAGTAAATATTAATTTGGTCCTAAAACTAGCCGCTTGCAATACCTTATTTGAAAATTCTCCACCTCGCCCCTGAGAAAAAAAACCCAAACTCCTCACTTCCATTGCCATTGATCACTTTAGTTTATGATATTTTGCCCCATTTTCAGTGTCCATGACAATATTCATACTCAAACCAGTTGTTTTCAAGTACAATTTCATGAGGCATAGGATCATGTTTCACTAGAGCCCCAATATATTTAATCTACTTCATTCTTTAGTAATATAGTGGCTTCCTGTATTTATTCATGTCTCTATACAGTGGCTTGCCCCAGTGACTGTATATTCTATTATTTTCTTATTGCTAAAATAGCTCTATCTTTAGCTCAAGTGGATGAGATTTGTGGCTTTGTGCTGAAAGTTGCAGGTTCAGTCTCTCTCATGATGATTTGTCACATGTGAATATCTAGAGATCATTACATCCTTGTTCATTAAGGCCCCAATCCTACAAACCCACACTATATATATGCTAATTACTTGATTTAAGCAGAGAGATGAGGTTATTCACAGAAAGTATGTACATACCACTTTCCTCTTATCTCTCTACTTGCTCCCTGCCTTTACATCTATTGTGCACTGTGAAGAGGATCAAAAAGGCATAAAAAGTGCTAAGTAATTAAAAAAGTGGTACAGCCTGCACAAAATCCATTACACTGCTATGCTGCCCCTCAGAAATGAGGTCTGTTCAGTACTATGCAGAGAAGATGCTTGTGCAAAAGTGTCCAGCTCTGAAAAAATAGAGTAGGCTACAGCAAAAAGGGGGAAAGAACACAACTGCCAGCTCTGTGGCACGTATTCCTCCCAAGTGCCTGCAGAGAGCAATAGAGGAAGAGGAGTGTATGTTAAAGCAGCAGTAGGCAACTGCAAAGTACATTGCATGAATGAAAAGCACAAAGCCCCTGAAACAAGTTAATTGACAAGGCAAAATTAAGTGCAATGTCAGGCACTCACTTTCAGGTAATAAATATAGGTACCACACACATAACTGGCATTTTTTTCAGTCCCCTTAGGTATGCAGTCAGTTTGGATAATTCAGTATCAATCTAGCTTTAATCATAATACACACAAAAGTATATTTAAATTATGGGTATGGCACAAACTGACAAAAGGCAAGGTAATTCAAAGTTATGATGGATACTGCCTTTCATTTTCCCTATTGTGCACAGTTACAGGTATTGCAGAACAAATCACTCACTGACCTGAGAGACCCCCCTACAGTGGCTGCATACAATGGGACAAGTAAAGTCTAGAGTGTTAGACCTAACAGTGATTTTTGCTTTGCTTTTGTCAGTTTCTGTCATAATTTGGCTTTTAGCATGTTAATTTCCTTTACTTAAGAATTGCTCCCCATGGAAGTAGTAGCCTGCCAGGGGAATATGCAATCTGAGCCGTCTTAAAATATGGACTGTGTAATTACATATCGAGGTGCCACTTCAGTAGCAATTATTTTTTTTACATTTCAATGACTATTCCACTTGATACCATTTTCTGCCACTACCTTCTCACCAGGATAACAGCTTTATAAAGAAATCACTGATGAGGTTTTCCATATGCTTGAAGTTACCCACTTAGTAATCATACAATATTGCTTGTCATGATCAATGATGTTTTCCAGAGTATAAGTTAATTTTCTGAAATAAATGTCCAGTTACATTGATGTGATTGGCTGTTGACAGTGATTGACAGACAAAAGTGAGTGTTTCTGGCAGAATCAAAATGTAAAACTTATTGAAGAAAGTGGGCAATAAAAAGCTACGTTTCCTTAAATTTTAATAAATACAAAAAATAAGTTTCCAAAAAAGTCACCTTATTTAGCTACTCAGAAGGTTCTTTGGGAAGTCAAAATGGAAAGAGCACAGTTGCCAATCTTGCTCGAAAGAGGACAGCAAAAGGGAAACAATTTATGATTTTTTTAAATATAAAAATCAGAAGTTACATGTTTCTTCATCCATTTTGGTTTGGAAGTAGCTGTAGTCTTTGGATAAAGCCCCGCCAATCCGCTGATATCCACGTATCATTTTTGTGGATCGCAGATTGGATGCAGATTCAAATTTCGTATCTAGAGCCCTGCAAATTTGCAGATATCTGTGGATCACTTTTACGGATTGCGGATCAGATGCGGATACAAATGTTGTATTTGCACAGGACTATATATATGGGCTTTCCATGTACCGTGTGTACAATATATATGAACATTAGAAAGAAGGAGGCAAGAGAATACATTAAGTGTTGTCAGTTAGTTGTGGTACTAGAAGTTTAGGTAACAGATTTACATAGACAGGATGATCTTCTCAGGAGGATCAAAAAGAAAAGGAGTACTTGAACTCCTTTTCTTTTTGCTGACACAGACTAACACGGCTGCTACTCTGAAACCTGTCACGAGGATCAGTGAATCTAAGTGGACCTCACATGACACATGGTTACTGTTACACTCAGGAGTGATAGCAGAGAGGGGGAGGACTGGTTGTGTGCACAGCATGTAGAGCTTGGGGCAAAGCATCCTTTGTTTGTTTGTTTATCTGTTTGTTTTTTCCACATGAGATGTTGATAGATAGACTAAAGGAAAAACTAGAGAACCACATAGAATTCATCATTAATATCTCATTCCCAAAGGTCCCAGTTTCACCATTAATTTGTAAAATTAAAGCCAGGATGTGAAAAATATTAAGATTAAAGATAGTTGGGAATTTTTTCTATGGAAAATGCTAAGTGTTGAAACCAAAGATTTCATCCAGAAAGTTTCTCGGGTGCAGGATGGAACTGGGAAAGAGAGAGGGACCTGTCCCAGAATAGCCACTCTCCTGGGATATAGATTATAGCATATAAATCCCCACTTTCACTCAGGCAGAGTAGGGAGTTGAACATAGATCTTCCAGATGCTCAGTGAGCACCCTAACTTCCTGGCAAATTTAGAATGAGTTTTGGTTGTGTTTTTTTCACATTTTTGTTCCACATAAGAATGAAAATCGATTCTGAAACATTGACATTTTTCATGAAATGGAATTATTGTTTTCCTACCACCCCTAATTAACAGCAGTCCTTTGTGAGAGCCTAAAAGAAAGGATACCTTTCCAGGAATGAAGTGAGAGAACCTCATAGTTTACAAGATGTCTCTTTCTCTGTAGGTCCCCCATATACTGACTTTCCCTTGCCAGTGCTGAAATAAGCTTCCATTGAGTTAACTAAATCCAATTCTATTCAATGTTTAAGAGGTAAAAACAATAATATTTGGAGGGCCCTCTCTGGTACTCCCCAAACCAATCTCTTTTCTTCTCTTCCAGTTACAAGATCCTATTCATACTAGATGTACCCTGACCCATGTCCATCAACCTATCTGTTTCCTATCCATCATCCACTCCCTCCCATTTCCACTTCTTTAAGTTCCCCACCTGAAACAAAAGCATCACAGGTCACTCTCTCTCCTTCCTACATGAATGAATACTTGCATCCCTGTTCTCTTCTGTACTGATTTCTATTTATACTGCCTTGTTAGACACAGTGGGCCAAATCACAGAGTGGTATAGGCAATGACCTGGTATAGGTCATTTCAATGGGAATTTTGCCTGCTTACTCTAGGATTAAAATTGGTTCATAAACTGTAGACCTGACATTACAGTAGTAGAAAGGCTGGTTTACCTGCGGTAGGGTTTACTAGGGCCAATGTTCAGATATTATTCTGGAATTATTGTTTTATTGAGGTATCAGTTCTGGGAACAGAGGGATGGTAGACTCTAGTGATTAAAGAAAGGGTGCTAGGAAGATCCTAAATTCTAATCCAAGATGAGTCTCTGGTTCAGTGCCCATGTCTTCCCTTGAGGCTTTTGACCTCTTTGTCAAACTCAGCTGGCCCTTATTGAAAACCAGCTCCTGAATTAGTATTGAATATTTGTGAATAAATAAATTCCAAAAAAGAAAAGAAAATTGTTGCAGCTGAGGAGCTGGGAGCTGAGGGGAGAGAAAATTTATAGTAGGCAATATGAGTAGTGTGGATAATTTTATAACCCTTTCTCTCCATTTATAGACATTCAATTCTTATGTATAAATCTGTCATTTTTTCAAAAATATTCCTGAAAAAGAGAAAATGCTCTTCTACTCAAGAGGACTAGGGTTGCCAACTTTCGTAGGATGAATTCCCAGAGATCTGGAAATCTGGAGTTTGGTTTTCAATGCCATCTCCCCTGTAAAGGTCTGAGGCAGGACTGGTTGTAGGGTCCTATTGTTGAGGTGGAGGAGTGGGTATTTTAGGGTCCCTGCAGTAAAAAACACACATGCACAAACAACTTTCAAAGAGTCCAGGAACTAGTTAGACCTCTGGAAAATCTTGGATTTTCCAGAGGTCAAAAAAGTAAAATTTGGCTACACTCTCAGTATTTTGTCAGGCAGTTCCACTGCTTAACATTAGATAACTTTGTGCATATTTTGGTCTTTCTGACAATAATTTGGGATCCCTTGAAGATCATTTTGTGGGGCAACTATTCCCTTTGTCATCCCTTCAATGCCAGACCTGGTTTGAGGGGATTTAAATTGGCAGTTCTAGTTCAACCCAGTATGCTTCCTCATTCAAAGCCCATTGAACTCAGTGAGAGTCTTTTCATGAACTGCAGTGGACTTTTGATGGGTCCGCTAGAGATGCCCTAGTTGTGATATTTAGCTCTCATTTAGTATCTGGGTTTCAGATCTTCCCTTCTCACCCCAAGTTTACCAGCGTACTTGGATTCTAGTTCAGGCTCATGTCTCAATGCTTGTGTATTTCTTGAAGGCTTTCATAATTCAACATTTTGATAGTTTAGGCTCATTTCTCAATGGTTGTGTACTTCCTGGAGAGTTTCATAATTCAACATTTTGATTAAATGAATACATTAAAATACTGTTTTGTATATTTTAGACTTTTTAACATGTGTTTACTTTTAAGCACATGCTTAAAACCCATTGACTTCAATGAAATTTGACCTTGTTTTTAAGTTAAGTGCTTGCTTGAGTACTTTTTCAAATAAGGATGGGCTTAAGAACATTCTTAAGTGCTTTGCCTTATAGATTAACTTTTTGCATGTATTCTGTTGAAGTATTTTCATAACCAGGTAGCTATATGAGATAAGAATGATTATTTAACCTTGGTTGTCATTGTCATCACTAACAAATGATTAGTCTAACTGAAATTATGAAAAGGAAAAAAGGAAACTTTGTATCTATTGTTATGCAAAGGTTCTCAACACAAAGCTGAACTGTAGAAGATTATATAAAGTAAATGGTGCTTTACCATTAAATTTGTCTGTTTATAACATTTAGAAAACAGTATTGTTTTCTTCTGAATTCAGTCATCCATCTTGAGAACCAATAAATATTAAATAAGTCACTTCCACAATTTTTTCTCTTCTTTGCATCAGTTGCTTCAGTAACACTATTCATTGCGTCCTTCTGTCTATACTGTGTATCTTTAATAGTCCTCTCTTTTTCTTGCCCAAACACATTCTTTGTAATGCAAATGGACCCCGTATAAAATTAACCTCTGTGTATGTGCACTGCTACTTAATGTTCTCAAAGTCATTTTGTCATTTCTCATATTGTCAGTAATAGACAGATTCAACCATGTGAATACACCCCATCATATTTTCTTTGTGGCCAGGTTTAAAAAAATATGCATTGGCTATTTAAGAATCTCTCTTCCAATGTGCCTGGCTGGAAGAGGAACAACAGACCCACTGATCCTTTCCATATAGGAAAAGAAAGAAAGAAAGAAAGAAAGTTAAAATAATGTTAGGGGCTATGTTTTGCAGAAAGTTCCACACCATGGATTTCACAATTTTTAATGCAGCACTGGAAAGGAAAAGACCTATTAGCGCATCTTCTCCATCTCCCTCCCAGTGCAATATTACTCCCAAGTGATTTGTTCAGTCTAGTTTTAAATGACTTAAGCAATGGGGCTTCCACCTCTTCCCATTCAAGGCTACTCCATAATACAACAGATGTTGCACTAAAGAATGGTTTCATAATATGCAACATTTTATTTTTTGTCATCCTATTACTATATTGCTCTGACCTAGCTAAATAATTCCCATTTCTCTGTGGTTTTCCCTTCAAATATTTTGCACATGGTTA
This sequence comes from Chelydra serpentina, assembly GCA_037349315.1. Classification (NCBI taxonomy): domain Eukaryota; kingdom Metazoa; phylum Chordata; order Testudines; family Chelydridae; genus Chelydra; species Chelydra serpentina. The sequence continues at coordinate 64,141,277 of JBAIAC010000004.1, forward strand.
TCATATCTCCAGTGAGTTATTTTACAAAACTCTTTACTTGTGATTCTTTTAATCTTTTTCAGACATCAGTCTCTCCAAAGCCAAGATTATCAGTTCTGTGGTTCAAGACAAGATGCCTTTGTCTGTACAGCTAATAATTGATCTAAATTCTTTGTTATCATACTAGTTGAGAAACTCATATGGATTTGTTGCCCTGGAGGACAGAGTACTGGAAAGAGATGCAGGGTCTATTCCTAGGTCTGCATCTGGATTACTGAATGACCTGAGGCAAGTCACTTCCCCTCTCTGTGCCACAGTTTCCTCATCTGTAAAATAAGGGTACTGATCTACTTTGTAAAGCATTTTGAGATGTACCAATGAAAAGTATTACATGGGAGCTAGGTATTATTATTTTGTTGGCATTTATTTCCTATTCTTCCTTTCATCTGTATGGTTTGGATTATTTCACTTGTAAGGTCTGGGCCCATCCAATGTTCACACCTTTAAGCAACTCCTGGCTGCTGCTTTTGTTCCTTATGTGGAAGAAGGGAGGAGAAACCGCTCGACTGATGGCATAGATGGGTTCCTTTGGATCTAGTTAGAGGGATGGAGGAAGAGTTGCTGAAAGGCCATGTCTTACCTCATGCATCCTGGGCTTCCATCATTTAATCACAAATGTTTTGTTACTCTGTAAGCCTTTATAGGACAGTTACTGTCAATTGGTAAAAACATTTAGCTCGTCCAAATCACTACTTAAGTGCAGCCACTCAGTGCTCAATCTACAGAATCTAGTCAATACTTCTGTATCGCCTTAGAAATGATACACTCAGGAACCTACCCATTTACTGTCTTCTTGGTGGTTGCTAACAGACACCTACAGAGGTGCAACCACAATGACAACACAGGGATTCTGCAGCTTCACTGTGGGATGGGAACAATAGCATATTTTAATTGTAGGTTTGGTGAGTAATATGGTCTTGGCAACCCCCCTCACATTTGCTGTCTTTGGAGGTTCCTAGCTAATACAGAGTTTGATAATATTCTGAATGCTTTCTGTGTTGTTTTTGATTCTCAGATCTGTACTTCAATTATTCCATTCACCCACTCACAGGATCTAAGTCCTTCTTAGGATCTAACTTGCTCTGTGGTTCCCTCAATTCAATTGGCCCCTTTGGCATTTATAATTACAACCAGGCCAGCACCAACACTAGGAGTACAATTGTTACCATCTTCCAGTCCTCTTTGTGATACATATAAACAAAGTCCATTCCTCACTACATGGCCACTTTGCCTCATGAATTTCCTCCATTATTTCTTCTTTTTCTCCTTATTCTTGTCTCTGCCTTCTGATAACTACCCTTTTATAAAACCAAGATCAGAATGGCGTTTAAAGATTACTATGGTATCACATTGTGTTTTATACAGTTTTCTTTTAAATGTCATATTTAAACAACTGTTAACCTGGTCAATAAAAAAGATGCTTGCCTATATGAAGTGTGCCCTATCTTTCCTCAGTGTATATTTCCCTCATCATTATGTGTATTGTCAGCTGCATCATTTACTTAACAGTGCTTGTCAGTAGAACTGTAGGTGTCATTCTTTTCTGCTAGTATAGAACAGATATTTTTTCAGTTCTTGTGATAGACAAATTTTCTTTTTTATAGTAATGCATTGCCCTGAATACTAAATATTATGGGTTAAAAAAAGCATATTTATGGATAATTTAAAATTTAAAATTTGGGGTATAAATTTAGAAACTGATGGGTGCTACATAGTGAATGGATGCAATAGCCTGCTATATCTTGAGATAGGTGGTAAATTTAAGCTAAGTGACAAATGGAAGGGAGCGTTTGTGGTCTGTACCTGATAAATATTCCTCCACATAATAAGTCATTCACAAAATGTATTTCAAGTGTGCTTATAGTAGTATATAAATAACAATAAAATATGGGCTATGATTGTTAAAATGGGTACTCGAAGATCAGGATTCTATCTGTAAATATTTAGGTACTTATACAGCCCTCATCACTGTAGTATCTGAGTGCCACATAATCATTAATGGGTTTTCTCATCACAATACCTTTGGGTGATGTAGGGAGGTATTAGCCCCATTTTACAGATGGGAATCAGGGGCCCAAAGTAGATGCTTACCTAAACTCACAAAGCAAGTTTGTGGCTTAGCCAAAAGCTGAATGTATGTCTTCTGAGTTCCACTCAAGTGCACAATCCACTACACATAGGTCTTACTGCCAGCCTTCCTATCTTAACATTCAAAAACATTGGCAGTAGCATCTGGGGAGACAAGCATAGTGTTTATCCAACTCTAGCTGGTATTATATAGTCTCTTCACTGGTACAGATGGAAAAGATCCCAATGGCCAATTTTTGATGAAGCGGTGTCTGCTTTGTGTGAGAAAACACCTGTGCATTCTTGTCACAAGTACTAAGGGCTGTATTCACAAACTGTAAGACTCTGATGGCTATGTGCACCTTTACAACCCCATACACATTCTTGTTTATTGTCTTTCAATTTAACTGGCTGAGCACATTAGATGGCTGCTTTTCCTAGGATTCTCAGAAGTTAAAAAGTTGACAGAATAATTTATATATGTATTTGTATTATCATAGTGCTTAGACACAAAAACAAAAAGACAGACACTGACCCCAAAACCTTATAATCTAAGTTTTGACATGCATATTGATTGTCATCAGGGTTCTGAGTCAGCTACCCAATAAGATGAATGAAGCAATACATACTTCTCTTAAGCTTTGTCTACTCTAGGAAATGTAGCTGTAGCTGACAATGGATGTCAGCATGATACGGATGAACCAGTGATGAACATGATTTAACTGAAAGCTTAGCCAAAGACAAACCATCTCGAGTGCTGTTGCAGAAACCATGGTTAAACCCATGGCAATGGGCCCCTGGCCACTATTTTGGGATCTTTGGGCCCTACATAATATAAATAATAATATTAATGGTTAAAATGTATGCAGTGAATGAGCCAACTGCTGAGTGAATGAATTAGAACTCTGCTGCTTATATGTTCCAAAGCACCTGGTGTCTAGCTAGAAAGTCTCAAATTATGAATTTCTATTTTTTTTAAGAAAGCCTATGAAATTCCATCAAACTATAAACAAACAGTGAGTTTATTCAGAGGCAGGCACATTATTGCTACCACCCCTCCAATCTGGTGATGAAATTTTGAAAAGTGTCTTGTAGGAATCCCACAGAGCATCCTCCAGCATTCATTTGCCTCTCAGACTCCGATCAAGGGTCATTGAAGTCAATGCTGATCATTCCATAGATTTCAGTGTGCTTTGGACCTGGCGCTCATTAGATAGCAATCATGAACTCTCCTTGTTCGGCACCAGCAGAATATTCCACAATAATAAAAGTAACTACAGTTACCAAAGACTCAGAAATCCATCATTTGCATCTGCATGGTGAACATTTGATTCCCACATGGAGCCATAGGGGCCTATAGCTGTGCTATTATTTATATTATTTGGGAAGTAGTATGTGATCATCTAATTGAAGTTTGTATAATAACCCATGCACACAAAAGGAGGGTCAGTAAAGGTTGAGTGTGAATTTCCTAAACTTTGAGTGCTTAACTTGGCAACCTTAAATGAGTCTTAAATTATTATTCCAGATCCTCAGCTTGTGGCCCAATTATTTTTTATGGAATATCTACCTATATTACATCCATTGATGATGTTATAAAATTATTTTATGAATTTATTTCAGTTTATAAAGAATGATTATCCTAGGCTCTAAGTGTAACAATAATTAAAAATCTCATGAATACAAAAGAAGACAAATCTTGCTGTTCATACATTCATAGATTAATACTTTTTAGGGCAATAAGGGACCATTATGATCATCTACATTTACCTCTTGCATAACAAGGTCCAGACAACCTCACCTAATCATTTCTCTATCAGGCCCATGACTTCTGTTTGAGCTATAGCATATCTTTTAAAAAATATATATCCAGTCTTGATGGAAATACTTTAGGTGACAAAAAATCCACCATATCCCAAGGTAGGTTATTCCAAAAGTTAATTACCCTCACTGTTAAAAAATTCCACCTTATATCTAGTCTGACTTTGTCTAGCTTCAGATTCCAAACATTGGATCTCATTATGCCCTTTTCTTTGCTAATGAGCCAGCTACTACCCAAAAGCTCTTCCCCATGTAGGTACTTTTAGACCATGATCAGGTCACCTCTTAACTTTCTCTTGGTTAAACTAAACAGATCAAGCTTCTTCAGTCTCTCACTATGTGTCATGTTTTCCAGACCTCCGGTCATTCTCATAGCTTTTTTTTGAGCCCATTGCAAATTGCCAATATCTTTTTTGAAGTGTGAACACCATACCTGGAAACAATATTCCAATAATGGTCTCACTAATCCTGTATTATAGAGATATCACCTCCCTACTCCTCCTTAATATTCCCTTGTTTATGCATCCAAGGACTGTGTTTGCCCTCTTAGTCACAGCATCACACTGGGATATCATTTTCAGATGTGTATCTACCATGATGAGATGATTTCAGAGTAACTAGTTTCCAGAATACACTCCCCTATCTTATAAGTAAGACCCGTATTCTTTGTTCTGAGATGTAGTATACTGCATTTGTCTGTGTTATAAGGCATGTTGTTTAAATAAGCCCATCTCACCAAGAGATCCAGGTTGGTCTGCATAACTGACCTGTCTCCATCATTATTTAACAGTCTACCAATTTTGGTGTCATCTGAAAATTTTACCTGCAATGGATTATTATTTTCTTCCAGATCATTTATAAAGGTATTGAATAGCATTGGATCCGTGCATGGCATCACTAGAACCACCCCGACTCCCGATAATGATTCACCATTTGCCATTTTTTCAGATCTATTAGTATACCAGTTTTTAATCCATTAAATATGGGTACATTAATTTTGTATAGTGCTATTTTTTAAAATCAAAGTCAAATGCCTTCCAGAAGTTTTATTATATGATGTCAGCACACTTACCTTTTACAACAGATATAGTAATTTCCAGACCTTCAGGAGTTCTGACTGTATTAAGTTGATATATCATTGTGGGCCAGGGATTGTATGTGATTCCATGAGGGAAGGTACCATAACCTCCCAGGCACAGAGTGTGGGTGTAGGTGGGTGGGCGGGTGATTAGGCAAATTAGGCAAATTCATTCAGGGCCTTTTCTTCTGATCCTGCAAATGGACACAGTATCCTCTCCAAAGGCACCCCCAATCATGCCTGGGAAGGGATGGAAGGATTTTGGCCTACAGAGGCCTCATAAGAATGGTGAGTGACCTCTGATAACCTTTGAGCATGCATATAGGACATTTTATTGTTTGGGTTTTTTTATGTTTTCTCTGTAATGCTTTCACTTTAAGAATAAATGTGCTTGCCTAAAAAAAGATGTGTGGTAACTTATAACTGGGGGCACTTACATTGTTCATAGCTTCTGGGGAGAAATCAAAGTGAAGATGCTGGCCTGTAGACAGTCTGGCTGGCTGGGAATAACACAGTGCAAGCAGGGAACTGTCCATCTTGGAAAAATCCTGGTAAGGAGGGAGAGAGATTTGGGTATCCATCCAAGAGAGCTGAGGATCCAGGAGCCTAGAGTGGTTTTCCTTGCTGAATCATAGAGATGCAGTTTCCCAGGACTTTGACATCTATAAAAGTTGACTGTTCTTTTTTGAAAGGGGGAGAAATGTAATGGATTGAGGGTTCTTTCTGTACCACTTCTGAATTTTGGATGATTTTATGAAATTGTATCATGAAGTTACTGTTTCATAGAGTCTAAGGCCAGAAGGGACCACCATGATCACCTAGTCCGACCTCCTGCACATTAGAGGCCATAGAAACTCACTCAGCCACCCATAACCTCTGGCTGAGTTACTGAACTCCTCACACTGGTCTACAATTGTTGAGAAGTCGTCTGCTTCAGAGATAAAATGTGCTATTTAGTATGTATTTTGATGTGCTGAATTCAAATATGACAATTAAAACAACTGATTGGCTACTGTGTCTAAGATATTTACGTTTTTACATTTTATGTCTATGTATATTGTGTAGATAGTAGAGTTTTAATCATAAATTGTAAACCTAGGTCTTTTCATGTGTTTATGGTTGCTTTACATAATACTATTTCACCTGTCCTGTTTATGTAACACTTTAAAAATCAGCAAAGGGGTTATATAAATAAAATGTATTATGAAACAAAAGGCAAAAAACTATTATGTCCATAGTTTAGTCCTATTCAGTGTCTACTCGGCGCTTCTTGGCTTGTCTCTTGTATTCATTAAATGGAGCATCTCTTGTCACTGTCCAGCAATAGTCTGCAAGCATTGATGGGCTCCGTTTGCCCTGATAGCGTTTCTCCATTGTTGCAATGTCCTGGTGAAATCGCTCGCCGTGCTCGTCGCTCACTGCTCCGCAGTTCGGTGGAAAGAAATCTAGATGAGAGTGCAAAAAATTTATCTTTAGTGACATGTTGCAACCAAGGCTTTTGTATGCCTTGAGGTGGTTTTCCACCAACAACCTGTAGTTGTATGCCTTGTCGTTTCCGAGAAAATTTATTGCCACTAACTGGAAGGCTTTCCATGCCTTTTTTTCCTTGCCATGCAGGGCATGGTCAAATGCATCATCTCGAAGAAGTTCACGAATCTGAGGACCAACAAAGACAACTTCCTTTATCTTAGCTTCACTTAACCTTGGAAATTTTCCATGGAGGTACTTGAAAGCTGCTTGTGTTTTGTCAATGGCCTTGACAAAGTTCTTCATCAGACCCAGCTTGATGTGTAAGGGTGGTAACAAAATCTTCCTTGAGTCAACAAGTGGTGGATGCCGAACACTTTTCCTCCCAGGCTCCAATGACTGCCGGAGTGGCCAATCTTTCTTGATGTAGTGGGAATCTCTTGCACGACTATCCCATTCGCAGAGAAAACAGCAGTACTTTGTGTATCCAGTCTGCAGACCAAGCAAGAGAGCAACAACCTTCAAATTGCCACAAAGCTGCCACTGATGTTGGTCATAGTTTATGCACCTCAAAAGTTGTTTCATGTTGTCATAGGTTTCCTTCATATGGACTGCATGACCAACTGGAATTGATGGCAAAACATTGCCATTATGCAGTAAAACAGCTTTAAGACTCGTCTTCGATGAATCAATGAACAGTCTCCACTCATCTGGATCATGAACGATGTTGAGGGCTGCCATCACACCATCGATGTTGTTGCAGGCTACAAGATCACCTTCCATGAAGAAGAATGGGACAAGATCCTTTTGACGGTCACGGAACATGGAAACCCTAACATCACCTGCCAGGAGATTCCACTGCTGTAGTCTGGAGCCCAAAAGCTCTGCCTTACTCTTGGGTAGTTCCAAATCCCTGACAAGGTCATTCAGTTCACCTTGTGTTATGAGGTGTGGTTCAGAGGAGGAGGATGGAAGAAAATGTGGGTCCTGTGACATTGATGGTTCAGGACCAGAAGTTTCATCCTCTTCCTCTTTCTCGTCTGACTCAAGTGAGAATGATTCTGGTGCATCAGGAACCGGCAGTCCTTCTCCGTGGGGTACTGGGCGCATAGCTGATGGAATGTTTGGATAATGCACAGGCCACTTTTTCTTCTTTGATACACCTTTCCCAACTGGAGGCACCATGCAGAAGTAACAATTGCTGGTATGATCTGTTGGCTCTCTCCAAATCATTGGTACTGCAAAAGGCATAGATCTCCTTTTCCTGTTCAACCACTGGCGAAGATTTGTTGCACAAGTGTTGCAGCATATGTGTGGGGCCCGCCTCTTGTCCTGAGCTCCAATTTTGCAGCCAAAAGAAAGGTGATAGGCTTTCTTAACCATAGTGGTTATACTGCGCTTTTGCGATGCAAAAGTCACTTCACCACAAACAGAGCAGAAGTTATCTGCACTGTTCACACAAGTACGAGGCATCTCTGCTCACTTTGGCTAAACAGAAATGTGTCCCTTTGCAAAATCAAACACTGACAAAGAAGAGAGCACGACACTGTATGATTTCTAGAGCTGATATAGGGCAATTTGTTCAGCAGAGTGATGTAAGCTTCATTATGATGGCATCATCCATGACTTCTAGGAATAACATGATGCAATTCATATCATGTATGACGCAATACCAGCTTCAGATTGTATCATTCATTGTTTTGCCTAAAAAGCAAGTACTGTCCAAACCCAGTCATAGATTTATTCATAGATCCAGTCAAAGATGTATTTTAATCATTTCTGGTTTAAATTGAGATCCCTTCCCTTTATAACTCACTTATCCTCCGCCATTCCCAAGTCAAGGGTCGTATATACTGACCCAATAGCTTGGGTCTTGAAAACTAGAGCCAATCAACAATTTTAAGCATCCTTTTCGTTCTCATTTACCCAGAATTAGTAAAGTTTGACTATATTTATTTCAGAAGCATTTTGGCTGTAGAGCAGTGAATTATTTAAAGACTTCAAGTTATAGTGAATCTACCATTTACACTAGTTTAAACCTGCAAGTAACCTGTGGCCCATGGACAGCTTTCATATATGTGGATTCCCCAAGAGTTAGCAGGGTGTGCCATGTCTCTGCCAGACCAGACTGAATGATCAGCACTCATTCTATTCAAAGTAAAACAATTTGAGACAATAGGTTTACTTTATCAGGGAGAAGATACTTTCCCCTGTTTTCTAAGGGGAGAGGACTTTAAGAGTAATGGAAAATTACCCAAAGACAGCACAAAGAAGAGGTGACCCCAGAGACTCATTGGGAGAACTGGAAGAAACAGCTATTTTGCACCAGATTAAGATGAGGAAGGCTGCTTCAGGGGCAAGGTAGGCAATGGGATAGAGGAACCTACTGCCTCCCTGACTGATGGAACACAGATGAGCTCCCAAGAGAAGTGTGATGAGGGACACTACATTTAGGATGTTTTATTGTTTTACTTGATCTGTATTCTCCTGTGCTTTATATAATTAAGTATAAAGAGTTTAAAGTTTATAGATTAAACAAAGTGTGTGTGTTGACTGCTTTACAATTACTGCTTGTCCATGAGGGAGCTAAACTATAAACGTGAAGCTTCACAGCTTTGGGGTGCAGTTCTTGGAGAGGGGTGTGTTTAAGTACAGGGGAGTCTGAAGGGACAGCACTGTGCCCAGAGGGGGTAGGTGGCTGGACAGTTGGGTTCAACAATCAGAACTGGGGTGCCAGATAGAAAGTCTGCCCCTGAGAGTGTGTATAGGAATGCTGATATCGGGTCTTGACTGGATTCCATTCAGGCTCCAGAGCTTGAAACACCTCAGAAATTCAGAGCATAGACGCTTGTAATCCTCCCACAGCAGTCTGAGTGGATGGCCCGGAAGGGGTATTCATTAGGATCTGTGATACCTTCATCAGCCAAACTTGTGATCTCATAATCCCTTTCACCCACCTATTTTCCTTAAAAACCCATATTGATTGGTATTAATTATGCTGCCATGTGTTAATTATATATTGGTTGCATCACATATCAGTCCTCCATAATTTTGCCGAAAATTCCTATCAGGCTAACAGTCATATAATTTCATCCTATGTATCCTTTTTAAATAATGGCACACCTTTGGCTTTTTCTCCAATTCTCTGAAACTTCTCTATTGTTCCAAGATTTGTTAAAAATCAACAATAATGCATCAGGTAGCTTCTCAGCCAATTTTTTCAATACTCTTGAGGCAAATTTCTGGTTCTGCAGATTTACAAATGTTTTACTTTAATAATTGCTACTTAACATTCTCCTACTTACAGATATTTTCTATTCTATGTCCTTATCACTGTAAGATGTGAATACATCATCCTGCTTCTTTGTGACAGAAACTTTTATTAAAGACTTCTGCCTTTTCTACATCATAAATAATAATTTTATCATTCTTCTTTAGTATAAGATCTAGAACTTTAATGGTAGGTTTTTGTTTGTTCCTGATATATTTAAATAATTCCCTTTTACTGTACTTAACCTAACCAGGCTTAGATTTTTCACTGGTATCCTTAGCTTCCCTTATCAATTGTCTGCATCTCCTAACAGTCAATTTTTACTTATTGCTACCATCTTCTCCATTTTCCATCTTTAAATGGTTTTTTGTGGCTTTTTAAAATTTCTATCTTCATCTCTCCTCTTACCCAGGGCGTTTTGCAGCCTCCACACCTGGCCCCACCCTTTTGTGACTGAAGAATGCATTTTTGGATATCTAATAGCGCATTCTTAAACAATTCTCAATCATTCACATTTTTATGTTTAAATATTTCCTTCCACAACATTTTTCTCAACACTATTTTGACCTTTGGGAAATTGGCTTTTTTAAAGCATCAGGTATATTATCCTTTACTGATTGGGAATAAATCTGTTTGTGTATAGGAAATTAAATTAAATTAGGATCCTATCCACCCAGACAACCATCAGTTTTTAGTTCAGTAGGCAATTAATTCTCACTATTAACAAACAATCAAACCAAACAACTACAAAATTATCATTGGTGTTACTCCACCATTCTGAGATGCCAGCCCTTGAACATTTTTTCTGCCCCAAAAGTGTAGAAAAAAAGAGTGATATGGAAATAATATTTTACAACAAATGCAGACTGATATTATTAAAGCAAAAATGTGAAAAAATTGAGAAAAGGATGATGTATTGCAAAAGAGAATTAACAGATGTTGTAATCTGCTTGGAACAGGCCAAAGTTTGCTCAAACACTTTTTGCAGTACCAGCATAAATTGCTTTTATTAAATATCAGTGGCCTCACTATTAGAGAAGACCGAGACAAGTAAAAACCACTCGTGACATAAAAATGTAGGGTACCAAACTGAATCTTATTTGCAGGTGAATTGTCTCAGCCTGTTTGGATTACCTAAATCACAGGGAAATAGGTTTAGAAATGGAAAAAGAAAGCTTAACTTTTGTTGCTGTGATGATAAAACAGAATAGTAGATGTGCAATTCGGCTGCTACCTCTGTTATTCTTTGCCATTCTCTCTGGCTGAGTGGGAGATAGAATCTTTTGGGGTAGGCGGAGGGCAGGAATGGGAACGATGGGAGAAAAGGCTTCTTTTTCCATTTAATATTTAGAGCCTTATGCTGAAGAAGCTGCATTAGTGCATTCACAATTTTGCCTCATTTTATAACATATATAATCTATAGTATTCCTTTTAAAAAATCACATTGAATTTTCCTGTAATTCTGCACTAAAATTCAAATTTGTATTTCCAGGATTAATTTGTGCAGTCCCTGTGCTGTTTGCTATTCTTCCTTCTATCTCTTCAGACCAGTAAAGAAAAAAAAAAACAACTGGGGGTGAAGGGGGAGTAGCACATTTAAACAAAATAAAAATGTTTTTAATTGAGAAAGTACTTGAGGCTAGTTGTCAATATGTGTATGTGTTTTCACAACCATTCAAGTAGCTCAAAGTAGGCAAAATTTAAGGCATGTTTGTAGTACAGAAATAGCATTCTACAGCATGGTGCATCAGCACAGTTCACTCTGAATGCTGTAGATAATTAATCTAATTTTCCCTCTGCTTCATTTTGTGTTCTATTAGTTTTCTTATTCAAACTTTCAAGTCACAAATCTAATTTAAAACCTCTTAACTGGTCTAATGTGGTAATGTGTTCCATGGGCGTGCAGTGTCTAGCAGTGAGTGATAAGGATGGAATACTAATTTGCTTCCTAGTGTGCACACTGCTCGATAAATAAATAATATATCACCTGTGCTCACCATTACTTGACTACAGAAAGTGTCAAAAAAACCCAGAAAAGATGGGATGTGAGTTTAAGGCACAGAAGGAAGAAAGAACTCAAGTGGGAAGTGTGAGAGAGAAGTAGAACAATATAGGCTGTAACAAAATGGTAATTCTATTAAAGTGGCTACCTATTTATAACTACCCATGAAATGTGTATTGGGCCACATGCTGATTAATGGATACATTTAAATATTATTATTTCAGAGGTTTTTTTCCTAATCTTTCCTCAGTGCACACATGAACTTTTTAGCTTTGCTTTTTTCCCCTTCGTTTTTTTAAACAAACAAATTGGTTTTCTGCTGTTGTTTGACTTTGCTTCCTTCTATGTTTCTTTTTCCTCTTTGCATATAACTGTTATTTCTATACATCATGAAGTCCAAGTTAAATAATTCTAAATTTACTGGGATTTATTTTGATCGTAGGTACCCTGGCATATATCAAGGGTATTTCCACTGTGGTTAATGGAGTCACACTAGTATAAAAGTTATACAAATGAAATCAGAATGAGAGTATTGCTACTAAGAGAGTTAGACTATGTGTCTATGTCTATGTCTGTGTGTGTGTGTGTAAGAAAGAAAGAGATAGAAAAGGCAAGGCAGAGAGAAAGAAAGAAAGAAAGAAAGTGAAGAGGAAGACAAAGATAAAGGATGTCAAAAAACTGGCAGTGTCCTGGTTTATTAAAATATTATTTTGTAGAAAATGTCATTACTATTTTGTTTAAATGTAATGCAATTTACCAGACCATAAAGAACTTCTCAGAATAAATGGCTGGTTTCCAGGCACTGCAACTGTGCTGCTGATTACAATACATTCTGACATTTATGACAGTTTTATAATTCTTGTATTCTGTACCTAGCTGGGCTCTGAAGTGTCTCTACTTTGCTAAAGGCTTTCTCTTGGGAAATGGCACTAAAGTTTTGTGGACTGAAAGGACAATAAAACAGTTTGATGGGAAAACAGTATTACTATGTTATTGCAAACCTATTTTTAATTTATGTCTGATAACAATGTTGAATATAAAGGATTAATTTTGCATTAGTATCTAAAGGAAAAATAAAATATATAACAACTGCTTTTGAGTAAAAAAGTAAAAAAAAGAAAATGAATTTAAAGTAATAATGTATATATTGCCAGAAGTAGAAATAACAGGGAAGAGATGGTGTCACACCATAAAATTGGCTGGCAAGGACCTAAATCCTGTAAATCCTTATGCAGTTGAGTAAATTTACTGACATGAGAAGTTCCATTGATCTCAATGAGTCTACTTGCATGAGAAAAGTTGCTTGTGTTGGGTAAGTATTTACACGTTCAATGTCTAGACCTGGAGTTACATAAAACATGTGAAGAATTATGAACATTCATTTGACTTCTTAGCACATAATTAGCCCCCAGGGTGGAGCAACAAAAAATGAGAGAACTAAAGATGGCTCAAAAGCAAGCAAGCAAGAAATTACCCCTGAAAATGGAAAATTTGAAGGTACTTCCCTTTTCAGGGTTCAAACCGGACACTTTTTGTTCTTTTTCAAAATTTTCACAAAATACTTAGATCAGCTATGCTTTCCAGCATATTGCGGCCTGGTCTACACTGAGGGGATTAGAGGGCCGAGCTAAGTCAGTCTAAGTTATACAACTTCAGCTACAAAATTAGCGTAACTGAAATCGACGTTCATAGAGCTACTTACTGCGGTGTCTTCACTGCAGTGGGTCTACTGCTACTGCTCCCCCATCGACTCAGCATACGCTTTTCGCTCTGGTGGAGTATAGGAGTCGATGGGAGAGCACTCGGCGGTCGATTTATTGTGTCTTCACTAGAAACGATAAATCAACCCCCGCTGGATCGATCGCTCCGGAGATAAGTGTAAACATGCCCTAAGAGAGCACAGCCAGGGCTCTGGATATTCCCTATACAATTCCAAGCCCCTCCCACCCAGCTATGTGAGGGATGCAGGCTTAGCCACTCAGAAAAACCTGCTTCCCCTATCATTCTGTGATTAATGATGGTGGTAGCTGGAATAGGGACATAAGGGGGTTTCTTGTGTCCCATTTTGTCCTCCTCTTCCATATTAATCAGAGCACAATTTGTCCCAGAAGGGATTATTTTGATAGCCCTTCCCCATGTTATACCGCTGACTGAGAGATATAAAGTAATCACTCATTTGACTTCAGGAATACCACTTTGTACTGTGATTTCATCAGTACCCTTCAATTAAGCAAGGTCCAGGTCTTTACTCAGATAGGATGTAGACCTCCACAGACCTCCTTAGTGCTTAGGGAAAACTGCCCAAGAATCATGCATGGGGACACTCTGCTGCTGGAGGTGCCATCTTTCAGTTGAAACATATACCTAAGCTCTTGAAAAAAAGGGGTCATAAAAAAATTCCACAATACTTTTCACAAGGTTCTGCTAGCCAAATTACAATCAAGCAGTTACATTCTCCTGCTTTAATTATCCTGATGTTTGGATAGATAAAGTATGTTCTTTCTGATCTAATCCAATCTAGAGTGTTGCTGTGCACTGTTTGAAGCCTCAGAGATTGTGCAGTTGCCACAAAATCGTTATAGCTACTGTATCTGATTGATAAAGACATAATTTATAATAGATAACATGTATAATAATAAATATATGTGATCTGTATTCAGCTTGCAAAATTTGTCACGCATTTGGACAAAACATGCTCTATAAAATGTCAGTCATTAATAAAATGGACAAATATTGGCTAATGGAAATAAAAGGAAGAAAGACCAGGACTTCATCTTGAGAGGATTGGGAAAAATCCACAAGCTTTTCAATTATTTATCTTCAAGCATTCACATTTTAAAAAGGAAAGAACTGATAGCCAGACTAGAAAGGAAAAAGATTAAATAGCAATAGGGTTTTCTTTTAAAGTTAGGTTTACCTGCCATTCAGCAGAGAAGATGGCACCTTCAGACCAAGACATGAAGAAGTACAAATACTAAAACAACTGGAGATAGAGCTGGAACATTTAAAGATCATATATAAAACAACAAAGAAGGAAAAGCAAAAGAAAATGACTGTCAACCACAGAGGAAAAACAAACTCCTCAAAGTCTCGAAAGAAATGTTAGCAAGAGGATGGCAAGGAGGTCACATGCATAGATAGCAAGAGTATATATATATATATATATATATATATGTAAAGTACAGAAACAGATTGTTTAGTACAGGAGCAGATGCTGAGTGACTTTAAGTGAAGTTGACTAATGTCCGGTGCAAATATTTGCCTCCCCACACACACAACTTGCCTCCTCAAATCTTCCAGTGGCCTCTATGCCTATGTTTCTAAATGCTTAATGTTTTTGCCTGGCTGGGCAAAATGTAAAATGAATGGTCAAGAAAAAAATATAGTCCATTTAAATATAAACGTGTATAAGTACTTTATTGAATTGCATCTATTAAACACATCCATCAGAAATAAACATACGTGCTTAGTTCTTGTAATCATATATGGCTTGATTTTCATGGGCACATTAATATTGCCTCACCCACTTTGATTTTCACAGGCACTTTCCAGCTTCCATTCCAATTAATTTGCATTTAGAAGCCTAAATTTAGGCTTTCTGATTTGAAAAAAAATTAGCCAAAAACTATTTATTTATTAACTTAAACTTTCAATCCAAATTACTCAGATCACACGTCCTCCTTTCCTCCCCCAGATTGCAATGAACAAAATTCACCTAGTACTTCAGTCAACACAGCATTAGTTAACTGCAGCTGAAACCTTGACTTCTGTATTTGACTTTTAGCAACTTTAACTTGGCACCCTCCATGTTACCTTAACAACTGTGACAGACCCAGACAAGTGGGGACAGAAGTCTGATCCTATTGGGGTCCGGGAAGTGGGCGGGCAAGGCCGCCCACTGCTAAAGTATCCCACCCTGCAGCCTAAGGGGAGGGATCCACAAAACCTAGATCCCAAATAATTCCGGGGGGCAACAAATAAAAGAACAGGAACGGGCGTCAGGGTCAAAGGGCTAAAACTAAGGAACCGGAAGAGGACACCCAGCAGAGAACCCCAGACAGCGCCCACTGCTCCTCAAAAACATCGAGGGAGCCAGCGGACGCTGCCCAGAGGAGCGGATGCGTGAGCGGATAAAACAACGAAAAACAGCCCCACAGTCGCAGGCCCCTCCCCCCGCCAACCTCTCCTCCCTGGTGTTCCGAATGGCCACCTTGGCCATGGCTAGGAGGAGGTTGACGAGGTGGTCCCGCGACTTTGTGGGGCCTCGAATTGGGTGTGCGTGAATAAACAAGTGAGGGGAAAAGTGCAGCCAGAACCTCAATAAGAGGTTCTGGAGGAGCCGAAAGAGGGGCTGCAGCCTGGCGCACTGAAGATACGTGTGCGCCAGGGTCTCCCTCTTGCCACAGAAGGGACAGGCTTCGGGGACCGGGGTAAACCGCGCCAAGTACACGCCCGTGCTCACTGCTCCGTGCAGGAGCCGCCAGCTGATATCCCCGGTGGGCCGCGGGACTAAGGTAGAATACAAACTGGCCCACCGGGGTCCCCCACCCTCCACTGTTGGTAACAGGTCCTGCCACTTGGTGTCTGGGCGGGATATGAGGGTGGGGAAATGGAGCGTGTGCAGCACGAGCGCGTATAGATGGTCCCTTGGCGCGGTTTGGAAACGAACTGGCTGCATTGTACGCAGCTGGCTCGATGTGTGAGGAGGGGGAGGCTGGGAAGGCTCACGGGGCAGGGGGCCGATGGAGAGATCCGGAGGGCCTGGAGTGAGGAACGGGTGGGATGCACCCTCTCGCAGGACCCGCTCGAGGAAAGACCGAGCCGCGGGAGACAGAGCTGCCTCCACCTCCTGGAGTACGCGCCTGGGGGTTATAAGGGTGGACAGCCCCATGCACCGACCAAGCGCCCGGGGGTCCACCCAACCCCCCAGGTCATAGTCCAGGAGGTCTCCAATCTTAGTGACTCCCGCCAGGACCAACCTCCGGCACACCAAAGGGGACTCCGCCACCTGCACACGAAGATGGGGATTGTGTAGCAGGGGCTCCGCGAGGAGATCTACCCCCTCGGTGGCCACAAAGGGCCTGGTTGCTGAAACCAGCTTCCAGGCACGGAGGAGGTCCTGGTAGAAGACCGGAACCTCGGAGAGGTCTCGCGGAAGACCCCTTGGATGGAGAAAAAAGAGCTGCCGGTCGTATCGGAGCCCTCGCAGGCGGCTGAGGAAGGTGCACGCCAACGTGCTCCACGCCGAGCCACCTGCACTATAAAGGAGCCTCTGCAGGGCCTGGAGGCGGAAGACGTGGACCTGCATGCGCATGCACGTCAGGCCCTGTCCGCCCTCCTCCAGGGGAAGATGGAGAACCCCTGCAGAGACCCAGTGCAGTCCTGGCCAAAAAAACCCCAGAATCAACCTCTGGAGATTGGCCAGGAAATCCGGGGGCGGGCACAGGGTGTTGAGTCGGTGCCAGAGCATGGACAGGACCAGCTGGTTGAGCACCAGTGCTCTACCCCGAAGGGAGAGACACCGGAGCAGTCCCATCCAGCCCCGCAACCGCCCAGTCACCCTGCCCTCCAAACCGTGCCAGTTCTCCGGCGGAGATGGATGCGTGGCGGAAAAATAAACGCCCAGATAGAGCAGCGGACCCGCGCTCCACCGAATGGCCTGGAGCGCGGGTGGGAGGGAGCTCGCCTGCCACCCAGCCCCAACCACCAGGCCAGAGCTCTTGACCCAGTTGATCCGGGCGGAGCAGGCCGCCGAGTACACAGCTTGACAGGCCTCCACCCGCACCAGATCATCCGGGTCCTGGACCACGAGGAGCACGTCGTCGGCGTACGCTGCCAGGACCAACCGCACCTCCAGCTCATGGAGCACCAACCCCGTCAACCTCATACGAAGGAGATGAAGGAAGGGCTCAATGACCAGAGAGTACAGCTGACCCGACAGCGGGCAGCCTTGACGCACCCCTCGCCCGAAGCTGACAGGTGCGTTCAAGGTCCAGTTGAGCTTGACCAAACACTCCGCGGAAGCGTACAGCACCTGGAGAAACCCCACAAACTGGGGCCCAAAGCCAAATGCCCGCAGAGTGCCCAGGAGATACCCGTGGTCCATCCGGTCGAACGCCTTCTCCTGGTCCAAGGACAGGAGGGCGAACAACAGACCATCCCTACACCCAAGCTCCAAGAGGTCCCGGACCAGATAAAGATTGTCAAAGATGGTATGGCCCGGGACGGTGTAGGTCTGGTCTGGATGGATCACGTCCACCAGCACGGACTGCAGCCGCAGCGAGATGGCCTTCGCCACGACCTTATAGTCCGTGCTGAGGAGCGAGATGGGACGCCAGTTCCGGAGGTCGCGGAGGTCCCCCTTCTTCGGCAATAAGGCGAGCACCGCTCGCCTGCACGACAGAGGGAGGACCCCGCTCTCCAGAGACTCGGCCCAGACGGTGGCAAGGTCCGGGCCGAGGACATCCCAGAACACGCGGTAGAACTCCACGGTCAGCCCGTCCATGCCCGGAGATTTATTAGTGGGAATGAGACGGAGGGCTTCCGAGAACTCGGCCAGAGTGAGAGGCAGCTCTAGCCGGTCCCGGTTGCCCATGCTGACTGTTGGGAGCCCGTCCCAAAGCACCCCGCAAGCGTCGGCATCAGTAGGATCCGGGGAGAAAAGGCCAGCGTAGAAGGCCCGGGCCCTCTCGCGCATCTCCGCCAGATCTGTGAGGGGAGCGCCGTCCTCTGCCAGAAGGCAGAGGATGTGCTTTTTTGCCCCCCTCTTCTTCTCCAGGGCATAGAAGAAGCGGGAGCCACAATCCATCTCCCGCAGGACACGGATGCGGGATCGTACGAAAGCACCCCGGGCCCGAAGATCGTCAAGGGCCCGGAGCTCCTCCCGCTTCTCCCGGTGCGCTCCACAGAGGGGTGGATCTCCGGGGCTGGCGGCCAGACGCCTCTCCAGTTCCAACACTTCCTGCTCCAGCTGCTCTATCACCACATCCCTCCGCCGGCTGGCACCCCGGGTGTGGCTACGGCAGAAGAGCCGGGCACGCACCTTCCCAACATCCCACCACCGCTGCACTGAGGGAAAGGCACGCCTCTGTTCCCGCCAGGTCAGCCAAAACTCCCGGAAGGATACAACAAACCCCGCATCCTCCAGCAGGCTGTTATTGAAGTGCCAATAGGCCTGCCCCGGCCTCTCCGAAGAAAGAGAGGCCGTCACGGCCACCAAATGGTGGTCCGAAAATGGGGCCGGTCGAACGCTGGAGGAGTGGGCCTGCGAAAGATGACGCCGAGAAAAATAAATTCGATCCAACCGGGAGTGGCTCGACCGTTGTTCCTCCACCCGGACAAAAGTAAACGTAGAGTCATCGTCCGGGTGGTGGTTGCGCCAGACGTCCACCAGGGAGTGATGGACTACGATCTCCCTGAGGGCGTCTGCGGCGGCCGGGCTCAACTCGATCCTCGTGTGGTCCCGCTCCTCGAGGGTGCAGTTGAAATCTCCGCCCAGGACCAGGCACTCACGAGGATCCAGAGTACCGAGGAAGGCGGACACCTGCTGAAAGAATCGTGCTTTCTCCGGGCCAGATGCCGGGGCATAGACATTTGCAAGATGTATCTTCTGCCCCTCCACCCTAACCCGGAGATGCAGCAAGCGACGCGGCACGACCTCGGTGATCCCCAGCACTTCAGGCTGTAGGTGTGGGGAGAACAGGGTCGCCACCCCGCCCTGATGGGCCGAAAGGTGGCTAAAGTAGACCCTGTCCCCCCACTCCAGCCGCCAGCTCACTTCGGCGGCTGGATCCGTGTGGGTCTCCTGCAGGAAGATAACCGAGTACACCCCCCTCCCGAAGGAAGGAGAGCACCCGGCACCTGTGGAGACCCTGGGCAGGGCCTGAAGTGCCTGCGCACTCAAGTCCGTGTCTTCCGTCTCCAGGCCCTGCAGAGACTCCTTTATGGTGCAGGTAGTCCGGCGTGAAGCGTACTGGCGCACGCCTTCCTGCGCCGCTTCCAAGGGCTCCGCTACGACCGGCAGCTCCTTTATCTCGATCCGAGGGGCCTTTCGCGAGACCTCTCCGGGCTGCCGGTCTTCTACCAGGACCTCCTCCGGACCTGGAAACTGTTCTCAACGACCAGGTCCGTGGCGGCCACCGGGGGGCAGATCTCCTCGCGGAGCCCCTGCTACACAACCCCCAGCTTCGTGTGCAGGCGGCGGAGTCCCCCTCGGTGCGCCAGAGGTTGGTCCTGGCAGAAGTCACCAGAGTCGGAGACCTCCTGGATTATGACCGGGGAGACTGGCTGGATCCCCTGACGCTCGCTCAGCTCATGGGGCTCTCCAGGCCTTGTACTCCCCGGCGCGTACTTCAGGAGGTGAAGGCCGTTTTGCCGCCCGCTGCTCGGGTTTACCTCGACCGGGTCCTGCACGAAGGCACGCCCCGCCCACCCTCCACCCCAGGCCCTCTGGACCTTTTCATTGGGCCCCTGCCCCGTGGACCCAACCGCCCCCCCCGCCCCTTCTCCATGAGCCGGCTGCACACCTTGCAGCCAGTCCGCTTCCAAACCGCGCCACGGAAGCATCTATACATGCTCGTGCTCCACACCCTTCATTTCCTCACCCTTGTGTCCCGCCCCAACACAAAGTGGCGGGACCTTCTACCACCTCTAGAGGGTGAGGAGCCCCGGTGGGCCAGCCTCTATTCCACCCTGATACCGAGGCCCACCGGGGATATCAGCTGGCGACTCCTGCATGGGGCCATGAGCACGGGCGTGTATTTGGCGCGGTTTACCCCTGTCCCAGATACCTGCCCCTTCTGGGTGTGAGGGAGACCCTGGCGCACGTTTACCTGGAGTGCACCAGGTTGCAGCCCCTATTCCGGCTCCTCACAAATCTTTTGTTACGATTTTGGCTGCACTTTTCCCCTCACCTCCTTCTCTATGCACTCCCTATCCGTGACCCCACAAGGTCACGGGACCTTCTGGTCGATCTCCTCCTGGCCCTGGCTAAACTGGCCATCTATAAAACCAGGGAGAGGAGGTTGGCTGATGGAGGCTCCGGTGACTGTGGGGCCTGTTTCCGATCCTTTGTCCGTTCACGCATCCGAGCAGAGTTCCTCTGGGCGGCGTACACTGGCTCCCTTGATGCCTTTGAGGAGCAGTGTGCGCTGTCCGGGGTTCTCTGCTCGGTGTCCCCATCAGGCTCCCTTCTTTTAACCCTGTGACTGCACTCCTGACCCTGTTATCTCATTAGTTGTCCCCCGAACTCATTTGGATTCCAGGTCCTGTGGATCCTCCCCTTAGGCTGGGGGGGGGTCCTTTAGCAGTGGGCGGGCTTCTGCCCGCCCACTTCCCAGAACCCAATAGGACCTGTGGAGACCCAGCTTACAGCCCCGAGTGTTTAAAGTTGCAAAGATGGTCGGCGACATGAGGAAGGCTGGGGTTGATCCTCGCGGTCAGGGGCGCTAGTGGTTCCCATTGGACCCCGCAGCAAACCATGACCGACCCCGAAAGACAGCAGGGCATCACGGAAGCTGCGGGCCCGCTGGTAAGCCGCTGCGCCTTGTTTCCCGGTCCCTTTGCCCTCCCACAACATGGCCCTCACGGTCTGGAGAATCAGATGAAAATCAGCCCAGCGCTGAAGAGCAAGACGCACTCTGTTCGTGGAGCCACGAGTGTCTTCCAAGAAAGAGTGCATCTCACTCCTCTGCGTGGCAGGGATCGGGGTCACAGACCCCTGTGCGTCCCCCAATTGGGCCCCCCTGCTGGCCCCGTGGCCCATCGAGACAGGTACGCAGGGATCAGAGCCCCGCCGCAACGCCCGTCCCTCTGGCGTCGCGCTACCTGACACAACATGTGGCCCTAGGGAACGTGGGCTGTGGAGTTGTGGAGCGGAGGCTGTGGGGAAGTAGCCCAGGGAGTTGTAGCTGTCACGCAGCTCTTACAGGAAACCCTATAGACAACTGCAATTCACAGGGCCCTGGGCTGGAACCCGGAGTAGAGGGCGGGCCCGGGTTCCCCCCAAACCTCCCAACTCCTGATCAGACACAGGAGGAATTTGACTATGGGTTCTACCTGAGGGGAAGATCTCTGAGGCAATCAAAATCCGCCAATAAGCGCAGGACTCACCAAGGTAGAGGAGGAACTTTGTCATACAACATAGAATCTGAATCCACCCTTCTGTGAGAGAACCCCTGGGAGAAGTCTGAGGGGGAGCAGATCTTCATGAAAAGAACCTTTCAGGGGCACTCTTAACTTCTTACATCTGGGGCAGTGGGACGGAGTTACCATTCTGTGGAAGAATCTTCACTGTCTAGGCCTAAACCCCTTGTGGATCCTTAACAGGTCTACTCCCACTTCCTGGAAGCAAAACAGCACTGGTGCCCACCCTGGAACAAAAGGGGACCCGGCCCACTATAGAAAAAGTTTTATGGGGAATTGTGACAAAAATCCAGCCAATGTGCACCTAGGCTCAAGTAATGAAAACAAAGGAAAGGGGCTACATTCTGGAGAAAGAACTAGAAACCATAAATTAATTAAAGAGGTGAAAAGAGAAGCAGCAGGGCAGTCTGCAAAATATTTTTGATACCTTATACCAATGCCAAGAGTATGGGAAACAAGCAGGATGAACTGGAAGTAATAGTATACGAAGGAAATTATGACTGAATTGGCATTACAGAGAATTGGTGGGGCAACTACCATGATTGGAGCACCATCATTGAGGGATATAGCTTGTTCCAGAAGAATAGGTATGGGGGGAAAAGAGGAGGCATTGTGGTGTATGGCAAGAACGTGTACACTTGCTCCCAGGTTCAAGAGGAAGTGAGAGGCAGATCTACTGAGAGTCTCTGGGTGAGGATAACCAGGGGAAAGAACAGTAGCAATGTTATGGTGAGCTCTCTTGTAAAAGAAGAAATGGATGAGGCATTCTACAAGCAGGTAACAAGATTAGCTAACACACAATAGCTTGTATTAAGGGGGCTCTTAACTTCCGTGATATCTGTTGTAAGAATATTACAGCAAAGCATGATATGTTGTCTAAGTTATTAGCATGTGTAGGGGACAACTTTCTGATTCAGAGTGTTGAGGAAACAACTAGGATCCTCCATATTGGATCTGGTTTTGACCAACTGGGATGAATTTGTTGTGAATGTGGAGGTGGTTGGGAACTTGGGAGAAAGTGATCATGATCTGATAGGATTCAAGATCCTAAGGAAAGGATGACATGAGAAGAGCAAAACAAGGGCATTGGACTTCAGAAAGGAAGGTTTCAAATTCTAGAAATAGTAGGCAAGGTTCCATAGAAAGACAAGTGGGAAGAAAAGGAGTTGAAGGGGTCTGGTATTTCCTAAAAGATGAAATACTAGAGACTCAGCATCAAGCTTTTCTGATGCAGAAGAAAGATAAAAAGAGCCACAGAAGGCCAATGTGTCTGCACAAGGAGGTTTTTAGCTTTCTAAAAACCAAAAGGGATACATACAGGAAATGGCAGAAGAGGCATGTCACCAAGGAAGCATACATGGGAATAGCACACGTTTGTAGGGATAAAATCTGGAAAGCCAAGGCAAGGACTGAGTTACAGCTGGCAAGGAATGTTAGAGAAAACAAGAATGGGTTCTTCAAATATATCAGACAAAAAAGAAAGATCAGGGATGGTATGAGTCCATTGCTCAGTGGAGCAGGTGAGATGGTAATGGAAGATGATAGGAAGGCAGAGCAGTGTTTTCACAAAAAATAACATGTGACCGGATGACTAGCAAAGTTACCATAGACCAGGGATCGGCAACCTTTGGCATGTGGCCTCTCAGGGAAATCTGCTGGCACGCCGGGCCGGTTTGTTTACCTGCAGCATCTGCAGGTTGAACCGATCACAGCTCCCACTGGCCACGGTTCGCCGTTCCAGGCCAATGGGAGCTGCGGGAAGCAGCGTGGGCCGAGCATATGCCCTGTAATTAGTTAACCCAAGGTTAAAGTGTGGTTGTTGTTAAGATAAGATCTTTGATGTGTAAACTTCATAAAAAGTAATGAAAGATTGTAGTTTGCTGTTACACTAAATTTCCTCCTCAAAGAAATGTTGGAAAAGTAAATGAAGAAGGGTAATGACTTCAACACATGCACCATTGAGTTCCCAGTGAGAATTCACAGACTCAATCTCCATTCCTTACTCACAGTGACCAAAGGAAAGCCCATGTGGGTACAGAAGCTTTCAGCTAACTTTCTGTTTTCATGAGATATAAAAGATGGATTCAAGGAAAGGTCCTTCATCTCTGGACTGTTTAGAAATCCTGAGCAAGTGGACAGGGATCCCAGGAGTTATTCTGGGTAACCATGAAAGATTGTTGAGAAAGTGGCAGATTGCTACATATCTGCTATAATAGAATCATAGAATATCAGGGTTGGAAGGGACCTTAGGAGGTCATCTAGTCCAACCCCCTGCTCAAAGCAGGCTCAATCCCCAATTTTTGCCCCAAATGGTCCCCTCAAGGATTGAACTCACAACCCTGGGTTTAGCAGGCCAATGCTCAAACCACTGAGCTATTCCTTCCCCCATTTTGGACTTATCAGACTTTGACTCCTGTTAATATATATTTACCTGCATTAACCTCTCAATCATTCTAATTTCCTTTTCTTAGCTAATAAACCTTTAGTTAGTTTACTAGAGAATTGGCTACCAGCGTTGTCTTTGGTAAGATCCAGAGTACCAAGTGACCTAGGGGTAAGTAACTGACTCTTTGGGGTTAGACGTAACCTGAAGTGATGTTATTTTTGCTTTACGTAACCATTATCATAAAGTCCAGTTTGTCTGGGTGGCAAGAGTTGCTGGAGAGCCTAAGGGGACTGTTTGTGACTCCATGGTAAGACTAATTTAGTGATCCAGGAGTTCACATTTGTTACTGACTTGGTGAAATCTGGTGTATCTGCCCTGTTTTCTGACAGTCTAACGTAAGATTGATACTCTCAGTTTTGAGCCATTCCAGATAGCATGACAATGCCCATCTTTTAAAGGGGGAAAAGGAGTCAAGGAACTACAGACCAGGCAGGCTGACCTCGATACCTGGGAAACTACTGGAGCAATGTGTAAAACATTCAGTTTGTGAATACCAGGATGATGAAGGGGTAATCACTAGCAGCCAGCATGGATTTACTAAGAACAAATCATGCCGAACCAGCTTGACTTCCTTCTTTGACAGGGTAACTGATTTGGTGGATGAGGGGGATGCAGTGGGCATAATATACCTGATTTTAAGCAAGGATTTGGCACAGTCCCACGTGACATTCTGGTGAGTAATCTCGAGAAATACAAGCTTGGCGGAACAAGGGTGGAACTACCATTAAGTGGATACAGATACAAAATTGCAAACAAAGAGTAACTATTAATGGAATGGTGTCAGATTGGAAGGAAGTCTCAAGTGGGGTTCCAAAGGAATCTGTTCTGGGTCCATTGTTGTTTAACATCTTTATTAATGACTTGGATATAGGAATAGAGTACATATTTACTGATGACACAGATACAATTTACTGCTGACACAAAGCTGGGGCGGGGGGTGGTTGCCGACACTTTGGAGGATAGAGCTAAAATTCAAAGGGATCTTGATAAATTGGAGAACTGGGCTATAGGAAGAAAATTAAATTCAACAAAGACAAATGTAGGGTGCTATACTTAGGGAAGAAAAACAACTGCACAAATACAGAATAGGGGATAATTGGCTTGGCAGCAGCATTGCTGAGAAGATCTGGGAGTTGTGGTGGAACATAACCTCAACATGAGTCAACAACCTAGTGCTATTGCAAAAAAAGCAAAGCAATTTTAGGTGGCACTAACAGGGGCATAGCATGCAAGTCATAGGAGGTGATAGTACTTCTCTATTCGGCATTGATTAGGCTCAGCTGGAGTATTGTGTCTAATTTTGGTCACCAATGTAAATAAATGATGTAGATAAACTGGAAAGGATCCAGAAGTGAGCAACAAAGATGATCAAAGGGATGGAATGTAAGCCATATGAGCAAATGCTGAAGGAATTGGGTATGTTTAGTTTGGCAAAGAGGAGATTGGTGGAAGGGGGGTGGGAGAAGCAATGATCATCATCATTATCACTCCCATAACTGCATTAGTCATTGGGGCACCATCATTGATAACCAATTGTCTCCACCCCTGACGATTGTGTGTCAGTGCTTAAGTCTCCATGGAGTCTATTCCTGTCCACTCTTCTATGTTGTCAATCCATCTCTTCTTCTGTCTACCTCTTATTTTCTTCCCCTGTACTGCCCCATGGAAGATGATCTTGGATAGGCCAGATGATCTTGTTACATGGCCGTACCACTTCAGCTTGTGCTTCTTCATGGTCGTCAGGAGGTCTTCATGTGACCCAGCGCATTGATTGATGATGTTGCAGACCTCTTCATTAGTGGCATGGTCAAAGTAAGAGATGCCCAGGATTTTATGAAAGTATCTCATCTCTACTTACCTGTATTTTCCATTCAAGTTCTGCCGTAAGTGTCCACATCTCGCACGCATACAGAAAAATTGAGATAACCAGTGCATGCAGCTGTTTCAGTTTGGATTCCAGAGAGATGTTCTTATTCCTCTAAATTGGCTTTAGCTTTGCCACTGTTGCTATTGTTTGCACAGTTCTTTGCCAGAATTTCTGCCTATGATCCTTCATCATGGATGATTGCCCCCAAATACATGAACTGTTTCACTGTCTCCAGCTCTTGTCCACTGACAGTGATATATGAGCTGATTCCATCATGTTTGTTTGTCATCAGCTTGATTTTCTCTGCACTGATTTCCATGCCGTATTTTGCAGAGGTTTCATCCAATCATGTCACAAGGTTGGCAAGTTCATCTTCGCTATCTGCCTGGCCATCAATGTCATCAGAAAACTGAAGATTTGAGATTGTTCACCCCCCAATGCTGATCGGGCTACTGCTTCCCACAGCTCCCATTGGCTGGGAACGGTGAACAGCGTCTACTGGGAGCTCCGAGCGGCCATACCTGTGGACGCTCAGGTAAACAAAATGTCTCATGGCCCACCAGGGGCTTAACCTGAACAATCTGAGAACCAAGTTTGGGAACCCCTGATCTAGTCTGAACTCCTGCACATTATAGGTCACAAAACCTCACCCAACCACTCCTGAAATAGACCCCAAAACTCTGGCTGAATTACTGAAGTCCTCAAATCATGTTTTAAAGACTTCTAGTTACAGAGAATTCACCATTTACACATGTTTAAATCTGCAAATGATCCATGCCCCAGGCTGCAGAAGAATAGCTATCTGTCCTGGATGGTTTAGACACAACAAATCCTACATCTTGGCAGGGGGTTAGACTAGATGACCCTGCAGACTCTCCTAATCCTATGATTCTATGATTCTATGTCACAATAATACACCTTAGCTGATATTATCTTTCCATGGGAAATTCCACTGAGTGCAGGGATTCCACCTCATGGTCTGCTCACTGCCCCCCCATTTGCAGGTCCCAGGGGACACGAGGAAGGGTTTATTCTACTGCAAAACCTGATAAACCCTTTTTCTATGTGGGGAAGGAGTGGTCTAAGCATTAAGGGTCCCTTCTATATGTAGATCAAAGGATACCATCAATTAGATACAGGTTTTTTTTTTCATGTAATAACTAATTCTATTGATGTATTGAGTGAAATTGAGATAGAACTAAAGAAATATGAATGTACCTCAGTATTAAATGTCAATTATAAAAAATCAATAACCTCATTATTATCAATAATAAAAGATGCCTGAAAAAGTCAATATAAATTGAAATATTTCCAATCAGCAATGAAATAGCACAGAGTACAAATACCCACCAGCAATGAGTATGTGTACAAAACCATCCACATACCAACTACTCCAAACCTCTCAAAAACATATGTATAAAAGAAGAAAGAAAACAAAAAAGAACCATCTGGTGGGAAGAGTAGTCATTTACAAAATTAATAAACTTTCAGGTCTATGCTGTCTTTAGTCTTTCAGAAGAGATGTTAAAAGGCAGCTCCAAACAACTTGTGGTCATTAAAAATCCCTTGGCACTTTTTCTAAGAGATGGAGTGATCATTTCAATTTTCTGGACAAATTCCATCTTGGATACTTTACCTTCTGCCTTCTGAAATGTTCCTATTGTAATTTTAATTAAATATAATATTTTTTCTTCTTTTCCTAACACTAATGATAGTATAGGTTGTCCAGGAGCTACTGCATTCCCTGTCCAGAGGTAGCTGTATTTCACTGATAGACTGTTCTCATATTTAGTTCAAGATCCTACAACCCTTAGTGCATGTGTAAGGGCTGAAAGTTAAAAACATTTTACAGAGCCCTTTGCGATTCTTGTGGATGAAAGTTTGTGCGTATATATTTGCATATAAGATGCACTCCTTGGGGTAATGCCAAGGGAAATATTAAACAATATTTGAAAGACAATATTACACTGTGTGGGCCCACTGAAGTAAATAGCACTCTTTCAGTTGATTTCAATGGCTTTTGAATCAGGCTCTGTGATGGAAAAATAGGATGAAAATAAATAAACAAGAGATTTACTATTGATTTCAGCAGATCCAGAGCTCAGCCAATGAGTTTTGGGTTAAGGGAAGTTGGGGGTTCACAATCTTAGAAAGAGTTACCTATCCAAATCATATGAGCACTGGTAAGGTGAGTTAAGCAAAATTAAAGTAAATACTATGTATTTGCAGGTATTTAACCATGGAATAGTAACTGAATGTAATTTAAACATTGATCTCTTGGCAGGAAAAAACACAAACGAATTCTACAATCAACATCTGACGGGGCTAACATTTAAATGAGGGGACAAATTAGCAGGAAAATTTAAAGCAACAACCATTCATCTCCACTAACAATAATAAAACTATTGAAAAAGTTTATTGCAAGTGCAAACATATATAAATAAATACAAGTGCAGTTAACAAATGGCCAGAAAAACAGATGATACCCTCGGGGCACAATAAAAAAAGAGCCAAATATTAACAGAAGAAATCAGATTAATGTATAAACTTTCCCCAAAAGCACTCCGTTGGTGCTAGCAATTGAACTGCTTTGTTAAAAACAAAAACATAACTAAGAAACTCATTCGACAGCTGACCCCAATAGAAACAATGGTAAGAAACACAGGCAGAACTAAAACATTAATTCACAGCTTGTAGGTTATTATAAATCACAACAAAGGGACAGAGAGAATTATAAATGGAACGATAACATGGCATTCCAAATAACCCCTGGACAATGAAAAAAGTATGGTGTGCAGTAGCTCGTTCATCTATTTGTGTATATAGAAAAAGAAGAAACATCTTGAACCAATATATCTCATGGGTGTTTAAAATAAACCACTGGGATTTAAATTTTATGGAAATATTCATAAAATGTAATTGTTCTTAACAAAACAAGAAGGGACAGAGGGAAAACAAAATTGTAGGGGCCCACGGGGCAGCAAATAACATATGTACAAATATAAAATGATGTTGGACAAAAGCCCTTAGCAGCCCTTCACTATCCTTATCTCTCTGTTTATAGGTATGTCAGGGACACGTCAGGATCATGCATGGGGTGAGAGGGATGGACTACGGTACATAGTGCTCCATTCAATCATCAGCTGGCAGAGCAGTCCCTAGGGGTATGGCTCTAGCCAGCATAACATAGTGGTCGCTCCTGCTGCTTTGAGTTATGCTCTGGGTTATTTCAGACCTGGTTGTGCTGAGGACTGGGTGAGGTGTGATGGTGGCTTAGAGTTGTGCCAAGAGCATCGGGGATATTTCAATATAGTAACAATTTGCAAATTTGGCATTGAAGTAGCTGTTTGTTCCCTTTCTTGTCCATTCAGAAATTCCCCTTTCAAATAATAATTATTGAAAAGCTCGGGATTTTTGTATTATTATAAAGGTAGATGGTTATGTGGGTGATTGCACAAGCTGTTCAACTAAATACCTGATCTAGTGATTGTATATTGATTATATTGGCTATATTCATTACTAAAGAATCCCCAATTAACAAATTAAACTTCTGAGTTTGAAAAGTTCTAGTCCCAGAATCAGGCGGAGTAGTATTAGAATTACTGTTTGGTTGGGAACCCCGATGTGCATGGTTGCAACACTCATACTTAGGAAAAATATTCTGAAATTTCAATAATTTTATTAGCAGTTAGTAAAATCACAAATGTTCCAATCCAAACAAGAATGTAGCAGTAGTACAATATTAATTTGACATCCAGCAGCATATCATATGCACACTCGCACAATTCCTGTGGAGACCTAGAGGAGAGAAGGCAGGTGCTGGTCCACGGGGTTCCTCTTCTGTCTCTGGCATACCAAACAAATCCAGTGGGTCGGTCTACATTGTGTTTGGGCCTATTATAGGCTTTGATGACTGCAATTAATATTCACAAAAGCGTTCTGCCCCCTTTGTTAGCTTCCTCACCCTCAAAATGTTGGGATGTCCTTATCCTATAGGTTAGTATATTAATTATCTCAAAACTATTAGGATATATGCCAATTGGTTACTATGGCAATCTTGCAGTTACGCAGCTGCTGAATAATGCCAAAATAGCTAAACAGGCATCAGCTGACTTCTTGTGGTTACCTATCACCATGTTATGAAAGATCTTAGCAAAATACATACTGAAAAACAAACAAAATAATACCTTCAGACTCAGGGTCACTGCTGGTCAATTTACGTATGCTAATGTAACCCACACACCTTCTCAGTGTGGTGGTCCCATCTAATGGCACCAAGACGACTTAGAGAGAGTTCAATGAGTCTGCTCTACAGCCTTAGCTAACAGGAAGTTGGCTTTTTAGCTCATGTGGTAGAGGCTCATGCACTAAGCTCCAGAGGTCCGTGGTTCGATCCTTCCCACTGATGACTAGTGTCTGTCAGTGTTACACTAAGACTTATACGCCTAAATTCCTTATGCTAACTGCTTAAGCTAATATTTTACAGGCTTGGGCCTGTAGGCTCCTTGCATTACTGCTTGATACTATGTCTTAGTTCGATACTAAATCTGTAATGTATCCCAGAGACTACAATGGTGTTGCTTGATATCAACCAAAGAGCCCGAAAGAGAGGTCTATAATGTGCTTTATGGTTTGGTAAGTGACTGTAAGCCATTACCTTTTTACTCTAAAGATATGCCACCTGGGTGTATTCAGAGTGAGGTTTAGTGATTAAAAATATGTTTTTATTACATTTTATTATGTGTTTATTATGTTTTAATGATATTAGCACTGCAGTGCCTATAAAGTTGTGAGGGAGTGAACTGGATTCTTTTGTGGCTTAGAATTCTTTTGTGGATTCTTTTGTGAACTGGATTCTTTTGGAGCCTGGATGAGAGTTTTTTTTCTCTGAATGGATAGGAAAGTCTGCTCCTAAGGCTACCTCTACACTATGAATTAGAGGTGTGAGTCCCCAGCTCGGGTACATGTACTTGTTGTAGCTCTCATTGTGCTAGCACAAGTATAAATAGCAGTGTAGCCACCGTAGCATAGTATCTGTAGCGGAGGCATGGCTGAGACGTGGTGAGTACATGTTTATCACTTTCAGCTGGGTTTCTGCTTGGCACGGCTCAGTCATGCCTCTTCTGCCTCTGTCTGTGCTACTGTGGCTACACTTGCT
Source organism: Chelydra serpentina (assembly GCA_037349315.1). Classification (NCBI taxonomy): domain Eukaryota; kingdom Metazoa; phylum Chordata; order Testudines; family Chelydridae; genus Chelydra; species Chelydra serpentina. The sequence continues at coordinate 64,172,636 of JBAIAC010000004.1, forward strand.
GTTTATACTCACACTAGCTTAGTGACAGCTAGCATGAGTATATGTACACTCATAAGGGAATCACACCTCCAGCTTGTAGATGTAGCCCAAGAGATGTTGTGCAGAAAGAACTTGCAAGATTGAGAGATTAAGGTGTTGAGTCTGAATTAATAGCTGGACATCCATGAGGAGATGGCAGAGAGACAGGCCAAGATTTTAGTTTGGATAGAAGGAATTAGGTCTGGAACAGAGGGGTAGATCGGTGAGTCAGCAACATTGAGATTGCAGTTAAATTTCTGATGAAGTTCAAGGAAGCATAATAAATGATTGCCACATCATGCACCTTATTGTCTTGCTTCAGGAGGGAAAGTTGGTGAGTTGGTAGGTGGTACTTTTCCCTCTGAGGGTACATATACACTGTGAATTTCTTTTGGGAGCATGTAGACTACATATGTAGGCAGACACCCCTTGCACAGGTATAAATAGCAGTATAGCTTGTGAGGCACAGCTTAAGTGAGTAAAGACATGCCTGAAGGTGGTGTATATGTGCCTGAGTACATACCCTACACCGCTCTCTACTCACCCACGCTGTGCGTCTCCAGCTACACTTGCTATTTTTATCAGTGTAGTGTCCCGCTCTCTTTCCCCTGCTTGGAGTCTTTCCCTGCTGTGGGGAAAGACTTCAACAGTGGGGAAAGGCTGTGGCAGTGAGGAGTCAGCGTGGAAAGGCTGCCTCCATCCTATCACAACATTTTCTCACCACAATGAAATGATCCGTCAGCAGGGAGCTGCTGAAGCCTTTTCCTCTCTGTCTCCTCCCTGCCAGAGTCTTTCACTGACAGATGTAAGGACACACCACAGCATGGACACAGCTTGCTTTTCACTGCAGCATGTGGCAACACATACTCCACACTCTGTTGCCAGCGATGTGTAGTGTAGACATGTCCTGAGTCACTACTGAACCAATGTCCATGCATGGCATTAGGAGAAACTATACTTCTGGGAGGTGTTGGAGATAATTCTCATCTGTGAAGTCTTATTTGTTCCAACACAATGCAGACTTAAACTTATCAAATCCAGCTAGTAGAGGATTATCCCTGGTAGGGGACTGCTGCAGTGGTGAAGCACTGCTGTAGTGATTCCTTTGTCACCCTCCTTCCTTAGACCCTTATCTGGTGCAAAACTGACTCCTGGATCAGGTGGCTCTCTACATCCTTTTTCATCCACTGTGTACAACATTACCTGGTCACCACTGAAAATCCAACCCATTGTCTTTCAATTGAAACATATAAAACTAAAATTCTATGCATTTGTTCCCATTAAAGTTTCCATGCCAGGTTTCATAAGCTGACTGCTGTGGCTATAAGCGATCAGCTGTGTGTTGATTCCCCAGAGACATATATGCAGATGTTTCATTGCCCATTCACTTATTTTATACCCACTGTTTGTTAATTGCCTAGACGTTTACACACCTACACACTCAGCGAGGGAAAAAATCCATCAGTCTTTATGTAGACAAAAATCTCAGTGTTGCTACATTTTCAGATTATTTTTTAGTGTCTTTCTTGAAGTAACTTTTCACCTTGTGTTTTTTTTTTCTTTTTAATGAAGGGAAGCAACACAAATCCACAACTTAAGCCAAAAGTGATAAAGTATAACAAGGCATGGAAAATCAACATTAATGAGGCATGAACTTGAAATTTTTTAAAATTAGTCCCTCTTCCCAATCTCACAGGAGGGTCCGCAAATTCAGTTCTTCAAACTATATGATCTAATATATATACAAAACATTATTTCCATTCCCATCACTCAATTCCATACTTTAGGGTACTCCTCCCTTTCCTTTGCCGCATACGCACAAATCATGTTAAATCTTGCCACCTCAGCATGTCAGTGATCTGCCCTTTTATTTCTGTCTCCATGGTTAAACTTCTTGATTCAAGTTCTCCTCATCAAATCCCATTTTGAGAAGTACAATTTTTCCTCTCTGGCCTGCCTGATGCTTTCTCCATCCAGGCCATATCAAATGAGACTGCATTGTGCAAAGGCTAAAATGTGAATAAAGGTAAAACTTGTAATGGCAAAATGTTGGGTTAATATTATGCATTCTGTTCATTCATAATATTGATTTCCCACATAATAATAAACTGACTTATTTTCTTCTACATACATATCTGAGTGAATTTTGCTGAGGAAGAGAAAGGAGGTTTAATAATTATGTCTTTAAAGTGAGCAATGATCCAAATGCAGAGATATTTCATGCTGTCATCTTAAAAAAAAGAAGAAGATAGGGCATGTGTTTGATTCACTGTTGGAGAAACTGCAGCATGACAGGCTATTGTATGCACATATGGTAGGAATGCCCAAAGATTAAGCAATTTGGGAAACAGAAATACAAATCATTCCTGAAAGAACCTACCACTGAGCCCAGAGGAATAGCTATTGGGTTGCCAATGATAGGGATGTTTGAGTTAAGAGACTAACTTAATCACACGTATGTTAGTCACAGCAAGATGTACTTGAGCAGTGACAAGGACACCAAGGATAAGTGACTGGATGAATAAACTTTGGGAAATATTAGCTATGGAGATGTTGACATATCTATGAAATAACAAGGCCATAGACTACTGAGGACTGCTGCTATTTATAAAGTTTCAGCATGGAAACAACCAAAATCTGAAATCTTAGGGATAGAATTTACCTAGCAAGGGATAATTTTTGTAGAGCTTGCACGATGGAGGACATATCCTGCCAGTGCTCCAAGTTCTCAGTAGCTCCTTGGTCACGCTACAGTGTTCTAGTTATGGTTTACAAAGCCATCAATAGAATAGGCACCTGTTATCTCAAACTTTCTCTCCTATCCAACTCATCACGGCATCTGTGAGTCTCAATACAGAAACAAATAGGTGGAAGGTAAAGCATTTTTAATTGCAAGCCCACTGGCCAGTATGATGGTTGGACAGAGCAAAGGCTCCACCCATTCTTCACTCCTGTCCAGCCTTCCCTGCCAAAGGGTTTTAAGAGGAAATCCTTTCCCCTCCATTCATGCTGATGATCTCAGCTAAACACTGGTGTTCTTCACATGTGAAAATGGGCAGAGAAATCCTCAGTCGACCCAGTCTATGGAGGGGCAACAAAGTAACTCCAGAGGGGCTCCTTCAGTTTAATACCTGTTTTTTGTGCCCCTAACAGCAAGCCCTTTATGGCCGTTAGGAAACTCATTGCCATAGTTGTGGAGCTGGGCATATTCCCAACTGGATTTCTGCAAAGGCTCTTCACTTGTCCTTTAGAAAAGGCCATGTCGTGCCACTCACAGTCTCTCAAGCTTGTTCCTTCCTAGGGTGGGAATCTCATACGCCTCACACCCTCACTGTCATATGACAATCAAGTTAATCTTGTTCTATGCATCCCTGAATATCCTAATTCAGGAAGGACATTTCCATTATCTATGACTGGAAGCAACTAGGATCGGGGATCCCGTGAGTTGAAGAGTGAGGGAAATTAACCACTGGAATAACTTACCAAGGGTTCTGCTGGACTCTTCAACACTGGAAAATTTGAAATCAAAACTGGATGTTTGTTCTAAAAGGAATTAATTCAGGAAGTCCTATGGCCTGTGTTATACTGGAGGTCTGACTAGATGAGCAAAGTGGTCTCTTCTAGCTTTATATAATCTATAAAGTAGAGCGAAATGGATCAGAGGAATTACTTCTTTTGCTTCACTAAAAAGTAATAATTGGGTTGAAAGGTGCTGGAGAGTTGATGAAGTGACCCCATTGACAACCAGTGGTGGGGGACCCACCTACTAGCAGTAAGAGACCAGGAGAAAGCAGATGTTCCCCCACTCTTAAACGCCCAGATAGTAATCTGGAGTTCATATGGAAGAATTTCTCTCACACTGGGGCTGGAGGAACTCCCAAGGGCTGTGCAACCTGATTATTGAGTAAATATTTACACATGACAAAATGTTGTGACAGTTTTACCTCCCTGAGCAGATGTCAGCTTCGCACCAGGGTGTTCTGGGTTTGATGTGTATTTTCCTTGCACTTTTTTTCTTAACAGTGTAGAAGCAGGATTTTATAATTGTACTATAAGAATTGATTAAATTTATAATTGTAGTATAAGAATTAATGTAAACTTTGTTTTATCCTACCAGTCACCCTTTTTGAATAACAGAAAGGAATGACCCTTTTGAAACTATGGGATCCTGTTTCCCATATGCATTACAATGAGGCCCTGGTAGGACCTTTTAGTTTTTGTTACAAGGTTTAGTTAGTAAGAGAGAAGATTTTGTATTGTGTCTATCATAAACAGATTAGAGAAATGTTGAGGGCCTGAAACCCCAATGTGAATTGTTTTAGTTATAAGATTTAGCAAGGCTTGATTTACAATGTATTCTGCTGAATATAAATTACTGCTTTTTGCATACCTTCGAAGGTTTCTGTGAGTGACCGTTTGTGTGAATGAGAAATTCATGCATCAGGAAAAGATAAGGTGTGAAAGCCAAGGAAAAAGAAGTGAGAGACTTGGAAACACCAGGAGACAATCAGAAAACATCCATTGTATCCGTTGCTAAACATGTTAGCAGCATTGACGACCTCAGAGGTGAGGCATGCACCCCCAAAGGTGAGACAACAAATAGGAGATAATGATGGGAAGCCCGACAATAACCATCAAATGATAACAGCGGAAAACCCCGATTAACATCACTTAAGGACTAATGATTACAGAATAACATTGCAAAATCCATAGACTAAAATGGAAATGTACAAGTATAAAGCTGGGGTGTTTTGCCATGGAACTCTGGGTTCAGTCCTGCAAAGCCTTGGAGCATTGGATCGTGACCGACAGAGCCCAGCTCCTCACTCGTGCTCAGTCTATCTGGCCATTAGATTGACTCGAGCTTAAACAGACAGGTAACTATAAACATCAACTGGCAGGACTGTGTGTGTGTGTGTGTGTGTGTGTGTGTGTGTGTGTGTGTGTGTGTGTGTGTGTGTGACTGAAAAGCATATGCTAACTTGTATTTTCAATAAATGCGGCATATTTGCCTTCTCCCCTATAAAAGATCCCATGTGCTTTCTATAGCATAACATAACAGGTCCGTCTAGTGTGCAGTCAATATATTCAGAAGGTCAAATATTTTTTTCTAAGCAGAGCTCTGAGAATACTGTATTTCAATAAATAGCTGGCTATTAAAATGTAAAATTAGGATCTGTCTGACTTATGAACTGCATAATTTTTATTTTATTTTATGGAACCCATTTTTTCAAAGGGTTGTATGGAAGCCAGATGGATTTGTTATTGGTGTTCTGAATTAGGTCTTTAATTTAAAAATGTGCCCAAAATAGATATAGATTTTGTTATTCTGTTCTGAGGCGGATGGGGTTAAATTTGTTCCAGGAATCCACAGTATCTTTAAGTCTTGGAAGATTTTGGTGAAGACATATGTTTTACATCAATATTTTGACATATACAGAGTAGTAGGTTAATTAATTGCAACTGGCATATTTGTTGTGAAAAAAATTGCACTGCTAAACTAAAATGTAGAACCTTTAACGTGTCAATCATAATAGGCCTTCTGCACAGAAACAATTTCAAATATTAGAATCACTGACTACTAAAATGTGTTTTTGGTACATTGGCTTTAAATGCTCCTGATATTTGTTAGGGATGGGCATGTCTACACTACAGACTTAAGTCAACCTATATTAGGTCAACTTACAGCCATCGAAGTAATTGCTGAGGTGGCTGATGTCCACACTGCCCTCCTTCTGTCGGTGGTACGCATCCTTACTACAAGCACTTCCACCGACTGAAGAAGGCAATGTCTGGGGCTGACAGCCAGGGCTCTCAACTCTGTACAGCTCCCCGCCGGGAGCCCAGCTTCCCTCTAGGCTCTTGGCTCCCTGCTCCCAGCCAGGAGTGGGGGGAAGACAGCTGGGCTTCTTGCCTGCCTGTGTGGGGAGCGGGGAGCCAGGTGAGCGCAGCCAAGCTGAAAGCAGGGAGTTGGGGTCAGCCAGGCCCTTGTTTCCTGGCTTTCTTGTCAATTTCAGGGCTCCATGCTGGAGCCCTGAAATTAACAAGACCGCCAGCAGCCAATGTAATTAATGCAGAGTCTAGAAAGACACTACATTAGCCTAACTACACCGACATAAGCTCTGTCTCTAATGGAGGTGGAGTTATTATGCTGGTGTAGTAGGGCACTTACATCAGTGGGACAAGACTGTACACTGACATAATTAGGTTGAACTAAGCTGCCTTATGTCAACCTAACACTATCATGTAGACCAGGCCACGAAGTAGAGCAGGGGCCAGATTCTCCAGTGATGTAAACCATGTAGCTCTATTGCTTTCAGTGGATCTACACCAATTTTTCCCAGCCAAATGTTTTGCCCTAAAATTGGACCTTCCCTCAGAATTCTTAGCATACATATTTGAAAATTCATAATTGGTTCTGTTTTCTCTTTGTATCTTTACCTTTAAATTTGCTGTTGAAAATTTTACCTAATGTGTGAACACATACATTTGTGTGTACACACGCGCCATGTGTATATTAACTAGTTTTATCATGTTTGCTGTAAAGCAGTCATTCTCCTCTGGGGCATCATCTGATAAGGGCTTTCCTTTTCACTGTAATGTGGTGAGTTTGTGAGAAGTGCAGTGTTCATTATTAATTCATGACATGCTCCAAGACATGTCGGTGGAGCACATCATTTATAATTAATAAAATAGCCACTCCAAACACAAGCAGACTATCATCACTAAGCTTAACAAGAAGACAACTTCTTTTTTTTAAATGTTATTTTAAAGAGATACAGACAAGTGAGAGCACAATACCGCAATCTACTTCTATGCGGCTCTGTCAACAAACATGATATATGCACATTCAAGACTTCTACACCTGTGGGTAATAAACATCTTATTAATCACCCAAAAGATGTAGTTCTCCAAGTTTCTCATAAGGATGGGCTAGGAATAAAGAAGACCAAAAAATGGAAATGTGAGCAGCCTCTCTTAGCTCAAACTCCTTTAGTAATCCAATTACCGTACTCTCATTCAGTCATGTTCTGAAAAATAGCTTTTGGTATTGGTATCAACAGGCATCTTTATTTTGCACTTAGTGAACTTTCTTTAGTTAAATAGCTAATGTGTTTGTTTCATTAGCATATGGAATTCTCTAATGGTTCGTGAAAAAAATACATGGAGCAAAATTATGAAGACCTTATCAATTTTTACTCACTCCTCACTCAGGCAAAACAACCATTACAGTGAATGAGTTTTGCTGGAGTAAAACATCAATTACAATGGGCAATGGCTCCAGGATTTGAAGCAAGGAAGTTAGCAATACTCCCAGAATCTGAAGTCACCAGCTGATAATTTGCATAAATGTGGAAGAGAGCCTGGAGTGGCTTATAATCATGGGATATATTTCAAATGCTTCATCATCAGTAAATCTAGGTACAGTTAAAGGAACCAGAGACATCCATGAGCAGTGCTCTGCAGAAGATCATGGTATTCAATCCAGCCCAGGTCAGTTCCTCACACACCAAGCCTGGAGGGATGGGTGTGGCACATAAACAGTGGTGTGAAGATAATCCTGCCCAGTCCTCATTGAGTGGAAGAATATGGTTGTAACCTATAAGCCCTAATATTTAGACTGTCTAAGCAAATATTCTGACAAGACATGTAATCAATTGTATACAATTTGTTTGCCAGTGGCAGAAATTCATATGGATATTTCTATTAAGATTTACAACTATGTAATAGTTTCAATAGAGTTTAAGGACAGAAGGGACCATTACATCACAAAGTCTGACCTCTGGTCTATCACAGGTGCCACCTTTTGGGTGTTAAACCCAGACAAGGGAGGTTGTCACCGCCTGCCCTGTAACCCTGGGTGCCTTAAAATTTCTGCTGCTGTGGATCACACCCTGGACACAGACAGCCAGCAAACAAGCATGCAGTTCTGAGTGTCTCTGTGCTGTGAAGCCTTGGTTCAGCGCTCTGACCCTAGCAGCCTGTCTATAAAACAAAAGCTCCTCCCTTGTCTCTTCCAGCTTTGGTCACTACCTGCAGAGTGAGTCCAACACACACCCCAGTCCCAGATTTCCCCCAAACCTTCTGCCCTGAAGTGTCTAGCTCTCTCTTACCCCAGCAGTTGCTTCTCGCACATCTGGGTCACCCAGGCCAGTAAACGGTTCTGTCACTCACAAAGGTGTGAAACCAGATCTCTTGCCACCCTAAGTCTGCCCTACTTCCAGGGAACTTTTGGTCTATAGCTACTGTCAGGGTTCCCTCCCCACTCTGAACTCTAGAGTAAAGACATGGGAACCCGCATGAAGAGCTCCTAAGCTTAGGTTAAAACCCCCAAGGTACAAAATTCCCTGCACCCTGAGAAATGCTTCTCTCACTGCCACCATCAAATGTTTTAAACAGGAATCTGGGAAAGGAACCACTTGAAGTTCCCCTTCCCCCCAAAATACCCTCTCAAACCCGTATACCCCCTTTCCTGGGAAGCCTGAGAATAATCTACTAACCAATTGGTTACACAGTGATCTAAAAACCCGCCCCCGGGGTTTTAAAACCCATAGAAAACAGTCAGCTTCTTAACAGAAGGATTTTATTAAAACAAAGAAGGTAAAATCATCTCTGTAAAATCAGGATGGTAACTATTTTACAGGGTACTCAATTTCCAACTCAGAGGGATTTCCCCTCTGGACAAAACCTTAAAGTTACAGAAAAAACAGGAATAACTCCTCCCTCTAACACAGGGAAAGCTCACCAAGCAAAACAAACAGAAACGTATTCACAATGCTGACTAAACGTACTTTAGAAAAGTGAGGGTTGGTGATTAGATGACTGGTTGAGGAGATTGATTTTCTGCAGGTCCTTCTTGTCTCCCAAGATCACTCTGACTCAGACAAAGAGCCACACACAAAGCCTTCCCCCCTCCCAAGATTTGAAAGTATCTTGTCCCCTCATTGGTCAGATGCCAGCCAGGTCAGGTGTCAGTGTGGCTACCTGCATTTCTTAACCCTTTACTGGTAAGAGGATTTTATAGCACTGCATCAGACCCTCTCCCCCTTCCCTTTATATTTATGACAGCTACTCTTAACTGTGCTAATGTCTCTTTGCACTCAGCCATTTTTCCCTGACCCCAGCACAGTCCTAGCCCATAGCTATTTCTTAGCTGCAACAGTGACTCCTCACACTTAGCAGTTTTTGTGCCCCAGCACCATCCCATTGTGCCTCAGTTTCCTGCTCTCACTGAATGCTGCTCCACAGCTTTCCTAGCTGAGCCAGAGTCTCACCATTCCCAGTCATCTTTCCTGCTATCAGTGGAGGACTGGCTCACAATCATTTACCTAGCAGTGCAGGGTCCCACTCCTCATAGCAGATCCTGGGCTGCAGCCCCTTTTAGCTGCACCTCCGACACATTCAACACTGACTCAGTTTCCCCAGTGAGGGTTTACCTGCCCCCCACCACTGAGTCTGGCTATGGCAAGCTTGTACCTGAACCCTGGGGCTCAACCCTGTCACATCATTACAGAAAACACCACATCCAGATAAAGAACATTCAATATTCCCACAGTCAGAATGCCAGAACAACCTTTAGTGTTCGTAATAACTGAGGCTACAAGCAGAATGATGGTGTTCATCAGACCCACATCTGGTTGTCTGTTAGTCCCTGATCAGGTACACCATTATATCCTTCCTCTTGGGCCCCATGGGCATGACTTGCCCCTTCTTTTTCTGTTTGAGCCGCCTGCGTTTGTCCTGGTCAGAAAGCTTCTGTTATTCTCTCTCTGCCTTCTTGCTCTGACTCCTGGCCTCCAGCTCTATCCATCTCTCCTCCACTAGCTGTCTTTTCCAATTTGGGCTCCACAGCTCTGTACGTCTCACCATAGCCTTTGCCTCTGCTGGACTGTTTAAGGAGCCATCTGTTTGGTCTCCAGCACGCCCTGTAGGAGGAAAAGGGACCCCTTCTGATCCCACGTTGGGAACGGATGCTCCATTCTGCCTCATGGCATATGAGTGCAGCATGGTCACTAGCTCTGATCATTCTGATCAGCTGCTGCCAGACCTCACTGGGAACCCAGCTTTTCTAACTGTTTTTTGGTAAGCTTAGCATCAGCCTCTTTGCTCCTCCTGCCTTTGCTGCTGCTTACTCATCTTTCCACTTCCCCGTGTTCTAGCTTTCTTGCCTGAAATAAACAAAGTGAAAACAATAAAACGGTATGCTTTCTTTGACCATTCCCAGCCTGTTCACTTGAGAAACACATAAAACTATTTTACCAGTGAGTGAAGTGTAAACTTCAGTTAAAATAGCAAGCTATGTGTAAATCCTGCCAACTATGCCAAAGTGATGCTTTGGCACTCTATCCAGACCAATAAGGGGTTGTGTCACCGCCTGCCCTGCAACTCTGGGTGCCCTAAATGCTATGCTGCTGTATTCACAGCCTGGACGCTAGCCGCTAACCGACAAGCATTCAGGTCACAACCTGGCTTCCACTGCCCAGCTACTTTTTTGCAGGGTGACCCCAACACCTCCCCAGTCCCAAATTTTCTCAAAATTGTCTGCCCGGTAGTGTCAAGCCCTTTCCTGGAACACTCACAGAAGTTAAGTTGGTGGCTCCTTCAAAGAGATAGTACACTGCCACCTGTTAGCTTAACTGGGGTTAATACACACTTCCCGTCAATCAATGCACTGAAATGGTTTACAGTAAAAGGAAAACAAGTTAATCTAACAAAAGGGCATAGAATTAAGTGACACCAAGCATAAAGAATAAAGATAGAAAGGGTAATAAGCAAACAAAAGTAAAAATATGCTTCTAAGACTGAAAATGGGTGTAACAAACTAGAGCAGTCGTGGGCAACCTGTGGACTGTGGGCCGCATGTGGTCCATCAGGCTACTGTACTGCAAGACGGTTTGTTTACATTGTTTGTTTACATTGACGGTCTGCAGGCATGGCCGCCAGCAGCTCCCAGTGGCCGCGGTTCACAGTTCCCAGCCAATGGAAGCTGCGGCAGTGTGTTAGGCCTGACAAGAGTTGCTGACACAGTGTAGTGAACTACCAATGGGCCTCTGTGTCACACCAAGTCATTACATTTAACCCAGATATCCCTGTATTAAGATCAAAGTCTTTAGTTAGACAAATAATTTCAGTTGTCAGGAGAAGAAATTGCCTGAGGAGAAGAAATCGTCAATGCCTGAGGCCCCTGCATTGGTAGGGAACTGATTAGGGGAGATATGCCCAGATAATCCCAGCAACAGAATCATGCCCCATGCTGAAGGTAAAAAAAATCAGGTCCCTGCCAATCTGACCGAGGTTAAAATTGTGGCTTTACAAGTGATTGATTTGCCTTGGCATTAAAGTCCAGGAGTAATTTGTTAGAGTTTGACTGCCATCATTTATCTGCCAGTAGTTAATCTAGATCCTTATTCAGCAAAAGCACTTAAACATGTGCTTAATTTCAGCATGTGCTGAAGTCCTATTCATTTCAATTACCTGAGAACAACGGGAAAGATTTTCTTTTCTTTCTTCCGCCAATGGCATGAAGCTTGTGTTTCATGTAACATTCACAGTCTGTTTTTGTACGTTCTTTTCAATGTTATTAGTATGAGATTTGTTGATGGAATGCTATTAGTTTAGCATGGCGATGAGAGTGTTATGGAGTAGGGGGTCCAGTCTTCACAGGTGCTGAGCACTGTGCAGAATTAAGCCTTAAAAGACAAGGTGTGGGTATGTATTCACTGGTGTGTTCCAGAAAGTTAAGTGTTGAACATAAAAAATAATCTCACTATCTGGAATTTATTTATATATTTGAAATGATTCTTCCTGTAAACTGAACTGAGAGTTCCCATCTGCAAATTAATTTGTTCTAAAACAATTGGATTTGGGGGCTGCTTTCATTAAACAAGTGAACCATGACGTTCCCACATTGCCTTAAAGCTGCTTTGCAAAAATTCTACTTGCCAGTTGCCCCTGGCAAGTATTTTTATTTGGCTTTTCTTTATTATTATTTGTGACAGCAAGATATCATTAGTGTATTCTTTAGCTGCATCATGATAAAGATGATTTTGTGCCTAGATTGGTAAAGTTTCTATGTTGCAAGGCTGGGTTAAAGGTAGCTATAAAGTGTAACATTTCTGTTTACAATACCCTAAAGGCAGGCATTATGCTCAAGCTAAAAATAAGCTACTAAATCATTATTTGGGTTATTTCTCAAACAAAAAATCTTTCCTTCAGAAATGTAGATTTTATGCACAGTACATTTTTACAAATGGCAGTATGTTTGTTTCATTCATATACTTATTCTCTTTTGGAGGGCCAGGTTGGCAGGTTTTGCAAATCAACAGAGCTCCATTGATTTAAAAGATCTAAGGCTCTGGTCCTCTAAATCTTAAATTCTTCTGCTTCTTCTTACTTGTCCCTCTTTCAGACATCATTTTCTCTACAGAGATAACACATCATATTTCTATAACTGACACAAACTTTTGCCCACCCTTCAAACCAAACACAATCCACTGCCATCCCCATATTGTACCCAAAGATCTGGCCACTCCTCATCTTGATCTTATTCCTTTGTCTGAGGTTTAAAGCACTTGGTAAACTTTTAACAAAATGTGCACCTGTATATTTCTTAGTTTTTGTAGAAATGCTACATAGAATACACTGTGCGGTCTAGACTGTGCCCTGTCTGGGGGGTTGGGGATTTGAGGATGGGCAAGAGGAAGGCACAAAGACCCTTGCTTCCCCTATGCAAAACAAATCGCAGTCACAGAGCCTTCATTTGGGGGAGCACAGGGACTGATCATTCTTTTGAGTCCTAAGGGTTTAGACTAGCCCAAAGAAAGTGAATTTACAGAGTCTTGGACCCACCTATCTTCAGCACTGGCCCACAAGAGTGGCTGGGCACAAAGGAGGACTGCGCACACCTGTTCATTCTTTAGTACATTTTGTTCTTTTGTATACAAATTTCCATACTGCCTGATAGCATCAGTGACACTAAGATTGTTTCCATCCCATGTTTTGTCTTGAGTCCAGATTGTGCTAGGTCTAGCATTCCAATTGCGTGGCAAGAAATTGCATGATGGCCTGCCCTTGCTTAGATATAAAATCCTTCCCAAAGATCACACTGGAGCAGTGAAGTGTTGCACCATACCTTACTCAGGGCTACATACAATGTAAAAGCCACTGACTCTATCTGCTGTGTTTGTGCATTGGCCTCTTGTTTCAGATATGTGTTGACATCCTTTTGTCTGCAAGAGATGAAGGGAATTGTAGCCTATGATGTAGATGGTTTGCAATGTCTCATGTGACTGAATAGTACAATCCGAGATTTGAGTGATCTTTGGCAGTTGTAGCAAATGTATGTATCTTTGATAGGAGCTGCTTGCTTCCTACGGGTTCTTTTCTCTTCCAGCTGTAGGAGCCAGCTCCCAGCATGGACTCTGATGCCCTGATGGAGATAGTGGCGCCATTTGTTACGATCACTTCCCAAGGTTGCCCATTAGTCAGGATCAGTTCCAAAATCTTCATGCCTTGCTTGCATGTGTCTTTATAGCAAAGCTTGGGACATTCTGTTGTTCTTGTTCCCTCTGATAGCTCCCCATATAGCATGTCCATGGGTATGCATTCATCTTCCAGCCTACTCAGATGGCCCGGCCAACGCAGTCATATTTGAGAAGGGCTGTCACACTTAGTAAATTTGCCCTTTGAAGAATCTCTGCATTGGTGATTTATCTTGCCATTTGATGTTGAGTATGCGGCATAAACAGCATAAGTGGAAACTATTTAACCTTGTTTCAGAATGGGAGAGAAGAAAGTTCAAGAGTTAAAGCTCTGTCCCACAACAACTTTTACCCCAGTTACTGGCCTGGTTGTCTCTAAGTATTATATCTAAAAACAACATAGTTCATAACCATGCTGAGAGAACTTGACCACTGATGTTAACAAGCAGGAAGAACCAAACTTAAACTGGGAATGTCAAATCCTTAAGAAGCCTCCTTGGATTTTATGCCTCTGTGCTGTTTTTGACCATTTCTGGAAGCATCATTTGAAGGAGAAATTAACATATATAAATTGTGGATGCTTTCATTTTACCTATGTACCACCAATATGTGGTGGTACTAATTTTAGGAATTACATTAAAAACTCTCTGGAGCAGGCACCATCTTTTCTGCTCTGTGTTTGTATGTTAGCACAATGGGGTCCTAGCTGCTATTACAATACAAATTAATAATAATAAAAAAGCATGGTGGCTTTACTGGCTCAAGTAACTATGCTAGAATGGTTATTTGGGGAGGCCTTGGGGTTTTATTATAGTCACCAGAAATAAAAGGTATTTCATATTGGCATACTTCTAATGAAATGTAATTAGGGCTAATGAGTAGGATTTGATGTGTGACGTTACTTTACATCAGATATTTCTAAATGCACAACAGTGGTTTCTCAATAAGCCAGCCATTGATTAGTTCAGAGGATTAGTTCTGAGTCATTTGCTTCCAATGTATCAGTGTTCTAATTTCCAGTGTATGACAGCATAATAGTTTGATGTAAAGTTATATGCAGAGGGGGCTCCAAAGTTTACATTAGCAGGGTGTGGACAGTCAGAAAAATAATACTCTGGTGAGGCAGCAGCATAAAGGAGAATTATTTAGAGATGAGAGAAATTTATAACATCCAAATTAGCTAGTTACCCAAATGTTCAGATACGTATGCAAAGAAAAGGGAGAACAACAGTTGTAGGAGGGAAGAACAGGGTATAAGAGGATAAAACCTGTGAAGAACTCGAAGCATTAGTAATATGTACTCTACAATATGCTCATTGGGAAAGGCTCCCAGCAAGTGCCAGCTTCTTTCCAGAAGGAATTTGGCTTTAGATGGTTGACGAATGGGGAGAAGAGTGAAAAAGAATTGATCAACACACAGGCACAGTGATAGAAAGACAGAGTACAATCTTTGGGAACTGACATTTGGTGGACAGCACAGAAGATAAAACCTTTTCCCCATCTGACTGTCTCTGTGTCTCTGTCTCTGCTTTTGAATAATTTCATGTGTTGTAACTTGCACTTTTGTACTCCATTGTACATTATGGAACACCTAGGCTGATCTGAAATAAACAAGAAGGTGGTAAAGAAGTAGAGTAAACAAAGGAATGGAAAGAAGCTAACTAGAAATCAAGGGCAAAGAAAGAAAATGCAAAAAGGAAAAGTGAACTGAGCACCCAGGCAAAAAACAAACAGTACATTTAAGGAAATGATCTGGGAATAAAGGGAGGAAAGGAAATCCTAGTGAAAAAGAAGCCTGGAGAAAGAAAAATATAACATGAATAAACAAAACCAAGAGAAAATCTAGAAGGACAGGCAGAGAGCAGTAAAATGATGGATAATAAGTAAGAAAGTTCACAAAAGGCTTGAGAAATATATATTCTGTTATTTACAGAAAAGTAATGTAATGTTAAAGATACTTTTCATGTTAAGGTGGGGCAAATGTTTTCATTTCTCCCAGACTAACTGGGAATGTAAAATGCAGTGACCTGGGTCCTGAAGTTCAGTATCGCAGGAATATTTGAGTTCTTCTACTCTGGTCATTCAGAAGGCATTAGGTAAGACAAATAGCAAATTATTCCCAACTCCTCTTTAAGAAGTCCAGAGTGGCACAGAAGGCTGAGATTGTGGGAGCATGGAAACACTGAGCAATAATATAGGTTTCTTTCTGCCTGCATTAAACAAGCACACCAGCTAGCTAGACAAATACTTTTTTTTCAGTTCTGAATATTTTTCCAAATAAAAAAAGCCATAAAAGGCAGTTCTCTAGTATCCAGGAGGTTGCATTGTTTGTTATTCTTAATTCTTTGTATAACTGCTGAATATTGGTGAATGTGTTTGCAAATCTTGAAAGTTTCACAAATGCTAGCACAAATGAATTTTTGCCTAACAACCTTACCATCAGCACATGAATTGTTTGCTGTTCATTATTTGCTATCCAACATTTGTCATTCGGTTGTATACTACAACTATGAGTATCATTATAACAACTGAAATGGATAGATGCTCTAGTGTAAATAAGTTAAGTCCTTCAATTAGGAGTGGAAATAACACCACAGTGATATAGGTGATTGATCACACATCATTAATAGTGAATAGTCTAAATACAGTTTTGGAAGCATCCTATTTCCTAAGCTGAAAGTTGGCCAATACTTACAAATAAATACATTTACAGAAATCAGGATTGGCTAAGAGCCTATTTCAAAACCCACTCAAATCAATAGGAAGATGCCCATTGACTTCAATTAGATTTTGGATCAGGCCTCCAAATATGCAACTGATATTATTTACAAGTATTCTGACCAGCTCTAGTGCACCCTCATACAAGTCTGATCACATTTTTGTGCTTGTAGTGGAAAAAAAAGTCCTGGTCATATGTCCTCCCAAAGATACCTTTTAACATTACTCCAACACAGCATCTCCTTCCCAACCCTTGCCTGTTTACTTGAGATTTGAAAGGAAAGAGTGTGATGTGCTGCCAGAAAGAATCTTTGCATTGCCCATAGCTCTTAAAATTAAGGAGAGGACATTTCTCAGTGCCTACAGACCTAAGGAAACATAAGTTTAATGACTCCACTAAGAGCATCTAATATCAGTGGATTTATGTCAGCACACCAAACTGTCTGAATGTGGCTAGGTCAATCTTGGTAAAATGTTCATTGTCTATCACCGAAAACTGTTCACTGTTTTTGATCTTTTCATTTTCAGAAACAAACATCAATTGCAGTTCATTGTCTTTCAGTCAAATTTGTAGTGCTTTGTGTTGTCTAGTACTGTAGACATTGCAAAAAATTTGATCTTCCTTCTGAAGAGCCTGAGATCTAATTGATCTCTGTATAAAGAAAATGAAAAGGTCTTGCACTAGATTTTATAGAACTCCTATGCTGATTAGAGTCCAATTCAAGATCTGTGATGAAAGTTTTCTTTTTGATTTGTACACTGAAAACATATTCAGACTCCGAGTGACATCTAAGAGGCTAAGTGATTTTGCTAAATGGTGTTAACAAGTTTCTTTTAAGGCCTAGGAAAAATGTGATAGTGGGTGGGATTGATCCTTAAGTGTCAGTAACAACTCTTGATGTTTTGTATATTATATATTTAAAGTACATCAACCAACAGGGATGCACACAATTACAGCAATTACCCAAAAGATGTAAAAAACAAAACACTAGACCTGTAATATCAGACAATCTTTGGGTGACCTCTAAGGCCTGCTCTAGTTTTTTTGCCGCCCCAAGCAAAAAACAAACAAAAAAACAGTGGCCACAGGGAGCATGTGAAGGGCGGTCAAGGCAGCTCGCAGCGGGGTGAAGGGCGGCGCCCGCTGCGCTCTCCCCCCGTGGGCAGCCAGGCGCTGCAGCCTGATCGCAGCTGGGTGAGAGGGGCTCCCCGCTCCAGCCTCAGGGTGTCTCTCCCGGCCGGGCAGGCGGCACCCCTGGGGGCTGCAGGAGTTGCCGGCTCAGCTGCTCCTTTAAAGGTGGCTTGGCTGGGCAGGGCTGAGAGCAGCGCGGGAGGCCGGTGCAGGCGGCGGGGAGAGGCGCATCCCAGGGAGCCCGGCGGCATCGTGAGCGGCAGGGATCACAAGTTCCTGTCCCCCCTCCTCCCCGGGCCGAGGTCCATGCCCCTGCAGGGCATGCCCCTGGAGGGGCTCCAGAGCTGCGGATCAGGCTGCCAAAGCAAAAAAAAAAAGAATCACAGCAGGGCGGCCGGAATGTGCCACCCCAAGAATCCCCGGAATGCCAACCCTTACAATGGGCCGCCCCAAGAATCCCCGGAATGCCGCCCCTTACAACGTGCCACCTCAGGCAGGTGCTTTCTCGTCTGGTACCTGGAGCCGGCCCTGGTGACCTCCCAGTTGTTTTTCGGTGAACATGTAGTGTCTTGAAGAGTTAACCTATGAATTATTGTAGTACAAAAATAAATAATAAATCTCACCATATTTGCTCCCATCCTTTTTTTAAAAAAATGGTGATCCATGAAGCATTTCTTGAATTTCATTAAGCTATTTGTGAATTGCTTAGGAGCAGCCCTCATTAAATAAAAATGACCCCATTTTCATAGAAATGAACTCATCTTGCCAGCCTCCTGACATTTTTTGATTTTAGAAGAAGCTGCTATTGCAAAACAAACTCCTGCAACTACTTTTGAAGCTTTTATTCAGATTTTCTTTTGAAGTTGATCGCACTATTAGGGTTCATCAGTGTCTCTGAGTTGGCTTCAAAGTCATTGGCTTTTGTCCAGTTTTCTATCATGTGGTTACAATAGAAAAATGTATTTTTTTTAATAATTGAGGGAACTTTTAATTTCTCAGAAACCTGACTAAGGAGCTGTGCCAATAATTTTGCCTGAATGGAACTCGAGCAGATTTTCTGACAAACCAGAAGATAGTAGTAGAAACTGACTGAAAAAAATAATTGTGTAGCAGACCAGCTAATTGGTGAAAGAAAAATACTGTGTTGACTAGTTTCAAATTATATATCACTTAGTATTTCAAATATCCACTGACATCTGCATGGACGTTATTAAAGACAGGGAAATTAATGACAGAGTGAAATTAATATCTGTGTAATAGTCTTTGCACCACTGATGCAATGGTCAAATTGGACTGAAGTCACAATAGGATTTTGCACAGAACTGCTACCCTGGCGTGAATTTTACTCTTAATGAAAACATATGTTTTCCTCAGTTGTAAAAGTTTGGAGATCAGCATTAATTAAAGAGATTGGGACTCACATCATTAGAGATGAACAATAGTCTCTCTAGAGTTAATCTTAAAATTAGCCTTCTTTTATAAACCCAATCATGATAGAAACCTCTCTCTCTCACCTGAGATTTCGCTCATGTGAATTTATGCCAGGATCGATTTTTTTTCTGAGACATTTTGATGAAGGAGGGTTTGATAAGGGCTTCAAGATCTCCTTTAGCTTCTGACATCTTGAATCCACTAAGGTCAGGCTTGACAAAGCCCTGGCTGGGATGATCTAGTTGGGGTTGGTCCTGCTTTGAGCAGGGGGTTGGACTAGATGACCTCCTGAGGTCCCTTCCAACCCTGAGATTCTATGATTCTATGATTCTATGATTTTTGTTGTTTACCTGGGGAGATGAAGAACTTTAGAGCATGTGGCTTTGTACACATATTTCTATGTGCAAAATACACCCTGTTCTTTCCCTAAAATGTTTGTAGACCCAGATTCAATAACCAAATATCAATGCTAAGTCTTACAGGTTGACAATACTTTTGCATTTGAAATCCTCTAATACGTCTTGAATATGGTCATTTTAAATGAGGAGATGTAAAATGTTGCCTTGTTCCTATGACAGTGCAAGGCTCTTAAAGAAGGAAAGCACAGTTTGCTGTGGTGAAGTCAAGATGGGTGCATTTCCATTTATCAACAAGAATAGGCTACTCTAGTTGCATCACTTGTTCATTTTCAGTCATTAACACACTTCAGAGGTGCATTTGGGGTGTCTCATGTTTTGGTGGTGACCAGGAGCCTCGTGCAAACCCCATGGAAGGCAAAGGGTATCTTCACAGTCTTTTCTTTGACTTCATTGGGTCATGGATCAAGCCCCAGGAGGGTTAGAAGAACAAGACAAAGCAGAGAACAGTAGAGTGAGCTTTCCTCTCTCATCAACAGAAGTTTATCATGGGATAAGGTGTCATAGGATAAGAGGGAAGATCCTCTCGTGGATCAGTAACTGGTTAAAAGATAGGAAACAAGAGGTAGGAATAAATGATCAGTTTTCTGAATGGAGAGAAGTAAATAGTGGTGTCCCCCAGGTATCCTGTACTGGAACCAATACTGTTCAATATATTCATAAAAGAGTGAGGTGGCAAAATTTGCAGATGATACAAAATTGCTCAAGAGAGTAATGGTGAAGGACTAAGTTCAGAGGAAGATGATGTAGACTAGACCAGGAGTGGCCAACCTGAGGCTGAGAAGGAACCAGAATTTACCAATGTACATTGCCAAAGAGCCACAGTAACACGTTAGCTCCCCCCCATCAGCTCCCCTGCCCCCAGCACCTCCCACTCACCTGATCAGCCCTCCCTCTCCCTCCCCACACCACCCGATCAGTTGTTTTGTGGAGTGCAGGAGACTCTGCGGGGGAAGGGGAGGAGTGAGGGCACGGCAGGCTCAGGGGAGGGTGCGGGAAAGGGTGGAGTGGGGGCAGGGCCTGTGACAGAACCAGGGGGTTGACCAGTGAGCACTCCCCGGCACGTTGGAAAGTTGGTGACTATAGTTCCAGTCGGTGCCAATAGAGGGAGCTGCATATTAACTTCTGAAGAGCCTCATATGGCTCCAGAGCCACAGGTTGGCCACCCCTGGACTAGCCCCTGAGGCCCCCTGCTGTAGGCCTTGCGGCTCTGCCACATCCTGTCACAGAGAGGAGGAGAAGGTGAGCAGTGGTCAGCTCCATGGTGCTGACTCACCCCCTGGGAATGTGAGGAGAGAAGGCTATAAAGGAGCAAGCCCTGGGCATTGGAAGCCCTTTCTCCATGCACCCACCCTCCCTCTCCTAAAGGTGGCAAATATCAGGTGGGATTAGGACCTGCTGTGGACATTGTGCTAGTCACTCTTTTTTAGGGGGGCTAGGACAGAATTTTTTCCTCACCACCAGATTGGCTTTGGTGGAGTGAGGTTTTTTTTCCGCTTTCCCCACAGCGGGACCTTTTCTGGTAAGAAGAAAAGATGGTAGGCTGTATGTCACAACTTATTCTGCAAGTGTGGGGTGGATGTCCAGTGCAGGGACTCCATAGGGAAGACATCCAGTGACCAGATAAATGGCCTGGTAAAGGAATTAAAAGGAGGCACTGGATGAAGGAACAGAATGGGGACGAGGGTTGGGGACTCCTATGATTGGTACAGCAGGGATCCAACTCTCCCCCCATTCTTATAGCCCAACTTAACCCTCCTACAGTGGGGAGTGGATGGTAAGGTCCAAGCCATGGGTTAGCTGGGGGACCTAGAAGGAAAATGAAAGGGGGCTGGTGGAAGCCTTGGGTAATGATTTGAATAAACATGGATTTGCCTGCACTGTACACTTTATCTGCCGGATAGTCCCAGAAATCTATATAATAAAGTTGCATCCTGATTAAAATCCACATCTAGTGTCTCCAGTCCTTCTTTTGGTATAGTCAGACAATCAGAGAGGGACTGAAGAGAGCAGCTAATCTGGGCCCAGCAGGCCCATATAAAAGGAGCTCAAGTGCAGAGCATGGTAGAGTGCAGTTCTTTGCTGGAGCTGGAGGAGAATGGATGGTGTGCCTGGCTGGCCAAGGGAGCTACCTCGGACAGTGCAGTGCTGGGAGAGATCCGCAGGAGCGAAAAGGAACTGGCTGGCTGGGACTCAACCGAGACAAGGCCCTGAGGTAAGGGAGAACATTCTGGGTCCACGGGGAAATGGCCCAGGGAATCATAGCAGCAATGCAGTTAAATCAAAGGGACACAGCAGATGGCTGATATCTTTAGGGTCCCTAGGCTGGGAGCCACAGTAGAGGGTGGGGCTGGGTCTCCCCACCAGCCACTGGGAAAGTGACCTGGACTTTGATGCACCCCAGAAGAGGAACTGAATTATTTTAGTAGCCCAGCAAGGAAGCTGGGGCCCGAAAGGCCCAGAGAGGGCAAGGACATTGCCTCTGGGGAAGGAACCCTGGAGTATGACTCAACACCAGGGCGGAGGTCATTTTAAAGACTGCCAGACTAATTAAGGGTTTTTAATTAAGCTAATTACTGGTATAGCTCTCCCTCCCCCCTCACTGGACTGTTTCTGCATAAGGGGTTTTTATTTCAGATACAGATTGTGTGTGACTCGGCTGGAGGGCTGAGTCACTGAAGACCCATGACAAACAGGCACATGCACTCGGACAGCTGATGCTCATGAGAGGCGAGTGCGACCCCATTACAATGTCTTATTTGCCTCTTTCAGAACAGAAACTGAAGGAATTTCAAGTTCAAATGATGTTCTGCAAATTTTAAGAAAAACTATTTTGCTGGGGTGTCCAGACAAGAGACCTGAAATATCAGAGGAGATCCATGTTTATTGTTCTTAAAGAGGAACTAAGTGTGCAAGATGGACTTGTCTTTAAAAGTTATAGAACCATAGTACTGGAAAGTCTCAGAAAAGAGACCATGTCCATTATTTATGAAAGTCATCTGGGAGCAGAGCTATGTAAAAGGTGAGCTCAAGATGCTGTATATTGGCATGTATAGTCAGATTGAGAACATGGAACAGTCTTGCAACAAATGTCAAAGCTCGAGAAACAAAAATCAAAAGGAACCAGTGCTACCACATGAAGTCCCATACAAACCTTGGCATGGATCTGTTTGAGTTTCAAGGTGCAGATGATGTTATTCTGGTTTATTATTTGAAAAAGAAACCATAGTCTGTTTTTTCTTCAAGACATCACAAGTGAATATGTCATCAGACACTGCAAGTCTATATTTGCAAGGTATAGCAAAATTGAAGAAGGCTTTAGTGGCAATGGACCACAGTTTTTCTCCAGATATTTTAAAACTTTTGCAAAGCAATGGGATGTTATTCACAAAACATCCAGTCTATTATTCCCATAATTGAATGGAATGGTTGAGACAGGAGCTCAAACTGTAAAAAGGATCCTTAAAAAAATCTAGCTTGGATAATACAGACCTTAAAAAAAATAAAAATAAAAATGGAGATATGCCAATCTCCTCGAACTGGAAGGACCTTGAAAGGTCATCTAGTCCAGTCCCCTGCCTTCACTAGCAGGACCAAGTACTGTCCCCTGACAGATTTTTACCCCAGATCCCTAAGTGGCCCTCTCAAGGATTGAACTTACAACCCTGGGTTTAGCAGGCCAATGCTCAAACCAGTGAGCTATCCCCACCCCCACCTTAGCCTGTTAGACTGTTGGAATACACCTATGGGAAATATAGGATCACCTGCTCAACTTCTCATGGAAAGACATCTAAGAACCAGATTACCAACTTCATCACAGTTGTTGAATCCCAAATTGCTACAAGGAGACATACAAACTAGAATAAAATCAAGATAAGAAAAACAAAAGTATTTCTTTGACAAAGGTGCAAAGCCTTTATAAACACTGGATAATGGAGGGACTGTTTGATTTATCAAAAAGGAGCATGGAAACCTGCAAAGACAACTGACCAAGATGTTGCTCCAAGACCTTATCTTGTTGAGACAGAGGAAGGAGATGTCTATAGAAGAAACAGAAAGGATCTGATGAGCACTAAAATAATTGTACTAGAGGGGAATACAAATATGGAACAAAAAGAAACTGTCAACATCCAACTCAGAAATATAAGCAATACCAGACCAGTCTACTGAATCTCCTGAGTTTCAAGTGGCCAGTTTGAATATGGGGAGAGCGGGCGAAGGATGGACATAGATACTCCTGTTACAACCTCTAAAGGCAGAGTGATAAGAAAACCTGCCAGATACAGAGACTAAGGGCTGGTCTACACTAACCCCATAATTCGAACTAAGATACGCAGCTTCAGCTACGTGAATAACTGAAGTGACTAACTGAAGTGAATAACGTAGCTGAAGTCGAACTATCTTAGTTCGAATGAAAAAGCACTTACCCGGGGTCCACACGCAGTGCGCAGGCTCCCCCGTTGACTCCGCCTACTCCGTTCGTCGAGCTGGATTACCAGCGTCGACGGCGGAGCACTTCCTGGGTAAGTCTACACAGCCCACAGGAGCAACCCTCACAGCCTCAGTTGACAGACTTGGTGTCTGGGGGCTTGTGGTAGCGCTCTAAAAATAGCTGTGTAGACAGCACTTTGAAATTGCAACTCAGGCTGCAATCCACCCCCACTCCTTAGGCTTTAGAGCCCAAACTCCAGCCTTAGCCACAACTTCTAAGCACTGTCTGTACAACTATTTTTAGAGCACTAGCACGAGCCCCCTCAAGTCTGTTCACCCAAGGTGAGAGGCTCGCTGCTTTGGCCTGTGTAGCCGTACCCTTCCATGCATTCAGTCGTACCCGTGGGCAGGGAGACTGTCTTTACTGTGAACGCAATATCCCCATTGTTTTCTGCACTTCCCGAATGTTATCTGTGCCCTCTGAGATTGGTCAGGAAGTTTAGAATGAAGCCTGACAGAATGAGTCTGTCAGAGGTCTGAGCAAACAGACTACAGTTATAGCGGCGACTGTAAAATATTAAATGGCACTCTGCAAAATCAGTTTGGATTTCCCATACTTTCATACTGTGCCATAGTGAGTTTGGGTTGTACCCTGGTTCGATTTATCGCGTCTAGACAAGACGCGATAAATCGAACCTAGAAGATAGATCCTGCGCCTCCGACAGGACGCGTGAGTATAGACGTACCCGAGACTCTTTATAAGGATTCAGATAAGAGTTATGGAAGCTGAATTAAGTTGATACAATATAACTGAATTTCAACCTTAATACTTAACTGTATGTATCTGGTTTTTAAAAAAGGAGTTGGTATGAATCATAAGGTTGGTTTTAAGGACTATGTAATCACTGTTGCCAATGTGCTATTATAATTTGTTGCTGAGACCTGTACAGATAAGTGTTTCTGGCTAACGTGCTTGGTTCCAAATGACTTAAAAATGTGCTTCTGCTGATAAGACTCACTTATTAATAATGCAGGAAGTGGCGTGGGCCGAGGGATGTGCTGGCTGCCACTTCCCGCAGCCCCCATTGGCCTGGAACGGCGACCACGGCCAGTGAGAGCTGCGATCGGCTGAACCTGCGGATGCTGCAAGTAAACAAACCATCCCGGCCTGCCAGCGGATTTCCCTGTTGGGCCGCATGCCAAAAGTTGCCGATCCCTCGTCTATACCCTGAGAGTTCCCTGCATTGACACCTTCTTGAGCTGCAGTAAGAGGCAAGGTTCCACCTTGATGCTTCCGTTTTCTTCTGTGCTCTGTGCAGCTGAGCTAATCACAGTTCACATAGAGGCAAATTCTTTTTTATATGCTCCACCCACCCACTGGCAAAACAGTCCCTCCTTTAGACCTCACAACCTTTCAGCTCCTCTTCCTGCTTATTCCTGAACCCCACCAATCTTTTCTCTCTGCAGGATCTCCAGAAGGTGGTGGTGCTGCTGCTCTCAAGCACAGTCAGTCACTTTTGTAGCTCCAGTTGGACCTCCTGCTACTTCTGTCATCTGCCCACCTCCACAAACTGTAATGGGAACTCCTGCAATTGCTACCACCCCTCCCTACACCAAATTGGGAAGGTAGACCTTACTTCTGCAAAAGCTTCCTCAGGATTTAGCTCCACAGATTCCTGGACATCCAAACTGGGTGGTGTGTCCGCCAAACCCAGGCTTCAACTTTCTTTTTCTGCACCAACATTCCTTATCACTCTGCTGTTGTATTAGGGGCCAGTCAAAGTGCCTGCATTCTCCACCATGTGTGATATGTCAGGGTTTCTTCCCAGCCACCAAATGACTCTCTGTCATGCCCACAAGTCTCTTCCAGGCAGTTTTATTGTTAAATTTAACCAACAAATATAACAGCCCCTCAGCTCACCTTTCACAACCTACCTCTTCTGCCAGGGGTTTCTGGCAATCCTGCACCTTCCTTAGCCTATCTCAGCCTCACTTTACCTTGTAGCTATGTTCCTCCTGAAACTCCCCTTTACCCTTTATAGGCCAGGTGCAGCCCTGCTCTCTTAACTGGGGCAATTGGGAGCACCTTCTCTGGCACAGGGCCACTGGACCTATTGCAGTTCTAGGATCCAGCCACCCCATGACAGAAATATTGCACTGGCTTTTGATGGCCTCACTGAAAGTAGCCTGGAATATAATCCTACATCTCTGGTTCTAAGCACAAAACTCTTCTGTAGAAACTTCCCTGTCCCTTCAAGCAGTTGCATTTTTAGACCTATTGAGACTCTCCAAAATGCCTTCTTCCACTTCAGGCTTCTGAGGGATGAGTATTCCTTCTGTTTTCACATATATCCACCATAGCTAGACACGAGAACACATTTGCGGGAGTGCAGGGGGTGGTACAACCCAAACTCACTATGGCACAGTATGAAAGTATGGGAAATCCAAACTGATTTTGCAGAGTGCCATTTAATATTTTACAGTCGCCGCTATAACTGTAGTCTGTTTGCTCAGACCTCTGACAGACTCATTCTGTCAGGCTTCATTCTAAACTTCCTGACCAATCTCAGAGGGCACAGATAACATTCGGGAAGTGCAGAAAACAATGGGGATATTGCGTTCACAGTAAAGACAGTCTCCCTGCCCACGGGTACGACTGAATGCATGGAAGGGTACGGCTACACAGGCCAAAGCAGCGAGCCTCCCACCTTGGGTGAACAGACTTGAGGGGGCTCGTGCTAGTGCTCTAAAAATAGTTGTACAGACAGTGCTTAGAAGTTGTGGCTAAGGCTGGAGTTTGGGCTCTAAAGCCTAAGGAGTGGGGGTGGATTGCAGCCTGAGTTGCAATTTCAAAGTGCTGTCTACACAGCTATTTTTAGAGCGCTACCACAAGCCCCCAGACACCAAGTCTGTCAACTGAGGCTGTGAGGGTTGCTCCTGTGGGCTGTGTAGACTTACCCTAATTGTCTTTTAAAATCTGGTCCTAGACTGATCCGGTTACACAAGACCCGCTTCTGCACTGCTGCTTATGCAGTATTTGCACATTACGTTCCTTCTATTTGGAACTCTGAACTCAGAGAAGACTCTTTGCTCAGAGATTTTGAAAGTCAGCTGAAGACTTTCCTTTTTAATATTGTTTTAACGGAACTGAAATATCATATAACTTCTTGTAAAGTATGCTGTCCTTGGAGATGTTTGCATGGAAGGTACTTACAACTTAAATTCAATAGTTCTTACCGTAGTGTATTATGGTGTATTTACAGCATAAACGAGACAATGCTTTCTTAGTACATACTATTTTGAGAAGCGCTCAGATATGGTGATGGATGGCAGAATCAAACCGTACGATATATTTAAACTGCGGGGGGGGGGGGGAATTGCCAAAAAATGCAGTTCAGTCAACATAAAACTATTTGCAAATCAACATAGAGTTTGATGAATAGTTTTGTTAACATCAAAATTAAAAGTTTTATTTTGATCTGACACAAAATGTTTTATTTTATGGTTTTTTTGCAAATGCCCAGAGATTCCCAAAATGCTGCTGAGGTAATGGCAGCCTCCCTTACTGCCTTTATCCCAGTGGTTAGGGAACGCATATGGGATGTGGGAGACTTGGGTTTAATTCCCCTCTCTGCCTGACATGGGATTTGAACGTAGGTCTCTCACAGTAGAGGAAACTGTATTGTAGGATATTCTAGGGTTGTCCTTTCTCAGCCTCTCGTGTTCAAATTGTTCCACTCTTTATACTTAATTAAATAGCTATGGGAGTAGGAACCTGTCCATGGGTCTACCACAACCAAGGTGAGTTCCTAAAGTCCAGGCTATAGTCATTTTTATGCTCTTTCTGAGGCCCAATGACTATTTCTGTGCAACATTTTGTGACTCTAGCCCTCGAGGTCTCAAAACCTGTTTTAAAAAAATGAAATCATACATGGACTGAACTTTTTGAGAGCAGGCCCCAGTGCATTCAGAAGGAATCAAAGCATTAATTTGAGGATCAGAATTAGGAGCTCTAACCAAAAGTCTACTGCATTCGGTGGGGTCTTTCCATTGACTTTAATAGGCTTTATGTCAGGCCCTAGGCTCATTAGCCAATTGGGATAAGCCTAAAGTGCAATCACTGGACACCCACTGCAGCAAAAGTGTCATCAGGACCTCTCCTAAGCTTCACAAATCTACATGGAAACTTGGAGTTAGGGAGAGTGAACTAAGTCAGCTCATACCATACCATGTTTAATTTACCGTTAAAGTCAACTGAGAAAGTTTTTTTTTTTTCTTCTATACTGATACTTGTTTTTTCTTTACAGTTCTGTCTCATTAGTGGGTGCCTTCTTAGGAAAAAAATCATGACCTTGCTGTGTTTGGTACTTTTTACCATGCTACAGTACTTTAATTACTTTCCTATTTGCATTCAATGACACATTTTATTCAAAACCAAAAAAACTAAGCAAACAACAAAGGGTTGCTTTGACACTTGCTTTAAACAAAACAAAAAAACAAATCCAAAGGATTTCTTGAGTTATTATTCAATGTTCTGTTTATCTATTAATGATGTCTTCCACTTGTTCACCTTATTTTCCCACTACTGTTGTTTCAGCATTGACATATGTTATGAATCAACACAGAAAAATAAGCCGTAATGGAATGAGAGGGAGAAAAAGTGAAATATAACAAAATCTATTAACAAAATAAGAGACATGCAACTGCTGAATACTGAAAAGTTCCAAGATTCAGTTTAGCAAATGCCAAAATCTAATATTATAAAACTGCTATATATTTGCCACTGCAAAGACTGTAAATATAAATATAAATGTAAATGTTGTGCTAATGATTTTAAATAAACCTAAAATCAAAGAAGAAATCACTGGAATAACTTACACTAACTAAACAAGAAATTATAACAAATAACACCATGTCAATGCTCCCATGCTGTAATGATTTTAAATTAGAAAAGCAACATTTACAGGATAGGTTGCTCATTTAACATTTTTAGGTTCTGTCAATAAGATCACTTTTGGCATGAAACAGCCTATTTATTTTGATTAAACGAAAATCCCTCAATGGAAATGCTCATGAACAAATACCAGCAGGGGTTCCTGACTTATTCAATGCCTAGTGAATTCCCACATAAGAGTTTGCTGGAGAAGCAAACAATACTAGAAGATCTGAAAATGTCAATGCAGTTTGTAGATAGCCTGTTCAGATTACTAAAGAGTTCTGTTCTACAAAGGTTGGGAAGTTAAAGATCTGATTAGGTGCACTGTTTCCAGTTATTTACAATGTGCTGTTTGATGGACAGCACCAGTGCTCTCACTTCCTGAAATGAACTTTTTAATGAGCTATGCTGACTAGTGCAGATATCAGATAAAGCTTGACAAAGGTTAGCTTTTTTTTTTTCTTTCTTTCTTTTTTTTGGTGAGAAAGCAGATATCTATGAACTGCTTTCCTCCTGTGCACAACACATGTTCTCAGCCATGAGATGCACATTGGAGACATCTGGAGGCAAGGGAAATCTAATTCATATCAGGAAAATTATGATTGTTGTAATAGAAAGAATGCTTTGTCAAATGCCACTGTACTAAATAGAAATGCATTATACTTAATATTATAATTGATGTAGGCTGTCATGAGGGCTGTAAGGTGACCTTCAAAGAGGTGAGGCATTTTGATTCAATTCAACAAACTGAAATTTTTCACTTAGGTTGTTAATTGGATTGACTTTACCCAAAACTAAATATTTGTTTTGATTTTCACAGTGGAAACCATCTGGTTTGGGCCAAAATTTTCCTGTTTTTCCCGTTTCTGTTTTAGTCAAAATTTTCCGGGGGTGGGGGGGGGGTTGACCAACTTAGAAAATACCCTTATGCCACATCGACATCCAACCAAATGTACTCCATTTCTCATAGTTCTGAAGCACATATACTGCCATAAATCTCATTATTGGTTGCTGCTAGGGCCTCAGGGGGATGAAGAGTGCTGATTGGCTAGGGACAGTTTAGTGGTACTTTTAGAAACTAACGTGTATTTTGTCATGCACTCCAAATACAAGCAGGAGCAGCACAGGGCTCCTATCTCATTTTGGTGCTGGGCTCACATATTTGATGGGCTGAAATTATGAAATTTCATCCTGTGTTATATCCTCAGATAACGATACAAAGCTTAGGCCTTGACCCAGGAAAGCATGCGGTGACTGTCTAAGTTATAGGAGCCTCCATGAAGTCTCCTATGGGCAGCCATGCTGCCCACAGTCTCCATCCACAACACGCCCCTCCCACACTCCCTAATTAGGGCTTGCAAGGGGATCGTCAGAGGACAGCTTGCAAAAGACAGGCTATTTTCCTGAGTTCCTGTGCCAGGGGGATTCTCCCCCAGCCATACTCTGCTCCCTCCCATTACCCTGGAATGAACAGGCCAGAGCAGGGATGAGAATCTCACTCTTAGTTTCTGTAGTTGGATACTTCCAATATGAAAATGACTAATTTCATATAGCTCAGCTTTTACTTCCTGCTTCAGCAA
This sequence comes from Chelydra serpentina, assembly GCA_037349315.1. Classification (NCBI taxonomy): domain Eukaryota; kingdom Metazoa; phylum Chordata; order Testudines; family Chelydridae; genus Chelydra; species Chelydra serpentina. The sequence continues at coordinate 64,202,779 of JBAIAC010000004.1, forward strand.
AATATTTAAGTATGGGCCTAACTTTAAGACTACTTTGAAATCAATAGGTCTATTAATACTCACAGTAAGACATGTGCATAAGTACCTGGTTAATTGGAGCCTATATACACAGTATATATTTTAAATAATCAACCACTACATTTATGTTTAAGGCTGTTGAAATAAATGGTCATATTTCTACTGAATTCATCAGGTATTGCGTAAAAACATCAGGCCTGATTCTGGTCAGACCTATTCTAATTATGGAGTGCTTATCACCTTAATTTCTTGAGCACCTATGTTGGTGTACATTGGTGTAAATCAGAAGTAACTACCTGAATTTAATGGAGTTACCACTGTATATGACTGGCATCAGAAACAGTTCTATGCTGTCTGTCTATCAGAGTTATATGAACAATGGACAAAAAATTGCACAAATATCCATTAGAATTATTAATTGAACTCTTTACATTCATACTAATACTTCTTTGTTTGTACGTAAAGGCATTCCAAGGAATGAGTTTTACGGAAAGAAATTGTCACAGTTCAAGGTACCTGTACCTGTATTCCAACTTCATGATCTACCAAGCGCACCCACTCTAGATTCCCACTCCTCAGCTGTCACCTCTCTCAGGCAGAGACCTTCATCGTTCTCCCTACTGACTGGGGTGTTTTTCCAGGCTTCACAGTTCCCTGCCTACTGTGTTCTTCTCAGCAAGCCAGACTGCCTAAACAGGCCACTGTCTGCACTTTGCTTTCTCTGTGTTCTTCTCAGCAAGCCAGACTGCCTAAACAGGCCACTGTCTGCACTTTGCTTTCTCTTTGAAGGCTATGAACAGCTGTAACTGCTAGCACACAACTCTTTATAAAGGCGCACACACAGATTCTTAAGGTGAAACCCTTGCAGAGAAAATGTATTAAAAACAATAAAATAACCTACATACATGTTGATAAGATTGCCAGAGATCACTCCCCGACTCCAACAAGGGCTCTGGTAGGCATCCATGCTTTAGACCCCACCAAGCGGTTTTCCTGTGGTTACCGGTTCATGGCAGCATTAGCTCAGAACCGAACACCCATAAATAGTTCCGTCTTTCCTTTGTACAAGGTGGGCCTTTAATCTTCAGATTCCATGAACAGATAATCATCAAACAATGGTTCTCTCCTCAGGGGCTAGCTTCAAAAGGCCTTTGCATAAAGGGGTTTTTTCATAAATGGAGGTGGGAAATTTACATTCACTTCCCTCTTGAGAGATTACATATACTCCCAACCCAGAATAATACATAAACCATTAATTCATTACTGTAGACCCCAAAACCACTTAAACTTAATTCATTAAGGTCTCCCAAGGATATGGCAGGAAATTGCCCTTCCTGTCACTGAAATGTTTGTAAAATATAATTGAGAAGTCTCATGTTTTTAACTGCTCATGTGCAAATGTCTGTTTTTGAAGTGCTAGTATAGCGGAACAGAAATCCTTACTATCTGATTTATCTCACTAATCACAAATACACCACACAGCTCAAATTATGACATTGGTCACCGATTCATGAGTAAACTAAACACAATGGTATTTGTTTGAAAAAATATGCAGAACTGTGATTCATATATAATGTTTTGAGAGCACAAAAAAGGTCAGACTGAATACGTGATTTTACGCAGATTAGTCACTCACATGCAGTTTAGTAACTTGGCTCCTGTTATTCCCTTGCTCTATTGGCCATTCATTGAAGCTTGCCACATACTGGCAAGTGGACTCGCCAACTCATTACATGCTCAGCAGGGACCCTGCATTCATACTTAGGTTGCTAGCCTGTGCAGAATTCAGTGCTACCATATATTCACTACTGTCGTTACCCATACTAGCTAGATGAAAGCTAGTCCAGGTATGCCTAGCCCTGCTACAATCACATCATAATTGTCAGTGTAGATATATCCTAACATAGCACTCTGCTTGTCTTCCTCAGCAAGGAACCTGAACTCTGAAAAAGGTTTGATGGTCATCTTTGTATTCTGAAAATCTGTAATCACTTGATCTTTCTGTAAGAGGTCTGTTTCTTCACATTCCTTGAGAAACCTAAGTATACTAATGCCAGGTTTAAGTGTAGTAGCCGTGTTAGTCTGTGTCAGCAAAATGAAAATAAGAAAGAAAAACTTGTAGCACCTTAGAGACTAACAAATTTATTTCAGCATAAGCTTTCGTGGGTTAGTACCCACTTCATCGGATGCATCCGATGAAGTGGGTACTAACCCACGAAAGCTTATGCTGAAATAAATTTGTTAGTCTCTAAGGTGCTACAAGTTTTTCTTTCTTATTTTCATTATACTAATGCCGTTCACCTCTTGCTGACCAGCTACAACTGTAGAAACCTAACTGCCCTTTAAAAGTGCATTTGTGTATTGTCCTTCTTGATCTGTTTATCCACTGTGGCCCAGGTATCCGAAGTTCCTGACTCATCTGTACATTCTCACTTATACTTGGCTGTCTTATTATCCCCATTCCATCTTATTTCCCAATTCACAATTTTCAATAGTCAAAAAATAGACCTTATTATAGTTCTCTTGCTTATTGTCAAAGAGATTATGCTAATACATCTCTGGCCCTCCATGAAGCTTTACTTTATTCAAAGCAACATGACAGATGTGCCAACAGCCAGCAGGCATACCCTTAGGTCAAAGTAGTGATTGTCCCTGTTTGAACTGATTGGCCTTTTATCTGTATTGTGCTTACACAGGTTTAAGAGGGGAGTTGGATCCAGACTTTTAGTGTGAGGGCAACTGAACTCTCAGTAGCAGGTGAAGATGAACATTGTCTATATACACTCATCCTGTACAAAGATAAGAGTTAGAATCAAGCAACAGCTGGTCATGGTACACCAGTGAAAAACATATTTCATACAAGATATATGTTCATTTGCCTTGTGTTTAAAATTCACATTTTTTTTCTCTTCCCAACACTGACAGGCTTCTATACTTCATCTCATTTTACACAGATTTTACATGTGTGCAAGCAATAAATTCAAATCTTTCTTCTGTTCTACCAAACATAGACAAAATAAGATAATCAATATTGTATGGAAACTTGGGTGACACATCATAGTCATGGATATTTAAACTCATTTGGAGCATCACGGTTGATGTCCATTTATCATTGATCCTGGTACAGGTACAATAACTAAAAAGGATACACCTTGAAGCAATGTGAAATTATATATCCTGATCTTCTACCATTGCTATTACAGGCTATTACAGCAAATCTGTGTTAGCAAAATATTTCATCTCTAGTCCTTATGGTAACCGATTGTAAGTAGACTGAAACTTCCATGTACAGACATAGTTCTGGATGTGTGACTACAGTTGGTATCACTACACTAAAGTTATTTTAAAGATATGAATATCACACGTGGGACCAATTTCTTACCATATTCTGGACCAAAGTCTGTCTTTATATTTTCCCACTTCCACCCATCAAACATTGGCAAAGAGACCTGTCGTTTACTTCTGTGTTTGCTTGGCCCTCCAAACAGCTGGTGTGACATGGCATTAATGGTATAAAACCCAATTAGAAAGGGCCCAACAATACATAATTTGTGATTTTTTTTAGATAAGATCCTTAACATTGTTTAACTCCAGATTTGTTTTTGTTTTAATATTTTTATAACCCGGGGTATTAAGAAGTTCTGCCTAAATATCCTACACTGTAGGTAAGAGGGCTGCCTTACAATTTCAGTTTGTCATCTCTTTTTGAAATCATGTTGGCCTCTTTGCTGTGGTTGTTATTCTTAGCTAACATAGTGCTGCCAGTGAAAAGCAGAGGCTCCTTTAAAGGGTCAAATGAGACAGAGGAAAATGTACAAGTTACAATAACCCAAAGTCACTTTAACACACTCAGTTCAGACTTTCTGTTCCCATGAGAGAGAGCCTCACTGTTTTATATGTGAATGCATACTATAAAAGGCTATATGTTCATTTCTTTGCTTCCTGTGTTCTATTACATAAACCCTCTTTCTTTGAAATTTTAAACTGTACTTCTAGGTTCTGAATCCCACTGTTAGGCCTCTCAGGGATGTATTCTGTCTCAGCGATTCACTTCCTAAGACAACTGCACATACGTCAAGAAACTAGATTGAAACTCTCAATGTGGTTTTACTAATCCTGTATTTAATACCAAAAACATTATCATTGCTATTAGTATTGCCATAGTGCCTAGATGCCCCAACCAATCTCTGGGCCCTGCTATGTGGGTGCTGTAGAAACACAGAAGGAGACATTCCCTGTCTACAAAAGTTTATAGTCTAAATAGAGAAAATAGTTGAAGGCTGGGAGAAACAAATCCCCATTTAACAGATAGGCAGCTGAAGTCTAGAGTAACTTTCAATGCGACTTAGCTACTTTTGAAAATGCTGTCATAAGTGACTTACCCAAGGTGTCACAGGATTTCTGCGGCAGGGGCTGGAATTGAACCCAGATTGTGTGAGCCCCAATCTTGTGCTTTAAACACAAGACCATAATTTTTCTAATTTAAAAAAATCTACTGATTTATACTATGTGTTTTGAAAATCCAACCTAAGATCTTACTTCCCCTTTTTCTGCATCAAAATATTGTGCAGATAAATGCAAAAACCATTTTTCTAAGACTGTTTAATGCATTGCATTTCTTTTTAGACATAGCATCTCTCTGTGAATATTATCACTTCTGAGTTCGTTGCATTTCACTTCTGTAGATTGAATTCCATGAGCCACTTTTCAGCCCATAAGCATTTTCTATCCAAATCCTCTTGAATGTGTTAGCTATGTTATTCTGAATGTCATGCTACTGCAACAATTTTATGTCAGCTTTAAATGTGGACATGTTTGAAATGTTACCCTGCTCAAGATCATCTATATACTAAGCAAACAAAACGTGGTCTTAACATGAAAATGGGGAAATATTTACTAACTAAAATCAAATTTGTATTTCCCCCCTTTTTGCCCATTCATAGAATCATAGAATCTCAGGGTTGGAAGGGACCTCAGGAGTTCATCTAGTCCAACCCCCTGATCAAAGCAGGACCAACCCCAACTAAATCATCCCAGCCAGGGCTTTGTAAAGCCTGACCTTAAAAACCTCTAAGGAAGGAGGTCCCACCACCTCCCTAGGTAACCCATTCCAGTGCTTCACCACCCTACTAGTGAAAAAGTTTTTCTTAATATCCAACCTAAACCTCCCCCTCTGCAATTTGAGACCATTACTCCTTGTTCTGTCATCTTCTACCACTGAGAACAGTCTAGATCCATCCTCTTTGGAACCCCCTTTCAGGTAGTTGAAAGCAGCTATCAAATCCCTCCTCATTCTCCTCTTCTGCAGGCTAAACAATCCCAGTTCCCTCAGCCTCTCCTCATAAGTCATGTGCTCCAGCCCCCTAATCATTTTTGTTGCCCTCCGTTGGACTCTTTCCAATTTATCCACATCCTTCTTGTAGTGTGGGGCCCAAAACTGGACACAGTACTCCAAATGAGGCCTCACCAGGGCCGAATAGAGGGGAATGATCACGTCCCTCGATCTGCTAGAAATGCCCCTACTTATACAGCCCAAAATGCCGTTAGCCTTCTTGGCAACAAGGGCACACTGTTGACTCATATTCAGCTTTTCATCTACTGTAACCCCTAGGTCCTTTTCTGCAGAACTGCTGCCCAGCCATTCAGTCCCTACTCTATAGCAGTGCATGGGATTCTTCCGTCCTAAGTGCAGGACTCTGCACTTGTCCTTGTTGAACCGCATCATATTTCTTTTGGCCCAATCCTCTAATTTGTCTAGGTCCCACTGTATCCTATCCCTACCCTCCAGCGTATCAACCACTCCTCCCAGTTTAGTGTCATCTGCAAACTTGCTAAGGGTGCAGTCCACACCATCCTCCAGATCGTTGATGAAGATATTGAACAAAACCGGCCCCAGCACCGACCCTTGGGGCACTCCACTTGATACCGGCTGCCAACTAGACATGGAGCCATTGATCACTACCTGTTGAGCGTGACCATTCAGCCACTTTTCTATCCACCTTACTGTCCATTCATCCACCCCATACTTCTTTAACTTGCTGCCAAGAACACTGTGGGAGACTGTATCAAAAGCTTTGCTAAAGTCAAGAAATAGCACATCCACTGCTTTCCCCTCATCCACAGAGCCAGTTATCTCATCATAGAAGGCAATTAGGTTAGTCAGGCATGACTTGCCCTTGGTGAATCCATGCTGACTGTTCCTGATCACTTTCCCCTCCTTTACGTGGTTCAGAATTGATTCCTTGAGGACCTGTTCCATGATTTTTCCAGGGACTGAGGTGAGATTGACTGGCCTGTAGTTCCCCGGATCTTCCTTCTTTCCTTTTTAAAGATTGGCACTACATAAGCTTTTTTCCAGTCATCCGGGACCTCCCCCGATTGCCATGATTTGTCAAAGATAATGGCCAATGGCTCTGCAATCACATCGGCCAACTCCTTTAGCACCCTCGGATGCAGTGCATCCGGCCCCATGGACTTGTGCTCCTTCAGCTTTTCTAAATAGTCCCGAACTACTTCTTTCTCTACAGAGGGCTGGTCACCTCCTCCCTATACCGTGCTGCGGAGTGCAGCTGTCTGGGAGCTGACCTTGTCTGTGAAGACAGAGGCAGAAAAAAGCATTGAGTACACTAGCTTTCTCCACATCGTCTGTCACTAGGTTCCCTCCCTCATTCAGCAAGGGGCCCACACTTTCCTTGACCTTCTTCTTGTTGCTCACATACCTGAAGAAACCCTTCTTGTTACTCCTAACATCTCCAGCTAGCTGCAACTCCAAGTGTGATTTGGCCTTCCTAATTTCACTCCTGCATGCCTGAACAATATTTTTATACTCCTCCCTAGTCATTTGTCCAATCTTCCACTTCTTGTAAGCTGCTTTTTTGTGTTTAAGACAAGCAAGGATTTCACTGTTAAGCCAAGCTGGTCGCCTGCCATAGTTACTTTTCTTTCTACACATCGGGATGGTTTGTTCCTGCAACCTCAATAAGGATTCTTTAAAATACAGCCAGCTTTCCTCGACTCCTTTCCCCCTCATGTTATTCTCCCAGGGGACCTTGCCCATCAGTTCCCTGAGGGAGTCAAAGTCTACTTTTCTGAAGTCCAGGGTCTCTGTTCTACTGCTCTCCTTTCTTCCTTGTGTCAGGATCCTGAACTCTACCATCTCATGGTCACTGCCTCCCAGGTTCGCATCCACTATTGCTTCCTGTACTATTTCTTCCCTGTTTGTCAGCAGCAGGTCAAGAAGAGCTTTTCCCCTAGCTGGTTCCTCCAGCACTTGCACCAGGAAATTGTCCTCTACACTTTCCAAAAACTTCCTGGATTGTCTGTGCACCGCTGTATTGCTCTCCCAGCAGATATTGGGGTGATTAAAGTCACCCATGAGAACCAGGGCCTGTGATCTAGTAACTTCTGTTAGTTGCTGGAAGAAAGCCTCGTCCACCTCATCCCCCTGGTCTGGTGATCTGTAGCAGACTCCCACCACAACATTACCCTTGTTTCTCACACTTCTAAATTTAATCCAGAGACTCTCAGGTTTTTCTGCAGTTTCATACTGGAGCTCTGAGCAGTCATACTGCTCTCTTACATACAACGCAACTCCCCCACCTTTTCTGCCCTGCCTATCCTTCCGGAACAGTTTATATCCATCCATGACCATACTCCAATCATCTGAGTTATCCCACCAAGTCTCTGTTATTCCAATTACATCATAATTTCTTGACTGTGCCAGGACTTCCAGTTCTCCCTGCTTGTTCCCCAGGCTTCTTGCATTTGTGTATAGGCATTTAAGATAACTCACCAATCGTCCTGCTGTCCCAGTGTGGGGCAGGAGCCCTCCCCTCTTGCACTCACCTACTTGTGCTTCCTCTTGGTATCCCTCTTCCCCACTTACCTCGAGGCTTTGGTCTCCTTCCCCCGGTGAACCTAGTTTAAAGCCCTCCTCACTAGGTCAGCCATGCAAATATGATCCCTCATCATTAAATAGCTGCAATTTTAATTTAACTTGCATCTGCACATCAAATAAACGGCTAGAAAATAAATTGTGTTTGTTTTTCTTACAGCTCTATGGCTATGGGTAAAATTTAAATGAGGGGCTGTGGGAGTGAATTGTTTTTCAAAATCCAAGAACCCAAATGACAATACATTTTTTAAAGCATCTAGGAAAATCAAGTCAAAGTAGTAATGAAGCCTTCCTTATCATTTAGGGAGTTTCCACATTTACTTTGCTTGGAGTTGGATCAGGCCCTTGTTTCCCAATTCTCCAAATCCTATGTATTTGCCTACTTTTAAGTATATTTGAAGTATTGTTGTAGACTTGTTGATCCCAGGATATTAGAGAAACAGGGTGGGTGAGGTAATATCCTTTACTGGACCAACTTCTGTTGGTGAATAAGACTAGCTTTCTTTACACTAAAGCTCAAAAGCTTGTCTCTTTCACCAACAGAAGGTTGGTCCAATAAAAAATATTGTCTCCCCCACTTTGTCTCTTTAATTTTAAATATGTGAGAATGCTCATATACTTAAGTGTTTGGAGGACTGAGGCAATAACAATCACAGTGGGGTGAAAATAAGATAATGATCCTGCAAGCTGCTCAGTGTGGGGAGTCCCAGGTGTCCTTAGGGACCCTAGTGAAGTTGGTGGGGGTCTTTTGCATTAGCATAGAGGTCCACCTGCACAAAACAGCTTGCAAGATCATTGTCTTAATTTGTAACCAGCTACATGTGCATACCAATTACCTCCTGCTTTTCATGTTATCTGTAGCGTGTTTAAGAAATTAAATCTCTCTTAGCTCCACATTTGCTATGCTTTGTGTAATCATTCACCCACCACTATTTCACACTCCGTTTCTATTTTGGCTGTGTGGTTCTACAGCCTGTTTACTCTCCAATGAAATACCTCCAGTTTTAAGCTTTCTCCAGCTGGAGTCTAGACCCTTATGGTTACTCTGAAATACTTTAATAAAATCAGAAAATGGTTAAAAGATGGGAACTTCAAAAGCATGATACTTAGGGAAAAACATTTTTTGATTTTCTAAAGGACATGGCTTATGGACTGTAAAATGTCAGTTCAAGCTTCATATTATGTTAGTACATAAATGCAAGTCTTCACTGAGAGGTTTTACTCATATGGAAAACTACCTGTAGCACAATTTTATCATTTTTAATAAACAATTATCAAGTAGGATCTTTAACCTGCAAAAAACTTGAGGATTATAGGTATGACTAATATCTCAGAATAAAAACTCCTTAACCCTTGATGAGGAAAGGATATTGAGTGAAGACTGGTTTTCATTTTTCAAATTTCAACTTTTGAATCATGATTTTTGTCAATATTTTAATGAAAAAAGATAAAGTTACTTGAACTGAAAACTGCTAAATAATTTACATTTTTCATTAACATGATATACAAGAGTTTTCACATTTTTTTATTTATTTATGAACCCACTCTTTTTTTTTTTTTTTTTTTCTAATATACTTTTTGAGACAAGGAGGCCAGAACTCAACACAGTCAAATTGAACCAAAAGTCTGAAAAATTCACTGAGCCTTATATCTTCAACTAAGATTAAATACTGACTAAAAGCCAATAGTGTTGTAAAATATTAAGATCAGATCCAAAAATCCATTGAAGACAATGGGAGTCTTTCTATTGACTTCAATGGGCTTTGGATCAGATACTTAATATCTACATTTAAATAGGAAAAAGCTAAACTTCTTGATACCAATCTAATTTAATTATCAAAAGTTTTAAACTAGATAGAAAGGGGAAAGGAGCAGAGTAAGGACTATGACCCAGAAAAGCAAATGAGCAGGGACAATCTCAGCCTAGGCTATCAAATCATGATTTCAAATCGGGTTCATCATTTGACAGGGTGATTCCAAGAAGGACACAAATAAAGAAAGACTTGAAATAAAATAAAAGAACTTTAAATCAGGAAAAGCATACAAGAAAATGGATTGTTTTATTCCAATTCAGTATTTTGGTGGAATAAGCAAAAAAAAATACTGTAGAAGTCTTATCACATAGTTGAAGGCCATTTCTCTGATTATATTGTGATTTTAATAAGGCTTCTGATACAGTTCAAAACATAATTCATGAAAGGAAGCTAGAGAAATATAGACGAAAGAGAAGTCCTATACACTGGATACATCAGTGACTGAAAGTTCATATACAGAAAGTCATCAGTAATGGTTCAGTGTAAAGCAGGAGGGAAGTATTGAGCAGTGTTCCACATGAGTGTTCTTTTTCTAGTGCAGTAGCTATGGAGGAGAGGACTAAATAAAGGGTGATTGTGATAAATTGTTAAAATAGACTGAAACAATACAGAGGGATTAAAAAAGGACAGATGTAAAATGGTTAATGTAGGATGGAATAATTAAATGCACACATATAGAGTGAGGGAGTGGAAAGCTAGTTAGATAGTGATATCACAGGGAAGGAACTGGGCCTGTAGTCATAACTTAATGGGTCAATAATATAGGTGTGGAAGTCGGTAGAGGGAATTTGGATGCAGGCCTCTATATGAGCAAGAGTCAGGCTACCTCTAGCTGTGATAACGCGAGATTTGTAGAAGCGGGGATTGTGTGAGGTGAGGGGGAAAAGAACTGTGAGAGAGGCTACTGTGACCTTGTATTAGATAAGAATAGAATGTAGACCATAACAGAAATTGGTGAGGAAAACAAGATATCAAGAAAGAATATGTATAAACAAATTGAAGTTGTTGATCATTACTATATGTAACAAAAAGTATAACTGCTTGCCTTAATTGTTTATCTTTTGAGAGTGAGAACTCTGTTTTTCTCCGACAATTTGGGGGCTCGTCCAGAATGGCAACGCCTGCTGGGACAGCGGCAGCTGCTGTGGATTGTTCCCCTTCAAACCCCGTGGCGCCACAATAGAGGTAAGAGGCCTTTTGAAATCTCTATTGGGGTGTTGGAGGAGGACTGTCCATGGGGCCGTCTGTCCCTGTTGGGCTTACGCCATCTGAACTTATTGATTGTGCAGCAAGATCAGATGCAGAGCTGTGCTGGGGAAGTGTTTTGCTTCCCCTAATAAGGTTAGTTTGATGTGGTGCTGGGGACTTAGTTTTTAGATTTTGTTTTGGTGAGTAGTGAGGACCTCATAGAAGAAATGGTTGTAGGGGGACAACCTTGGTTCAAGCAATCATGTGCTAATTCATTTCAAACTACATGGAAGGATAAACAAAAATAGATCTGTGACTAGGGTTTTTTATTTCAAAAGGGCTAACTTTAAAAAATTAAGGAAATTAGTTAGGGAAGTGGATTGGACTGAAGAACTTGTGGATCTAAAGGCAGAGGAGGCCTGGAATTACTTCAAGTCATAGCTGCAGAAACCATCAGAAACCTGCATCCCAAGAAAGGGGAAAAATTCATAGGCAAGAGTTGTAGACCAAGCTGGATGAGCAAGCATCTCAGAGAGGTGATTACGAAAAAGCAGAAAGCCTAAAGGAGTGGAAGTTGGGAGGGATCAGCAAGGAAAGCTACCTTATTGAGGTCAGAACATGTAGGGATAAAGTGAGAAAGGTCAAAAGCCATGTAGAGTTGGATCTTGCAAAGGGAATTAAAAACAATAGTAAAACATTCTATAGCCATACAAATAAGAAGAAAACAAAGAAAGAAGAAGTGGGACCACTAAACACTGAGGATGGAGTGGAGGTTAAGGATAATTTAGGCATGGCCCAATATCTAAACAAATACTTTGCCTCAGTCTTTAATGAGGCTAATGAGGAGCTTAGGGATAATGGTAGGATGACAAATGGGAATGAGGATATGGAGGTAGATATTACCACATCCGAGGTAGACAAACTCGGCAGTTTAATGGGATGGGACTAAATCGGGGGGCCCAGATAATCTTCATCTAAGAATATTAAAGGAACTGGCACATAAAATTGCAAGCCCATTAGCAAGAATTTTTTAATGAATCTGTAAACTCCGGGGTTGTACTTCATGACTGGAGAATTGTTAACATAGTTTCTATTTTTAAGAAAGAAAAAAAAGTGATCCAGTTAACTACAGGCCTGTTAGTTTGACATCTGTAGTATGCAAGGTCTTGGAAAAAAATTTGAAGGAGAAAGTAGTTAAGGACATTGAGGTCAATGGTAATTGGGACAAAATACAACATGGTTTTACAAAAGGTAGATCATGCCAAACAAACCTGATTTCCTTTTTTTGAGAAGGTAACAGATTTTTTAGACAAAGGAAACACAGTGGATCTAATTTACCTCAATTTCAGTAAGGCATTTGATACTGTTCCTCATGGGGAATTATTAGTTAAATTGGAAAAGATGGGGATCAATATGAAAATTGAAAGGTGGATAAGGAACGGGTTAAAGGGGAGACTACAATGGGTCATACTGAAAGGTGAACTGTCAGGCTGGAGGGAGGTTACTAGTGGAGATCCTCAGGAATCGGTTTTGGGACCAATCTTATTTAATCTTTTTATTACTGACCTTGGCACAAAAAGTGGGAGTGTACTAATAAAGTTTGCAGATCACACAAAGCTGGGAGGTATTGCCAATACAGAGAAGGACCAGGATATCATACAGGAAGATCTGGATGACCTTGTAAACTGGAGTAATAGTAATAGGATGAAATGTAATAGTGAAAAGTGCAAGGCCATGCATTTAGGCATTATTAACAGGAATTTTAGTTATATGCTGGGGACGCATCAGTTGGAAGTAACAGAGGAGGAGAAGGACCTCTGAGTATTGGTTGATCAGAGGATGACTATGAGCTGTCAATGTGATATGGCCGTGAAAAAAGCTAATGCGGTCTTGGGATGCATCAGCTGAGGTATTTCTAGTAGAGATAAGGAGGTGTTAGTACCGTTATAGAAGGCACAGGTGAGACCTCGTCTGGAATACTGTGTGCAGTTCAGGTCTCCCATGTTTAAGAAGGATGAATTCAAACTGGAATAGGTACAGAGAAGTGCTACTAGGATGATCCGAGGAATGGAAAACCTGTCTTATGAAAGGAGACTCTAAGAGCTTGGCTTGTTTAGCCTAACCAAAAGAAGGCTGAGGGGAGATATGATTGTTCTCTATAAATATATCAGAGGGATAAATACCAGGGAGGGAGAGGAATTATTTAAACTCAATACCAATATAGACACAAGAACAAATGGATATAAACTGGCCATCAGGAAGTTTAGACTTGAAATTAGATGAAGGTTTCTAACCATTAGAGGAGTGAAGTTCTGGAACAGCCTTCCAAGGGGAGTATTGGGGGCAAAAGATACATCTGGCTTCAAGACTAAGCTTGATAAGTTTATGGAGGGGATGGTATGATGGGATACCCTAATTTTGGCAATTAATTGATATTTGACTAGTAGCGGTAAATATGCCCAATGGCCTATGATGGGATGTTAGATGGGGTGGGATCTGAGTTACTACAGACAATTCTTTCTTGGGTGTCTGGCTGGTGAGTCTTGCCCACATGCTCAGGGTTTGGCTGATCGCCCTATTTGGGGTTGGGAAGGAATTTTCCTCCAGGGCAGATTGGCAGAGGCCCTGGGGGTTTTTCACCTTCCTTTGCACAGTTCACTTGCTGGAGGATTCTCTGCACCTTGAAGTCTTTAAATCATGATTTGAGGACTTTAATATCTCAGACGTAGTTAGGGGTTTATTACAGGAGTGCGTGGGTGAGATTCCGTGGTCTGCGTTGTGCAGGAGGTCAGACTACATTATCATAATGGTCCCTTCTGACCTTAAAGACTATGACTCTGTGACTCTATAGGGTCAATCTTAGGTCACCTGCTCATGTCAAGTCCCCTTAAGAATGAGGCCTAATGTGTCTAAGCTGAAATCTTACAGACCGTAGCCTATAGGCCTTGTATTACAGCCCTGCTTTACTTATATACCTAATACACACTCATCACTCGTAAATACTTGTCAGTGTTATACTCCTATAGTCATATCCTACTTCAGGGCTCGCCAGCCTTTGACATGCAGTCCATCAGGGAAATCTGCTGGTGGGCTGTAAGATGTTTTGTTTATGTTGGCCATCCGCAGGTATGGCCCCCTGCAGCTCCTAGTGGCTGCGGTTTGACGTTCCTGACCAATGGGAGCTACGGGAAGCGTCGGCCAGCACATCCCTGCAGCCTGCGCTGCTTCTCGCAGCTCCCATTGGCCAGGAACAGCAAACCACGGCCACTGTGGGGGCTGTGCCTGCAGACGATCAATATAAACAAAGCATTTGCGGCTCACCAGCGGATTACCCTGCTGGGCCGCGTGGCGAAGTTTGCCAGCCCCTGTCCTACTTATATCTATTCATCACACATTGTCATGAGTTAACCATGACAATAATACAATTAAATGATAAAGTGAACTAACTGGCTACAACCACAAGGGCTACACGCTTTCTTTCTTTCTTAGATTCTTACATAATCACATGACTCCAGGTGTTGCAACTCTAGGCATGGGTTTTTTTTTGGTGCCATGGATTAATCTAGCTCTGCTAGAGTATGTGAATCCCGATGGAGGGGGCCAAATGGGGGACCCCTGTGGAGTCTAGCAGTGAAGACATGATCATACCTTGAACAATCTACTGTGAGTAGTGACTCATACTCATATCTCAAAAGAGTGGAGGTTAGAAAACTTACTTTCCTTCCCTCTCCCCCAATTCAAATCCTCGTAATAGAATTATTCTATGGCACTGATGCAAAAATATAGTTATGCTGTACTCCAAACTAGTAAGGTCTGAACTGGAATTCTACATTCAATTTTGAGCACTACATTTAATACAATTAATTGGAGAGAGTTCAGAAGAGAGCAAAAAAAAATAATGAAAGGTTTGAAAACTAAGACACACAAGAAAAGGTCAAGTGAACTGGGCATGCTCATTCTAAGGCCAAAGAAGATTGAGAGGAGATATAACTGTTCTCAAATCTATAAACAGACATTTTAAACAGGACAGGGACCAATTATTCCCTTTAGTCAGTGAGGACAGAACAAGAAGTAATGAGCTCAGGCCACAGAAGGGAGATTTAGATTAAATATTAGGAAAAACTTTATAACTACCATAATAGTTAAGCCTCAGAATGAGCTGCCAAGGGATGAGGTAGAATTGCTCTCAGTAGAGACATGCAAGACTAGGATTTGACACCCATTTATAAGCATGGTCATGAAATCAATCCTAACACAGTTCAAGAGGTTAGACCAAATGATTCTTCTATCCCAAAGCATTACTGTGAAGGAGGAAGGGCAGTCATTTTGGCAGTGACAAAAACAGTTTTTGAATAGCAGTCTGAGCTTTGTCCATGCAGTGACAAAGCTATTCCTGCAGCTTTGGTAGGTGGGTCACAGTAATAAGAAAAAATGAGTGCAGAGCACAAACCTGATATTTCTTCTTGCTGTTATTAAGTGGTTGCCCAGATACATACTGCATCTCAGCATACTGCTTGAATCTTTCTTTTATTTGTAATTAATTTATGACTCATGAATGGTTCCAGACCAATAACCATAGAGACTGAAGAGCTCCATTTGAGCACAGAATAGGTACAGCAACAGAGCTTTGAAAGCTTCCCCATAATGCTCACCAATGTGTATCATCCCCATTTGAGAAGATGAGAAGGAACTTCAGTCTCCATATATATTCAACTCCCTGCTGAGGGGGCTTAAAGGGTGTTTTAACCCATTGTTCCTACTACCTTTTCCATGTAACTTTTATCAAACACAGTTTTAGGGGGAGGAAATGGGGGAATTTTAAAAAATAACTGCATACTTAGGCCATAGTCTTGAAGTTAGACCCATTCATGCAAACCCCAGAACCCATGCAGAACCCTGCAGAAGTCAGTAGGGTTCCAGGTGGGTAAAAGAGTGCTTCCACACCAATCTCATTGCATGACTAGGGCCTTACTGGTTGTGTTTTTGAATCAGCCCCTGCTCTCTGGATATAGAGCTATGGCTCTATATTAAATAGGCTAAATATTACAGTTGGGCCTCAACCAATATCCTGCATTAAGTCCCTAACACTTTGGCAGGACTCAGAATCCAAACCCAGATGCTGAGCTGAAGGCCTCTTTTTCCTTTCACAGGCACGTGTTTTACAATTGAGTAAATCAATTCCCTTCAAAAGAGTTACTCTTTATTTGTATTGGAGTAAGTAGGATCAGACTCAGGCTATTCAATTTGCAGCTAGTCCCAATCTCTGTAATGAGCTGAACCAAAACCCCACACCTGAACACTCCTGAATTGGTTTTCATATCATGAAGCCATATCTATTAAATAGATATATTTCAGTTATCCAGTTACATTTCATTTCTGACATCTGGCCCACACAGTCAGGCATCTATTGGACAATTTTATTCTATTTTCCAAGTTTTTACTTTAAAAATATTACTTTTAGGTCCCCCGCGCCCCTTTTCTGTTATTTTCAGGTACTAATACATTTTCATCTGAGTTCACTGTTCCACATGTTGTCCATCTTTCTGGAACTCTGTCAGTGATCTGTGAGGCAGGCAATTCTGCCTGTCAGCTTACCTCACAGATCCAGTGAAACTGAACACTTCAAGAGCTGAGCTCAAGTGATGCTTACCTCTGAATTGTTCATTTCCATGACAGACATGGACTACGCCTGCAGTACGCTCTGTTATTTTCTTTTTATGCACTATTCTGCTGCATGGCCAAAGAATAAACTCTGGCCTCTTAGTTGATGCTTTGTACCATAGAAAGCTAGAAATATACACATTTGTATTTCTTTTTAAGGGACACCCCTGGCAGCATGCAGTTGGATAATTCACAGCCAAATGAGTGTTTTGCTTTCTTCTACTATATTTCATCCAAGGCAGGGGGAAAGTGTTTGATTTTTACACAAAAAAACCATTGTATCCTACTTCACAGGTAATACTTTTTCCAATACTACTTTTTCTTCCAATGATTTTGTAGCCTATCACATGGGTTAACACATGATGAAGATACAAGTAATGAGGCAGTAACAAGAAACCTATAGGGCCCAAGCATATACGATATTAGTTTGAGCTCTTAGCATAAGAATGAGGTCTACCAGCCTTAACATAGTTATTCAGTAGAGTTAATATAAGTGAGGTAACCAGCAGTCACCCTAAGACAGTGGTGGGCAACCTGAGGTCCATGGGCCGCACGCAGCCTGTCTGGCTAATCCGCTGGCGGGCCACAAGAGAGTTTATTTTATTATCCACAGGCACGGCCACCAGGAGATCCCAGAGGCAGCAGTTCACCGTTCCCAGCCAATGGTAGCTGTGGGAAGCAGTGTAGGCCACAGGGACATGCTGGCCGCTGCTTCCCGCAGTTCCCATTGACTGGGAACAGTGAGCTGTGGCCACTGGGAGCTGCAGGCGGCTGTGCCTGTGGACAGTCAATGTAAACAAACTCTCTTGCAGCCCCCAGCGGATTACCCTGACAGGCCACGTTCTGCCCATGGGCCACAGGTTACCCAACACTGACCTAAGACATAAGCTGGCATAAGAGAGTTTTGCAATATATGATTTTGCTGGAACAAAGTACAAAACTGTACTTTTACGCTGGTAGGTAACCACAATAAGTCAGTTGGTACCAATTTAGGATTTTTTAGATAGGAACATCAGTATATGCCCAACTGAATATTGCTAGAGCAAGCAATTGATGTATATGCTAATATGCTCAGGAAAATTCATATACTAACTTATAGGATAAGGACACCCCAAAATTATTAGGTTGAAGATGTTTAGATATGGAAAAGGCAGCCACTAAAGCCTAAAAAACAACTAACCACAGTTTATGCCATTGGAGGTCTTCATTGGCATTCTGGGGTCAGTAGAGGTTCTATCTCATCTCTTGAAGGGCTCCCCGAGGAGAGAGTGAGTAAAAATATGTGATGGTGCTGGACACTATTATATGTGTGTATGACTTCACCTCACTTGATTGGATTGTATTACTCATTGCCATAAACAATATTGCAAATTCGAAAGGTCTTTCCTAAGTGTGAGTGTTGCCGCTGTGCCCACCAGCGTTCCCAAGCTGAGAGTAATGGGAGAAAAACTGAGTCTGGCCTAGAAACAGAACCCTGTCCAACAATATAGTGTTAACTGGGGATTTCAAATAAATTACATAAATCTACACCATCAGAAGACTCAGCTACAATTTCCACTCCCAGCCTGATTGATTTTAAAGTCAAACCTTCTTATAACTGTCT
This sequence comes from Chelydra serpentina, assembly GCA_037349315.1. Classification (NCBI taxonomy): domain Eukaryota; kingdom Metazoa; phylum Chordata; order Testudines; family Chelydridae; genus Chelydra; species Chelydra serpentina. Next base: position 64,220,957 of record JBAIAC010000004.1, read on the forward strand.
GAAATTGGGCATCTGTTTATTTCTCCTCCACTAACTGGTACTGTTGGTGGGAATCTGGGCTTAGAGTTGGATCAGGATATAAAGAAAGTTCTTTGTTTTTTATTTCTAAAGAAATTTTATCTTTGATTATGCAAAAGTAAAATATTTTTACTACATGAATGATGCAGCTATTGTTCCTCTTTTCCTCTTAATAATTCAGCGGCTTCCCTGGTCTATAAAAATATCAGGTATGAGGGGTAAAACACACTTCCATTGCTGTGTCATGTACCTGGCAGTTTCTGCATACTGAATAAGACCATAAGAACATCCATACTGGTTCAGACCAATGGTCCATCTAGCCCAGTATCCTGTCCTCTGACAGTGGCCAATACCACGCGTTTCAGAGGGAATAAACAGAGCAGGTAATCATTAAGTCATCCATCCTGTGTCGCCCATTCCCAGCTTCTGGCAAACAGAGTCTCAGGATACTTCAGAGCATGGTTTTGCATCCCTGCCCACCCTGTCTAATAGCCATTAGTGGACCTATCCTCCATGAACTTAACTCATTCTTTTTTTAACCCTGTGATAGTCTTGAGCTTCACAGCATCCTCTGACAAAGAGTTCTGTGTATTGTGTGAAGACATAGCATACATTCTGGAAATTAAAAGAATGCTATCATAGTCTGTTCAGCACAAAAGCTGCATGAAAAGCAACAGCAAAAGGGCTAAATTAAAAATTCAACTATTGAAAGAGGAGAGAGAAGAGAGGAAGAATTTGTTCACTAAGAAGGTATCTTTTCAAGAATGTTGATACATCACAATAGTGCAGTCATCATAGCTATCAAGGTCCCTTCCAGTCTTACATATCTAGGATTAGTCATCTAGTCCAGTCCCCAGCACTAAGGGAGAACTAAATATTATCTAGACCACCCTGAAAGGTGTTTGTCTAACCTGTTCTTAAAAAGTTCCAGTGATGGAGATTCCATAACCTCCCTAAGTAATTTGTTCCAGTGCTTAACTGCTCTTACAGATAGGGCGGGTTTTTTTTCTAATGTCTAACCTAAATGTCCCTTGCTGCAGTTTAAGCCCATTACTTCTTGTCCTGTCCTCAGTGGTTAAGGAGAACAATTTATTACCCACATCTTGTTAACAACCTTTTATGTACTTGAAAACTATCCTGTTCTCCCCTCAATCTTCTCTTCTCCAGACTAAACAAACACAATTTTTGCAATCTTTCTTTGTAGGTCATGTTTTCTAGACCTTTAATTATTTTTGTTGCTGTCCTTTGGACTTTCTCCAATTTGTCCACATCTTTCCTGAAATGTAGTGCACAGAAGTGGACAAAATACTGCGGTTAAGGAATACTGAATGTGACAATTCAATGCCAGGATATAATCTGGGCTCCAATTATGATGTCTCAAAACCTTAATCAATTATTTTCCTTTGGAAATAAAATAACTCACATCCTTCATTAGAACTCAGAGGAAGTTGTATATTGTCTCACATCACTATAATGATTCTTAACGGTCAACAAATCACAGATAAATCTCCCTTTCCCCACTGGATCATGAAAAAATGACTTCAGACTGGACATAGTCTATTTTTTTCTGATGGTTTGGACTTTTCTATTCTCTTCTTTTTTCCCCTGAAGGTGCTGTACTAATATTCACACACAGATTCACAGACCCACCAGCTTTTCCAGATCATAGTTTTGCAGATCATAGTTGTCTAACTACATTGGCTTTTTATTTTTTTAGTTATCACTGTAACCTGTACCACTACCCACTGTGAATTTTAGAAAGATAAAGTACTCATTTAACAAATTAGCCATAAAAGGAAAAAAAGAAAAAGTAATAATGATCTGATATGATTATATCGTTTATAAAACCTCTTGTCCAGCATCAGTCAGGCCTGATCAAAAGGCCATTGGAGTCAATGGAAAGACTGTCATTGATCAGGCAGTTTTAGAAGGAGAACAGTGAATTTAAGGACACACTGTCTCTCCTTGTTTTAGGTACATTCCAGATTCCAATTATTATACTGGACTTCTGAAAAACTATTTTGAATCAGGAGTACCTTTAGAATGTGAAGTATATTTATTCATCTTTCTTTGCTTATGTCAAAGATGAAGCAGATATTTTAATTTTCCACCAACCAGGATAAAGAACACTGTTAATCAAGGCCAAAGTCTGGCTTTCTACCCTTAGTCATGCAAGGTGTGAGTGATTCAGAGAAGCTTATGTACTTAGCAATGGCTCTTACAAATGCTTCAGAAAACAGCAGTGTGTAGTCCCCCAGGCCCTGACACCACTAACCAGTAGGTACAAAGGGGCTGGGAGCCTGATTAAATCCCCTAACCAGTTTACATATGCCCCTAGGCTAAGGCCTGCAGAAAACCTCTGGTTAATATTTTGTTGAGCTCTCTCCTAGACCTTAGGGAATATTAGGTGAGAATCCTATGTGTCCAGGTGAGCTGGAAGGTGAAGAGCCACCCTGCCTCCATCACTCCTTTGTTCATACCTTCTGCACCCTCGTTTATCTCAAAAGCAAGCCACAAATTAGCTCATAGAAGCTACATATAAATACAGAAAATTTTAATAAGTGGCTAAACTATCTTTGGATAGTTCTATTAATGTTAATGAATTCAACATTTTTATTAATGAGCATATTAGAATATAATTATTAATCCTAATGAGTGTAATGGGATCATTTAGGCATTGGCTTAAATACCATCTTAACGTTCCAATTCCACCTTTGATCTTTGATCCATTGCCTATGTATACTGACTAACAATTCCTAATTTCTGCCAAATCCCAGAAAAAAGTACTGTTGGCTTTTATAACAACTTCTCAGTTTTGGTGAGGCAACAACAGCTGCTTCTATTTTCTTTCAGAACAGTATCTCTGATGGAGTCAGAGTGGGGGGGTCGAGGGAAGTGATCAAGAGTGGGATATATCATTGTTCTTCTTCGGACCTGTGTATTATTCTCACATTAGGGAGTATTAACATGCTAGCTCTTTTGTATGACATTTCTCTTTGTTAGCATCCTGCTTTGAGAATTCTGTCCTTATCCTGGAAAGATGACAGTTGGCATATGATTGTTATGGCTTGGGGATTGGTTGGATTCATCTCCGTTTGTCATTCAGTAAGTGCGGTATGATGAGTATTCCACATGCCTAAGGATAACATTGAAAGTAAAGAACTCTTTCTGTTGTCATAAGGTCTTTTCCCTACAACAATTTTAAAACTGATACCCATAGCACTTTTACTACATTTGACTCAAATTTGGCACTCCAACAGTTCAATTTTTCCTATTACCATTTTATTCTCCTTGGTTGTATTCTTTAATACAGAATGTCCTTTAATAGATACCTCCTTCCCCTCTTCCCCCATGTCTTTATGGAATAAATATAATGGTGAATAAGATGTTGCACTCACACAGCTTCTTCCAGCAAACATTCTCAGAGCTCTGTACAAATATCGTCTCTGGCCCTTTGCATAGGATAACAAGTGATGGAAGTGGATAGGGAACTTGCCTCAACCTTTTTAATACCCTATTCAAGGGCTAAGGTCTATGGCAGCCCTTGTGCTTGGAAGAAGACAAGCAGTATTCTCTCCATGTATTCCTAGGGGCACATAATGGTCAAAAGGGGACAGAGAGGAAGAGGATAAAAATAAAATGTTTCAAAAGTTTTCATTAAACAGAATTCTATCAAAATGGCTGATTTCAGATAGAAGATCTCAGGGGTTTTTTTTTCTCCTTTTTTTTTTCTTACTATGGTTAGGAAGGACCAGAGAGCCCTGCACTGCAAAAACCGTCAGGACAGAACTTTCTCAAAACTGGTCTGTCTCTGTGAAACATTTCAGCTCCAATGACATATTTCAACAAAATTTCATTTAATCAAAGATGTTCTGACCAGCTCTAATGTCATCCTTGCATGTTAGCTTCAGTGCTCCAGGCTGTAAAAAATCTGCTCTATCATTTTATTCTACTTTGGGGCATTCTGCTAACCCAAAGCCATTCTCACAGTTCTTATGGTTTTGAAGGTTCAGCTTATTCCTTAATTTCAACATATCTTCATATCATGAGTTCATCCCATAGAGCTCTAATGATGCATGCTAAGCCTTACTGGGTAACAAGCCCTGCCCCCTTACCATTGAGGGCTTTGAGAGCACTGTATATGCAACCAAATCTGTATTTTCTAGCTTGTCTATAGCTAGCTTAAATGTAAAATCTCCAGGAATGCACTAAGTGCTTGAATCACCATATAAACTTGTAGGGCATTCTGCCTATTTTCACTGTTGGTCTATTTAATAGAGTATCTTTCCTGAACACCATCAAAAGAGACATAATATCATCATGCACTTTATACGATGAGCTGGATAAGGTGAACAGATATGTGATAAGGTGAATAAAGGACATAGAACTGTCTTTATAATTATTATAGGGGTTTATTTAAGATTTCTGTCTGCTTGTTATCATCTGAACTCTGGTTAGAGATAATGAACACATATTCAAAGCAGACAGTTTCTGGAATTATCATATTTGTAATATATCTCAGCTATTTAAACCCAAACAAATCTAAGAACAGGGCTTGTCAATCAGTGGACAGTATGTCTACTCCTAGATAGTGATCATAATTATAAATCATACCTAATGCTGATGTACAGTGCTGAGACAAGGTAATTGGACTTCATGATCTGCACTTCTGATAAATATCTAATCAAGGATTGCTCACAAACCACTTTATATACCAGAGTGAACACAAATAACACAGTTTCAGGCAGAAATATTACTCAAACATGATAAAAATAACTTTGCATGGATATTGTTTTCCCAGAATAACTATGGTTCTGTGGTCACAAAACATTTCTCCATTGCTTATTTCATTCAATGACCACTCACTGATCTAAATCATAGAGCTGAATTATATATGTTAGCTTTGACATACGCTTCACAGAGAGAGATTCTTATCCCCAAAGAGTAATAATAATATTACAGTCATGCTTGAGTAATCTCCCAATAAAACATATTTACTTATGGAAGACCTTCTTTCTTCTCAGAAGAACAGGGACTGTCCCACTGACATATTAATTGCCCAACACAATTGAAAGCACTAATTACTGTGGCAGCATATTCATGTATACAAGTATTAAGATGATGTTCTTCAAGCAATCTCTCAACCTTCTTTTTAGGCCAAAGGACGGTCATGTGGCTACATTCATAAATCAGGAGTAAATCCTTACTCTACTAGTAAAGCAATATGACTACCTTATTGTTCTCATTCACAGAACTGATTTAGTGAGAGAGCCAGAAGTCATAGCTTAATGCACACTGTAGACCAGGTCCTCTGGTCCACTTGAACTGGGCTCAGTCTAAGAAGTGGGAGGAAAAGATGGCTTCATACTGTATCCTTGAGATGATTCTGCACTGTCCCTACCTTTTTGGAGTATTGCAAGGATGATGAAACCACAGTATGACGGGATGCTCTTCAAGCACCAATGCATCAGAAGAGAGAGAACCTCTTCCCACTCAGGTCAGCTACACATCCCTCCTAACCCCCAGTCTTCCTAACACCACCACCTCCCATCCCCCTCACTGCAGCATTTCTGAAGACAATGGCAGCAACAGATTTCTCCTGATGTAGATGACATAAAAACATTGTCTCTGTCTCTACTGTTGTTTAAAAGACAATCTGATATATGGTAATAGGTCACCAATCAAAGACTACATTACTGCATGCAGCAAAGACGATACCTAGTATCAGTGTCCCACTACTATGCAGAGTGCACATCTCTGAAGATGCACTGATATCTCAGACTAAGGATTTGATAGCTAAAAATGACTGAAATCAATGCGGCCCTAGCTATGCATGAACACCAAAGAATGGTTGTGTTAAATCTATTCATTTAAATGTATGGCAGTGGACAATTAAGGAAAAGAAGATATATATTCAAGTATCCTCATAGTTTGTAAAATCTTTAAAAAAAACCCCACCTGCTAGTTTAAAGTAACCCATTTCCCAGTAGAGCTTCAGAACGCGACCCATTGCCTAGCTTTCTTTGCCTAACACTGCCATATGGAGCTCTGGAGTAGCCCTAAAGGCACATATTTCTTTTCCTTTTCTCTTTGCTGTGAGTAGACTTCCTAAAGTTCCCATGGAGCCAAGCAGACTTTCACAAGCTCTTTTGGGGCCAGGAGGACCTTGGAAAGCCCCCATCAGGCCATGGGGATGAAGCTTTTTATTTACTATTGTTATTACTTTAAATATTCTTAAACAGTTCTATTAGGGTGGCAACCGAAAGGCCCCAAGTATGATTAAAGCTGTGTATTCAGGGCCGGTGCAAGGAAGTTTCGCACCCTAGGCCCCCCCTAGCCAGCTCCCCCACCCCTAGGAGCTCAGCTCCCCCCCCACAAGACCGCGGGCCCGGGAGCTGAGCTGGGAGGCAGGGGGCCGGCTTGCCGAGGCTGCCTCCTGCCTCCACGCTCAGCGGCTGAGCGTGGGGCAGGAGGGCGGCTTGCCGGCAGCCTCCCGGCTCCATGGTCAGCCACTGAGCATGGAGCCAGGAGGCAACCGTGGGGAGGCAAGGGATGGATCGCCGCGGCTGACTCCTGCCTCCCCGCTCAGCAGCAGGTAGCCACGGCGAGCCGCCCTTGGTCTCCCCGCTCAGCCGCTCAGCGGGGAGGCTGCGGGCAGCTGCTGCGAGCCGCCCCTGGTCTTCCTGCTCAGCAGCTCAGCCGCTGAGCGGGGAGGCAGGGAGCAGCCGTGGCGAGCCGCCCCTTGCTTCCCGGCTCCACGCTCAGTGGCTGAGCGGGGAGCCGGGAGGCAGCCGCCCGCCGCCCCCCAGATCTTGGCGCCCTAGGCGACTGCCTAGGGTCGCCTAGTGCAAGTGCCGGCCCTGTGTGTATTGGCAGCTGCTTTACAAATACAGAGAGAATCCCTCTTCCACAATGCTTGCAATCTTTAAAGCTTCATAAGCATATATTGTTAAAACAAACAATAACTCCCCTGCATTTTTTTTTCTAAATTAAGGATTAGTTTCTGTGCTGTGCCTCTAAGAGGTATAGTATAGAATTTGTAGCACAGTGGGAGGAGAGCTATGGTGACTTTTGCACCCTTCCAATCCTGAGCTGTTCCAATGGCTGGAGAGGCCCATGAAGTAACTGGGAGATCTATGGGAGCCTCTCTAAGTCACAGAATCCTCCTTAGGCTTCCTTATGGCTGGCAGCACTGAAGAGATTCCAGGCAGTACTTCATGCTGTGTGCCCACCCTGCCGTCCCCAGACCACTCCTGACACACCTGTAAGTCCCTACACCAGGCTCTACAAGAAGGCCCTCAAGAGACAGTGTTCCTGATGTTCTCAAAGAGCCTGCACTGGGTAAATCCTCCCTTAACTCATCTAAACTGTCTTTTTTTCTAATTAGCTTATGCTGTAGATTTTAAATATTGTTTGACTGTAGGTAGATAAAGTTAGATGTTTTAAAATTAAGACACTATGTAGCTAGTGGAATCACTCCATAATACACAAAAAGTGATATTATTAAGCATCTGTAACTTTAAAAATGTTTGACATGGGCAAAGTTATAAAGCAAGTGAATATAGGGTTAATAATGGAATTCGGGCTGCATCTTTAATTATGGAGCTATGCAGTGGCTCCATATTCAGGATAACATTTAATATTTGGTAATAAAAAAACAGCTTGATTTATTTTCTGAAAAATCAAAATCAAAGCTACTGTCAGATACCACTTTGCAACAAATCCCCTGCTACCAAAAATAATATAATTATTAGATAAACCACAAATTAAAACCTTATGAAACTGAGACTAGAACCTGAACCTACATAACCCTCGACATGAGCTAAGGGAAAAACTCTCTCAAAGTAATGATATATAGGACCTATGTGTTTCCAAGATGCTGTCTGCCCAGAGGGCAAGTTGCTCTTACACACACTATAGTTATTAACTGGTGTATTCAACTGCAACAATACGTTTGCTGAATCACTATCTATTTTATTCAAATACAGCCTATGCATGACTTTGTGAGGAGATTTAACTATCTGCAAAGTATGAAGAAAGTAACCAGCAATTTTTTTGAATGAGAGGAAAACAGCTGTGTGACACGACTCTGCTGGGAGTCAGGAAGACTCAGGGTGGTAAAATATCTGCTTTCAAGCTTTCATGGGTGATATAACTGATTATTGGCCTGGGTAACCCAGATGGGTGTGAAGCAACCACTGGGGAAGTATGAACGTTAAAGAAGGGGGAAAGGCATACTTTAGGCTATGGGTTTAGGAAGGTCATTTAACATGTAATTAAACATACAGATGGGTTGAAGAACTAAGTAGCCGATGCCCTATCCAGAAAAGAGGGGGCAGGGGAGACGCTAACATAATGGCCAATGGCCAAAACACTAGCTTCAAACTCACAAGAGGTGGTGTCAGTCAGGGTCCAGGCACCCCAGGCAGAGAATAGGGGGTCTGAAGTTCCCAAAGAATAAGCAATTGAATCAACTGACTGCATACAATTTGATCGTACTATAAAAATGTATTGAGTAAGGTAAGTGCCATCTCTGGGGTACTCAGGAACTGGGGTTCACTGAATGTTGCCTGCCAGGAAAGGTTTAGACTAGCAGAATCTCAAGGAATTTGCTGGTAAAGCTGACTAACTGGTTTGTCATGGAGCTGATACACAGTTTAAGCTCCAGCAAAACTCTCTCTTGCCGAGGCACAGGGATAACACAGTGGCTTATGGTTCTGTGTGCCCCAAGAGTGTGTCACAAACTCTCAGATGGTGGGTGTGTGAAACGGTCGTGACTGCTTGCCCTTAATGGAAATCCTCTGCACAGCTTCAGAGAAAGCTATATAGCATGGCCCTTCCTCTAAAAGTCTCTGGGCCAATCTAACTGAAAGTCCTTCAGAGATGTAGATGTGTGCAGAGATACAGATGGTTCAGCAAAAGTCCATGTCTCTTCCCCACTGTTTCTCTCCCCTCATTAGACTAAAGAAAATTAGTTGCTTCAGTAAAAGTATGAGGGTTACACATGCTTCACATATCTCTAAAAGGAGTGAGCCCAATTCCTCATTGCATGAAATCAGTTCACATTTATTTCAATGGGATTTCTTCATATGCACATACAGTTGGTCCAAGTAAGTGCAGCAATCCAACCTTTGAGCAGCTCTTAAAGCTTCATATTAACCTCAAAGAAGTTCAGGCTCTAAAATGAGTAAATCAGGGCAGAGACTTGGGACTAGGGTGACCAGATATCCCGATTTTATAGGGACAGTCCCGATATTTGGGCCTTTTTCTTATATAGGCGTCTATTACCCCTTACCCCCATCCTGATTTTTCACACTTGCTATCTGGTCACCCTACTTGGGACTAAACCGAGGTTTCAGTCAGTCCACTATAAATCCAAAGTAACTTCTCAATTAGGTTACTGGAGTTAGTCTTGGTTTCCATCAAAGTAACTCAGAGCAGAATCTGGCCTGTTGTTTGTTTGTTGCAAAATATATTACACTTTATATATTATGTTACCAGTAGAGCTGGTAAAAAATTAACAATTATTTTTCATCAGCATTTGCCATGAATAACTTTCAGTTTTTCTCTAATAGTTTTCAAGGAAAATCCAAAACTAAACAATGTGTGCTTTTAAAAAAAAATGTAATAGTATTTGGATTTCGGTAAAAATCTGTTTTCAAGAAACATTTTCAGTAAAAATAAAATTTACTGAAAACTGAATATTTTTACTTTTTTGAATTTTTGGTTTTTGTTTTTCCACTGAGGGGAAAAATAGGCTACTTAGTCAAACATGCTTTTTTTCTGTCAAAATTTCCATCAAAATTATTCTGATGAAGTTAATTCAAATACCAAAAGATGGTTCCTTTGGAGATGACCTTTTATGATGAATTTTCCCAGACCTCTGGACCAATCATCATGAAAATTTTAAAGGTGGAGTTGCAAAGCATAGCACATAGTTCATTCTTGTAGCATGCATGATACCCAAACTTGATTTAACTTTCCTGTTTCTTGCTAGTGTATTACATTTTCTCATCCTTTGCAAAATTAAACCAAATAAAATATAAACCGTATATACTCCATTTTCTTGGCCAGTATGTCAGCCTCTCTCTCTCTCACTCACACACACACACATACACACACATTCTCTTTTTTAGTATTTTATTAGTGCATAATATTTTCAAATCCTTCACACTGCTTCAGGGAATTGTATTGTTATACTGCGAACAAACAGAATACATTGGTATATTCCTACTTCGGATTTGTACACTAACCTGTGCCATTATTCAGTTCCACCAACATACTAACAGAGGCAAATACTTAGTTGAGTAAGAAAAAAACTCCTGTTGTACTGAACTAATATTTGAGGTCAATCATACCAGCCATCAGTTCTTTGATGCGTAAACAGTAAGGACTTCTGGGAATTCCAGTTAGAGAAGAATGTGAAGCCGGAATGGTGAATTCTACTCTGGGAATAAACAGGCCAAGCATGGCTACTTGACACTTATACTTGTCCAATGGGCTTTAGTTCAGCTTGTCATTTGTCCATAAGAATTGTGTTCATATTATAATAGATACACATATAATATTGTTCAAACTGAATGAATTTTGTGCAGAGGACTGATACCACTAGAAAGATTAGATCTTAGAATATAATTGCTTCCTCCACACAGCTCTGCCATTCTTCATTTCACAAGAATATGTGGTGGTTGTTTATGATGGGATGATGAAAGATCATTCACGTAGATCAATCACTTGGGTTCCTTCAACTGGATTTGAGGCTTCATTTTACCATCTTCTCTCCCTTTCTGCTTGGAGTGGGCTATAGGGGAGTGTCCTCTGAATATTTTCCTGTCTATAAAAATATATATTCAGTCTGGGTATAACTTTTCCTCTTTAGGACCCACTCCCCCCAGTTAAAGATTATGACATCCTTATAATAATAATTAAAAAGGTCTCTAACACATTTTTAAATGGTTAGTTCTTAATTTTTCCTGAAAAATATTATACAATCTGTTCCGCTAATGATAATTCAATACTACCCTATAAATGTGCTGGTCATATGTACATTCATGGTGATATTGGTCAGGCCACTCAGTCAGCTGGGAATATTCTTGAGGATTCTAATTGCAGTGAACCTCTTCCCAGCTCTTCCTCTGGTGCATCTCTGCTGTTCATTTTATTTATGCCTTTGTTGAAAGGGAGGGTTGAGAGGGAGTTGTGTGAACAACATGACCATCAGCCACTCTATGTCACTACTGCTTCTGCCTCCTATCTGCCTCAAACAAACTTCTTTTCCTAAGCCTTACATTGTCCATTTTAAGTTTACCTGAATCCAAGCATTGCACATCTCATGCAAATATAACGACTCCCTGGACTGAAATATAATCTGAAAATAGGAAGTGGGCTGAAAGGCAGTCCTCTATCGAGGATCAACCATTGACGATGCTGATCAGGTATGTTGATTGACTCTTTCAGATGATATGATAAAAGTTCAGTTAAAAAGACGGATGATGGATCAGGATTGTTTTTTTTAACAGATCCTGTTTCCCCACCCCATAATTCTTTGTACCTACATTTTTGTGCTATTCTTTTGAACTCCCTCTTTGCAATTTCTCCATAAGAACGGCCATACTGGGTCAGACAAATGATTCATCTACCCCAGTAGTCTGTCTTCTGTGTCCAATGCTAGATGCTTCAGATGGAATGAACAGAACAGTTAATCACCAAGTGATCCATCCTTGGTCGCCCATTCCCAGCTTCTGGCAAACAGAGGCTAGGGATACTTCAGAGCACTTCCATGTTTCCACTTTTTGTATGATTCCTTTCTGATTATCAAGGACATGAAAGAGCTTTTAATGCAGCCATATTGGCCACTTACTAGTCTTCTTATCATTCCTTCACATCGGGATAGTTTGAAGTTGTGCCTGAAATAGTATCTCCTTCAGAAAATGCCAGCTCTCTTGATTTCCTTTTTCCCATAGATTTTATTTCCCATGGGAACTTATATTCCAATTATTTGAACCCATTAAATTCTGCTTTTTTAAGTCCATTGTCGTGATTCTGCTGCTTTAACTCTTTCCTTTTCTTAGAATAATGACATATACAATTTCATGATCATTTTCACCCAAATTGCCTTTCACCTTCAGATTCTCTAGTAATTCCTCCCTGTTGGTCAGAATCAAGTCTAAAAATGCTGTCTCCTGGGTTACTTCCTCCACTGTCTGAAACCATAAGTTGTCCTAAATATACCCAATATATTTGATTTTTTTTTGTTGCATTACTTTTTCGAACAGATGTCTCAGTAGTTAATGTCCCCCATTACTATCAGGTCTTTTGTTTTAGATATTCCTGGTATTTGTTCTAGAAATGTCTTAGCCACTTCCTCCTCCTGATTTGGTGGTGTATAGTAGCCATGATGTCAGCCCTATTTTTTACTCCTTTTATTTTTACCCAGAGACTGAACTGGTCTACCTTTCACCTCCTTCTGGGCCTCAACATAAGTGTATATAATCTTGCTGTACAATGAAACACCTTCTCCTTTGTTATCATGCTGTTCTTTCTGAACAAGCTATACCCCTCTATGCCTGTATTCCATTAATGAGATTTATTCCACCAAGTCTCTGTGACACCAATTAAGTCACTGTTTAGTTTATGGACTAATACTTCTAATTGTTCCTGTTTATTCCCCATACTCCTTGTGTTTGTGTATAGGCGCATAAGATGATGAGCAAATTCCCCCACTGATTTCCCTCTTGTTGCTACTATTGTAATTATCCATATCCCCCCACCCTGCCCCAAAACATCTCCCCATCTGTTAAGGTTGTCTTTTTATGCTTGGCTTTTCTCACCTTCTTCCTTTGAACCTAGTTTAAAGCCCTCTGCACTAGGCTGGCAAGTCAGTATGTGAAGATGCTTCGTGGTCACATGGAACCCAATTCTTCCCAGAAGATATGCTTCCCAGAACAGCATTCCATGGCCAATGAATCCAAAGCCCACCCATCAACACCATCTGTGCAGCCATGCATTCATCTCCAGGATGCATGTATCCCTGCCTGAACCCTTAACCCTTAGCTGGGAGGATGGACAAGAACATAACCTCTGCCCCTGCCTCCTTCATCCTTGCTCCCAGAGCCTGTAGTCACTGCTGATCTGCTCAGGGTCATACCTGGTGGTATCATTAGTGCTTACATGGATGAGCAGCCCAGAGTAACAGTCAGAGGGATGAATGAGCCTTGTCAATCTTCCTGTAATGTATTAGACTTGGGCTCCAGTCAGGCAGCACACTTCCTGGGACATCATATCAGAATGACAAGTGGATGCCTCCATCCCCCACAGAAGGGAATCCCTGACCACCAGCATGTAACACCTCCTCGTGGGTGCGGTGGCTGTGAGTCTCCCAGATTTAGGAGAAGTTGGTTCTTTTCCTTGGGCATTGGAGTCAGCTACTTGTTGCCAGTACAGCATATTGGTTATTTACCTTGATGAACAGGGGACCTGAGCGAGGGGTGGGGCAGAGTCCACTGCCTGAGGTGGATAGCAGGCAGTCTCTTCCTTGGAGAGCAGCTGGTTCTCCTTCCTCTTCTGGTGCTGCTGTAGTCGTTGGTGGTCAGCTAGCATCCTCCATCAGAGATGTTTTCATGTGCATCCTATCAATGAAATCCTCACACTCCCAGATGGTATGCAGATGAGCCACCTCCTCCGGCAGCTTTCTCACTTGCTTAATATGGGACGCCACCAAGAGATTACTCTTACAATGGGTGGTTCCCACTGCCTGGCTTTTGTTGGCAGGGACATGCAGGCAGCATTCCCAGCAAGTCAAGACCAGGGCTTGGGTGGAAGCTTTCAGGGTTAGAGTCCCTGTCTTTTTTCAGGGGGTGGGGTGGAAAGAGGTGCAGGGAGAGGATGAGCCAGTAGTGGTGTTGGCAACACGCCATTTTCCTCCCATGGCAGGTTCTTATCAAGGACATGAAAGAGCTTTTAATGCAGCCATATTGGCCTCTTACTAGTCTTCTTATCTTTCCTTCATATCGGGATAGTTTGAAGTTGTGCCTGAAATAGTATCTCCTTCAGAAAATGTCAGCTCTCTTGATTTCCTTTTTCCCATAGATTTTATTTCCCATGGGAACGTATATTCCAGTTATTTGAACCTACAGTGATTCTGGGCCAGCACCAAGGTAATAAAACAGCTATTGAGAGCTCCTGTTTGAGAATGACTGTGTCCTCGTTGTACACACACTCGAGTATATTCAACTTATTGTGTATTGCTTTGCCCAAGCCTGAAAATGCTTCGGCCTCACAATCAGCCTGAAAAAGATGGAGGTCATGTACCAGCCACCACTAGAACACCAACATTATGATCCCATTGTCAGAATTGACAACACACCTCTCAACTTCATCAGAAAATTGTGTTACCTGGGTAGCATACTTTCCAACAATGTGTGAGGTTTCTGCAGGAGAAGAGAGCACACCGTAAGGCCAATGTCTCAAACCCTCCCTCCAATACCTACGCTTGCAAGATATGCAACAGAACTTGCAAATTCAGGATAGGATTCCCTTCCCGGGTTTTCCTTTCCCCTCTCCCCTGGTTCTTGTCATGAAGACAGAAAGCAGAAGACTAGATGTCTGAAGTGTAGGCAATTCAATGTTTACTGGGGTTAATTTCAAGCAAGCATATCCATAGCTCTGATGCTGCAGAGCCTTTTCCCAGTGTTCTTGTTTCCTATTCCCACCTCCTCCTTCTGAGCAGGCCCAAATATACTTGTAGTGCATGCCCCTGGTCCCTCCCCTTACAAATAATGGTCATGTTCTGTTTTGGAGGGTCGTGAGTCTGGTGTTTTGGTGCAACCTCTTTTGTATCCCATGGGAAGGGTAAGGAGTGAGGTTGTGTACTGGCCAAGGACAGGCCTTTCTTTGCCTTCTAGTGTTTCTTATTCCTCCCTCCTCCTTCAACCCTGCTTGCCCCTCCTAACTGGTTGCTTGATCTTGGCTTGAGAGAGGAGCCAGGCAGCCTTCCAATGTATGCTCATATATTACACTCCCACCATACCTAGTAAGGGCTTGTCTACACTGTCAATTAACAGCGCTGCAACTTTCTCGTTCAGGAGTATGAAAAAACATACCCCTGAGTGCTGCAAGTTTCAGTGCTGTAAATTAGCTACGCCCCTCATTGAGGTGTTTTTATGCACCGCGACTGCATGGCGACCATGTCGCGACCACACAAGCCACATGAAAGCACTGCTGCGGCAGCGCTTTAGCATTGATAGTGTAGACTAGCCCCAACACTTTTAATTCTATCCCTTATCTTTTCTCATTGTGCTAACAAACCCATCTGGCTGGGCAGAAAGAAAACACAATGTCTTTGTTCATTCTTCACACATATTAGTAAAAATATAAAAGTATCAAAAAGTCAAACCCAAAATTCTACCTCAGGCTAACAAACAGGCCTATATACTCACACCATGGGAGAAGCCATAAAAATAAATATACCCAAAACCTAAGCCAACATTAGCTGAACACTCATTTGCAGAAGTAACAAGAGATTCCATCACCAGGTACATAAGTAAAATAAACAAGGCCTACAGGCTTTAGGTCTGAAACAGGATGGCATTTCTAGTTGACCAAGAGATATGCCCATACCAGTAAAGTGCCGATGTTCTGGAAAATATGTCACAATGTATCCATTAATATTACAAGATGACCAGTAGAAGCATCTTGGGCAATTTGTTTGAACACAAGTTGCTGTTGTAACTATTTGATCTAAATGCTAGTGAGTAAAAGAGGAACTAATGAGGTAGTCTATGAGAATGGGTCACCCCTAAATTAGTGGTATATGGACTTATGTATACAGAAAAGAGGATTGGAACTCTTACACATATGTATGAGTCTTATAGACATAAGTATAACTCAGGATCAAAATTGTTGCCTGGTCTGTGTGCTGCAGGGGGAAACACACAGGGAGATGTTAGGATGACAGCCACTGGTGATGATGACAATAACAATGAAGATAATGATGAGGAACATAATGACACACACTCCAGGGCCACTCAGTCTGAGATATGAAATATGAGTGATGCTAGTCATAGGGCTAATCATTTTGCTCTCTCTCTCTCTCTCTCTGTTGTTGTATTTCAGTGTTTGCAGGATGGTTTATTTGCTTAGTGGATTCATTAATAAAGAGATTTGTGATAAATTGCAATTGTTTCTTGTGTAATCCTATAGTCGCTCATTCTTGATGTTGATAACAATATTCCTGAGGTGGATGGAGTCCTCGGGAAACTGAACCTTTACTGACAACTGTGGTCTAAAGATTAATCAATACTCAATACAGTATCTGATACAACCCATTAGTAAGGCTACCAAACTGAATGGTAAGTACCCTGCACAGAAAGTGCTCCTCTTTTGCCCCCCAAAGTTAATAACAATAAAATATAGACAGTCACCAGAGATAGACACCAGCTGGCTAACTCCCTTAGTCTCCTAGCTGCCTTTGTCTTACCAGCCATGTCTCTTACCTGGAACAATTTATCTCAGAAATTTAAGGGGGAAAGAAGCAGAAAAAGGTACCAAGGAACAAACTTTCAGCTGTTCGAGGCCCTTTTCTGGAATACAGTAATTAATTATCTGATTATCCGAATATCAGTGAAATATTTTTCTATCCATATATTTTTAATAACTCATATAATACTGTGCCATATTTGGTTGTCAGAAAAGCATTCTGCAACTTATTTTAGTCATTAAAGTCTATTAAAGAATACCCACAGCTACCAGACCACTGTTTCAAAATTATGGGTCATGTAGCATCATATTATAGTGATGGCTCCTGATTCCATTCAATTGCAAATTAATTTTCAAATGGACTATTCAGTCATACATGGATAAAGTGCATTAAGAATCCCCTGTGCTTTCCACACTGCTAAAGTTAGATTGCTCAGAACTCATAGTAGATAAAGACTTTTTTCTAGAGCTCTGTCCTTTCTTAGTTTTAGATAGCATTCAATGTGTATACCTAGTTTTGTGCGCTGTTATTGTAACCCTTGTCTCTGTACATAACTGTATCTATTTTTCTGAGTTGAGTGCTTTTACAGCTATATTTTTGTGCGGTGAAAACCGGTTGTAACTTTTTACATCAGGCATAGTTGAAAATAATTAATAAATATTATTATTTACTCTCAACTCAACACCCTATACACTGGAGAACACAGTGCTTGCCTTTTTAAAACCACAATCTCATTAGTAAACTGGAAGCTGCTGCCCAACTGGAAGTAACTGCTAAGCCACCTGAAAAAGACTGAATTCTTGCTGCAGACCAACCCATCTTCCTTTTGACTCAACATCTATAAGCCTTGAAGCACTGGAAGTCAGTCACTCATTGAACCCTGTATGCTCCTTCACACCATGCACCAGAAAAGCATGTGGGCCTTCCCTGATGATACTGATTCTGTGAAGAGCCACTCCTATTCCATGACTCACTTTCCCATCTGTAAAATGGAGATACTATTCCCTGACTTCCACACTTGTCTTGTAATCTACAAATTCTTGCCAGGTGGGGATCATGTACCACTATTTTTATGTACAGGACCTAGTATGATGGGGACCCAGTCACAACTGGGGGCCTTAGGTTCTAGTGTAATATAAATAAAAATAACAAATATAGAGAAGGGGAAAATGTGCATGTATGAGGAATGGGCTAGGAGGGAAGCCAAAGAAAAATCAATAGAGGTACTGAAGTTATATTGATACATATTTCAGATAGTAGTCATTTGCACTGTCCACTGTACTACACCATAAGTGCTTCCAGAACGACATAAATAATTAGTAATAACCAATACTGTGTATACTCCATAACATCATGGGACCTATTATATGTTAGTGACACCTATATGCCATGGGAGTGCCCTGGGATGTTATTATTCACCAAAAAGTAAGACACATTAGCGTCCTCCTGACCTTGATTTCAGTCAAGTCAATGCCAAAACACCCACTTTTCTTCAATAGAAGAAAAGTCACACATATCCCCTCCATCCCACTATCCTAATAAAACCAGTTAGAAAATTTTCTAACTTTCACCCTAATATTTACTAATCATACAGCTCCATTTACAAAGCTCAGTTAAATTTGCATTCATTTGGTTGACAGTTGTGAAATTTCACCTTTGCTGTAAATTTGCTGAGAAATTGAGACCAAGAATATTTTCCAGATACTCATTATTGTCAAGGATTCTTCTGCAGTATATTGGTGCAGATAATTCTGTTTTAATGTGTGGTTTTGTATTAGGTAATGGTGGAGATTAATGTGATGAGAGCTTTCCATGTAATCCCAGGGACAAGAAAGAGGGTGTGGAAGAGAAAAGATGGAATAATAGAATTTCTCATTTGCCTTAATTTGCTCCTTGCCAGAATAAAAACATCAACAATGATATTAATCATCATTATAATAACATCAACAAGGATAATAATAAAAAATAGATAAATAGTAGTAAACTAGGACGACTACAGAAAAAAAGGAAAGAAAAAAAACACACGACTTTTTTTCTGGGACACCACTCTCTTAGTTATTTCTGCCCAGTGTACAAGAAAAAAAGTCTGAAATGTGATACCAATAACATCTTTTAGATTATTAATTGTTGATATGTATGACATGTTCACTGAAGCAAGAAATGTATTCTTTGCCTTATCATTCCCTATCCTTGCCCTAATTTTTAAGCCTTTGCAACACAGACCTATGTGATTTGACTTTATTGGACATTAGTATGAGATTGGAGTTTGGGAATATAGCGGTACAAAGACATCCCAATTTTGCGGGGGGAGGTGCTCCATGTCAGTTATTCACTTCCTTGCTTTTCAAGCATGAAAGGTATGTGGAACATAGACAGCAACATTTAGTAATATGGCTTCTCATTTTCTAATAAAAGAATAATTAACTACAATATTTGCAAATGCTGCTGTATTCACATCGTGTTTTATTGACATAGCTTAGGCAAATAGCCAAACTGTATGATTTTTGGATTACAGGGACACAACCTATAAGATTTAATAGATCATTTTCTCTTTCACATGACCTTCCAAAATTCTTTAGAAAATCTGAGCCAAGTTCTTTATGTAGGGACATCAATTATAACTCCTTTCACGTAATTGTTCCATAGTTCTTTAGTTCCATAGTGCTTCACAGTACCTAAACACAGTAATTATTTATATTCCAGCTAATTTACAAAGACCATAAAGCTTCTCATTTACCTTCCTGATTCCCTGGATGATATGGTAATCCAGATGCTGGTTTCAGTGTTTCCTATGGTGACTCCTGTGGGAGAGGTCAGTTGCTCTCTTGAAGTCAAAATTTACAAACACTTGCTTCTCCTTTCATAGCAAAGAGCCAGATTAAATGAGGAAGGAGTGTACTATTTTTCTCAGTTTAGTCCTATAAATCACAGAATTGCCTTTCTTCTCTCCCTTTGCCTAAGGAAGGTAAGTATCAGAGAGCCCAATCTGCCAAACCTTAATCATGTGATCACAGCCTCAGACACATAGGGGTAGTCCCATTAAAGTCAATGGGATTACTGGTGTGTATAAGGACTGCTAATGTGAGTAAGGTTTTGCAGGATCAAGCCCCAAAACTGCACTACTATTTGTATATGGAAGAGCTTGATAAATGCATGTTGCACAATGACAAGAGGTACCCAGTGGTTTCCCTTAAAATAGTTTTACTTAAAGCTCTCAGTCAGAAAACTCTGTAATTATGCTTATAGGCTGTTGCCATTTGAGCTGCAGCATGAAATTATGAAAGAGGTTCCAGAATTATTAGCAGCCTAATTGCAATTGTATGTATTTGAATTTTAAATGTGCTTACTGGTCTGAATCATGAGTTTTATTAGGGCTAGACTGGAACATTTAATTGAAGTAAATGAAGGTTGCCCCTGACATGTCTGCAGAAAAGTCCCTTAACCCAAGCAGACAGCAGCTGCTTCTATTCCTGCTGGACTCTACCTTTTCTGCACCATCAGTTTTTATGCCTGTAAAAGCCAATCACTGACTGGTGACAATTTTACTTAAAAAAAATCACCAGAGTTGTGAATAGGGATAAATGCATCATTTTATAAAACATTTTGAACCAGTAGGAGTCCCAGCAATCTGAACATATAAACCAAAATCTGAACGTTAAAAATATCTGAGAGCAGTTCACATTTATTTTAAGTATATGCTATGAAATTGATCTGTTTCTATCCTGCCTGATGAAGTTCCATTCCATATAGCAAAGTGTGCCTCTGGCACTGCTGGTTTATGTGGGTACTTTGATGTATGAGTGTGAGAATCCTATCAAAGCATTGGAAAGGAGGTTCTTTGTGTGGGTATATTCCTAGTTCAGAGTTGGGGCTCAAAATTTACAGGCTTTTTGCCCTGGTTTTATCTAGTGCATGACTTAGATATTGGCTTTCCCCACCACTTTTCCCCAGCTGTTTTTCAGATGCAAAAGAAAAAAAAAAACAGAGTGGGGGAAAAAAGGGTAAAGGCAGAGAAAATAAGAAATATAGCCGATGGTAACTGGCATAAAATCAGGCTTTGCTTATATTTTTCCCTAGTTTGAGCCTGGAATTTATCTAATCTTAAGACTCTTTTATACCAGTAGTAACAAAGAAGAGAAAACATAAGGACAGAAGAACAAAGGGGGAATTAAGTGATTTTATAGGCACTGGGCATGAAAATGCTATTAGGAACCCCAATTAGCATTTCCTCCTGAAAGTGCTGTCAATTATTTTACTTGTAAAAGGCTAATTCCTGCTTACCTTCTTCCCACAAGCAGTACTGATGGCAAGGAGCTTGTTTACCTGAGTAAGGCACTGAACCTAAAAGATGGGATAAAAATCAGAAGCATCTGAAGGCCATATAGCTTGTTTTAAAAGCTTATGACTGGGGGAGGGGAGTAGCCTCTTTCCTAGTGATGAATTTGAATGAACATCAAAGTTCTCGGTTTACCTAATAAGATTCATTGTTAGGGTTGTACTTTACTCTACGTATCAATGCATCAGCCATGAAACATTATTTTTTAAAGCACTGGGAAAAGTAGAGTGTATGAAAAAGAGAGTGGGTGGAGGCACAAGCACCGAGGAAAAAAAATTCCAAACCATAATTCCAAAGTGTAGTTTTTCTTCTTATTTTTCATTTGAATGTCAGAGAAGAGAAAAGAGAGGTGTGCTGTGGGGGGCGGTGTCCTGTATGGTAGACTGAGTAATAAAATGTTCATGAAACCAACCTTACAGCCACCAACACTGATTATTTCATGTTTTAACATCAAGTTTTGTGAGCATCAGCTAAACACTTTTCACTGCTTAATTTTTCTCCTGTGTTGGCTTTAATTAAGCTTGCCCTAGGGGCAGGCTCAGAAGCCTGGCAAATTTAGAAATGTGCTTTTAAAACAAGTGACCTTTGCTCACGACAAGACAGGTTTTCTCAATATTACACAGCTCACATAATGGGCACAAATAACAACCTTAATTTCTTTTGAAATGTATCTGAATGTGAGTAGGTTTGGAAAGGTGAAGAAGAAGAGGGGAAGACATTTGAAAAGAGAAAGTTCAAACACCAAATGGGACTTGGGTTTGTACTATGATGCTATTCCAATGACAGTGGGTTTAAACTACATTGGGATAAGTATCAGAGTACAAAATCTATTCGTCAAGGCTCTGCTGGCAGTTTAGAAACCCAGCTGAATAAAACCAGATTGCCTGTATTACAGAACTTCGATACTGCAATTAAAAAGTCAGTTTTTAAAATCAAGGAACATCACAATGATATTGGGCCTATCTTATCACAACATTCAAAATGACGCAGTGAATTAAAAAACACGGGAAAATTTTACCTATCACAAAGGGTTTCTTGTTATCTTAAGAACCTTAATACATTTTGACGGTCTGTCATCAAGCAACCGAGCTTTTAGGGTAGCTTTCCTGGCTTAAGCTTTCACAGCAGCTGGAGTCCTACAAAAGGAACACCCACTGCACTAACATCACCATTCTTCCCTTTAATGTTCTCCACAGGTTACCAACATGAAAAAGCAGCTACACTTTCTCACTTTGAGAGTCTGATTAAACTATCTCATACTGTTTGTATGACGAAAAATGTGTTAAAAATATAAAAGCCTGCTACATCAAGGCTTTCTCTTCACTGTATTCATATACAATGGAAAAATCAATGAGACGTTTGACAAAAAAAGTATACTTTCAACTGTTTTTCATTGTGTTTCAAAATTAATCTAATTAGAAAACAGGCATAAAGATTTCTGGTGTTGGATAAGTTTGCCACTTACAAAGAATAGCAAAAATGTCTTGACACAACAAGTTGAAAGGCATAGCCCATGAAAGGTATAGGCAACACAGAGTACCTTGGGTAGGGTATACTCCTGGCACAGGGTTGAGCCTCAAAATATATCAGTATAGGATTTTTTGGCCTGGT
Source organism: Chelydra serpentina (assembly GCA_037349315.1). Taxonomy (NCBI): domain Eukaryota; kingdom Metazoa; phylum Chordata; order Testudines; family Chelydridae; genus Chelydra; species Chelydra serpentina. The sequence goes on from JBAIAC010000004.1 coordinate 64,243,399, forward strand.
TTCGTCTAGTGTTTAAGTTATTGACTCCTTACCATCTGTTTGTCAGATGCAAAAGAAAAACAAGGTGGAGAAAAAAAGGGGTAAAGTTAGAGAAAATGAGAAACATAGTATATGGGAATTGGCAATAAATCAGTGTTTGCTTAGGATAAATCAGAAGTTCCTGGAGGTAATATAGTTTAAATCAATGACTTGGATGAATGGACTATAAGGTGGATAGAAATCTGGCTAGGTCATCAGGTTCAATCAGTAGTGATCAACGTCTCGATATCTAGTTGGCAGCCAGTATCAAGCGGAGTGCCACAGGGGTCGGTCCTGGGGCCGGTTTTGTTCAACATCTTCATTAATGAGCTGGATGATGGATGTATTGCACCCTCAACAAGTTTGCAGATGACACTTAGCTGAGGGGGGAGAAGTAACAAAATAAAAGGAGATATGCCAGTCTCCTAGAACTGGAAGGACCTTCCAAGGTCATTGAATCTAGTCCCCTGCCTTCACTAGCAGGACCAAGTACTGTCCCCTGACAGATTTTTGCCCCAGATCCCTAAATGGCCCCCTCAAGGATTGAACTCACAACCCTGGGTTTAGCAATCTAATGCTCAAACCACTGATCTATCCCTTCCCCCAGATCTGCTGGAGGGCAGGGATAGGGTCCAGAGTGACCTTGACAAATTGGAAGATTGGGCCAAAAGAAATCTGATGAGGTTCAGCAAGGACAAGTGCAGAGTCCTGAATTTAGGATGGAAGAATCCCATTCACTGCGACAGGCTGGGGACTGACTGGCTAAGCAGAAGTTCTGCAGAAAACGACCTGGGGATTACAGTGGAGGAGAAGCTGGATATGAGACAACAGTGTGCCTTTGTTACCAAGAAGGCTAACAGTGTATTGGGCTGTATTAGTAGGAGCATTGTCAGCAGATCGAGAGAAGTGATTATTCCCCTCTATTCGGCACTGGTGAGGCCACATTTGGAGTATTGCGTCCAGTTCTCCCCCCCCCCCCCCACCCGACTACAGAAAAGATGTGGACAAATTGGAGAGAGTGCCGCGGAGGGCAACGAAAATGATTTGGGGGCTGGGGCACATGACTTATGAGGAGAGGCTGAGGGAGCTGGGCTTATTTAGACTGCAGAAGAGAAGAGTGAGGGGGTATTTCATAGCAGCCTTCAACTACCTGAAGGGGGGTTCCAAGAAGGATGGAGCTAGGCTGTTTTTAGTGGTGGCAGGTGACAGAACAAGGAGCAATGGTCTCAAGTTGCAGTGGGGAAGGTCTAAGTTGGATATTAGGAAAAAATATTTCACTGGGTGGGTGGTAAAGCCCTGGAATGGGTTACCTAGGGAGTGGTGGAATCTCCATCCTTAGAAGTTTTCAAGGCACGGCTTGACAAAGCCCTGGCTGTGATGATTTAGTTCGGGTTGGTCCTGCTTTGAGCAGGGGGTTGGACTAGATGACCTCCTGAGGCCTCTTCCAACCCTAATCTTCTATGATTCTGTCATCTATAATTATATGATTTTGTGTAGAGTAGACTTCACACAGCTTTATAAAACATTATTTTCAATGTGTTGGTAAAAAAAGATTTTTTTGCGTGGAATACATTTAATTCAGTAGTATCTTTCTCTAGTTCTCACCTTTCTTCATATGAAAATACACTTAACTGCATACAAACAGGGGTATTTGTGCATGGAGAAGAGTGTTTACAAGCCACCTTTCATTACTTATCCAATCATTTATTTGCTGCTTTCTGATTTAAAAATTTCCAATCAGGCAATATAGTTGATCAGTGAATGAATAGCTGACAATAATTTTTCTACACAATTGTACAGATATACAGAAATAAAAACTACATTTCAGAAATCAAAATTGGATTCAAAAGATTCAAAATCAGAAGAAGGGGATAAATATTCTGGATAATCTATTCACAATGACCAGCTCTAACCATTATAACAAATAATACTTACTATAAGAAACTTTTTTGGAAGAGATTCTTTAAGTTCATGGAAATTTCTGCATCAGTAATACATACATTGCTTAATGACCAGGGATATGTGTACTCTCCCCACATAGACACATACAAACAAACAAACAAACAAACATGAGTTTCAGGGAAGGATAGCTTGTCACCAGCATCAGCAGATCAGCTCCCTGGCACCCAAGATCTCCACAAATTCATTATTGTCAAGCCATTCTGATCAATTTATATTTCTGGCTGCTCCTACTTCCTGGCTGCAAGCTAGACTCCTCCTCTGATTCCCTGACCCCCTTCTGGGTGGTGAAGTGGAGAAGTGAAGACAACATGAACTGTAATTCAGTTACCTTCTCTCCTTGCATAGAACACTAAGGAGCCAGACACAGCTGTAGGAAGGTCCTAGCAGGGTAGGGAGGCAAAAAATAAAATGTTTGGTGCCTGACTGAAACAAAATGGCCAACTCCATGACAAAAAGCCTGGGTTTTGAAACTTGGAAAATGGCTGACTTCTATATCCTTCAAATCGTGGAGATCATGAAGCCAAGTAAAATTAATGGGGCAGATCACACCTCTCAGAGCCATTGTTCCAGCCTCATTGCAATCTCAAGTGGGCACCTTGAATTCATGTACATTCTCTTCATATTTTCTCTGAAACCACGTGAGCTAGAGAGAGAGAGAGAAAGAGAGAGAGAGAATATGGATTACAGTTCTGTGAGAATGAATTGGACAATCTGTGGGTTTGAATTCATAGAATAGTAGAATCATAGAATCATAGAATCTCAGGGTTGGAAGGGACCTCAGGAGGTCATCTAGTCCAACACCCTGCTCAAAGCAGGACCAACCCCAACTAAATCATCCCAGCCAGGGCTATGTCAAGCCTGACCTTAAAAACCTCTAAGGAAGGAGATTCCACCACCTCCCTAGGTAACCCATTCCAGTGCTTCACCACCCTACTAGTGAAAAAGTTTTTCCTAACATCCAACTTAAACCTCCCCCTCTGCAACTTGAGACCATTACTCCTTGTTCTGTCATCTTCTACCACTGAGAACAGTCTAGATCCATCCTCTTTGGAACCCCCTTTCAGGTAGTTGAAAGCAACTATCAAATCCCCTCTCATTCTTCTCTTCTGCAGGCTAAACAATCCCAGTTCCCTCAGCCTCTCCTCATAAGTCATGTGCTCCAGCCCCCTAATCATTTTTGTTGCCCTCCGCTGGACTCTTTCCAATTTATCCACATCCTTCTTGTAGTGTGGGGCCCAAAACTGGACACAGTACTCCAAATGAGGCCTCACCAGTGCCGAATAGAGGGGAATGATCACGTCCCTCGATCTGCTGGAAATGCCCCCTACTTATACAACCCAAAATGTTGTTAGCCTTCTTGGCAACAAGGGCACACTGTTGACTCATATTCAGCTTTTCGTCCACCGTAACCCCTAGGTCCTTTTCTGCAGAACTGCTGCCCAGCCATTCGGTCCCTAGTCTGTAGCAGTGCATGGGATTCTTCCGTCTTAAGTGCAGGACTCTGCACTTGTCCTTGTTGAACCTCATCATATTTCTTTTGCCCAATCCTCTAATTTGTCTAGGTCCCTCTGTATCCTATCCCTACCCTCCAGCGTCTCAACCACTCCTCCCAGTTTAGTGTCATCTTCAAATTTGCTAAGGGTGCAGTCCACACCATCCTCCAGAATCATGGAATGCACAGGGCCCTGCTTCTGCCTAAATACGCAAATAAATATTTGGGGAAGTTCTGCATTACAATCATTGTTTATGATTATGCTTGGCAGAATTCAATTTATATTATTTTATTATTTCAGTGGATAATATGAATGTTTATTTTTAAGCATTTGTTTTCAATTTTTATTGATTTAAATTTTCAAAGGCATGGGAAATTATGGAGATCAGATAATGGGATGATCAGACAATTATTTAATAACAGTAGACATGAGATTTAAAAATTTAAAGCTTTATAACTGTTAAAACACAATTTATCAATATCACAAGTCAAAATTTACAAAGTAAATATCTTTAAATCAAACTCTAAGAAGCATTTTTCTTACTTTGTCTATCGGTAAATTTTGATTATCAGCGAAGGAAATATTTTTCATCAGTTTGGGTGTGTGAAGTTGACGTTTACCAACATTGACCAATAAAAATCTAATCCTTCCAAGCCTCCTTATGATGAATACAAAAAGCAAGAATGTGTGGTATAGACAGCTACATGAAAAGAACATTGCACTTATCCTGAGCACCCCATACTCTTCACCTGCCTATATAATAATTTTATTCCCTCCCGGCCTCCTCTTCTATCTCAGCTGATACCTTATTTTCTTTTGATGTACATGCATGATTTTTTTTAAACAGTGAAACTGAAAAAGTGAATTGGCTTGAACAAAATTGTTATCAAAAAAGAAAAGGCCAGGGAAAATACATTTTGTTTTTTAAGGAATAAAGTACTGACACTGTCATGTCTATGAGTGTCTTCAATGTAATATCTTGTGACTTGCAGGTAATGTGCACTGCGTGTGATGCAGAGGTTGTTATGGTTGCAGGGATTGCTATGACTTTTGCTGAATGTAAAATCCTACATAAATACAGCACGTAGACCTGTTCCTTAAGCTATAACTTACAAAATGTAACAGCCTGCCTGTATGTTTGTGTGTGTGTCCTGTTCTCAGTTACACTGCTGGTGTAAATTCAGAGTAACTGCACAGATTTCCAGGGGGATATTCTGGATTGTCAACTGTGTAAATGAGAGCAGAATTTGGCTCATAGGGTTCTCTTATTAGGATATAGCACTCTGATTTTTCAACTGACACTGACATTTTTGGGCTTGTGTGGTAGCGAAAACTTGGGAAATTATGCAGGTAAATGAAAAGGAAATGACTAGAATTTGGGGTGTGTTCTGCTTTCGGATAGGAATGATCACATACAATGTGGATAAATGTTATTGAATTATGGTTTTAAAGTGAGTTTTTCAAATGCACGAATGGGAAGTTATGTGCCTGGCTGTTATTGACATCCAGTGGGAGCTGGGTGTCTTACTGATCCTTCAGATTTTGATCATTGAATCAATGGACTTTGGATCAGACCCTAAGGACCTGATTCTGCTCCCACTGCAGGCAATGCCAAAACTCTCATTAACTTCAGGGGATTGGATAGGCCCCCTACATTTATTCTTCTCTCATATCATTCATCATTTCCACTAATACATTTATTCTGCAGGAAATAGACACCGTTTATGTTTTGCATAGTTTACATGTAAATAACGTAGGCATTTCTTATGAATTCATCACCACTATTACCACTCAGTTCTAGATAATCATATTGCATCTCTAATGTTCAATTTAACATTCTGGTAATTTTCCCTCCTCCTTGCTATGTTAGTTATTATTACAGTGCATAAAATACTCTTCTGGATCCATCCCCCTTTTCTATTCAGCACTTGCCATACACTCCTGAACATTATTAATAACTTTCTTTCCTCATAAAAGTTTTGAATTACACCCTGAAGGTAAAGTAAGATAAAAAAGTCTAAAGTGTAAAGTGGAGGGAACCTACAATGAAAAGCCATGTTTCACACTTTAATGTACTCACCTCCTTTTCCATAAAAGGCCTTCTTTTCTGCTGTTCACTGTTGACAGTACATTCTCAGAATAACAAGAATGAGAACAGTATTTGAAATGGTTGTTGTTCTTGACCCTTTCCTCTCCTTGACTTGCCATTCAATAGCAAATTGTTTGATTATCTTATCATTCAGCAAAGAAAACACACAGTTCCAGATCAACAAAACTGATTTTTTTCCAATCAGTTTCAATTATCTGAATTACAAGAGTTTAATATTCATACTGAGGGGATTGACCAATAGGCTGAATGAAAAAAAAAAAGGCACCGAAAATTGATTCAGGTTTTTGGTTTAAGTATTTTTTTATATAAAAAATAAATAATAGTCCATTATTGTTTTCAAATATATACTCATTAAACCTTCATGAACTGAAAACATAATTTTCAGAGCACCTTGCTGTTTTGAGGATGGTATCTACAATTATCAGAAAAGTAAGCATTTCTTGACAAGAACTGCTTGTTTTCTAAGTATAAATCTCATGTTTATAAATCATATATTCATTTACTTGATGACCACTCAAAACTGAAACATGAGTGATGATCAGGTTACACCATATTGCTGATCCTCCATGTATTTTATTGGAACGTAAGATGCTTTTATTTTTAGATCATTTTTCTGTAGACTGTCAATGAAAAAGATAGTTTAACAATGAGATGCCTGTATCTTTATCATTTTTCCTCGATATGAAACTAGATTTTTATATAAACTTTTGAGAAAGGTGAAGCTGTAGATTTCAGTTTTTTTGCTGGATCAATTATATAGTATGTGGGGAAAGGACATTATGAAATCAAATATTTAAGTATTGTTCCACTCAGTGTTGCAGCACTTGACTGACTTAAGACACTGAGGTCTTCTGCATGGCCCCCAGAGTCCAGACTATATAAATGTGAGTTGCAGCACACACTAAAGTGTTGTGCTTTAAGTGCCCAGTATCAAACCTCCTATCTCCATTAATGCAAATGAGGTACCATCTAGTTTATGCTAGAAGGGGCTACATTGGGCAGTTACAGTGCAACACTGTAGTGAATGCTGCAATTCACGTCCCTCTAATGTGCACTGATGGAGTGTGTAGTCAAGCCTTAAGACTCATTCTTAAAATGGATTTAGAAATTTAGGAGCTATTGAAGTCACTGAAATTTTGGCTCCCCTAAGTGACTAAGTTACTTTAGAAAATTAGACTTAGGCTCCTAAGTCACTTAAGTGGTTTTGAAATTTTTATCCTTATTGTCAGTTAAGTGGAGGAGACACATAATATGGATTTCAGCAAACCTCTGCAATAGTGAGTTTGAGAGAATGCTATACATGCTTGCACTACACTAAAGCTATCACTCTCAGTTTGATCCTGATGAAGCTGGAGGAGATACAAGGGGCACACATTCATGGTTTGGAAGATATTACCATTTCGAGAGATGTTTCCTGAACACATAATGGGGAATGCCAGTAGAAGCAGTAAAATATCTCAGAATGGTGGAAATGTCTGTGCTACCACTACATTAGAGAAGATTCCTTCCCAGTAGATTTCTTCCCAGTTTATGGCAATGTCCTTTGATCAGATTTGTTGGATTTGCTTTACTTTTTCTATCTGGTTTAAGTAGCATTTGATATGGCCACAAGGTATCAATTTGTTTTGTAAGGAGGGATCAAAGCAAGATGGAAACTTAAAATGATATTTTTTCCAAGTAAACCACACATAACAGCCCTAGAATATATGGCAAAGCCCTTACCAATTCCATATGTGCTTCTCATTTTGCATCTAAGTTGCTCAGTGGTCTTTATTAACAAGAATGTTTCTTCTTTTCATTTATTTTTAAATAGAGCAATTCTTCAGTCTGTTAGTACTTCACTATGGATCCATATGGGTTGCCATATGGCATTCTGTTTGATGACTGTGCCATATTCAATATCTTACCCATGTGCATGGCTGTGTAATCAAGTGTTTTATCTTTAATTTCCTGAACTGATATGTAGAAGGTGCCTCAGAGTGTAGTAGCAGATTTCTGCTTTATTTGGCTAGCATGAGTTTGGAGAACAGGATGTTAGTACATTATGTAGTTAGCCCATTATTTGACCTAAGAGAAGATGGACAATGGAAAATGTCCTCTGGCAGAGGCAGAATGAGAATTTTGTATTTGGTTCTGGGGATTTTATTGGGATATACAAACTTAGAGCTGACTGTAGCTTTTTTAAAGAAGAAAGCTGTTAGAGTGACAGAAACACTGGCAAAAGGATTCTTACATTTAGGGAGGACTGTCAACCTCAAGTACTCTTCCCATGGCCCCTGAATGGCAAAGGAAGTGATGACTACATGTTCATGTTCATGTCCACCAAATGTTTTCATGATTTTCTCAGGCAGGGAGTTGTCTTTTCGTTTAAACATAGGAATGGCTTCAGAGGAGACATTAATGGAAGACCTGGACCTGAATCAAATGCCCAGATCTGGCCCCTGGATTTTGATCTGAACTTTCAGTTGCATGCATCTGAAGAAGTGGATATTCACCCACGAATGTTTATGCTCCAATACGTCTGTTAGTTTATAAGGTGCCACAGAACTCTTTGTCGCTTCATTTGAACTTTGTAGCCCCAAATCTTCAGATCCAGCCAAGATGGCCTCCCTGCAGGATGTGAGTGGGTGCAATGGTGGATTTATGTAATATATTTGTGCTCTCCTAATTCTGGTGCTGTATAACATGAACTAAGAGACAGATCCTTGCCCCAAAACAGCTTAAAATCTAATTAAGGGACGGTGCAACAAGTGGGAGTAAAACCAAATGGAGAAGAGGGGAAGAGGATGGGGGCAACAGGAGTAAATGATAAAATGGAATCACTATGTGTATGCTTATTCTTTTCTATTTTCTATTATTTTATACATAGGTTTTTATACCATTCTCACCCCTTGTGATAAATGAAAGGGGGAAGCTCCATTTTATGGACAACCAACCAGTCAGCTAGCTATAAAGTCCCTCTTGATGGCTGTTCTCTGCTTGCTTTACCTGTAAAGTGTTAACATAGTCCCCCAGGTAAAGGAAAGGGAATGGGCACCTGACCAAAATATCCAATGGGAAGGCTAGAACTTTTTACAATGGGGAAAAAAAACTTCCCCTTTGTCTTGATTGTTGTTCTCCAGGTAAGAGGGGAACAGGGAGCAGTTATGCTATGAGAAGCTTTAAGCCAGGTATGGTCATAGATCATACCTAGAACTAATTATTTGGAACCCCCAAATGTGTAAGTGGATCAGGAATGTTTAGAACGTGATTAGGTATATTTCTGTCTGTTTCTTATGGTCAGTGAACTCCTTTGTGCTAGTGAACTCCCAGATACTTTTGTTTGCTTGTAACCTTTAAGCTGAACCCCCAAGAAAGCTATTTTGGGTGCTTCATTTTTGGAATTGCTCTTTTCAAATCTAGCAAATGCCTAAGTTCCAGGTGTATTTCATTTATTTTTGTTTTTTAATAAAATTTATCTTTTTAAGAAGGGGATTGGATTTTTGGTATCCTAAGAGGTTTGTGCATATGTTGTTTAATTAGCTGGTGGCAACAGCTAACATCCTTTGTTTTCTTTCTCAGCTCTTCCCTGGAGGGGGAGAGGGGTGAAAGGGCTTGAAGGTACCCCACAGGAAGGAATTTCCAAGTGCGTCTTCCTGGGTTCCCAAAAAAGGGGTTTTGCATTTGGGTGGTGGCAGCGTTTACCAAGCCAAGGTCAGAAAAAAGCTGTTACTTTGAGAGTTTAATACAAGCCTGGAGTGGCAAGTATTAATTTTTTAAAATCCTTGTGGACCCCCAACTTCTACACTCAAAGTGCCAGAGTGGGGAATCAGCCTTGACACCCCTGTACTTAGTGCCTTCAAAGGTTTTAAAACATATTTGCCATTAAGAAATATAAACGAATACATTAAATAAATACTGGTAATTGAGTCAAGCTAGTAACCCCAGAGCTAAGGTTATATAATTTTTCCATTAAACCTGTGGTTAACACTCCCCCCATCAGTTTCCTCAAGGCACAACCTTTCAAATGCAATCTCTTGCCAGAGGATATGTTTCCAGAAGGCATTTTAAGTCCATCCTAGAAATATGAGACTTTGAAAAATATGTTATTCTGGACATTTGGAAAGAATGTCTAATGTTTTCAGTATAGCCATATCTAAAACAATGACTTCAGGTAACATTTTCAAAAGAGCTTAAGGACTTGGAGGCTAAACCCGATTTACTTTCAATGGGAATTGGGCTTCTAAATCACGTAGGCACTCTAAAAATGTTACCCTTAATCTAGAAACTCCAGACATACTTTGGTCAATGGTTCTGGATGTGATCTGATGCAAGACCCATTCTTATAAGGATGGCTGCAAAGTTTAGGAGTTTTTTGTTACACAGTTGTTACTCCTAAGAAGTCTGTCAGGGCTCGACAGAGTGCTGAATAAGAATGGTGAGGTTTGCAATTTCTTCCAGCAAGTAGAGCAGGTCAATCTAGTGCCACACACACAATGAAACATGGGTACCTCCATGGCCTTATCCCTGCCCTGTAGCCCCACCCCCACACAGCAAAATGGGACCACTTCTCCAGCCCAGAGAGGTGGGGCAGTGACAAGAGATCCCCCTCGCCTCAAGGGAAGAGTGTCAGGCCCTCTCAGGGGTAGTATGGATAGAAGCAAAGCCCTCCTTTGGGAGTGCAAGAGGTTAGAGCAAGGGGTCCCAGTATTTATCCCAGCTGTCGTAGTGGATAAAAGGGACTTAAAGTGAGTGTAAACAAGCTAGAGCAGTTTCAAGCACCCTTGCAGTGTAAATGAGAATCGGGCCCATTCATTTCAGTGCATAAAGTGCTGTATGGTATGTGCCCTTGCTATCTGCTACACTACCCCCTTTCCCATGATCTGCTGAGGCAATCAAGTTTTCAGGAAATGAAAAAGATGCTGGCTGGGCTTCCTCAATGGGATGTATCCAGCTTGCCCCTTTTACTGCTCCGATACATCCTGAGTCTGTTGCCCTTTAGGACTCAATGTGGGACCCAACTCTGTTCTTAGTAACTTGCCTGTGGGAGGGATTGTGGCTTGAGATAGAGGGGCTGGATATTTGTGTGCAGGGAGAAGGATAATCTCTAAAAAGAGGTAGATTTTCCGCATGGATAATGAATGTGATGACAATCTGACATCTTTCATGTGAACTGAATTAAGTTTAAAAATTATAGGGTATCCTATCGTAAAAATGTACTCTCAGCATGTTTTAAGGAGAAATAGGAAAGGAAGTACATTTACTTCTTTCATTGAATATGAACATTAATATATTTTGTGTGACTCAATGAGAGCCTGGTCTATTTGATCTTTCATTATATTACAGACAAATAATACTGAACCAGCACACTGGCAAATGGAAGAGTCACCTATGAACCTTGGTCCTGGCCTTAAACTCCATTGCCCAAAAGATGAGGCTGAGCAGAATTTAAAAAAACTTGGAGGGACTATATTGCTCAATAACGATCTTTCCATTTGAGTAAGGACTGTGCTCTCATGGGAGCCTTTGACAGTCTATCTGGGAACCTCCCAGATTATGGGACCTGGAATTTGTGCCTGTTCATCAGCTTTTTCATAAACAGCTTAGAATTCATAGAAAAATGCTATGGCTTAAGTTTATAGCTCCTAAAAATGCTTAGATATTTTTAAAGGTTACAAATCCATTTAAACTCTTTTTCTAATGTTTGCTCTGCCGTGGATGACTTGAGGAATAAAGATGACACTTTGCCTCAGAAAAATTTCCCCTTTTTATGCGAGACGAGAGAAGGTTTGGATTTATGAAGAGAAGCTCATGTACACAAGTGCACACACTGAAAAGCTGATTGTTATAAACACATGGAGATTGCTTGCTGGGCATGTGCATACATAGTAAAGTTTTATTGCAATTATTTCAATTTCATATAGTATGCATCAGATCAGTACTGCCCTTATCCACAGCAGTAGTAAACACACAGGGATGATGAAGGAAACCTGATGAAGAGAGTGTGAGTCTCAAAAACTCTCGTTTAGTTATAATCTTTAATTAATTCAAGAAAGGGGATCGCTTACAACTTCCACTGTTCTTCTGTGTGCATAGGCATGCACTAGAATAAGGTTACAGAGAGACACATAATCTATCATAATCATAGGCGCCGACTTCGTGGGTGCTCCGGGGCTGGAGCACCCACGGGGAAAAATTGGTGGGTGCAGAGCACCCACCAGCAGCTCCCCGCCATTCCCGGGGCCCGCGCTCAGCTCCCTGCCAGTCCCGGGACTCGCGGCAAGCTCACCTCAGCACCGGGAGATGTTGCGGGGCCCTGCCCCCGACTCTGGGCAATGTTGCATTGGGGGCAGGGCCCCGCAACGTCACCCGGCGTCGGGGGCGGGGCCCCGCAACGTCACCCAGTGTCGGGGGCGGGGCCCGGCGTCGGGGGCCCGGTGTCAGGGCGGGGCCCTGCTCCTGACGCCGGGCGTCAGCCCCCACCGGCGCCACCGGAAGTCGGCGCCTATAATCATAATCTATTTGCATTATTATTAACTAATTAATTTAGACACCTTCTTAGTTTCCTATCGAACACAATAGTTCTCCTTGTCAGATGTGAGGAGCTACATTAAAGGGCTACAGCAATAGAGAACCATTAATGTTCACATTTTATTTTGTCCCTACAATGGTGAAACTGCTTCTACAATTAAAAGTCCTCCATTGTGCCAACAATTTTGGAGGAATAGTAGGAATCAATTATGAAGTTTTTGAATTTAATAAAACATTATCATTCTCTGTAACACATTGTGGTGGTTGGGCACAGTTCACAGACACAAATGTGCCAACATCCTAGTGGGCTAATCACTGGGCTACACATTCACATGAAGGCTCATCTATCTGCAAAAATTCATGCACAAATCTTCACAAGTTCATGCCCTACTATTTTAAAGTTACACTATAACAAATCTCAATGTATGGAGCATATTTGCAGGCATTTCGGGAACAGTATTTATAGCTGTTACAGTAGGTGTTATACTAGCTATATGAATTCAATAAATAAATACAAATAAAGAATAAATCTTCCATTCCATATTGCTCCCTTTTCCTTTGTGGGGACAATGTGCAAGGTGGCTGTGGAGGAATGCCTGTTAGTATTACCCCATATCTCAATTACCTCTTCATTAACCCTAAGAATAGGGTGACCAGACGTCCCGATAAAATCGGGACCGTCCCGATTTCCGACCATTTGTCCTGCGTCCCAACCGATGGCTGGTCAGGAAGCCTTTTGTCCCGATTTTCCGGGTTCCTGAAGCAGAGGTTTTTTTTTTGCTCAACAAGTTTGGTTGAGCCGTTTTTTTTTTTTTTTTGTGGGAAGTCCTGATTTTCGGGTCTTCCCATGTGGTCACCCTACCTAAGAATGTCAAATGAGATGCAGATAATGCAGCAATTTTAAACAATGTTGTACTGGTTTTCTTACAAAAACTGGTAATGAAGTGTTAAGGCTGCATACTGGAAAGTGAGGGATTTGAAAAAATGCATTCTCAGATACAGAGAGAGAGAGAGAGAGAGAGAGATTTTGTCTCTGTTCTCAAAGAACAAACAAAAATTCCAATGAAGGGGCTGGCTAGAGACATGCGGGAACCAGAATTTTTGTTTCAAAATTTGTTTTCATTCTGGATCAGAACAAAAAGATTAAATTTGAAATTTCCTGCCTACTAAAATGTTCAGAAAAAAATGTTTCAGGTCAATTCAAATGTTCCATTCACTAAAATCAAAATATTTTGTTTTAAATTTGACTTTTGTTTTTATATTAGAATGTACAATATCATTATAAAATTTACAATATAATATAACAAACTTTTAAATGAAAAAGTCATTTTAAAATAAAAAATCACAAAAAAAACATCAAAATGTTTCATTTGGATTTTTAAAAATATGAAATATCATCAGAATTGACATATTCCTGAGGAACATTTTGATTTAATAGAATCACATTTCTGATGGAAAACTGTTGCATACATTTTGATCAGCTCAACCCATGAAGTTCTTTTACCAAAATTCAAACTTAAATATGATGAACTGAGAAATGCAGTCATTTAAATTAAAACAAGAGAAAAATATTAGCTGACAATTGTTCTTTGTGAGAAAGTCTGGCATATGCAAATTTGAATAAATCTAAATTATTTGAAAATTTATCAGCATCTAATAAGAAAAGATCACAAGGTCCTTTAATACCAAATTGTATAACATGCCGAGAAAGAGAGAGAAAATTTATGTTTGAATTTACAATATTTACTAGGCTATGCAACTTGATTTTGTGTTTTATTAGACTTTTTATACCACAATATTCCTTGGTGCAAGATTCATTCAACTATTAGTTTCTGTAGGGAAAAAAAAAGGCACACACACTTCATAATGTTTTGGTTTGAATTTGCATGAATTTACTGGTACAATGTTAATTTTCTTTTCCCTGTATAGTGAATTCTGCCCAGTATTTATTGTACAGAGAAAGTGAAAGAAAGAGGCTTGTGTTGTGTTGTTTGCATGTGTGAAAAATATAAACTCCTGGAAGAAACCATTTAAAGGACAATAAAACACATCATAGCTCTTGCTCTTTTTTTCATGCTGTTCCAGATGCTTTGTTACAATAAATTAAGAAAACTGTGTATTTAATTACCTGAGATGTGTAGTTAATGTATAAATAAAGGTGAACACAGAGGGCCTAATCCTACACTCACTGAAGTCTGTGGGTTCAGGATCAGACCTGAAGGATACTGTTAGAGATTTAATTTATGTTTCCCTTTGCTATTTGCCAATGACCCTGTTGTAGTTGTTTGTTTAGTTGGGTTTTTTTGGAAGGGGATAGAGAGAGAGAGAGAGGGTGGCACAGTAAATTTACAACCTTTTATTCAGGGTTTTTTTTATTGAAAAAAGAACTGTCCTTACTGCAGTGCTTGCAGTCTGAAATGCACTCCATCATTCTACCCTGAAACTCTGATAAGTCCAGATGTGTGATGGCCTTCAGCTCTAAATCAGGCTGTGTACTTCTAACATGACCTTCCCTGAGGCATCACGATAATATCTCTAGTTCTGGCTTCCTATATACAAACTGAATCAAGGTACTTTAGACACATCTTCCTTAGCAGCTCTACATACTGTAGAGAATAATGAACATCAAAGATTTTTCAGTTTCTGACTTACCCATTTCAGAGCTTGGATTGTAATGGTAATGATGTGTTTATTCTTTAGATCAGAACAAAGAAAGGAAAAAATACAATGGAAGAATGAAGAATTGGGCATTCTAAGCATAGCAAGTGAATAAATCGAATACAAACTTCATTAAATTCTTTGCTGCATTTATAATCTCCTTCAAAGTACAGAATAAAGTAAAAAAAAGTAACAGTAGTACACTGTTCTTTGCACAAGTTTCTGGAATTACTTTTGCCTTCCTTGTCTTTGGTATGTCTATACTTGAAAAAATCATAACATTTATGGCTTCTGGAGCATGTCATGGAAGGGGGATTCTAAAAGAGGGACTCAGGTTTAAACATTGTTTAAAACGTTGTTTTAACCTAGATGATCATTTTAAATGAACACGAAGTGGTTTTGCTTTTACAAATAAGTAATGCTCATCTCTTGTATCTTACACAGTAAAGCCAACAGCAAAGCCCCAGGAAACTGTGATATGTGAACCTCACAGAGTATCTGATCAATGTTCCATTCAATTAGATACAATTCAGGAGGCCACAAAGAAGGCAGTAGACATTGACAGACCCCACTACAGTTCTAAATTCCAAACTCTGGGAATGAGGTGGAGATAGATAATGTAGCCAGACGATCCCTCCCTTCCCACCCCCGACCCTGCCCATTTGCTCTTTCGAATGCAATCTCAATAGCTTCCTGTTAATCTGTTACAAAATGACAAACAGCAGCAGAAAGTATGTTAGACGCTTGCTTAAAGCTACTGTGCTCTATATTACCAATTATATTCATGCTTATGAACATGTAATCAATTGATGTAAGGAAAGAGTGAGATAGTGTGAGTGACAGCCAATAACAAAGCAAATATCGCCTTTTATGGAACCATAGTATTATCGTGGTGAAGTTATAAATCTCGAAACAGGCAGCCAGGTGGGGTTACCAACAAGGAAATGTAACAGCACGCTAAACTCGGGACCAGACCGGAAGCAGAAGAGCCCTGCTGCGGATCTGAAGGGACTCCAGGGACTCTCGTCGCCCTGCATTTGATCTCAGGGCAGCTGTGGCCTGGCCAGCCTCAGTCACCAAAATCGGAACCAACACCTGTGCCTGCAGCCTGCCAGCATGAATGAGTTGTGTGTGTAAATATAACTGTGCAAATAAGGGAAGCAATAAGGAAAGCAATAAATCAAGCCTCAGTATGGCTCGAGTTCACGGGTAATGGGTAGTGGGGATAAAGCTGCTAGAGGCAATGATAATCTTTGACACCCTGACTAGATAGCTACCTTGACATCCACCTGAGCTTGTGGGGAGCATGATATGGAGAGTGGCTGGTCCCCAGTCTCCCTTCTCTACCCACTTCTCATGCCTACCATCCAAAAAATTGTCTCTCATGGAGCTTTTGCAGGTTGGAGTTGCTTCACAAAGAATGTTTCAGGGGAGCAGGGATACAATTCTGGCTCCATTCCCCTTTCACCTGTGCATGGGAATTGTGTGCCCCATTTTATTTTTATTTACTCCCATCCATATCTCCTGATAGATCATAGGATACTAAAGTTTTTAACTGTTGTCTTAATTTCAGATTATGATGGCTGATTCCTTATCAGACTGTGAGCTTCAAACATTTGAGTCATATATGGTAAGCACCAATTATAGGTATACTGAAGATTAGCCATTTTAAATAGCATATGGCTTTAGCTAGTTAAACAGGTTAATATAATATAATGTGCATACAAGATACAGCAATTTTTGCACACCTCAATTCAAGGCAAATGCTATGACCAAACACTGAAATATTTTGCCCGATATATTTTTTGTTTATTGCAAATGTTCACCAGGGTGATTTAGATGGTTTTTCCTTAGATTCTTAAATTACTTCTGAAAATTGTCTAAGACCAGCACACAATCATGATAGATTTATTAAAGACAAGTGATGTATTAAAACCTGGGAAGTTATATTTTAACTTAAAGGTAAATTAAAACCATAAATTTAATGTGTGCACAGATGAGCCCAGTCTTAGCAAACAGTAATCACTTGCCATTTAATTTTCCTGGTCTGGATTGCTTCAAATCATGACCTGACGAGTTATTCCGGCTATCTTCCCAACCCCCATATGCTTGACATTTTGTTCATTAGGACTGGCTTTCCTGATCATCACAATACAAGATAAAGTGTTTTATTAAGAGGAAATGATGGTGTCGGTTCTCCATAATTGAATCTGGAAGATGTATTTGCTGTTCTTTAGAGTGACATATTCGGGAAGCCAAATAAACAACCTCAAGGAAATCGCTTTCTGTGCTTCAGAGTTGCAGGTAGTCTAATACTTCAACAGTGTTTTTTGCAGAAGAAAAATCTGATGCTTTTGTCCAAACAAGCTGGCTCACCTGATAAATAATAACGTCATATAGAAATATATATATTTTTGGTTAAAATGCTTTGAAAATAAAGTTTAGAGTACTAATTCAAAAACGATAGGACATGCAATGGCTCATCCATCAAACTATATTGTCTTACAAAGGCTAGCTTTCAGGACTAGAGTTTGAGTAATTTTTTTTGTTCTTTTTTTTTTCTGGGGAGATAAGGGCAGGGAACAGGGTGTAAAGCAAAACCGATGGTATTTAAAATCAGAGTTTAGAGAAAGAGCCATTATCTAAAAGTATAGTAGTTGTGATTAGATGTTCAGCCGCGTGTGTGTTTTCTCCATGTGTGCTGCCCCCGCCCTGTGCAGATAGCCAGTACAGCAAGCCTCCAGCGAACCGCCCAATGACCACAAGATCCGTTAAGGTACGAAGTTTTATTGTCAACATGTTTAGTGTCAACAAAGCACGGTAATGGCACCTGGCAGACTTTACAAGAATATTGAGACAATGGACACAGCTCATGAATGACAGGACTTTCCATTTCCCCCTTTGATGAACAATCCCTCTGAAATACATCTTTATACCCTAATACAAACAGTTATGTACTGCCTCTGACATAGTTAGTTACTGCCCCCTGACGTAGCTAGTTATTACCCATCACCATGTACATATTGGTTTAATTAAAACATCTTTATTATGTATTGTTATCCTGACCTTATATTTTAGGAGGGGTCAGTGTGTTCTTGTTATCCTTGGGGAATGTTTTTGTACCGTCCTTAATATCGGCATGTTCTAGTAACACTTAATATCGGGATGTGTTTGCATAAGTAGTCTGTGCTTAGCACCTTTTACGGATGTATATTTCTGCAATATTAGCCCTCTTCTTGAACAAATTCTGTGAGCAGGTCCTGCCTCATACCAAGCCTCTGAAACAAGGGCTTATGTCTGAGGCTCTTTTCCTACTACATTATTGTTTAACATTATTTTGGAGAACTTCTATGGCCTGTGTTACACAGGAGGACAGACGAGATGATTGCAATAGTCCCTTATAGCCTTGGAATCTATGAATGTATGACAAGTATATATCGCTAGCCATAGTCCTGGCATGCATGGAACTCCTCCCTCCCCCGCCAGAAAGGAGAATCAGTCATATCCATAGCATGATCCCAACACCATCTCCTGTGAGGGCAATCCCCAGGACTGGGGTCCACACAAGGGGAGTAGGCATCCTTCTCTAACTGATCTAGGTTTGTATTCTCATTTACTCATAATCATCTCTTTGGTGAGCATCCCACTTTCAGAGAAATCCCTCTGGTCAACTACAGTCAAGATGAATCCAATGGCGCCTTGCAGCCAAGATGGTGGTGGGACACCAAGTATCAGAGCTGCTGCAAGTGTATAAACCAATGAATGCTCCAGAGCATTCCTTGCAATCTGTTGGTTTTGAGCATACTCATCAGGGGGGTAAACTCCATCTTCCAAGAGAACAGTATGGGGGAATCGAAATGAGGAGATCCTCATATAATTAATCTCCCTCTGAGCTCCTACCCCTAGGATTTTCAGTGGAATGGGCAATCTGTCATATATATTTTATATTTTCAATGCTGTGTTCTTAATCCTTCATTTCTGAGAGTTATATAGCAAGTACCAAGCAAAGGAAGGAGTATAATGTATTGGGTGATAAAATCAAGGCCTGGGAGGCAAGATATGAGTTTCTTTTCCTGGCTCTTCACCTAATATGTCTGTGTCTCAGTTTTGACACCTGTAAAATAGATGTAATCATACTTATTTAGTTCTAGAAGTAATGTGAGACTTAATTAATTCATGTCTGCAAAGGACTTTGAGATTCTCAAATGTGAAGGGCTATACAAGTGAACGTTGCTAAGTATCGTTACAATTGAGAGACCAGTGCACTCTCCATAGTTAAAGTTGCAGAGTTTCATTATATGGTCGATTTCCAAATATGAACACAGTACAATTTTGGATAGGAAAAATCTTTCAGGTCTCAGAACTGCTGTGATTATGCTCAGGGGATAATAATTTATTATTATTATTTAAATTCTTTATATGTTTAGGATTAACATTTATAAGATGTTTTGTGTTCCCCTAAGCACATTTAAGACTTAAAACTTCATTTTTACACATTAATACATTTAAAACTTCAGAAAATCTCTGCAAAGTGTGTATCATATACAAACTGTGCTGTGAGACAGGTTTATGGGCACTAATGTGTTATGATCTTCATAACCTATTTGTGATTTCACTATTCATGAATAATGTGGACATGTCCAAAATGTATTCATAAAACCTTAGAATCACACTACAGCATCAGGAATTCCATCTATAGAGCATGGGAGATTTTCAAAATTAAAACAAACAAACAAAACTTTTAGGTGCCTAACTTCCATTGAAAGGCAAGGGGAATTAGGTATCTCACTGTCATTTATGCCTTTGAAATTCTGCCTTTGTATTCATATCTATTTATACAATACCACATTCGATATTCGAATGTCATGCGGGATATTCAATTTTCTTTTCCTTACTCTAATTCTGTTGCTCACCATAGTGAGCAAAAATGGATAGTGCTCAAGAATAGTATCATAAGCACATTATTCACTCAAGACACTCTCAAACCAAATCTGTGAACCATCGGGACACAGGCCATTCTCATTTCACAGCAAGACTTTCTGTTATTTCTGGGTTGTTTCCTATGTCTTTCTCTATAGTTTCTTTTTTATTTATTTTATCTTTTTGTTATAAATGTGCTATAATCTTCTGCTTATTCTTTCCTTCTTTTTAAAACGTGTTTTCTTTCATTTTCACTTTTTACAGATCATTTAGAATATGAAGATTTTTAATGTGAGAAAAGCTGTCATGTTAAAATCATAGAATATCAGGGCTGGAAGGGACCTTAGGAGGTCATCTAGTCCAACCCCCTGCTCAAAGCAGGACCAATCCCCAATTTTTGCTCTAGATCCCTAAATGGCCCCCAAGATTCTTATCCCGGGGCCTATTTTTTACACCTGCATAACATTGTGCTGAAAGCTCTTTTTGCCTCCAAAATGCTATTGATGTTCTCCTGATAGAGCAAATGTTCTCTGTAAGTTGCTAGTAAAATGATAAAATGAACCTTGGAGTCAAAGAAATCTAAAAAATTGACTCTGATACTTCTGCAGAGATTGGAAGCAGCACATGGCATGGGGCTTCTAAGAAAAGGTAGGTAGGTGGGTGGTGGAATTTAGCTCTTTCTCTGCATAGCACATGCTCCTTCACTCACTGTAGTTATCTTCTCAAGGCATAATCTTTTCTTATATTTTTTAGTCATTCCATGTAGAAAACTGTGTGACCAGAGTCCCAGGGGACCCACGCTGAGGTTACTTAATTAGGGCAAACTGCAAAGAAGGGGGCAGATAATCCCCATTGTGGATATTCCAATACTTAGATCAGGGGTTCCCAAACTTGGTTCATGGCTTGTTCATGGTATGACCTTGGTGGGCCACGAGATGTTTTGTTTACCTGAGAGTCCACAGGTATAGCCGCTCACAGCTCCCAGTGGCCATAGTTTGCAATTCCTGGCCAATGGGAGCTGCGGGAAGTAGTGGCCCGGCTCGGGCCGCTTCCCGCAGCTCCCATTGGCGTGAACCACGGCCACTGGGAGCTGCGAGAAGCCATACCTGTGGACGCTCAGGTAAACAATGCGTCTCGCGGCCTGCCAGGGGCTTACCCTGAACAAGCCATGAACCAAGTTTGGGAACCCCTGACTTAGATTTACCAAGCCAGCACAAAACAGCTTCTATAATACCTTACTGGTTACCCAGAGGCCAACAACACAGTTCCCTTGAAGCAACTGAGACTTAGGCCTCCATCCAGACACCCAAGTCAAATACGATGAGGATTACTGAAAATCTTATTTATCATATAAGAAAATTCTACCAGTCCCAAAGGATCGGACACATTACCTCCCAGGTTAATGAATATTTCAGATCTTACTCAAATACACACTTCCACCCAATTCGTATTAACTAAACTAAGATTTGTTAAAAAAGAAGAGAGAGAGAGAGTAGTGATTAAAAGATCAATATATATGTAGACATCAATACAGCTTTGAGATCTTTTTCATAGGCAAGATGGTGAGCTTTGTAGTTGCAAAGAGTTTTTTTAAGAATTAGTCAATAGGTTATAGTCCAGTGTTCATATTCACGGTGATCCAGATGGGACTGGAGACCTCAGTCTTATGACCCAAGCTTCCCCTGCATAAAGCATTAAGCAGATCTGAGTTAAAATGATCAGGACTCAAGACATCTTTATACAGTTCCAGGCCTTCTTTTGATAGCATTGAGTCCTTAGGCGAGCAATAGGCAATCATGGAGACTTTGAAGTAAACCTGTTTCTTAAGCATTCTTAAGCATGTAATTAACTACATTAACATAAGGTAATTTCCTGTTTTCCACCAGCTGAGGATCTGACCAATGATGTTTTAGATATAGTACAAAATTGTACATGTGCTTTGCAGCATCAGAAAATAAGAATGAAAAAAGGAATTAAAAATAATAAACTATGACAAAGCATGACTAAATTAAACCATGAAATACAGTAAAAATGTTCTTTTATAAGATCTTTGCATAATATGCCAAAACAATAGAAGCAGAAGTTTTAAATAATGAACAGCACTGATCAAACATGATAAGTTCTCTTCAAAAAGACTGCTAAAAGGAGTAAGAAATAAACTCTTCCTGGAAAAATGAAATATTATTCATTTAAAGAATAACTTGTCAACACAGACCAAATTTAATGTCATCTCTTAATAGCATGTATCATGGCTGATGGATGGCACATCATATTCCGTAGCGTAAGAATTTCAAAAGTAGAAACCAGCAAAATGTAGAAGTGGTGATGCTTAGGAAAACCCAACCAGCAAGCAATAGTACTTTATTTTAAATAGCAGCAAATGGATAAAAACTATCAATCTTATGGAGGAATTCACTAAAGCCAATGGAATATATATACATGAGATACATGCAGATTAGGAATACAAGGTAAAAAGGGGAATATGAAAGTACCAAGAAGAGCAATCATCATTTGTTCCTCTTTTTGTCTTCCTCCCTAATAGATTAGGGGCTACTCCCTCCTCCCTTTACTAAGCAGATTTCAATTTGGCATACTCTGTAAAAAGTTGAGCTCACATAAATGTCCATATCTGGCATACATAGCATTGCATCTTTCCTTTGAGAGTATCCAGCCCTTTCTGGATTTTGGAGGATCAGTGAATTACCTATCTCTGTTGCTAACTTAACATGACTCCATGCCCATTATTTGGCTCTAATAATCATTTCTCATTTCATGCTCAGTGCGTACACTACTATCACTTGACTTCACTATTGTTCTACACAAGAACGTTACACTTCTGATCCAAAATTAAATTTATTTACCTTTCACAACAGCTGAATAAGAAACTATCTGCAGTTAAAGAGGCACAGGTAGTATCAATACTCCAGCCTTTTTCTAATACTTACCTCACTAGTCACGGTGCAGATTTGATGATGCTGGAACAGTGGGGACATCTTTTGTGGCAGGAAAGAGAGATCTCAAGTAGTAGCAGCTGAGGTAGTGTTCCAAGTGACTCTTTCATTTCCTGGAGAGGAGGCTGCTTATTTACTCTTCGCGCTTCCCCTGCCTTGTGCTGCAGGGTATGTGTTTATGGATATCATATGCTGTATATGGGCCTTGACTCTGGGACCTGTCCCACCCACTGCTGCTGCCATTGGCTCCTGTGTGGTGGTGGTAGAGAGTGTGGTAGATGCTGATCCAATTTTGTGATAGATGAGGTAGCCATTGTAAGCTTCCTATTTCAGCCTCACCATTCCCACTCTCCATCTACTTGTTGGCTCTCTGGTGATGCTGGAGATTCAATTGATCTCATATTTAGGGGTCTGGAAGAGATTTTTCCCGGGTGGCAAAAATCGGCCACACTGCTGTGTGGGATTTTTCACCTTCATCTAGCATTCAGGAGGTCTATTTTGGGGATTTAAATACCAATTGTCACAGAACGGGCAGATTTTGTTGTGGTTGGGTGGAATAGCTGGTGTCCAATTGGAAATCCCCATAACCCAGTGGAATGCTTGGGCAATGTCTCACACTGCTTGTGGCTCTCCTCATTTTAGCTATCCTACCGCCCTTACTTCCCATTATTTCCTTCCATATCCATGTATGCTGTGCAATGATCTGACCCTTAGTTTACAGATTTTAAGTATGATATGGTACTGTAGTCTATTTCAGATGTAATAAACCTTCAAAAATCTTTTAACATAGCTGTGTCCTTGGCTTTGATGTTCATGAAGTGATGACTTTTGAATTCAATTTTCAGTTTTCATTTAAACATTTTAGTAGTATAGATCATTATAGCTTCTTAAAAGTTCATTTCTGTTTTAATAATCCATATGAGTTCTTGGCATCTGTGTATCGGGATCATGCTGTGAAATGTTAATTCTTACACTATTATGAAAAACTAGTTTTGTTCATTTAAAAAAAAATCTCATTTCATTTTTTTATAAATGCTTTTTTTGCCTTGATCACTGAAAGATCTCCAGGCAGATTATGTCAAATTGCCTTACTTTTCTTGCTAATTCAGGCAAAGGAATAACTCACAATGGCACAGTATTTATTTATATTACTTCATGTATTCAAATGCAAAAACATTCAGCACCTTCAAAACACAGAATCAAGGAAATAAGCTGTGGGGTGAATCACACTGGAAATATATACACATTAAACCTGCTTTGCATAATGTTAGATAATAAAAGCTTGTAATTGCATGAATGTCACAATCTGGCCAAAGCACTCTCCTGGAAGAAAATACATTGAATGTGGGTACCATTTCATCAATCACATATGTTAAATTCTGCCTTCTATGCTTAAACTAATAGAAAAGATACAATTGTCCTCCACTATGAAAATATTCTTTTCAACCAATTTAGCATATTGTCTTCCTAATAAGAACTGACATATTTCAGACATTAATATATGATTTTAAGCTTGGACTCTGCAGAATAATGATACCCTGAAATAAACTGGGGTAGGAGGGGAGGAAGGGATCTGGAAATTGAAATGGATCTACCAAGAAATGTTTTGTTGGAAAGTAAGACATTTTTAAATTAGCAGGTCTGGATAACTTGCAGCCAAGAGTTTTAAAAGAGCTGACTGAGGAGTGTGGTGGATCATTATGGTACAGGTGCTCTACCTTACTTTGTCTAGGCACTTATACCTCTACTGGCCAATACTACCTCCACAATATATATACAGCTTTGAATTGGGCTTTCATTACACTGCTCTACAGCCAAAATGCTTCTGAAATAAATGTCGTCAAACTTTACTAATTCTGGGTCACTGAGAACGAAAATGATGCTTAAAATCGTTGATTGGCTCTAGTTTTCAAGACATGCTATTGGGTCAGTATATACGACCCTTGACTTGGGAATGGCAGAGGATAAGTGAGTTATAAAGGGAAGGGATCTCAATTTAAACCAGAAATGACTAAAATACATCTTTGACTGGATCTATGAATAAATCTATGACTGGGTTTGGACAGTACTTGCTTTTTAGGCAAAACAATGAATGATGCAATCTGAAGCTGGTATTGCGTCATACATGATATGAATTGCATCATGTTATTCCTAGAAGTCATGGATGATGCAATCATAACGAAGCTTACATCACTCTGCTGAACAAATTGCCCTATATCAGCTCTAGAAATCATACAGTGTCATGCTCTCTTATTTGTCAGTGTTTGATTTTGCAAAGGGACACATTTCTGTTTAGCCAAAGTGAGCAGAGATGCCTCGTACTTGTGTGAACAGTGCAGATAACTTCTGCTCTGTTTGTGGTGAAGTGACTTTTGCATCCCAAAAGCGCAGTATAACCACTATGGTTAAGAAAGCCTATCACCTTTCTTTTGGCTGCAAAATTAGAGATCAGGACAAGAGGTGGGCCTCACACATGTGCTGCAATACTTGTGCAACAAATCTTCGCCAGTGGTTGAACAGGAAAAGGAAATCTATGCCTTTTGCAGTGCCAATGATTTGGAGAGATCCAAGAGATCATAGCAGCAATTGTTACTTCTGCATGGTGCCTCCAGTTGGGAAAGGTGTGTCAAAGAAGAAAAAGTGGACTGTGCATTATCCAAACATTCCATCAGTTATACACCCAGTACCCCACGGAGACGGCCTGCCGGTTCCTGATGCACCAGAATCATTCTCACTTGAGTCAGACGAGGAAGAGGAAGAGGATGAAACTTCTGGTCCTGAATCATCAATGTCACAGGACCCACATTTTCTCCCATCCTCCTCCTCTGAACCACACCTCATAACACAGGGTGAACTGAATGACCTTGTCAGGGATTTGGAACTACCCAAGAGTAAGGCAGAGCTTTTGGGCTCCAGACTACAGCAGTGGAATCTCCTGGCAGGTGATGGTAGGGTTTCCATGTTCCATGACCGTCAAAAGGATCTTGTCCCATTCTTCTTCATGGAAGGTGATCTTGTAGCCTGCAACAACATCGATGGTGTGATGGCAGCCCTCAACATCGTTCACGATCCAGATGAGTGGAGACTGTTCATTGATTCATCGAAGACGAGTCTTAAAGCTGTTTTACTGCATAATGGCAATGTTTTGCCATCAATTCCAGTTGGTCATGCAGTCCATATGAAGGAAACCTATGACAACATGAAACAACTTTTGAGGTGCATAAACTATGACCAACATCAGTGGCAGCTTTGTGGCTATTTGAAGGTTGTTGCTCTCTTGCTTGGTCTGCAGACTGGATACACAAAGTACTGCTGTTTTCTCTGCGAATGGGATAGTCATGCAAGAGATTCCCACTACATCAAGAAAGACTGGCCACTCCGACAGTCATTGGAGCCTGGGAGGAAAAGTGTTCGGCATCCACCACTTGTTGACTCAAGGAAGATTTTGTTACCACCCTTACACATCAAGCTGGGTCTGATGAAGAACTTTGTCAAGGCCATTGACAAAACACAAGCAGCTTTCAAGTACCTCCGTGGAAAATTTCCAAGGTTAAGTGAAGCTAAGATAAAGGAAGGTGTCTTTGTTGGTCCTGAGATTCGTGAACTTCTTCGAGATGATGCATTTGACCATGCACTGCGTGGCAAGGGAAAAAAGGCATGGAAAGCCTTCCAGTTAGTGGCAATAAATTTTCTCGGAAACAACAAGGCAGACAACTACAGGTTGTTGGTGGAAAACTTCCTCAAGGCATACAAAAGCCTTGGTTGGAACATGTCACTAAAGATACATTTTTTGCACTCTCATCTAGATTTTTTTCCACCGAACTGCGGAGCAGTGAGCGACGAGCACAGCGAGCGATTTCACCAGGACATTGCACCAGGAGCCCATCAATGCTTGCAGACTATTGCTGGACAGTGACAAGAGATGCTCCATTTAATGAATACAAGAGACAAGCCAAGAAGCGCCGAGTAGACACTGAATAGGACTAAACTATGGACATAATAGTTTTTTGCCTTTTGTTTCATAATAAATTTTATTTATATAACCCCTTTGCTGATTTTTAAAGTGTTACATAAACAGTACAGGTGAAATAGTATCATGTAAAGCAACCATAAATACATGAAAAGACCTAGGTTTACAATTTATGATTAAAACTCTACTATCTACACAATATACATAGACATAAAATGTAAAAACTTAAATATCTTAGAAACAGTAGCCAATCCATTGTTTTAATTGTCATATTTGAATTCAGCACATCAAAATACATACTAAATAGCACATTTTATCTCTGAAGCAGACGACTTCTCAAAAATTGTAGACCAGTGTTACATTTACTCTGGTGTTTCAAACTCATGAGAGGTAAATCCATCTAGTAGGGTTTGACCCACCACAGTAGGATTCAGTTGAGCAGTGCTGCAAAACTGGTAATGACCGCTCTGTCCTGGTACAGATGTTGTGTCTTATTTGACTTGTCTAATTGAGATTTTAGTGTGCTATTGTCACTCAGCTCTCTTAACAAAAACAATTCCTGCCAAGAACATGAATGTTTACTTGTGCAACTTTCTTGAGTGCAAACTGAGGGATTTGAGATCAAATTTCAAGAAATCTAGATCTACAGCCTGGAATTAGTAACTCTGATATAAACAGTACTGCTCACGCTGATGATGATGTGAAAGAATTACTTAGAGATCCATGATGCACACATTTCTTAGAGACAATTCAGGAACTGAGACAATTAATTACTATACTAATTTAGCTGCAACCTTAGATATCCTATGTTTGCTAGGAAATTTTCAGTATTACTCTATTTTTAAAATGTAGTATGCTGTTTAAGGATAGTTTTAGTACACTTTTCAAATAAATGAACTTTCATCTGGGCTTTATTTGTATGATGTAGGCAGGGTAATACAAAGTATTGCAAGGTGTATCAAAAGTTATAGAAACGTTGTACAGGAAATTTATCTTAGCTGAGAAACAATCCATGATAATAAAAGCTCTGTTAATGGATATGTGTTTGGGTTCCATAATAAATGTCATTGATTGGTCCATCAGCCCTCACAGAGAGAGCGCCCATCACATCCCGTCAGACATGTTGTTCTAGCCAGTCCTCCAACTACCTGCTGGCCAAGCTGTCAGTAGCACCGGACACCTGATTGACATAGCACACAGCAGCCTAGAGCGCCTGAGCAAACCACAGCCTCCCAAGCAGCTGGGATAACAGGCATGTGCCACCACACCGGGCCCTTTGAGTTCCATAAACTTCCTTAATTTGACACTTCCAGACTCTCTTGCCAAAGATATGTTCCTCAAAATATCTTGGTTTTGTTTGTTTGTTTCAAAGAGTTAAGAGAAAAAGAAGAAACATAACAAAGAACTTCACTCTCCTGGAATTCAAACCTCTGCTGACTTGCAAAAAGAAAAAAAAAACCTTTGCAAAAAATGAATGTAAATTCCTCCTGAATAGTCTGGTCTACATATTGTAGAAAGCAAGAGAGCTCCTGTTGTGTGCCCCTTAGACACTCTACTCCCACAATCAGAACATGCATTACAAAGTAGCCTTTCTGATCTCCTTCACACCTTACAAACTTCACAGGAATAAAACCAAAGGGCAACTTCTTATATACTTTTGATTATGAGGCTGTGAGCCATGCAATCATGCACAGCACAGCCTGCCTTAGATGCTTAATAATGTAATATAAGCCCCAGTCCTGTAGTGAGATCCACACAGTTGGCTCATGTAGAGCACCAATGACTTCAGTCTAACTCCTTGTGAAAGCAGGGGTCTACTAAGGCTCAGCTCAGTGCATCGGGGCCAAGTACTATACAAAATATACGTTACATGCACATAATGTGATTTTCCAATGGCCACAAACGGTTCAAATTTAAGCCAATGTTTATTGGAACTCTCAAAGATATTTGTCTTCAATGTTAGCTTTTCGTCTTCAATGACAGCTATTCATTCAATGCTAAAATTCATCTTTCAGCTACCAGCCATTTTACCAATAAAACTGTTCAATAAGGGAACAGAAGATTTGTTTTAATGAGCAAATTTGTTTTCTTCCCCTCTTTCTTTCTATTCATAAATAGTTAACGGTTGAGGAACTGAATGCAGGAGTTTAGAATGGAAATGCTTCCCCAGACTTAAGAACTGTGGTCACCACAGCTGACATTAATATATAGGAATAGGAGAAAGCAAAATACTGTTCACTAATCTATAAGTTGTTTGAATCTTTACTTGTGGTTATTTTTCTGTTATTTTTTAATCTCTTTCTCTCCTCTGTTTCCTTTCTTTAAATATCATTTTAATATTTATTCTCACCACTTTATTCATTCTCTCATCTCTCTTTCCTTTTCTATTTTTAGAACCCCCTTATTTTTAATATTCATCTCTTTTCCATGTTTTTCTCTCTGTCTCAGCCTCTATTGTCCTTTCCCCAACCTCTCTCCAAATTCTGCTGTCTCTTACTTTTTGTTTAATCTGTTCTCTCTGATCACCTCATTTGCTTCATGCACCCATGTTTTGTCATCATCTCTTGCTCTTCTCTGTTCTATTCTCTTATCTCCCCTAGCTCTCCCTCACTTCATCCTCTCTCATATTCTCTTTGCAGTCCCCATTCCTCTATAATGTCCCTGTTCCCTCATCTTGCTTGAGTGATCTGTTGTCAGCCGTCCCTAATTACTATCCCTCTCCATTTTCTTCCCCATAGACCTGATCAAAAGCTTTTTTATGTCAGTGAGTGGCTTTCCATTTATGTCAAGAGGTTTTGGATCAGGTCCCATGTCTCCATCTCTTCTTCCTTTCCTTTTTTCTGCACTATGTTTCTCCCAGTTTTCTTTTCCTTCTTATAACTCTCAAATATTTTTGCTTTCCCTGCTTCAAACTGCTGAAGAATTGGATCGCCAGACTCTTTAGATAAATCACCATGCCATGCAGTGACACTGCATTTTTGCACATCTCATTGTAGGTGCAAGACTGGGGAAAAAACATACTTGCAAAGTATTAAAATAATTGAACATCTGCAACAGAGAGGGTCTGAATGAGAAGTGAAAAATACAGACTGAAGAATTATGGAAAGTTTATATAATTACTCATCAGAGTTTAGAGAAGATGGCACCATAATATCCTAAAAGCCTGCAGCTTGCATAACTTGGCACATCTGTATGATTTTTTCTTGTATTTTATACAAACAAAACAAATACAAAGTTTTCTCTCTGATTGGAAGAGAGGCAGCTTCAGGCTAAATTCTTGTTAACTGTGGGGTATGCAGTCAAGCAGCAGTAAGTTCCTTTTTCCTGATTAGGGTACATAGATCAACGCTGCTTTAACAATTTGTTTTACCAACATAGGATTTTTTTTTAACTAAGGGGAATAATTGTTTTATTACCAGAGAAAAGAGTGACAAGACTTTTTAGGAGAAGGGGAGTGAAATATTTTGCATTTTTTATGATGAGCTTGAAAATAAGCCCAGTTAGGTGGAATATTTCTCAAGGTATCTGAATGTTTCAAACAGAATGGATCCATCTTCTAATAAGAAAAGGTCAATTTGGTATAAAATTAATTGGCAAAAATACCACCCATTTTGCCAGCACATGCAGGTTTTTAACCACTATTTTGAATTCCTCTTCATGCCTTCACCTAGGCTCCATATTGAATCACTTTGTTCCTTGGCCAATCTAACAACATCAAACACTCCTCTTCCCCAGTTTTCCACATTCACATTTCCCTTAATGGACTCATCACTCTTTCCAAGACTCAATAGGCAACCAGTCCTTACGCCATGTTTGCAGTGACTTCTAAACAAAAAGCCCTGTTTCTCCTTTAAAATGCATCTTGTTATGTTGTTGCTTCACTGTGCCTCTAGCTCCCCCTGCATCTGCCGTAGAATCTCAATAATTGCATTTTCCTTATTCTATAGAATGTGGTTGCTCTCTCCACTCTTAGTTTCTATTGGGTGGGGAGGTCTCCTTTCATCCCCCTAAGAAAGGAAGAGCTCTGGTCTTTCTAATCAACCTCTCATATTGGGAGGGAAAGACTATTTATTTTCTTTCCTGCAAGGAAAATGCCTCTGCCATTGTCTTTCTTTCCTTACCCTTTACTTTTATGAGAGCAGATGAATTCCCCGCAGTAATCTTTTTCTCTTGTTGGAGAAACACCTTGTTTTACCCTACCAGTTGCATTTGCTGCAGTTCTCCCTACTTTATCATACAAAACAATGATTGCCTTATTGTCAAGTCTCCACACCCCCTGTCTAACCTAGGACAAAGTGAACTGCATACTGTTCAGGGAGCATCTTTTGAAACTTGTGGTCACAGCCCTGGACAGGGAAGCAGCAGTCATGGGATTGATTAATCAGGATTAACCAATATATGTGCCTGATTTTCCACTGAGCTACCATTATGGTTTGGTAGCTTTAACACATCCTTTGCACGCCTCTGTATAATTCACAAGGTGCAAGGCACTGGAAAAATCAGAATTCTCTGTATATTCCTTCTGTGCAACCATCAGATATCTTCTCTCAGTGACATTTGAAGCTTTCATATATCCTTACAAGTTCTTTCAGCAGGTAGACCCACGTCATCCTTACACTTTGGGAAGTTTCTCTTCATGAGAGTCAGTGGAAGCCTAGAAACTGTTCCTAGGCTAAGGAGGTCCCAAGCTAAGGCCTGCCTTATATCCAAGACTCTATGAAACAGAAAAGCAGCTAGGAATATGCTTGAAAATGGTTCTGGACTATGGTTCTGGTTGAGGGCTCTGTAGCAGTCAAATTATCTTTCAGTTATTTTCCGACACCCTTGGACTCTTCGTTTCTATTTTAGTTTTTTTCTAGCGTTCCTATCACCTCAAAATCTAAGTACAGATCTCTCATTAATTGTTCTTTCTCATCTCCTTCTCAGTTACTCTAGCCGTCTATTTCATATCCACATATTACATTTTACCTTCTTTACAAATTTTCATCCCTTTTCTGTAAGGAGAAATATCATCTTTAAAGTATGGGTACTAATGTCTGTTATGAAATCTCTTAGCCAGTCCAGTGTGCACTAGATATTTCCAGAATTCTGAGAAGTGTTAATTCGAACTGGCTGTCCATGTAAGCAGAGTGCTGTGATTCTCTTTCTGAGCACAAACTCCCAGTCACCTCTTCCTAGCCCTGGGACATCAACTACTCTCTTTCCTTCCTCATCAATGTGATTGGCTCTATACTTCTTCAGGCAATTTTCATCTTCTTTTAGAACATTTTCTATCTTTTTCTTTTTCTCTATAGACATTAAGTGCTTAGGTTTTAATGGTTTGAGCAATACGCTGTGAACGAAAAATATCCTGGATTCCAATCCACATGAGCCACGGTATGTATTATTCTCAGGTACCTTGCAGTCTATATAAGTACATATAGTCACCATCACCGCTATATCTAAGCACTCACCACACATTAATAAATGTATCTTCCCAGCACACCTGCAAGAGGATATTATGATTCCCATTTTTACAGATGGAGAATGAAAGCACAGGGTGATTGATTTGTTCAAGGTCACACCATAAGCTTGTAGCAGAAGTGAATTAACCCAGGTCTCCTATGTCCCAGACCAGTGCCAAAAACTCTCTGTTATATATACATCCATTCACCTATTCTGGGACCTACATAGTTCTTCATCGTTTTTTATCTTCTTTAATTAAATCTATGATCTCTCATTTCTACTCCCACTCCCACTGTTTTTTTTTTTCTTTTTAAGCCTGATATTGACTGCACCCCTCTTAGTCCAGAACATCACCTTACAAAATGGAGGATATGAAGCCATACCCTGAATCCTTATGTAACTATTACAGTTGCTTTACAATCCTACAAGCTTCCAGTCAGTTTTTTTCAGTACTCTACAAAAGAACAGGGAAGTAAATGAGGGGACTGTAATATAATGTAATGAAATCTGCTTCATTAACAGGGTTGGGACCATGCTTTCCTGGAATAATATAAGAATTCTGAAATGACAAATGCGTCTTGGTTCATTTAAAATACAATAGTTCAGTGGTTTGAGCATTGGCCTGCTAAACCCAGGGTTGTGAGCTCAATCCTTGAGGGGGCCACTTAGGGATCTGGGGCAAAAATCTGTCAGGGGACAGTACTTGGTCCTGCTAGTGAAGGCAGGGGACTGGACTTGATGACCTCTCAAGGTGCTTCCGGTTCTAGGAGATTGGCATATCTCCATTTATATGAAGATCTGTTTAAACTGGCTAAAGAGAGTTTGTGAAGTTTAAAGTGTTTGCAATTTATTCTAATTGGCCAAGCCCCCATCATTCTCAAAATTGTCCTTGACTACTATTATTTTCCTGGCAAGACAGGTATTCTTGCATAGTGTGCAACGGAGCAAGTGATGTAATTCCACAAGGCTTTCAAGTGCCTAACACCAAGAGCAAAAGGCAAAGGAGGTATTATATTAAATAGAACTCTGACAGAATGAAGGTTTGTTTGTTGCAAGTAAGAGTGGATGTATAACAGAAAGCAAAACAGTCAGAGGTTCACAGTCCATATACAAAGCAGCATATTATTTTATGAGCAAATTATAGTCATTTGCATTCTCAGTGAGCAGTGGTGTTAATTTACGTGAATTAACAAAAAAAATAAAGTCGGTTCCATGGAGATTATTTTTATGACACATCCCCCTCCTTTTGCTTTTCAGACATGCTGTACTCTGAACAGGTCTCCTTGCATGTGACCGTCAAAATTATACAAAATAGTACAGGATTCTCTTTTTCTAGTGATGGGCTAATAATGATTGTCAAAATTCTGCTGCTGTACACTTTTCTGGAATAAAATGGCACATGCAGAATGGAACCCTCTTTCATTTCTGCATTGCTCATAGTAAGCCAATGTATAACTATTGTCATGGATTTGTCTGGAACATGATTTCTTTTGTAGTCATTCAACTCTACATAGTCAAGAACAGAATCTTTCTCAATAGCATGAAGTCTGATTCATAACTCTAATTCATATAGTCATTTATACCTGTGTAGAGTGAGTGCTAAGTGGGTGTAAAATGCTATCAAATCAAATTACACCCACTTTGTGCTGATGGAAATTACTATACAGGGGCAAGGCAAAAAACAGGCTCAAGGTCACCAGTCAAGATGTCATTTGATCAGATGTCAGCCTTCAGCCCAGTGTTTGGGTCAAGTACTGCAAGTTGCACTGATCAAAACCTTTTTTTCTGATTCCCTTGGCCAGTGGCTGTTGTCAGAACATTTCCAAATTAATGTATCTACAAAGCACTGGACTAACTGGGCATGATTTATTTTTGGCATTTTTGGTAACTTAATATCATGAAACCTAGCAGCCTGAACTGCGCTGTTTACAGAGGTGATACTCTCATGAGAAATATCTAAATGCATGCAATTTACCATGAAAGTTAACTGCTAGCTCTGACTAATGTAGTTTCTCTCTCTCTTTCTTCTTCTTCTTCTTCTTCAGTAGCTAGTCCTGGTCTGTTAGCTTTTTTTTTTCCCTCATCACACTTTGCTGCACAACTTAATAAGAATCAAATGAGCGTGCCCCTGCTAAGCTCCTAAACACTACTAAGAACTCTGGAAAGAGTCTGAGGTAGCAACTGTGTAATAAGCATGAGTGACTGGGAAATTCACCAATCTCTTTTTATTGTATGGTTCTCTGATGGCACTCAAAAGGATATCAATTTTTTTCCACAAGACATAGCAGACATATCTATCTCACAGTGATTTTTATGAAATAGATGGCAGAGTGTGCACAATGAGCACATAAGAGAATGAAATTAGTTTGCTCCACAGCACAGTTCTACAGTGTTACCAGTTGCTAACACTAGACAGTAATTTCAACAATGTCAAACCTCTAATTTTGATAACTCATTTTGAAACTGATGGGCAACTCTAAGCTATGACCCCATGATCTTCCTATAACATCAGTGTAGAATTTATGAAATAATTTAATTTCACACCAATTGCTATGTAAACTTCTAGATAAAAGACGCATTTGGGATATTCATTCTTGAGAGGCCTTTGTATTTAGGTACTGTGCTCAAGTATGTCAAGGACAAGAGTTCTAGGCTGATGGATTTATCCAAATTGATCTTATTAATGCTTGGATTATTTTTTCTGCATAGCAGAGCTGGTCATTTTTTTCCCGACATAACAGTTCTCCACTGGAAAATGCAGTTTTGTCACAATCCAAATCATTGAAACATGTCAACTTGACTAGATTTTTGACAGAAATGTGTCAAAATGAATTGTTTCAACGTTCTCATTTCATTTTGATAATGTCATAATGATTCATTTTGATAATGTTGAAATATTTCTTTTTGATAAAGTAAAAATATGTTTTGACTATCATTTCATTTTATTTAGAGTATTATATTGTATTATATTAACATGGAAATGAACCAACTTCTCATTCCAATTTGGAACTAAAACAAATTTTGAAATGTCAGAATTTCCCAAAGAACAGAAATTCAATTTTCCAACTAGAGCTACCTGATAGGTTGGAGATATGCCAATCTCCTAGAACTGGACAGACCTTTCAAGGTCATTGAGTCCAGTCCCGTGCCTTCACTAGCAGGACCAAGTACTGTCCCCTGACAGATTTTTGCCCCCAATCCCTAAATGGCCCCCTGAAGGATTGAACTCACAACCCTGGGCTTAGGAAGCCAATGCTCAAACTACTGAGCTATCCCATTTGTAGTTGATGTAATGGAGAAGAGGAAGCCAGTGGAGGGATGTAAACATTGGGGTGACATGGTCAAATTGATGAGTTAGGAAAATTATCTTTGCAGCAGTATTTTGAATGGATATAAGTGGGGAAAGATTGCTTTTTTTTGTCAAGGTCATAAATCGAATGTAGCAGTAGTTGAGGTGTGAGATGCGGGACTCAATGAGAGTTTTAGGTGAGTGAATGAACAGGAAAGGCCATATTTTAGAGATGATATGCAGGTAGGATAAAAAAGATTTAGACACAGCCTGAATGTGAAGATCTAGAGAGAGGGCCTAGTGAATTGGCACCCAGATAACAGGACTGAGTGACAGGGATGATGGTGGTGTAACTCCATTAAAGTTCTTAGAGTTTCACCAGAGATATATTTGGCCAACTATATCTACACATTTGCATTAATCTATAATATGTGGTTCTGGATCCTGCAAATGTATATGCTTATTTGGGGTCCCATTTGAGTCAACAGAGAACAAGTGAATGCCTGAAAACACGGGAATACACATGGAGGTCTAATTGCAGACTTGGAAATCTGAAAATTCCATGTCTAATTTCAGACTGGAAATCTGAAAATCTGTTTGCCCGGGATTATTACAACATAGAACACCTTTTCAAACAAATATGCTGATCAAATTATCACAGAGACTCTTGAACACGTCAGGGTTATTTTCCTACTGTCCTGTTGACCTGCATTGAATATGTTTGGTTCAGTCCATAATTGGTATAAATTTACTGCTTGAACTTGGAACAGAAGGCAAAAAGCAAATAGTGAAAGTATTTGAAGGAGGAAAATGGCAGGTCTGAGTTGTGAGCAAGTAAGATGTTTTTAGCCACAGTTGTGAATGGACTGGAGGGGAGTAAGATGAGAATGGAGTAGCCACCCTTATGGAGATGACACATAGAACTGAACAGGGATTTAACCAATAGGATTCTTTAGACATTAGTTTGAAAACCTGTAGAGTTTCATAAAAACACATATCCTCCATTCATTTTTGACCATTTCATAACATGAACTATCAGAAAATTATTATTCTATTAAATGCTATAGGGATAGTTTTTTTAGAAAGCTCTACTGAATAGGTATCATTTTTTATTAATTTCTCTAGGACTTTTTCATAGGATGAGAAAGAAAGTTGCAGTAGTCAAGGAGGGAGATAACCAAGCTATAGATGAACATTTTACCTGTAAGCACATAGGAGATGTAGATTTTAATATGTTGTGGAGAAAAAGCCAGTAAGATTTCATGATTCCCTAATTGTGCAAGGAGAAGAGTAGGGTGGAGTGGACAATAATCAGGCTAACATTGTGAGCCTTAGTGACAGGAAGAATGATCGCTTGTTGACATCTGTAGAGCTGGAAGAAAGAAGAGAAGTCTTGGGAGAAAAGAGAAGGAGCTTGTTTTTTTGAATATTGATCTTTGGCTGATGGTAGTGCATTCAAGATAATATGTCAGAAAGCAGTGGATGGAAGAGAAGAAGTCAAGGTTGGAAAAATAGATATATGAATCATCATCACAAAAATGGTAGTTGAAACCATATGAGTGGATCTGGCCACCCAGTGAGAAGGTGTACAGAGAAAAGGAGAAGGTAACATAGAATACAGCTGTGAGCCACAAACACAGGCAAGTAGGAGAGAAAAGGAACTGCTAAAGAATATTCTGAAGGAGCAGTTGGAGAAGTAGGTGGGAAAATCACAAGAGTATAAGGCAACAGAAGCCAATTAATTAATTCACTGCTTTGCTAGAATTCTTGTGTTGGCTTGTACATGATATTTCAGTGCAATCTGGCTCTAACACCCTGGAAATAGAAGGCTTATCCAATTAATGAGTATTCATATTGACATAAATTTGGATAAGAAAAAACTATTGTCAAGGAAAGTTGAGTTGGCAAGTGGATAATAGCGGCTGCTTCTGCCCACTGACAATCAATCTTTAAAATACTTGTTTTCCTTAGATGTTTTGGTTTTTTGCCCTCCCCCCATTGCTGTTATCTGTTACTTTGACATATTCTTGCTCTTTGCTTTGTACATTTTTAAAGGATTGTTTACACAGATTCTTTTATGTAGTTAAATGCCCAATGTTCTAGATTAGGACTTGAGAGACCTGAGTTCTAGTGCTACCTGGGCCACTAACTTGCTGTGTGACCTTAGAAACTCACTTCACATTTATTTTTCCCCTCCCACCCTTTATGTATCTTGTTTATTTAGAACGTAAGCTCTTCAGGTCAGGGACTGGCTTACACTAAGTTTGTATTGTGTATAGCGCAATACGGTCCCAATCTTGGCCAGGGCCCTTAGGTGCTACTGTAACACAGACATAAAATAATAATAATGAGGTGACCTTCAAAAATAGCTGCCTAAGGAAATGAAAGGCTACGAGTGCAAGCTGGGGCCAATCCACCATTCCCAAATCACAGCCTCCAGGATTCTATAAACTTCTCATCGTAGTAACAGAAACCAGCCACGAGTGCCTGGAAAAACTCTCTCTCCCTTTTTTAGTGTAAGTTGGAGGAACATCTACTCAGCCACAACACCTACTTTGCAGGACACCTTCAATCCAGTGCTTTCTGTTGAATTGAACAAAACATAAAATGAAAGGCCTTGGAAAAGGGGACACTTGGTGAGTTAGAACATTGTGTCCCTTTAACACTCTTTTAAATCACGGGTGCATGGCTATAGCGGTTGGGGGGTCAGATTTGAGCTGCAGCGAAGTAGCTCTGCACCTATAAGATTCTGTTATAATCTGGGGCCCATTGAAACCCCTAGCATGAATCAGAGTAGCATGCAATCTATTGTCTAAAAGAGTTGCAGCAAAAAGGAGAGAAAATGGTCAGGGTAAGCACAGAATACTCACATAAAGAAAGGGATGTCAGCGTTGCAAATGCTACTGGGTGGTAGTAATCAGCAGTTCACCTCACCCTCCCCACACCCACTCATTTGTAAGATTGGTCATGAGCACAGACAATTATTTAAATAGAGGACAGGCAATAGGACTGGTAGGGAAATATAAAGCATAGGAGCAGGTGTGAGAGTCACTGTGGCTTAATAGTTTAAGATGAGATTTGGGGAGCTTTTCAAAAAATCTTAGATTTTAGAGTAGGGGGTTTGCCCTGAGAGGCTTTTACTTGTATGATTGGAATTGATTCCCTAAGGGCCAGAATGGCTGCTTATTGCCTCTTTTATGGGACACACCTAGGAAGCCCAGGTGTCCATCCTGATGGGGTGACACTATAAAAATGAAGCCTGTGAGTCTGCTTGAGAAAGTTCTTATTCAAACAGGCACAGGTCTGTGTTAAGTGGGAGTTATAAGGAAAGGTCGGATAGAGGAAAGCTTTGTTTGTATGTGTGTGTGTGTCGTTATACTTTCTTTAAAGTTCCCTTTATACTCTTGCTAAGTCTTTTTAAAGTTTAGATCAGGGGTCTCAAACAAGCTGTCCGTGGGCCACATGCGGCCCACAGAGTTATTTCCTGCAGCCTGCCATAGATGCTGACTCCACTGATTCAGCTCCAAACATTACTGAGTGTTTATATTTTATTAAAACCCCTCTTTGCATTACAGTTTTTTAAAAGTTAATACATTGACTTTTAATAAAATACTATATTACTTTCCTTTTTTCATTTTTGACTATACTTTTGTATCATTGTATGAAAAGGTTTCAGTGATGTGGCCCTCGGGGCAATTTACTAGTTCTCATGTGGCCCTCGTGGTGATTTGAGTTTGAGATGTCTGGTTTAGATTATGCCCTTCTAAGATTTTTCTCCCCTTGCTGGAAAACTAAGGCGGGATTTCTAAGATATTTCAGCCATGTCTAATTCTGTTCTTCCTAAAGTCAATGGGAACAGAGCTAAGCCAACAGTGAGCACTTCTAAAAATCCTCACATAAATTCCCATTTAAAGTTATGTAGAGAAAGAGTTATTAGTGGAGCTTAATGCCAACTGTATGAAGTACCAAAGAACACACAGAAGAGACATGTGAAAATCACACAGAAGAACCGGGCTAAAGGCACAACACAGTGACAAGGGTTAAGCTAAACAATTTTGTATCCTGTTGGGTGGCCACTTACCTTTCTCTCTTTTTTAGCCCTGCTTGCTTCTCTGCTACATGGGCTTTTTCAATGTCATATTGATTAGTACAGTCATTCCCTGTATTCACCTGTGCATGCTTCACAGAGGTGGGGAGGTTTATTGCCCTTTAGCAAGCTGCTTTGCATGACACTTATATAAGAGACAAGGTGGGTGAGGTACCAACTTTTGCTGGTGAGAAAGACAAGCTTTCTCACCAACAGAAGTTGGTCTGATAAAAGATATTACCTCACCCACCATGTCTATCTAATATCCTGGGACTGACACGGCTACAACAACACTGCTTTACGCTTATCTGACAGCCTACGCAAGACATGAGCCAAGGGTTCTGAGGTGTAACCAAAAATCCTCCTCACTCCAGGCCACACAATTTTTGTTTATAATGCTTCCTTTTCAGTGTGCAGTCCTGTACAGAAAGAGGTAATAAACCATTGCCTGTACCCCACATTTCCTTGGGAGAAGGTACCAGTTTGCCAGTATTCGGGTTTGGAAGATGCTCTACACCAGGCATCGGCAAACTTCGGCACACGGCTCACCAGGGTAAGCCTCCTGGCGGGCTGGGCCGGTTTGTTTACTTGCCGCATTCGGCGGATCGTGGCTCCCACTGGCTGCGGTTCGCTGTCTCCGGCCAATGGGGACTGCGGGAAGTGGTGCGGGCCAGGGGATGTGCTGTCCACCACTTCCCACAGCCCCCATTGGCCAGGGACGGTGAACCATGGCCAGTGGGAGTTGTGATTGACCGAACCAACGTTCGTGGCAAGTAAACAAACCAGCCCAGCCCGCCAGGGGGCTTACCCTGTTGAGCCACATGCCAAAGGTTGCTGATGCCTGCTCTACACTCTGAAGGCAATGGCACTACTTGTGCGTTTAAAATTAAGCGTCCACTTAAATCCTTAGTCCATTTAAGAATTTAGCCCTTAATGCAGATCACAGTCTAAGAATGGACTTGCTCTCTACACCTTTTTTGTGAGTCACCATGGTTCGCAACTAAAGGGACAATAGGAGCCAGGGCCAGGGCTGCATATTTCATTTTCCCAAAGTTTTAAAAGTTTTAATATCAGCTCAACTGAATTCAACACTTACACTGTTAATGGACACAAAAGGAAATAACTCATCTACTGTTTCATTAAAGAATTAACTTTTCCAATTAAAGTTTAGCTTTTTTAGTCAATTTACATAGACATAATCCTAAAACAAATAGAAATACAGTTTCTCACCATTACAGCTTTCTGAATCATAATCATGATGAGCTTATCCAGTGTCATAGTTACTGAAGTATAGCTAGGATAAAAAACTTGATTAGACATACTTAAGGGGGGGGGGGGAAGGCCAACCATATTTATGTAACTTAATGACAGAACAATACCAATAATTGGAATATTTCCCTTTTTGATAGCAGAAGTTGTGTATGTATAAATTATTTGACTTCTCCCAGACAGCGGCTCTCTCTTTCTTTCTTTCTCTCTCTATATATAATAAACACACACTATATCCATTGTCTAGGACAAGTTCTATCATATGTATCATCTTCACCTTCACCTTGTCTTATCAGTTAAGGTCGATGGCTCTTGTTCTTCATCTCCAAGTGTTCTAGTCAAATCTTCAAAGCTGATATCTGTCTCCTTCATATCCTCCTTCAGCATCGCAAACTACCTTTTCTAGGTCTTCCACATTGGCTTTGTCCTGTGACTACTATTCTTGTACTCTTTGGCCAACATATCCCACATTTCCTTGTCTCACATGCCTCACTCATCTCAATCAGTATGTTATATTGTTTTGTGTATAGCTTTTACAAAAACGATATATATATATAATAGTGTTTTTGTAAAAGCTATACACAAAACACTGAGGACTTGTACACTGTCAGTTCTGCTGATGAAACTATCAATGTGGGTGAAATGGATATATTTTCATATTTTCCCAGTCATTTTATTAATTATTTATTTTTCTGCCACAAAACTTCACAGCATGATATATTTAATTTACATAATCAATAACGCTAATAGTGGATAACTGACTATAATCTCAACTATGGAGTTTTGACCAGCACCTCTATAATAAACCACAAAATCAACTGGAGAAGTTAAATGCCACTTTAACTGACAGGCAATGGTGTAGATATGTACAATATCATAAAACTAAAAAAAATCATTGTTTTTGGCACACGAGAATAAGACAGTGTGACAGCAGATAATGTTGCTTTTGGAGAATCCTGGTAGGAATACCAAACAGTTATTGAAGAAGTGCCCTATTATGCAATCCTTATAAATGTAGATGACTAAATATGGATTTAGGAGCCTCACTGTAAGGACCCTAGTTTGAAGATGTTGGCCTCAGACTATATAAATGCTGACTAATGTATCAGGAATGTAAATCCCACAATTCTCTATGTTTATATTATTCTACAGCTCTGCATAAATTGTAGGGCTGCAACATTTTGGGGGAAAGTGGCTAGCAATTTTGGTAACGTGGGTCAAGCACATATATCTATATACACACTGTGGCTGAATGATGCAACCATTTGCTACCCGCATTGACAGGTAGGTGAATGTGGCAGATCTATGGAATCCTTATTTGTGGAATTAACTGAAGGTGCTCTTGAATTATATAGGATGATCTTTGCAGTATCCAAGATAATGATTTAATATTTTCTTCAGCATTAAATTTTTAATTTGTTGGAAAAAGTTAACTGTCATTACAGTCTCTGCAAATTATGTACCAAAGACTTGTGTTTCAGTTGTGACATTTTTCGTCCAGGTTCCAGGCTATATGCATTTGAAATTCCTGGCCATACTGTGTGAAAACACCAGAAGGTAGCATGATAGATACAGTCCCTCAGTTCCTTCACTCTCTTGAGCTTCTGCTATGTTCCTTTGAAGTCAGCACTTCAGAAGCCAAACACAGAAGATGAATGGCCTCCATCCCTCCCCACTTAGACACAACAACTTGCCAAGCTCTGGACACTTTCTGCCTGATGACTCAGAACATACCCTGGATACTTGTGCAGCCCTTTCTCCCACCCTCCTCATGAACTACCATACAAAGTCCGTTCAAAAGTCTGCTTTGTACTCAGAGGATGAATTAGGTTTTAGCAAGCGTTACTGCTAACTGGGCTTCAGTGCCCTCTGAGTCATTCAATACTCAAAATGAAAAACATAATAGCCTTCACACAGCACATTTCATAAAGTTATTCCTCACCCTAGGACCAGCTGGATTTGGAGCATACAGCGTGCTACTATGTCTTTTAAATTTTAATTGTTTCAATGTCTTGCTCCCCGCCCCAACCACCCATGGAAGCTATTGGCTTTGCAGAAGCTACATTTAGGTGTTTGGGACTTCATCGCAGGAGGTGGGATTTCAAACATAGTGGCTCAATAGGAAGGCATTATTGCCTCCTTTTCCGCTTGCACAAGGGAGGCAATTTTCATAGAGTAAACCTTTGTTGCCCTTCTCCCTAACCTCTTCCTCTGTTTTGGAAAATCTGAAAGTGGTCAATAGATCTGCAGTTTTGGGGCCAGGCAAAGAAGTTTCAGTGGCCCATCTGCATACCACAAACACAGGTGAAATAGAAACTGTAGGCTATATTATTTTTATTTGGTGTTAGATTCAGCCTAGCCTTTAAATCAGTATTCAGTAGAAGAGGGAGTTAGAATACCTCTCACAAAGCCCATATAAGTGCTGAGCAAAATTCCAGCTCCTGTGATCAAGGAAGGGAATCTATGGTTTTAGTTCAGGTCTCATAAAGATAGGACTAAACACAAAGTTCAGGTCTTGATCCGATCTTTCTCAAAGTTCAAGGAATTCAGACTCAAGGGTTTGTGATCTGTCTGATCTTGAATTATAATAATTTTGGGGAGTGAATAATTGTCTGTGCTGCATTACTAATTTAAATAGTATCTTCTTTTTGAATCTTCTGTAGTGTTGGGGCCAGATTCTCAGCTGGTGTGAAAATAGTGTCGCTCCAACAACTTAACTTTCAAGGAGGTAAAAAACATGCTATATGGGGAAGGGGAACAGATACTAGAAAGAGGCACAAGTGCAAACTCCCCCTCAGAGGGCAAAAATGTCAGACAACTCTTGGATATTATCTTCAGTTGTGGAAAAGGGAATAACAAGAAACACCATTGTGGAAGAGATTCAGGGAAGAAACTATTTAAATATTATCTCAGATTTGCCATTGTCCAGAGACTTGGCAACACCTCCACATTAATTTAATGGGATATTAGCACAAATACACTACAGTGAGTGAATTCATTGCTTTATGAGCACTCAGATGTCAATGTGAGGGACACAGTGTAAAAACCAGAATAGGATAAAATAGAAGCTCTTGAACTGTAGCGGAGTGGAGAACACAAAAAACCTCCCAAAGTAAAGCCCTGGTAACAGTCAGTTGTTACCATGACCAGTCAAATGTGCACGATTCCCTCATTAGGAAAGGGCCTTGTGGAATGGTGGCTAATATTGGCAGCCCATAGGGTGTTGCGGCCAGCAGTCAATGTGCAACTATTTCCCAGAAAGCCTTTGTGATTTAAAGGAAAATAAAGTGAGTGAATGAAATCCTTTTACTGACCTTTGCAGCTACAGGTGACATTAGCTTTATCAAGTAGTAGGCAAACTGCAGCAATTTGGATCAGCACATCATAGATAATAAAAATAAAGCATTCCATTCAAGTTTCAAGCTTTCCCTTGTCTTCAATGACTTCCATAAATCTGTGCACCCCAAAGCCTGTTCAAGTATACCCTAATTCCTGGGTATACCACATTTCCTTGTAGTCCTCTCAACACATTGTTGACCTAGGAGTTGAAGGTTTCAGGATAGATAGATCATAGATATTTTTTTATTAGGAGTAAAATAGGTCCTCACCCTTTCTATTAGGCTTTTGAGCCAGCTTTTCTGAAAATCCTGGTCTTTGAAACTTTTCTGGCAATGACCCAGTTGTGGCAGTACACTAGTCCTATAAAAGGATGTTAAAGAATCACATTTGTGTTCACATTGCATCTATGAATTTAAGTGTATAATAGCAAGGAATAGATGCACACAGAAAATGAGAAAACTTCAGCTCTTCCAGCCACAATGGGACCCTGCAACAGTGGAGAGAACATGACTTAGAATACCTGGCTTACTGCACACTTTAAAGAGATTTTTAGGCAGGAATGTGAGAA
Source organism: Chelydra serpentina (assembly GCA_037349315.1). Classification (NCBI taxonomy): domain Eukaryota; kingdom Metazoa; phylum Chordata; order Testudines; family Chelydridae; genus Chelydra; species Chelydra serpentina. The sequence continues at coordinate 64,287,988 of JBAIAC010000004.1, forward strand.
ATAAAAACTAGATATCTTTGTGGGACTATCTATATATCTATTGTAGGTACTTATATGGCCCCCTTACCTAAAGTATCTGAGCACCTCATAATCTTTAATGTATTTATCCTCAGAACACCCTATTAAGACAGGGAAGTGTTATATTCCCAGTTAATAGATGGGTAAAGGAGATGCAAAGAAACTAAAGTACTTGTCCAAGGTCACTGAGAAATACTATAACAGAGCAGAATACTGAATGTACCCCGAGTTTCTTAACCTAAGATTTGAGTATCTACAATCATTTCAACCTCAGGTTAGGAATTGTTGAACCCTGGGTCTCAACCTCGGGCTCCAGCATCTAAACTGCATTATGTGGGCTCCTGAGTCCAACTACCCATTTCCCAGCAATCTCCTGAAATGTGGCAATTCTAGACATTTGTTCATGGAGGAGTGTGGGAAAACTTGACTGTCCTCCACACTTGACTGTCCAGGGGATAAAAAGTCAGTCTGTGGGACTGTGGGATAATTTTGGTGGACTCCAATAGCACCAGTCCAGTGAGACTTTGTCTACACTGCAAAGCAAGAGGGATCAGCAGAGAAACCTACCTTATTGAGGTCAGAGCATGTAGGGATAAAGTGAGACAGGCTAAAAGGCATGTAGAATTGGACCTTGCAAAGGGAATTAAAACCAATAGTAAAAGGTTTTATAGCCATATAAATAGGAAGAAAACAAAGAAAGAAGAAGTGGGACCGCTAAACACTGAGGATGGAGTGGAGGTTAAGGATAATCTAGGCATGGCCCAATAACTAAACAAATACTTTGCCTCAGTCTTTAATGAGGAGCTTAGGAATAGTGGCAGCATGAAAAATGGGAATAAGGATGTGGGGCTAGATATTACCATATCCGAGGTAGAAGCCAAACTTGAACAGCTTAATGAAAGTAAATCAGCCGGCCCAGATAATCTTCATCCAAGAATATTAAAGGAACTGGCACATGAAATTGCAAGCCCATTAGCAAAATTTTTTAATGAATCTCTAAACTCAGGGGTTGTACCATTTGACTGGAGAATAGCTAATATAGTGCCTATTTTTAAGAAAGGGGAAAAAAGTGACCCGGGTAACTACAGGCCTGTTAGTTTGACATCTGTAGTATGCAAGGTTTTGGAAAAAATTTTGAAGGAGAAAGTAGTTAAGGACCTTGAGGTCAATGGCAATTGGGACAAATTACAACATGGTTTTACAAAAGGTAGATCGTGCCAAACCAACTTGATCTCCTTCTTTGAGAAAGTAACAGATTTTTTAGATAAAGGAAACGCAGTGGTTCTAATCTACCTCGATTTCAGTAAGGCATTTGATACAGTACCACATGAGGAATTATTGGTTAAATTGGAAAAGATGGGGATCAATATGAAAATTGAGAGGTGGATAAGGAACTGGTTAAAGGGGAGACTACAGCGGGTCATACTGAAAGGTGAACTGTCCGGTTGGAGGGAGGTTACCAGTGGAGTTCTTCAAGGTTCAGTTTTGGGACCAATTTTATTTAATCTTTTTATTACTGACCTCAGAACCAAAAGTGGGAGTGTGCTAATAAAGTTTGCAGATGACACAAAGTTGGGAGGTATTGCCAATTCAGAAAAGGATCGGGATATCCTGCAGGAAGATCTGGATGACCTTGTAAACTGGAGTAATAGTAATAGGATGAAATTTAATAGTGAGAAGTGTAAGGTTATGCATTTAGGGATTAATAACAAGAATTTTAGTTATAAACTGGGGACGCATCAGTTGGAAGTAATGGAAGAGGAGAAGGACCTCAGAGTCCTGGTTGATCACAGGATGACTATGAGTCGCCAATGTGATGTGGCTCTGAAAAAAGCTAATGTGGTTTGGGGATGCATTAGGCGAGGTATTTCTAGTAGAGATAAGGAGGTGTTAGTACCATTATACAAGGCATTGGTGAGACCTCATTTGGAATACTGTGTGCAGTTCTGGTCTCCCATGTTTAAGATGGATGAATTCAAACTGGAACAGGTACAAAGAAGGGCCACTAGGATGATCCGAGAAATGGAAAACCTGTCGTATGAAAGGAGACTCAAGGAGCTTGGTTTGTTTACCTTAACCAAAAGAAGGCTGAGGGGAGATACAATTGCTCTCTTTAAGTATATCAGAGGGATAATTACCAGGGAGGGAGAGGAATTATTTAAGCTCAGTACCAATGTGGACACAAGAACAAATGGATATAAACTGGCCATCAGGAAGTTTAGACTTGAAATTAGACGAAGGTTTCTAACCATCAGAGGAGTGAAGTTCTGGAACAGCCTTCCAAGGGAAGCAGTGGGGGCAAAAGACCTATCTGGCTTCAAGATTAAGCTAGATACGTTTATGGAGGAGATGGTTTGATGGGATAACATGATCTTAGTCAAAGGTCAATTAATTGCCATCAGTGGTAAATAGGACCAATGGTCAATGATGGGATGTTAGAAGTTACTACAGAGAACTTTTTCCTGGGTGTCTGGCTGGTGAATTTTGCCCACATGCTCGGGGTTCAGCTGATTGCCATATTTGGGGTCGGGAAGGAATTTTCCTCCAGGGTAGATTGGCAGAGGCCCTGGAGGTTTTTTGCCTGCCTCTGCAGCATGGGGCACGGGTCACTTACCGGAGGATTCTTTGCATCTTGAAGTCTTTAAACCATGATTTGAGGACTTCATTAGCTGAGACATAGGTGAGAGGATTATTCCAGGAGTGGGTGGGTGAGATTCTGTGGCCTGCATTGTGCAGGAGGTCAGACTAGATGATCATAATGGTCCCTTCTGACCTTAAAGTCTATGAGTCTATGCGTCTATAATAGGGTTTGAAAGATGGGTCCTGCTTGGACCTTCCACCGCAGGGTGTGCTGGGACCCTGGGTCCAAGACCTTAACTAGCATGATCTGTGTGTCGACAAAAGCGGGGGTTAGGCTTGAGCCTGAGTTTGAACACTAGGCTTACATTGGAGTGTAGACATAGCCTCACAGGCGCCAACTTCCGGCGGCGCCGGTGGAGGCTGATGCCCGGCGTTGGGGCATGGCCCCTCCCCCGATGCCAGGCCCTGCCCCCGACGCCAGGCGACGTTGCGCGGCCCCGCCCCCGACGCCAACGCAATGTCGCCCGGTGTCAGGGGCGGGGCCCCGGAACGTCTCCCGATGGTGAGGTGAGCTGGGCGCGGGCCCCGGGGCTGGTGGGGAGCTGCCGGTGGGTGCTGAGCACCCACCAATTTTTCCCATGGGTGCTCCAGCCCCGGAGCACCCACGGAGTCGGTGCCTATGCATAGCCTGTGGCTTGTTTCAGTGCCCCCTGAAATCAATGGAAAGCCTCCCATTGACATCAATGGGGTTTGAATCGGGACTCATGGTAGTACATTCTGATGTTAGAACTACAGTGCATGCTCGTTGCTGGTACTGACACACTCACAACTGTTCAGGAGGTGCACTTGATTACTACCTAGATGCTATTAGTGAACTTTAAACAGCTTGCAGCATCCAAACCATCAAAACTGAGTAACTTTAGCAACTTCAGTGTGGATCTTATTGTATTTTTAATATTAGCCATTTTAAACCAAATATTAAAGGAATAATAATTCATAAGTTGTAAAAGTATTGATGTTGTTAGTTACCAGAAAGAAGCTGAGGGATTATATGTATTGTGTACTATGGGGGAAACAAGAAAAGAAATGAATAGAGCTGGTTAGGATTTTTTCAATGCTACTTTTTTAGCAGAAAATTCTGATTCTCGAAAACTAAAAATGTTGTGGAAATATATTGGTTTCAAATAAAATTCTATCAGGAAGATATCTTAGATCGAGGAATTTTTGGTCATAACCTTCTCTGGTCATAACCTTCTCCTCTTTCTACTTTGGTCAGGACTATAAGTAAATATGAGAGAGACCAGAGGCAGGAAATACTTGAAATCACAAAAGGAAGCCTCTGCTCTCAGTATTTCTGGGCCTCTTATATAAACAGAAGTAATTTGGATATGTTTCAGATAAGCAGACATATTTTGGGTGCTCATTAGAGCTCAGTGAATAATTTATAAATAATAATTTAGTTGATGAATTTCAACCCTCTTCGGCTCACAAATTGTCCATGAACAGATTGTGATTTTCCTAAATTAGTTCATTATTCACAATCATTCACTGAATAATTTCTGTGAATAATTCTAGCTCTGTAGCTTGTTTGTGGGCAATTGTTGTGAACATTTAAACTTTCAAGCTGTTTTGGTTTGACATATAAATCCCATAGAATATTTCTATTCCCTGAGTATAACTTTTGGAATCAAGTTTCCAGTAAAATCATCCCTGATATTTAATTATACATTCATTTGCTATCTTAGGCTTCTCTATAGTATCCTATAAGGCTCCTATCCTGCAAACACAATTTGATTCCAATGGGATTAGGCACGGGTGTATGTTCACAGGACACCTGAAGTTTTTTTCTGTTAATATTCTTTAATAACTTGCTTTGCCCATGAATGCTTATGCTCCAATATATCTGTTAGTCTATAAAGCACTACAGGACTCTTTGTCGCTCTTGCAGATCCAGACTGACACGGCTACCCCTCTGATACTTGCTTTATGTTGTTTCAGTGAAAATATCTTTCATTATCTTCACTTGCCAGAGAGAATATTCATGGGAAGTAAAAACAGAGAGAACTTGCCCGCAAGAATATTCATGCAAATTGAAAACAAAGAGAGTTTTAATACAGTTGAAGTGAATTCTGCTGTGTTTTAAGCAGGCTGCAATAATTTGATTTTTAGTTTGTTATAATTTCATGGATAATATTGATGTTTATTTTTATTTTTTAATTTTTTTTATTGATTTAAATTTTCACAGTTGTGGGAGATTATGGGATCGGTCAAAAAAGGGGAGGGAGGGGTCTGTGGTACTCTGTACCTCAAAGCAGCACCCTGAAACCCCCCCATATCCACCCCGTCATATTCATAATTGATATATGGTTGTGATATTTCATACAAAGCATGCCATGCAAGATATCATATGATCTGCTGAAACCTGTTGTTCTTTCCAAATATGTATATCATGTGTATAAAATTATGAGATTTTGCTATATGGTTGTTACTGAAATATGTAATAAGTTTGACAGTCTCTACTGCTAGGTGATGAACCACTCCCAGGAGGGTGTTAAATAACCCTTAATCAACAGGGGAGTTGCAATTAAGGGATTTACAATTCAATGACTGTTGTGCAAGCACCACACAATGGGGACTGCTCAACTCTATGACTAAATTGACAAGATCATCGGGGGATTGATCAACCCTGTGACTCAGCGAAACTCAACAGGAAGCGTCTGGGTAAGTGTCTTATAGACACATGGATTGAGGATATAAAATAGGGGACAGTGGCATCATGCTTTTGCCTTTCTCTTCCTCCACCTACCCTGGAAGCAACAAGAAATCTGGAAAGATAGAAGACTTCAGCTGAGCGACTGGTTCAGGTTAAAGGCAGAAGCCTGTGTATTATTAACTGTAACATCCAGTGGGGTGAGAAAATTGCTTTCTGAATATGGCCTAGTGTAATAAGGTTTAAAGTTTAGATTGTGTGCTTATATTTTATTTTCTTGGTATCTATCTCTGACATTTTATCCTACCATTTATAATCACTTAAAATCTATCTTCTGTAGTTAATATACCTGAGTTATATTTAACCTAAAACGGTGTATTTTGCTTGAAGTGCTTGGGAAATCTCAGTTTAGGTTACAAAAGCTAGTGCGTGTCCTCTCCACGTTGAAAAAGGGGCAGAGTGGATAATAAACGTACACTGGTCAGACTTCTAACTAGGGCAAGACGGTACAGCTCCGGGGTGTAAGGCTGGGGAGTTGGAGGGAATTTTCTGATGCCTTCCTCAGTGTGATTCGTGAGTGGCTCTGGGAGCATTCATCCAATCTTGTTGGATGTGGGGCTCCATATGCTGTTGTGCTGAATATCAGAACTGGAGGGATTTACTGCTTGTCACTAGCAAAGCATTGTGAGAGACAGCCTAGGCTGAAGAGTTAAGAGGGCACAGCGGTACCCTATTTCTAGGCTGCACTCCAGCGATCCCATCACAGGGTCAGGGATTTATTTATCACTAAATAAATAATTATTTAGTGATAGTAGCTGCTGAGATTCAACAAGTTAAAGATTTATAACAATTAAAACATAAATTGTCAACATCACATGCCAAAATATATAATGTAAATATCCTTAAATCAAACAGTAAGATGTTCTCAACAGTATTTTTCTTTGCCTATCTGAATGGAAGTAGTGTTTCATCAGTTTGTGTGTGTATACCGAAATCAACCTTTACCAACTTTTACTGATAAAAATCTAATTCTTTCAAGCTTACTTTTAAGGGAATATGGTGGATTTTTTTGGTGAGGGGGCGGGAAGGAGTGGTAATATTTTCCAAGCCCTGGGGCTCACATGAACAAAAGATTTTGAGGGTAATTCATGATTAGCCCCTTTTTAGTCTTGAAATAAGATTAATTATTTTGACCCAGGATGTAAATTGCCTTCTTTGGGCACAAAAAGAGGTGAGGCAGCTGTATATTTCAAAAGGGAAAACAAAAGCTCAGCATGCACTCTTGCATTTAATAAACCTTCAGAACTTATTTAATTAAGTAATCTGACTTTCTAGAAACATTTCCATAGTTATTTTATTATTTGCTTAACAGAGCCATCTACAAATGTTTTTTAATATTTTTTTTTCATTTTTGTCAACATTTTGTAATATTTTGTATTTTCCAAGGGCCAAATCTTGCAGTTTATTGAAGTCAGTTGGAGTTTGGTCTGAATTATGGTTTGCAGGATTAAGTCCCAAATTGCAGAAGCACATAAACATTCAACATTGTCAAGAAAAAAAGGTTTGATTTTTAATTTGCACAAATTCATTCTCCACAGCTTCAAAGTTCATTGTGTGCATCAGCTCATGCTCAGTAGCCATCAGCTATAGAGAATTCAGGCAGTGCTGTGATATATACTGTCACTTCTTATTACCTCAAAGTAATAACTTGGTTTTCAGTGCAGAGCCTTTGCTATGTACAGTTTTCAGCATCTGACACTTCTACTGCTAGGGAGAATGTTCTAGAATGCATTATCACTTAGAAACTTTCACAAAGTTTTTGCAAAGTCTTGTACAGATTTAAAGAGGAAGTATTAGAAAAAGCATAAGGTATTCCAGTAAATCTTTCAGAATGCTGTAAACTTTTGAACCAACATTATGAATTTTCATACATTTCTATGTTCAATTACTTTTGAAAGAAGAGACCTGAAAGATGAAGAACTGTTTTTTTCATTTGTTTCTAATTATCTGTAATTTTTTCCATCCTAAATATAACCCAGAGCTTTCTAAACCAAGCAAAAATATCTCAATCTCTTTTCTTTTCCAGTGGTGAGCTGAAGAACATCATTCTGAAAACGGATCAGAAATGTTGGCCCAGTATTACAAATAATTACATATAGGGGGACTCCTACACCTGTGTGGAGGCCAGTAGAAAGCAAGGAGAGACTGAACTGATGTACATGGGGAGGTTATACCAGTGCAGTTTAATCTAGTATGTTATTTTAGTTAATCACAATAGTTCAAACACCACTTTACATTTGCAATGTTAAGGAAATGTCAGAAACCAGAATTTCTATTCCACGAGGAATTGTGAAATGTCAAACTCTGTTTTCATTGTGAATCAGAATGAAAATGTGAAATTTTGAAATATTGTATGAAAATTACAAACTTTCTATTTGGAATTAATGAATCATTTTGCTTTGATAATGTTATTATGTTTTAATGCAGCGATTTGCTCAGGGTAAGCCCTTGGCACACCAGGCTAGTTTGTTTACCTGCCGCCTCCGCAGATATGGCCATTCACAGCTCCCAGTGGCCGCGGTTTGCCGTTCCCGGCCAATGGGAGCTGCAGGAAGCAGCGGGCCAGCCCACTCTGCTTCCTGCAGCTCCCATTGGCCGGGAACAGCAAACTGCGGCCAGTGGGAACCAAGAGCAGCCGTACCTACGGAGGCGGCAGGTAAACAAACCAGCCCAGTGCACCAGGGGCTTACCCTGAGCAAGCCGTAGACCGAGTTTGGGAACCACTGCTTTAATGTAATATAAAATATTATATTTAATATAAGCATAAAAATAACAGAAACCTTAAGCAAAAGGAATTGAAACAATAAAGTGGGAATGAAACATTTCAATATTATAGAAATAAAGCGGTTTGTCAGTATTGAAATGAAACCTGGAATTCAAAACTATTTGTTTAAACTTTTTCCCATCAAACACTTAGCCGAAAATGTTGAAAAATGTTCAAAAATTTCAACAAAACTGCATTTTCCAATGGAAAACTGTTCTACTGACAATATTTTGATCAGTTCCGTATATCTTAGGGATTTTCCCCAGTGTAACTAAGTTGAAGTAATTACACCAATGCAAATTTATTTAATGACAATAAGGTCTTAAAGAAAGTATAACATAATTTATTTAAATGCTCAAATATGTAAGTGTATAGTATAGTTTGCTGTTCTGTTTAGTTTATAAAACTGTTTCCATAGCTTCAGTAAAGATATAGTTTTTTATTGTTTGTTTGTTTTTAATGCATTGAAAGGATGACAGGAAATCAACGAGTTTTTAAGTAGTGTAGTTAAATAAGAATCTACACTCCCTGAAGTCAACAAATATTTCAAACAATGAATGAGTGCATATTCTACTCTTGCCTCCTTGAGACAGGGAGGAAAAAAAGGACCAAATAAGAACAGGAAGAAAAATTAGTTGTCAGGTTAGCTCTCAGGGCATGGAAATCAATGATTTGTTTTGTGCTTTTGCCTTGAATCTTTTAACAGAAGTGCTTGAGTTCTCTCCATTAATCTGAGCCACCTAGCATTATTGACACAGCCACACAAAGGCTGTAATTTGAAAATTGTATAATTCTTGGCAATGGGTTTATTTTGGGGATTTTTTTAATCTCAAGAAGGACATTTACATATTTTTGGGTTCAGACAGCTGATCAAGAAGTAAAAGGTTAGGAATTAGTTAATATACATATTTTATGACTGGACAGAATACTCAGGAATACACTATCTGCCTGTCTTAGGTATGTATATGGTTCACATTTCAGTAATATGAGAATCTCTCACAATCTTCAATATATTTATCTTCATAAGACCCCTGTGAGTTTGGGAAGTGCTATTATCCCAGTTTCACTGATGGCACAGGTCTACCAGGTCCTAAGCTACTGCCCTAACAACTTAGTCCATCCTTTCTAGGAACCTTCTACTTTAGCAGCGACCTAAGCAAGAGGCCAAATTCAGTTTTCAGCTACACGTAATATCTCCAAAACAACAGCCCTTTCCCTAATACCTGTGGACTACCTCCTGCCCTTTTTTGCCCTTGTGTGTTGGGAGAAGACATCTCTTTTTTCATTAAAGGCCTGATTTAAAGCCTGTTGAAGTAAATAGAAAGACTCCTGTTGATTTCCATAAGCATTGTTTCAAGCCCTAATACAAAACAAGAGCTTTCCTTAGTGCTCCAGAAGGCGTAGGACCTAGGAAAGAATACCAGCTTGGGCACCAGAGCCTCAAACAGGCAGCTTTCTGACTAGGTGCTATGCTGTCTAGCCAGTCTTTTTTCTTCTCCTCTACACTGCTAGCACACTTATTGCAGCATGGTGGTATAGGGTAGCTGGGGTTTGCATGATTTTCAGGGCAGCAGAAAAGTGTGCCCAGCTACATGTCTCCTGGGCCTGCTCTTTGAAACTGTTCCCTGTCTGGCATGATTCCTGTCTGAAAAGGATGCATCTGCCAGCATCCCTGTTCCCCCAGCAGCACTATCCAGATCAGATGAAGTCCTGTTAACCTTTGATGATAACAGACTTAGATTAATGAAGTATTTTAATTAGTTTGATTGAAATGTCTTATTGCCTACAATACTGCTTAGAAAGCTTGATAAAGAAGAACGTGGGGTTCTATTCACCACATGAATGAATATGTTCTTAAAATTTGGTAGAAATTCCTATTATTGGTGGTGACCTACAAGTGTTCAAAAGGGTGTCACTGAGGCTGAAGTAATCCTACTGCTAATAGGGAATGACACCCCCTTGATTTTTGTTGTTCCATAAATCCACACATTAAGAAAGCAAAAGGGAATTTTGTCCAGGTGAGCCCCTAATTCGTTCAACTAATGTAGCAAAAGATTTCTAGCCAGCTTGTAGCTATTTTAGAAATTCAGAAGTCTCCATAGGATTTACACGTCATTACTTAGCATGTTCTTCATAGCTCTTCATTATGCAAAAATGCATGCTTGATTAGCTTCAGACAGTTGCAAAGCAGGGGGCATGTTTGGTTGCCATCAGGCACTGCAGGTACCAACATAATTGTCATCTACTGTGAAGCTAGAAGAAAGGTTTTATCACAGTACATTTCTCATGTGTTTGTTCGCTCCATTAAATTGTTGTTGCCTGTGATGTTTATCAAAACCTAAACACAAAGAGAGCATGCTAGTTGGGGGCGGGGGGAGAGGGAACAGAAGGGGAGGGATATGCATTTTTCATTCACTGTGCTTATGGCGGGTATGTTGTCATATATACCCATACCACTGGGCCACTGTCTGAGTTGCACAGCCTCCCTATGAAGGTTATGTTGTGAACACTGCCAACAAGTGTCAGAAATCACAGGAAGTTATGGACAGGATAGAACCACAGAATAATCATATTGTCAGAGACAATCAGTTGTTGCACTGTATAATTTCAGTTTTAACTCTTTTGGTTTGGTTTACAGTGTTGGAGTACCCTACTCCTAAACAGATGTGGAGCTTCATCTATCAGCAAAGATCAAAATTGTTAGGATCTTTTTTTAAATCAACGTTTACAATTTTAGCAAGGATCTTTACAATAAGGGTCTTCCCTTATTGTAAAGACCCTTGCTAAAATTGTAGACATTGATTTAAACAAAGATCCTAACAATTTTGAAAAGGTCCAAAGACACAGGACCCATTTTTCTGGAGATCCATGGGGCTTTAATGTCATCCAAGAAAGTTGTGGAACTGTTATAAAAGAAGAAGTTTCCAGTTCTAAGAGAAGTCTGAGAAGAGGCCAGGATCCTTGGGGAGGAAGAGGTGTCGTCAGATTGGTGTAAACCTCAAGGAAAGAAGGGAATGAAAGAGCAATAGGTATCAACCAGACATCTAATCCTTTTGGAATTCATCCATCAAGGATACTCATCGCTCATCTATATTTGTTTGATATCTTTACTTAACTGTAGGAGAACTGCATGTGTTGTCCTTTTATTTTCATGTTATCTTTCTACTATAGACACAGGACAAAAACTTGGAAGGTATTTTTTGTGGTGCTTATCGGCAGATACCACCATTTGCTGACTTTGAAATCTCTGATGTTTAAACACATTCTGGCTTTGTAATACAAAATTTCCAGAGTTGGTTGAAACATTTCATTTGAAACTTCTTTTTTAACAAAGAAAAGTGTGTGGGTTGTGTTTGTTTTTCCCCATCAAAACAGATATTTCCACGGGAAATATCTATTGTCAAAAATTCTTTTTGTTTCTGCTGGGAAAAAAATCAACCAAAAATTGAAACAGGCAGGCTCTTATTGGCTACACTCCTGCTTTGAATTAATCTATCACCCCCTGCTGCAGTGTATTCTACAAGATGAATACATGCTTTGTAAGAAAGTATAGTGGAACTAACTTATACACAACTCACATATAAAAAAAATGTCCCAGTTAGTTTCAGTGTATTCCTGTGGTGTTTGGCCCCATTTGTAATGAAGAAGATCTCTGGATGTGATTCATTTGGGGTAGCTAACACGTCAAATTTATTTTTGGGTCCTTCAATGACTGAAGAGAGAATGGAAGCAAACTGCCTCTCTGCTGGTTCTGCTCCCTCGGTTCCTGGAGAGTAAAGATGATCAATACATTCTAGTTGCCATGGTTTTAGCTAATGATTTTTAACTTTAATGGAAACACCTTGCAACGTTGAAATAAGCAAACAATTTAGGACTCAAGTGCAAGCCAGTGAACATGCCCACACGGGGAAGAAAATAGTTTAAATTGCCCCCTAGCTGACCTGCACGGGCTACCATCAATGCTAGTCTGTGCTCAGGGAAAAAAAGCAGCCTCTAAGGAACTGTTAATCCCACTCCCATGCAGGTGGATGTGAAGTGGGCAGAGCCTTCATCCCAGGAAGCACAATTGAACTGGTATGGAGGGGAAAATAAGCTATGTAAGGTATAGAATTGGCATAGTTTACTTTCCTACAACCCACTCTGTAGTTACACTTGCTTGGTCCCTGGTCTACTCCTGGGACAGCACAGCTACGCACCATCCATTACTGAGGGCTCATGATGATTTCACAATCTATCCCTTTATGATTTCTGATGCCTCAGTGATTGTGTTCTTCTATAAAGGCCAGAGGTATACTCAGATGTACTGAAATTATCAATGTATCTACGTAAGGAAAGAGCAAGGACTTCTGGATTTGACCCATAGCAAATTCAACATGTGAAAAAATATCTTTTTTTTATGTCACAGTTCCACTATTTTTATTTTCATTTTTTCCTATATTTATCTGCCACCATCGTTATCCTTTATTTTTATGTCCACCCTTGTTCTTGTTCTCCATCTTGTTCCAAACAAGTTAAAAGCCAATCTGTTGCTGAGTTAATTTTTGTGCAAGTTCAGGAATAATAGGGGTGTCCTATTACTAGGAAACGGAGTTCAAAAATTTGAATTTCTTCTTCCTTTTTTTGAGAAGAAAAATTGTTTTGTTTTAAAAGCCATTTGTATTAAGAAAAAATGTTTCAGTTAAAACCTTTTTGATCAGCTCTGCATTCATATTCTTAATTGCAGTACTCCACATAGGACCCTCCTAACCCTTTTTCCTTCTATGATAACTAATCCTAATTATTATAACCTCTCTCCTCATGCCTCTAGTCCTTCTCCAGTGGTTAGTATTTTTTCTAATGACCATTAGTTTTGGAGTGAGACCATCACTCATTTTGCATAGGTCACTGAAGAATCATCAAACATTAATAGTTTTCAATCATTGCAGACCTGGGCAAGATTCATACCTACTAACCCAGAAATGAAAGTCCCTGTATCCTATTAACAACTCCCTGAACCATTCAGTCCCTATTAAATAAATGCAAATGTATTTGTCAATTGGACTCCCATCTTCCAATTCTAATTTTCCATATTGGAAGCTGCTGGACTAAAAATAAGAAAGTTTTTGCATCTATCCGCTATTTCCCCCATTTCATATCTCCCTTATTTTATTGTTTTAACATTTCAAATAATTTCCAGGTTTGATATTTATCAAAAACAAAGCAAAAAACAGACAAAAATTGACATCATCTAGCGAGAATCAATAGTAATAATGATCCAGACTATTTTACAATTAAGGGTCATCTCACCTTTCTTTTGTAAATCTCCTATTTCAGGAATATAACTCAGCTGTTTTAATTAGTATTAGGGTAAAAGTTGGCATAGAAGTTGTTAGCCAGATGCATTCTCTTTTCTTAAAAAAACAACAAAAAAGGCTTAAATTATTTAAGTCATTGTTTAATGACTATATAACCACAAAATAATTATCTAGTTATTTTTCCATCTAAATTGAAAGGCTTATTACATGATCTGAAAGCAAGTTATAAGGTAATTGCTTTTGAACTACAGTACTTGGTAACTTCGAGTATAATTAGTAAGTAATTTGCAAAATATGTAATTACAATGGGCCATATGTTCCCATGGCTTGTGAGCTGCACAACGAGGTAGTGTGTCACAAAAGTGACTCAAAATACCTTAAACAGGATATAAGTGTCTCAGCAGGATTCATGCTATAATAGTTCAGTCATCTTAAATGTAACAGCGCACATGATTCTCAATTTTCTGTTGAAGAGTGAAGTGAGAGTCTGGTTGTGGGAAGATGGGAGGAGTCAGCTGAGAAATACTTTGTGCCATATGTCTGCTTCACAACCTACCAATGAAACATTAGGAAAGCATTGCAAATTAATACTGCCTGAGACAGTACAATGCACTGACAACACAAATTGAAGATGTCCAAATTACCACTACAAACACCTTCTGGCATCTGACAGCTCCCCAGATGCTAGGGAATGTCATTTGCTACTTAATCATTTACCTGAACAGAGATTAGGGAGTTCCTATCCTGGGTTCCACAATGTTCATATTAGTACATTGTCTACATCTCTACTGAAGGAATTGTGAGAAAGGCCAGGTCCAGTAGTGTCATGGATGTGTCTAGATATGATGATGTAGATGGTCCAGTCTTACTACAATAGAGATGGTATACTTCCTGGGATAGATTCACTGTTAAACTGTGGCTTCTTTTTACCACTATGACACCACAAAGATCATGTGGATACTAGGAGCAGTAGAATACTGATATACTATAATGGTAAAGCACTCTTAGTGTGGATACAGCTATACCAGCAAAGCTGCGCTTTATACTAGTATAGTAAAACTAGCCTTCATGAGCAAAACAAACGATACCTGCAAAAGTACATCTTTTACTGCTACAGCTGTTTCTACACTTGGATCTTTCAGTGACACAGCTATTTCAGCCAGGGATCACACCTGACATAGCCAAAACTGTTGTAAATCTAACTTAAATGACTGGGATGAGTTAATGGTTGCCTTGAGAGACTGGAAAGGTGTAGAGCTGCTGGAGAGTTCTCCCTCTTTCTTTTGACACATAGTTATTTGCATATAAATAATAGTATGCCTAATTAACAGATGCTGCCCCAGATTCCTGTGCAAGCTTTATCATGCTTTACACACTTGTTTTCCTTTTACCAGAAGTCCCTATGTATTTGTACAAGACTTGCCATTTAATTAGAATTGTTTGTTGATAACATTCTATCTACTGAGTTCTTCTTCTTCTAGAAACATGAAGATCAAAATCCTGGTTGCATTTATTCAACATTGGATATTGCTAAGGAAACAGTGCACCTAATTTAGCAGCAGTGTAAATTACATGAAGGGAGTAAATGTGGCTTAACTATAGGGGGCTGGTGATGGTAGGCAAGCCGTTTAAACCATCATTTTCACAGGTAGTCACTAATTTTTCTTATTTCTGGGTGCCAGACTTGATATCCTGGGGTCTGATTTGCAGGCCTTGCCTACACTACAGGCTAAATTGGTGCCACTGTGATTGATGCAGCATCATTGATTTAGCGGGTCTAGTGAAAACACGATAAGTTGATGGGAGAGTGCTCTCCCATTGACATAATTAATCCACCTCAATGAGAGGCAGAAGCCATGTTGATAGGAGAGCATCTCCCATGGACATAGTACGGTGTAGACACCTCTTCAAGTCGATGTAAGCTACGTCAATTTCAGTTACGTTACTTACATAACTTACATAATGTAACTTACATAACTTACATAACATAGCTTATACACAAATATATCTGTTAGTCTTTATGATGCCACCGGACTCCTCGTTGTTTTTACTTACATAATGTAACTAGTGTAATTTACATCGACTTAGAGTGCTAGTGTAGACTAGACCGCAGAAGTGCAGAGCACTCATAGCTCCAACTGAAATCAAGAGGAGCTATGCTTTGAACATATAAAGTTCTACATAATGCAAATACTATAGCTGACATAGGGTCAAAAAGGTCTGAGGTTAGGAGCGGCTTGGAGAGAGGCAGGGAGTACTGGGGAGTTCTGAATGAATAGCTGGAAGGACAGACAGGGTATGAAAGAGATCTCTGAATTCAGAATCAAAACCAAATCCTAAGAGTTCCATTTGGAAGCCTTGGGCCTTTGAATACCTCTGGTGCCCAACATCTGACCTGTTGTGACTCTTACCATTTAGCTATCACAAATAAGTCAATTTTAAGTTATCAGTGGGCACAAGATGTCACAGTTTCAGTGTTAACTGCATCTTTGACCTCCCTCCTGGTCATCCTCAAAGGTCTTCTCGCTCCCAACCATCACCTCTCTCAGGCAGAGACCCACATCTTTCTTTCTCCAGACCAGGGGTTTATGCTTACTGTCCCTCTGTATCTCAGTGTGGTTTCCCCAGCAAGTCTGACCAGTGGTTTATCTCTCTCCAGGGGCTTTCATAGTGTACAACCAACAAGCCTTCACAAAGCAATCTGCATTTATTCTTCAGTTAAAAGAATTACAGAGAAAATATATACAAACAGTAAAAGAACGTACATAAATGCTAAAAGCTTACAGAGGTCATCCCAACTTCAGCCTATGGCTCTGGAATGTGTCAGTTTTCAAACCCCAGAAGTCGGTTTGTCCACTTAGTTACAAGTCCATGTCAGTTTTTAAATTAGGAGCAAGAACCCTAATAGACAGTTCAGCTGTTTCTATATAAAGCTTGGGGCTTTAATGTCTAGGAACAGGTCTATGGCCCTCTCCTCAGGGCATAGTTTCAAAAGGCTGGGGTTTTTTGTTTATTTTGCATCAACCACCCCCCCAGGGATTCCCCCACTTGTCCCTTATTGTCAGAAAAGTCCGTGCTTATCTGGCACATTTCAATATGGTCTTTTGGACTCCTTACACATCCCAGGATTCACATCTGACACACAAGTAATATGGCAGGTTTTTAATTCATTACACCTAATAAGTGATTAATTTTCCTTTTCTGATAGTAAGAATATGATGCTTTTACTTTTACTCAAAGCTTCATTATTTGTATTCTTTCCATCTCATTTTAATTGCTTTAGAGAATTACTCTGATTTTTTGCTGTCAATTTCACAAGTGACAAGAGACATAGGGAACCTATTCCAAGAATATATATATTCTACCATATATTCTACCATAGTATTCTACCATATATATATTCTACCATATATTCTACCATAGTATGATGTAATCTAGTGTTCTGTAAAATTTGCACAATTATCTATTGCAGTCCAATATTTAAAGAGTACTTATGGTGAGAAAAGTGAATTTAAAATTATGCTTTCAAAATCTGCTCCCTAAGTGTATTCTGCAGTACACCTGCTTACTTTACTGAGAAATTTTGCTACTTTTATCTCCCAGCTTGCTCTGCAAGCAAGCATAACTAAAAGGGCATGAGCTAGATTCTATGAGTATTATCTATCATCAGCTTAAGCCTGGAGTTCTAACTGCAGCATCTTTATTACTGGTGATGATGCACAAGCTGAAAAGGAAGCAACTTGGCATTTGTATGCCAAGTTGAATTTGTAAATCTTTTAGTTAGAAGAGTTATCTTTTCATTTGTAAACAAAGTACATTTTTATCTGGAAGATCTCAAAATACAATAAATTATGAAAGTCAAATTTTCAAACATGGTTAGCACCAATTTAGAGACCAGTTCATGTGAATGCTGAACTGACACTTCAGTCTGATACCTAACGGGAGGTTGAGCTCTTTTGAAAAATCTAGTCCTGAACCCTGCTTTGCCATTTCAGAGTCACTTTTCTGAGAAGAACCTCACTTTAAGACAGATTCTTTGGACATGATTTATAGGAAGGTGTGCTGACAGAAGCTTGACAGAAAGATGAGCTGTGAAGTTAAACCATTAGTCTCAAATTTCATCCTTGTCACTCCTCACTCTAAATAGCAATTTTCACTCTTCAAATAATATTTTTCCAGGATAATTCCATTTAGGTTTTCTTTGGTTTGGCATTTCATACCAATAGCATTAAAATATTAATTTTGAAACAGCATCTTTCTCCACTATGACTTATATCATTTTTCTTTATAAATATATATACACAAAATTATAATAAGCCTTGGAAATCAGAGACTCTTCCAGCAATAAAGGAATGGATTATGTCTCTGACAGAGGCTGCCTCCTTTGAAAATATCTGCATACTTCAACATAAAGAGAATCAGATTGTGAGCACCTGCAGTACATTTTAACACACATTAACAGCTAATCCTTGTTTGATGTTTACAGATTTCTCTATCTGTATTTCTCCCTCACTTTGACAAAGCTTAGGGGTTTTAAAAACCTGAATTGTACTAATAATTGTTTGGCCTTACTTTTCTTTTTAGCAATGATGTGTCTTTTATTTACCCCTTAGCTCTCATAAATGAGCTGAGGACATTTTATACCTTTTAAAATTTGATTATGACAAAAATTGTCATACTTTAGTGGCTGAAGTTGGGTATTTCAATCCATATTTTGACACCTTGTCAAGCTACATGGAATGGCTCAAGACCATGAGTGCCAACTTCAGGGCAGACTATCAAGAAACAGGGCACAGAGCCCAAACTGGTTGTGAGTTCTATACATTGATTTCATCAACTCAAGCTATATAACAACCTTAACATGGAGTCACAGACTGTCCCCTTGGGTAGTCTGGTCTACCTTGCCTCCCAGGCAAGCCTGCCTTTGTGATAAATGCTCCCTTACACTAAAAATCACATCCATATTTAGGTTACTCTTTGTTCCATAGGACCGGTCACTTACCCCAGGTCAAGTGCACCCTAGATCTCTCACGAAAGACAATGCTTATCCTATAAAAAATCCTATAAAAAAACCTATCTTAAAGAATATTAACTAGAAAAAGAATTAAGAGAGTTATTTACAAGGTTAAAACAGGCAAACATACACAAATGAAATACAGTCTTAGGTCCAAAATCTAATAGTAGCTGCTATAATATGCAAGCTCTATATGTCCTTTATGGCTAACCCAAGTCCAGTGCTTAGGGCACTCACCTTAGAAGTGGCAGATCCCTATTCAAATCCCTCCCCATCAGGCAGAGAGGGGGACTTAAATTGGTGGGGGTCTCCCATACCTTGCATTAGTACCCTAACCACTGGGCTAAATGTTATAAGGGAATACTGCTGCCTCCTTCTGTTCTATGTGGAGTTAGGTAGCCTCTGAGCAAACCCACTGGATATGTCCTCATATGCGAATTAGGCAGAGGAGTGACTATGTTCCCCTGGTTCATGCGAGAAAGGTATCCAGGTATCTGGAGTGAGGCAGCATTTCCTCTACTTAGAGGCAGGAGCATAGGAAACTTTTACTGCAAAAAACTTAGGCTCTGTGTGCGTTTAAATGCCCACAGGGTTAGGCAGCAGCTAATTTTATGGATCACAGTGGGACTCAGGTGCCTAAATCTGAGGGATAGGCATCTAAATCCTGTTGTGTATCTGGGCCTAGGTGCCTAAAGATTCATATAGCTGCAGGGTGGGCTTTTTAAAAGGGTCTATTGGTAACGGGAGCTACATACCTAGTTACTATTGAAAATCCCACTAGGTGCATCTCTACATCTTTAAGTGTCTAAATACCTTTACAAATTTGGACTCTAGTTTCTGCATCTCAGCTCCTCATCTGTACAATCGGGATAATAATACTTTTCTACCTCTCCAGTGGTGCTGTGAGCATAAATACTTTAAATTTTGTGAAATGCTCAGATATTATGGTAATATAAGCCATAAATAGATTCACTGTCACCTGTTGTTTTGAGCTTGTAGAATGAAGTAGCATGGTTCGCTAAGTTGAGGGTGGGGATGAGTATATTATAATAGGTTTGTTTCTCATTTTGTCATTCCTTATGAATGCCTCTCACTTAGGAGACCTAAAGAGCTTCTTCATGTTGGCCACTTTTCTTCTTGATAAAGTAGTAAGGTCTGAGCTTGGAGAATACTCACAAAAAATCAGCAGTTATTAATTTAAAATTGTAAATATATTTATTTGGCCCGACTTTGTACTTTTTAGGTGTCTACTTACCACAGATATTTTAGCAATAAATTAAATGGCAGAAATCTTCGCTAAAACATTTCATTTTCAGGAAATACTTCTGACTGTCCACAGAAAATGAATATCAAATTCCAGTATTCATGAGAATCGTAAATGTTCCAGTCAGGAACAAAACATTGGTGTGATCCTGTTAGGCCTTGAGCACTTCCTGAAAGGTGCTGGTTATTCTCAGCTCCCAGGAGTTCAGTACCTGACAGGATTTGGGAAGGTTGACAAGAAATTGTTTATGAAATTTACTTCTCCCGTAATAAGAACACATATAGGGCCTGATTCTCATTTACAGCAAGGCCACTTACACTGGCCTTAAAGAACATAAATTACTGTTATGTTCACTTTAAGGCTTCTTTACACTTCTAGACTGGTGTAAAGGAACCTTAGTGTAAATGAGAGTCTGGTCACAATGTATACAATTTGAGGGAGTTCCTGAATTCTGGAAGGATGTGTGCGTGTGTGAGAGGGGGAGGGAGGGAGGAGGAAGGCGGTATATGTTGGGGGTTGTGCTTTCAAAAGCGTATCTCGAATATAATTTTTTTGGCACTCTCAGTCCTAGCAGCCGAATTATTTCCAGTGTATTCAAACTCTATGCTTTTCTGTTTTTGCTTACCCTGAGTGTGTTTAGTAAACAAGAGTCACTTGTGAATGATATGTACGGAAATCAAATTTAAGGGTAAACTTAATTATGTCCACAGATGGTGAAGCATAACTGATGACAGTAAGTCACTATAAACTGGAAGTAGCTGTGTCTAAAAACATATTATCACTAGCAACAACATAATGTTATAAATAGTCTAGGTAACTATTCTGTAAAAATGAGGCACTGGTTAATGTCAGTTCTTTACTGAATGTACTACTGTATGTCAACTATTTTTGTTTATTTGAGTTTCTTTTCCAGTATGTGTTACACATTCTGCCTTTATTACTGCTGCAAAGAATCAACAGGGGAACTATTTTCTTAGGAGTTGGAGAATATATAGACTATTCTTTTCATGAAAAAATAATTGGGGCACTGCCACCTGAATTTCATGGGAATTAAGCAAGAAAAATAAGAGAACATGCATGATTTACTATTTCCAGCAATGAAATTCATTGCTGTTGTTGTTTCATTTGACATTTACATAAGAGTGTAAATACAGAAAGATACCGTCATCTCCAAAGGGGCAGGCAACATTTATTCATAATATGATCACAGCCTTTATGGAGGAATGTAGCATTTCAAGGCTTTACAGAGTGTACATAATTACAAGGCTTGTGAATTTTTAAAGATGCCCCAGTATTTTTCTCTGATGCAAGAGCAATAATTCTACTTTGCTACATTGGCCAGGAAAACTGAAGCATTTCATGCCTCCCGTGATCAGCTGTTTCATGCCTCCCATGATTGGCAATTAATTACCCAGAAATCTATGGGAGGGGAGGATCTTGAGAAGCAGCTCTTCCTTCAACTCCACATGGTTAGTGATGTTGTGCTGGGAAGGGATCTTAAATTTTACTTTGGGTCAGTTCTTCAGGAGCCACTTGAAGTTCGCTAAGTGGTCATCGTTACCCCCAAATTACTTCTCTCCACTCAAGAGGTGGCTCTCAAACCTTGCATGAAGGAAATAACCTCTCTTCTCCTTTCATGCCCTGATCTCAGCCTTGTACAGTGTTTGTACAAACTTAGCTGAAATGTAGAGAAAACACAAAGAAAATCTAATCCTCTTGCATACACTTTTTTCAGACTGATGCCCCTTATTTACATCTTGCCATCTGAGTACCTAAACATGGAAGAGACCTCAGCTGTAATGAAGCCACACAAGGCAGAAAGCACGGCATCATTCATGTGGCATTGACTACAGCATAAGGAATATGTGGGAAATGGCAGCCTAAGGAAACACAAAGAAGGATGCTAGATGCTTGAATCTGTTAGATTCAACAAAGAAACTTAGGTGTGGTGATGCTGAGCATTGCCATGCCTAACTTGTAGGTGTTTAGAAAATCAGCACAATAGATCACACTACACAATATATATTATCGGCATCATACACTTACCAGTATATATTAAGCATATAGCAGCAATATAATAGCAGTAATATAGTCTAAATTGGCCTATGCTTTATATATAACTCTTCTCATTTATGCCAAATAAACCATATCCCCTTGCATTCACTTACACTTTCGCGTAAGGAACTAGGGAAGCTGTCAAGACCAGAACAGGAGAGTGTTTTTCCATAGCAAGAGGAAGGGAGTTACTCTCGTAGACCAGCACTGAACTGTCCCAAGGAAAAGGGTAAGATATATGAATATTCTACCCTGTTACAAATATAGGAGGTGCCTTCATGCCCCTTGGTACCTGGAACGCCTGTGTTCAGAACAAAGAGATAAGGGATATACCATGGTACCAGAACAAAAAGGTAGAAAGCTGAGTGGTTAAATCTAGTTTCAGATGATGTACACAGTACCTTTTACTATTAAATGGGTATGAAATAAAAATATGGCTTTAGGGGTAACTTTGGGAGCTCATCTTCTGCATGAGGTGAATGTAAACAATGTTGCACGAGACAACTTCCCAGAGTCTGGTATCCTATCAAATCTTTTTCCTTTACTATATTATTATTGGCTTATCAAAATAAAACTGACTGATATTGGATATCTGGTCTCCTGAATATATTTAATAGTGAACCAAAGTGTGGTCAAGCAATTGACTATACAATTTATCAACATGCCTAAGCTAGTCAATGGGACTGACCTAAATACAGGCTGCAGGGAGGCACCTCCTCTTGCTTGGGAGTCTCAGCTGCAAACTAACTTCTAACCCAGTGGTTAGGCTACTCACCTGGGATGTGGGAGACACCTGGTTCAAGGCAATTAATTACCCAGAAATTACCCAGCACTGTCAGGCACCCCCCTGCCTGACAGTGCTGCCACCTCTCAGGTGAGTGCTGTAACATGGGGCTAAAAGTAATGAAGGGGGTCCTCTTCATCCCCATCCTTTCTCTCCTGAGCCATTTTCTATGAGCTTGTTGAGGGGTTCCCATTCTGGCAAGCAAGCTCTGAGCCCTCTTCAGAGGATCAGGCCCTGATAGCAAATTAGGCAGAGGAATGCCTATCTTCCCCCATTTCATGTCTCATCTGGGGGCATAGGTGTCTAGATGCTTAAAGAAAGGTTGCAGTGTGCATGCACAAAGGCAGAAACATAGTCACCAAGAGAACTTTTACTGCAAAAATTTAACTACCAAGTGAGTCTAGGTGCCTCCAGGGTTTGACCACAGCTGAGCGGAGGGTATTTGAATCCCAGGAGGGCCTGACTCTAGGATTTGGGGACTAAAAATGTCAATTAGACATCTTAACCATTTCTGAATCTTTCCCCAGACATTCCTAGCACCCCACCCAATGCAGCCAGACAGTGTATAGGAGAATGTGGGTCATGAGCTTAATTTGCCTTTCCTGCATTTGGACCTCCTGACAATGCTAGCATCCCTCCAACCCTTGCCTTTCAGGGATCATTTTACTCCACTCATGAGTGAAGTAAAAAGGGATAGAATTATAGAAGCTTAGGGTTGGAAGAGGCCTCAGAAGTACAACCTCCTGCTCAAAGCAGGACCAACACCAACTAAATCATCCTAGCCAGGGCTTTGACCAGGGCCGGCTCTGGCTTTTTTGCCGCCCCAGGCAAAAAAGTCACCCGCCGCTCCCCCCCCCCCTCCCCAGCAGGGGAGGGCACCGAGCCCGGCCACAGCACCGCTCTCCCCGGAGGACGGAGCACGGCAGGGGAGGGCGCCGAGCCCGGCCGCGGCCCCACTCTCCCCGGCGGGTGGAGCGCTGCGGGGCAGGTGGTGAGCCAGGCTGCAGCGCCGCTCTCCCCGGCGGCCGGAGCACGGCAGGGGAGGGCGCTGAGTCCTGCCGCGGCCCCGCTCTCCCCGGTGGCTGGAGCGCGGCAGCAGAGGGCGCCGAGCCCGGCCGTGGCCCCGCTCTCTCCGGTGGCCGGAGCGCGGCAGGGGAGGGCGCCGAGTCCTGCCGCGGCCCCGCTCTCCCCAGCGTCTTGAGCGCCGTGGGGCTGGCGGTGAGCCAGGCCGCGGCGCTGCACTCCCTAGTGGCCAGAGGGCCGGGGGCAGGGCACCGAGCCTGACCGCAGCGCCGCTCTCCCCGGCAACCGGAGTGCAGCAGGGGCAGGTGGTGAGCCCGGCCGCGGGCCCGCTCTCCTGGGTGGCCGGAGGGCCGGGCGAGGGCGGTGAGCCCGGCCGGGGCCCTGCTCTCAGGCCGGAGCACTGCGGCGCCCCAACAGCCCGGCAATATGTTTATAAAAAAAAAAAAAAAAAAACCCTGAGCGCCGCCCCCCTCCAGGTGCCACCCCAAGCACGTGCTTGGTAGGCTGGTGCCTGGAGCCGGCCCCGGCTTTGACAAGTCGGGCCTTCAAAACCTCTAAGGATGGAGCTTCCACTACCTCCCTAGGTAATCCATTCCAGTGCTTCACCACCCTCCTAGTGAAATAATGTTTCCTAATATCCAACCTAGACCTCCTCCACTGCAACTTAAGACCATCACTCCTTCTTCTGTCATCTGCCACTACTGAGAACTGCTGAACTCCATCCTCTTTGGAACCCCCCTTCAGGTAGTTGAAGGCCGCTATCAAATCGCTCCTCACTCTTCTCTTCTGCAGACTTAATAAGCCCAGTTTCTCAGCCTCTCCAAATAAGTCATGTGCCTCAGTCCCCTGATCATTTGCCCTCCGCAGGACTCTCTCCAAATTGTCCACATCCTTTCTGTATTGGGGGCCCCAAAACTGGATGCAGTACTCCAGATGTGGCCTCACCAGTGCCTAATAGAGGGAAATAATCACTTCCCTCGATCTGCTGGCAGTGCTCCTACTAATGCAGCCTAATATTCAATTTGCCTTCTTGGCAACAAGGGCTCACTGCTGACTCATATCAAGCTTCTCATCCACTGTAATCCCCAGGTTCTTTTCTGCAGGACTGCTGCTTACCCAGTCGGTCACCAGCCTGTAGCAGTGCATGGGATTCTTCCATCCTAAGTGCAGGACTCTGCACTTGTCCATATTGAACCTCATCAGATTTCTCCCAATCTTCCAATTTGTCTAGGTCACTCTGGACCATATCCTTGCCCTCCAGCATATCTACCTCTCCTCCCAGTTTAGTGTAATCCGTGAATTTTCTGAGGGTGCAATCCATCCCATCATCCATATCATTAATAAAGATGTTGAACAAAACCAGCCCCAGGACCGACCCCTGGGGCACTCCGCTTGATACCAGCTGCCAGCTAGACATCGAGCCATTGATCACTGCCCATTAGCCTGACAATCTACCCAGCTTTCTATCCACCGTATAGTCCATTAATCCAATCCATACTTTTTAAATTCGCTGACAAGAATACTGTGGGAGACCATATCAAAACCTTTGCTAAACTCAACATATATCACTTCCACTGCTTTCCCCATATACACAGAGCCAATTATCTCATCATAGAAGGCAATCAGGTTGGTCAGGCATGACTTGCCCTTGGTGAATCCATGTTGACTTCCTGATCACCTTCCTGTCCTCCAAGTACTTCAAAATGGTTTCCTTGAGGACCTGTTCCATGATTTTTCCAGGGATTGAAGTGAGGCTGACTGGTCTGTAGTTCCCCAGGTTCTCCTTCTTTCCTTTTTTAAAGATGGGCACTACATTAGCCTTTTTTCAGTCGTCTGGGATCTTCCCCGATCGCCACGAGTTTTCAAAGATAATGGCCAATGGCTCTGTGCCTGTGTACTCTCAGTCACGATGTCAGACCTGCATAATTTAGCTCTCTATGTACAGCTGTAAAATTAATGTTGCTATACATTGCCAGTGCAGAAATACAGAGAAGATTCAAAATTAAATATACTTTATGCAGCCTTTTATTAATAGTTTACTCTCATTTAACGTGTGCTTGTTTCCTAGAAAAGGAAAATTAGACTTCATGAAGCAATTACAAGAAACATTCAAGCAGAAATATATTAATGGCAAATAAATCTGCAAGGTGAAACAACTCTACAATTTCAAGTACCAATATAATTTCAAAAACAAAAGAAAAGAGAAACAGTATATGCATAATGAACATGTAGAAGCATTGGGAAAACCATCACAGAAAACACAGTGGAGCCAAGAGACAACTATAAGAAGGAATGCAATAGGTTAGTCCTGGATCCCTCTAGAGAAAAGCATGTCCAATGGATGCTATAGGCATATACCAGCTGTTCCTCTGAGTCTAAGTTTATGCATCCTTGTTAAAGTGGATTTGCTATGGAGCTGTAAAATCACATCAGATCAGGCCCAGGTATTTGATATGCTTTTATTAAAATACTCCATATATTGTGTTGACTGGAATCCAAAATAAATATATTCATCCAGATTATACAATTTATAAAATTAAGAGTAATCCTTAAATTTGTGTTAAAAGTGCAAGAGTACAAAGTGTATAATATCAAACCATACACATTTCCCTTTTCATCTGTTCCCTGTTTAAAAGTTAAGGTGAATGGCACCTTCCAGGTGAGTCATAACACCTGATGCAGTGTCCATTTTAGTCAATGGAATGATTCCGATTGACTTCAGTGGGTGCTGGATCAAAACCACAGAAAAAGATATTGACTTCCAGGTCTGTCATAGTATCTTTTTGTCTGTAGCCCAAAAATTTGTTGGGCTGTTTGTTCACATGTCTCATAATAAACTTATATCTAATTTCTTGCTCACTACCAACCCAGATATCGAGTATTATTGCTTTCCAGTATATTCACTGCATATTTTTGTTTCTGAGCATTGGCCTATATTCATTGCTAGCTTAAACTGTTGCTGCCCCAATGACTCCTATGAAGCTTCAGTGCATTACACCAGCTGTTTTAGATGTATTAGCTTTTATTTTCCCCGGTCCAATACCAGCTTGTTATTTCCCATCCATTCCCAAAGCTCCCTTTGCATCATTTCTCTTCACTCACTGTTTCTGCAACACCTCCCAACAAGCTTCCACCTATGAATTTCATTAATGTGCTACTTACTTCCACTTCCAACACATTACTGAAGATGTGAAAGAAGACACTTTCTAATATTTCCTAATATTGATCCTGGCAGCACCTTACATTAGATACACCCTTTCTTCCACCACCAAATAATAAAGACGATATATCATTACACTCTACTTGAAACCCTTCAAACAGTTTTCAATCCAAACAATTGACAGTGTTCATATCTAAGATAATTTACTTTATTATAATTATGATTTTATGGGACTCTATAATTCATGTTTCCCTAAAATTTAAATGTGGGATATTTTCTTTATCTAGTAAAAACTAGATAGAGTGGGATGTTTGGGATTTTTTTTCTTTATACATCCAAGCTTTTTGTTGATCATAGTACAGAAATAGACACTTGTGGCAGCCCCTCAACCCCCACCAACTAGGATGAGTCACATGTGGAGGGGAGGGGGGACTGCAAGGTGCATTTCACTTCCCCAAATGGGCTCTCCATATTGTGATTCACAGTGAGGAAGGGGAGTGCTGGTTTTGAGGGGACGCTGCTACTTTTTCCACTCAGTTGTGTTGGCAGAAGAGAATGTATGGGTGGAACCTTGGCTCTGCCCTACCAATATTCTGGCCACAACAGCATAAAGGAAGACACTATCTTTTCTATTGCAGACCAACAGCAGACAACTTCCCGTTACTGAAGTAAAAGGAGGGACCAAGAATGGAATTGTCACATTTCTGTCCCTGATCTGCTCAGCTGTGTACTACCACTAAGCCAGGACAGATTTCAATCTAGGCTTTAGTGATTTATTGCTTTCAATATTGGTTCCATTATTTTATTGAATATACACAATATTGCTAGAGTTCATTTTATTTCTAGAAAAAAGGCACCATATTTGTTTTTCTTCAGTTGGTGCCTCCCACTTCTCCAACACAAGTAAGAAGAATTATCATTGCTTCAGTATATTAGTCTGATTATTCCTTTAGCAACTTACAGAGCCTGTAATATGGACCTGAGAGTTTGCATATATTCATATTTTCCTAGTAAGATTCCAAAAGAAAGTGTATTGACATGGTTTGGGTGAAATGGCGCTCATGTTATTCATGCTTCCGATTTTCCTCCCCCGCCCACCCTTGCGGTCTGGTCTGTTTTTAGATCTGGCTACTGAATAAATGCTACATGAATCTCAGTGGCCTTGGTGATGTACAAAGATCAGTTGGCCATGATAATACTTTAACATCTATTTCCTTTAGTGGCAGGAGGGAAGGGGGGAGGTGCTACAGAAGCAGCAATTTTGGCATTGGTCAATAACTGTCCAGCAAAGTTGCATTTATCTTATCAGATTTATACGGTTGTCATCTCAACATCCAGGAACAGATGCACTAGACGGACCTAACCAGATCCCTAAACTGTAAACCTTCATCATGAATTGGGTGGGATTGCTCTTGAATGTCTCCCATCCTTCCTTTATGAGAGATCCCAGAAGGTAGTTTGGGGCAAGTGCTCATTTTCCCTAAGGAATGCCTCTTGTACGGTGCAATAGTATTTTGGTCTGTCACCATTTCTGGTGAGCTGACTGCAGCCATAGAATGGATAAGCTGTATGCCTGAGATTGGATTTAGATGAGGGATAACTCACTGATGATCAGTCCAGATGCAAGTTTAGGGAAGCAATTTGAACAGTTGTCAATGATTATACTGATCCTTATATTTGAGGAAGTGCATCCACTATTCATGATGCAGGTTTACAGCTTAGGGATCTGGTTAGGTCTGTCTAGTGGGTCTGTTCCTGGATGTTAAGATGACAACCGTATTCATCTTGTAACATAAATGCAGCTTTGCTACAGTTATCCAATAACTACTAAATACTCTGCACATAAAATATACCTTGGTGTGCCTCAAGACCTGCAAGAGAGTCGGTGAGGCTCAGTGGAATGAGTACAGGGCTAGCGGCTAGTAACTTTTGATTTGTAATTCCAGATCTATTACTGGCTCAATCTGTGTCCTTAGGCAAATTACTTAACCGGTGTTTTGGTTTCTCCATTTACATAATAGGGTATCTATACACTTTTTATTTCCGAAATATGAGATTATATTAGATATGGTTTGCACAGAATTAAGAACGTCAAAGAGGTGAAATTATTTACTAAGTAGTATTATTGGTTGTATTAGTAATATTTAATATATATTTATATTAAAAATCCATATGCATCAAATTGAAATTGATCATTCAGATATTCATCTCAAAATCTGTGATTTTGCCAAGATCATATATGCCCAATTTCAAAAAACTTCTGATAGTCTATTACTCTGAGGTCAATTCTGGGATGCTGAAGGATTTTTCATTACTAGACTGTCACACCTGGCTAAATTCAGTCTGTTCTAGGTATAGGTCTGAGGAAATTGCAGCTGAAAAGGATAAATATACCAAGAGGGTTCTTGATAAATGGCTATTTATGACACCATTTGTAGTAGAAAGAGGTACTAGCAGTGTGGGACCATAAACACAGCTATGTTAAAAACTTCCTTCTGCTTGAAAATCCTGACCTAGCAAAATATCATGATCTGAAATGCATTTTCCCTGTCTTTATCTTTGTCATCTAGTAAACTCAAGACTGAAGTATCATATTAGCATTTGCATATGAATTTCCAGTTTCATTTACAGCCCATGATGTAAGAATTGGGTTCTGATAAGGTGTCACTTCCTGGATTTATGGCTATTTTGATTTGATTTGGGAATAAATATTACAACAAAATATGAAAGAAAATATTATTTAATAATTGTCATAGAAAGAGAGGATACTGAATTATGTTTTATGAACATAGTCTCTCTCATTGTACTTACACACTCCCTATTTTCCCTACAAGCATAGAACAAGAATGAAAAAAACTAGGGCTGTCAAACAATTAAAAAAATTAATCACAATTAATCACGTGAATAAAATAATAATCGTGATTAATTGTGTAATTAATTGTGCTGTTAAATAAAAATAGAATATACTTTATTTATATAAATATTTTTGGATATTGTCCACATTTTCAAATATATTGATTTCAGTTAAAGAATTCACAGTGTACAGTGCCCACTTTATATTTATTTTTATTATAAATATTTGCACTGTAAAAATAAAAGCAATAGCATTTTTCAATTCACTTAATACAAGTATTGTAGTGCAATCTCTTTATCAGGAAAGTTGAACTTTCAAATTAAGAATTATGTGCAAAAAATAACTGCATTCAAAAATAAAACAATGTAAAACTTTAGAACCTTCACGTCCACTCAGTCTTACTTCTTGTTCAGCAACTTTGTTTACATTTGCAGGAGATAATGCTGCCCACTTCTTGTTTACAATGTCATCGAAAAGTGAGAACAGATGTTCGCATGGCACTGTTGTCGCCAGCGTCGCAAGATATTTACGTACCAGATGCGCTAAAGATTCATATGTCTCTTCATGCTTCAACCACCATTCAAGAGGACGTGTGTCCATGCTGATAACGGGTACTTCTCGATAATGATCCAAAGCAGTGCAGCCCAATGCATGTTAATTTACATCATTAGAGTCAGATGCACCAACAGAAGGTTGATTTTCTTTTTTGGTAGTTCAGTTTTCTGCAGTTTCCGCATCGGAGTGTTTCTCTTTTAAGACTTCTGAAAGCATGCTCCATATCACGCCCCAATCAGATTTTGGAAGGCACTTCAGATTCTTAAATCATGGATAGAGTGCTGTAGCTATCTTTAGAAATCATACATACCTTTTTTGCGTTTTGTCAAATTTTCAGTGAAAGTGTTCTTAAAATGAACAACATGCGGGGTCATCATCCAATACTACTATAACATGAAATATATGGCAGAATGTGGGTAAATCACAGAGCAGGAGACATACTCTGCTCCTCCAAGGAGTTCAGTCACAAATTTAATTAACGCATTATTTTTTTAACGAGCGCCATCAGCATGGAAGCATTTCTTCTGGAATGGTGGCCGAAGCATGAAGGGGCCTATGAATGTTTAGCATATCTGGCACATAAATACCTTGCAATGCCGGCTACAGAAGTGCCATGCAAACATCTGTTCTAACTTTCAAGTGACATTGTAAATAAGAAGCGGGTAGCATTATCTCCTGTAAATGTAAACAAACTTGTTTATCTTAGCAATTGGCTGAATAAGAAGTAGGACTTTGTGGACTTGTAGGCTCTAAAGTTTTACATTGTTTTGTTTTTGAGTGCAGTTATGTAACAAAAAAAACATACGTTTGTAAGTTGCGCTTTCAAGATAAAGAGATTGCACTATGGTACTTGTATGAGGTGAATTGAAAAATACTATTTCTTTTCTTTATCATTTTTACAGTGCAAATATTTATAATAAAAATAATATAAACTGAGCACTGTACACTTTGTATTCTGTGTTGTAATTGAAATTAATATATTTGAAAATGTAGAAAAACATCCAAAATATTTAATATATTTCTATTGGTACTCTATTGTTTAACAATGTGATTAAAACTGCAATTGCAATTAATTTTTTGAGTTAATCGCATGAGTTAACTGTGATTAATTGGCAGCCCTAAAAAAAAATTATCCATTCTCCCTATGCCCAATAACTTGAATATTTACATTTTTCAGAATCCTGCAACTGGATTTTAATATTGAAATATTCTGTGATTTACAAAATGTGTGAGGCAACAATGGCTTTTTTATCTATCTGATTTTCCTCTGCTTTTGAGGCAGTGCATCTGGAGCCCTGGAAATTGTCGCTTGCTGGGCTAGCTTTGTTAGAACAAAATCAACTTTACACTATACATTTCTACCCTAGAGAAGTTCCTTACAAATATATTGAAGAAATAATTGAGGACCCTTTCTGTTTAAATTCCAGGAATTCTTTTAAGCACACTTCTAATGTCCCATCAAAGAAATAAACAAAAATTGCACAGTTTATCTTGGGTGGCCTGAGGCCAGTGTAGTTGCATGCATCCAAGGGAAAATGGCCAGTATTTTAAACAATTGTACTGTCTCATTTTTCTGGCAGCTGTATTCTGTTTTTCTGGTTCATCTATTACTGTTCTATTCTGGGCTCATGTTTGCCCTTAATGTTCAGTACAAAAGCTAATTGTTCTACTTAAGCAGCTTTTCTAAGTGTTTTGCTTTTGTAACTTTGATGCTTCATGAACTGAATGACAAATTAGAACATAGATAAATTATCCAAATTTGCAAACAGTAGTTCTCCTTATCATGTAATGTTAAACACAAGGCATTTTAAGACAACATATATATCCAAAGACATTTACACTTCTGTTATTCTACAACTCATGTATCACCTCCATATGGACTTTTGCTGTACTAACCATCCAATGAGTCTGTTCTGGATACATTCTACTAAATTGTTCTATCTTATTCTATATAGGTTCTTATACTGCACTTATCATGGTAATATCTGAGTGCCTTCCATGGGGAATTAAGCAGTGTCATGTGTTTGTTCGCTCTCTCCAGGGGTAAAAAATTGTGTGCAGTGGAGTGTATTGTTTTGGAATGTATCTTTTGCAATAGAGTTCACCAGTGTGGGTTAGTATTATTGTCAGTCACTCAGCTAGTATACAGATGAGTGGGGGTTAGGTGGGAAGTGAAGGGTCTGTGATGGAATGGACTAAGCCCAGAGGCCCCCTGCTGGAGGTCTCAGGTTCCTGCCACACCCTGTCCCAAAGAGGAACAGAAGAGAAGACCTCCATGTAGCCTAGAGTGGCTACAGGGGAAGTAGCCAATTAGATGGGCTGCAGGAGTGGCCAATCAGGGCCCAGTAGGTCCATATACAAGGAGCTGCAAAACAGAGCAATAGTCAGTTACTGCCTGGAGCTGTAAGGGCAGGCAGGCAGAGCAGCAGGACCATGGACAGCTCAGTGTGGGCAGGATCTGGGGGAGTGAGATTGCTCCTGGCTGGCTTCTAGGACTGAGTCTAAGGCTACGTCTATACTACCTTGGAAGTCAACCTACACTATGCAACTCCAGCTACGTAAATAACATAGCTGGAGTTGACGTACCTTAGATTGAGATACCATGGGGCCTACATCAGGAGGGTCAATGTCAGAAACTCTCCCGTCGACTTACCTTACTCTTCTCATCAGAAGTAGAGTACAGGGGTTGACTGGAGAGCGATCTGCTGTTGATTGGCGGGTCTTCACTAGACCCGCTAAATCGACCACCGGTGGATCGATCTCAGAGCATCGATCCTGGCTGTAGTGTAGATGTAGCCTATGGCAGTTGCCAGCAGGGATCGGGGGAGCAACAAAGAAGTTCCTGGCTGGCTGCTGAGACTGAGTAAGGACTGAGCCAGGGGAGGGCTACAGGAAGATAGTGTATTCAGGGAGGAAGCTGTGGGGGTACAGCCCCATACCAGGGCTGGGCCTGCTTAAAGACTGAGCCCATGGAGGGCTAAAGAGACAGCAACGGAGGAGTACAGAGTGTCAACTGTGTACCCTGGAAGGGGTCTGTTCTGATTCACATACAGACAATGTCTGTGACTTGGCCAAAGGGCTGAGTCACTGAAAAAATGCTTGACAAAACCACTGACAGGGGTCACCATAAACTGAAAGACTGCAGACACACCTGACCAGAAGGGGGCACTCGTGAGAGGTGGGTGCCACCTCTTTACAGGGTCATGGAAGAGTAAAAAGATGGATGAAACACTGGCTTTGTACTGGGTCATTTAAATCCAAGATTAAAAAACAAATCTGAATAGAAATGTGTCCAGTGTTGCCTGCACCGATACCCACAGCACTTCTTCCAATAGTCCAGCTTTAAAAAAGTATTTCAGGTTCTGATTTTGTCAGATGAACGGGAAACAATCTCCTGAATTAAACACAATCAATTCGTAGACCTACAGCCTTTGTAAACTCCATGCCATAACTTGTCTATTTAGGCTTCACACTCACAATCTAAAACCAGCTTCAAGTGTGTTCAACTGAAGTCTGTTCAAATGGCTTCTGGAGAGTTGTAGTAAACAATCATACAAAGTTAGGCTGTTATTCAGGGCTGCTAACAAGGTGACTTGCCCCATGAGCTACAGAGGTTAAGCGAACCCTGATTACAGGTTGAGCCTCATCTGAGTGGAATTAGGACATTCCCTATAAAGGGCAGTAGGTGCTGGAATAAACTGGGAGATTGTGATAGGGCAGAGAAAAAGTGTATGGGCCTAGCTAGACCTGCAGCCAGTGTCAGTCCTGGAGGGGGAAGAAAAAGAGAGAAACAGGCTCAGTTCACAGCTGACTGGGGAAGAAGCAGGAGGTCACTCTCCCTCTCTACATGAGGGGACCGTCTCAACAAGCCTGACAGCGGGGACAGCAGCACCGTATCCCTGCATGAGACACTGTTGAGGAGGCTGAGGAACACTCAGCAGCAAGTGAACTGTACTATTTCACTGTAAAGACATTGTGGGGTTAAGCTGCCTCCAATCTTATATCTGACACCCCCTCCTCCCACAAGGGACTGAAGCTATGGCAGGATGCTGAAAAAAAGTCTGCAAGGGGGTGCTACTCCAGGTGATATGCTACAGACTGTTTGGACTACAGGGACCATGTCCCAAGATGAAGGGACATAGGTAGGAAATAGCTCATGGAAGTGAACTTAGATTGTCCACTGGGAGGACCCTGTTGGTGTTGCTTCATACAGGGACCTGGGCTGGGATCCAGTGGAGAGGGATGACCTGGGTCCCTCTATCCCACCTCCTTAAGGGCTGAGGCCCAGATGTGAGTTGAAGCCATAAGGTTCCTCGTTTAAGGTCAGGAATCAGACACCTCTGTCAGGGAATCAAGGGGCTGCTAAGACAGGTTCACTAACCTCTAAGCTGCCCAGCCCTCCTATAACTCTGTTGCTGTGATGCTTCAGAAAACAGAGGCCTGAGAAGCTGTAGCTGGCAAAAAGTAACAGGAGAAGAAAAGCTGCTGCTGTTGTGAGCAAAATTAGCTCTGCAATAGACTTTGAACTGTGCCCAATTCTGGGAAAGACAGCTGGCAACCCCTACCTAGGGATAGAGAGAGAGATGTTGAACTGGGGTTGGGACCTGTGTGTACTCAGAAAACCAAATAAATGGGATCCTTTCTGGAGATTTTTTGAACTTATTTTTGAAATAAGTTCAAAAAAGTTCTTAAGAGTTCTTAAGAGAAAAGAGAGAGAAACAGAGGCTGGGTGCTCCACAGCATCCTCTGGCCAAGAGGGGGTGCTCAGGATGCAGCCACCCCTGCTAATATTCCCCTACACTACTCCAACAATTCCTAATACAATAGAGGTTTAAAAAAATATTTGGATATGTGTAAGTCTGTGAGTTAAGAGTTACTCCTTAAATACATAAATCTGCTACGAGATACACTATGGAATCTGTTTGTTTCTCCATTTTGAACTCTGGAAGCATCTGAAATCTGGAAATCTTACCAGCCTTGGCAGCTTTAATTTTATTTCTGTATGAAGCGATGTTTATTTAATCTCCACCCAAACCCCACCCCAGGCCACCCAGAACTATCCTACACCAGGGAGAGGATTAGATCATTAGGAATGAATGACACATGTTGAAAATGCATTGGATTTGGTCCATGGACATAAAAGGGAAAATCTGTATATTTTTCCTCCATGAATATAGGGGTGTTTTTCTCCAAGGACATATTTGGAATTTCTGTTAGGATAGATATTTAATTATTGAACATTCTGTCTCCAAATGTTAGGATGTAGCTATGCCTTTTAAACAATGGAAGGGTAGAACATGGCCTGAGTTTGTCTTTGATAAACTGCATATACTTGAAGATATTGTCATATTCCTGGACATGCATGCGGTAAATTAGAAGAGATGAGAAAATAGAGTCCTTTGAATCAAATGATTATTTAAGATGTGCTCCATTGTACATACTAATAAAGCATTATTGTTTGTATTAATTTAAGTGAAATTTATGGCATAGTTGATGATATTTATCAGCATGATACTCATATGGAAATTTAGCTAATAAGAAAAATAATGAACCCCTGTGCAGTTTCAAATTGCTTAGTAGTGAGGATTTAATGTAAAATTTGCCATTTGTTTTCATGCAAGATAATGCAGAATGTGCAAAATCTTTTTATACTGGCTCACATTTATATGCCTTATCTACACACAATGGAAAGTCCACGCTCATTAAAGCTTCATTTAAAGGTGCAGAAAAGCACATACTATAATAGACTTCTTAGATATCATTAGTCAAAGTAAACAGGATAATTAGAGGTGTTTAAACAGGACATCAGTTAAAAAAAGTTTGGATAAATGAAGAAATCATGTGGTGAACTACGCATCCATATTCTTTTTATAAAAGCAGGAGAAAGGTGATTAAGTAGGACATCTGTTCTCTATAATTTTCACAAATCAGCAAACATGGACGTCATTGTTTTCTATTATATATGTCTTCAAATGTAACTTATTTTAATCAGAGCTATTCAGAATTGTAGCTAGTCAGACTCCAAAGGACTTAAAATGACGTCTTTTTAAGTCCTTTGGAGTCTGACTTAAAGAGGATGCCCTGGGATATCTCACAAACACATCTGGAAGTAGGGGACTGCCAAAGGGCAGTGTTTGTATGGGTAGGGTGACCATCTTCTCAAAATGCAAAAAATGGACACAGGCAGGAGCCCCGCCCCCTCTGTGGCCTCACCCTGCTCCTCCTCTTCCCCTTAGGCCCCACCCCCTGGCTGTCCTCTTCCCCAAAACTCCCTGTTTTTCCTCTTTCCCCTGAGGCCCCACCCCTGGCCCAGGCTAGAATCTGGACCTGGGCCGGGGTAAGAGCCACCCAGGGAGCCTGGATCATTGTTTATATATGAGGCTGCTAGCAGAAGTAGTGAAAAAGGTGTGGGCTGCTGTGCCTCCGGAATGCAGGTAACACACCCAACATTTTAACTCTGTTTCATCAGACCTAATGCAGATGATTAACCTACCCATTAGCTGGCTTGGATTACAATTAGCTGTCTGAGATTCAACCCAGATAAGACTGGATTTTTGTTTGTATGGTGGGAGAAGGACAGAAAGAAATGTTAAGAGTTTATGGGCTGCTTGTTTCATCTGCCCTTGGTGGGAAGGTAGCAACATCTATTTATTTTTACGAGGATGATATGATAACTGCACAAGAATTTTGCAATACATACTAAAGGCTTTCTTTGAGATGATCCAAAGGTAAATGGAATGAAAGTGAGCAAGGAAAAATCTAGCCTGAACATTTGGGAGTCTCCTATTTGAGACCTATTCACTTGCTGATTAGTCTCTGAAGGCAAGTGGTGGAATCACCATCTCTTGAGTCATTTAATATTATTAGATTGGCCAATAAAATGAAGACTAATTAGCTGGATCCTCTGCTGGGGTAAACTGGTGTGTCAACATAGGCATTATAGTGCATTAGATGGACTTAATAACCTGAGTGGTCTTTTCCATCTCTAGTTTCTCTGATTTAAATTGTCATGTGCACCCCCTCAAGTCAATACAATTGTAAATCTGCATAATTATAAATAATGCCAATAACAGCAATTCTTCCCTTCATCTTTCTTGTCCATTTACATTATAAACATTTCAGGCCAAGTACTATCTTTTACTATGTGTTTGTAGCACACAGAGCACAATGGGGCCCAAGATCTCAGTTGGTGCTTCTAGACGCTAATATAATGCAAATGCAATTAGTATCATCATCTTCATCATCATCAGTGGACAGATAGGAGCCCGATAAAAGAAAATGGACACTGTTGAAAATGTAAGCTGTCATCCAGGAGATCTATAGTAACTTTGGGCCAGATTGTGTTACACTTGCATTCAGTATGCTACTAAATAAGTAGTCCCATTGATTTCAATAAGAGCATTCGAGGTGCAAGATACTGTTTGCTGTGAGTGAGGATATCACAATTTGGCATCTTGTTCATTATGGTCCTGACTTAAACCCTAGTGAATTCAAAGGAAAGAGATTTCCTTTGACTTTGATATGCTTAGGATCAGATCTAAGGTGAAAAACAGAAAAAAAAGTCCATCCTTCAGGGGGGAGAAAAAAAACAAAACCATTTGCGAGAATTTTAGATCAAGTTAGCGCCACCAGTTCATTGAAACATCATATTCTACACATTTCAGAAATATCTAAAACTTCCAAACCTTATAACCATGCATGGCACATATTTATATGTTGTACAGTTTTCTCCGGTTCCAAAACTTTACCCAGACTTAAAACCAGGCAAATTTCAACAAATAAAATTTCATAGTAAATATTCTCCCCAGCGCAAAGATTTTGGCAAAAAACTATAAGGAAGCATGCCCTGCTGCTGACAGCGATACACCTGTTCTGTGGATAAAGCAATGATATATTAGATGTTTGTTGTTTTTATCTCCACTTGCTGGAATATTGTTGTCACTATAGTTAGCATTGCCTGTCAATTTGAATAGACCACTTATGAACATAGTGTTGAAAATAAGAGCATGAATCATCATTTGTTGTCATTTATTCAGCAGCTACTGCTCTCCCTGAAAGCCAAAAGAGACTCCCACTAGTAGACAGAAACCTTGCTTTTAAGTTAAATCCCAAAACGAGTGGAAATTTTTAAAAATGTGTTGGCAAATCTGCTCACATCACTTGAGTGAAACTAACCTTACTACCAGGCACGGAATGCCCTTCATTGTAGATCCAAATTTACCAATATTCCACAATCTGATTATTTATTACTCTAGCATTCTGAGATAGGAGTCAGGGCTGTGGCCTCATTATGTTAAGCACTGTACAAATACTTATAAAGAAACTATCTTTACTCCGATGGGACTGGTCCTGGAAAGAATAATAGAATATCAGGGCTGGAAGGGACCTTAGAAGATAATCTAGTCCAACCCCCTACTCAAAGCAGGAGCAAGCCCCAATTTTTGTCCCAGATCCCTAAGTGCCCCCCTCAAGGATTGAGCTCACAATCCTAGGTTTAGCAGACCAATGCTCAAACCACTGAGCTATCCCTCTGCCCCAATTAAGTGGGTGTTTAATTTCACACACAATGTGTAAAATTAAGCACACGCTTTAGCTGGATAGTTTTGAGTTGAGATTATAGTTCCACTGCTTATTTTCTGCAAATGGCACAGCACAAATGCTGTCTCATGAAAGAAAACTTTCTATATGTTAAAGAAATTATTCCTTATTTCCAAAGTAATATATCACCATGCAGATCTGGAAAAAAGCAGTGTTCTACTATTCTGCATGCTCTCAGTCTGCTAGATAAACAGAACCCCAGGATACCGCCTCTGAAATGGTAGCACTAATGTTGCATAACAAAAGGGCAGTGTCAACACAGGTACGTGTACACAGTGCCAAACCCTGCCCCGCACAGCATATGTGGACACTCAATGGCGTGAAAGTAACACAGATGACTTACCAGTACAGGGGCTCGGCATCGAGCAAAGTGGCGGGGCTGGGGGTCAGCCTCCCCCAGCCAGCCCATCTGCGCTGCCTGGCCTGCGCCACCTGGGGCGATTTAAAAGGGTGTCGAAAGGGGGAGGGCAAAAGGGGCAGTGACGTTAAAGCGCTGCTATGGGATGGTAGTGGCGACCGCTTCTTACCGGTACGCTGTACCGGCCCGTAACAGCCCACTTTCACTCATGACACTTAGTGAGGATATGGGGATCCTGTGAGAGCATGTACATGATCAAGTAACCGAGTGTAGACCTAGCCTTTAGTGTTGGTGCTGTCTTTGACATACAAAAGGGCCTTTCTTAGTGAAAGTAACTTCACCTTAGAGAGAATTCTGGAATCTTCCATTTTAGAATAGATGTCTTCTATATCTTACACCTCAAAGAGTAAGGCTGACAAGGAATTCTAATTAAGAATGATTAAGTAATTTTATACCGGTGGTGGTTTACCATATTTTCTCTGTGCAAACAAACAAACAAACAAACAAGCAAACAAAACACCAATGAGAAATGTTGATCATGTGTCTCTCCTTTGAAAATATCTGGATGTTAGGTTGCTAGCTGTAAAGAGAAGCTAAAATATTTATGTATTACTATGCATCACTTTTCTGTAAACATATTGCTTCTAGTTATTTAGGACCAGATTCTGCTTGGTCCATATGTGGATATGAAATAAGGCAGAGGCTGCTTCCATCTCCTCACAGCCCACATAAGGACTGGGAAGAATGGCTGGAGAACTGCTCCCTCCCAATTCCCCCTCAGATATCAGGGCCTGAAAAGGGTTGGGGAGGGGCAGGGATGAAACAGCTCTATGCCCCCTTCTCTAATCTGTACCAGTTTGCAAAACTAAGATGGAGGTGATAGATGCACTAGACAAAGGGATGCAGTAGCAAATGCTTTCAGCCTGCATACAGAGGAGGAAAGGGAGGTAGTCTATATCCCTGAGTCAGTATATCTACCAGTGTTCCTCATGGGCAGTGAAGTTCTGATTAAATGCCGTGATCTATCTTTTACAGATTACCAGTTGCATGATTCAGAGAAAACCCAAGTAGCATATTGAAGAAGCCTTTATTTCTGTCTCATCACTATTCTTTATCCTCACCCCCTTCTTATCTTTATTATTATTTCTTATTATTTCTCCTTCATACACTTCTCTAGTCTCTCTGTAATCCAAGTCAAAGGCAAAACTTGGTGGAATTTCAAGGAATCCTTCAGTTGGTAGTTCCATCCAGGATGGACTATCTGTTTAACATGTTTTTCGATGGACCAGGTAGGTTGAGTAATCTGATTGCTTGTGCAAATATTTGCTTAGTATTTGGTGATACCAGAAACACTATCTACTTCAGTATGCATCCAGCCATCACTACTGGATAGATGCAGAAGTAATAATATCCATCTGACTAACTGGAGTGGGGCTTTGACTTGGCCATAGCAGATGAGGCAACTCCTCTCCTCTTTTCAGATATAGTCTTAGCTCTGTGTGTGAGTGGATGGAGGCTTCCTGTCTGGCACCAGAATTTTGTGGTGTTTGGAGGTGTGCGTTCTGATGGCACCCTTTCTCCCTTCCTTGGCTGTTGTCTATTGTGTTTTTAAGTTACCCATTGCTGTATGTAAATGCCAGACAACAAGTTGGAGATTATCTTTTGAGCACACTGACATCAGTGGAGTTATAATGATTTTCCAGGAGAGGATCTGGCCCATTCACTCTTAAATGCTCATAGAACCCTTCTACCAGTATGTCTGGTCATGGGAAGAGGAGGGAGGAAGGATGTCGCCTCCTACTGGCTTTGTTTGTTTCTTCCTCAGCTTCTCCCACTCCACCATCTTCCTGGTGGTTCTTTATTTTTCTGAACAACTATCTTTTTAGTAATGGTAATCATACATTTTTCATAGCATTACTGACCAAAGGCAATTATATGTGTGTAAATGCTGGTATTTCGTGAAACTCCACCTAACTTTCCTCCACCTCTGACCTATTAATTTGAAATAGTCCACAGCTTTCAACAGCAGAGTGTTGTCTTTAACATACATGGCATGGGGTAAGTCTTTTACTTATTGATCCTTCATGAAATCATAGAAATTAGAGCTGATAAAAGACATAGGAGGTGATCTAGTCCATCTCGCTGCCAATGCAAGCTTACTTCTACAGTGTATTTTCTAGTGCAGTGGTCCTCCAACTGCAGCCCTTGGAGCTGTTTCTGCCACGATGGTGAAGCCTCAGTTAGTCTTCAAGCAGTGACACTTCCTGCTACTTGTAGGGATTCAGGGACCTGGATTGCTTCTAACCATCCTCCTTTTCTATAGTTTGTGTTTGGATGCTTTAGTTGGTGCCAGACTTCCTGGACTGCTGAGGAATTTTGCTTTGTGGTGTCAAGGAGGCATATTTCCCAAAGTGTTAAATTGGCTTGTGCAGTATTGGTTTTTTGATGTCCCCTCGACAATCAGGAGGACTGGTTTTCTGAAGTTTCATATTAAATGTTCATGATGCAACTTTGGCGGAAGTCCAGCATGGATTCTGAAGTTTGCAAGGCCCATGTGGCAAGTGGACATCCCAATTGCTGTGTCCACTTGAGAGGTTGGTGCATTAAGCAGGGAAGGGATTATGGGTGTCTAAGGATTTTTACATCCTTCATTTGTTCATCTAAGATTTCCGTAAGGAACTCAACAGGAAAATTTGAGTGAAGGACAGGGGGCTGCACCTGGATAGCCTCCTCTTTCATGGTTTAAGAAGTTCACACATTGGGATAGGTCTTGAGTAGGGTAGAAAGGTGGTTTTCTAGAACCAGGTTAGCTAGCACGTTCTCACAAACATGTTTTAAAACTTTAATTTTGACAAGTCAAGTTGTACTTTACCATACATTATCTAGCTGGGCCCCAACAACTGACTGCTTTGTTGACACTAGTTTTAGGACATCTCCATTAGAACGTGATATCTAATATGTTCTAGAAAAATACCTTGTCATCCTTCATATGTGATCCAATAATAGAGCCTGCACTGTACAGGTATCTGCCGAACACTTTCAGGGTTGATTTAATCTTTTTATTCTACTTAGCTATTTAAACATCAATAAAGCTGCAGCCTTATTTCAAAAATGTATTCTTGTTCGGCCTCTTGTTCCACATGTTTCACAACCTAATAAATTCCTTAAACTTATTGACAGAATTTGATAGCGAAATGCATTGTATCTTTTTAGTCCAACATTAATGTTAGGTTCTTGGGAGGCTGCGGGCCTACCCAGGGTGCTCTGCAAGAACGAGGCCCACACACTCTGTGAGTTATTGGCTTTATTGAAGGCAAAGTGACACACCCGCAACGGGGACTCCTGGTGTTGCTGTCACGGAGGCGGGGAACCCAGCTCACCGAAAGCGTGGCCTGGTGTGGAGTCCAAAGCGGGGCCAGGCTCATACAACTATATACAAGCATCTCATACATAAGTAAGCAGGGGCTTTTCACAGGCCGTGTCTGCCTCCTGGCTCAAGGCCATACAAAGCAATTTTAACTAGCTCAATACAGATTGCAGCTGGCCGGCCATGACCTACAGTAACCGGCTGCTGAAAGAGCGTGAGAAAGCAAAAACACCCTTGCTATGCCGTAACAAAGTCTTCCGTGGTTCCCTACAATTTAGCTAACGTTTTTTAAGCCTTTTAACCTCTTTTTTGAATAGAGCACCTTCCTACCTGTATTGTGTTTATATGACAGGAGAAATATATTTATTCTGCTTTTATCAATGCAACACTGTCTTCAAAAAAAGATCAGGTAATGCCACACTCTGGGTTTTGCTCTCAAGAATGAACAACTCTTATTCTTATT
Source organism: Chelydra serpentina (assembly GCA_037349315.1). Classification (NCBI taxonomy): domain Eukaryota; kingdom Metazoa; phylum Chordata; order Testudines; family Chelydridae; genus Chelydra; species Chelydra serpentina. The sequence goes on from JBAIAC010000004.1 coordinate 64,330,909, forward strand.
CTCCTTAATTTTACCTTGCATGGATCTGTAACAATGTACTATTTCTTTGAAGACAGGTCTGCTTTCTGGAGATAGAATGACTCTCCATGTCTGTTGTTAAGGAAGAATTGAAATAGAGATATTTTCATTTGTATGGTAAGTGCTGTTATGTTGAGTTAGATATGCATGGCTTTTATGTAGGAAGTAATTGGTGGTAAGACTCATAGATGAGGGCATTAAGGATCTGAGATTTGAAAAACTTTAAAAGAAAATACAGAATAGTTTTCTGTGTGTTGAGTGGTAGCCATGCTAGCTGCCTTGTTAGCTGGCTTGTTGGTCGATTCAGTGTTCATTTATTAGATGCTAAAACTTGTTTGACTCAGGATTAATAGATTTCCTCCAGAGGAGCACTGAGGAACCATCCTGTGAGGGACTTTCTGAGGTCAGACAGTCAAGTCTTTGAAGAGAGTGTCTTGAATCACAACAAGCGCCACCTGTACAACTAAATCAAAAAGGATATAGTGAATGGTGAGAATGCAACTGTTTTATTGTATGAAAATAAAATATGGAAGAGAGGATTGGTGACATATTAACGTATGTGCTAATGGGCAAAAGCCCAGTTCAAAAGAAGCAGGATGCACATATATCTGTTTTAAGTACTTGATTGTCATGTTTTTAATCAGCAAAGCAAGTGAGAGAGGGAAAGTTTTCTGCTTTACTCCCTTGCTTGGCCCTGCAAACACTGTGACTACACTTCTGAGGGGTGCTGGCTACTTGCCTGTTAGTCCACTGAGTGAGAAAGTGGGTGAAGAGGGATCAGAGAGGGACAGAGCATGGGATAAAACTTGTCTGGGTGGTTGACTGGGTACACCGTGGGTGGGGTGAGTGAGTAGGATGTTCCATAAACAGGATGAAGTAACTTTCTCTTTCCTCATAGTAAAATAGGATTAGGTGAGGAAGTCAAGGCATTCCAACTCCCTAAATTGCATCTCAGTCTCTGATGTGATCCCGGGGCACTGCTGCCTTTGAATCAGGGCAGATTGTATACTGACACTTCAACCTTCAGTGTTTCAATCTTTCTGTTAATTTGCCATAGTTTTGGGGGGAAAAAACAGTTTCAATCATTCAAAAGTCTTGGGGGACACCTGCAAAGTGCAGATAACTGGAGAAGTTGGCTCTGCTGACTGAATTCTGGATTCAGCTTCTTCCAACTTCGAAAGACTTTGCAGTCTGCTGATTGGCATTCACAATCATAACCACTGTCTCAAAAGCACTCATTTTGTCAGAGTTATTGATCCAGAATAAAGTCACTTGTATGCTGAAATAGAGTAGCCACACTGAGAGCTATTCTGGAATAGCTGTTGCAGAATACCTTACTCCAGAATACCTATGCTGATCAATTTCTTGAAGACGACAAGACTCAAGACTAAGGCACTTCATCCATAGAAGACACTTCTGCCAAAAGTCTTGATTAGTGCACTTCATGGAAAGGCTTTAGTCCTTCTGAGCCCATCTATGCTGAAAAGTCTGCAGGAAGCCAGTTTATTTCCATTATACAAAGCTCACTTACATGAATCTCTACTGAATGAAACTGGAACACAAACTAGTTATGAACAGCAAGGGATTTCCACATAATTAAGGCTTTGTTGTATTTCTTTATGCCCCACTCAACAGCTCTCTGGTCACCTGGACACTCCATCCAATTCCTTCTTGTGTATCTGTGAAGTTTTATCAGTTTGCTGAATTCTGGGGCCATACCCTAAGTAGATTTTGTGGCAGTTGTTGACCTGAATTTGATGAGTTGTTGACCTGAATTTGATGATGCCACTGATCGCATCCGACCAGAAGATGTATAGGTTCTTTTCCAATTCATACTACAGGGTACGATAACTCAGAGAGTTCTATATCGGGAGAGGACTCTCGGAGTGCCTGGCAAAAACAATTATACCAAATTGATAAACTTTATTGAGATTAACAAAAGAATAATAAATGCAATGAAACTGATAACTGCAAAACAGTAAAAGAATTCCAAAATTTTTGGTGGTAACATTTATACTATAAGTACCTTAACCTAACATACTCACACTCTTCCTTGAGGACCTGTTAATAGGAGGTGAAGGACCAGCCTTACTTCTGGCATGCAATAACATGATGGTTCTGGCTTCCCCAATAGTTAGGAATGTTGAGTAGTTATACTATACTACACAAGCTGAGCTGATAGCGTGATAGAGGATAGAATGCTAGGTAGATAAAAAGATATAGAATATAGGAGAACAAAGAAAAGAAAGAGCTAAAGACTAAAAAAGCACTAGAAGAAAGCTAAAAGAGAGCTAATAAAAAGAAGCTTAAGGTGCTAGAAGAGCGCTCTCAACTTCTTCCGTACAAGGTATTTTATAGGATCCTGACACTATGTAATTCAGGCCCAGCCTACTATACCCAAATCTTATTTCTGTACCCTAAGAAATGTACGGGCCCCTTATCCTATAGGTTAGTGGATTTTGACACTTACTCTCTATATATTAATAAGCATTATTTCACTCCAAAAATTGGCAACCTAGGCTCTCTTGGCAACTTCCAAGTTGTGGTGTACCCTGTGGTTACCAACCGGTTGTAGACGCCGGATAAACCTGTTCAGTGTTGTGTATAGTTCCTCCTTTTGGTTCCCCAAAGTTCAAGGACCATTCTTATCTGTGCCAAAGGTTACCAGCTTTTATGCTGATTCACTCTTAACTGATTATACTTTTAGCTATATAGTGGATCTTACCAGCTCTTACAGGCCGGTAGACTTCTTGCATTTCAGCAAAACTTATTCTTTGTATTTTGGGAAACACATATCATATGCCTCAACGCATCCTAAATTCATAGGATTTAATACTGATAAAATATAAGAATGAAATGGATTAATTCAGAAAGAGGAACATATTATTTGATATGGCTGGCTGGATTCATAGGATAATAGCTAGCAAAGTAATCCTATGGGCTACACAGTCAGCTATTTACTTTTGGCCATGGAGTGGGCTGGGGGGGCTATAGTTCTAGTTTAAAGCACAGGCCAACCAAAAAAGCCTACTTTGTCAGTGGATAAGATTTATTAGTCCATTTATGCAAAAAGAATGGTATGTTAGAACAACTCCTTGATAGGTCTTTTCTCAAACTAAGTGTGATATTTGAAAGGCCACTGTGAAGCTAAAATATCCAAAACATTTCCTTGAATATCTGTAAGAGTTTGAATCTTGTGACTGAAATAACATCCATGTTTTAAAATCAATTTGACTAAAATAATCATGTAGCCCCGGCAGAATCAAGAACACAATCACTAGGAGGTTCAAGAGTTTTAAAATTAATTTTATTTTTTGTGGGGAGGGAATAGCCTACAATAGACATTACATGCCATTACCCAGTACTTAGTAATGACTAGGTACACAGCCTGCTTTGTACTAGGATTTAGATTTGTTTTGATCTATAGCAGGCACTTGTTGATAGCTATCACTGATGTGAGTTTCATTCAAATATCTGCAAGTAGCACATCTCCTGCAGTGTTCTGAATGCAGGCATTGAACTACCAATAAAACATACCTTTATATGACAAGTGCTGACTTTCTAAAATTGGCACGGTTAAGGGATTTGTGTGACGATCTGAGCTAAACTGGAAATCTCTTATTTTTCATTTTTTAAACACGCATCTGTATGTATAAACAGCATCTGCTTTCAAATGTCACTGCTATATTTGTAGTCAATTTGTAACAAAAAATTCAAACATGTTCCTTAAACACAACTCCAAAAAAATGAGGGCACATCATTTGCACAGAAAAAAATAAATAAATGAGTTGTATAATCAAAATGGGTAATTACAGGCCCAAATGATAATTTATTTGATTAGTTACTTTTCATGATTTTTTGTTTGTTTGTTTTGTTTTACATCTGCCTCCACAATGTTCATATGTTAAAAAAAGTATAATTTCCAGACAAAATGTTTGTTAAACTGAAGTAAAGACTAATAAAACAGTCTGCTGGCTCCTCCTTCTTGATCATATCAACATAATCTGGCCTCTATTCACTTTCAAGGCCCTTCACAATCAATCCCCGCCATATCTATTGTTTCTTCACTCACTATCAAGCTCTCTATTGGAGTTCACCTCCAATTGGCCCATGATGCCAACCTCTACTGATGACTTGCTAAATTTTCAAACAAACACCATTGTGCTGCCCTAGACTCTTGGGAGATGCTCCCTGTAAACATCTGCAAAGCCACCTCATCATCCATCTACAAATCCCTCCTAAAACCCCTTCTTTCATGATATATCTACAAAAAACTTGACAATGGTTAGGCTGCTAGCATGCAGAGACCACTGCCTATCATGCTGACCAATACTGTCTGTTTCAGTGTAGTAGCCGTGTTAGTCTGTGTCAGCAAAACGAAAATAAGAAAGAAAAACTTGTAGCACCTTAGAGACTAACAAATTTATTTCAGCATAAGCTTTCGTGGGTTAGAACCCACTTCATTGGATGCATGGAATGAAACATACAGTAGACAGATATTTATACAGTCAGAAAAACATGATAAGGTGGAGGTGCATAGACCAACCTTAAGAGGCTAATTAATTGAGAGGAATACTGTCTGTGTTTCTTTGTACTCCCCCACCTGCCTGTCTGTGTCCATGTGTTGACTTTTGACTTATACTTAGATTGCAAGTTCTGTGTTTGTATAGCACCTAACACAATGGGATCCTGGCTGTAACTAGGGACCATAAGTACTATGGAAATACAGATGAATAATAATAATAAAGAGCAGAAACATAGTGGTTAAAACAGCACTTAAGAAAAAATTATTTATAAAACAAAACCAAGCATTAGAAACAAAGAACATTTAGTATTAACATTAGACTAAAGAGTCACCCTATATGTTTGAGAGTATGGAAATGTACACTAAAATATGCAAATGTCCTGAACTCTGCCCTTTGGTGATTCCCTGAGATTGGGGGCGGGGAGAGAGAAAGAAACTCAAACCAATCATTATTTACCCAAAACAAAGAGTTTTACCTCAGCAGTGACCACAAACATGACACTGCCTTGCTCACACAAACAGCCTTCTCTACAACCATATATAATCCACGGGTGGTGGGGGAGGGAACATACTCACAAAATCCTGATTCGAGAAATCGTTTTGTTCCAGATACAGCTATCTGGCCTTTTTCTCAAAGCAGCATGTGGTTTAGGCTAATTGACTTAATTGGAACTTAAGCATCTGCTTACAGTTAAGCATGTGTGTTAATGCTTTACTTAATGGGGCCTAAGACTTTATGGTTAGTCCTAATTCATGGTACCTCTATCGGGTACAACTCTCCTTAATGTATAGGAGTTGCACTTCTTAAGATAAGGACTGAATTGGGTCTACAACTATCTGAGACCTTTCTGTATCTAAATGTAAACATAATGGATGTGTCTCCAGTGATAAAAGTATCTGTAAATACAGAACTTGCACAACTAAGGGCTGGTCCACGCTAACCCTCTGGTTCGAACTAAGATACGCAACTTCAGCTACATGAATAATGTAGCTGAAGTCAAAGTATCCTAGTTCGAACTAAACAGCACTTACCGCGGGTCCACACATGGCAGGCAGGCTCCCCCGTCGACTCCGCTTACTCCTCGCGCAGAGCAGGAGTACCGGTGTCGATGGCGAGCACTTCCGGGATTGATTTATCGTGTCTAGACGAGACGCGATAAATCGATCCCAGAAGATCGATTACTACCCGCCGAATCAAGCGGGAAGTATAGACGTACCCTAAGAAAACTTGTAGGCCCAGATTATGAATTTAGCAAAAAGAGGTAAGGTTAATTTGGTGTCTAAGCAAGTCCCTTACAATTTTGACATCAAACATACAAGTCTATACAAGTTGTACAAGTGCAATCTCTTTCCCACATTTGATATTTCTGGTTCTATAAACTGCAGACTTCTTAAAGCCTTAGGGAAAATGATAAAGATGGGGGAATGGCAGCGATGTACCCACAAGACCAGTACAGTAATTTTTCAACATTTTAATATGTTCACAGTGTCATAGTCTGTGATTTTCACATATCTTGAGGAAAAAATCACAAAATTTCAAAATAACACCTTTTAAAATACAGAGGCTTTATCTATAAATCCTTAATTGTGTGAATTAGGGCTTGCAAAAACAAATCCTTCCTAAGAAAGGATCAAAGGATAGAATGGAGAGTAGTATTATTACAAGGATAGAATTAAAGTTGTGTAGATGGCTGAATCATTTTTTTTTGCATATCTGAGTTTCTTTTACATTTTACCTACACAATGATTTTCCTGTTCTTTCTTTTCTTTCTTTCTTTTTAGAAAAGCCACAATGTTCCAGTAAGGATGGGGGTTTTAACCCTTAAATTACTCATCTGTTTTTCAGGCTTACGTTCAGCTTAATGAAAAATCTTGTATGAGAATTTACTTAGGTTTGCGGGGGAGGGTGAGAGTTAAACTAAATGTTAATCTATTTTATTTTTTCAAATATAGCTTAATCAAGAATTTTCAAGATTTAGCTGCAGGGAAAGTTAGAAGTGAGACTACATCTCTCATGATGCACCATCTTTTCTCTCATTACCTCTCAATCGAGCAGCCTCTTTGTTTCTACTACAACCAGTAACCTCACCAGAAATATTTTTTTCTCCCAAAACCTCCCTGCATATACATGTACTCACCCCTTCTTTAATGGCAAATATGTAAAGGCCATTATCATTTTTTGTTGTTCTCTCTATTTCTCTTCTGCTTCTCCCACACCTCTACTCATCTCCCTGCATTCTGTCTTCATTCTTCCCCCATCTGTTCTCCCTTCTTACCCCCTGCACTTTCTTTTTTGCCTCTAAGCCCATCTTAGGGTCCCCACTCCCGACTTGTTTCCATGGTTGCTTCATGTTCTCTCCTCTGTGGTGCTGTAGAGAGCTGTCCTGGAAAGTTTGGCAACTTCCATGTATATGATCAGAGCTCAGGTTATTTCTCAGGCTAACAGAAGTTGCCAAATCAGTTAATTTCCCACTGAACCTGTCGTAAATATGCTTGTTAATAACTACTTTATTTCAAAAGCAAATGTAATCAAAAGCTCCTAATATTTGGAAGGTTAAGGGTCTCTGCACAGGTGTAACTTGGTTAGTTTTGAATGTAGAATGGGTGAATTTAAAACATTTTTTTTCCTGATAGGGAGGCAGAAGTGGCCAAAGAAAGACAACTTAAAGTTTGAAAATGGATCATTTGTGAGGGATTGTCATTTTCCAGACTTATGCATTGCTATATTTTAAACAATCTCCAATCATAAAGCAACTAGGGAAATGCAACCTAGATGGAGCTACTATAAGGTGGGTGCAAAACTGACTGGAAAACCGTTCCCAGAGAGTAGTTATCAGTGGTTCACAGTCATGCTGGAAGGGCATAATGAGTGGAGTCCCACAGGCATCAGTTGTGGGTCCGGTTCTGTTCAATATCTTCATCAATGATTTATAATGGCATACAGTTTACACTTATAATGTTTGTGGATGATATCAAACTGGGATGGGTTGCAAGTGCTTTGGAGGATAGGATTAAAATTCAAAATGATCTGGACAAATTGGAGAATGGTCTGAAGTAAATAGGATAAAATTCAATAAGGACAAATGTGAAGTCTCCATTTAGGAAGGAACAATTAGTTGCACATATACAAAATGGGGAATGACTGCCTAGGAATGAGTACTATGGAAAGGGATCTGGGGGTCATAGTGGACCACAAGCTAAATAGGAGTCAACAGTGTAATGCTGATGCAAAAAAAAGCGAACATCCTTCTGGGAGATATTAGCAGGTATGTTGTAAGAAAGACATGAGAAGTAATTCTTCCTCTCTACTCTGCTCTAATTAGGCCTCAACTAGAGTATTGTGTCCTGTTCTGGATGCCACATTTCAGAAAGGATGTAGACAAATTGGAGAGAATTCAGAGAAGAGCGACCAAAATGATTAAAGGTTTAGAAAATATGACCTATGAGGGAAGATTGAAAAAAATGGGTTTGTTTAGTCTGGAAAAGAGAAGACTGATAACAGTTTTCAAATATGTAAAAGGTTGTTACAAGGAGGAGGATAGGACAAGAAGCAATGAGCCTAAATTTCAGCAAGGGAGGTTTAGGTTGGACATTAGGAAAAACTTCCTAACTGTAAGAGTGGTTAAGCACTGGAATAAATTGCCTAGGGAGGTTGTAGAATCTCAGTCATTGGAGATTTTTAAGAGCAGGTTAGACAAACACATGTCAGGAATGGTCTACATCAGGGATCGGCAACCTTTGGTACGCGTCCTGCCAGGGTAAGCCCCTTGGTGGGCCAGTCCAGTTTATTTACCTGCAGCATCTGCAGGTTTGGCCAATCTCAGCTCCCACTGGCCGCGGTTTGCTGTTCCAGGCCAATGGGGGCTGCAGGAAGCAGCGGCCAGCACATCACCTGGCCTGAGCCGCTTCCCACTGCCCCCATTGGCCTGGAGCGGTGAACCATAGCCAGTGGGAGCTGCGATAAGCCGAACCTGTGAACGTGGCAGGTAAACAAATTCGCCCGGCCCACCAGGGGGCTTATCCTGCCGGCCCGCGTGTCAAAGGTTGCCGATCTCTAGATAATACTTAGTCCTACCACGAGTACAGGGGACTGGACTAGATGACATCTCGACGTTCCTTCCAGTTCTATGATTCTATGATTTAGTGACTCCACCCCACCAAAAAACATCAATAATTTGTTCCTATTAAAAGTTAGATTGAGGGATGGAGGTGTAAAATAAGGCTTATAATTGCACTATGGGATCAGCTTTAATTATGGCATCATGACCAACAGCCCCATGATAAATATTTACTAAATGTATTTACCTAGTAAACTGTAGAATACACATATTTGTTCCTATCCTTCAGGCAAAAACCTGAATAAACAGATGGGCTTTCACTATGCACTGAACATTAATGAACTCAGATCCATAATTGCTGCTCCAGAATAATATATGAAACCTTGAAAGTTTAATAAGTCCCTGTGCCTGACTCTTTTGTATTCTCAAGCAGCTTAATTTTTGGTGAATCAGAAGTGGCTGGTTGAAAGTCAAGAATTAGTAGGAGTACAGATGGAAGACCAGTTTCTAGGAAGAATAGGAAGCAAACAGGGAACTCACTAAAGCTTCATGACTATAAAAGAGAATGGAACTTTTGAGAGAGGTAATATATTTTGGGTGTGGCCACCTGGTTAGACTGGCAGTAAATTCTCTTCAGAAAACTTTCAAATATCCCAAAGCACTAGAGAGTGAGACTGTATCTTTCATGATGTAGTCTCATGGTCTCTATCATTTCCTCTCAGTTGAGCCACATAGTTAGGTGCTCAGATGATTTTGAAAATCTCTGTAGGTACCTATCTGCATTTTTAGATACTTTTAAAAAATCTGTCTGTGGGATCTCAACGTTTCTAGACAATAAGAAGTGATTTTACATGAACTGAAAGCTACATGAGACAATATAGATTTCAAGTGGGTCCATCAATTCTACCCACAGTCACCATAATGTAAATGAGGAATAATTCAGTTGAAGCTAATGAAGGATTTACACCAGTATGATTTTTTTCCCTTAAAAAACTGGTGGTTGCAAGGTGATAAGTCAGTACTGTGCTACGCTCCAGCCAATCCACAAGCCAGGAATGGGTCTGGTGACTTGCTGAGCAGGTATATAAGCCTCACAGGAGAAACAGCAGCTCAGTCTGCTCAATGTCACTCCAGGGCTTGGAACCCTCTCCTGCCTGAATATGGCAATAGACATCTAATCCTTAGCTTGCTCCAGCCTTGTTCTTGCTCCAGACCTGTCCTAGGCCTGTCCAGTCTTGCTCTCACTCCAGCCTCATTCCAACCCCACCTCTGCACTCTGATTCTGGCACTGACCCCTGGCACCCATCCCTAGGCCTGACCATCCTCATGATGATTTCTGACAGTGCTGCACTTTGTATCCTCCATTGATGAGCTTTCTTTTCTAACAGTACCAGAAACAGAACATGATGGTAATTTTACAGGAATGAGCTGTAAACCCTATTTACTTGAGTGCTCTCATTGAAGTTAATGGGACTTCTTGCAGGAAAAAGGACTATTGGTGTGAATAAGTGTTTGTAGGGTCAATCCCTGTATTCTTACAACTTGGTAGATAGTTTTAAATAGTAGTTACAACAGATGATTGGGGGAAAATGCTGTTAACTTAAATGAAGAATATAAAATGTACTCAAGCTGTATACGTTTATAATTTTGACATATATTTACATTGGGAATTGTTATATCCTTGGGATATCCCATTTCCCAGGTAGAGGGAATTTCAATGGAAAAACATTGCACAATTTCTCCACAGAGACCCTCCAATATGATTGAAACTCTTGCTAAGTTGCAAGAAAATATGTTATGCTGCACTGGTGGCAGAAAGGAATTTCTACCATGCAAGACTGCATTGACAAGAATTTAAAAAAACCAAATAAACATGGAAGAAAGCTGTCTTGAACTTTCTGATTAACTCCTTTACCGCAAGGTGATTTCCATGGCACATCGCCATTACTTTCCATACTTTTAAAAAATAACTGACAAGTATTGATTTTTTCTCTGTTGGCCCTAATCCTGAAAGATACAGAGAACATTGACGCCAATAGGCATGGAGGCTGATCATCTTTTTACAGAATTGGAAACTGCACTGGATATGGGATGAACAGACCCCATTCTCTGGAATTGATTCCAATTGTGACTTTGTTGTGGGACCTGATTCACTATAAAATACTCAAGTTTGACACCAACGTGACTCCAATACATGTGAAACCAGAATAAAAGAACTTTCTGTATTAAATGAAAACTAGAGAAGTGTTCTTGTTCACCCTTTATCTTAAATAGATGCTGATTCTATGAGCTGCTATAAAAAACTGGGAGAAATTTTCATCCAAAACTTGCAGATTTAGCAATACCAGAGCTCTTTGACAATTCATGTCAGCTTTCTCAAATAACTTTGGTAGAAAATAAAAACTCTAAGGAAATATTCCAAAACAATGTTTCAATTATGTGGTTTGAAATTATGTTTCATTGTCAAATTTCCTTCAATTTTATGTAAAAAACCAATGTAAAAACATTTTAAAATGTTCAAAGTAAAATAATTTTTAAAAGTTTCATTTGACTCTAAATCAATTTTCTCTTAACGTTTTGATTCTCTGCCATTCTGGGGAAAAATCATATTTGCGTAGATTTGAAACATTCCCTGCCCCTGCACACACACCCATTGCAATTGCCATCAAACCAAGAGTCCTGTTATTTACACAGCTTCACGGCTGAGCACCCTAAACTCCATGGAGTTATATCAGCAAAGCGGTAGAATAATGCAGTGGTGAATTAGTCAGCACATTTATATAAGAAATAAAACATGTTTAAAGTCTGAATGTGCCACAGATTTACATATTGTTAGCAGTCTGTTTTCATGGTCACTGCCACTTTTTCAATATTTGATAGAAATTCCAGACATACTTTTCCCACAAGCTAAACTGTGTCTTGATCCTGCACAGAGACTGGATCATTATCACAGTTCTTGAGCTCACGTGACCCCTCCTTCTTTTCCCTGGCCTGGAGAAATTCCCATGTGCAGAAAGGAGTCTGTATTCAGCCCTCCCAAGGGATAGTGCAGCATCCATGATTTCCTGCAAGATGGAGAACACTGGGAGACTTTTTCACTTAGTGCAGTATAATGCCTTCTGGGGCAGAGCAACTCTGTACTGTGCCCACAAGGCACAATCTAGTTGATATCCTTTTCTCCAATGCAAAAGCTATTTAAATAAAAAAAGTTTGAAAGCTTTCTTTCTTTCTTTCTTGTTTTCTTTCTTTCTTTTTCTTCCCCCAGGAAATAGATTACTGTACATTTCCTGTGCTGGCTTTTCATTGCTGTGAAGCATCATGCCAGGTGAAGTATATAAGGTGACTGATTGTAAGCAGCACAACAATTAATGTGTCAGGTCAGGAAATTCCACACTGAATAAAATCCCAGTTCAGTCACAAATATTAACTAGAGGTATAAATACTGAAGATGTAGAATCCAATAGCAGACATTCCTGTTATATTTTAGTGAACATTTAAACATTTTGGGCAACATCCTTGTCCTAATGAAGTGAATTGCAAAATCAAATTTTGCTTTTTTCCCTATAACTAAAGATACTGCTCAGAGATAAGGTATATATTAATGTGGAACTACCCAGAAAATGTCTTGCAGAAATAATAATACTTAAAGAATGTGGAACAGGAATTGTACAGAAAGAATTATTCACCTTATGGGCTGTGTGCTCATCTAATTACAGCCAAGACAATCTTTCCTCTAATGTTGCTGAAAGGGATCATCTCTGATAGGGATGCAGAGAAGAAAGATTGTTAGCTATGATTATAGGACTACTGCCGCTGGACTACTGTGCTTGTTTCTGTGCAGCAACCAGAGCTGACTCTTCTTTCTAGTTCACCCAGCAACCCCCCTCCCCGCCCCCAAAAAGTCTGAGTGCCTATAGTTAGATAGCAATGCCAGAAGCAGAACATTGTGTACCTACAGCTATTTGGCTGATCCTTTTGTAGTATGCATTACATCCCAATTGCTGTATTTGGTTAAATAGGGGTAGAGGAGTTTATTTGAAAAAGGGCCTATAAAACAAGTAAGGAAGATATTTTATTTTCACTTTTTACCTTTGTTTTGTCTCTTTCCTAGTCTGCTAGGTGGAGGGTGGAAGGTGAAGGTTCTGCTTCATAAAATGGTGCAGTAGTCTGATACCACAACATTTGATTAAATCCCAGCCTGACATTTTTAAATAGTTGATATAATTGAAGTGCTGTGCACGCAAATCAATTTATTTTTTCCTGGAAAACTGACTGGTGAGTTTAATAAATAGATTTAAATAGAAGCTATTTGCCATCTTTCATGAAATGTAGTGTCTCTTTCCAGAAAAATACACATTTGTTGAAATGAAATACAATAAATTAATGTTTTGGAAAATAAGTATAATTTTAATCTATCATCACTCAAAATTGGAAACATGCACATTTAATCTTTGACACACAAAATTTAGCTACCAGGAAACATAGCACTTTATTTGTCAGATAAAAGTCCCTAACACATGTCTACAACATGTAGTTCATCATAGGTCTCAAAATGTATTTGTAAAGAGTAAATCAACATCGAGTGAATGTGTTTCAATTGGGGTCCCACATGATTCAGTTCTTGGTCTTATGCTATTTAGCATTTTTATCAATGACCTGGAAGAAAACATAAAATCATCACTGGTAATATTTGCAGATGTATGGAGTGGTAAATAATGAAGAGGACAAGTTACTCTTACAGAGAAATCTGGATCACCTGGTAAACTGGGTGCAAGCAAACAATACATATTTTAATACAGCTAAATGTAGATGTATACATCTAGGAACAAATAACATAGGCCATACTTACAGGATTGAGGACTCTATCCTGAGAAACCAGTGACTCTGAACAAGATTTGGGGGTCATGGTGGATAATCATTTGAGCATGAACTCCCAGTGCAATCCTGTGGCCAAAAGAACTAATGCAAACTTTGGATGCATAAACAGGAGCATCTTAAGCAGGAGCACAGAGATTATTTTACCTCTGTTGTTCCCACTGCTATGACCACTCCTGGAATGCTGTGTCCAGTTCAGGTGTCCACAATTCTCAAAGGATGTTGATAAATTGGAGAAGGTTCAGAGGAGAGCCATGAAAATGACTGAAGGATTCAAAAACATTCCTTATAGTGACAGACACAAAGAGCTCAATTTATTTATCCTAAGAAAGAGAAAGTTAAGGGATGACTTACTTACTGCCTGTAAGGGAAGTGGCAGGCTGTAGGGATGTGCTAGCCACTGCTTCCCGCAGCTCCCAGTGGCTGGGAATGGTGAACTGCAGTCACTGAGAGCTGCGGGGGGCCGTGCCTATGGACGGTCAACGTCAGCAAAATCTCTCGTGGCCGCAATCAGATTACCCTGGTGGATTGCAAGTTGCCCACCACTGGTATAACATGATTCAATGGCTGGAAGTTGAAGCAAGACAAATTCAGACTGGAAATATGGTAGACATTTTTAACTATGAGGGTAGTTAACTTTTGAAACAATTTACCAAAAGTCATGGTGGATTCCCCATCAATGGCAATTTTATAATCAAGATTGGATGTATTTTCTAAAAGGTACATGCTAGGAATTATTTTGGGAAATGTCTATGGCTTGTGTTATACAGGAGGTCAGACTAGATGATCACAATTGTCTCTTCTGGCCTTGGAATCTATGAATCTATAATATCTGCAGGAATTATAACTGTCTTGCCTTACAGAATCTTGAACACAGATACTGTCAAGTGTATGGAAAATAAGGAGAGTAGAAGTGGGACACGGAGGACCATATTCTTGGTGGAAATAAAAACTCAAATAAAAAATTCCAAAAAAAGTTTCAATGATGTGGTTTGCAATTACTTTTCATTGTCAAATTTCCTTCAATTTTATGTAAAAAAAAATGTACAAACATTTGAAAATGTTCAAAGTAAAATGATTTTTAAAAGTTTCATTTGACTCTAAATCAATATTCTTGGTGTAAATCCAGTGGAACAATGCCAATCTAAACTAGTTTAGAACAGGGGAAACAGGCAGGAAAAGAATGAAGCTGACGAGCTACCTGCTTTATATGCAATGTCCATAATATATCAGAATACTCAGTTAAAATCAGTTCATTTCTTCTACCAGATACAATTGTCTTTTAGTAAGAGGATATTATCCTTGGCTGTGACTCTTGATGACATTACTACCATATAACCTGCTAAGAGGAAAATGGCCAATTTTGATGCTAGTTTATTAGGAACCACAGAAGAGAAGAAAGTATTTTTTTATTTCCCTCTAGGCATGCAATACTGCACTTATTTCCCAATTATGTGTTTGGTTTGGAGTTACAAGCAGTTCTATTCACACACATATGTATTTTATCAATATCTATTTCAAATGTACTATATTTCCCCTTAGATGTCACTTAGAGATGTTTCTGTCTCTTGAAAGCTTCATGATGGTTAAAGCATTCATTAAGCAGAAACATATCCATGGAAAATAATATAGTTAAACTTGAGGCATAGCCATTGACATTTTTTTCTACTAACTATATTTCTATTATTAGCATGAAAACTTGACAGGTAGTTTACACCTCTTTAAAAACAGTTAGCAGAACTATATTATTGTATTTATACTTCTGATTTTGTAGTGAGTTAATCTGCCCATAATTCATATTTGATACATTCTCAAAGTAAACTAGAATTAGTTTAAGAGTGAATTATTGAAGTATAGAAGCCCTGCATCTTTGAAAACAGAACTGACTTTAGGATTACATCAGTTGAAATGCCAAAGTTGGGTCTGTTCAGGCCAATACAAGAGGTGAACAGTCTCTGAGGAGAGAGAGAGGCGTTTTGGGAATGTAAGGTGCAGGGTTGGAAAAGAAAAAAAGGGAACAAACGTTTTAGCACCAGATTGTATAGATTCCTGAAATAATTCAGGTAAAGACCTTGTAGATCATCAGTTAGGGAGAGCAGCAGAAAGGGATATATAGTATGATAAGAACCAAGTAAGGGCAGCAAAAACATAATTGCAGCAGGATATTACCCTGAGAGGCCAAAAGGATGAGAGGAGAGAAAAGGAGAAATCCCTCTCTCAAAATTCAGCTCAGTTTCTTTTCTACAACTAATTCAATATGTAACTACTTTATTTAACTCTTGCGACCAAGACTAGATATGCAATGAATACATTTTCTTTTGTTTCAATCTGATCTTTTCTGACTATTCTTAATAGATTTTGTTTTTACTTAGACTGTTTGATTCTTAAATTGGTGTAAAGTGACTCTGTAATGCTCCTGAAAGGAAGAACATTTTCCCATGCATCCAGGAGGAAAATGGGACCAATTAGGGAGTACTCATCTAACACAATCCCCTAAAATGTGCCACTAACATATTGTTAGCCAGTAGTAGGGCATACGGAGAGTTGGTAGAACATGAACTGTACCAGAAATGGAGGATTCAGGTATACAATAAATTTATATCCTTAAAGAGTAATAATCTTATTCTGATTCTGAGTTTCCTTTCTGAAAAAGACCCAAAAACATTATAATGTCATAGAGATACACTGAAAATTTTAGTTGAGAAAGTCAAGTTTACAGTATGGCTGTGAGTGAAGATCAAAGGGAAGATTGAAGGGAAATGAGTGGCTTTGGTTCTCACCTATGGCAAAGGATTTAAATGCAGCCTGAAGTTTAAAAGGCATCATCCAGTTTTCACTGAAGACAGTAGAGTCTTTCCAATGATTTCAATAAGGGATTAAATGGGTCCTAAATGCATATAGAGGCCTGCATCCAAATTCCCTCTACTGACTTCCACAAGTTGAATGACTCCTATTCAATCTATATTATGCATGAATCCACATATTAATGTACCTCACTTACTGACCTATCAAACATGCCTCTTTTTGCTTCTTTCAACTGGTAAAATAAAATTGTTTGTTTTACAATTCACTTAAACCAGAATATAAATATATTTATTAAACAGACTCTTTATAGAAAGGGGAATCAGAAGTTTGCACAGCATTATCTACGAATTACACAAAATATTCCAATACACATTTGATAAAGCAAAGTTACACTAAATTCACTGCTTGGTTTGTAAAGGCACTTGTTCTTTAGCCTTTTCATGAGGGAAGTTTGGCTATATGGTCTGGATAAGCAAAGTAAAAGTAAAATTTCCGATGCAAAATTCTGAAGTCAGCTTCCAAATATCTATGACCTCCCTCTTCCAAGCAGGTAATCCTGAGACCTCCCTATCAATCCACCAAAGACTGAGTCTTCAGTGTCATTACCTTTTCCAGGAGGGAGATTCTACTTTATTGAACTTGGTGAACACAGCAACTGTAATATACAAATGTGACCTGTATCAAAATGTGCCTCACTGCCATCTTAACTTCTCTCAGTTTAATGTATGATTCCACGGTTTCACAGATATCGTAGGCCCATCAAAATGAGCCTAACCCCACACTTTTTACCCCAGACACTGAAGGAGGCACATTTTAACAGGTAAGGGCAGCTCCCCAAAATATCTTCACTCTTGTTTTCATTCCTCAGACTTGTCAAAATGTTAGGGCTGGGGTGAAATGTGGGTCATTGGGTACATTTGAAAGTTAAAGAGTAAGTGATGCACTTTTTAGGGGGGATACCCTGCATTCTTCATATATAACATAATGGCTGAATACCTGTTTTAAGTATAACTCAATTCAATCTTAACTATGGACCTGAGAGCAGCATTTCCGCAATGTGAGTTACCAATAAAATAAAATCACAGGAAGAGCATTTGTTTGTGCTATATTCCATGGAAACTTTGGGTTGGCGACTTTAACTGCACTTCATGTTGGAAGAGTTTGGGGGTAGGCAGGCCATTTGTTGGTTTTAAGTCAGACCTTCCTGCTTTTATTTGGTGTGTCTCCTGTCTAGTACTGATGTAAAACCAGGCATGGTTTTGTCCAGTATCATGCACTGAGGGTGCCATTTTGAAGAGCACACCATTCTACCCACACTGGCATGACTTTGAATGCACCATGTGTGTGAGAGTTCATGCGTGCTCTTAAAAATTGCATCCTCCATGCAACATGACCACTCATACACAATGCATGTGAGATCATGCAGTTGGGGTGGGACCACACAGTTCCTGTAAGTACCAGATTGTCCAGTATTCTGGTGGTGCTTTGGTGGCCACCCTATTTCGGGGTTGTAACCTCCATTGGTTATGGAATATAAGGGTAAATCTAAGATCAGGTGTTCATAACAATGAATCCTTTCATCCTGTCTTAATCATACATGCAACTGAAGTTCTTCAAGGATTGCGGTATGGTTTTTGAGAGGACCAAGGGACACTTCAGGAAGAAATCTAGGGTTCTGGATTTGTCAGTCCCTGTTGTGATGAACATGGGGAGTTCAGAAAGAGAAGAGACCATTTTCTGGACATAGACCTGATAATTGACATTTAATATCAGTTTTCCTGGGGTCTCAACTATGGAGCACAGAGCTGATGTGGACACTACTCAATAAGGTTTATTCTTTTCAGTGCAATTCCAGTGGCTAGTTAGATTACTACTACTCATATTTCATTGATACACAAGGCCACTGGTTTTGCTTGTGTTATTAAGAACTAGCTGAATGAGTAAGCTGGGCCTTTCTTCACCTGAATCTCTCCAGATGGGACCTTGGCTCATCATGACCACAAAATAATTAGATATGAGATGTTGCCTTGCTATTTACCTTTGACCTTAGATGCCAGATATGTCATGTGCCAAAATCGAGCTCATATGAGTGTGTCCATTTTATATATGACTCTTGCAGACACTGAACTACACTCCTGATTTCCTATATAAAGTAACTAAGCTTTTGCCTGTCAAATGGTATCAAATCATTTAGGTTTATTGCCAAAAGTGATTTTTACATCCATGTGAAAAACAGTGCTTATTAATTGGCTGAGGAAGGGAAAGAAGGTCTAGTTCTGCAGGCAAGGGAGATTTTCATTTTTAGGTTCTAGTTAATTGAACCCACATCTCTAACTCAAGCTTGATCACTGACAACTAATGTTAACCCAACTGCCAGTTTTAGATCAGTAGCCTCACATGAGGCTCACTCATTCCAAAGAATCCTAGAAATGTAAATTTAAGGCACGCCCAAGTAAATCTAGACCATCTGTGACAGGTGTTTTTCCAACCCGTTCTTAAAAAACCTCTAATGATGATGATTCCACAACTTCCCTTAGAAGACTGTTCCAGAATTAACTACCCTGTATCATTAGAACTTTTTTCCTAATATCAAAATATCCTCGCAGCAGATTAAGCTGATTACTTCTTGTCCTACCTTCAGTGGACATGGAGAATAATTGATTACCTCTTTTTAATAGTTCTTAACGTATTTGAAGACTGTTAGCAGATCTGCCCCCGCCCCTTAGTATTCTTTTCTCAAGACTAAACATGCCCAATTTTTTTTTAATTTCCTCATGTTAGGTTTTCTAAACATTTTATCATTGTTGTTGCTTTCCTCTGGACTCTATCTGCAATTTGTCCATACCTTTCCTAAAGTGTGGCATCCAAAACTGAACACACTGCTCCAGTTGAGGCCTCACCAGTGTTGAGCAGAGCAAGACAACTACCTCCCATGACTTACATATGAACATCTGTTAATACACCACAGAATGTTATTCGCGTTTTCGCAGCTGGATCACTTTGTGGATACATATTCAATATGTGATCCACTAAAACCTCCAGATGCTTTTCAGCAGCACTACTGCATAGCCTGATTCCTGATTTTGTAGCTGTACATTAGATTTTTTTTCCTGCCAAATGGAACACTTTGCTCTCGTTCTTACTGAATTTCATCATGTTGATTTCAGACCAATTCTCCCGTTTGTCAAGGTTGTTTTGAATTCTAATCCTGCCCTCCTGCTTGCAAACCCTCCCAATTTGGTGTCATCTGCAACTGTTATAATCAAACTCTCCACTCCATTATCCAAGTCATTAATGAAAATACTGAACAGCACCTAGGACTAACCCTGTGGTATCCCTTTAGATGCACCTTTCCAGTTTGACAGTGAACTTTTGATAATTACTTGATGAGAATGGTCTTTCAACCAGCTGTGCACGAACATTATAGTAATTTCATCTAGACTGCTTTTCCCTAGTTTGCTTGAGAGAATAGTATGTAGAACTGTGCCAAAAGCCTTATTAAAATTGAGATGTATCACATCTACTGTTTCTTCCATATCCACTAAGTCAATAAACCAGTCAAAGAAGGAAATTAGGTTAGTTTGGCATGATATGCTCTTGACAAATCAGTGTTGGCTCTCCTTAAAATCCTGTTATCCTCTAGGTGCCTACAAATTGATTGTTAAATAATTTACTCAAGTAATTTTACAGGTTTCAAAGTTAGGCTGACTGTTGTATGATTCTCTGGGTCCTCTTTGTTCCCATTCTTAAAGACGCATACTTTGTTTGTCCTTCTCCAATCCTCTGGGACCTCACCCATCCCACAGGAGTTCTCAAAGATAGTCTTTAACAGTTTTGAAATTATTTCAGTTAGTTCCTTGATAACTTGAATATATCTGACTCATCTAAATATTCTAAATGTCCTCTTCTTTCCATATTTTGGATTTCTTTCTTTCCCCTTGTTGTTAATATTAATTTGTTATGTATTTAATCACCATTTACTTTTTTAGTGAAGACTGAAGGATGCCTGTCTGGCCAAGACCCCAGTGGTGCAGTCAAAGGAAGAACAAGCAATGGTGTTGGTAAAATGCATTTTTCCTCCCATTGAGGTTCTTTCTTGTAGAGTATCTGTACATTAAGGATAGGAAAGGGCAAAAAAATTAAACAAACAAACCACCTTTCCTTCTTCCACTGGCAAACTCAGCAGGCTACCTCTCTTTGTCTCCCAGCTGCCTTTGTCTCACTGACCACATGAACACAATTCCTTTACACACATCCAAATGAAATACTTATATGTTAAGGTAACCCTCAGACAGCCTTAAATCTGTGCTGGCCTATATCTGAATTACATAAAATAAATTCCAATTGACACATGGAAGTAAAATACACCTTCAAATAAATGATTTCAACTCTAACTTTCTGCACACATCATACTTTCTACAAGTACCTTAAATTGACTGCAGATTTCCACTTACTTTACAGGGAAATGATTTAATCCACAATGAACATTTCTGGAAGGATAACTTTCTACTTAACTTTGCAGCCATTCCCTGAGGCATAACAGATCCAAAAATGTTGGAAGTCCCTCAAATATTGTGTCTTCTGTACTTGTGAAAGTCTTTTTTTAAATTAAATTTACTGTACAGATCCTTCTTCTTTAAAGTGTGTTTTGATCTAACCTTTTAATTTTGTTCTCCTGTTACCCTTAATAGCTCCATACGTGATTTATTTCCCTTTTGACTCCTCCTTTCTCTGTTTCCCCCCTTTTTCTGTTTTCTTCTACATGTCCTCAGTCCTCCTGAAGTCTGTGAAAAATTGCAGCACAATTCAACTGCAATATTAAACAAAATTATTTAAATAACAGCAGCTTGCATTATACCTATGTTCATAATTCCTTCTTAATTACATTACCTTAATAATAAGCACAGTGCTAAGGCACCCTGGGGTCTGTAGAATTTTGAATTCAGGAAAGATATTTATCCTTCATTGAATGGTAGGGTACATCAGAGGGGAAAATTCCATCATTTTTAATTGTGATAATTTCCTTGCCTATATTACATAATGTTTCATACACACTGTGGTTTTCCTTTTTCTTTTTTTATTATGTTTTTCAATTTCTATTTATATAAAAGGAGAAAGACTCAAGAAGTGAAAGACCCCACAATCAGGAGAACAGAAACAAAGACAATTTTTTTAAATAACTGTGAATCCATCTGGTCCTCTTGTTTTTCATGATAGAAGAGCCTTTACTGGTTTATTGTACGTCTTGTGATCTCAGAAGAAACCAACTTCATTTTATTCCTTTTCTTAATCCGTGGCAATTGAATTTCAGATAAGAAGGAGACTATCTCTTTGTGACCCACATTTAGCTAGGATAAATTTGTTTTATAAAAACATGCAAAAATCTCATTACAGTTCTTGATTTCAGAACTGTTGCAATGTCTCTTGTGCCAATAACTGGAAAAAGTTTTCCTTTCTCCTCTCATTCCAATCATATGCAAATAATTTGTCAGATTTATTCCCCTTTTCATAGTACATTTGTTCATTAGGCTTTAACACATTGTCTGTGTTTTTCACCACAAAGCGTTTAGTTTCCCTCTGTTTAATCAAAAGTTGGAGGGTCCTAGGGTACCTGCTTTTTATGTTGCTTTTTTTCATCTCATTAACTTCCTTTTCTAATTTACACTGGTACTCAAGATATACTTTCTGTGCTGCTGCTTCAGCTAAGCAAATTATTCTACCCCTCATGACTGCTTTGGCAGCTTCCCACAAAACACCCAGGCTAGTTTCTTGGTTTTTATTGATATTAATTTATTCTGAAATAGTCTTCATCTGTTGCACAAATGCTGCAGCTTTAATTAGAGAGTTGTTAAATCTCCATACTTCAGATCTTCTATAATTCAGTATACCATCCAGAGACATAGACACCAGGAAATTGTCAGGCAAAGCTGGATTTCCATTACCAGATGGTTACATGCTACAGTGTATCCTCATAAATAAATAAAAAAAGAATAGTGGTTCAAATGTAGTGGAACTAATATATAAAAGTTATTGTATTACCTGTTTTGGT
Source organism: Chelydra serpentina (assembly GCA_037349315.1). Lineage (NCBI taxonomy): Eukaryota > Metazoa > Chordata > Testudines > Chelydridae > Chelydra > Chelydra serpentina. Next base: position 64,353,239 of record JBAIAC010000004.1, read on the forward strand.
GTAACTGTCGGTATGGATCAATGAGAAACAAATCTTTGCAATAATCTTGCTTACTTCACTTTCTAATTGTTATTTTACTTACAAAGGCCAAATCACATATCCCTATCTCATTCCAGAGAATAACTAAAATCTCCTTCAGCTGTTACAGCTCCTGGAAACATCTGCCATTAGGTAAAAAGGGAAGAAAATCAAGAAAGAATTTTGTCTGTTAGGATATACAGATTTGCAGCCATAACAGGGCTATCTGCCATAATCCCTTGAATAATTCTCTTTTTAATCATCGTCTCACTGATCAAAGGGAAAGGAGTCCCCCTACCCCCTTTTAAAAGAGAAGTAGTACTAAAAGTCACAGACCTTTTGCAAAGAAACTGGTTCGCCAAAAGTAAGCAGGAGACAAAAGGACAATCAAAGCAGATATAAACCTTACGCATAGAGAATAGTTTTACTATTAGATGTCTGTTTTGGCACATGCTATATTGCTACTTTTTCTGTTTTAAGGTTTCTGAGTACTTAGTATAGTATAGTCTTAATGGAGACTCATACACTGACAAAAACAAATGAGGACAAACCATAAGAGTTGTTGGAACAATTATAAAAATTGAACTAAGAGCCCAAATATACCATATGCACATAAAATTAACTAACAGTTGGTAACTGTACAGAAGCCAACACAAAACAAATTGTAGACTACACCCTCAAATGCTGCAAATTACTTGTAAGAAATCTACAAAATAGTAGCTCCAAAACAATATTCTGTGAACCATAAATGTGGTAACAAGAAAAAATAATATGTATTACTTGCCATTGCAGTTAGGCTTATATGTGAACACTGTATATATACCATATGTTGTTATTTTTTTTAGCTTTTACAGACACATCTAACTGCCTGAATATTTATTCTGTCATATAAGGGAGAGGGAGAAGTGTCCATAGGATTTTCAAAAGGTGCAGTTTGCCATGCACAGAACTTGTGTGTGCTGAAGGATGTGTGTGAACTAACTAGCTGGGCTGGATGTGGGAACCCCTCAAGCCCTTCATTGGCTGGTTGACCATCTATCAAATGAATCAGAAGCCGACACATATTGATAAATAGAGATGTTTAGATTTTTCAGAAAAACATTCACAACAATGCTGAAAATCATTTTTACTGAAATTTTCTGTGGAAATATTTGAGGTTTTGGTAAAAAAATTGAAAACCAAAATATTTCAATTCTGAAATGCAGCACCTCATGGGAGTTGTATTTCAGGTGCCCCAAGTTCCCATTCCCATGTGTAAGTTGGGCTCTCTGGTTAGACTACATCTCCCATGATGCACTCCAGTTTTCCCTCATGATGAAAATCATGAGAGAAAATCACATACCTGAGGCTGATTTCAGAATCAACATGTTTCATTGTTCTTCCAAAAATGTTTTGATTTTGGCTGAAATGTGTTCATATTTAACATTTTTTCCTTTTCAGATGTTCAGCTTTCCAACATTTGTTTTCACAGAAAACACTTTCAATAACAAAAAACACAGTTAATTGAAAACCCAGTTTTCCACTGAAAAACAATGTTGACAGATTTCTTTTGTCAGCCCTACTGATGAATATATTGCTTATTTATATGTATGACTTTTAGATGTTCATCAATGCAGTATTCAGTCCTCTGGTCCCATTAATTGCTTCAGGCATGAATGATCTGGTACAACTGTGTCTCATGCTCAATCAACCATGGCTCTGCCTATCCTGAGCTAGATGGTCCATCTTAAGTGTTCTTTGGGGTAGAGAACCTTGTCATTCATATCGAGGTTTCTCAATGGAATTATGGGGAAGCAGGAAAGAAATAATTGGAGATTAACTCCACCAACAAAATTCTATTAGGGAAGTCTGGAGAAAGACAGGAAGGATTTGATCAAATGTTGCTAGGAGCCTGAAGAATGCCAAAGCAGAATGACCAGCACCAGAACAAATAGTGTGGAACACATTGATGGAGTGTATGGGAATTTAGACTATCAAGAGCCTAATGTGTGTGTGTGAGAGGGGGGACTTCTGATATTTTAGGGAGTGGAATTTTTTGTTCCTCCAACTTTGTAGGCAATGTTACAGATAGTTGGGAAATTAAGTTTTTTTTCCCCCCGTAGACAATTGTGACACTTCAAGGGGAAAAAAATGCTAAAACCAATATTTTTTTTTGGTGCTGAAAACTGTCAAAATCTGAAAAAGTTTGTGTTTTGTTTCTCACAAACAAATGACAATTTTTGAGGAAAGCATACACTTCTCATTAAATTGTTTGTTTAATCAAAAACCCAATGTTGTTGCAAAAAAATGAAGGCAAAATTTTTACAAGCCCTGGACAAGATTACGCCACTGACAACCTTGAAGGAGAAGAAGTTGGGAAGCTCTGAACAATTTAACTACAAAATACTAGATTGATTTTTTCTATTCAAAGTTTGCAAATGAGAAAAATATCTATCATCTATCGTCTATCTAAATATTGATTTATAGAAGGGAAAATTATCAATATGATGGTGATGTTTATTCAGTTTAAATTTCTGAATAAACTCATCATCAGTGAAGGCTCATAGGCATTTGTATCAAAATAAAATTTTCAATATGAAATCATTGAATCTGTAGTCCATATTGATAACACACATTTCAAATATTAAAATAAAATATTTGATTCCTTTGTTAAAATCTATTTTAATTAGGCAAGGGCTTCAGATTATCAAGGAAGGGTCTTAAACTGTTTTCTCTGTCTTGTTCTTTTTAAAATAATATTTATGGATCAATTTGACTACTCTGAGGAGATTTTTGTGGATGACAAAAGGCTATTTTGTAATTCACAAGCTCCTCAAGGATCTTGTTCTTCCTATCAATCCACAAGTTCTTCATCATATATATATTCTCTCCACAGTTGTTTACTAGCATGGACATGATATATAATACAGTCCTGTCCTTCCAGTTCTTCCCTAATTAATTATACTTTGGCTGCTTCTGTTGCTACCTTCATCTCTTTCAGTGTGATGGGCTTAATGGATCAAGAACTTGGGAAAGTAGGTCTTACATACAAACTCCTTTCCCAATTACTTGTAGCTGCCTCTTCTAGACTTTACCATCTTCTGAGGAGAAGATGGTTTTCTGGTCAGCAGCCCTCAGGCTCATAATTTTCTAGTTAACTTGAAACAATCCCTCTCCAAAACTAAAACAAAACAAAATCCTTGCAATCCAGAACTTCGAGTTAACCTGAGCATCTCATCGTACATTTTATCAGTGTGCCAGACCTCACTTTCAAGCAGTTTGACTGATATGGCTAATAGGTTATTTTATTTATTAACAGATCCATATACAAAATGTTATAAATTTTGTTTACAACTTAAATGGAGATAAACTCTATATGTACAAATACACAATTATAGATTAGCCTATGAAAGTTCTTAAACTGTATTGACGTAATTGTTCAAATAAACACCATGCTGTCAGGAAGAGAGAGAGAGAGAGAGAGAGAGAGAGAGAGAAAGAGAGAGAGAATTGTCTTCATTGTCTCCAGTTCCCGGTCAGAGATGAATTTCCAAGTCAAAGGAATGTTTTCCTTTATCTTGTGACAAAAGTAAGGCCTGGTCTTCTAGTTTTTTTTTTCTTTTTCTCAAAAGCTGGTTGATGGCTGGAAGAAGTTACAGCCAACTGATTTGAATGTGATGCTTTTTGATCTACAGTAGCAGTATAAAATTAGTAAAATAGTTAAATATTACCCTTCAACATCATGTACTAAGTTAGAGGTTCAATGCATACTTGGACAAATGAAATTCAGTCTCTTCTGGGGCTGAATACAACCACTGGAGCAATGCCACAGAGTAGTTCAGACAAGAAGTGAAGAATAATTTCATACTCAATTGATGCTTCAAGGAAAATTTAGAATGTAACTACCTAAACTGGAATTTGGATGGACTATATTGACAGATATATACTTACAAAAAGTGCCGTGGAGTTTTTAATTATTCCTCATGTTGTCATGAACTTAACATCTCTCATACACATATATGCAGTACATGACTATTTAAAGTTTCTCCTCACAACCTGAAAATATGAGTATTCATTTATATGTGTAAACCTCCTTAGGAATGGTCTGAGTCTGACAACCACTTAAAAGACAGCAGTCTTAGATGCTGCTCATGTCTTCCACCAATTTTCAATATAAACCTCATACTGTAACTTGCAAATGCGTCACAGAGGATACTGAAATTCAAGAAACAATTTGCCCTGCATATATTCTTACATATAAGCACTTGGGTTCTGCATCTACCTATTTTGTTGCTATTCATTCCTATTTGTGCTACAGATATTATTGTTCCACAATTGTAGGAGTGATTGCTGACCTTAAACCAAAAAAGTTTGTTTCCCTGGTAGTTTTACATAGCTTTTCTTCAAGAAGGAGTGAACCACTGGCCACAGGAGGCAAGCTTAAATTAGTGCATATCCTTAGGGCAAACCTCCTGTTCTCTGCACTTGCCTGAAGCCAGCACAGTTCTACTGCTTTACTTAGTTGTGCAAAATAACCCAATTTCTATAGTCACATATCTGAATAACGTCAAGTGGAGGGTACTTTCCCAAGGTTAATATTTTTAAATGAGATGAACATGGACTGAAATATCTGACCACTCCAGTACCACCAAATTACTTTGGCTAGAGCTGGCAGCATATTTTTCTGTTACTAATATACATTGTGAGTTTTAGCAAATTTTACATCAAATATTTATTTGTGTAAACATATATATATATATATGTTTCTATTATTTAGCTAGTTGTGCTCATGGGTTATTGAATAACCTGACCTTCCTACTATGGAAAGAAGTGTGGGTCAAGAGCTAAATATGATTTGTCTCTCCAAAATAGAGACATATTTTGGTTGTGCTAAGTATTATTACAGCATTAATTAGCACCTCCAAAGAAGAATAAAGGAATTAAATGCTAATTCACTACAGGTTTGTTCCAAATCAGGCCATAAGGGATTAATATGCGTAATGCTCCCGCACCCCCAATGTAAGGAATAAATAGCAGTTCTATTTGTTAATGATGTGAAGTTGAAAAACTAGATAATTCTGATGATAATTACTATGTCTATATTTCTAGAAAAATAACACTTCATAGATCTCAAACTGAGCAGCTATGCACTGTATGTATGGACTTACTTTTTGAAAAAATATACATTAAAATAAATGGAGTGTCCCGGAATGCTGGTGCACCAATAGCTTTGTGAATGCAAGTTTTCTTTTGCTCCCCAGAATCAGTGCAGCACGGGAAACAGTAGTGCAACCTTCACTACACAATCCCTCCCACGTTCTTCAGCATTGACCTGGACATACCAAGTGACTTTCAGTTCTTAGGTCACTTCTGAAAATGTGACTTAGACTTACAATTCATTTAGGCCCAGATCCTTAAAGGTATTTAGGTAACTAACTCTCATTGAAATCAGTGGGAGGCATCTAAATACCTTCAAGGATCTAGGCCTGGAGCACTTTTGAATTGTTTTCCCATGTGGTCAGCTTGTGCTTCATACCAACCCATACTTGGTCACTGCTGATGACAAAAATGATGATGTCTTTTGTGATATGGGCTCTTGTCCATGAGGGATGGAGAGAACAACTCAGATCAGCATATTGTGAGTCACCAAGTAGCCATCAGAGAGCAGCAGGTGACCTCTTTTGTATTCAAGCAAGTGACCTCGAGATAAAAGTTTTCTAATCCCTCAGGTTTCCCTCACCCACCTGCATTGCTAGGAAAGTTGACTCTGCTTGTCCCAAAGGCAAAGGTCATGTGAGTAGAAGGGCAGTAGACAGCTTTCAGGTCTGATTTTTGTCTTGTAAATATTCTGAGCCAGAATATGGCCTCATAGAGAATGTATTGCAAGATGTGTCTCTTGATACAGACTTTCCACTAATTGGATTCCAAAATCTTCAGTTATTTAACTTACTGACTAGATTTTTCTCCAGCTGTGTCCTGTATAGTATTAGCGGTCACAGTGCACTTGACCATTATAGTTGCTTAATGTTAATTATTTCCCATTTAAACCATGTAAGAGCACCCAGTTGCCATGGCAAGGGACACTGTACACATGCAGGTAATAATAACAAAGATTATAACAATAATAATATGAGTTTTCTCTAACAAATACAATGTAGGTATTTGAACTTAGCTATGAACTTAGAAATTTGATAACCATCATTACAATTGTTTATGCTATAATTGCATTTGAGGCTCAAAGCAGTTCCATTTATTCCTTAACATCTGAAGGAGAAAACAGAAATATATCTACCCATTTTAATTTCGATTAATTTGGCCAAAAGAATCCCAAGGAAAGAAGACATGAAAGAAAGAAAGAAAGAAAATGATCATTTTAAAATTTATTTTAGTTTTCTTCTCTCTTATGGACTGACTCCCAAAACACTTCAGGAAAGGTACTTGGGGAAAGGTATGCTGCACTACTCAAACAATGTGCCAAACTGGAAAAATTCTACTGAAGTCAATGTAGTTGCTTCCATTTATATCAGCAGAGAATTTGGCCCAATATTTGTATAAATCAAAAAGCTCAAAAGTACCTGACATTCGGGCATTAGAGTTTTTTCTTCCCAACCAATCAGTCAGCGGCAGTCAAATTTCTATGGAAGTGGAGGATCTCACAGAGTCATTACATGAGGAAACACAACCATCCAGTCTCTCCCATCCTCAAAGTTCAGCTTTGTAGCTATAGTTACACAATTGAGAAGAGGGAGTTTTATTCTGGGAAGTATTCCAGATTCCTTTATGAGGAAGTAAATAGTGCTATGACCAGCAGCTACTACACAGTACAGTTTGCATTCTTTGTGTACTGGGCAAGGATTTTTTCCCCCATTTCTTACATCATTTCATAACCCCAAATGAATTAATTATACATCATCTACACAGCAAATAGCACAGCACTGAAGGTGCACTTTGAGTAAGTAACTCAAGTTGAGAACAGCAACTTGTTTTTGCCAGAGCTCGTCACAGTGGACTCCTAAGTTACCAGTACATTAAAAGGTTTTCCCTGACATCACTAATCCTTTCATCAAGAGCTATAGTACTGAAGTAGCGTGAAATTGTCTGAATAATAAATCTATCTTTCTCCTAACGATAGAAGATGCAAGCTATTCATATGCTCAATTGCACTTGCAAATGATACACTAATATGGTTTAACCATACTGCTGTGAGGTCACTATAGCTATTTAGCTATATAGCTTTGGCTTCTTTTGTACTCTGATAATTTCCAGGAACCTGTATATATGTTATTCCTGTCAAAATCATGCTGTGCATTCTTAATGATAAAAAGCAAATATTCTATTTAAAAATCATCGTCTGATTGATGTCTCCCAACTCAGATCTTTCCCAATAGATGTGTCCTGTCCCACTCTAAACAAACTTATCCACAAGGGCACTAAAAATTACTATAGCCAGGAAGACTGAATTCTACTTCTGGATGGAGAAAGTGGAATTGCACCATGCCATTATTCCAGAACAGTAATGCTGATCATGATTTTGCAGATCTGACAATGGCATTAGAGGAAGAGGTTTATAAGGAAAAAATTAAAAAATACAATGAAACATCAAAAATGTGATCTATTCATGCAGTATTCTGAAGGGTTTTATACCCTTGTGACTGAAGGGTTTTATACTGCCACCCACCACCAAAGTAGCTGGGTACCTTCCAGGCTAATTAATTGACAAAGAAGACTAGTTCCTTAATGGATTTTGCTGGCTTTCTGGCTCCTCTCGCTTTCTGGCTTTGTGATGAAGCAGAGAAACTGCCCACCAGCATGGCAGGGGTTAAAGAGAGCCTTTGGGGCCAGCTAACCCCGCCCTGTTATACCTGCATCCAATGCCACACTGAGACAAGGGATAAAATGAGAGTGCTTGGCTCAGTTGGGGGCTGACTGGCAAGGAGACAGGAGCTATCTGCCTTCCTACCTGAGAGGGAGGGTGTCATAAACATACAGCTAAGGGTAGCCTAGAATTCCTCCTTACCTGTAAGGGGTTAAGAAGCTCAAATAACCTAGTTGGCACCTAACCAACAGGACCAATGAGGAAAGAAGATACTTTCAAATCTTGGGAGGGAAGAAGGTTTTCTTTTTGCTATTTGTTTGTGTATGTGTTCTCTCTTGGGACACAAACAAAAGATAAACTAATCTGCCTTGCCTGGCTTACCTATATTGGTTGCAATATTGGAGACTTGGATTAGGATGGGTTGGAGAACATGTATTTCTGTCTGGTCCCTCTCAGTCCCACACAAACAAAGAGCACAAACAGAACCTTTCCCCCTCCCAAGATTTGAAAGTATCTTCTTTCCTCATTGGTCCTCTTGGTTAGGTGCCAGTCAGGTTATTTGAGCTTCTTAACCCCTTACAGGTGAGGAGGAATTCTAGGCTACCCTTAGCTGTATGTTTACGTCAGAGGGTCATTAGCTTGCCAGTCACCAGAGAGTAAGTAGTGTTTCCCTGTCCAAGGCACACTGTAGCGCAGGGGTCTCAATCTCAAATGACCACGAGGGCCACATGAGGACTATGCATTGGCCCGAGGGCCGCATCACTGACTTCCTCCATCCCCACCCCTTCCATGAGGCCCCGCCCCTGCCCTGCCTTTTCCCACCCCTTCCCTGCCCCCATTCCAACCCCTTTGCCAACCCCTTCCCCTTCCCAGCCAATGGGAGCTGGGGTGGTGGGGCCTGGAAGCGAAGGCAATGCACGGATCCCTCTGCCTCCCCCACTTCCCCCAGGCTGCAGGGACATGGTACCAGCCACTTCAGAGAGTGGCACAGGGCTCACGGAGCCACGGGAGGCAATTCCGTGGGCCGGATCTGGCCTGTGGGCTGTAGTTTGCCCATCCCTGGCCTGGAGGTAGGCACGGGAGAGGAAGCGCGGGGAGCTTGGCAGACCACACAAAAGAACCCCGCGTGTTTGAGACCCCTGGTGTAGAGGATACTTAGGAGTCTTCAGCAAGTGAGGTAACTGGGTGACTGAAGCCCAGAGACATTGTAGAGTTCAGCCTCACCAAACTTACAGCTACTCCACCCAAAGGAGACTGGGAGCATGGCAGGACATGAGGAGGTGCTACTGGAGGAAAGCCACCCCAAGGCATTAAACTATAGGGTCCATGCCACAAAGTGAAGGGACAGTGGTAGGAAGTAGCCCCGGGAAGTGGATTTAGACTCCATGCTGGGAAGGTCCTGTTTTCAGGGGTCAACTCACAAAGGGCCCTGGTCTGGGACCTGTTGGAAAGGGAGGGCCAGGGTCTCCTCACCCCACCGCCTAAAAGAGTGAGGTACCTCAACCAAAGAAACAAGGGGTTGGAGGTCAGCTGTGGCAGCCACTAGGTGGCCTGGCCCTCCAAGCACCTTGTAACAGGGTTATAGAATATTCTGTTTGGAGTAGCATTTGTGGGGAACAGTGATGCCGGGGAAGGACAGGTGAACTTAATATCACTTTGCTTATAAAGGAAAAACTTTGTCAAAGAAGAATGCATTGAAATAAGATCTCATAAGAGGACTTCTCCACTCTCCTCTGGAGGTTCATTTCACAGCTAGAGCCCTTTAATATAGAAGGCTTCATTTTTGACTCTTGCATACCAAACCACATTATCTTGTTACCATTCTACAACAAGAAAACAAAAAAATCCATCATGTCAATGGAAAAGATACACCCTGACTTCCCATTGAAGGAAAGTATTGTCTATCTATGGGCAGGTCTGTACCCAGCTATCACCTTCACCTCCCATCTCTACCCTAAAACCAAAATCCAGAATGTCACCATATCCATATGTTAAAACAGAAATCACCATAAAAGGATTTAATACTGTCAAGTATGCTGCAAATAAATTATATATTTGATCAGACTGTATGGGAAACCTAACGGATGGCAACAGGGTATACTTTTATCTTCAAAGGTTCACCAGCAAGGAGAGGGAGCATAGCATAAGTTAGAAAAGTTAAGATAGAGCTTGTGATGTTACTTGTCAAAATGTCAGTCATAACCTGAAAACTTCCTGCCAGCAGTCCCCAAATGTCATTGAGTTGCACATCACAAATGGAGACACTGAGGCTGGGCGGAACCTTTACTTTAGACGGAGGTGGGATCTGAGTGCAGGACTCTGGGAGCAAAAAACTCCTGAGTTTTACTTCTGGCTTTGACACTAACTCATTGGATAGGATATTTAACCTCCCCGTCTCAGTTTTCTCAACACAATATGGGAAAAGGAATATCTACATCAAGGTGTAGTGATGATCATTCCGCTGGTGGGACAGACTAATTGCTGGTGTCAGCAGGTGTAGTTCCATTGAAGTTAGTATAATTGTACCTGCTTACAACAGTAGTGAGTTTTAGCAAATATCTGTAAAATACATTACAGTAGAATCATAATAATTATGCGTTCAGATTAATACAGTTCAAAAAAACAAATGTAGTCACAATGGCTATATGAGATATAGGGCTAAAATAAGAGGCAAATAATCTAATCAACAAACATTGCTTCTCTTTCTTTTTTCAAATTGTTTTCAAATAGACCCTAATTTTCTTGTATTTATTATGTATTCTGCAAGTTTTTTATTATATTCCTTTGTAGATTCTTTTCAAGTAGTGGATTGTGAATATTCTCAAGTTTAAGTATGAGCCATTTGCGTTGGACACATTTTTTCTCACTGTATTTCTGCTCCTTTATTGGATGAGCATAACTTTTAGGATCCAGTTCAAAAGAACATGATTATCAGTTTAAAATAAGCTCATTTGGAGAACAGACCTGCCAGTAAACTCATATATAGAATATTTGTGGAAAGCAAATACAAACAATGTGAACATGTCTGAAGCAAATTTCATTTAACATTTTGTACACTGTAGAGTTTGTCAAAAAGGTTGTGGGGGGAGAATTGAAAAAGTTCCCTCCAAAATCTTTCCACATTTTTGTCTAAATTTAAAAATGTCAAGAGATTACGAATCAAAATCTTAGAAAAAAATGGATGGCTCTAATATTCATAGAATCATAGAAATATAGGGTTGGGAGGGATTTCCATAGATCACCTTGTCCATTCCCCTGTGCTGAAGCAGGACCAAGTATATCTAGACCATCTCTGACAGGTGTTTGTCTTATCTGTGCTTACAAATCTTCAATGATGGGTATTCCACATTCTCCCTTGGAAGCATGTCCCATTGTTTAACTATCCTTATAGCTAGAAAATGTTTCCTAATATCTAACCTAAATCTCCCAAGATGCAGATTAAGCCCATTACTTCTTGCCCTACCCTCGTGGACATAGAGAAGAAAAAAAAAAGATCACTGAACAACATTTTACGTCCTGCTACAGGGAAAACATCAGCTATGGACAGATACACCAACAATATTCTGTGTTTGTTGATATAGCATGTTATTTGAGGTTTACTAAATTAACTTGGCCTGACTCTGTTTTCTTGTATCAGCTCTGAAAATCAGAATATCCCCAAACTATTGGATTAAAAGATCACTGAACAATGTCCGTAGCACCTTGAAGAATATACACTCCTTTAGGGTCTCTGTAATGTCAATTCTTGGCTGGAAATGAAATGACAATATGATGATAGGCCTACATAAGGCAAACCAGAAAGCTCTTCTCACAGTTACATGTAAGTTTCACAGGACTTTGACATTGATCTGAGAAATACACACTGCTGCTTAGAAAGGCAAGATGAAGTAATGATCACTGAGAGGCTCAAATCTTCTTCATTTGAAATACTGTAAATGATATGAGATGATCTTTGTGGAAATGGTTGTGCATTTTGTATTCCATTCTTCTCTGTGAAAACAGCACATTCTCATATGCCCTTCATTCATCTGTGTGTTTAATATATTCCTGGCAATGAAATGCTGTAATAAAGTATGTCTCCCTCAGCTGCTAGTGATCTACGGAGAAGTGAGAAGAGACATCAGCCTTCTCTGTGCTTCCAGATCAGAAAATAAAACCTTGACCACTGGAGGTAAGGCAAAGCATCAGTGGCATCATTTACTTTCTCCTTTTTATGAATGCCACCTCAATCTGAAATTAAAGATCCTATGCTCTTTGAAATAAATATGGGAAAAGCCTAAAGCAGGCTAATTTCTGCTTCTAATTTTGCTAAGTGCTTATTAACAATTGTAATTATACAAGAGTATTTGAGTAGAAATTGACCCATGTGTTCTTTTAGCACTGTCTTGATACTGATAAGCAATGGCTGAATCTAGGTTATTATTTCCTTAACAACACTGGACTGAAGTCATGATGGGGACTAGTTGACAGCACAGCAGGGACACTTATAATCAGATGCATAAAGCCTGGAGGGATGGCTTGGGCACTCAAGCCCCTCCAATATTTATGTTTGGTATTAAACACTCCAAGTGCAGATAATGATTTTGGCTCCTTGCCCTTTCCCAGCATTTTAAAAAAGCCATACATCCATGCTCGTAATAAACATAAAATTAACTCCTCTGCAAGTAGCTGAGAACAGTTGCAATTTGAAAAGTTGCACATTGCAATGGGTATGTTGACACTTTATTAAATTGTTTAAGAAACATTTTCCAGACTTTCAAATCCATGTTATGCTCAAAGGATAAACATATAAATCAATGTGGTCTTTTTGATCTTACAAAAGCAGCTGCCAAGCCCTGGCAAAAGGCCCTCACTAGTGTAAATACCAGGGTTTAAATTCTCACAGAGTATTTCCCAGAGCCCTGGGGATCATGTCTTCTGCCCTGTGGGAGGTGCCAGGCACTCAGGGCTTCAGCCCCATGGGAGGCGCCGGGTCTCGGGGCTTGTGCCCCACGGGTTTGAAATATTTACCAGGGCTCTGCTCTGGGAAGCTCTGGCTGAATTTAAGCCTTGGTTATTACCCTAAGCACAGGAGGCAAGTGCCATCATAAGAGCTAGAGAAATCATAGTTCAGCATTTTGGTGCTTACCACCCTACCGATTAATGAATGAAAGTGCTGGAGAAGTGGAGATTTCATTGTTAAAGATATAATTTGATACTCTAAAAGGATAAGAAGCTGTTTGGTCATTCCTTTTTTTCCCCCCCTTTCAGCTGATGCTAACTAGTGTAGAGACAACCCACCACCTCATAAAAGCTATTAAATAAATACCTTCATAGATCAAACATATCTGAGGCCAACAAATATGAAGTAAGGGCCATGAAGGACTTGTGTAGAAACTAAAGTATTGTCTATGTAAACAGGGTCTGAATGAGTTCTCCCCTGACAGCTATCTGGGAGGGGGAGAGACTTCAGGAGCAAACTGTATTTACATGAACACACCTACTAAGAACATAAGAACATAAGAATGGCCGTACTGGGTCAGACCAAAGATCCATCCACCCCAGTATCCTGTCCACCGACAGTGGCCAATGCCAGGTGCCCCGGAGTGAGTGGACCTAACAGATAATGATCAAGTGATCTTTCTCCTGCCATCTATCACCCCCCTCTGACAAACAGAGGCTAAGGACACCATTCCTTACCCATCCTGGTTAATAGCCATTAATGGACTTCATCTCCATGAATTTATCCACTTCTCTTTTAAACCCTGTTATAGTTCTAGCCTTCACAGCCTCCTCAGGCAAGGAGTTCCACAGGTTGACTGTGAACTGTGTGAAGAAATTCCTTTTGTTTGTTTTAAACCTGCTGCCCACTAATTTCATTGGGTGGCCCCTAGTTCTTCTGTTATGGGAACAAGTCTGCCTAGATATCCAGCAGACGAAGTGGGTGTTGCTCAAAGTGATCAACTTTGGCTGGTGTTGGGTTACAGTTCACTTTAGTACTGAATGCAGGGGTAGTGAAATGTTGTTATCAATGTTGTTGTATGAGTAAAGAGGTGCAGAACTGTGCTTAACCTGTCCCAAATGAGGGGGTCAACCTTAGCTGAAAGGACCTCATTAAGCCAGGGGCTATAATGCCAGACCCCCGTGACTGTAAGAGGGGTGGAGGCAGATATCCCAGACAGGAATGTGGACTCTCCCTTGTTTGGTTTAACCTGTTCCTCCCCAAAGGTCAAAGATAGAACTAAATAGGCTCCATTAGAAGTCTTTTGTTATTGTACGTGCTCAAAAGAGCTGTAAATCACTAAGAGCTGGGTGGAACCTCAAGAGACTGGCCTGCAGATGTCACAGCAGAGAGGCAGGTGGCAATCAGTGAGTGGAACAGCGGCTGGCAAGATAGTGAGTGGAGCAGAACATGGGGCTGGCAAGGCAGCCAGTGGATAGGAACTGCAGCTAGCGGGGTGGCCTGCAGAGAGAAACTGTGTCTGCTGGAGCAGCCAGCCAGAGCAAGTGCTCAGATGGCAAAGTAAGCAAGATGCCTTCTTCCCCTGGTGGGAGGTGAACTCACACAGATGAACTTCTGAACCCTGGGTCCTCAGGGACCAAGCACAACCACTGTGAGTGGGGTATGGTGAGGGAGCAGACAGGGACACAGAAAAGGAAATTTTGGTTGTAGGACTCAAGAACATGAGGCAGAAGGCACTGCCCCACGCACTCTGGGTGAGTGTCCTGATCACAATTTTATGATTATGAATCCTGCTTGTGGCATTTTCCCTAATTAATGTTGGGTGACTTCCCTCCTTTCATTAAAATTTTCTTTTTTATTCTCAGACTCTGTGTTTGTGAGTTGGAAAGTATTGCCTCTCAGAGGCACTCGGGGGTGGTGTGTAATTTTCCCAGGTTACTGGGTGGGAGCTTGAGCTGGTTCTGTGTTGTATTGTTGAAGAGGAAACCCTAGATATTGAACCTGGCCCTGGTTGCTGCTGGCTGCACCTGGCAGAAGGATGACATCTGTATTAAAAAAATACATTAAATGTCTAACAGGGTTAACATGATATGGAGCTACCCAGGGACATAGCCTTGTCAAAGTAATGGTGTTCTTTGCATCAGAATTTTACTTAATTAGGATTTATCAGGAAAGGAGTTTAGCTTCTGTTGTTCCAGGCAGAAGTGAAAAGTGACTTTACCCACACAATGCTCCGAACTCATTCTGCAGAGCATTAGAATAGCTCACATAGCAGGGCAGACATGACTGTAGAAAAATGGAAGTCATTGAAATCACTGAGCTATTCGGCCTCTAGATGACACAAACTGTTTCAAAGCCTGCATTCCCTGGTCAGATCTTGGAAACCACCCCTCAAAATCAGATTTCCTGATTCAGATTTTCCAAGTGTAATAAGTACAGAGGCAAAATTAACTTGTGTGAAAAAAATAATAAATCCTGAAACTAAATGCAAACTGTACCCATAGGGCTTGATTTTCTTTTCACTTAGCAACATAATTCTACTGACATCATTTTTACTCCTGATTTACAGCATCTAAAGGAACATCATAATAAATGGTACAGAGAAAGTAAATCCTACTTTCTCTCTCTCTCTCTCTCTCTCAACTGAAAGGTAGCTGGTTCAAAACTGATGAAAGGAAATATTTGATCACGCAATGCCCAATTATCTTGTAGAACTAATTGCTACAACATATCATTTGACAAGAGCATTACAAGGATTCCAAAAAGGATTAGATATTTACCTAGATGGCAAGAATATCTAGTTTTGAAAGTTTTGAATGAGAGATGAACCCTCATGCTTCTTCAGACCACAAGCCTACTTATGATCTTCTTCTTCTTCGAATGGCTGATGTAAATGTAGAGCAACAACTATAGTATTGCATTTCGATGGTGAAGCCAGATAATTGCATCTGGAGTAGCAGAGTTTATTGTTGCAATGCCTCCTTCATATTTGTGAATCGGGAATTGAGTTGTTATATATTTCATGGTCTGTTCTGGGTGACCAGTCGCACACTGGAGAATCTTTAATTTTTCATTTTGCAGCAAGTATCTGCATCTGCCATGGTTTATGAGGCCAGGCCATATTTTGGATCGTAGTGGCTAGGCGTGAGGTTGTAACCATGGATACGGCAGTGGCTAGCCTATTGGTCATTGGAGACATGGGTTTCTTGGAGCTTAAGGACGTCGATGTAATGTGTCTTCAACACGATTGCAAGATATTCACGCTTCGCCCAGAAAAGTCCCTCCATATTAAGTTGGAGGATCCTTGTTCCAGAACCTGTCTTGCATGTTACTTGACCCTGAAGAGGGATGTTTTGGGGCTTGAGTTGTTGCTCTGAAGGCCGGAGATCATTGATCAATGTTCGGTCACCGGGTTGATGGCATTAGTCGTGATTTCTAACTTAACAGAGTGGGTAGTGGGAAGGCTGCCATCTTCCACCCCAATTTCTGATGCCTGAGGGTTAAAACGTAAGAATCCCACAGCTACCTCCCACAGAGTATATTGCACCTTCCTCTAAACCACTCTGAGACATAAGGTATTGGACTAGATGGACAACTGATGTAATCAAGTATGTCAATTTCTATGTTGCATGATACTGGTAATACAGAGAGGAAAATCAGACCTATTATACACACCCTTAGAGCCACATAATTGCTTCTTTCCTGGATTCATGTCATATATATATAGGTATAGAGGGGTAAAGGAGCAGGTTTAACTCCCTATTTTAATCAGAACTAAGGCCCTGATCCTGATAATACCTGTCGACAATGGATTAAATCTTCTTTCTTCTGAAGTCAATGGCAAAACTCCTATTGATTTCAACTAAAATTAACAATCCCATTCACAAAAAATGAGAGTGGGACTAGTCACATCTAAATACTACGTCTTTTATTACTATATGGTTACAGGATCAGGTAAAGAGGATGGGATAGATAGAGTAGTTCAGTAGCAAAGAGGACATACTTGTCTCAGTATTGAGCTACTGTATTGTGAATAAGATGGAAGATGATTTTCTGAGCTGCTGCTAAGCTACTTTTCTGGTGTTTCAATCAGCTGGGCGGGGGCGGGGAGAGGGTGTTTAAAAATCATAAATGTAAATATGGGGGAAATGATTTTTTACAAATCAATTACATATTATTTTAATGGGAAATATCAGTCAAAGTTCAGAATCAATTGCAAATTGGTGGAAAGCCAAAGTGTGCCTGCCTGCCTAGGTCACATTGGTAGAAATATTTAAGCTGGAGTAAAGTCAAAATGAATGCTGCTTATCAGGGCTTTTAGCAGAGTCCATTTTCAAACTCTACAAAAGGAGTTATTTCAGCATCACCAGCTGAAAAGAAACAAAGGGATTGTCCACAATGGAAGCAGAGCTATGTTAGCCACATTAATGTACAAAAACAGTTTTCAAGCTTGAATGGTTTTCAGTAGCGTTTTAGGTCCTGATCCAAAGTATATTGAAATCAATGGAAATCTTTGTGTTCCATTCATCTCTGTGAAAACGACAATCTTATATGCTCTTTCATTCATGTAGCTCTTCTATGTCTTTAGTATATTCCTGGCAAGGGAATGCTGCAATAAAGACCTTTCCATTAACTTCACTGGTTTGGATCCAGACCTTAATCTCCATTGCAGAGTAAAAAAGGATTTAAAAAAAAATCTATGCTAGCAGAACCTATTCTACTACCATGCTAACATGTAAAGAACACACTTTCCGAACATGCAAACCATAGTCCCAGGTCTACAAACATTTATACACAAGAGTAATTTTCTACTTTCCATCTGAGTAGTACCATTAAACTCAATGGAATTACTCACATATGGAAAATTACGGAGGTTGTAAATGTCTGTTGGATCTATATTGCAACCATAACTGTTTTCAGACAGCTACGAACAGTTTTGTCCTTAATGTGGATGAGGACAAAATGTATACTGCAAGTGTTAGCTCCAGAAAGGTGTTTCTCTTAGCCCCTTCTTTATCTGTGTGTCGTATGTATTATTTAGTGTATTACATGTTCAGACAATGCTAGGGGCTGTTATCTGTGCCTTGAGCATTGTGGGAAGTCAGCATAACTTCTGTATCACTAGAATTTTGGATCTTTTCTTAAATTGCTAATCTTACGAAACTGGATGGCCACTTTGTAAGATGAGCAAGAAGAGACTACCCAACTCTGTTTTATTTATAATACAAGCCAAAGTTTGAAACAAGGTTTTCAGAGAAGAAAAGCTGGTACAATATTATGCTTTTGTCTCTTTTCTCAAATTAATGACTTAACCAATGTCAAATGTATCGGACATGTCCAGCAGAATATGCAGGATCAGGTAGCTATATGTTCCATTGATTTCAATGGAATATCAGATAGCACCAGCCAGCACAGAGTTCCACTGGAGCTTTAAGAGTAACAGTTAATTAGTTAACCATATACAAACAGCCCGGTCTACATATTATTTTAGCCTTTGTTTCCTTATATTTAACAACAACATTATATTAAATCTTTGACTCTACATCTTTCTAAAGTCTTCTATCCATATGTCTTCATATTGTGCACCTTTTCCCACAAGCATTTAGTGCTAGATTTACAAAGGGACATAGACTTTTTCAGTCTGAGCATCATAACGCCTAACTTTTAGGCACCTGGAAAATCACAGGAATGACACTGCGGTTCAAAGCACCGGAGTTAGGTGTCTGGGCTCCTATGCAACGAATAGGCACTTTAGACCGCAGTTCACAAAAGTCAGCAATGCTAGACAGGGAGCCACTTAAACTAATCAAATGAAGATGTCAGTGACATGGGTTTGTCCTAAATCTTGATCCTCTCACAGAGATAGGCACCTAAGTCCAGGTTGCAGGCAAATGTCTATTTCTGCTAGTGATCCACAACTGGAAACCCTTCTCTGGAGTTAGATGCTTAAGGCATTTCATTAGCTATGGGACATTCTGATGTTGTGCTCCCTCAATCTCTCTTGCTGAATATCCCATAGTCCTGTGGCTAAGGCACTCTCTTGAGAAGTAGTAGATTCCTGTTCAAATCTTTTCTTCTCGCCAGGTGGAATGGGGACTTTAACTGGGGTTCTCCCACTTCCCAGATGAGTGCCCTGAGCACTGAGTTAAAAATTGAAAGTGGCAACCCACCCACCATTATGTTGTGTGGACTTTGGCAGCTTCTGCGCATGACTATCACATGGGGCCCACATGTGAGGTGGGTGGAGTAGGGTATAGCTTCCCCTGTTCATGGATCACTCAAGGACGTAGATGGGAGACAGGCATCCAGATGCCTAGAGTGAGGCAGCAGTGTGCATGGCCAGAGGAAGAACCATAAGCATGCAGGAAGCTTTTTACTACAAAAATGTAGGCACCAAGCACGTTTAGGTGTTCATGGGCATAGGCAGCAGCCGAGTGGGAATTTTGTGAATTGCAGGGACTGCTAAAAATGGTGCTTATGCACAAAAAAGTCTGGGGTTTATAGGGTGACCACATGTCCCAATTTTATATGGACAGTTCCGATTTTGGGGTCTTTTTCTTATATAGGCTGCTATTACCCCCACCCCGACCCGATTTTTCACATTTGCTGTCTGGTCACCCTAGGGAGTTCGGTGCCTAAGTACCATGGTGAATCCCACCCTTACCCCTCATATCAGTCTAAGGGGGCCTTTTCTGTTACATATAGCCATAGAGGGTATGTCTACACTGCAATTAAAAACCTGTGGCTGGCCCGTGCCAGCTGTCTTGGGCTAAGGGGCTGTTTAATGGTGGTGTAGATATTCAGGCTCAGGCTGGAGCCCCAGCTCTGGGACCCTGTGAAGGGGGATTGTCCCATAACTCAGGCTGTGGCCTCAGCCCAGATAGCTACACTTCAGTTAAACAGCCCCTTAGCTTGAGACCAGCTAGCCCTAGTCAGCTGACATGGGCCAGCAATAGGTATCTAATTGAACCTTATCCCTGATCCTGAGTTTTCTGGAAAGGACACATGGCAGCATGAATATATTTGTACTGTGCATGTTTTCTGCCTAGTGAGGAATATTTGCTGCTTTATCTTCATTCTCTCTGCTTTAAAAATGCCCACATGGTCACCTGTTTTCCAGCTCATATTGTACTTCAAGGCCCATAACATTATCATTGTGTTGATCAGTGGTTTTAGGTAAGGTTTTCCGCCCTCCCCTCCTTTCCCAGAGTTCAAGTCTGTTATTTATACAAAGTTCATGGGTTTTCACGCTGGTCCTCAGGTCCCACCCAAAGATCTCCCACATGCCAAGGAAATACACTGCTTTGAGTCACCTCACCATTTAGTAAGGGAAAGTTGACAGTCATAAAATAAACCGTGGGATTTACTTGTCATTAATATCTCCTTCCCCCTCCACAACCACGCTACTTATCCATAATCATATATTTTCACCTTTAGTTCTTAGTTATATAGTGACAGGAACAGCTTGTGGGTGCTTTCTTTTAACAGTGTTTATTTTTCCACACAAGAAAAGAGCAAAGTGTTATGGAGAACAAATGATTTTGGATCCACCCTAGCAGCAGTCCACCAGCTGTCATTGTACTGTGAATTCCAATCCACAGTTCTGAATTGTGTTTATTAGTTAATTAAAAAGGGAATTAGACCTTGCCTCCTTCCCAGATTGTGGTGAATAACAGGGTTTGGGTTTTTTTGTGGGGTTTTTTTTGACACATCAATGTGTTTGGCTTTTGTATGTGTAGAACATCACCTTGCCCGACCAATTTGTGTTGTATCATTCAAGTCCTGAAAAAAGTAAAACATTAGCAGAAAGCGAATGTTAAGAAATAATTTGCATTATTTAAAAGGGTTAAAGATTCTAAATTAACAAAACAATCATCTACCACAAATCAATTTGGGGGGGAGGGATAGCTGAGTGGTTTGAGCATTGGCTTGCTAAACCCAGGGTTGTGAGTTCAATCCTTGAGGGGACCATTTAGGGATCAGGGCAAAAATTGGGGATTGGTCCTGCTTTGAGCAGGGGGTTGGACTAGATGACCTCCTAAGGTCCCTTCCAACCCTGATGTTCTATGATTCTATGAACAGCAGTGCCGAATGAGCATGCAAACAAATATTGTAGTTGTTAAAATTCAAGCCAGGATAGTACTCTGAGTATGAGAGGTTCTTGGAATAATACCACATTTTCTATCCTCTTTGGGCATATGGCAGCAACAGCTGAATGGCTGCAACATGCTGATTTTGGACTGCTGAGCACAAGTGGTTAGAACAAGAAGCTGGTGGTTCTATTCTGTACGTGGCAAGCTGGCAAAATCCTCCCTATTAAAGTCGGAAGTGAAGATAGATTTAGACCATGGGATCATGTTTGTCATATTGTCTCTTTCTGCTGGTTGTCAGAAGGGTTTTATTAGCTACCAGTGTGGGTAAAAGAGATGTCATTTGGTTTGAGAACTTCCTACGGATCAGCTACAACATTTGTCTCCTTTAGAATTTCATCCTGTATTCTTTATGCTCAGTTATGGCTCCTCAGAACATGAGACATGATGAGGATGAGAGCAAGAGCACAGTGGTGCCCAAAGAAAATACGCATCTCGAATACATCCAAAGGCTCTGGGGAAAGGCAATGTGAGACAACCCTTTCTTACACCTCCCTCTGCAGTAACTGCATACCAGGCCAATGACCCTCCCTCTGCACTCCCCTCTGGCAGCGCTGGTGGCTCCACAGCTGTGCTGGGGAGTGAGAGAGCTTGGTGAAACCTTCTTTGTGGCCCGCACATCTGAGCTCAGAAACCATCATGTTTGCCACTATATCTTATAGCCCAAACTGTGTTTTAATGACTAAATAGCATCACATTAAACTTTTTTTTTAAAGAAAAGAGAAAACTCTTGTAAGTTATTCTCTAAAGCTCTGATCCTGCAACTCATTTTACCGGAACAGAGTCCTGCTCTCATGTGGAGAGCCAGTATTGATCCCAAGACACAGGATCAGGGCCCACATTCCTTCTTCTGTATCATTCTTCTCTAAGTACAATCCCCCAGCTTTCCCAGAACATCCTATCTTGTTGATCACCAGGTATTAGAATGAAGGCTCATCTTGGTAAGAACTGTTTCGTATTTGGGTATGAGGGTTATGAGGGTATTTGTCCAAAGTCAAGCACATTGTTGGGGCATAGACAATGATACTATTGTTATTATTAATAATATTAATTATTATTTATTTATTTAAACAAAAATAGCACTAAACAAAAATAACAAATGTCACTGAAACTCTCATCCACAGGCCAGCTTGCAAGCTGTGCTGTACTTACTAGCAAAGATGTGTCAGTCAGAACAGAAACAACAAGTTTATAATTTAGCCAGGAATGTAAAATAACACATCACCACTATATTAACAAGAAACCACAGAACAACCAGGAGGAGAATTGGGGGGCAATTCATAGATTATATAAATGAGGGTATAAATTACACTTTGATAAATCAGTCTAAGAATAAACTGGTATGAGTTACTTGCTTAGGCAATAGGGCATCCAAAGTCCATTGAAGTCATTGAGGTCTTTCTGTTAACTTCAATGGGCAGGAAAAGCAAACAACAGCAGGCTGTAAGAAAACATAGCAGGATTAGGCCCTGCTTTACCATATACCTTCTTACATCCTCCCATTGGTTGTATTTTATGCTACAATCTTGTTCCTCTGTTCTTTAAGTGTGCGAATTATACCACCCTACACTCACATTGATTTACACCACCTTATTCTCCACCCTGGAATTTGACCCATGGAACTATAGTAGTCTGCCAACAAAACTGTAAGGCCTCTTCTTTCCAAGTTTGTAGAAGATCTGTATAATCACTAATATAGAATAAAAATGATTTATTGAGCTACAAAAATCAATGGAGATCATGTTTTCCTGTGCAAAATATTCTGATCAGCACTATTTTATTAGGCTTTTCCTCTGCATCTGATCTTTATTAAAAGCTCAAAGTTTGCAAAGCTTTTTTAAAGTTGCATTTAAAGTTTGTTACGCACAGCACTTAGGGTTGACAAAGATTCAACTCTGCCTGTGGGCTTTTCAGACCTCAGTAACAGAAAAACATGGAGAGTCCTAGATGATAAACAAACAAAGTAAAAGCAGAAGACAACAGAGGTTCATTAAAGCTATCCATGTCGGTAAACTAGAACAAAATGTAATTTTTTTGAATATGAAAGAAAAAAAGGGGCTTTCTGTCCACCAAGGAAAAAATGAACATCAGAGTTATACTGTGAGATTTGAGAAGTACTGTAAATGCCTGTCTAACTACAAGAGAGAACACACACAGTTCTGTTTCAGTTGGTTTAACCACCTACTGTGTCAGTGACTTAAAGTTAAGGAAAAAGGGAAAGATACAAAAGGAAGATGATGTTAGCCAACAAAGAGAGAGTTTCTTTCTAACTGAAATACTGGAAGTACCCATGTGTGCAGAGTCTAAGTCACAGATGTAGACTGTCACCAGCACTCACTGCTGGTACCGAGTGTGTTGATAGCCACATCATAACTTGATCATCACAAAGAACTTTGGGTTTTTTTTCTGTTACTGTAGCTATTTCTGAATATTCCTAAAAAAGGGGAGAATAAATCCTTTCCCTTTTTTTGAAGGACGTACTTAACAGCTTTTGAAAAAATTGTACTTTTTATTTCTGAATATCTGTAAATAGATCAGAACTGTGCTTTCAATTCAATTGCTGTTCTTTCAGACCATAGTGCAATCAGGATGGAATCTGAGATGTTAAACGATCTCTGACTATAATCTGAGAACAGTAAAACTAAAAATACTGGTATAAACTGTCAAACACATTCCAGCCACTTGGCAGCAATATGAGAACACAGCTAATTGAAATGTAGAAGTTTTATTATTCAGTGAGTTTGCTCTCTATTATCTTTTCTCTTCTGCTTTTTGTCATTCTGTAAACATCCCAGGTGAGTATTCTAGCCACTGGTCTAAAAATTATGAGGGATGTCCTCCTCTCTAGCATTTTGTGCAAGCTTCTTTATAAGGGCCGGGTCTGATAGATGAACTCTGGGGATACTTACCAGATTGGACACTGCAGGCATATTAAGTGAAGTAACTCCTATCTTCTCCCAGTTTGTGCATTACTCTGGGGTTTAGGAGTCTGGATGCCTGGCATGGGGCCACAGTGCATTTGTTCAAAAGCAGAAATATAAGTACTTCAGGAATTTTATTGCAAAAATTAGGCACTGATCTTAGACACGTACAGTCATCGTGGGAAGCGGAGCAAAAGCTTTGTGAATCCCAAAGGGCCTGATTTTGGGATTTAGGAACCTAAAATGGCAGTTAAAAAAACCACTTAAATCTGTTTGTGCATCTAGCGTCAGTGACCAAAATAATCCAGCTATCCTCAGTCATACCTCACACATTCTACAGAATGTATTTAATTATAGATTTCTTACTTTTCTTGTGGTTACTTATATTTCACTCTTTTCTCTCGTAAGTCATTATGTCATTCTCTCCTTTCCCTAAGGACACATACTTCCATTAGTAACTAGAGTTGGAGTGAGGAAAGGAAAAGTGGGTTTGATTTTGTCATGTTCTGATTTTGCAAACACGAAAGTACCCCAAGCTTCTGTTTTTGGATTCATGATCTCTGGGAAGCAGAGAAAAGTGCTAAACCTTCTTTATGCAGATACATATGGTAGAAATCAGATTAGTGGATTTCCATAGATATATAAATGGGATTAAATGAAGAGTATACAATGTGATCAAAAGTGTAAAGTAACTGCAGCCAGAAAAGAGGAGACAAGAAATAGTTCTAAATCTGACTCTCGTTGTAAAGGACCCTAATGAAGTAAAGGCAAATACACATATGAGTAGCCAGACTATGCACAGTGTTTAGCCAGCACACCTCTGAAAAGTCTGTGGGACCATAGTGTTCAATAATAAAGAAAGGAATGATGCTGAAGGGACCATATTAGAACAAGACATGCCAAACCCATGAAAAAAATGCAGACATTGGGCTTGTTTTTGGCTTCATTGGCTTATGAGTTGCTTGTTGGCTAATTTTTGGCTTGTTACTTGTTGTAGCTTGTTGTTGTTGTTTTTTGATCGGCTCCTGGCAAGCAGGGCAAGGGGGGAGAGAGTCAAGGGTGCACAGTGGGCCCACCACAATCCCAGACTACACGCCGGGGGGGATCTAGTCACATAGAGTGGTGGGGTTCTTAGGGATTGGCTTGTTTTGGCCTTGTTTTGAAATGGGATTAGCTTGATTTTTGGTTTATTGTGAATGTCGGGGTGCTTATTTACCATGTGAAAGTTGGAAACTGTGATTAGGACTGAAGGACACCTAGTGCAAAAGGATTCCCAGATAGTGTTCTTCTTTCCCACTTGTCCACATCTCTGTGGCTATGTTTATTTTCAGAAATGCACATAACCTCAAGGACCATTTTACTTCTCCATGCAGCTCTTCATCAAATTCTGGAATTTTTGTGTGTGACATTCTTTGTGAGTGGCACCTGGTGTCATAGTACAGTAATCTCCTTCTTGTTATTGATCATTTCAGAGTTATCTGTCTGACTGTCTTGAAGTCAATGGGACTACTCATGTGATTAACTGCTCATCAATGATATTTCTTTCCAGCTGTCTTCATCTATCTGTTTGTCCTTTTAGATTGTGTTTGGGCAAAACTACAGTATTAACAATAATAATATGAACAGAAGAGAAAAGTCTTCTGTCTCCACTTCACTTGACTACCCAATATTGCTGTCTTCTTAGGGCCCAATTAGGGGAGCAGGGAGAAAGCTCCTTTTGGCTATGCTAACTAAATATTTAAATAGGCCTCAGTTGAGGAAAACAGCCTTATTCATGACAGCAGTAAAGTATGTGCTTAATTTTAAGTACATGCTTAAGTCCCATTGAAGTCAAGAGACTTAACATATGCTCAAAGTTAAGATTTATAGATTATAAGGCCAGAAAGGACAATTGGAATCATCTAGTCTGACCTCCTGTATAACATAGGCTGTAAAACTTCCCCAAAATAATTCCCAGAGCATATCTTTTAGAAAAAACAAAAACAAAAAACCCCCTCTAATCTTGATTTAAGAATTGTCAGTGATGGAGAATTCACCAAGACCCTTGATAAATTGTTCCAATGGTTAATCACTCTTTGTTAAAAATTTAACGCGATTAGGTGCTGGCCTAAAAATAGATGGGCTTCAGTATGTACTTATGAGCTTTTCTGAATCAGGGCCTTACATCTGGACAGCATAAGGCCATCCAAGTTCTTTATTTCATTTTGATTAATTTGAATCATCAGAGGTTAATAGGGCAAAAGGGAATGGAGAATCTATGCTCTGATGTCTATGACAATATTATTTGTAATAATTTATAATGGTGTGAAATGTTTTGCATTTATAAGTATTATTTATTTTGTATTACCATAGCACCTCGAAATCTCAATCATGGACCAGGACCCCACACTGATAGATGCTTTACAAACACAGAACAAAAATAAAGGTGTTGTCCCAAACGGGTTTTCAATCTCAGTATAAAATAAGAGACAGCAGATGAATACAGACTGGTGCAAGTGTTAAAAGAAACAATGAGACAACATTGGTCAACATGATAGGCAAGGTCTCAGCAGACTAACTGTTTTCAGGGTTTTTTAGGTCTCATAGCAAAGTAGAATTCAAAGAAGGGTTTAGAACAGTGATAGTCAGACTGAAGATCGAGAGCTGCAAGTGGCTCTTTATTGTGTTTCCTGTAGCTTTCTGCAGTACGTGATTTTAAAATAAAGTGTGACTCAATTATTAAGCATTCAGGATGTTTTTACTATGTTATTAACCAATTGCAGAACACTTGGTCAGTCATTTTTCTGTGAAAATTATGTGCATGTATTAAATGAATCATCAAATTCACACTACTGTGACTCTTTTGGGTAATGTTGATCACTAATTTGGCTCCTGAACCACTGAGGTATGATAAAAGGTTTAGAAAAACTAACATGTGAGGAAATTTTAAAAGAGAATACAACAACATCTGGGAAGGTTTAATCTTGATAAAAGGAAACTGATGGGGGACCTGATAACAGTCTTCAAATATGTTAAGGGCTGTTACAATAAGGGCAGTGATCAATTGTTAATCACTGAAGATAGGACAAGAATTAATCAGATCAATCTGTACTTATGAGCTTTTCTGAATCAGGGCCTTACATCTGGACAACATATAAATATAATAATTTTATAAATATAAAAATATTGTTCAGGCGTGCAAGAGTGAAATTAGGAAGGCCAAATCACACTTGGAGTTGCAGCTAGCCGGAGATGTTAGGAGTAACAAGAAGGGTTTCTTCAGGTATGTGAGCAACAAGAAGAAGGTCAAGGAAAGTGTGGGCCCCTTACTGAATGAGGGAGGGAACCTAGTGACAGAGGATGTGGAGAAAGCTAGTGTACTCAATGCTTTTTTTGCCTCTGTCTTCACAAACAAGGTCAGCTCCCAGGCGGCTGCACTCCGCAGCACGGTATGGGGAGGAGGTGACCAGCCCTCTGTGGAGAAAGAAGTAGTTCGGGACTATTTAGAAAAGCTGGACAAACACAAGTCCATGGGGCCGGATGCACTGCATCCGAGGGTGCTAAAGGAGTTGGCCGATGTGATTGCAGAGCCATTGGCCATTATCTTTGACAAATCATGGCAATCGGGGGAGGTCCCGGATGACTGGAAAAAAGCTAATGTAGTGCCCATCTTTAAAAAAGGGAAGAAGGAAGATCCGGGGAACTACAGGCCAGTCAGTCTCACCTCAATCCCTGGAAAAATCATGGAACAGGTCCTCAAGGAATCAATTCTGAACCACTTAAAGGAGGGGAAAGTGATCAGGAACAGTCAGCATGGATTCACCAAGGGCAAGTCATGCCTGACTAACCTAATTGCCTTCTATGATGAGATAACTGGCTCTGTGGATGAGGGGAAAGCAGTGGATGTGCTATTTCTTGACTTTAGCAAAGCTTTTGATACAGTCTCCCACAGTGTTCTTGCCAGCAAGTTAAAGAAGTATGGGCTGGATGAATGGACGGTAAGGTGGATAGAAAACTGGCTGGATGGTCATGCTCAACGGGTAGTGATCAATGGCTCCATGTCTAGTTGGCAGCCGGTATCAAGTGGAGTGCCCCAAGGGTCAGTGCTGGGGCCGGTTTTGTTCAATATCTTCATCAACGACCTGGAGGATGGTGTGGACTGCACCCTTAGCAAGTTTGCAGATGACACTAAACTGGGGGGAGTGGTTGATACGCTGGAGGGTAGGGATAGGATACAGAGGGACCTAGACAAATTAGAGGATTGGGCCAAAAGAAATATGATGAGGTTCAACAAGGACAAGTGCAGAGTCCTGCACTTAGGACGGAAGAATCCCATGCACTGCTACAGACTAGGGACCGAATGGCTGGGCAGCAGTTCTGCAGAAAAGGACCTGGGGTTACAGTGGATGAAAAGCTGAATATGAGTCAACAGTGTGCCCTTGTTGCCAAGAAGGCTAACAGCATTTTGGGCTGTATAAGTAGGGGCATTTCCAGCAGATCGAGGGACGTGATTATTCCCCTCTATTCGGCACTGGTGAGGCCTCATTTGTGTCCAGTTTTGGGCCCCACACTACAAAAAGGATGTGGATAAATTGGAAAGAGTCCAACGGAGGGCAACAAAAATGATTAGGGGGCTGGAGCACATGACTTATGAGGAGAGGCTGAGGGAACTGGGATTGTTTAGCCTGCAGAAGAGAAGAGTGAGGGGGGATTTGATAGCTGCTTTCAACTACCTAAAAGGGGGTTCCAAGGAGGATGGATCTAGACTGTTCTCAGTGGTAGAAGATGACAGAACAAGGAGTAATGGTCTCAAGTTGCAGAGGGGGAGGTTTAGGTTGGATATTAGGAAAAACCTTTTCACTAGTAGGGTGGTGAAGCACTGGAATGGGTTACCTAGGGAGGTGGTGGAATCTCCTTCCTTAGAGGTTTTTAAGGTCAGGCTTGACAAAGCCCTGGCTGGGATGATCTAGTTGGGGTTGGTCCTGCTTTGAGCAGGGGGTTGGACTAGATGACCTCCTGAGGTCCCTTCCAACCCTGAGATTCTATGATTCTATGAATCTGCATCAAGGGAGATACAGGACTTTCTAGCTATAAGGATAACTATAAGCACTGGAACAGGTTTCCAAGGGAGGCTGTGAAATCTCCATCATTGGAGGTTTTCTAAGTATTGGTTAGACAAACACTTACTAGGGATGGTCTAGATATACTTGTCTTGCCTCAGCCCAGGATGATAGACGTGATGACTTCTTTAAGTCTTTTCCAGACCTACATTTCTGTGATTAAAAGATTCAATTAGATCTTGAAAGGACAAGCATTATTTTTGTAGTCATAAATGAAAATTAAAACATCTGTTTCTGTTCATTTCTATTAATAATGTCAGAATGAAATTTTATTCTCAAAAATATTACAAAAATGCCAATTAAGAAAATATATTTATAGTCTATTAAATGTATTTACTCTTAGCATTAAAATTAAAATTAGATTCTACACTTACTTAACCTTCCAACTTTCCATGTAGAAAATATGATAGGCACAGAATTAGTGTTAAAATATATTAAGTTATGATATACTTAAGTAAGAATAAGCTATATATTTACCTAAACTGTCTCAGAAAAGAGTTGCTAGATTCAATTTAATTCAGAGGGTTGTACACTACACTTGGGGCCCTTCTGAATCTTACTACAAGGCTATGAAAGATCAAATCAAAGCTTCATTTAAGTCACGTTGATAGTGCAGCTGGTAAAAGTAATGCTGAATTGCAATGAAATCCTGTCTACAGTGTTCAGACTAGCTGCCCATATTGGGCTGCTCTTTTTACTTACAAAATTCTACTCCCTGGTTACAAATCAGCCTCCTTCTCTACACTCAGCAAGGAGGCTGGGATTACTGCAATATTCAGCACTTCACAAAATTCCCTGTTAGATTTCCTGAAACTAATTAAAGTTTGAAATTGTGTCTTGAAGCTATATGGCTAAAATATTCACACCCCTCACCTCGTCCTTACAAAAATAGGAAAAAACCTGGATACCTTTTCTGATGTTATATTATATTTAAATTGTACAGAATTGTATACAATGCATGTGTATGCATCTTTAGAGTGTGTGTGTGAGAGAGAACACTCCAATGTTTTGAATTACTCCTTGATTTGGTATGTTACATTAAATATATATTTTCTGAACTCTGAAATAACGTCGTTGACTTTAGGTCATAATTAAGTTCAACCTGAGGCTCTAAGTAAAATCCCTCAGCACTGAGTAGATGGTAAGACCACGTTATGAATTAACAATAACAGCACATTTGGATATTTCTAATAGGAAATAACAGTGATTTACCGGCAATGGTGTGAATAACCTATGTGCCTTGAGAATGGACAGTCCTTTTAAGTCAAAGATAAGGTCAATAAGTGAAAGGTGTGGGTCACCTGTGTTTAACAGAGCTACTAGGTATCTAAAATTGTGCAAAATTCTATACAGTGACTTATCGAACTAAACTCCAATTTATTGTCAGTTTTACCATTAATAATGTTATAAATGTTATAAACCCAGCTACCATATTGTGACCGAATGTACCCCTTTATTCATACCCTACACAAAAAGTAATACTTTTGTACAACATATTACTTGTGAAGTTGTAACACTTCTGGTGTGGTCACAACTGAGAGTGACAATCTCAGGTCAGCAAAAAGAAAATAAGAAAAATACCTGTGGCACCTTAGAGACTAACAAATTTATTTCAGCATAAGCTTTTGTGGGTTAAGAACCCACTTCATCGGATGCATGGAATGGAACATGCACGGGCTGAAATTGTAGAAAAGCAGCATCACTTGCCCCATAACTTCAGCCATGCAGAACACGATGCCATCAACAGCCTTAGGAACAACTCTGACATCATAATCAAAAAGGCTGACAAAGGACGTGCCGTCGTCATCATGAATAAGTTGGAACATGAACAAGAGGCTGCCAGGCAGCTTTCTAACTTCACATTCTACAGGCCATTATCCTCTGATCCCACTGAGGAATACCAAAAGAAACTAGACCATTTACTCCAAAAACTCCCTGGAAAAGCACAGGAACAGATCTGTACAGACACGTGCCCTGAACCCCGACCAGGGGTATTCTATTTGCTACCCAAGATCCATAAACCTGGAAATCCTGGACGCCCCATCATCATCGGCATCGGCACCCTAACAGCAGGATTGTCTGGCTATGTGGACTCTCTCCTCAGGCCCTATGCTACCAGCACACCCAGCTATCTTTGAGACTTCCTGAGAAAACTACAATCCATCAGTGATCTTCCAGACAACACCATCCTGGCCACTATGGATGTAGAAGCCCTCTACACCAACATTCCACACAAAGATGGACTACAAGCCATCAGGAACAGTATCCCTGATAATGCTATGGCTAACCTGGTTGCTGAACTCTGTGATTTTGTCCTCACCCACAACTATTTCACATTTGGGGACAATATATACCTTCAAGTCAGCGACACTGCTATGGGTACCCGCATGGCTCCACAGTATGCCAACATTTTTATGGCTGACTCAGAATAACGCTTCCTTAGCTCTCGTTCCCTAATGCCCCTACTCTATTTGCGCTACATTGATGACATCTTCATCATCTGGACCCACGGAAAAGAAACCCTTGAGGAATTCCACCACAATTTCAACAATTTCCATCCCACCATCAACCTTAGCCTAGACCAGTCCACACAACCGGTCCATTTCCTAGACACTACTGTGCTAATAAATGATGGTCACATAAACACCACCCTATACCGGAAACCTACTGACCGCTATACTTACCTACATGCCTCCAGCTTCCATCCTGAACACGATCCATTGTCTACAGCCAAGCTCTAAGATACAACCGCATTTGCTCCAATCCCTCTCACAGAGACACACACCTACAAGATCTCTATCAAGCATTCTTAAAACTACAATACCCACCTGCTGAAGTGAAAAAACAGATTGAAAGAGCTAGAAGAGTACCCAGAAGTCACCTACTACAAGATAGGCCCAACAAATAAAACAACAGAATGCCACTAGCCGTCACCTTCAGCCCCCAACTAAAACCTCTCCAGCGCATCATCAAAGATCTACAACCTATCCTGAAAGATGATCCCTCACTCTCACAGATCTTGGGAAACAGACCAGTCCTCACTTACAGACAGCCCCCCAACCTGAAGCAAATACTCACCAGCAACCACACACCCTACAACAAAAACACTATCCCAGGAACCTATCCTTGCAACAAAGCCCGATGCCAACTCTGTCCACATATCTATTCAAGTGACACCATCATAGGACCTAATCACATCAGCCACACCATCAGGGGATCATTCACCTGCACATCTACCAATGTGATATATGCCATCATGTGCCAGCAATGCCCCTCTGCCATGTACATTGGCCAAACTGGACAGTCTCTACGCAAAAGAATAAACGGACACAAATCTGACATCAGGAATCATCACATTCAAAAGCCAGTAAGTGAACACTTCAACCTCCCTAATCACTCAATGACAGATATAAAAGTTGCAATTTTGCAACAAAATAACTTCAAAAACAGGATCCAAAGAGAAGCTGCGGAATTGGAATTAATATGCAAACTAGATACCATTACCTTAGGCTTGAATATTGACCGTGGATGGTTCGGTCATTATGTTAATTGAATTTATTTCCCCCTTAACACCTTTGTGTCAACTGTCTGGAATAGCGCCTGTTGATTATCACTTCAAAAGTTTCTACTGATAACAGTTCCTTTCAATTAATTAGCCTCTTAACATTGATATAGACACCTCCACCTTCTCATGTATCTTTGAATGTATAAATATCTGTTCACTGCATGTTCCATTCCATGCATCCGATGAAGTGGGTTCTTAACCCACGAAAGCTTATGCTGAAATAAATTTGTTAGTCTCTAAGGTGCCACAGGTATTTTTCTTGTTTTCTTTTTGCTGACACAGACTAACACGGCTACTACACTAAAATCTCAGGTCAGACTGTCAGAAAACAGGGCAGAC
Source organism: Chelydra serpentina (assembly GCA_037349315.1). NCBI lineage: Eukaryota > Metazoa > Chordata > Testudines > Chelydridae > Chelydra > Chelydra serpentina. The sequence goes on from JBAIAC010000004.1 coordinate 64,386,068, forward strand.
ACCCCAAACAAGTGGTACAATTAGATTTCACCAAACCAGTAACAACTGTGCACTTCTGAATTACTATATTAGTCTTACCATGGCTGCAGTCAGTCCCCTTAGGCTCTCTAGCCCCTCTTTACCACCCAGACTAACTGGACTTTTGATGAAAGGTTGTTAAAGCCAAATATTACCTTATATTATGGTACTCCCAACCGCAAGAGGTCAGTCACTTACCCCATGTCAATGGGTATGCTGGAACTCACAAGAAAGACAAAGCTGACAGCCAATTTCTCTAGTAAACTAAATCAAGGTTTATTAGCTAAGTAAAAGAAATGGGAGTTATTGAGAGGTCAAAGCAGTTAAATCAGGTTAATAGGTGGTCAAAGTTTGTAAGTCCAATGTGATAGCAGAGATGTAGTGGTCTGCTAGTTTCCATAAATCTTTCAGGGTTATCCAAAACAGCTTTGGGGCTCTCTGTCTTGTGTCTGGAGTGCCCCCTGAAAGTGTCCCAAAAGCTCAGAGATACCGGATTACTCCTGTGATTCAGTATTTATAGATTATGCTCACAGAAGACAAGCAGACAGGCATCTTCATTATAGCCTGGGCTTTTCGGATGCAGACTCGGTTTGTGGATTCTCCATTGTTGAACATAATGACCCGTGCTTTGAACTTAGCATGCTTCTTCATTTACAGTTCCAAGGCTCCAATCTCATTTGAGGAACCCAATTATAGATACATACATAATGCATTTAGTTACAGCAATTCAGACAATCTTTCATAAGTTTTCATGAAGTTTTACACAATAAGTAAATTCTCATCTAAGTGCTAATATATCCTTTGATCTAGGACTAATTAACTATAGAGAGCGATATTATCTATAGTATATAGTAAATTTTAATTCAATAACATTCAACGGGTTACAGATAAATGAAGACAATACCATCACACTTCCTTTGAAGTATGCCAACATACAAGTGAATTGGCATGATAACATTACAATGCCTTTTGACACTCCTTTGATTTTTATTAACATGCGAGTGAATTAACCTGCTGTCTTGGTTTGAGCTGACAACCTGTTAGCATCACAGAGGTATCATTTGAAAACTAATAACTTGCTGATTAATAATATCATGATGAAATTTATGTAGCAACACTATGTGTAAAGTTATGAATTCCTCCTATATGATGTCGGTAGCACATGTCCCAACCCACGTAGCCCGATTAGGCATGAGTGGTTAAGCAGGTCTATTTTAAACAAAGGAATGTGTGTTTACCTAAATTTACATATTAGTAGTAAACAAGGTCCTTAAGACAGCAAGGAAAAGACAAGGCAAATCAGCATTTCAGCATGCACAGGGGAGAAAAAAAGAACCTGGAGGCACCTTCACCTTAGACTCTCCTTGAAAGGAGGACTGGACTATAAAAGTGAGGGGCAAAACCTCTCTCTCTCTGTCTCTCTCTCTGTCTCTCTCTCACACACACACATACACACACACACCCCTAAGAAGACAAAGCAATGAGCCCTTTGGACTTTGGGGGCAGATCCTGACTTGCAAATTTGGTCAGCTATATTGCTGGGAACACATGGAACTAAGTCTAACATGTTAAGTTTCAGTTAGTAGAAAGCATTTTATCTTTATTTCTCTTGTAACCATTTCTAACTTTAATGCCTTATACTCACACTCACTTAAAATCTCTCTCTTTGTAGTTAAATAAACTTGTTTTATTCTTTAATCAAAACTAATCCAATGTTGTGTTTAATCTGAATTGTTTGGTAACTCCAGTTAAAGTAGCAAATTGTTGTATATTGACCCCTTACACGGTCAACAGACCTATAATATCTGAAGTGTCCAGGAGAGGGCTGGACTGTGTAGAACACACATTTTGGGGGAAAATCTAGGACTGGGAGTGTGTTGGCATCACCCTGCAAATGATAACTAAGGCTGATGGAAGTCAAAGTGTTGACTGGAAGGTGGCTAGCGGGCTGTAACTATATACAAACATTCAGGGTGTGACCTGCATTCTGTTTGTGAGGGTCCCAGGTTGGGAGCTGTAGCAGCAAAGATTGTAAAGTATCCAAGGTTGCAGGGCAGGTGGTAACACAACCGCTCACTGGTCTGGATTGCACCCCGGAATATTGTACATACATATTTGTTTACAAGACACATTGTTTTCCTTTATTTATTTATTTACTTTTTTTTTTACTGCCAAACAATAGCACAAATGGCAACTAGTAACTGAATAACTGCATCTACCTCCAACTTTTCTCCCCTTCTGAACAACATCATGCCCTCGAGCAGAAGCAGAATGGAAAATCCTGCCTATACCCAAGTAGCACCTGAAGCAACAACAAGAGAACTGTGTGGCAGTACAGATGTGAATGAGACAAATTCTATGAAGTGAGATATATGACTGTGTACGTTATACATCAGTAAGTGGGCAATGTGTTTGTGCCTTTGAAAAGCAGACGTGGTAGAAGTTACTTAAAATCACTGTTCCAGTTTCTGCTTTGAATGAATGCTAAGATATAGAAGGAAGTTCAGCTAAGCATCCTTCTTTTTTTAATACCAAGCTACTATTCCTGTGTCATACCTGGGGATTTCTGACATGTGCTGTAAAAAAGCTAAAGCTTCTAGAGCTATACAAATATCTTTTAGAACTTTTAATACTGCATTTTCCCCATTTTTGGCAGTCACCTTTCGAAGCATTGAGTAAATCTTTTTACATTGTCACAGGTTGAAGACATTAATAAACTGGAATTTTTTCTTCCATTACTGTTTAGCATTCTTGGTATAATATAGTGACTATATAGTAGTTTCATGGTTTATTATTATTATTACAAATCCCTGATTATTATTTGAGGCTATTTAATCAGATATGCTTTGATGTATTACTTTTCATCTAATTTCAGCATGTTCTGTGTGAGGAAGAGTAAGAAAGAGTTGCAGTATCTACTCACACACATATGTAAGTGCTCTTTTATGAGTGTAAAAAATGCCTTCTAAAGCACTCTTATAGAAGCCAGATATCAACTGAGTGATGTCTCTATCAAAGTTAAACATTTGTAAGCATCGGGTTGTTTCCAGAAAACAAGCTTGGTAATCTGAGAAACTCTACTTTTATAGATTATGGGACTGATTCTCATTTACACTAAGGTCCTTTTTCTTTTCTTGGGCGGTGTTCAGGGGGCTAATAGTGAGAGTAAGTTATAGTTCTAATGTCAATCCCTCAGACTGTCAGAACAGTATGAAGGTGTTTTAATGTACATGAAAATTCCAAACTCTTCCTGCAATTCAAGAAGAAATTCAAAACTAAGATTTCCAATACTTATGACAATAGATATTTCTATGTCTATTATGAAAAACCTGCTCCGGTTTCTGAGATGAACATTCTCTGTCTTTTCGTACAAAGAGGCAGTTAATAAAGGGGGAGTGGCACATTTTATAGGTTGTTATAGCAATTCTGGGGATGACAAATTTTGTGGTTGTGGCCTTGAAGAAGTGTTGTACCAAGGCCCTAAGGGATATATACATATATATCTTGCCAAAGTGCAACGAAAAATTGACCTGAAAATATTTCCTTTTGTTATTCTTCTTGTGGTTGTTGTTTCTTAGTGGAATGAAACCAGCCATTGGAACATAAGCAGATTACTGACTGCTGTTCAGTATGCCACATGTAGACAAGATGCCTGTAGAATTCCCTTTAACTAGTGACATAATAACCCTTCTTTCTTGCAAAACAAGCCAATGCAGTCACGAAGCAGTGGTTTAATATTTCCCGTTAAAGCTCTTTATGAACACTTCTTATCTTGTAAAGGCAGAATGCAAATACTGCTGTTCTCACTCAGGCAAAACTCCCCTTGAATTCAATGAGAATTTTGTCTGAGGAAGGACTACGAAATTTGGTCAACAGTGTTCAATAGCATAAACAGAATGTGAGGGTAGATTCACTTAAAGATTATTGTTTTTTCAGGGTAAACATACAGAATGTATGGCAGACAGAAACTTGTATCTGCAAGGCAGGCCAACGGTTAACCTTGCAGATTAAAAATAAAGAAAAAAGCTACAGTAGAGTAGTTGATCCATTCTGTCAAAATGCCAGATGGATCTAACGCTTTGCTTCTGTATTCTGTTAAAACTTGATTCAAGGCTTCTATAGTTTTCTCTCTCCTTCTCAAAATCAACATGCTGTCTCCATTGCTAGACAAATGCAACTCCCTACACTCTTCTGAAAAAAAAATAGAACAGCAGCTTTTATAGTAGGACTAAGACTAACAGCTGGTATTAATAAGATCTTCAAGAGAAAAGTCACCCTCTAAGCACATTTCTCCACCTATCCTTTGCAGTTTTGTTTGAAAGATAGCACATCTGCTTTAAATCTCTTTAAATTGTCAGAATCTGTTTAACCTTCCCTTTACGTTTCTCTCTATAAAAAGTAATAGAAAGAGGAACACCAAGTTCATCAGTATAAACTGCACATGATAGTTTTGATGCTACAAAAGCAGGATACTTTGGTTAACATTTTCACAGGTAGCCAGGGGATTTTTAGATACCCAAATCCCATTCATCTTGGTGGGAGCTATGTGTGTCCTAATACCCTAGTCATCTTGGAAAATCTTAACCAGTGCTGACTATGGTATTTAATCTCTATTGCCGCCACTTTTGTATGTCATGCCACATGGAACATAAGAAGAGGCATATTGGATAAGACCAATGGTCTATATAGCTCTGTATCCAGTCTTCCAACAGTTGCTGATGCCATATACTTCAGAGGGAATGAACACAACAGGGCAATTATCGAGTGATCCAACCTCTATCATCCAGTCCCAGCTCTGGACAATTCAGAGGTTTACAAACACTGAGAATAAGGGGTTGGGTCCCTGAGCATCTTGGCTAATAACCTCTGATGGACCTATCCTCTGTTAAATTATCTAATTATTTTTGAACCCGGTTATATTATGTCCTTCACAACATCCCTTGGCAATGAGTTCCACAGGTTGACTTTGTGTTGTGTGAAGAAGTGCTTCCTAATATTTTTTTAAACCTAATGCCTATTAATTTCATTGTGTGACCCCTGGTTCTTGTGTTATGTGAAGGGATAAATAACACTTCCTTAATCACCATCTTCAAACCATTCATGATTTTATAGACCTCTATCATATCCCCCCTAGATAGTCATCACTTTTCCAAGATGAACAGTCCAAGCCTTTCTAATCTGTCCTTATATGGAAGCTGTTGCATATCACTAATTGTATTTGTTGCCCTTCTCTCTACTTTTTCCAATCCTATTATATCTTTTTTGAGATGACCCTTAGTTATCTGAAAGTCATTGCTCTATTGCAAACATTTTCACCTGGGGAAGTCCTTATTTTGCTAGTAAATTAAAATGTTGCATATATTTGAGAATTATATCTAATTGCATAAAGTTATGTTAATATAACATTATGTTTGCATAAAAGTAGTCAAAAGTTTGCAAGAAGATGAAGGCTAGACACTTTTGTTACCTCTGCTGACTAGCAGTAGTCTACCCAGCTGAACAGGGTTGTAAGCCCCTTTAGTTGGACATTCTGCCAATGGAATCACTTAGCCTAGATCCCACTGGCTTCTGCAGGTGGAAAGCAAGCAGTACATCCAATTTATTTCAAATTAAAAAAAAATACAAAACACATAATGGGCTAGATACTCTGGACTGGCCATTCTGATTTTTTTAGAGAGCTTTATGAAAGTAGTTTTGGTCTAGTCCTCCATGAAATGTAAGGCTGTTTCCATTGGATTCTCCCATGTCAGAAACATTAAGTCAGCTTTGTGCTGTTCTGCCCAAAGTGTGTGGACACTAAGGTTTCTCTATGGTAAACCACAAGATAAGAGAGAGAGCTACTTAAAAGATATATAATTTTGAAAAATATGCCCTTTGCAAATGGTACAACAGAATTTGAGATCTCAATGGAAGGACTACAAGGCACCTTAAAGACAAACAGATTTATTTGACTATAAGCTTTCGTGGGTAAAAAACCCACTTCTTCAGATACATGGAGTGAAAATTACAGATGCAGGTTTTAGCTGGGGGCTGTAAGTGATGGTCAGTGGTGTCCTGTTATTTTCCTTGTTGGGCCTGTCCTGTAGTAGGTGACTTTGGGGTACCCGTCTCGTTCTGTCAATCTGTTTCCTCACTTCCCCAGGTGGGTACTGTAGTTTTAAGAATATTTGATTAAGATCTTGTAGGTGTTTGTCTCTGTCTGAGGGATTGGAGCAAATTTGGTTGTATTTTAGGGCTTGGCTGTAGGCAATGGATCGTGAGATGTGTGCTGGATGGAAGCTGGAGGCAATGGAAGGACTGTAAAATGTGGATGAGAAAATCCTCCTAAAATGTCAACAAAGAAGAAAAATCTTCATCTCACACTGGGTTAGGTTAAACCATCTGAGTCATTTCCAAACCATCTTGAAACTACAGAATTATAATCTCATCTACTCTATATTGTTTATCCTTGGACATCAGACGGAAACCATGAATGATACTAGCTCTATTGTGAATGTAGCCTGACTTTTAAACATTTTTCAGGTGATGGAATGGGTCTTCCGTCATGCAGCTCAATGAAATGACATTGAATTTTGTATAAACATTTATTTAACCTATATACTTCATGTCATACTCTCCCCCACTTATTCCTTCCTTTCTTGGTATTTTCGGCAGGGAAGATGGGCTGTGGTTATCACTGGTCACTTTTTTAAAATTTGGGATTATTATCAATTTCAAGTGTCAAAGGAGTATAAATAGCAATCATACCAGTGACATTAAGTGTCTTCTTGCCCTTCATCATATATGCTGTTAGATAAGGTCTTTTCATTTCTTTTTCATATCCCAGTCTGAAGTACCCCTGGCTGATCTTATTAGCCTCTAGGAGTTGCTCTAAAACCAGGCTAGCATGTTACCTAAATAAACTAATAAACAAAGGAATTCCTATAAACCACACAGTAAAGTGGAAAGGTAAATAAATCTCTTTAATGCCAAGTCTAGACTGACTGATAAAAATCATACTATTACTACTTAAGGGAATTTCAAAGGAACAGTAACGGAAGGAGACCCGTTTTAAGAGGTGTTATTACAGACACAGCAACCAGGTCCTTGTAAATTTTTCACTCTCTGTACTTTTTCAGTCTTGAAGATAGTTTGCAAGATGTACCTTGCTATATCCATAATAATTTACAGACACTGAACCTTAGTATGAAGAGAGATGTGTTTATTTTTCCACCTTTTAATATTACTTAGATTAGGTTACAAGTGTTCCTTCTATAGAGCTAGGTTATTGCTTGCCCTATGCTGCAGCATAGGGGAATAAATGGCACATGGGGCCCATCCTGAGTAGCAATGCAGAGAGGAGAAGAACCGCTTCTCTGGGGAGCCCTCTCTTATACATGTTGACAGGGAACAGGCAGGCAGCTATATGGAATGGGTAGAACCTTGACTCCAATCCAACTCACAATGTGATGGCCAGTTCACCAGCACAGCTGAGCTTACACATCATTAAAAGTAATCTATACTAAGTGTAGGGCTGGTGCAGATTATCTCCCTCCACCCAGGTGAGAATGGGGGGTTAGTTAGAGCTAGTTTGTATGTCTTTGAATCACAATATGGTTCCAGAATTACTGTGGGGGCAGCATAACATTGCACAACTCCTTAAATGGTTCTTGCAGAAAAGCCTCAGCTGAGCCCTGTAACAGCCACCTGCTACTCACCATTTAGCAACATCTCTTCATGGCTCATCTGGGGAATTAGCTCACCATTCTCTATGGCCTGTGCAGGGGTCATTCAGCCCATTGCCTCAGTTACTTTCTGTGCAGCCCCTCACTCACTGGTCAGGAGCTGCAGCACCTCTCCTTTGTGGCTTAGCCCTCTGGCCAAGTCACAATCATCCTCCCCTTCCATGGGTCTCACCAGGCTGTCTTTCCACCCAGTCACAGGCAGTTTCTATATCCACTGCACTGACTGCTCCTCTCCCACAATGGCTTGAAGGGGAGCCCAGGCCTACCCTCTACACCAGGTTCCAATCCAGGGGCCCTCAAACCAGCAGTTCAGGTCTATTCTCTAAGCCCTTACTGCTCCTTCCCTGAACTGCTTCCTACACTCCTATTACAGGCTCCTATTCTTCCCCGCCTTGTATCAGGGACAGTGACTGCAGGCTTCCTCAGTGCAGCTCCTCTTCTCTGTTGTCAGGTCTCTAGTTTCATAGGAGCCTCACCTGTTTCTTCACAGGTGAGCTTCATCCCCAGTAAAGCCTCATTGCATCCTAGCTCACCTCCATATGCAGTTTATGGTTAATTGACCTCTCTTGTTTCTATTCACCCTTTCAACCCCATCACAAGCTCTTATTGAGTGATTGTGATTTCTTGAAAATATATTTTATAAACGGATATATTGAATTTATATTAGGTGTGTGAGAGTCTTGGTGTTAGGATTACACTTGAAATTAGGAATGGATGAACTGTGTGGAAAAAAATATGAATCCGCCCAATCTTACCCAGGTTGAAATTTTTTTTTTCTTTTACAATGTTCATGCCCCTCTGAAATCCAAGTTTCTTGAATAGGAAATACTATTCATGAGAGTCCATTCTCATGAAATAATATTTCCAACCAGAACAAAACTATAAATCTAGTGAGAGATGCCTTTTTCTCATGAGAATTCTATTTCAATATCTTGACCAACCAGATTTGGACAAGTTCATATAAATTACAAACGTTTTTAGATTCTTACTCCAGTTGAAGCTCTGGGCTAGAGTCAAACCTCAACCACTGAATTCACTGTTATCAAATGGCAGGAAAATGCACACTCATGGCTTCTTTCTGTGAAAAAGCACAAATTTCTATTATTCAGTTTCTAATGCTATGTACAGTACCTTTCCTTTATGTAGGATAGATTTCATATTTAAACTATCTGAGAGAAAAAAAAACTACCTACAAAGATCACTTTGAATGTTGTACAAATAATAAAAAAATGTGTCCTGATTGAATACAAAGTCAGCAGTACAATTGTGGCTATTCGTCAACCAGAAGCCGAGTACACTGACTAAAATATATTGTAAGCGCTTTGCTCAATAGCTGAGTATCAGTTGTTCAGCACATTGTCCCATTTGCTATTCTGTGGGACAGGGAGTGAGAAAGAGCAAGAGACAGAATTTACATGAAAACACAAATAATAGTTGTTTTTATTCTTTAAAGTCTCTTTATTCCAAGGTATTGAGCACTTCTGTGAGCATCCTCAATGACTATTGAACTCAGTGGGAATAGACAGTGCTCAGCATCTTTCTGGTTCAAGCCCTAACTCTCCAATCCCACAAAGACTGTATACAGTACCTAGCACACTGTGAGTGCTACCATAGCACAAATAAGAATAATAAATAACAAATAGACATGCCATTCATCTGTGAAGCTTCTGGAAGCTACATCAGGGCATCAGTAAGGCTGATATAGTGATAAATCAAGATTCTAAGAGGCTGCAGCAATACCCTAAGCTCAATATCCATACAGTGTTTTGCTGTATGTCTTCACTGTAATTCCTAGAGGTCCTCTATTGACATTTTTTATTCTCTCTGTTGGTCTTCTCTTTTATCTACTTATTTTTATCTTGATGCTCTCATCCGTGATGCCACCATAGTCTCCAATGATGAAATATTTAGGTTAGCCTGGCTAAGTTTGTCAATAATCCTTAAGAATGAGACACTTTTGGAATGTTTCCAGTGAAGAGAGCTTTTCTCTAACTGCTGTTTTCACAGGCAGCCTTCTAATCCTTCAGTCTCAGATGTGTGTCTCTCTACTAGTTATTGAGAGAGGGATGTTAAGAATAGTGGTTTCCACTGGTGTATCTCATAGCACACAAATATCTTGCTTGCCTTCAGAGCAAACCTCTTGTTCCATTACCGCTGGACAGCTCCAAATTATATGTAAATAGCCCTATGAAAAAGTTGATTGCAACAGGAAAAATGCCTTTAATTTATTAGGGTAGAGGAAATCATTTATTACATAATTTGTTTGATTTGTCTTTCTTCAAATTTCCATTTTCAATATAATTTGACCTCATGCACTAGTAATGTTGCAGATGAGATTTTGAAGGAAAAGAAAATGCACAGCAAACTTAGTTATAAATTAATAAAATTACTTTCTATACTTTTATGACTGAATCAACTAGCAGCAAACGTTTCTTTATGATGTAGCAATTGAACTGTCCTTTATGTGCCTGTGTCTTGAAAACACACAGGTGCTGCAAAAGCCAGAGACATTTGTACTCTTTGAGTAATGAATCACATTAACTTGTTGTTCTACCAATAAACACTAGATGGTGATATGGAGAAAATGATTTTCTCTGCAGTTCCCAAACAGGATGCAAGGTGGTGTAACTGGGGCTGCTATTACCTAAGTATCAGCTCATACTACCCCCTCTCAGCCTGTCTGATTTCTTAGACCCTTGACTTTTTAGGATTCTATTATCAAAATACTTCAGTGTTTTTATTTTAGGGATTGTCATTTCAGGTGAAAATCAGCATAAATATTATTTTAAAATATCACTTCTGGATATTATTTGTTAATTTTCATATAATCTGCACTACTGAAGGGGAGAACACTTATGACAATGTAGTATTTGACAATATATTTTATTGTTGTAAATATGTCATACTTAGATTGGTTTTGCACGGAATCTAAGTTTTCATTAATAAGATTCTATCTTTCCCAGTGGAAAGAGCCTGACAATGCAAATCAATACACAGCTGCCCTGTTAACTCATCCATGCAGAAAACTGTCTCCAACCAAATAATAGCTAAGGTGTGCATTTGCTCATCTCACATCACATTAACTTTTTAGTGATGTGAGAATCTTTTCTTCTGATGTGAGACATAAACAAAAAAGATTGAAGATATAGCAATGACTTAGATGTTAATTAGAATGTTGAATTTTTTAGATGCCCTCTTCCTCGGTGATTGTGTATTACTGGGAAATAAGGGAAGATACTTTGGGTTTTTTGGGGGGCTAATATATTAATCTTTCAAAGAGCTCAAAAGCTCTGCACTATTTTATGGGTAATATGGACTATTCATCCCTCTGCAGAGAACTAGTGTAAAGACGACATAATGCTTAACTTCCACTTAAACAGTCAAAACAGGGCTTAACATATTAAATAGAACATATAGATTTTATACTAGCCCTCTGCAGATAAGTGAATTTTAGCCTATGTTATTCTTTCTGTTCTTTCCATTAACAATGGATTCCCACCAAGGATTAGGCAAATAAGCTTGAAGAACACAAAGGGAGCATGGCTGCTATGACAGGAAACACTGTGCACTGTCTCTTGCATGGGGCAGCTCTGCTAGCCTGATACAAATAATTTAGCCATCTGCCTTCTGTATAAAATGTGAGAGTTTATTTTAGTGACATTTTTTGTGTGCTTTGTCTGCATGCTCACCTGACAACCAGGCATGTTTTGTTCTATTTTCCAATTCTAATAAAAGAATCCTCTACTAAAAAGGAGCTGTCATATCATATATGTCACACTGCCAACCCCTTCACCTCAACAAGGAGTTAACTTCAAATACTGGTTGACAATACTAAGCATTAGACTGCTCAAATATAAGGGGAAAAGAGGCAAAATGTAATATAATGAAAAGACAATTCTCAAGTAAATATTCAAATCTTGAGTTAAACAGTGGAAAATCATTTTTCTAAAAGAAGACAAAAGGAATCCAAGTTGTGTATCTGTAAAACTATACGTCTGTAGAATTCTTTGTGGCTTTGTTTTCAGCATTACACATGCAAAAGTTCACACGTTTGTCTGTGCCTAATTTGCATGTGTGAAATACTACAGTTCTACATTCAATCACAACCAGGGATGATCACTTATGACCAACTTGTCACTTGTGTCTCCAATTTCTTTGACTGCTCATTCATTTGTGAAAACTGCACATGCAAACCAGACACAAATGTATAGACTTTCTTGCAGTTTTAGGAAAAGATGAATTTTAATATACAGTGTTTGGCCATTTGGATGAATACACTGTAGACAAATTGCATACTCAAAAATAGAAGAATCTGCAAGCTTGTGAATAAAGAATTTAGAAAACCACAAAGTGTATTTTTCCAGTGCTTTTGGGAAAGTATGTAGCATGTGTGTATTAGCGTTGTTATTTTTATTCCAAATGTCTTCAGACATGCATAATGGAAGACAAATCCATGTCAAGTTGATTAAATGAAGGGAGCCTACTTTTCCCATGATCATGGCTCAATTCCCCCACCTCTCTCTAGTCATCTCCACCATGCTCTGAACACCATACTGCATCTGACCATTGGGACCCCTTATGGTTTAATTGTCCTCTGGGATTTTATCCTTAAGTCCATGCCATTTCTCTATTGTATTCCCTGCTGCGGTCAGGCTATTACATATGTAAAGGAACTCTGACTTCTCTCCCATTGACTACACATCACTGATGCACAGTATGCATACTTCTCATGTGTGATCAAATATATATGTTTGAGCCAAAGGATGTGTGGAGCAAAACTACTGGCTGGTTAGTCATCAGAAGACATGAGCACCACCTAATGTTGCCTAGTTGTCCACATGTCTGCATGGATGTACTGCACTATAGCCAAAATGCATATCCTGACAACTAAATGACGAAGGCAAAAATGTATCAGGAAAGAAGAACTATCTTTGGCTGACATCACTGCATGCCTCCATGCTTATCAATGTTATATTTCACATACAAATTTAGAGCCAAACTCTGCATTTTTGCTGCAAATGAAAATTGCACAAACTGAAAATTCCCTCTAGTTACTTTGTATATAGTTTCCTCTTCAGCAGAATAATAGTCTCCTGTTTTATTTGTCAGCAGAGTATTTGTGGACAATTCATTAAATTTAGAAAGAATGGATTTCAGGGACACCTAAAACCATTTTTTTTATAGAACTGTATCATTATGAAAACTATGTCTGTTGAATATTTTGAGTGTTTGTTCCTGGCTAACATTAGTGGCATGGCTAATTGCATTAAATTTTAAATCCTGGAAGCTAACTTCTGCATCTACAAAATCTAAAGGACAATATGTGCAGAAATGTGTCAAAAGAAACAGTGTAATTTATCCAAGACACTGAGATTTGTCTCTTTTCTTATTTCTAGTATCACAAAAGATACAATTATCTTTTATAAACTGCTCTTTGCCTGCATGGTGCCTTTCCAACACATCATTTGGTACATGTTCATGTCTGCTGCTGGTTTTAAATCATCCTGAATTCAGGACAACAATAAAATTATTTGTGACAGCAGATTATTGGATTAGGTAGAGTTCTTGCTCTCACACTGATACCTCTTCAGAATAAGGGTCATGCCTCTTTTGATCTCCCACACTGGGATCCAATCTTTTGGATGAATCTTGAATCCATATATACTGTAATAGGGTATCAATCAATCCAATCGTTCTCTCTTTTCCTCTGATACTTTCATATGCCATAATTGTGTACCTGCAGGATAACGTGCTGCCTAAAAGCCCCAATCAAAAATTTCCACAGCAGTTTACAAGGACGTCTAGGAGACTGGGGAAGGATGATTGCTTTTTAAATTCTGGTTTATTTGGTTGCATCCATAATTTATTTCAGATTTACTGTGAAGATGTTTTCAGTTATAAATGTATGGGTCAAATCTTCCTCTGGTTTAAGGGACTATGTCAATTTACATCAGCTGAAAATCTGTCACCTTGTTCTTAATATATCCCTGGCATGAAAATTTTGTTCATATCTGTTTTTATTTTATATAATGTGATAGAATAGACATTTTCAGTTTCATTGTCTCAATTGTTTCTTTTTTTGTAATAGGTTTTCAACCTGTAGGCATAGATATGTTTGTATTAAAGGTTTTTTTGTTGTAATTAATATATTTATTTTAGTTTTTATTTATTATTTTCAAAGGAATGGTATTACATCCCCACATCTCACTAACATCAAATAGAAGCTGGATGCTTGACTTCCTTGAAAATCCCAGCTATGTAAACTGTGGTGCAACTGAGATTGGAGCCCATTGTCCTAGGCAATGGGCAAACACATAGTGAGAAACAGTCCCAATGCTGAAAATTGTAGAGTCTAAATAGAGAAGACAAAAAAAAAAAAGGGATGGGGATGAGAGAGACAGAAACTTAAATGACTTGTCCAGATTAGGGACAGAGCTGGGAACCCAGGTCTCTTCACTCTCAGATCAGTGTCCCATCCACAAGTCACCCACCTCTCATATTAGTACAGTATTTTAGAGTATCTAGATTTCAGTGTTGTTGGCATAAATTCTCAACATGAAAAAAGGTGGGTGAGCTTTGGTTGAGAAAGGCCAATAGTAACAATGGTAAATAATAATATCCAAAATACTGATATGAAAATACATATTTTAACATTGTTGCTTAACACAATTAAAATAATAGTGGTTGCAAACAGAACAAGAAGATAGAAATATACAATACTTTATTATGGTCAGGGCATGTTATGGAAGATTTAGCTTCATGTATTTAGCTTCATGTATCATGGTGGGGAGGGATAGCTCAGTGGTTTGAGCATTGGTCTGCTAAACCCAGGGTTGTAAGTTCAATTCTTGAGGGGACCATTTAGGGGTCTGGGCCAAAAATTGGGGATTGGTCCTGCTTTGAGCAGGGGGTTGGACTATATGACTGCCATAGGTCCCTTCCAACCCTGATATTCTATGATCTCTTGTGGAACAATAATGAATAGGAGATATGCTCTAAAGACCAACTAGAAAAGACAGAAAAATAATCAAAGTACTCAGGTATAGAAAGACAATTTCTTTATGATGAGCATTGTTCAGCCAGTAAACACATTGGACCATTGTAAAGTTACTAGTGCTGAAGTACATCACTTTTTCATGGATTACTGCACTATTTTTCACATTTATCCACATACAATTTCCTTTGCAATGAATCATGACTTTCAAAGTCTTGGAACTTTTGTAAAATGAAATGTATCTGTGACATTCTGTACCTCAGGGGAACACCCAGCACTCCTCCCCCCCACCAATATTATTGTGTGGTATCTAATGCAAAGTTTGTCATGTCAGGTGTCTTCAGAAGGCTCATGATGTACTGAGCATTGTTATGTTAATGTTATAGTAATCATTGTTATAATAACGTTATAGGTTGTAATTTCATGTATACAGTTATGAGGCTGAAAATGTGTCCTCGTGGCTTAAAGCAAGCCCAGGGCATGTATGGGACAAGCCCAGCCCAGCCTCACAGGAACAAAGGACACTGGTCTAGGCAACAACAAAGGATCTATTGGACTCTTGAGTGAGTCACTCCACTTCCTTTGGTCAGTTTGGGACTGCGATGAGGTAATACTCACCGGACTCTGACGGGTCTGGAGGGGGAACCAAGAGGGAAGAAAGAACATGATAAAAGGGAGAGACTTTGGCATGCTCTTCCTCTCTCTCCATCTCCATCTCCAGCCATCACCACAAAGCAACTGAAGCTCTGATCAAAGGGGAGAGCTTGGCTGAAGGGCAACCAGCCAGCCTGTGGTGAGAAGCATCTAAGTTTGTAAAGGCATTAAAATTTGACCACATGCGACTTGTTATGCTTTGAGTTATAATCACGTAAAAAAAAACCCTATCTTTTTAGTTAATAAATGTGTTTTTTTATTCTACCTGAAGCAGTGCATTTGATTTGAAGCATGTCAGAGACTCCGCTTGGGATAAGAGGCCTGGTACATATCAATTTCTTTGTTAAATTGGCAAACTCATATAAGTTTGCTGCGCCTAGAGGGTATAACTGAACACTACAAGATGGAGGTTCCGAGGGTTGTGTCTGGGACCAGAGATATTGGCTAGTGCCTTTCGGTTGTACAATCCAAGGAGCAGCTTACATGCCAGAGGCTGTGCGTGAACAGCCCAGGAGCAGGGGTTCTCAAAGCAGAGCAGGGTAAGGCTGGCTCCCAGAGTCAAGAATTGGAATGACTAGCAGATCAACGGTCCAGATAACACCAGCAGAACGTCACAGTATCCTTGCATCATTATTTTGTTACTTCATGTGGATCAAATAAATGTCACAGAGGGATGGTTCAGCTGGTGGGTCATCATTTCTAGAGGAATAATAATAGGCTTTTTATTTTATTTCAAAAGGATCATCATGATCAAACCATTGAAGCTATTTTAGGCATAGTTGTAGCTGGTATTGACAGTTCTCCACTAAATGATTGGAGCATAGCTATGTTGTGTAAATAATGCTTCCATTAATTTTTGAAAACATTATAACTGTACAAGACATGCCAGCCAAAGACTTCAAAATGAGTAAATGTATTTTCTTTCTTCATGATTTAGGTTATTTCATTCATTCTGGTATTCTAAACGACACTTTTAAACAGGTACCTACTTTTCTTTGACAGTGTGGAACAGTTATGTTATAATACGTACTGGATTTATCTTTTAACTTTATAATCCTCCTAGCCTGTTGTTTTGTGTGCTCAGTTACTGAATATTTACAGTCTGATTTTCATTGGCTTTTACACTGGTGTAACTCTATTAATTTCAGTGGAGTCACTCCTGAGTCACACGGATATAAGTAAAAAGACATTCAGGCACAGAATATTAAAAACTAGTATTTAAAACAAAAATTCCAGTACAAATAATGTTGACTGTAAAATTATTAGCCTTCATTATATTACTCATGTAATAATGTGCCTCAGTCATAAATGAAGATTATAACTGTGACAACCTCTTAAATGGAAACATCTTTTCAGTACAGAAGGTTTCCTGGAGTGAGCTCTGAACTTATACGGACACATTTTTTTTGCTCCATTTTACACTAAGGTAAACAATTCTGCCATCCCATCTACCCAACATCTTCCATGAGGAGTGAAGGTACTGGCAGTGTAGCGGTCCTGGCCTATGGCAGAGACACAATATCTTTCAAGGCAGGATGGCACAGGTTGTGCTGGACACACTCTGTTTTTCGAAAAAGAAACATTGTGTCCCCAGAGCCAATATGCATGTTCACTGGACATGCTCCCCACCCAGAAAACCATATCTGTCTAGTATATAATGCGATGGTCACAGTGGTAACCATTCCCAAACCTTATCACTCTCTGGCATGCTAGATAAAGAACTTGCAGGTTGGTTACTCAACGACCTCCCCCCACCCTATTACCACACTCAAGCAGTTTAAGGCAGGATTTTGTCCTTAGCATGGCATTGCTTCCTTTGACTGAAATGAAAAGACCCTAGGGGTAGCCTGTTCAGCAGAACTGAAGAATGCCAAAAGACCAAAGAGGTTCATTTTGTTTTCTTTGTTGTTTCTACCAATGTGATTGAATATTTCCATTAAATTGATAGACCGAATGACCAACATAACAAACATAAATACATAAGACTGGCCATACTGGGTCAGACCAAAGGTCCATCTAGCCCAGTATCCTGTCTTCCGACAGTGGCCAATGCCAGATGTCCCAGAGGAAATGAACAGAACAGGGAGTAAATGAACAGAGTCTCATCAAGTGATCCATCCCCTGTCACCCATTCCCAGCTTCTGGCAAACAGAGGCTAGAGACACCATCCCTGCCCATACTGGCCAATAGCCATTGATGGACCTATCCTCCATGAACTTATCTAGTTCTTTTTTGAACTCTGTTATAGTCTTGGCCTTTACAACATCCTCTGGCAAGGAATTCCATGGGTTGACTGTGTTGTGTGAAGAAATACTTCCTTTTATTTGTTTTAAACCTGCTGCCTATTAATTTCATCTGTTTAGCCCTAGTTCTTGTGTTGAGAGAGAGTAAATAACACTTCCTTATTTACTTTCTCTATACCAGTCATAATTTTATATAGACCTTTGTCATATCTGCCCTTAGTCATCTCTTTTCCAAGCTCAGATGTCCCAGTCTTATTAATCTCTCCTCATACAGAAGCTGTTCCATATCCCTACTCATTTTTGTTGCCATTTTCTGTACCTTTTCCAATTCCTTTTTATCTCTTCTGAGAGATGGGACGACCAGATCTGCACTCAGTATTTAATATGTGGGTGTGCCATGGATGTATATAGAGGCAATATGATATTATTTATACCTTTCCTAATGATTCCTAACAATGTTAGCTTTTTTGACTACTACTGGACATTGAGTAGATGTTTTCAGAGAATGGTCCACAATGAATCCAAGATCTCTTTATTGTGTGGTAACAGCTAATTTAGTCACCATCATATTATATATACAGTTGAGATATTTTCCAGTGTGCATTACTTTGCATTTATCAACATTGAATTTAATCTGCCATTTTGTTGCCAACTCTTCACAGTCTGCTTTTGACTAAACATTATTAAATGCAGGTTCAGGTAGTGGGCAAACCTGACAGGTCTGTACAGGAACAATGAGACATTCTCACACTCCACTAGTTTTTGGGTCACACCTTGGGCAAGTGTGAGTAACCCTAAATCTCCTAGCCAGGGTCATAGTGAGGTATTCATTAGCAGACAATGCAGAAGAACATGTTAGTGTCAGAGAGGATGACAATGAAGCACAACACTTACAATGGCATATAAGAGCAACCTGTATTCGGTACACAGGCATTGGCCAATCACTACACCCATGGGCAGATGAGGCTTTTCAGCTCATGTTGGCAGCTCATCTAGGAGAAGGGAAACTCTGAATACAAATCCTGCACCCACCTCATCTGCTGTACTTGTGGCATTTATTGCACCAGTGTTGCAACAGCTGCTTGGGCAAGAGAGTGTGAAAGGCTGTGCACAAACCTCTCACCTAAATCCATTCATAGTTCAGGTTGTTCAGCCAACTCTCAACTTATTTAACTCATTTAATCTAATCAACATACCAGAATCCTGTGGTGATTGAGAAGTGGGGGAGGGATAGCTCAGTGGTTTGAGCATTGGCCTGCTAAACCCAGGGTTGTGACGTCAATCCTTGAGGGGGCCATTTGGGGATGTGTGGCAAAAATTGGGGACTGGTCCTGCTGTGAACAGGGGGTTGGACTAGATGACTTCCTAAGGTCCCTTCCAACCCTGATATTCTATGATTCTAAGTGGTGATAAGGATGGGCAGAGGATGCTCCTGGCAGTTCTTAGTCACAACTCTGCTCACAGTGGCCTTACAGTGAAGGTTTTCTCCTGTCAGGCTACCATGCCTGGCTGGCCATCCAATTCAGTGATGAAAATAAAACAAAAATGTACAGACTGACATTTGGGTCACGGAATGTCAGAACTCTTCTTAATAACCAAAGACCGGTACAAAGAACAGCCTTTCTTGCCAAAATACTGAAGAGGTATAACATAGACATCACTGCCTCAGAGAAACCAGGCTCCCTGTTGAGTCCCACTTGAGGAGGTGAGAGCGGGCTACACCTACTACTGGACTGTCAAGGCCAAGGATGAACCAAGACACTGGGATTAGGGTTTCCAATACAGTCTGATGTTGCCCAAAAGCTTGAGTCAGTCCTCAAGTATGGTAATGACTGACTTATGGTGCTCCACATAACTAGCCCAGAGACCAGTATGCCACCATTATCAGCGCCTATGCACCATCAATGACTCCTACAGATGAGGTCAAAGAGGAGTTTTATGAAGATGTCAGCAGGGTGATCAGAGGGGTGCCACACTAGGACAAACTCACTGTATTTGAAGACTTTCATGTTTGTGTAAGGGGACTTAGTCTCCTGAATTGTCAATTAACTATGTCTGATGAAGCCATCAACTCACTCCCACAGTATCCTGTCCTGGAGGAGCTCTCCGTGGACCTTTCTTTAGACAAGATTATCAAGGCCATCAAACAGCTGTCTGCAGGCAAATCTCCAGGCCCTGATTTCATTCCACCGGAAGTGTACAAATGTGAGGTACCCACCTGATCAGGAAACTCACCAGCTTTTTCAATACTATATAGGAACAGGTTACCATGCCCAGTATTATAAGGGTGATTTCATAGTCCAGCTATACAGAAGGAAAGGAAGAATATCTAGCTGTGACAACCATTGTGGAATCTCAGTGCTGTCTCTAACAGGGAAGATCCTTGCACAAGTTGTCCTCAACAGGCTCGTCTCTCTTACCTCGTGAACAGAACAAAAATCTGTTCATGGAGTTTGTTGGCATGACCAAGGCCTTTGACACAGTGAATTGAAAGGGCCTATGAAAATGCCTTCATAAATTTGGCTGCCCAGAGAAGATGATCACTGTAATCCACTCATTTCTCAATGGCATGATGGTCAGGGTGATGGAGTTTGGTGACTGAGAAGCTTTCCCTGTAATCAACGGCTCCAAACAAGGATGCGTAATGGCTCCAGTACTCTTTGCCATTGTCTTTTCAGCCATTTCAGGACTTTGACAGTGGTGTACACATCTGTTTTAGAGTTGATGGGGATCTATTCAATCTACAGTAACTATTGGCCAACACTTACGTAGCTGAACAGCTAGTAAGAGTTCCTGTTTGCTGATAATAGTACCCTCATTTGCACACACACTCGAGGACATTCAACTTATCATGGATCTCTTTGCCTAAGCCTCATAAATGCTGCAGTTTCACAATCACCCTGAAAAAGACAGAGAGCATGTACTAGCCAGCAGCATACCACCAGCATCACAAGCACCATGATCCAATTATCACAGTTGACAGCGTATCCCTCAATTCGGTTAGGAAATTCTACTACCTGGTTTGCATACTTTCCAGCAACACTGTTGGATGATGAGATAATTCAGCACCTGGCAAAGGCCAGCTTGGCATTTGGCAGGCTCAGCCACAGGCCCTGCAGGTACTATGGAATCTGCCTCAGAAACAAGAGAAAAAAATCTACCATGCTGTTGTACTCACCTAACTCCTCTACAGATGCAAGACATGGATGGTCTACCAATGCCACATCAAACAGCTGCAGAGCTTCCACCTTCACTGCCCAAGATCCATCTGCAACATCAGGAGGCAGGACAGGGTCCCCAAAACTGAAGTCCTTGAGAGGTACCAAATCTCGGGCATCAAAAGCATGCTCATTACAGCCTGACTTCACCAGCTTGGACACATGGTCCTCATGGAAATTTCTGGTATAACAAAAGTGGTGTTCTAAAGCCAATTGAGCATGGTAATCCTTAGATAGAAAGACATCTAGAAGGGCAACCTCAAAGCGTACAAACTAGACATTAAAACCTGGGAACTCGTTGCGCTGGACAAACCTAAATGAAGAGGTCTGTGCCACAAGGTCGTGTCCACCTCTGAGGAGTGGCATGTGAGGTCTCCGCAGGAGAGAGCATGTCATAAGGCCACGGTCTCAAACCTTCCCCCCAATAGCGACTACAGTTGCAAGACATGCAACTGCATTTGCAAATATAGGATAAGACTTGCTTCCTATGCGAGAAGTGATAAAAATAAATAAACCCAGAACTTAAGTCAGCATCAGCTGAACTCTCATCCCTAGAAGTGACAGGAGAATCCAACATTATATGCAGGTAGATTCAGTAAATATTGCTTTGAAAACAAAATTGAATTACAATTACTTGCTTATTTGGCTATAATAATAATTTAAAAATATCAAAAATATGGATATCAAAGTACATATTTTATCATTGCTACTCAATACAATTCAAATAGAGGAGGCAGCTATAAACTGAAAACTTCATGCTACCAGCTTTATTAAATCCATGCATTCCACTGACAGAGGGATATATCTCACTTTTGCATATATTTTATTATGTACAATTACATTAGTGTTGCATCATTATAAATTACTTTGTAAAAATATGGCACATTTATAACATTCACATTAATTATTTCTTCTTTCATAGGAAACTTTGAATATTTGATAGTTGTATTAAAACACAGGTGTGGATTCAAAGGAGCCTAGCTACAGAAGGGATAGAAAGCCCAGGTGGTTCAGTTTTGCTGTAGATCAGTGGCAGCAACCCTAAAACAGAAGGTTGTTTGCTAAAGAGCATAACCGACATTTTCCAGCAAGGAGTCAGACATATAATAAGAGAACTAGTCTCCAAGCATTTTGGTTTATTTTGTTCCCATCACAAACCTACACACAATAAAAGTTGTTGAAAGCTACTGAGTTTGTGAATCATTATTGTCAGTGGAAATAATGACTTCCAGTATCAGAACCTGCTGTCTCACAAAGGATTTGAAATCAGCTTCTGCCACTTACTAAGATGAGTGCATTGCAAATAAAATTGAATTACAGTAGATCCAGCACTCATTGAAGAGTCAACAAGAGTGTTCCTGTTGTCTTCAATGGGCACTGGATCAATAGTGGGGAATGTATTTATGAATGTTTGTCATTTCTGAATTACATGTTGATTTGGACATGTTCTCATACTATTTTGCTAAATTTAGGACAGCATTTGTACAGCAGGTTTTGTGAATTTCAGGCTCAAAGGTATTTATTTAACCTAAATGTAAATGTAGCACAGTGACATTTGTTTGGGAAAGAAGGGAAAATAGTTCATAAAGATTAGGTCATCAAAGCAGAGAACAGAAATAATACCATGTGACTTTGGTGACCACTTGCAAAGCTCAAATAGTGAATTTTTAATATCTAATAATATAATGTGATGCACACCTTGCAAATAAACCAGGTTCAAATCTGTAAAAAAAACTATTCAGTGAATAACAAATGAGTTTTATCAGTTCAGTCAGTATGACAATAGTTGGATTTCTTCACAATATACCAGATGCATAATGGTTAGAGAGATTAGAGAATGGTTAGAGACTTGACTGATGTGAACTGTGAAAAAAAGCTCTTCAGATGGCTTACTGAATGGGTATTTTCCTTTCATTCCTCATGTTACAAATTCTCAGTTTCAAATGTAAGTGTAAGATCATGCTTCTTCACAGAACATTGTTCAATGAAACTGACTCAAATGCATAGCGCCTACATTTGCACCTTTTAAGCTCCACGTAAGTCCCAAGTGCCAAAGACAACACAGAGCCTTTTGCACGACCTCAATACTGGAATGAGTTTCATCCTTGGCAAATGTGAATGACTTCTCTGCTTGTTTAGGTTCTATATGGCACCTATTATGCTATTTGAGCAATCTCTCTAGTTGCTCTTAAAACCCTCTATCCAGTATGTAAAGTAAACAAGAATATTTTTTCAAGTATTTTATTTTAAACCCCTCTCCAATTGCCTTTTCATGCCTCCTATTCCATTGGCTACCTGGATATGAATAAGAGATGACTATCTTTTGTAAATTCATAGTCTTCGGTAGCCTGCACCACTCCCCACTTCTTCTAAACTATAAAGGTTATGAAAACCCATCATAACCATAGTTTCTTTACCTATGCTTTTTAATGCTGTTCCCACTGTAGTTCTTACTCTGCTGTGATGGCTGCAGTCTCAGCTTTTGAGACAGACACAGTGGCACCCTGATCATATGATTACTATGGGAATAGTTTTCATAGCATCTATCCCAATATATATTGGTAACTATAAAGGACACAAATAAATTACTCACCCAGCTTAGTGGAAGGCAAGCAACCTTATGTGCAGAACAAGCAGACTTTGGAAAGTAACAAGAACTTAGAACACAGAGGACATGATTAATCTTTCAAGTGCTGAATGATGTGCCATAAACAATATATCAGTGAAATGTGCTTGTCTACTGCAGCCTGACATACCTGGTATACTCTGACATTTCCTCCAAATTAATAAATGTTCATTTGAAAACTGTGGCCAGAGCTTGTACTGTAACTTACATGTTTAGCTAGTGATGGAAGAAAACTCAAAATGTTTTGAGTTTCGGTATGATTGAGATGAACATCCAAATGTTCGGTGGTGAAGCTGTAGCTTATCAGAACGAGTTGGACCTTCTGAGTGTGCAGAATTGGGGTGGAAATCTGAAAACAGGTTTTCTTGTCAGATGTGTCAGTTTTGGTGCTAGAGGAAAATGCCAGGAGAACAGCTTTTCAGAGTATCTTGGCATTCCAGTTTCTAGTCCCAGACAAAACAAGAGCATGTGGAAACATAAACTTCTGATTCTTTGAAAAAAGTTGTTTTTTTGTTTGAGTATGAAAATATTTGCAGAACTTTGGCAAAGGTTCTAATTTGGTTGGACCCTGAGAGGGACGGCACAAGGGAGGTTGCAAGTAGTCCCCACCCAGCACCTCCTGCAAGGTTTAACCATAGCCGGCATCCTTGAGCTCCTCACTTATTCTGGGGAGAGGCACTGCTTTCTCTGGCAGTTTCTTCCAAAAATTCAAGCATGTGAGTAGTTGAGCAAATGTGACTCCCGTTTTTCACAAACTTCCAGGCAGTGACAAAATCTAGTGCTCAATTTCATCGAAACATTTCAAACATTTGGAAAAGTTGCCTCTCTCTAATCACCTTTAGATCATGTTAAAAACAAGATTTGTCTTTCAAGAGACTCTGATACCAGCATGAGCTTTGATAAAGTTTTACAGGCCATATTGTGACCAGGGTTGTGCACCTGCACAAGGGATAAGAAAGAAACCTGCTGCCACTCCTTAGATCCCATCTTAGGTTCCCATGTTGAGTAAGCAGGTTCTTCCATACTTCTGCCATATCATGTGGGGAGGGAGCAAGGACAAATTGCTCCACACACACACACATTTGCTGGCCAACACAACTGAGCCATCATGGGAACCACTGCTAGTTTAGACATATAGTAAATGATTACCCTCATCCCCAAAGAGGCAAGGAGGAAGCAGTAGAAGAACCAGGAATGTCTGAGTCACAGTATCTAGTAGGCTCTTCCTGGAGTGGAGCAGCTTAGTCCCAACACCTAACTCAAGTCTGTGCCAGACGCCATTGTTTAGCCCCATTGAAATACATACTCTCACTTCCTGTGTTTGTTCCTTCTTTTTATTTTCTTTTGCCATTTATGTATTATAATCACTTTACAGTTATCCATAAACTCTCCAGAGATATATTATACTCTACCATACCTTGGGGCCAAATGCTGCATTCCTCTGTGCAAAGTTCTGTAAATGCAAGGGAGCTTAGAATGAATGAGAAGGAATCATCGCTCTCGATCTACCAGCCTGATGAAAAGTGGGTGCATATCTGTGCCTCTGCTACTACAAGATCCCATAGGCTTGGGAATGGATGAGCCAAAGGCCACTCTGAAAAGATATGTGCACTGTTTCTTTATATCCCTAGCAAAATGTTAGGCTGGGGAAGATTCCAGGGGAAGGTTTACAGTGAAGCAGAGGAAGAAAAAAATTATGAACATCACAAATTGGGGAATCCATTTAAGTACAACTTTTAAATTCCAATTTGAAGTGATGGATGGTCTGTATCCTTGTGTTCTGCCTCATGCTCCTTCTTGTAGGAAGACAGGGGCATGGTGCTTGCGTGTCTATCTATGAATAAGTTGATCATTAAAGACTCTCAGCGTCTGAATAGATTTTACATTGGGAGAGAAAAGGAGTAAATGCACCCTAGATAAAGCCAGTTTTCTTCAACTTCTCTGCATGAGGGACTAGGGTTTGAGGGAATGGAATTTCCCCAGAAGCAGGACAAACCAAACAGATGTTAGTGCTAGGATTTGAAAACTCAGAGAGACACACGTGGGAGAGAAGAACACAGGTGTATGCTTTCCACAAAGGGCTAAAAGAGAGCCTGTGCCCAGGAATTGTGCCAGAGAGAACAAGGAAAGAGACAGTGCTGCAGCTTACCCAGACTAATGGAAGCTTAAGAGTATATGGGTACCGAGTGGTGGGATCCAAACAGCAGCCTGTGAAATGTCCAGATGGGAAGCTTTACCAAGGCTGTGGCAGTAGCTTTTGGAATAATGGTTTCCTTAAAGTTCCTTGTTCATTGTTAGAAGAAAGCAACCCTTCACCATTATCCCAAGAGAACTTGTCCACCGTTTACTTGGCGCATCCTTTCCTTGTCCTCCCAGTCTACCCTCTGTGCTGCCTCTGAGAGATGCAATGCAGAATTGGACTCTGCTATGCATGGAGCTTCCTGAAATTGCTATTCTGTGGTCTGCCTTGACTGTCCATGTGACAGAACCATGTCAACTGTATTCTCTTTTGAGTCTCTTGTGTACCAATAGATGTGACAGACAGCATTTGGCCATTGTCAGGATTTAATGTAAGTATCAGTCTTTGAACTATGTAATCACTTTATAAGTGAGTTGGCTTTCTTTCTGCATCTTCTCTCCTCTTCCCCTTTTTCCTCTCCCCAATCAGTTTTTGGCCTTTTAAAAATATTATTGTGCACATCAATACTTTAGGAGTTATAGCAGAAAAGAAATTGACCCATGTGATTAATTTTGTTCAGTGAGCATTCATAAGGTCAGGGAGCTAAATTGCCTAGTGGCTTATATTTGAACAACATGTTTGAGCTGTAGCCTCTGTTTTCTGATGGCATTTAGAAAGAACTCTCCCCACTAGGGTTGTATACATTGTTAAGAACAATAAAGAGGAAATAAGCTGCAATATTTGGGTGAGCAAAACCAGCATCCATTTTTGAAAGCACACTAATGCTTTTCAGGTTCTAAAACAGGGGGCTTTATTTGATGTAGTTTGATATACTATACATTCAGATAGCATGCCATATTCGTCATAAACTTGATCAAAACAATCTGGATCTGATGACTTGCTTTATAGCTCATTCCAAGAAATATAGAAGCTCTACTCACAGTCAAATACCAACATGATGGTTAAAGACTGTTCCATAAAAAAAAAAAAATCTGAAACATTAGATCCACACCCACTACTTGATAATGCAGTCAAGATGTTTATGGGCCCTATCCAGAACACAAGAGCAGCCTTCTGAGATGCAGAAGGCCTAGAAGAAAGAAAACTCATTAAGACATCTGGAAGAAGAAGAAGAAGAAATTCTTAAAATAGATAAAAATCAGTGAGTCCGCAGGATGGTAGGAAAAAAAGAAAACAGTTGAGGATAAGGAATCATATGATTTTTGCATTATTTCTCATCCTATATAGCTACTCTTTTTCAGGTAATAAAGATGAGGCACATCAGAGACTTTGGCATCCAAACAGGAACTGGTGAAATAATGCTACACTATATAGGTTCCCACTTGGAGTATTATAGTATGATTATGTATAATGTCATGTCTGGGAACTTAGAGAACTCTACTTTCAGAAAGTGCTTGATGAGAGAGGACAGTTTATGTGGAGGAAAGAATAAAACCTGAATATTGTTCTATGCTGGCTCTCTTGTTTTATGCTCACACTCTGGACAAATAAAGTGATTAAACTAAATAGCAAAATTTACCAGGACTGGATTAAAATTCGTTGAAGTTTTCTGAAGGTGGAGGTGATAATATACAATCACTCATTAAAACTAGTGGGCTGGAGAGTAGCAAAGAGTATGATACACTTGGATAAATATGTTATGATGAGCATAAAGCAAAATGGAGTCTGCAAACATAGACTGGATATTGGAAAGACAGTTTCATCTCGGTTTTTATAAGGTCATCTATCACCTTTTTCTCTGAATGTAGTATATAGAACTCTCCAAGTGTTCCAGCAAGCTAGCTAATAATGAAAAAGAAGTAAATATAATCTATTTGAATTTTGAAGCAACCTTTAACCCCAACCCTTTCTAAGAAACATTAAAGAAACTAAGTTAGGAGCAAACAATTGTAACAGGTGAGAAACTGGCTCATAGACAGAAAATAAAAAGTTGGAATAAACAGTCCGTTTTCCTCCTTGGATGAAATTAAGATCAGGTGCCTCAAGGATTCATCTTAGAATGGTGTTATTAATATATTCATGAATGACCTAGAAAATGGTGTAACAGCAAGGAGATAAAGTTTGCAGATGTCACACAATTGTTATGATTGGTCAATACTTGAGAAGACTGAATAACTTCAGAGAGACCTGAAGCTTGATGAACATGTAGCATGATGGCAGATGAAACTCATTGCTGCAAAATACAAAGTATAGTACATTGCAGGAAACAATTTGAACAAAATGTGCACATTGCTGGGTTCTAAATTGACTGTAAGCAGTCAGGATGGAAGTAGTCACTGTGGACAGTTCGATGAAAACTGTAGCTCAAACTGCAATGGAGATAAAAGAAAAACAAAATGCTAGTAACTTTAAAGAATGAGGATATCTGAGCTAGCTAGACCTCTCCTTCTCCACCACATTTATACCCCCAGTCTTCACAGTGTGCCACAGAGTCAGGACGTTAGGTTCTTATGGCCCCAGTAGCATCTTCCACTCTCCCATCGATCACCAAGTGGGCTTGACCCCTTCAGAGACTTTTCTTAGGAGAGCAGCTATTTAAGAAGGATCCAGAATTCTCCAGAAAATAGAAACTGAGCAGCAGCTGCAGCTTCTGCTGAAATCAAGGGAAGTGGAGGAGCCAAATGCCCCACCTAGTCTCTGCTGTAGAATGAAGACTTTGGAAGCACATACAGAATGTTTAAAGGGTGACCACTCTAAGTGCATGCATTTTAATAATAATAACTATTACTATTATTAATAAATAATAGTTGTAACCAGCACATGTACCATGTAAGATTTGCCACAATGAAGACATGCATTTTGCAAATATGCTTGGTACACAGTCACTGAAGAGGTCAATAATTTTATTGTGTATTTCCTTGTGTTGTATTTCTTTAAAAATTCAGTGTCTTGGGCTTTTGGAATACACAATTTTTTTTAACGTTAAAAAAGAGTGGGGAGGGAGGTGTGAATTGAGCTCCAGGGTCACTGACAAAGATACACATTTTAAATGAAAAATATTTAGTCACAATCATCAACACAAAAGAATGGTGATCTGACTACCATTAGTGTAATAAAATATCAAAAGTATCTATCTAATAAAATGTAATAACATTCTATAATAAAACAAACATTAAAATTTTATATTGTTTAATGCATTTTTTATTGTCATTGGAAATGCGCAGGGTATTAAAATATTCATAAGGTTTGACATTGCACTACTACAGTATCTGGGAAGCTTATTTTTGGGAGCTGCCTTGGATTTTCTAGGCCTGACACCAAGGAATCTGAATAGCTACAACATGTGTTAAAAATTAGTGTCTGTGATAGGGTTTCATCAAGAAGACATCATTTATATTGACTCTATTCAAGTGGTGGGGAACTAGAAGAAGTCTAGAGTTTGGTTTTGATTCATAAAAGTGACCAAAATAGACCATTTATCAAAAAGAAGTCTGGAGTATATGATCTTTTGTGGGTCCACACCTTCCCCACCTTTTGCATTCCAAACATAGTTGGCTGAGTTTTGCATTATTGCCTTCCTAACAATTCAATAGTTATGGTATCAAAAATCATTCACTGGGTGAGCTGGCTCAGGCAGGGTAATAGAATCATAACTATTAAGGACAGAAAGAATACTTGGACCATACAGTCTGCATCACTAACTACTTATTGGCTTCGACTCACTAGCTCCATTCAATAAGTCAGACATTTTACAATAGCATACTTATTTTAATAACAGATAGATGAGGAAGAAACTTAGTTATCTCACTTTGTTTCTGAGCAAGGCCATTGTGATGCTGGTTCAAGGCAACCTCTAAGAGCAAATGTGCATATTTCTTAGATACTTTTAATGAGATGGCAGACACAGATATGGCATGGAAACAGTGCTAGTCTCATTGATGGATTAATTCCTTCTGCCATTGACGATGCAAGAACATCCATTCACATCCTTCTGCATCTCTTTGAAGCATTTCACAGCATGGATCATAGGCTTCTGCTGGAAGATTGCCTCAGAAAGTTAGCATGTCTTTTTGCTACTTCACTCAAATGGTTTTATTCCATCACAAACTGCCTTCAGAGGGTAATGATGAGCAACTATGCCTACATGGTCAAATCTCTTATCTGTGTAGCTGTCTCTACTCATTCCCTCCAACCTACTTAATCTCTCTCCACAGGAGACTGTATTCACTCATGTGCTCAGATGCCAGCTAACAATATGCAGATGTCACTGACCTACACACCTCCTTCACTTCAAATGAAAACTGTGCCAAAACAAGCTTTGGAGCTGCTCTAATCTACTCTAGCTGACCATGGCCACCATAGTACTGTCTGTAGCTTGAGACAAGAGAAATATGACACCGTCTGACTATATCTCATCCATAACATGCTGGCCTGTTGTGATGTGAAATTGCCAAAGAAATACTCAAGCAAGACTGAAGTGATACTGGTTGGAAAAGGGAAACACTTTTCTTATGTCTCTGCTGCCATCAGAAGTGTGACTGTAGACACACCTGAGCTAGCCAGCTAACTCAAATAACAATAGTAGTGAACCTGTGGCAGAATGGATGGCAGCATGGGCCCCAAGCTGGCTTGTAAAGACTGCCCTGCTGCATTTGCTGCTGCTACTTTATTGTGGTCCCTTCTATTCCTTGTCTGTGGCACATCATAGTTTAGTATCCTGAAGGCTAATCCTTGGTCAAATTTCAGTTGTTGGGTTTACTGTGCAGGTGCTGAGTGGTCTCTGATGTACAGGAGGTCAGATTAGGTTATCTGGCTTTAATCACTGTGAGCCTTTGACTGCTTTTGTTATTAAAGCTAGCTAGACCAAAGCGTGCATGGGTATGTCTACATGTGCTGCAGTCACATCTCTGATTGCAGTGTAGATGCCTCCACATGAAGAACTAGATGAGATATTGTCTTTATCTTCCATCAGTGTCATACAGCCCCTGTTCATCAAAGTGATATGAAGCCTTGGGGTCCTATCTGACTCCTCAGTAAGCTTGATTGACCGGGTAGTAGTGATTTCTGAAAATGCCTTCTTTCACTTCCACCTCACCAACAAACTTTGTGCCTTCTTCCAGATGAGGACCCGGCCATAGAGACCTATGCAGTTGTCAAGACTAGGCTGAATTACTGTAATTTACAGTATCTGAAATTGATTATGAGGACAATGCACAGGATCCAACTGGTAAAGACTGTGACTACCCCTATAAAATCATAAACCAGGTAAATAGATAAAATAAGGTGTAGCATGACAGTGAGAAAACTCAAATATGTTAGTTTCCCTCCGATTTGGCAACAGGTGTCCAAAATGAAAGAAAGCAAGTGAATCAAGCCACAAGTGGTTAAAATATTATCCCCATATTTGCAAAGTTTATTTTACTGCATATATTTACTACACTTACCTAGTTCAGTATATTACTTATTTCTTCAGTCAAGTTTGCCCCAACCAACAATATGACAAGGGACATTTATTTAAAGCACATGTGTAGTTTTCATTATCAAGAATAAGTTATCAGCATCATATGTAGTACATGTTTATGTGGAAAAACAATACAGCTTAATTCAAAGGCTTATATGTATCCAAAAAATAAGCCAGCTGTTCATAGGCCCTTGTGGTTTTGGATTAATTGTTGTGTATTCCAGTCTTTTCCTTTTGGTATATTTTTGAAATGTATTGTATATGATTTGTATCAAAACCTTGGGTCTTATATTGATTTTATTCAAGGATTATAGTTCATCCAACTTCAAAGTTTATCTTGGGTCTCTAAAATTTCTAAAATATCTTGCCAAGTTCTGAAAACAAGCAACATAATCCCAGATCAGACACAGTCTCCCGTGTATTACTCTACAATGAAATTGGATGCTAGCACAATGCTGGTAATTTAACCAAGTCTCAGAATAAATATTTCTGAAAATAAGGACTTCGACCCAAACTGTTTGTTAAAGAGAAAGGTAAGGGGATTTTTATTGGGGGGGGGGGGGGTTGTGTTTGTCTACTTATGGTTTTTTTCTGTTTGTTTTTTAACATCATTTTCAAGGTTGGACATTTTATTTTCATGCTTAAACAGATGGCTAATAAAGGCTTTGCAACCCAAACATCTCACCTACCCATTAATCTTCATTTTGGAGCAAGTACTGCACATTAGTTGACATAATTCTACACTGGAAAACAGCCCAAAATGTATAATCTCATAATTTATTTTAAAAAGTCTTTAATTTATCTCCATGCACCTTTACTTTATAAAAGCAAGGTAGCATGGGGGGGGGGGGGGGGAGTACAGCTGAAGATTAAAATCTTGCATATTGTCACTGAACCCGAGTTTAAATTTATTGTAATCAATAAAGTATTTTTTGTTTTCAATACAGTACTGAAAGGTAGAATTTCAAGAAATCTATTGGAGTCTTGCAGCTTGGACAGAATAACTCTTAGGGGATAAGGCTATATTTATAAAGTTATCAATATATAGAATGTGGGTAATATAATAATAAATTAAGCTCACTCCGTTATTTTGAGACACAACTGGAAAGAAGAGGCTGTAGAAAAGAGTCTATAATCAAAATACAAAATAAGAAATAATCTTGGTTTGTATTAGGATAGTCCAATATTTCACCTATTCTTGTTTAAACTTTTCTGTGTTGAAAGAAGGAGCTATTGTGGAGCAGAGGTCCCAAGAAATTCCCGATGGTATTTCCTTTTTTGTTCATTTTCAGGTCTCCTCTGCTAAGCAGGATTTAGTAGAATAGTTTGATTAAACTCTAGATTCATTTCTAGTCTATTACAATGTTAACATTTTTCCAGTTAATTCATTTCCTTTAGGTACAATAAATATAAATACATCAGAGTTCCTGTTTGTGCAGGCTAAACTTGTGGTTCATTAACTGATAGATCGTTAATATTGGACTCTTCCCTTCATCCTTCTCTTGTTATACAGAATGACCAAGATCCTGGAATAATCTGTAGAAACTCTAAACCTGCATAGCCAGTCCAGGAATGATCACCCCACAGTAGGTGCAATCTTCTAGTGATGCAAAGGACACATGATAGCTCTTATGCTACCCCACTTAGTCCCTTCTAGGTGTGACATGGGAAGAACATCTGTCTATAGGGAAATAATGGTACAGATCCATATGTGATATATCAGCCTTTGGGTTCATTGTCAGAAAGTGCAAGAGAGCATAGCCTGAAATCTGCTCTGGATGGTCGTGCTCAACGGGTAGTGATCAATGGCTCCATGTCTAGTTGGCAGCCGGTATCAAGTGGAGTGCCCCAAGGGTCGGTGCTGGGGCCGGTTTTGTTCAATATCTTCATCAACGACCTGGAGGATGGTGTGGACTGCACCCTTAGCAAGTTTGCAGATGACACTAAACTGGGAGGGACACTAAACTGCAGATGACACTAAACTGGGAGGAGTGGTTGATACGCTGGAGGGTAGGGATAGGATACAGAGGGACCTAGACAAATTAGAGGATTGGGCCAAAAGAAATCTGATGAGGTTCAACAAGAACAAGTGCAGAGTCCTGCACTTAGGACGGAAGAATCCCATGCACTGCTACAGACTAGGGACCGAATGGCTGGGCAGCAGTTCTGCAGAAAAGGACCTAGGGGTTACAGTGGACGAAAAGCTGAATATGAGTCAACAGTGTGCCCTTGTTGCCAAGAAGGCTAACGGCATTTTGGGCTGTATAAGTAGGGGCATTTCCAGCAGATCGAGGGACGTGATTATTCCCCTCTATTCGGCACTGGTGAGGCCTCACCTGGAGTACTGTGTCCAGTTTTGGGCCCCACACTACAAAAAGGATGTGGATAAATTGGAAAGAGTCCAACGGAGGGCAACAAAAATGATTAGGGGGCTGGAGCACATGACTTATGAGGAGAGGCTGAGGGAACTGGATTGTTTAGCCTGCAGAAGAGAAGAGTGAGGGGGGATTTGATAGCTGCTTTCAACTACCTAAAAGGGGGTTCCAAAGAGGCTGGATCTAGACTGTTCTCAGTGGTAGAAGATGACAGAACAAGGAGTAATGGTCTCAAGTTGCAGAGGGGGAGGTTTAGGTTGGATATTAGGAAAAACTTTTTCACTAGTAGGGTGGTGAAGCACTGGAATGGGTTACCTAGGGAGGTGGTGGAATCTCCTTCCTTAGAGGTTTTTAAGGTCAGTCTTGACAAAGCCCTGGCTGGGATGATCTAGTTGGGGTTGGTCCTGCTTTGAGCAGGGGGTTGGACTAGATGACCTCCTGAGGTCCCTTCCAACCCTGATATTCTATGATTCTATGATTCTATGCTGTGGCAGAACAGATCAGTACACAGCACAATTGCACTGTGCAACCATTGGCTGGTGATGTCTGACCTTTTCAGTCTGAAGGCCAAGCATATTATTTAATAAAAACCAAGGAAACCCAATCAGACGCAGATTCCCAGACCTGTTCTGCTCCCTTTTCACTGCCCTTGTGCCACAAATAATGGAAACCATCCTCCAGTGCCCTGTTGGGGATTTAACTGAAGCCAGTTCTTATGCTCCCCTCCCTGCAGCCTTTGGCACAGCTGACTACCCTCCAGCTATCTCCAGTTAATGCATAATCCCTTGGGAGCCACAGCCATCTGGAGCAAATTAGAGAAGCCATTAGTCTGCTTTTACCTGAACCAGGACCAGGGCCAGGGTTAGGGCAGAGAATCAGAGGCCTCAAAGTAGTTGTTGGTTCTCAGCTGGGCGGCTGAGAATTCTGGCACGCATGAGGGTGCATAGAGACATAGATCACCCTGAAGTGTTTAATGCAAGACAAATTCCCATTTGCCTACAGGAAAGCCATATACTCATGTAGTAAAGCGAGACTCACCGCTGCAAAGCTTCCTGATGGTCGTCTGGGAATTAGCTCATCTCCAGCTTTGGAGCGCCTCCTCCTGGCTGGTGTCTTGCTTGACACTGGCCCCGTGTCCCTCACAGACCCGGGTGTCCCTTTATCTTGGGGTTCTGCCCGCAGCAGTAACCCACAATCTGGGTCTACCCCCGCAGGGGAACCCTCAACCCTCTAAGCCCACCTTGCCTCAGTGGCTACTGCCAGTCATCATCTAGTCCCCACTTCCTGAGGCAGACTGCAGTCTATAATGGCCACTCATCATTGGCAAGGGGTTAGGACCTGCTGCCTTTGCCTATCCCTGGGCTGCCCCTCTGCACCCTCAGTACCTTTTTGGGCCTTTGACAAGGCTTGCAGCCTGGAGGTTTTACCAGGCTGGAGCTCCCCAGCTCTCTTACCCTATTCCCTGGCACTGCTCCACTTCAGGTGCCTTCCATTCAGGCAGCTATCCCTTCCCACTCCAGGGCTGGAATGACACTCCTCTATTTCCTGGCCCCCAGCCCACTTATAAGGGTCATATGGGCCCTGATTGATCTGGCCACAGCTGTGGCTGCTTCCCCAATCAGCCTAGTTTGGCTGTTTTTAACCTCTGCTTATCAGAGTGGGGCAGCCATCACACTACACTCAACAGTCAGAAGATTGGTGGAATTCTTCATAAGTTCGTTCTACAATGCCAAGTATTGCTCAAAGTCTCAAGGTTGTTGCTTATGTATGATGAAATGATTAGCATTGAAATAATTAACAAAGTTAACTACCACCCAGAGAGTTCAATCCAAACCTTAAATTCAACATAAGATTTGCTTACCTGGTACCCGAAGATGCCCAGCTGCTCACAAGATTAGTCCCCAATAAGGAAATTATAATTATATGTCACAGTACCTCACTTTATTTTGGATTAGTATGTTTTTGGCAGTGACGCTCATGATTTTATGCCACCCACTCAGACAAATGTTACAGTCAAATAAATAATATAAATAAAATAAACTGGCACTTTGGCAGTTTAATACTTGTAAACTACCAGCTTGAAGAGCCCCAGAAAACTTTTTTCTAGTAACATATTAATAGATATACTGCCTTGTGCCACTATGCAAATTGGAAATCTACTGTATTCACATTATTCTAGTTTTTAAAAATATAATCTACTACAGAAGAAAAAAACACCAGTCCTGTGGAATATGTAGCTTCTTAGATTGCCCAGTGTGTATCCCACCAAGCAGTATGTATTGGAGATGTGATACTAAGGAATCTAGTTGGCAGCCGGTATCAAGCAGAGTACCCCAAGGGGGCCGTCCTGGGGCTGGTTTTGTTCAACATCTTCATTAATGATCTGGATGATGGGATGGATTGCACTCTCAGCAAGTTTGCGGATGACACTAAGTTGCGGGGAGAGGTAGATACGCTGGAGTGTAAGGATAGGGTCAAGTGTGACTTAGACAAATTGAAGGATTGGGCCAAAAGAAATCTGATGAGGTTAAAGGACAAGTGCAGAGTCCTGCACTAAGGATGGAACGATTCCATGGACTGCTACAGGCTGGGGACCGACTGGCTAAGTGGCTGTTCTGCAGAAAAGGACTTGGGGATTACAGTGGACGAGAAGCTGGATATGAGTCAATAGTGTGCCCTTGTTGCCAAGAAGGCTAACGGCGTATTGGGCTGCATTAGTAGGAACATTGCCAGCAGACCGAGGGAAGTGATTGTTCCCCTCTATTCAGCACTGGTGAGGCCAGATTTGGAGTACTGTGTCCAGTTTTGTACCCCCCATCCCACTACAGAAAGGATGTGCAGAAATTGGAGATAGTCCAGCGGAGGGCAACAAAAATGATTAGAGGGCTGGGTCACATGACTTATGAAGAGAGGCTGAGGAAATTGGGCTTATTTAGTCTGCAGAAGAGAAGAGTGAGGGGCAATTTGATAGCAGCCTTCACCTACCTGAAGCGGGGCTCCAAAGAGGATGGAGCTAGGTTGTTCTCAGTTGTTGCAGATGACAGAACTAGGAGCAATGGTCTCAAATTGCAGTGTGGGAAGTCTAGGTTGGATATTAGGAAAAACTATTTCACTAGGAGGGTGGTGAAGCACTGGAATGTGTTACCTAGGGAGGTGGTGGAATCTCCATTCTTAGAGGTTTTAAATGCCTGGCTTGACAAAGCCCTGGCTGGGATGATTTAGCTGGCCTTGGTCCTGCTTCGAGCAGGGGGTTGGACTAGATGACCTCCTGAGGTCTCTTCCAACCCTCATTTTCTATGATTCTACGAGTACAGTGTGTCTTCCTTTAGAAATTATCTTGAAGGCACTGTGCTTTTAATACATTTGATTGTTCCCAATTTCAAGATTTATGCTCCCTTCTATGCCTTTCATTGGAAGTGATTTGTATTCCACAGCACTACATTTGCAAAATTGTTTTTTTATGACAAAATACCAAAGAAGGGTAAATGATCCCCCCACCCTTTTAAAATATGTATTTGTAGAGCTTATCATTGAGACATTACATGATTACCAGTCTCAAAATTCTACTTTTTAAAAAATGATATCATAAACTGCTTCCCACCCATAAAACGAAAGCACTCCCCACCCTCCCCATCTTTCTGCAACAACTAATAATAATTGTTCTGAGTTATAAAAAGCTGAAATCAAGATAAATGTAATAATAGCACACCTTTTGATATTCATCACATTTTTTCTAGTTCTAATTAAACGTAAAAATCAATAAGTAAATAGCCTGAGAATAGAGAACTTCTATGCATTTGTTAGCCTAATTATTTTTGTTTAATTATTCAAGTTTATAACATGCTCATTCTTATGTTCGTAATATTTCAGTTTATCCAGGGACCTGAACTAGCATTTCCTGAAGCAAGATGGATGTCTACCATTGCTGCAAATTATAGAGGCATTTAACAGAGCAACTAGTGTGTGGATAAGAATAAGTGGATCCTCTCTGTGTGGAAGACTGATGAATAAACATGAATTAATGTGCTTCTCTGGAGGGCTATCATTGGGCAGAATCTTATTAGTCACCTTGGTGATGACTACACATTAGAGATGACTAAGCATATTGTATTTTGAAGTACTCTTTTAGGGGCTATTCATACAAGTCAAAAACAAGACAGTTGATTCACCTTTGCTACTGAATTTTTGTGCAGGGAATTGAAGATCCCAGATTAAAGAGAATAAGCACTTATTAAACATTGATGACAAGAACACGACTTGAACTGTTTTGAATTGTATGACTGCAATTTTTGTGGCTCTGTACTGATACTGATTATTAACAACAAAAAATAAAGGTATCAGGCCATTGCTGAAAGGGTTTGTTGGAGTAATTTTCCAGTTATAGAGTTACATGCTGAATGCAGTCCTACTGTTTCAGATAATCATAGTTTCCTACCTGGCTCCTGCAAAGAAAAAGATGTGATGCAAGCAGGGGCTGATTCTGGCAGATGCTCATTGTTATCAGCAGGCTTTTCATTAAACTGTGCTGCAGTAAGTCCATGAGCTACGATAAAGGTGTAAGTGGTTAGTATTTACTGAGAAATACAGAACCGGCACTTAACTGTATCTGCAAATGTCCTTCATGGTCCACACAGGATTTGTGTATTTGCATTATGGGTTCCTATTCCCTGATTGGGACATTTAGGCACAACCAAAAATAATATTGGACTAATTGGTTTGCAATGGACCCATTAATTAGTATCTGGAGGTATATATGATGCTTAAACAAATTACCAATACCACTGACCAAAAAGTATGCCCACAAAACGAAACTGCTCCCCACCCACAAAACTAAAGTACTCTCCACCTGCATCTTTCTACAACAACTAATAATAATTTCCCCCAACATTTAAATAGTGAGAACACTCATACAGCACAAATAAAACCCTTGCCATCTAAAATCCCAGATTTTACAGATAAATCTTTCTGTGACCTAGTAGAGAAACCAATGTGTGTGTAAAAAGAAAAGGAATACTTGTGGCACCTTAGAGACTAACAAATTTATTTCAGCATAAGCTTTCGTGGACTACAATCAACTTTGTCGGATGTGTGTGTGTTCTCCATAAGGCTACAAATCCAGTTTGAACTTAAAGCTAATGTAGAATTCAGCAGCCTACTTGTTAGAGTGGACTGTCTCACAACGATGACATGACAAGTGTTCCATGAGCTGCACTGGTGGCCTACTGGCCTCCAGGTGAAGTTGAAGGTGTTGAGTTTTGGCCAATAATCTGTTTAATGACTTTGGGCCAGTTCACTGCCTCTCTTCCCTTGTTAATACTGCCACAGTTTCTGTTCAGGAGAGATGGTTGAACTGGGCTTTCCTACAGTTATTGAAAGGGAGGCGCTTGCAGGGCGCTCTCCAGAAAGTGCCCTTTGCCATCTCAGTCAATCTCAGGGTATGTCTACACTACGAGACTAGTTCGATTTTTCTTAAACCGAGCTTGTGAAACCGATATTGCAAAGTCGATCGTGCGAATCCACAGCAAGGACATTAAATCGAATTTGTGAATCCACAGTAACGGGGCAAGCGTCGACATTGCAAGCGGTGCACTGTGGGTAGCTATCCCACAGTTCCCGCAGTCTCCACTGCCCACTGGAATTCTGGGTGTAGCCCCCAGTGCCTTCTGGGGCCAAAAATGTGTCGAGGGTGGTTATAGGTAAATGTCGTCACTCGACCCACACTCCCGCCCTCCCTACGTGAAAGCGCCGGCGGGCAATTAATTCGCGCCCTTTTCCGGTGATTGACAGCTCAGACGCCACAGGACAGTGAGCATGGAGCCCTCCACGATTATCGCTGCTGTTCTGTCCGTTGTCAACACCTCGCGCCTTATCGTCCACCTTTTCCAGAGGCAGATGCAGAGAAATCGGGCGAGGAGGCAACGGAAGCTCCGGGAGGACATGAACTCTGAGAGGGGCACAGACCTCTCACAAAGCACGGGACCTCGGCCCGTAGAAATCATGGTGGCAATGGGGCACGTTGATCCTGAGGAATGGCGATTCTGGGCAAGGGAAACAAACACTGACTGGTGGGACCGCATAGTGCTGCAGGTCTGGGATGAATCCCAGTGGCTGCGAAACTTTCGGATGCGTAAGGGCACTTTCCTGGAACTTTGTGAGTTGCTGTCCCCTGCCCTGAAGTGCCAGGACACCCGGATGCGAGCAGCCCTGACTATCCAGAAGCGAGTGGCCATAGCCCTGTGGAAGCTTGAAACTCCTGACAGCTACCGGTCAGTCGCGAATCAATTTGGAGTGGGCAAGTCTACCGTGGGGGTTGCTGTGATGCAGGTAGCCCATGCAATCGTTGACCTGCTGCTCTCAAAGGTAGTGACCCTTGGAGACGTGCAGGTGATCATAGATGGCTTTTCCGCTATGGGATTCCCAAACTGCGGCGGGGCTATTGATGGGACACACATCCCTACCCTGGGACCGGACCACCAGGGCAGCCAGTACATTAACCGAAAGGGCTATTTTTCTATGGTGCTGCAAGCACTAGTGGACCACAAAGGACGTTTTACCAACATCAATGTCGGATGGCCGGGCAAGGTTCATAATGCTCGTGTTTTCCAAAACTCTGGTCTGTTTAGACGGCTGCAAGAGGGTGTTTATTTCCAGGACCGCAAAATAACTGTTGGGGATGTGGAGATGCCTATAGTGATCCTCGGGGACCCAGCGTACCCGCTAATGCCCTGGCTCATGAAGCCATACACGGGAGCCCTGGACACTGAAAAGGAGCTCTTCAACTACCGGCTGAGCAAGTGCAGAATGGTGGTGGAGTGTGCCTTTGGCCGTCTGAAAGGTCGTTGGAGAAGCTTACTTACTCGCTCCTATCTCAGCCAAACAAATATCCCCATTGTGATTGCAGCGTGCTGTGTGCTCCACAATCTATGTGAGAGCAAGGGGGAGACGTTTATGGCGGGGTGGGAGGTTGAGGCAAATCACGTGGCTACTGATTACTACAAGGTCGAATATTATGTCTTTATCCTGAGTGTCTGGGGTCCCGGTATACAGATCCTAGAAGCCTTGCTGAACACTGGAAATCTGCTCTCTGGAGACAATGGTAAGCTGTTGACTTTGGACTGCTGAGAGCTTACTTCACAGCAGTGCTCTACTCCCATGTTTCAAACACAGTTCCTGGCGGCGGCCAGTTCCTGCTGCTGCCCAAACCACCCATCTACAGTGGCTCACCCACCCTTTATCCCCCCTCCGCGTGGCCGCTCCCGGGAACTGAAAGTGCCCACGAACCGCTCTGTTTCAACGGCTCGCCTACCCTTTCCCCCCCTCCGCGTGGCCGCTCCCAGGGACTGAAAGTGCCCGCGAACCGCTCTGTTTGAACGGCTCGCCTACCCTTTCCCCCCCTCCGCATGGCCGGTCCCGGCAACTCTCCCTGCCTGCGCACCACTAAGTTCGAATGGTTAGCCTCCCAACTCCCTCCCCCCCCGTGTGGATGGAAACCGCCGGGAGTCTTTCTTTAAAGGGAAAATGAAGAATTCACTATACTAAAGAAACCACTCATTCAAACCAGGGCACCATGACTGATATCACTCTGATGAGGATTACGGAGACAGAGAAAGACCGCATGCTGCGTCAATGCCAGCAAACCCCGGGGCCGTATGCAGCCATGCTATGCAAGGCAATGATACCAGAGTACCTGCAGCTTGCATGGTGCGGGAAAGTATCCTACCATGGAGGAGACAATAAGGCCGCTCTCCCTGGGAACCTGATGCAAAAGCTTTCACTGTACCTCCAGGAGATCTCCGATGGGGATTTCTCCTCTATCCCCATACATATTGACAGACTTTTCGAGTAGTTGCACTGGAAAACGAATCAAAGCTGAAGCGCCTAAGGCCAATTAAGCAATACAAACACAGTGCTTATACACCATGCCTATTGTATTCCAAATAAATGTTTAAAACACTGACCTGCTGATCCTTCGCCTGATTCCTGGTCAGGGATGCTGCCTTGGGAGGGTTCGTAGGGGATCTCAGTCTGGGTGATGAATAGATCCTGGCTGTCGGGGAAATCAGCATTGAAAGCACTGTCGACTGCCTCGTCCTCCTCCTCTCCTTCCTCATCTTCACCGTCCGCGAAAACCTCCGACGACGTGGCCGTAGATAAGACCCCGTCGTCGGAGTCCACGGACACTGGTGGGGTAGTGGTGGCAGCACCACCGAGCATAGCATGCAGTGCCTCGTAAAAATGGCAAGTGTGTGGCTGCGATCCGGAGCGTCCGTTGGACTCCTTGGTCTTCTGGTACGCCTGTCGCAGCTCCTTGATTTTCACGCGGCACTGCATTGCATCCCGGCTGTATCCTCTCTCCGTCATAGCCTGGGATATTTTTTCATAAATTTTTGCATTCCGTCTTTTGGATTGGAGCTCGGATAGGACGGATTCATGTCCCCACACAGCGATCAGATCCAAAACTTCCCGATCAGTCCATGCTGGAGCCCTCTTTCTATTCTGCGATTGCATGGTAACCTCTGCTGGAGAGCTCTGCATCGTTGCCAGTGCTGCTGAGCTCGCCACGATGGCCAAACAGGAAATGAGATTCAAACTGGCCAGACAGGAAAAGGAATTCAAATTTTCCCGGGGCTTTTCCTGAGTGGCAGGTCAGAGCATCCGAGTATGGATTGCTGTCCTGAGCGTCCACTGAGTGGTGCACTGTGGGATAGCTCCCGGAGGTATTAGCATCGAATTCCGTCCACAGTACCACGAATTCGACATGGCCCTGTCGAATTTAGCGCTACTCCCCTCGTCGGGGAGGAGTACAGAAATCGAATTAAAGTGCCATTTATGTCGAAATAAATAGCTTCCTAATGTGGACGGGTGCAGGGTAAAATCGATTTAACGCTGCTAAATTCGACATAAAGTCCCAGTGTAGACCAGGCCTCAGTCCAAAGTAAACTGGATTTTTTTTAAGCTTCAGGGAATGCTACAACACCCATCTGTTTAAGTAGGCATTGGAGAGAGCAAAGGAGTAGGAAGATGTTTATTCTGAAATCTCAGGGATTTTTTTTTTAATGAATTACTGTTTTCTCTTCATGCAGCATGGACTCTGCCATTTTCTTTTCATTATTTTTTTTTCTGTTTTATGGATGGGGTTTTCAATGTGGGTTGTCAGGGCACCAAAAACCTGTGATAGGGATCTTTTATGAAATGCCAAAACTAAGTCCACCTGTGTAACCTTCACTCTTCTGAGAGAGAGAAATATCCCACAAACCAGCTTTCCTATAGGGCTGAGGATTGTCCTAAGTCCAGTTAGTAGAGGACAGATGTCCATCTGATAAAAAAGCACCATCACGATCAGCACTCTTAATGCTTTTTCATCAGAAAAGCTAAAGAATCAATGGAAATGAAAGCTGAAATAGTTCCCTGGGCTAAAGATGAGGAATATCGGTGGGGCTGCCCGTGTTATATGTGTCCTGGTGATGAATTGAGAACTGTGTTTTTCAAAGCTTCACACTTTGCACCTTTCATGAGTGCTACATTCATTTATAAAAAAGAAAAGAAAAGAAAAAAAGTGATTGTAGGGGTGGTCAAGGGGTTGGGTTGGTTACTATTTTATACCTAGAAGTCCCATATCCCTAATATAATTGTTAAACTCTAAAGTCTTTTGGCATAACGAGGCAACATTGTATTGTATCCTGATTGTACCTGATTGTATTGGCCCTGTCAACACTGGTTCTCCACTTGTGAGGTAACCCCTTCTCTTCATGTTTCAGTATAACAATGCCTACATCTGTAATTTTCACTGCATGCATCTGAAGAAGTGGGGTTTCTACCCACGGAAGCTTATGGCCAAATAAATCTGTTAGTCTTTAAGGTGCCACCGGACTCCTTGTTGTTTTTGAGGCTACATTGTGTTAGCCTTTGACAATAAGGAAGTTTGCAGCTGTGGTAACTTATTGCATATACCCCCAAACTGAAATAATTAGAGGTTGGGAAGCTGTTATAAAATTCATCAAAACAAACAATCAGGAACATTTTAGTCAGAAATAATGTGATGTAGTTTTGCATGTCACAGTAGCTCTGAACATAAGCCTTTCCTGTGCAACTCAGAAGCTTTAAGCAGAAAAGCTTGATGTATGTGGTGGGTAGCTGATGGCAAAACACATGGACCCTGAGGCACTCAGCAGTCCTGCTGAATCCTCTTGAATATTTCTGAAAAGGCATTAGTTCCAAAGTATGTTATGAAATCTTGAACTTCATACCAATTATAAGAAAGGAAGGTGCTGCATTGCCTCAATTCTGCATGATATACAGTATTTTCATACGTATATCAGACACCCAGTGGATCTAAAAGAGCACCTCAAAGTGCCATCACCCTCATCAGATGATATTTCTGAGAATGACATTGAGTTAACATTTCTGTCACCATCTTCAGTAGATGACAGCTCCAAGAATGACACCAAAAACCAAGGCGCTCTGATTCTGCGGCTCTTTTCCTATGTAAAACTCCCCACTGAAGTCAATGACTACATGATTGGAACTAAGGTTATTATCTCTTCTGTGGTACATATGAATAATAGTGCCAAAATACTCCTGCTACAATCTGCTTCACTGGGTTACTTCTTTTTGGGACACATTCCTATATATTTACTCACACAGAATAGAAATTTACTCCACAAATAGTCCCAATGAAGTCAATGGGAATACCTGTGGATTTAACATGCTGTTCAATGTGAGTAAGGGTATCGGGAACTGGACCTTATTCTGCAAACCATTTAATCATCTTCCGTCTGCTTCACACCATTTTTGGTGCTGCTGTAGATCATATGAAAGAGCTCCACGGGCCACTGACGGTCAATGGATTGTAGTTTGAGAATCGCTAGTGGATTTAGTTTCTCTGGAAATAGCAACTGATATAATAGCACAGCCCTAAT
Source organism: Chelydra serpentina (assembly GCA_037349315.1). Lineage (NCBI taxonomy): Eukaryota > Metazoa > Chordata > Testudines > Chelydridae > Chelydra > Chelydra serpentina. The sequence continues at coordinate 64,430,440 of JBAIAC010000004.1, forward strand.
AACAAATGATAGCACAGCCCTAAATTAAAGTCCATGGCTTTGGTCATAGGAAGAAAGAAGAAACTGATTGGTGCCAGCAGGAAACCCCACATCCCTCCCCCCACACAAGAGCAAACAAAAATCTGGAAACTTCTCACTTAGCGATGTGTGACAGTAAAGGAATAATAGCAGGCTCTTGGGTTAGTTCTTATAAGGTGTCAGAAATGCAACCCTCATTTAAAAGAAAACAGAATCTTTTAAATCACTTTTTTTTGGTTTATTCTGTTTTTAACTTTTGTTTGCAATAATTAGATTAACCACTGAAATAAACTGAGCTGCACAAGTTAGCATGAAAATAGAAACACATCATGTAATCCATTTGCCTAGAGCAGTTCAGATAGCTGATGGATAGCATGAAAAATGAATCCTCTTGTAATTTTAATTCTAAACTCTGTCTGCTATGTCAACTATTTTAATCAGTGTCACTACATTCTTTTGCAACCAACACAAACACTGTGGCTCTTTAGAGGTTTGCCTTTTTTCTTGTCCAATGTGTAGCAATAGAACCAGAGCTCCATTGATTCTGATGGTGGTTTCAGGCACAGAGAGATTATGCTCAAAAGCATCCACTAATTTTGGGTGCTCAATTTGAGATGCCTAGGACCTCATTTTTCAGAGTACTTATGTAGCACTTATATGTTCAAAACATATCTCACATTGACTTCTGAGTTGCAGCACTAGACTGCTCAGCACTTTTGCAAACCAGACCACACAGTCTCAAATAAGGCATCCAGAAAATGAGTGACCACTACTGAAAAGTTTGGTTTAAATGACTTACATAGAATTACATAGGAACTTTGGGCTATATTCCCAAAGAAACTACGGTGGGGGGATGCATGCCTAACCTTTAGGCACCTATAAAATCACTAGAATTCACAAAGCTGGAGGGAGGGAGGCACCGCAGAATGGGATTCACAAAAGCCAGTATGCCAGGCAGCTCCTCACTTAGTCCAGCCAATGGGAGATGCCAAGTCGTGTGCTAAGCCTCTCAGAAATATGTGCCCAACTCCAGGGTGCAGCGCGGTGCCTCCTTTTCACTTGGGATTGTCAGCTGCAAACCCTTTCTAGGCATCAAGTCCCTATGCCATTTGAGTGGAAGTGACCATGTATGGCATAGATTAGATTCCATGTAAATGATGAAAGTTTTAAATTAAGTCAATGATATCAAATGCTGTAATTTTGTTTTATCCCATTATTAAAACTATAATAAGGACTATATTACACACAATTTTTGCTTTATTTCATGTTATAGAAAATTATCTTCTCTGATTTCATTGGTAATCACTATCAGGAAGGCACATGCTAATGATAGAATGATATCATCCAAGGAGCTTAATAGTAATATATTGCGGAGCAGGAGACCATCTCAAACCTAAAAGTGTGCAAAGAAATTCTCAGCACAAGCCAATTCAACAGAAATATTCTTGTTTCATAGAGTCATACAAGAACAAAATTTTCAATTCTTTCCACCACCCCCTCAATTTTGAGGGGGAGGCAAAAGGGAATTTTCACAGGTGAAAAACAGATTTACTTTTTCCCTACAAAAAGCTTTTCATGGAGGGGCAGAGTATGCAGCTGAAATAATAGGATGCCTTAACTGATTGCTTACCAGGGCATGTCTTTTTTTGTAGGATATATGAAATTCACTCTTACCCCAAGACTGCTCAGCCAGGATAATAGGAAATGAAAAAAATATATACATCACTAAAAATAAATAAATACATACATAAATAAATAAATAAAGATAAAACGGATAATACCAAAATACTTTTTAATTAAACATTTGTAACATACAGACTGCCAACACTACCATCTTTGGAGCATCCCAGACTTTGGATCCTTCAGCACAACTGTGGCAAAAGGAAGAAGTCTGTCAAATAAATGCTTTGAAGAGATACCAGGTAAGATGAATATTCTGTAAATGTCAATGATATCTATGGAAGGAAAGTTGGAAATAACTCTGGCGAGAATTCTCTGGGACAGAGGGAACTGAACAACACATTCAAGTGCTGGAAAATATAACTCTGGACCTGAAATATAACACAGAACATCCCATATCAAAATACTACTAGAGGTAAACATCCTCCTAGACAGAGACTGAACTGTTAGAAAATTAGGTTATGTATGCATAATGACTGGAGTTTTATCTGACAAGAGCAGCCCATACCCTATGTGGCTTATGGAGATTTTCGTACCTAAAACCTTTGAAATTAATGTAAAAAAAATTAAAAAGTCCATTGTTTTAAAAAGCCTCCAATCTGACAGAAGAAAGAATAGGAACTAGAAGTAACAATAATAGTAGGCTTCAATAATAGTAGGAACTAGAAGACGATATTTAATATAATTAAACTTAAACAATATCTCAGATTTGAAGATCTGAGGATTTTAATCTTCCCCAGATTTACTTCTGCAGTATAGTCTGGAATGAGATTTATAAGGCAATACTTTGTCACGGGGAGAATTGGGGGAAGTGGGTGGCGATGTTTATATTCCTAGCTAAGATGAAGGTCATGCTTAAAGGAAAATAGCTTGTTTAGAGGGAACTAGAAATCAGTTAGCCACCATCTGGAAAAAATGGATGGCAAGGAGATTCTGAGAAAAGGTTGATAGCCCAGTTTTGCATTGACAGGAAATTAATTCCACCCATAAATTTTAATATTGTAACTTGTCTACATCTGACTTACAATTTTGTATTAGATTTTTTTCATGTTGATGCATTTTTATGAGGTCCCAAACCTGCCATCTTTGCTCATATTGCATAGTACTTCCCTCAAGAAATCCCATTAATTTCAAAGTACTTTATGTCATTTAATTGATTGTAGAATAAGATACTACTCAATATGACTAACAGTGAACCACGTGAACTGGATATTGGAGTTACCAGTGTACCAAAGATATGCCCAGATTTGTCATTTATCAACAGGGAAGTATTGGGAATCATTAATTATGAGGACTAACAGCTAGGTATGCGGGACAGCAGAGAGCACAAGGGGACCTGGAACAAACAATATAATACAAATGTATTGGATTGTCATCATGACAAATGTGGGGGGTGTGGGTTAATGAAAGTTGATCTGTAGCCCTTAAAATGTTTCTCTATTGGATTTCTGAGACCTTGTGTTGGCCTGTCAAAAGAGAGCAGCTACATTCAGCACGTTCATCCATGGGTAGATACAGACACAAGACAAGTGTTTGCAAGCTATTAAGGCTTAATGGGTCTAACAGCCTAAACAATGGAGCAAACATTATGGTGGCATTCTCCTAGATGGCCTGGGTGGCTGACTGGGAAAAAAATAGTCTGAGGCAAAAGGCAGACTTCACAGGCTGGTTAAAAAGACCAATGAGTGACATGGTAATTGGGTGCCAGAGACACACAGGGATAGTGGGAGTTTTAATAAAACACAGCTTTGCTGATAGAGGGCAAATAGAGTAGGAGGGCTATCGCTACACTACAGCCATGTCTACACTACATAGCTTTTAGCGACACAGCCGCTAAAAGTCGGGCAGTGTAGCTACTGTTTGTCGTCTCTTTTGCCAACAAAATATTTCCACCCCCAACGAGCAGCATTTGTGTTGTCGGCAGCAGAGTGCTCGTGCCAACAACATGCTTTTTGTTGGTAAAACTTTTGCTGTTCGGGGGGATGTGTGTGTTTTTTACCACCCCTGAATGACAAAGGTTTTGCCGCCAAAATACCAGTGTAGACAAACCCAGAGAAACAAAATGGGACAGAATGGTTCATAAGAACTCCTTAGCTTCCTAAAAGAATATTAGGTATCTTCTACTCCTTTAACTTACGTGATAAATTTGTCTAACATACCTTGTTGTGAACATAAGATTAGATGAGAACAAATATGCCTGTTGTAGGCTTTGTTGTTTCTCTTAATGCTTTGCTAAATAAAAATCCTTGGATTGAAGAAGGCTGTTGGTTGCTATGTCATGGACCATGGGTACCTGAAGAGAAGTTAACCCGGTGCCCAAACTCGCTCTGCATGACACAGTAAGAAATGGTTGCCAACGATGCGGGGTTCTATCATGTTCACAGTTTAAGAGTGAGAGAATTAGAAGATTACACTGAAAGATAGGAAAGGGAAAGAGGTCTAATTCCTGTTGGGGTGCACGCAGAGAGACTGAAAGGGGGACATAGGTGCTGCTAGTCCTGTAACAATGGCAACATGCACAGGCTCATTTGAGGTCACTTGAAAGCCAGGCTATAGAAGAAATATGTTTGGAGCTAACAAAGCACAGAAGCACTTTCTGGAAAAGAATTATACCGGCTGCCATAAGTTTCCTGAGCTAAGAGAAATGAGAGTCTTCAATAAAGATAACAGGGAAAATTGAGTGCAGACCCAGCCTTTGAGTTGTGGTGAGTCAAACAAAAAACCCTCTTTTTCCTGCTCCTGGTCAATACTTTCATATTTAGTAGCATGAGGGTCTTGGCTGCCTACCACTACTTCTGGCAATATTAGTCTGAAGTGTACTTATATTTATCTAGGCTGTAGCAGGGCTAAGGACCTTGTCTCCATTCCTGTCTGTAAAGGTCATAGCTCACAACTGATGTGCTATAAGAATAAATAGAAAATAACTGTCTTTTATTTCCATTTCCATTTTCTCAAGTAAACTTTCTTTTAATCGAGATAAACTGAAATGGAGTTAGTGAAGTTCAGAAGGAACAAGTGAGGTAAGACTCCTGGAAAGTAATGTACTTCACTTCAGAACTAAAGGACAGCATAACTGCAGAGTAGAGGTAATGGCTAAGCACCTGGGTGAAGGTGAACTGAGTGGCCTGTCTTCCAAATGAACTGCCAGGAAGATGATATACATTAGTGCGAGCAAAAAGAAAGCTAGAATGCCTAAGCGGTAAACCTCATTGCAAATATGATTTGTTGTTCCTAAGTCTGCAGTTATATGCTAACAATTCTCCACTAAACTGTATACAATTATTTGTCATATTTTGGTGACCCAGTTCACCATTTTGATTAATGTTCTATATAAACTGAAGTGAAGGCCTTTTTTTTTTCACCCCCAAAGTCGATAAACTGTTCCAGTATTATTTCTTAATTGCAATTTTGCCTGTACTATTTTGTTTTAAACCAAAGAAAAAGCAGCTTCTCTTATTCAAATTCCTTTGTACCACCTGGTTTTCTTTCTATAAAGAAGAAATGATGTAAAATGTCTGCAACCTATGATTTTTACATATTGCCTCTTAAAGCTATAATTATTACCAAAACCTGGATGTATTTATGTACTTTCCTATTTCAACAGTAAAGAAAAAAAATAAAAAGATGTTTATTATGTGAAAATCTTCACTTTTTCTTCAGAGATATTTCATGAAAAATCACACAGGGCCAGATTCTGAAGCCCTTCCATTGAGTTGGAATGTGTCAACACTCTACCAACACGAGGAGCAAAATATTCTCAATACATTGAAATGTCACAACCCTACTTAGATGGACAGTGAGATTTTTAACTAAGTACTGTCAGGGCGATGATCATGAACTTTTATTGCTTGAGGGAAAAGAGTAGCTTCATTAACTAGTAGTTGTAGAAGACTCTTATTAGCCTTTTCATGAATCAACCAGGAGAGGGAGACAAATACCACATTCTTATGGGTGATTTTGTGGTTGGCGTATTAGCCTGGGAACTGGGGACCCACGTTCAATTCTCTATTCTGCCACCTATGTGACCTTGGGCAATGAACTTAGTGACCCTGTGCCTCAGTTCCTCATCTATGAAGTGGGGCCAATAGTGTTTCCTTTCCTTATGGGGTATTATAAAGATAAATACATTCAAAGATTGTGACATTCTAAGTTACTACAGTATTTGGGGCCATATAATCAACTAATATATCTAGATAGATAGATCTTAGTGAGATTCACAAACAAGTGGCCGAATGTAGTCCTGTTATATATTCAGATACCAGGATGATTAATGTATGAATACACAGATATCTATATCTAGATATAGATATATGGATTAGAACTGCACTATTAATGTAGCAAAAAGCTATAATTGTTGGTCAGATATAGTTGGATTTTTCTTTGGATCAAATCAGTGGGTTCTCACTGCAACTTGATTTTTTGCGTGATATCTCATTTTTTACTTTTGAAATGTACATTTGCACTATTGCACAACTCCCCTCAGTGGACTGAGGGAGATCTGTTAACTTGGTGAAATTATTACTTTGGGCTCTGGGCATGATTATTGCTATCTTCATCTCACTTTCAACATCCACTACAAGACCCAAATCACAGCAGAAGAAGAATACACTGCTTGCCTTCTCAGATACATGATGAGGAGAGTAGGAGGCGTGAGTAGGAGGATACAGAAAATAATAGACAGTCAGGCAAATAATAATTTGATAGAGAGTCCAGTGCTGGAGCTGATTAAACTAACTGCCTATGCCTAAATTCTGCTCTCAGCTACACAGATGTAACTCCATTGAAATCAGTTAGGTTCCACAGGTGCCTTACCAAGAATTTTGCCCATGTGTTTGTATTCACACTGCAATTCATCAGTTATCTCCAAGCAACTGTGTTACACGCGCTTTCAACTCAGTCATCACAGTGGCCTGCTGTGGACAGTGTATAGTAATGGGAGGTGGAAGGAAATGGTTCTTTCCCCTTTATGAAATACCCTCAGGAATAAGTGAGATAAGATAAGAAAAATACACCAGCATGGGCTGGGATTAAAAATTCATTCCAGAGGCACCCTACTCAAGTAAATATCTCCCCCACACCCTAGGGGATTTAGATTAGGCAAGAAGTAGCAATGATTTAGCTGGTGTAGTTAACATAGTATATTCTAAGGGAACTGGACTTCAGGAACTCACAGTGGTCCCCATAGCTGGAACATGAAAGGTAGTGAAAGAAACAAATTCACCTTTAATACATAATAATTTGTGGTATTTTTTTTATGGAGCAGCCTTTTGCTCACAATACTTTCCTTGTTGCAGAAGAGTCTAACTCACCTGAAAGAATGACATGGCAAGCTCTTTAAAGGTGTCTCATTTTGATATATCATAATGCAACATGATGAGAGTAAATGATGCAATCATGGCTCCCTGCTGACAATAACTAGACAGCCATAACTAGAAAAGCCATTGTCCCTCTATTCAGCCACTCTGCCAACTAAATGAAGATAGGACAGTGATCCCTAATGAAATGAAGAGATGAACTGCATGAAATTCAGCATAGATGTACCTACCTGCAGAAACAGGCTAGTATTTCCAGTGTCTGAATTATCTCAATCAAATCACTCACACAGTTAGACTGACCCTGACCAGTATTGAGTTTGGAGGGTCATTCCTTTATTCTCTTGGCATAGCACCCAGTCTAATGCTTCATTTTATGCATAACTATCAGACAGGCTTTAAAAGACAGGTAATCAATCTTCTTGAAATCATACATTTGCAGTAGTATTGTATGTTTCCCCAGTAATGTCTTCCTCCAATTAGTTGATTTTTGTAACGCCTACTCTACATTTTGGAAACATTTTTAAGTGTTCCTTTTTTGAACGGACATTACTTTATTTCTGGACTCAGTGACTTTTGTATTTTGAGACACATATTGCTCATCCTTTGTCCACTTTTAGGAAGGAGTAAGGCTGATTTTTTTGGAAGCTGCATACAATGTAATAGCACTTATACTTTCCACATTACATTTTCTCTTTTTTCCCACATATACTTCAAGTTCTCCAATCCAAAGAGAATACACTGGTGCTTTTTCTATTGCCTTCTATCATTTTGTTGTTATTTATCTCTGTTCTTCCACAGATGTCACATGTAGCACTACATGATGGGACTTGTACTACCCTCTATACTTTTTCATCATGGCATAAAAAGAAAGAAATAACATTCTCTTTTAGGAGAGATTTTATTTTGGTTGTCATGCAGCTAATGCTAACAGCATGAAGCAAAATAAAGCAGGTACTCCTAAAAGGACATTGCATTGTAGGAGACAGAGTATAGCAATAATCATTTATTTAAAGGGCGTAGTGTTTGGAAAGCTAGAGATAGTAAGAATGTATTTGGTAGGTTTTACCCATTTGTACGGTGTGATTTTGAGATTGTCTGGTGGGATCTGGGTTTTTGAAATTGTAATTTTGTTTAATTCCCTCCTTTCTTTCAAAGATGGCTAAACAAGGGCATGAATTCAGAAATTTGCTGGCCAGTCACCAAGGGCATGCATATGTGCAACACTCTTTGACATATGTGGGAGTTGTTCTTTTTCATCTCTCCCAGAATGATGAGCTTCCAATTATCTAATTGGAGTTTCTGGTAGAAGAAATTAAGAGGGGACTGTGACTATATGATTTTATGAAAATATGCTAATAAGTGTGCATATAATGTAACTGGAATATGCTCCATTCAAAAGGTCTCTTGTAAGGTATCATTACAAAGCTTATAATCTGCTGAGTGTGGTCTTCCTGTTGGTATAAATGTATCACTCTTGTAGCTGAAACTAGAAATATGAAATATAACTCTAAGGTCCTATTGCAGTTATGCAACGTGTGGGCCATTAATGGTGGTTTGGAATCTTGATGGCTCCCATCAACCAGGACAATCAGGGAGGAATGAAGGCTTGAGGTCTCACAGGACATGTGACCATGTCACCTGGTACTGAAATCCATTTTAAACTTGGTGCTTTTCCATTTAGAGGAATGGGGTGGAGACCCAAGGACAAAAAAATTCCCGCCTTGTGCCAAGATATATAAGGGAGTGGAACAGAAGAAAGGGGGCTGCAATCATGAGAAATCCCCTAGCTACCACCTGAGCTGGAACAAGGACTATACAAGGGGAAAGGATTGTGCCCAGACTAGGAAGATGTCCAGTCTGTCATAGAAGCTTATTGAAACATCTGAGGGTGAGGTTTTATCTGTATTCAGTTTTCTTACTGTATTAGGCATAGACTCCGTGTTTTATTTTATTTTGCTTGGTAATTCACTTTGTTCTGTCTGTTACTACTTGGAATCACTTAAATCCTACTTTATGTATTTAATAAAATCACTTTTTACTTATTATTTAACCCAGAGTATGTATTAATACCTGGGGGAGCAACCAGCTGTGCATTACTCTCTATCACTGTTATAGAGGGCCAACGATTTATGAGTTTACCCTGCATAAGCTTTATACGGGGTAAAACAGATTTATTTGGGGTTGGGACCCCATTGGGAGCTGGACATCTGAGTGTTAGAGACAGGAACACTTCTTAAGCTGCTTTCAGTTAAGCTTGCAGTTTGTGGGCTGTGGTTCAGACCTGGGTCTGTGTTTGGGGCCGGCAAGAGTGCCTGGCACAACCAGAGGGAAATGCAATTGATAGGTCTATTTGATCTTTACCATTTATGTTTGTATGGTTAGTGCCATTACTATAGCATGTGTGTGGCAGCAACAGGCTTGGAGGAGAGGGAGACTTCTTGAATACAAATGAATACAAAAGAGATCATAGTGTGGCTTTGAAAAAAGAGCTGTGCAGGGTATGTAAGCAGAGATCTGGAGAATGACATAGAGATTAAGATCTCTAACAGAGAATCTGGAGAATCTGTATCCTAAAGAACATAGGTGAAGCAAGATCAGAGATAGAATACCAGAAAAGAGACAATGGATTGGCAGCAAGAAATAGGGGCTAGTATGTAAAGATTCTGGGAGCAGCTGCAAAGAGAATGCATGAAGTCATTTGGAATTTTGCCTAGGCAACTGTTGTGATTATTGGTCCTTTAATATTATTTGATTTGTCCATGGCCAGATACACTTGGATGTTCTGACTGCATTGCATCATTCCAGTGTGTCTTAACTGGGTGGTAAAACTAGATTTATGGCTTCTTTTCATCCTTCGCATCAATGTAATCCAAAGTAGTCAGAGAGTAGCAGGGACTCATTCACTTGGTCCATTCATTTCATTGACAAGAACTAGTGTAACTAATTTCCTTCAAAATTCAAATGTCTTATTTTTGCATTCCAAATATTATTTTCCCATTTGCATTAAAACAATAGGAAACATGTAATACTGATTTACTCCTCCATGCAGTCCTATTGATCTTACTGACTTAAAACAAAAATGCACAGTAGGTAAATCAGATGTGACTGAGGCTTAGTGGAGACATATAGTGAAAGTTCTAAAATATTTCAAAACAATTTTTTCACTTTATTTGAATGTCTACATTCTCCTTGTTCCTGTTGAAAGCTCTAGATATGACCAGAAAAAGTCTTCTTCAGTTGTGTTTGTGCTGTTGGCCAATTTTTACGTAGTCTTAAACTTTTCATCTTGGGCCAGATTTACATAGGTTTTTAGGTGCCAAAAGATGCAGACAGGCACCTAGTGCGATTTTCAATAGTGCCTAATCAGGTTAGGATCCTAACTCCTTTGAACTTTAAATGGGAGTTGGCACCTAAGCATTGGGCAATGTTCTAAATACCACCATGCACCTATCTACGTCTATCAGTATCTAATAACCTTTGTAAATGTGGTCTTTCCTGCTTAAATCTCACCTCTGCTGGGTATCTGAACTCTGACAATTTTCAGGGATTCCACTGAGAAACTAAGGGCATGTCTACACAGCAACTGGACACCCATGGCTGGCCTGTGCCAGCCAGCTCGGTATCGTGGGGTTTGGGCCACAGGGCTGTTTCATAGCTGTGTAGACTTCTGGGCTTGGGCTAGAGCCTGGGCTCTAGGGCCCTGTGAGAGGAGAAAATCTCAGAGCTCAGGCTCCAACATGAGCCTGCAAGTGCACATAGCAATGAAAGAGCCCACCAGCATGATTCCAGAGAGCCCAAGTTGGGTGGCACAGGCAAGCCATGGGTTTTTCTTTGTTGCGAAGACATACCCTAAATATGTTCAGAAGGAACAAAGCAGCATGCAGATAAAAAAACTCAAATGTGGATGTTACAGTTTAGTGCAACTATACCTGCATTGTTCCTCTGTGTTTCAGAAAGGGCCCCCATTCAGAAGCTTCCAGTTCCTCAATTACCGCCTCTGATGTATGGAGACCTATTTCTCTCTCCCTCCTGACCAGGGAACTCCCAGCAAGGCAGACTGCCTCATCTCGCCTGCTTTGCCTTCTTTCCGCAGATGCTACAGTCAGCATATTTGCTCATAGTTAAGTTACCACATAACTCTTACTAAGTAAGCACATGCATTCTTAAGGTGAAAGCATTACAGAGAAATCATATTAAAATCAATAAAAGAACCTACATACCTGATAAAAAGCTAACTAGATATTACCACCTACTGCAACAAGGGCTCAGACAGGTAAACAGTCCTTCAAACCCCTCTAAGGACTTTTTCTGGGGTTACAAGTTCATAATCACCTTGGTTCAGAACAAGCCCCCTCATGAATCTGGGAGTCACTTCTTTGTTCCATCTGGGCTGGGACTTTGATCTGTCCATATGTAACAGGTGACTAGCAGACAAAAGGTCCTCTCCTCAGGGTGAAGGTTCAAAAGGCTGAATTATTGCATAATGGGAGAGGGTACATTAGCATACACCTTCTGTTAGAGATTTCCTGGGAAACCCACTTTACTTTAAAAGTTCATAGTGTTTCAACTAGTTCTTTGGACCTCATAAAACTTCTCAGGGTTTCCATTAGACATGACTCTCCCTTAAAGAAGTTACATATAATCCCACAATAATACACAAATACTTGCCTTTTTAATATAATGAACTCCTAAAATACTTAAACTTAATTCAGTAAGGTTTGTCCAGAGTATAGCAGGAAATTCCCATATTTGTGATAGCAGATTCCAGAACATGGAAACCTGGGAGAAAGTTTGGAATTTGGCGGGGTGCATGGCTGTTATTGCAGGGAAAAAGGAGAGACAAGACAGAACTGGGGTTGGGGGGATCAAATCAGTATCTTAGATGTCTGTATCCTGATGTGAGAAGTATGGGGAATAAGCAGGAAGAACTCGAAATGCTAGTAAATAAACATAACTATGACATAGTTGGCATCATAGAGGTCTGGTGGGATAATACGCATGACTGGAATATCGGTATAGAAGAATACAGCTTGCTCAGTAAGTAAAGGAGGGGGAAAAGGGAAGAGGTTTTGCCTTATATATTAAAAACGTATCCACTTGGACTGATTGAGATGGAAATAGGAGACAGACTTGTTGAAAGTCTCTGGGTAAAGATAAAAGTGGTATAAAACAAGGGTGATGTCATGGTAGGGGTCTACTACAGACCACCAAACCAAGAAGAAGAGGTGGATGAGGCTTTTTTTAAACAACTAACAAAATCATCCAAAGCACAGGACTTGGTGGTGATGGGGGACTTCAGCTACTCAGACATCTGTTGGGAAAATAACACAGCAGTTCTTGGAATGTGTTGGAGACATTTTTTTATTTCAGAAGGTGGAGAAAGCTACTGGGGAGAGGCTGTTCTAGATTTGATTTTGACAAATAGGGAGGAACTGGTTGAGAATTTGAAAGTGGAAGGCAGCTTGGGTGGAAGGGATCATGAAATGGTAGAGTTCATGATTCTAAGGAATGGTAGGAGGGAGAACAACAAAATAAAGACAATTAATTTCAAGAAGGCAGACTTTAGCAAACTCAGGGAGTTGGTAGGTAAGATCCCATGCAAGCAAGTCTAAGGGAAAAAACAATTGAAGACAGTTGGCAGTTTTTCAAAGAGACATTATTAAGGGCACAGAGCAAACTATCCCACTGCGCAGGAAAGATAGGAAGTATGGCAAGAGACTGCCTTGGCTTAACCAGGAGATCTTCAATGATCTAAAACTCAAAAAAGAGTCCTAAAAAAAGTGGAAGCTCAGTCAAATTACAAAGGATGACTATAAACAAATAACACAAGTATGTAGGGACAAAATTAGAAAGGCCAAGGCAAACCATGAGATCAAACTAGCAATAGACATAAAGGGTAACAAGAAAACATTCTACAAATACATTAGAAGCAAGAGGAAGACCAAGGACAGGGTAGGCCCATTACGCAATGAGAGGTGAAAATAATAACAGAAAATGTGGAAATGGCAGAGGTGCTTAATAACTTCTTTGTTTCCATTTTCACCAAGAAGGTTGGTGGTGATTAGATGTCTAACATAGTAAATACCAGTGAAAATGAGGTAGTATTAGAAGAGGCTAAAATTGGTAAACAAGTTAAAAATTACTACAAATTAGGTGTCTTCAAGTCACCAGGACCTGATGAAATGCATCCTAGAATACTCAAGGAGCTGACTAAGGAGATATCTGAGCCATTAGCGATTATCTTTGAAAAGTCATGGAAGACGGGGAGATTCCAGGAGACTGGAAAAGGGCAAATATAGTGCCAGTCTATAAAAAGGGAAATAAGGACAACTTGGAGAATTAGAGACTAGTCAGCTTAACTTCTGTACCCGGAAAGATAATAGAGCAAATAATTAAGCAATCAATTTTCAAACGTCAAGAAGATAATGAGTTGATAAGTGACAGTCAAAAACAAATCATGTCAAACCAACCTGATAGCTTTATTTGACAGTGTAACAAGCCTTGTGGATAGGGTGGAAGTGGGAGACGTGGTATATCTTTACTTTAGTAAAGCTTTTCATACTGCCTCACATGACCTTCTCATAAAGAAACTAGGAAAATGCAGCCTAGCTGGAGCTACTATAAGGTGGGTGCAGAACTAGTTGGAAAACCATTCCCAGAGAGTAGTTGTCAGTGGTTCACAGTCATGCTGGAAGGGCATAATGAGTGGGATCCCACAGGGATCAGTTCTGGCTCTGGTTCTGTTCAATATCTTCATCAGTGAGTTAGATAATGGCATAGAGAGTACACTTATAAAGTTTGCGGTCGATACCAAGATGGGAGGGGATTGCAAGTGCTTTGTAGAATAGGATTAAACTTCAAAATGAGCTGGACAAACTGGAGAAATGGTCTGAAGTAAATAGGATGAAATTCAATAGGGACAAATGCAAAGTACTCCACTTACTAAGGAACGATCAGTTGTACACATACAAAATGGGAAATGGCTGCCTAGGAAGGAGTACTGTGGAAAGGGATCTGGGGGTCATGGTGAATCACAAGCTAAATATGAGTCAACAGTGTAATGCTGTTGCCAAAAAAACAAAAGCGAATGTCATTCTGTAATGTATTATCAGGAGTGTTGAAAGCAAGACACGAAAAGTAATACTTCGGCTCTGATTAGGCCTCAACCTGAGTATTATGTCCAGTTCTGGGCACCACATTTCAGAAAGGATGTGGACAAATTGGAGAGAGTCCAGAGAAGAGCGACAAAAATTACTAAAGGTCTAGAAAACATGATCTATGCGGGAAAATTGAAAAAATTGGGTTTGTTTACTCTGGAAAAGAGAAGACTGAGGTGGAACATGATAATAGTTTTCAAGTATGTAAAAGGTTGTTACAAGCAGGAGGGAGAAAATTTGTTTTTCTTAACCTCTGAGGATAGGACAAGAAGCAATGGGCTTAAATTACAGCAAGGGAGGTTTAGGTTGGAGATTAAGAAAAACTTCCTAACTGTCAGCGTGATTAAGCACTGGAATAAATTGCTTAGGGTGGTTGTTCAATCTCCATCACTTGAGATTTTTAACAGCAGGTTAGACAAACACCTGTCAGGGATGGTCTAGATAATACATAGTCCTGCCAAGAGTGCAGGGGACTGAACTAGATGACCTCTCAAGGTCTTATGATTCTATGATTTTAGAGTTCCATTCAGTGCCATACTCCTGTTACCCCAAAAACAGACTTAGGGATTCCAGAAAAGCCCTTCTATTGCTTACTTCTGGGTTTCCCAGATGTTACGCTATTAATCTGTTCCTGCAAGGTGAAAGGAAGGGGCCTGCCCTAGTAGAATTGCCAGGGTTTACCAGGAATCTCCCTATGCCCTTCAGGATATTCCCTAGAACAGACTAGATCTGTTCACCTCTGCAAGGACACAGATACGGCCTTCCGCTCAGAGGATTGACATACAGGCAGTACTTTTCCAAACAACAAAGTATTTTCTTTATTTAGTGTAATCAATCAACTAATTTAATCATAAATCAGAACATAAACATAAACCCCTTAGCACTGTCCTTGGGTACAGGAAAAAAGTACCCAAACCATAAACATATAGTTAGAGTAATATTAAATGGCTACACTCTGCATCCAGTGATCAGTCATCTCCAGTGAGTGGACAGAAATCTTAAACCTGATATTTTATACATATAAAACAAGGTAACATTCATAACACAAACACACATCTTTATTAACCCAAACATACACACATACTTATTAATCCTTTTTTATTCTATATTTACACAATAGCTAGCTTGCTTATGTAACACCAACAGTCCCCAGTTGTCATCCAGTGGGAACAAACCTGGGACCTCTGGAGCTTAGTGCATGAGCCTTTACTGCATGAGCTAAAAGCCACATGACTCTTAGTTAAGGCTTTATCAGACTCATTAATCTCTAAGTGGTCTCAGCGACACTAGAGGGAACAGAGCACCACACCCATGAGGTGTTTGGTTACATTTACTCTCTGTAGACGTCTCTCCCGCTGCTGTGTCAAAGTCCTTTTCTGTCAAGGTCCTTCTGCTCTGTACTAGCAGCACTTCTGCTGCTGCTTCTGGCTTCCATTCTAGCTTCTCTTTCTGGCTTCTTCTTCTGCTCCTCATCATCCAATTGTTCAACGACCACACACACCACACTCTTTTGCCTGCTGACTCTCTGCCTTAAATTCAGTTTTTGGCCTTCTCTGATAGGTTATTCTTTCAATCCTTCCTTATCCTCCAATCAAATGTAGACCCTTTCTGATTGGTCTGCATTTATAGTCCAATCACAACCACTACATTTAACTATCAAAACTGTTACATAACAAGTCTTAGTATTATGGGCTGTTTACTATTATGGTCTGGTGACCCTCAGCTAGTTTTGGACTGAGCATGGCGGACTGACCCCTCCCTGCAGTGTTGGAGTTTCCTTTACTTGGCCTCAGTCTACACTTGGCTGGCTGCCAACATACTAGCCACAGGCTAACCCAAAAAGTGCTATTTCACTGTTCTTGGCAGTGTCCCAATCTTTTACACAAACCAATTTACCAAAATTATTAAACTGTAAGCAATTACTTCATCCCTTTTAATATGTATCCAATTGTTAATGTATGCATGTTAATGTTAACATCTGCTGTTTCCACCCTATTTCTTACCAACCTAGTTAATTATATTTTAGTTCTTCCCCTATTTTTCAGTTAATGGTGACAAGTAAATGTTTTCAGTGCTTGTGCTTAGGAAACAGATTAGAGCAGCTCAACATCTTTCATATCACTCCCTTCCGTCCAATGAGAGTCTTTGGATTGACTTCAATGGACCTTGGACTGGGGTCTTGGTAAGACAGGTTTTACTCTTTTAAGCTTTCATGGTTGAGAGCAGAAGAAAACTGCACATTGATCAGCAGACTGAAGGGCTGTGTACCTATGCTGAAAGGGCTCATTTGTCTTTCTATCCCAGAAAAAAGCAAATCAAACTGCAGGTTTAATTTTGTGGGCTAACCCCCCTCCCACTGTGCCCTTTAATCTAATTCTTTGTATACTAATTTAAATCATGCCCCCAATGGGAGGCATTTAGGCATCAATCCTGAAATTGACTCCTCATGGATGGATGCCCACATTCAGATGAAGTGTAAGTGAAGTCATTAGATGCACTCAATAAGTTTCTGGAACAGGGTCTTCCCCAATAACTTCCCTAATTATCAGACAAACCATTTCTCCAAATATTTTAATGTCTTTAAAACATTTTGGATAAATGGAGCCAACAGCACCTCTCCCTTTTTCTAAAATCAATTAAAATATGTTCATAAAATGTTAATATTTTGCTAGATGAAAAGTCCACCAAAAATAACTCTATGGGGTCAAGCGTTAGTATCCTGAACCCATATCAAATGAAAGAAGGTCAGATAACCCTTGAAATCTTATATTGTACCTGGTGGTGTAAAACTTCTTACCTCATCTCTGCTTGGTGTCTCTCTTTTACACACCAATATATTTGTGTTTCCCTAAAGTATAGACAATTGCTGTTACTTCTAAAAATAAAGCAGCCATTCCTTAACCTCCAAATCAAAAATCACACTCAGCATTAATAGTTAACATTGGGGGAAAAGAAACTATAATTGCACCCACAAACTGTCATGCTGCTATCTCTTTGTGAGTGATGACAGCCTTCTGCTAAACTGATGAAAGTTATGATTACACATGATGCTGAGGCACAACAAAGCATGTTTAGCTGCAGAAGATTACTAGAGCATGTTCAATGAATTATTGTGAATATATCTGAAGGCTCAGATCATGCTCAATGTATTATTGAAAATATCTAAAGGCATAAATCATGCTCAGTTTTTGAAGGGCACAGTACATGATCCATGATCCCTAAAGATATTTATTTTTAGATAACTTTTGCTGTTGAGTTTTGTTCTTTCTCTCAGTCAGTTTTTTTTCCAGTTAAATAGACCCACTTCCATGGAAAACTGAACAGCTAATGATTAAGTCAGAGTCTGTACACCACTAATACTGATTTAAAGATTAAGCTTGCTAGCCCTACTCAGGAGAAGGCCTAATGGCCTTTACAAATGAAAATTCAAATCAATTCTCTAAATGTTTGGGTTATTTTGCTGTCTGCATGTGATGCAGTTTCTTTTGTTTTCTCACACTTTGAACCAGGCTTCACAAACAAATGAAAATGGCAAAGCGTGGTCGTGCTTTATATTCCCATTTAACAAACATTTCAGTTTAGATGTTTCTGAAAAGTGTGAAGTAGAGTAAGAAGCATAAAATCCTTCTCTATGAAAAAAAAATCCCATTCAATTGAATAGGATAAAACCATTAGGATTTCCTAGGAATTTAGTAGATGTCTAGGGATGTTAATAGAGGTTCTGGGCATGCTCCATAGTTTTGTACGTTAGTTTAAAAATCCAGCGAACAATTACCATTCTGTACTAAACTGGGTGGGCTACATTGAGACTGGGTCCATTGTTTTAGCCCTTTGGGTCCTAGATAGATCATCACAGGAGAGAGCAGAGGATGCACACATAATACTTCCCATTTTGAGCAAGTGGGAGTAACAGTCAGGGCAGGGAATATGCAGAGTCGTGGTTCTACTCCCTCCCGCACCCCCATCACCACATGCCAGCCAGTGGAGGTGGCAGTTTACAGTAAGGGTACTTTGTCATGGGTGCTCATGAGCATAATTCCTTTCTGGAGATACTCTTGGAATCGTCTCTGTGTTATTCCTTACTCAGGTTTCATTCTAAAAACCCAGTCTAGCCCTATAGAACGTCTTAGTAAGGGTATGTTTATTGTTCATGTATCTTACTCTTTAGACCAAAACCTGAAGATACAAAGCACAGACAGTGGCATATTCAGAAAATATTTCTCCATCATAGTATTCATATTAATTAATGCTCCGAGGACCCAATTTCCCTCATATTAAAACTGTGTGGGAATGGGAGTAGAATCAGGCTTTTGTTCTCTGCCTAAATATTTGGATATATAAGAATTCTGGGCCTTATTCTGCTCTCCCTTGAGGTTCTGAACTCCTTCATCCTGACAGTTCATTCTTGCTTCTCTGTGACACTATTTTTTAAATTAGAAAAAAAGGTTATCTTTGACAAGTGATTTATACACTTATTTATTTATTTGTTTACTTATTGCTGCAAGATAATTTTGCATTTGTAAAATGTTTGCTATCCAGTTCAATAAGGTTTGCTGAAAATAGATCAGCGCTACAAGAACCACCTGTAGCTACGGAGAAGGAGATATTGGACAGTATCCAGTAGCAGCACCAGCTTCTTTGCCGCCCTAGGCGGTGCCTCTGGGAGAAGCTGCCGTCGAAATGCTGCCAGGGACCTCGGAGGCCGAAGAAGCTGCTGTCGAAATGCTGCCGAAGTCCCCAGCGGCAGAAGAAGCTGCCGCCGAGGTCCCCGGCTGCATTTCAGCGGCAGCTTCTCCCAGAGGAAGAAAAACTGTCCCGCCGTGGGACGTCAAATGCCGCCCCCTGAATCCTGGTGCCCTAGGCGACCGCCTAGGGTCACCTAGTGGTAGCGCGGGCCCTGTCAGTATCCCATGTTCATTCTGCCTTCCTGCTGTTATGATCTTTAAAATAAGATTAGCATGGCAAATGCTATACTCTTAACATTATTTACTATATTCTGTGAATGATAAATATGTGGAAGAAATTGACATTCATACAATAACACATACCAGATGCTTGTACATCTCTGGTATTTTTTAAAGCCATGTCTAAACGACAAGCTAGGGGTGCAATTCCTTGCTCCAGTACACATTGTCACTTGAGCTGCCAGTGGGTCTACTCAGCAAGGCTCAGATGTGCCCACTGCTGCTCTCCATGCCTTTGTGGCAACATTACTGTTTATACTGTTACCCTGACAGCTAGTGTGAGTATGTGTACAGGATCAGGGGAATTACACCCCCACCCCGATCCCCCACAGCTCGTTGTGTAACTGTAGCCCTAGGCATGAGTTACAAAGCCAAAGGCCAACCCTCTGTAACCTCTCCAAGAACAACAGATAATTAATTAGCCTATATGGTAAATCCTTCTCATGTCCTGACCTATGTATCAATGCCATAGTTGGAATTGATTCATTTCCTATAATAAAATATATTTTTAATAACGAGAACAATTAAACATTGGGACAATTTACTAATGGATGCGGTAAATTCTGCATCTATTAGAATCTTTAAACCTATATTGGACATGTTTCGGATCACTGGGTAAATGTACAGAGGAAATTTGAACTACTCCTAGTATCACTGTAAATTTTTTTGCTCATCCATCTCAAAAGTGAGTAACTATTCAAATACTAAGGGTGAAATCCTGTCCCAGTTGAACTGAATGGGGCTAAGCTTCACCCTAAATAAACCAACAGAGGATCCACAAACAATACACTTAACAAGCAACATAGAGAAAGTCAGACACTTCTCCAAGCTGGGGAGAGACAGCGCAGAGCGGTTCCAGAGAAACATCTAATCACAATTGTGACGCAGAGTATTGAGTTACAGAAATACATTATCACAACGAAATCTGATTGGTTGAACATACCGTGAAAGAATGACGACGATATGTAGCAATTTCACCTTTTAATAGGTGTCACACACACAACAATTGGGGTAGAAAGATTTACAACCATCAAAAGCCTGGCAACTTATTGCACTTACAGTTACTGATAGATGCATCTGAAGAAGTGGGTTTTTTACCCACGAAAGCTTATGCCCAAATAAATCTGTTAGTCTTTAAGGTGCCACCGGATTCCTTGTTTTTGTGGATACAGACTAATAAGACTATCCCCTGATACTTGACACCATACAGTTACTGATGTGAATTTGTTAACCCCTAAGGGTCCGTATCCTGCAACGGACTCTGAGCAGGCAGATCCCTGTGCCCATGTAGACTACCAGTAACTTCAGTGTGGCCCTTGGTGTGTGCAAGGTCCAGCCCACACTGAGTTAATTATAAGATCAGGGACTTTGCTGCCATTGTGATAGGCTCTACATACATAGGTAGACAAACTAAATAAGAGATGCAAATCTCTTTTGTAATCTAGAGATGGAATTGAAGATCCCAGTTGCAGTGTTATACAAAATAGGAAATATCCATCAAGTTTTTCAGAGTATTTTCTTTCTATAGATTTATTTCAAACAGTCATAAAGTAAGCTCAGAGCTGTTAGAGGGTGGGGTACTGGACTAGGGTAATGATGTGCTTCGGAATAGAATATGTTATCCATCAATGTTTAAAATATGATTTATATAAAATTTAATCTAAAAAAGGCCATTCAGCTCACTTAGATCTTTGAACATTATTTTAATGACTAATAAATTAGACAAGATATTTAAGATTTTTAACAAACTTGTCAAAAGTAACATTCCTTTTATATAATGGCATCTTTGTTGTGACTCTAAGGCACACACACATGAATAATTTTTTTGGATGGAGACCTAGTTCTGGCAGGACTAAGTCTAAGTCCTCTGGTACGCCGGAGTCTACTTTATTTTATGTTCTATTAGCAATATACTGCACTAACTCATGTCCAAGCATATCCCAGAAATTCCTCCTGAGATATTTAGCCTTGTCACTATGAAGAATAGTAAAATGAGCAAGAGCAGGTCTTCTCTCTATGTCTCTTTGATTCCATTCAATTCTTTGCTCTGACATAACCTCTGAAATAAATACAGTCAAGTGAAAGGACTAAGAAAAAAACTGGGCAAGCTTTATAAAAAATTAAAGTATATTAAATATATATTTTTTAAAAATATTCAAATCCTGCTAAAATTAAATCTAATTGACTTTAATGGGATTAGGATTGGGCCCTTTATCTCACCGAATAAAACATCAGTACTACAACACAAATGCCATTGTTTTGAGACCCATTTAATAGCTGGGGTGTGGTCATGTACGCATAGCATGAAAAGCTCCATTCTAAGCTCTGATTTCCTTTGCTTCAAGTCAGATACTTTGCAGTAATTGGAGCAGTGTTTGTGTTTTAAACATTAAAAGGAATGATTCATTTCAAATGAATGTTGTGATGGAAGGGGATATGTGGATGGTAAAACTGTCCCCCTGTTGGGTGAATTATGGAACTGAGTAGTTGAGAGCTGTCTTACAAGCCAATATTCTAGTCTAATTGAAGGAAAATAACCAAAAAAGAAAACGTGTGAGTACTTTCCTTGTATTCATTCAGAGCCTAGTTATGTCCCTAACTAACCACAAGATTGCTACTTTCTCCTGCTGCCCCAACTCCCAAGACAGACAGCTCCACTGGAAACACCCTGTCAGGACCTCCTCCTTTGCCACAGCTGCTTCTGCTGCGTTCAGCTGGTCATTAAGGTATAACAGTACTAACTCCCACCAATAACATCATAACTGTGTAGTGTGGCTGATATTCTGTGAGATGATATATTGTTGGGCCTGGAGCTGCATCAGCTCTTGGAGGCTGCAATACATCTGACTATCTGCAGTCCCACTACTTATTTTGGGCACTAGCACCTAACCCCAGCTAGACCCCCACACTCCTCGATGGAGTGCTCCACAGACAAAATAATACTATCTGTGATGTATTAGCTTTTCTGACTAATTTCCCAATGAGTCATATCGTGGGCAATATGCATCCTCTCCAACCTATTCCCTATGTTGTCCAGTCTCCAAACCTCTTCCTGAACAGGCTTCAAACTTATGGGGAGGCCTTGGTGGTCCAGGCAGGGAATGGGAATGGTGCTACAGGAGCATCTGAGGTCCCCACACTGAAGGACGAAGATAGAATCCTATATGTGAGCAGATGTAGAAGGGATGATCTCGGTTATTCTTTGCATTTAGCATTTAAAGAATATTCTACTATTTTATTAAAGAGAAACACTGCTGTTTAGGAAATAGAAACTGACAGATCTCCAGAGAGTAAAAACACATTTCTAGAGGTTTTCAGTGCCAAATATTCAAAACATAATTCGTTTGACTATAAGAAGTTACAGATATCAAACTGTTCTTTTTTTTGTTTTATTTTGGGTGCCTAATCCATTTTGACTCTTATTTCAAATGTCCTTTGTTATATTTGAACAATACATTTGCAAACTTCACACCCTTTCTTGACTTGCAGCCAGTACATGCAGTTTATTTTGCTATGTTGCCTCACTATTTCTAATAGTTTTAAGTAAATATATGTTTATACATATTTCAGAACTCTTATTTTAGTACCTTGGACCACTAAAAGAGGGAAATAAATCCACAAAGGAAAATCCCCCATTGGATAGGAAACACAATGAAAAAATTCCATTAAAGCCTAAGAACCAAGACAGGATAGGCTCCCCATAGCACATTGTCAGTGACTTGGCTCATGCTTTTCATTCCTTTAGCTTCAATTGAACTATTCATTTGAATAAAGCTATACACATACTTTAAGTGTTTGCAAGATCATGGTCAAAGTGTTCAAACTTAACTCATACAGAGGGAGCTGTTGAAATCATTGGGACTATTTGTATGAGTTTGAATTATCAGGGTAAATAAGAGTCTACCACATCAGAAAGTGAGTTCAAGGCCCTGGTCCCACAAACATTCATGCACATTGGTAACTATAAACACTTAAGAATGATACTACTAACTGGGACAAGTGGCTCACATGCATAACTGCTGGTAAGATAGGAGTATTAGCTGGGCCTCAACCCATAATGGGCGTTGCAGAGCTTGTCTAGACAAAGATGAAAAGTGTGTGATATCAGCTAACATACACTAACATCTCATTTTGTCGAGTCTATCACAGATTTACACAACTGCTATTCATAGCCAATATACAATAGCAGTCTGATGGGCTCTGTTTCAGTTTTTAATGTATTATTGATTTTAAAAAGATTTAAATATCTTCAGTGTATGATCATGTATTGAAGCCGAGTCCTGTAAGGTGATGAGCACCATCAACACCCCTTGAAATCAATGGGAGTTGTGGGTGCTGTGTTTTAGATCAAGTAGCAGTGGCATGTGATTTTTGAGTAGAAAGTCATCTATTCCATTCCTCATGATGCATTAGGATTGTTTAAAAGATTACCATGATGTCTGTATATATGTGGCCACAGATCGTTAGACTGGTCTATCATATGCATATGTATTTAGATAACTTTACAACACACATTTATTCATTCAGTAGGTCATAACAAATAAATGGACATTGCAGACCTAGTAAGAGATATTGTACTATTAATGACTTTGTATATTTATAGAAAACTGGTACCTAACTCGATTCAATCTTTATGAAGTTCCAGTTTTCTACACTAGAAAAAATACTTAATGGCTTTCTACAAATATCAAAATTTGGTAATTAGCCTGAGAACTATTCTTTATTTATCTTCTTTCAAATGTTAATATATAGTAATAGCATTTATGCTTTGGAATAAGAAAATCCAAAAATACTTACCTATTAAACCCTTTTGACCATCCAGCCCATAAGAAGAAACTAATATGCTATTAATGACCTGGATAGTAGGCCTCCTAGGATTGGTTAAAAAAATACTTTGCATGAACAGTTACTGAGCAATAACTTCTAAAAACTGGATTGCTTTATACATTCTTAGGCTACATTTTCTCTAACTGCAGACAAGTCTCATCCTAATTAAGAACATATGCCAATATAAAATTGGTTTCATTTAAAAAAAATTATATATAAACAAATTGAAATAAGGATAAACAAATATCTAGCACATACCTAAGGAATCTTCACTTATAATAAAGAATAAGACTTTATTAATAATAATTATCCTTATTTTTATAAGAGAATTAAAATGTTATAAGCCCTGATCCTGAAATGGTTTTATTTGGTTCCAGCTAGTGAGACACCCTATTCTTTACATACATTCACTACCCAGAGTCAACAGTAGAAAAAAAGTATGTTACACTAAAGATTTTTTCATAAAATGGCAAATTCAACTTATATTATTGTCAAGTCTAAAACAGTTTTACATTGTAATGATAGTCATTAAAACACCCCCAAAGTATTTGAAATTATACAAAAGGAAAATACTTCAATATTGCAACTTATTGTGCATGGGTAGAGACAATATGTCACAGGATCAGGTCATAGAAGACTATTTGCTAAGTATATCATATTAACATTCTGACAAGTATCAGTCCCTTAACATTTCAGCATTAGAGCTCCATAAAAGTCCATAATTTATCTCTTGAGGACAAGTCATTTTAGAGTGGAGTAATGGATTTCATCATCATTATCATAAAATGAATATTTCATTCCCCCCAAATTATTGCATAATTTATAGGAGTGAGATACCACCAATTGCACATGTATATGTACTAATTCAGACTTCAAAGTATCTAATTTATTAATTACACTGAGTTTTGTGTCTGTCAATATAAATATATTTTTAAAAATGCTTTAGCCTCACTTTGGATACTACTCTATCTGTAGTTACAAGAGAGGTAAATATATAAAATAGACATTTTTAAAAAAATTGTTATTGGCAGATGATCAGAAGTTATAAAATTACCATTTGCTATAAACAACATCATGAAGTTTCATATTTTCTCAATAATTTTTGGAGCAAATCTGCTCGTTTACAAAATATCCTTTTGCCAATCTACCCCGGCAGCCCTGCAAAAACAATCAGGGACTCAAAGACAACATGCATTTTTTTTGTTTATGAATCATCGAGGCTACACTATCTTTACTTTATTCTGTCATTTATGCAAGTATGTTTCAATCATTTTCACTGACATAACTGTAACAAAGTAGAATTAGGCTCTCAGAACAGATCAGATCTTGCTTCCCCTCAAGACTCCCCTTGGCTTTGATGGGACCTCAGTCTTCTCATAGAACTGGTAATAAATAAATAAATAAAATATAATGGATTTAAAAGTTTGTCATTTTCCATCACAATTTTGAAAATTTCAAAAATGTTGACTAACTCTAGGCTTGGTCCTGATAGCGTCTGGATGAAGGTTGTGAGAAAGTAGAAATGAGCTACTGGTAGAGCTGTAATTTCCTACTTAGCCAAGAATATGAAGTAATCTAAGGATAGAAAATGAAGCTGGCTGGTGAGTCATAAGACATCTATGACTAGTTTATATCATGGAGCATTATTTAACTTTTAGCTGATGCTAATATAGTACTGACAGCTGACTAAATATCATGAACAGGTTCTTCCAGACATAACAGCAATGTGCTGTTGCTATGTGCTAGTTCAAAAAACCCTGGTTTGTTTATCAGAAACAGGATCTCAATCATCTCTTTGATTTCTTCTCTGAATTAGTAAATCACAAAGTTAACTTGTTCCTTTATCAGTCTTTTTGCATAGTACCTTGAATTGTGTTCCTCTTTCCGTTACTGTTCTTTCCCATACATGAAGGATCCTATCATCTTGCATAAGGTTTTGGAGGTGTTTTTGTTTTTAATGGTTGTGAGCCTGGCATATCTGGAAAC
This sequence comes from Chelydra serpentina, assembly GCA_037349315.1. Classification (NCBI taxonomy): domain Eukaryota; kingdom Metazoa; phylum Chordata; order Testudines; family Chelydridae; genus Chelydra; species Chelydra serpentina. The sequence continues at coordinate 64,456,387 of JBAIAC010000004.1, forward strand.
ATTGTTCGGTTTCTCTTTCTGCTCTCTTTAATTTTTAACAACAAAATCTGTCTATTATTCAGACACGTTTTTTTTGTTTTGGTTTGGGATTTTTTTTTACCATTTGTCTGGTATCTGTGGAATAGTAAATGCATCCATCTTTTTAATATTGTAAATAATTCACTTACTAGTAATATCCAGTTCATCTACACAATTTTTCTAAATCACTAGACAAGTTAACACCCAAGCTAAACATTCCCTTGGATGTCTGATTGAAGACGGAATGCATTTCATCTGGAGAACATTTACTATCTAATGTTTTCTATTTTTACTCAGTTTATTTTACATCCTGAGAGAGCAGTAAAACTATCCAACAGCTCTGCCATTTCTTAACGGTGGGGGTGAAATCTGTCACTAATAGCAACATATTATCTCAGTTGTATGCATAATTTCTCATCTTTTTACTGCATGCAGTTGCCTAATTTCTAAGCTGTTTTTTTATTTTCTTGCCCAGAGGCTTGAATGCCAAACTAAGTAAAAGTACAGACAGGGGACATCTACATTCTGCATCTCATACAGAAGTATTATTCTATGTAACTTCTTTGTCTGAAATCCTTGAAGGTTTGCATGTAGTAATTTTACCTTGCACATGAAAAAAAAGCAGATCTAACAGCTTTCTGATAGCTTTTCAGAACCCTATTGACCAATCACAGACAAAGAGCAGGCCTTTTATACATATGTGTTTAAATGTTGAATATTTCAGTTAATTTCCTAAGAAAGCACTAAGCACGAGGGAGAAAAATCCACCTTTACACTTATAAAATGATCTGTTATTGACTCATTAGGCCACATTTTTGGATATTATACTTTTTTTTTCTTTAGTATAACCGAAAACTGACAGACATTATTTAAGTTAACAGTCTGGCTGCCGTTTCCCGCAGCTCCCATTGGCCGGGAATGGTGAACCAGTAGCTGCGGGCTGCTGTGCAAATGTAAACAAATTGTCTGATGGCCTGCAAGCGGATTACAGCTCCCATTGGCCAGGTACGGTGAAATGCAGCCACTGGGAGATGTGGGCGGCCGTGCAAATGTAAACAAACATTTTATTGAGTTTGTTCAGTGGAGTATGTTAATATACATTTCTAATAGAGGGGCCCAAATAAGAAGCAGTGCAAGTATTCACAGATATGTATATAGTGGTATAAGGAAAGATAATATTTAAATCTTCTATTTAGCTGGTGCCACCATGCAGAAACAATGTGACACTCAAATTAAGTTATTGTTTGTAAAGTACATAAACATAAAATATTTATATTTTTCACTTTTAAATACAGTAGAAATATATACATTGATGTGTAATGTAAAATAAAAATCCTTGAACTTCTATCCACCTTTCCTCAAAGAATCTCAATGTACATTACAAATATTAATGAAGTAGGACTCAGTCCTGCAAAGACGTATGTGTTTAACTTTAAGAACGTAAATAGTCTCATTGAGGGGTAAATTGAGCACATGCAGAAGTCTTTGCACAATCCGGGACTTTAAGGGATTCTGTGAGGTATGCTTTGCAGGATCAGGGCTGAAAGTGACTGTGTGAGTCAAGCAAACATTGTTATTTCCTTAGTACTGATGGAGAGACTTGCCCTGAGATTCAATAAATGATCTGCCCAACAAAGAGCCCAGAATAGAACCAAGATCTCAGAGCTTCAAGCCCTGTGGTCCAGCTACAATACCATGTTGCCTCTGTAGAAAGGAAACATTATTTTCAACAACATATAATTATTTTCAGCAACATGTTTAAGTGTAGTAGCCGTGTTAGTCTGTGTCAGCAAAATGAAAATAAGAAAGAAAAACTTGTAGCACCTTAGAGACTAACAAATTTATTTCAGCATAAGCTTTCGTGGGTTAATACCCACTTCATCGGATGCATCCGATGCTACAAGTGCTACAAGTTTTTCTTTCTTATTTTCGTTTTTCAGCAACATGTAAATCATCCATGAGACATACAGATTACTAACAAATATCTTATTAAGATTTAGAATATGATTGGCCACTAATAAGACAGAAAACTGGATAAAGGGCAACCGAACTCATTCGTCAGGGTGTGAGCTCATCATCACTCTAACTAGTCAAAATGACATTCTTTCCCCTTGTTATGGTACTTGACCCTATACCAGAAGCATTATAGAGTTTTTTTTAGCCTTCATCAAACTGATACCAGGCTAGGTGGATTATTGGTCTGTTCTAGGATACAATTCAACTCTGAAGAGAGAAAATGTTTCTTTATTCTATTTTTTTTAGCAGCTAGATTTTGTATTTTGCAGATGACACTGCTTACCCCTTACTGCATTATTTCAGTGACATGACCTTTAGATCCTTCATCGTCCCTAAAAGGGTCCTCCAAAGAGCAATGAAACATGTTACTGGCTTCTGTTCTGTCTTGTAGGAGGAAAAATATCTTCTTTAGTTTATTGAGATCATTTTCCCTGAGAAGCTCTTGTTTTAAGTTTTTGGTCCTTTGTAAAAATGCATTCATTCTTGATTCATTACAATTTTGGGAGTAAAGCCATGGTCCCTGTTCTCTTGGCTCTAAATTCTGATTATGTTACGTAAATCCATAGAGCACTGAGTATATGCTTTGTATCTAGATGGATGACACCTACTGAATCTTCCTATTGGAAAATTCTCTTAGGTTATAAAAAATATAGTGTTAATAAAATAGTCGTGTCAAATGATTCTTTCTGAATTATTTTTCTCCCCTAAAAGTATGTAAAACATGATGCCTCTTATATACCTGTTTATTTAACCTAACTGCCCCAAATATCCATCTATTTCTAGAGCAAGAATCAACTCATTTTAAGGTTCTGTTCAGTTTTTGCTGTCCACTTTCTAGCTGAAACTAGAAGCAGAACTGCCAACATACCATGAAAAAGCTGTTCCTGAGATATTTACTCCCATAACAAGAAAGGGATTATTTCCTTGTTACAGGAGTAAAAACAAACAAAGAAAACAAAAAACTCAAACCTTGTGAGACTTGAGATAAAAATCACAAAAGTTGACAGCACTGCATACAACAGTTGAATATGTAAAACTAAGTGTTGATATAGCTTGTAAAATCAAAGCCTACTCTTCAAGCCAAGATAGTACATTTACACAGTACAAATAGACTTTAAGACTATATAAGACTAAATAGATTTTAAGGTTATAAGGGACCATATGATCATCTACTCTGCCCTCCTGCACATTGCAGGCCATAGAACCTTGCCCATCCACTCCTGTAATAATCCCATAACCTCTGGCTTTGTTACTGAAATCCTCAAATCATGATGAAAAGAGTTAAAGTTACAGATAATCCACCATATACACTCATTTAAACCTGTGACCTTTGCCCCATGCTGCAGAGGAAGGCTTTTACTGTGTCTATGTAGACTCCCAGTTTGACTAATAGACAGATGTGAATATAGCTATTTGTGGTTTACACACATCAAGATACACACACTCACAAATTGGCACCTGAAAATCAGGCTGAAAATGTTTGTTTATGGACAATTGATACAAGTGTGATTTTTTTTTTTTTTTTACTATTAGTGTACACTTTAAAAATAGCTCTCTCTCTTAAAAAGTTCCCTGTTCACAGCAATTTAAAAGCCCTGTAAAATAGGAAAAGAAATGGTATAAACTCATCCTTTGTGTCTCTTCTTCTGTAATTGCAAAGCTGAATTTGACCTTAAGTTTCTATACCTGTAAAAGTAATTTATGGTGGTTGTTTTTTACCAACAACAAAATATGATTAGATTAGTTTATAATATGATTATATAAACAGCCTTGTTTCTAAAACTAGCTCTCGTGTTATTATTATTATTGCTGGTTACCCTTCAAGAAAGTATCTTGTGGTTTCACGTACACCTACCACCATGATGAATGCAGCATTAATACATAGATATGATAGAATAGATAAGATAAATAATTTAGAAACCTAGTCAGATATAAATTTGGTTAAATATCGTTCTGGGAAATTGCCAGTGGTGAAATATTGGTGGTAGACATGGGATGAGAAAGGTATATTTTTGTTTTAGAGAACTCATTATCAACAGTTTTAGTTTTGCAAGTTCAATATTGTCTATAATTGTGTGTACAAAAGAATGCTTGTAGTAACCCAGCCCCCCATAGTGCATAATTCATACATATAGAAGTTCAAAATACCAAGAGTGAACACAAAAGGGGCAATATGTTGGGAGTAGAGATGGAGCAGTCTTTGATGGGAGGAGCAGGTCTTTGGTGAAAGAGTAAGAGCCCTGTTTTAGTAATAAGTGTGGTCAAGGAGGAACTACAATGAGAATGTAATACTGAACAAGAACTGGGATGTTGGTACCTCTTCAGTTTTGCAACTGTTTGTTCTTGTTGAATGCAAGATGCCAGAAGATGGCTCAAAGAAGAATTCAGATAATGGGATGGGTGTGGATAGTTGGTCCCAAGTCTTTGTCTGAAGTTATCCATATGATTTTTCCTTCCTAAATTTAGTACTTTGCACTTATTTTTTTAAATTTCATCTTATTGATTTCAGACCAATTCTCTAATTTCTCAAGGTCCTTTTCAATTCTAATGCTGTCATCCAAAATTATTGCAACCACTCACAGCTTCATCTCATCAGCAAATTACATAAGAGTATTCTACTCTGCATTATCCCTGATTTATTAATAAAAGTGTTGAATAGTGCCTGACCCACAGTAGATCCCCGTGGGACCCCACTAGATATGTCCTCCCAGTTTACCAGTGAATCATTGAAAGCAATTTTTGAGTAGAGTCATCCAACAAGTTATGTATCCACCTTATTGTAATTTCATTTAGATCACATTTTCTTAGTTTGCTTATGAGAATGCTATGTGGGATGGTGTGAGAAGCAAATCAAAGTGTATCACATCTACTTCCTTCTCTATCCACTAGGCCAGTAACCTTGCCAAATTAGATTGGTTTGGCATGATTTATTCTGGACAAATCCATGTAGACTATTATTTATCACCTTATTATCTTCTTGGTACTTACAAATTTATTGTTTAAGAATTTGTTCTAGGTATTGAAGTGAGATCTATAATTCCCTGGGTACTCGTTGCTCCACCTTTAAAAGATAGGTACTATGTTTGCCTTTCTCCAGTCCTCTGGAACCTTACCTTTCCTCCATCAGTACTTGAAGATAATCACTAATTGTTCCAAGATTGTTTCAGCTGCTTCCTTAAGTGATCTATTGTGGCTTGAAAATATCTTAACTTATCTAAATATTATGTTCTCTCTCTATTCTGGTTTGTATTCCTTTCCCCTTGTTGTTAATATTAATAGTGTTAAGCATCCAGTCACAATTACATCAATCAGTGAAGACTGAAGCAAAATAGGAATTAAACATCTCAACATTCTTGATGTCATGTGTTATTAGCTCTCATTTCCTGTTAAGTAGTGTACCCCCAATTTCCTCCATCTTCCTCTTGTTCCCAAAATATTTATAAAACCTCTTTTTATGGTCCCATGCAAGGTGTAACTCATTTTGAGTCATATCCTTTCTGATTTTGTCCCTGCTTGTGATTTTTTTTCATATTCATCCTTAGCAATTTGCCCATGTTTACACTTTATGTAGGATTCTTTTTTTGATTTTCAGGTCATTAAAGAGCTCCTGATGAAGACATATTAAACTCTCCCTATTCTTCCTATCTTTTCTTCTCCTTAGGTTAGTTTGCTATTGTGTCTTGAATATGATCTCTACTGAACTTCTTTTTCCCTTAATTTTTCTTCCCATGGAACCTTACCTATTGGTTCTCTGACTTTGCAAAGGTCTGCTTTTTTGAAGTCCATTATCCTTATTCTTCCGCTATCGCTTCTTCCTTTTCTTAGAATCACAGGTGCCGACTTCCGGTTGCGCCGGGCGACGCTGCGGGGCCCCGCCCCCCACGCCGGGCGACGCTGCGGGGCCCCGCCCCCCACGCCGGGCGACGTTGCGGGGCCCCGCCCCCCACGCCGGGCGATGTCGCCCGGCGTCGGGGGCAGGGCCCCGCAACGTCTCCCGGTGCTGAGGTGAGTTTGCAGTGGGTCCCAGGGCGGGCGGGGAGCTAGGCGCGGGCCCCGGGGTTGGCAGGGAGCTGCCGGTGGGTGCTCTGCACCCACCAATTTTTCCCCATGGGTGCTCTAGCCCCGGAGCACCCACGGAGTCGGCTCCTATGCTTAGAATCATGAAATCTATCATTTCATGATCATTTTCAACCAAATTCCCTTCCACCTACAGATTTGCAACTTAGTAGAATCATAGAAATGTAGGGCTAAAAGGAATCTTTAGAAGTCATCAAATCCAACCCCCCGTGCTGAGGCAGGGCCAAGTAAAGCTAGACCATCCCCGACAGGTGTTTGTCTGACCTGTTTTCAATTACAGGGATTCCACAACTGGCCTTAGAAGCCTATTCCATCACGTAACTACACTTATAGTTAGAAAATGTTTCCTAACATCTAACCTAAATCTCTCCTGCTCCCATTGCTTCTTGTTCTACCTTCTGTGGACATGGAGAACATTTAATCACAGTCCTCTTTATAGTAGCCTTTAACATATTTTAAGACTAACAGGTCTGCCTCCAGTTTTCATTTCTCAAGACTAAACATGCCCAGATTTTTTAACTTTACCTCATAGGCCAGATTTTCTAAACCTTTTGTCATTTTTTTTGCTTTCCTTTGGACTTTCTCCAGTTTGTCCACATCTTTCTTAAACTGTGATGCTCCGAACAGGAGAAAATACTCCAGCTGAGATCTCACCAATGCTGTGTAAAGCAAGACTATTGCCTCCTATGTCTTACATACAACACTCCTGTTAATTCACTCCAGAACTATATATTAGCCTTTTTTGCAACTGCATCACATTGTTGACTCACAGCCAGTTTGTGATCCACTGTAATCCCCAGATTGTTTTCAGCAGTACTACCACTTAGCCAGTTATTCCCCATTTTGTAGTTGTGCATTTGATTTTTCCTTCCTAAGTGAAGTACCTTGCACTTGTCTTCATTAAATTTCATCTTTTTGAAGTCAGACCAATTCTCCAGTTTGTCAGTCATTTTGAATGCTAATCCTGTTCTCCAAAGTGCTAGCAATCCCTCCCATATTGCTCTCATGTGCACATTTTATAAGCATACTCTTTACTCCATAATCCAAGTCATTTGTGAAAATATTGAATAGTACTGGACCCAGGACAGACACTTATTAGATACACCCTTCCAGTCTGTCAGTGAACCATTAATAACTACTCACTGACTATGATATTTCAATGAGTCTTTGACCCACTTTATAGTAATTTCATCTACACCACATTTCCCTAGTTTGTTTATGAGAATGTAATGTGGAACTATCAAAAGTCATACTAAAATCAAGATATATCATGTCTACTCCTTCTCACCTATCCATTATCCCAGTAACCCCTGTGGTGCTGGAACTATTTTTATAGTGGGGGTACTGAGAGCCATTGAACCAAACTGTAAACTCGGAATATAATGGAATCCACTTCAAGCCAAGGGGTGCAGCAGCACCCCTAGTTCCAGCACCTATGAGTAACCCTGTTAAAAAAAAAGAAATTAGGTTTGTCTGGCAAGGTTTGTCCTTGACAGATCCATGCTAGCTATTCCTTATAACCCTGCTATCCTTTAGGTGCTTACAAACTGATTGTATACTAATTTGCTCTATTATCTTTCCAGGTATTGACGTTAATCTGACTGGTCTAATTCCCCCGGTCCTCTTTGTTCCCCTTTTTAAAGATAGATACTATCTTTGCTATTCTCCATTCCTCTGGGACTTCACCCATTCTCCAAGAGTTCTCAAAGATAATTGCTACTGTTCCAAGATTGCTTCAGCTAGTCCTTTAAGTACCCTAGAATAAATTTCATCAGACTCTGCCACCTTGAATATATCTAACTTATTGAAATATACTTTAACCTGTTCTTTCCCTATGTTGGTTTGCATTCCTTCCCCCTTCCTGTTAATATTGTGTTGATCTGATCACCATTAAACTTTTTAATGAAGACTAAAGAAAAATAGTCATTAAATACTTTAGCCTCCTTGCGGTCATCAGTTATTAGCTCTGCTTCGATGCTAACTAGGGTACATAAATTTTCCTTTGTCTTTTCTCTTGCTCCTAATGTATTTAAAGAACCTCTTCTTATTGCCTTTTACATCCCTTGCTAGGTGTAACTAATTTTGTGCCTTAGCCTTTCTGATTTTGTCCCTACGTGCTTGTGCTACGCTTTTGTACTCCTCCTTAGTAATTTGTCTATGTTTCCAATCCTTTTTGATTTTAAGGTAATTAAAAAGCTTCTGATGGAGCCATATTGAACCCTCATTCTTTTCTTTCCTTGGCATTTGGATAGTTTGCAGGTGTTCTTTTAATATTGTCTCCTTCAGAAACTGCCAGACATCTGAACTCCTATTTCTCTTAGATTTTCTTCCCATAGGACCTTACCTACCAGTTCTTCAATTTTGCTGAAGTCTGCTTTTTTGCAGTACATTGTCCTTATTCTCCTGCTCTTAGAAAGAATCAAGTCTAAAATGGCTGTCTCCCTTGTTTACTTCCCCACTTTCTGAAACAAGAAGTTGTCCGTAAGTTCTTGGAATATATTGGGGACACTTTATGCTTTGCTGTATTACTTTTCCAACAGCTACCTAAGTAATTAAAATCTCCCATAACACCAGGTCTTGTGTTTTGGATATTTGTTCTAGAATTGCCTCATCCACCTCCTCTTCCTGATTTGGCAGTCTATATTAGATCTCTACCATGATGTTGCCACTATTTATTAACCCTTTTATTTGCACACTGAGATTTTCAACTGGTCTGCATCTCAACGCCTTCTAGATCTCAGTATATAAATGTGTATTGGTGTGTGTGTGTGTATACATAGTTTTCCTCCCTTTTTTCTCTGCCTCTCCATTCTGAACTAGCTATTCCCCACTATATCAATATTACACTCAAAGGATTTATCCCACCAAGTCTCAAGGATAAAAAATAAGTTCTAATTTGGCTTCTGTACTTAGACTTCCAGTTCTTTCTGTTTATTCCCATACTCTTTGTGTTTGTGTATAGACATCTAAGATGCTGAGAAGATTCTTCCATTGTTTTCCCTCTTGTTGCTTCTATGACCCTATTGTAATTTTCCATGTCATCCCCCAACTACTATGAAGGTCCCCCAACATTCTTTTATGATTACCTGTGGGCTTTTGTCACATGAACCTAGTTTAAAGCTCTCCTCACTATGTTGAAGAGTGGTACACAAAGACGCTGTTCCCCTTCTTGGTTGGATGGATCCCAGCTCTTCCCATCAGTCCTCCTTCCAAGAACAGCACCTATGGTTGAGGAAGCTGAAGTCCTGTTGTCAACATCATATGCACAACCATGCATTTAACTCCAGGGTGCTCATGTCCCTGCCTGGGCCATTACCCTCAACTGGAAGGATGGACAAGAACATAACCTTTACCTCTGACTCCTTTACAGGGCTCTGGGAGCATGGGTGGTCTCTGAGCTTCTCAGGGTCATACCTGGCAGTATTATTAGTGTCCATGTGGATAAACAGCCTGGGGTACTGCTCAGAGGGATGGACGAGCTTCAGCAACCTTTCTGTAATGTCTCAGACACAGGTTCCAGGCAGGCAGCACACTTCCCAGGACATCATGTATGGACGGCAGATTGATATCTGTCCTCCTTAGAAGGAAGTCACTGAGCATTGGCACTCGGTGTCTCCTCCTCTTGTGAGCAGTGGCTTTGGAGAGAGATGGTGCCTCCTCCTCAGCCATTGGGGTCTGCTCCTCACCTACTGTTGCCAGCACACTGATTCTTTACCGTGATGGATGAGGGACCTGGGTGGAGTGTGGAGCACAGCATAGTGCCTGAGGTATTCAGAAGCCAGTCTCTTCCCCACAGAATAGCCATTCTCCTTCCTTCTCAGTTGAATCTGTAGTCTTATCTAGCTGTCAGCATTATCCATCCCAGACATCTCCATGTACTTCCTGTCAAATAGTCCTCACTCTTGGGGATGCAATGCAGAAGAGCCACCTCCTCTTGTAGCTCTCTTACCTACTTCCTGAGATACTCTTCCAACAGACAACTCTCACATGTGGTGGTTCCTTCTGCCTTGCTTTCTTCAGCAGGTACATGCATGCCTAAATAAGGGCCTGAATGGAAGTCTCCACAGTCAGTATGTCTATCTCTTGGGACCCTCAGAAGTGCAGGCAGATGAAGAGGTAGCAGTGGTGTTGATGATGCAACATTTTCCTCCTGTTGCTGGTTCTTCCTTGAAGAGTACCTGCATGTTAAGGGAAAACCTCCCTCCCTCTACTGGCAAACTCCACTGGCTAACTCCCTTGGTCTCCCAGCTACCTTAGTCTCACTAGCCATGTCTTCCAGCCACAGGGAGCCTACATACTCTTTAAAGCCTGGGACCTATATACAGATGGAATGGATGACTCATCAACTCTCATTCAGCTCCCTCTAATCAGAAGCCTTGGTGTGCAAAGTGAGGAGACACTCTTCTGTTTCTAGTAATGTTTCACTAAGGAGGTTGACAATGATATTCTGGAATCTGTATTTACACATAATGAGCCAGGCCCTCAGGTAGTGTAAATCAATAGTGCCCTATTGACTTCACTAGATTTGGTCCAAAGATTCTGCTGAACCTATTTTTTTTATATTAAGGTTTGCCTAACTTCTAATAAAATAGGTTTTCCATTAACATATTAATGCTAAACCTAAGAAGGATTATAATGTTATTCCTTCATCCTCCCACTTTTTAGCCTTCTTTCATCACTTCGCCTTTAGTTATTTCCCATGGATCTTTGCTCACCAAATCATAGAATCTCAGGGTTGGAAGGGACCTCAGGAGGTCATCTAGTCCAACCCCCTGCTCAAAGCAGGACCAACCCCAACTAGATCATCCCAGCCAGGGCTTTGTCAAGCCTGACCTTAAAAACCTCTAAGGAAGGAGATTCCACCACCTCCCTAGGTAACCCATTCCAGTGCTTCACCATCCTACTAGTGAAAACGTTTTTCCTAATATCCAACCTAAACCTCCCCCTCTGCAACTTGAGACCATTACTCCTTGTTCTGTCATCTTCTACCACTGAGAACAGTCTAGATCCATCCTCTTTGGAACCCCCTTTTAGGTAGTTGAAAGCAGCTATCAAATCCCCCCTCACTCTTCTCTTCTGCAGGCTAAACAATCTCAGTTCCCTCAGCCTCTCCTCATACGTCATGTGCTCCAGCCCCCTAATCATTTTTGTTGCCCTCCGTTGGACTCTTTCCAATTTATCCACATCCTTCTTGTAGTGTGGGGCCCAAAACTGGACACAGTACTCCAAATGAGGCCTCACCAGTGCCGAATAGAGGGGAATAATCACGTCCCTCGATCTGCTGGAAATGCCCCTACTTACAGCCCAAAATGCCGTTAGCCTTCTTGGCAACAAGGGCACACTGTTGACTCATATTCAGCTTTTCGTCCACTGTAACCCCTAGGTCCTTTTCTGCAGAACTGCTGCCCAGCCATTCGGTCCCTAGTCTGTAGCAGTGCATGGGATTCTTCCGTCCTAAGTGCAGGACTCTGCACTTGTCCTTGTTGAACCTCATCAGATTTCTTTTGGCCCAATCCTCTAATTTGTCTAGGTCCCTCTGTATCCTATCCCTACCCTCCAGCGTATCAACCACTCCTCCCAGTTTAGTGTCATCTGCAAACTTGCTAAGGGTGCAGTCCACACCATCCTCCAGGTCGTTGATGAAGATATTGAACAAAACCGGCCCCCAGCACCGACCCTTGGGGCACTCCACTTGATACCGGCTGCCAACTAGACATGGAGCCATTGATCACTACCCGTTGAGCACGACCATCCAGCCAGTTTTCTATCCACCTTACCGTCCATTCATCCAGCCCATACTTCTTTAACTTGCTGGCAAGAATGCTGTGCGAGACTGTATCAAAAGCTTTGCTAAAGTCAAGAAATAGCACATCCACTGCTTTCCCCTCATCCACAGAGCCAGTTATCTCATCATAGAAGGCAATTAGGTTAGTCAGGCATGACTTGCCCTTGGTGAATCCATGCTGACTGTTCCTGATCACTTTCCCCTCCTTTAAGTGGTTCAAAATTGATTCCTTGAGGACCTGTTCCATGATTTTTCCAGGGATTGAGGTGAGACTGACTGGCCTGTAGTTCCCCGGATCATCCTTCTTCCCTTTTTTAAAGATGGGCACTACATTAGCTTTTTTCCAGTCATCCGGGACCTCCCCCGATTGCCATGATTTGTCAAAGATAATGGCCAATGGCTCTGCAATCACATCGGCCAACTCCTTTAGCACCCTCGGATGCAGTGCATCCGGCCCCATGGACTTGTGTTCGTCCATCTTTTCTAAATAGTCCCGAACTACTTCTTTCTCCACAGAGGGCTGGTCACCTCCTCCCCATACCGTGCTGTGGAGTGCAGCCGCCTGGGAGCTGACCTTGTCTGTGAAGACAGAGGCAAAAAAAGCATTGAGTACACTAGCTTTCTCCACATCCTCTGTCACAAGGTTCCCTCCCTCATTCAGCAAGGGGCCCACACGTTCCTTGACTTTCTTCTTGTTGCTAACATACCTGAAGAAACCCTTCTTGTTACTCCTAACATCTCCAGCTAGCTGCAACTCCAAGTGTGATTTGGCCTTCCTAATTTCACTCCTGCATGCCTGAACAATATTTTTATACTCCTCCCTGGTCATTTGTCCAATCTTCCACTTCTTGTAAGCTGCTTTTTTGTGTTTAAGACGAGCAAGGATTTCACTGTTAAGCCAAGCTGGTCGCCTGCCATATTTACTTTTCTTTCTACACATCGGGATGGTTTGTTCCTGCAACCTCAATAAGGTTTCTTTAAAATACAGCCAGCTTTCCTCGACTCCTTTCCCCCTCATGTTATTCTCCCAGGGGACCTTGCCCATCAGTTCCCTGAGGGAGTCAAAGTCTGCTTTTCTGAAGTCCAGGCTCTGTATTCTACTGTTCTCCTTTCTTCCTTGTGTCAGGATCCTGAACTCGACCATCTCATGGTCACTGCCTCCCAGGTTCCCATCCACTATTGCTTCCTCTACTATTTCTTCCCTGTTTGTGAGCAGCAGGTCAAGAAGAGCTTTTCCCCTAGTTGGTTCCTCCAGCACTTGCACCAGGAAATTGTCCCCTACACTTTCCAAAAACTTCCTGGATTGTCTGTGGACCGCTGTATTGCTCTCCCAGCAGATGTCGGGGTGATTAAAGTCACCCATGAGAACCAGGGCCTGTGATCTAGTAACTTCTGTTAGTTGCTGGAAGAAAGCCTCGTCCACCTCATCCGCCTGGTCTGGTGGTCTGTAGCAGACTCCCACCACGACATTACTCTTGTTGCTCACACTTCTCAATTTAATCCAGAGACTCTCAGGTTTTTCTGCAGTTTCATACTGGAGCTCTGAGCAGTCAAACTGCTCTCTTACATACAACGCAACTCCCCCACCTTTTCTGCCCTGCCTATCCTTCCTGAACAGTTTATATCCACCCATGACAGTACTCCAATCGTGTGAGTTATCCCACCAAGTCTCTGTTATTCCAATTACGTCATAATTCCTTGACTGTGCCAGGACTTCCAGTTCTCCCTGCTTGTTCCCCAGGCTTCTTGCATTTGTGTATAGGCATTTAAGATAACTCACCGATCATCCTGCTGTCCCAGTATGGGGCAGGAGCCCTCCCCTCTTGCACTCACCTACTTGTGCTTCCTCCCGGTATCCCACTTCCCCACTTACCTCGGGGCTTTGGTCTCCTTCCCCCGGTGAACCTAGTTTAAAGCCCTCCTCACTAGGTTAGCCAGCCTGCTTCCAAAGATGCTCTTCCCTCTCTTCGTCAGGTGGAGCCCGTCTCTGCCTAGCACTCCTTCTTCTTGGAACACCATCCCATGGTCAAAGAATCCAAACCCTTCTCTCCGACACCATCTGCGTAGCCATTCGTTGACTTCCACGATTCGACGGTCTCTACCCCGGCCTTTTCCTGCCACAGGGAGAATGGACGAGAACACCACTTGCGCCTCAAACGCCTTTATCCTTCTTCCCAGAGCCACGTAGTCTGCAGTAATATGCTCAAGGTCATTCTTGGCAGTATCATTGGTGCCCACGTGGAGAAGCAGGAAGGGGTAGCGATCTGAGGGCTTGATGAGTCTCGGCAGTCTCTCCGTCACATCACGAATCCTAGCCCCTGGCAAGCAGCACACCTCTCGGTTTTCCCGGTCAGGGCGGCAGATAGATGACTCAGTCCCCCTGAGGAGAGAGTCCCCGACCACCACCACCCTCCTCCTCCTCTTGGGAGTGGTGGTCGTGGAACCCCCATCACTAGGACTGTGCATCTCATGCCTTCCAATCAGTGGAGTCTCCTTCTGCTCTGTTCCCTCAGATGCATCATTCACTCCACTCTCTGCACTAGTGCCTGTGGAGAGAACATGAAAACGGTTGCTCATCTGAATATGCGTTTCTTGTACATGGACTTGTCTCATACTCTTTCCTCTTCTGGAGGTCACATGCCGCCAATTATCCTCGCTGGTCTTCTGTCCCCGCTGCGCAGCCTGCTCTGAATCCTCACAACACTGCGCCCGCTGAAGCCTATCCTGACGTCTATCTAGGAACTCCTCATTTTCTTTTATGGAACGCAGGGTTGATACTCGTTTCTCCAGACCTTGAATCTTCTCCTCCAATATGGAGATCAGCTTGCACTTTGTACAGACAAAGTCGCTTCTATCCTGTGGAAGAAAGACAAACATGGCACATCCTGTGCAGGTCACGACAGCGGATCGCTCAGCATCCATAGTTCCTTCCTTCGAAGAGTTTTCTCACTTGTGGCAGAAGCTACTCAGGGAAACCTGCAAGGGGGATGCCTCAGTAGGTTCTCTCCAGGCAAACTCCCAGGCTAACTCCACCTGTTTGCTTCTCTGCTATGCGCTACTCCGCTGGTGCGCAGCTGACTGACAGTCTTTTTAGAAGAGTCTGCAATGAAGCACTCCCAAATCACACTTTTCAAACAGGAAATCAAACACTCTAGCACACGGTCAAAGTGCCAAACTGTCCCCTCAACAGATACTCACTCCCCCGTCTGCAGCCACCTGGTTGCTCTGCCTCTCCCTTTAGTTTGGGTAAAAAGAATTAGGAATGGCAAGGATAGCTTGCCCCCTTCGCACTCCCCTTACAAACTCCCCTGTTTGCAGCCCCTGTTCGCAAAGCTCCCTGGTCGCTTGTGCACGGCTTTATAAAGCCCCGGCCTCCCTGATTGATTAGCCCCGCCCCCTGGTGTAGAAGCTCACAGCTTCCAACTGCCAGCCACAGCACACGGGCCTGCAAACAAACAAATGAACAAACAGACAGACACAAGCTCAGCACACAGCAAGTACCCCCAAACACACACTACAGACAGCCACTTACCCCAAGGGTCCTGTATTTGCTCCTGCTTTACCTGGAGCAATTCCTCTCAAACTCCCCTGTTTGCAGCCCCTGTTCGCCAACAAACAAATAGCCCAGGTCACAAAAATTAGGCTTGTTTCACCAATGATTTCTTCTCCTGTCCATCACATAATTGTCTCTGTGACAGGGTTGGACTCACCCCTGCGGCGCCTCCTGCTGGTTGTTCCAGGGAATTAGCTCACCAGCCTCTGGATCGCCCTCTGCAGGCCAGTGATCCACCTGACCACTCTGGCCTGTGTCCCTCCCAGGACCCAGAGCCCCTTTAACTGGGGTGTTGCCCCCAGGGGAACCCCAACCCACTATCCTCACCTCAGTCATAGGCTACTGCCAGTCACCAGCTAGCCCCCGCGCCCTGGGGCAGACTGCACTATAAGCCACTCATCACAGGCAAAGGGGGTTTGAACCTGCTGCCTCAGCCTACCTGTGGGCTGCCCCCGCAACCCCAGTACCTAGTGGGGCCTAACCCTAGGCCACAGCCTGGGGTTCTCTCAGGCCAGAGCTCCCCAGCTCCTCTGGCCTTCCCCAGCCCTGCTCCACCCTAGGTACCTACAGCCAAGCCCTTGCAGCCAGGCCCTTCTCTCTCTGGAAGCAGAGAGAATCTCCCTGCTCTTGGCTCACTGCCGACTTATAAGGGCCAGCTGAGCCTTAATTGGGGCGTGGCCCCAGCTGAGCCTGCCTTCCCACTCAGCCTGGGGCTGCTTGCTCCAGAAATAGCCCTCTCCTGGGCTGTTTTCAGCCCCTCAGGACAGGAGCAGGGAGCTACCCCGCTACAGTTTCCAATATAACATTTATCATGGTGCTTGTAAACTTTTCATATAAGATATTTTGACTAGTGCCTCAAAATCCTGAAGAAGAAAAAAACAATTTAAACAAAACAAGTCATGCAATAGAAATAAGGAATGTGTCAAGCTTCTTCCTAATGAAAAAGTATTGAATTGATATAATCATATTGCATTCATTTGGCTGGCAAAGTAGAACAATACCAGCAGTCTACACCTAACGGATCAGATTTTAGACTTGATTTTAGGAATACTGAGTGACATTGATGTATAGTAGGGAGTTAAGTCTGGAGAGAGTGGGAATAATGTACTGCTCTGAAGGGTTTTAGAAAGATCAAAGGAGCCATTACTGGACCAGCATTCAAACATCAGGGAGGGAAATATAGTGTTAGTAATTCTCATAGATATTGTAGACAAAGCCAGTGAATGGATTTATAAAGCAAAGTAAAAATCTTAAAATCAATAGGTTGCTTTACTGGTATTCACAGTAGTGTCTGTAAAGTATGCCATGCATTGGTTAATTAATCCATTTAAGTTTCTGTATTTTGAATTCATTTGAGAATTTCTGCAGTAAGCTGCAAGACCTTTTTACAAATCTCTGTTTGAAAGATAACAGATGCGGGTCTCAGTATCCCAAAATGGAGCATAAGATGATCAATTGTTATCTGGAAATCTTCCTTAAATGACAATTGGGAAACTCTGGGGATTTGACTTATATATTTTTGAATGGCAAAATAGATTCAGATATGATTCCTTGACCAACATAGGGCTTCTGCATTTTTACACAATTACATTTGCTTAAAAAAATAAAGGAAAATGTTTGGGGAAAAAATTCAAGCCTATTTGAATCAATTCAGTCTCCTCTGAATATAATATAAGGTAGTTTACAATGTTTTATAAGAGTCTATACCTATATTAAATGTATATGCGCACAGTGCTTTGATGATGGAAAGCACTATGTACAATTATTTCATTAATTTTTAATATATAAAGCATCTAGCTCTAAACCCTCTATGAACTGAAAAAGTACCAGAAAAAGCATAATCCCCAAATACAGTTGAATTCAGATGAAGTAGCTAGCCACGAGCCTCCACATCAACAGTAATCACTCAAGAGGAAAAAAATAATAATATAATAATCCCATTTAATTATCGTCTACTTTCCCCTTATCAGAACTTCAGGATGAGACTTGTAGCTTGCCCAGACAGTTAAAATGTCTGCCCTCGCTATTACCAAGGTAAGGAGAGAGTTCCTGAGTTGAGGACATTTCTTGGAAAATGTCTTCATAGTTGCCTCTTCCCATTTACAACCAGGAGGCTCCTGCTTGAATGTCCCACTGATCGAGATTGGGGCAGTACCACAGAGAGAGGTGGTAAGAGAGGCTGAGGTCAAAATCCTGCCCTGTGTTGCACTTGTGTGCTGAAATTGAGAATGAGATTCAGGAAGACTACTCCCACTGGTGCTCAGCAGCAGTATTGGGATCCCTCCAATTGATCAAGAGCATTTTAAGAAAGGAGGCCAACTAGTGTCAGAGGCCCCTGCACAGCATCAAGATTGTGAGATCTTACAGAGATTGTAAACTCTTTGGGGGCAGGGTCTGTCTTTTTGTTCTGTGTTTGTATAGAGCCTAGCACCATGGGGTGCTGGTCCAGGACTGGGGCTTCTAGGCAACACAATAATTTAAATATTTAATATTATTAAAATTAATAATTAATTGGCTATCGGTATTTCCAAATTCATTCAAATATCAGGAATTAAGTCCCCCAAAATCCTTGCATCGGTTTAAAATTATGAGATTTAGAGAATAATAAATGTATAGTTGTTTGGGGTTTTGTTTTTGTTTTTTGTAGTATTGATCTCCTATTGGAGCTTTAGCGTTCATGCTGTAAGCTTTTCTCTGCCACCACGATGTCTAGAAACTTACTTTTTCTTTTAAATGAAATATTAGATTCTGAAATCATTTCATAATTCCTGCAGTCAATAGTTTCAAGAACCCCACTCCCCCCAAAATGATAAAATCATGAGAGTTTGCAACACTAGGACAAGCCTCCTGACAACTGAGTATGTGTACAGGGTATATGGCAAAATGTGCTGCAGGAGGAGGCTAGCATACTTTTCTGTTTTGGAACAGAAGTAACATACACTCCATTAAAGTCCATTCCCCAGCCATTCTGACACATTTTAATCTGGATTAGCAGGACAGCTAAAAGACCCTGCACAAATTTGGGTCTTCTCCCCCATCCCACATTTTTATGTGCCTCAAGATTCTACCCTATTATTATTGCCTATTCCTCCATTGTTTTTTCTAGGATCTGATGTGATGATTTTGTAGCACATTTTTCTTATTATTCACCTGAGAAGGAGAAAAAATACCTGTGTATTATCAGCAGAAAAGTGGAAGCTAAACATTTCATTTTCTAAAAAAATATAGAGCTGCCTGGGGTAACAATGAATGTTATACTTAAAAGGAGTAAACAAGTAGAGATTTAACAAGATCTCAAAGGAATCAAAGGTACGTATAAAAGTTATTTAGACTGTTAGTAAAACAGGATGTATGGAAGCAGTAGGACAAAACCTCTCAAAGAGTCAAATTCTTCCTTCCTGCACTAAACTAGTTACAAAAGCATTGGGTAAGGTTTTTCCATAGAGATCAAGGTGGATAGAATCCTACACCCAAGGCCATGGAGTGCTAGAGGGTCTAATCAGCGGCTGGCACTGCAGTCTATGGATTGTAATAGATTCCCCAGCTGCTGCTCCATGCTGTTTTTGGAGGAGGTTGGACTCTGAATATTTACAGATATGCAGCCATGACCCAACAACCCAACATTTTTTCTGTACAGCACACCAGATTTTCTCTAGCTATGCCAGCTTTCAGGACCTATTTGTGTGTGTGTGTGTGTGTGTGTGTACCAATGTGCATTACAGAATGCACAAAAGTATCTAGCCCACCAAACACTACTCGGTACATGTTATCATATCCCTGAAATGGTTATGTAGTGCTGTTGCACAATTGGCAAAGGAATGACTGATGAGAAACAAACAAGAAGAAGTGAGCAGGTGATGGAATGTTTCTTAAATATCCCATGCTTGCAGCTATACCTATACATCTCCTTTAGGCCTGATGAAAGGAGGATGAAGGATGAAACATGAGTGTGAGCTAACACTCACAGAAAACTTTTGACATAGTAAGAGCAAGCAGAAAGCCTGGCCAATTTGCATCGAGGGTGGTTTAAGCAAACAACACACAAGCACACGAAGGTGACCACCTGTCCCAAATTGGGCAGCACAGTTCCAAAATGCAGAGTTCAAGTCCCAGTCCTGGGCTGAATGACTCCAGGACAGCATTTGTCTCAGATTTCCTGTGGCGCCACTCTGCACCTGCCTGAGGTTCAAGAGTGGCACCAGCATCTTCTCAATGGGAGGAGTCCTGAAGTCAGCCTTAGCACCTCCCTCACTATGAGGCCCCACTCCTGCTCCTCCTCTTCCCCCGAGACACGCCCCAGCAAATCCAGAAGCCAGAGCCAAGCTGTGGTAAGAGCCACTGTGTGGAGACCCAGACCCTTCACCTTCCCTGGGTGGCATGACTTGTTGGGGGGCAGGGACAGAGGGTCAGGTCCCCCAGCCTCCACCCAGGGCAGGTGGAGGTTCTGCAGATGGAGGTGGCCCAGGCTCCCTGGGTGGCTCTTACCATGGCCCAGCTCTGGCTTCTGGTCTGGCCAGGGGAGTCGGGGGGGGGGGGGAGGGAGAGGATAAGCAGGGGTGGGGCCTCTTGGTATGGGGTGGCTAAGGCCCACCTCAGTCCTCCTCCCCGCCTCCAGTGGGAATAGGCTGGTGCTGCTCCTGAGCCTCTGGAGGAAGAGGAGGAGCGGGGATGGGGTAAGATTGCCGCATGTGTCCCGCTTTTGTCTTTTGAAAGGGTGGTCACTCTAAAGCACACAGTTGGAAGTAGTCAAAACATTACAAACAGAAAACGCTATATAGAGAGATCTCAGATGCCAGAGAACAGTGCAGCCTGATTACTTATAGCTACATGGAGGCATCACATTGGAAAAGCAGGTAGATACCTACAGAATGGAACTAGGCAGGTGTATAGACACAAAGCCTTGTTTGTGAAAGAGCACAGATGGTCAGCCCCTGGGCCAGGCAGAAAAAGGAAGAAAGATGTTAGGTACTTCCCCAAACAGAATGACCAGGAAGATTAAAGTATTTCTTCTGGACGAATGTAAAGTGGCCTTGGTGAACATGAGAATCGGGTCCTATAATGTAAAAGTGGACTGTGTTTGTTTTTTGTTTGTTTGGCTATTTTTGTGTATGAGATATGTTATAAATCTACTAACTTGGGTTTTTTGTATCTTTAAGTTTTGGGGATGATGAAAAATATATCACCATCTCCATGGTCATCAAGCGCAGCAACTGTGCAGTGAAAGTGAAGTGAAGTGAAGTGAAAGTGAAGTGGCTGTGACACTATAACTTACTATTGGTTGTGTAACTGATGTTTCTTTTTTCTTTTTTAAGCTTTGAGGCTAGAATCATCTATTCCAAGACCATTATGATAGCAAGTTTGCTGAATGTTGAGACTTTTAACCAAGAGATAGAACAGAAATTGTCACAGAGATAACCAAAATAAAAAGTAGCACTGTTTTGTGCTAAGATAAAGACAGCCTGAGAGTTTTGGACAGGCTTCTTTCACAAAAAATCAGATTCCTAGTCTGCTACCTACTACATGTTCTCCCAATAACAATCATAGGTAGCTATTCATATTTTCATTGTAAAGCAAGACAAGATGGAACAGCTAAATCCAGCAGTAGCCACTAAAAATGTTGCTCACTAAAAACACTTTAAAAAATCCCAAAATATGGACTGAGGAA